>CAMTDV010000028.1:24820834-29620834 GCA_947069175.1 Scalesia atractyloides
TTGTGTATGTGTTACATACAAAATTCATGATGTTTATATGCTTTATGTTTATTGTTACATTCAATGTTATGCAAGCATGTACATATTACTATACAATGCTCATCATGAATCATATCCTCATAACATATGATATCCATGAGAGCACACATCACACAATTTCCATGATTTTTGCAACGATTTTTGTATTTTTTTCAAATCACATCAAAGTGAGTTCTCATGACGGGCATGTAGTAACTGGAAGGGTACAAGTACCGGTAGTCGGAACGTCCTGTCTAGGCTTGGCATTTGTATAAATCCAAAATAAAGGACCAGTTTGCCTACCTGGGGACTAACGATGAGAGTACGAAGGACCTATTAGGCCAAAGCATGCTATACCAAACGTCGTGTGAGCTAACCCCACTTTGAGTTGTCATTGTGTCTACACCTGGACACCCTCTGACCATACATCTCGCAAACATATTTCATGGTTTTCATTCGGGTGATGCGAGTGTTAAACCGCCAACACCAATGTGAATCCTACTAAACCAATAGTCATGGGGGCCCACATGACTATATAGGTGAAAGTATGGGGGACATTGGAGGCCCAAACATGAGCAAACCCAAGACATCCTATGGATGTAGTTGCATTATTGATGTTTATGTTATTTTTTTTACGACACATGACACCTAAAAAGACTCCTTAAACTCACAATCTTCTTATGTATGTTCCTGTAGATGTCGGCTAGGCAGCAACGTGGGGGTAGAAGGTCAGGAAGGTCAAACGAACTCTTGGCCACCCAAATCGTAAAACAAATGGCCGCGGTGCTTCCTGACATCGTAATTCAAGTCCAACAAGCTCTCGCCGCAAATCCCATCAATCCTCCCCATCAAGAAGATCAGAACGTTGACAACCCTCCCTCCAAAAAGTGCTCTTACAAACACTTCAAGTCTTGCGATCCCCCGAAATTTGAAGGGATCGAAGGTGTCACTGCTCTCCTCCACTGGTTTGAGGAAATGGAAAACACCTTCCTCAATTGCGATTGTCCCGAGGATCGCAAGGTACGTTACGCAACCGGGATACTTTTTGGAGTAGCTCTTACCTGGTGGAATACAGAAAAAGGTAAGAGAGGAATCGAAGATGCAATGGCCTTAACGTGGGAGGAGTTAAGGGAAATCATGACGAGACGCTTCTATCCAAGAAGCGAGATCAAAAAGTTAGAGGATGAATTCCACTCGTTAAAGCAAAAGGAAGGAGATCATACTTCCTACAACAAAAGGTTTCTAGAGTTGAACCAAATGATCCCCAACTTGTTCACCCCAGTATACCGCTTAGTCGAACACTATATTCGAGGCCTCCCCTCGAAAATTCAAGACTCAGTTCTAAGCACTTCGCCTGCAACACTTGAAGCTGCTATGGAACTAGCTACCGAGCTTACCGAGAATCGTATCCGTAACGACAAATTTAAGGACGAGAAAAAGAAAGCCCCCATTGAGGGCCAAACTTCAAACCATTCCACCTCCTCCTCAAAGTTTGCTAGTAAGAGGAAACGAAACACCAGAAACTTTGCTGTCACACAAACAAATTTCCCTATCCCTGCTGCACCCATCACTCAAGTTGCCCCCTCACCTGCACCATATAAAAAGCCATACTCCGGCCCATACCCAAAATGCAACCGTTGCCAATACCATCACTTTCCTGATCATCCCTGCCAACATTGCACCGGCTGTGGCCGCGCAGGTCACACCATTCAAACCTGTCGCGCGCTTCAGCGACGAACCGCAATAAACCCTCAACTCAAACCCACCATCAGATAGTGGGTCAAGCCCAACAACCTTTACTCCTACCACCTACCCAACATGTAGCCCAATCCTACTACCAACCCAACTATCCCATGGTGCAACCTATGCGGGCTTGTTACAACTGTGGAGACCCGAACCACTTCAGGAACACCTGTCCACGCTTGGTGAACATCATCCATGCCCAAGCTCAAGCTAATCCTGTAAACCAGGCTAACCAAGCTCCTCCACCTGCAAGAGGAAGAGCTTTCAACATCAACGCTAATCAAGCTAGGGCTGACAACAATGTGGTTAACGGTACGTTTCTCATCAATGGTAGTTATGCATCCATGTTATGTCCTTAGAATTTGAACCCATCCTCAACCAAACTCGTGATAAACTCATGTAATCCATAACGGTAGAAGTTGCTGACGGAAAACCGGTCTCATTAAACTCTATTATACGCAATTGTACTCTCACCTTAAACGATCACGATTTTCCAGTTGACCTCATACCTATGAAGTTGGGAAGTTTCGACATTATAATTGGTATGGACTGGCTCAGCTAACATCATGCTGAAGTTGTATGCCGCGAAAAGTTTATTCGCATTCCTCTTACAAACGGTCAGACTCTACGAATCTTTGGAGAAACCCCTTCGAAAGGACTCAAATTAATGCCCTGTCTTCAAGCCCGAAAATATCTCCGCAAGAATTATGTCGCATTCCTTACTCATGTCGTCAAAAAGGGAATCAAGGAGAAGAAACTCGAAGACATCCCAGTAGTAAAATATTTTCCGCAAGTTTTTCCTGACGACATTTCAGGACTTCCTCCCGTGAAAGAAGTCGAATTCCGCATTGATCTTATACCTGGAGCTACACCTGTTGCAAAATCTCCTTATAGGTTAGCTCCATCCGAAATGCAAGAGCTAGCCAGTCAACTGCAAGAGCTGACTGACAAAGGATTCATACGTCCTAGCTCATCGCCTTGGGGTGCACCTGTCATTTTTGTGAAGAAGAAAGATGGAACGTTTCGCATGTGTATCGACTACAGAGAACTCAACAAGTTAACGGTCAAGAACCGCTACCCATTACCTCGCATCGATGATCTTCTAGACCAACTTCAAGGCGCCACCTGTTTTTCAAAAATCGACCTTCGTTCTGGTTATCATCAACTCAGAGTACATGAAGAAGACGTCCCAAAGACCGCCTTCCGAACTTGTTATGGTCATTATGAATTCATGGTCATGCCATTTGGTTTAACCAACGCCCCAGCTGTCTTCATGGATCTAATGAACAGAGTCTGCAAACCTTATCTCGACCGTTTTGTTATAGTCTTCATCGACGACATCCTCATCTACTCAAAGTCTAAGTCTGATCATGAACGACACCTTCGACTCATCCTTACGCTCTTAAGGACAGAAAAGTTGTACGCTAAGTTCTCGAAATGTGAATTCTGGTTAAGGGAAGTACAATTCCTTGGACACGTCGTCAATGACAAGGGAATTCATGTTAATCCCTCAAAAATCAAGGCAGTACAAGAATGGCAAGCGCCACGTACACCTACCGAAGTAAGATCATTCCTTGGTTTGGCTGGTTATTATCGCCGTTTCATTGCAAATTTCTCCCGTATTGCTGTACCACTCACGGCTTTGACTCATAAAGGAAAGCCTTTCATATGGGGATCCAAACAAGAAGAAGCTTTCCAAACCCTTAAACAAAAACTCTGTGACGCACCTATCCTCACACTTCCTGAAGGTTGTGATGACTTCGTGGTTTATTGCGACGCGTCAGGGCAAGGACTAGGCTGTGTACTGATACAAAGAGGAAAAGTGATAGCTTATGCTTCTAGACAACTCAAAATTCATGAGAAGAATTACACCACCCACGACCTGGAACTTGGAGCCGTTGTGTTCGCTCTTAAGATATGGAGACATTACCTCTACGGTACTAAGTGTGAAATATACACTGATCACAAGAGCCTCCAACATATCTTTAACCAAAAGGAGTTGAATATGAGGCAACGAAGATGGGTCGAACTTCTTAATGACTACGACTGTGAAATTCGGTATCATCCTAGCAAGGCAAACGTGGTGGCCGATGCGCTCAGTCGAAAGGGTTATGCGAACTCCATTCGTCTTCTACGTTCGCAATCATAACCGACATCAAAGATCAAATCCGAGAAGCCCAACATGTTTCAGTAACGGAAAACGACGTACGCAAGGAGCTGTCTTGTGGAGCTGAACTTAAAATCGAAACTAAATCCGACGGTATTCTATACTATCTAGATCGCATATGGATTCCCGATCAAAATAACCTTCGTGAATTCCTTATGAATGAGGCGCACAAAACACGATACTCTGTACACCCTGGAGCCGACAAGATGTATCAAGACCTTCGATACACCTACTGGTGGCCTGGCATGAAGAAGGACATCGCTGTTTTTGTTTCCAAATGCCTTACATGTTCCAAAGTAAAAGCTGAACATCAAAGACCCTCAGGACTTCTAGTCCTACCTGATATACATGTATGGAAGTGGGAAAACATAACCATGGACTTCATTACCGGGTTACCTCGCACCTCCAGTGGGTATGACACTATATGGGTAATCACTGATCGTCTTACAAAATCAGCTCACTTCATTCCGATTCACGAGGACTTCAAGAACGAGAAGTTAGCTCGTATCTACATCAGCGAGATCGTAAGCCGTCATGGTGTACCTTTAAGCATTATTTCAGACCGTGATGGTCGTTTCACTTCACGAACATGGCAAGCCGTACAAGCCGCTTTGGGTACACGATTAGACCTCAGTACCGCTTATCATCCTCAAACTGATGGACAATATGAACGCACCATCCAAACTCTTGAAGATATGCTTCGAGACTTCAAGGGAAATTGGGACGCTCATCTACCATTAGTTGAATTTTCGTACAACAACAGCTATCATTCAAGTATCGGCATGTCACCTTTCAAAGCTTTATATGGTCGTAAGTGCCGATCTCCAGTAGGTTGGCACGAAATTGGAGAAGCTCAAATCACCGGTCCAGAATTGATTCAAGAAACAACAGACAAGATCCATCAAATTCGAAACAATCTTCTAGCGGCACAAAGTCGTCAAAAGAGTTATGCAGACAAACGACGAAAGCCCTTGGAGTTTAACATTGGTGATCATGTACTTTTAAAAGTATCACCGTGGAAGGGAGTAGTTCGTTTTGGTCAGAAGGGCAAGCTAGCACCACGCTACGTAGGACCTTTCAAGATACTCGATAGAGTAGGACCTGTAGCATACAAACTTGACCTACCAAAGAACTCAACAGAATTCACCCCACATTCCACGTATCAAACTTGAAGAAGTGCCTCGCCGATGAAAACCTCCATATTCCCCTAGAAGATATTCAGATCGATGAATCTATGCACTTCATTGAAAGACCAGTAGAGATCATGGACTTCGGAGAAAAACGTTTAAGACGGATTCGTATTCCAATTGTTAGGGTATGCTGGGAGTCGAAACGAGGACCTGAGTTTACTTGGGAACGTGAAGACTCAATGCGCGAAAAATACCCGCATCTTTTTCCTGTTACCACTACTACTTAAATTTCGGGACGGAATTTCTAAAAGTAGGGGATACTATAACATTCGTCGAAAAACGGGTTTTCAAAACCCGCTTCGTTTATTAATCGAATAGTCAGCTTCAAATTTTCGTTGCTTATTTAATGCTCATTTTAATTTTAAACAATACATAATTAATAAACATTTTAGAATATGGAAACTAAAATTGTTAAAAAGTAAAAATAAAGTAAATAAAAAAGAAATTAGGCTGCCGGGTTTCGAACCCGGGTCAGCCGGAAGACACAACCAGCACACAACTTAACCACTCCGCCACTTGGTTCGTTTGTGTAAACAAGGAAACAAATAAAACTTAACTCTACCCGTGAAATCATCTGTTTGCGCCAAAACTGAAACCACTCATCGGCTTTCAACTGTCCAGACTGTTGAGTGATCGCTATTACTGATTATAACCGATAGATCAATTGTTGCCCACGTTCTTAATCAATTCGGTCATAAATTGTCTCGATTCATATGATTTTGGGAGTTGAAAACCGAAATCATTTACTTCCTGATTTACACTAACAATATCATCGTCTCATAATTCGGAAACACTCACAGAACCTTCAATTTCACTTTCGCTCTAATTTCTGTTCGTCGGAAACGTTTTCTGATATCGCCAGACTTTCGCCGGAAAACCGTAACTTACACAAAATCGGTAAATTCTTGACTCTTTCGTTTTCAATCTATTGTTAGACTTATACTAACTCAAATCCTTCAACCAGTTTCGTTTTCAATCTATTGTTAGACTTATACTAACTCAAATCCTTCAACCAGAATCGGCCCCAGACGACGTTACCGGATATTCAGCACTCGCCGGAAAATCTCTGGACATTTCTAAAAACACGCTGTGAATCGGAACAAACATCTAAACCCTTTTATAATCTTTGTTTAGTAACTCAATTTCACAATTAGTTGATCAAAACTATTAATTGATCCGATCAGACGGAATTCACAAAACAGAGCCGACGATCTTTGCCGGAGTTCTGAGAAAAAACATCTGTTTGGGTACATTCATTTCCAAAACCCTCTCTATCCATTACATTTCAATCATTTATAAGTTTCGTTAATCGAATTAAACAAGAATAGTCGAATATCGTTGTCTGTGTCTTTGAACGAAGAAGATGAAGTCGAACAATAAGTATAAGTTTAATTAAAACAAGATATAAAACCGAGTTAGACACACAGTCCAGCGGTGGACTGTGTGCAAACACATAGCGCACGTCATGAGTTCGAATCTTACAAACGCACCGGCTTTTCGAATTAAAACCAATTTTTTTGTTACTGAATCAGAGTAGGACCCAGGATGTTCTTAAGATTAATTTAAACTGTAAGTTTAACAAATAAGTCACACAGCCCAACTGGTTGGGCTGTGCGCTTACAAACCGAAGGACCCGAGTTCGATCCGGCTCCTTGCAAACCGGTTTAACCATTTAAATTCTTTTAATATAAACCGAATAAATTAAACATTTAATTAGTATATATATAATTAAAACTTAGAATATTTCGGGTTAGACACGTAGCTCAGTTGGTAGAGCTGCGTGCACGCGTACGGGAGGTCACAAGTTCGAACCTCACTCAGCGCAAACAAACACAAGTCCGAACTGGTCAACAGTCAAAGTCAATGGTCAACGGTCAACCCAAAAAGTCAACATTTTTTTTATATTTTTATTTATTTATTTAATTTAAAAATCAATTAAAAATACTTAAAAATAATATTTTTAAAGTTAGAAAATGACCTTAAACTCACAAAAATAAATCTAAAAACCTATTAAAATTGTTAATAAAATCCACTTATTTACCGTACCTTTTCGTTATTATTTATGTTAGTTATTCCTCGTCGATCAACCCTCTAAACTCGTGCGCATTCAACATCATCAAACGAACGCACCCAATGTGAGTGAACCTGTACAAATTCCCCGTTTTAATCACTTTTTGGGGTGTATCATGTGTCTCATTTTTATTACATTTAAACACTTGTGCATCCATCATATCCATGATCAAATGTGTATCCAATATGTATCAATTGTTTGTGTGGTTAATGTTTAGATTAAATTTATCATTTTAGTACATACATCATCATAGGCTCGTCTGTTCCCCATTACCTATGAGCGGAACCGTTCCCCATTACCTATCTGCGGAACGTGGCGTTGTCAACATACGATCGGATCCGTTTGATTGAGCCTTGATCGCACACACATCATCATAGGCCGTCCGTTCCCCATTACCTATGAGCGGAACGTGATGTTGCCAACACATACATTATCATTCATGTCATATACTCATGCAAGGTGGTTTGTTATTGTATGTTTATTTATGTTTGCTCACATATGATTATTGCACAATTTTTCCATATCAAATACAACAAGAAATCAATAATAAATGTTTTCTAACAAGGTTCACTCGCCAACTTTTGTTGACCCAAAAACCCCCATTTTTATACATGATACAGGTGATCCAGTTGAAGCAAGAAACATATAGGACGGCCTAGAAGAATAAATCAGTTTAGATTTTGGATTGTTTATTTAATTTTCCTTTCCTTGTATTGTATGAATTTGACTTGAACATTTGAGATGTAATTTTAATTTAATAAATATGAAACATATTAGTAAACATCATGAGCTTTGGTGATAACCCAATTATGCCCCGACTATTATTCCGCTGCGGGTCGGGGTGTGACAGTTAACCTGTTCTCAATGAGTCAAAACGAAACCCTTCTTTTTTCTTTCGCATTCGTCCCCGGTTGACCCTTTCTCAGTGAGTCAACACGAAACCATTCTTTTTACTTTCTCATTCTTACCCAGTTGACCCGTTCTCAATGATTCAACACGAAACCATTCTTTTTACTTTCTCATTCTTAACTGGTTGACCCGTTCTCAACGAGTTAACATGAAACCATTCTTTTTACTTTCTCATTCTTACCCGGTTGACCCGTTCTCAACGAGTTAACACGAAACCATTCTTTTTACTTTCTCATTCTTACAAGGTTGACCTGTTCTCAACGAGTCAATACGAAACCATTTATTTTTACTTTCTCATTCTAACCCGGTTAACTTGTTCTCAACGAGTCAACACGAAACCATTCTTTTTACTTTCTCATTCTTACCCGGTTGACCCGTTCTAACGAGTTAACACGAAACCATTCTTTTTACTTTCTCATTCTTACCCGGTTGACCAGTTCTCAAGGAGTCAACACGAAACCATTCTTTTTATTTTCTCATTCTTACCCTTACCCGGTGTACCTGTTCTCAACGAGTCAACGCGTAAACATTTTTTTACTTTCTCATTTTACCCGTTTGACCTGTTCTCAACAAGTCAACACGAAACCATTCTTTTTACTTTCTCATTCTTACCCAGTTGACCCGTTCTCAACGATTTAACACAAAACCATTCTTTTTACATTCTCATTCTTACCCGGTTGACCCGTTCTTAACGAGTCAACACGAAACCATTCATTTTACTTTCACATTCTTACCCGGTTGACCCGTTATTAACGAGTTAACACGAAACCATTCTTTTTTCTTTCTCATCCTTACCCGGTTGACCCGTTTTCAATGAGTCAACACGAAACCATTCTTTTTACTTTCTCATTCTTACAAGGTTGACCCGTTCTCAACGAGTCGACACGAAACTATTTATTTTTATTTTCTCATTGTTGCCTGGTTCACCCGTTCTCAACGACTCAACACGAAACCATTCTTTTTTACTTTCGCGTTCTTACCCGGTTGACCCGTTCTCAACGATTCAACACGAAACCATTCTTTTTACTTTCTCATTCTTAACCGGTTGACACGTTCTCAACGAGTTAACACGAAACCATTTTTTTTACTTTCTCATTCTTACCCGGTTTACGCGTTCTCAACGAGTTAACACGAAACCATTCTTTTTACTTACCATTCTTTTTACTTTCTCATTCTTACCCGTTGACCCGTTCTCAACGAGTTAACACGAAACCATTCTTTTTTACTTTCTCATTCTTACAAGGTTGACCCGTTCTCAACGAGTCAACACGAAACCATTTATTTTTACTTTTTCATTCTTACCCGGTTAACCCGTTTTCAACGAGTCAACACGAAATCATTCTTTTTACTTTCTCATTCTCACCCGGTGACCCGTTCTCAAGGAGTCAACACGGAATCATTCTTTTTTCTTTCGCATTCGTCCCCTGTTGACCCGTTCTCAGCGAGTCAACACGAAACCATTCTTTTTACTTTCTCATTCTTACCCAGTTGACCCGTTCTCAACGATTGAACACGAAACCATTCTTTTTTTACTTTCTCATTCTTACCCGGTTGACCCGTTCTCAACAAGTTAACACGAAACCATTCTTTTTACTTTCTCATACTTACAAGGTTGACCCGTTCTCAACGAGTCAACACAAAACCATTTATTTTTACTTTCTCATTCTTACCCGGTTTCACCCGTTCTCAACGAGTCAACACGAAACCATTTTTTTACTTTCTCATTCTTACCCGGTTGACCCGTTCTCAACGAGTTAACACGAAACCATTCTTTTTACTTTCTCATTCTTACCCGGTTGACCCGTTTTCAATGAGTTAACACGAAACTATTCTTTTTTACTTTCTCATTCTTACAAGGTTGACCCGTTCTCAACGAGTCAACACGAAACCATTTATTTTTACTTTCCATTCTCACCCGGTTGACCTGTTTTCAATGAGTCAACACGAAATCATTCTTTTAACTTTCTTATTCATACCCGGTTGACCCGTTCTCAACGAGTCAACATTAAACCATTCTTTTTACTTTCTCATTCTTACACGGTTAACCCATTCCTAACGAGTCAACACGAAACCATTCTTTTTACTTTCTCATTCATAGAACGTTGACCCGTTCACAACGAGTCAAAACGAAACCATTTATTTTTACTTTCTCATTCTTACCCGGTTAACCCGTTCTCAACGAGTCAAAACGATACAGTTCTTTTTACTTTCGTATTCGTCCCCGGTTGACCCAGTTCTTAATGAGTCAACACGAAATTATTCTTTTTACTTTCCCATTCTTACCCGGTTAACACGTTCTCAACGAGTCAACACGAAACCATTCTTTTTACTTTCGCGTTCTTACCCGGTTGACCCGTTCTCAACGCGTCAAAACGAAATCATTATTTTTACTTTCTCATTCTTACCCGGTTGACCCGTTCTCAACGAGTTAACACGAAACCATTCTTTTTACTTTCTCATTCTTTCAAGGTTGACCCGTTCTCAACGAGTCAACATGAAACCATTCTTTTTTACTTTCTCATTCTTTCAAGGTTGACCCGTTCTCAACGAGTCAACACGAAACCATTTATTTTTACTTCTCATTCTTACCCGGTTGACCCGTTTTCAACGAGTCAACACGAAATCATTCTTTTTACTTTCCCATTCTCACCCGGTTGACCCATTTTCAAGGAGTCAACACGGAATCATTCTTTTAACTTTCTTATTCATACCCGGTTGACCTGTTCTCAACGAGTCAACATTAAACCATTCTTTTTACTTTCTCATTCTTACACGGTTGACCCATTCCTAATGAGTCAACACGAAATCATTGTTTTCACTTTCTCATTCTTACCCGGTTGACCCGTTCTCAACTCGTCAACACGAAACCATTCTTTTTACTTTCTCATTCATACAAGGTTGACCCGTTCACAACGAGTCAAAACGAAACCATTTATTTTTACTTTCTCATACTTACCCGGTTAACCCGTTCTCAACGAGTCAAAACGAAACCGTTCTTTTTACTTTCGTTTTCGTCCCCGGTTTACCCGTTCTTAATGAGTCAACACGAAGCTATTCTTTTTACTTTCCCATTCTTACCCGGTTAACACGTTCGCAACGAGTCAACACGAAACCACTCTTTTTACTTTCGCGTTCTTACCCGGTTGACCCGTTCTCAACGCGTCAAAACGAAATCATTATTTTTACTTTCTCATTCTTACCCGGTTGACCCGCTCAACGAGTCAACACGAAATCATTATTTTTACTTTCTCATTCTTACCCGGTTGACCCGTTCTCAACGAGTTAACACGAAACCATTCTTTTTACTTTCTCATTCTTACAAGGTTGACCCGTTCTCAACGAGTCAACACGAAACCATTTATTTTTACTTCTCATTCTTACCCGGTTGACCCGTTGTCAACGAGTCCCACACGAAATCATTATTTTTACTTTCCCATTCTCACCCGGTTGACCCATTCTCAAGGAGTCAACACGGAATCATTCTTTTAACTTTCTTATTGATACCCGGTTGACCCGTTCTCAACGAGTAAACATTAAACCATTCTTTTTACTTTCTCATTCTTACACGGTTGACCCATTCCTAACGAGTTAACACGAAACCATTCTTTTTACTTTCTCATTCTTTCCCGGTTGACCGTTCTCAACGAGTCAACACGAAACCATTTTTTTTTTTCTTTCTCATTCATACAAGGTTGACCCGTTCACAACGAGTCAAAACGAAACCATTTATTTTTACTTTCTCATTCTTACCGATTAACCCGTTCTCAACGAGTCAAAACGAAACCATTCTTTTTACTTTCGTATTCGTCCCCGGTTGACCCGTTCTTAATGAGTCAACAAGAAATTATTCTTTTTACTTTCCCATTCTTACCCGGTTAACACGTTCTCAACGAGTCAACACGAAACCATTCTTTTTACTTTCGCGTTCTTACCCGGTTGACCCGTTCTCAACGCGACAAAACGAAGTCATTATTTTTACTTTCTCATTCTTACCCCGGTTGACCCGTTCTCAACGAGTCAACACGAAATCATTATTTTTACTTTCTCATTCTTACCCTGTTGACCCGTTCTCAAAAAGTCAACACGAAATCATTCTTTTTAATTTCTCATTCTTACCCGGTTGACTCGTTTTCAACGAGTCAACATGAAATCATTCTTTTTACTTTCCCATTCTCACCCGTTTGTCCCATTCTCAACGAGTCAACACGGAATCATTCTTTTTACTTTCGCATTCTTCCCCGTTGACCCGTTCTCAACGAGTCAACACGAAACCATTCTTTTTACTTTCTCATTCTTACTCTGTTGACCCGTTCTTAATATAACATTTGTGTAAATCGTGTTTCGAAAACCTGCCTCTTTTATCAATCAAAGAATATTTGTTTACGTGTTTAGTTATTTATTTATATATAATTATTAAATTAAATGTTTAAAAATAATTAATTAATAAAATTTAAAGATTTAATCCATTAATTAAGAAAAACAAATCAACTAATTAATAATTATTTATAATAATAAAAACAATTAAGGAAAAGCGATTTTAAAAATAAATGGGTGAACCGGGAGTCGAACCCGGGTTCCCCCGGATACACACGCACAACAAACACCGCTACGATACACACACAAGTTGTGTAAATTCTGGTTTCTTATTATATCTATATTGAAGCTGAGGAGAACCTGCAATCCACAACCACACCTCCTCGTCGGAGATTCACGCGTGTTTCCTAAACAAATTCGACAACTGTCCGTCTAAGTTTGGTAAACGCACAACCGCGATTGAACTGGCAATCAATTCGAACCAATTACCAAAACCGAGCTCTCGACTCTCCACTATAAATACCAGTCGAATCCTCCTTCAGAACTCGCTCATATTCTCTATTTACTCTCTAAAACTCGGTCGTCGGAAAAGCTCTGTTCCACCGGAGAACCACCGAAATCGTCGGAATCCACCCACCGGAATCGTGCCGCCACCACTGTTACGGTAGACCTCTTCTACTATTCTTTTTAAATTTCACCGAATTAACATCATATACTGTCGATCACTAACAAAAATCAGAATGAACAAAAAAATCTATTCAGGCGGGTATAAGTTCTGGTTTAATTTTAAAACGAAGAAGACGAAGTGGGTTAAGTGTTTTTACATAATTAAAACGAATGTTTCAAACAGGTTAGACACACAATCCAGTGGTGGACTGTGTGCAAGCACAATATACACGGCCCTGGTTCGAATCCGGCTCATGACCGCATAAATACACATAACCGTTTTTATTTTGGATGAAATATATCAGTGGCAGTATGTATACAAATGTAATTAAAATCGGGTTTTAATTGGGTTAGACACACAGTCCAGCGGTGGACTGTGTGCATTACACGCGAATGGTGCCGAGTTCGACCCTTGTGCCTCACCGACCCCCCGAAATAAAATCCATTTTTCTAAGACCAAATTCATTGATGCACAGTAAGTTGTTAAGTATAATAATCTTCTGATATTAAGCGGGTTAGACACCCAGCCCAACTGGTTGGGCTGGGTGCAAAATAACACTGAGGTCGCGGGTTCGAGGCCGACCCTTCACACCGGTCCGATAATTTAAAAATGTTTTTAAATTAAATGATTTCTGAAATAAATAAATAAGGGTATAAGAATAATTGAAAACAGAATCCTTACGGGTTAGACACGTAGCTCAGTTGGAAGAGCTGCGTGCACGCAACCGCGAGGTCTCGATTTCGAATCCTGTCACATGCATTCAATTTCGCACACAAACCCGGTCAGATCTAACTGTCAGATCTGACAGTTTTTTTTAAATTAAATTATATGTCATATATCCTTATATTTTAGCAAAAAGTAATACATCAAAATATAACTTTGAAGGTTATAAAATCTCTACAAAATACCACAAAAATAACCTAAAAACCTAACCAAAAAGTAGTAAGTCCAAATATTAATTTGTTTATATTTTTGTTATTGTATTATTATCTTAGGTTAGTATTCGTTCGTCGATCAAATCCTTTCCTCGTGCGCTCTCTCTTCCACTCAAGAATACGCACCCAAGGTGAGTGAATCTCTACAAATTCCCCGTTTTAATCACGTTTTGGGGTGTATCATGTGTCGTACCAATCCTTTATTTTATCTAAACACTTGTGCTTATATCATTTTGTGATTAAATGTGAATTGGTTGTTGTGTGGTTCATATGTGGATTAAATTTATCATTTCAGTGCACTCATTTCATTAGGCCCATAAGTTCCTCGTGCGATACGGGTTGAGCATCAGGTGCCTCATTAGATCGGCTCCGTTTGATTGAGCCTTGATCTCAGATACATCATCATCCATGTCATATATACATTCAATGTGGTTTGTGATTGGTTACATATATATATTTGCTCACATGTGATTTATGCACAATTTTCTTTAATAAACCAAATAAGCAATTATTTAAAACGTTTTATCAAGGTTCACTCGCCAACTTTTGTTGACCCAAAATCTCCTCCGTTTTACACATGATACAGGTGATCAAGTTGAGGAAAGAAACACTTAGGATGGCCTAGAAGAATAAACAAGTTATTGCGTTGGAACAAAAATTTTGATTTTTATTGTATTTGTATGAATTTTGTTTGTTGGATATTTAATTGTAATTTGAATTTAATAAATATGAAACTTCTTAGTAAATATCATGAGCTTTGGTGATAACACAATCATGCCTCGTCTTTTATTCCGCTGCGGGTCGGGGTGTGACAGATTAGTATCAGAGCTTGTGACTATAGGGATATAGGATAGGTTATTAGACCCTTAGAGCCTATACTATAGTTGGTTAGATTTTAATTGTTTATGTGTTACATGCAAAATTCATGATGTTTATATGTTTCATGTTTATTATCACACCCAATATTATGCAAGCACCCTCACAAGTACATGTTAATATGCAATGCTCATCATAGTTCATATCCTCATAACATGTCATATCTATAAAAGCACACACCTCACGATTTCACAATTTCCATGATTTATTTTCAAAGATTTTTGCAATGTTTTCGTATTTTTCAAATCACATCAAAGTGAGTTTTCACGACGGGCATGTAGTAACTGGAAGGGTACGAGTACCGGTAGTCGGAACGTCCTGTCTAGGCTTGGCATGCGTATAAATCCAAAATAAAGGACCAGTTTGCCTACCTGGGGACTAACGTTGAGAGTACGAAGGACCTATTAGGCCAAAGCATGCTATACCAAACATCTGTGAGCTAACCCCACTTTGAGTTGTCATTGTGTCTACACCTGGACACCCTCCGACCACACATCTCGCAATCATGTTTTACGATTTTCATTCGGGTGGTGTAAGTGTTAAACCGCCAACACCAATGTGAATCCTACCAAGCCCAATAGTCATGGGGGCCCACATGACTACACAGGCAATGGTATGGGGGACATTTGGAGGCCCAAACATGAGCAAACCCAAGACATCCGATGGATGTAGTTAAATTAATTTCAGTTATGTTGTTTTCATTTTTTTACGACACATGACACCTAAATTCTTGAACTCACAATCTCCCTATACATATTCCTGTAGATGTCTGCTAGGCAATTACGTGGAGGTAGAAGGTCAGGGAAGTCAAACGAACGCTTGGCCATGCAAATTGCTAAACAAATGGCCGCAGTGCTTCCTGACATCGTACTACAAGTTCAGCAAGCTCTCACTGCTAATCCCATCAACTCTCCCAACCAAGAAGACCAAAGCGGCGCCAACCCTCCTCCCAAAACACCCAAATGCACCTACAAACACTTCAAGTCCTGCGATCCCCCAAAATATGAAGGGACTGAAGGTGTCACCGCTCTCCTTCACTGGTTTGAGGAGATGGAAAAAGCCTTTCTCAATTGCGACTGTCCCGAGGACCGTAAGGTACGTTTCACGACTGGAAGATTGTTTGGGGTAGCCCTTACCTGGTGGAACACGGAAAAGGGTAAGCGAGGTGTTAAAGATGCCATGGCCTTAACATGGGAAGAGTTAAGGGAAATCATGACGAGACGCTTCTGTCCAAGAAGCAAAATCAAAAAGTAGAAGACGAGTTTCACGCATTGAAACAAAAGGAAGGAGACCACACTTCATACAATAAGAGATTTCTCGAGTTGAACCAGATGATCCCCAATCTGTTCACCCCATTATACCGTCTAGTCGAACACTACATTCGAGGCATCCCCTCGAAAATCCAAGATTCGGTTTTAAGCACTTCGCCTGCAACACTTGAAGCCGCAATGGAGTTAGCTACGGAACTCACTGAAAATCGCATTCGAAACGGCAAATTCAAGATGAGAAGAAGAAAACACCCATTGAGACCCCAACTCCAAACTACCCAGGTTCCTCCTCGAACCATTAAAAGGCCATACACTGGCCAACACCCGAAGTGTAACCGTTGTCAATACCATCACCCTTCTAAAAATCCCTGCCAACATTGCACCAGTTGTGGCCGTGCGGGTCACACCATCCAAACCTGCCGTACCCTTCAGCGATTGAACCGCAGCCAACCTCCAACCCAAACCCAAAATCAAATAGTGGGCCAAGCCCAACAACCCTTACTTCTATCGCCTGCTCAACTCGCAGCCCAACCATACTACCAACCTAACTACCCCATGATGCAACCCATGCGAGCCTGTTTCAATTGTGGGGACCCAAACCATTTCAGGAACACCTGCCCACGCCTAGTGAACATCATCCATGCCCAAGCTCAAGCAAACCCGGTAAACCAAGCTAACCAAGCTCCTCCCTGCTAGAGGAAGAGCTTTCAATATCAACGCCAACCAAGCCAGGGCTGACAACAATGTGGTCAACGGTACGTTTCTCATAAATGGTAGTTATGCATCCATATTATTCGATACTGGTGCGGATAAGAGCTTTTTGTCTTTAGAATTCGAATCTATCATCGACCAACCTCGTGATAATCTCGTTGAATCTCTGACGGTGGAAGTTGCTGACGGAAAACCCACCTCATTAAATTCTATTATACGCGATTGTACTCTCACCCTAAATGATCACGATTTCCCAATTGATCTCATTCCTATGAAATTGGGAAGCTTCGATGTTATCATCGGCATGGACTGGCTCAGCCAGCATCACGCTGGAGTGGTGTGCCACGAAAAATTCATTCGTATTCCTCTCGCCGACGGTCAGACACTACGTATCTTTGGGGAAACCCCTTCGAAAGGACTCAAATTGATGTCCTGCCTTCAAGCCCGAAGTTATCTTCTCAAGAACTACGTCGCATTTCTAGCTCACGTCGTCAAGAAGGGAGGCAAGGAGAGGAAGCTCGAAGATATCCCAATTGTGATAGAATTCCCGCAAGATTTTCCCGACGACGTTTCAGGACTTCCTCCTGTGAGAGAAGTCGAATTTTGAATCGATCTTGTGCCTGGCGCTACACCGGTCGCAAAATCTCCTTATAGGTTAGCCCCATCCGAGATGCAAGAGTTGGCCAGTCAACTGCAAGAGTTGACTGACAAAGGATTCATACATCCTAGCTCATCGCCTGTTCTTTTTGTGAAGAAGAAAGATGGAACCTTTCGCATGTGCATTGATTATAGAGAACTCAACAAGTTGACGGTTAAGAATCGCTATCCACTGCCTCGTATTGATGACCTTCTAGACCAACTTCAAGGCGCCACCTGTTTTTCCAAAATCGACCTTCGTTCTGGTTATCATCAGCTTAGAGTGCGCGAAGAAGATATCCCAAAAACCGCCTTCCGAACTCGCTATGGTCATTACGAGTTCATGGTTATGCCCTTCGGTTTAACCAACACCCCCGCTGTCTTCATGGATTTAATGAATAGGGTATGCAAACCCTACCTCGACCGTTTCGTCATAGTCTTCATCGACGACATTCTTATCTACTCCAAGTCAAAATCCGATCATGAGCGACACCTTCGACTCATTATTACACTCTTAAAGACTGAAAAGCTTTACGCTAAGTTCTCAAAATGCGAATTCTGGTTAGGAGAAGTACAATTCCTTGGTCATGTCGTCAAAGACAAAGGGATTCATGTCGATCCTTCAAAAATGAAGGCACTACAAGAATGGCAAGCGCCACGTACCCCTACCGAAGTTAGGTCATTTCTCGGCTTGGCTGGTTACTACCAACGCTTCATTGCCAATTTTTCCCGTATCGCCGTTCCGCTCACGGCCTTGACTCACAAAGGAAAACCCTTCATTTGGGGACCTAAGCAAGAGGAGGCCTTCCAAACTTTAAAGCGAAGGCTTTGGGACGCACCTATCCTTACACTCCCTAAGGGTTGCGATGACTTTGTGGTTTATTGCGACGCATCAGGGCAAGGTCTAGGCTGTGTATTGATGCAAAGAGGAAAGGTGATAGCCTATGCCTCTAGGCAACTCAAAGTTCATGAGAAAAATTACACCACCCACGACCTGGAACTTGGAGCCGTCGTGTTCGCTCTCAAGATATGGAGACATTACCTCTACGGTACCAAGTGTGAAATATACACTGACCACAAGAGTCTCCAACATATCTTCAACCAAAAAGAGGTGAATATGAGGCAACGGAGATGGGTCGAACTTCTTAACGATTACGACTGCGAAATTCGGTACCATCCTAGCAAGGCAAACGTGGTGGCCCGCTCAGTCGAAAAGGATATGCGAACTCTATTCGTCTTCTATATTCGCAAATCATAACCGACATCAAAGATCGAATCCGGGCAGCTCAACATGTTTCTGTGATGGAAAATGACGTACGCGATGAGCTGTCATGTGGAGCTGAACTCAAAATTGAAACCAAATCCGACGGTATTCTATACTATTTAAACCGCATATGGATTCCTGTTCGTGACAACCTTCGTGATTTCCTCATGAATGAGGCACACAAAACACGATACTCTGTACACCCAGGAGCCGATAAGATGTATCAAGACTTACGATACACCTACTGGTGGCCTGGCATGAAAAAGGATATCGTTGTTTTTGTTTCCAAGTGCCTTACCTGATCCAAAGTAAAAGCTGAACATCAAAGACCTTCAGGACTTCTAGTCCAACCCGAAATACCTGTATTGAAGTGGGAAAACATAACCATGGACTTCATTACCGGGTTTACCTCGCACCTCCAGTGGGTATGACACCATATGGGTAATAATCGATCGTCTTAGAAAATCATCTCATTTCATTCCGATTCGCGAGGACTTCAAGAACGAGAAGTTAGCTCGTATCTACATCAGCGAGATCGTAAGCCGTCATGGTGTACCGTTAAGCATCATTTCAGACCGTGATGGTCGTTTCACTTCACGAACATGGCGAGCCGTACAAACCGCTTTGGATACACGGTTACACCTCAGTACCGCCTTTCACCCTCAAACTGATGGTCAATCTGAACACACCATCCAAACCCTTGAAGACATGCTTCGAGCATGTGTCATAGACTTCAAAGGGAACTGGGACGCTCATCTACCGTTAGTCGAGTTTTCGTACAACAATAGCTATCATTCAAGTATCGACATGGCTCCTTTTGAAGCTTTATACGGTCGTAAATTCCGATCTCCAGTATGTTGGCACGAAATTGGTGAAGCGCAAATCACCGGACCTGAATTGATTCAAGAAACAACCGACAAAATCCTTCAAATTCGAAACAATCTTCTAGCGGCTCAAAGTCGTCAAAAGAGTTATGCTGACAAACGACGAAAGCCTTGGAGTTTGACATTGGTGATCAAGTACTTTTAAAAGTATCACCATGGAAGGGAGTGGTTCATTTTGGCCAGAAGGGCAAGCTAGCACCACGCTACGTAGGACCTTTCAAGATACATGAAAAAGTAGGTCCTGTAGCATACAAGCTTGACCTACCAGAAGAGCTTAACAGAATTCATCCCACATTCCACGTATCAAACTTGAAAAAGTGCCTCGCCGACGAAAACCTCCATATTCCTCTAGAAGACATTCAAGTCGATGAATCGATGCACTTCGTTGAAAGACCAGTGGAAATCATGGAGTTCGGTGAGAAGCGTTTAAGGCGAAGTCGTATTCCAATCGTCAGGGTGCGTTGGGAGTCAAAACGAGGACCCGAGTTTACTTGGGAATGTGAAGACTCAATGCGCGAGAAATACCCGCATCTCATTCCAGTTGCAACCACTACTTAAATTTCGGGACGAAATTTCTAAAAGTAGGGGATACTGTAACATTTGTGTAAATCGGGTTTCGAAAACCCGCCTCTTTTATCAATCAAAGAATATTTGTTTACGTGTTTAATTATTTATTTATATATAATGATTAAATTAAATGTTTAAAATAAATTTACAAATAAAATTTAAAGATTTAATCCATTAATTAAGAAAAACAAATCAACTATTTAATAATTATTTATAATAATAAAAACAACTAAGGAAAAGCGGTTTTAAAAATAAATGGGTGAACCGGGAGTCGAACCCGGGTTCCCCCAGATACACACGCACAACAAACACCACTGCGGTACACACACAAGTTGTGTAATCCTGGTTTCTTATTATTTCTATATTGAGGCTGAGGAGAACCTGCAATCCACAAGCACACCTCCTCGCCGGATATTCACGCGTGTTTCCTAAACAAATTCGACAACTGTCCGTCTAAGTTTGGTAAACGCACAGCCGCGATTGAACTGGCAATCAATTCGAACCAATTACCAAAACCGAGCTCTCGACTCTCCACTATAAATACCAGTCGAATACTCCTTCAGAACTCGCTCTTATTCTCTATTTACTCTCTAAAACTCGGTCGTCGGAAAAGCTCTGTTCCACCAGAGAACCACCGAAATCGTCGGAATCCACCCACCGGAATCGTGCCACCACCTCTGTTACGGTAGACCTCTTCTACTATTCTTTTTAAATTTCACCTAATTAACATCATATGCGGTCAATCACTAACAAAAATCAGAATGAATAAGAAAATCTATTCAGGCGGGTATAAGTTCTGGTTTAATTTTAAAATGAAGAAAACAAAGTGGGTTAAGTGTTTTTACGTAATTAAAACGAAGTTTCAAACAGGTTAGACACACAATCCAGTGGTGGACTGTGTGCAAGCACAATATACACGTCCCTGGTTCGAATCCGGCTCATGACCGCATAAATACACATAAGCGTTTTTATTTTGGATGAAATATATCAGTGGCAGTATGTATACAAATGTAATTAAAATCGGGTTTTTAATCGGTTAGACACACAGTCCAGCGATGGACTGTGTGCATTACACGCAAATTGTGCCGAGTTCGACCCTTGTGCCTCACCGACCCCCCTGAAATAAAATCCATTTTTTTAAGACCAAATTTCATTGACACACAGTAAGTTGTTAAGTATAATAATATTCCGATATTAAGCGGGTTAGACACCCAGCCTAACTGGTTGGGCTGGGTGCAAAATAACACTGAGGTCGCGGGTTCGAGGCCGACCCTTCACACCGGTCCGATAATTTAAAAATGTTTTTAAATTAAATGATTTCTGAAATAAATAAATAAGGGTATAAGAATAATTGAAAACAGAATCCTTACGGGTTAGACACGTAGCTCAGTTGGAAGAGCTGCGTGCACGCAACCGCGAGGTCTCGAGTTCGAATCCTGTCACATGCATTCAATTTCGCACACAAACCCGGTCAGATCTAATTGTCAGATCTGACAATTTTATTTTTTATTTTTTAAAAATTAAATTATATGTCATATATCCTTATATTTTAGCAAAAAGTAATACATCAAAATATAACTTTGAAGGTTATAAAATCTCAACAAAATACCACAAAAATAACCTAAAACCCTAACCAAAAAGTAGTAAGTCCAAATATTAATTTGTTTATATTTTTGTTATCGTATTATTATCTTAGGTTAGTATTCGTTCGTCGATCAAATCCTTTCCTCGTGCGTTCTCTCTTCCACTCAAGAATACGCACCCAAGGTGAGTGAATCTCTACAAATTCCCCGTTTTGATCACGTTTCAGGGTGTATCATGTGTCGTACCAATCCTTTATTTTATCGAAACACTTGTGCTTATATCATTTTGTGATTAAATGTGAATTGGTTGTTGTGTGGTTCATATGTGGATTAAATTTATCATTTCAGTGCACTCATTTCATTAGGCCCATCAGTTCCTCGTGGGATACAGGTTTAGCATCAGGTGCCTCATTAGATCGGCTCCGTTTGATTGAGCCTTGATCTCAGATACGTCATCATCCATGTCATATATACATTCAATGTGGCTTGTGATTGGTTACATATATATATTTGCTCACATGTGATTTATGCACAATTTTCTTTAATAAACCAAATAAGCAATTATTTAAAACGTTTTATCAAGGTTCACTCGTCAACTTTTGTTGACCCAAAATCTCCTCTGTTTTACACATGATACAGGTGATCAAGTTGAGGAAAGAAACACTTAGGATGGCCTAGAAGAATAAACAAGTTATTGCGTTGGAACAAACATTTAGATTTTTATGTATTTGTAAGAATTTTATTAGTTGGATATTTAAATTGCAATTGAAATTTAACAAATATGAAACTTCTTAGTAAATATCATGAGCTTTGATGATAACCCAATCATGCCCCGTCTTATATTCCACTGCGGGTCGGGGTGTGACACTTAACGAGTCAACATGAAACCATTCTTTTTACTTTCTCATTCTTACCCGGTTGACCCGTTCTTAACAAGTCAACACGAAACCATTCTTTTTACTTTCTCATTCTTACCCGGTTGACCCGTTCTCAATGATTAACACGAAACCATTCTTTTTAATTTCTCATTCTAACCCGGTTGACCCGTTCCCAACGAGGCAACATGAAATTATTCTTTTTTACTTTCGCATTCTCACCCGGTTGACCCGTTCTCAACGAGTCAACACAGAATCATTCTTTTAACTGTATCATTCTTACCCGGTTGACCCGTTCTCAGAGAGTCAACATGAAACAATCCTTTTTATTTTCTCATTCTTACCCGGTTGACCCGTTCTTAACGAGTCAACACGAAACCATTCTTTTTACTTTCGCATTCTTCCCTGGTTGACCCGTTCTCAACGAGTGAACAAGAAACCATTCTTTTTCACTTTCTCATTCTACCTTATGAACACGAACTTTGACTTCCATCATTATACCGCACAAGAGTGAGAACATTTTCTACAACGAAGACCGACTTAAATGAACGTCTTTTTACTTTTGCCATTCTTACACGGTTGACCCGTTCTTCAACGAGTAACACGAAACCATTTATTTTTACTTTATCTTACCGTTGACCATTCTTAACGCCACGGTAAACCATTCTTTCTCTCACACCGTAACCTTTCAAAATGAAACCGTTCATTTTTACTTTTGCATTCTTCCCAGGTTGACCTGTTACTCAACGAGTCAAAACGAAACCATTTATTTTTACTTTCTAGTTCTTACCCGGTTAACCCATTCTTAATCGAGATCGACACGAAACCAATTCTTTTTTCTTTCGATTCGTACCGGGTTAACCCGTTCTCAACGAGTCAACTAGAAACCCTTTTTTACTTTATCATTTTTACAAGGTTGACCTGTTCTCAACAAGTCAACACGAAACCATTTATTTTTACTTTCTCGTTCTTACCCGGTTGACCCATTCTCAACGAGTCAACACGAAACCATTCTTTTTACTTTCTCATTCTTACCCGATTAACCCGTTCTCAACGAGTCAACACGAAATCATTCTTTTTAATTTCTCATTCTAACCCGATTGACCCGTTTTCAATGAGGCAACATGAAATCATTCTTTTTTACTATCTCTTTCTAACCCGGTTAACCCGTTCTCAACGAGTCAACACGGAATCATTCTTTTAACTTTCGGATACTTCCCGGTTGACCCGTTCTCAATAAGTCAACACGAAACAATTCTTTTTACTTTCTCATTCTTACTAGGTTGACCCGTTCTTAACGAGTCAACACGAAACCATTTTTTTTACCTTCGCATTCTTCCCGATTAACCCGTTCTCAGAGTAACACGAAACCATTTTTTACTTTCTCATTTTACCCGTTACCCGTTCCAACGGCACACGAAACATTCTTTTTACTTTCTCATTCTTACCGTTGACCCGTTCATCAACGAGACAACACGAAACTATTCTTTTTACTTTCTCATTCTTACCCGGTTGACCCGTTCTCAACGAGTCAACACGAAACCATTCTTTTTACTTTCTCATTCTTACCCGGTTGACCCGTCTCAACAAGTTCAACACGAACCATTCTTTTTACTTTCCATTCTTCACCGTTGACCCGTTCTTAACGAGTCAACACGAAACCATTCTTTTACTTTCTCATTCTTACCCGTTGACCCGTTCTCAACTGAGTCAACACGAAACCATTTTTTTTACTTTTCATCAACTTACCACTTTCCGAGTAAACGAAACCCTTTTTTCTTTCCAATCTCGTACGTCAAACAGAAACCATTCTTTTTACTTTCTCATTCTTACAGTTGACCCGTTCTCAACGAGTCAACACGAAACCATTTATTTTACTTTCTCATTCTTACCCGGTTACCCGTTCTCAACGAGTCAACACGAAACCATTCTTTTTACTTTCTCATTCTTACCCGTTGACCCGTTCTCAACGAGTCAACACGAAACCATTTCATTTTTACCCGTTCTTAATGAGTCAACACGAAGCCATTCTTTTTACTTTCTCATTCTTACCCGATTGACCCGTTCTTAACGAGTCAACACGAAACAAATTCATTTTACTTTCTCATTCTTACCCAGTCAACCCGTTCTCAACGAGTCAACACGAATCCGTTCTTTTTACTTTCTCATTTATACAAGGTTGACCAGTTCTCAACAAGTCAAAACAAAACCATTTATTTTTACTTTCTTATTCATACCCAGTTAACCCGTTCTCAACGAGTCAAAACGAAACCTTTCTTTTTTCTATCGCATTCGTCTCCGGTTGACCCGTTCTCAACGAGTCAACACGAAAACATTCTTTTTACTTTCGTATTCTTCCCCAGTTGACCCGTTCTCAACGAGTCAACACGAAACCATTCTTTTTACTTTCTCATTCTTACCCGGTTGACCAGTTCTAAAAGAGTCAAAATGAAATCATTCTTTTTACTTTCTCATTCTTACCCGGTTTTGACCCATTTTCAACGAGTCAACACGAAATCATTCTTTTTTACTTTCTCATTCTTACCCGGTTGACTCGTTCTCAACGAGTTAATACAAAACCATTCTTTTTACTTTTTCATTCTTACCCAGTTGAACCGTTATCAACGAGTTAACACGAAACCATTCCTTTAACTTTTTCATTCTTACCGGTTGACCCGTTCTCAATGAGTCAACACGAAACCATTCTTTCTACTTTCCCATTCTTATAAGGTTGACCGTTCTCAACGAGTCAACACGAAACCATTTATTTTTATTTTCTAATTCTTACCCAGTTAACCCATTCTAAACGAGTCAACCAGAAACCATTCTTTTTACTTTCGCGTTCTTACCCGGTTGACACGTTCTCAACGGTCAACACGAAACCATTCTTTTTACTATCTCATTCTTACCCAGTTGCCCCGTTCTCAACGAGTCAACACGAAATCATTCTTTTTAATTTCTCATTCTTACCGGGTTGACCCATTTTCAACGAGTCAACATGAAATGATTCTTTTTACTTTCCCATTCTCACCCGGTTGACCCGTTCTCAACGAGTTAACACGTTCTAATGAGTTAACACGGAATCATTCTTTTAAATTTCTCATTCATACCCGGTTGTCCCGTTCTTAACGAGTCAACACGTATCCATTCTTTTACATTCTCATTCTTACCCAGTTGACCCGTTCTCAACGAGTCAACACGAAATCATTCTTTGTACTCTCTTATTCTTACCTGGTTGACCCGTCCTCAACAAGTCAACACGAAACTAGTCTTTTTACTTTCGCGTTCTTACCAGGTTGACCGTTCTTAATGAGTCAACACGAAGCCATTCTTTTTACTTCTAATTCTTACCCGATTGACCCGTTCTTAACGAGTCAACACGAAACCAATTCATTTTACTTTCTTATTCTTACCCGGTTAACCCGTTCTCAACCAGTCAACACGAATCCATTCTTTTTACTTTCTCATTTATACAAGGTTGACCCGTTCTCAACGAGTCAAAACAAAACCATTATTTTTACTTTGTCATTCTTACCCAGTTAACCCGTTCTCAACGAGTCAAAACAAAACCATTCTTTTTTCTATCGCATTCGTCTCCGGTTGACCCGTTCTCAACGAGTCAACACGAAAACATTCTTTTTACTTTCTCATTCTTACCAGTTGACCCATTCTCAACGATTCAACACGAAACCATTATTTTTACTTTCTCATTCTTACCGGTTGACCCGTTCTCAACAAGACAACACGAAACCATTTATTTTTATTTTCTCATTCTTACCCGGGTAACCCGTTCTCAACGAGTCAACACGAAACATTCTTTTTACTTTCTCATTCATACAAGATTGACCCCTTCCAACGAGTAAAAACGAAACCCTTTATTTTTACTTTCTCATTCTTACCCGGATAGAAGCGTTCTCAATGAGTCAAAACGAAACCGTTCTTTTTTACTTTCGCATTCGTCCCCGGTTGACCCGTTCTTAATGAGTCAACACAAAAACCGTTCTTTTTACTTTCTCATTTTTACCCGGTTGACCCGTTCTAAAAGAGTCAACACGAAATCATTCTTTTTACTTTCTCATTCTTACCCGGTTTTGACCCGTTCTAAAAGAGTCAACACGAAATCATTCTTTTTACTTTCTCATTCTTACGCGGTTGACCCATTATCTACGAGTCAACCCGAAATCATTCTTTTAACTTTCTCATTCTTACCCGGTTGACCCGTTCTCAACGAGTCAACACGAAATCATTCTTTTAACTTTCTCCTTCATACCCGGTTACCCGTTCTCAACGAGTCAACATGAAACCATTCTTTTTACTTTCTCATTCTTACCCGGTTGACACGTTCTCAACGAGTCAACACGAAATCATTCATTTTACTTTCTCATTTTTACCTAGTTAACCCGTTCTTAACGAGTCAACACAAAACCATTCTTTTTATATTCTTATTCTTACCCGGTTGATCCATTCTTAACTATTCAACACGAAACCATTCTTTTTACTTTCTCATTCTTACCCGGTTGACACGTTCTCAACGAATCAACACGAAATCATTCTTTTTACCTACTCATTCTTACTCGTTTGACACGTTTTAAATGAGTCAACACGAAATCATTCTTACCCGTTTGATCCATTCTCAACGAGTCAACATAAATCATTCTTTTTACTTTCTCATTCATACCTGGTTGACCCGCTCTCAACGACTCAACACGTAACCAATCTTTTTACATTCTCATTCTTACCCGGTTGACCCGTTCTCAACGAGTCAACTAGAAATCATTCTTTTTAATCTCTCATTCTTACTTGGTTGACCAGTTCTCTACGAGTCAACACGAAGCCATTCTTTTTATTTTCTCATTTTTACCCTTACCCGATTGACCCGTTCTCAACAAGTCAATACGTAATCATTCTTTTTACTTTCTCATTCTTACTCGTTTGACCCGTTCTCAACGAGTTAACACGAAACCATTCTTTTTACTTTCTCATTCTTACCCGGTTGACCCATTCTAAACGAGTCAACATGAAACCATTCTTTTTTACTTTCTCATTCTTACCCTTACTGGTTGACCAGTTCTTAATGAGTCATCACGAAACCATTATTTTTACTTTCTCATTCTTACCCGGTTGACCCGTTCTCAACGAGTCAACACGAAATCATTCTTTTTTACTTTCTCATTCTTACCCGAGTTGAATCCGTTCTCAACGAGTCAACAGAAACCGTTCTTTTTACTTTCGCATTCGTTCCCGGTTGAACCCGTTCTTAAGAGTCAACACAAAACCTTCTTTTTACTTTCTCATTCTTACCCGGTTGACCCGTTCTCAACGATCAACACGAAATCATTCTTTTTACTTTCTCATTCTTACCCGGTTGACCCTTTTCAATGAGTCAACATGAAATCATTCTTTTTACTTTCTCATTATTACCGGTTGATCCATTTCATACGAGTCAACACGAAATCATTCTTTTTACTTTCTCATTCTTACCCGGTTGACCCGTTCTCAACGAGTCAACACGAAATCATTCTTTTAACTTTCTCATTCATTACCCGGTTGACCCGTTCTCAACGAGTCAACACGAAACCATTCTTTTTACTTTCTCATTCTTACCCGGTTGACCCGTTCTCAACGAGTCAACACGAAATCATTCTTTTTACTTTCTCATTTTTACCTGGTTAACCCGTTCTCAACGAGTCAACACGAAATCATTCTTTTTACTCTCTCATTCTTACTTGGTTGACTCGTTCTCTACAAGTCAACACGAAGCCATTCTTTTTAATTTTTCATTCTTACCCTTACCCGGTTGACCCGTTCTCAACAAGTTAACGCGTAACCATACTTTTTACTTTCTCATTCTTACTCGTTTGACCCGTTCTCAACGAGTTAGCACGAAACCATTCTTTTTCTTTTTACTTTCTCATTCTTACCCAGTTGACCCGTTCTCAATGAGTCAACATGAAACCATTCTTTCTACTTTCTCATTCTTACTCGTTTGACCCGTTCTCATCGAGTTAACACGAAACCATTCTTTTTTTACTTTCTCATTCTTACCCGGTTGACTCGTTCTCAACGAGTCAACACGAAATCATTCTTTTTACTTTCTCATTTTTACCTGGTTAACACGTTCTTAGCGAGACAACACGAAACCATTCTTTTTATATTCGATTCTTACCCGGTTGACCCGTTTTCTTAACGATTCAACACGAAACCATTCTTTTTTCTTTCTCATTCTTAACCGTTGACACGTTCTCAACGAGTCAAGACGAAATCATTCTTTTTACTTTCTCATTCTTACAGGTTGACCCGTTTTCAACGAGTCAACACGAAATCATTCTTACCCGGTTGATCCGTTCTCAACGAGTCAACATAAATCATTCTTTTTACTTCCTCATTCATACCCGGTTGACCCGTTCTCAACGAGTCAACACGTAACCATTCTTTTTACCTTCTCATTCTTACCCGGTTGACCCGTTCTTAACGAGTCATCACGAAATCATTCTTTTTACTCTCTCATTCTTACTTGGTTGACCTGTTTCTCTACGAGTCAACACGAAGCCATTCTTTTTAATTTCTCATTCTTACCCTTACCCGGTTGACTCGTTTTCAACAGGTCAACGCGTAACAATTCTTTTTACTTTCTCATTCTTACTGGTTTGACCCGTTCTCAATGAGTTAACACGAAACCATTCTTTTTACTTTCTCATTCTTACCCAGTTGACCCGTTCTTAATGAGTCAACATGAAACCATTCTTTTTACTTTCTCATTCTTACTCGTTTGACCCGTTCTCAACGAGTTAACACGAAACCATTCTTGTTTACTTTCTCATTCTTACCCAGTTGACCCATTCTCAACGAGTCAACACGAAACCATTCTTTTTACTTTCTCATTCTTACCCGGTTGACCCTTTCTCAACGAGTAAACACGAAACCATTCTTTTTACTTTTCTCATTCTTACCCGGTTGACCCGTTCTTAATGAGTTAACACGAAACCATTATTTTTACTTTCTCATTCTTACCCGTTTGACCCGTTCTCAACGAGTCAACCCGAAATCATTTTTTTTAGTTTCCCATTCTCATCCGGTTGACCGCTCTCAACGAGTCAACACGAAACTATTCTTTTTAGTTTCACATTCTTACCCGGTTGACCCGTTCTCAACTAGTCTACACGAAACCATTCTTTTTACTTTCTCATTCTTACCCGTTTGACCCGTTCTCCACGAGTCAACACGAAATAATTCTTATTACTTTCTCATTCTTACCCGGTTGACCCGTTTTCAACGGGTCAACATGAAATCATTCTTTTTACTTTCTCATTCTCACCCGGTTGACGTGTTCTCAACGAGTTAACACGGAATCATTCTTTTAACCTTCTCATTCATACTCGGTTGACCTGTTCTCAACGAGTAACACGAAACCATTATTTTTAATTTCTCTTTCTTAGCCGGTTGACCCGATCTCAACGAGTCAACACCAAATTATTCTTTTTTATTTTCTTATTCTTACCTGGTCGACCCGTTCTCGAGTCAAGACAAAATAATTTTTTTATATTCTCATTCTTACATTTACCTGGTTGACCCATTCTAAACGAGTCAACGCGAAACCATTTCTTTTACTTTCTCATTCTTACCCGTTTAACTCGTTCTCAATGAGTAAACATGAAACCATTCTTTTTACTTTCTCATTCTTACCTAGTTGACCCGTTCTCAACGAGTAAACACGAAACCATTCTTTTTACTTTCGCATTCTTACCAAATTGACCGTTCTCAACGAGTTAACACGAGACCTTTCTTTTTTACTTTATCATTCTTACCCGGTTGACCCGTTCTCAACGAGACAACACTAAACCATTCTTTTTAGTTCTCAACGAGACAACACTAAACCATTCTTTTTACTTTCTCATTCTTAATTAGTTGACTCGTTCTCAACGAGTCAACACGAAATCATCCTTTTTACTTTCTCAATCTAACCCAGTTGACCTGATCTCAACGAGTCAACACGAATCCATTCTTTTTAGTTTCTCATTCTTACCCGGTTGACCCGTTCTCTACGAGCCAACACGAAACCATTTTTTTTACTTTCTCATTCTTACCCGGTTAACCTGTTCTCAACGAGTCAACACAAAACCATTATTTTTACTTTCTCATTCTTACCCGGTTAACCAGTTCTCAACGAGTCAACTCGAGATCATTCTTTTTATATTCTGATTCTTACCCGGTTGACCCGTTCTCAACGAGTAAACAGGAAACCATTTATTTTTACTTTCTCATTCTTTCCCAGATGACCTGTTCTCAACGAGTTAACACGAAACCATTCTTTTCACTTTCTCATTCTTACCTGGTTGACCCGTTCCAACAAGTCAACAAGCAATCATTTATTTTTATTTTCTCATTCTTACACGGTTGACCCATTCTCAACGAGTCAATACGAAACATTTTGTTTTACTTTCTCATTCTTACCCGGATGACCCGTTCTCAACGAGTTGACATGAAACCATTCTTTTTACTTTCTCATTATTACCCGATTGACCCGTTCGCAACAAGTCAAACGAAACCATTTATTTTTACTTTCTCATTCTTACCCGGTTGACAGTTCTCAACGAGTTAACACGAAATCATTGTTTTTACTTTCTCATTCTTACTCGGTTAACACATTCTAAACGAGTCAACACGGAATCATTGTTTTTACTTTCTCATTCATACCCGGTTGGCCCGTTCTCAACAAGTCAACACAAAACCATTCTTTTTTTACTTTCTCATTCATACCTGGTTGACCCGATCTCAACGAGTCAACACGAAACCATTCTTTTTACTTTCTCATTTTTACCCGGTTGACAAATTCGAATCGAATTAACACGAAACCATTATTTTTACTTTCTCTATCTTACCTGGTGACTCTCTGTAACCGCACTTGTTTCTCCTGACTGTCCAACAGTCAACGAAACCATTCTTTCTATTTTCTCATTCTTAACCCGCTTGACCCTGTTCCTACAGTCAACACGAAACCATTATTTTTACTCTATTCATACCGTTACTTAACGCTTGAACCCTTTTCTTTCTCCATTATTGTCAACATCAAACAATTATTTTTTACTTTTTCATTCTTCCCGGTTGACCCGTTCTGAATGAGTCAACACGAAACCAATCTTGTTACTTTCTCATTCTTACCGGTTGATCGTTCTAAACGAGTCAACACGAAAATTCTTTTACTTTCTCATTCTTACCCGGTTGACCCGTTCTCAAGAGTCAACAGAAACCATTCTTGTTACTTTCTCATTCTTACCGGTTAACCGTTCTACAACGAGTCAACACGAAAACCATTCTATTTATTTCTCATTCTTACCTGGTTGACCCGTTCTCAACGAGTTAACAGAAACCAATTTTTTTACTTTCTCATTCTTACCCGGTTAACCGTTCTCTACGAGTAACACGAAATCATTTTTTTTTATCTCATTCTTACCCTGGTGGACCCGTTCTTAATGAGTCAACACGAAACCATTATTTTTACTTTCTCATTCTTACCGGTTGAACCGTTCTTACGAGTTAACACGAAATCATTTCTTTTTTACTCTTCCCATTCTTACGCTGTTAACCCGTTCTAAGAGTTCAACATGAAACCATTGTTTTTTATTCTCATTCATACCGGTTGACCATTCTCAACGAGTCAACATGAAAACATTCTTTTTACTTTCCCATTCTTCACACGTGTTAACCCGTTCTCAACGAGTCAACACTAAAACCATTGTTTTTTTCATATTTCTCATTCTTCTCATTACCACGGTGAACCATATTTATCTCAACGGATCGTTTCAACATGAACAACATTCTTTTACTTTCTCATTTTACACACGGTTGACCCTTTTCAACGAGTCAACAAAAACCATTTTTTTTACTTTTCATTTCTTACCGGTTGTCCGTTCTCAACGAGTTAACACGAAACCATTATTTTTTACTTTCTCATTCTTATCTTGTTGATCGTTGCTTAACGAGTTAACACGAAACCATTCTTTTACTTTCCATTTTACCCGGTTGACCCTTGTCATGAGTTACAAGAAACTATTCTTTTTACTTTCTCATTCTTACCCGGTTGAACCGTTCTCAACGAGTTAACATGAAACCATTTTTTTACTTTCTCATTCTTACCGGTTTAATCTTCTAAAGTGTAAAGAAATCATTCTTTTACTTCCATCTAGTTACAAGTTTCAAAGTGATGATTAAAATGAACTATTCTTTTTACTTTCTCATTCTTACCCGGTTGACCCGTTCTCAACGAGTTAACATGAAACCATTCTTTTTTACTTTCTCATTCTTACCCGGGTGACCCATTCTCAACAAGTAAAGACGAAATCATTCCTTTTACTTCAAACTAGTCTTACAAGTTTTAACCAACTAGTGATCATGATGTCAACAAGTTACACTCTTTCACATAGATATAACAAAGTCCATCCACAACTACATATTAACCTCAAGTAGATAAAGAACATATCTCGATCTTGAGTCATTTGATGATTTTTGGAGCTTGCCCCTTCTTACTTTAATTCTACACATAATCTCATTCATACTTAGATTACTTTGTTCGCTTATATGTAATCACACTCACTCATAACTTTCTTTTTACCATATATTTCGTATCAAGTTCAATTTCCACTTCATCTTTATACAAATAAACTCTCAATTCATACAAATCTACATAATTCGTCTCTTAGGCATTTTGTCAAACAGTTGGTGTGCGTACACTACTTTAAACACCATGTACAAGTGTTCTATGCATACCCTACTAATTCACATTAAAATTCATCAAATCAATTAGATTTAAATAAATTTATTCATTCAAAATCAATTCCTTCCAACAATTACTCTACTACACAGTTCATATATCAATTTTAAACTAATTTGCACCTTATTGATCATTATGTTCATCATAATACTACATCAAATGGGTTCTACTTCAAATCATCAAAATAACCAAAATTAGAGATAGTTCATCATCCTACATGTTGGTATTAACTAACATTCATGTTTAATTTCATCAAACATTCATGGATTACACATGACCCGTTTCATAAAAATCGCTAAGTCATGAAATTTAACTTACTTGATGATCAGGGCACTTATATCACAAAACTTGGTTCATGCATAAATTTGATCTTCAATTCTCCTTTCAATTTGTTGATTTGTGATGAAAAGGGGTTTCCCCTTCTTTTCTTATCTCCAGGAGACACACTTCAAGTGTGTGTCTGTGTTTTAGATTTGTTTTTATATTTTTCATCTTTCCATTCATCCCAATATTGGCCCGTCTAGTTTGATGTTTATTTTATCATGGCCAAACCTACCTTTTTAAGTTAAAACTTTACTTATACCTTAACTAAGATTATATTTCTAGTCACCATTTAAACAATATTTATATTTACATATATAAAGATTTTGGGGTGTTACACTCCTCAACCACATAGGCTTGCCACGTGTCACGAAACCGTGCCACATGGTCTAGTACTCTCCCGCGCGTCGCGAGATTTCAGGATTCTCCCACATGGCGCCAGGGAGGTCCATTTTTTTCGCTTCACGCTGGGGCTTGTCGTGCATGTCCGGGGTTTTGCTTATGGTATTTTGAGAGTTATTACAAGAAACATATCCTCGGGAAGTTAAGGCACGTGTTTATGACATCGAATTTCGAAAGCGTAGTTTGCTACACGCCACGTACATTTTCTCCTTATCATGTACCCGAAACACAATAACCGGGCCATTATGATAAGGTTGTGAGTGCTGAAATTCCTAACAGACAAAGACATCCCAAATTGCATGAGATTGTTGTCAAGCACATGATTCACAGTCCTTGCAGCAATTTACGGTTAAACAATCCTTGTATGTAGGGGGATCCTGTCGTTTTCATTATCATAGACAATTTAATGAACAGAGAATACAAGGAGAAGATGCATATCCGTTGTATCGAAGGGGAGACACCAGAATAGAAGTGGACGTACGAGGAAAAACACTTGATAATAGATGGGTGGTCCCATATAACCCAAGGCTTTTGATAATGTTTAACTACCACATCAATGTTGAAGTTTTCTCAAGTATAAAATCTGTGAAATATCTTTTCAAATATATTTATAAAGGACATGGCAGACAGATTATTCAAATTGATCAAAGTGAGCAAGGGGTTGTTATTAATGACATAAAGAGATTTCAAGATGCACGCTACATATCGCCCCTAGAGGCTTTGTGGCGCATTTTTTCCTTCTCCCTTTGTCAAATCTTTTCTTCTGTTCTAGCCTTACAATTTCATCTCCCAAATAATCAGATAGTTAGATTTAGAGATGATGAGATAATGTCTAATAATGTTGATAGGGAAAGGGATAAGATAACCATGCTAACAACATTTTTTGAGAAAAATAGAACCAATGAAACAGCAAGGGTATATTTGTATAAAGATTTTCCAAAACACTTCACGTGGAATGGAAATACACGCCGTTGGAATCGTTGTTTCAATAAAAACAAAGAGGTTGTATGGTTTCCACTAATCCAGCCGAAGGAGAAAGGTACTACTTACGCCTACTTTTGTCAAATGTCAGAGGGATTACTTCTTTTGAACATCTTTGAAAAGTTAATGGTTAAAGGTGTGAGACATTTTGAAAAGCAGCTCTTCAGATAGGCTTAATTGAAGATGATGAAAGCCTATCACAATGTTTCGAAGAAGCCTCTCTATTTCAGTTAGGTTGTTTGCGACCGTAATAAGTTTTTGCTAACCTGGAGATATTCAAAAGTTATGGAATGACCACTTTGATTCACTGTTTGAAGATCATCGGTTACACTTTCAAAGTATCGAACGAGTTCAAAATATGGTTCTTACCGAAATTAGGGTCTTTCTACAATCAATGGGTAAAAATATCAATGAATTCGACCTTCCTAACATAACAGACATTAACTTACAGGATGTAGGTTATCGTGAGTTACAAGAGTAGTATGGGATTGTTTGGAACTTGGACACTTAAATGCCAAAGATTCACTTAATCCAGACCAAAAAAGCGTGTTTGATGAGATCATGATACATGTTGATAATGATGTTCCACACATCTTCTTTATTGATGGCCCAGGTGGAACTGGAAAAACATTTTTGTACAATACCTTGCTTGCTGAAATTCAGTCACGTGGTCTTATTGCTCTCACAACAGCTTCATCAGATGTTGCGGCTAATAGTTTGCCAGGAGGTAGAATGGTTCACTCGAGATTCAAGATTCCTATTAATCTTGAAAATAATTCAATGTGCAATATCAAAAAACAGAGTGGGCTGCTAAACTAATTTGGTTTGCCAAAATAATCATATGGAATGAAGCGTCGATGGCTAAACGACAGGTGATAGAGGCAGTCGATCGAACATTGCAAGACGTTATAGGTGTTAGTCTCCCATTTGGTGGAAAGATAATGGTTATGGTAGGTGACTTTAGACAGGTGTTGCCAGTTTTAAACGTGGCACTCGAGCACAGATTATAGACTCCAGCCTACGAATGTCATCTCTTTGGTTTTTGACTAAAAAGATGCGGTTGACCATAAATATAAGAGCGCTGAAAGATCCATGGTTTTCTGAATTTCTTTTAATAGTCGGTGATGAAAGTGAAAAACCAATCGAAGGAAACTATATCCGCGTACCCGATGACATGACAATTCAGTGCAACAATAGAGAAAACTCTATAAAAGAATTGATCATTGCCATCTTTCCATCAATTGAAGATAATGTATATTCTTCATATTATATAATCTCTAGAGCAATATTGACCCTAAAAATGATAGTGTTGACGAGATTAATAATCAAATGATTGACATTTTTCAAGGGGGGGGGGAAAGTTTATTAAAGTTTTGACGAAGCTGAAGACGATCAGCACAACTTCTATCCGGTCGAGTTCTTAAACTCGCTAAATGTTAGTGGTTTGCCGCCTTATAAGGTTCGTTTAAAAATTGGATGCTCAATAATATTGTTACGAAATATCGATCCATCACATGGCATGTGTAACGTCACACGGTTGATGTAAAGGTTTCATGCGAAATGTTATTGACGCAAAAATTGCAGTCGGTCAACATGCCGAAAAAAGAGTTTTTTTTTGCCGAGAATCCCTCTAAGTCTTTCTGAAGATGACGTGTTCCCATTCAAGCCGAAAACAATACAGTTTCCAATTCAACTTAGCTTTTCCATGATGATCAATAAAGCTCAAGGTCAAACAATTCCACACGTTGGTATTTATCTACCGGATTCTGTGTTTTCACATGGACAACTTTATATGGCGTTATTAAGAGGGATTTCAAGTCAAAATACGAAGGTGTTGGTACATCTCGCCAAAGATTTTAAACAACACGGAGTTTACACATCAAATGTTGTCTACCAGGAAGTGTTGCGTGATTAATGAACCACATTTGTATTAAAGAAGGTAAGTTGATAGATTTTGTGCCTTAATTTAATTGCCTAGCAGAAACGTTTTTTTAGTTTCTCTCTTGCATAAACTAGAAATATGTTATAGATGAAACAACGAAGAAATCGGAAGATATGTCAGGTATCAAGTGAACATCTATACTGAAATATAACATTATTAGTTTTGATAAAACACTTGTAAGCGTCTAACATTGTTTTTTTATGTGTCGAAATTTGGTACAATAGAGGAGAAGATACGAGAAAGTCATCAGCGAACGGATGTATTGGTAAAACAGGAAGAGATACAATAGACTCCTCGTATTTTGTTTTTGGTGTTTTGTCTAGCTACTCGCTTGTTTTCTACTCCATTTGTTTTTAATTACATCTACTTGCTTGTTTTGTACTCTTTTTGTTTTTATCAACTTTAAACTAATAGTTTATAAGATTGGGTAAACATATCTAACAACCTTAAATTTTCTTCCTACTCACTTAAAAAATTCCAATAACATTCAAGGCATAGATAGATCATGCCAAAACTACAGCTAAAAAAATTAACAAAAGTATGTCATCAAAGAATTGATAAACTAACAGAAAAACGAGTGCCAACATAGTACGAATAAGAAAACTAACTTAAGTACTATACAATATATCACGAGACGACTGATAAACTAATGGTAAAGGAGTATGCTATTGTAAACCGTCACCGCCACCGCCGCCGCATAACGCGGGTAGCCGACTAGTTTAAAACATGGTAAATGAGTTGAAACAATTTAAGCACATTGAAATTTGCCCAAAACGCTTAACTTCCTAAATCATTGTTAAAAGAGGATGGCTAGATATTGTGACGGTAAATTTGTAGAAAATGTTTTGTAAATTATAAAAAAATTAGTTTTTTTTTGTCAACTAATTTTGACCTGTCTCGTTCTAAATTCATGGTTTTATCTTTATATTCATAGCTTAGTCGTAAAAATAATTTTGGTGTGTTTAACTAGTGGTTCAACACACATTCATAGCTAGAACAACTTGTCTAAGATCCACTTTCTTCTTGTCCATGACATACATAAAATAAAATAATATATTAGTAGTGTGGACCATCTCAAATCTTGATGTAATTTATTATTTTTATACTGGAGAAATTACGAAGAAAACAAATATCAATATTTTTATGATATATTTTACGCATACATGTATATCACTAGGTAATTCAGTAAAAGTTTTATATTGTACAAATTTTAAAAAAGAGAGAAGTTTGTAAGTTTTGTTCCAAAACCAAGAAGAAAGTAAGCCGAGGTGCCGAGTCCCATTTTGTCAAGTGATGAAACACCCGGAAATAGAGTGATAGAAAGGTTGTCCGTGATCCAAGATTCCAGAGATGGTTAAATTGTGGTGACAATGAAAGGCAAATGAAATGTCACTTTAAACTCATCATTATTACAAAAAGAACCTATTTCCTATTAGTATGAATTTTATTATGAAGTACGTGATGAATTGGCAATAGTTGATCCGTCTCATCACTCCAATAGCTTAGACGTGTTATAGATTATGTTAATAACATGTTAATAATTGTAATTTGAAAATCTAATGAATAATTCATTAATAAATTTGAACTAATGGTTCAATGATTCCTCTAGATAGTCTTGCATACAACTAATTAAGCATTGGTGATATTGTTAACTCATGTATCCTAACGTTGTGTTATCAAGTTCCATATAACGAGAGAAGATAAAAGATCTAAAAAGAAGTATAAAATAATTGTTTTTTAGATCCAAATGCACTTTTCACCAAACTGGTAATGTAAATTTTCATTAATAAGCTTAATGTGGAATGGATGTAAAATAAGCAACTAGGATAGCCCAGATTTTATAACTTGGATCAATGAAAGTTTATCACTTGAAATAAAATAATTATTTATAACTCGATATAATATATATATATATATATATATATATATATATATATGGTAAGTTTAGCGAGAACCCCTTTATTGCGAGAATCGTGAGAACCAACTTAAACACAACAAAATAAACCCACTACACTATCACCCAAACCTAAACACCCACCACCACCCAAAAACCTAACCCCACCTCCCCCTAGATATCCTAGGAAGTGTTAATTGTAGCGTGTAATTTTTAATATTTTTCAAACTCAATATTCTGTAACACTATTTAATATCGAATGAAGAAAATTCGGACTTTACCCTTAAATTCCTGATATAACTTATTAGTGGTCAATTAGCAAACAAAGTATAACAACGCAAATAACATATTGATTTCAAACATTCCATCTATCAAATGTTAAAATTTAAACAAACAAAAACGAAAACACCGGACCGATAGTCCAAAATGAAGAATCCGTCTTTACATGCGAAGACAAATCATCTGTGCACGTGTAAACTCTGTTGAGTAATGGATGACAGTTGTTTGGTAACCTCTGCTAGAGACCATCAGTGGTTCTGGACAGAGGAATGATCAGGGGATTGGGAAAACATTGGTTTTACCAATAGTGGATTGGGAAAACAGTGGTTTCACCAACAGTGGAAGTAGGAACAAAGGATACACTTTCAACAATGGATAGATTTTCATGGAGTAATAACATCAGATGTTAGGCAAACACTATTAGTGGTAGACAACCACTGTTAAGTATAACATCAGTGGTTAGTGAGTCAGTGGTTGAATCAGTGGTTTTTCTATACAACTATTGTTGGTGTGTTAGCAGTAGTTTGTCATCAGTGGTTTGCATCAGTGGTTTTTGATCCGTGGATAGGATTACAAGGACTGATACTTATTTTCTTATAAGTTCAGGGGGCATTATGTCAAGTTTGCATTTATATCAGTGGATAGGATTACAAGGACTGATACTTATTGTCTTAAGTAATGAAGGTTGTTAAAGACAGGTGTAAGAAAAATTGACTATATTGACAATGGTTCAAATGACAAGTGTAAGAAAAGTTGACTATATTGAGAATGGTTCAAACGAAGTTAGATTCTAACTACAGTTTATTATTTGTATATTGTTAGGATCTGAGTTTGAAACTGTTTATGTAAGTTCTAGAAATGGTAAATGAAAGAAGATACATCAGATGAACTTGCATCATTAGTTTTGTGAACAGGGATCGTGCTCCCGAAATGAGCAACCAACCTGATCTCGCTCAACTAGCAGAGGCGGAATTCATAGCTAGAGAAGTAGACAAAACGAACAAGATAGTACTTACTATTTAACTGCTTCTGTTGTATTAAAAGACGTTCAAGTACAGACGCGAGTAAACAAACTAGCAGAGCTTTGTCGTACCAACTAACAAATCACTAACTAGCTCTAACGCAACACTCCTCTATTTATAGGTCGACCTGACTCGTACTAGAGTGCATGTTGTAACAGTAACTATGCTTCGTACGAGTGAGACACTCGTACAAACCACTTAGATTTGCTCGTATGAACCAATCTAACTCAACATATAAAATTTACATTTTAACATATAAACATTGACATGAAAGCTCTATATACATTACAAACACATCCTAGACGTAGGCAATAGACATTATGCACCAACAACCTCCCCCTTGGATGTTGCGGCAGTCTGGATAGTCTTCAAAAAACATCTTCAAAAGATTTGACTCTAGCGACCAAAAAACCTTTTCGATGGCTTGCGACGCTCCTCAAAAGCAATTGGTGTTTGATTTGTAGGAGGAGGTCAATTCGTTGTATTGCCAAACTGAAATCTCCTAAGCGATGCTATTCTAGCACACTCCGCTATTCGAGCTTCATTCTTTTCTTTCTTCTTTGTCTCTTTTTCTTCAAGCTTCCTCTAAGAAGTATTCCACGTCGATCTTGAATATATATCGTTTGCAAAGCAGACATTGACAATCTTCTGGAATTAGAGAGATTTCTCCTTGTCTTTTTTCCTCAAAACTTATCTACTGTAAAAGAGACATTCAATATCCTTCTTTGAACAATTTACTAGCCACATTGGGTCTAGTACTCGAATGCCACGCCATAGACCGTATAATCGTTTATGTGCTATGACGGCTTCGGATAATTCCTCAGTAATTTTTCAAGAATCATCATCTGGATGAACACATATAACAGCTTCTCCCGTACTCGAATCGTAGTGCCACCATTTGAAGTTCTTGTAAAAATCTTGTTCCATCTTTATGAGAGGCATGTTCTTCATCACACGAGGCTTCTTTACTATTAATGTAACATCCTTCTCATTCATCACTGTATCAACTTTAACAATACGACGAGGAAAGTGAGGTTTCCAATGTGTAAAACCATGCATTGCTTCTAGTTTAATCAATTTCCAAAGCCGTTGGTCATGAAATTTCATCTTCAGATTAATCCTCTTTGTTTGAACTAGCTCCTTAATATCCAGTACGGCAAGGTTTTGATATCGCTTAGAAATATTGAATACCAAACTCCCTCTTTATCGCGTAGACATTCAGCTCTTCAATCCATCCCCAGCTCAAAATATCCCCTAACGAAATATCAGCATCTCGAATAAAGAATGCTAGGGGTCTTTTAAATTTACGCTCAGCTGGAACATTACGAAACCATTTCTTCCGCTGCTCTGCTATTTCAGCGCTTGACATTTGTTGAGGAATAGTTCCATCTTTAACAGCTTCAGAAACTTTTCTTTTCAACATTTCGGAACTTTAAACTGCGAATAAATCTGCAAAAGTTGGGGAATCATCTGTACTCTGATCAGCTTGATTAGCATCATCATCAGAATCATCTTCCACGACAACTCTATCATACACGTTTGCATCCTCAATTTCTTCAAAAACATAAGAGTTCGGTTCAAATACATCTATCTCATTCAATTCGGCTTCAAAATCAAACTCAAAATTTCCTTCATTTATTCCCAACATCTCTGCAATCTCCTCCTTTGTGTAACTATGCACAAATTCGCCCCCCTCTACGTCATGCTCAAGATACAGTACTTTGGGCTTTGGCACGACAGGAACAGATAATATTTCTATTTCTGGAAAAATTCCTACCTGTTGAGCATTTACAGACTCATTACCTCGATCCTTCCTTCCCTCTTCAACAGTCTGATTAGCAGAGTCATCAAGATACTTAGAAACATCCACATATTCATTCATATTTGACTCTGTTACACGAATCCCAGTACCACCTACATTATCATCGTTATCATCATCGCTATCAGAACTACTAGGATCAATATCATCTTTATCAGCATCCTCTAACTCTACATCATTTTCAACTTCTTCAGCAGCATCATCAATCTCTTTCTCAATCTTCTTCTTTAACAACCAATCGCCATGTCTTTGAGAAATACAAGCGAATCAATATCGACATCCATTGGTCGTCCAATCAGACAAACTTTCTCGGTTCCACATATACAACTATATCCATACAAGTTACTGGCACAGATTCAGCTTCTGGCTCAGTATGAATAGTGATAGGATCCTCTATAACTTTAGCCTTTCCCTTTACTTGAGCATCAGATTGTTGCTTTGCAAGTCTTTCTCTTTCCGCAACATGTTCTCGGGCCTTAGATCACTCAATCTCATCAATTTCTTCAGCAATATTCACGCCCAGCTTTTTCACTAAAATCTTTTCAAACAAACTCATTCTCCTATCACTTTGCAATCTTTCTTCTTCATATTCTGTCATTCGAAGTCTCAACCTCTCATTTTCCGAAACAATGCTAGCCAACATAGCTTCCATCTGTTGCTTTTCTTCATTTAAACCTTCAATCTGTTCAACCATTTCCTGTTTTTCAGCTGTCAACACATTGATTTGTTCATATAGTTCGACAATCTTCACTGTGTTAAGCAAAACCTGCTTTTGTAGCTCATCCACCCGCGGATCAATAAATGTAAAATCACCCTCTGGAAGGTCACCAAAATCAAAGTTAAGATCAAACTGGGACGGTGATGTTTAAGAAGTATGCGGTGGTTGTTGTGGAGTCTGCTTTTGTGGTTGAGGCGTTCGTTGTTGAGGTTGTTGCTGAGGAACTTGTTGTTGTGGCGGTGTTGGTTGCTGCTGTGGTTGCAGTGGAGATTGTGGAGCTTGTTGTGGTGGTGTTGGTTGCTGCTGTGGTTGTGGTGGAGACTGTGGAGTTTGTCGTGGTGGTGTTGATGGTATTTGCTGTGAAGGTTCGACCATGACTTCTTCAACATTAGGTTCAGAAGTAGTCTCTTTGGATCTGATCGTTGGGGATTCAGAACTTTGAACAACAGATCGTTTTATCCTCCTTTGCCTTTTTATTGGCGTGCTAAAGATAGCTTCATAATCAGATTCAGATGGTACATATGTTGTATCATCCTCTCTTGTAGCTTTACGTTTTCGCTCTTCAGCCTTACGTTTGAGTTCAGCCTGACGCTTTTTCTCTATCTTTTGCACCCTTTTTCTTTCTCCTTCTCTGCGGTCATCAGAATTAGTACTCGACGAAGAAACATCTTCAACTACTTTCTCAGTACCAAACGCTTGACGTTCAATATCTGCAGCCATAACTTCAACGTTCTCCTTAGTGTCTGGTTCATCACGAAGACCAGAACTTTCAGCAGCTGCTGTTGCTTTCTTTTTCTAAACTTTTGGAGCTGATGTTGACATTGTAGCAGCTTTACGCTTAGCACCCTTTCACCATCCTTCACAAACCACGGACTTCTTTTCGCAACAAACATAGATAAAGCTTCAAGTTCTTTATCTTCATCACCACTATCATCCTTCCTCCATCGACCTGGTGCTGGTGAAACATAATCTTTATCAACAATCGCACCGAACATAGGTTTAGCGATAGGAGCAGTCTTAAGATGCAAGTTCATCTTTCTCAATGTAGAAACGTCCATGTGCTCAAGCTTCAAATATCATATGCACTTTTCTTCAAATCAGGATGTAAATAATCAAGCATCATCTGTACAAACCTTGGGTATTGCAAAATTTCTCTCTTTGAATGTTCTGAATCATTTGCGTAAAGATAACTTTAGAAAAGTTGTATGGCAGATTCAGTATCAACGCAGTAATCATGCACATCTGGTAATCCACAAGATCATCATATACTCCTTTACGATGACTAAGACTGTGAGCAATAACATGAGCCAGATATCTAAAAGGTGCGCTCAAATTGGCTTTCTGGAAAGGGGTAGCATTCACAAATCCAGCATATCCCATACGATAAAAGCAACTTTTCACCATGTACTCCGAAAATTCTGTTTGATCATTCTTATTGCCTTTGTACTCTAACACTGTTCGTATCAGTTCTTCTTTAATATTGACAGGAATATCTTCGTCATTTATCTTCACGGCAGACACAATAGCATTATCCTCTATACAAACTCTACAACATTCTAGAAGTATTCAACATGTGACTGGTAAACGGTATGTCTATCGGTAAGCTCTTTAGTCACCTGTATATGTGTTAGAAAATCTAGAATTTCTCTATAAGCAGCAATTTCTGGAATTGATCCATTAGTTAAGCAGCAGATATTGTGAAACAGTGAGAATGGGGATTTCTTGGCCTGTTCACAAAAATAACAAACAACTGCTAGAAAAATATTAAACTTTTCAAATTAACACTTTCATTCGTACGAAACATAATCTTGTATGAAGCAAATACTCAACAAAATTCTGAAATTCAACATTTTATGTTTACTTCGTACGAAACAATTTATTCGTACAAACCAAATCATCAAAACAATGAAAGATTTGCTCCGTACGGGCCAATTCTTCGTACGAACCAATTCGTCATTCCAAAATAACCAAGTGTAATCAGAACTTAAAACTTATAGATTTTAACAAATTAATAGTCGATTTTTGGGTTATTAGTGCCGATATTAACGTTTTTGAAGTCAATTTTAAGTTTTATCGGTCCAATCTCCCTAGATCTAAGTTTTATGTCCGATTTGTTCAGATTTGACATTATAACAACTTGGTTTCTGCAAAATTACCTTTCCCATTGCAAAAGGTGTGCAAATCAACCTTCCCAATGTGATTAGAATCGAAAATAAGCCAAGAAATGAGATTTCAGCAGATGTTTCGTACAAAATCCTCTAACTCGTTCAATAGTTCTTAGAGACAAATAAACTTTTTTCGTACGAAGTTCAGAGGATTATATAGTAGACGATTTGCTTCGTACGAACTTGTAGTCCATATGAAATAACCACATTTCATACGAAATAATTAATTTCGTACGAAACATTGCTGAAAACTTGAATTTTTTTATTTTTGTTTTTGAAATTTTCATTTTTAACCATTTTTTATCTGTTTAAAAACCACTCGGTTAACCAAGTCCAAGTTAATGACCCTTGTTGCCCAATTTTGTCTACCAAGTCCAAGTTAATGACCTTGGATGACCGTTTTTGACCAAAACAGATTTATTGAACATGTAAAGTCTCAAATTAATGAACTTTATTGACGTTTAGATATAATTTCCAATAGAGATTAGCTCCCAACCCATGGTTTCAGTTCTCACTCAGCAAGATGTTGCTTTGATTTCAACCATCAGTGTCTTCAACATCGGTAGACTAAAATAAATCTAACAAGCTAAGAAAACTGAAAATCTTTTTGAGTTTTTTTTAAGAAATTTATCGAAAATGACATACATATTTTTGTGAGTTCTGTGTTTTTTAGAGAATCATATCAAATATATAACAAATCACCAGTATCATTGATCTTGGTATACTCATTAAGTTTTTAACCAGATTTACTTAAATTGCCAATATATTTGTCCTTTTAAACTTCTTCTCGTTTCTCAATTGTTTCAAGATATGTTAAGTAAATTTAAGAACATGAAATAACTGTGTTTCTCATCTCTGAATATACTCCCGCATCGAGATTCCTAGAATATCATTTTACATGTGAATATATCTAATTGATATCTGTAAATGGGTGAGTGTGAGACCTTGAGAGCTCATGTTAGTATTTCCATACAGACAAAGAGATGAAGGCTCGTCTTTTGGTAGTGTTCCATACATGGAATCTTTTATACTGCATTTGTCACAAAGATTATGACATAATCATTTTTATGCAGCATGGGCGAATAATGCATAAAGTATTATACAAGTTCTAGGCCATTTATTCCGCAAAATCAGAAGAACTAGGATAATACCCCAGATATCGATCAAATATAAAGACCTAGTATCGCAGAATTTGGCACTCTCTCAAACGAAATTTCAGAGTACTAAGTCCATATATCCGAGAGATATTATCCCACAAGTTACTCAGTTTGACTTTTTATGTTTATATCCCGAAAACAATTTACTGAACGAGTAAAGCCTACTGGCACATTCTCAGTAAGACCTATTTAAACAACTTGTTTAACATTCCAATTCTTTAGCATACTGTGACTGTCTTTTTTATATAATATGATATCTCCTTTCCACAAAAACTCTTTTTGAATTTTATCATGTTTTTGGATTTTCCAAAACATTCTCCCCCTAAAATCAAAAACAAATTTTTGGATTTTTAGAATTTCTAAGAAAGAATATACAAAAAAAACGTCTAACCGATGAAAAATTCACATTAGGTTGTCATCATCCTCAAACTCAACCTCATGTATATCCCCTGATATCATATTTTTTAAACCATTTAACTTTAAAAGATTTTTGAATCTTGTTTTATCAAAAGCTTTGGTATAAAAATCTGCCTTTTGGTCATCAGTGTGGATTTTCTCAATTCTAACCAACTTTTTCTCGTAGCAATCACGGATAAAGTGTTGTCGAATCTCGATATGTTTAGTGCGTGAGTGTTAGCAAGAGTTTTTGGTGATATCAATCGCAGCCTGATTATCTACATATATTGGCGTATCAAGAAATTGCAGTCCGAAGTCTCTCATCTGTGTTGAATCCAGAGTATCTGGGTACAACAACTGGATGCTGAAACGTATTCAGCTTCACAAGTAGAGAGAGCGACTGCGGTCTGTTTCTTGCACTGCCACGTTACCAAACGGGTTCCGAAGAACTGGCAGCCGACCGTTGTAGATTTAGTCTTCAGTTTGCAGCATCCGAAATCAGAATCCGAGTATCCTGCAAGATTAAAATCATCATGTCTAGGGTACCACAAGCCGGTGCTTGGAAAACCCTTCAGATATCTCATTATGTGTTTGACGGCAAGCAGGTGTGACTCTCTTGGATTAGACTGATAACGGGCGCACAGGCACGTTGGATACATGATATCAGGTCGAGAAGCCATAAGATACATCAAGGATCTGATCATGGAGCGATATAAAGTTTCGTCAACTCTTTCTCCAATAAGATCTGGACAAATGCCGTGATTTGGAGCTAATGGGGTAGATGTTGATTTAGTTCCTGTTATATTGAATTTCTCCAATATGTCATGAACATACTTCGTCTAATGAATAAAGATACCATCAGGCAATTGATCGACCTAAAGTCATAGAAAGAACTTCATTTCCCCAATTGCGCTCATTCCAAATTTGCGCTTCATGATTTCTTCAATGTCTTTACACAGCTTATCATTTGTTGATCCAAAGATAATATCATCCACATATATTAGTACGACGATTAAATGCCCATCTACTTCCTTTGTGAAGAGGGTAGAGTCTATTGTTCCTTTAATAAAGCCTTGTCTAGAAGGTGACTTGAGAAAGTTTCATACCAAGCTCTCGGGGCTTGATGAAGACCGTATAAGGCTTTGTTCAAAAGGTAGACTTTGTCTTTGTGCACTGGATCAACGAACCCTGGTGGTTGGCCGACGTACACCTCCTATTTCACTTTTCTGTATAAGAACGCAGATTTAACATCTAACTGGTACACCTTGAACCCTTTCCATGAGGCAAAGGCCAAGAATATGCGAATCGCTTCAAGACGAGCAACTGGGGCGTAGACTTCAGTATAGTCTATCCCTTCCTGCTGGTGAGAACCTTGAACCACAAGTCGAGCTTTGTTGCGTACCACAACTCCTCAATCGTCTCTTTTGCACTTGAAGACCCATCTTGTGTTAATCTTTTTCTGATGATCTGGCAGGTCAACAAGCTTCCAGACTCCAAGTTTTTGGAATTGAAGCAACTCCTCCTGCATCACATCCACCCAACTTTCTTCCTTTAACGCGTCTTTCCAGCTTCCCAGCTCAACCTGAAAACAAAACAACTGTTAGAAAGTTGAGTTTGAAGTGGAGCAATGCTAGTATAAAAACAACTTAGATCTTTATTGATCTGATTGTGAGTTTGCACTCCAGTTTGTAAGCTGCCTATAATGTTCTTCAACGGATGATATGAAAGTGTTCTTGGCATCACTTCGGTTGGAACATCTACTTGCGGTTGCAAATTCGTTAGAATTTCATCAATGACCGGTACAGATGAAGAAGCTTCATTCCTAGCATTAGACTGATCAGCCTGTTATCTTAAAAAACTTTCAATCTGTTCAGATCCTTCATCGGAACTGGATCCTCCATCGTCGAAAGTTGGTTCCCGATCAGAGTCAGCATCAACATTTGGTTGGGCAGACGATTCGGCAGTATTGACATTAGGTGCAGGAATAAGAACTTGATCAAAAGAGCTTTGACAGATATTAGACGTGTTAACCGGTAATGATGTAGAAATCACCAATGGTCTAGCAACTTGTTCTTGATTAGATAACTGATGTGTTGAAATAACATAACAAGTTCTTCTTCTGTTGGCACATTTGGTAGATCGAACGAATCCCACAATCCATCATAGTTAAACAGCCACGGATCCCCAATTTTCTGTGTTGGCATTGTATATCTTTGACAATCTACATGCTGCGCTAGAACGACCTGGTTCAGACTCAGCAAGAAAACACGTTTATGAGGAGTAGCTTAACCAACGAAAAATCCTTCCAAAGATTTGGCTCCAAATTTTCCAGCCGGGTCCAGAACGGTACACGGTGATCTAAAAGGCTCCAAAAATGCTAGGTTGGGCTTTCGTTGGTTCAGTAACTCAAAACATGTCTTTTTGTGAGCTTAACTATCAACACACGATTCAGGGTATAACACGCTGACGCTACTGCTTCACTCTAAAAGCTGATTGGTAATTTCGAATCAGCTAACATTGTTCTGGCAGTCTCTATCAGTGTGCGATTCTTTCGTTCAGCTACTCCATTTTGTTGTGGAGTATAGGGGGCGCTGAATTCATGAAGAATCCCATTTTCATTACAGAACTCTTGCATCTTCTTGTTCTTGAATTCCATTCCATTGTCACTGCGAATTCTCTTAATGGGCAAGTGATATAGATTTTCTAGTTTTCTGAAGAGGATCATAAGAGTTTCAAACATTTCATCCTTACTCTCCAGAAAGAAAACCCATGAGAATCTAGAGTACACATCTGTAACGACAAGGCAGTATAGATCTCCAGAAATACTTTTGACATTGACTGGCCCAAAGAGATCCATGTGTAGCCTTTCTAGTGGTAGCTTTATCGAATTCAACAGCTTTCTCGGGTGTAATTTCTATGCTACTTCCCCTTTTTGCAGCTCAGACAATCATCAGATAGATGAAAACTTTTCAGATTAACACCCTCCACTAGGTCGTTATACACAAGTAAATTCATCTTACGGAGATGAATGCGCCCCATTTTCCGATGCCATAATATCGACTCTTTCTCGGTAGCTTTTGAGACAAAGCATTGAACTTTCTTTGACGTGGTAGAAGCAATGCTCATATCAAGAAAATATAAATCATTTTCTCTCAGAGCTTGCATCCAAATCCATTCCTCCGGAATTTTGAAATCGGGTTTTAAGATCAGACATTCTTTATCATTGAAATGCGTCGTGAACTTCTTGTCACAAATTTGCAAGATGCTAAGTAGATTGTTCTCAAGCTCAGCAATATAGTTCACTTTATCAAACGACACAACTCCTTTCGTGAAAATCCCTTCTCCGACGATCCTGCCTTCCTGTGTTCCAGCAAAACCTACATACCCGCCATGGATAGCTTTTACGTCATTGAGCAACGCAAGCATTCCTGACATGTGGCGAGACGCTCCACTATCCATTATCCATTTTGACAGTATCAAATGCTGGAGCCCCTGCACACATGATTAACAAAACTATTTAAACAAAGAAACCCAAGCTTGTTTGGTCTTGGGTGGGTTTGGAATGTCAAATTTTGGACCCACTTTGTTTTTATCAATCTTTTTAAGCTTAGTTTTGTTTGGAACATAAGGTTTTTGTTCAACCTTGGATGATTTGATTTTGACAACTTTAGCAACCCATTTTGCGTTTAAGGTTTAGCCTTTTTAACATAAAATTTCGAATCTACTTGACGATTTTTGTTTGATGTTTCACCAATTTCAAATTTAGATTGACTTTGAATAATTGGTTTAACATTTTGATGAGATTTATTATTTCTTTTAAGAATTTGTTTCGGCACAAACATGGGTGCTTTTTGCTTTTCATCCTTAGTGAACTTTTTCAGATAAGAAACTGGTCTTGGACTTTCTTGTGAGCAATATCGTATGATATGCCCAACTTTCTTACATTTAAAGCATGTCCTGCTGTCCTTATGAACAGAGGTATCCAAAACTTGCTTCTGTTTCTATTTCTCTTTTTCTTTAAGAAAATCATCATTTGATTGCGTTCCGATGATCTCCTTTTCTTTCTCTGTTGTTGACCCAAAAACAAAATTGATTTTCTTTTTAAAGTTCAATTTTTGGGACCTGTTGTTTTATGTTGCTTCTGGAAACCCGACCCTGCCCGTTTGTTTTCTGGATAATCTCTATTCTTACGATAGTAGGGTCGGTTGTCAATTTTTGATTTAGAATAGAAAGATGCATCTTGTTTATCTAAATCATTATGACTTACCTCCATTAGCTTGAACACTTTATCCACACAATTCATTTTCACATTCTGGATCGGAAAGTCCTCATCCGAAAATAGTTTATCAGATCCTTTCATTTTGTAAACTATGACATTGGGATCAACATTTAAACTATTTTCTGATATATCATCAGACTTAGACTCAGCAAATTTTTCAGACTCAGAAATCTCAGATTCACTTTTTAGAACTTTTTCAACCACATTGGTTATTATTTAGGTTAGTTTTTTCCTCGTCGGTTGAATCATAATATTCGTGCGCATTCATTGTCATCAAGGAACGCACCCACTGTGAGTGAATCCTTACAAATTCCCCTTTTTTATTCATGTTTTGGGGTGTATCACGTGTCACTTTAATTATTTCGTTTATTCAAACTTGTGCCATTACCATTATATGACCTAAACTTATGATGTAAATATTGATTGTTGTGATGCGTGTTTACATTTTGTCAAGTTGCGTGCAAATCATTCATTAGGCCCATCAGTTCCTCGTGGGAGACGAGTTGAACATCGCGTGCCTCATTAGATCGGCTCCATTTGATTGAGCCTTGATCTCATTGTTCATCATTTGGTGTGTGTGCTTGTGCATTAATTGATATTATGTGTTTTGTGATTAAATTTACATTTACGTTTACTCATATGTGGTTATGCACCTTTTTATAACCAATATAATAAATTCGTTCAAATGTTTTCATAAGATTCACTCGCCAACTTTTGTTGACCTCAAAAACCCTATTTTTACACATGATACAGGTGATCCAGTTGAGAAAAGAAACACGTAGGATGGCCTAGAAGAATAAACAAGTTAATGCTTTGGAATGGACATTTAGATTTGTTTCCCTTTGTAATTGTATGATTTTTGTTTAATACTTTAGTTTGTAATGAAAATGTATTTGAACATGTTATGCTTGTATGTCTATTGTAGCTTCTTCTTTAAAGAGAAATAATAAATATGAAACTTTATAGTAAATGTCATGAGCTTTGATGAAAACCCAATCATGCCCCGACTACCATTTCCGCTGCGGGTCAGGGTGTGACATTTACCATGCCTTTTATCTCAGGTGCTAACCCATTAATAAAACACGCAATGCTTTTGGGCTCCGGGGTAATTAAATAGGAAACTAACCTAGATAGGGAATTGAAATCGGAAACGTATTTCCGGCAATCTAGGTTTTTCATAGAAAGAGACAAGAAGTCGGTCTCTAATTTCTCCACTTCATGAGGTGGGCAGTAAGTTTCTTTAATAAGGTCCACAAACTTGGACCATCCCAGATTATACATGTATACTTTACCTGCAGACTGAATTATGGCTTTCCACCATATTAGGGCATCACCCTTAAAGGATTGTGATACATACCTGACCACATCCTTATCAGCACAGTTGCTGATATCTACAACGGTTTCCATTTCATCCAGCCACTTTAGGGCTTCCATAGCTCCTTTTTCCCCATTAAAGTCTCGGGGTTTACAGGAGACAAAGTACTTGTAGGTACATCCGTCTTTAACAGAGCGGGACCTTTCTGCAAAATCTATTCTCCTTGGTTCACTCTTCGCATTTGATGAGTGAACAAAGCTCTCCCTATGAGCCGAAAATGGTGGAATTGATAATGGCTTAGAGCGAGTAGCACTCGGATCTCTTAGCTTTTCTATGGCCTTACCCATGGCTCTTTCCACAGCTGCATCAATGCGAGCTTGGAAATCATTATCATTTATGGGTACAATTTCGGTGTCCCTAGAGTTGACGTTCCGATGGCTACTTTGTGCCTCATTAGAATTAGCCATTCTTCAAAGCTTTGGCTTTATAAACCAATAAAATTTCTCTTAGCCATGGTATAATAACCATATCGGCTTTTAAACATTGGATATAAGAAAAATCCGTTGCTTATACTAGTGTGAATAACATCACAACTCTTAGGCTTAATATAACTATATTTGGCCTAGGTATTAATAGGACCATCATAGGCAAATTACAATCTGGACATAGTCCATTTATTACTAGACAGGGGACTGCAATGTCACAACTGTCATTGTCATATTTGGAAATTTTATAGCACATAGGCTTGTCACAAAGGACATAAGGTTATGGCACATAGGCCTGTCACTAAAGGACATAAATTATGGCACATAGGCCTTACATCACTAATGGATGTTTAGTCACCGCACTGGTGATATTAGCCGGGATCAGGATAGATCACATAGGCTATATAAAATAAATTATAACCTGAAAGGGTAATACATCACTAATGGATGTTTTATTATCATCGCACTGATGATATTAGCCGGGATCAAATAAATCACATGGGCTATATAAAATAAATTATAACCCGAAAGGGTAATACATCACTAATGGATGTTTTATTTATCATCGCACTGATGACATTAGCCGGGATCAAAGGATCACATGGGCTATATAAAATAAAGTATAACCCGAAAGGGTAATACATCACTAATGGATGTTTTATTTATCATCGCACTGATGATATTAGCCGGGATCAAATAGATCACATGGACTATATAAAATAAATTATAACCCAAAAGGGTAATACATCACTAATGGATGTTTTATTTATCATCGCACTGATGACATTAGCCGGGATAAAATAGATCACATGGGCTATATAAAATAAATTATAACCCGAAAGGGTAATACATCACTAATGGATGTTTTATTCATCACCGCACTGGTGATATTCAGCCGGGATCAAACAGATCACAAGGGATATATAAAATACATCTCTAATGGATGTCTTATTCATCACTGCACTGGTGATATTCAGCCGGGATCAAACAGATCACAAGGGCTATATAAAATACATCTCTAATGGATGTCTTATTCATCACTGTACTGGTGATATTTAGCCGGGATCAAACAGATCACAAGGGCTATATAAGGTTAGGACATAGTCCATTACCTTAAAGGTTAGTGTGATTTCTCAAGTCACACTACCATGAGTATGAACATTACTCGAATGTTAACATAAGAGGACCTTAATGGTTGATTAATAGTCCGGTCACATTGACCTTATTGACTTGGAGGCTTGAACTTAATCCACCACCTCTAGATAGAAGGATAACTTCCTTTAACTATCATGATAGAAGACCCTTCCATTCTTAACTATCATTTATATATATATTTGGCCAAATATGTGGTCTGTGCCACTCGGCAAATCAAAACCATTAAATCTTTTGGAATTATATAGCTGATCAAAAATTCGAGTAAAATCGAGACGATCACTTGAAGAGGATAAGTACATATATATAATTCCAAATACTTCATAAATTTTCCAATAACAATTACAATACTAGAAAATGAAATAACTTGTCCATGCAAGGACTTTAAAGAAATAAACATGTCCACGCAGGGACTAAAGAAATAACAATGTCCTCACAGGGACTACATAATTAGAAGAGACTTCACTCGTCCTTCTTTCCTTTGACCAACTTGGAGAGTTTCTTGATGAACTTGTTTGTCTTCTTCTCCACTTTCTCCGCTTGTTGCTGCATCTCTTTCATTCTTTCTAAGGCCTCATTAATGGCCTCAAGTGGTGGCAGAGGTTGTGGTTGTTTTTGTGGCATAACCGGATACTGGTACCCATAAGTTGGATATCCAGTTGGTGGATAAGTAGGTGGGAAAGGAGACGGGTAAAGTGCTTTGTGCATAACTGCCTGCATGTAGGGTCTTGCGACCATGCTTGATAGTCTACCGGTGTAGACGGGTTATAAGGATCATACCCAGACGTATCTGGATATGTGGGGATTGGGTTAGTATAACCCGATGGTGGTTGAACATCAGGTGTTGGTGTTGGTTCCACTATAGGTGAAACATTAGAGGGTCCACCGATTTGTGGGTCCTCTTGAATTGTGGGGTAAGAATTGGGCAAAGGTGGCAGCGATCCTGACCTTTGTCCGGCATGTACCGACATACGTGCTCCATGCTTCCTTCTTGGTGGTTTAGGTGGTGGTTGAGGTTGGTCCACTTGTTCCATGTGGACATCTTCTTGAACAGGAGGTGATTTAGAGTGTTGAGAAGGAGTATGGGCAAAGGTGAATTGGTTCCAATATTGATCCCACTCATTAGGACCTTGGTAGGGCGATCCGGCATAAGAGTTTGAATCGCTCGAAATTTCAATGGGATGCATATTTGATCCCGACGGTGGCATCTCCGGGTCGGAGTCCTCGTCCATAGGATGTGGCTGGTCCAACTGAGTTTGATCGGCTGGAGGCGTGTTAAAATAATGGTTAGGGTTAAATTCTTCATGGTAAGAATGTGAATGGAATGATGGGTATAGTGAGAATGATAAGAGTGGTGAGAATGGTAAGAATTTTGGGAATGTGAGGGTGAGTGTCTATTAGAGACTGAATGTCTCGCTGGTTGCCAAGGAGATGAATCTCTTGATTCTTGTTAAGCATTTGAGTTATGAGGTTGAGGAGGGATGTGTCCCGATGGTCCTCCTCTCATTGGACCTTTTCCTCTTCCACTTTGTCCTCTCACACGTGGCGGCATTTTCCTGTTAAAAATTAATTAAAAAAACAATACTAATAACTTAATAATGAAATGAGTAAATCCTAGGTCAATGCCTAGACTCGGAAGTCTAAGGAATGTGCTTATGTAAGTTTGAGATTAAACACAAGAAGGATAGTGTTTAATTCTCTCAAACGTTGGCTCTGATACAAACCTGTCACACCCCGGATTTCCAACCCGAAATCCATACACCGGTGGGCCCGGGTGGGGAGTATATAGACGTAAGTTGATAACATCATAGTCAATTAAACATGGCACAGCGGAAGTCTTAGAGTAAAATTACTATTACAAACCGAATGTTCAAAATAAAATAATATACAGACTCGTAATAGAAGATCCACAGGCAGATCATTAAAATGTACAAGAAAGAATATAAAACGGACTTTAGGGCAGATCTAAGGATTTGCAAGATCCTCTTATTCACTACCGAGCAGCTTCCGTCCTATTTCGTATTGTACCTGCAGTTTAGCCTTTAGACGATACGTCAGCTTATGCTGGTAAATACACCCAACTGACTCATTTTGAAAACTTTAAAATAGTTTTTAGTGCAAAACGGCACAAAATCTTTTATTAACTTGGGAAAGTTGAATTTACAACCTTGTATCAGATTCACTTGTTTGTCAATACATACAGGGCTCAGTACAGAAACAGAGACATGATTAAATACACACCACTCAGGACTCACGAAGGAGTCTTCCCCAACGTCTTGGGAATATTTGCATATGAGCGTCTGTCAGGTGTATGCCTACACCCCGCGCTAAGGTCGTGGCCAATAACTAATGTATTGAGCCGATGATATCCAGGACATGGTAATTTAACCTCCGATGTTTAAGTTATCAAACAAAACTGATTAAAACGAAATATGCGGGTTTACTAGCCACAAGCGAGCATTCGATTGACCCCAATTTGGACCAAGCGGTAATAATTTACCGTATCCCAAGCCCGTATAGGGAAAATAAGTCGAGAGTATTTACCTAAGCTAGTCTTCTTCTTTTATTTTAAATAACTCAGCCGTATACAAAAGTACCAAGTGCAGATAGCATTTACCGGCAAGGCTCTAGTCTGGATTATGGCATAAGCTAGCCAATTAAATACTAACGGTCTTATAAACCGAATAGTGTACATGATCATTGCGTATATCGCTCGATTAAACGATGATTGGATAGAATGTAGTTTAATCCCAACAAGTACCTTGACTTGTATAATATGGGCAAACTCAGTTTATAACTTGGTTTAACATCCCAAATAATCCTACTTATAATATTACATCCGTAGGAAACTCATTTTCATGTCCATTACTATTTAAAACCTTGTTTTATGCAAAAAGGGCATTTTGGTCAAGAATGGCATAATTATGGAACTTGCGCATAAACTTGTATTCTGATTATGATCATGTAATATAACCTCTGAGGGTTATGCTACATTATATTATGATCATAATGCAACTTTAGATCAGTAGGTAACTAATCTAAATCGGGTCAGAATCGAAAGTCAAAGCAGAAGTTAAACTTTGCGACTTTCGGTTGCGAACCGACCCTAGAACTGAAATTGACGAGCCGAACATGTTCACACATGTTCTAATAATTATTACCAACTTGTTTAAGTGTCAAAACAGGTTTCATAACATATATAAGATCAATTTATGATTTTTCTGAAAAATGGCATGTTTGACTTTTTAATATCATAACTTTGACCCGTCAATTGGTCTAGCAAACGTGATCTTCAGGAGGTGCCTTTTATAGGGACTAACACCTACCATATTACGATCACTTAGCCATGTTCATTTCGAACAATGGCTGGACCATAATGGTCTTAACCGAAAGTCAAAGCGTTTTCTGAAAAACGCTTGACTTTTGGCTATAAAAGCCTATAAACGAAAATGCAAGAGCAAGGAACACTTACAAGAGGTTCCTACAATGCAAGAGAACTAAGTTGGATGCTCTTTTCAGCTAGGAACTTCCAGAGGAGGGAGAAGAGTGAATAAATGAGAAAGGTGCAAGTTGGAATGAAGCACTTGAACACCTATTTATAGTTGGAGAGCTCAAAGGAGGTGAAGCCAGGTGTTTAGGGGTGTAAGAGAAAGATTACAAGTGTCCCAAAACGTGGCATAGCTGATTATAAGTCCATGGTTTTCGAATTAATGGTTTTGGCATTTTTGTTTGGAAGCCAAGCAAACTTTCTGCAGCAGAGGTCCTCTCGCGCCCCGCGAGAGACACAGACCAAGTCTCTCGCGGCCCGTGACCGCCCCTTAGCCAGTTTCAAAATTTGACCCTTTTAACCCCTTAACTTATTAAAGCTTCTAAAAACCTTTTTAAACACCTTTTGGCACTTTTAACCCTCCGTAGCCAATACTTGGCATATCGGGATTATGCCCGGACATTGTCGAGCTCTCGGTTTGTTAAAAGGTCACTCAGAGGTAAGAATTAACACGTTGACACTTTTAGTCCCTCCAATATCCAACTTTCACTCAGAGGCTTATTATAAGCATGTTGATTCCGATGTCACTCAGAGGTTGGGCATGTTGTCATATCAGTAACTCAGAGGCCAAATTTCAAGCTTGTTGACGTATCAGTCACTTAGAGGCTAATGATTTAAGCATGTTGACATATCAGTCACTCAGAGGATGTTATTTATGTATGTTGACATCGGACCGTCACTCAGAGGCTTAGTTTGAGCATGTTGACGCCTTTAGTCCTTATTGGTCTTTTAATTGACTATATAAAATACAACACGTGTCACTATATTATTGGACATGATTTTACAGGGTGTTACAGCAATAGACATTATGCACCAACAAGTTTGCATCAGTGGTTAGCGACTATAACATTAGTGGTTAGTGACTATAACATCAGTGGTTTGCAACATTGGGCATTTATATCAGGTTTGCTTTAATTCATAACAGTTGAGAGATTGTTATCATTGTCATGCTTTCGTAATTATGATTACTTGCATATGACTCACAATCTCCCCCTCAGCCTAAGATCACTGATTTATTCGTACAGATTGTAAGGAATATAGCTTAGATTGATAATCAATGAAAGTGATCAAATAGAACATACATGCACTGTTCTATTTATACTACAATCCTAACCACTGAGCATCTTATGATGATGTCAGCATGAAAGCGACACTTAACAAAAACAACAAACTAACAACATCTGCTAAGCTAACCACTTCTATAAACTAAACATTACAAGGACTGATAGAAAACACTGATGATACATCCTCTGTTGGTCTTCCGCAGAGCTTTGCCTTGACAAACCTTTAGCTTTGATCTTCAGCAGAGCTTTGTCTTGGCAGACCTTTTACCTTTAGTCTTTAGTAGAGCTTTGCCTTGGCAGACCTTTAACTTTAATCTTTAGTAGAGCTTTGCCTTGGCAGACCTTCAGCTTTAGACTTCAGCAGATCTTTGTCTTAAATAGAGTTTAGCTATGTCAGACCTTGGACATTAAGTCTTCAGCAGACCTTGGACATTTTGTCTTCAACAGACCTTGACTTGGGCAGATGTTACATTATTGTTTGGATCAGAGGTTGTAGTATATTTTCGCTTTCTATCTCTGTTCTTTTGTAGGGTTCAATTCCAAAATATATTTTATATACAACACATATTTTTACTGAATTTAGTGTAGTTTGACAAATTACATATATAAATTTTCTTTGCCTTGTAAGGGGAAGATGGGTGCTTCTCTCCACAGGGCTTACAAAACACAGGTTATGTGCAGCAGTCCGTCATATTTAACATATAAAGTTTTTTATATGTTAAATAAGGCGGGCTGCCGCCAATAACCTATGTTTTATAAGCCCTAGGAGAGACCACCTATCTTCCCCCTATAAAGCAAAGAAAACATATCACGCAATTTAAACCTTCTTTCAATTTCTCTTCATTATAACCAGACGTGCTAGACTCAGTTGCTGATCTAATCTGACAATCAATAACGATTAATATTATTGATATTTCTTGAGATATAGTTTACGAAATCATTTTAGTGAAGTGCACCTATCGCTTAACGTATAAACTTGTTGCGGCTGCGTTGGCTGCGGCGTTGCGCTGCACTGGCTTTGGCGTTTCATCTACCTGTAAACAAAGAGGGGTCAAGATTCAGGTTTTATTTTACCATAAAGTTCATAGTTCTAACTTAATTAATAAATGGTTTTATCTAGCTTACCTTAATTTGCACCATTCAACTTCTGTCTACAAATTGAAAAATAAACAAAATAATTACCGTATGAGAGAGGAAATGTTGGTACTCACCAAGATCTGTATCTTGAATGGATGAAGAAACAGAGTGAATGAGATGCAAATGAGAGCTCTGAATCTAAGATGGGATAAAATGAACATGAGAGAGGGTCAGTGAAGATCTCAAATCATTTGGATCTAGAGAGAATGAGATGAAAATGAGAGATCTGAACCTGAGATGAGATTAAAATGAGAGAGGGCCAGCGAAGATCTCAAATAGTTTGGATCTATCGATTAGATCTTATGAAATCGCCTTGATGTTCTTAAATCGCTAGAGAGAGAAATGGGGCAGAGGATTTTGAAAATGTGAGATCTGATCTAGAAAAAAACCTTGATGTATATCCGTGGCAGGGGTGTATGGTGAATTGGGATGAGCGGGAATTGAAAAGTTGAATGCAAAATTTCGCCGCTCAAACATATTGTGCTTAAAGATGCTGTACTTCATGCATTAAAGGAGTTTTAAAGCAAGTGGCAAATTACTTAAGTTACCCTTTGGATATGCTTATTAATATAGTATAGATATATTGCCTAACAATGTGCTTTCATATTCAATATGTTACCTAAGTTTATGTTTGACTTGATTATTCTACGAGTTTGGACTTAGCACACCTAAAGCTTGGATTTGGGTCGTTGACCAATTTTTTTAAGCTCGGCTACAGAGTATGGAATGGAGTTTCTAGGGGCTATATTGTACCACCTCATTAATAGCGCCCCTCTTTAGCATGATAGGTATGGGATAAAGCCACTTCTCATTAAGAGTAAACTGCCATGAACCTTGAGGTTTGGTCACTTTTGCTACTTTAGTCCAAAACTCAAACTGTTGAATCTGAGTTCATGTGCTTTCAATTTTGTTGCCATTTTTATCAAAAAAAAGCAAAATCTGGTCAAATTTTCAGCTAACATCTAGCTTTTTTGTCCTTTTCCTCCCTTTAATGAAAGACGACTAATAATAAAACATTAAAAGACCATTTTGTTATTCATTAAAAGGGAGGAAAAAGACAAAAAAAATGGATGTTAACTCAAAAACCTTATCAGATTTTGATTTTGGATGAAAATGACAACAAAAATGAAAACACAAAGATCTAGATTCAAAAGGTTTGAGTTTTGGACTAAAATGACAAAAGTGACATAACCTTAAGAACCATTTTGGCACTTTACTCTATCATTAATTTAGTGGGTATTTGAGATTCCTTATTTCTAACTCCTTTAGACTTCTTCAAAGTTAATAAGTCAGAAATTGTGACTTATTAACTTCTTCTACTCACAACATAAAAAATCCCAAACAACTTTTTAACTTTTTAAAAGGTTAAAGTGAAAAGTCAATGAAAATAAGTAATCCCAAACACCCCCTAAGGCTACAGAGTGTGGTATAAAGCCCCTAGGGGCTTTATCACGCCACCTCAGCGCTATGTCAACGCCAGGTCACATATGGGGCTTTAAAATCACTTCCTTTAACTTGATGCAATGGTTTAAAGACCCCATTATCATTACCTAATTATTATTTTTATTTAAATTTAAACATTAGTTAATTTTGATATATTAATTTAAAACTCATAATTTAAATAAAAAAATAAAATGGCATAATTTAAAAAACAATGTCATAATTTAAATAAAAAAATACAATGTCATTAAAAAAATCACTCGTCATCTTCGTCGTCTCCTCCTTGTTCACGATAAAACCATAGGTGTTCGGTCATATCAGCTCGAAGGTTAGGGTTGAGTGTCCCTGTCACGTATCCTCGCTCGGATAACTTATTTTTCAGCGTATGTGAGTAGTGGGTTCGTCGGTTGGTTACCTTCATCATAACTTCCTCCACAAAACGCTCTGCCCGAGTCCTCCAATATCATGTTATGCAAGACGATGCACGTATATATGATGTTTCTCATTTTAGGTTAGGACCATTGTGGTCACCATGATAGTATTGCCCTTTACAAGCGGTTGGACATGTCGCCGACTCCCAGTGCGTGCAATCAAGACTACCCAACATCCCAGGAAACTCGTGTATTCGTTGATGGGCCTCGTATAAAAGTGAGACGTCGACAGCGGTTGACATCCTTAAATATCGCCTCCCATAAAAAAAGTTAACAGCTGATATAATAGTGTTAATAAACAGGAACGACTTTTTCAAAATCCTAAAGCAAACCAAAAATTTTGGCCTTTACGAATTTCATTGTCCTCAAGACAAAACTTATGGCAATTCCCTTTCTTCAAGTTTTTTAAAGAAACACCCACAAAAGCTCATATAATTTTAGCATTTTACACTTCAATCTATATTCAATCATCAACTAACCTTTTGGCATCTAAAATCTTCTTCAAGTAAGTTTTTATTTGCTAGAGGTTGCTTAATCACTCATCAAGAAAACCTTGACCCTTTGTTAGATTTATTTCCATTTCTGCTTCAATATGTTCTCTCTAAATATTTACCTTCATAAGAAACAATTACAAAGAAATAGAGTTAGCATATGAAGAGGTAACTCTGAAAATGTTATCTATAATATAATGATAATGACAATGACAATGATAATAATAATAAAAAAAAATAAAAATAAAAAATAAAAATAATAATAAAATAATAATAATAATAATAATAATAATAATAATAATAATAAATTATTATTATTATTATTATTATTATTATTATATTATTATTATTGCATAACACCATGAGTTTGTCTTCATGCCATAATATACAGGCCAATAAATAATAGTTAGCATAAGAAATCACTGTAAAAACTATGTCAAATTGCTCCCATCTCATGAAAATTATAACATACATTCTTTTTGAACAATTTTAACTTCAAAACTACCTAATTGCTCACTGACATACAATGATTACTTGTGTTTATGCATAAAACATTTAAAATGATTGAGCATAGTTGTAGATTCAAATCAAACCTCATGATTCGTCATAAGAAAATTTGTCAACAAAATTATATTCTTAGTGCCAGTCAAAATAAAAGAACAACAATAAAAAATCAAAGCATTGTTACCTGAGATCATAATCTAAACTTATTGTCTTAATATTCCAAAAGGTTTTTGAGGGTTCCATTGAAAAGTTTGGAAAACAGAAAATACATTTGTCCATTGGTGGCATAGAAGTGAACGAACTCAAGATTGTTTAACAATGGTTGAGCTTAATTAACGTTCGGGAAGCTAAGGTAGTAAGCTAGCTTTTGAGAGGTCGTTAATGGTGGTTATGAGAGAACGATTAAGAAGAATTGTTATTATTTCAAATATGCCCTACACTATTACAACTTGACACTTTTTATACCCAACTCCCAACTAACCTCTCAACTAACTTTCTATCTAACAACAACTTCATATAGCCTGTCAACAACCTAACTATCTACACTTATCTATTTACTTTAAAAGCATTAATGGCGCATCCATGTTTACAAGCTACGGGCGGGCTGATCAGTTCTCAAAGGTCAGCCCAGTTTCTAGTTTCTTTATTTTTAAGCCCAAAATCGCAAACGTATATATATAAACATTTTTTAGCTGGAGGCGCTATCAAGTTGGGGGCCTAAAACGCTAGCTTGACTTTACTGGTCCAAGACGGGCCCTGTTAATAAACTATAAAATAATAAAAAAATAATAATAATAACAATACTAATAATAAAAATAATTTCATAGAAATTTTTAAGACAATCACGACAACTTCTGGCCGAAATCATTAAATATTCATCCCACGCATCACTCGCTTTGCTGTATGCTAGTTGCCTAATTGCGGCAATACAATTTTGTGTTCCAGAGAAACCAATTTTGTGACTAGCACTTTCTCTTTGTGTGAAAAAAGGGAATTCGGCCGCAAGATCATTAGAAATTCTTTAGAAAAGACGACGGCTCATACGAAACCGACGCTTAAACTGTGCATCATCGTACAACAGATTTTCACAAAAATTATCGTGCATTAAACGTTCATGAGCACCTAACCGATCTCGTTCAAGAGGCGCTTGTCTGGTACGCGATGTGGACGATTGAGCTTTTTCTCGCAAATAATTAATCGTCTCCTGTGTCACTGCGATAAGTGAGATGAAGAGTTGGACGAACCGAATGAAGAGTGAGATGATATTTTTAAAAATGATTGGGAGAGATTTTGTGATTGTTGTGTGTTTTAGTTTGAGATTGGTGTGTGTTTTTGTTTGTGATTGATATGTGTTTAGGTTTGTATAAATATTAGAATTAAACTTTAAAAAAAAACCGACGGTTGCTAATAGTCTTGTTGACCATTTATCTCAAAAATGCTAAAAATTGGCCATTAACACACTAATGATAAGAAAATAGCCCCTTTGGTAACGAGCAGGGGTAGATGAGGGGTAAGGGACGCTAAAATGGTGATGTGGCAGGGTGGTGCGAGGCCACATCCCCTGCCTTTGATGGTGCCCCTCCTTTACACGTATCTCGGCCGTATGGTAGAGGAGGGAAAAGCTATTGGTCTTTTTGGCTGAGCTGGCAAAGGCATACCGCCCCACATACCTCACAGCACTAGCAGCGAAGTCGAACCAAATTCAGTTTGTGGTTTTTTGGGTTCCTCCCGCCATGCCCCAATCTTGTTCCACAATATGCAATTCAGATTAGGTTTGTGGTGGCCTCCAATTTCCGCAGAAAATCTCCACTTGTCGCTACTCTCCTCACACATAAGGCTCTACACGCTGGTGTTTCTTCTCCGCTACTACACCTGAGGTCTTCACAAATCAACCATCGAGATCCTTCGTTCCTTCCACACTCTCCCGGAGGAATACGTGGCTACGCAGCACTTGATCAATTCTCTGACGATGACTACGAATGCGATTACGAGAATCACCCGGTAGATGCCTCTTCAACATCAAATTCTCTAGTATTTCAAGCTGCTTTTTTCTTATACAATTGCGTGCATTTAATACCTTTGCTATCTTAGATTGATTTATGTGTCTGTTTCTCGAATTTACTTCATTTGCTGAAAAATTCAGACTGAGTTACTTTGGGCTAACACAACTTTGTTGGCTATCTGCTAATGAATTTGGTGTTACTTTTTTTTTAAATTCAAATGCTTGCATTCAATTTAGTACCACTTTGACATTTGAATTTGATTTCAGTAGGCTAGGCTATATATTTTAAATGATTTATTTATGTGTCTGATTCCCTAATTTTATTCAATTGCAAAAATGTTCATCCTCTTCAGAGTAGAGTTAGTTTGTAATCCTATACGTGGCTACGCAGCACTTGATCAATTCTCTGACGATGACTACGAATGCGATTACGAGAATCACCCGGTAGATGCCTCTTCAACATCAAAATTCTCTAGTATTTCAAGCTGCTTTTTTCTTATACAATTGCGTGCATTTAATACCTTTGCTATCTTAGATTGATTTATGTGTCTGTTTCTCGAATTTACTTCATTTGCTGAAAAATTCAGACTGAGTTACTTTGGGCTAACACAACTTTGTTGGCTATCTGCTAATGAATTTGGTGTTACTTTTTTTTTAAATTCAAATGCTTGCATTCAATTTAGTACCACTTTGACATTTGAATTTGATTTCAGTAGGCTAGGCTAATAATTTTAAATGATTTATTTATGTGTCTGATTCCCTAATTTTATTCAATTGCAAAAATGTTCATCCTCTTCAGAGTAGAGTTAGTTTGTAATCCTAGTTATTAGACAAGAAATAGGATAGTTTTATATTATTTATATGGGTTTAAGTGTAATTACGTAGTCTATAAATATCTCCCTTTTCATTAACATAAAGTTTAACTCTAGTGCATATATTGCGTGCAGGCATCGTCATCAGTGGCCAATATTGATGAGTGGAAGTGGAAACTTAGCATGCTGTTACGTAACGAAGCAGATCAAGAGATGTGTCCAGAGATAAAAGAGACAAGAGAGACTTTGAGCAAATATATAATCTGGCCATGAGAATGGGCCTTTTCTGGTATCTGACTCTCAAATTATGTATTTTTCCCTTCTCTTACACAACTAATCATTGGATGTTCATTCAGTGAAATGTATGGAAAAGTGGTGGTTGCAAGCAAGGTGCCTCTTCCTCACTACAGGCCCGATCTTGATGATAAGCGTCCCAAAGAGAGGTAAAGCTTATCTGCAGTTTTTTTCCTTGACACTTCTCATATGGAGGGGTGTTACACAAGTAAAATTTCTCAGCTTATGTTTTAGAATGGCAAATTGTTAATTCTTTACTCTCCCTAGACAACCAGTTTTGTCAGCAGGCATGGAACTGACTATTTGACCTTAATAGAATGTTTTATGCAAAGATAGTGATATTTTGTCGTCCACTGGTGTAGGTAGTCATCCCATTGAGCTTGCTGAGAAGAGTAAAAGGTCTGCTGCAGGAGCATCTTGATCGGATGCTATTGAATTCTGGAGATGCTTCCTACATAAATCAGGATGAGTTGGTGAACCAGGGTGGTAATCTAGATCCTTTGTTAGAGGTGAATCTTATGGAAAGCGTTCTTCAGAGACGGAGTTTGCAAATGCGAAACAAGCAACACGCTTGGGAGGTACTTTTATAGAATCTCCTGTTATATATAGATTTTTATCTAGGGTGGGAAAATGGGTTATAAACAGATCATTTTATTGATCGGATTTATGTGCAGGAATCACCAGAAGGTAAGAAGATGCTTCAGGCACGCATGTCTCTTCCTGCCTTCAAAGAGAAGGAAAGGCTGCTCCAAGCAATTGCACAGAATCAGGTTTGTCTTCTGCATCCTACTTTCATACTATCATAAACATACAAAATTATCTTCTTACATGAATATATAGGTTATTATAATATCTGGAGAGACTGGATGTGGAAAGACCACTCAACTGCCACAATACATATTGGAGTCCGAGATAGAATCTGGCCGTGGTGCATTTTGTAACATGCTTTGTACACAGCCTCGAAGAATCTCTGCCACGACTGTTGCAGACAGAGTCTCTACTGAAAGGGGAGAGCATCTTGGTGAATCAGTTGGGTATAAAGTTCGATTAGAGGGGATGAAAGGAAAAGACACACATTTGCTTTTCTGTACAAGTGGTATTTTGCTTCGTACGCTGTTGAGTGACCGCAATTTGGACGGTGTAACCCATGTCTTCATTGATGAAATTCATGAGCGTGGCAAGAATGAAGGTGCGTTTCTAATAATAGTTTTCCTATCTATATATCTATATGTTCTTTGATGATGAATTGTCTGTTGTTTAACTTTCAGACTTCCTATTGATTGTATTGGATCTCCTTCCACGCCGGCCGGACCTGAGATTAATACTGATGAGTGCTACACTGAACGCTAAGCTATTTTCCAATTACTTTGAAGGAGCACCAATGATTCATATTCCTGTAAGATCTTCTCTTATATTGTTATCATATGATACAAACATTGAATTTGGTTCTATGCATTCTGAATATAGGGGTTCACTCATCCAGTGAGGGCACATTTCTTAGAAGATATACTGGAGATCACTGGATATAAGTTGACTCCTTTCAACCAAGTTGATGATTACCAAGAAAAGCTGTGGAAAACAAAAAGGCAGCAACTTCTTCGCAAAAGGAAAAACAACATCACTCTTCTTGTTGAGGCCGCGTTGAGTGAATCAAGCTTTGAAAGTTATAGCCCAAGGCGCGTGATTCTTTGTCTAACTGGATACCAGATTGTATTGGATTTAATCTTATTGAAGCAGTTTTATGCCATATTTGCCGCAAGGAAAGACCAGGTGCTGTCCTGGTATTTATGACCAGGTGGGAGGATATCTGTTCGTTGAGAACTCAACTGAAAGCCCATCATTTACTTGGAGATCCCAACAGGGTTCAACTGCTTACATGTCATGGTTCCATGCCATCATCTGAACAGAAACTCATATTTGAGAAGCCACCTCCCAATGTACGTAAGATAGTACTCTCCACAAATATGGCAGAAGCCAGTATCACAATCAATGATGTAGTTTTTGTGGTTGACTGTGGAAAAGCTAAAGAAACCACCTATGATGCTCTTAATAATACTCCTTGTCTCTTACCTTCATGGATATCTCAAGCATCTGCTCAACAAGTAAGTTAGTTAACCGAAATAGTGATCAAAACCTAAACCTAATTTATTTCACAAAATGATGGAGAGTATTTTCTTTGTTATAGAGAAGAGGTAGGGCTGGGCGTGTGCAACCGGGAGAATGCTACCACCTTTATCCTAGATGTGTTTATCATGCTTTCTCTAAGTATCAGCTACCTGAGCTCTTAAGAACTCCCCTCAATGCTCTTTGCTTGCAAATCAAAAGTTTGCAGGTTGGTAGTATTGGGGAGTTTTTGTCTGCTGCCTTACAGCCACCAGAGCCATTGGCTGTAAGTCTACTTCATATTCTACCTTTTAGGTTTAGATCCGTCCGTATGTGGAATCAAGACTTTTTATTACTTTTAGGTCCAAAATGCGGTGGATTCTTTGAAGATGATCGGAGCATTAGATGAGAATGAAAATCTTACACATCTTGGTTAGTTTTTATTTTATCACTATGTGATACATTTGTTTATATTACTTCACATACAAATTTTCAAATCTGTCTCATTTGTTTTTCTCAAATAAAGGTGAATATCTGGCAATGCTTCCAGTGGATCCCAAGTTAGGGAAAATGCTGATTATGGGTGCTTTCTTTCGCTGCTTTGAGCCTATTCTTACAATTGTTTCCGGACTCAGTGTCAGAGATCCTTTTCTTTTGCCTCATGAGCAGAAAGATGTCAGTAATACAACTACATATCATAGTTGTTACTAGCGAATAGGGACAAATAGCTACAAGGGACCTACATGCTTCATAGCGAATAGTGACAAACAGCGACCGCTATTTTATAAATCGCGATATACTAGAAAAAAGAATTTTGAAATTTTTTTTATGTATATTATATCAAAATACCTTGGTATGTATATGCTATTTTACATGTATATTACATGCTACATAGCGTATAGTGACAAATAGAGACCGCTATCTTATAAATCGCGATACACTAGAAAAAATAATTTTGAAAATTTTTATATGTATATTATATCAAAATACCTTGGTATATATATGCTATTTTACATGTATATTGAACAAAAACCTACAAATCCAGCTATTTTATAATATCTAATTTGCTATTTACATAAAAAAAAAACCTAACTGTCGTTATTCACGCTATTGTTCGCTATGACCCAAATAGCGACACTTGGTCGCCTTGCTACATAGCGCGCTATAGCGGTCGCTATAGCCACTCTTGACAACTATGCTACATATGATATCAAATGAAAACCCAATTACCTTATTCATTGTGATTTAGTACCTAGTTTATATCAATATTTTCTGTGTACAGCGAGCTACCACAGCAAAATCAAAATTTTCTGCAAAGGATTACAGTGATCATATGGCACTGGTTCGTGCATATGAAGGATGGAAAGAAGCTGAAAGAGAAGGATCTGCTTATGAGTATTGCTGGAGGAATTTTCTTTCTGCCCAAACACTACAAGCTATTCATTCTCTTAGGAATCAGTTTCACTACATCTTAAAGGATGCGCAGTTGCTTGAGGCTGAAGCAACCCTCAATGATAGTTTGAGTCATAATCAATCCTTGGTTAGGGCCATTATATGTGCCGGCCCCTTCCCTGGCATTGCAACTGTAGTGGTATGTTTCACCTTTGCTCATGTTTAAAAACCAAATATTGATCTTCTAGCTTTTTGTTTGCTGCAGCAAAGGGAGACGTCGATGTCCTTCAAAACTATGGATGATGGCCAAGTCTGGCTCCATCCAGTAAGTATGAAACATTTTGCCCATAATTCACTTATTTGTTGCAGTTCTAATATGATATACTTGTTTCAGAATTCTGTGAACATGCGATACGAGACGATTCCATATCCATTGCTGGTCTTTGGGGAGAAAGTGAAGATCAACACTGTTTCGTTACGTGATTCTACTGGCGTATCTGATTCAGTTCTAATCCTCTTTGGTGGTGGTCTAATCAAGGGAGTTTCGGTAATTTCATCTATCAGCTGTTATTATTTTCTCTAGTGTGTTGTAATATTTTACTAGTTATTTTATAGCCTGGACACCTGAAAATGTTAGGAGGATATATTGATTTCTTCATGGATCCTACTTTGGCGGAGTCGTATGTCAACCTAAAACAACAACTTGATCAGCTCTTGCAAAGAAAGGTCAGACCCTAATCTTTACTTTTAATAAAACTAATGCACCAATGTTGGCAATATTGATCCGTTACATATGAACGGGTGGAAATAGGTTGAAACTGCCACCTCTATATAAGTTTCTATGTCCATTGGATGCAGCTTAAAGATCCCAAGGTTGACATCTACAAAGAAGGCAAGTATCTGATGCGTGCGGTTCAAGAGCTTGTGTCAGGAGATCAATGTGAAGGGAGATTTGTATTCGGTCGTGAAAGCAAAAAGTCAATCGAGTCAAATGACAAAGATACATTCACAAGAGATGGGGCAAACCTGAAAAGCTTGCTGCAAAGTCTGTTGATGCGGGCGGGCCACACTCCACCAAAATACAAAACAAAGCATCTAAAAACAAATGAGTTCAGAGCATTAGTCGAGTTTAAAGGAATGCAGTTTGTAGGAACACCGAAAAGAAACAAACAGCTTGCTGAAGGGATGCTGCTGTGGAGGCGTTAGGCTGGTTGACTTACACTTCTGGGTCAAACAAACAACAAGATGATGATAATTCCCCACCTGATCTAACTGACAACATGCTTAAGCTTTTGAGTACGCGCAGAAAATAAAAATCTCGTTCCAGCCGAGGGTAAATTCGTCCTTTAGCAGGATACTCAATGTACACAGTTGAGAGAACGTGCACCAGATTTCGTGGGCGGTTTGTGATGCATGAAAACCCGACTGGCGTGCCTCGTGCCCGGATCCTATGAGGACATGTTTGGATCTATACGCATTGGCTTTTACTAAAGGAATTTTGGTAAATTAACAAATAGCCACCATGGAAGAAAGAGAGATTGGTAAACTGATTTATCAATATTTGGTTGGTTATAGAAGAAAGTTTTATGTGAATGTAGGGGAACTTTGTAATCTCTTGGCAGCACTTGGTTGTGAACTGATTATTATTATTATTGTTATTATATTATATTAATATTAATCATAAATACAGTAATTTTTATACATATCATAATGACTTCTTATTCTTGAATATTAAGTAATACAAGTATGATTGTTTATGTTATAGTTCATATATTAAAAGATTTTTAGGGATAAGTTGTTTTTTAACCAATACTTGCAATTTTGTCTCTTTAATTTTATTCAATTTTTGGTTATTTAAACAATAGTTACACTTTTGTCCCCTAATTTTAGACTAATTACTCCTATAATTTTTAACCGCTATAACTTCATACGTTAATACTTAAAAAAAATTATCCCGTTTTTACGGAGATATTATACTCTTTAATATGAGTCTAGTATTGCTATAGTTTTTTTAACTTGATAAAAATTGATATGTAACGCGATTAAAAGTATCTATGACTGACCAATAACCGAATCGTTAGTCGAAAGTGAACCGAAAACTGATCAACCGAAAATCGGTGCTCTTGATTTTTTTGTACCCTCGGTTACCGAAATCAACGGAATCGAACCATTTATATTTTCATACGTTTCATGTTATAATCATCCATTTCATTTATTTCATGTTTTATACTCAAATTCATGTATTTTACCTTCATTTTTATGTATCTCTATGCAATAATATTACCATGAGTTTGGTTTTGGATTATTAACCAAAATAAACCCAACTAAACCGAAAACCGACAATCTAACCAAATAAACCAAACCATTTAACCAAAAAGCGATTGGTTAATAAAATAGATTAACCAATGACTTCGATTTCAGTTAAGGCTAATAAACGAACCTAACTTAATTGTGCACACCCCTGGCAGTGTTTGTGTTCCCCACTGCATCGCGCATGCATCCTTTATAATATGTTATAAATAATATATCAATAATGCACATATCTAAGTTACATTTATTACATATTTACTACTTAGTTTTTGGATATCAGATAATCCCACTTTTTTAAAATCCACATCCGAATCCATAAATTCGGATTATCCGATTTTCAGATGTCCGAATGTTTGGATAATTCAGATACGGATTTTCAGATAATTTGGGTTCAGTTTCAGATCCAGATTTTCTAAATCCACTAGCCGTGTTGGGTGGTTTTTTACATATAGTGCTTGTGGGATATAATTTTTACACTGGACTCAATGCTAATAATCAACGAGTGCAGAATCTAGCAAAGCCTACAAACTTATCAAATCCTTTTCTTAAAGAATGGGTAAAATGTTCTGGTAATTCACTAATGACTTCCCTGACGGGGTCACACCAAATAATTTTCACGATCCTACTATCGCTTGGAAGGGCAAAGATGGGATTGGAGGGTGGTTGTAGACTCGTAGGTGGTCCGAGGGATAATCTAGGAGCTGCTATTCTATATCGCAGTAACGATTTTGTTTACAAATTTTCATGATGATCCATTTCATTTTGGGGTGAATAGTGAGATTTTGAAGTGTCCAGACTTCTTGTATTTGTCGCAGCATATATGGGCTTGATAATTCGAAGAATGAAAAGAACATAAAGTATATGTTGAAAATGAGCTGTCAATCACGCGACTACTATGCAATCGAAAGGTACTGTGATAACCTGCTTATTTTTGTCTACGTTTTAATGTTTGTTTTAATTAATACGACATGTGGATTAAAAAAATACAAGTTTGAGAGCCCAAATCCTATTACATATGCACCTTTTTGCCTGCTTTATATTACAAACATATATAACGAATTTAATTACATTACAAAGAAATCAATAAATTAAATTACAACAAATAAATGAAATAAACACATATGCACGATTTAGGCCTTTTGTTTATTCTTGCAGTATAATAATTAAGAAGATTAAGAATCTATTATAGATGGGAGAAACATGAAAATGAAAACTTTGTCTAGTATCTATACTATATAATATATAATAACATGACAAATACATCTAAATAAGATACTTAACATTATTTTCTTAAGTATCTAACTCTGCTTTAACTAGTGACGTGTTAGTCAAAGACTAGAAGATAGAAGAAACTCATCCTTCAAAAGATGTAAAAGTCAAACAGGAAGAGATACAAAAATTCCTGGGATCCTTCTTGATGACGAATGATGTTGACAATATAGATATCATTGAGATGTGTAAGGTGTGCGACTAGATTGATATCATCATGATGCAAATAGTTCACACTTAAGCTTTTAGTTTTCAACCTTTATGTTTAAGACTTATTTTTCCTCATTTGTGTGTTACTTTAGTGTATCAATGGTTTCTTGAAGTGTTTGAAAATTTAAATGCTAAATCTATTACTTATGTCGTCAAAAGCGTGTTGGGCGTGCGCCTAGACGCAACAAGGCGGGGCTATAGAGCCTGGTGGTTGCTTAGGCACAAATCTGATTTTTTTTTGTAAAAATGGTGCTCAAGCAAGCGCTCAGAACCAAGCACAAAGAGGCAAAAGCATGGACTTAATTATGTTACGCCTTCCTTTTTTTGCTATTTTTAAAGCTTTTTTATAGCTATAAATCATTGTTTTAGCTGACCCGAAAAGTCAATCATTGGATAAAGATGTGTTTCCTCGTCTGTTACGTTATATAAGAACTGCTTATGATGAAAGCCAAAACCCAAGGGAACCATCTTCCTTGCCTGATGGAATAAGTTGAAGTACAATAAAGTCCAAAAGTTCCCCCCTTGAAAGCTTTCCAAACAACCACCTAAACTACTAGTACAAAATTGTTGTATTAAAGAAACAAGAAGACAAGTACAAAGTGTTGGGATGAAAAGTGTTGGGTCAACTAAAGTCAACAGATCAAGACTGAAGACCAGAAGACCAAGTCAAACAAGACCAGATGTACTGGATGTTAAAAGTGCTAGAATCCATTCAACAGTTTTGAAATCCTAGTTGTTTTCTCTGTTTTTTACACTAGGTTTATGTAACAGTGTTTATACCTTAAATGTTTCGGGTCACTTTCATGGTGACGTCACTAGCAGTTCTCTCATTTATAAGTAGTTCATTATGTAACTTGTATTTGTAACTTTAAGAGCTGAAAAAGTAGAAGAACTTAGAGAGGGAGAGTTCACCTGGTGAGAGGGAGTACTTGTATTTGATTGTATTGAAGAATACGACTAATATATGAATATTTCTGCAACTATTCTCAAATCTAGTTGTGTTAATGATGATGTGTTTATTATAACTGTTTGATTGAATTCTTATATTGAATTGAAGTGTTCTATAAAAAAACATACACAAACACAAACTCTCAGATCCATCAATTGGTATCAGAGCCGGTTACACGAAGTTGACTTAAACATTGATTTAGAATATAAACTAGCTCTTATTAATAACTAACTGAGTGATATTAAGGACTTGAGAAAAATCCATCTTTAACCGTTTACATTAGAAATATTCCAGGTGTTTCTAGTGAAAGGATCCCAGTTTGGGATGGAATAAGAAACACCATTTTTTGATTAATATAATAGTAGTTTATGACTTATTCTTTGTTTACCTTATACAATGAAAATAGTTTAGAATATCCTTACAGGATATTAAATCCTCTAGGGATCCTTAGTAGAAACCAGAGTTTCAAATATTGTGGTATTTTTCGTCTAACCTTTTACTTTTAAAGTATATTTTGAAAAATTAGGCAAACAAAAGAGCAAAAAATTACACTATCTAGTAACATCACCACGATTAGAGAATCAATCTAAAATAAGAATGCATTTAAAAAGAGAGTATCGTGAGTAACTAAGCGTACTAGGTGATAGAAATAACTCAAATTGAAACTGGTTTAAATATCCGTAATAGGATATCAAAATATTTGGAATCCTTAGAAAACTTAAGGTTTCCAAATTTGAACATTTTTAGTTTTAAAAGCTAGATGAAGATAAGTTAGATGAAAAGTGTTATAAATTGTACCACAAATTTAGGAATCCAATAAAAGAACATAGAATAGATAAACATACTAGATGATTGTCGACAACTGATGTTTGAATAGCCTTAGAATCACCTGGATTTTCCCCTGAATGATAATTTGAGAGATACAAGTATTCAGAGTACTTCTGGAATATCTAATCTTCAGGATCCCCAAGGACGTCCCTAGCGCAAAGAATTCTATAGTAACTTAGGATACGCTCATCCCGAAAGGAAAAATATCTGGGCCATTCCAAAAACACTTGGGCTATACCAATTTTTGAAAAATACGTGGGCGATGGCAGAAATACTTGGGATAATCCGATATGCCAAAATATTAAGTTTAACATGTCAATGTTAAATGCTTGGGTCATGCCAAACATGGGCCTTGCCCTTTTTTAGAATATTTCTTAGGTCAAGCCCGTTTGTATAACATATCAATGTTATCCCGTTGTCATTAATCGGTAGGTCCAACATCTAGCCTCCAGTGATGAAATTATCAGCCACTTTTACATGGACTGGTCGCACCACCTTCAACTATACTTGGATACCGTGTGTCTAAGCGAACTGTATAAGCTCAACCCTTAGAAAAGCGACAAACTTTAAACCTTAGAAGGGATTTGGTATACCTTAGTCTTATAGAAGGGGCCTATCCTCATATCTTTGATCAATATCCTAGGAAGTATTCCTACAAAATACTCAAACCTTGGTGAAGGTGAGTGTTAGCCTAGCTAACACCACTTCGATGCTTAAGTCAATAATGGTATTCAAAGTAAATAAACAGATAAATAAATAAAAAAGAATATAAATCAGAATATAAGTTGGGATATTAGTCATACCAAACTGAGTCAGAAATAAATTTCTAACTCACATGAAATAGGCCTTCAAGTGAATAGCATTCCATATCTTGGCAAGATATCCCCTTTCGGTGTTGATAAATGGTATCCGAGTCTATCAAATATGGAACTTCCTAATACGGTGCTAACTTCCCATCACTAGGACTGATAGTATTTTAAAATTTTTCATTAGGACTAGATCTCCAACTTAGAACCTTCTCCTTCTAATATTCTTGTTGTAGGCCTTCTAATTCTTTGTTGATATGCTGTTATTCTTATATTAGCCATATCCCTAAGCTCATCTACAGACTCAAGGTCTTCGGATAAGGACTCAAAATTTGTCTCAGGATTCTACAAGCTTGATCTTGCTATTGGAATGACCATTTTAGTTGGGATCATGGCTTCCGCTCCATAGACCAAAGAAAATGGTGTTTTAACTATAGCCGTCTTTGCCGTAGTCTTATCAGCCCACAACACAAATGAAAGTTCTTCTACCCATTTCCCCTTTTCGACATTCAACCTCTTCTTTAGGTTGTTCACAGTGATCTTGTTTGAAGGTTCTGCCTGCCCATTAGCTTGAGTACGAACAAGAGTGGAAGTTACCATTTTGATTCCCCAAGTAGCACAAAAACCAGTAGTCCTCTTGCTTATGAATTGTGACCCATTGTCACAGATTATCTCGTATGATATTCCGAATCTTGTCAGGATATTCCATTTTATAAAAGATACTACTTCTTCATCCCTGACTTGTACAAATGCTTTTGCTTCAGTCCATTTAAAAAAGTATTTTGTCATGCTAACATAAAAAGTTTTCCTCCTGGAGCCTTTTGTAGTTTCCCAACTGTTTTGCTCAAAAACTGAAGTGTTCAATTAAGTAACCAAATTTAGAAAGTGTGCTCTTTGAAATAGTAAGTTTTAGGTTAAGGATCCTGGAATAACTGTTAGGATCCTTGATTTGGAAACAAGTTTCTAGATTGTAAAGTAAAATGAACAAGTATAAATGTAATGAATGTGCGATGGAAACATTAAGTAAAAATGAACACAAGCAATTTGTTATGAGGAAAATCCCTTGATATATATGAGAGATGATTTCCAACACAAAAACCCCGGATCTGGAAACTACCTAGCTCCTATGTATCAATAATTCGAAAATGATTACAAGTGTCGAGCTGATCAATCGATTGCTATGTGTTAACAAAGTGTTACGAGTTTGTGCAAGTGCCAAAAAGTGCTTTCTAAATACATCTGACCATTCTATAATAGTACAACAGATAGAAAATATCTTGACTAAGTCTCCGATTTTCCTAAGATCCTTAGTAGATTGGGTAAATGAGCGTTGCAACCCTTTCCACGTATTTCTACATGTTTTCTTCAACCTTTTTGATGATAATTATGGGTTTTCTCATCCTATACCCGTTGCTTATGAATATTCCTACGAATATAATCTGAAAAGGACCAAGTTAAGGTTAGTAATACTGAGACTCAGGATCTTTAGCTATGTCAGGATAGTAGAATATGCTTAAGACATCAGGATCCCGAATTTGCAAAATTGACCCCTAACAATTGTCCCTAAATTTTATGGTTGTTTTTACAGTTGTAAAATTTTCAAAATTCAAGCGGTAATGAGTAGATAGAGTTAATGATGAAACATTGACCCGTGTGATTTGACCATTATCTCTTTATCATTATAATCGTCACTCATTTCTTCTCGCATTATAATCATCAGATCCTCCAACTTGCAGGTTAGAACTCTCTTCATTTCCTTTATATTTTTTTACTATTACTTGAGTTTTTGATTTGGGGGGGGGGGGGATGACCCGTTCCGCTACCTCCCTCATTCCCGAGTTCTCTGATCTGGGGATCCTTGATACTTGTGAGCAGGAACTTTCTTCCTTTGATGATAAGGAAATCACAAACTGGAAATTTTTGTCGTTTTCCCAGATAATACTGTAATCATAGCCTTTGATCCCAAGGCTAAGGCTGATGGGTTTGTTTTCTTCTTTACCCCTTCACTTTAGATCTGACCTACCCGTTCTCCCCTTTTATCACCGAGTTTTTATAATTACCAAACTTTCCTACTACCAAATCATGCCTATGATGTGGAGGATCTTATTTGTTGTTGATAATCTGAACCATAGCCATTCCTTGAACATTTGCATTTCTGAGCTTACTTATGTGTATAACTCAGAACCCACGACTCCTGTCGTTTCTTACTTCAACTTAAATCTGCTCGAAGTCGCTTGATCCTTAAAACCAAATAGAACGAAGAGGTTTGGAAGAACAAGTTCTTCTTTGTGAAGAGGGATACCATTCCTGATGGTCAACTCTTGCCACTTGAATGGGTTAGAAAGGGTAGGATGCTATTAGGATCGTCAGTTGAACTTCAATAACTTGTTTTCTGATTATGTTGAAAATTTTCATGCAACTCTCGATTTCTTCGTGTTAGCACCTACAAAGAGTGATGCAGAAGAAAAGATCGCAACCCTGCTAAAGATACCAAGGTAGGGAGAAGCTTCCACCACGAGTCCTTGATTAGCGATACCGAATTAACACCTGCTACTAAGAATACATCATGTCTTTTGGTAAGATCATTTTTAAATTCGACCTTTACTTTGCTAGGATCTTGATTTATCTTATTTTTATGTAGGAATCGGGAAAGCGAGTTCTCAATTTGACCTTTCCGATATTAGCAGCCACGCCTGTCCCTGTCAAGCCGAGGATCCCGCTTCTTCGCTCCAAGGCCTCCATAGCCAAAAAGGGAAAGACCATTGAGGTGGTTGATTTAGAGGCCTTTAATGTTCTGGGGCCACCGAGGTTGCCAACAAGCTTTAATCCATGCAAAACCTGCAAAACTTGGTAAGTGGCATTTCAAGATCCCAAAACATATTTCAAGATCCCAAGCATATTTTAACATATTATAAATTGATAGGGCCTGACCAAGCTGATTGCCACTCTCGAAGGAAAAGAAAGTTGAAGAACTTGATGAGGTGATCGAAGATCTGAAGAAGCTGCCCCTTCCAGGATAAGCCACAGTGAGGAACATTGACTGAAACTCGTCTCCCTTTAGCAAGAATATGAGGATTCCAAGGCACTTCACGCCAAATAGGTGCAACAAATTGTTGAAGATGCCAAGAAATCCGTTGCTCTAAATGTTCTTCAATATAGAATCGAGATGGAAAAGAAGGCTTCAGTTGTAGAGTTTGATGCCAAGGCTTGGGATCTCTAAGGCTGGAAGGAGATAATGGTGAAGCTAGGTGAAAAGGCCAAGTCTGGAAAACTAGATACAGATAAGGCTGAGGCTAGCAAGGCTGGTGTTGATCCTAGAGCTGAGGTGGGTCGTGAAGCTGAGAAGTAGGAGGGTTAACGGGGAAATGATGTGTAGGATCTAAGTTTATTATCAAACTTGTGTTGTTAAGGAAAACAAGAACAAACAATTTATAATTTGAAAGGCAAATAATGCGAACACACAAGCAGGAAGTTATATCAAGATTGTTTTCTATTGAAATCAAATGATTACAAATACAATACAATGATTATACAAACTGCCCTCAACCTGATCACACACTTTGCTGTTCGTACAAAAAGAATGAATGTGATGATTAGATCTCTAACAAGTGAACTATATTTATACAAGTACGAAAGCTTTTTTTGTAATCAGTTGACGTCACCCTAATAGTGACAGATAACATTCCTAACAAGATAGATTCCACAGATGTTTATTACAAAGCAAATATTGTTACATTAATGAAACCTCTTATCTTCAGACCGATGTTGCTTTATATCAAACTTTTGTTTGGCCTGAACAAATGTTTGGTCTTCTTGAACAGAGCTCTGCTTCAATAGGGATTTGGCCTTGATCAGTACTTAGCTTTTCTTTAACAGTGGTTCCAAGGTTTGAACAAATGTTAGCATGTCTTCAACAGATGTTCTGATTAGTATTTAAGATTCACTATCTTTGGGAGGAAAATGCTTCATCTACTATTTATTTGTTGATCAAGGTGTCATGTTTTGGGTTTTGAATATCCTTGGTTCTTTTGTAGGTCCAACATGATGGATATTTATGCCTAGGCTGGAGCCCCTTTTTTATGAAGCTTTTTCGTGGTTAATTTTATGGTTATGGGCAAAAAGGATTTATTATTTTATATTTTTTTGAAATCCACTGATGTAGGATTTTGAACAATAGTAGGTGGTGACTCGAGTGGATGGGCTCAGGTTTTGAGTGAAGCTCAAGTAGCCTTTATGTTTAACAATTGGTGCTTCAGGTTGAGGGAGACCTGCTTGGAGATGAAACATGAATCACCGTCTTTATTTCCTGCATGTTAATACTAGTACACATGCTAGCTTTTGACTATCCACTATGGTTTATTTGTGATCTGTTTTGTTTTGCAAATGAGGATCTCAAGTATAAACTTTTTTTAATGTTTTGAAAACTTATTATGGGATCTTTGAGTAAATTGCGGTTTTGGTCCTTGTGTTTTATAGGTCATTGCTATTAAAACAAATTTGAAATGTGTTGCAATTTTAATACCAATGTTTTCATTTTATTGCAATTTTACTCCACTTGTCACACCCGAATCGCAGCGAAAGTGCACGCGGGGAGCAACAGACACATGGCACATACACGTTATTTACAAAGATACTATATTGTATTCCAAAGGTACATCAATTTACATTGTTTATGCGGTCACAATACGTTCTTGCAGATCACGTTAATCTTCTAATCCGTATGCTTCTATACATGTATTCAGTTGTAGAGAAGTTCTTGTAATAGCAAACACAAGTATCACACAAGTCTCAAGTCACCCGAAAAGCATGTTAGGTTCAGAAAAGGTTAACTACGAATAGTTGGTGAGTTTCATTATTTTTGTTTGTTACATAAATAAGTTTGAACAATTGTTTTGAACATTTGATTGGATATCATACTGAGCCCACAAGTGAAACCTTGACTGTACACAAGTGCCGTGTCCCACATCCGACACCTCAACACTTTTCCACCCCAAGTAGCTATGTCTAACACCACATAGCGTGCTCATAGAGATTGCATGGACATGTACAATTGTAGTAGAACACATTGCATTCATGCCAGCTCAATTGGGTTTGTTAGACCAATAGCACTATTCACACATCCACCGGCTTTCGTTGATCACTCATGTTTGTGGGCACTTTCGTGTGTTAGTATAACTCAGATAATTCACATCATAAAATGTATGTATGTGCAAGTATGTACATATGTAACATGAATTTCACCCCAAGTAAAACAATAAAACAGTTTGAAAGCGGGGTAGTGAAATTCACTTAGTATATAAGCAAAGCAATCACAAGATATGTATGTATTAAGGTTCTATAACTTCAGTCCTTGTAACAGTTCGTGTTTGGTTATTTACCGAATACAGGTTTCAAATCGGTAATTGCAATAACTCAAGTTCAGATGAGAATGATCATCTGAGAATCGACCTATATCATAATGGTAAGGCTATGGGTATTATCTTAGTGTCATATTTTAGTTTGGCTTCCGGGCATCGTTTTGCATGCCGGTCGAAGTTGCTTGTTTTAGATGTTTGGAAGTTGTCTATTAGAAATGATTAACATTATATTAAATGAGCTTGGTCGTTTACAGACACTAGGTTGCTCGATTTTAAGTTTCCGTTTTCGCCATTGGGGAATCTCTAGAACTAGTGTTTAATGTACCCAAGTACCCATTTTCCCCCGGAACAGTCAAGAATGAATTTGGTGTTCCACTTATTGCCAATTTAGTCGTTAGTTAGTTCACGGTTTCGACAGGTTCGTTACGCGTTTATAGTTGCCGATTTTGTATAAATTAATAAGATTTTTAATTCTAAAAATCGTTACTCAACATATATATTTTATAAATTTCTAAAACTTTTATATAAATTGGTAAAAATATATTTTCAGAATTTATAAAATTTGTTTATTTTAATAAATTCACGAACAACTGTATTTTAATCGAAAAACTTACGCCCAAAAGGATCCGACTTTCAAAAATTCCAAAAAATCATAGAAGTGTCCTAATATATCCAAGAACTTTCTGGAAAAATTTGAGATTTTTCCAAATTTGTTACCCCGTGTTTCCAGCTATTGAAACTTCGCAAAAACACGATATTTGAAACCAAACTCAAACTCATTCAATCGTCCCCAAACTTTTCCATAATGTTGTCCATATTAAACTTAACATCCCTGTAATTTGTGGTGAGTTATTGAGCTCGTTTAGTATTTTTGGCGAATTTATTCCTTTAAAATAGTTAAAAATTCACCAAAAATCACCAAAATATCAGAAAATTCTAAACATTTTCAGGGACATCTTTTTGAGCCGTATGATCACCATACCAATTTTCAAGTTCAAAAAATACCCACGGACAAAGTTATGCTATATGTAAATCTCTATGCTTGAATTCGATTTCGGAAAATCATACCTATCGAAACTTGCGTTTTTACGCAATCCTTTTGTGTCCAGAAATGAGATAAACTTATGTTAAACACCTATACACTATAAACAACACAAATATGCAAAAATCCATGTGAATCAAGCCTTAAACCCATTGTTTTTCGGTTAGGGTTTGTTTGGTTCGATTCTTGTCGAATAATCCGTGTATTGGTATCACAACCCGTGTTTTAACCAACCAAAAACCATGTATGATCTTGAAATCTTAAACTTAGTTTAGAAAAACCTTTAAATGGTCAATAACTCATGTTTTTATGGATCAAAATCTTTTTTTTTTTTGTCATAATCATGTTTTAACATGATTTTAACCATAAAAACTCATCAAAATGAAGTGTATACCTTGATTTCTTGCTTGTTGTTGGCTATAAATTTCGTGGATCAGCTGATATGGGTGTTAGTATGTGTAAAAAGGTGTAGAGATGTGTGGGTTTTTGGATAAAAAAACTAAAAAAACTAAAAGTCATTTATATTATATATATATATGTATATATATATGTATATATATATGTATATGGAAGTCCCTAGGGCCTTCTAGGCCCCTTTGACTAGGTCAAAGGCAGTTTATGGGCCCACTTTTGATATTATCCACGTTTATACATTAGGCTTGTTTTGGGGTCTTAAACGCGTCTGGGGTTCGCCAAACAGACTCTTTTTCACGCGGTTTTTCATGATTTGAAATCCGAACCCACCGACAATGAAATCCAAGCACTTTGATATTTTGGCTTAGAATAACTTATATTTATGTTAAATAAGTGTTTTTAGGCTTGACTGACTATTCATTGCATGTTTTGTTGTTTTTGTGTGCATTAAATCGAAGAAGTTTCTTTAACCGGAAACCATCTTGTTTAACATGCCCTTTCACATTAAGGCTTCAAATTTTAGGTCATGGTCTATGTCTCATGTCTAAGTAATTCCATACTCTTAGAATCATCCACGACACTATTGTTTGTGTCTAATTCGATGTTATTCGGTTTGTGCACTGTTAAACAGCAAGCTTCCGATTAAGCTGTTTTTACACACTTAGGCATCCTGCTCGCACTGTTTGTCATTATTGATAATGTACTACTCATAATGTACCCTCGGATTCATCCGAGTCATGTTTGTTATTGTTTCGTGAATCATATAAGTTGTATATATAATTAGGGTTCAAGCGGAATTAGGGTTTTAGGATTTAATTCATCGTAATTACTCAGGCATCACTACAAGCATTATAATTCTAATTTATCCACTAACGCACTTATGTCATACACTATAGTCCATGTATTAGGCCATTTCGTGTTCCAAGAGTCATCTAAACATGCACAATTGTGTACTATTAAGTCTATAACACACTATGTCAATTTAGGGTTTTTAGTGAACTTTTGTACATAACATAATTACTGTTTCATATTGTACATTCTATCAAGCATATATCATCACATTTCCAGACTCATTTCCTCACGATTCTAATTGTATGTACATCGTGTCCTTTCATCAAGGACTCACAACAATTAGGGTATACCGGGATTTCACAGTTGTCACAGTCTCCCCTGGTTAAAAGAATTTTTTCCCCGAAATTCATTGCATGTTAGTGTTTGTACTTGGCTAAAAAGCTCAATACTCAGGTTTGTATCAATTATTAGACTGACTAGTAATTACAACTTTTTTTTGTTTAGTTTCATCACAATACAATGATTATGTTTCTGTTACTTAGTAGCTCTTTAATTTGTCCATCCACAATTCCACAGTACATTCCCACCAGGGTTTGCTCTTGTTCACTCTAAGTAGTGAGAGTTTTGTTATACTCGGGATATGGTAGGAGTCGTGTGCATTGTTTAGATCATATCTATTTGTACACATCACGTTCGTGATGACTCCACTAGTTCCTAGTACCTTGGGAACGAGATCCCTAGCATGTTTCGTTTGAACTATTGTCTAATAGACTTACACCAACATGATATAGGAGGGATATAGGTAACATTCAACAGTTACCAATTAAATGTACTAATGGTGGTGAGCACATGTCAAGTATAACAGAATAGGGATAATGAATTTTTTTAAGGATTTCCAGTGATAGCCTCCCCTATTTTTGTTTGTTCCAGTATTTTGCGGTAACAATGACCGGATGTAAGAGTTCTCACGCACTGGGCTGAGAATACGAACGGGAAATGCGTTAAGTCACCCTTGTTTGTCATAATGGCCATTAGGCACGTATGAGTGATAGTGAATCTTTAAACCACACAAATCGTGTGATAGGACTACATATTCGTCAACGGATTATATAACTATGATACACGTGAATCTATTGTATAGTAACCCGGGTTTAGGTTAAGTTCCTGAACTTGGATCAGGACATCATATTTTTAACATGTCTACATTGATTGCTCTACATATTCCTAGCACAATAGGAAGGTGGTAAAAAAGGGAATACATAATACGAGTTCTTTTGTAATTGCTTCGAGATTTAGGGATGGCATCAATCCTACAGTCCTCAGCAATTAGTAAGAACAACATGTCTAATCGTTACGGTTACCAATCGAGTAATATCACGAGTGGAAAGCTAGCATGCCGTCTAGCCATACTATAACATGAGGGACTTCCAATTATCGTATCATGAGAATGAGGTCCCTAATTATTGAACCCAATTGAGTATAAAAGAGATTACAATTTCGTAAAAGATGACTAGCCACCGATTCACTTAACACCAATTACGCAAATCAAATCGGTACAACTCGCTCCATTAGAGGTCTACAGACTCTATACCAATGCATCATACAGGAAAGTTGTTTGGGAAGAGAGGAATAATTCTTCTTCCGGTAGATTCATTATGGACTGGTTTATACATAGGCGAAATCTTGCCTATATTAGTCAAAGGATTGCTTATTACAAGTATGCTCCCTAATCACATGACTAAGTCCACTAGAGTCTGTTCTCGCATGATCGGGATAACTTTACAATTGTAAAGAAGGAAACGATACAATGATGGTTCTCAATTTTCGTGGTTTTGCCAAAACTGAATTTAGGAATGATTGAATACGGTAGTATTCTGGGGTTGTAATGTTAAGTCTCCAAGTTACATAGAGAGTCGACGGTTTTGCTTAGAATTCGATTGAGCAATGAATTTCAATAATTTAGCACTTAGTTAACAAAAGGATTCCCTTTTTGAAATTGACACAGTTCACAAAAGTACAATCTAAAGATTCATCCGACCCTTCATCAAGTCGTGATTTAATAGAATTCCCTTAACTCAGACCAACTTAACTTAAATAAATCTTTCAGGAGGCGTCATCGATATAGTACCGTATAATTCTTGGCCAACAAGTCCTAGATTACATCACACGCTACTGAATTGTTCGAACAAATAATCGCAATTATGAATTCCTAAACCACCCTCTTATCCCGTTAGGAGGTCCTTGCTAGGACAGGAGATTTGTAAGACTCGAAGTGAGTCTCATTGATTCTCATTAATAATTGATAAAGTAGTTCATGTATATTTTTGGATTCCATAGTTTAATAGGTAATCCTAGGAAAGAAAGAGATTCATTATGTTTACGGGAAAATCGTTAACATATTATTTTAAGCGTACGAGCAAGACATTCTGTTTTCGTCCTGAATAAGCAGGACCAACAAGTAATGTGATACGAAAAGCTTTATAGGAAAGACTCGATGGAATATGTATCATATACGTGACATCCGAAGCATTTCACATGAACATCTTATCACGTTGAAGATTCATGACTTAGTACATGAGAATTTACTAAGTATAGAAGAACTCGTATCGTGACATAGTCTAAACAGAACTAAGGAGGCGTTAAGTTATGATAGGAGTCCTGGATACGGAAATGTTCTAGATATCGTCTCACTTCCTTACGCAAGAAGTATCGATAATGTATATTATATAGTTAGCTGGCCGGACTCCATAGAGTTGGTCGGGGACTTACAAGTTAAGAAGGAATCGTGGCGATTTAATAAAGGCGTCAAATGCTTCTCAATATGAAAGTTATCGTATGGTTCTCATATTCGTACTTGAACACAATTACGTGGTAATCGACAGTTTCTTTGAACAATGTATCACTTCAAAGAGTGAATTGTAACATACCTTTCCAAGTCGAGGTCAAAGGATTGTTCAACCTTAAACAAAATTTAGTAATTCTTGTGAACATAATCTAATAGGTATATGTTATTGAAAAAAAATGGAATTCGAAGAAGGGGTTCGCCTTCCATCGTTTTGTCTACCAAATATGAATCAAAGAGTACTTCACACGGAAGTACGTTGTATCGTCAACCCATCAACTCTCTCATATTCATAAAGGATAGACTTTGTATTGACCCGGCCTAAGCCGAAAAGGTTCAGGGTTGATCTTAATGCGGCTCTATCTTGATAAACTAACAGAGGTTAATTAGAAATGCACCGTATTGTAATACCACTGACATAAAAAAGGAATTAGAGCATCAGAGAATTTAATTATGTATAGTAGGCACTAAGACCTCCAACTGCTTTAGTCGGTCAAGGAAAATTTAAGTAATGAGTCTGGTCGAATCACTGTTGTAGTCTTTTTTTTACAATTGAGTCATGTTTCCAACAATGATAACTAACCAGGTGTACAGTGGAGTTGGGTAACGAATAACCATTTAGAATTTAGAAGTAAGAATACCAAGATATGTGGCTGTATGAAACAAGATGATAACGGTTATAGGAACATTACTAAAATGTATTGCTTCCAAGAGTCACATTGATCGCAATGAATAAGTTAAAAATGTAGAAATAAAATTATAAACAGAAGTAGTCTGACAGAACAGAATAATAATGGTTACTAGGAATACTGATAGTACGATTTATCCCTAGAAGTTACACGGGTTGCCATAGATAATTGGAGTCATATCAAAGCAACTCATTATCGACTTTCAGTCACTCGAACAACAAGCACTATTAGATCTTTACTTCCCTCGTACAACTCAGATTACCAACAACAATAACGTTTACACACTCGCGCCCCTAATCAGTTATGTTATTACAACCAATGAAAGTGATTTAGAAACACAGTATTCAAACGGATACGTTTAATCAACAACCGGGCGAGGGAGATATAAGTTGGTTCCCTTTACGTAGGCATTTAGATACAATAAAGTCAGTCTTAGTGATTCATGTCAGAGGGAGTAAATTTCATAGGATTGTATAACTGACGATTTAGAAGTGTCGTCGTACGTCTGATGCCAATCAATGAATCAAACGGATATTGGCAATTTGTTAACAAGAGGACCGCAAAAGTAATCATATCGAACTACTACCAAGGAATTATTATGGCCAAAAGATATTACACCAAATGTTTATAGAATCGAGGGCAGAATATTGTCATATATCAACCAAGATTGACTCTCACTTGGAGTTATAAAACGGGAGTTTATGTCCATCAATACACAATGATGATAGGACAAACTCATAGAATTTTAATGTACTAGATTACCCTAGACACCAAATGTCGAACAATCCATGAACTAGGATTAGAATACAATGGTAAAAATTAGAGTTGGTAATGGCGATAAAATTCACCATCATTTATATGTCCGCTTGAATTTCTTCAACATTACTTTGTTTCACATAGTCAATAATAATAGTGAGCATCCATGTCACGTTTGTTTTCTGATAGGTATCGCATAAAAGATAGAACTAGGATTTTTGTAGTCATAACGTTATCGCGAACAGGTTTAGGATAGCCATATCATACACACTGCTAATGTTATCAGGTACCTCCTTACACAACATCATTGTTTCCTATGATGCATATTCAGCGTCATCTCAGCACTACTTCGTTCGACTTTCACGCACGAATTTCACCATCACCTCTACCCGAGGAATAATTGCCACTAATAGCTTATCTACTCTACGCTTTTTGCTTACATCACAACTTCCACCATTTCTAGAATATACGCGATTCAGTTGTTAATGGAAGGGTGCGATCGAGAACCATTGGTATGGAAGGAATAAGTGAACTCGTACCCCATTGGAATTAAGAGTTAGGAGACCATAGTTTCTTAAGAAGAACTAGTAAACAACTGACTGGCGAGAGAATTCGTTCCAGTCCTTCCAGCCTCGTGTTATGATAAGTACACCTCTGGTGTATGTACGTTCCCTATTGTGTATTAGTTCGATATGTAGTTGTCGTTATGAAGAATTTAAGGCTAGAATTAGTAGTGTCGCGAACTCGCAACTAGTTAGTTCCCCTATTGGAAGACATATGAAGGCCATCCTAGCTGTATGAGCTCAACTCTAGTGTATGTTATCAGTAGGAATGTGGAGTGGACTTTGGCGCATATTTTTCCATTGAACCCGCCTATCTCTTAAGGCATAACACTCAATTCATTAGTCTCAAAATGCCAACTCATAAAAACAATTACCAAGTAACAAAAATGCACGTATACACATGGTTTCACGTTGGCACACGTATGTATAATTTCACACAATTAAGTGTGCTTATTATTACCGCCATTTTCCCAACACTTCCTCGTATAAGCAAGTCTTTTATTATGTTTCGGACCATAATAACCCACTTGCCGTACGAGACTATCCTAGTACTCACCCGTAGAACAAATTACAGAGTTCGTTAACTGTTCTCTATTATGAATCATTTCACGTTTATGTCGACTAAGGTTTGAGCCTGTAGTTATAGTCCAGGTCTCCTTAAAGGCATCCTAATTTTCTATAACCAATGGCTCTGATACCATCTTCCGTCACACCCTGACTCGTAGTGAGAGCGCACGCAGGGAGCAACAGACTCATGGCACATACATGTTATTTACAATTATACTATATTGTATTCCAAAGGTACATCAATTTACATTGTTGATTCCGTACTACAAGTATACGGTAACAGTACGTTCTTGCAGATCACGTAATCTTCTAATCCGTATGCTTTAAGATGTAGAGCAGTTCTTGTAACAGTAAACACACGTATCACACAAGTCTCAAGTCACCTTAAAAAGTATGTTAAGTTTGGAAAAGGTCAAATACGAATAGTTTGTGAGTTTCACTGTTTTTGTTTGTTCCAGAAATAGGTTCGAACAGATTGTTTTGCACATTTGATTGGATATTATACTAAGCCCACAAGTGAAACCTTGACTGTTCACAAGTGCCGTGTCCACATCTGACACCTCAGCACTTTTCCACCCCAAGTAGCTATGTCTGACACCACATAGCGTGCTCACAGAGAGTGCATGGACATGTGCAATTGTAGTAGAACCCATGGCATTCATGCTAGCTCAGTTGGGTTTATTAGACCAATAGTAATATTCACACATCCACCGGCTTTCGTTGATCACTCGTGTTTGTGGGGACTTTTCGTGTGTTAGTATAACTCAGATAATTCACATCACAACATGTATGTATGCACAAGTATGTACATATGTAACATGCATTTCACCCCAAGTAAAACCGTAAAACACTTTGAAAACGGGGTAGTGAAACTCACTTAGTATATAAGCACAACAATCACAAGATGTGTATGTATTAAGGCTCAATAACTTCAGTACTGGTATCGGTTCGTGTTTGGTTAATTACCGAATACAGGTTTCAAAACGATAAATGCAATAACTCGGGTTCAGATGAGAATGATCATCTGAGAATGGACCTATAGCATAATAGTAAGGCTGTTTAACTATCTTAGTGTCAGATTTCAGTTTGACTTCCAGGCACCATTTTGCGTGCCATTCGATGTCGCTTGTTTTAGATGTTTGGAAGTTGACCGATTTTAAGTATTCGTTTTCGCCGTCGGGGAATCTCTCAAACTACCGTGTAAAGTACCCCAAGTACCCATTTTCCCATAATAGTCTAGAATGACTCAGGTGTTCCACTTATTGCCAATTTAGTCGTTAGTCAGTTCTCGATTCTGGCATGTTCGTTACGCGTTTACAGTTGCCGGTTTTGTATAAATTAATAAGATTTTTAATTCTAAAAATCATTACTCAATGTATACATTTTATAAAATTATGAAACTTTTATACAAATTGGTAAAAATATATAGAATTCTGGAAATTTTTTTTTTCTTCAGAATTTGTAAAACCAATTTATTAATTTTAATAAATTCGTGAAAAACTGTATTTTAATCGAACAATTACGTCCAAAAGGATCCAACTTTCAAAAATTCCAAAAAAATCATAGGTGTGTCCTAATATATCTAAGAACTTCCTGGAAAAAAATGAGATCTTTCCAAATTTGTTACCCTGCGTTTCCGGCTATCGTATCTTCGCAAAAACGTGATATTTGAACCAAACTCAAACTCAGGTAATGGTCCCCAAACTTTCTAGAATGTTGTCCATATTAAACCTAACATCCTAGCAGTTTGTGGTGAGATATTGAACTCGTTTATTATTTTGGCGAATTTATTCTTTAAAAAAGTTAAAAATTCATCAAAACTCACCAAAATTTCAGAAAATTCTAAATATTTAAAGGGGGCATCTTTTTTATCAGTATGATCACAATACCAATTTTCAAGTTCAAAGAACACCCACGGACAAAGTTATGCTATATGTAAATACCTATGCCTTAATTTCGATTTTCAGAAATCATACCTAGCGAAACTTGCGTTTTTACGCAATCCTTTTGTGTCCAAAAGTGAGATAAGTTTATGTTCAGAACCTATATACCATAAACAACATAAATATGCAAAAACCCATGTTAATCAAGCCTTAAATCCACTCTTTTTTTATTAGGATTTGTTTGGTTCGATTCTTGTTGAATAATCCATGTTTTGGTATCACAACCCATGTTTTTAACCAACCAAAAACCATGTGTGATCTTTACATCTTAAACTTAGTTTAGAACAACCTTTAAATGGTAAAGAACTCATGTTTTCATGGATCAAAATCTTATATTTTTGTCATAATCATGTTTTAACATGATTTTAACCATAAAAACTCATCAAAACGAAGTGTATACCTTGATTTCTTGCTTGTTCTTGGCTATAAATTTCGTGGATCAGCTGATATAGGTGTTAGTATGTGTAAAAAGGTGTAGAGATATGTGGGTTTTTGGATTAAAAAACTAAAAGTCATTATATATATATATAATATAATATGTATATGGAAGTCCCTAGGGCCTTCTAGGCCCCTTTGACTAGGTCAAAGGCGGTTTATGGGCCCACACTTGATATTATCCACGTTTTTACGTTTAGGCTAATTTGGGGTCTTAAACGTGTCTCGGGTTCGCCAAACAGACTCTTTTTCGCGCGGTTTTTCATGTTTTTGAAAACCGAACTCACCGACAATGAAATCCGAGCACTTAGAAATTTTGACTTAGAACAACTTATATTTATGTTAAATAAGTGTTTTTAGGCTTGATTGGCTATTCTTTGCATGTTTTGTTGTTTTTGTGTGTGTTAAATTGAAGAAGTTTCGTTAACCAGAAACTGTCTCGTTTAACGTGCCCTTTCACATTAAGGCTTCAAATCTTAGGTCATGGTTTATGTCTCATGTCCAAGTAATTCCATACTCTTAGATTCGTTCACGACACTATCGTTTGTGTCTAATTCGATGTTAATCGGTTTGTAAATCCCGATTCGGATCTAACACGGTATCACAACCTCTAATCGATTGCAGAAAGAAAGATTAGAATTAATAGAACAAGAACGATATTCAATCAAACAACTTGCATACACCAAATGGTGTCTGATACAAGATTTTAGAATAATATACTGACTAGCAACCAAAATATTAACCCTAACACATGTATTTATACTAGTTACAAAACCCATTAGTTACAACCCTAGGCCCATAAGGCTCTAGGAAGCCCATTCTCCCAACCTTAGCCCAACATGCAACACTAATGTTAAAACCTTTCAGCTAGGTCCCAACAATCTCCCCCTAGGTTTACAACATTAGGCGTTTAATTCTTTGGTAGCGCATCAACTTCCATTCTTCTGGCTATAATCCCAGCAACTGCTGCCTTCCAATCCTGAGCACATGCTTCATATAACTCTGCAGTTTGAATTTAATTCGCTGCTAGAACTTGCAGGTCTTCATCATGAAAGCTCACTAGATCAACCACATCATTCACTCGAAATGCTTTCTCTTTAGTAACAATCGCCACACTCCCAACCTTCGGATCATACATCCAAAAATTAAAATTCTTCAAAATACCTCTTGGAAATGTTGGAGCGACTGGTATCACAAGTTCTTTATCAGTTCGAGGCCACATTACCGACTTAAACCTTCTGCCGGTTCTTGCATCTGGAACACCCTTAGCTGCTCGCAGATATGGTTCAACAGTTTTCATTGTTTTGAATCCACTCTTTACTTCTTGCTCCAGCCTCTTAAAGAATCACCACTCTGGTCACCTTCAGTAGTATCCGTGTCAGTATATGGAGCCCTTAGGAGATTAGTCAGTGCAACCTTCGTCCAGGTCTCAAACTGAGACTCCTTTGAGTAATATTCTCGTGTACCATCTTGTCTGACAATCAGCCACATTCTCTTTATATGATCATAGGTCCAACTCAGCACCCGTGACTTATTTCCAACCTTACTATAATAACTCAATCCAAGCTCCATAACAAATCTCTCAGACTGGTTGGTGGGATCCTTTAACTAAAAGTTCTCGTCTAGCAGATTTACATCAACATTCTTCATTAAAACCATCTGTTTCTTCTTTTGAACAGTTTTTTCGTTTTTTACTCGTAGTAAACTTTCTCTTTGGATCGCTCAGATAATCATCCAATCCAGCCTGATGCTCAGCAGCAAGCTGTTCAGCAGCTAATCTGTCAGCTTCTCTCTATTCAGCAGTTCGATGACGGTGTTCAACGTTAAGGATCATCAGTCGGATCAGAGAATTCACGTCCAAATTTATTTTCCAACTTCGCCTTCAGATCGAATACCATAGTCATCAATAACGAAACATCACCTTGAAGTTGGTCTATCATCTGATCACGCACATCTAATCAGGTCTGCAACGAAGCTATCTATGCATCTTTAAGAATGACCTCTTGCTCAAGGACTACCACTCTCTTTTTCAGGTCAACTACATCCACATCTTCTTCATCACTGTCAACCCCGCTGAATTCAAACGCTCTTTTCTCAGACCGCCTCACATACTCCATATCTTCACCCTGAACATCGCCAGAACCACTATCACCGGCCCCTGATCCTCCTGCACCCGTGGAACTACTACCAAAATCCATCATTTCTAACACAGAATCAGTTGGAACAGACATGACAATAGAATGAGTAACAATGAGGGGATGTCGGTTCTTCAGCAACAATAGGCTCAACAATAGAAGTATAGTCAAAGAAACAACAATTGAGGATGTACCAGTAATTGGTTCTTCAGCAACATCATCAACATGAGCTTCGGTTTGCATCTGAGCTTCAGTATAAATGGGTTCTTTGATCACCTCTGTCCATCGCCTTTTCAATAACAATACCTCCTCTTCTTCAACATCTTCATTTGAATCGACTCTAGCATCTGGGATATCAACACGAGGCAACACGAGAGGAGCATTCCCTTATTGCTCCCGAATCTCCTTTAAATGTGCAATGAGAGCTTCTAAATTCTCCGTAGTAAGCTCTGGTAACTCTGGAGTCGGATGGGCGTCAAATTCTGTAGTAGATTCCAACAAAGCTTCTTCGTCATCAGTACCTGCCTCAGAAACTAAATCTTCAATCTCAATTTCTTTCTCCACCACCGGTACATCATGTTCTTCAACCACCATTGCATTCACTTGCTTAGGTGATGGAATATCCTGACCGATAACCTCACAAAACTTCCCAAACTTCTTTAATGGTATGTGTCTAACAAAAACCGTCTTCGATGTTGATCTATTCTTCTTCATCGTCCCAAAAATAGTTGGACCCATAGGCTTCGTATTTAACAAGTTTTCATCAGAAGCATCTTTAGCCAGATCAGAGTAACGTGCATCCAGAATCAGCTGTATAACTCAAGGATACAACAAAACATCTTCTTCTTTGACTGGTCTAGAATCTTCTTCATATTTTTGAAAATATAACCAGAAAAGTTATATTTCCAGTCCATCACCAGAGACACTATCGCAGAAGTCTGTGCCTGATTCGGCTGATCTAATCCTCCTTTATTCTCTGATATACACTGCATAAATATGTGCACTAATAATCTCCAATAAACAGGGAACATTTTCTTCAACAAAGGTGGATAAGTTCCCTCATAGCTCATCTATGTTAATACCGACATCACTTTCTCCTTGGTATATAATGTCGGATCACTTGCAGCATCGTTAAACTTCAACACCTCTCGAATACAAGCTTCATCCACAACAATCTCCTTCCCCTGAATAGATGAACTAATGTACGGCTTCCGATCAGCAACCCTCAGATGAAATCTAGCTCGCTTCCAAAATGTTTGTACAAGATCTTGATATATGACCGGATTTGCTCGAAGTGCGTGTGAAATCCTGTAATCATTCAGACCCATCAGTATAGATCTAAACTCTTGGAAAAACTCTGCTGGTGGATCTGATAGATAACCCACTTGATTGTGAAACTACTCTTCTACCAACGTGACAGCATCAAAAGCCTCTTCAGCCATTTCTGTCAGACGAACAACATATTAAGCCATATTCAGCAAGATATTTACTAATTAAACCTTGGTATCCAAACTAATATGAATTAACTAGTCAATTTAAACTAGAAGGTCAAAACATCGTTCAATTGAAGATTCATTCAACAGTTCAATAACCAATTCGGAAGGGTCAAAACTGAAACAGAAGGGTCAAAGACAATCCTGAAAGGTCAATGACAATCCGAAAAGGTCAAAGACAATCCGGAAACGACAATGCGGAAAGGTCAAAGACATCCGAAAAGGTTCAAACACTGGGATCCTGAATCAAAGAGGTTCAAACAGGAATCCGGATGAACCCTTCACCATTTCAGATGAATATCATCCGAAATGGAATCCGAGTTCATCCATTCCGGTTGAATGCTCATCCGGAATGAAATCCGGAAAGCACACTGTTTGAAATTTATCCGAAAAGCCATCCGAGATGATTGATAACATTATACCTAATTTAGAAGCACATTATACCTAATTCAGATATAATTTGGATGAATGTGAAGAGAATTAATCTGGATGATGATCAGAGGATTTCGGAAGGAAATTTTTAATGAATGATCCGAAATGAAACTCTGATACATTGATATACTATTCCGGAATGGGCTTGGGCCTGAAACTTTTGAGCCCAAGTCAATCCGGATTCAATCATCGGAGATCTAGTTCGGACATAATCCGGATTGGGCTTGATCAAATTTATTTGGGCCCAATCTGGAATAGTGACCGGTCCAAACAATCAAACGAGGAGGATCCAATTTGGTCAGTGGGCCTATCCGGAATGGGTTTAAAGGCCCAATCTGGAACAATACCACAATAGGCCCAAAGTTGTTCAACTTCAAGACTTTCAAAAATTCTATTGGATTGGCCCAATTCCAAAACTCAGTAGGCCAGTCCAATACCCCTTGACACATCATCTAACTCAAAAGTCAACAATATAACTAACCAAGCAACCAACCTATCTTTACCAAATATACAAAACTAAGTAAAGCATTTAAACAAAATTATATACACAGTCTTGCCATGGGATCTAAATCATTTTAAGCAGACTAAAGAACACTTTTCAGTGTGAGCTTGGTCAAACTGGTCTAAGCAATTGCCAATATATTTGTCCATTTAAAACTAGAGCTCAACCTTCTAATTTTTGCTTTATGATATGCTTAAGGTAGTATTATACTATAACACCCATGCGTCCCATACCATGACATATCCTCGCGATCAAGGAAAGCACAACGATTCATCATAGCAGGTGAGTATACTGAGATCATCCTTTATCTTTTACAACATCAGACTATTGGTGAACATGTCAATACTTTCGTACAGCAAAGTGACCAATAATATCTAACGAGGGTTAGGCAAATACCTTATATGGTATGTTTGACTTTTAAAGCACATGGAATTTTCTCATGATGAGATTTCCTTTCTTTTAAGGTTTTAGCCCTTCTATTTTGACTCTTTCAAAGATATCCTGACTGTGCCTAGGTCTGCATATACTCTGGATGCAACAGAAGGGCAGCCAAGATATCCCCGGATGACTCAACAGCATAAAGACCCGAAACTTCAGACGTTGGCTATCTACCAACGCTGGATTTAAGACCATGAAATCATACGCCGAGGGTATGTTACCCACAAGATACATAGTTCGTTATGTTTTTATCATTTAGCTTATACTATCCGGTTGAGCTCTAGGCCTATCAACATATCACTTTTGATCTAAGTCGTTCCTGCTACAATTTATCACGAGAAATTATTTCATTTCCCAATCATTGCAAAATTGTTTAAAACTATTTTTGTTATTTTCTGAATTTTTAATGTTTTTGTGTTTTTCTAATTTTTCAAATGTTTTTGGATTTTTGTAATATTTCTCCCCCTAAATTTGTGCATACTCATGAACAAATTTATGAGGAAAATAAGAATAAAAGAAGGAAAGCAAAATAAACAGAAAAGATAGAGGTTGCTCAGTTAGGAAAATGGATCATTTTGAGTAGTCCACAAGCACTTGAAAACACGTGTTGCTAATGGGTTTCGTGAACAAATCCACAACGTTTGCATCTGTGTGGATTTGCTCAAGTTTAACGAGACCCTTTTCATAGCAATCACGAATAAAATGAACTTTGATGTTTATGTGCTTGGTTTTGGAGTGAAAAACAGGGTTTTTGACAATTTGGATAGCGACATCATTATCACAATAAATTGTTGTGTTTAGATAAGTCAAACCATAATCCGCAAGCTGATGTTGCCTCCATAAAACCTGGGAGCAACAAGCGGAGCTGCGACATTGCCAAGAGATTAATCTATCTCCCAAGAATTGGCATCCAGATGAAGTTGATCGCATGTCCCTGTCTATACAACCAAGATTACTGTCAGAGAAAGCATACAGTTCAAATTCAGAATTTTTAGGATACGAGAGGCCCAGTGACGGTGCCCCTTTGAGGTATCTAAAGATTCTTTTAACAGCATGTAAATTTGAGAGTTGCTATGAGATACATGAGTGAACCAATCATAGACCGGTACATGGTTGGATTGATAGGCGTTCCTTTAGCGTCTTCATTCAACAATGGCCGTTCAGCGATAGGTGAGGCCATAGGCTTGTAATCTGTAAGCTTGAATTTGGCAAGAACGTCATTGACATATTTTCCTTGATGGATCAAGATTCCTTGTGGGCTCTGACGAACTTGAAGTGTCACACCCCGGATTTCCAATCCAAATCCATACACCGGTGGGCCTGGGTTGGGAGTATCGTGACGTCAGTTGATAACATCATTGTCATTTAAACACATCACAGCGGAAGTCTTGGAGTAAAATTAATATTACAAAGCAATTGTTCGAAATACAAAATAATATACAGGTTCGTAATAGAAGTTCCACAGGCGGATCATAAAATGTACAAAGAAAGAATATAAAACAGACTTTAGGGCAGATCTAAGGATTTACAAGATCCTCTTATTTCACTACCGAGCAGTTCCGGCCTATTTCGTATTGTACCTGCAAGCTTAGTCTTTTGAAAATACGTCAGCTTTCGCTGGTAAATACACCTGACTGACTCATTTTGAAAACATATTTAAATTAGATTTAAGTGCACAGGGCACAAATCTTTTATAACTTGTGAAAGTTACTTTGTAACTTTGTTAACAGATTCACATGTTTGTCCATACATACAGGGCCCAGTACAGAGACTGAGACATGATTAAGTACACACCACTTAGAACTCACAGAGGAGTTATCCCCAACTTCTTGGGTAATTTGCATTTGAGCGTCTGTTAGGCGTATGCCTACACCCCGCGCTAAGGTCGTGGCCATTATCTAATGTAATGAGCCGAGGATATCCATGACACGGTAGTTAACCCCCGATGTTTAAGTTATCAAGCAAAACTGATTAAAATGGAATATGCGGATTTACTAGCCTCAATTCGGCATTCGATTGATCCCATTTCCGACCAAGCAGTAATAATTTGCCGTATCCCAAGCCCGTATAGGGAAAATAAGTCAAGAGTATTTACCTGAGCTAGTCTTGATTTAAAAAAATGCAAGATTTAATATCTCAGCCTATCTAAAATGATCTAAGTGTAGATAGCATTTACCAGAAGGCTCTAGTTTGGATTATGGCATAAGTTAACCAATTAAATACTAACGGTCTTATTTAAGTCATAGACTTAGACCGAGTAGTGTACAGGATCAAAACGTATAACGCTTGATTAAATGATGTCGGATAGAATGTAGTTTAAACCCGACAAGTACTTTGACTTTATAAAAGGGGTAAACAATTAACATTCTGGATTCTGAGTTTAAATGATAAGGTTTAACCAGTTTTGGTTAATTTTCGTAAACTAGTTACATATGCTTAATCGTACGCGTATTAGCGATATCGGGTAACCGGATAAGTCATGGACAAGTTGTATATGCCATATATTTTAAATAAGTTGTAATATCAGTAGGATATCAACTTATATGCCCGTTAAGGTTTTAAAATGAAACTACGCCTCATAAGGGCATTTTGGTAATTTCATACCGTTTAAAGGAAAATCCTTTATAAATATTCTGGAAAAATAATTTATTTATGTTATAATATCAGTAGGATATCAATTATATGTGTAATTTATATTTTATGACCAAACTATACACCAAAAGGGCATTTTGGTCATTTTACACATAGTTTACAATTTATTTGGGATTCTGAGTTCATATAAAATACCTACTGTATAAATATTTAAAATAAGTTTTAAAATCAGTAGGTACCAAGTCTTGGTTGATAGTTATGGTTTAAAACCATACTATGCGCCGAAACGACGCTTATGTCGTAAAATGACGATTTATGCGATGTTTAACGAAACTGATGTTAGGTCAGATTTAAATGTCTTAGATATGTTATTTAATATAACATATCAGTAGGTAAACGATTTACCTTGAAAAGATATGATTAAAACCATTTTATAAGCCATAAGGGCTTTATCGTCCTTTACCGACATATTACAAGGATTTGTTCATAAACTCAGTTTATAATCTGATTTAACATCCCAAATAATCATACTTATAATATTACATCAGTAGGAAATTTATTCTCAAGTTCATTATCTTTTAAACCTTATTTTATGCAAGAAGGGCATTTTAGTCAAAATGGCATAATTACGGAACTTGTGCATAAACTCAGATTCTGATTATGATCACATAATATAACCTGAGAGGGTTATGCTACATTATATTACAATCATAATGCAACTTTAGATCAGTATCTAACTCATCTAAATCGGGTCAGAACTGAAAGTCAAAGCAGAAGTCAAACTTTGTGACTTTCGGTTGCGAACCGACCCTAGAACTGAAATTGACGAGCCGAACATGTTCTTACATGTTCTAATAATTATTACCAAATTGTTTAAGTGTCGAAACAAGTTTCATAACATATATAAGATCAATTTATGATTTTTCCGAAAAATGGCCTGTTTGACTTTTTAATATCATAACTTTTACCCTTCAATTGGTCTAGCAAACGTGATCTTCAGGAGGTGCCCTTTATAGGGACTCACACCTACATTATTACGATCACTTAGCCATGTTCGTTACGAACAATGGCTGGACCTTAATGGTCTTAACCGAAAGTCAAGGCGTTTTTTGCAAAACGCTTGACTTTTGGCTATAAAAGCCTATAAACGAAAATGCAAGAGCAAGGAACACTTACAAGAGGTTCCTATAATGAAATAGAACTTGGTTGGATGATCCTTATAGTTAGGAACTTCCAGAGGAAGGAGAAGAGTTGAAAATGAGAAAGGTGTAAGTTCAAAGGTTGAACCTTTGCACCTATTTATAGTTGGAGAGCTTGAAGGAGCTGATGCCAGGTGTTAAGGGGTGTAAGAGGGAGCTTACAAGAGTCCTAAAACATGGCATAGCTTTTTGAAAGTCCCTTGTTTTGATTTATGGTTTTTGGCACCTTTGTGTGGTGGCCAAGGAAATTTTCTGCAGACACAGGCCTCTCGCGCCCCGCGAGCGCCCCAGTCAGATTTAAAAATTTGCCACATTTAGCCGCTCAACTTATCAAACACCCTTAAAACCTCCTAAAACACCTTTTTAGCATATTTAGCTCTTCGTAGCCAATATTTGGCGTATCCGGTGCCCGGACATTGTCGAGCTCTCGGTTCGTTAAAAGGTCACTCAGTGGTATAAATTAACATGTTGACACTTTTAATCCTTCCAACGTCCAAATTTATAAAATTACGGATTTAATCCCTCTCGTCCACAAATGGAACATATGAGAGTTAGGACTTCGTAAAGGATCACTCAGAGGCTCATTATAAGTATGTTGATTCCGATGGGCATGTTGACACAACGGTCACTCAGAGGCCAAGTTTTAAGCATGTTGACACTAATGGTCACTCAGAGGCTATGTTTTAAGCATGTTGACACTAATGGTCACTCAGAGGCTATGTTTTATGCATGTTGACATCAGAAGATCACTCAGAGACTTAGTTTGAACATGTTGACGCTTTTAGTCCCTGTTAGTCTTTAATAGACTAAAAATAAAAATATAACACGTGTCGCTATATTATTGGACATGATTTTACAGGGTGTTACATGAAGTCCCAAAAACATAGTCATCTCCCTCAATGAACTCATCTCGAATTTCTCCTTCATGACGTCTTCAAATTCCCGACACAACCCATCGTCCGTAGAACCAAAAATATTGTCATCGACGTAAATTTGAACAAGAATGATGTCCTTGTCAACATGTTTGATGAACAAAGTTTGATCAATGGTTCCCCGGGTAAATCCATGAGCAAGCAAATGCTCTGTTAGGGTTGCGTACCACGCATGAGGCGCTTGATGCAATCCATACAAAGCTTTATCCAATTTGTATGCATAGCCTGGCTTGTCAGGATCAGTGAAACCTGGTGGTTGTGCCACATAAATCTCCTCTTTCACCGTGCCGTAAAGAAACGCAGTCTTGACGTCCATTTTATAGACTGTGAAGTCCATGTATGATGCATATGCCAAGAAAATGCGAATGGCTTCCAATCTAGCCACCGGTTCATAAACTTCATCGTAATCCAACCCTCTATCTGCCGGAAACCCTGAACAACCAATCGAGCTTTCTTCCTCACAATCACACTAGTATCATCCTGTTTGTTGCGAAATACCCAACGAATTCCAAGAGCACGTTTTCCCTGAGGAAGCTTCACCAATTGCCATACCCAAGTTTCTCAAACTGATTGAGTTCTTCATGCATAGCGTCAACCCAGCCCGGTTCCTGCAAGGCGACATCAATGCTTTTAGGTTCAATTTATGAGATAAAACAAGAGTAAAGACATGTATTGATATCTCCTGATTGACTGCGAGTCTGAACTGCAGCAGTAACAGGACCAATAACGTTTTCAATCGGATGATCGCGCTGTAGACGTTGTGGTAGAGGCGTAACAGGAACCTGGAGATCTGACTACAAGTTTGTAAAGCTCTGTGATGCGACTCCAGATGGCTCCCCCTCATTAGATGCACCTGTGGGAATGTTGACTGATGAATCAACAGAACAGTCTGGTGGTGTAGGCTTAAGAAACGGAGACGAGCCTAAGACATCAGGAGTGGTAGCTCCGTCATTTGCCATAGGAGTTCCTATGTTTAGAGCCTCAACTTCAGGGGAATCCATCTGAGGAACTTGTTCAGAAACAGTTTCCTGATTCTGCAACACTGGTGGACATGTAGATACAACTTCATTGAATCCAGGTGGATCCACACTCAGCTGCTTGAAAGACTCTTGCAGTTGTTCAGGATCTTCATCATCCCCATTTGAGATAGGCATCGGTGGGAGGTCAGAAGTTGTGCCTGTACCGGCATGCATATTAGAAGAGACATCAACAGATTTAAACAAAGAGGAATAATCACAGAGCCAGTTAGGACCATGCGTGCGTCCTTGGGATTCTCCTCTAGTCAACCCACATTGTAGGGTTCAACTACCATTTTCTTGATCTTGTTATAGACACAATAAGAAGTGTTCTTAGAGTAGCCGATGAAGAGGCATGGATCCCCGCATGATTCAAATTTTCCCTTAGCATCCATGAGTAGAAAAACACAAGGGCATCTGAACTTGCGGAAATGCTTACCGAAGGTTTGTGCCCTTCAACCACTTCATACGGCGTCTTCATGTGCCTTTTGTTGATCAGGGCATGATTCTGAATATAACAAGCGGTATTGACTGCTTCTGACCAGAAAATGAGAGGTAGTTCTAATTCGACCAACATAGCACATGAAACTTCAATGAGTGTACTGAATCTGTGTTCTGCAACCCCATTCTGTTGAGGAGTTCTGGCTGCACTGAACTGTCGATCAATCCCCTTGGAAGAGCAGAAAGAATTCAAGGTGGCGTTCTTCAACTCTGTTCCAATATCACATCGAATAGCCTTCACGGTGGTGTCTGCCTAGTTTTCCATTAAGGTGATAAACTGTTTGACTAACTCAACGGTTTTACTCTTTTGTGCCAGAAAGAATACCCAAGTAAATTGGGAGTAGTCATCAATGATAACCAGACAGTATGCCTTCCCGCCGATGCTCAGAATATCTGTTGGACCAAAAAGATCCATATGAATCAATTCCAAGACTTTTTACGTGGAGGGTGCGGGTTTCGACTTGTGTGGCCTCTGATGTTGTTTCCCACGAGCACATGATTCACACTTTTCAATTTGCATAAATCCCAAACAGGCAGATCTCTGACTAAACCACTTTTTGTAAGTCTGTTGAGATTCTTCATGTTGATGTGTCCTAGTCGGCTGTGCCACAACATTGCATCGTGCTCAGCGGGAGATGAGAACAAACAAAGCTTGTCTGTGGTTGCCTTGTTCATGTCGATGACATAAACGTTTCCTTTGCGGTCATCTTTGAGAAGAATCCATTCATCAGGAATAATGAGGCCAGGTTTCAACATAGAGCATCCTTTCTTCGTAAAAAAGCACATCTAAATGATTATCACAGAGATGAGACACACTCAAGAGACTGTGCTTCAACTCTGGGCATAGTTCACGTTCTTGAAACTAAGAGCTCCATTGCACATCATAGTTATCTTTCCCATTTCACCACATGTGAAGGAGACGAACCCGCCATCGAAAAACTAAATATCATTCAACTGCGAGATATCAACTGTCTTGTGCCTGGAATAGCCACTGTCGACATACCAAAGTCTGATGAGAGTTCTCTAAAGTTGTTCCTTCACATTTCAACAGGTTTAGTTAGAAGCTGCAACCCAGGCCATTGACGATCTGGGTGTACCATTTGCATCAACATAAGTAACCTAACGAAAAATTAAATTAGTTGAGGATGAGGTCGATGATGCTTTTGATTTGTCTGATTTTGGGACTGAAGACTGGGTCTTGGTCAAGATCTTAGGCCTCTAGGCTAGCGAGTCAGACTTCTTCACAACTTTTGGAGTGCTAGAAGGATTCAGATAGCCTGAAGGTCTGAGAGATCTGGGTCTCTTGGCCATGTTCCAGTCTTGATCAGAGGGCTTAGCCATAGCAATTCGAGCCTTATGTAGGCGATTAGGTATAGCTCTCTGATTTCTCAAGAAAGGCATAAATGCATTTTGACAATTTCGTGCAATATGCCAAGGAAATCCGCAGTTGAAACAGGTCTGCCTCTTCTGAAGAAAACAGTCCGTTCAGCCTGGGAAATTCTAGGCAACTTGTTTGTCAGTTTCTTGCTTGCTGGTACTGAGGCTGGTGCAAGGTCTTAGTCTTGGCTGTAACCTGCTCACAACCATCAGCACACTTGTAAGTTTTAGGATTTGAATTATATAATTTGGAGTTGGTAGACTCAGGCAAAATTTTAACTGATTCCTGTTCAGTTGGTGGCTTAACAGATTTAGTTTGGGACTGCTGAGTCAATTTGTCAGAATGAGGAACTGAATCAGCAGTCGCCTTTTCAGTAGACTGAGGCGCCTGTTTGATTTTCTTCTTTTTGGATCTACATGTTCTTCGTTTCTTTTTATTTGATTTCAAACCATTTTGCCTGGCGGATTCTTCAGAGGAAACGAGTGATTCAGTAGGGACATCCTTTTCTGAACTGCTAGAAGATGAGCTTTGATCATTAACAGTAAGAGGAATCTCTGTATTTTGAAAAGTTTAATATTCCGATTCAGACTCAGTTTCAAAAGTTTTTCTGAATCAGCAAAGGGAGATTGCTCATTTTCTGTCATTCAGAATCAGTCCATCGATCTTCGTTTGAAGAGTCTGATTCGCTCGATTCTTCTAGTGCTATGCCAGCTTCACTCATCATAGAGTCAGTTGGTTGGTTGATTTCATCATTGTCAACTCTAGGAATAGCATCAACAGACGGTACTTTAGTAGAAGAACTTCCAGTCTCTTCAGTAGGAACTGAGGGAACTGAATAATCTGTCGATGCTGTACCTGTAGCAAAAGTTATGTTTTCATCACAAGAGTTATCACATGCATTATCAGGATTCATAATATCAACATTCGATGAAAAAACTAGAATTAAAAACGTCTAAGTTATTAACACAACCAACATTGTCTGAGAATTTAGATTGTTCAGCAAGAAAAAGATTCAAAATGTCAAAAGCAGGTTTATAAAAATCATAATCAGCAGCTGGATTATCCGAATGACATTCTTCTTTATCACCATCTATAATATCCTCAACTAATATTTCTTCTGCATGCGTTAGTAGCGTTCACTAAATCAGTTTCAGGAGGGTTTTCGTGTGTTGATTCTTTATGTGGTGTCGCTGCCTCTTCTTTAGGCGTCATTATCTCCAAACCATCTAAACTACAAGAGGGATTGTCACCAGATTCTTGCGAAAATGGTGTGGAAGTGAAGAACACAACATCCTTCTTGAGTTCAGTTGGCTTAGAAAACTTTGGGTAATGGGGCTTCCATGGTTTTGAAAGAAAATCTGAGGGTTTACCATACATCATATTTTCTCATTTTCTAGTTCTGCCTCAGAATCAGGCATTCGTGTGTAGTTATGATTATATGGTGGAGGAGCCCTATTATACCCAAGGCCTTTTGTATAGTTTTTCTGATATTCAAGCCGCAGATCACACAAGTCCTTGACCAGCTTGCTGGAAGTTTCAAATTTTTTAATATTTATTTCATTTTCTTGAAACTTTCCTGGCAAGGAATTTAGCTTGGCTAAGGCTGCTTGAAGTTCTACGTCCTTTTCAACTAATTTTAGCTTATAGTCATATACCCAACATTGTTGTTGGTTCAAGTCAAGCTTTAGCTGAGCTATGTATTGTTTCTGTGTTTCGACCTTTTCCATAAGAAGCTTGTTCTTATGTTTAACGGCGATGTTCTGCGATGCAGCTTGTTGATATTCAGCTACAAGAGTTGAATTATGGGCGCGCATTTGTGATAATTTAAAACGACAACTATCTGAACAGAGAATGCGATTTATGTTTCTGAAAGATCAGGTGTCTTAGTTGTCTGCGCCCTCATGCTGTGATTGTTGTTCTTGGAAAGATTTAGAGTCTCCATCTGAGCTGCAGCATTTTCCAAGTTGAATCCTTCGTGCTGTTGTGCTACCAAAGCTGTTGATTTCCCGCCAGAGCTGCTCGAGGGACTTGAAGTAAACTTTGAAGGAGAGACTGGCATGAGCTGTCTGTCACTGCTCTGTATGTCTGCTACTCTGGATGAGATATATCCAGATGGTGGATTCTTGCATTCCCGTGCAAAATGTCCTGGCTCATGACATCTATAACACCTGAGCTTATCTTTTGTTAGCCTAGTCTTCAGATTTTACATTGGTTGCCTCCCGTATTTCTTTTGAAATTTGTTGACGCGGAAAGCAGCCATTGCAAGAATCCAGGACACGTCAATCTCGTCTAAATCCTCCTCCATGATTTAATCTACTTCAGTTGGAAGAACAGATGGATGAGGCAAGTCACCTGCTTAGGATGCATTTAAACTGTTAATCATTCAGGCAGCTATGGCCAATTTCTCCTCATTCTCTTTTGTGAGAAAAGCAGAGTTAGACACAACTGGAGGAGGAGCCAGTGTGGGAGCAACAGATTGAGGAATGCCACCTTGTTGAGCTATTGCAGGAATGGCAGGAGTGTACACCATGTTAGGATACTGTGAATGAAATTGTGTCTGAACCTGGGCCGCAGGAATGCCGCCTTGTTGAGCTTCCTTGTAGAGGGCTGTAAACAAGATTCTGAGACATTAACATCGCGTTTTGCCCTGTAATACCAGCTGCCATCAGACTACTTTGATGATTGATGTCCATCTGCTTATTATCTGTCTCACATGATTTGATAGCTGCAACCATTTATGTGAGAGTGACATCGTTAAGATTTTTTGTCTTCTTGATCATGCCAACATCAGCATCCCAGCTTTTTGGTGAAGAGTTCAGCAACTGTCTATTCATACCACTGTTCGTAAGAGAGATTTCGGCTGAAATCATTTGAGAGACAAGCTTCACATATCTTCGAATTGGGTTCTCAATGGTTTCCCCATATATGTGGTTAAATGAGCTGAACTGTTGATTCAGCTGATTAACTCAGCTTGCCTTCATGTCAACATTTCCCTCATAGAGATTCTGTAATTCACTCCACACTTCTTTAGCTGTCTTGCAATTTCTGACAACTATGGAAATGTTGGGTCCGAGTGCCATCACCAGAACAACCGAGGCTTTCTCATCCTCTTCAATTATTTTCACATTTTCGGGAGTCCACAAATGACTGGGTTTAGGGATCTTTATGTCTGGATCTTCAGGAGTGGTGTAAACTATGGTTCGAGGACCGTTCATGATACATCTCTAAACCCCAGGTTCTTTGGCTTTGCAGTACTGCTCAAACCTGAATTTCCACTCATAATATTCATCTACGTATAGCAGACGAGGCACCTTTGTAGAAGTGCCAATGACTTGGTCTAGCTCTTGATGAAGAGCCAGCGTCTGTGATTGCAATGCTACCAAGGTGGCATTTGTCATGTCCTGAGCTGTCAAACAACTGTTCATTTTAAAAAATTACCAAGTAAATTAAAGTTAATTTTAAATTCTTATTATGAACAGTGGTCCGAAACAAGTCTGTAAAGAGTCCGAGATGAGTCCGAGATGCGAATCCAAGACAAGTCCAAGATAAGTCCGAGATGAGAATCCAAGACAAGTCCGAGATGAGTATCCGAAATGGTAATCTGGAATGCTATCAGAGACGAGTGCCAATCCGAGATGAGCGATAAATCCGGAATGAAGATCAAATCCGAAATAGAGAGGCAGATCCGGAATGAAAGCGTTATCCGGAATGAAAGCCCTTTTCCAGAATGGAAGTCTTATCCGGAATGGTCTGATCCGAAATAACAATCCTTATCTGGAAGCAACAGTATTCCAAAATTTCTGCAACAAGAGGCTTCAAAAGTGATCCTTATCCGGAATGTGAATAATCCGGATAAGGTTGTTGAGAAAGTTTATGAACAGTAGTCCGGGATCAATCCGAGATGGATGATCTTCCTCGTGTTTTTCGGGATCTTCAATAGTTCTGTATCCGAAATGCTCAAATCTTCTTCGTGTTCTTCGGGATATTCAATAGTTCCATATCCGAAATGCTTAAATCTTCTTCGTGTTCTTTGGAACAGTAGCAGTTCGAGATGAGAGCAGCAGCAGTCTTCAACAATAACATTCTGGGATGAACAGCAACAAGTCTTCCAAATCTGAATAGTTCTTAAATCTGTGACGCTGAGAGCCTGTATCGAACAGCAAGCTCTGGTACCAATTGTAAGTCCCGATTCAGATCTAACACGGTATCACAACCTCTAATATATTGTGGAAACAAAGATTAGAATTAATAGAACAAGAATGATCTTCGATTAAACAACTTGCATACACCGAATGGTGTCTGATACAAGAGTTAGAATAATAAACTGACTAGCAACCAAAATATTAACCCTAACACATGTATTTATACTTGTCACAAAACCCATTAATTACAACCCTAGGCCCATAAGGCTCTAGGAAGCCCATTCTCCCAACCTTAGCCCAACATGCAACACTAATCTGTAAACCTTTCAGCTAGGGCCCAATACGGTTTGCGCACTATTAAACGATAAGCTTCCAATTAACCTGTTTTAAACACACTTAGGCATCCTGCTCGCACTGTTTGTCATTATTGATCATGTACTACTCATGACATACCCTAAGATTCATTCGAGTCATGTTTGTTATTGTTTCATGAATCGTGTAAGTTGTATGTTTAATCCCACTATTTGTTTTCTATAATTTCTCATATAATAACTTTTTTAATTGACATGCACGCTAATTGATGCATGTAAGTTGGTTAAAAGTTTGCTTCTTTTATTTGTAAGAAAAAAAGAAAGAAAAGTGCTAGAAGTTGCACTCATTTTGCTTGTGACATGACCACTCCCCACAAATGTTAATCAACGCATTTGTTCACAATGAAAAAAATGAGAAAAACGATTTTAGATATTAAAGTGCATCGAGCATCCCCCTCCTTTTCTGAACAAGATAAAGGTTAAAGAAATTGATGATTATAATTACTTGAGTTTAGTGTGATTTTGGATGTTCACTCATGATATCTCCTGACATAACATCTCAAATATATCGATTAACATGGCATCCAAATCTTACCTTATATGATTTACTTCGAGCACATCACATAGAATCATTGTTGTTGGAGGTGTCATTTAGTATCTTAGAAATTAGGGGTTGGATGTGAAGAAGAAAGACTTCCGAGTTAAATAACTTTTTTCCTTTATTTAGATGGTTAATTACAAGTTTGCATATACACATGCTTATCATGTGACTTGGTTTTAACTAAAGATGGATGGAGTTAGTATGGTGGAGTAAAATTGTAATAAAATGGAAACTTTGGTATTATAATTGCAACACATTTAAATTTATATATAATAGCAATAGCTTATAAACCACAGGGATCAAAACCGCAATTTACTCTAGATGTTTAATACTTTTGTTTTATGAAATTGGATATTTACCAAAAATTATCACCATAACTTAGTCGTTATTATCCAATAGTTTGGATAGCTAGAAAGCATTTAACAAAAAGTATCCTTAGGAGAATTCTTATGAAGAAGGTTTAGAATACACCTAATCTTCTCCATTTCGTGCGATGTCCCGAGTATTTTACTTAGTAGTTATATCTCAAGATCTTGATAATATTGTCGTCCATGGGATCCTTAACGATATTTCCCTCTCCGTGATCCTTAACCTTGCTCTCGTTCTGTTACACTTGAGCTTTCTGGGAACTTCTTTACTGTAGTGAATATCTTGAAGCTAAAAGTATGACAATAACTTGTGGCAACCCAAACTTAGGATAACATGAAAATGCTATAAACAAAGGATAAGCTAAACTTAGGATAGTATGAAAATGCTATAAACTTGGGACAAGCCCGTTGTGTAACACGTCTGTGTTACTCCATTGATAAAAATGTAAGTCTAGTATATAGCCAACAGTAACGAAATTGCCAGCCCCTGTTGCATGACTGGTCCTGCCACAATCTAGATACATGTGTCCAAGGCGGGGTGTTTAAACCCAATCTCGTAAGGAAGGCCGAAAGACGCTTCAAACATCTGATGGGATTATGTACCTTATGCGAAAACTATGGCCAAACGGGTAAACCCTAATCAATACGCATGAATTACACGACTAACAAAACAACATTGATGGTTCCTTGGACGAATCCGAGGGCTCGTGATGGTTAACATATGAATGCTAGCAATTAACATAGTGATATTGGGGCCTTAGAATGTAGAAACATGCTAAATGGAAGGATATTTGGTTAACAACACATTAATGGTTTAAACATGAATGGATGTGCCGTAAATGAATCCGGAGGTACATAATTTAGTAAGCATGTTACTTAGACACTAACATAGGGATTTTGTGGCCTTAACATGTAGCAAACATGTTAAATGGAGTAGTTTATGGTTAATGGAAGATTTTAATGTGCACTGTATTATCCAAACATGCATTTCATCATCTGTCAACCCTAAAGAGACTTATAAAAAATTAATATATGATATTTTAAGTTAATAAATTAAAGCGTTCGGGTTTTCGTAAACATTGGGTTCGTGTTTTAATTACAAAAAACCGTGTGAAAAATTGTTTATTTTGCAATCGTTTACCGAACCAGGGGAGCGTTTAAAACCCAAAAACCAAGCTAACCCTAAATACCTGCCTAATAATTATCCATTTGTTGCAAAATTATAGGTCAAAGAGGGACATTTGTCCCCCCTTGTTATTCCGATAAGACTATAAGTCCTAAACACACTCACCCACACCTTCCTAACTTGTTAAAAACCTAACCATAACCCTTCCTTAGTTCATTTCTCCTCTTCCCACTATTGTTCTAAGGGAAACTAAGCAAACCCTAAGGTATATGTTAGGGCATAGGTTTTAATAATTGTGGATCATATATCCTAAGGTGTTGGCTGGATAAGTTATCCTTAGCGGGTGGTGTAGGGACTTAGAGGATCAAGGATCCTTATTATTACTTTTGATTTCTATCAATTGTTTTCTATGTTTTTAAATGTTCATGTGTAGGTAACTAACAAAATGGACTGAGTATCAGTTGGAATCTCAGGCATAATTCATTCAAGATACTGCACGTGCTAATTCCACAAATGGTCATGGGGGCTTGAACGTGGTTTTCCAAGATTTTCAGACTTAGTTGTTAGGTTTATTCAAAAGGGGTTGATCAAGTGTTAGTTCACATACATTCTCGCATATAATACGAATCAGAGCTCTCACAACATATATAGCTTTAAGTTATAAAATACTTGATCAACATTTGAAGTTGAAATCATTTTTCAATGTGCAATACAGTTGATAGTTATAGTTTTGACTATCCGAGGTTTTTATGCCGGCAATCTACTAGTGATCAAGGGCTTTTTTTCGTATAAATCATTGTGTTCTATTACATCGTTCATCTACCATTCATTTTATCATTGTTCATTATCTAAGCACTCTACTACACTTTACAAATTTGGTTATACTATCCTTGATCAGATTTTTGACCAAAACAATTTAACGCCCACCGTGGGCAAGTGGTGCTTCGTAGATGAAAAGCTACATTGAGCAGCATAACAACACTAATCAAAAGATCTGGCGTGAGTTTGAACACATCAAGAAACATAAGAGGCCAGCAGAGGATCAGTCTCCATTGATGCCTAGGGTGTTGGATTTTGTCACTTAGGCATCAACAACTCAGCATTCTAGAGGGTCCATTGTCCAACCTCAAGGATCATTTATCCATTCACCAGGATCAATGGCAATGACTTAGTCTCAAGGGTCCTTCTACCAATATGGAGGATCACAAGAAATGTTCTAGCCTTACGGACCTACTTCCATCAACAAGGATCCTTAGCTCGAGTTCAAGGATCCATGGATTACCCTCCAAGACCTTCGACATAGATCTTTCCTGGATCAAGTGCCTTTCAGGATCAAGGATCCTCAAGAAGACAACCACTGAGAAGCTCAGAATTCCATGATGGGTATTTCATCCCCATGTAGACTGTTCTTCCTCGGGCCCTACTATAACAACAGACATGTCTTATCCCATATACCCCTTCTTGAATACCACCTTTAAGTCAAACAGGAGGTAACAATTTCCATAATACATCTTTAGATACTAGCTATGGTTTTATGCAGGATGTAGGGATTACTCAGACCATGGCCAGGGAATTACAAAAGCTCAAGGATATGATATCCAATGTCGGAGGAATAGTCAAGACTATTCTTGAAATTCTAGATGGAAGCCACAAGATATCTCGTTTTGCACAACCAATATGCAATCAGAGTTACCCAAGCGCTTCCAAACCCCCAACACGAAGTTGTATGATGGTACAACCGATCTGGAGGAGCCTGTGGTACAATACAAGGAAAGAATGGAGATAAACCCCATTCCTGAAAGGCTGAAAGAGGCTTACCTGTGCAAAGGCTTAGGATCCACACTCACTGGACCAGCATTAAAATGGCTGCTAAGTCTTCCACCCTATTCTATAACTTCATTTTCACATTTAGTTAACCTGATTAATAACCAATTTTCCTGTAGTAGAACATTTGAAAGGTTAACTAGTGACTTGTATATAATAACTCAGGCTCGCGACGAATCCCTAAGGGATTATGTTACAAATTTGGAAGAGAATCCTTACAGATCCCAAACCTAGATGTTACAACTGTAGTTGAGGCATTTAAATAGGATTGCAAAAGGATTCTCCTTTTTGTGATGAAATTGTCATGACCCCATGCAGGAATTTGGACGAAGTTAGAAACAGGGTATTGAGGTTCATCAGACTAGAGGATGACAAAAGAATTCAAGACAGGCTCAGTGGTTCTACCAAGCATGAGCATTATGACAAGAAATAGGGATCTTTCTATAAGAATAATAGATCCAACCCCTACTCGAACCTGATAACCAAAATGTCCACACGGTGGAACAAGATGAAGATGAGGAAGAATATCCTAGGATATTCGAATATTGTTTCTCCGTTGATAATAGTGAACTAATGCTTGCTTTGCAGAACTTAGGTGAGAAGGTAAGGTGGCCAAGGAAAAACGAGAAGTCAAACTCCTTTAAGGATAAGTCCAAATGGTGTGTATACCATGACGATTTTAGGCATTTGACATATGAGTGCATTGCATTAAGGAGAGAAATAGGCTATCTTCTTAGCAAGGGGCATTTGAAGGAATTGCTGGGTATAAAGAAATCAAAGGCCCAAAATCCTGATAATGTCCCGGAAAGAGCTACTCCACCTCCAGTCGACGCCCAAGTAATCAACTTTATTTCTTGAGGATCAGACATTTGTGGCACTTTCTTCTCGACAACTAAGAGACATGCTAAGGAAACTAAATTGGAGAATGGTGATAGACCCATCAAGACTTCCACGTTGACGGATCATAAAATAATATCCTTTGACGAGGATGATAGGGTCATCATCTAGGATCCTCACCATGACGGTCTGACCATAACACTATTTATTGCTAACCAATTTGTTCGCAAGATTCTCATAGACGAAGGAAGATTTGTGAATATTGTGCAGCTTGATGTGCTCAAGAAAATGAATATCCCAGAAACTAAGATTATATCTAGATCCTTAGTACTTGTTGGCTTTAGTGGTGAAACCAAGAATGCATTAGGGGACATCAAATTACCGATATATATAGAGGGAGTTAACTCTATCCAAAAAAATTTTGTTATTAACAGCTTGTCTTATTGTAATGTGATTCTTGGCAGGCCTTGGATCCACGAGATGAAGGATGTTCCCTCAACATATCACCAGTGTGTAAAACTCCTAACTCCTTGGTGAGTAGTGAAGATAGATAGTGACCAACAGGAAGGTAAGAATTGCTATACCTCTTCGATGAAGCTTGCTTCAAAGACTAAAGTGGCATATCAATTATAGAAATCTCCAAGAGACGTAATGGAGGCAAGAGAACAGGATATCAAGGAAGTAATACTGTAACCTGAGGATCCTGATGTCAAGGTATTCATAGGATCAGGGATCCTTCATTCAATTGAAGAGGATCTCATATCCTTCCTTAAAATAAGGAAATCAACATTTGCATGGAAGCACTTTGGTTCAAACAGTTTAGGTCGGTTCAACGCGATATGGATAAAATATAATTAATTCATCAATTAATAAAAGCGTATTACTAGATTTATAAAAGTGAAACAAATAGCTTTTACCTCAAAGTTACGGGTTGTCACATCATCCCCAAGTTGATTTGGAATTTCGTCCGAAATTCAATAGTAGCTTCAGCCTGGATGCATTATTTTTTGAACAACTGAGGATACTTGCGCATCATTTGATCTTCCCATTCCCAGGTGAAATTTGGGCCACGTTTTGAGTTCCAACAAATCCAAACAATGGGAATCTTGTTGTGCTTGAGTGTTTTGTTCTCCCGATCCATGTTTTCAACTGGTTCCTCAATGAAACAGAGTTAGTAATCAATCTTGAGCTTTTTGAATGGAACTACGAGTGTCTCATCAGATAGGCACTTCTTTAGATTAGATACATGAAGGACATTGTGCACACCACTGAGTTCTTCAGGTAAATTCAGTCTATACGCCACTGTGCCAATTCTTTTCGTGATCCCTAATGGTCCAACATAACGCGGATTTGTAGGATCGGGATCCAACGTTTCTAGATGGAAGTTTGGATAGAATATGGTACTAATCTGAAAGAATGTTATTAAGAAAGGAGTAGAAGCAGCGGAAGTCTAATGTTTCATTCATACTGAAAGAGTATACATCTTGTCAAGATGGTGAAATACGGGAAAAATTTCACCAGTGTTTCCCCTCTAGGAACTCCAAAACTTACAAAATTCTGAACATGCACCACTATATATAGAACCTGACTCACCTCGTGCGAAGTGAGGTACTGACTTCATGCTTAGTGGGTTCACTTCGTACGAAGAGAGTTCTCTTCGTACGAATTGACACATAAGCTCCTTTCACGATCGCACTTGGGTCGTGTGTTCGTATCTAATCTATACAATATTCAACACATGCTCTATCTAGCCTATTCATACAGTGATGGACATAAAGTGCACCAACAAGATTTAGTTTTCGCCGTTTACCGAAACGAACAACACCCTTCCAAGGAGAAACTTTTAACAAGACTCTGTCACCAAATGGAATTCCAATGGTTTCCTACGCCTATCAGCGTAGCTTTTCTGACCGTCGCGAGCTGCCGCCATTTGGTTTCTAATTTGAACAATCTTCTCTGATGTTTCAAGCAGGAATTTAGGGCCAGTGATTTGACTATCTCCAACTTCAGCCCAACAAAGAGGTGATTAGTATTTCCTTCCGTACAATGATTCGAATGGTGCAACCTGAATGCTGATGTGGTAACTGTTGTTATAAGAGAATTCCACCAGAGGTAGGTGTCTTTCCCAACTGTTACCAAAATCGATAACACATGCTCGTAGCATATCTTCGAGAGTTTGAATGGTACGCTTAGTTTGACCATCAATTTGTAGGTGATAGGTTGTGCTCATTTCTGGATGTAAGCCCAATGATTTGTGTATAACTTACCACAAATCAGATGCAAAACGTGGGTCACGATCGGAGATAATAGAGATCGCACTCCGTGCCTAGAAACTACTTCCTCCAAGTATATACTTGCGAGTTTGGTAAACTTATCGGTTTCTTTGATCGCGAAGAAGTGAGCTGACTTGCTTAGGTGGTCAAAGATCAACCTAATGGTGTCATTCCCGCTCTAAGTTTCGGGGTAGACTGGAAATGAAATCCATGGAAATTTGCTCCCATTTCCATATTGGTAGCTTTGGTGGTTACAGTAACTCTGATGGTTTTTGGTATTCAATCTGACCCTAGCACATATCAAGCACTTGCTCACGCATGTGGCTATGTTAGCTTTCTTATTTGGCCACCAGTATAGGGTTTTCAGGTCATGATACATCTTATCAGAACCAGGGTGAAAAGAGTAGCGGGTTTTGTGAGCTTCATCCATAACGAGAACCCTCAAATTTTCATGTAGTGGAACCCATATTCGCTCTTAGAGTAAATTAGGATATTCTCGATGAAAGCAATGACAAACTTATCGAGATAGGGCTTGCACACTCAATTCATAAGATCCATAAAAAACTGCAGGTGCATTGGTTAACCCGAACGGCATGACGAGGAACTTGTAGTGGCGGTACCGAGTTCTAAACGCAGTCTTGGAGATATCTTCGTCTCGGACCTTCAACTGATGATAACCTGACCGCATATCAATTTGGAGTAGTAACCGGGCCCTTGTAGTTGGTCAAACAAGTCCTTCATACACAGAAGTGGATAACGATTCTTAACGGTCACTTTGTTCAGCTCAAGTCAGGCATCATGCCCCTTTAGCGTAGAATGGTAGTGATGTATAAGAATTTATACATCTTTTTAACGTCAAATATTCCCCATTTATACGAAAACTCGTTGTATTTTCATTGATCTTGACACTCATTTGAGTTATTTACGAAAATACAGGTCCGGGCTTCGGCCCGGTGAAGAAACAAAGGCTTTTGGAGCAAAAAGGAGCAAAAATGGAACTTCCCAGCAAAACTGCCAGATATGGCACGACCGTGCCAACCCCAAGCACGACCGTGCCAAGCCTCCGGAGACCGGCACTATCATCAGCACTATCAACAACCAGCGCAAACCAGAACAGTCCAAGAACTGGCACGGTCACGCTAAACCCACGTACGACCATGCTCGTGTCACCTCAGCTTCTAATCAGCTCATTCCTGAGATCAAAATAGTCATTGCTGAATACATCATCGATAAGTACGACCATGCCACCATTTGGGCATGATTGTGCCACCTCGGGGAAATTTTAGCGGGATTTTTCCGGATTTGGTAGCAAACATGGTCAACAGTTAAGAAACGTGTCTGACATTTACCAAGCACGACCGTGCCAAACGTGGCACGATCGTGCCAACTCGCCAGTAGCATAAATACGTAGTTTGAGCTCATTTGAAGGAGAGTTGGAGCATTTTGGTGAACTTTTTCTCTCAAGATTCTGGCCTTGGAAGCTTGTAGAGTCAAGAAGGAGCCTTGAGGAAGGTTTTATCACTTGAATAATTTTACCATTTATCTTGTCTTAAACATTAGTTAGCCACTTGTTATTCATGAACAATTTATATTATCTTGCATTTGATTTAGTTGTCATGATCCTCATGGGCTAAACAATTGTGTTGCATAAACATTGTTGAAGCTAATGAATATGTGATAACATGGAGATAGATGTGGTGATTGTTGTGTGTTAATCTTCATGATGATATTCAATCTTGTTCTCGGAGTTCATGTTCATGTTTAAAGTCCTTGTTCTTGAATGTTTGGTCATAAGTATTTACATGTTGTGTTGGAAAGCCATGTAGAGATTATGATTGTTGAATCTTGTTAACTTGATGATATGTTTCATATTATGAAACTAGGACTGGTAATTGCTAACATGATTAGAATGGTGATTTGAACATATGTATGAATTCTTGCATTTGGATTTGGAAAGATCATATGAATGTTTATAAGGATTCTATAGTTTGTGTTTATGTTGGTTTGATGATTTAGGCCAAGATTGTTATCTAGCATGACCATGCTTATGATTCATATCAAGAACATGATGAAGATGTCATTTACTTGAAACCAAGTTAGGGTTATTAATTGTGTTGTTCATATAAGTTTTCCTTGGCTTGTAGAGTTAGGAGTTTTGACAAACAAATAACTCATTATTGAAAATTAACATCAACTTAGCAAGTAAACTTAAAAGAATGAATCGTAGGTGATTAGAATGTTGTTTCATTATAATTTTCCCAAGATTTATAAAACTAGGAAACCTTGAATGGGAACTTAGTTGAATTTAGAACTTGCATCACCATTAGTTTTCCTTAATTGTTGTCAAATGTTTATTAGTGGCTACTTAGTTTTAGCAATCTCTCTTAATTATCGTTTTTTCTCTATTTAGTTAGTTAAGTGTTATTTTTGCATGATAGTTTAAAAATCAAGAAATCAACTCATCTATTGAAAAGGCTTAAAAGTAACAAGGGTTTAGTATTAAGCCACCGCGTCCACGGATTGATATCAGGTTCTTACCGATTGACTATACTACCACCTAACGGGTACACTTGCCCTATTGTGTGTAGTTAGTTTTTAAGTAAACACCATTTTAAAACCCAATTTGTGTGAAAGAAAATTATAACTATAAAAATATATTCAATTCATGCACATCAAGTTTTTGGCGCTGTTGCCGGGGACGCGGTCTTCTTGAGAACGGTTTAAGTTACTTATTAAGTCACTGTGAAAATTGTATAAAGTGTTTGTCTAGTTGTTTTTATTTGCCTTTGCATGATTATTTGAAAAAAAATACATACGATAATTAATTGCTAGTTGTTTTTATTCTTATGTATATAGTGCATTGTGTTCCTTCTTTTTCCTTACAGGTCGTGCATGTCCTCAACCCCAGTTGCTGAAACCGTTGAGCCTTCATTGGAGCCGGAGCGAAATCTTCATCGGAGACTGCAGGAGCGGTCCCGCTTGGTGGCCGCTACAATCGAGGTAGATGCATTGGGAGACGACACATTCCACGAGGTTCAGTAGAAATGGCAGACGAAGAGGAAACGAGGGTCTTAAACGATATAGGAAAACCTTCACTTGAGGGCTTACCTGCGAGCATCAATGCACCCACAATTAATAATAATAATTTCGAGATCAAATCCGATACCATATCGTTGTTGAAGAATGTGGTACAGTTTTATGGCAAGGATCACGGGGATCCTAGTGTCCATATTGCTGGTTTTCTAGAGGTCTATGCCACATTCATGATTCGTGATGCATCATCGGATGCAATACGCCTTCGGCTCTTTCCGTTTTCTTTACGTGATGGAGCTAAGGAGTGGCTTCTTTCACTTCCAGCTGTGTCTATCACTACATGGAATCAATTAGCTGAGAAGTTCCTTTAGAAATATTTCCCTCTAGAGTAAGCTGTTCGGTTGAAAACTAAGATTCTCAACTTTCGTAAGGATGATGATGAGCCCCTTTATGAGGCGTGGGAGCGGTTTAAAGAGCTCATGAGAAAGGTCCCACACCACGGGTTGCCCAAGTGGCAACAATGTCAGATCTTCTACCATGGTTTGGATGGTCAAAGGCAGATGATCGTCGATACATATTCAGGCGGAGACATTGGCACGAAAAATGCCAACGAGGCATTTGAGATTTTAGAGAAATGCACCTTGAAGAATCGAACACAGCAGCCATCGAGGGGGAAGAGTTCTCGACAGGGAGTTCATCACGTGAACGATTTCACCGCCATCACAACATGTATGGATGCCTTATCTTCAAAGTTTGATCGAGTAATGGAGATCCACTCGAGTGGGTCCTCAAGTGGGGGAGCATATATGTAGGCGATTTTCCGATGGGAGAGGTATCACATGAGCATGTACATTTTATGGGAAACCAATACCGTCCTCAACATAATCCCTACAGCAATACTTACAATCCGGGGTGGAAGAATCACCCAAATTTCAGTTGGAAGTCTGAAGCGTCGAATCAGCACCCACTCGGATTTGCTCCACGTCCCATAGCTCTTAGAGCTTATGGTCAACCTCGGCCTCAGCAGATGCCTTCCACTAATGAACCTAGTGTGCAGGATATGTTCAGCCAACTCTTAGCTAGTCAAAACTCTCAAAAGATCGAAAAAATGAAAAGCGTTTTAACGAGTATGACGGTCGTTTCACGAGGCACGAGAGTGATTTGAGAAGCCAAAAGGCTTCCATGCAGACCATTGAAAACCAAGTTGGTCAGATTGCCAAGATGTTATCTGAGAGACAACAAGGGGGCCTTCCAAGAAATACAGAGCCAAATCCAAAGGCCACTGCGAAGGCCATCACGTTGAGAAGCGGCAAGATCGTTGAGCCGGTCACTTCGGCTGTGCCAGGAAAGCCGGTTGATGACGAAATTGTTGAGGAGGTTGAGACTGAGTCTCCGGGAGAGGTGCAACTGAGGCGAGACCCAGCAAATACAGCACGTCCCAAGGATCCAGTGAGAGAGTATGTCCCTCCCATTCATCCGGGGAGATTGAAGAAACAGAGAATGGAAGAACACTATGGTTAATTACTCAAGCTTTTTAAGCAACTTCGTATATAAATTTACCATTTGTCGAGGCACTTGCTCAAATGCCTAGGTTTGCCAATTTTCTAATAGATATCTTATCTAAAAAAAGAAACTTGAGGAGCTTTCGCATGTGACCTTGAATGAGGAGTGTTCAGCAGTTCTTCAGAACAACTACCAAAGAAAATGAATGATCCGGGAGTTTCACTATCCCATGCTTGATTGGTAGTTTGTCGGTCAGCAATGCACTAGCTGATCTTGGAGCCAGCATAAACCCCATGCCATATGCAGTTTTTGCTAAGCTGGACTTGGGAGAGCCCAAGCCTACTCGTATGAGCATTCAGCTAGCCGACCGTTCAGTGAAGTATCCTCGAGGCATAGTTGAGAATATGCTAGTGAAAATAGACAAGTTTGTATTTCCCGTCGATTTTGTAATTTTGGACATGGATGAGGACAAAACTTTTCCTCTTATTTTAGGTCGACCATTCCTAGCCACTGCTCGAGCCTTGATCGACGTCTGATCCGACAGACTTACTCTTAGGGTAGACAATGAGGAGGTGACCTTTGATATTGGGAAATCCATGCATCATCCACAAAGTCAGGATGATACACTCTACTTCATCGATACCATTGATACATATGTGAGTGACCATCTTCGCAACACATTTGAGGTGGATGTTGTGGACACACAACTTCTCGGAGGGGAGACTTTTGATTCACCTGCTGTGGACCAGTTAGTTGAAGAGAGGACCTGTCTGATAGGTCACGTGCCTCCCCCATGTCCCGAGGTTTATGAGGTTGTGGATCGGTTGCTGAGCCTAAAGCACGCCCTTCGGTTGAGGATCTACCTTTAGTTGAGCTTAAGGAGCTTCCAGATCACTTGGAATATGCTTTCTTGGAGGGTGCAACTCATTTGCCCGTCATCATTTCTACTGGATTGTCGGAGGAAGAGAATGGTCGAGTGCTTGAAGTGTTGAAGCAGCATAAAAAGGCAATCACTTGGATGATCATGGATGTAAAAGGGATCAATCCATCCTTTTGTACCCATAAAATCTTGATGGAGGAGGACTTTAAACCTGTAGTGCAACATAAGAGGCGTTTAAATCTGAACATGCAGGATGTTATGAAGAAAGCGGTCATTAAATTGCTTGATGCAGGTCTGATATATCCGATGTCTGATTCGCCCTGGGTTAGTCCCGTGCAGGTAGTCCCGAAGAAAGGAGGGATGACAGTAGTGACTAATGAGAAAAACGAGTTGATTCCCACTCGTACTGTCACTGGCTGGAGAATTTGCATAGACTATCGCAAACTCAATGATGCCACGAGGAAGGATCATTTTCCACTCCCTTTCATTAGTTAGATGTTGGAAAGGCTGTCAGGAAGGATATTCTACTGTTTCCTTGATGGTTTCTCAGGCTACTTTTATTGATCAGATTCCCATCTCTCTGAGGATCAGGAGAAGACGACATTCACATGTCCCTATGGCACATTTGCCTACCGGCGAATGCCCTATGGATTGTGTAATGCCCCTGCCACATTTCAAAGATGTACGGTGGCTATTTTTCATGACATGATCGAGGAATCCATGGAGGTCTTCATGGATGATTTTTCTGTGTTTAGGAGTTCCTTCGATCATTGTCTCGGAATCTGAAAAGGATGTTGGCTAGGTGTGAAGAAGCCAACCTTATGTTGAACTAGGAAAAATGCCACTTTATGGTGAAGGAGGGCATTGTGCTTGGGACAAGATTTCACAGGCGGGACTCGAGGTCGATCCAGCTAAGGTTGAGACTATTTCCAAGCTCCCGCCGCCCACATCCGTGAAATGTATTAGGAGTTTTCTTGGCCATGCAGGTTTTTACCGGCGATTCATAAAGGATTTTTCCAAAATCTCCCGTCCCATGACCCAGCTCCTCGAGAAGGACGACCAGTTCATTTTTTACGATGAATGCATTCAAGCATTCGAGCTGTTGAAGGAGAAATTAGTGAGTGCCCCAATCATGGTAGCTCCCGATTGGGAATTCCATTTGAGTTGATGTGCGATGCGAGTGATTTCGCCGTCGGGGCCGTTTTGGGTCAAAGGAGAGATAAGCATTTTTACCCGATTTACTATGCGAGCAAGACCTTGAACGACGCTCAGGAGCATTATACCACAACACAGAAAGAGATCCTAGCTGTGGTCTTTGCCTTCGACAAGTTTCGATCTTATCTCATCCTTTCCAAGACTATTGTGTACACGGATCATGCAACATTTCGGTATCTTTTTGGCAAGCAAGATGCTAAACCGAGATTGATACATTGGATTCTGTTGCTGCAAGAGTTTGATATTGAAATCCGTGATAAGAAAGGGGCCGAAAACTTTGCAGCTGATCATCTATCCCGAATTGAGCATTACGAGGGAAAAGGAATTCGTGGGCCTAACATCAATCACAATTTCCGACACGAGTTTCTTATGCGGATCGAGACAAATGAGGATTCCCCACGGTTTGCTAACTTTGCAAATTAGTTAGCTAGTGGCATCCTGATTAAAGGGATGACCTATCAGCAAAGGCAGAATTTTTTTGCAGATGTTAAGTATTATTCTTGGGACGACCCTTATTTGTTTAGAGTAGGAGCGAATCAGATGATCCGGCGTTGCGTGTGTAGTGACAAGGCGAGAGATATTTCGTGCCACTATCACGAGGGGCCCACAGGAGGCCATCATGGGGTGAACAACACGGCGAAAAAAGTATTCGATGCTAGATTCTTTTGGCCTACAATCTTCCGAGATGCCCATGAGTTTGTTAGATCCTATGATGCCTACCAAAGCGTAAGCAATATCTCTGCACGCAATGAGATGCCACAAAACGGCATCCAAGTTTATGAGGTTTTTGATGTTTGGGGCCTAGACTTCATGGGTCCTTTTCCGACCTCTTTCGGCAACCGCTACATCCTAGTCGCCGTCGATTGTGTATCAAAGCGGGCTGAAGCACAAGCTTTACCCACAAATGATGCTAGGGTGGTAGTTAGGTTTTTGAAGAAGCTGTTTGCTCGCTTTGGTGCTCCAAAGGCGCTGATTAGTGATCGTGGGACACATTTTTGTAATGATCAGCTGGAGAAGGCATTGTCCCGGTATGGTGTGCAACACCGATTCTCTACACCATACCATCCACAGACAAGTGGACAACTCAAGGTCACTAATCGGGGCATCAAGCGTAATTTGGAGAAAACAGTTAACTCTAGCTGCAAGGACTGGTCCGGGAGACTGGATGATGCATTGTGGGCCTTCCGGACGGCTTACAAGACTCCTATAGGCACCACACCGTTTAAGTTGGTCTATGGGAAGTCTTGTCATCTCCCTGTGGAGCTCGAGCATAAGGAATATTGGGCTTTGAAAACAGTTAACCTTGATATGGCAGCTGCGGGCGAGAACAGGTTTGTGTAGATCCACGAGATCGAGGAACTTCTAAATGATCCAATCTATACAAGGAACGCACTAAGACGCTCCATGATTCCCGCTTGTAGGACAAGAAAGAATTCCGAGTGGGTGATCGTGTGTTGTTATACAACTCACGTCTTAAGTTGTATCCTGGCAAGCTTAAATCTCGATGGTCGGGTCCTTACATTGTGCGAGCAGTGTTTCCATACGGAACGGTGGAGATAGGCCATGAGGTTGGCCAATTGTTTAAAGTAAACGGGCATAGGCTGAAGGCGTATGTTGGTGGGCCCGTTGATAAGAGTGAGGAGGTTGTTACCCTCCACCCCAAGAACAAATGAATTCGGGGTGGTGAGTCTAGCTGAAGACTCGTAAATGAACTTAGCATGTGGGGTTGATACTTGCTTTCCTTTGTTTTCTTAGTTTTTTTTCAGGTTTCAGTTCGTCCTGGTCGCGGGGGATGTTTGAATGCGTTACCGATCTTCAGGTATGTTAGTTCGGCTCTTTTTCTTGATAGGAGGTGTTTCGTGAGTGGCCCGGATTCAAGGGGTTTTTATTTTGTTTTTATTATTATGAATAACTAAAAATAGCTATGGAAATAACAAACTTCTGAAAAAAAAATCGAAAATTAAGCACTACCAACAGGGTTTTCTGGCACTACCAGACCTGCTAGTGTCAGCCCCCTTTTCAGAATTCATAAAGACAAACCCTATTCTTCCATTAAACCCTCATCTTCTTCACTTGAATCCTCCCAACCACTCACAAATCCTCCACACTTCTTCCTTCCTTCCTTCAAGAGATCTGTCATTTTTCCTCCCATTCAGCATTCTAGGTATGAATCTTTCTCTTTTACTGTTAGTTGTTGGGTAATTGTAGGGTTTGTTCTTCAAGTTAATTTCATCTAAGTTTTTAGGGTTTGGTCTAAATCATCCGATTAAAGCCCGTTTTTTGTGTTGTCGTGAACCGCACTTGACCGATTTACAAAACCCCTAAGTGAAAGTGTAAAAAAATCGGGGTTTTAGGTGAGTTTTGGAGGTTGTCGCAGGTTTCGGTTCCGTCACGCACGAGCGTGCCAAACCATGGCATGATCGTACTCTTCATAAATTTGTGACGGAACTGCTTGAAATTTCTAGAAATTCACGCACGATCGTGCCAACATATGGTACGATCGTGCTCTTCATAAATTGTTGATGATACTGAAGAAACCTGCCTAGAAATTCAAGGTACACGAGAGTGCCATCTGATAGCACGATCATGCGCTTCATAGGATTTCCACATTTCCAAAATTTTCACCTAGAATTGGTCTGGCACGAGATTGCTCATGTGTGGCACGATCGTGCATGTTGAAGAACAAACCCAGAAAACTTCATAATTCAGAAAACTTCATAAAATCTGCTGAAATCAAAGAACGCACGATCGTGCCTTATGTTGGCATGGTCGTGCGGATCTATCCAGAAAACAGTTTTTGTTTCGTTTTTCGCGTTTTAACTGCTAATCTTGTTGCTCACTCTTGTAGATGAATCACCCATTTCTTAGGTTCAGCAACAATACCAAGGAAGGGCATTGTATTGATAAGGTGGAAAGGTTGTGGGCTAGGAGGCACTTGATTGAACCAATGTGGACGCTACAGACTGTCGATCTCGACCTACTTGGTCAGTCCAAGCGGTTTGAGGACCTAATGACTCCACCTTGGACCCGCCTCTTCGCGATTGCTAAGCCACAATACACAGAGCTAGTCATCGAGTTCTTTGCTTCCTTTTGATTTGTCTTTCCGTGCTCGGATGTCTAGAAAAGCGGGTTGGGGTTAGTTACCGTCTGGGACGGAAATGGCAACACCAATCCATCAGTAGTTTTGGTCAATACTCGGGTTGTATGTTGATGACGAGATTTATTCTGAGCTTTTTCACGGTAGTCTTCAAGAGTGGGAAGCCGAGGCAGATAAAGCCGCTTTCTGGGCCGAAATCACTGTACCGGGTCGAGAATGGGACCCAAGGCGAGCTAAGGCTACATGGATTCTCGACCCGCTACACCGTATTATCGAGCGTGCCATCTTTCACGTCATTAGAGGTCAGGGTGATAGCACTGGAAACATTTCCACCCGCGACCTCTTTCACCTTTATTGCATCATCTCTGGATCCAACTACAACGTAGCTGTCAGCGTAGCCGAGTCAATACAGAGGGGGATTGGTTCGACTACTACTTCGAGAATTTGCGGGGGTGCATTTGCCACCAAGCTCGCCAAATACTACCGGTGCGGTTAGATAATCTAACCATCGCTTGTGACTATGGATTACTCGATGTGGCACAGTTGACTGCTATGCATATGATACGAAAGGTAAACGGTATCGCGAAACTGGTTGATCGCTTAGGCAGAGTTTGGGATCCGTGATCACGAGGGAGGTAATGTTGGTGGTGGTGGCGACGACGACGTCCATATGCAGGATGCCCCAGTTCACGGGCAGGGTGAGGCTGCTGGGGGAGCAGACCCTCACATGCTGATCGATGATTTGGGACAGGGCTTTGGAAGCCCAAACTGGGAGCATATGTATGGCAGTTCGGTGGTGGTTATGAGCAGGGTGCAAACGGTTTTGAGCCGTCATCATTGATCTGTGGAGGCGCATGGAGGTTTGGCTTTAGATCAGCAGAATGTGAGACGTGATGTGGATTTGATTAGCGTGGAACAACATCGGCAGGGAAATTTTGTGGAGGACATGTATGAGTAGAGAAGGTTCAGCTTTGATTGGCTATTCGGTTCACAACAGCACATAGCGAGCTCGCTCGGTTCTCCCTACACCCAGCTGCCACCACACTCCGTGCGGATATCCTGGTTTGACCACCGGGATGACGCTGGTCCTTTGGGATCTAGCGATAGATCCTGATCTCGCTGCACATCTTGTATTTTGTTTTCATTTTGTGTTTGAGGAGTGTGCTAGTTTGAACTGTCCGTACACTCCTCCGTCTTGTAGCTTTAATTTCCTATGTTTTAATTTAGTGGTTTGCTTAAATAAACAAAGGCAAGGGAAATCTGGGTTGGGTTATTTCTTGTGAGCTTGATTATGTGTGCTAGTGTGGAGTATTATGTGCTAGTTGCTGGATGGCGTGGTAGTTCGTTGGGAATGCTCCTTATTACCTTCTTTTGCTCCATTCTAGCCTTCGCATTTCAGGGGAGTTTTCGTATTCCCTCTTCCTCCACTTTTACTATATTTGCATTTCATTATGTTTGTTTTTTGTTGTGCATCGAGCGCAGTGTACAATTCAAGTGCAGGGAGGTGGCTTAAAGCTTGTTTTTGGTTGTCCGTTTAAAAAAAACTAAATAAATAAAATAATAATAATAATAATAATAATAATAATAATAATAATAATAATAATAATTAATAATACAAACTCTCTTGAATAATCAAATCAACATAAATTTTATATAAGCACTAAAGTTTTTGATAAATATACAAGGGTGAATGCAAAAAGGGAGTTGCTCGAATAAAGGTCACCATCTAGAAACAATTTTTTCGTATAAAATTGAGCATGAGAAATCAAGCAACTTGCCTACTTGTTTGCCTTGCATTTACCCAATACGCCCGTTTCCGTGAGTTATTTTTTATCCTTGTAGCTTTAGAATTATTTTTGCTCATGTTTTTGCGGCAAAGATTGAGTGAGCCGGATGACTTTTGCGATTTAGAACTTGTGTTAGGTATGCATCTCGAGTCCACAAAGCAAACACATAGCATAAAAATGATTGAGGCATTAGGAAGTCTTTTATTTTTAACCATTTTTATTTAGTCCTACACCCAAATCACACCCCTAGTTAAACCAATTTGAGCCTTTCCCTTTCGTTTCTTCTAAACCACTAAATATCGCCACTTAGCCAATTAGCATTTTATTGTTGAACCCATTTTTTCGGTTTGAAGCCCGGTTCGGTCATGAGTAACTTGTAGCCTTCTTGTATAGTTTATAGATTGGCTAGTTACAACCTCTTTGCTAAGAGTTTTTATATAAGTAGACATACTTAGTTCCCTTGAAACATGGAGATATAAAAATAAGTTTGAAAAAGCCTTGTCAACTGGCTTTGTAAGAGCAATTTTGGGAGATGAATATCTAAGCCGGTCGGATAGCTCTCGGGTAGTTATTAATAAGTTGTATAGTTATATTTTCCTTTGATTCAAGTTAGTCGAGCCGTCCGTCTTTAACCGTTTTAGCCACTTTTATAAATCCATTTCCACACCCTTAACCCTAGCCAAGTTACAACCCACGCAAGACCTCTTGATTTGTGTTATGTCTTAGTCGAGTGTTTAGATTTGATCCTTACACAAGCTTATGATATATCATAGTCATCGTCTTGGCATCGAGTGTTCTAAACATACTCAATGAATCATATGTTCTCCTATATTTGTAGCCGAGTGTGTGTGAACATTGTGAGGATGTAAGGTGAATTTGTAGGGATGTCAAAGATGGACCATTGCTCAAAACCATATTTCACATACTTTTTGGTCTTACTTTCATGTCGAGTAGTCCGTTTTTGCTTTAGCCCGAGCTATTTATTTGTGCTTATATAATGCCAGTTGAGATGATTGCCATTAAGAGAGTTTTTATTTATTTTAGATTGCTTGAGGACATCCAACGTTCAAGTTTGGTGATGTTTGATGTATAAGAATTTATACATCTTTTAAACGTCAAATATTCCCCGTTTATACGAAAACACGTTGTATTTTCATTGATCTTGACACTCACTTGTGTTATTTGTGAAATACAGGTCCGCCTTCGCCCGCTGAAGAAACGAAGGCTTTTGGAGCAAAAAGGAGCAAAAATGGAACTTCCCAGCAAACTGCTAGATATGGCACGACCATGCCAACCCCAAGCACGACCGTGCCAAGCCTTCGGAGACCTGCACTATCATCAGCACTATCAACAACCAGCGCAAACCAGAACAGTCCAAAAACTAGCATGGTCGTGCTAAACCCACGCACGACCGTGCCTCAGCTTCTGATCAGCTCATTCCCGAGATCGAAATAGTCATTGCCGAATACGTCATCGATATGCACGCCCATGCCACCATTAGGTATGATCGTGCCACGTTGGGGAATTTTAGCGGGATCTTTCTGGATTTGGTAGCAAACATGGTCAACAGTTCCGAAAGGTGTCTGACATTTACCAATCACGACCATGCCAAAATGTGGCACGGTCGTGCCAACTCGCCAGTAGCATAAATACGTATTTTGAGCTCATTTGAAGGAGAGCTGGAGCATTTTGGTGAACTTTTCTCTCAAGATTCTGGCCTTGGAAGCTTGTAGAGTCAAGAAGGAGCCTTGAGGAAGGTTGTATCACTTGAATATCAGCTCATTTTACCATTTATCTTGTCTTAAACATTAGTTAGCCACTTGTTATTCATGAATAATTACATTATCTTGCATTTGATTTAGTTGTCATGAGCCTCATGGGCCAAACAATTATGTTGCTTAAACATTGTTGAAGCTAATGAATATGTGAAAACATGGAGATAGGTGTGGTGATTGTTTTCTGTTAATATTTATGGTGATATTTAATCTTGTTCTTGGAGTTCATGTTCATGTTTAAAGTCCTTGTTCTTGAATGTTTAGTCATAAGTATTTACATGTTGTGTTGGAAAGCCCATGTAGAGATTATGATTGTTGAATCTTGTTAACTTGTTGATATGATTCATAGCATGAAACTAGGAATGGTAATTGCTAACATGATTAGAATGGTGATTTGAACATGTGTATGAATTCTTGCATTTGGATTTGGAAAGATCATATGAATGTTTATATGGATTCTATAGTTTGTGTTTATGTTGGTTTGATGATTTAGGCCAAGATTGTTATCTAGCATGACCATGCTTGTGATTCATATCAAGAACATGATGAAGATGTCATTTACTTGAAACCAAGTTAGGGTGATTAATGTGTTGTTCATATTAGTTTTCCTTGGCTTGTAGAGTTAGGAGTTTTGACAAACAAATAACTCATTATTAAAGATTAACATCAACTTAGCAAGTAAACTTAAAAGAATGAATCTTAGGTGATTAGAATGTTGTTTCATTATAATTTTCCCAAGATTTATAAAACTAGGAAACCTTGAATGGGAACTTAGTTGAATTTAGAACTTGCATCACCATTAGTTTTCCTTAATTGTTGTCAAATGTTTATTAGTGAATACTTAGTTTAAGCAACCTCTCTTAATTATCGTTTTTTCTCAATTTAGTTAGTTAAGTGTTTTTTTTGCATGATAGTTTAAAAATCAAGAAATCAACTCAACTATTGAAAAGGCTTAAAAGTAACAAGGGTTTGGTATTAAGACACAGCGTCCATGGATTGATATCCGCTTCTTACCAATTGACTATACTACCACTTGACAGGTACACTTGCCCTATTGTGTGTGTAGTTAGTTTTTAAGTAAAAGCCATTTTAAAACCCAATTTGTGTGAAAGAAAATTATAACTATAAAAATATATTCAATTTACGCACATCAGGTAGCGTGTTGACGCTTTCATGTAGAGGGGATGGAGATTTTTGGTTGGTATTAATCATGGTATTTCGGTTGCAGTTGGTTATAGTATATGACCAGCTCCCGGTCTAAGAGGAAATAAGTAAAGAAATAAAGAGGTCGATGAAGAAGAAGTTATACATAAGTAAAGTGCTTTCACATGGAAAAGGTGTTGACCTCTGCATACCTCGCTGAAGTAGAAAATTTTACTTTGTGTTTTAACCAAGCGAGGATTCGTGTAGAATAGAGTTATACAAGAATTATAGTGTTCATGAAGCACAACAGGACAAGACATGAAAACATACCAAAATGTAGCTTCAATCAATGCGTTTAACTTGATGCAATACATAAATGTTTTAGAATCAGTAGTAAGAATTTATCTGATGTCGAGGATGTAATTGGTCGTATGCAAGTGGTATAAAATAGAAATAAAGAACTTTATTCGCTGATAGAAGTGTTACGTCAATGGTGTTGGTAGAACAAAAATTAACAAGAGAAGAATGGTTATCGCACGAGTTTGTAGTGTCAAGGTCTAGCTAAAAGGTTCGTCAAAGTTGTTCAGCTTGTCCGTGTGCGAGTAAAGATATATTCACTACGACCCACGAACTTAAATGAGTTCGTGATTTGTCAAGCCAGTTAGCAACCCAATTCAAAAGGGTTGAACTAAGTCGTGTGCATGAATTAAAAGTAGCATATACGTCATCAAGAGGTTTCATTACGAGGATGCGAAAACATGTTTGAAATGATATGGTCATATCAACAGCACATCACCATCTTCAAGGTTCAAGAAGTGTTCACAAAGGATTAAAAGTCAGACTTATCCAATTATGTAAACTGGAGCACAATCTTATTGAAGTTTCTACATGGAGTAGCGAAAATTTAGTGTCGTCGTGATAAAGGAATGATAGATTTGTCTAAGTCGATAATAGTAATTAGATATCGCATTAAACAATAAACTCGGCCTGTGCAAAGGCTAGAGAAAAGGTCCGTATAAAAAGAAAAAGTCTCATAGCATAACGACTCTTGCAATATAAGGGGCTAAGGTAGATGTTTAAATCGCCGCATTCATATGTGGGTTAACTAATTCGCATCTTCGTCTTCCAATGTCCCTAAGACCATCGAATCATTAGGAGATATCCATTTGCTAAGTTGGGTATGCTAAGGTGCAAATCAAGTTAGACTAAGAATTAACCACATAAAAGGGTAATGGAAGGGATAGCCTTGTGATCGATGGGGATTGTGATATGGTTGCTAGTGTTTCGCTATTCCGGTTGTGGATCGAAGAACAGGAGGTTGGTGATGCTCAGGCGAAGTATTAAACGAAAATAAAGAATCCGGAAAATAACCGAAGAATTCTGGCAACTAATGTGATCGTTGGCGGCAGCTCCAGCAGTGGTCAGTGATGGAAATGGCACGGGATGAAAGTTCGTTGCGACCCAAGTCATGTGGGTATATCGTTTTCTAAAACGGAGTTCAGATGATAGGGTTTTGAGCAGCGTAATAACAAACTTGCAAAACTTTGACTTCCAGCCACTGTTTCTGTAACACCCTGTAAAATCGTGTCCAATAGTATAGTGACACGTGTTGTATTTTAAAATATAGTATATTAAAGACCAATAAGGACTAAAGGCGTTAACATGCTCAAACTGAGCCTCTGAGTGACGGTCTGATGTCAACATGCATAAATAACAGCCTCTGAGTGACATCGGAATCAACATGCTTATAATAAGCCTCTGAGTGATCTTTTGTAAAGTCCTAACTCTCATCCGTGCCATTTGTTGGACGAGAGAGTTCAATTTTGTAATTATGTGAAAGTTGGATGATGGAGGGATTAATAGCGTCAACATGTTAATTTATACCTCTGAGTGACCTTTTAACGAATCGAGAGCTCGATAATGTCCGGACATAATCCCGAGTATGCCAAGTATTGGCTACGGAGGGCTAAAAGTGCCAAAAAGGGTGTTTAAAAAGGTTTTTAGAAGCTTTTTAAAGTTAAGGGGCTAAAGTGTCAAAGTTTGAAAGTGGCCAGGGGGCGGTCGCGGGCCGTGAGACACTTGGTCTGTGTCTCTCGTGGGGCGCGAGAGAGCCTCTGCTGCAGAAAGTTTTGTTTGGAGACCAAGCAAAACTCCAAAACCATTAATTCGAAACCATGGCTTCTCTAAACTGCTTTGCCACGTTTTAGGACACTTGTAAGCTTCTTCTTACACCCCTAAACACCTTGCTTCACCTCCTTTGAGTTCTCCAACTATAATAGGTGCTTAAGTTCACCATTTCAACTTGCACCTTTCTCATTCACTCTTTTCCCTCCTCTAGAAGTTCTTTAACTAAAAGGAGCAATCCAACATAGTTCTTTTGCATCTAGGAATCACTGGTAAGTGTTCCTTCTTTGTGCATGCTTTTATAGCCAAAAGTCCAGCATTTTCGTAAAACACTTTGACTTTCGGTTAAGACCATTATGGTCCAGCCATTGTTCGAAATGAACATGGCTAAATGATCGTAATAAGATAGGTGTTAGTCCCTATAAAGGGCACCTCCTGAAGATCACATTTGCTAGACCAATTGACGGGTCAAAGTTATGATATTAAAAAGTCAAACATGCCATTTTTTGGAAAAATCATAAATTAATCTTATACATATTATGAAACCTGTTTTGACACTTAAATAAGTTGGTAATAATTATTAGAACATGTAAGAACATGTTCAGCTCATCAATTTCAGTTCTAGGGTCGGTTCGCAACCTAAAGTCGCGAAGTTTGACTTCTGCTTTGACTTTCGATTCTGACCCGATTTAGATTAGTTACCTACTGATCTAAAGTTGCATTATGATCATAATATAATGTAGCATAACACCTCTGAGGTTATATTACATGATCATAATCAGAATCCAAGTTTATGCGCAAGTTCCATAATTTGCCATCTTTGACCAAAATGCCCTTTTTACATAAAACAATGTTTTAAATGGTAATGAACTTGAAATTGAGTTTTCTACTGATGTAATATTATAAGTATGATTATTTGGGATGTTAAACCAAGATATAAACTGAGTTTTCAAGCAAGTCGTTAAACTTTGTCGATAATTGGCGATTTTAGCCCTTGTGGCTTATAAAATAGTTTTAATCAAATCTTTTCAAAGTAAATCTTTTACCTACTATCTAAAATATTTTAATCTGACCTTAACACCAGTTTTCGTAAGAATCACATAAAGACACCATTTTACGACATAAACGCCATTTAGGCGCATAGTATGGTTTTAAACCATTTAATGGACCAAGATTTGTTACCTACTGATTTTAAAACTTATTTTTAAACATATTTACAGTGGGTACATGTTATAAACTCAGAATCCCAAATAATTTATAAACTATGTGTAAAATGACCAAAATGCCCATTCGGTACATAGTTTGGTCATAAAAGGTAAAATACACATATAATTAATATCCTACTGATATTATATCATAAATAAAGTATTTTTCCAAAATACTTATAATCATAACATTAAATTATATTCAAGTTCCTTCTATATGATATGGAATTACCAAAACGCCCTTATGAGGCATAATTTCATTTTAAAACCTTAACGGGCATACAAGTTGATATCCTACTGATATCTTAACTTATTTAAATTATAATGGCATATAGAACTTGCCCATAACTTATCCGGTTACCCGATATCGCTAATATGCGCACAGTTACGTATATGTAACTATTTTACATAAATTAACCGAAACGGGTTTAACCTTGTCTTTTAAGTTTCAAAATCCAGAATGTATATAGTTTACCCATATTAACAAGTCAAGGTACTTGTTGGGATTAAACTACATTCTATCCAATCATCCTTTAATCTAGCGTCATACATTTTGTTCAAGTACGCTAGTCGGTCTAAGTCTATGACTTAAATAAGACCTTTGGTATTTAATTGGTTAGTTTATCCATAATCCAGACTAGAGACCTGCCGGTAAATGCTATCTGCACTTAGTCCCTTTTGTGTACGACTGAGTTATTAAAAATTAAAGAAGACTAGCTCAGGTAAATACTCTCGACTTATTTCCCCTATACGGGCTTGGGTTACTGTAAATTATTACCGCTTGGTCGGAAATGGGATTCAATCGAACGCCGGTTCGGAGATAATAAATCCGCATATTCTGTTTTAATCAGTTTTGTTTGATAATTTAAACATTGGGGGTTAACTACCGTGTCCTGGATATCCTCGGCTCTTACAATAGAAATGGCCACGACCTTAGCGTGGGTGTAGGCATACACCCGGTAGACGCTCAATTATGCATTCCCACCAGGTTGGGAGGAATTGACTCCTTCGTGAGTCTAAAGTGGTGTGTACGTTAATTGTGTCTCGGTCTCCGTACAGAGCCCCATATGTTTGACAAACATGTAAATCTGTTAACAAGGTTGGACGGTCAATTAACCTAAGTTATAAAAAGATTTTGTGCTGATACGCACATAAAACATTTTTGGAATGTTTTCAAAATGAGTCAGTTGGGTGTGTTTACCAGCGAAAGCTGACATATTTTCAAAAGACTAATCTGCAGGTACAATACGAAAATAGGCCGGAAGTGCTCAGTAGTGATAGAGGATCTTGCAAATCCTAAATCCGCCCAAATTCTGTTTTGTATTCTTTTCTTGTACATTTTAATGATCCGCCTGTGGATCTTCTATTACGAGCCTGTATATTATTTTTTTGTATTTTCGAACATTCGGTTTGTAATAGTAATTTTACTCCAAGACTTCCGTTGTGCCGTGTTTAATTGACAATGATGATTATCAACGGACGTCACGATACTCCCCACCCGGGCCCACCGGTGTATGGATTTCGGGTAGGAAATCCGGGGTGTGACAGTTTCATTTTGTAGTAGTGGTTTCTGACGATGGCGACAGGGGGACATGATAGGGTTTGTCGACACGAACGTGTGGACACATTATTCGCCTAAATCCGAGTTCGTTTGGATCGGTTTTGGTCTACTCGAATATTGACACGCAATACCGAACGAACGGAGAGTCAGATCTGTGTTCTGGCAGTAGCAGCTGCATCGACAGATGACGCCGAAATTTTTTTAGATGTTGGGCATGTCGAGACGATCGCGTGGATATGTAGAACGCATGAAACGAATGTCGTATGGTCATGTTATTGGTGAAACAAGTAACTACTCACATTTTGTGTTGAGTTTAGAGTGAAATAGACGCGTCAAGGACATCATGTACGCAAAGGTGTGACTCCGTAGAAACTTATATTCTTTGTTAGAGGTTATTTTGGAATATGGAAAAATGTCGAGTACGACTTTTGGGAATGTTTTTCGGTAACGTTAAATCATGGGTATCGTACGCGAATAGACGCGTTGGTTGTATGGTTTCGAATGGTTTTAAGCCAAGCTTGTAACCTTTTGATATGGAGTAAATGGGTTGGGTATTGTGATTGGGTCGGTGGTTTAGGAACTACCGGTTCGTTGTCACTAGCATGTTGTGCTTTCGGATTAGAGTTTATTGGGATTCATTCTCACCTAGGATATATCATGTTTACATATTTAGTTCGCACATAAGTCATGGTGCTGTAAATGAATAATGCATGTGTAGATGCCAAGTAATACAATTACCATGTATGTATCTAAGTATGACGAACCTTGCAATCTTGAGTGTGGAGTCGTTGTGGTTTCTAATGAAGATTGGTTATATTCTGGTTTCATAAAATAATATTTTATATATTAACCTAGTTCACTATAACCAATGGCTCTAATACCAATCTGTCATCAAATTCCACATACGGGGTTTTACCGCGAGGCGTGTGACTGACAGGATCCAGCCACTAATCATGTTGAATCAATTATTTATGTTTGCAAACTCATCACAATCAACATAATTAGTGATCAATGTTTAAAAGTCCAAAAACATAGTTTAAGTTTGCAGTGGAAAAATAAAGTAAACCCATCATAAACTTAAAACCAAAAGTTTGATAAATATACGAAACATAAGGCTTTACGAACCACATATTCTAGCCGATTGCAACACCCGTCCAAAGTTGTACCTACTAACCTGCAATGCATGCAATAGCGTGTCAACATAAAGTTGGCAAGTTCACAGTTTTTAGTATTGTTACTGAAAATAAGTTCGTTTAAATACTTTTGTTTTGTAAGACATGTCATGGGTAGCTAACCCATCTTTAAGCTACTAAACTGTGTGGTACCGAAAGTTGACTGTGTAAATGTTTGTGCCCCATGTCAATGTCTATTATCATTGACCAGTTGCCAAGGCAAAGTTTCACGCCCACCCTTCCCGGCACGGTGTGAGCTTGGTCAAACCTAATAACGCTATCAACTAATAACTCGTTCGCTAAACCCGGCGACTAATCGATATAATGTGTGGGGACTTTCAGATAGAGTTCGTTTAGTCCGCTAAAGACATGATTATAAATTATAGTATATATTTAGTAGTATTCCTAGTATTCCAATCCAGGAATACTAGGCAGTCCCAATCCAGGGATAGTTATGTTTCAGTGGTTCCAAATCCAAGAACGCGCTTATAGCCCCAATCCAAGGGTACCGTATGTATTTCCCAAACCAAGGAAATATTGTGTTGTCCCAAACCAGGGGCGCATGCTTTTAGTAAAGGTTTGTGAACTCACTTTCGATTAGCTTGACAGATTAAATTATACGAGCTAGTATGGTCAACCACATCCTATCATGGTTACCAATAATATTAGGGGTCGCTCATTTAATTCACGCAAATCCTACACGTATCTAGCAATTAACATGCGTACAAGTTGTCACAACGTATTACCTAGTAGTTTTCAAGCACATGTTCATAATGTACACTGTGACATGCCATTCATCAGTTATACAATTGTCATGCATGCGCGAACACTAAAAGTAGCAATTTCGTCACATAATAACTTTAAATCATGCATAGCTAAAATCACTGAAAACATGTTGTTTTGGGAAGCTTGTTTAATAGACTTACTAAGTTGCAAAAATTATGATATTTTTTTGTGAGGTGCTCCTTAGAGGAGCTAACCTTGTGTTAATTTTCTTAGAGTCTAACTCTTTACCAAGAATTTATAATAAATCATTTACTATGCAACAATCAGATTCATCAAATCTAACTGCAGCAAACGGAAAAATTTATTTAAAATTTCTTGGTTGTCCGATTGACGTAGTTCTAGTTGGAGGTTCACATTCACACCTAAGGATATCTATAGCATAAATTTTATAATCTAACTCTAAATCTTCCCCAAGTTATGACTTAAAACATAACATGTAAAATCTGCAGAAAAACACAGCTTTAGTTGCTGAAACGAAATAATTTGTTTAAAATATCAAACCATGTCCAGAAATCATGAATCCAACATCATTTAATTCGTATTTCGAAATACCACGTTAAAGACTCAAGAAAATCCAAATTTTGTTAAATTATGACCCGGTTACAGCCGATTAAAGTTGGCTGCAACTGTTAGACAGATTCTGTTTTTGCTACCCGATCCCACAAACGATTAACTAGCGAACCCGCAACACATTAATATTAGTCACAGCAGGTTATTAGTCATTTATATCAGATTTAACATGCTCAATATCAAGAATTTAACCTAATCCATATATATCTCTCTATACAAACAGAATCAATCAAACTACAATTCATTCTTGATTTTTCATGCACCTATACCACAAGTCATTGTTGTAACTATCATCATCAGCATTTATACACTAAAACACAACCATGAATCATAATAAAGATAAAAACGTAGCCATGTATTTGTAGATTTAAAATCAAAACACGTATAACACTAACTGTAAGGAGGTGCGAGAGAGGGGGAGTTTGAGCGAGAGAGAAAGTTGCGACCGTGGGAGGGATGGGTCTTCTTCCAGTAAGCCACCAAGGGGAGAAGTATGGTTTGGGATTCATTTGGAAGTGTTATAGTGACTGCATGCAACTATACGTAATAATATTTGGGATTTATGTTGGGGCGGTTTAGGGATGTATATGGGCCGATGACCATTAGGGGAGCAAGGGGTTGAGTTAATAAAACAATTAATGTGGGCTGCTATTTATAATAAATTGCAAGTGGCCAATATCTTGAAACAAGGAGATGGCAACATCGATTTGCTGTCATTTATTATTTTATTATTATTATTATTATTATTATTATTATTATTTTTATTATTATTATTATTATTATTATTATTATTACTACTACTATTTATTTATTTTTTTACACAAACAACAAATACTAATCAATAATTAATTAATTAACTATAAAAATGAATAGTATTCATGCTAAGGTTCAGGCCTCATAAGTTTCAAGTACGCAAGTGGGTTGAATCGACAAACAAGACAGACACTTCACAGACACTTTGGTTCAAACAGTTTGGGTCGGTTCAACGCGATATGGATAAATATAATTAATTTATCAATTAATAAAAGCATATTATTAGATTTATAAAAGTGAAACAAACAAGTTTTTACCTAAAAGTTACGGGTTGTCACAATCTAAGTTTATTATACTAAATAACACTTTATATAAAAGGTCTCTTGCAGGTCCGTCCCTATTTGAGATGCATTGAGAATCCTAAAATTTAGGAAATGTTAAAGGATTTCCATGAACGAGACTGTGGAAATCATACAGGGGGTATAACATTATTTTCTAGAATCCTTAGGACAGGTTACTTCTGGGCTACAATGAAAAGAGACGCAATAGACTATGCAAAGAAAATGTGATGCTTGCCAAAGACACAACAATATCTTACACCAGTCAGCAGAAGCTTTATATCCCATGATTTCCTCTTTGCCATTAATGAAATGTAGGATGGATATAGTAGGTAAATTACCAAAGGCACCAGGTGGAAAAGTCTATATGCTCGCTATGACCGACTACTTCTCCAAATGGATAGAGTAGAAACTTTTGTTCAAGTTAAAGAAAATAAAGTTATATCCTTTATTAAAAGAAACATTATTACTAGATTTGGTATTTCTTCTGAAATTATATGCAATAATTGACCCAAATTTATTGGGAATAGAACTACTAATTTTCGTTGACAGTTGTGGGATCAATATGATTACATCTACACCAGTTCATCCACAAGCTAATGGCCATGCATAATCAAGCAACAAGATTATCATCAACAATTTGAAGAATAAACTAGGATCCAAAAAAGGAAAATGGGCTAAAAAGATGCCTTATATCCTTTGGGCTGATGGAACAACTCCAAAGAGTGCCATAAGAAAAAAACTCCATTCTTTCTAGTCTTCAGAACCAGGGCAGTGATCCCTACATAAATGGTGGTTCCTATAGCAAGAACAAGCATCCGTGATCCTCAAGCGAATAGTAAAAATCTGATGCAAGATTTGGATATTGTGGATGAGCTCAGAGACCTAGCAAAGGTAAGAATGGCCAGTTATCAGCAAAGGATGGCTAGGGCATACAATAAGAAAGTCAAGATTAGAAGATTTCAAGTTAGAGACTTGGTGTTAAGGAAGGCATTTCTGAACACTACAAACCTAGTTGATGGAAAGTTGGCACCTAAGTGGGAAGGCCCCTATCCATCTCAAGAAGTATTTTATGTAATAAAGATCAAGCATCCTTAATGGACTTAGAATCCTAACATCAGTAACATTTTACTTCAATTTTTCTCTTATATTTTCTTGTTATAAGGAAAGGAAGTTAAGATACTTAACATCCATTTTCACCAAGTTTCAAGTTTTATAGAAATCTTTGGCATCGTTTTCATCATCAGAGGTCTAAGGGGTTGGCCACCTCTCTCCCACGTTTAAGGTATCTAATACCTTCTAAGGTTTAAAGGTTTTGACCTTTCACACGAATTAGTTTTTGACACCCGCCAGTAGCATACGATTATCCAAGTATGGTTCGAGGCAATGGACTAGTAAACGCTTAGTGGCTGACAATTTCATTGTTGTTGGCCATATGTAGGATCTCAAATATAATGGTAGACATACCATACATCTGTTATCCTAAGATTTCTAACATTTTCACGTGAGCTAAGGTTTTGGCATTTTCATGTCACTTAAGTTGGGCTTGTCCCCAGTTTGGGCCAGACCTTAGTATCTTTTGGGCTTGTCCCAAGTTATAATGGGCTTGTATGCAGTTCCTTTGGGCTTGTCTCCATTTATATGGGCTTGTCCCCTGTTTGTTTGGCTTAGTCCAAAGTTGATTTTAACAGGTTTTGGAACTTTGAAGACTCACAACTCCTTTCGAAAAGGATCCTGCATCCTCAAAGTCTAACTAATGATGACTAGTTTATTTATACAATGGTAATGGTTTAGGATGTAAAATCTTAACTTGGATTTTCTAGTATGCCTTATCTTTACTATTATTTATTTTATTGACTTCACCCTACATCTTTCAACGAAGGATATGTGATTCATATTCACATATGTAATCAGATCTTTCTAAGGTTGTTATGAACAAGAAACTTGTAAATATTTACAACCTAAAATTTTCTAAGTTTTTATGAATATGAATTAAGATTTTGGACAACAACCTACTTGAATTTGGAAAGACAAACAAGCCAAGTAAAAATTTGAAACAAATAAGTAGCACGAGATATAGTCAAAAGCTTAAGATTTTATTTAAAAACACCACCATTGTTACCAAAATTACCAGCCCGGGTCTCACCAACAATTTATGGAACATCCACCTGGGTCTGAATGGGGTGTTACCAGTAGTTAGAGTTTTTGCAGGAAACATAAAAGAAGGAGGGTGTCAAATGCTTCATTCTCCAAACACAAAAGGAACCATCCAACTTTTCCACCCTCCATATTGTCTTAAGGATAAGGGATCCTCATACTAAAAACTATTGTTCAGAATTATTACAGACCTTGTTAAAGAAACACCAACAAGAACCATAAAAAAACCATAAAAAGTGGGCTCAGACCTATGCAACACTATCCTTCATCTCTGCATCACCACCATCACCACCAGCTCCACCAGTCGTCTCCTTGACCCAGCTTCTCCTGCTTTTAACGGCTCCGGCTCCACCTCTCCACCTCTCCACCCAGCTACAGAAGGGTCTGCTTCCATGAGCCCACATCTAAGGCTGACCTATCAAAGTTAGGATCAACAACTTATTGAGCCATATTGATCCTAGACTGAAGAATGGCGTCGGCTACACAGACCTTGGCCTCATCAGTCGCCTCCATCTCAGCCTTGTTAGCCTGCATCTCAGCCACTAGCAGTTGCTTCTCCAAGCCCTTCACTTCCTTCTCCAGCTTGGAAATGGTCTTGTCCTTCGCTGCAGCAATGGATCGCAAGGCAGCTAAGTTCTCTTCTACATCAGCCAGGTTCTTCTCATGATAGGCCTTCAAGCGAACAAATCTCTACAAATCATAACACATAAAAGTTAGAATAGGGGATCATTCACTACATGCAGAGTTACCAATAATGGATCATGAATCCTTACCTCGGTGATGAACTCATGGAACTGCCTCTCAATCTCGAAGGCATCATCCTCTGGCTCCATAGGTTTCTTCCTTTTAGACCTAGCTTTGGCCCTAGTCGTCACAGCCTTGGGCTCAGGGAGGTTTTGGCCTTTGGCCAACTCATTCTTGATGGAGTGGGGAGAGATCAGGCTATCGATAATCCAACCCAAACTTGGTGGCAGATTTGCGTGCAGATCTTTGAGCACCTATTCAATAACGAAACAAATAAGTATTTAGTTCATACATTTTATTAAATTCAAAATTACAATATACATATATGCACAAGTACTTACTTGACATTGTAGGACGCGGAAGTGTTTTCCTTAGAATCCTTGATCCTTAGTTTGAATGTTCTCACAGTAAAGTCAAGTGCCCAAAAAGCTACAATCCTCTCTTCTGTTCTAGGAAGATTGGTAAGACAGGCGAAGTTGGTTACTGCATGTAAATAAAAGAAAATGATAAGTCAATAATAACAATAATCTCTATACTAGTTATCCAAGGATCCTATATCCTACCCTTCAAGATCCACTTTTTGGGTAAACTATCCCCATGGGGAATAGAGTTCCTTCTCACAAAGAAGAACTGGTTCTTCCATGTGGAGTCGTTTTGAGTGGTCTTGAAGATTGAAAAGGCTGATGAGGTTTAGCCTTTAACAGGAAGTGATGAGAGACGTGGGTGACTAAGGAGTAGATATAGGAAAGCTCCAAAAGGTTGAAATCAAGCTACTCAACTTTGATGATCTCTTCGATGGTATATAAAACACTACAGAGTATGGGCATTGCTTGAGTGTAACTGATTCCTGTTAAGGTGAAGAACCTCCAGGTAAGGTCAGGAAAAGGGTAAGAATAAACAAGAAGAAAAGGCAAGGTTGGGAAACAAATCCAAATGGGTGAAATTGCATCAATTCGAACTAAAGGAACAAAGGGTCGGAAGACGCTTTCCGGTAGAAAACAGGGGGACAGACTTTCAATCTTTGGGTCAGTGAACTTGCAAACCTCTGATGAATGATTCATCAAAAGATTATGACTTTGGGGCATGCTATTCTTCTCCGGACTATTACTGGGTGAGGATCGAGTGGTTATCTTCGTCGTTTTCAGAGAAAGCGATGAAGGATTTTGAGAAGAAAATTGAAAGAAGAGAGAGAATAATACCTGATTGTGTTATCCGGAATGAAGATATACATATGGATCTTCTGATCTTTAAGAGATCAAATGAGTTATCTCTACCCTAAAAAGCGCATAGATGGTTGTAGGTGATCAAGTCACATCCGTCAGAAGCTGTAACAACTAGTTAGCTTGTGTAACAGCTAGTTCAATTATAACGGCACTATGAAACTATGAATCCTTATCATAACTGCCATATTGGGGCAATTGTTAGGGAATAGGTTTTAATAATTGTGGATCATATACCTTGAGGTGTTGCCTGAATCAGTTATCCTTAGCGGGTAGAGAAGGGACTCAGAGGATCAAGGATCCTTATTATTACTTGTGGTTTCTAACAATTGTTCTCTATGTTTTCTAACGTTCATGACAGGTTACTAACAATGTAGACTAAGTCTCAGCTGGAATGTCGGGCATAATTCGTTCAAGATGCTGCACGTGCTAATTCCACAAACAGTCATGGGGGCTTGAACATGGTCTTCCAAGATTTTCAGACTTAGTTGTTAGTTTATTCAACAGGGGTTGATCAAGTGTTAGTTTACACAATCACACACATTCTCGCATACACTACGAACCAGAGCTCTCACAACATTCATAGCTTTCAGTTGTAAAACGCTTGATCAACATCTGAAGTTGTAATAATTTTTCATTGTGTAATATAGTTGATAGTGATAGTTTTCACTATCCGACATTTTTATGCCGACGATCTACTAGTGATCAATGGATTTTCCTCGTATAAAACATTGTGTTCTATTACATCGTTCATCTAGCATTCATTGTATCTGTGGGAGGGGATCGGCTCTCCTCTATGAGCACTGGACCGATTCGACTCAGCTAATAGAGGCGGAATTCATTGCTAGCTAGTTAGACAAATAAACAATCAAGTATGCTGCTTAAACGCCTTTACTTCGTATATTAATAAACGTGAAAGTTACAGGCGAGTAAACAAAAGGACAGGGCTTCGCCGTAGTCGCACACCAACAGATTACACACAACACTCAAGCTCCATTATTTATAGTCCAACATGGCTCACACAGGAATGAGTGTGTAGGCTCGTGCTAGTGGTGCCTCGTACGAGTGACAAGGTGTCACTTGTACGAGCCACTACAGCTCACTTATACGAGCCACTAAATATACATATAAAATTGACATATCTAAGCCCTATATACACAATCAACATATCCTTGATGTAGGCAATAGACATTATGCACCAACAAACTCCCCCTTGGATGTTGCCGCAGTCTTGGACAGTCTTCAAAAATTTCTTCAAAATTTTTCCAAAAAGCTTGACATTTTCCAAAGAAACGTTTCGGTGGCCTGCGACGCTCCGCAGATGATATCGGCGTTTGGTCTGTAGGAGGAGGCCAATTGTACGTGTTGCCAAATCAAAAGCTTCTCAGCGATGCAATCCTTGCTCTCTCAGCAGTCCTTTCAACGTTCTTCTCCCTTTTTCGCTGCTCTTTTTCTTCAAGCTTTCTCCATGAAGTGTTCCATGTTTTACCTGAATGTATATCATTAGCATAACAAACATTAACAATCTTTTGGAATTGTAGAGCCTACTCTTTGTCCTTTTCTTCATAACTGATCTTCACATAAAATAAACATTCAATATCCTTCTGTGAACAGTTGACTAGCCACATCGGGTCTAGTTCTTGAATACCGCGCCATAATCCATATATACGTTTGTGCGCAATGACGGATTCAGATAGTTCTTCTTTAATTTTACAAGAATCTTCATTCGGTTGGACACAAACTACAGCTTCGCCTGTACTCGAATCATAATGCCACCATTTGAATATCTTATGTGTCACACCCCCATGTTATCCGTTTCGCATTAGAGTCGGGGCGTGAACCGAATGGCATCTTCATCGCACAGCGGAAGCAGACATGATGGCTAAGGTTTCTAGTAAATGAACGCCCGCTAAGTACTCGAATCCCCTTGGGTTCCACTATCCAACCAGGCCATACTTGAATTTATAACCTGAGAAAGAATATGCGAAAAGTCAACATAAAGTTGGCGAGTTCATAGTTTGTTTGTTTTTATTTCAAATGAATCATAATACATTTGAAAGTTTTGCATTCGGAAAACCTTTCTGTGGGATCATAGTATCCCAAAGCATTTGAAATGTCATGTCTGTATAACAATGTTGAAATGTTTTCCATGTTGTTTGCAAATCCATGCATATAACTATTATGTTTAAAAACCTGTGATAAAATGTTTTCAATCGTATCTGAAAATAAACCGGCGTTGAAATGTTTTCTGTCATAATGGTAAACCGGTATTGAAATCGTAGTATGTAGTTTTCCTATGGAATCTAAGGATCAGCCAGTGTGTAGCTAATACACTGGCCTAGGTGCCATAAGTAAGTAACCACCCGAGACAACTTTGACATCATTGGATCACAAAAGCACTCCTTAACTAGTTAGCATACCAAGAGTGGAGCGTGTCTCAAACTCGATAGATCTATACCTTTTGCACCTTGGTCACTACGTGATTAATGGTTAATATTGTTATCATCCTACTTACGTACATTGATATGTTATAACCTAATCCCATAGCTACATACCATAGTTGAAAAAAAAACTGAGTTATTGGGCCGCGCCCATGTTATCTTGTCATTGGGCCTAACCCATGTTTTCTTGTCCTTGGGCCTAGCCCATATTATTTTGTCCTTGGGCCTAGCCCATGTTATTTTGTTATTGGGCCTAGCCCATGTTCTTTTGTCATTGGGCCTAGCCCATGTTCTTTGTCATTGGGCCTAGCCCATGTTTTAAATAAAATTGGGGCCTCGCCCCTAGTTGTGACTATGACAATCCCATCACTAGCCATAAAACTCATGTATGTGTCGAAAATTTTTGTATAGCTGTGAAAATCGGTAAGTTTAGTATAAACCTTTCGTAAACCATTTGCGTTCATTGAAATCTGTTTGTAACCTGGTTTAGAAATATATGATTTTCGTTTATCGAAACGTTGTGTTCTTTTGCAAAACTTGCATGTCTTTCCTCCCCCGAAAACATTTGTAAAAAGGTAAAACGGTAAAAAGTGGGGGGTTATGAACTCACCTGTTGTCCTTGTGTAAAGCTAGCTTAATGTGATTTCCGTAATGTTGTCTCCACAACTTGACTTGCTAGCATGCAATCTAGTGTACTCCTAAAACGGAATAGCTTGTAAGTTTCTAAGAATGACGTAGATATACTACATGATACCGAGCTCTACCAAATCGTTAACCATACGATTCTATGAAAGTGTCATTGTCTTAACTCGGTTAACCAACCTATGGTTTTCTTAGAAACGATTATGTTTTCGAGTGACTTAAAATATATGTTTACTTATAATTATATTTCATGAAATAGTATTAGCCATTATGTACGTCGACGGATAATTGTATGACTCTTCATAGTTTTCGTAGATATATTGTATATTATGCTCGAAATATATCCTTATAGATAATGCATTTCGTATTCGCGCGAGGGTCCGGCGTATCGTTTATAACAAAATAAATAACGATGTAATCGTACGCTTGTTATAATCTTGCGGTATCGTGTCGTACTTTGTTTAGCGTTTGAATTGAATAAAAACAATATACTATTGTTATAATATCATTCAAAAGTATTCGTACGTGTTCGCTTCGTCGACGTTAGAAATAAATATAACTATATTTATTTTATAAAAGTATTCAACGCTATGACATTTGAATATATATAATATTCTGGTAATACGATTTCCGAATTTGTCATTTGAAATAATACGCGCCTTTGTTTGTCTTGTAAATGCGTTCGGAAACATTGACGTTCAAAATAAATATAAACAATATACTTATTTTATATCATCATTCGAATAATTATCGACGTTTGAAATCTAATTTCCGTTTTTCGACTTTGAATTAAACATAGATAAATATCATTTATCTTGTAGTCCTTTGCCGTACATTTGTTATCTTGAAACCGCGCGTCTTGAAAAGTTATCGGATCGAGATTTGAACGTTTTATTAGCATCGAAAAATAAATATATACTTATATTTATTTTATAATAATCGTATGAATTCGGACATTTTATCTTTGAATTGTAACGCGTGTCGTTTTACGGATTTTATGAAAATTGGTCAGAGTTTCCTCTGTTTTTGGACGATCCCGACAATATTATTTGTCGATTTATTTATCAAAACACAACCTGCAATGTCGCAAACAACAATATATATAAAATTTATAATCGTGTTTCGAATATAACGTTTCGCCGATTTAATATTTCCGGTTTATAACTAACGAACGTCGGTTCGGTTTTAACTAGTATTTCTAAACGAGTTACGAAGTCGGATTGATTGTTATATACATTATTCATTTATTATGTTTTCTTTGGCGATATATAATTGTTTACGGGTCGGGTCGAGCTCGGTTTCGCGACAATTGTACTTTAATGATTATAAATTAATAAAATTAAATGCGTCGTAATTAATTTTGACCGAGTCGTGGGTTGACCCGTTCACCGGGTTTGACCAGGTTTGACTCATGTTGACCGGGTTTTACCCGTTGACTACGTTGACTTTTGTTGACCGATCCGTACCGAACACCGAACCGAAACTTAACCTGAAATAAACATGTATCAGAACCGAAAATAAACCCGAATCGAAACTAAAATATCGAAAAGAAAAACCTTTCGAACTTGAACCGGGTCGAACTGAGTCGAACCCGTAACCTGAACCGGAGTCTGAACTGAACCGAAACTGCAAACTTGAACCGGAACTGAACTGAGTTTAGTCAAACCAAAACTTGAACCAAAATAACCCAAAGCACCGCCGCCGCCATTGCCACTGTCGTCGGCAGTCGAATCCGGTAACACCCAAAAGAAATCTGAGTTGGAGATGAAACAGAACTGAACGAAGACTGAAACGGGGATAAACCGGACTGTACCGAGTTAAAGCTAAAATATACAAATCTTTAACCGAGACCAAACCTGACTGAACCATCACCACCATCACCTACATCGCCGGCGTCGCCGGTTTTGCTGCCGAAAATCGAAACGAACCGAGAACCGTGTTGACCTTGATCAGTGTAAACCCAAACTGACCTGACCCAAAACTGAACCGATCCAAGAACAACCACCACTATCGCCGCCACCGGCAGGCATGACGCCGCCGACAACTGCCGTCGATCTATCTCTTTCGATCGATCTATCTCTTTCGACCGATCTATCTCTCTCCTCCCAGCTCTCTCTCTCTTTCGTATATATATATGTATGCGGTGTGTGTGTGTGAGAGAGAACAGAGAAGAGAGGTGCATGGGTGGTGTGTGTGCGTGACCGGAGAAGGTAACCGGTGGGTGTGCGGCTACCGGAGAAGAAGATCGGCGCTGGCCGGAGCTAAATCCAGCGACCAGATTAGGTTAGAGGAGGGAGAGATGACTTGTGTGCTGGGGTTTCTCAAAAAAAATGAAGGGGATAGAGTTTAATTAGCCTATATATCTAGGGTTTGGATTAGTGGGTTGGGCTCAAGGCCCGTTATCGTGTTTTCAAGCCCAAATACGTATCTCAAGCCCGTTATCGAGACCCGAACATTGTAAAATGTTTATTTGGAGTCGAAAATGTCTAAAATTATTTCGGGGGTCGTTTTTTGACGCGTAAACCCGTCGGTTGCGTTAAAGTGGCGTATTTTGCCCTGTTTCTCGTTTCTGATTCGTTTTTCGTTCCGATTTCCACCACGAGTATTAAAATTCAATTATATATCATAATATATTAATGTCGAGGCATATCTCGAGTCCGTTGCTTCCGTTTTGTTGTCGGCGCGTCTCGATTTTCGTGTAACCTCCGCGTTGTGCTTTGCGACGTTCAACTATTTAAATTTATCGCATAATTATAACTGTACTACAATTACAAGTACAAAATTCGTATTTTTAGACGTTGTCAGTATTTGTTCGGCATCAGTTCGCTTATCTTTCAAATTCGCGTTTATTGTTCTCGATTGTCGTCATATCGCGTGACGTGAAGCACATAGACGTTCCTAGGCTTTCCAACGGCCTGATCAAGTTAATTTACGTCTAATTATGCTAGTTATAATGGTATTACTGTTCGTTATGCGCTTGACTAAGACCAGAAACTGCCGGTTGTCACATTCTCCTATTGTTATAAAAATTTCGTCCTCGAAATTTAAGTTACATTATCTCCTTAGATTTCTGTCATGCGTAGGTAAGTATTTAAAATACCCAGGTAAATGACCATGTAATCGCATTGAGAGTTGTCTGGATTATGTGAATACAATGTCTTACTACAACAACATGAACCCACTGGTTCAACTGAATCTGTTTTAAGAATCGATGGCAAGTGAACGAAACGTAATGACATAATCACCAACGTGATTGAGTTTACATGGGTCATACAACTGGGAATCTCGACAATAAATTTCCAAGATGTTCACAATTTGCAAATGAATTTCATAAACAATAGAAATCCTACCAACAGAAACTAGCGTTGGTTGTTGGATTGGTGAGACTTTGAATCAACAAGCTTAACTGAATTAGAAACATGAAGATGATTTGTTAACTTTTCGAACCATAAGTTAACACTATTGAATTGCAAGGATACACCGAATTACAACCAAATTTAGTGTATCTTTGTCTTAATACATAGTTGCATTAAGACCACTTTCAATGCTTAGCCCAAGCTACAAGTTTATACCGACGCCACAAGGCGTCATAGCCATTGAAATAATTCAATAATAGCGGTGACCGAACAAATTCACCGTGTTTACAATTAAATGAAAGGTTCAATCAAGTAAGTCTTAATATTTGTGCCAAAAAATCCCATAAGATTTTCAACTGGAAATGAAAGAACAAATAAATATGGTTTTCGGCCGCTAGTGGAAGAATAATAATATCCCAAAGTTTTTGACCGATGATGAAAGAATCGTTACGAGGTACACTGAAATGGACCATAAATTTGTGTACCATCTTCTTAATACACGATTGTATGAAGAATATATTAATGAAAATGATCCAACAAGGGGATTTAAAAATGAATAAATAATCAAGTCATTAAATCCGTACATGAACTGTCAAAGCGAGATTAGCACAAGCTTCAACTAGTGTAACGCCACCACAAGGTGTCGTAACCAATAGATTACTTAATAAGGTGCAGACTGAACCAGTCTGCTATGGTTCGAAACAAATGAATTGCTTATTAATATTACTTTGAATATGACGGCCTCAATCCGTCATATAAAATCCTTGAATTGAATTTGTATATCGTGAGCAAGTTCAAGCAATTGAACTTGGTTTGAAACAATCCAACACTAAACATGTTTCGACAAAGAAGCTTTGATATGTTTACTACAAAAATCCCATGTATGCAACTTGGAAAGAAAATGAAATTTCAAGAATTCGTTGACTTGATATCAAGGGGTCAATACTCACAATAATGCAGGTCATCTAGATCACAAGGCGAAAATTTGAATATAGCGAACCAACTTTTGAATTATTGATAAAATGACCATTCGAAGTGAAGACCCAAATGGCCTCCATGTATCAAGTTAACCACATGCGTAACAAACAAAGCATGCGTATCGTATGAATTTGTCAAGAAACGATGCAATAGGTGTTTGCTAATCAAGAAAGAAATTTTCATGACACAATGACCGTTATGAGGAGTAGAGGTGTGCAAGCCTACTCAGTATATGCAAAGTTGAAATTTCAACAAAAGGAATTTGAGGACTTTACCTGGTATTTCCTGTGATGACTTATTGTTTTGTGACATTACCTCCGAATATCGTATATGGTGTAGTCGTCGTTAATAACGTAGGGGGAATGCGAAGACACGTGACTTCTCTTGTAGCGCCAATGGTCGCGATTACCATTGTAATAAGTACCGACTGTTATGTAATCCGTTTGACGTATCCGCGTCGTTTACAGGACCAAGTGATAAATTATCGCATTCTTGTCGGTAGTTCTCACACTGACGGGATTAGCATCGTTGTTGTAATGTCGTGTTTCCTCAAGGTCGCGCCTTGAAAGTCGTATGTGATGTACTCCAACATCCGTTGTCGTATTCGTTTATGTTTCACGTATATTTGCGCACTAGCGTTTTCATTTTGCGTAGGTTACCTGTTTGGGTAAATAAAATAGCATCGACAATATGTGTAATGTGTTTGCCCGAGTTAGTAATCATGGTTCCTATGTAATGACCTTTAATGAATATTGACATAAGTTTTCCAAAGGTCTTAAATGCATGTTGTCAAAAATCTCAAGTTTTGCCTACAGTATGTAATGTTTTCGTGTATCTGTACCAAACACAACACTAGTGTATGATTAAAATCATAACGTTGACTTATTGTTTTCGGCCACGGTTGGAACCCATATTCGAGTGCTAGGCGTTCCGTATGTATTCAAGTCTTATTGATCTAATGTCCCCAAAAGAACGTGAGGTTAAAGCCTAGGTATCTCCATAGAAAACCTAATTCGCTGAAACTATAGCTCTGATACCACTCTGTCACACCCCCATGTTATCCGTTTCGTATCAGGGTCGGGGCGTGAACCGAATGGCATCTTCATCGCACAGCGGAAGCAGACGTGATGGCTAAGGTTTCTAGTAAATGAATGCCTGCTAAGTACTCGAATCCCCTTGGATTCCACTATCCAACCGTGCCATACTTGAATTTATAACCTGAGAAAGAACATGCAAAAAGTCAACATAAAGTTGGCGAGTTCATAGTTTGTTTGTTTTTATTTCAAATGAATCATAAAACATTTGAAAGTTTTGCATTCGAAAAACCGATTTGTGGGATCATAGTATCCCAAAGCATTTGAAATGTCATGTTTGTATAACAATGTTGAGATGTTTTCCATGCTGTTTGCAAATCCATGCATATAACGGTTATGTTTATAAACCGGTGATAAAATGTTTTCAATCGTATTGAAAATAAACCGGCGTTGTAATGTTTTCTGTCATAATGGTAAACCGATATTGAAATCGTAGTATGTAGTTTTCCTATGGAATCTAAGGATCAGTCAGTGTGTAGCTAATACACTGGCCTATATGCCATAAGTAAGTAACCAACCCGAGACAACTTTGACATCATTGGGATCACAAAAGTACTCCTTAACCAGTTAGCATACCAGGAGTTGAGCATGTCTCAAACTCGATAGATCTATACCTTTTACACCTTGGTCACTACATGACTAATGGTTACTATTGTTATCATCATACTTATGCACATTGATCTGTTATAACCTAATCCCATAGCTACATACCATAGTTGAAAAAAAACTGAGTTATTGGGCCGTGCCCATGTTATCTTGTCATTGGGCCTAGCCTATGTTTTCTTGTACTTGTGCCTAGCCCATGTTACTTTGTCCTTGGGCCTAGCCCATGTTATTTTGTCACTGGGCCTAGCCCATGTTATTTTGTCATTGGGCCTAGCCCATGTTATTTTTGTCATTGGGCCTAGCCAAGGTTTTAAATAAAATTGGGGCATCGCCCCTAGTTGTGACTATGACAATCCCGTCACTAGCCATAAAACTCATGTATGTTTCGAAAAGCTTTGTATAGATGTGAAAATCGGTAAGTTTAGTATAAACCTTTCGTAAACCATTTGCGTTCATTGAAATCTGTTTGTAACCTGGTTTAGAAATATATGATTTTCGTTTATCGAAACGTTGTGTTCTTTTGCAAAACCTGCATGTCTTTCCACCCCCGAAAACATTTGTAAAAATGTAAAACGGTAAAAAGTGGAGGGTTATGAACTCACCTGTTGTCATTGTGCAAAGCTAGCTTAATGTGATTTCCGTAATGTTGTCTCCACAACTTGACTTGCTAGCATGCAATCTAGTGTATTCCTAAAACGGAATAACTTGTAAGTTTCTAAGAATGACGTAGATATACTACGTGATGCCGAGCTCTACCAAATCGTTAACCATACGATTCTATGAAAGTGTCATTGTCTTAACTCGGTTAACCAACCTATGGTTTTCTTAGAAACGATTATGTTTTCGAGTGACTTAAAATATATGTTTACTTATAATTATATTTCATGAAATAGTATTAGCCGTTATGTACGTCGACGGATAATTGTATGACTCTTCGTAGTTTTCGTAGATATAATGTATATTATACTCGAAATATATCCTTATAGATAATGCATTTCGTATTCGCGCGAGGGTCCGCCGTATCGTTTATAACAAAATAAATAACGATGTAATCGTACGCTTGTTATAATCTTGCGGTATCGTGTCGTACTTTGTTTAGCGTTTGAATTGAATAAAAACAATACACTATTGTTATAATATCATTCGAAAGTATTCGTACGTGTTCGCATCGTCGACGTTAGAAATAAATATAACTATATTTATTTTATAAAAGTATTCAACGTACGACATTTGAATATATATAATATTCTGGTAATACGATTTCCGAATTTGTCATTTGAAATAATACGTGCCTTTGTTGGTCTTGTAAAAGCGTTTAGAAACATTGACGTTCGAAATAAATATAAACAATAACTTATTTTATATCATCGTTCGAATAATTTATCGAGGTTTGAAATCTAATTTCCGAGTTTCGACTTTGAATTAAACATAGATAAATATCATTTATCTTGTAGTCGTTTGCCGTACGTTTGTTATCTTGAAACCGCGCGTGTTGAAAAGTTATCGGATCGAGATTTGAACGTTTTATTAGCGTCGACAAAATAAATATATACTTATATTTATTTTATAATAATCGTATGAATTCGGACGTTTTAACTTTGAATTGTAACTCGTGTCCTTTTACTGATTTTACGAAAATCGGGCAGAGTTTCCTCTGTTTTTGGACGATCCCGACAATATTATTTATCTATTTATTTATCAAAACACAACCTGCAATGTCGCAAACAAGAATATATATATAAAATTTATCGTCGTGTTTCGAATATAACGTTTCGCCGATTTAATATTTCCGGTTTATAATTAACGAACGTCGGTTCGGTTTTAACTAGAATTTCTAAACGAGTTACGAAGTCGGATTGATTGTTATATATATTATTCATTTATTATTTTTTTCTTTGGCGATATATAATTGTTTACGTGTCGGGCCGAGCTCGGTTTCGCGACAATTGTACTTTAATAATGATTATAAATTAATAAAATTAAATGCGTCATAATTAATTTTTACCGAGTCGTGGGTTGACCTGTTGACCGGTTTGACCAGGTTTGACTCATGTTGACCGAGTTTGACCCGTTGACTATGTTGACTTTTGTTGACCGAACCGTACCGAACACCGAACCGAAACTGAACCTGAAATAAACATATATCAGAACCGAAAATAAACCAGAATCGAAACTAAAATATCGAAAAGAAAAACGTTTCGAACTTGAACCGGGTCGAACCGAATCCAACCCGTAAACTGAACCGGGGATAAACCGGACTGAACCGCGTTAAAGCTATAATATACAAATCTTTAACTGAGACCAAACCTGACTGAACCATCACCACCATCACCTACATCGCCGGCATCGCCGGTTCTGCTGCCGAAAATCGAAACAAACCGAGAACCATGTTGACCTTGATCAGTGTAAACCCAACTGACCCAACCCAAAACTGAACCGATCCAAGAACAACCACCACTATCGCCGCCGCCGGCCGGCATGACGCCGCCGACAACTGCCGTGGATCTATCTCTTTCGACCGATCTCTCTCTCCTCTCAGCTCTCTCTCTTCTGTATATATGTATGTATGCGGTGTGTGTGTGTGTGAGAGAACAGAGAAGAGAGGTGCGTGGGTGGTGTGTGTGTGTGACCGAAGAAGGTAACCGGCGGGTGTGCGGCTATCGGAGAAGAAGACCGGCGCCGGTCGGAGCTAAATCCGGCGACCGGATTAGGTTAGAGGAGGGAGAGCAGGGATGCTGACTTGTGTGCTAGGGTTTCTCAAAAAAAAATGAAGGGATAGAGTTTAATTAGCTTATATATCTAGGGTTTGGATTAGTGGGTTGGGCTCAGCCCAAATATGTATCTCATGCCCATTATCGAAACCCGAACATTGTAAAATGTTTATTTGGAGTCTAAAATGTCTAAAATTATTTGGAGGGTCGTTGTTTGACGTGTAAACCCGTCGGTTGCGTTAAAGTGGCGTATTTTGCCCTGTTTGTCATTTCTGATCCGTTTTTCGTTCCAATTTCCACCACGAGTATTAAAATTCAATTACGGAGCTAAATATATCATAATATATTAATGTCGAGGCGTATCTCGAGTCTGTTGATTCCGTTTCGTTGTCGCACGTCTCGATTTTCGCGTAACCTCCGCATTGTGCTTTGCGACGTTCAACGATTTAAATTTATCGCATAAGTATAATTGTACTACAATTACAAGTACAAAATTCGTATTTTTAGACGTTGTCAGTATTTGTTTAGCGTCAGTTTGCTTATCTTTCAAATTCGCGTTTATTGTTCTCGATTGTCGTCATATCGCGTGACGTGAAGCACGTAGACGTTACTAGGCTTTCCAACCGCCTGATCGAGTTAATTTACGTCTAATTACGCTAGTTGTAATGGTATTACTGTTTGTTATGCGCTTGATTGAGACCGGAAACTGCCGGTTGTCACATTATGAAAATCCTGTTCCATTATGATCAAAGGCATATTCTTCATTACTCGTGGCCTTTTCACAATCAACGTAACATCTTTCTCCTTCGTCACTGGATCTGTCTTGGTAACTCTTTTGGGGATATGCGGCTTCCAACGTTTAAAACCGTGTGTAGCTTCAAGCTTTATCAATTTACACAGCCGTTGGTCATGAAATTTCATCTTCAGATTAATCATCTTAGTCTGCACAAGCTCTTTTATATCCCAGAATGGAAGGGTCTTTATGTCGCTTAAGTATCGTAAGTACTGGAGGACATATTCCCTCTTTATCGCATAAACATCTAATTCCTCGATCCAACCCCGGCTAATAATATCCCCTAGAGAAACATCAGCATCGCGAGTGAAAAATGCCAGGGGACGTTTGAATTTTCGCTCCTCGGCAATTCCTTAAAACACAGTTTGCGCATTTCAGCAATCTCTTCTTTCGATAGACGTTTTGGCACTGATCCTTGCTTCACAGCCTCTTCTACTTTACGTTTCAACAGATCATCGCTTTCGGCTGTGAACATTTCACTAAAGGTTGGGAAGTCATCCGTACCCTCACCGGCATAATTTGTAGTATCATCGTCATCGGAATCATTCTCCACGACATCCTTATCATAGTCATGTGCTTCAGAAATGTGTTCGAAGAAATATTCTTCAGGCTGGATAGCACTGATGTCGTTGAGCTCGTCTCAAAGTTAAATTCAAATGATTCTTCATCCACACCTAACATTTTTATAACCTTTTCCTTTGTATAATTGTGGGAAAATTCTCCCTCTTCCACATCATGTTCCAAGTAGAGAATCCTTGGTTTAGGCACGACAGGAACAATTGACATATCAGTCATTGTGTGAATTCCTGCCTGCTGAGAATCTTTCGATCCATCATACGACTCCCCATAACCTTGGTTATCATCAAGTTGGTTGGCCGAATCATCCAAGTACACAGAATAATCAATATCATCATTCATTCCAAAATCTGTTACAAGAATATCCGAACCTCCCTAATCGCTATCATCATTCTTTCTATCACTATCAGATGTTTTCTTTGATGCATCACCTGCTTCGTCTAAGTCCTCATCAACTACTTCAACATCTTCATCAAAAGAATCAATTTCTGCATCAATCTCCTTTATCATCTTTCTTTTCTTCAACAACTCTTGATGTTTCTCAGAAAGATTTGACATGTCGATATCCACATCCTTTGCTTTCCTATCAACACAAAATTCATTGTTTGCACATGCACAATCACATCAGAAGATACTGGCTCAGATTCAGCTTCTGGCGCAACGTTCTCTATCACAGGATCCTCTCCTACCTTTTCTTTCCCTTGCCTTGAGCGTCAGACATCTCTTTGGCAATTCGCTCACGCTCTGCCACCCTTTCCCTTGCTTCCTCCCTTTCTATCTCATCGATTTCCGCTGCAAGATTAATCCCGAGCTTTTTGATAAGAATTTTCTGAAACAAGCTCATCTATCGTTGATTCCTGAGGCGTTCTTCGTCATATTTTTCCATACACATCTGTAGCCTTCCATTTTTGACACGATACTTGCTAATACAGCCTTGAGATTCTGTCGATCTTCTTCTAAACCCTTAATGCACTCCTATAGCTTGGCAATCTTAAAGTTGTTCAGCATGACTTGACTTTCTAACTCTGTAATCCGTGAGTCATTGAACATATCTGCCATAAATTCTTTGCCCCTAGGATTATCTCCGAAATCAAAATCAAATTGATCTTCTAATCTAGAGCCCTTAGGAAATTGGGGTGGAGATTGAGTCGTTTGAGGTTGTGGGTGGGTTGTGGTGATGGTTGTGGAGGTGGTTGTGGTGATGGTTATGGTGATGGTTGTGGAGGTGGTTGTGGTGATGGTTGTGGAGGTGGTGATGGAGGTGTTTGTGGTGATGGCTCAAAAGTAGATGCTTTTGCAGCATTCTTCTGCAGTTTACGCTTAGACCGAGCTTTTAGAGAGTCTGTCTTTCTAGATGCTGGCCTTTTCAAATGTCTTGTTGTTGGCCTCTTAGATGTCTTGAGAACAGGAGTATCTCTATCAGACTCAGATGGTATGTAAGTATATCGTCCTGACCTGTCTCTTTTCTTTTCCTCTCCTTAGCCTTTCGTCGTTCTTCTTCCAACCGCTCTAGCTTTTTCTCTTTTGCCCTTTCTTTTTCTCCGGCAATCCTATCCTCTGAATCAGTACTAGAGGAGGACGCCTCTTTATCTCTACGAACTTCAACGCTAAACGCTTGTTTCTGTATGTCTGCAACAACACTCTTAATATTCTCTTCAGTCTCTAGTTCATTGATCAAACTTGGACCAGCAGATGCACGCTTCTTTTGCTGAGGGACCGAGGAGGAAGATGTGGCAGCGGTTTTTCTTTTGTCACCTTTTTATCTTCTTTTGAGAACCAAGCGCTTCTCTTCGATACAAAACCATCTAACGCATCAATCTCTTCATTTTCATCTGCACTACCGTCCTTTCTCCACTTCCCCTTGGGCGGTGCCACATAATTTTTGTCTATAATAGCCCTAAAAACTGGCTTGGCACTCGGGAAGGCTTTCAAATGAAGATTCATCTTTTTCAATGTAGAAACATCCATGTGCTCTAGTCTCAAAATATCTTCTTTCTTTTTCTTCAGGTTTTTGTGGAGATGATCCAGCAGCATCTGTACAAACCTTGGGTACTGAAGAAATTTTTCTCTCTGAATGTTCAGTACCATCTGCAGAAATATAAGCCTCGAAAAGTTGTATGGCAGATTAAGGATTAGTGTTGTAATCATGCACATTTAGTAATCCACCAAGTCGTCAAAACCCCCTTTTCTGTGACTGAGAGTGTGAATAGTATAGTGAGCAATATACCGGTAGGGAGCGCTCAGATTGCCCTTCTTGAATGGTGTAGCGTTGACGTATCCTACATATCCCATTCTATAGAAGCACCCATTGACCATGTATTCCGGATATCCATTAGGGTCTTAAGCTCGATCCTTGAACTCTAACACTTTTCGAATCAACTCTTCAGTGATTTTCACTTGGATATCTTCGTTGTTGATCTTCACTACCGAGACTATAGCATTATTTTCTTCGTTAAATTCTTCGGCGTCCCAAAAATATTTGACGTGCGATCAATAGGCTGTAAGTTTGTCAGTCAAGGCCTTGGTGATTGGCAAACTACTCAAAAGATCAAGTACTTCTCTATAAGCTGCGATCTCTGGAATAGTTTCGTCTAACAAGCAGCATATGTTGTGGAATGGAGAAAACGAAGAGTTCTTGACCTGGGCACACAAAAATTTCCAACACTTAGCAAATTTTCCAAACCTCTAACACTCGTATGAGTCACCATTCATACGAGTCAGATTAACACTTAACAGTTTAGGTGCAAGTTTGAACAAACCCATTCGTACTGGTGACTCCTCGTACGAGCCAAACTGATACCTAACAATTTTTAGGTTTGAACAGACTCGCTCATACTAGTGACTCCTCGTACGGGTCAAAGGAACATTAAGGACTTACTTGTACGAACGATCACTCGTACGAGTGATGAGAATAAACTGATTAAAAAGCTTACTTGTACGAGCGATCATTCGTACAACTCATGAATCGTACAAAATAACACCTTTTAAAACAGAACTTAAACGTGTAAATTTTAACAAACTGAATGAACATTTAGAGGCTAAAAGGGCCGATTTGTCCGATTTTAAGTTCAATTTTACATTTTACCGGTTCAATTAGCCTAAATCTACAGTTTAAGTCCTTATGGTCCAATTTCGGCATTATAACGGCTCAAATCTTGAATTAGTACCTTCCCATCGAAAGAGGTGTGCAAATCAACCTCCCCGAAGAATCAAAGGTACGAAATATGGTCTAGAAGTGTGAAGAATTAACTGAATCGCACAGAGAGTATCGTCAGTCGCATAGAGTCACAAATGTGACTCGTGCGAGTGAAATCCCCTTTTATATGCACCTGGTCATTTGTACGAGTCATCATTCGTACGAATGTAGCCTTTTATCACTTGTACGAGTCAGACAGTCACTCGTACGAGCCAGTTTTCTTCATTTTGTTACCTTTTGATTTTTTTGTGAAATTATCTGTTTTACGACCCACTCAGTTGACCGAGTCCAAGTTAATGACCATGGTTAATCGATTTGCCTACCATGTCCAAGTTAATGACCTTGGTTGACCATTTTTTGACCAAAACAAATTTCTTTTAAAAATTTAAAGTTTCATATTAATGAACTTTGTGACATTTCAGAACTTTCTTCTTTTTAGATTAGCTCCCAGCCCGTGATCGTCAGCTATCCTTCAGCAACTATCGCTTTGACTTGGACTAACGGAATTTTTTATCATCGGTAGACAAAAAACTAAGATAGAAATTAAACCTTTTTGTGTTTTTCAAAGTTTTGCTAAAAGAAAAATGAAAAATCTTTTTGGGTTTTTCTGAAAGAGAAATACGGTAAATAAAGACGTATTTACAGACATATTTTGTGAGTTTGTGTTAGAGGATCACATCAGTCATTTAGACAAATCACTAGTATCGTTGTTCTTGGTAATAACTTTAAGGTCCTAAACAGATTTACTTAGATTGCCAATATACTGAACCATTTAAACTTCTACACATTTCTTAATTGTTTCTAGATATGTTAGGTAATTTTAAGGAACATGAAGTAATTGTGTTTCCCACCTCAGAATATACTCCCGTATCAAGATTCCCAATATTTCATCTCACACGTGAATATATCTAACTGATATATGTAAATGGGGCGATTTGCGAGACCTTGAGAGCTCAGGTTAGTATTTCCATATAGAGCATGAGATGAAGGCTCGACTTTAGGTGGTGTTCCGTTTAGGAATCTCTTTGAATGGCATATGTCGTATCTTTTTGTGACATATACTCATTTTTTGTAGCTTTTGGAGGTGAATAATGCGTAAAGTATTATACAAGTTCTAGGTCATTGCCAACGCAAAATTAGAAGAACTCGGATAATACCCCATATATCAATTAAATATAAAGACCTAGTATCACAGAATCTGGCATTCTCTCAAATGAAATTTCGGAGTATTAAGTCTATATATCCAAGAGATGTCAACCCACAAATTACTCAGTTTTTCTTTTAAGTTTATATCTTGAAGAACAATTTACTGAACGTATGAAGCCTATTGGTACATCATCAGTAAGACCTGTTAAATTACTTGTTTAAATCATTCCATTTCTTTTGCATACTGAGATAGTCTGCTGATAAAATATGATTCCTTCTTTTTCACAAAAATCTTTTTTCCTTTTTTAGTGTTTTTGTATTTTTCACAACTTTCTCCCCCTAAAATCAAAAACATATTTTTGGGTTTTTGTTTTGAAGAAAGCAAGAAAAGTATGTACAGAAAAACATTTATCATACTGATTGGAATGTCGCGCCCTAGTCAAAGATAATATTTATATGCCCTAAATACCCTTAACAATGTGTTAATGACAGTAAAGGGTCGAACCACGAAGAGTTTGTGGTTTGCGTGAACAAGATTGAAAGGTTGTCACAATTTATGAAGATTGCTATGTTGTTTATTTGAATTTTTGTTTGTTTGAAAGAGTATCGGAATGAACCGAAAAAGTTGTTTCTAATTAATTAACTAAGAAAACTTAAATGCTTGCAAGAAACTTGATTAAATGATTATAACAATAATGGAGAACAAGGTTCACACCCGGTTCGGTAATTGAAATCCTAGGGTTCCTACACCTTTTAGGTTCAATTCAATTGTAAAAATGATCAATGATTTTAGTGTTTCGTGGCTTAGGTGCCAAAAGCTATCGACGTCGTAAACGACGGACTACAATGCTATTCGTTACCAAGAACATATAAATTTTAACCTAGACAAGGCATAAGTGTACCTAAACATTTTGCAAAGTCAAATTTCATAACTCATTTGACAATTCACTAATACAATACAAATGTAAGTCAATTATCATATATTCCAAAATCAAACTACAGTTTGTCACAAATCAAAACTCAAAACAATGTCAAACCCTAGAACTTACAAAAACCTACACCGGGATGAAACCCAAAGAGAATAGCCGCTCATAGTGAACAGAACGTATCGGCGGATGATTGAAACTCGAACATGAACATCTTGAAGCTTTGATGATGGTGATGATAATGATTAGGGTTCAGAGTGGATGATGATGATGAAAGGTTTGAAGGATTGATGATGATGAAGATGATGGATTAGGGTTTTGAATTATGAATGATCAATGCGGATGATAAGGGATGAACTGGATGGATTGTGATTGAATGTTGGGGTGTTCTTGGCTCCAAGATAGGTGTTCTATGTTCAAAATTGTGCAACTCCTCGAAATTGGTCAAAACATGTGTTATAACCCATCCCCAATCAACAAACAAGAAAATTTTACGTCGAGCATAAAACGAGGGCGTCGCCGGCACCCAAATGGGGTGACGGCGACGGATCGTGGTTGTCTGTATTTTCCTCCGATGATCTAATCCACTGGCTACGGAGATTTTTGGCCAGTGGAACATCTGGAGGGCATCGCCGACGGCCCAGGGGGTGTCGCCGACGGAAAGCTCCCGAATAGCTCCTTAAACTCCGTAAACCTGTAAAACACAAACCTAATCAAAAGTAGGCTATTCGAAACTAAAAGTTATGTAAAAATAAGCTTAAGCACAATAAGAACACTGGTTCTCGACCACGCATAACATCTCCACACTTGTCTTTTTCTTGCCCTCAAGCAACACTGGTTTTCACTTTCACGTGGGTCGAACGATAAACACACTTCCCATTCTTGAGAAGTAAGCTAAGGTCTATTGTCATACCCGGTTCAAAATCTTAACAATTTTTCAAATATTTAGCAGTAAAGTAATTAATCACATAAAAATAATTATCCAAGATCAACCCACCCTTGAAAGTCACAAATCATACATACCTCTCACAATGTTCTTTACACTCGGTTTAAAATTGGCTAATAGATGATGCATTAGCGCTTTTAATGTAATCACTCAACCCGATTAGAACACGTACCCGCATAGGCTTGTAACTCAATCATTCTGCACCATTGAACACAAACACTAAGCACAAGTCAAAACGTCTTTGATGGGTTGTAACAGGGCTAGGCTAAGGGTATAAAATAGGATATTTTATAAGTGGCTAAGGTGATGAAAACTCGATTTTTATTACAACACAACTATTCTATCAACAACTACTACGAATAAACAACTAAGAGGCAACAAATTTTGTCTCTTATTCACAACTACTACACATCTTTTTGTGCTTTTCTCAAGGATTTTTCATCAAATATTTATATATATATATATATATATATTCACTACTAGACTAAATCGAGTTTTAACACACAGGTTAAAAATAAAAGGCTACACGGTCAAAGGCTAAGTGGGTTGGTCAAATGAAATGTTTAATCTCAAAGTTGGCGACTAAGGGATTAATTTCGGGTAAGGATAAAAATGGTGTAAAAGGAAAAGGTTTACCTAACGCCTTAATCATTGTTGTGCTCGTATTCAGTCTATGGTCTCAAACGCATCAAAAGTTGCAAGTTCTACAATACGCGACTAATGGTCCACTCTACCAAAGAAATATATGCATATATGATGTAGAAAAGTGGCTCAAAATCTCACGTACAAAGGATATGGTATGCGATATGTACAAAACGCAAGTTCCTTAGGCGGATGATTCCCAAATAACCACCCGCTAAATACCCGTCATGTAATTAATTTGAACTTGACCATGACAAAAGACCACATGGGTTGTGTCATTCCTCATTAACTTAGTTACTTGTGCATTTTAGTTTGCTTCAAACAAAGACATTTTGAAAAGTTTTTGAAATTTTCCTCCATCCCATACTTGAGGTCAACATTGTCCTCAATGTGTGTTTAAATGAAAGGGTTAAACTCGAAAAACTTTTTCTCTCCATCCCCACACTTGAGGTCAACATTATCCTCAATGTGTAGGAATAGAGCTTTTAAAATGCACAAGGGATGTGACACGCCTAACCTTCCCAAAATTTCACCCTGGAAAATAAAATACAAAATACAATCCACTTAAGCTAACTAAAAATTCAAAGCTAAAAAGAAACGTATCCACCTGGTTTACGCTCATTTCTCGTGTGCTCTTCTTTCTTCAACAAAAATGGCCGTCTCGCGAACATAATGTACCTACAAATCTTAACCCTTGTGTAGAAGCAAGTTTCTCACAACCATTAAAACTTGTTAGTTACCTGGTTCTACCATTTTTATAAAAAATTTAGCAAGCCATATTTCTATTCAACTTTGACTTTGTGAAAAATATTTTACAACAACAACAAACCTAACTCATTTTTCGTAGGAATCACAGTTGCATTTAGCGCATGCAACAAGCCCTTTAAGCCTCCTGATAGCTCGGGAGGACGAGGGAGGTCTCGTGAGGGTTATATAGGGAACACACCAACAAAATTCATTTATCTACTAAATAAAAAGAAATATACAAGAATATACACAAAAGAAAAGATCATACAACAACATAAAATATACCAAGCACTATCTCTGGTAACGCTCGTTGGGGTTAACTGGCGAGTATGGCTGGTATGGATATCCTATGAGGGCTGACATCATCTCATTGAAATCATCAAGGGGCCCTCTTTCCCCTTCTGCAGGTGTTTGAAACTGCGACGGTATGAAGTTGGAACCGACCCCTTCAGGCCAATGTGGAGATGGGTCGGAAGGTCCGGATGGGACGGGGAGGTTTTCATAATTTATCCAAGGGGTGTGTTCTTGGTCTGGTCGTCCCGCCTCCCAATCTCGATGATGGCGCTCTTGGTCATGGAGGTGTTTGGCATTATTTGTTGCCATTTGTTGAGTTGTGGCCATCGCATGCCATCAACGGTCTTCCAATGCATTATGCTCAACGCGGAAGTGCTCTTGCTCTTCCTCCCACTCTTGCCATCTGGACAATTCATGCACCCGGTACAATTCCTGTTGTTCCATATAGGCCTGTTGCATGGCTCATTGCTCTTGTTTCCTCTCCCAATGCTCCTGCTCTTTAGCCCCGTGAGTAGCCTCCTCGGCCCCCATGAGCTTGTTGTTGGGCCTCCCAGTTTTGTTTCCATTGCCTTCTTCTTTGCTCATATTCCTGATTTTCCCTAATACTCACAAAGACATTATCGTATACATCTTGATGTCCCCGGTTGTAGTTGGGATACCTGGGTTTATGCCTGTTGGGCACAAAGCTTGCTACACCTGCCGAAATCTCTTTGTGTGGCCGAGCATACCTTCGACGCGGTCTGCTCGGACCTTGAGGCTCATCCTCATCTTCCTCATCTATCATCTCCTCCTCCCACATAACTTGTGCCGCACTAGGGTCAACAAACTGGGATTGGTGACCTTGATCATCAGATACTGTATACTGGTGACCATAGACTTGAACTTGTATCTTCCAGTGTTGCTTAAATGAGACAAAGCAGATTTAGTCCACAGGCTTTGAAACCCAAAGCGACTCCGGTGGTAGTCTGTTTTGTTGCACAATCGTTGCACTGATTAACCGCACATACGGTATCGTCTTCCGCATGTAGGACTCACGAGTGTCCCATGTGTTCATCATAACAATGTGCCACCATGATAACTTTGGCACCCCAAACGACAATGCATGCAAGACCCTACAGTCCGGCCCCTTCAACTTCCCACGGTCTCCATATCTGACCATGATATTTCAAGAGAGATAGGTGGAAGAATTTTGCCTTCAACAGATAATTGGCTCCTCAAAGCCACTCCACCATCCGAATACTGTAAGATCGATTCAACCATACCATTAGGATCTATAACATTTATTTTGTTGTCCAAAAACTGACCAATGGTACAGTAGAAATACTCGCCAACCCCCAAAGAATCAACCTGGGCAATGCAGTTCATAGTCTCAAAGGACATCACCATTTGACCTCTGCCTGTGTCACCAACCAACTGCCACGTGCTCGGTAAGGAGGCCAACCATTAACAGACCACCGCTAAATAAACCCGTGGTATGATATCCTCACACCAATCCAAAACTCCCTCCCAATCGAGCCTTTCAAACATTTAGACGATCCCAATCATCCGAAATTCTTCAACATTTACTGTTCTTTCCATCACAACCCTCTCCAGAATGGTGGTAGACACACCGTTCACCATCTTCCATTTCATTTCAAGGCGTCTGTCATTAAACCTTGAAAGTGGTTTCCTCTTATTATTATCCCACGACTCACCCAGATTCTCTTGTAACGCTTCGCTTTTTGTAACTTTCTACTCTTAGTAAGATTGTTTCGAAGTTCTATTTTTGGAAAGTCTAAACCTTGTAATCGTATCACATTCCGAATCATTGTAAACCCAAGGCTTTGATTGTAATCGAATCAATCTTTTATAGGAAATTCGCAAACTTTATATGCATTTATACTTATGTTCATACACATATTCGTTACACAATTTATAGCTTCGAATTAATTCATGGATTCTTATTGTGTAGTCATAAAATAACGTTTCCATCAATAAGAAAATGAGTGATTTAAACACAAAATACTTAAGCATTTGTCACCTCGTAAATCTTGTCACGTTTATATTATAAGATTATCACTTAAACAAGTCCTTTTTTTAGGGTTATATAATATCCTTACACTTGGTTTTAATCTTCCAAAAAAGTCATACTTTTATTTTATATAATGTATAACAATTAAACATTAAAGAAACCAATTATATTTATAAAATAACAAAAAAAAGAAAGACAGCTTGCGGCCGCAAGCTATTAAGGGGATTCAATTCTTCTTATTTCAAGTTACATAACCAACTAACCTCGTTAATGCTAACCTAACTCAAACCCTAATCTTCCCTCTGTAAAAGCAAGCCTTCCCCCATCCATTTCTCACTTTTACAAGCCTCTAAACACTTCAAACATCCTCTCAAACTTCCAGAATTCACTGTTGTGATACTTCAGTTTGCAAGTGAGTTCTAACTCACTTCCTTTGATGTTCAAACCTTGTTTCTTCATATAAAACACTTGGATAACCTCTAGGAAGTTTTTCACAAGTTTGCTTGGGCAAACTAAGGTGAAACCTCACCATTTTGAGGTCTAAAAGTGTCTTCAACTTTCGGCTCACTTTTATCTTTTCATAGCTTCAAAAACATCAAGTTTTCTTCATGTTTTCTTCCTCAATAATGTTTTATAAGCCTCTTGGGATATTACCATAGCTTTTCCATGGAAAACCAAGGTGGTACAATACCATTTTTATGGCCAAACATTCTGTTTTGGAAGTTGAACTTGTAAACTTTTTCTTAACATGTTTTCTCTTAACAGCTTTATGCTACTTGTGCCTCTATTCAAGCCCATGATTAGTGGGCTAGCTAGAGTTGTTTCATACAAATTAAGAGGTATAAAATACCTCTAAACTTGTTGTTTTATAAAGTGTCTTAACCCATAAGTGTTGAAACCATCCAAGCTTACAAGCTTGTGTTTTTGTAAAGGTGTGATTACATGGAGGCCTTGGCTATCCAACTTTCAATCCACCACCTCCTTGATGATTTCTATCCACTAAGTTGTGTTCAACCTTCAATTGAGTAACAAGGCTATGACACGTCCCCAAACGTTGCCATGTTCGGGATGCACGCACCTAGCTTGCTTACTTGGTCGATACATAGATTACTGAAGTATCTTACTTTTAATTCATTCATGACCATCCGGATTGTCCTTGTGTCAATTTGGTTATTGGTAAATCTTACGAAAGAGGCTAAGGACGGTTATCCTCCTACCTCCATGCATGACTTCTATGACTTCCATGAAATCCATGTCTTATATGATAACTTGATAATATAATATGTAACATATATATGTAAATAATAACTATAACCGAACCTTTGACAATGACTGTATGGTTACTTATCCTAATACTAGGTTATTTTATCTAAGACTTAACCATCGTTACGATTCTATTGGCGTGACCCATAAAACCATAAACACCCTACGTGGCTTATAGTGTCAAAAACGAATGTTAAAGTCTAGATAAATACCTTCAACAATACATACTTTTGCATACTTTAAACTCCTAAACTAATGAACTCCATTATAATTCCAATACTCACACACCCACGTTTCCTTGTGTAGGATAACTCAGTGTTCATCCTTTAATCAACCAAACACTCTCACTGATCTAAACTTTGCAAAACCGTCAGTACACTCGACACCCTTTTACGCTTTACACTTTTTGGGTGCGATATGTTAATCTATCCTGAACACACTAAATCACACTTATATTTTATGCAATCACACAAACAATCCATCATGCATTCTATAGTTATTTGATACCCGATTTGTTTACTTGGAACATTCTTATGTGATACTAATTATCATTAACTTCGTACGAGCCTCCCCTTAACATGTATAGCGCTATAGGAGTAACGCACCACTCGTATTCTTGTGGTTACATTAAGTTTAATCTATTATGCGATGACACTTGGGGATTAACTTGTAGTTCACATGCCTTGTTTACATTAATCTCATATGCTAGCTTATCATGTGGAGTTGTTTAAACGGTTTTATTACTTATGCAATGACTCAAACTTGTGTACTCGCCAATACTTTGTATTAAACTATACTTTTTAACATGTTGCAGGTTGAGGATGTTGATGTGACGAAAACTTAGTAGGAATGGCATAGAAACACACTTAGAATGCTAAGTTATTTATTTTATTTTGTTGAACTTATCTTATTTGAATTTACGTTGTATCGGAATTATGTTGTACTTGACATTTGATGAATGAAATGAACTGAATTGTTTAATTAAATATTGTCACATTTAGTGTTATGATGTCTTGAGCAATCTTGTTCATCTCACTAAGATGTTTCCACCATCGGTTGGGGTGTGATAGATTGGTATCAGAGCCATAACTATAGGGAATTAGGTAGAATTGCCATGTTCGAGCTAGTCTATAGTTTAAGTGACCAACTTGACCTTTCTTGATTCATGCTTAAAATGTTAATTCTTCCTATTAGCTTCTTCCTAGTTCTTTTTGTCTTAATATATATGCAATGTGTCTTTCCTAAGACACTTACACAACTTACACACTTGAAGACTTGAAGACACTCATACTATAGATGAGACGATCTCACCAAAATAGGGGTGAAACCCACACTTTGGTGGTCACTCTCAATCCGTGTGTTCGATTTTACACGAAATTACCCCATCAAGTTAGGAGTGAAATCCACACCTTGATGGAAATTTCCATTTCATACTCTAGTGGAACCTTACCAACGAGTCGAAATTCGCTCCTCGTTTGGTATGTACCAACCACACCTAGGATACGATGTTTTCAAGTTAGGGGTGAAACCCGCACCTTGCCAACTAGTCCCATTCCTCGATTTTCAATCTCACCAACTTTCGATTTTTCGATCGGTTAGAGACATGTAGTAACTGGAAGGGTAAAGTGTCGTTAATCGCTTCTCGACGAGAGCATTTTACCTATAGGCCAAAGCACGTTTCTCTAATTTAAAACCTGTTACCTCCAATGTTTTATTAAGCCTATTGTTTATGTTATCTCAATTATTATGCGTTTTAAAACTTGTTACCTCGTTCGTTTCTAGCCCGATGCACAACTCGCACGCCTTTCGAACCAAAAATAATAATAATTCTTGTGAACCAACTAAATTTATACTCCTTACGCAATCATACGTGTTAATGCTCTTGAATGCTTGTATGCCTATGCTATCTATGTGAATTCATACGAGTTACGTGATACTTATATGCTCGAAAACGATTTTTATAAACACATTATAATCAAAGCCTTAACCTCTCTTCTATTGTCAACCCTTTAGATGTCTTTCTCACAAAGTGTCATCGGTAAGAAGAAGTCAAAGTCCCGCTCCGACTCGATGTCAAGAGGGACTGTATGAAGTTCAGGCCGAGCAAATGGCCAAGGTTATCCCGGACATTGTTAGCAAGATCCAACCCTCGCCAAACGCCGACTAACCCCATGCCTCCGTCGACTCTAAGGTCGAAGCACCTAAGTCGACATTCACCTTCAAGCAGTTTTGTTCTTGCAACCCACTACCTTTCACCGGCAAAGAGGACGCCACCTAGTTACTGCAATGGTTCGACGCCATTGAAGTAACCTTTCTCCAAAGTAGTTGTCCCGACCACCTGCGTACCATCAACGCAACGAGAGTCTTCCGATCAAGGGCTCTTGATTGGTTGACCTCATAGCGAAATGCTCGTGGGAATGATGTCGCACACGCCCTCCCATGGACCGAGCTCAAAAAGCTGATGGAGAACGAATTTTGTCCCCCCACGAACGCCAAAACTCGAAAATGAGTTTTGGGACCCGAAACAGGTTGGGAACGACAACGCCGGCCTCACGGCCCGTTTCAAGCAGCTGAGTGCGATTTGCCCTAGTCAAGTCGACACCACTGAAAAGGCGATTGCCAAATACATACGCTGCCTCCCTCCTCACCTTACGGACCTCGTTGATGCCACCTCGCCCAAAACTCTCGAGGAAACCTTTCGCCTGTCCGCCCGAATAAATAACAACCACGTTCTTCATGAAGCCTCCAAGGCTTCATTGAGGAAAGCCCACCAAGCCGCCACTGAAACCCTCATCGAACCTACCTCACCCAAGCCCCAAGAAGCAACAACAAGGGCAAGAAGCGGAAGGCTTCAAGCCAGAACTTCGCGGTAGTCACTCCGCCAAACCCTCAACCCTCCCAATAGCTAGCTTCAGCCAACCCCGAGCCCATCAAAAGGGCATACACTGGGCCACATCCCAAGTGTAACACCTGCCCTTACCACCATCCATTAACGCCTCTTTCCGACTATGCTCTAGCTGCAATAGGTATGGATACTTTGCTCCGCAATGTCGAAGTGCTCTGCAAGCCCCCGCCAACCAAGCCCGAGACATTACCGCACCCTAAAACCCCGCAGCAAACCAAACCCGACCACCTGCTACCACAACTCGTGCCTGCTTCAGATGCGGAGATCCCAACCACTTTGCCAACACCTTCCGCAGCGCAACAACGACAACAACCAGCAGCAACATCAGCAAGCTCGTGGTTGAGCCTTCGTCATCACTGCCGCACAAGCTCAAAAAGCCAACGATGTTATCATGGGTACGTTTCTCGTTAACAATGTTTGGTGTCTATTTAATATGGTGTGGATAAAAGTTTTGTATCCGTTGAATTCGAACCATTGCTTAAGTGTAGACGTTCTAAGTTGCCTAAATCATTCGAAGTCAAAGTCGCTGACGGAAAGTATGTCACTGTCGATTTTGTCCTCTCTAATTGTTCTTTGAATCTCAACGATCATACATTTTCCATCGACCTCATCCCCATGCAAATGGGTAGCTTTGATATCATAATAGGCATGGATTGGCTTAGGCAGGTCCATGCCAAAATTGTTTGTTCCGAAAAGTTCATTCGTCTTCCCCTTCCCAATGGTGACTCCTTACACGTCTATGGCGAGAAACCTTCCAAAGGTCTCAAGCTTATGTCGTGTATCCAAGCCAACAAGTACTTGCGTAAGGAATACTTCGCCTTTCTTACCCACATTGTGGAAAAGAAGGACAATAGTCCGAGCGTGAGTGAGGTTCCCGTTGTTCGTGATTACCCTGATGTCTTCCTAGAGGATCTTCCTGGTCCTCCTCCTCCTCGTTCGGTTGACTTTTGCATTGATCTCATTCCCGGCAACTCCTGTCGCAAAATCCCCCTATCGCGTAGCACCCTCGGAGATGCAAGAGCTATCTAGCCAACTTCAGGAACTCCTTGATAAAGGCTTCATACGCCCTAGCACATCCCTTGGGGCGCTCCCGTTCTATTCGTCAGAAAGAAAGACGGATCCTTCCGAATGTGCATTGACTATCGTGAGCTCAACAAGCTTACGGTCAAGAACCGGTATCCTCTTCCACATATTGACGATCTCTTTGATCAACTTCAAGGCGCGACTTGCTTCTCGAAAATCAATCTTCGCTCAGGTTATCATCAACTTCGAGTTCTCGAAGAAGATATACCCAAAACCGCATTTCACACACGTTATGGGCACTACGAGTTCGTAGTCATGCCTTTTGGTTTGACTAACGCACCTACGGTTTTCAGGGAGTTGATGAACCATGTATGCAAGCCTTATCTCGACCGATTCGTGATCGTCATCATTGACGATATTCTTATCTATTCCAAGGCGCAAGAAGAGCATGAGCAACACTTGCGTCTCATCCTCCAGCTTTTGCGTACTGAACGTCTTTACGCCGAATTCTCCAAGTGTGAATTTTGGCTAAAAAAAGGTTCAATTCATTGGTCATGTCGTCAACGAACTCGATATTCACGTTGACCCCTCAAAAATCAAAGCGGTGAAGAATTGGATTACTCCTAAGTCACCCTCCGAAATTTGTTGGTTTCCTCAGTTTAGCTGGTTACTACCATCGGTTTATCTCGAATTTCTCCAAAATCGCCGACCTCTCACTTCCTTGACTCAAAAGGATAAACCTTTCGTTTGGAGTTCCGAGCAAGAGGAGTCTTTTCAAACGCTCAAGTCAAGCTTTGCAATGCTCCTATCCTACCCTTCCTGATTGTACGATGACTTTGTCGTGTATTGCGATGCCTCAAAACAAGGTCTTGGTTGCGTTCTGATGCAACGAGATAAGGTTATCGCCTACGCGTCACGACAACTCAAGATTCATGAGAAAAACTATACTACGCACGACCTTGAACTTGGTGCAGTTGTTTTTGCATTGAAGATATGGCGACACTACCTTTATGGTACAAAGTGTACGGTCTTCACCGACCATAAGAGCCTCCAACACATCTTCAATCAAAAGAAACTCAACATGCGTCAACGTCGTTGGGTGGAATTGTTAAACAACTACGACTGCGATATTCGCTACCACCCTGGTAAGGTGAATGTTGTAGCCGACGCACTTAGTTGGAAAACTCATGTTATGAATATACGTTGCTACCAAACCTTTGGAAGCTAGGAGCTGATTCGCGAGGCGCAATACTCAACCGTTAGTGAGGGTAACCTCGATAATGAGTTGAAATGTGGTGTCGAAAATCAACTCATAAACAAATCCAATGGCATCCTTTACTATCTTGATCGCATTTGGATTCCGAACTGTGACAACCTTCATGACCTCTTGATGTGTGAAGCTCATAATTTCTGATATTCTATTCGTCCCGGTGCTGATAAGATGTACCAGGACCTTTGTAAGTCTTATTGGTGGCCTGGCATGAAGAAAGATATTGCCGTCTACTTTTCAAAAGGCCTTACTGGTTCAAAGGTAAAGGCCGAACATCAACGTCCCTCTGGCTTACTCGAATAATCGAAAATTCCTGTTTGGAAATAGGAGAGTATTGCCATGGATTTCATTACCAAACTCCCTCATACATCGTCTGGTCACGATAGTATTTGGGTAATCATCTACCGTTTGACCAAATCTACTCACTTCCTCCCCATACGTGAAGACTACCGAGTCGAAAAGTTGGCTCGTATCTACACGGATGAAGTTATCTGTCGCCACGGTGTCCCCATTGACATTATCTCAGACCGTGATGGTCGTTTCACTTCCTGTCTTTGGCAAACGTTTCAAAAAGCTCCTGGTACTCACCTCAATTCTCAGTACTACTTTCCATCCTCTGTTTAATGGTCAAACCGAGCGTATTCAAACTTTAGAGGACATGCTTCGTTCTTGCGTAATAGATTTTGGTGGAAACTGGGATATGCACTTGCCTTTGGTTGAATTCTCGTACAATAACAGTTACCACGTGAGTATTCAAATGGCACCTTTCGAGGCATTATGTGGTCGCAAGTGCTGATCACCTATTTTTTTGCACGATATCGGGGAAGCTCAAATCACCAGTCCCGAGCTTATACAAGAGATGACGGAAAAGATTTTGCAGATTCGGGACAACTTGCTCAAAGCCAGAAATCGACAAAAGAGTTACGCAGATAAAAGACGCAAGCCCTTGGAATTCAACATTGGTGACTTTGTACTTCTCAAGGTATCCCTTTGGAAGGGTGTGGTTCGTTTCGGAAAAAAGGAAAGCTCGCTCCTTGCTATGTGGGTCCTTTCAAGATTCTCAAAAGGATTGGCAAGGTAGCCTACCGAATGGACCTACCACAAGAGCACAACAACGTTCATCCTACTTTTCACATCTCAAACTTGAAGAGATGCCTACCGAAGAAGGCTTCCAAGTCCCACTTGAAGACCTTCAAATCAATGAGACCTTACACTTAGTGGAGAAACCAGTCGAGATCATGGATCGAGGTACCAAGAAATTAAGGCGCAGTCGAATTCCTATCGTGAAGGATCGGTGGGAAGGAATACGTGACGCTGAGTTTACTTGGGAACTTGAAAGCGACATGAAGACTAAGTATCCGCATCTGTTCGCTACATCTTCCTAAATTTCAGGACAAAATTTCCTAAAGGAGGGGAGATTGTAATGCTTCGCTTTTTGTAACTTTCTATTCTTAGTAAGATTGTTTCGAAGTTATATTTTTGGAAAGTCTAAACCTTGTAATCGTATCACATTCCGAATCATTGTAAACCCAAGGCTTTGATTGTAATCGAATCAATCTTTTACACGGAATTCGCAAACTTTATATGCATTTATACTTATGTTCATACACATATTCGTTACACAATTTATTGCTTCGAATTAATTCGTGGATTCTAATCGTGCAGTCATAAAATTTAAACGTTTCAATCAATCAAGAAAATTAGTGATTTAAACACAAAATACTTAAGCATTTGTCACCTCGTAAATCTTGTCACGTTTATATTATAAGATTATCACTTAAACAAGTCCTTTTTTAGGGTTATATAATATCCTTACACTTGGTTTTAATCTTCCAAACAAGTCACACTTGTATTTTATATAATGTATAACAATTCAACATCAAAGAAACCAATTATATTTATTAAATAACAAAAAAAAAAAGACAGCTTGCGGCCGCAAGCTATGAAGGGGATTCAATTCTTCTTGTTTCAAGTTAAACAACCAACTAACCTCATTAATGCTAACCTAACTCAAACCCTAATCTTCCCTCTGTAAAAGCAAGCCTTCCCCCATCCATTTCTCACTTTTACAAGCCTCTAAACACTTCAAACATCCTCTCAAACTTCCAGAATTCACTATTGTGATACTTCAGTTTGCAAGTGAGTTCTAACTCACTCCCTTTGATGTTCAAACCTTGTTTCTTCATATAAAACACTTGGAACCTCTAGGAAGTTTTTCACAAGTTTGCTTGGGCAAACTCAGGTGAAACCTCACCATTTTGAGTTCTAAAAGTGTCTTTAACTTTCTGCTCACTTTTATCTTTTCATAGCTTCAAAACATCAAGTTTTCTTCATGTTTTCTTCCTCAATAATGTTTTCTAAGCCTCTTGGGATATTACCATAGCTTTTCCATGGAAAACCAAGGTGGAACAATACCATTTTTATGGCCAAACATTCTGTTTTGGAAGTTGAACTTGTAAACTTTTTCTTAACATGTTTTCTCTTAACAACTTTATGCTACTTGTGCCTCTAATCTAGCCCATGATTAGTGGGCTAGATAGAGTTGTTTCATACAAATTAAGAGGTATAAAATACCTCTAAACTTGTTGTTTTATAAAGTGTCTTAACCCACAAGTGTTGAAACCATCCAAGCTTACATGCTTGTGTTTTGGTAAAGGTGTGATTACATGGAGGCCTTGGCTATCCAACTTTCAATCCACCACCTCCTTGATGATTTCTATCCACTAAGTTGTGTTCAACCTTCAATTGAGTAACAAGGCTACGACACATCCCCAAACGTTGCCATGTTCGGGATGCACGCACCTAGCTTGCTTACTCGGTCGATACATAGATTACTGGAGTATCTTACTTTTATTTCATTCATGACCATCCGGATTGTCTTTGTGGCAATTTGGTTATTGGTGAATCTTACGAAAGAGGTTAAGGACGATTATCCTCCTACCTCCATGCATGACATCTATGACTTCCATGAAATCCATGTGTTATATGATAAACTTGATAATATAATATGTAACATATATATGTAAATAATAACTATAACCGAACCTTTGTCAATGACTATATGGTTACTTGTCTTAATACTAGGTTATTTTATCTAAGACTTAACCATCGTTACGATTCTATTGGCATGACCCATAAAAACACACCAGTATAGTGTCAAAAAAGAACGTTAACGTCAGATAAATACTTTCGACAATACATATATTTGCATACTTTAAACTCCTAAACTAATGAACTTCATTATAATTCCAATACTCACACACCCATGCTTCCTTGTGTAGGATAACTCGGTGTTCATCCCTTAATCAACCAAACACTCTCACGGATCTAAACTTTGCAAAACCGTGAGTACACTCGACACCCTTTACGCTTTACACTTTTTGGGTGCAATATGTTAATCTATCATGAACACACTAAATCATACTTATATTTTATGCAATCACACAAACAATCCATCATGCATGCTATAGTTATGTGATACCCGATTTGTTTACTTAGAACATTCTTATGTGATACTAATTGTCACCCCTTAACATGTATAGCGCTATAGGAGTAACGCACCACCCGTATTCTTGTGGTCATGTTAAGTTTAATCTATTATACGATGACACTTGAGGATTGACTTGTAGTTCACATGCCTTGTCTACATTAATCTCGTATGCTAGCTTATCATGTGGAGTTGTTTAAATGGTTTTATTACTTATGGAATGATTCAAACTTGTGTACTCGCCAATACTTTGTATTAAACTATACTTTTTAACATGTTGCAGGTTGAGGATGTTGATGTGATGAAAACTTAGTAGGAATGGCATAGAAACACACTTAGAATGCTAAGTTATTTATTTTATTTTGTTGAACTTATCTTATTTGAATTTACATTGTATCGGAATTATATTGTACTTGACATTTAATGAATGAAATGAACTGAATTGTTTAATTAAATATTGTCACGTTTAGTGTTATGATGTCTCGAGCAATCTCGTTCGTCTCACTGTAATGTTTCCACCATCGGTTGGGGTGTGACATCTCTCCCATACCCAATCTTGCCTAAACAACCTCCCATCATTTTCCTCTAGTGCCTCAACTGTTCCCACTTTCTTTGCATTAATGCAAAAGAAGAACCAGCTCTTAAAGATGTGCCTTGACAAGAAACCTCGCATCTCTTCCGACTTGCCATATCTACAAATAACAATGCAATGAGAACAATTAAAATTTACTCTAAACAACAATTCAACTCATACTATGAACACAACATGCAATGTTGAACCACATTTAATCATTAGATGTAAACTACTAATTTAAATATAAAAAATATCAAGCTTTACCATCTAAAGATCAAGTTTCATAATGTTTATTCCTAAGTTTATAAAACTTTAACGAGGTTTATGATCATGTTTTTGTTCGATCATGCAAATAAACGAGTGCAATTTCATCACTATACTTGTTGCATGTTCAATCCCCCACCCAAATCAAGTGTCCACCCAACTAAAGCTAGAACATCATACACTACTATAATAAACAACCTACTCTTCAACAAAAAGTTTAAAATTTCGGAAGAAATTAACAAACCATATGATAATCATGCTCAAATTGAAGTAAAAATCATACCTTTAGTGTTGTAGATTCGAAAGAACTAAGAAAACCCGACTTTCAAGTTCAACAATCTTGCAAATGAACAAGAATTGATGAAAACCATGATAGGGGTTTTGTACCTCTCGAAAATCTACCCAAAATAGGCTAAAAATTTCTTGATTTGGTTGAGAATTGAAAGAGATATGAGTGATCGAAGATTATGGTTCTTAGAGAGGTAGATGAAGAAGATGAAGGAATTGGTAGGGTATGGTGAAGATAAGTGAAGAGATTTATTGGTTTATAATGAGGTATGGGTTAGATAAGGTTCTCTCAGGTCAGTTATGTTGTTTAAATGAGGTTCGGGTCGAGTTTCGATGGGTTTAAAAGGGTTTGGGTCTGAATTTATACGCTAGAACTCATTCAGCGTCGGCAGACAAACCAAGGGTCGTCGCCGACGGCACCTTGGACCGTCGCTGATGCATCCCCTATTTGGCCAAAACTCTCTGACAGTCTAATCCTCTGTCTACGCTACATTGCACCCGATGGCCCCCATTCTTCACCGTCGGCGATGGCCTGGGACCGTGTCGCCGACGCAAGCTCAGTTTCCTTTTTTTCACGACACCAATTAAACACATATATCATTTACAATTCTTACCATCCCCTCGAATAATCGTGTATTGTCCTCAATACACAAAGCGAGTTTAAGACATACCTTACGTCTTCATGACCCGTTTGCGATATCCGAACTTCAGACATTAAAGAGATTAGTATGAAACGACAACAATAAAATACATAACAATATGCACAAACAATAAAAATGGTACAAAACTCTACATAATTGTTCCTGGTCCTTTAATTGACCGCATAAGTTGGCATGCTTACCAAAAAGCTTACCAACTCCGTGTTTACATTCTTGTCTCCTTGTTTCCATCAAGAAACAGTTTAAGACGATGACCATTGACCATTTGTTTTAACCCATCTTTTGGGCCCTTGATGGTAACATCACCCAACTTTCCGACCCGTGCAACCACATACGGGCCCATCCACTTACTCTTTAGATTACCAGGAAAAAACTTGAGCCTCGAATTGTGTAGCCAAACCTTTTACCCACCACAAATTCCTTCGGCTTCAACTTGGCATCATGTGCTCATTTCATACCATCCTTATATTTCGAGGGACACTCATATGTCTCATCCCAAAGCTCTTCCAATTCACACAACTTCAACTTGCGTTCCTTCCCTGCATCATCATACTTAACATTAACTTCTTTAATAGCCCAAAAAGCACGATGTACATGTTCAACTGGCAAGTGACAATTTTACCGTAAACTAAGCGGTAAGGTGTAGTGCCAATATGTGTTTTATGTGTTGTTCGATAGGCCATAAGGCATCGTTCAACTTTGTTGACCAATCCTTACAGTCTGCTCGAACGGTCTTTTGCAAAATTTCTTTAATTTGCATATTCGACACTTCCACTTGACCACTTGTTTACGGGTGATAAGGGGTAGCAATTCGATGGTCAACACCATACCATTTTAGTAATTTTCCGAAATTAAAATTCTTAAAATGAGATCCCCCATCACTAATGATCACTCGGGGAATCCCAAATCTAGAAATAATATTGGTTTGAAGAAAATTGCAAACAACGGTGTGGTCGTTTGTTTTGGTGGCGATTGCTTCGACCCATTTAAATACATAATCTACCGCCACCAAAATATACAAATTCCCATGCGAATTCGGAATGGGTCCATGAAATCGATTCCCCACACATCAAAAATATCGACAATGAGAATCAGTTGATTGGGCATCTCATTCCGCTTGGAAATGCCCCCTAACTTTTGACACTGAACACAATTTTTAGCAAAGTTGAAAGCATCCTTAAAAATCGTTGGCCAATAAAGGCCGCTATTGAGCACTTTATGCCTCGCTTTGTGACCACTAAAATGGCCCCCACAAGCAAAAAAATGCAAGTGCGTCAAGACACTCGGGATCTCATTGTCCGGTATGCATCTCCTCACAACTTGATCCGGGCATATCTTGAACAGATCTGGTTCTTCCCACGTGTAATATTTAATTTGCGAAAGGAAGTGCAATCTTCTCCTCCTATCCTAATGAGCCGGTAAATCACCTGTCACCAAATAATTAATAATGTTAGCAAACCAAGGTAATACCGAAACCTTTAAAATATGCTCATCTGGAAAAGATTCGTTAATCTCTACACGGAAAGAACCCTCTTCCACCAACAACCGGGACAAATGGTCTGCAACCACATTTTCACTGCACTTCTTATCCAGTATCTCTAGATCAAATTCTTTTAGCAAAAGAACCCATCATATTAATCTTGGCTTTGCATCCTTCTTTTCCATGAGGTATCTAACCACAAAATGGTAAGAATATATAATTACTTTGTTACCCCAAATATAAGCCCGAAATTTATCCAATGCATATACCACCACGAGTAGCTCTTTTTTGGTAGTACTGTAATTTAATTGAGCATCCGAAAGAGTCTTACTCGCGTAGTATATAGCAACGGTTTCTTTTCTACCCTTTGACCCAACATGGACCCCACTGCATAGTCACTTGCATCATACATAATTTCGTATGGTAAAGACCAATTTGGTGATTGCAAGATTGGGGCCTCATCCAACTTCTTTTTTAACACATTAAAGGCATTTTGACAATCTTTGTTAAAGTCAACGGTTGGTCTTTAAACAACAAGTTACACAAAAGTTTTATTATATCACTAAACCCTTTTATAAACCTTGTATAAAAACCCGCGTGAGCTAAGAATGACCTAACACCCTTAACACTCGTGGGATATGGCAAGGTAGAGATGACTTGCACCTTTGCACGGTTAAGCTCTATCCCACGACTTGACACTACATGTCCCAACACAATCTCTTGAACCATGAAATGGCTCTTCTCCCAACTCAAAACTAAATTTTTCTCAACACATCTTTTCAAAACTCTTCCGAGTTGGTCAATGTAGGCATCCAACGATGACCCAAAAATTGAGAAGTCATCCATGAAGATCTCTAATGACTCCCCCACCATATCTGAAAAGTTACTCATCATATACCTTTGAAAGGTGGCAGGGGCACTACATAACCTAAATAGCATTCGCCTAAATGTGAAGGTACCATATGGGCAAGTAAATGTAGTCTTATCTTGATCATCCGGATGGATAACAATTTGATTATAACCCAAATACCCATCCAAGAAACAATAATATTTTTGACCCGCTAACTTTTCAGCAATTTGATCAATAAAAGGTAAATGGAAATGGTCTTTCGAAGTTGCGGAATTCACTTCCTATAATCAATACAAATACGCCACCCGGTTACCGGCCGAGTGGCGACCTCTTCACCTGCGTTATTTATGATGACTTGAATGGCTGCCTTTTTGGGAACAATTTGCGTAGGGCTCACCCATTTGTTATCAGAATAAGGGTATATAATACCCGCATCTAGCCACTTAAGTACCTCCTTCTTGACCACATCTCGCACATTCGGATTCAACCTCTGTTGTGCGTCACGAGAAGGAGCAATACCATCTTCAGTGATGATCTGATGCATCACCACAGAGGGACTAATTCCCTTCAGATCTTCAATGGTCCACCCAATAGTTGCTCTATTGGTGACCAACACTTCCATTAACTTCTCTTCTTGCGCCTTGGTCAAATTTGATGCAATGATAACTGGTGGCGTGTTGCCCTCACCCACATAAGCATGTTTCAAATGCTTGGGCAACACCTTTAATTCCACAATTGGAGGTTCTACCAACGTTGGCTTCAGCTTGGTGTCAATCTTCTCTGGAAGACTTTCCACTTGGTGTGTCCAAGGTGGTCTTCCTTTCTTCACCGCCATCACCTTCATTTTCCTCTTCTCTTCATCTATGCTCCGATTTGTCTCTATTTGCAACCTGTCAAATATAAAACACTCCTCTATTGTGTTTCCTCCTCGATATCCATGTCGCAAAGAGGTATACACTCGTCAACAACGTCTGTCATATAGCATTCGTCTCTAACTAGAGGATCCGTTAGTCCTGAAAAACATTTAACCGCAACCGATGGTTACCGAATGTCATGTCAACCATACCCGTTTTACAATTAATTTGGGCATTTGATGTTGCCAAAAATGGTTGACCGAGAATAACCGTTGCTTGCTTGGTTCGCTCCAACGAGACGTAATTGAGCACTAGAAAATCCACCAGATAGTAAAAGTTATATTGGTCATAGTGGTGTTGGCCGCTTGAAGTGGATCAAACTCATATTGGTCATATAGACTACCCAGCAGAATGCTCACACTTGCCCCAAGATCCGAGAGTGCCCGTGTCATTTTAAATTCTCCAACTTGAAATGGAGATAATAGGCGCCTCCGGATCTTGTAACTTTGGTGGTAGTGCACCCGAAAGAATCGAGCTCACATTTTCAGTCAACTCAAGTTTTTTTGGAAACTTGTGAGTTCGTTTCTGGGTACACAAATCTTTCAAGTACTGTAGCATATGAAGGCACTTGTTTTATAGCATCCAAAAGTGGTAAATTTATTTTTACTTGTTTAAAAATTTCCCACATCTCTTCTTGATGGGAACCACCTTTGTTTACCACTTTTTTGGATGGTCCCAACAAACCTTCGGGATAAGGGGCGGTATTAACCTCCACATCCTTTTCCTTAGCCTTCGAGACGGGGACGGTCACAACGGGTGTGTTTTGTCATTTAAGGAATATTTTCGTTTTGACCCGTTTAACCATCAACTCCTTCATCATCACTAACATCTTCCACCACCCCTTCGACAAACTGGAGTGATGGTGACACTACACCGGTATCTATGACTCGACCACTACGTAAATAAATTTTATTTACAGGTATCTCACATGTGTTCTTCGAGCCGAACCCTTGATGCTTAGGGTCCACCGTGGTATCCCTTGGCAATCTCCCGTCATTTCCTCGCATTTGCGCCATCTCTTCCGCAAGTTGACCTACTTTCTTTTCCAAATCCTTATGCGATTTGTCACGTATCAAGAGGTGATCTTACATTAACTGCTGAGTTTGTACACTTTTCTTGACCCTAGATTGCGACCTTTGGAGAACAATCTGCCAGCGAGTTTAGGTCTTGTTTAGTGAACCTTAAGATCTCGGTAGCCAAAACTTAGTTATTTCATTCCGAGAATCGTGAGTGAATTGTCATGTATCTTGCCGAGGTAGCTACTTTTCCATCATCTACATTCACCTAAATTCATTATTTGTTTGCTTTACTTTTGTATTTGCTCTCTTATTTAATTTTAGTAGTTAATATAAATCCAAACACTCATTAAACATTATTAGACTATGACTCGATAAAAGTTTAGTATCGAGAGTTGTGCCATTGTCTCCATGGAGTGATACTCGGTCTTACCAACTTGACTAAACAACGACTGGTACACTTGTCAGTTGTGTGTAATGTCAGTCTGACCATTTAATTTGGTGTTTCTATATAACATATAAACATTTTACACATTAGGATCCTACAACATCAAAATTTAGGATCCTCGACTGAAGTGGTGTTGTTGTCTCCGACAGTCTTTTAGACTTTTTTTGTTTTTCAAGTTTCCTAAATAGCAGCTGGTTAGTCTCCTGATGGTTCATCATTTTGCTGCTACACCTAAGCAAACATTGAGAGGATATCATAATTAGAGGCGAGGACTGGCCCTAACAGTACTTCGGATCTAGCACTAATGATCCCAGTAGACGTAGTCTTCATTTGATTCGTCGGATGAGGAGGAAGTGGGTTAGCTACCTCATAGGTTGCAGTGGTAATAGAGGATGCGGTTAAGGTTGATTTGGATTGAGAAGCCACTTTCCTCATAGTGGCTAGCAAATTTTATGGTAAAAGAACTAAAGAAATCAAATAGGTAACCAAATTTAGAAAGTAAGGTAGTGTGCCCTTCGAAATAGTAAGTTTTAGGTTGAGGATCCTAGAATAATCGTTCGGATCTTGATTTGGAAAACAAGTTTCTTGATTGTAAAGTAAAACAAAAAAGTACAAATGTAATGAATGTATGATGGAAATAGTAGTAAAAGTGAACCTAAACGATTTGTTACGGGGAAAAGGTGTTGATATCTACGAGAGATGATCGCCGGCACAAAAACTGTCATACCCCGACCCGTAGAGGAATGGTATGGGGTATGATTGATTGCTCAAAGCTTATAATAACTATTTAAAGGTTGTAGTATTTAGAGCATCATTACTAAAATTGTTTTGATCAAAAATCAGTTTAAGGATAATGTAACCAAATCTGATTTTGTGAGGTAGTGTGCTTGAATATCAAATGATTGAATGATCAAAAATGAAATGTAAATGGCAATAAACATGATGTTTTTACGAGGAAAAAGCCCTTGATCTTTAGAAGAACTCCGGCATAAAAAAACCTCGGATAATGAAAACTATCACTATCCACTATATTGCACAATAAGGATTACAACTTTGGATGCGATCAAGTGTGGTACAATGATTGTTTGCTAAATGTGTTGTGAGAGCTCTGGTTTGCGATGTGTATCTGTGTGTTCGTGAATGTGAACGTATATCTAATAAACTTGATCAAGACCTTTTGATATAAACTAACAACCAAGTCCGATTTTCATGGTAGACCACGTCTAAGCTCATGAATGTTAGTGGAAATCATCACGTGCAGCATCTCCATCGAATATTGACCGAGATTCTAGCTAAGACTTGGTCCACACCGTTCACAACCTACATATAATTATTAGAAAACATGGAAAACAACTGTTAGAAATCATAAGTAGAAATAAGGATCCTTGATCCTCAGACTCCTTCCACCATTCACTAAGGATAAGTGATCCAGGCCTGGTCTCAGGATAATGATCTATATATAATGAAATTTTACCTCTAATGGGATAGACTATAACCATCATCACATTATATAGGGTAGAGATAAGGTCAAGTATTCATTTAAAGTTTAAGAGATCCACTTTTAAATCCTTATTCCAGAAGTAACTCAGGTACTCTCTCTTGTTCTTTTTATCTTCTCAATATCTCATCCGCATTCTTCCGATCATGACTAAGATGACTACCAGATCTTCTCCAAATAAGAGTCAGGATACTAACGATGTACCCCAAAGCCAAAACCTTCTACCAAACCCTTCTTAAGAGCTCTGTAAGTTTACTGATCTAGAGATCGATAGCTTGCACCCCTGTTTTCCACCAAAAACCATTGTTCGGCCATATGACTCAACATTGAAGAGTGATGCTATCTCCTCTATTTGGGTGTGCTTCCCTATCTTACCCTTTCTTCTTGGCTGTTCGTTCCCTTTCCCTGATTTTACTCAAAGGTTCTTTACCCTCACTAGCATGAGCTACAGCCAGGCTATGCCAATGCTTTGTAGGGTTTTGTACACTCTCGAACAAATCATCAATAGAGAGGGGATCGATTTCAGTCTACCAGAACTTTCCTATCTCTATAGCCTTGTCACTCACGATTCCTATTGTCTCTTGCTCAAAGCCCAACTCCAACAGGCTCTACCTCCTTAAATCTACTCAATATGGTTCCACCTGGAAGAATCAATTCTTCTTCGCGAGAAGGGATTCTATTCCACTCGGGGATAGTTTACCCAAAAAGTGGATCATGAAGGGTAGGATATAGGATCCTTACATAGCTGCTATAGGAGGTCATGCTTATGTTGATAACTTGTTTGCTTTTCCTATTTGCATGTAATGACCAACTTTGCCTGCCTTGCGAATTCACCGGGAATTGAAGAGAGAGTTGTTGCGTTTTGGGCTCTTGATTCTACAACAGAATTTTCAAGCCAAGAACAAATGATTCAGAAGCCAACACTTCCACCTCCTACACAATGTCGAGTAAGTAGTTGTACGCTCGTGATAGATATAATTTTGTATGGAAAATGTTGTATAAAATAAGAAGAGTTATCTTTTCCATTGATGACGTAGGCACTCAGAGATCCACTAGTAAGTCGGTCACCAAGTTTGGCCTAGATGATGTTGACAACATTATCTCTCCTCGTTCCATTAAGAAGGAGCTGGCCAAAGGCCCAAGCTTTCCGGAGCCAAAGGCCATCACCACCAGGGCCAAAGCGGGGTCTAAATGGAAAAAGCCTACGGAGGTTGAGAAAGACGAGGTCCAGGCTGAAAGGCTAATCCACGACTTCATCACTGAGGTAAAGATCCTTGATCTTTTCCTATTACTTTTTCATTTAGTGAAGGATCCTTTATTTTGAACATGTATGTTACCCATTGCAGAGGTCTGTTCGCTTAAAGGCACATAAGGATAAGAGCTTGGCTGATCTTGAAGATAACCTAGCTGATCTCTTGTCTATAGCCGCTGCCAAGGACAAGACGACTTCCAAGCTGGAGAAGGAAAACAAGCTCCTGGAGAAGAAGATCTTGGAGGCAGACATGCAGGCAGGGCGGAGATAAGCCAACCGAAGAAGCCAAGAGTTGTGCTGCTCAAGCTATCCTCAAGGCCAGGATCAAAATTGTCAAAGAGGCAATGGATCCTGCCTTCGACCGATCTTCATGGGATTTGGCTGGATGGGAGCAGAGACTCTTGAGCTTGGTGATGAAAAGGAGCTGGAGCCAGTACAGATGCTGGAGGCTTGATCAAGCGGGGCCAAGGAGGTGATCAAGGTTGCTGGAGGTGAAGCAGGAGGTGTTAGTGCAGCTGTAGGTGGTGCTGCTGAAGTGGGCCATGAAGGATAATCTAGACAAGGCCTAAGCCCACTTTTTAGGATTTGTGGTTTTTGTTTGATGGTGTTTTAATTCTGAACAATTTGGGTATGTAACTCTTAAACAATAGGGGGTGGAAAAGGTGGAAGGGGGTCCTTCTTTTCATGGAGAATGAAGCCTTTACACCCCTCGCCTTTATTTTCCTGCATCTTAAGAACAATTAGTATGGACACCCTACATCAACCCAAGTGGACGGGCCATGTTTTGCTGGTAGAAAATTGGTTTGTCGTTTTGACAACTTTTTGACAAGGTTTTAATAAAAATTATAACCTTTAACAATACTTTATGCTGCATTCTTATTTCTGAAATTTTGTTCTGATATGTTTATGTTTATCATCAGCTTTATAATACAAAAACTTTGAGAACTTTGGATCGTTAAAAACGTGCTAATTGTCTATCATAACAGCTTTGGAAACTATGATAACATATATGATCATGGACCATATATCCTTAATTGAAGGGTTTATGGTGTAGTCAATAAGATAAATAAAATTAAGGACAAAACATACCGGAGAACCCAAGTTAGAATTATATATCCTCAGAAACTACCTTTGTATAAACAAACCGGTCATCATCAGATAATTTTTAAGGATGCAGGATCCTTTCAGAATCAACTTGGGAATTCCCAAAGCTCCAAAATCTATTGAGATCAATTGGGTTTAAGTCAAACAAACTAAGGACAACTTGGGACAAGCCCAAACTAGGGACAAGCCCACTTGAATGACATGAAAATACCAAAACCTTAGCTAACATGAAAACATTAGAAACCTTAGGATAACAGATGTATGGTACATCTACCATTATACTTGAGATCCTACATATGGCCAACAACAATGAAATTGTCAGCCACTAAAGCGTGTACTTGTCCTATTGTCTCGAACCATACTTGGATAAACGTGCGCTACTTGCAGGGTGTTAAAACCCAATTCGTGTGAAAGGTGAAAACATTTAAACCTTAGAAGGTATAAGATACCTTAAACGTGGGAGAGAGGTGGCCAACCCCTTGATCCTCTATTAAGGATCTTAAACATTTATGCAAAAGCTTAAAACTTGGTGAAATTGGATGTTAAGTATCTCACATCCTTTTCTTATGATTAGTATGAAGTAAAGAAAAATTTAAGGTTAGAAGTTACCTATGTAAGGATCCCTGATCCTTGTCAAATAAAACATTTCTTGAGATGAATAACATTCCCTGCTCTTGGCAAGAGATCACCTTCCATGGTTAATAGGCGGTATGACCCCTTTCCTACTTCTGCTTCTATAAGGTAGGGGCCTTCCCATTTAGGTGCTAACTTGCCATCAGCTGGGTTCATGGTATTCTGAAATCCTTTCCTTGGAACAAAGTCTCCAACTTGAAATCGTCTAATCCTAACATTCTTATTGTAAGCTCCAGCCATCCTTTGTTGATAACTACCCATCCTTATTCTTGCTAAATCTCTGAGCTCATCCACATCATCCAAGTCTTGAGTCAGATTCTCACTGTTTGTTTGAGGATCACGGATGCTTGTTCTGGCTGTAGGAACCACCATCTCTATTGGGATCACTGCCTCAGTTCCAAAGACTAGAGAGAAAGGAGTCTAGCCTGTAGCATTCTTTAGAGTTGTTCTATCTGCCCAAAGGACATATGGCAACTCTTCAGCCACTTTCCTTTCTTGGATCCAAGTTTCTTCTTCATGTTATTGATGATAATCTTGTTACTTGACTCTCCTTGGCCATTAGCTTGTGGCTGAACTGGAGTGGACGTTATCATCTTGATTCCCCATCTGTCATGAAAGTTAGTAGTTCGGTTCCCAATAAACGGGGATCCATTATCATATATAATATCAGAGGAATTTCAAATCTAATAATAATGTTTATTTTAATGAAGGATATAACTTCCTTTTCTCTGACTTGAACAAAATCTTCTACTTCTATCCATTTGGAGAAGTAGTCAGTCATAGCTAGCATAAGTACTTTTCCTTCTGGTGCCTTTGGAAGTTTTCCCACTATATCCATTCCCTATTTCATAAATCACCAAGAAGAAATAATTGGATATAAAGGCTTTGCTGGTTAATGTAGGATGTTGCTATGTCTTTGGCAAGCATCACATTTCCTTGCATAATCTATTGCATCCTTCTTCATTGTGGGCCAGTAGTAGCCTGTTCTAAGGATCCTTGAATAGTGCTCTGGCCCTAGTGTGGTTTCCACAGTTTCCTTCATGCAAATCTTTCAAAATCTCTTGAATTAATGGATCCTCAATGCATCGCAAGTAAGGACCTGCAAGAGATCTTTTATATAAAATATTATTTAATATAATAAATTGAGATACCTTGCCTGAAGGCTCTAGGACTCTCCCATGTGGGAATTTCCCCATTCTGAATGTAGTTCATAATTGGAAGGATCGATGACCCTGAATTTGGTTGCACATCACTGGGTACCACTGGAGTATCCTCAACTATTTCCAATTCTTCATTTTACTCGATTGCAGGAAAAAGAATACAGATAATAGGTATCCCCACATCTTCTAGTATCTTTAAGGATGATCATAAATTTGTCAATGCGTCAGCCCCAACATTTTCTTCTCTAGGTACTGTGTTTACTGAAGGAATCGAAAGCATTTGCTAGTTTTTTTGACAATTTCTAAATATTTAATTAATTTCTCACCCTTCACAGCATATGAGCAATTGTAATGGTTAGTAATTAGCAACGAATCTATGTACACTTGAAGATACCTAATCCTCATTTGTTTAGCTAATTGCAAACTTGCTATTAGGGCCTCATATTCTGCTTCATTGTTAGTTGTCTGAAATTCACAGGCAATTGACTAGGGTATTATGTCCCCCTGTGGCGATTTTAGTAGTATCCCTAGCCCGGTTCTTTTGACATCTGAGGCTCCATCAGTGAAAAGTGTCCAAGGATCCTTGGTCTCTTCAAGCTGTTGGTTCAGCTTCCTTTTGTAGATCGCTACGAAAATCAGCACAAAGTCAGCCAAATCTTGAGACTTGACAGTAGTCCTTAGTTCATACTTTATATCATATGCGCTAAGTTTGGCTGCCCACTTCGCCATTCTTCCTGACATTTCAGGTTTCCTGAAAACATTCTTAATAGGAAAATTAGTTTTCACAATAATAGTATGCGTTTCAAAGGAGTGTCTAAGTTTAGTGGAAGCCATGATTAATGCAAGAGTTAATTTCTCTAAATGAGAGTACCTGGCTTCAGCATCAAGAAGTCTTTTACTTACATAATATACCAGATGTTGTTGGCCTTTGTGATACTTAACTAATACTTCACTTATTGCTTTACCTGAAACAACTAAGTACAAGGATAATGTTTCACCATCCTCTAGTTTCATCTGGGTTGGTACTAATGATAGATAATCCTTGAGAGCCTTGAGTGCAGCTTCATGCTTCTCAGTCCACTCAAATTTCTTATTCTTCCTCAGGATATCATAAAAATCCTTGCACTTCTCTGAGGACTTTGAAATGAATCTTTTAGTGTCGCGATCCTTCGTGTTGATCTCTGGACATCCTTGGCATTGGAAGGGGATCTGGCTTGCTTCAATCCCCTCTCTTGGTCACCATATATCCTAGGAACTTTCTAGCTTTAACACCAAAATGACACTTTGAAGGATATAGTTTCATGTTGTATTGATCAACTTCAAGATCCTTGAGATGATCCTCTCCTCTCTTGGACGTGACCACCATGTCATCTATATATACTTCCATAGTGTCTCCAATCTGCTCTTTGAACATCATGTTGACCAGTCTTTGGTAGGTGGCACCTGCATTTCTTAGTCTAAAAGGCATTGCAATATAACAGTATATGCTAGTAAGAGTCATGAATGCTATATCCTATTGATCAGATGGTTCCATCTGAATTTGTTGGAATCCAGATGAAGCATCCATAAAGGTTAGCAACTCATGTCCTGATGTTGCATCCACTATGGAGTCAATGTGTGGATGTGGGAAAGGATCCTTGGGACATGCCATATTTAGGTCTATAAAATCGTACCCTTCACTTTCAGTTTTTCTTTTGAACAACCACCACATTGGCCAACCATCTTGGATACTTAACTTCCCTAATCATACCTGCCTTCAAGAGTTTGTCTACCTCCTCTTGGATGATAAGGTTCCTTTCAGGTGAAACTTTCTTCTTTTTTGATGAATTGGCCGAAAAGATTTCTCAATTCCAAGTTTATGTGTTATAATATCTTTAGATATACTGTCATATCCTCGTGTTTCCAAGAAAAAGTAGACTTCCTTCTTTTTAGAAAGGATACTAGATCCTGCTCTACACTGTCAAGGATCCCAGATCCTATGTAGACTCTAATTTCAGGATCCTGAGGATCCAGCATTACATCCTTGATGTCTTGTTCTGCTGCCTCCATGACACTACTTGGAGGTTGCTGTGATTTCTATGCTGCTCTTGGTTGTGATGTCGGTTTCATTGAATAGGTATAACAATTCTTAGCTTCTTGTTGATCACTCTCTATCTTCAATACCCCCCAAGGTGTTGGTAATTTGACACATTGGTGGTAGGTTGATGGAACAGCTTTCATTTCATGAATCTAAGGCCTGCCAAGGATAACATTGCAACAAGACAAGCAGTCCATAACACAAATTTTTTTATAGAATTTACCCTCTTGATATATAGATTGGGAGTTTGATGTCCCCCAACATGTTCTTCGTTTAACCGCTGAATCCCACAAGGACATATGATCTTGGAATTATCTCTATTTCTGGGATATTCATCTTTTTGAGGATATCAAGTTGTATGATGTTCACAGAGCTTCCACCCTCGATGAGGATACTGCAAACAAAGTGATTAGCTATAAATAAAGAAATAACTAAGCCATCATGATGAGGATCCTAAATATCAACACAATCATCCTCATCAAAGGATATAACTTTCTGCTGAGTTAGAGTGGAGGTCCTAATGGGCCTGTCTCCATTCTCCTACTTGGTTTCTTTGGCATGCGTCTTTTCCGCCAAGAACAAGGTTCCATAGATATCTGATCCTCCAGATATAAAGTTTATAATATGTGCATTGGTTGGAGGGGGAGCAACTTTCTCTGGAACATTTTCAGGATCCTAGATCCTTGACTTTTTCTTGCTCAACAGGTCTTTTAAGTCCCCTTTACTGAGGAGATAGCAAATTTCTCTCCTTAAAGCTATGTATTCATCCGTTAAATGCCCAGAGTCTCCATGGTATGCACACCACTTAGACTTATCCTTGAAGGAGTTAGACTTATTGTTCTTCTTTGGCCAACCTAGCTTTTTCACCTAAGTTCTGCAAGGCAAGCATGAATTCATTGTTATTAACAGAAAAGTAATATTTAGATATTCGAGGAAATTCCTCCTCCTCATCATCTTGTTCAACTACATGAATATTTTGATTATCAGGTCCGGAGTACTGCTTGGATCTGTTATTCTTGTAGAAGGATCCTTACTTCTTGTTGTTATACTCCTGTTTATTAGAACTAGTGATTCGGTCTTGTATTCTCTTATCATCCTCTAATCGGATGAATCTCAGAGCCCTATTTCTTACTTTGTCCTAGTTCCTGCAAGGGGTCATGACAAGGTCATTGTAAAATGGAGAATCTTTTTGTAATCCCATTTTAAATGCCTCAACAACAGTTGCAACATCTAGATTAAAGATTTCTAAGGATTCTCTACCAATCTTAGTTACATAATCCCTTAAGGATTCATCACGAGCCTGGGTTATCCTATAAAATTCACTAGTTAGCATTTCAAAAGTTCTACTACATGAAAACTGATAATTAAATATGTTAACTAAATGAGAGAATGAAGTAATGGAGTAGGCAGGAAGAATTAGCAGCCATTTGAGTGCTGATCAAGTGAGTGTGGATCCAAAGCCCTTACATAAACAATCTTCTTTCAACCTTTCTTGAATGGGATTTATTTTCATTCTCTCCCAGTATTGAGCCATATGTTCCTCTAGATCAGTTGTTCCATCATACAACTTCATATTAGGTGTCTAGAAGTGTTTTGGAATCTCTTCCTGGCATATATATGGGTGGTGCAAATCGAAACACCTTGTGACTTCCATCCGGAATTTCAGGAATAGGTTTAACTATCCTCGAAACGTTGGATATCATATCCTTGAGCTTTTTGTAGCTCCCTGGCTATGGCCTGACTGATCCCTGCATCTTGCATGAAACCATAGTTAGTATCCATAAAGGTGTTATTAGAATGGTTACCTCCCTTTTGACTCAAAGGTGGTATTGAAGAAGCGTATTGAGGATAAGAGATGTCTATAGTCATAGTAGGGCTGATGAAGCAATAGTTTGCATTGGAATGAAGTCCCCATCATGGACTTCAGAATTTCTAAGTGGTTGAATCCTTGAGGATCTTTGATCTTGAATGATGTTGGATCCAGGATACATTGGTGCTGAGGGCCTTGATGGATAATCCATGGATCCTTGAATCCAAGCTGAGGATCCTTGATGCTGAAAGTAGGATCTCTGAGACTACTACATTCCCTGTGATCCTCCCGGTTGGTAGAAGGATCCTTGAGGCTGAGTTGTCTCAAGTGATCCTTGCCGAAGGATAGAGGATCCTTGAGGTTGGTAGTAGGATCTCTAAGGCTGCGTCATTGCTAGTCATCCTTGCTGAAGGTTGGAGGATTCTTGAATCTGGATATTGGATCCCCTAGAATGCTGGATTGTTGATGATGGAGTAGCAAAATCCAATGAACTAGGCATTAGTGGAGACTGGTCTTCTGCCAGTCTCTTCTGCTTCTTGATTTCATTGATTTCGCGAAGGATCCTCTAGTTAGTCTTGTCTTGCTGCTCCATGTAGCCTTTCATCTACAACATCAAAACAGAAATATCATTGTTAGTTGTACTAGAGGAAGAAACAGTAGAGGTTTTTGATCCTGTGAAGATGGATGAAGTCTTCTTCTGAGCATTTTCAACATTTTTCTGAAATGTTGGGGGAATGGGAAGCAAAGGCATACGGTTGAGATGAGGTAACCGCCGGCATGGCACTTGAAGTAGCTTTCCCCTTAGAGGACATGAAGTTGATGGAAATGAATGAAAATTCTTAGAATTGAAGCACCATTTGCCCCATGGTGGGCGCCAAATAATTTTGGTCAAAAAATGGTTTAAGGATAATGTAACAAAATCTGATTTTGTTAGTTAATGTGCTTGAATTTCAAATGATTGAATGATCAAAAATGAAATGTAACGGGCAATGAACACGATGATTTATACTAGGAAAAAGCCCTTGATCGTTAGAAGATCTCCGGCATAAAAAACCTCGGATAGTGAAAACTATCACTATCAACTATATTGCACAATAAAGATTACAAATTTGGACGTCGATCAAGTGTGGTACAATGATTGTTTGCTAAATGTGTTGTGAGAGCTCTTGTTTGCGATGTGTATCTGTGTGTGTTCGTGAATGTGAACTTATATCTAAAACACTTGATCAACCCCTTTCGAAATAAACTAACAACCAAGTTCGATTTTCATGGTAGACCACGTCTAAGCTCATGAACATTAGTGGAATTCATCACGTGCAGCATCTCCATCGAATATTGACCGAGATTCCAGCTAAGACTTGGTCCACGTCATTCACAACCTGCATATAATCATTAGAAAACATGGTGAACAACTGTTAGAAATCATAAGTAAAAATAAGGACCATTGAACCTCAGACTCCCTTCACCATTCACTAAGGATAAGTGATCCAGGCCCGGTCTTAGGATACATGATTCATATATAATGAAATTTAACCCCTAACAAAAAGGTCACACATAACATAGAAATTAAATATTATTACAAAGTTCCAAATTCAAATAAATAGATGAAACATAACATAGCGGTTATTACTAAGGCAGTCCTACATGTCTTCAACTCAAAATCCGCTCACCCTTGAGTACCTGAATTATGCGTAAAAGAGTTTTGGATCAGCAAGCATGTTGGTGAATAGATTTGGTTTTTGATGTGCGCAAAATGCAACATATAAATTAGATCAATCAAGGTATAAAACAACCATTTTTCGGTACTTACGCTGGAAAAAACATGTTTCTTTGTTTACTTTTAAATTACATGATCAAAAGAGCTTAAACGAGTAAAAGGAACAAATTAATAGCAGAAACCAACACAAATACAAAGAGGAAGGATTAACACAACCTGCTGAACTCCCATCCACATCTAAAACAACAAAAATAACAGAAGAAATGCTTAGGCATGGGGCCGTGCCAAGTCAAGATTCTCTACAGATAAAGACAACAGCAACAGACAAACCAACACGGGGTCATGCCAAGCAAACATGGGTCGTGGGCAACTATAAGATTCGCAGAATCTATGATAGTACAACAAGTACACTGACCATGGGGTTATGTTATGACACCATGAGGTGTGTTAGTACAAGACTTGACATCTGAAGTTAAGGAATAGAGAGAAAAAGATGACCATAGGGTCGTGCCAGGTGGGCACGGAGCTATGTCTACCCTCTGCTTCCAGCTATAAATAGAGGTGCTTGGTTCATCATAAAGATATCCCTGGCAAACCATTTCTCTCACACTTGCATCAGTCCACCACCACTACAACACCAACACCCACCACCATCATCCATATTTCATCTTTTAGAGTGTGTAGTAGTCTCGGGATCCAAATTGATCGTAAGAGTTCTTGTCAAGCAAAGACCATGCTTGGATAAATCTCTTACATCACTTGGTAAGACAAATCTTTTACGAATTAGTTCTGATTTCCAATCTTTGGCAACTTTTTATTTGGGCATGTGTTAATGACTTTTATAACTAGTTATTGAAAGTGAACTTTGGTTAAACATTTCTTCATATTTTGTTGATTCACTCATTCGTGTCTTTACGGTCTATATAGAATGCGTTAACTGTGTAGAAGGGGGTTAGAAGGGTGTTTGGGTAAAGTTCTTGTCTCGTTCAGTGTATAGATTCTGCGAGGACTTGGTTCAAGCTTATTAGGACTTCCCTTGAGGCAGATAGCATCAAATCAGGGGAAGTAAGAGCGGCTTGAACCCCTTATAAATAAACTACTATTAAAACTTTAGTCGCCCTTGCAGGAGTGTATCCTTGCTGACTCAGACTATTATGGCCGAGGGTAGCGTTGCCTTCACAAGAGGGGGCTACCACTTTTCGTATTAATAACTTATTTACTTATCTTTCAATATTCCGGCCTTTTGGGACTGTATACCTGCTGACTCAGACCAATATGGCCGAGGGTAACGTCGCCTTCACAAGAGGGGCCTACCACTATAACTAAGATAATCTCTTAAAAAGCCCAAAGTGCGAAAATTATCAAAGGATACATAAAAGAGGAGTCAAAACCAAGTGATTCTTTGTTGTCTTTTTGTTTTTATTTATTTCTTTACGTTCTTACATTTAGTTTATCTTTTAAAACTTTTATCAAAATTTGGTTAGATTAGATGTTAGCGATAAGCCGATATTAAAAGCTCTTGTGTCCTTGGACGACCTTGGTATCTTACCATCACTATACTATGTCCACAATGGGTGCACTTTCCCTAACGTGTGTAGAGTGGTAGTATTTATCGTGTTTTATAAATTTAACGATTGATCCATGAGTAAAAAGTGCTTCAAATATAACAAAAATTATAATAACACGCGACCACGTCAAGTTTTTGGCGCAGTTACCGGGGATGCAAGGATTTTAAGTAAGCTTAAAATTAACGGCCTAATCAATTTCAGTATTTTTTCAAAACTAAGCGCACGTTTTTAAATTTTTTTTATTATAGTAGGTCTGCCACAGGGCCGTGCCAATTGGCCATGCCTCCGTGTTGCAGAAATTCAATTAAAACATTTTCAAACGCCAAAATACATGTTCGCCCATGGGGCCATGCCACTACAACACGAGGCCGTGGTCATCTCCCCGTTAAATTTTATTTTTCTGTTTTCTGATCCTGAGGCTTGTTAATCTTCTGGGTATTTTCTAATGGAAACTACTCAGAAGATTACAACTACTATTAAATTGAGGATGATTACGAGGAACCATATTGTACCATTTGCCGGTGAATCTCATTCGGTGCAACATTGTTACCTCTTTCAACCATCACCCTCATACACCACAAGTGAATAACCAAGGTTTGAGCTCTCAAAGTCAAGCTTTTATTGGGACACCTACTCGTTTGAAGCATACGACATGCCACCATCAATCGTACCCGAAGCCGAAAGACTTATACAAAGTCTCAAAAATCTAGAACTCTTACTCAAGAAATTTCGCGAAAAAGAAGAGACCATTTGTTCAAAAGAGGTAAAAATAGAGGAACAACAAAACAAAAACTCACGCATGAAGCAAACCACAAAGAAGGTAAGCCTAAAGATGATGCTTTCAACAAAACAAAACTTTCAAGAAATTTACATTTTACAAGCTTCTTTTGAAAATCATTGTTTAGAATCGTCTCATGTCAAGTTTTTAAAAGAGTTAAACACTACTACTAAAATCAAAGAAATAGTTAGCATTAATTTAACAACTGATCAAACTTCACTAATACAAGATGAACACTATAAATTAAACACAAAACCGGTACCATGCTTTTGTCAAAACATCTTCGTTAGTAACATGTTAATTGATAAAGATCTTTGTGTTAACAAAATGCCAAACTACATTTTCGAAAAATTAGGTACTAGTGATCATCTTCCTCTTAAAATTCCTATTTTTTTCTCTAACCGAAAAATGAAAAAAGGTAAGGGGATGATTCAGGATGTCTTAATTCAACAAATCAAACGGTAGTACCCACCGACTTTATCATCCTAGATGTTGCCCACTTGCATTGGAACAACCATTTATAAAAACGCATCAAGCTTTGCTCAAACATAAACACCATAATCTTCCCACTAAACTTGGGGCCAACAAAGTGAACTTTGGTTAAACATTTCTTCATGTTTTGTTGATTCACTCATTTGTGTCTTTACGGTCTATATAAAACGCGTTAACTGCCTAGAATGGGGTTAGAAGGGTGTTTGGGTAAAGTTCTTGTCTTGTTCAGTGTATAAATTCTGCGAAGACTTGGTTCAAGCTTATTAGGACTTCCCTTGAGGCAGATAGCATCAAATCGGGGGAAGTAAGAGCGGCTTGAACCCCTTATAAATAAACTACTATTAAAACTTTATTCGGCCTTGCAAGAGTGTATTCGTGCTGACTCAGACTAATATGGCCGAGGGTAGCGTCGCGTTCACAAGAGGGGGCTTCCACTTGTCGCATTATTACTTATTTAATTATCTTTCAATATTCCGTCCTTGCGGGACTGTAGACCTGCTGACTCAGACCAATATGGCCGAGGGTAACGTTGCCTTCACAAGAGGGGCCTACCACTATACTAAGATAATCTCTTAAAAAGCCTAAAGTGCGAAAATTATCAAAGGATACATAAAAGAGGAGTCAGAACCAAGTGATTCTTTGTTGTCTATTTGTTTTATTTATTTCTTTATATTCTTACATTTAGTTTTAATCTTTTAAAACTTTCAAAAGTTTTATCAAAATTTTGTTAGATTAGACGTTAACGATAAGCCGGTAATAAAAGCTCTAGTGTCCTTAGACGACCTCGGTATCTTACCATCACTATACTATATCCATGATGGGTGCACTTGCCCTAACGTGTGTAGAGTTATAGTATGATATTGTGTTTTATAAATTTAAAGCTTGATACAGGAGTAAAAGTGCTTAAAATATAACAAAAATTACAACCACACTCGACCACGTTACTTTTTATTTAAAAACATTTTGGTTTTATTATTTTTTTAGAAAATTGATTTTATAACATGGAATATCAAATGTGAAACTAGGTCTTTCAATATAACAAGAATTCAACGCATATCTCATAAGCAACACAAACAAAACAATATTAGTAACCATAAATATATGGAGATCCAAGCCCCAATAGGCGAATCTGCGAATCAATGATGGTGATGCCGACTTCGACCCATGGTCGTGGGGAACCGGTCTGCTAGGTGCATCCACATGAAACCTGTGACACAAAGCGAGTAACACATGGATCCACATATTGGGAAACAATGACACATAGCAACATGGGACACGTAGCGACACATCGAATGGTATGTTATACGTAGAAATAATAAATTTAAAGTAAACATGAAATATATCCCAAAAGATTTAATGATAAAAATGAGGAAAAGAATTTGAATCTACTCACTGATTACGTTCCTACTTAATCTTGGGAGACACAACATGATTTGGGAAAATCTCAAAAAATGAAAAAATCACCCTATGTATAAAAATAATAAAAATCTAAATACCAAATAACAAACATAAACTATATAATGACATAGTATGTATTGTTCCTTATAACACGTTGATTACTTATATGATTGCTAAGCAAAACTCTTAATTTATACAATAATTTTATATGTTTATAAGAAAACTCTAATTTAATATTATGTTTAAATATCCCTTGTGACACATTCAATAATAATAATAATAGTATAAATCTCTAGACCATTGCCGATTTTTATAACATGCTAAAACTAACATAAGTCTATATAACAGATAGTTTATAAATAAATCAAATTTTATGTTGGATGATAAAAGTGTGTATGTATCTACACTTAATTTTTTTAGTTTTTGAAATTATTTAGTTTGAAGAATTCATCATAAAATATAATTGTGTCAAATCACATTTTTAATATAACAAGAATTATTTATTGAAACACCAACTTAAAATAATTATTTCCTTTACTTGATCATAAGATTCTAAGGGGTTTTAAAATCTTGAGCCTATCATAATAATCAGAAAATAATAATCTTGATTTCCACATTAATAAGTTTTCCATGATTTATATAATTTTCATTTTATATTATACGCTTAATGTGTGGATCTGCTATCCAACAACAAGCTCAGGTCTAATATGTGTAACCTAGTCCATAAAGTATGGAATCCATTTTAGATTAGAGATTACTTTTCAATCACCGTTTCTTTAATATTGTAAGCATTTACGAGCCAGAAACAATTGGACAGGGCTTCGCCGTCTCGTCCGCGAAACCAATAATTACAAACTCAGACCATTTATAGGACGTCTTACTTCGTGCGGACTATCAGTTCGACCTATTATAGACACTGCTCATAGACGTAGGCAGCAAACATATGTATCAACATTTACAAATTGTGAACTAAAACCTGTGAACTCACTCTTCATTAATTGTTGACACTTGATTTTTACATGTTTTCTCAGGTCGTTAAGGTATCATTCCCGAGAAGGAGCACATCACAAGCATGAAAACTATTTTGTTTACACGTTTGCACCTTTACTTAAGTTCTTCAGTTTGGGAGTTTATTTTAATGCACACTTTATTTACATTTACTTATGTTTCCGCATTTCTTTAACTGCATGGTTTAATTTGTTTAAACGTATTTTTACATATAGAGTCATTCTATGTGACTAGTGTCTTGGATCCTAGTTTGTCACGCGCCTCGCGGTAAAACCCTGCAAGTGGATTTTGAGGGTGTGACAACGTTCCTGGTAAGGGTTGATTACCTAAGTAAGGAATCGTTTTTAGTGCCCGAGATGCGGGAGTGAAAAGCGTGTATGATAGAGTATGAGATAGCCGGTCATAAGCATGAGTATTACGTCATGAAGCCTAAGGATATCATATTGAGAATTGACTGTGATCTAAGGGAAAATCTTGTCTAGAGGATGACTTGTAACATGAAGGAGTTTACCATCCGAGAAAAATTTCCTTATAACACGTCAAGATGATATGGTTGGACTCACAATGCCATAGAATTGAATTACCAATTGCATAAACACAAAAACTAACACAAAATCTCCCATGATTCATCTAACGATGCTTTTGATGGGTTAACAGAGGCATTTATATATAGACTCACAATGCCATAGAATTGAATTACCAATTGCATAAACACAAAAACTAACACAAAATCTCCCATGATTCATATAACGATGCTTTTTATGGGTTAATAGAGGCATTTATATATAGGAAGTACCAATGACGTATCCACCATGCCTCTACCAACTCCATCCACATCGTTATTCGAATCATGATTGATTACATAAATAAAACATACACAGAATTTGCATGACCAGTCTAACGAGGATTTTGAAATTTGATAAGCACATTTATATATATGAAGTATCAGCGGCATATCCACCATGTCCTTATCAAATTTCATCTGCTTCATTATTGGATCATGCTTGGTTCTATGTGACAACGCTACTAACTCATGCACCAAATAAATATAACCACCACAACAACCAAAACTTGATAGAGAAATACTTGTGTCCCTAAACTTTATGGGTTAGGCTATGACCACATCCTTGTCCTTTGCGGTTCAGGTCATGTATTTGTGTATAATGAAATAGAATTAAATCGTGAAATAGCAACAACATGTAAGAACATTAACGTGTAATAATGATGACATTAAGAAAAGACAATAAAACGATAAAGATAATAAATGATTTTAGCATAAAATACCTAAGTCAACAATACATTAACGTAATTGTCTTAGTACAAAATGAAAATGATGATAATTCAAAATGATAACATCGAAACTTCCCAATTTTCTTGGGATTAAAACAGTAAAGAAGTTTTGTTTATTCGGACTTAGATTACACGTTCCCAACATTGTTGTTAGCCCCAACTTGATTTGCATTGTTATTAACGGCTCTACCCTAAGCTGCTTGGTTGGCTTGATTAATTGGATTAGCATGAGCTTGGCATTGATGATGTTCACCAATCTTGGGCAGTTATTTCGAAAGTGAGTAGGGTCACCACAGTTGAAGCATGCTCTAGCTGGTGGCATCATAGGGAGGTTGGGTTTGGTTGGTTGTAGGGTTGGATCATGTTTTTCGGAGGCGAAACCATGGTTTAGGTCGTTGGTATATGGGTTGGGTCACAAGTTGGTTATTAGGGTGAGCTTGGTGTTGGTTAAGTGCTTGTCGCGGAGCAGAGCGACAAACATGAGTTAATTGACCAAGGCGTTCACAATTGGTGCATCGTTGGCATGGGGTATGGGCCTGGTGGTGGAAGTTACAACGGTTACACAATGAATAAGGACCGGTATATTTTTTGTTCGGGCGACTAGCAGGTGCGAATTGATTTAGTGGGGTGGCTGGTATAGGCGGGTTTGTGTTAACCGCATAGTTTCTCCCAATACCCTTACGCTTCTTATTTGAACCAGACTGAGAAGGAGATTCAGCCTTAGTTTCTTTTGCCTCTTTCGGCTCTTTAGTAAGAGCCTTACAAGTTGATCTGTTGACCCTATTACGTTCCAGATGCTTTGATTTTATGTGATTCTCAGTAAGTTGTCCAGCAAGTCGCATAGCTACCTCTAAGGTTTCTTGTCTACTACCTTCCACAGTCCTTTATGATAGGAGGCAAACCCTTGATATACTTCTATATGAGGCGGGTGAGTGGTGTGAATATGTACCTATACATCTTATTCAACTCATGAAACCTTATTGTATGCCACATTATCTCCATTGTCTTATTCCAAAATCCAAAATTCATCCTCAAGTTTCTTAATCTCATGTCAAGGACAAAATTTTTCAGTCATTAGTTCCTTCAGTTGTTACCTTGTCAAAGCTACTGCAGCTTCAACACGTGCGTATTCTTTTTAGTATTCCACCAGGTGAGTGCATTCCCTAACAAGCGGCCCATTGCATAGTGGACCTTGCGATTGTCAGGGCATTCGCAAACTATCCAACTCCTCGAACCAGTGAACAAGAATGGTTGCACGGCGGTGCTTTCGTACGTAGGAGGATCACAGAAGTTTGGCTTAAAGTCACATGAAACAATCCATAAGTTTGTGAGTAGAGATTAGGGACTCAATGTATAGTGTGACAAATGTGAAACTTACGATTTGCGAAAAATGAAAATCCAAAATGCGACATCACATTAAACAAACATAACCATCCAAATCCACTTAAAGTCACATGAAAGTCGAAGATAGAAACAAATTTTATGATAAGTTGATATTTCAAAATGAAACATTGAAAATTGTCAAGGTTTGATACGTTAATAGGTTTTCGTATGTTTTCCATGCGTCACTTTCGTAATTATGTGGGTCCCCACAATTACTCAGCTTTTGCATGGTCTACATATATTCACCCATTGACATACACTTAACTCAAAAACAATAAAATCATGAAATTGATGTATGAACCAAAAGTTAGGGTGATAAGAAATGATGTTGGAGGGTATCCACGACTTAACACATTCACACTTACTTATCAAAGTGTTGTTAGTTTAAGCGACGTTTGGTGTGACATGTTTTGGCCTAATAGGTATCAGTACTCTCATCGTTACTTTCCAGGTAGGTAAACTGGTCCATTATTGGATTTATACGATTACCAGCCTAGACAGGACGTCCTGACTACAAATACCTAACCCTTTAGTTACTACATGTCCGTCACATAAACCCACTTTGACAAGATAGAGAAACATGAATGAAATTTGAAATCAACACAAAATAAAATCCAAAAGTAATTGAAAACATAAATAAATTAGACTGAAACTTTAGATAAGAAGATATAAGAATTATATATCGAAAAATATAGTATTTATATCATATGGTGTGTGTAAAGTGAAAGGAGCGGGAATATTGTAATATTACTTTAGATAAGCACAATGTAACATGTGGCACATAAAACTATGCATGTGACAATTAAAGTGATCATGTGCATGTGTATGCTTTAAATAAATATATGCTAAGACAATTAATCACATAAGCACATAAGGTACTTAAGGTACCTACTAAACTATAGTCTAAGTCTAGGGCTCTAATAATCTAAACCTAGTTTACTATAGTTGTTGGCTCTGATACCAATCTATCACACTTCAACACGCAGTGGAATGGTATGGGGCATGATTGATTGCTCAAAGCTTATAACAACTATATAAAGGTTGTAGTATTTAGAGCATCATTATTAAAATGTCACACATAACATAGAAATCAAATATTATTACAAAGTTCCAAATTCAAATAAATATAAGAAACATAACATAACCAATTTATTACTAAGGCAATCTTACCTGTATCACGCGTAAAAGAGTTTTGGGTCAACAAATATGTTGGTGAATAGATTCGGTTTTTGTTAAAAATGTTTTTGTTTTATTATTTTTAGAAAACCTTATTTTATAACACACATTATCAAATGTGAAACTAGGTCTTTTAATATAACAAGAATTCAATGCATATCTCATAAGCAACACAAAATAACAATATTAGTAACCATAGACAAATAGAGATTCAAGCCTCGAAAGGCGAATCTATGAAACAATGATGGCGATACCGAGTTCGGCCCTTAACCGTGGGGAACCAGTCAGCTAGTGGATCCATGCAAAACCTGTGACACAAAGCTAGTAATATATAGACACATATATTGGGAAACAATGATACATAGCAACATGGACACGTAGCGACACATCTAATGGCATGTTATACATAGAAGTAATAAATTTAAAGTAAACGTGAAATACACCCCAAAAGAGTAAATCATAAAATTGGGGAAAAGGATTCGAATCTACTCACTAGTTGTGTTTCTGCTTTATCTTGTAAAACACCGCACGATTTGGGAAATCTCAAAAGATGGAAAAATCATCCTAATGTATGAAAAATAATAACAATACTAAATACCAAATAATAAACATAAACTATATAATACGACATAATATGTATTGTTCCTTATAACATGTAAATTACTTATACGATTGCTAAGCCTAATTCTGATTTAATATTATGTTTAAATATCCCTTGTGACACATTTAATAATATTTACAATATAATTCCCTAGTCCAATTTTTTATAACATGCTAAAGCTAACATAAAAATCTATTTATTAGATAATTTATAAATAAATTAAATTTTTTGTTGTGATGATAAAAGTGTATGTATATATACACCTTTTTTTTTAGGTTTTTAAATTACCTCTTTATGAAGAATTCATCATAAAATATAATTGTGTCAAAATCACATTTTTAATATTATAAGCGTTATGTATTGAAACACCAATTTAAAATAATGATTTCATTCACTTGATCATAAAATTCTAAGGGCTTTCTAAATTTTGAGCCTATCATAATAATCAGAAAAGAATAATCTTGATTTCTACATTAATAATTTTTTCATGATTTATATAATTTTCATTTTATACAATACGCTTAAAAATTTATGGTGAAGCCAAACGAAGTCGAAAAATTCTCAAAAATTCTATGGATTACTCTATGTTGGAAATTGAACCTTAAAAAAGAATAGATGATAGAAAGCCAAAATATTCTACAATCTCTGATCCTTATAATAAATGAACATCTGCTGAAGCAAAGCTCTATTGAAGACAAAGGTCAAAGGTCTGCCCTAGCAAAGCTCTGATGAAAACTCAAAGGTCTGCCAAGGCAAAACTCTACTGAAGACTAAAGCTAAGGTCTGCCAAGGCAAAGCTCTATTGAAGACTCAAAGGTTTTCCAAGGTAAAGCTCTATTGAAGCTCAACAGAGGATGTCTCATCAGTGTTTACTATCAGACGTATTATATTGTTTATAGGAGTGTTTAGCTTAGCAGACGGTGTAGTTTGTTTTAGTTTGTTACATGTCACTTTCAATGTGACATCAGCATAAGATGCTCAGCTGTTTGCTCTGTACTATAAATAGAACAGTGCATGTATTGTCCTATTCATCACATCATTTGACATTTTGTGTACGAGCAAATCAAAGTGATCTTAGGCTGAGTGGAAGTTTGTAATCGTTCATGCATACGTAAATTCATAAATTTATAAAAGCATGTTTGTGAAAGTAATCTTCCTATTGTTGTGAATTCAAAGTTTATTATTTCTGTTGTACTATTCATACATGCTTATGCACTTCTATTGATTTCATCTTAAACATTCACAGCAATATCAAACTCATATCCTAACAATTGGTATCATAGCTTGGTCAATCGAATTTGATTTAACAATCAATTTAATTTGAACAGATCAGCTCTCACTGCTAATTCGTTTGCTCATTGGATTGAAAACAGAGTAAAAGTTTATTTACGTTCAAAGTAGTTTAAACAAAAACCTGTTTTACAAACAATCGAAAATGTCTCAAAATTCACAAGATCCTCACAACACACGGCAACATGTTTAAACCACTGATTCTCGTCAGATCAGAGTATAATATCTGGCAAAGATGGATAGGTCATGTTCTTGCTCAGCAAAACACTGGTTGCTGGAAGTCGGTAATCTTTGGAACTCATTTTCCAATGATACCGAGTACTCAGGACCCTAACGTCTAAGTACCAAAGAATCCTGAAAATTACTTCGAGCAAGGTTTCCAAAAGATCGAGCTAGATGCAAATGCATTTAGCATCGTGGCCTCTGCATTGCCAAACGATATCTTTGCTGGCCTGTTGTATTGCAACAATTTAAAGGAGTTATTGGATGCTTTGAAAGAGCAATTCGGTGGCACCGAGGAAGTAATTGAAAACAACAGAGAGGTTCTGAATCAACAATATGAAACGTTATGTCATGTGAAAGGAGAGTCATTAACCCAACAGTTTGAAAGATTTAGCTGTCTTATTAGTGAGATTAAATTAGTTTACGTTCAGTTTGCAAATTCGACTATAAATAGTCGTTTTCTTAGATCATTACCAAACAAGGGGGACACTATAGCTTTTGTAACTAGAATTTCAGTTGGGTTTAAAGAAATGAGTCTTACTCAGCTTCATGGTAGGCTCCTCACTTATGAGAGAGAGCTGAACCAGAAAAAGAAGCTACAAGAGTCTAGGAAAGTGGCTGATGACTATGCATTCGGTACTACAACACTTTTTGGCCAAGAAGAAGCCTCTAGAAGCTATAAGGATCAGAGTTATGATCATTTCATTGACATAACCTCTAGTGGTAGTTTCCGCTCTGATTCTTACACACCCAATTATGCTTTTACTACTAATGGGGAAAGCCAAACTTATGATAACTTATCCTTTAAGTTGAATGATTTGAACATTTTGACCCTACAGATTTGGAAGAGATGGATATTTTACACCAACTTGCTTTGTTGAGTTTTAGGGCTAGCAAGTATGACAAGAGAATTGGTAGAAAGTTTCCAGGGTTGCATGGGGGGTTAAAAGTTGGGCTAGCTAAGTCAAAGATTAAATGTTACAAGTGGAATAGGCTAGGTCACTTTGCTAGAAAATGTAGGTCTCAAACCTGGACCAAGTATCACACATCCTAGCCCTAGACCTCAAAACACTCAAAACATTGTCCATTATTCCCAGTATACCCAGTTCCTCATATGCAAAGCACTGCTGATTTTGCACACCTACTACCACTGTTCCTATGCAATATGTTCAAACCACTGTTCCTCAAATTCAATATGTTCAAGCACCGGCTCCTTAGGTTCAAATGTAACCTGCACAACAAGTTACTCAAACCACTGCTCAGACAGAGGTTAATCAACAGAGCTTCTTTACTCAGGGCTTTATTAATTGGAGTAGCTTGCCGAGGATCTGACTGATGAAAACTTTGCTCTAACTGCTGACACAAAAAAGAAACAAAATGAATTTTGCTTTATGGCATTAGACTTTATAGTTGAGGGTGTTGAATTTGAGGAGGTGGAGCCTAAGTCTGTTATGTCTGATGTTCATGATGAAACAATTGTTACAAAAGAAAATGTTGATGAAGAACTGAAATCTCTGTCTGACCCATGGGATGCCAGTGTTTGTGAAGGTGAATGTGATTGTGATTTTGTCATGATGGCTGCTACTAAGGTATCTCCTCAGGTCTTAAAAGATCTATGTTCAGATAAATGCATGATAGCTTTTGCTAACATAAAAGAGGTGAATGAAAACCTTAGGAATAAGATTTTGGATGATGAATTGCAGTTTGAAAAGCTTTCAAAAGAGCCAAAACCTAACCTGTTTGAAAAAGAATCTAAAATCAGCAACTTAAAACATGAAGCCAGCATAACCAAGGGCCAACTTCAAACTATGATAGAAAAATATCAGGTTTGCAAAAAGGAGTTGGAATCCACCCAAGTCACTTTTGAAAAATTGGGTGGAATCCTGTAAAGGTTATGAGATTTTGCTAGAAAACCAGGTCAAAAGTAACATAATATTTGGCATAGGATTCAAGAAAATGACCAAGTTTCTGAAATTGTTACTGAAAATGATTCTAGTGTGGTTGAATTTGTTCCAACAAATCTGTCTGGTCAAGAAATCAAGGTCACTGATAAAAATGGAAACAAAATTGTTTTAGAAAGACATGAGAGATCCTCAACTTTTGAGAAAATTGAGAAATATCAATTTAAACTCACATGGTCTGATGAATGTGACATCCTTGAGAATTTCAAACCAATGGATTTTTTAACTATTGAAGGTGTCAAAGCACCAAAAGCAAGAATCATTCCTATAACAGATTTACCTGTAGATGTTACATCTACATCTGCTGACAAGAAGTCTAAAAAAGGGAAAAAAAGAAAAGATCAAAAACCTGTTTTGTGATTTTTGTGAAAAGAAAAACCATGTTACCAAAAACTGTTTTCTTCTAAAAGCTTATGACATTAACAAAACAAGTGTGATCATTGATTCTCCAAACTGCACAATTTGTGATAAAACAAATCATAAAACTCAAGAGTGTGCTTATCTCAGAAACTTTGATGTGAAAAAGAATGAGTTTAAATCCAAAATACTCGAGAGTTCAAAGACTAGTACTTCAAAAGGAAAGTCTAAACAGATCTTTGTGCCTGTTTAAACATTTATTACCAAATCACTACACAAAACCTCTGCTCCTAGAGAATTGCAAGTAATAGATGCACCACATGCCAACTAGTACCTAAGAGGATGTGGCCAACCAATGTACAAAAAGGTACCTCTTAGTTATGAGAGATAAAAAGGCTCTCAAAACCAAGAGTAAATAGGCATCCTCATGGTTACTATCATCTGATAGGAGAATGGGTCTCAACAGATGTTACAAAGATCTGTTCAAACCACTAACCATTCTTCTAAATTTGAGATTGACATGTCTATGACCCCTTCCAAAGTCATTTCGGCTTTGGAAACCCACTTAAACTAATTAATTACCACTGTGCAGGGAGCTTCTACCGGCCTTGATAGTTATGGTATGTAGATAGTGGAGGCTCCAGGCACATGACAACATGTAGAGCCCTTCTCAAAGACTTCATGGCTCATGGAGGGGGTGATATATCTTTTGGAAATAATTCAAAGGGGAAGGTGCTTGTGTCAGGGACTGTTCAGGCTGGGAAACTCAGATTTGAAAATTTCAATCTTATTGACAATCTGAAATTTAATCTTCTAAATGTTTCACAAATGAGTGACAAGGGCTATGGGTCATTCTTCACTAAGAAAACTTGTCGGATTGTTGGGCCAGAAGTGGTTAAAAAGATTGATCAAATTATAGCTGAGAGCAAAGCACAACTTGTTGCTCATAGGAGTGGCAATGTGTATGTGTTTGATATGTTGAAGGATAATCCAATGACTGATGCCTTTCTGTTCTTAGTTGTCTCTAACAATGAGAGAGAACTATGGCACAGAAGACTTGGGCACACAAATATGATAACTATCACCACACTCTCTAAACAAGGCCTTGTAAGAGGTCTACCACAAAAAAAAAATCACAAGATATGAACATTGTGTTTCCTGTTTAAAAAGCAAACAACATAAAAGTTCATACAAGCCCATTGGTGAGTCTAAAACAAGTCAAGGCCTACAATTGTTGCATATGGACTTGTTTGGCCCTATAAAAATCATGAGCCTTAAACAGAAAAGGTATTGACTTTTTATTGTTGATGATTTTTCTAGGTTTACATGGACTTACTTTTTGCACTCAAGGATGAGACTTCAAGTATCTTGTAGGGATTTGTGAAACAAGTTGAAAAGCAATTTGACCAGCCAGTCTAACCCTTCAGGAGTGAAATGGCATAGAGTTTAGAAATAAAGAGTTAGATGATTTCTGTGTGTCAAAAGGATTTGTAAGGTAGTACAACATTCCAAGGACACCAGAACAAAATGGGGTGGTTGAAAGGACAAACAAAACTTTGATTGAAGATGCCAGAACAATGCTTGCAGACTCAGGTTTACCCTTAACATTTTGGGCAGAGGTTGTAAACACTGCTTGCTATGTGCAGAACAAAATATTGGTAAACCCCAGGCATCAAACAACTGCTTATGAAATTATGTATAAGATCAAACCACTGATCTCACACTTCAAAATCATTGGCCGTAAAAATATTCAATTTCAAAATTTAAAGCAAAGTAGATTGTGGTTATTTTCTGATATACTCAACCACTACTAAAGCCTAAATAGAGTCTTTAATTCAATGACTAGGTGTGTGGAAGAGAACTTGAATGTAAAGTCCAATGAACTTTCTTCATTAAAAATCCATCAAACCCTACAGAATTGTTTGATCTAGATAAATTTGTCACACCCTGATTTTCGATGTAGGGGAAGCGTGTCGTGAGGTGTGGCCAGAGCTGCAATCGTTGCATCCAACCAAGTAAACGGCAATTGTATTACAAAACATTCATCCGCACTTTTTATTTAAAACAATGTTTACATACCAACTATTGTTTTTAAAACCATACCACAAGTTTAAAATATTACTTAAAATTCAACATAGGTTTATAAAATATAACAACGAAAAATTAGATTAAACATGACATCTTGACTTCACAACCAACGAACAAGATTTTCCCGAAGGCCATCTACTAGTTTCCTGCAATACATATTAGTTTTGAAAACAACGTCAACAAAAGCTGGAGACTACACGTTATACATTTTGTATCAAATGAATTATCGAAAATATTTGAAATAATAAATTCATTTAATATTGCTTAATGAAACTTGTAAGATCATTAATGTGTTGCTAGGACACTAATCTGTATGCTGAATAAGGTGGCAACCAAACCTTGACGATTTATTATGTGTCTGAGACACTCGTTTTAGACACAAAAGCACTCTAATACGATCTGTTATTATAGCACTCTAATATTTTTCTTTGTTGATGACATATATATATATATGTATCTATTTCTTTCATATATATATTTTAGATTGATTACATGTAAATGGACCTAGTCTATTATTTAATTGTAAGTATTTAATCTAAGAGTTTATTACATATGGGCCTAGCCCAATAGCTTTTGTAAGTATGTGTCTAGCCCAATTTGCTTAGTTTGTGTGGGCCTAGCCCAATTCATTTCATGTATTGGGCCTAGCCCAACCTAATTTTGTTTAATAGTAGGTTAAGCCCAATTGATTTATAATAACGGGTCTAGCCCCAGTTAAAATAAAAGATTGGGCCTAGCCCAAAATAACTTATAAAAATTGGATTAGCCAAGTTTAGTTTTATAAAAGTGGGCCTAGCCCAAGTTAAAATGAAAGATTGTGCCTAGCAAAAAATAACTTATAAAAATTGGAGTAGCCAAGTTTAGTTTTTTTTTAAATTGGGCTTTAGCCCAATGTTGGTTTTTATAAAATGAATTAGCCGAATTTTTTTTTAAAAGTGGACTTGGCACAAAATTAACTTTTATTTAAATGGATTTAGCCCATGTAAACTTTTATAAAAGTGGGTTTATCCCAAAGTTATCTTTTATATAAGTGGGCTTAGCCCAAGTAATTTTTATAAAAGTGAGCTTAGCCCAAAGTTTGATTTTTATACAAGTGGGTCTTAGCCCAAAGTAAATTTTATAAAAGTGGGCTAGTCCATATATTTTTATAAAAATAGTTTTTCCCCAATATAGTTTTTATAAAAATAGGCTTAGTCTAATAATTGTTTAGTTGGGCTTATCCAAAAATATTTACTAGTATTTGTTACAACTTATAAAAATTTATTTATGAAAAGTATTAGTTATAAGTTATAGATTTAAAAATTCTAGTAAATATAAAGTGTATCGGTTTATTTGTTCGTTTTGATCGTTAGGTTCGCGTCAACTAGTTTATTCGTTTCGTCTTTGTCGTTTGTTTCATTTATACCATATAATTTATTTTTTTCCGAATTGTCCAAGTTGTCCAAATTGTCCGATATATTATTTTATTAAAATTTGAACAAATATTCAATTTAACATAATTAAAATATATATAGTTTTTATACAATAACATATGTACATATATAAGATGGTTTAGAAAATATATTTTTATCAAAAATATATATTTATCTCATTTTTAATTTAAGAAAATATAAGTAATTAATTTCTTAATCTTTTCATCCAAATCCTTTATTTATACATGATTAAATTTCCTAATCACTTTTAACCACCAAATCTTTAGTTGAATCATATCTTAATCAAGATTAATTTATATAAAAATTTTGCCATAGTTTCCTTTAAAAATTTAAGTTTCCCATATTTTTATAAACATGTTTTAAATAATTAAACTAACTCAAATCATCATTAATCACAAATATTATATAAATTTATTAACAAAATGTCATGAACTTGTTATAATTTTAATCTTTCTTAAAATGGAAACTTTATTATCATTTTTAAACAAAATTTTTAAATCATAACTTTTATTTAATAATCTAATAAATGTATGATCATCTTTAAAGTATGAGATTATGTTCATGACATATTTTGTTAATGAATCTTGCTAATCTAAACATGCGTGTGTTTAGATCATCTTTTTATTCAAAATTTTGCAAGATTCAAGTTTACTAGTTTATAACAAGTTCAAGATCATCAAAAATTTTCCAGAAAATACATGGCTATATTCGTAATCTTAGATTTATTAGTGTTTCTCAAGTGGGTTATTACATAACTTTTATGATGATCTTATGAAATTTTATAAAATAAAATGTATAACATAATGTTTAAAATCTTACTGCGAGCACAATGGCTAGGGATGATCTAAAGAGATGAAGAAGATAGGTTGATCAAGAGTTCCAAACTTCCAAAGTAAGCCCCTAATTCTTGCAAGTTCCTTAGATCTCCTTTAGATCTTCATGCATGCTTATAGTTTTTGTGTTTGGGTTTTAAAAAGTTGAAGGTGAACAAAGGAGTGCTTGGTCAATTTTTATGAAGGAAAAGGAAGTGTTTGTTGAGTGTTGATGTTGTGCGAATGAAAGAAATGAAGATGACATATTTTGTTAACGAATCTTGCTAATCTAAACATGCGTGTGTTTAGATCATCTTTTTATTCATAATTTTGTAAGATTCAAGTTTACTAGTTTATAACAAGTTCAAGATCATAAAAAATTATCAAGAAAATCACATGGCTATATTAGTGATCTTAGATTTATTAGTGTTTTTCAAGTGGGTTTTTATATAACTTTTTTGATGATCTTGTGAAATTTTATAAAATAAGGTTTAAAATCTTACTACTAGCACAATAGCTCGGGATGATCTAAAGAGATGAAGAAGATAGGTTGATCAAGAGTTCCAAACTTCCAAAGTAAGCTCCTAATTCTTGCAAGTTCCTTAGATCTCCTTTAGATCTTCATGCATGCTTATAGTTTTTGTGTTTGGGTTTTAAAAAGTTGAAGGTGAACAAAGGAGTGCTTGGTCAATTTTTATGAAGGAAAAGGAAGTGTTTGTTGAGTGTTGATGTTGTGCGAATGAAAGAAATGAAGATGACATATTTTGTTAACGAATCTTGCTAATCTAAACATGCGTGTGTTTAGATCATCTTTTTATTCATAATTTTGTAAGATTCAAGTTTACTAGTTTATAACAAGTTCAAGATCATAAAAAATTATCAAGAAAATCACATGGCTATATTAGTGATCTTAGATTTATTAGTGTTTTTCAAGTGGGTTTTTATATAACTTTTTTGATGATCTTGTGAAATTTTATAAAATAAGGTTTAAAATCTTACTACTAGCACAATAGCTCGGGATGATCTAAAGAGATGAAGAAGATAGGTTGATCAAGAGTTCCAAACTTCCAAAGTAAGCTCCTAATTCTTGCAAGTTCCTTAGATCTCCTTTAGATCTTCATGCATGCTTATAGTTTTTGTGTTTGGGTTTTAAAAAGTTGAAGGTGAACAAAGGAGTGCTTGGTCAATTTTTATGAAGGAAAAGGAAGTGTTTGTTGAGTGTTGATGTTTTGAGAATGAAGAAATGAAGATGGTATTGGTTTTGATTTTAGATCAAGTGTTAACACCTCATATTACACTAAACTTTCTTACAATCTTGCCAACACACAATTGAGAACTTAGTGGCATTGGGGAAATACCCCATTATGGTCGTGAGGTGTATGGGGGGTGGTTTGGTATTTTTTTTATAAATATAGATAATTTTTATAAACTTTTATAAACTTTAATAATTATATATGTAAGTTTTTATAAAAACTAATGCCCCAATACCTTAAAGTGATGTTATAATATGCCAAAATATCTCACTAGTCTTACTGTTTTGTTGTTCGGTTGATAAATTTAGTTCGGGTCTTGTACCTGGTGAAATACTAATATATAGTGTTACTTATAAAATTTTATGTTCATAATAATTTAAATACAATTTTATAGTCCTGTTAATTAATCTAGCTCTACAGCCTAATAAAATTTGTCATTTTGAGTTCAGTTTCTATACCGGCTCAGTTGTTAGATTTTTACTGAACAAACTATATAGATTTAAATAATAAGATTTATATATTGGTTGTATACTATTTCTAACACCCATTATTATTCTTTAGCTAAAAATATTTATTTTTGGGTTTACGTACATTTGCTGAATTTTGCTGCAAAATGCTGAATTTTTACTATAGAATGATGCATTTTTTATGCAGACTTGGACAATTTGGTGTTTCAAATACATTTTTTCATGGTATAACAGTGCAGACATACTTTATGTCTTATTTTTGAAATATCAGACTGTACCGTAACCAGTTCTGATATTTATTTCGTGTTCGCGTCTTTGTCATTTGTATAGGATATGGTTTTATATATTCATAAATATGGCAAATCCACTATCATATCAAGCTATGTTTTGTTAAATTCCTAGACTTTAAGACTTAAAATTACAATTTAAGTCAAGTTATATGATAAATGGACAATGTATTAGTTGTTCAAGTTGTACAAAATTACCGGAATTTTGCCAATTGTCACATTCTCCCCTTGTTCAAGAAAATTTCGTCTCGAAATTTAAGTCGTGTCATCCTATGTGTAGGATTTCTCAAACAGGTGGGGGTACTTTCTTTTGATTTCGTCTTCCCGTTCCCAAGTGAACTCAAGTCCGCACTTTAAGTTCCAATGGACTTTGACTAGTTTGATATTACTCCACCTTGTTTTAGGAACTTTCGAATCTAAAACTTTGACAGGTTCTTCGATGAAATGGAGTTTGTCGTCTATATGAATTTCGTCCGTGGGAATAATAAGTGGCTCGTCTGAAAGACACTCTTTAAGATATGGCACATGAAAAGTGTCGTGAACGTTACTAATTGTTTCATGCAATTTCAACTTATATGCGACTGTTCCAATTTTCTCCAAGATTTCATATGGTCCTATGTACCTCGGGCTAAGTTTTCCTTGTTTCCCGAATCCAAGGCGAGACCTTTAATAGCACTTCGTCTCCAATCTCAAAGGATAATGGTTTGCGGCGTTTATCCGCATAACTTTTTTGTCTATCCTGACGGCTTTAATACGGTCTCAGATTTTAAATATTTTATCCGTAGTTTATTGAATTAATTCTAGACCTATCATTTGTTTATCGCCTATTTCCGCCCAACATAGCGGAGATCGACACTTACATCCGTATAACGCTTCAAATGGAGCAGCTTGAATACTTGTGTGATAAGTGTTGTTATCTGAGAGCCCCATTAAAGGCAAGTGAGTATCCCGATTTCCATCCAAGTCAATCACACAAGCACAAAACATATCTTCTAAGGTTTGAATGGTGCGTTCAGTTTGGCCATCTGTTTGGTGATGAAAGGTCGTACTTAGATCTAAGAAAGATCCAAAAACCTTTTGAAAAGATTGCCAAATTCATGATATGAAACGACCATCTCGTCAGAGATTATGGAAATAGGCACTCCATGTGTGGCCACAATCTCTTTAAGGTAAAGTTTGGCTAACTTCTCTGTTTTATCTTTCTCACATACCGGCAAGAAGTGAGCTGATTTGGTTAGTCGGTCAACAATTACCCAAATTATGTCGTGACTGCATGAGGTCCTGGGTAATTTCGTTATGAAATCCATAGAAATTTGTTCCCATTTCCAAGTGGGAATTTCAGGTGGTTGTAATAATCCTGAAGATTTTTTGTATTCGGCCTTAATTTTTGCACATGTTAAACATTTTCCAACATAAGTTGCAATATCTCTTTTGAGATTAGGCCACCAATAGAATTCTTTAAGATCACGATACATTTTATCCGCTCTGGGGTGTATCGAATATTTGGACTTATGGGCTTCATCTAGGATTAGGTTTCGCAGATTACCAAAAAGAGGAACCTAAATTCTGTTTGCAAAATACAAAGTTCCGTTCTCATTTGGTTCTAATTGTTTTTCCATACCTCTAACCATTTCTGCTTTCCGCTCTTCAGAGCTTCCTGTTGAGCGTCGTGAATTCGAGAGGTAAGATTATTGTGAATGGTAAGTCTTAATGATTGTACATGTAGGGGCTTTACTCGTTCTTTTCAGCTCAAGGCATCCGCGACAACATTCGCCTTGCCTGTATGGCCTTTGGCGCATATTTAATTCTTTCTGATTAAAAATATGTTGAAGACTTTTGTGATCAGTAAAGATTGTGCACTTGGTGCCATAAAGATACTGACGCCAAATTTTTAACGCAAATACCACTACACCTAGCTCTAGGTCCTGTGTGGTACAGTTCTTTACGTGAACTTTTAATTGGCGTGATGCGTATGCAATAACTTTCTCTCATTGCATTAATACGCATCCTAAACCTTGATGTGAAGCTTCACAATAAACTACAAAGTCATCTATACCGTCCGAAAGTGATAAAATCGGTGCATCACAAAGTGTATCCTTAAGCAGTTGAAAAGTTGCTTCTTGTTTCTCTCACCAATCAAACTTTTTATCTTTCTGAGTTAGGGAGGTTAGTGGTTGAGCGATCTTTGAAAAATTCTCAATGAATCTCCGATAATAACCAGCCGTTTCTAAAATTGGCGTACTTCGGTGGGTTCTTAGGTGTGTTCCAATTCTTAATGGCTTCTATTTTTTGATGGGTCTACATGTATGCCTTTCTCGTTGACGACATGTCCGAGAAATTGGACTTCATGAAGCCAAAATTCGCACTTTGAGAATTTTGCATACAATTTTTCTTTCTTTAACAACTCAATAATGGTCCTAAGACGATGTTCGTGATCCTTCTTATTTTGTGAATATATCAATATGTCATCAATAAATACTATCACGGATTTATCAAGGTAAGGTTTGCACACACGGTTCATTAAGTTCATGAACACAACCAGTGCATTTGTTAGACCAATGGCATAACAAGGAATTCGTAGTGACCATAACGGGTTCGGAATGTTGTCTTTGGAATACTTTCTTCCTGCACTCTAAGTTAATGGTATCCTGACCTTAAGTCAATCTTCAACTTGATCCTTGAAGTTGATCGAACAGATCATCGATCCTCGATAACGGAAATCGATTTTTTATCATGAGTTTGTTCAATTCTCGATAATCTATGCAAAATAATTCATACAACTCATATATGTGAACAACTTATAATAAAATTTTGGGCAATTATATTTCAGTTTCATTGCATGTCATATCTTGTATCATTCTGATTCATCTTACTGTTATCGTGTCTAATCCTCAAAGACTATCTCGTATAATGTCCTTGCATTATTGTTTTGATTTATCATTTAGTACTAGTGGACCTTCGTAAACATGTCGTGGGAAAAACTCTTGTTACATTTTCGCAAACAATTTATGACTTTCATATAAAGACCATTTTGAAATTGTAGACTAGACTCGAAAGATTCTTAGTTCACTACAATTGAAGCTCTGATACAAGGTCTGTCACACCCCAATTTTCGATGTAGCGGAACCGTGTCAAGAGGTGTGGCCAGAGCAGCAATCGTTACATCCAACCAAGTAAACGACAATTGTATTACAAAACATTCATCCGTACTTTTTATTTAATAAACTATTTACATACAAACTATTGTTTTTAAAACCATACCACAAGTTTGAAACTATTACTTAAAATTCAACATAAGTTTATAAAACATAACAACGAAAAATTTGATCAAACACGACATCTTGACTTCACAACCAACGAACAAGATTTTTCCCGAAGGCCATCCACTAGTTTCCTGTAATACATGTTAGTTTGGAAAAGAACGTCAACAAAAGTTGGTCAATTCACGTTATACATTTTGTATCAAATGAATTATCAAAAACATTTGAAATAATAAATTCGTTTAATATTGCTTAATGAAACTTGTAAGATCATTAATGTGTTGCAAGGAGACTAATCTATATGCCGAATAAGGTGGCAACCAAACCTTGACGATTTATTATGTGTCTGAGACACTCGTTATAGACACAAAAGCACTCTAATACGCCCTGTTAATATTGCCATATTAGAATGGGGCTCGCCCAAACCCAATAGATCTGTCCCCTTTTTCCTCGGTACTTGTTATTCATTAATGGCCCCAATGCTTGAGCCTTATTCACATGTGATCTAAATATTTTCATTTTCCCAGCTATATTAATTGTGACATGTATACATCCCTGCACGCTTAAAACAATAAGAACGCTAAAATAAAAGGGAACACATGAAGTCACTGATTTGCGTATCGTGCAAATCTCAATTTGAATTCTGATACTTCGTTTGTTTCTCGACCTACAAGTATCGAGGTGTGTGGAAGAGAACTTGAATGTAAAGTCCAATGAACTTTCTTCATTAAAAATCCATCAAACCCTACAGAATTGTTTGATCTAGATAAATTTGTCACACCCTGATTTTCGATGTAGGGGAAGCGTGTCGCGAGGTGTGGCCAGAGCTGCAATCGTTGCATCCAACCAAGTAAACGGCAATTGTATTACAAAACATTCATCCGCACTTTTTATTTAAAACATTGTTTACATACCAACTATTGTTTTTAAAACCATACCACAAGTTTGAAACTATTACTTAAAATTCAAATAAGTTTATAAAACATAACAACGAAAAATTTCATCAAACACGACATCTTGACTTCACAACCAACAAACAAGATTTTCCCCGAAGGCCATCCACTAGTTTCCTTTAATACATGTTAGTTTTGAAAAGAACGTCAAGAAAAGTTGGTCAATTCACGTTATACATTTTGTATCAAATGAATTATCAAAAACATTTGAAATAATAAATTCGTTTAATATTGCTTAATGAAACTTATAAGATCATTAATATGTTGCAACGACAATAATCTGTATGCCGAATAAGGTGGCAACCAAACCTTGACGATTTATTATGTGTCTGAGATACTCGTTTTAGACACAAAAGCACTCTAATACGCTTTGTTAATATTGCCGTATTAGAGTGGGACTCGCCCAAACCCAATAGGTCATTCCCTTGTTCCTCGGTACTTGTTATTCATTAATGGCCCCAATGCTTGAGCCTTATTCACATGTGATCTAAATATTTTCATTTTCCCAGCTATATTAATTGTGACATGTATACATCCCCGCACGATTAAAACCATAAAGACGTTAAAGTAAAAGGGAACACATGAACTCACTGATTTGCGTTTCGTGCAAATCTCTATTTGATATCGGATACTTCATTTGTTTCTCGACCTACAAGTATCGAGGTTTGTGAAAGAGAACTTGAATGTAAAGTCCAATGGACTTTCTTCATTAAACATCCATCAAACCCTACAGAATTGGTTGATCTAGATAAATTTGTCACACCCTGATTTTCGATGTAGTGGAAGCGTGTCGCGAGGTGTGGCCAGAGCGGCAATCGTTGCATCCAACCAAGTAAACGACAATTGTATTACAAAACATTCATCCGTACTTTTAATTTAAAACATTATTTACATACCAAGTATTGTTTTTAAAACCATACCACAAGTTTGAAACTATTACTTAAAATTCAACATAAGTTTATAAAACATAACAACGAAAAATTTGATCAAACACTACATCTTGACTTCACAACCAACGAACAAGATTTTCCCGAAGGCCATCCACTAGTTTCCTGTAATACATGTTAGTTTTGAAAAGAACGTCATAAAAGTTGGTCAATTCACGTTATACATTTTGTATCAAATGAATTATCAAAAACATTTGAAATAATAAATTCGTTTAATATTGCTTAATGAAACTTATAAGATCATTACGGTGTTGCAAGGACACTAATCTGTATGCCGAATAAGGTGGCAACCAAACCTTGACGATTTATTATGTGTCTGAGACACTCGTTTTAGACACAAAAGCACTCTAATACGCTCGGTTAATATTGCCGTATTAGAGTGGGACTCGCCCAAACCCAATAGATCAGTCCCTTGTTCATCGGTACTTGTTATTCATTAATGGCCCCAATGCTTGAGCCTTATTCACATGTGATTTAAATATTTTCATTTTCCCAGCTATATTAATTGTGACATGTATACATCCCCGCACGCTTAAAACCATAAAAACGTTAAAGTAAAAGGGAACACATGAACTCACTGATTTGCGTTTCGTGCAAATCTCTATTTGATTTCGGATACTTCATTTGTTTCTCGACCTACAAGTATCGAGGTTTGTGAAAGAGAACTTGAATGTAAAGTCCAATGGACTTTCTTCATTAAACATCCATCAAACCCTACAGAATTGGTTGACCTAGATAAATTTGTCACACCCTGATTTTCGATGTAGTGGAAGCGTGTCGCGAGGTGTGGCCAGAGCGGCAATGGTTGCATCCAACCAAGTAAACGACAATTGTATTACAAAACATTCATCCGTACTTTTAATTTAAAACATTATTTACATACCAAGTATTGTTTTTAAAACCATACCACAAGTTTGAAACTATTACTTAAAATTCAACATAAGTTTATAAAACATAACAACGAAAAATTTGATCAAACACGACATCTTGACTTCACAACCAACGAACAAGATTTTCCCCAAGGCCATCCACTAGTTTCCTGTAATACATGTTAGTTTTGAAAAGAACGTCAATAAAAGTTGGTCAATTCACGTTATACATTTTGTATCAAATGAATTATCAAAAACATTTGAAATAATAAATTCGTTTAATATTGCTTAATGAAACTTATAAGATCATTACGGTGTTGCAAGGACACTAATCTGTATGCCGAATAAGGTGGCAACCAAACCTTGACGATTTATTATGTGTCTGAGACACTCGTTTTAGACACAAAAGCACTCTAATACACTCGGTTAATATTGCCGTATTAGAGTAGGACTCGCCCAAACCCAATAGATCATTCCCTTGTTCATCGGTACTTGTTATTCATTAATGGCCCCAATGCTTGAGCCTTATTCACATGTGATTAAATATTTTCATTTTCCCAGCTATATTAATTGTGACATGTATACATCCCTGTACGCTTAAAACCATAAAAACGTTAAAGTAAAAGGGAACACATGAACTCACTGATTTGCGTTTCGTGCAAATCTCTATTTGATTTCGGATACTTCTTTTGTTTCTCGACCTACAAGTGTTCTAATCTATAGACACTTATGTTTCGTTCGTTTCTCTTACAAGATTTATCTCGAATTTCATTGTTGTTTTTCTTTGTTGATATTATTTTATATTATCATTATATATAATATATATATATCTCCCTCATATATATATTTTAGATTAATTACATGTAAATGGACCTAGTCTATTATTTAATTGTAAGAATTCAATCTAAGAGTTTATTACATATGGGCCTAGCCTAATAGTTTTTGTAAGTATGGGTCTAGCCCAATTCGTTTCATGTATGTGGGCCTAGCCCAACCTAATTTTGTTTAATAGTAGGTTAAGCCCAATTGATTTATAAAAGTGGGTCTAGCCCGAGTTAAAATGAAATATTGGGCCTAGCCCAAAATAACTTATAAAAATTGGATTAGCCCAAGTTTAGTTTATAAATGTGGGCCTAGCCCAAGTTAAAATGAAAGATTGGGCCTAGCCCAAAATAACTTATAAAAATTGGATTAGCCAAGTTTAGTTTTATAAAAGTGGGCTTTAGCCCAATGTTAGTTTTTATAAAATGGATTAGCCCAATTTTTTATTTTTTTTATAAAAGTTGGCTTGACCCAAAATGAACTTTTATTTAAATGCGTTTAGCCCATGTAAACTTTTATAAAAATTGGTTTAGTCAAAAGTTATCTTTTATATAAGTGGGCTTAACCCATGTAATTTTTATAAAAGTGGGCTTAGCCCAAAGTTTGATTTTTATACAAGTGGGCCTTAGCCCAAAGTAAATTTTATAAAAGTGGGCTAGTCCATATATTTTTATAAAAATAGTTTTAGCCCAATAAAGTTTTTAAAAAATGGGCTTAGTCTAATTATTGTTTAGTTGGACTTATCTAAAAATATTTACTAGTATTTGTTATAACTTATAAAAAATTATTTATGAAAACTATTAGTTATAAGTTATAGATTTAAAAATTCTAGTTAATATAAAGTGTATCGGTTTATTTGTTCGTTTTGACCTTTAGGTTCGCGTCGACTATTTTATTCGCTTCGTCTTTGTGGTTTGTTTGGTTTATACCATATATTTTATTTTTGTCCGAATTGTCCAAATTGTCTGATATATTATTTTATTAAAATTTGAACACTTATAATTTTTGTATTCAATTTAACATAGTTAAAATATATATAATTTTTTTACAATAATACATGTACACATATAAGATAGTTTAGAAATATAGATATTTTTATCAAAAATATATATTTATCTCATTTTGAGTTTAAGAAAATATAAGTGATTAATTTGTTAATCTTTTCATCCAAATCCTTTATTTAAACATGATTAAATTTCCTAATCACTTTTAACAACCCAATCTTTACTTAAATCATTTCTAATCAAGGTTAATTATTATAAAAAATTTTGCCATAATTTCCTTTAAAAGTTTAAGTTTCCCTTGTTTTTATAAACATGTTTTAAGTAATTAAACTAAATCAAATCATCATTAATCACAAATATTATATAAATATATTAACAAAATATCATGAACTTGTTATAATTTTAATCTTTCTTAAAATGGAAACTTTATTATCATTTTTAAAAAAAATTTTAATTCATAACTCTTATTTAATGATCTAACACATGTATGATCATCTTTAAAGTATGAGATTATGTTCATGACATATTTTGTTAATGAATCTTGCTAATCTATACATGCATGTCTTTAGCTCATCTTTTTATTCATAATTTTGTAAGATTTAAGTTTACTAGTTTATAACATGTTCAAGATCATCAAAATTATCAAGAAAATCACATGGTTATATTAGTGATCTTAGATTTATTAGTGTTTTTCAAGTGGGTTTTATATAACTTTTATGATTATCTTGTGAAATTTTATAAAATAAAAAGTATAACATAAGTTTTAAGATCTTACTACAAGCACAATGGCTAGGGATGATCTAGAGGATGAAGAATATAGGTTTATCAAGAGTTCCAAGCTTCCAAAGTAAGCTCCTAATTCTTGAAAGTTCCTTAGATCTCCTTTAGATCTTCATGCATGCTTATAGTTTTTGTGTTTGGGTTTTAAAAAGTTGAAGGTGAACAGAGGAGTGCTTGGTCAATTTTTATGAAGGAAAAGGAAGTGTTTGTTGAATGTTGATGTTGTGAGAATGAAAGAAATGAAGATGGTGTTGATTTTGATTTTAGATCAAGTGTTAACACCTCATATTACACTAAACTTACTTACAATATTGCCAACACAAAATTGAGAACTTAGTGGCATTGGAGAAATACCCCATTATGGCCGTGAGGTGTATGGGTGGGTGGTTTCGTATTTTTTTTATAAATATATATAATTTTTTATAAACTTTTATAAACTTTGATAATTATATATATAAGTTTTTATAAAAACTAATTCCCCAATACTTTAAAGTGATGTTATAATATGCCAAAATATATCACTAGCCTTACTGTTTTGTTGTTTGGTTGATAAATTTAGTTGGGGTCTTGTATCGGGTGAAATACGATATATAGTGTTACTTATAAAATTTTATGTTCATAATAATTTTAATACAATTTTTATAGTCCCGGTAATTAATCTAGCTCTACATACTAATAAATTTGTGATTTTGAGTTCAGTTTCTGTACTAGCTCAGTTGTTAGATTTTTACTGAACAAACCGTATAGCTTTAAACAATAAGATTTATATGTGAGTTTTATACTATTTCTAACAGTCATTATTATTATTTAGCTAAAAATATTTATTTTTGGGTTTTTGGACATTTGCTGAATTTTGCTGCAAAATGCTGAATTTTGCTGAAGAATGCTGAATTTTTACTGCAGGGTTGGACAATTTGATGTTTCAAATAAATTTTCATGGTATAACAGTGCAGACATATTTTATGTCTTATTTCTGAAATATAAGACTGTACCGTAGCGAGTTCTGATATTTATTTCGTGTTCGTGTCTTTGTCATTCGTCTAGGATATGGTTTTATATATTCGTGATTATGACGAATTCACTATCGTACCAAGCTATGATTTTGTTAAATTCCTAAACTTTTAAGACTTATAATTATAATTTAAGTCAAGTTATACGATAAATAGACAATGTATTAGTTGTTCAAGTTGTACAGGATTACCGAATTTTGCCTATTGTCACAACATTTACATTTGATAATGTATCTGTCAAGACTAACCCTGCAGGCACATCACAATCTTCACCACAAGACTTTGGATATGACATTGTGATTCCACAACATAAAGTCACTTCCACAATCAGAGTAATAGATGTTACTAACAACTGTGAAAACTCTGCCACTACTGGAGCAACCATCTGATCCTCAATCCTCTACAAGCTCATCAAATATAACCTATGTTGATAAAAGTCCAACCGCTATAGATAAAAGTCAACATGTTTTCACATCCCTCCCACCTATACCTCCACCTCCATTCCAAACAGATGTTGGCTCTTCAAAATTGCCAACCGATGTTAGCTCAGATGATTCACATCTGCAGCCTTCACCTCAAAATGCCATCATTCCATATAAGGGAGATCTGATCTACCATAAAATTCATCCAACTGATCAAATCATTGGCAACATCAATGAAGGGGTGCTCACTAGAAGTCAATCCTAAAACATTTGTCTTTTTGTCGGTTTCCTATCTCTCACACAACCTGTCAAGTACCAAGAGGCACTAAAAGACAACAGTTGGGTAGAAGCCACGCAAGAAGAGCTCCATTAGTTTAAAAGACAACAAGTATGGGAACTTGTACCTTCAGTTTATGTGGATGACATCATTTTTGGAACCACATGCACTGCCATGTGTGAAGAGTTCAGAAAACTCATGGCAGCAGAGTTTGAATGAGTGCAATGGGTGAGCTCCAATGTTTTCTTTGTCTTCAAGTAAAGCAATTGCAAAATGGTACTTTCATTCAACAAAGTAAGTATGTCAAAGAACTGCTTACAAAATTTGATATGAATGATTGTAAACCATGTAGCACACCCATAGCAACCATAAAGCTTATCACTGTTGATGACAAAGATGACTTGGTTGATCAAACTTTTTATAGAAGCATGATAGGTTCTTTACTGTACCTAACTACATCAAGGCAAGATATCATGTTTGTAACATGTGTTTGTGCCAGATCCTAGTCAGCACCTAGGAAGTCCAATCTCATTGCTGTAAAAAGGATATTCAGATACATAAAAGGTGCTCCCACACTTGGTATCTGGTATCCTGCTAATGGAAATATTGAGCTTTCAGGTATTCAGACAGTGATTTTGCTGGATGCCACACCACAAGGAAATCAACATCAGGAGACTGTCAATTCCTAGGCAATTGCTTAGTGTCTTGGTAAAACAAAAAACAAGCTGCAGTATCAACATCCACAACAGAGGCTGAGTATGTTGCTGCTGCAAGCTGCACTTCTTAACTCCTATGACTTCAAAATCAATTGTTGGATTTTGCTGTAACTGCTCTAAAGACTCCTCTCATGTTGGATAGTCAAGCAGGTAAAAACATCATAAAAAATCCACTATCACTCTACCACAAAACACATTAACATCAGACATCACTTTGTGAGAGATTGCTATGAAAAAGGTTTGATTTCTCTGCATCATGTTCCCACTAACGATCAACTAGTAGAAGTTCTAACCAAAGCATTAGATACATCTACCTTTGAAAGTCTAATATCTAGGATTGGTATGCTAAACATGGAAGAAAAACAAAATTTTGTTTTCCATATGTAAATAGCATCAAAATGCTTTCAGAAAGTCAAAAATCCATCCTTAAAAATAGCTAAAATTGAAAATTTTCAATAAATCTCTAAAGTCTGCTCATAACCACTATCTCTCAAAATCTCTGCTTGGCTTGAAAATCTATCCGTTGCTAAAAGTGTATCCTCTATTCTTCATCTACAATTGGTGAAACCACTGTTTTCTCAATTCACTGATCATCTATCCTCTGATAGTGTAAAATCACCACTGTTCTTTCCACTATTTAGAACCAATGTTGGTATGAACCAGAGGTTTCCAAATAACTGACTTCCATTATCCAACAGAGTTTACACGTGGACAGATGTTAGCCATCAGATATTTGAAAACCGTTGCCACGTCAGCTTTCACTTTTATCCTTTATAAACTCTGTTCCATCCAAAAAGAGTTTTTCACTGCCGTATTGAATTCAAAAATCCTCCAAAGTGGTTATCTTCTTCACAAACCCTCATTCACTCTTCAATCATGACTCTGAACATCAAAAATCCCCACCACTACCTTCCTATTCTCGAGAAAACAGATAATAATGTTGCTTATCATGTAATGATCGATGTTCTACAAACATCATCATACAAGGATATTCTACTGGCAAAGGTTCCAATCTATGTGGATACACTAGACAATTTTGGGCAAATGCTAAGGTTGAGATCCAGAACAAAATGCCATTTGCTATTACGACAAAGATTGGATAGTCTCTTATCCAAATTTCTCCATCCACCATTTCTACCACATTTGGTCTAAATGACCTAAATGACCCCACTTCTTTCCCAAAGAAAGATTTACACGATGAATTTATTGAGCGTGGTTATGAAGGCCAAATGACAAGTATTACCATCTATAAACCTAAATTTCCTGCTGACATGAAATTAGTTTTCCATGCTTTACTGTTGTGTTTGTCAGCCAAGACAACTACTTTTAATGAAATACCTTTAAACATCCGGTATCTGGGTTATGCTAATTTGACAAAATCTAAGTTTAATTTTTCCCAGGTGTTGTTTTCTGACTTGGTTGCAAACTATAACAACATTTCAAAAATAAAGGTTTTCTTATACACCCTAGGCTATTGAGTTTTTATCTTCAAAAACAAGTTTCTGAAACCGATTTTCAACAAGGTGTCTTTTGTAAAATTGGCAGCCTTAAACATGAAACTTTTACAAGACTCTTAAACCAAAAGCCAAAGGTTTTGAAAACACAAGCAAAGGGGAATGAGCCAATTTTAGATGCTAACACATCCCTTGCTCAAAAACTCTGTTGCTGAGCCCACTACTCCTGGTGAGCATGACACCACAACTGGTGTTGTGCAACCCCCACCAGAATCTACCAAAAGAAAACCTTCCAAATCCAAAAAGCCCTCCAAAATGAAAACCAAAAAGGTAACTCTAGAAGATGAGATCCCAGAGGTTATACCTGTAACAACACAAATGCCACTTGAAACCACTGCTACTACTTCCTCACAACAGTTGGAACAAAGATCTCCACCTAGCCAAACTCCTATTGATTGCTCACAAAAGGAACAAGTTGTATTCACAGGGACACCACATTATGAAGCTCTTGAATCACTTGATTCACTCTTCCACAACCCTTCTCCCAGGGCAATCTCTCTTTCTACACCACAACCCACTCCCACTTCTCCAATACCACCCACATTTATACCTTTGCTTAATGCAATAGAGAAAACTCAGATAGACATCAGTCCCTCTTACTCACCCATTACAAGTAACTCTTGGTGGTATTTCAAGTGAAGCAGCCACTACAACTGACAACACAACAGTGTTTTAGTTGGACATTGGTTACATTAGTAAGACTTCCTTGAAGGCAACAACTACTAAGGCTACAATAATAACCTCTGTCCCAGTTGGAAGTCCCCAGTACCAAGACAAAGGGGCATTGTTTCTGAAAACATTGAGATTCCTAATGTTGATGGTCTAAATACAACTACCTCTGGCAGGAATTTAGATGTTCCTATTAACTTAGGTGATAAATTAAAATACCAAGAATTGGCGGAGAGAATCAGTAGCATGGAATCATCCATTAATGAAATCAAATCAATGATGAAATAAGTGGTACAAAATTCTCAACCTCAACCATCACCAACTCAGAATGCTTATGAGCTATGGAAAGTTGTGCAACCAATTATCTAATCTCAGAGACAATTAGCAGATATTCAGCATGTGACACACATGAAGTCAATCAGAAATATGGTCGAGGCTAGATACAAAGACACTCAAGTTGACTTAAAGCCATCAAATACCATTTACTGAAAACAACTGGCTCTGCCCCGGCTACAATTTTTATTGAAGAAAAAGAAGATGATGCCAAAAAGGGGGAGAAAGATTCACTGAGAAAGTTGCAGCCTGATTCAAGTGCTAAACCAAAGGTGTAACAACAACCAGAAACCACTGCTACAGCATCTGATGCAACTTTGGGAAAAGGGATTGATAAGACCTTAAATAAAGAAGCTGAAAAGATTGCTAATGATAAGCAGAAAAGACAAGATACAATGGAAGCTAAAGCCTTAATGCTGATTGAAGAAGAAAAAGCCAAATAGATGGAAAAAGAAGATGTTGGTACTTCAAGAAAAAGAAAGTCTACAAGAAAGTGTTAGATAACCAACTGTCACCACTTCTAAAACCACTGTTGAGGCCAATCTTGTTGTATCCTCTGTCCAAACACCATAAGACAACCCAACAGGGAAGATGTTGTGACAATAGATGCTGGAACTACAGATGTTCTAACAGATGTTCCCCAAACCACTACTCCTATCACATTTCCACTTTAAACCAACCATTAACCATTCCACCAAGGATTCCTCCACATCCACCATCACCAAAGATCAAATTCCAACACAAAAGAAAAAATTTTGTTGTTGATGAAGGTGATGAAGAGATTTCATCACCAATCTCTTTGTCATCACAACCTACTTCCACTCCACCCTCATCATCTCCACATACAGACACTTCATTTCCACCCATACATCTATCATCATCAGCATTCCTTCCAATCGGGTGCATGCCTTATACCCTTTGGAACTTTATATTGTGAAAGGTGAGATAGAGTCTTTCTACAAGATAGAGGATCTAACACAAAGAAACTTCCCTTCCCTTCTTGGGCATCGAAAGCCTAGAAACCTTGATGAATATCTGATACTGAAGGCTAGACAAGTTGAGACTATTGCAAAGGAGCTGTCAAAGGGTAAGGATAATAGGGCTCTACAAAGATCTATGCAATTCAATGGAGCAAAGTGAGAAACATTGAAGATTTTGCTAAGGATTTGAGCAAGTCTATGTCAGAAAAGCCTACCAATGATGATCCTAATTTGAAGCAAGTCTACCTTGATCATATAATGAAGCATAAGCCTTTCAAAGCAACAAGCGCTCAATTCAAAGACTGGTTTGCAAATAAGCTCAAAGAAGAAATTGACAGAATACAAGCCATGCTCAAAGACCCTTTGATAAAGCCTACTCCACCTATTTAGAAAAAGGCTAGACTTGAAAATCAAGACCATGCTTTGAAAATTAAAAGGATGAAGGCTGAGCTTGTTGATGCACAATATGGAACAATAAGGCAAATTGCAAGGTGGTCTGAGTCAAAAGTTGTTGATACCTATAGTAGGCTAGAAGAGCTCAGAAAGAAAGATCCTTCTGTCCCAAGAAAGCCAGACTACTTGTAACGCCTTGTATACTTGTACATTCCCTATTTAGAAAGTATTGTTGAAATTGTATTTTTGGAAACTTGTATTGTAATCGTATCTTTTCATTTTCAACATTTGTACTCTGAGACTATGATCATAAGGGAGACTTATTTGATACTTACACATGTTACATACTTAAACTATACGTTACAATCTTGAATACGTGATTATATGCAAGAGATTCATACTTAGAATATTCAAATACTCAGTTTCATGTGCGATTACACTTATACGTCATTCATGCAAGCTCAAAATACTTAAAACTGGCTAAAACACATAAAACTAGTATCAACTGACCCCTTCATAGGAGTTGAACCCACCTCGCACGAAGTGGCACACTTCACACAAAGCGGAGTTGGCAACCGTTTTTCCTATAAATACAAACGCACTTCATCACATCCAACCTTCCGTTCACTCTCACTCTCGAATTTCTTGATAGTCGAAATAACCATCTTCTTCTAAGTGAGTCTAACTCACTAACACTTTATAACTTATCTTCTTCTTTGTACCAAGTGTTGTAAGCTAACCTAGTTCATCATCCTCATAGGATTGGATTAGTGTTCTAGCTAGTGAAAACGTTGGGAGCTTTGGCTACCTGACTTAAGTTCCCCACCTCATTTGAACATTTTGCATTTACTTTTTGTATGTTCATGACCAACCGGGTTATTGCAACCTTGTGCTTTGGTGAATGATATAACGAGATTTGACATCTCCATGCTTGACATCTATGACCAACTTGAGTATCTGTGTACTTCAAATTATACATAAATTATCATATTTTCTTAATAAACTAGTCGAAACAAAATCTTAATCACTTCCTGATTAAGTATTGTGACCCTAGACTGTTTAGCCTCATTGCCAATACCTTGTTCACAAAATTAGTGTGGAAACGGGTGCAAAATGAGATAAAACGTCACAAACCAGACCCTTCGAACGAAGTAGACTCTCACTTCGCACGAAGTGGTCACCTCATACGAAGTGGAATTTTTCCTGTTTTCTTTCATACTTTCTACTTCAGAATCTAGACCTATCGTCCGACTCAGTATACACATGCCCACCTGTTTATCCCATGTAAGGTAACTCCGAGGGTTACATCACCTGAATACTCTACACATGGAATACTACGAAGCTCACAAAATTGTGAGTATACTCAACCATGTTTTACCTTTTACCACTTTTGGGGTGCAATACATGTACTTTATCAATTCACACAAACACGCTATGCTTAAATCACAAAACAATCTTTATACATGCTCTTTGTGCTAAACTTGAAATAACACATGCTTATACTTGAATTCTCATACTAAGTCGTTATCTTTGATCAAGCCTCCTTATCATGTATAGCGCTATAGGAGTAACGCACCGCCCGTATTCGTGAGGTCATGTTAAGTTAAACATATACGGTCGTTTATCGCTATGATTAGATTACGCTTGCGGTAAACTTTGGGTTGACTAGTATAATCATATGCTCGTATATTACATGTTAAAATCGAGAATAGATATTGATGCATAAGGATTTGTTTAAAACTTTATACTATGTTATTTATTCAAACTTGTATGCACGCCAATGCCTTGTATATTGAACTATACTTTAACATGTATTGCAAGTTGATATTGATGATGAAACTCATGAAATCAAATAGGACGACTTAGATACTCACCTAGAATACATTAGAAAGTTGTTGTATTTGTATTTTCTTTTCATGATGTTGTATTTCAAAATCAAAACTATGTACTTGTTATCCAATCAATGAGATGAAACCTTGTTATTTAAATTACTTGACATATTTTAGCATTATGAAGTCTCGAGCAATCTATTTCATCCAGCCCTGATGTTTTCGCCATCGGTTGGGGTGTGACAGATTGGTATTAGAGCCATAACTATAGGGAATTAGGTAGAATTGCAATACTCGACCTAGTCTATAGTCTAAGCACCAAATCAGACCATTATGTGCGAACTTGACACTTCGTACGAAGTGAAACCAGCTTCGTAGAGGAGGACAAATCAGCCTCGTGTGAAGTGGAGTCATCCACTTCGTGCAAAGTGGAGTTTCCTCACTTCGTGCGAAGTTGACATCTACTTCGTGCGAAGTGGACTGTTCGGTCCATTTAAAACGCTTAAATTCTTTCTGTTTTGCTTCTTATCTACTCTTTTGTCTTAATTATTAGATGCCTTTCCTAAGGCTACCATGAACACACACCTAAGGACGTGAAGACACTCATACTTTACAATCGAGACAACCTCGCCAAAATAGGGGTGAAACCCACAATTTGGTGAACACTCTCAATCCGCAAATCTTGATTTCTCATGAAATTTTACCCTCAAGTTAGGAGTGATATCCTTATCTTGATGGAAATTTCCATTTCATACTCTAGTGGATCCTTACCAACGAGTTGGAATTCGCTCCTCGTTTGGTAAGTACAAACCACATTTAGGGTACGATGCTATCAAGTTAGGGGTGAAACCCACATACTGATAACTAGTGCCATTCCTCGATTTTCAATCCCGGCAAAGTTTCAAATTTTTTTGATCAATTAGGGACATGTAGTAACTGGAAGGGTAAAATGCCGTTAACCACTCCTCGGTGAGAGTATTTTACCTATTAGGCCAAAACATGTCTTCCTAATTTGAAAGGACTTATGGTTCGCTTTGGAATAGTTGAAGTTTCTAACCCGAAGAACTCACATGTTTATCGAACCTCTCCTTTTATGTGAATCAATTTCTATATATTTTACTTTGACACGTTTATCATTCCAACTGCACGACTCGCACTATCCCTCATAATCTGAAACAACTCTAATAATCGTGAACTAACTAAATTTACTACTCTTAACGTTTTTATACGCGCTTATTCCATGCAAACGCATGCTATATTTATGCAAACTATGTGGGATACTTATGTGAAAGTACGTGAAACTTATGTGATACGTGAAATGTCATGCAAACAAAACACTATATTACAAAACCATTGTGATCAACTCTCATCCTTTCCTTACTTTAACTCCTTTAGATGTCTTCCAATGATAGAAATTCGGACTCCAAGAAGATCGCAAGCAACAACGATGATTCGATGACCAAAAAGGAGATGATGAAGTACATGGTCAAGCAAATGGCCAAGGTGATCCCTAACATCATTGGTCGGATTCACCCTACTTCTAGCCCTACTAAACCCCTCTCACGACACGACCGACACGAAGGTCGTGGTACCTAAACCTTCCTTTACCTTTAAACACTTCAACTCCTATAGCCCAAAACCTTTCACAGGCGAAGAAGGGGCGATAAAATTACTCCCATGGATTGACGCCATTGAAGTCACGTTCCGCCAAAGTAGATGCCCTGAAAAATTGTTCACCACCAACGCCACAAGCCTGTTCCAATCGAGGGAACTCAATTAGTGGACGTCAGAACGTAACAGACGTGGCAAAGATACTACATATGCCTTAACTTCGGCTGAGCTTAAGAAACTCATGGAAGACGAGTTCTATCCTCCCCACAAGCGCCAACAACTCGAAAATGAGTTTTGGAATATCAAGCAAGTTGGGAGCGACAACCTTGGGCTTACCACTAGGTTTAAAAACTCAATATCTTGGGCCCTGGCCAAGTCGATTCGACCGACAAGGCCGTCGCCAAGTACATTCGAGCCCTACCCTCGTCCTTTTCCAATTACGTCGAGTCTTCTCAACCCAAAACCATCAAAGACGCCTATCGTCTCGTAGCCAATTTCAACCATAACCTAATGATGGAAGGAGCCTTCGAATCGAAGGGTTCAACCAAATCAGCTCACCAAGTCACTCCTAAACTAAACCCTGAACCCACACCCACTAAACCACCCACTAGGAACAAAAGGAATGGTAGGAAGCAGAAGGCTTCAAACCAAAATTTTGCGGTTGTTACTACACAAAACCCTCCACATCAACAGCTATCCCTAACCCCAAACCCTGAGCCAGTCAAGTGAGGCTACACTGGGAACCTTCCCTATTGCACGACTTGCACCTACCACCACCCTACCACCGCACTATGCCGCCTTTGCACTACGTGTAATAGATTCGGAAACTTCAACACCCATTGTTGTTTTGGCCCAAAGCCTTTAGGCAACCATAACCAACCCCTCACCCAGAACCAAATCGAGCAGAGAGCCAACAACGGTCGCACTTGCTACAAATGTGGTGACCCTAACCAGTTCACCAACATCTGTCCCCAACGCAACCAGACTCAGCAGCAAGCTCCTCGTGGACGAGCTTTTGTCATCACAACGGCTTAAACCGAGAACAACAATGACGTCATTAATGGTACATATCTCGTCAACAATGTCTAAGCTTCATGCTTATTTGATATTGGCGCGGACAAAAGTTTTGTGTCTATAGAATTCGAACCATTACTTAAGTGTAAACGCTCTACGTTACCAAAATATTTCGCTGTCGAAGTCGCTAATGGTAAATCTATCAATGTCAATTCCATTCTTCTTAATTGTTCTCTCAATCTCAATGATCATAAGTTTTTGATTGACCTCAAACCCATGCAACTGGGAAGTTTTGATATCATAGTAGGCATGAATTCGCTTAGGTGAGTTCGTGCTGAAGTTGTCTGTTCGGAGAAATTCATTCGTCTTCCTCTACCTTCTGGTGATCCGTTACACAAGTCTATGGTGAGAAACCTTCTAAAGGTCTTAAGCTCATGTTGTGTACTCAAGAAAACAAGTACTTACGCAAAGAGTACTTTGCCTTTCTTGCCTACGTCGTGAAAAAGAAAGATAAAGAAAACGTGTGAGTGATGTTCTTATCATTTGCGATTACCCTGAATTTTCCCGAAGATTTACCTGGTCCTCCTCCTACTTTCGTATCGATCTCATTCCTGGCGCTACACCTGTCGCTAAATCCCCTTATCGTCTAGCATCGTTTGAAATGCAAGAGCTATCCAGCCAACTTTAAGAGCTTCTTGATAAAGGCTTTATACGCCCTAGTACTTCTCCTTAGGTTGCTCCTGTTCTATTTGTCAAAAAGAAAGATGGATCCTTTCACATGTGCACCGGTTATCGTGAACTTAACAAACTCACTGTTAAGAATCATTATCCTCTTCCTCGTATCGATGATATCTTCGATCAACTCCAAGGCACAACGTGCTTTTCCAAGATTCACCTTCGTTCTTGCAATCATAAACTTCAAGTTCTCGAAGACGATATCCCTAAAACTGCGTTTCGTACTAGATATGGTCACTATGAGTTCGTGGTCATGCCTTTTGGCTTGACCAATGCACCAGCGGTTTTCATGGATTTGATGAACCGCATATGTAAACCTTATTTGGACCATTTTGTGATCATATTCATAGAAGACATCCTAATCTATTCAAACTCAAGCTGAACACGAACGTCATTTGCGCCTGATCCTTGAACTTTTGCGTGCTGAACGTCTCTATGCCAAATTCTCCAAGTGTGAATTCTAGTTAAAAGAAGTTCAATTCCTTGGACACGTCATCAACGAACTTGGTATTCACGTCGACCCTGCGAAAATCAAAGAAGAATTGGACCGCTCCTAAATCACCGTTTGAAATTTATTCGTTTCTTGGTCTAGCTAGCTACTATCGTCGATTCATCTCAAAATTTTCAAAAATCTTCGTTCCACTCACGCTTTAACTCAAAAGGATAAACCTTTTGTTTGGGCTTCCGAATAAGAGAAGTCTTTTCAAGCTCTCAAGTACATGCTTTGCAATGCTCCTATTATAGCTCTTCACGATGGTAACAACGATTTCGTCGTGTATTGCGATGCATCTAACCAAGGTCTAGGTTGTGTTCTTATGCAACGAGACAAGGTTATCGCGTACGCTTCAAGATACATGAGAAGAACTACACTACTCACGACCGTGAACTTGGTGTAGTTGTTTTTGCATTAAAGATATGGTGACCCTACCTTTATGGTACCAGGTGTGTGGTCTTCACCGACCATTAGAGCCTTCAGCACATCTTTAATCAAAAGGAACTCAACATGCGTGAACGTCGATGGGTAGAGTTGCTCAACGACTACGACTGTGAGATTCGCTACCACCCTAGTAAGGCGAATGTCGTGGCCGACGCTCTCAGTCGCAAGACTTAGGTAAAGAGTATTCATTGTTTTAAGATTCTGAACAACCTTCAAGAGCGCATTCGTGAAGCACAATACTCATTTGTTAACAAAAACAACATGTACGATGAGATGAAGTGCGGTGCTGAAAATCAGGTGTGTCCAAATCTGATGGTATTCTATCCTATCTCGATCGCCTGTGGATTCCCAATTGTAACTACATTCTTAATGAAGGAAGCTCAAAAATCACGATATTCCATTCACCCTAACGCTGACAAGATGTACCAAGATTTGCATACGTCCTACCAGTGGCCAGGAATGAAGAAGGATATCGCTGTCTACGTTTCAAAATGCCTCATCTGTTCCAAGGTAAAGGCTGAGCATCAATGTCTATCTAGCTTACTCGAAGAACCAGAAATTCCAGTCTGGAAATGGGAGAGTATAGTAGTGGATTTTGTCACCAAACTCCCTCGTACATCATCTGGTCATGATAGCATTTGGTAAATCATTGATCGGTTGACCAAGTCAGCTCATTTCCTCCCTTTCGTGAAGACTACAAAGTCGAGCAATTGGCTCATGGAAGAATTAATATGTCGTCATGGTATTCCCTTTGACATCATCTCAGACCGTGATGCTCGTTTTACTTCGCGTCTTTGGCAAACTTTTCAAAAAGCCCTTGGCACTCATCTTAATCTTAATACTACTTTTCACCCTAAATCCGATGGTCAGACTGAGTGTACCATTCAAACCCTTGAGGATATACTTAGTTCTTGCGTAATCGATTTTGGTGGCAATTGGGATATACACTTACCTTTGGTAGAATTCTCATACAACAGCAGTCATCATGCTAGTATTCAAATGGCACCGTTTGAAGCTTTGTACGGTCAAAGGTGTCGGTCTCCTTTTTGTTGGCACGAGATCGGAGAAACTCAAATCACTGGTCCTGAACTCATATAAGAGACAATGGACAAAATCCTGCAAATATGTGACAATCTGCTCAAGGCTAGAAGTCAACAAAAGAGCTATGCAGATAAGAGACGCAAACCTTTGGAATTCAACGTTGTTGACTTTGTACTTCTCAAGGTATCCCCTTGGAAGGGTGTAGTTCGATTGGGTAAGAAAGGAAAACTCGCTCCTCGCTACGTAGGTCCTTTCAAGATTCTCGAAAGGATTGACAAGGTAGCATATCGACTGGACCCACCTCAAGAACTCAACAACGTTCATCCAACATTCCATGTCTCGAATCTAAAGGAATGCCTAGCTGAAGAAGGACTTCATGTGCCTGTTGATGTCTTCAGATCAATCAAACTTTGCACTTTATGGAGAAACTAGTCAAAATCATGGACCGAGGAACCAAGCAACTTAGGGGCAGTCGTATTCCCATAGTCAAAGTTCGATAGGAAGGTAAACGTGGTGCTGAGTTCACTTGGGAACTCTAGAGTGAATTGAAGACCAAAATCCACATCTTTTCGTTGAGTCTTCCTCTTGAATAAATTTTGGGATGAAATTTCCCAAAGTAGGGGACAGTGTAACACCTCGTATTCTTGTACTTCCATATTTAGAAAATTGCAGAAAATCTATTTTTGGAAACTTGTATCGTAATCATATCTTTTCATTTTCAACCTTTGTACTCTGAGACTATGATCATAATGGAGACTTATTTGATACTTACACATGTTACATACTTAAACTATACATTACAATCTTGAATATGTGATTATATGCAAGAGATTCATACTTAGAATATTCAAATACTCTGTGTTCATGTGCGATTACACTTATACATCATTCATGCAAGCTCAAAATACTTATAACCGGCTAAAACACGTAAAACCAACATCAACTAACCCCTTCGTACGAGTTGAACCCACCTTGCATGAAGTGTGCACACTTCGTACGAAGTGGAGCACACTTTGCATGAAGCGGAGTTGGCAGCCGTTTTCCTATAAATACAGACCCACTTCATCACATCCAACCTTCCGTTCACTCTCACTCTCACTTTCGAACTTATCTTCTTTTTTGTACCAAGTGTTGTAAGCTAACCTAATTCATCATCCACATAGGAGTGGATTAGTGTTCTAGCTAGTGAAAGCGTTGGGAGCTTTGGATACCTGAATTAAGTTCCACACCTCACTTGAACATTTTGCATTTACTTTTTGTACGTTCATGACCAACCGAGTTATTGCAACCTTGTGCTTTGTTGAATCATATAACGAGATTTGACATCTCCATGCTTGACATCTATAACCAACTGAGTATCTATATACTTAAAACTATACAATTTTTTTTAATTTTTTTAATAAACTAGTCGGAACATAATCTTAGTTGCTTCCTGATTAACTATTATGACCCAGTTCACGAAAATCAGTGTCGAAACGGTGCAGAATAAGCTAAAACGTTACAAACCAGACTTCCCGCATGAAGTGGACTGTCACTTCGCACGACGTGGTCACCTCGTGTGAAGTGGCATTTTCTCGTTTTCTTCGGTACTTTCTGCTTCAGAATCTGGACCTATCGTCTGACTAAGTATACTCATGCCCACCTGTTGACCCCATGTAAGGTAACTCCGGGGGTTGCATCACCTGAACACTCTACGCACGGAATACTAGGAAGCTCGTAATGTGAGTATACTCAACCCTCTTTTACCTTTTATCACTTTTGGGTGCAATACATGTACTTTATCAATTTACATAAACATGCTATGCTTAAATCACAAAAAAATCTTTATACATGCTCTTTATGCTAAACTTGAAATCACACATGCTTATATTTGGATGCACATACTCAGTCATTAACTTTGACCAAGCCTCCCTTAACTTGTATAACGCTATAGGAGTAACGCACTACCCGTATTCGTGAGGTCATGTTAAGTTAAACATATACAGTCTTTTCATCTCTATGATTAGATTACACTTACAGTAAACTTTGGGTTGACTAGTATAAACATCTGCTCGTATATTACATGTTATCCTCGAGAATAGACATTGATGCATAAGGATTCGTTTAAAGCTTTATACTACGTTATTTATTCGAACTTGTATGCTCGCCAATGCCTTATATATTGAACTATACTTTAACATGTATTGCAGGTTGATATTGATGATGAAACTCATGAAATCAAGTAGGATGACTTAGATACTCACATAGAATACATTAGAAAGTCGTTGTACTTGTATTTTGTCTTTCATGATGTTGTATCTCAAATTGAAACTATGTACTTGTTATCCCATCAATGAGATGAAACCTTGATGTTGTATCTCAAATTGAAACTATGTACTTGTTATCCCATCAATGAGATGAAACCTTGTTATGTAAATTACTTATCATATTTTAGCGTTATGAAGTCTCGAGCAATCTATTCCGTACCGCCCCAATGTTTACGCCATCGGTTGGGGTGTGACAATACTCACCAACAACCATTGCCCTTCATCAGACCCAAATTTCCAAAGCTCTTGCTTTAACCACTGCCTAATCCATAGTTGCCTTAACTTATGTAAAAAGGCAAAAGACAATGGTTGAAGAGGATGAGCAGATGTTTGAAGAACATAGGAAAGAGGCTATCAAATGTTAACTCCTTTACCACACTGATGTTGCAAGTGATAAGCTTATGGAAACACTTTCAACACTTGTCAGTAGACCCATTTCACCAAACTCGTCTCAAATAAATCTACTCCCAAGAAAACCATCTGACTCAAAAATTCTAAAATGGAAGTCATCCGTAGACACCCATGAATTGACTTTGCTCAGGTCAGATGGTAGAGCTCAAAATATAAGAATGGAGGATGCAGCTGACCTCCAAGATCTAATGAATCTTGAGCTTGAAAGGGATGTAAATGACATGATTGCCCTAGACTTTGAACTTCAATTCAAAGGACAAATAAGGGAATCATTGATGAGGAATAAAGATCAAGAATAAAGATAAATTTTGGCATCATCTGTTCTAGGGGGAGATTGTTGGAAATTGAACCTTACAAAAGAACAGATGATAGAAAGCCAAAATATTCTACAACCTCTGACCTTATAATAAATGAACATCTGCTGAAGCCAAGCTCTTTTGAAGACAAAGGTCAAAGTTCTGCCCTAGCAAAGCTCTGATGAAGACTCAAAGGTCTGCCAAGGCAAAGTTCTGCTGAAGACTAAAGCTAAGGTTTGCCAAGGCAAAGCTCTGCTAAAGACTAAAGCTAAGGTCTGCCAAGGCAAAGCTCTGTTGAAGACTCAAAGGCCTGCTAAGACAAAACTCTGCTGAAGCCCAACAAAGGATGCCTCATCAGTGTTTACTATCAGAGGTTGTATTATATAGTTTATAGCAGTTTTTACCTTAGCAGATGTTGTAGTTTGTTATATGTCACTTTCAATGTGACGTCAGCATAAGATGCTCAGCGGTTTGCTCTGTACTATAAATAGAACAGTTCGTGTACTGTTCTGTTCATCACATCACCTTGACATTTTGTGTACAAGAAAATCAGAGTGATCTTAGGCTGAGGGGGAGTTTTAATCGTTCATACATACGTAAATTCAAAATTTTATAAAAGCATGTTTGTGAAAGCAATCTTCCTATTGTTGTGAATTCAAAGTTTATTATTTCTGTTGCACAATTCATACACGTTTATCAAAGCATAGTTCATATAGATTAAGCCCTCCATCATAGAAATTGATAGAGGGGTTATGTAGAGCATGAAAAAATAAGAAGAGTAGGTTTTTGAATCACCTGATTTGGTGTTCGTACGAAGGAGATACAATAGCTTGAAATTACAAGCCCTAGCTTGTGTTCTTGACGAAATTTACAAGTTAGAACGGAGATTTGTAGGTTGTGATTGTTTGTAATATTGTGTAAAGGTGCTGAATACCGTATGGTGTCGATTTTATATGGTTAGATATCGAATTAAAGGGGGTGATCGATCATATACTCGTTTTACACGAAACGTGTTTTAATTCCAACATTTAAAACTCTTGATTGTATACGTTAAATGCCGATTAATACCATGGAACTGAAGATCCACGTACAAGAACCATATGTAACCTAAAGAAACACGTATCGTTGTGACATTCAAATAGAAAAGTCGGGTCAAGTTAGATGTGTTCAAATTGGAAAATGGGTGAGGAAGAGGCTAAAACAAATCACGTTAACGAGTATATAAAAGGATATTAAAGCAGATTTCGTTGTGTTAAAGTAGGGGTGAGCAGTTTTAGGTTTGGACTGAAATATCGAGAATCAACCCGAATATATACTCAACCCGACCGGAAACCAAGCTTGTAGGACTTTTGTTCGGTTCTGATATTGTACATGGAATCGGATTCGGTCGGTTCCCGTTCTATACCACATAAAACCCGACATAACATGGTGGACCGAATTACATTGCAAATTAAATTAGACTAGGATATGACCAGTAGCAAATGGATCTTAAATCCTTAATATTATCATATACGACTGCATGTTGTTCACTGAAACATAATATGAATTTTAAAACATACATTTAGCTTTGAATTTGCATTCAATTTCTTGGCTGCTACTAGATTCACATACCTTCTAGTTCTAACACCCGTTGCGAATCTTAATTTTAAAGTGGAATGGTGCTCATCTGTGTATTTGATAGATAGAACTAAAATGGAGGTATAATGTTGTAATTAGGTACATCGAAAAGTGTTTAAAGATCAAAGATGTTGATGGAAGTTGAAACTATGATTGTAGGTCTCCATATCGAATGAAACTTGTGTAAACTAAAGTTTTAAATAGGTTGGGTTCCATACCTGAGAAACCATGGAACCGAGATTAATAAGAACCGGAACCGAGGTCTTCATATGGGTATTAATTCAGGTAGCGATATATAGTGTGTTCGGTTCTCAGGGTCAGGTTGGTTCTTGGCAAATGCTCACCCTTATGTTAAAGACCACAGCCCAACTCGTTACCCATGTGAGTCCTAAGACAGAAAACCCGGTTTCGATCCTGGTCGCTGTTTCTTTTCTTTTTCTTTTTTTTTTTGTTTCAATCCTGTAGTCATCATATAAACCCTTAAATCCCATATCTAACACCATGAGGACTTTAGTCCGGCTTGTTATAATGTTGTTGTTCCACCGAACTGATCTGGGCTTGAGTCTTTAGGCATCCGTTTCGGGAGGGGTCCCCCTTGTGTATTTTTTAATTAGTTTATGAGTGTATCTAATCCACACATGTTCGGTATCTATCACTTCACTTCATGAGCTATAGCCAGCCGGTCTTCGATTTGTTTACTAATCATGTAGGTCGCGGGTTCGAGTTCTGGACTACATTTAATAAATACTTTAGTTAATTGGCACCTGCCCCTGAACATTTTAAGTTTTAGATTTGACAACGCAAGTCACTCAAGTGTTTTCAAGTAAATAACCTGGTAATTGTTTTATTTTATAAAATCAACATAGTTAAATTGTTTTCCTTTATAAGCTTTAACGACTTACTAACCTATACTAATTATATATATATATATATATATATATATATATATATATATATATTCACTCTTGAAATTAGTTATTTAATTAATAAATTGATATTAAAAGAACCAAGAATAGTATGAACTTGGTGTTTTATTAAAAAAATTCTACACGACGGTTTACATTGCAAATTGGGTTTCAGGGAAACCGTTTTGGTCAGATGTTACAAAAACCCTAGGAGCTGGAAACTACCTAGCTCCAATGTATTAATAATTCGGAAATGATTACAAGTGTTGAGTTGAGAGATCGATTGCTATGTGTTACAAAGTGTTACGAGTTTGTGCAAGTGCCAAAAAGTGATTTCGAATCGATCTGACTGCTCTATATATAGTACAACAGATTGAAAATATCCTATTTAAGTCTATGATTTTCTTGGGATCCTCAGTAGACCGGGAAAATGACCATTGCAATCATTCCTATGTCTTTCTACTCGTTTTCTTCAACCTTTTTGATGATGAATATGGGCCTTCTCATCCGATAGTCGTTGCTTATGAATATTCCTACGAATATTATCTAAAAAGGACCAAGTAAAGGTTAGTAATACCGAGACTCATGATTCTTAGCTATGTCAGGTTACCGTAATATGTTTAGAATAGAAGGATCCCGAGTTTGTAAAATTGTCCCCTAACACCAACTATATTGATTCCCCATTTCATAAATAACCATGGGGATATGATTGAGTATAATGGTTAAGTAGATTGATGAAAGATATTGCTATGTCTCTGACAAGTATCACACTTCCGTGCGTAACTCATGGCATCCTTCCTCACTAGGTGCCAGTATTATCCTATCCTTAAACACTTTTGAAAATAGAGCTTTGCCTCTAGTGTAATTTCCACAATCACTTTCATGGATATCTATCAGAACTTTGAGTGCTTCAGAATCCTCCAAGCACCTCAAACATAGACCTGCAATAGATTTCTACAAAAAACATTATGTAATAATATGTAACAAGATACCTTAATCCTGAATGCTTTAGGGTTCTCATCCTTAGGAATATCCCATCTAGGATATATTTTCTGATCGGAGTTATCCAAGAGTTTGTATCCTAGTTGAGATCCTGACCGGGATCTTGCACTTCAAGATCTCCTATATTCAATACCACAATATCCAAAGCTTCTGATGTACTTATCACCAGTTTCAGGATATGGATGATTGGAATACTAGCACCAATTCTATCCTGAAGGCTGGTCTAAGATTAGCTAGAGCATCGGTTTCAAGATTCCCTTCTCTTGGTACCTGTTCAATAGGAAACATTTTGCAAAATTTTTAACAATTTCAAGATGTTGGGCTAGTTTCTCACCCTTAGCTGCATAAGATCCATTAAAATGGTTAGTTAATAACAAAGAATCAACATATACTTGAAGATGTTTAATTCCCATATCACTAGCTAACTGTAATCCTGCTATTAGGTCTTCATATTATGCCTCGTTATTAGTAGCTAGGAATTCGCAAGATATATCCTCAGGTATTATGCCCACATGGCGATTTCAGTATTATTTCTAAGCTTATCCCTCTAATATTAGAAGCAGTATCATTATATAGAGTCTATTTACCCATATTTTCTTCTAATTGTTGTACACGTAAGTTTGCTTCATATTGTAGATCATTAATGAAATCAGACACAAAGTATGCTAATGCTTGTTGTTGCATTATGTCTATTGCCTACATCTAGGATATGTCGATATTGTATATAGGGCTTAAACGTCAGATTGTAAATGTTATTGTTTATTTTCTATGTTTTGTATAAGACTCGTACGAGTGAATTACTTGACTCGTACGAGTGACTCTCTGTCACTCGTACAAGGCAGCCACTCGCACGAGTCACAGTCTCTGTTTCACACACTCCGGTGCGAGTCATGTCGACCTATATATAGAGGAGTGTTGTGTCAGAGCTAGTAAGTGTTAGCTTAGTTGGTATGGCGAAGCCCTGCTGATTTGTTTGTTTGCCTTATACTTTGCATGTCAATCAATACAATTCAGAGCAGTTAAACAGTAGATCTCACTTGTTCGTTTGCCATCCTCTCTAGCAATGAATTCCGCCTCTGCTAGCTGAGTTAGATCAGACCGGTTGCTCATGGGAGGAGCCGACCCCCCATTCACAAGTGGTATCAGAGCCTTGAGGTTTGATCTGCTAACAAATGTCAAGTTTCTGCAGGCTACCAACTGTTTCAGATTTACATTCACTGTTGTAGCTTTCTGCATCTACACTTTCCCAAACTGATCTCGGATTTGGATGAAATTATGGACAAATTAGACTAGGATTCTAGGATATCACGTTAAAATCAATTCAAATCAATCCTTAACAATTTCAGATCTAAAATCAAGCTTAATCATGTCAAAATTGGTAAATTCGTCCGTTTTGTGACCTAAGTTGTTTCGTACGGGTAGAGAGACCACTCGCACGAACGACTGTCTGAACAAGTTAATTCATTCGTACGAAAGAGTAATCAAAAGTTCTTAAAATTTACAAGTTAAAATTTAAAACTATGCTTTGCACAAGTTACACATTCGTACGAACGACTCATTCGTACGAGTTACTTTCTTGTTCCCACGAGTAGCTTGTTTGAATCATCTTGTCCGCATGAGTATCTGAGTCGTATGAACAGATCTTGGTCGTAAGAACTGTTTTTGTCATCCGCACGGAGAAAGTTTTACTATTCTAATCAGGTTTTCGATAGTGTGTGTCTAAACTTTTTACAGAAAAATGGTAGAATAATTTTATAACGCATTTGCTACACATCAGCAGTCACGACTATTGCAGCACAAAACATGAACCTCGAGAATGAGATGGGTACTATGACGAAACCGCCAAAGTTGATGAACCTCGAAGACTTTGATAGTTGGAGCTGTAACATCCGTCGAAAAACGGGTTTCCAAAACCCGCTTCGTTTATTAATCGAATAGTCAGTTATAATTTTCGTTGCGTATATATTGTTCATTTTAATTTTAAACAATACATAATTAATAAACATTGTTAGAATTTTAAACCATAATTAATAAATAATAAAAATAAGAGAATAAAAAATAAAGGAGGCTGCCGGGTTTCGAACCTGGGTCAGCCGTTTCAACAAACAAACACTACACCACTCCGCCACATGACACCTTTGTGTAATTACTGAAACAAATAATACTTAAATTAAAACTAGAATTCAAAACGGACTTCGGTGCGGCAGAACTCGCAATCACCGGAAATTCCGGCAATCCGCGAGTTTAGCCATTTTCCTTTTGACTATAACGTTATAACCGACTTCGACATCGGTTATAACCGACGTCTATCAATCAGTTGCGGTCGTAACCGCCAGAGAAACTTTGACCACGAATCAAGACCAAATTCGGACCCAATACATGCTGTTTCTTCCCTATAAATACCCACCCAAACCTCTGGTAATCTTTTCGCTCAAAATCGCACAAACTCTCGAAGCTTTAGCGCTCGCCGGAGATATTTTATAGTCGCCGGACTTTCACCGGAAAACCGAGACTTACTTCAAATCGGTAAAATTCTCGACTCTTTTGGTTGTAATCCATTATTAGACATATATTAACTTCAATCCTTCAACCAGAATCTGTCCCAGACTACGCTGCCGGGAAATCTCACACTCGCCGGAATTCCACGAAACATAAAAGTCTCACTGTCGATCGGTATAATCATCTAAAACTCTTGCAATCTCTTACTCAGTAACTTAATTTCATAACACAAGATACTAAGCTGTCAAACATTTCACTCAGCCGAGAGTCACAAATCAGAGCCGACGACTCCTGCCGGTCATCTGAAGTAAACGCACTATTTGGTACAATTCTGTTCTTAAATCTCGTTATCTAATACAATCCAACCAATTATAAGTTTTGATAATCGAATTAAACAAGAACAGTCGGGCATCTCTGTTCTTTGTCTTTGGAAACGAAAAAGACGAAGTCGAAATGTGTATAAGTTTAATTAAAACTGAATATTTAACCGGGTTAGACACACAGTCCATCGGTGGACTGTGTGCAATCATAAAACGCACGTCACGAGTTTGAATCACACAACGTACCGACTTTCAGAAATAAAACCAATATTTTTAGAACTGAATCAGAACAAGTCAAGTATGTTTATAGGAGTAATATAATCCGTGAGTTAAACAGATTAGACACAGCCCAACTGGTTGGGCTGTGCGCATACGAACCGAAGGACCCGAGTTCGACTCCGGGTCCCTGCAACCGGTTCGGCCATTTTAAATCGTTTTAATATAAACCCAATAAAATAACAATTAATTAGTATATATATATATAATTAAAATAGAGAATATTTCGGGTTAGACACGTAGCTCAGTTGGTAGAGCTGCGTGCACGCGTACGAGAGGTCTCGGGTTCGAACCTCACTCAGCGCATGAATAAACTGAATCCGACCGGTCAACGGTCAACGGTCAAAGTCAACATTTTTATATATTTTTTTCTTTATTTATTTAATCAGAAAATTATTTAAAAATACTTAAAAATAATATTTTTAAAGTTAGAAAATGTCCTTAAACTCACAAAATAAATCTAAAAATCCTATTAAGATTATGAATTAACAGAATTAATCTCAAATAAAATCCATTTATTTACCGAACCATTTCATTATTATTTTAGGTTAGTTTTCCTCGTCGATCAAATCCCAAAACTCGTGCGCATCCAACGTCATCAAAAGAACGCACCCAATGTGAGTGAATCTCTACAAATTCCCCGTTTTAATCACATTTTGGGGTGTATCATGTGTCGTTTAATTCCTTATTATATTTAAACACTTGTGCATCCATCATATCCGTGATCAAATGTGTATCAATTATGTATCAATGGTTGTGTGAATTATGTTTCGTTGAAGTTATCATTTTCAGTACATGCATTTCATTAGGCCCATCAGCTCCCCGTGGGATACGGGTTGAGTATCAGGTGCCTCATTCGATCGGCTCCATTTGATTGAGCCTTGATCTCACATACATCATCATTCATGACATTTGATCGGCTCCGTTTGATTGAGCCTTGATCTCAAATACATCATCATTCATGTCATTTACTCATCCAATGTGGTTTGCGTTTATGCTATATACATGTTTGCTCATATGTGATTATTGGACAAATTTTCAATATTAAATACAACAAGAAATTAGTAACAATGTTTTCTCAAGGTTCACTCGCCAACTTTTGTTGACCCAAAATATTCCCCGTTTTACACATGATACAGGTGATCCAGTTGAGGCAAGAAACACATAGGAAGGGCTAGAAGAATAAATCAGTTTAAGCTTGGGATTGTTATACTTAGTTTCATTTTCCTTGTAATTGTATGGATTTGATTTGAATATTTAAGTTGTAATTTGAATTTAATAAATATGAAACATTTTAGTAAACATCATGAGCTTTGGTGATAACCCAATTATGCCCCGACTCTTATTCCGCTGCGGGTCGGGGTGTGACAGATTGGTATCAGAGCCATGATTACAGGGATATAGGATAGGTTATTAGACCCTTAGAGCCTATACTATAGTTGATTATAATTTTTAAATTGTTTATGCGTTACATACAAAATTCATGATGTTTATATGCTTTATGTTTATTGTTACATTAAATGTTATGCAAGCATGTTCATAAGTACATATTATTATACAATGCTCATCATGAATCATATCCTCATAACATATCATATCCATGCGAGCACACACCTCACAATTCCCATGATTTTGCAACGATTTTAGTATTTTTCAAATCACATCAAAGTGAGTTCTCATGACGGGCATGTAGTAACTGGAAGGGTACGAGTACCGGTAGTCGGAACGTCCTGTCTAGGCTTGGCATTCGTATAAATCCAAAATAAAGGACCAGTTTACCTACCTGGGGACTAACGATGAGAGTACGAAGGACCTATTAGGCCAAAGCATGCTATACCAAACGTCGTGTGAGCTAACCCCACTTTGAGTTGTCATTGTGTCTACACTTGGACACCCTCCTACCATACATCTCGCAATCATATTTCATGGTTTTCATTCGGGTGATGCGAGTGTTAAACCGCCAACACCAATGTGAATCCTACCAAGCCAATAGTCTGGGGGCCCACATGACTATACAGGCAATGGTATGGGGGACATTGGAGGCCCAAACATGAGCAAACCCAAGACATCCCATGGATGTAGTTGCATTATTGATACTTATGTTATTTTTATTCTTTTAACGACACATGACACCTAAAAACTTCTTAAACTCACAATCTTCCTATGTATGTTCCTGTAGATGTCGGCTAGGCAACTACGTGGAGGTAGAAAGTCAGGAAGATCCAATGAACGCTTGGCCACTCAACTTGCTAAACAAATGGCCGCGGTACTTCTAGACATCGTGATTCAAGTTCAACAAGCTCTCACCGCAAATCCTATCAATCCTCCCAATCAAGAAGACCAGAGCGTCGCCAACCCTCACTCCAAAAAGTGCTCCTACAAACATTTCAAATCTTGTGATACCCCAAAGTATGAAGGGACCAAAGGTGTTACTGCCCTCCTCCACTGGTTTGAAGAAACGGAGAACCCCTTCCTCAATTGCGATTATCCCGAGGATCGCAAGGTACGTTATGCATCAAGGAGACTGTTTGGAGTAGCCCTTACCTGGTAGAACACAGAAAAGGGTAAGCGAGGAGTCGAAGATGCCATGGCCTTAACATGGGAAGAGTTAAGGGAAATCATGACAAGACGCTTCTGTCTAAGAAGCGTAATCAAAAAGTTGGAAGATGAATTCCACTCGTTGAAACAAAAGGAAGGGGATCACACTTCCTACAACAAAAGATTTCTCGAACTGAACCAAATGATCCCTAATCTGTTCACCCCCGTGTACCGCCTGGTTGAACACTACATTCGAGGCCTCCCCTCGAAAATTCAAGACTCGGTTTTAAGCACTTCGCCTGCAACACTTGAAGCCGCAATGGAACTAGCTACCGAACTTACCGAGAATCGCATCCGAAATGGTAAATTCAAGGATGAGAAAACGAAAGCCCCCATTGAGGCCCAAACTTCAAACCATTCCATCTCCTATTCAAAGTTTGCTGGTAAGAGGAAACGGAACAGCAGAAATTTTTCCGTCACACACACAAACTCTCCTATCACTGCCGCACCAATCACCCAAGTTGCTCCCTCAGCTGCACCGTTCAAAAAGCCATACACCGGCCCATACCCAAAATGCAACCGTTTTCAATACCATCACCTCCCCGAAACTCCTTGCCAACATTGCACCAGCTGTGGCCGTGCGGGTCACACCATCCAAACTTGTCGCACACTTCAGCGAATGAACCGCAATCAACCCTCAACCCAAACCCACCATCAGATAGTGGGTCAAGCCCAACAACCTTTACTCCTACCACCTACCCAACATATAGCCCAATCCTACTACCAACCCAACTACCCCATGATGCAACCTATGCGAGCTTGTTACAACTGTGGAGACCCACACCACTTCAGGAACACATAACCCCGTTTGGTAAACATCATCCATGCTCAAGCTCAGGCGAATCCGGTAAACCAAGCTAACCAAGCTCCTCCACCTGCTAGAGGAAGAGCTTTCAACATCAATGCCAACCAAGCTAGAGCTGACAACAACGTGGTTAACGGTATGTTTCTCGTCAATGGTAGTTATGCATCCGTGTTATTCGATACTGTCGCGGATAAGAGTTTTGTGTCTTTAGAATTTGAACCCATCTTCAACCAAAATCGTGATAATCTCATGGAATCTCTAACGGTGGAAGTTGCTGACGGAAAGCCCGTTTCATTAAATTCTATTATACGAAATTGTACCCTCACCCTAAACGATCACGATTTTCCAGTTGACCTCATTCCTATGAAGTTGGGAAGTTTCGATATCATAATCGGTATGGACTGGCTCAGCCAGCATCACGCTGAAGTAGTATGCCGCGAAAAGTTCATTCGCATTCCCCTTGCAGACGGTCAGACCCTACGTATCTTTGGAGAAACCCCTTCAAAAGGACTCAAATTAATGTCCTGTCTTCAAGCCCGAAAATATCTCCGCAAGAACTATGTCGCATTCCTAACTCACGTCGTCAAGAAAGGAAACAAGGAGAAGAAACTCGAAGATATACCAGTAGTGAAAGAATTTCCACAAGTCTTTCCCGACGACATCTCAGGATTTCCTCCTGTGAGAGAAGTCGAATTCCGCATCGATCTTGTACCTAGCGCTACACCAGTCGCAAAATCTCCTTATAGGTTAGCCCCATCAGAAATGCAAGAGCTGGCCAGTCAACTGCAAGAGCTGACTGACAAAGGATTCATATGTCCTAGCTCATTGCCTTGGGGTGCACCTGTTCTTTTTGTGAAGAAGAAAGATGGAACATTTCGCATGTGTATCGACTACAGAGGGAACTCAACAAGTTAACGGTTAAGAATCGCTACCCACTACCTCGCATCGATGACCTCCTAGATCAACTTCAAGGCGCCACCTGCTTTTCAAAGTCGATCTTCGTTCTGGTTATCATCAACTCAGAGTACATGAAGAAGACGTCCCAAAGACCGCCTTCCGGACTCGTTATGGTCATTACGAATTCATGGTCATGCCATTCGGTTTAACCAACGCCCCAGCTGTCTTCATGGATCTAATGAATAGGGTATGCAAACCCTACCTCGACCGTTTCATCATAGTCTTCATCGACGACATCCTTATCTACTCCAAGTCTAAAACCGATCATGAACGACACTTTCGACTCATCCTTACACTCTTAAGGACTGAGAAACTCTACGCTAAATTCTCAAAATGCGAACTCTGGTTAAGAGAAGTACAATTCCTTGGACATGTCGTTAATGACAAGGGAACACATGTCAATCCTTCAAAAATCAAGGCAGTACAGGAATGGCAAGCGCCACGTACCCCTACCGAAGTAAGGTCATTTCTTGGTTTGGCTGGTTACTATCACCGCTTCATTGCCAATTTTTCCCGTATTGCTGTACCACTCACGGCTTTGACTCATAAAGGAAAACCCTTCATATGGGGACCTAAACAAGAAGAAGCCTTCCAAACTCTAAAGCAAAAACTTTGTGACGCACCTATCCTCACACTCCCTGAAGGTTGCGATGACTTTGTAGTATATTGCGACGCATCAGGGCAAGGGCTAGGCTGTGTATTAATGCAAAGAGAAAAGTGATAGCCTATGCTTCTAGACAACTCAAGGTTTATGAAAAGAACTACACCACCCACGACCTGGAACTTGGAGCCGTTGTGTTGGCTCTTAAGATATGGAGACATTACCTCTACGATACCAAGTGTGAAATCACTGACCACAAGAGCCTCCAACATATCTTCAATCAAAAGGAGTTGAATATGAGGCAACGAAGATGGGTCGAACTTCTTAACGACTACGACTGTGAAATTCGGTATCATCCTTGCAAGGCAAATGTAGTGGCTATGCACTCAGTCGAAAAGGTTATACGAACTCCATTCGTCTTCTATGTTCGCAAATCATAACCGACATCAAAGATCGAATCCGAGCAGCTCAACATGTTTCTGTAACAGAAAACGACGTACGCGATGAGCTGTCATGTGGAGCAGAACTCAAAATCGAAACCAAATCCGACGGTATTCTATACTATCTAAATCGCATATGGATTCCCAATCGCGATAACCTTCGTGATTTCCTTATGAATGAGGCGCACAAAACACGGTACTCTGTACACCCAGGAGCCGACAAGATGTATCAAGACCTACGATACACCTACTGGTGGCCGGGCATGAAAAAGGATATTGCTGTTTTTGTTTCCAAGTGCCTTACATGTTCCAAAGTAAAAGCTGAGCATCAAAGACCTTCAGGACTTCTAACCCAACCTGAAATACCTGTATGGAAGTGGGAAAACATAACCATGGACTTCATTACCGGGTTACCTCGCACCTCCAGTGGGTATGACACCATATGGGTAATCATTGATCGTCTTACAAAATCAGCTCACTTCATTCCGATTCGCGAGGACTTCAAGAACGAGAAGTTAGCTCGTATCTACATCAGCGAGATCGTAAGCCGTCATGGTGTACCTTTAAGCATCATTTCAGACCGTGATGGTCGTTTCACTTCACGAACATGGCGAGCCGTACAAACCGCTTTGGGTACACGATTAGACCTCAGTACCGCTTTTCATCCTCAAACTGATGGACAATCTGAACGCACCATCCAAACTCTTGAAGACATGCTTCGAGCATGTGTCATATACTTCAAAGGGAATTGGGACGCTCATCTACCATTAGTTGAATTTTCGTACAACAATAGCTACCATTCAAGTATCGGCATGGCTCCTTTCAAAGCTTTATATGGTCGTAAGTGCCGATCTCCAGTATGTTGGCACGAAATTGGGGAAGCACAAATCACCGGTCCAGAATTAATTCAAGAAAAAACAGACAAAATCCATCAAATTCGAAACAATCTTCTAGCGGCACAAAGTCGTCAAAAGAGTTACGCAGACAAACGAGGAAAGCCCTTGGAGTTTAACATTGGTGATCAAGTACTTTTAAAAGTATCACCATGGAAGGGAGTGATTCGTTTTGGCCAGAAGGGCAAGCTAGCACCAGCTACGTAGGACCTTTCAAGATACTCGAAAGAGTAGGTCCTGTAGCATACAAGCTTGACCTACCAGAAGAGCTCAACAGAACTCATCCCACGTTCCACGTATCAAACTTGAAGAAGTGCCTTGCCGATGAAAACCTCCATATTCCGCTAGAAGACATTCAGATCGATGAATCTATGCACTTCATTGAAAGACCAGTAGAAATTATGGACTTCGGAGAGAAGCGCTTAAGGCGGAGTCGTATTCCAATTGTCAGGGTACGTTGGGAGTCAAAACGAGGACCTGAGTTTACTTGGGAACGTGAAGACTCAATGCGCGAGAAATACCCGCATCTTTTTCCTGTTACCACTACTACTTAAATTTTCGGGACGAAATTTCTAAAAGTAGGGGATACTGTAACATCCGTCGAAAAACGGGTTTCCAAAACCTGCTTCGTTTATTAATCGAATAGTCAGTTATAATTTTCGTTGCGTATATATTGTTCATTTTAATTTTAAACAATACATAATTAATAAACATTGTTAGAATTTTAAACCATAATTAATAAATAATAAAAATAAGAGAATAAAAAAATAAAGGAGCTGCTGGGTTTCGAACCCGGGTCAGCCGTTTCAACAAACAAACACTACACCACTCCGCCACATGACACCTTTGTGTAATTACTGAAACAAATAATACTTAAATTAAAACTCGAATTCAAAACCGGACTTCAGTACGGCAGAACTCGCAATCACCGGAAATTCCGGCAATCCGCGAGTTTAGCCATTTTCCTTTTGACTATAACGTTATAACCGACTTCGACATCGGTTATAACCGACGTCTATCAATCAGTTGCGGTCGTAACCGCTGGAGAAACTTTGACCACGAATCAAGACCAAATTCGGACTCAATACATGTTGTTTCTTCCTTATAAATACCCACCCAAACCTCTGGTAATCTTTTCGCTCAAAATCGCACAAACTCTCGAAGCTTTAGCGCTCGCCGGAGATATTTTATAGTCGCCGGACTTTCACCGGAAAACGGAGACTTACTTCAAATCGGTAAAATTCTCGACTCTTTTGGTTGTAATCCATTATTAGACATATATTAACTTCAATCCTTCAACCAGAATCTGTCCCAGACTACGCTGCCGGGAAATCTCACACTCGCCGGAATTCCACTGAAACATCAAAGTCTCACTGTCGATCGGTATAATCATCTAAAAACTCTTGCAATCTCTTACTCAGTAACTTAATTTCATAACACAAGAAACTAAACTGTCAAACATTTCACTCAGCCGAGAGTCACAAATCAGAGCCGACGACTCCTGCCGGTCATCTGAAGTAAACGCACTGTTTGGTACAATTCTGTTCTTGAATCTCGTTATCTAATACATTCCAACCAATTATAAGTTTTGATAATCGAATTAAACAAGAATAGTCGGGCATCTCTGTTCTGTGTCTTTGGAAACGAAGAAGACGAAGTCGAAATCTGTATAAGTTTAATTAAAACTGAATATTTAATCGGGTTAGACACACAGTCCAGCGGTGGACTGTGTGCAATCATAAAACGCACGTCATGAGTTTGAATCACACAACGTACCGACTTTCAGAAATAAAACCAATATTTTTATAACTGAATCAGAACAAGTCATAGTATGTTTATAGGAGTAACATAATCCGTGAGTTAAACAGATTAGACACACAGCCCAACTGGTTGGGCTGTGCGCATACGAACCGAAGGACCCGAGTTCGACTCCGGGTCCCTACAACCGGTTCGGCCATTTTAAATCGTTTTAATATAAACCCAATAAAATAACAATTAATTAGTATATATATAAAATTAAAACAGAGAATATTTCGGGTTAGACACGTAGTTCAGTTGGTAGAGCTGCGTGCACGCGTACGAGAGGTCGAACCTCACTCAGCGCATGAATAAACTGAATCCGACCGGTCAACGGTCAAAGTCAAAAAGTCAACATTTTTATATATATTTTTTTCTTTATTTATTTAATCAGAAAATTATTTAAAAATACTTAAAAATAATATTTTTAAAGTTAGAAAATGTCCTTAAACTCACAAAAATAAATATAAAAATCCTATTAAGATTATGAATTAAAAGAATTAGTCTCAAATAAAATCCATTTATTTACCGAACCATTTCGTTATTATTTTAGGTTAGTTTTCCTCGTCGATCAAATCCCAAAACTCATGCGCATCCAACGTCATCAAAAGAACGCACCCAATGTGAGTGAATCTCTACAAATTCCCCGTTTTAATCACATTTTGGGGTGTATCATGTGTCTTTAATTCCTTATTATATTTAAACACTTGTGCATCCATCATATCCGTGATCAAATGTGTATCAATTATGTATCAATGGTTGTGTGAATTATGTTTAGTTGAAGTTATCATTTTCAGTACATGCATTTCATTAGGCCCATCAGCTCCCTGTGGGATACGGGTTGAGTATCAGGTGCCTCATTCGATCGGCTCCGTTTGATTGAGCCTTGATCTCACATACATCATCATTCATGACATTCGATCGGCTCCGTTTGATTGAGCCTTGATCTCAAATACATCATCATTCATGTCATTTACTCATCCAATGTGGTTTGCGTTTATGCTCTATATATGTTTGCTCATATGTGATTATTGCATAAATTTTCAATATTAAATACAACAAGAAATTAGTAAAAATGTTTTCTCAAGGTTCACTCGCCAACTTTTGTTGACCCAAAATATTCCCCGTTTTACACATGATACAGGTGATCCAGTTGAGGCAAGAAACACATAGGAAGGCCTAGAAGAATAAATCAGTTTAAGCTTGGGATTGTTATACTTAGTTTCATTTTCCTTGTAATTGTATGGATTTGATTTGAATATTTAAGTTGTAATTTGAATTTAGTAAATATGAAACATTTTAGTAAACATCATGAGCTTTGGGTGATAACCCAATTATGCCCCGACTCTTATTCCGCTGCGGGTCGGGGTGTGATAGGAGCGAACATTATATGAATTGGTTTCAGTCAAATCATTTTAGCTATTGGTTTGCTATCGAAGAAAAATATTAGTCTCCCGTTGGTGAAAATGGTCTCGAAAAGTTGGCTCAACTTTCTGATTTTGAAAGAGAGAAGTTTATTAATGAGAATAATATGATGAACATTCTCCAACAATCCATCAAAGAGGACATACTGGCGTTATTACAACATGATGATGACGCACAATCATTATGGAATGCTCTGCGACCGAAGTTCCAAGGTAGTGCACAATTACGAAAGAGCAAAAGGCGTTGTTGAGTAAAGAATTTGACATCTTTACGTTGATCAAAGGAGAGATGGTAAAACAACTAATTGAAAGATACTATCATCTTGTTGTGCAAATGAAGCTAATGGGAATCACAAAGACAAACGAAGAACTTGTTGATAAACTCACTGATTTCTTGCCACAAGGCGAATGGTCTACTTATTTGACCATTTTGAAGAATGGAACTGAATGTGGTAATTTCTCATTACCACAATTCATCGAAAGATTGGAGGGATATGAACTATAACTACAGAAGATGGCGAAGAATAAAGGTGTTCAAATGAAACAAGACGTCAATCTTTATTTCAAGAATAGTTTTTCTGCTCAAATTCAATCTCCAAAGATCCAGACTGCCTTTAACGCTTACAGCACACCGAGCTCACCGTCAAATCAAAACAGTAGTTTTCGATCATTTGCTGTGGTCAATCCGAACATGTCTCAAAGCCCACAGTCATCATATGGATCGAGCAATGCCCAACTCAACTAGACCAATCAATCAAATCCTACTCAGAGGGTACTACAGTGCACAAATTTTGATGAGAAAACCGCTAAGCAGCATATGTCACTTTTAGCATCGGTTCTCGAATCTTATGACAGTCTTGTAGCAGGAAAGATTGGAAATTCTGAAATGACCAGAGAGGACTATGATCAGATTGATCCAGTAGAGATGGAGTTAATCGATATAAAATGGTGTATGGCATCTAAACATTTGATTTGAACAATGCTTTATGGAAATCACAGGGAAAGAAAACTTGGGAGGTTTGGATGGAAATCTGGGATTCGATAAATCCAAAGTTACTTGTTTTAAGTGTCGGGAGAAGGGACATTTTAAATGTGAATGCCCAAACAGAGAGGTTCTGGGTAATCAGAACCCATTTGCCGATGAGTACTACAAGAAGGCTATCTACCACCATCCCCAACCATTTGCATGGTGCAGATCATTGATTAGACAGCCAGAGACCAAAGACAAGCATTAGTGGTAACTCAAGAAGGTGAGGACTTTAACTGGAACAAATATATTTCCAAGAATGAGAGTTTGGCTTTGGTTGCTGAGATAATCAAAGAATCTGAAGAAGAATCAGAGGCATCTTTTGATGAGGCGCCAGAAGATGATTATTACTATCACACATCATCAGAAGAGGAGGAAATTTTACACAGTGCATTTAAACACCTCTTGCCTAACGATATGTTGAAAACTTTTGCAGGTTACTTTGGACCAAGTCATCGATCATCTTGCGAAGAACAGAAGACGCATGATGTTGAAAACAAAGTTGATGAACAGATGGAGAAGTTGGCTGATGAGATTGACAAAGCATGCATGGCAAACATTACCGTTGTAAATGAGTCCAAATGTGAGTCTGTAGTAGACAAACCATGTTTAAAATGTGTTGAGCCATGCAATGAATATGTTGCAAAAGAACAGATATACTGAGCTCAAAATTTTAATAGACAATTTGTCGAGTGATTTTAAATCAACTAAAGAAGCGTATGACCAATTGAGGAGAACTGTTAAACAGTATGAAAAAGCACTCACAGAAAATGATGGGACTCTTTCTATGCTCAAAGCGATAGTAATGGACAAGCAAATGACCATTAATATTCACTTAAATACTATTACTGAGCTAAAGAATGAGCTTGAGAAGGTAAGAATTGAAACTGAACGGGTTAACAAGTTGTTAATCAGTTATTCAACAAGCTCTTATGTCATTGATCAAATTTTACGAAAGATTGAAAATAAAGATGAATCAGAAAAGGTTGAAAACAAGAGTGCAAGTTACGATCGTGGTCCACCCCTATGTGGAATAGTTATGCTTATAAAAAGCTATCAGGGGTGGAAAAGGCACTCAATCTAAAACTAAAAACTGAACAATCAAACGAGTTGCCTACAAACATCGACGTAACTTACACAACATCTGAAACTGAATGTGACTCTGAGGTGGTTAAAACAGTGGTCGAAAATATCTTAAAAAGTGAATCTGAAGTCTGAATCTGATGTTGAAACATCGGAAGATAGTTTAAATAATGATCCAAACGTCATAGTTTATAAAATGCATGGATCTAATAAACTATTTTCTGATGAGGACTTTCCCATCTAGAACGTGAATCTAGATCATGTTGATAAATTGTTCAAGCTTGTGGAGGTAAGTCATGCTGAATTAGATAAACATAATGCAACATAGTATTCTAATTAAAATGTGTCACCAGACCCTATCATTAGAGAAACAAAGATTATCTAGAGAATAGAAGGGCGGGTTTGGGTTTCCAAAAGAAAAAAATGAATAAGTCCCAAAAGCTAAACTTTACTAAGAAAATTAATGTTTTTTATGGGACAACAACATAAAAGGAGAAAGAAATCATCGGTACTCAATCAAATGATGATTTCAAAAGGGAAAAAGAGAGTAAAAGATAAACTTTGGATTCTTCTGTCCGTAAAGACAGTAGGACATGCTATAAATGTAAGAATGCCGGGCATATCGCACGATATTGCTCACAAATATATCCAAATTCTGTTTCTCAGTTTGTCAAGTATACCAAGGACGAGAAAAAAAAGGCACTTATGGTTGCGCCAAAGCAAATTTTGAAAAGAACCAATGAATCCTACAAAAATGTTAAACAAAGTCTTCAACTTCATTCAAAATTTGAAATTGGTGAAACATCAACTAAATATCGTCAAATGAATTCTAAATTTTATGCTAAAAAGGCAAATCTGAAAACACAAACATGGGTGGCAAAAGTAAAACCGTCCAAGGTAGAACTGAAACCTTCTGTTCTAAACAAAACCGAGCCTAAAAAGAACGTCAAAAACAAAGTAGGTCCAAAAGTTAACATTCTGAACCACCCAAGACCAAACAGGCTTGTGTTTGTTTGTTTAAATCGTTTTCTCCGCATATGTACAGGGACTCCCACGATCAATAATGTCTAAATGGATAATGGATAGTGGAGCTTCTAGGCACATGACAGGGATGCTTGCGTTGCTACAAGGCTTTAAAGCTATCCGCGGAGGGTATGTAGGTTTTGCCGGAACACAAGGAGGAAGAATTGTCAATGAAGGAATTCTCACGAATGGAGTTGTATCGTTTGATAAAGTGAACTACATTGCTGAACATGAGAACAATCTACTCACCATTTTGCAGATTTGTGACAAAAATTTCACAATGCACTTCAATGATAAAGAACGCTTGATTTTAAAGACGGGATTCAAGATTCCCGAGGAATGGATTCTGATGCGTGCACCAAGAGAAAATGATCTTTATGTTCTCGATATGAGTGTCGCGTCAACAACATCAAGAAAGTTCAAAGCCTTGTTTCCAAAGCTACCGAAAAAGAGTTTATACTATGGCATAGAAAGATGGGCCTCATTCATCTACAAAAGATGAATTATCTTGTGCATAACGACCTAGTGGAGGGTGTTAATTTGAAGAATTTTCAATTATCTATTGATTGTCTGAGCTGTAAAAAGGGGAAACAGCATAAGAAATCACACCCATGAAAGTTGTTGAATTCAATCAAGCTACCACTAGAGAGGCTACATATGGATCTATTCGTGCCATTAAACGTCAAAAGCATTTTTGGTGATCTGTATTGCCTTGTCGTTACAGACGATTATTCAAGATTCTCATGGGTTTTCTTTCTGGAGAGCAAACATGAAACATTTGAAACTCTAATGATTCTCTTCAGAAAACTCGAAAACTTATATCACTTGCCAATCAAGAGAATTCGCAGTGACAACGGTACATAATTCAAAAACAAACGAATGCTCGAGTTTTGCAACGAAAAGGGGATTCTTCATGAATTCAGTGCTACTTATACTCCACAACAAAATGGAGACTGCCAGAACCAAGCTAGCCGATTCGAAATTGCCAATCAGTTTCTGGAGTGAAGTAGTCGCGTCAGCCTGTTACACCTTGAATCGTGTGTTAACAGTCAAGCCTCACAACAAGACTTGTTTCTAGTTACTTAATAAATGGAAGCCTAACCTTGCATTTCTGGAACCTTTTGGATCACCATGTACAGTTTTGGACCCGGATGGTAAATTTGGAGCCAAATCCTTGAAATGATTCTTCGTGGGTTATGCTACTCCTAAAAAACGTGTCTTTTTGCTAAGCCTGAACCAGGTTAGTCTTGCGTAGCATGTTCATTTTCAAAGATATACTACGCCAACGCAGAATCCTAGGGATCCATGGCTGTTTAACTACGGTGGAATTCATTCGACCTGCCAGATGCACCATTAGAAGAAGAACTTGTTATGGTCTTTCAACAACATCAAATCTCTAATCAAGAACATGTTACCAGACCGTTAGTGATTTCCCCATCACTTCCTGTGTCTATCGCGTCTGATGTAGGTCCGAGCTCTACTAGTCAAGAATTTGTACATGTCCAATTGTCCACGCTGCCAAATCATCTGCCCAGCAACAGCCAAATGCCAACCCTGATCGGGAACCGACTTTCGATGATAGAGGATCCAGTTCAAAAGAAGGATCTGAGCATATTGAAAGCTTCTTGAATACTCAAGCTGATCAATCAAACGTGAGGAATGAAGCTTCATCGTCTGTACCGATTGTGAATGAAGTCATCACAAATTTGCAAACACAAATAGATGTCCCAAGTGAAGTGATGCTAAGGACGCTTTCATATCATCCTTCTGAGAATATTATTGGCAGCTTACAAACACGAGTGCAAACTCACAATCAGATCAATAAGGATCTAAGCTGTTTTATACTCGTATTGCTCCACTACAAACCAGACTTTCTAATAATTGTTTTGTTTCTCAGGTGGAACCTGGAAACTTGAAAGACGCGTTGAAAGAAGAGAGTTGGGTGGACGCAATGCAAGAGGAATTGCTTCAATTCCAAATACTGGGAGTCTGGAAGCTTGTTGACCTACCAAATCATCACAAAAAAGATAAACACTAGATGGGTCTTCAAGTGCAAGCGTGATGATAGAGGTATCATAGTCCGAAACAAAGCTCAACTCGTGGTATAGGGTTTTCATCAGCAAGAAGGGATAGATTACACAGAAGTCTCTGCCCCGGTCGCCCGTCTTGAAGCAATCCGCATATTCTTGGCCTTTGCTGCTTGGAAAGGTTTCAAGGTGTACCAATTGGATGTCAAATCTGCTTTCTTATACGGAAAAGTAAAAGAGGAGGTGTTTGTCGGCCAACCACCGGGGTTCGTCGATCCAATGCACAAAGACAAAGTCTACCTTCTAAACAAAGCCTTATATGGTCTACATCAAGCCTCGAGAGCTTGGTATGAAACACTGTCACGACATCTTCTAGACAACGGCTTTATCAGAGGAAATGTAGATTCTACCCTCTTTACGAAGGAAGTGGATGGGCATTTGATTATTCTACAGGTATATGTGGATGATATTATCTTCGGATCGACTGTGTAAAGACTTTGAAGAAGTCATGAAGCGCAAATTTGAAATGAGCGCGATGGGGGAGATGAAGTTCTTTCTAGGACTTCAGGTCGATCAGTTGCCTGATGGTATCTTCATCCATCAGACAAAATATGTTAATGACATATTGGAGAAATTCGATATGGCAGGAGCTAAACCAGCATCTACCCCATTAGCTCCTAATCACGGCATATGTCCAGATCTTAATGGAGTCAAAGCTGACGAGACATCCACTCCATGATCGGATCCTTGATGTATCTCACTACTTCTCGACCAAATATCATGTATCTAACATGCCTGTGTGCCCGTTATCAGTCTAATCCAAGAGATTCGCACTTACTCGCCGTCAAACGTATCATGAGATATTTGAAGGGATTTCCAAGCACCGGCTTGTGGTACCCTAGACACAAAGACTTCAATCTTGTGGGTTACTCGGACTCTGATTTCGGTTGGTGCAAACTTAACACCAAATCTATGATAGCTGGTTGCCAGTTCTTTGGAACTCGTTTTGGTAACGTGGCAATGCAAGAAACAGACCACGGTCGCTCTCTCTACCTGTGAAGCTTAAAATGTTTCAGCATCCAGCTGTTGTTCCCAGTACTCTGGATTCCACAGTAGATGAGAGACTTCGGACTGCAATTTCTTAATACGCCCATATATGTAGATAATCAGGCTGCGATCGATATCACTAAAAACTCATGTTAACACTCTCAAACTAAACATATTGAGATTCGACACCACTTTATCCATGATTGTTACAAGAAAAAAATGGTTAGAATTGAAAAAATCCACATTAATAACCAAAAAGCAGATTTTTATACCAAAGCCTTTGATCGTACAAGATTTAAAAATCTTTTAAAATTAAATGGTTTATGAAATCTGACATCAGGGGATATACATGAGGTTGAGTTTGAGGATGACAATGACTTAACGTGATTCTCATCGATTTGACGTATTTATGTACATTCTTTCTTAAAAATATAAAAATCCAAAGATATTTTTTTTATTCTAGTTAGATATATTCACCTATGAAATGAAATTCTGGGAATCTCGATACGGGAGAATATTCTGAGATGGGACACATAGTTATTTAATGTTCTTAATATTACCTAACATATCTTGAAACAGTTGAGAAACGAGAAGAGGTTTAAGTGGATAAGAATATTGGCAATCTAGGTAAATCTGGTTAAAAGTTTACGAGTATACCAAGATCAACGGTACTGGTGATTTATTTAAATACTCGATATGATTCTCTTAACACAAAACTCACAAAAAATATGTATCTTTACTTGTTATTTATCGACGAAAAATTCCAAAACCCAAAAAATATTTTCTGTTTCCTTAGCTTTTTAGTTTTGTTTTAGTCTACCAATGATGAAAACACTGATTGTTGAAGTCTTGGCGACATCTTGCTGAAGGAAATCTGAAGACTGTGGGTTGGGAGCTAATCTTAAACGAACAATTTACCTGAACATCAACAAAGTTCATTTTTACAATTTAAAATAAATATGTTTTGGTCAAATATTGGTCAACCAAGGTCATTAACATGGACTTGGTAGGCAAATCAGGTAATGAGGGTCATTAACTTGGACTTGGTTAACTGAGTCGGTTTCAAACAGATAATATTGCATAAAAAATCAAAAAGTTTAGAAAGTTCAAAATATATCAGAATTGATTCGTACGAGTATCACTAACTCGTACGAATGGCATTTGGTGTTCATTCGCACAAGCCTTTGGTTTGTACGAGCAGTACTAAAACTAGTATATAAGGCCTCCTCATTCGCACGAGCCAACTTATTGTTACTATGCGAACTGAGAGAGAAACTTAGTGGGAACCAGTTCTATACTTCACTTATCTTGACAGTTACGTTGTACCAATACATTAGGGAAGTTGATTCGCACACCTCTTACCATGGGGAAGGTACTATCGCGTGTTCTTAGCCGTCATAATGCCGGATTTGGACCAAACGGACATAAAACGTAGATTTGGGGAAATTGGACCAGTGAAACTTAAATAGAACTTAAAATCGTCAATATCGGCCCCAATAGCCAATAAATCAACCATTAATTTGTTCAAAACAACACGTTTTAAGTTCAGTATAATAATTCGTACGAAGGACCTCTCGTACAAGCTGAGTTTTAAAATTTGTTAAGTATTATTGACTCATACGAAGCATTGTTCATATGAAGCAAGTTTGGTAAAATCTTTTGAAAAGTATAAGTCTTTAGTCACCCGTACGATGTAGTGACTCGTACGGGTAATGATGTGATCAAACATGAATATTTGTCTAAGTATTGAATCGTACGAATGTATGGTTCGTACGAGTGTTTTTGTAAGTTGAAATTTTTGGAAATTTTTCTAACGGTTTGAACTGTTTATGTTTGCAGGTCAAGAAAACGTCTTTCTCTCCGTTTCACAATATATGTTGTCTACTTGATGAATCTATTCCGTAGATTGCTGCTTATCAAGATGTGTTAGATTTTTTTAGTAGAATCACTATTACCAAAGCCCTCACTGATCGTCATACAACATATAGATCTCATGTCGAATATTTTTGGAACGCGGCAGAGTTTGATGCTGAAGAGAATGCGATAGTTTCAGTTATGAAGATAGACGATGAGGATATACAGGTGAAGATTACGGATTGATCAGGAAGGTTTTGGATTTTAAAGATAATGAAGACGATCCAACAGGGTTTTTGGAGTATATGGTAAAGGGATGTTTCTACCGAATGGGTTATGCCGGTTTTGTGAACGCAACTCCTTTCAAGAAGGGTTACCTTAGCGCGCGATTTCGATACATTGCACATGTTGTTATTCACGCTTTGAGTCATCGAAAAGGAGGGTTTGATGATTTGGTGGATTACCAAATGTGTCTGATTACTGCATTGGTTCTGAATTTGCCATATAAATTTTCAAAGGCTATATTCACATAGATGGTGTAGAATATACAGAGGGAAAAGTTCTTGTCGTACCCACGGTTTATACAGATGTTGCTAGATCACCTGCACCCGAACTTGAAGAAGAAAAAGGACGATGCGTTAAAACTTGAACACATGGATGTCTCAACTCTTAAGAAGATGAATTTGCATTTAAAGACATTCCCAAATGCCAAGCCAGTTTTTGGTGCTATTATTGACAAAGATTACATTGCTCCGGCTCCGGGAAAGCGGAGGAAGGAAGACAGTGGGGATGAGAATGAAGAATTGACTGCGCAAGATGGTTTTGTTGCTAAGCGTAGTTCTTGGTTTGTGAAAGATGGAGAAAAGAGAACAAAGAGAAAGGCGACATCGACATCTTCTACTTCTACATCTCAAAAGAAAAAGCAAGCAGCTGAAAGTTCTGGGTTAAGAGATGAACCAGAAATTGAAGAAAATATTGAAGATATTGCTGTAGACAATGAGAGGCAAGCGTTCGGTAGAGATAAAGTGGCTGAAGACGCATCATCTTCTAGCACTAATTCAGGAGATAGAAGAGCAGGTGAAAGAAAGAGAGCCAAAAAGATAGAAGCAAAGCGTCTGGCTGAGAAAAAGAGAATAGCAGCTTGAGAGGACGACACAACGTATATACCTTCGGGTTCAGACAATGACACTCCTGGATGCACACCAGCAAAGAAAAAGATACGATGTTTCAAACGTCAAGCAGCTAGAAGCTTTGAGTCTCCTACAGTTAAATACAAAGAAACAGTGCAAGAGGAGTCGATGAAGAAGAGGTTGTTGTTGAACCAACTCCGCAAATTCCACCATCTCCACCAAGACAATCTGCACCACAATCACCACCTCGACAGGCTACTCCCCATCCGCCACCACAACCAACACCACGACAGGCTACACCGCAGCCGCCACCGCATACTTCGCAGCCCCAGTCTCACTTTGATTTTGACTTTCATTTTGGAGATATTCCAGGGGCGAAGACTTTACAACAGACATGTTTAACGACCCGCGCATTGAAGAACTATAGAAACAAGTCTTGTTAAACACTGTCAAAATTGCGAAGTTATAGGAGCAGCTTAATGTACTTAATGAAGATAAACAACAACTAAGTTATGCTCGCCAGTATAGTGTCAGAGAATGAACGTTTACGACTCTGTATGGCTGAATATGAGGAGGAACGTCTCAGAAGTGATAGAAGAATGAATATGTTTGAGAAAATTCTGACGAAAAAGTTGGGAGTTAACATAGCTGCAGAGATTGATGAGATTGAACACACAGAAGCCAGAGAGCGTGTTGCTGAAAGAGAATGTCTTGCTAAAGAACTATCGGATGTGCAAGGCAAAGGTAAAGCAAAAGTAGTTGAGGATCCCGTGAATGTCGAAACTGCGCCAGAAGCTGAATCTGTGCCAGTTATCACATATATCATGTTGTATACAGTGTTGAATAAGTTTGTGCTGATAGGGAAACCTAGGGATGGGGATATTGACATGTCAGATCTTTCTGTGAGACACCACGAATGGTTACGGAAGAAAAAGTGATTGAAGTAGCGGTTGAAGAATTCAAAGATGCTGAGAAAGAAGATGAAGATTTAGATGATGTGTTATCTGGTGATTCTAATTCTGATAGCGGTGATGATGATGATAATGTAGGTGGTGCGGGTATTTGTGTAATAGAGTCTGGTGTAAATGAAGAGATTGATTATTCTATGTATCTGGACGACTCTACAAATCAAACGACTGAGGAAGGTGATAAGGATAGAACTGAAGGTCCTTCTGATGCTCAGCAGGTAGGAATCTTCTCGGTAATTGATACATCTACCGTTCCTGTCGTCCGTAAGCCAAAGATTTTTTTATCTTGAGCATGATGTTGAGGAGGGAGAATTTATCCACTACTATTCAAAGGAAGATATTGCCAAAATATTAGGTGTGGATGAAGAAAAGTTTGAGTTTGATTTCGAAGATGAGCTGAACGAGATTAGCGCTTTCGAGCCAAACGATTATATATTTCAACACGTTGAAGAGGCTAATGATTATGATCGAGTTGTTGTGGAGGATGATTCTGAAGACGATGTTTGTAATCTTGCCGATCTGGGTACAGATGACTCCTCAACTTTCACTGAACTGTTTGCATCAGAGAATGCGGATGTGATGAAACAAAAAGTCAAAGAAGCTGCTAAACAGGGAAAAATTCCTCAACAATTGAATAGAGCTGAAATTGCCGAAACGAGGAAGAAGTGGTCCAAGAGTTCACCAGCCGAGTGGAAGTCCAAACGTCCTCTAGCGTTCTTTACACGTGATGCAGATATTTCTCTGGGGGACATTATAAGCTGGGTTGGATTGAAGAACTTAATGGTTACATGATCAAAAGAGAGTTTGGAATCCAGTACTTCAGATATTTGAGCGACATCAAATCCTTGCCTTATTGGGATATGGAAGAGCTGGTGCAAACGAAGATGACCAATCTAAAGATGAAATTTCACGACGAGAGGCTTTGGAAGTTGATTAAGCTTGAAGCTTTGCATAGATTTGTTCACTAGATACCTCACTTTCCAAGATGCATTACGAAGATAGATCCAGATACTAAAGAGAAGGATGTTACGCTCATCGTGAAGAGGCCAAAAGTTATGAAGAATATGCCTATGATTCAGATGGAGCAGGATTTCCACAAAAACTTCAAGTAGTGGCACTATGATTCTAACACAGGAGAAGCTGTGATATGTGTGCACCCTGATGATGATTCGTGGAAGATAACTGAGGAGCTTACCGAAGCCGTTATAGCTCACACAAATATATGGGTTGTGGCGTGGCATTCGAGTACTAGACCCTATGTGGCTAGTAAACTATTCAAAGAAAGATATAGATTGTTTGTTCTACAGTAAGATCAGTTAGGAAGATAAAGACAAGGAACAAGCACTCCAGTTTCAGAAGGTTGTTAATGTCTGTTTCGCAAATGATATACATTCTGGATCGACATGGAACACTTCTTGGAGGAAGCTAGAAGAGACCGAGCAAAAGAAGAAGGAAAAGAACGAAGCAAGGAATGCAGAGCGAGCTCGCATAGCATCGCTGAGAAGTTTTCGGTTTGGCAATACAGTGAACCGACCTCCACCAACAGATCAAGTACCAATGGCTTTTGAGGAGCGTCGCAAGCCACCGAAGCGGTTTTTTGGTCGTTAAACGTCAAATCATATGAAGATTTTTTGAAGACTATCCATACTGCTGCAACATCCCAGGGGGAGTTTGTTGGTGCATTATGTCTATTGCCTACATCTAGGATATGTTGATATTGTATATAGGGCTTAAACTTAAGATTGTAAATGTTATTGTTTATTTTATATGTTTTGTAGAAGACTCATACGAGTGAATTACTTGACTCGTACGAGTGACTCTCTGTCACTCATGCGAGGCAGCCACTCGCACGAGTCGCAGTCTCTGTTTCACACACTCCAGTGCAAGTCATGTCGACCTATATATAGAGGAGTGTTGTGTCAGAGCTAGTAAGGGTTAGTTCAGTTGGTACGGCGAAGCCCTGCTGATTTGTTTATTTGCCTTGTACTTTGCACGTCAATCAATACAATTCAGAGCAGTTAAACAGTAGATCTCACTTGTTCGTTTGTCATCCTCTCTAGCAATGAATTCCGCCTCTGCTAGCTGAGTTAGATAGACCGGTTGCTCATCGGAGGAGCCAATCCCCCATTCACAATGCTTTGAATTTTATGGGAGTTCTAGGCTTATATACTAAATCAAATGCACTATGTTCGACCGAATACTTAACCATCCTATTCGACATTTATGGTTTTCTTAACACACATTAATAGGATAGTTGGTTTTAACGTTGATTCTGTGTGTTTCAAAATAGTGTCTTAATTTAGCTAAAGCCATTATTAAAGCTAAAATGAGTTTTTCAAGATTAGAGTACCTGGTTTCTGCATCTAGAAAACTCTTACTTACATAGTATACATGATATTGCTAACCTTCATGTTCCTTGACTAAGACAACCCTTACAACATTCTCGAATAATGCTAGGTATAAGGATAAAGGCTCCCACTCTTCAGGTTTCATGAGCAAGGGTATTGATGAAATATACTTCTTTAAACCTTATTCTTCTTCAAGATATCGTAGAACTCCTTTGCATTTTTCCGAGGATCTTGAAATGACTCTATTGAGAGCTATTATCTTGCCTGCTAGCCGTTGGATATCCTTGGTATTAGCTCGTGACTTGAAATCCATAGTAAATTTTGTTTGCTTTAGGCTAGCCTCTATTCTCCTCTTGGTGACCATATATTCAAAGAGATTTCCTTCCTACACTCCAAAATGGCACTTTGTAGGATTTAGCTTCATGTATAATGTTATACCGGTCCATGATATCAAAGACATCTCTGTGATCTCAAAGGTGATCCTGAGCCTTCTTGGACTTGACCTCCGTATTGTCAATGTAGACTTCCCTGGTGTTCCACTGCTTTACTTTAAACATCATGTTCACCAATCTCTTATAGATTTCACATAGTCCAAATGGCATAGCTATATAAAAATATATACCAATGGGTGTCATGAATGAAGTATCTTCTTGGTAAGAAGGCTCCATTTCTATTTTTTGGAATCCTGATGATGCATTCATAGAGGTTAGCATCTCCCGACCAACTGTTGCATCCACCATCGAGTCAATATGTGATAGAGGAAAAGGATCTGTAGGGCAAGCCTTGTTGAGGTCTGTAAAATAAATACAGACTTTCCACTTGCCATTATTCTTTTGAACACCACCACATTAGCCAACAATCTTGGAAACTTGACTTCCCTAATCATCTTTGCCTTCATAAGTCTTTCTAATTCTTCTTCGATTATCAAGTTCCTTTTCGATGAAAACTTTCTTCTTTTTTGGTGAGTAGGCCTGAAAGAGTTATCTATTCCAAGTTTATGTGTAAAGATAGCCTTAGAAATACATGTCATGTCCTCATACTTCCAAGCAAATGTGGATATTCTAGTCTTTAGGATACTGTGAGTTCTTGCTCAATATCCTTGGGATATTGGTTCCTAGAAGCATTGAGAAATCCGGGTTGTCTAGATCTAGTGATACCTATTTGACATCTTGCTGCCTTGCTCCAGGATATCACGTGCTTGGCCCTTTAATTGCTATCCCTATTGGGATTTTGCTGAGGATTTCATCAAGGATGAGTAGCACTCTTTTTCTTCTTGCTAATCACTTTCTTTCTTGACCACTCCCCAAGGAGTTGGTAGCTTTACACATTGGTGGTAGGTGGAAGGCACAACCTTCATGTCGTGTATCTAAGGCCTATCTAGTATAATATTAGAGCAGGATAAAGTATCAATAACACAAAATCTTCGTATAGATTTTACCTCTTTGATGTACACTGGTAGCTTGATTTCCCTAACAATATTCTTAGCTTCACCAAGAATCCAACTAAGATTGAGGATCTTGAAATGATTTCTGATTCTGGAATGTTCATCCTCTTCAGAGCTTATAAGCGGGATTATGTTGACCGACTTCCACCATCTTCTAAGATCCTATGCATAAAATGGTTAGCAATATGCAAGGTGATCACCAGCCCATCATGATGAGGATCCTGTATGTTATCATGTTCTTCTTCCCAACTTTGATTACTTTGTCATGAGACAAGGTCTTCGTCCCTGTGGGTATCTCACCCTTTTCTGCTTTTGACTCCTTAGCATGCATTTTAGTTATAGAATAAGACATACCATAAATGTCAGATTCTAGATAACAAATTAATTACCTTAGCATCCGACAGTGGGGATGTTGCTCATTTAGGATCCCTTTTGGTATCCTGAGCTCTATCCTTCCTATTTTCCATGACATTGGCCCTTTTTTATCAGATCTCCCATACGACTTGGACCTATTGGATTTAGGGGAGGATTCTAACTTCATGTTAGGGCTATCATAGGTAGTTGATGTATCTGTCCTTTGCTGAATCTTCTTATCATCCTCCAGCCTAATAAACCTTAAAGCCCTGTTTCTAACCTCATCAAGATTCCTGCAAGGATTCATGACAAGATCCTGATAAAATATAGAGTCTTTTTGCAAGCCCATTTAAAATGCAAGTACAACCGTATCAACATCTAGGTTCGGGATATCTAGTAATTCTATACTAACTTTGCTAACAAAATCCCTCAGGATTCATCCACACCTTGAGTAACCCTGTTCAAATCACTAGTTGACCTTTCAAAAGTTCTACTATGAGAAAACTAATTGTTAAACATGTTAACTAAATGTGCAAAAGATGTAATTGAGTAAGGAGGGACACTTAGGAGACATTTCAAAGTAGATTCTGTAATGGTGGATCCAAAGCCCTTGCATAGGCGAGCTTCCTTTATGTCCAATGGAATAGGCTTGTTCTCCATTCTCTCTCGATGTTGTGCTACATGCTCCTCAGGATCGGTGGACCCATCATACAACTTCATGATGGGGATCGAAAACCTTTTTGGTGGACCAATCATACAACTTCATGTGGAGTGAATCTGAATATCCTATGACTGGTTGAGGAAACTTCCCGTTATAGGTTGAACTACTCTGGGTACACTCGATATCATATCCTTCAACTTCTACAATTCCTTAGCCATGATAAGGCTTATACCTACATCCCGCATAGGCTTGACATTCTTAAGGATAGGAATATTACTATTTGAAATGTGACTATACTGAATGTTCAGAGGTAAGGATCCTAGAGCATATCCCGGGGTTAATCCTGAACTCCTAACACTAGAGTTTCCTGTTGTTAAAGAGGGACCAATAGAAGTATCCCGAGGCTACATGGGAATGAAATCTCCTTGGTGATTCTCCGAGAATCTCACAGAGTTGAAGTTCAGTGCCCTAGGTTGTGGCGAAAACATCTCCAGTCGACCTTTTGGAATTAGGCTTCAGTGTCTTAATTTCGTTAATTAGCATCCGATTGGTATCATATTGCTGTTTCATTTGCTCTCTCTCGATGTTGTGAACAACGAAAGGATTTCGTCATTGGAGACTATCACACGGTTTCAGCGGATATTATGGATCTTAAACCAACTTGGCCGGTAGAGACGATTTTGTTGGTTTGGCTATCATTCATCCTCTGAAGGTTAGAGAAGATGAAGGTAGGGAAGAGATACATTTGGACTAGAAGTTGATGAAGGTATAGAAGACGAAGTTGATTTTGATTGGGAAGCCATTTTTGAAAATAGTTTTGAGAGAAATTGATTAAGCAGGAATTTTATGAAAAATAACATTGTTTATCCCGCAAATGGCGCCAAATTGTTTTGGTCAAAAATTACCTAAGCAATTTAGTAATCAAATTTTTAATGTGAGGTAGTGCGCTAATCTTTTATTTGTAGAAAAAGTCATTGTTAATATTATGGTTGATTTGATAAATGAAAATGCTAAGTTTTTCTGATGAAATACCATTTAATTGCAAAAAATACTGCTCAAAATATCAAAATATGACTCAGAATATTGAGATTAAACAATAACTAAACAAGAGTGAACAAGTGATTTTAGTGATGAAAACTACTGATCTTGGTGGATCGCCGGCACAAAACCTCGGGAGACGACTATAAAATTAGTCTACCATAGTCAATAATATTAAAATAGTAAACAAGATACAACTCGAGAACTGGATCGATGGATTGTACAACGAATTCTAGTGTCTGAGTGATTTTTAGCTGCAAATGAAACAAGTAGGTGTGCGAGAGTGATAGTGAGTAGCGAGTAACCCCTAAAATGATCATCTAACCTCTTATTTATAATGATAAGAAAATAATAGCTTTTTCGATATCCCACGAATACTTTGGAATATTCCTATATGACCATTCTAGGATTAACCTTTAGTAGTTGTAATTGTATGTGTGAGCCTTCAGCTTAGTCATCGGTCGTTACCATCTCATTACTCGTTTAGGAGTTTCTTCAATATTGGACCAAGTCAATAACCATTTTAGTGACTAACTGTAATCCCAATAATCTCGCAGGATATTCTTTCTACATCTTTGACCGCTACATGAATCCTTTTGTGTGTTCTTCGAAACCCGCCTCAGGATTTCATCCCGAATCCGCTCCGGATATCATGTGCCATAACATTCCCTGCATTCATTAAATGCATGTGCAAGAAATAAGTTAATAATATACCAGGATTAGGTTCAGGATATCAAACCTATCCGTCATCCAAGACTTCTAAAATATATTCAGAATATTGTTCTGAATTCGGTACGGTATAGTAATGAGTTTTTCACCTATCACAAGCTAGGAATAGGTTCCTTTGTACCTGAGCATTTTCATGAGGCTTCATCTCTGTGATTGGTGGTTGAGATGTCCTCATTGTATGGTACAAGGGTCTTCTTTCCTTCATGAGTTTAGGATCAGAACTGTTGGTTGAAGTAGATAGTGGTTTGTGTACAACAGAACTCTTTTGTGAGAGAGTCTGAGGAGTTAGATTGTTTTGAGGTTCAAAGGTCTAATGTAAATAAGTAACACTCCTCAAACTATTGAGTCTGTGTTTCAGCAAGGTCTCAGGGACCTCATCTTCCTAAGTAACCTTTGTTTTGGTTTCCTTTGAAGGAGTAGCTTTGGATTTTGAATGAGAGGATTTAGAAGTCTTTTATGTTGAACACTTCTTCCTCTTTTTGTGATTTTTGTTGGGGTTCCCTAAGGGTGGGTTGTTTCCTTTGGCTAGTAAGAGAAGTGGGCTCAGATGATTGTGAAACATTAACTACTGGTTGTATAGGATCATCAATCTGCACAGTCTCGGTCTCCTCAGTATTAGGCTCAATTTTGGTTTTTCTCATCCTAGTAAAGGTTTAAGCCAAAATGAATTTGATGGGAAGAATTTGTCCCCCTTTATAGACTTTATCAGGCAATTCATGCTGTAATATGGCCATGATTAGTTTGGGGTCCATTAAAAATCTCTTTGAAGATCTGACATTTGAGCATAACTCTTTAAAAATTTGATTTTAAATTTTAAAAATAGACTTAGTTAAGATTGAAATTGCAATATATTGAGTCATCTGAGGAACCTCATTCCAAGTGCCAAAACCCATGAAAAACACTATGTGATAGTATGAAACAAGAATTATAGACCCGTAGGAGATTCGCTCTTTTGTTAAGGGGTATTGTTGGTTGAACCATTGGACCCCTGTTTAATGAATTCTAGATCCATCTTTGTTTTTGAAAATTTCTCAATTCCTTCAGCATCCCCAAGTCGAAGTTGGTTAGCTAAGACTTCAGGGGTGATACCAACTTCAGTTATTCTTTTTGTTCCATTGATGGCCATCGGTTTCCCATTTCATTATGTGTCAATTTTGTCGTTAAAGAGAATTCGACAAGAGATGTTTTATAAATTGGTTGGTTGGTAGTGAGTGCATGATAGAATCGGTATTTGGAAATAAGATCAATATATTTGTGATATTGAGGGTGATCCTTTTTCCTTTGTTAAGTAAGGAAGAAGATTATGAGTTGGACGAAAGGCAAGGTCAACCACGCTTGATTTCAGAGAATGCTTGAGAGCACAGAGGATGAATCTTTGTTTACATGATTGATCACAAGGTGATTTTAAAGGAAGTGAGGGAAACCCAAAATTCTAAAAGGAGTATTTATAGGGTTTATGTTAAGAAATACTAGATTTTAGCAAACAACTACTGCATACCAGTGGTTGTGAGTCAAATGTTAAGAAAGGCAAGAGTTTCCAGATATTCTTTTAATTTTCTCAATGTTATAAGGACCCACTGATGATAATAAATTAAACAGTAATCATTTTAAAAATTTATTTAAAAAATATTTTTAATTGTAAAAAACCTTTAGTGATATTCATTTGGAACCCAGGCTAGTGATTTGATGGTTTGTATCCATCTTGACTTGAATAATCACTTTGACCACAGTCTTGACTTATTGGTAATTTTTGTACCATCCCCATCAGTTCCTTTTGGTTCTCTGTAGTGCTTTTATTTTAGCACTTTGATCAAACCTACTGGGCTTGTACTGATGAGGAGTAGAGTTGTAAATTTTTAGTTTTGGCCAACTGTTGGTAGTAGGGCGTTTGTCACTTGGACAAGTCTAGTGACTTTTGCTTAAATAGTGTTGACTCGCTGTAGGGATTAAAAACTGGCTTTACTCAAATATTTTTGTGATTCATCCTCTTGTTTTTCTCATAGGCAATAACCATGTGACACTCATCTGTATTGTGGTTGGATCTTTCACAAACATTGCAAAATAAGGTGCGTTTGTGCCTTTACCCCTTCCTAAGCGAGATTTTGATTTGGCTTTGAGATTTTGAATGGGGTTAGTAGTTTTGAGTGAAACTACTAGAGGGAATAACAATTGTTGTTCTTGTCCCTTGTGAGGTCACAAAAATTACTAGTTTGAATACTTTGTCAACACATGTCTCACCAGACCTTTTAGAGTCATGTTGATCTTTGAGTTTGTGTGATGAACTCAATTTTGTGCTAATCAACTATTTTGAAGAAATGGTCTTAATTCAACTTTGAGTCTTAAGGGTGGAATCACTAGGCCCTTATGTGTGACTATATCCTAAACCAAATTTTACATTGCTTGTGGTATGTTGGTTTAACGAAATCTCAAATCCTTCACATGAATTTACTTAGGTAGATTCAATCTCCTTTTGACAGGATTTATATGTTGATAACAATGATCTTAGTTGTGCATTATGAATAGTTGCTTCATGTTTTAGATTTGAAATGATTTGGTCTTTTTCTTTCAAAACCTATTTGTGAGCATTAATGGTTTGTGCCAAAAGGTTTCTTAGAAGTCTCAGATTTCTCAAGAAGCATGATATTCACTACTTTGACATCAATGGTTTAATACACTTTCAGAGCATAGCTCTAATAATATTTTTGGGGATATATCAACGCACAAGTAGTGCCAATGTTAGTAGTATCATTAGTGCCTTGGTCAAAATTTTCACTAAAAGTTTCTAGGGAAACTGGTGCAAGGTTTGAGTGAAAAAGCTTTGTTGAGTGATTTCTTGTGCAGGGGAACCAATACTTTGAGAAACTACTGGTATATGGGCCTCCGATTAAGTTTGTGGCTATGAGGGCATCTGAGACTATGCTCGTGGAATGTGAACTATGCATATTAATACTATGGTGATCCATTAGCATATTGATATGCCATTTGGATTGGACCATGTGTAAGATGTGCAATCAACTGTCTATACGGTCCATGGGTATTTTGAGTAAAAAATTATTGTTGACCAACAGATAAGTTTGATTGATTCAATTTATATAGGTAAGACACATATGGAGTGAGGTTTTGTGAAAGATTTCTACATTCCCTAGAATTTATGACATTTGAAAAATTCATGATAGTCCAGGAACCGGCGGTTTACACAGAAATTTTGGTAGAAAAGAACTAATTGGTAGTATGCTATTAAGAATAGAGTAGAAACAGAATTCGAATGATTCTATTCATTATGAAAGAGTATACATCTTTACCAGCTGGAGAAATTGGACTGGGAACTCCAAAACCTAACAAACCATGAACACACAACACTATATATAGTAGTGTTATCCTCGTGCAGACTAAGATCTTTAACTTCGTACGAAGTAGTTACCTTCGTATGAAGTAACTACCTTTGTATGGATTGACTAGTTCGTACAGGTGACATTTATACACCTTTCTCTTCTGCTCTTAAGTCATGTGTTCATATCTAATCTATACAATATTCAACACACGCTCTATTTAGCCTATTCGCACAGTGACAAACATAATATGCACCAACAATTAAACCTTGGATTTATCCTTCTCAAATTTACCCCTACCCTCCAAACTAGGAAAACTTCTACTAGTCTTGTTGAAACTACATTGTTCCTGATGCTTAAAAGTGCAAGCTGGTTAAGAAGGTCAAATTCCTCTTGGTTTGTAGGGTCTATGGGTCTTTGGTCATGCATAACTAGAGAAACTTTTTGGTTTCTAGAAGATAATGAGTTGGTCTGGGAATTAAAACAAGTAGTCATGTCAACAAAGTGATCATAACCCTAATCACTCATACTACTGGTTGATGAAGATACATCATGAATTAACAAAGCTGTATTTCCAAAGAGTAAGCATCAACAACCTTTCCAACTATCATCAACTTTTGTTTTTGGTCAAATTCTCTATCAAAAGTGAGGAGTCTACCATGAAGTTGTGTTAAAAGTTAATTCCTTTAATCAACAAAGTTTCTCAGAACTATTGCAATTTTATCCCCTTTGTCAAGAAGAGATCTCAAAATCTATGACTCAGAGCAGCATATGTAAAAGTTTCATCAGTAAGCCTTAGCTCATAATTAGGCAAATAAATCGCTCAAACTGTTGAGTTAGAGATTCCCCCTTAACATGTGTGAGTGTTTCATCTGTACCACCAAATTGTTCATTCTAAGCATCCCACAATTCTTTGGCATCCTCATAATGGAGCAATCCACTAAAGATGTCATTGGGTAAGGCCATGACTAGTATCCCGAGTGCCTTAGCATCAAGCTACAATTTATGGAAATCTTGCTCAGAATTATAAGCGGGCTTCTTAGGAACATTAACAATTGGTTGTTCAGCACTTAGTACATAGGGAATATATAAACCAAAAACAACAGATCTCCAACTACTAGTGTTCTACTAGGATAAGTGGTGACACATCCTTCTTTGCCAGATTTTGAATTGATGGCAAACGAGCATCGGAAGCTTGTTTGCCAATTCGGTATTGTGAGGAACATGAGTGTTTGACATCTCCCGGAATTCTATTGAGTATTACTTAGAAAATAGTATTAGAACAATTTAATGTTTTTAATTCTTTTCAATTCCTTTTGATCACTCAATTAATTATCAATATGAGCCGGTTTGTCTTCTGAATCCACTATTCAGTCAATTAAGATTACCTTAATCTGAGAGTTAGTGAATTGTGTGTGTTTTTGATAAATCAGTTTGTAATTAACAGTACCTAGTGGAAAAAAGAGGCCAAAGCCGCTCCCCATAATAACACAAGCAGAACTTAGAGTCATTTTCTCGAAAAGACAAACTTGTTTTAATTGTGGAATTCTGGGGCACATAACTAGAAATTGTGTTTATCGTCCTCTCGTATCTTACCATTCTAGGAACACCTATCATTAGACGGCTTCGCACTATCGACATCATGGACATCAATTCCCTCAAGCCAAGCCTTCTTATGGAGACTGGAATCTAGCAAAGAAAATCAGTGAAAAGATTTCAAACTCAAATGGTTTCCAAAAATATTCTGAGAAATTAACTACAACATCTACCAAATTTATTTCAAACAATAATGATTCAAAAATCTGGAAACTCAAATCTCTTGCTAGATCTCAGTCTCAGTGTTCTCAATCATTGAACTCTACATCCTTTTCCTCTCGAACCTCAAACACTACGAAAGGTCATATGATCTTTCATGAGGTTTCGTTAACGAAAAGTGATGGTAAACCCAGATCAGATACGGTCTGGGTTCCAGTTTCTCACTAATCCCATTATGTGTGCAGGAACGGCTATGCAGGGTTGTCATTGGACTTTGATTTATCGACAGTGGTTGTTCCAGAGACATGACAGGGGACATCTCCTAGTTGAACGACATCAAAATCTTCGACCGCGGATTTATCACCTCTGAAGGAGGAGAACTGGAAGAATTACTATGAAAGGCATGGTCAAAATGGGGTCCTTAGCTTCTCTAATATCAATTATGTTCATGAACGCAAACACAGTCTTCTTAGTGTATCCCAAATGTGTGACAATGGATTAGAAGTTCTCCTCACCAAAGGTGGTTGCGTGGTTTTGAAGCCCGAAATTGTCATACCAGAAGATTGGTACTTTATTGAAACTGAGCACCGGGGAAATGCTTACGTGATTGATATGAATAAAGCCCCCACTAATCAAGTCACTTGTTTGTTTTCTGAAATTGCCGAACATGATGCTATGTTGTGGCATCATTGGCTTGGCCATCTGAACATGTAGAATCTAAATCGACTTGTGAAAGGTGGTCTAGTCAGAAACTTACCAATAAGAGATTTTATGCAGATCTAGAAATGTGAATCATGTGCTCGTGGGAAGCAGCATCGTAAGCCTCACAAACCCAAGCTCGTGCACACGACATCTAAAGTTCTGGAACTGCTTCACATGGATCTTTTGGTCTTGTAAATGTGCTAAGTATTGGGGGAAAGGCTTATTGCTTGGTCATCACTGAAGATTTTTCTCACTTCACTTAGGTATTTTTCTTGGAACAAAAGAGTGAAACTGTAGGTCTGATAAAGAACTTTATCACTCTCACGGAGAACTAAGCAAACGAGCGAGTGAAAATTATTCATTGAAACAATGGGATGGAGTTCAAGAATGCTGAGCTGAATAATTGTTGTGCTCTAAGGGTATTGATCGTCAATATAGTGCAGCTCGAACTCCTCAACAAAATGGAGTTGCTGAAAGACGCAATCGGACTTTCGTTGAAGCTGCTTGCATGATGCTAATAGATTATTTCCTTTCACTGATATTTTGGATAGAAGTAGTGAACACCGTCTGCTATGTTCAAACTCATGCGCTAGTAAACAAACGTCACATGAAAACGTCGTACGAGATAAATGAAGGACAGAAACCCTTTGTACAACAATTCAGCACTTTTGGTTATCCTTGTGTTCTCCTAACCATGGATGCGAAAGGTAAATTTGAAGCAAGAGGTGATCCATGCTATTTCATCGGCTATGCTAAAAACACCACATATCGAGTATATAGCAAAATCAAGAAGAAGATCGTGGAGACGTACTACGTGGATTGGCTGGAAGAAAATCCCAAAGACACACGAATTGGACCTGATTGGTTATATGATTATTCATCCTTGTTAAGTCATTTAATATTCTATTTGATGTGATTGTTAGTGCAGATGTCTCAATTGTAGTGATATCTATTCCCATCATGGCTGAAGATGATGCTTTACCTATTCAAGACGCTTTAAAGAAGCTTACTGTGGATCCACCTAGATTTCATGAAGCCACTACTACACTGCATCCTTCTTCACCTATTTAGGAGCCAGTTCCTAAACCTACTAAAATAACTACTCCTGATGATGCATTTCACAACACTGAAACCACCTCGCAACAAATTGTTGCTGGTCCTTCAAGTTCAAACGTCCATGGAGCTTCATTGTTTCCGGAGCCGATTCCGTCATATTGCATTATAGATCCACCAGTGATCAACACTACTGCTGCATCAAATGAGGGGGAGCAATCTGGGATAGTGTCAGGAAGTTTTTCTAATCTACAATCAAACTTGCAGGCACCTACTATAGCAATCCCACAACATGTTCAGAGAAACCATCCTATTACTAATGTTATTGGTCCTCTAGCTGCTGGTGTTCAAACCCGTAGTAGATCAGGAATCATTAACACATGTTTATATTCATTCTTCATTTCACAGATTGAGCCTAAAAGCATTGATGTTGCTCTGTAGGAACCTAGATGGGTTAAAGCAATGCATGAAGAGCTCAATCAATTTGAAAAGCTGGGAGTATGGAAGTTAGTGAAACTGCCGGAAGGAAAGCGCGCTCTCGGAACATGCTGGGTGTATAGAAACAAACGAGATGCTATTAGCGTGATTGTGAGAAATAAAGCCCGGTTAGTGGTCCAGGGATTCAAGCAGATTGAAGGCCTTGATTATGATGAGGTGTATGCACCAGCAGCTCATCTTGAAACCATCGTATCTTGTTGGCATATGCATCCTATATGGGCTTTATTGTTCATCAGATGGATGTCTAGACGACACTTCTATACGGGAAGGTCAACGAGGAAATTTTTGTCGCTCCACCACCTGGGTTTGTCGATTTAAAGAAGCAAGGCTATGCTTACAAGTTAGATAAAGCTCTGTATAGACTGCACAAAGCACCTCGTGCATGGTATGCAACCTTAATAGAGCATGCTTATACATGGATATACCCGGGGACGATAGATCAAACCCTATTCATTAAATGTGTTGGCAAGGATCTCATCGATGTTCAGATCTATGTTGACGATATCATTTTTCAGGTCAACCAACAAAGATCTATGCAAGGAGTTCGAGGAGGTGATGAAGAAGAAGTTCAAAATGAACTCACTGGGAGAAATGACTATGTTCCTAGGCTTGTAAGTTCGTCAAAGTAGTGAAGGGATCTTGATTCATCAAGGAAAATACGTTTAGGACGTTCTTGCAAAATTCGATTATGAAAGATTCTAAGCTATGGACTCCCCCATTGAAGAATGGCCCTTGCTGAATGAGGATGCTGAAGGAAGCTCGGTCAATCAGACAATGTACTGATCTATGATTGGTTCATTGATGTACTTAACTGTGAGCTGGCCGGTTGCCGTCTACCAATCTGCTCGATATCAGGCTAATCCTAAACTTTCTCATCTCATTATTGTTAAAGAATCTTTAGATACCTTAAGGGAGCTCCAAAACTGGGACTCTGGTATCCTAGAAATTCAAACTTTGATTTGTTTGCCCTTTTTGATAGTAACCTTGGAGGGACAGACAGGGATATGAAGTCCACATCGGCTAGATGTCAATACTTGGCATACAAACTCATCTCATGGTAGTGCAAGAAGCAACAAACAGTGTCTTTATCAACTTTGGAAGCAGAATATGTTACAGCATCTGCTTGCTGCTCCCAGGTTATTTGGATGCAACATCAGCTCGAGGATTACGGTTTGACTTATCTTAACACTACTATCTACTGTGATGACGATGCCGCTTTTCAAATAATCAAAAACCCTGTTTTTCACTCCAAAAACAAGCACATTTATATCAAAGTTCATTTCATTCGAGATTGCTATGACAGAGGTTTGATCAGACTTGAACAGATCCATACTGATGCTAACACAGCGGATCTTTTTACAAAACCTTTCAGCAACTCGAGATTCAAGGTGCTTGTAGACCTTTTAAAAATGATGCGGTACAACGACTGAGCAACTATTTAAAAAACAAAAAAACAGAGTTTTTGTTAAAACGACTAATGAATAAATTTGCGCATAAAGTATTCTACTTTTACACAAATTTAGGGGAGAAATATTTATTTGAGGGGAGATGCATACATATCGAGAAGTTAAATAAATTTCCGTACTAATGAATATGATTAACACATGTAAGGTATCGATGCTGAAAAGGCAGGAATTCACTACGATGTATCGATAGGCTTATCGCTCAAAGGACAAACTCTACAAACTATACATCACGTGGGTAACATATGATCGGCGTATGATTTCATGGTCTTAAATCCTACGTTGATAGATAGCCAATTTCTGATGTTCTGGGTTGGTATACTGATGAATCATCCGGGATATCAGGCTGCCCTTCTATTACATCCGGATATATGCAGACCTAGGCATAGTCAGGATATCCTCAAATGAGCCAAAAGTTATAGGCCAAAACCTTAAAAGAAAGGAAATCTCATCATGAGAAAATTACGTGCGCTTGAAAAGTCAAGAATATCGTATAAGGTATAAAGCCTAGCCCTCGTCAAATGTTGTTTGGTCACTTTGCGGTACGATGGACCGACCTGCTCACCAACAAGTCTGACGTTGTAAAATGAAAGGAAGATCTCTGTATACTCATGCGTTACGATGAACTGTTGTGCTTAACTTGATCGCGGGGGTATGTCTTAATATGGGACACACGGATGCTAAAGCAAATTTCATCAAGTTAAGTCGCGAGGTTGAAAATTAAAGGCTAACGTGATAAGTTTAAGTGGACAAATATATCGACAATCGCGTGGACCTGTCTGATTAAGCTCGTGTTGAAAAATGTTCCTTAATCGGTTCATAATCTTTTGATTCCTTGGCAACTTTCCTCATTTTATATTTTATTATTAATTATTATTATTATTATTATTATTATTATTATTATTATTATTATGTAAAAAGGTTGCTCGGTTGGTTGGATCGCGGACTTTGACAAAAGTGTTACTATTGAGAATAGGATGAGGGCCCACAACATTTTTTTAATAAATAAAATTACTATTTCCCCACCTATCTCGGATGGGCCCACCTATCTTAGATGGGCCCACTCATCTCGAACAGATTCAAATTGGGCCCATCATTTTTTATAGGCCCATCATCTGGATGGGTTACTGTTCCGAATGGCAGGCTGGCCACTGTTTCTAAATGGGCCTGGCCCAACATTTCGGATAGGCCCATTTCGAGTATAAATGGCCTTTTTAGAATCATTTCGTTTCATTTCAAGCCTTTGAACTCATCTCGGATCTCTCTCGGACATATTGACTAGAACTCATAGGTTTGGTTTTCCTTTGCATTTCAGATGAACTTAGACGAACTTAAGGACATCTCTGATGGATCTCGGATGACATCTCCTTTTCGGATGCAACTCGGATCTTACAGATGTATTTCCGATTAATCATCCGAAATCTAACAAAATCCATCTGAAATGCCAGGTCATCTTGGATGACTAACAAGGGTTCACTCGAATTGCTTTTTAACCTTTGTCCATCCAAAACACTATTGAGCCGATTCATTCGAATTAGGATTGACCAGTGTTTGACCGGTTCAAAACTGTTTTGAACCTTTGAACTGTTGACCCCTTGACTCTCTAATTTTGAACTTTATGACTTATTGATTCTTTGACTTGTTTGATTTAGGATTGATTGGTTAAAAGAATTAACTAAGTTGGTTTTATCGAAAGCACGAAGTTGAACCCTTCCATAATCAGGCATGCTTTCTATCAGATCCACCGGCTAATTACTATGAGATGTTCCATTCGATGATGGTCGGGTTAAACAACTGTCGCATCACTCATGCTTTAAAGACGAATCTGGTTATTTGTGAAGACATGATTCAGGACTTTTGGATAAATGCTATAGTAACCCGCCAATCCAAGAAACGAATGATTTTCAAATGGATATTTTGGTGCAATCTAATTCTTGACAACTTTGATTTTAGCGGGGTCGACGTGAACCTTCTTTGATCACCACGTGGCCAAGGAATTGAACGTCTTTTATCCAAAATTTACACTTAGAGAATTGAGCGTATAGTTGTTTGGCACGTAGGAGTTCGAGGAGTAATCGCATATAACTTTCGTGTTCGGCTTGGGTTTTGGAATAGATAAGGATATCGTCAATGAATACGATCACAAAACGGTCCAAGTAGGGTTTACACACACAGTTCATCTGTCACACCCGCTAAAATCAGAGTTGGTCATGATCTAACTGGTGTCTTCATTGAACAGAGGAAGTATAAAACGCTAAGACTCTAAAAAGTGAACACCCGCTAAGTACTCGAATCCCCATGGGTTCTCGTATTCCAACAATACCATAGTTTGAAATTTGTAACTTGAGGAAGAACATGAGAAAAATCAACATAAAGTTGGCGAGTTTATAATTTTTTTGAAAACGATTTAAAATTATCTTTTTGATAACCGGTTTAAATAGTGTGAGAAATCATAGTAAAACCATTTTTTTGGCATGTCATTTAAATACCTTATGTTTGTAAAACTTGTATAACTATCAACATCCGCGTCATGTTAAAATTTGAGAATTCGTATGTAACAATGTAGTATGTAAAGCGTCAACGAACTTCTGATCATTAATGTTTTGCAAGGACATTAATATGTGTGACTACATAGGAAGCACTAAACCCTAGACGATTTCCTCCGGTCCACCCGACTGGGACAACAAAGGCACTACATGCAGCCACACAAGGACCCATGAGTGGGGCTCGCTACACCCGATAGATCTACCACTCTTGTTCTGTGGTCTTATAAAAGATTAATGGCGCTTAAGAAAGACCCTATTCGCACATGATCTAATATGTCATTCCATAGATAAACCATACCATCGAAACATGTATTCCCCCCGAGAGTTATAAAACTGAAAAACATTTAAGAGAAAAGGGGACATAAATTCAGCGAGTCTTTGTGCCTTGCACAAATGAGAATGGGCCTAGCCCATTTGAGTTTGTAAGCAGGACCAACCCTTCCTAGTTATGAAACTCATGCATGTTCGAAAATACGCGTGTTTTTTTGTAAAACCGGTATGTTTTATTTGAGTTTGTTGGAATTCGTTTGCAACATGGTTTAGAAATATGAATTTTTGTTCGTCAAAATATTTTGTACTTTTTCAAATCTTGCATGTATTTTCACCCCCGAAAACATTTATAAAAATGTAAAACTGTAAAAAGTGGGAGTTATGAACTCACCTGAATGGCAAAGCGTAAGCTCCAAATAATAACTAGTTAACAAGCAAAGTCCGTGTGTGCGTGTGACGACCTAACGTGTCCTAAGTAATAATAAGATACATTTTAAGTCCATTCGATGTTCATGACTTTCATGTCCGACATGTATTCGATTCACCGGCATAACTCGACGTGCAGGGGTATGGTCCCAAAAACTCTGCACCTGCGCAAGGTACCATACCCCCATAATAATAACAGGTCACAAGAATAACCTTCAACGCAACGTGCAATGGTACGCCAACATTAAAACCAACAGCAAGTTAAACCTAGAAGCGCAGGTCCTTGACCCTACGCGGATCAAAAAATCCTCTAGCCGCGAAGTCCACAAACCTTGAACAAGGCCAAGACTAAAATGAGAGCAACTCATACTTAGTCTTGAGAACAAAAGGACTTAATACCTACAACTCTGCGCTGACCCAAAAGCACTAATAAAGCGACGCGGAAGGGAGAAGCGAAAAGAGGCATTGACCAAGTACAAGGGTACAAAGTGTCAGAGATGTGACCCATTAACCCCTCGACAGGTTGTGCCAGACCACGTCACATGATGAACAATCATGTAAAGGGCAGAAAGTACGCAAGGACGTACACGTGGCACCAACCAACTCACGCCAGCGACTATCACATGATCTCCACTACCACCTGATGACAGGTCCGACAATAAGGACAACTACCAGGACAGGTGGCTCCATTCACGTTGCGCCAAGCGCACCTCCTGTCAGAGGCCATTAACGGTCGACCTAGAGGAGACTGAATGAATATTCCTGGTTGTCGGTTCCAGGCCCATCAGCCCATCTCCTACACACCTCTCTTCGGCTATAAAATAAGGATCACATCACAAGGTAACCACATTATCACCATCAACATACATTACACACTGTTTTGAGCTCACTCACTACTTACTTGCTTATTACTTGGAATCCCCGATACTTATACTCACACCGGAGTGTGGTTACGGAGAAAACCCTCCCCCTTTTCTCTCATGACGAGGCTAACGTCGTTTCTAGTTTTGTAGTGAGCTTGAAGTAAGATCATTCCAAAAAGCAAATGAGAGATAACCTTTTATCTAGAGACGTTGAGCTGTAACCAAAATATCTCCGGATATTCCTCGTTCAGCCAGTGTTTCTTCATTGGCGCCATCCAGCTTTTTCTAACTCGCACATCTGTCTCTCGTCTGTTTTTTCTAAAATCTCACTTTCAAATTGCTGATATCCCGTCAAGTGTTCCACGAGGTCCTTGGGCGGAGGGCAAGAACCCCGTTCATGCTCCTCGACCTGACGGACAAGTGGAAGAAGGTTCTTCTGAAAATGCTAGTGCTCACCAAGACTCTGGTCGTGTGAATATCCCGGTAACTCTCGGAATTCAGGTGGACACTCCCTTTGTACCAATCACATTTATTTTACCTACGGGTGAAACTCCGATGTCTTGGTACATCAAATCCCAAACTGCCCTGAATACCGTTTATGCGCAACTCTGTGCACAAACTAATGCATCCGCTGCCCAGTGTAGCCGCCATGACTCACGTGCAGGCCTCGCCTGCACCACGAGTACTAATTTACAACTCGCCGGCCGAAGCGAGTGTTCCGTCAAACCTTCGTACTAGGGAAACAGAGTATTCCTAATCGTTGCCAAAATATGAGTCAAACACTCATAGGCGAGCGTCTATTCACTCACGGTTGGGCCCGCGTCCTCTGGAGGGACGGGACACCCAGCATGAAAAAGATAGAACATATGGCGAGGGGGACAGCGCTAGCGTGTTTCACCGGCTGCCGAAAGATCACGCCGCATACAAGCCTACGCCACGGGCTGTGTACAACTCGAAGTTTGTGAAGGTGATCGAGTTAGCCCCACTTGAACGCGCGAAACTACCTTCTAATGTGGGAAAGTTCAATGGGTTGACAGACCCAGATAACCACATGCATTTGTTCACTTGCGCGGGTCTCATTGAAGGTTGGACGCTGCCCATATGGTGTCACGTTTTTGTCCAAACTTTTACAGGCGTTGCGCGCATATGGTTTGACAACTTACCTACGGGTAAGCTCACCTCATGGAACGATCTCAAAGATAAGTTTCTAGCCCATTTCAGCCAACAAAGATGGTACGTTAGAGATTCTTCTGACGTCATGAATATTTGGCGGCGGGATGATGAAAATCTGGAAGATTTCATCACCCGTTACGACAAGGAGGTGTTGGTGACTGCACAAAGACCTGATTCGTGCACAGTTCAAATATATTTTCGTTGTGACGAGATGATAAAAGTCTTGTTAGGAACTTTTGGCCTCCCAAAAAGCTGGGAGAAACTAATGGCGGCAGTAAAGGTCTACGCGCAGACGGAGCGTAACCTAAACTCCAACCGACCTCCTCTACCTAGTACCGTCCGCAAGACATGAGTAGGAGTTTTGCGAAGAAGAATAAGAAGAGTTGGAAGGAGTCCAACCAAAAGTCTTCCTACTCACTGGTCGACACACGAGCGACGATAAGTAAGATTGCTACTCAAAGAGCAATCAAACAAGATAATCACGATCGACAGTGGATGCCACTAACGAAGACCCCGGCGGAGGTGCTCAGCATAGAAGATCATCAGTTCAAGCAGCCATCACCGATGAGGAACAAAAAAGGTCAAGACCCTAATCTTTTTTTATATTATCACAAAGATGCAGGGCACACGACTGATAACTGCATCAGCTTGCGCACGGAAATAGAAAAGGCGCTGAAGAATGGGAAGCTCACCCACCTACTTCAAAACGTGCGACCAAGAAGGTGCGCCAAATTTATTGCAGCGAAGAGGGCCCGAGTAACAAGAAGATGAAACAAGCATTTGTTCATATGATACAGGGTGGCCCAGCGCGCAAGCTATCAGAAGAGTTGTACGCCACACTTGCGCGAACAACATGTCATCTTCCCCAAAGTTCCCAGGGGCCCACAGGAGGAACGTCCGGTTTTGATAACTGGCATCTTTTGCAATTATCGCACTGACTACATGTTCATAAACCCGGGAAGCTCTATGGATATTATCTATGAACAATGCTTTCAACAATTAGACATGGAGGATAAGGCGCGCTTGGAACCGGTCGACTTCCTATTGACTGGTTTCTACAACGAAGCCGTCTTTCTGCTGGGTCAGACTCTTTCCCGGTAAATCTGTCAGATAGACGACACTCGCGCACGGTCTTTGTCAACTTCATGGTAATGGCAGTAACATCGCGCCATGATGTGTTACTGGCTGTCGCGCCCAAAGAGAGTTCAGCATGATCACCTCCACTCCTCACGCTTTGTGTGGGTTTCAAATAGAAACCGGGGTGGCCGTCATGTATTCGAGGAAGGAGGTCATGTCCATCAAAGAAGAACCACTGGTGAAGGTACCGAAGTCATCATCAAATGGTGAGCCGGAGAAATGGGTACTCAACAAAAGTACCCGGAACAAGCGGTGTTGTAAGGACCCGCCATGACCCTTATAGTCAAGGCGCGACTTAAACAACTCTTGTTCCGCAACCTAGACATCTTCGCTTGGTCACCAACAGATCGTAGAGCTTGCGCTGCACAATTTCCCTTCATTGAGCCGGTCGTTTAGAAAAAGTGCAGTTTTGTCCTGAAAAAACTCGCGCAATGAACAAGCAAGTTTCAGAGTGTAACATCCGTCAAAAACGGATTTTAACAAACCCGCTCCGGTTATTAACCGAACAATCAGTTAAAAATTTCGTTGCGAATTTAATGCCCAAAATATTTTTAAACGATACATAATTAATTATTATATGGAAATATATAATTAGTTTTTGAAAAACTGTTAAATATATGAAAATAAAAAATATATGTTCCTGCCGGGTTTCGAACCCGGGTCAAACAAGGTCTTAACACTCAACACTTAAACCACTGCGCCACTTGTATCTTTTGTTAATTATTAAGATCATTTAATTCATATTGTGTCTTTCCGAATTCAAAACCGGCGCCCAAAGTTCAGTCGTCGGAAATCCCGGCGATCTCGCGAGATTTAACGATTCCTTCAGTTATAACGTAAATATTAAACACTACATCGGTTATAACCGATGTCTGACTTCGCGACACAAGTTATAACCACCGGAGAAATTATAACCGACGAATCAAGTCGGAAATCGGACCAAATTCATCGTCGACCTGCACTATAAATACCCCCTCGAACCTCTACAAACATTTCGCTCAAAACCGCACCCTTTCTCGGCGAAAACTCACTCGCCGGAAATTTTCTGCTCATCGCCGGAAAACCGAACCCTCCTTTTCTGAGCCTTAATAAACCCCTTGAGCTTATACCGAAGTCACCCACATCCTTTGTAAGCTTTCTGAAGACTCGCTGCTGCAAGACACACGACGCCGGAACCTGATACTGTCGCCGGAGTTCTGCCGGAAAACAGAGGAATCCAGTCGGTATACCTCACGCCTAATTTCCCTTTCTTTTATTCATATCTCATCTGTAATTAACCTCGAAACGCTAAAGAAACCGATTAAAACATTGAACCAGTCGGATTTCCGATTCTGGTTAAAACCAGCGAAGAAGACGATGTTCTGTAATGTTTAAGTTTATTATAAATCAAGTTATAACTTGGGTTAGACACACAGTCCAGCGGTGGACTGTGTGCACAATAAACACACTAACGTCTCGAGTTCGAATCTTGTTCCACACACGCTGCCTTAATAAAAATGCCTTTTTTTGTTAACTGAACCGGATACATTTTACGTATATGTTAAGTATATTAATAACCGGAATAATAACCAAGTTAGACACACAGTCCAGTGGTGGACTGTGTGTATGTTTAATCACAGGACACGAGTTCGAGTCCGGTTCACTGCACCGACTCGGACAATTATCTACCTTTTTAAATAAGTCAGAAATGAAAATACTTAGTTTGTATTTAAGTATAATAAGAATCGGTTTATATAACATGTTAAACACACAGTCCAGCGGTGGACTGTGTGTTAACTCAACCCACAGGTCCCGGGTTCGAGACCTGTGGAGCGCACCGGTCCGATTCAGTTAAATAGTTTTTAAAAATAATTGATTTTCGGTTTAATCTAATTAATATATATATATAATTAAAAACAGAAATATTTCGGGTTAGACACGTAGCTCAGTTGGTAGAGCTGCGTGCACGCGTACGGGAGGTCTCGGGTTCGAGCCTCACCCAGCGCACAAAATTATACAAGCGAACCGGTCAACGGTCAAGGTCAAGGTCAACGGTCAACGGTCAACGGTCAATAAAGTCAACTTTTTTTATTATTTTTAATTAATTATTTTAATTAAAAATCAATTAAAAATACTTAAAAATAACATTTTTAAGGTTAGAAAATAGCCTTAAACTCACAAAAATACACCCAACAATCCTACTAAAATGGATCAATAAAATCCATTTACTTACCGAACCATAATGCTATCTATCTAGGTTAATTTCACTCGTGGTTAAAACCACTTCGCGTGCATTCAACATCATCAACCGAACGCACCCACTGTGAGTGAATTCTTACAACTCCCCTTTTTAATTACACGTTTTGGGGTGTGTCATGTGTCACCAAATAACTAACTCGTTTATTTAAACTTGTGCAAGACCATATCGTGATCTAAACTTAGATTGTTTATATGGTTGTTGTAACATCCGTCAAAAACGGATTTACCAAACCCGCTCCGTTTATCAACCGAACAGTCATTCAAAAATTTCGTTGCGAATTAAATGCCCAAAATATTTTTAAACGATACGTAATCAATTATTATACGGGAATATATATTTAGTTTTTGAAAAACTGTTGAAAATCGCAAAATAAAAATAAAAGTCCTCTGCCGGGTTTCGAACCCGGGTCAGCACCGGTTCAACAACAAGTCTTATCGCACAACACACAAACCACTGCGCCACTGATATTACTTGTTAAATATTAGAATCATTAAATTGATATCATGACGTTACGAATTCAAAACCGGCGCCCAATAGTTCAGTCGTCGGAATCCCGATAATCTCGCAAGCTTTTAACAACATTTTCAGTTATAACGTAAACTATTATTAGGATACGGTTATAACCGACGTTTGAGTCCGCGACACTTTCTATAACCGCCGGAGTTTTTATAACCGATGAATACAGTCGGAAATCAGACCAAGTTCTTAGACGATTTGCCCTATAAATTCACCCACAACCCACTGCAAACCTTTTCGCTCAAAACCACACTTTTTCTCGGCTTAATTCCACTCGCCGGAATTAATCTGTTCGTCGCCGGAAAACCGGTTTCCTCATTGCCGAGCCTTATTGAACCTCCTAAGCTTATACAGAAGTCACCCACACCTTCGTAAGTTTTCTGAAGTTTCCCTGCTGCAAGATACCTGACGCCGGAGTTAATTTATGTCGCCGGAGTACTGCCGGAAAACAGAGGAAAACGAGTCGGTATACCTCACGCTTATTTTCTTTTCTTTATACTCATATCTCACCTTAATGAACCGTAAGACGCTAAGAAACCGATTAAAACTTCGAACCAGTCTGTTACCGATTCTGGTTAAAACTCAACGAGGAAGACGATGTTTCGGAACGTATATGTATAATTAAAATCAGGATATTACTTGGGTTAGACACACAGTCCAGCGGTGGACTGTGTGCACATTAAACATACAAACGTCTCGAGTTCGAATCCGGTTTCACACACGCTGCCTTAATAGAAATCATTTTTTTGTTAAACTGAACCGGAGTCGCCACAGGTATATGTTAAGTATATTAATAATCGGAATAATAACCAAGTTAGACACACAGTCCAGGGTGGACTGTGTGTATGTTTAAGTCGCACGTCACGAGTTCGAGTCCGGTCTTCTGCATCGACCCGGACGATTATTAACTCTTTTTAAATAAGTCAGAAATGAAAACAAATATTTTGTATTTAAGTATAATAAAAATTGGATTATATAACATGTTAAACACACAGTCCAGCGGTGGACTGTGTGTTAGTTTAAGCCACAGGTCCCGGGTTCGAGTCCTGTGGAGTGCACGTCCGATTCGCTTAAACTGTTTTTAAAATAAAATGATTTTCGGTTTGAACTAATTAATGTATAAAGATAATTAAAATCAGACATATGACGGGTTAGACACGTAGCTCAGTTGGTAGAGCTACGTGCACGCGTACGGGAGGTCTCGGGTTCGAGCCTCACCCAGCGCACTTATATTCCGCATTCGAACGGTCAACGGTCAGTCAACGGTCAACGGTCAAAAAAAAATCAATTTTTTTATTATTTTTATTTAATTATTTTAATTAAAAATCAATTAAAAATACTTAAAAATAACATTTTTAAGGTTAGAAAATAGCCTCAAACTCACAAAAATACACCCAACCATCCTACTAAAATAGATTAATAAAATCCGTTTACTTAGCAAACCATAATGCGATTTATCTAGGTTAATCTCACTCGTGGTTAAAACCACTTCGCGTGCATTCAACATCATCAACCGAACGCACCCACTGTGAGTGAATCTTACAACTCCCCCTTTTAAATTACACGTTTTGGGGTGTGTCATGTGTTATAAAAATAATTAACTTGTTTATTTAAACTTGTGCCATACCACATCATGATCTAAACTTAGATTGATTATTTGTTGTGATTACTTATTTCCTTTTGCCAAATCATATGAAACTGATTCATTAAGCCATCAGTTCCTCGTGGGAGACGAGTTGAACAACGCGTGCTTCAAATCAAATTCATAATTGTTCATGTGTGTATCATTGAGTTTATATTGGTTGTAGTTGTGTCATTCATATTATCATGTTATGCATTTCATTCATTAGGCCCCTCAGTTCCTCGTGAGAGACGAGTTGAGCATTGCGTGCCTCTAAATGTTCCATTATTGTTCATGTGTGTTTTATTTAATATCTTATGATTGTTGAATAAGTTTTACATCTATTTTTACTCATGTTTGGTTGTGCACATATTTCATAATCAATTCAAATAAACTTGCTCAAATGTTTTCCATAGGATTCACTCGCCAACTTTATGTTGATCCAAAAACCTTTTTACACATGATACAGGTGAATAGGTCGAAGCAAAGAAAACCTAGGAAATGCCTTAGAAGAGAACAAAGAAGCTTAGATTGATAGTTAGAATATGTTGTATCAATTATTGTAAATTTCCATTAAATTGTATTTAATGAATATGAAACGCTTAATAAATGTCATGAGCTTTGATGATAACCCAATCATGCCCCGATCACTTTTTCCGCTGCGGGTCGGGGTGTGACAGTTGTGATTACTTATTTCATTTTGTCAAATTATATGAAATTCATTCATTAATCCCATCAGTTCCTCGTGGGAGACGAGTTGAACAACGCGTGCCTCAAAACCAATCCATTATTGTTCATGTGTGTATCATTGAGTTTATATTGTTTGTAGTTATGTCTTTCATATTATCATGTTTATGCAATTCATTCATTAGGCCCATCAGTTCCTCGTGAGAGACGAGTTGAGCAACGCGTGCCTCTAAACGTCCCATTATTGTTCATGTGTGCTTTATTTATTATCTAATGATTGTTGAGTAAGTTTATATCTATTTTTACTCATGTGTGGTTGTGCACTCATTTCATAATCAATTAAATAAACTTGTTCAAATGTTTTCCATAGGATTCATTCGCCAACTTTTTGTTGATCCAAAAAACCTTTTTACACATGATACAGGTGAACAGGTTGAAGCAAGGAAAACATAGGAAATGCCTTAGAAGAGAACAAAGAAGCTTAGATTGATAGTTAGAACATGTTGTAATATTTATTGTAAATTTCCATTAAATTGTATTAATGAATATGAAACGTTAAAACAAATGTCATGAGCTTTGATGATAACCCAATCATGCCCGATCACCTTTTCCGCTGTGGGTCGGGGTGTGACAGATTGGTATCAGAGCCATGACTATAGGGATATAGGATAGGTTATTAGACCCTTAGAGCCTATATTATAGTCTGCCTAAACTTTAATTGATTAGGTGGTTATATACAAACTTGTGATATTTATCTGTTTCATATTTGTTTATATTTACAGTCAAACATACATGCTTATGTACACATTCATTATACATATATCAATGTTCATATATTCAATTCATTTTCATACTCTCATTATTCAAGGATTTTGTTGCAATTTTCAAATCTCATCAAAGTAAGTTCTGCGACAGGCATGTAGTAACTGGAAGGGTACAAGTACCGGTAGTCGGAACGTCCTGTCTAGGCTGGCATTCGTATAAATCCAATATAACGGACCTGTTTGCCTACCTGGGGACCAACGATGAGAGTACGAAGGACCTATTAGGCCAAAGCATGCCACACCAAACGTCGTTCGAACTAACCTACTTTGAGGTGTCACCGTGTCTACACCTGGACACATTCCGAATATCACACGTTGTATACATATTTCTCGATTTTCTCCGGGTTTTTGTGTACGCAACTTGGCAAACCCGTGCGAACCATATGAAAAACCGGTATTTATGGGGGCCCACATGATTACACAGGTAAAGTATGGCGGCATGTAGGGCCTAACAGCGAGCAAACCCAAGACATCCTATGGATGTAGTAGATTTATTTATCTATAATTATTTTATGAATGTTCATTCCTAATGCGACCCATGAACCCAAAAACATCCAACTCATACTCTTGTCATGTATTACTTGTAGATGTCTTCTAACCTCGCCCGTAGGAAGACGAGAGCAAGAAATGCCCGCGAACACATGGCTGCCTTAATCGCTCAACAAATGGCTGCCGTAATACCCAACATTGTAATCCAAGTTCAACAAGCACTTACCGCTAATCCTGTCAATCAAGCAAACCAAAACATTATCAACTCTCCCCCAAATACCACTAAATGCACCTACAAGCATTTCAAATCATGCGACCCTCCGAAATACAAAGGAACTGAAGGCGTCACCGCACTCCTCCATTGGTTTGAAGAGATGGAGAACACTTTCCTAAATTGCGATTGCCCTGACGATCGCAAAGTGCGATATGCTACCGGTCGATTATATGGGATAGCACTTACTTGGTGGAATACAGAGAAGGCCAAACGAGGCGTCGACGATGCTATGTCCTTAACTTGGATCGAATTGAAAGAAATCATGACCAGACGATTTTGCCCAAGGAGCGAAATCAAGAAGTAAGAAGATGAATTTTACTCATTGAAGCAAATGGAAGGAGACCACATCACCTACAACAAAAGATTCCTTGAGTTACATCAAATGGTTCCCAACATGTTCACTCCCCTCTACCGTTTGATCGAGCACTACATTCGTGGTCTTCCGTCAAAGATTCAAGACCCTGTAATAAGTACCAAGCCTGCAACTTTGGAAGCAGCAATGGAGCTAGCAACAGAGCTCACCGAGAATCGAATCCGAAACAAAGACTTCAAGGAGGAGAAGAAGAAGGATAAAGAAACGACTGAAACCTCCGACTCCACCCAAACCGAATCCCCTTCTCAACCCAATCCTAAGAGAAGAAGAACGGGCAACTTTTCGCTGCTACCCAACGAAATCAACCAGTTTTACACGCTATACCTATCCGAGCTATCCCAATCACCCAAGTGGCACCCGACTCAGCTTACCCAAATAAGAAACCATATCTTGGACCTCACCCTCGATGAACAACTGTTTTTATCACCATCCTCATACCCTACCTTGTCGTCTATGTGCAACTTGTGGACGTTATGGTCATTTGAGCAATGTTTGTCGCACCTTTCAAGACCAAACCTTTTCCCCTACTCAAACCATAAACCAAACCTATCAACAACCCCAATACCCCATGTTCCCATATGCTCGAGCTTGTTTCAATTGTGGCGACCCTACCCACTTTAGAAACACATGCCCTCAATTGGTTAACGTCATCAACACTCAAGCCCAATCAAACCCAGTTAACCAAGTAAACCAAGAAAATCCAAACACTAGGCCACCAGCAAGAGGAAGAGTCTTCAATATCAACACCAATTCTGTCGAAGATAATGACGGCCCAAGCGAAGATACTCAACTAGTCCTCTTCGCCGAAGATCCAGATTCAACTCCTATCGTTTAGTTTTATGTTTTTCCATGTGTAGACTGTTAGAGTAATTATTGGATATTATATATTATATATTGTTTTCAGTATATGCTTTTGCCGAGGCCGTAGCTCCCCATCCATCGAGGTTGAGCTTGATCCCCATTTTATTATGCGGTTGATCTTGGCGTGCCCGCACGATCGGCTCCGTTTGATTGAGCCTTGATCGGTTATTTCATTTTACATTTCAATACATGCAATATGCTCGGCTCCGTTTGATTGAGCCTTGAGCGCACAGTTCAATTTACATTTCCAGTTCATGCAATACGTTCGGCTCCGTTTGATTGAGCCTTGAGCGCACAGTTCAATTTACATTTCCAGTTCATGCAATACGTTCGGCTCCGATTGAGCCTTGAGCGCACATACATTTTCATTATTAGTATCTTGTGGTTATGGTGTTTGTTGTAGAGTCGCATAGAACTAATCATAACTGGCGGATAAAGTCAATGAGAATTTGACAAGAATATGGTGGATACGCCGCTGGTACTTCCTATATATAAGTATTCTTGTCAAATGATCGGAGGCATTATCAGGCGGTTATGAGAGGTTCCATGCATAGGCTGTTTGTGTGATTGTTGTTTAGATTAAGTTGTTCAATTTCAGTACATTCAATACGTTCGGCTCCGTTTGATTGAGCCTTGAGCACACCGACAATTTCATTTTCAGTACATTCAATACGTTCGGCTCCGTTTGATTGAGCCTTGAGCGCACAGACATTTCATATTCAGTACATGCAATACGATCGGCTCCGTTTGATTGAGCCTTGATCGCATAGATATATTTCATTTCAGTAATTTATGTTTGCTGTATTGGTTGTAGAGTTATAGGACTAATCATAATTCACCGATAAAAATAATGAAAATTTGGCAAGAATATGGTGGATACGCCGCTGGTACTTCCTATATATAAATATTCTTGCCAAAGGATCAGAGGCATTATCAGGCGGTTATGAGAAGTTCCATGTAGGATTTAGTTTTGCCTTGGTTGGAATTTGTGTTACATTTATATCATCATGCTATTTAAAGAGATTGGATTGTGTTCCATTTCTACATAAACTAACCTCTCCATCATAACAAACGAGAGAGGAACTTCCACCATTCAAATATATGCTATCAGAATGTGGATTCAATTATTTGCTGTTGTATTTATTCATGTTTGAATATTAGCTGTTGTGTTTAATTATGTTCAAATATCAGCCGTTGTGTTTTTATTTATGTTCCATGTAGATTGTAGTGTTAGAAGTTTTGCCTTAGGATATAACCATACTTTCCCAAACGTATCTAAACTCTTATGCATGATATCATTTTTAGCAAATCATTTCTGCTTATCAATACTCATATAGTAGGCAACAAAAAGCGATTCCTGAATAGGGTACTTAACCCTTACAAGGAACGTTACCGCCTCGAACAAAAACTTAAACCCTTATTTTTCTAAGCATACAACTGTCAAACTAAACATCATCATCCTTTTAGTCAAAATATATCATTATTTAAATTTCGGGACTGAAATTTCTAAAAAGCAGGGGATACTGTAACATCCGTCAATAACGGATTTACCAAACCGCTCCATTTATCAACCGAACAGTCAGGCAAAAATTTCGTTGCGAATTAAATGCCCAAAATATTTTTAAACGATACGTAATCGATTATTATACGGGAATATATATTTAGTTTTTGAAAAACTGTTGAAAATCGCAAAATAAAAATAAAAGTCCTCTGCCGGGTTTCGAACCCGGGTCAGCACCGGTTCAACAACAAGTCTTATCGCACAACATACAAACCACTGCGCCACTGATATTACTTGTTAAATATTAGAATCATTAAATTGATATCATGACGTTACGAATACAAAACCGCGCCCAATAGTTCAGTCGTCGGAATCCCGATAATCTCGCGAGCTTTTAACAACATTTTCAGTTATAACGTAAACTATTATTAGGATATCGGTTATAACCGACGTTTGAGTCCGCGACACTTTCTATAACCGCCGGAGTTTTTATAACCGATGAAGACAGTCGGAAATCAGACCAAGTTCTTAGACGATTTGCCCTATAAATTCACCCACAACCCACTGCAAACCTTTTCGCTCAAAACCACACTTTTTCTCGGCGTAATTCCACTCGCCGGAATTAATCTGTTCGTCGCCGGAAAACCGGTTTCCTCATTGCCGAGCCTTATTGAACCTCCTAAGCTTATACCGAAGTCACCCACACCTTTGTAAGTTTTCTGAAGTTTCCCTGCTGCAAGATACCTGACGCCGGAGTTAATTTCTGTCGCCGGAGTACTGCCAGAAAACAGAGGAAAACGAGTCGGTATACCTCACGCTTATTTTCTTTTCTTTATACTCATATATCACCTTAATAAACTGTAAGACGCTAAGAAACCGATTAAAACTTCGAACCAGTCTGTTACCGATTCTGGTTAAAACTCAACGAGGAAGACGATGTTTCGGAACGTATATGTATAATTAAAATCAGGATATTACTCGGGTTAGACACACAGTCCAGCGGTGGACTGTGTGCACATTAAACATACAAACGTCTCGAGTTCGAATCCGGTTTCACACACGCTGCCTTAATAGAAATCATTTTTTTGTTAAACTGAACCGGAGTCGCCACAGGTATATGTTAAGTATATTAATAATTGGAATAATAACCAAGTTAGACACACTAGTCCAGGGTGGACTGTGTGTATGTTTAAGTCGCACGTCATGAGTTCGAGTCCGGTCTTCTACATCGACCCGGACGATTATTAACTTTTTTAAATAAGTCAGAAATGAAAACAAATATTTTGTATTTAAGTATAATAAAAATTGGATTATATAACATGTTAAACACACAGTCCAGCGGTGGACTGTGTGTTAGTTTAAGCCACAGGTCCCGGGTTGGAGCCTATGGAGTGCACGTCCGATTCGCTAAACTGTTTTTAAAATAAAATGATTTTCGGTTTGAACTAATTAATGTATAAAGATAATTAAAATCATATATATGACGGGTTAGACACGTAGCTCAGTTGGTAGAGCTACGTGCACGCGTACGGGAGGTCTCGGGTTCGAGCCTCACCCAAACGCACTTATATTCCGCATTCGAAATGTCAACGGTCAGTCAACGGTCAGAAAAAAAATCAATTTTTTTTTATTTTATTTAATTATTTTAATTAAAAATCAATTAAAAATACTTAAAAATAACATTTTTAAGGTTAGAAAATAGCCTCAAACTCACAAAAATACACCCAACCATCCTACTAAAATAGATTAATAAAATCCGTTTACTTACCAAACCATAATGCGATTTATCTAGGTTAATCTCACTCGTGGTTAAAACCACTTCGCGTGCATTCAACATCATCAACCGAACGCACCCACTGTGAGTGAATCTTACAACTCCCCCTTTTAAATTACACGTTTTGGGGTGTGTCATGTGTTATAAAAATAATTAACTTGTTTATTTAAACTTGTGCCATACCACATCATGATCTAAACTTAGATTGATTATATTGTTGTGATTACTTATTTCCTTTTGCCAAATCATATGAAACTCATTCATTAAGCCCATCAGTTCCTCGTGGGAGACGAGTTGAACAACGCGTGCTTCAAATCAAATTCATTATTGTTCATGTGTGTATCATTGAGTTTATATTGGTTCTAGTTGTGTCATTCATATTATCATGTTATGCAGTTCATTCATTAGGCCCCTCAGTTCCTCGTGAGAGACGAGTTGAGCATCGCGTGCCTCTAAATGTTCCATTATTGTTCATGTGTGTTTTATTTAATATCTTATGATTGTTGAATAAGTTTTACATCTATTTTTACTCATGTTTGGTTGTGCACATATTTCATAATCAATTCAAATAAACTTGTTCAAATGTTTTCCATAGGATTCACTCGCCAACTTTATGTTGATCCAAAAACCTTTTTACACATGATACAGGTGAACAGGTCAAAGCAAAGAAAACCTAGGAAATGCCTTAGAAGAGAACAAAGAAGCTTAGATTAATAGTTAGAATATGTTGTATCAATTATTGTAAATTTCCTTAAATTGTATTTAATGAATATGAAACGCTTAATAAATGTCATGAGCTTTGATGATAACCCAATCATGCCCCGATCACCTTTTCCGCTGCGGGTCGGGGTGTGACAGTTGTGATTACTTATTTCATTTTGTCAAATTATATGAAATTCATTCATTAATCCCATCAGTTCCTCGTGGGAGACGAGTTGAACAACGCGTGCCTCAAAACCAATCCATTATTGTTCATGTGTGTATCATTGAGTTTATATTGTTTGTAGTTATGTCTTTCATATTATCATGTTTATGCAATTCATTCATTAGGCCCATCAGTTCCTCGTGAGAGACGAGTTGAGCAACGCGTGCCTCTAAACGTCCCATTATTGTTCATGTGTGCTTTATTTAATATCTAATGATTGTTGAGTAAGTTTATATCTATTTTTACTCATGTGTGGTTGTGCACTCATTTCATAATCAATTAAATAAACTTGTTCAAATGTTTTCCATAGGATTCACTCGCCAACTTTTTGTTGATCCAAAAAACCTTTTTACACATGATACAGGTGAACAGGTTGAAGCAAGGAAAACATAGGAAATGCCTTAGAAGAGAACAAAGAAGCTTAGATTGATAGTTAGAACATGTTGTAATATTTATTGTAAATTTCCATTAAATTGTATTAATGAATATGAAACGTTAAAACAAATGTCATGAGCTTTGATGATAACCCAATCATGCCCAATCACCTTTTCCGCTGCGGGTCGGCGTGTGACAGATTGGTATCAGAGCCATGACTATAGGGATATAGGATAGGTTATTAGACCCTTAGAGCCTATACTATAGTCTGCCTAAACTTTAATTGATTAGGTGGTTACATACAAACTTGTGATATTTATCTGTTTCATATTTGTTTATATTTACAGTCAAACATACATGCTTATGTACACATTCATTATACATATATCAATGTTCATATATTCAATTCATTTTCATACTCTCATTATTCAACGATTTTGTTGCAATTTTCAAATCTCATCAAAGTAAGTTCTGCGACGGGCATTAGTAACTGGAAGGGTACAAGTACCGGTAGTCGGAACGTCCTGTCTAGGCTGGCATTCGTATAAATCCAATATAACGACCAGTTTGCCTACCTGGGGACCAACGATGAGAGTACGAAGGACCTATTAGGCCAAAGCATGCCACACCAAACGTCGTTCGAACTAACCTACTTTGAGTTGTCACCGTGTCTACACCTGGACACACTCCGAATATCACACGTTGTATACATATTTCTCGATTTTCTCCGGGTTTTAGTGTACGCAACCAGGCAAACCCGTGCGAACCATATGAAAAACCGGTATTCATGGGGGCCCACATGATTACAAAGGTAAAGTATGGCGGCATGTAGGGCCTAATGGCGAGCAAAGCCCAAGACATCCTATGGATGTAGTAGATTTATTTTCTATAATTATTTTATGAATGTTCATTCCTGAATGCGACCCATGAACCCAAAAGCATCCAACTCATACTCTTGACATGTAATCCTTGTAGATGTCTTCTAACCACACCCGTAGGAAGACAAGAGCAGGAAAAGCCCGCGAACGCATGGCTGCCCTAATCGCTCAACAAATGGCTGCAGTAATACCCAACATTGTAATCCAAGTCCAACAAGCACTTACCGCTAATCCTGTCAATCAAGAAAACCAAAACATTATCAACTCTCCCCCAAATACCACTAAATGCACCTACAGGCATTTCAAATCATGCGACCTTCCAAAATTCAAAGGGACTGAAGGCGTCACCGCTCTCCTCCATTGGTTTGAAGAAATGGAAAACACTTTTCTAAATTGCGACTGCCCCGATGATCGCAAAGTGCGTTATGCTACCGGTCGATTATATGGGATAGCACTTACTTGGTGGAATACAGAGAAGGCCAAACGAGGTGTGGAAGATGCTATGACTTTAACTTGGAACGAATTGAAGGAAATCATGACCAGACGATTTTGCCCAAGGAGCGAAATCAAGAAATTAGAAGATGAATTTTATTCGTTGAAGCAAAAGGAAGGAGACCACACCACATACAACAAAAGATTCCTCGAGTTACATCAAATGGTTCCCGACATGTTCACTCCCCTCTACCGTTTGATCGAGCACTATATTTGTGGTCTTCCGTCAAAGATTCAAGACTCTGTAATAAGTACCTCGCCTGCAACTTTGGAAGCAGCAATGGAGCTAGCAACAGCGCTCACCGAGAACCGAATTCGGAACAAAGATTTCAAGGAGGAGAAGAAGAAGGATAAAGCATCGACTGAAACCTCCGACTCCTCCCAAACCGAATCCCCTTCTCAACCAAATTCTAAGAGATAAAGAGACGGGCAACTTTTCGCTGCTACCCAACGTAATCAACCAGTTTTACACGCCATACCCATCCAAGCTATCCCAATCACTCAAGTGGCACCCAATTCAACTTACCCAAATAAGAAACCATATCTTGGACCTCACCCTCGATGCAACAACTGTTTTTATCACCATCCCCTTACCTTACCTTGTCAACTATGTGCAACTTGTGGACGCTATGGTCATTTGAGCAAGGTTTGTCGCACCTTTCAAAACCAAATCTCTTCCCCTACTCAAACCATGAACCAAACCTATCAACAACCCCAATACCCTATGTTCCCATATGTTCGAGCTTGTTTCAATTGTGGCGACCCTACCCACTTTAGAAACACATGCCCTCAATTGGTTAACGTCATCAACACTCAAGCTCAATCAAACCCAGTTAACCAAGTAAACCAAGAAAACCCAACCGCTAGGCCACCAGCAAGAGGAAGAGTCTTCAACATCAACGCCAATCCTGTCGAAGATAATGACGGCCCAAGCGAAGATACCCAGCTTGTCTCTTCACCGAAGATCCAGATTCAACTCCTATCGTTTAGTTTTAGGTTTTTCTTTATCACATAGAACTAAACATAACTTAAGGATAAAGCCAATGAAACTTTGACGAGAATACGGTGGATACGCCGCTGGTACTTCCTATATATAAGTATTCTTGTCAAAGGATCAGAAGCATTATCTGGCGGTTATGAGAGGTTCCATGTGTAGACTGTATGAGTAATTATTGTTTATTATTTTCAGTACATGTAATTTCATAGGCCGCCGCTCCCCATTTATGAGCGTTGAGCATGTTCCCCATTTCATTGTGAGGTTGAACCTAGCGTGCCCACATTTTCATTTTCAGTACATGCAATTTCATAGGTCGCCGCTCCCCATTACTTTATGAGCGTTGAGCATGTTCCCCATTTCATTATGAGGTTGAACCTGGCGTGCCCACATTTTCATTTTTCAATACATGCAATACGATCGGCTCCGTTTGATTGAGCCTTGATCGCACAGACATTTCATTTTCAAACATGCAATACGATCGGCTCCGTTGATTGAGCTTGATCGCACAGACATTTCATTACAGTATTTGTGGTTGTTGTGTTGTAGTAGAGTCACATAGAACTAATCATAACTTGTGGATAAAGTCAATGAAAATTTGACAAGAATATGGTGGATACGCCGCTGGTACATCCTATATATAAGTATTCTTGTCAAATGATCGGAGGCATTATCAGGCGGTTATGAGAGGTTCCATGTATAGGCTGTTTGTAGATTAAGTTTATTATCTTCAGTACATGCAATACGATCGGCTCCGTTTGATTGAGCCTTGATCGCACAGACAATTTCATTTTCAGTACATGCAATCCGATCGGCTCCGTTTGATTGAGCCTTGATCGCACAGACATTTTTCATTTTCAGTATTTATGAGTTTGTTGTATTGGTTGTAGAGTCACATAGGACTAATCATAATTCACTGATAAAACCAATGAAAATTTGACGAGAATATGGTGGATACGCCGCCGGTACTTCCTATATATAAGTATTCTTGTCAAATGATCGGAGGCATTATCAGGCGGTTATGAGAGGTTCCATGTATAGGCTGTTTGTAGATTAAGTTTATTATCTTCAGTACATGCAATACGATCGGCTCCATTTGATTGAGCCTTGATCGCACAGACAATTTCATTTTCAATACATGCAATACGATCGGCTCCGTTTGATTGAGCCTTGATCGCACAGACATTTTTCATTTTTAGTATTTATGAGTTTGTTGTATTGGTTGTAGAGTCACATAGGACTAATCATAATTCACTGATAAAACCAATGAAAATTTGACGAGAATATGGTGGATACGCCGCCGGTACTTCCTATATATAAGTATTCTTGTCAAAGGATCAGAGGCATTGTCAGACGATTATGAGAAGTTCTATGTAGGATTTAGTAGTTTCTTGGTAACAAATCATAACTTGTGGATAAAACCAATGAAAATTTGGCAAGAATATGGTGGATACGCCGCTGGTACTTCCTATATATAAGTATTCTTGCCAAAGGATCAGAGGCATTATCAGGCGGTTATGAGAAGTTCCATGTAGGATTTGGTATTGCCTTGGTTGAAATTTGTGTTACATTTATATCATCTTGCTATTTAAAGATATTGGATTGTGTTCCATTTCTACATAAACTAACCTCTCCATCATAACAAACGAGAGAGGAACTACCACTATTCAAACATATATGCTATCAGTATGTGGATTCAAATATTAGCTGTTGTGTTTATTTATGTTTCTATAGTCATAGAACCAATCATAACTTACTGATATTAGCTGTTGTGTTTATTTATGTTCAAATATTAGCTGTTGTGTTTATTTATGTTCCATGTAGGTTGTAGTATTAGAAGTTTTTGCCTTAGGATATAACCATATCCTTCCAAACATATCCAAACTCTTATGCATGATATCATAGTTAGCAAATCAATTCTGCTTATCAATACTTTTACAGTAGGCAACAAAAAGCGATTCCTGTAATAGGGTACTTAACCCTTACAAGGAACGTTACTGCCTAAAACAAAAACTTAAAACCCATACTTTTCTAAGTATGTAACTGTCAAAACTAAACACCATCATTTTTAGTCAAATATATCACTATTTAAATTTCGGGACGAAATTTCTAAAAAGCAGGGGATACTGTAACATCCGTCAAAAACGGATTTTACCAAACCCGCTCCGGTTATTAACCGAACAATCAGTTAAAAATTTCGTTGCGAATTTAATGCCCAAAATATTTTTAAACGATACATAATTAATTATTATATGGGAATATATTATTAGTTTTTGAAAAACTGTTAAATATATGAAAATAAAAAATATATGTTCCTGCCGGGTTTCGAACCCAGGTCAGTCGCCGGGTCAAACAAGGTCTTAACACTCAACACTTAAACCACTGCGCCACTTGTATCTTTTGTTAATTATTAAGATCATTTAATTCATATTGTGTCTTTCCGAATTCAAAACCGGCGCCCAAAGTTCAGTCGTCGGAAATCCCGGCGATCTCGCGAGATTTAACGATCCTTCAGTTATAACGTAAATATTAAACACTACATCGGTTATAACCGATGTCTGACTTCGCGACACAAGTTATAACCGCCGAGAAATTATAACCGACGAATCAAGTCTGAAATCGGACCAAATTATAAATACCCCCTCGAACCTCTGCAAACATTTTCGCTCAAAACCGCACCCTTTCTCGGCGAAAACTCACTCGCCGGAAATTTTCTGCTCATCGCCGGAAAACCGAACCCTCCTTTTCTGAGCCTTAATAAACCCCCTGAGCTTATACCGAAGTCACCCACATCCTTTGTAAGCTTTCTGAAGACTCGCTGCTGCAAGACACATGACGCCGGAACATGATACTGTCGCCGGAGTTCTACCGGAAAACAGAGGAATCCAGTCGGTATACCTCACGCCTAATTTCCCTTTCTTTTATTCATATCTCATCTGTAATTAACCTCGAAACGCTAAAGAAACCGATTAAAACATTGAACCAGTCGGATTTCCGATTCTGGTTAAAACCAGCGAAGAAGACGATGTTCTGTAATGTTTAAGTTTATTATAAATCAAGTTACAACTCGGGTTAGACACACAGTCCAGCGGTGGACTGTGTGCACAATAAACACACTAACGTCTCGAGTTCGAATCTTGTTCCACACACGCTACCTTAATAAAAATGCTTTTTTTTGTTAACTGAACCGGATTCATTTTACGTATATGTTAAGTATATTAATAACCGGAATAATAACCAAGTTAGACACACAGTCCAGTGGTGGACTGTGTGTATGTTTAATCACAGGACACGAGTTCGAGTCCGGTTCACTGCACCGACTCGGACAATTATCTACCTTTTTAAATAAGTCAGAAATGAAAATACTTAGTTTGTATTTAAGTATAATAAGAATCGGTTTATATAACATGTTAAACACACAGTCCAGCGGTGGACTGTGTGTTAACTCAACCCACAGGTCCCGGGTTCGAGACCTGTGGAGCGCACCGGTCCGATTCAGTTAAATAGTTTTTAAAAATAATTGATTTTCGGTTTAATCTAATTAATATATATATATAATTAAAAACAGAAATATTTCGGGCTAGACACGTAGCTCAGTTGGTAGAGCTGCGTGCACGCGTACGGGAGGTCTCTGGTTCGAGCCTCACCCAGCGCACAAAATTATACAAGCGAACCGGTCAACGGTCAACGGTCAATAAAGTCAACTTTTTATTATTTTTAATTAATTATTTTAATTAAAAATCAATTAAAAATACTTAAAAATAACATTTTTAAGGTTAGAAAATAGCCTTAAACTCACAAAAATACACCCAACAATCCTACTAAAATGGATCAATAAAATCCGTTTACTTACCGAACCATAATGCTATCTATCTAGGTTAATTTCACTCGTGGTTAAAACCACTTCGCGTGCATTCAACATCATCAACCGAACGCACCCACTGTGAGTGAATTCTTACAACTCCCCTTTTTAATTACACGTTTTTGGGTGTGTCATGTGTCACCAAATAACTAACTCGTTTATTTAAACTTGTGCGAGACCATATCGTGATCTAAACTTAGATTGTTTATATGGTTGTGATTACTTATTTCATTTTGTCAAATTATATGAAATTCATTCATTAAGCCCATCAGTTCCTCGTGGGAGACGAGTTGAACAACGCGTGCCTCAAAACCAATCCATTATTGTTCATGTGTGTATCATTGAGTTTATATTGTTTGTAGTTATGTCTTTCATATTATCATGTTTATGCAATTCATTCATTAGGCCCATCAGTTCCTCGTGAGAGACGAGTTGAGCAACGCGTGCCTCTAAACGTCCCATTATTGTTCATGTGTGCTTTATTTAATATCTAATGATTGTTGTGTAAGTTTATATCTATTTTTACTCATGTGTGGTTGTGCACTCATTTCATAATCAATTAAATAAACTTGTTCAAATGTTTTCCATAGGATTCACTCGCCAACTTTTTGTTGATCCAAAAAACCTTTTTACACATGATACAGGTGAACAGGTTGAAGCAAGGAAAACATAGGAAATGCCTTAGAAGAGAACAAAGAAGCTTAGATTGATAGTTAGAACATGTTGTAATATTTATTGTAAATTTCCATTAAATTGTATTAATGAATATGAAACGTTAAAATAAATGTCATGAGCTTTGATGATAACCCAATCATGCCCCGATCACCTTTTCCGCTGCGGGTCGGGGTGTGACACAGAGCTCCTCCAAGCCAGCATCCTCAGAGAAGTACGCTACCGAACATGGGTAGCCAATCAAGTCATTGTCCAGAAGCACAAAGACAGATGGCGCATGTACGTTGATTTCAAAGATCTAAACAAGGCATGTCTAAAAGACTGCTACTCATTGTTAGAAATTGATAAAAAGGTGGACTCCCTCACTTCATTCAGATGGAAATGTTTTCTTGACTGCTACAAAGGCTACCACCAGATTCAAATGAAGAAGGAAGATGAAGACAAAACCGCATTCCGCACGGACAAGGGAATCTTTTGCTACACAAAGATGCCCTTTGGGTTGCACAATGCAGGAGCCACCTACCAGCGTTTAATGGACCATGTCTTCGGAGATGACATTGGCGAAACCGTGGAAGCGTACATTGATGACCTAGTCATCATGAGTCCGGATGAGGAGAGGATACTGAAAAAAATTCAGAAAACTTTCACATCTTTGCGCAAGGCCAACTTTAAGCTGAACCCCGGGAAGTGCTCGTTTGGAATGCAAGAAGGTAATTTTTTGGGATTCATCATCACGCGTGATGGTTTCAAAGTCAATCCTGATAAGGTGGAAGCGATTCAGCGCATGCCTTCCCCCTCGACCATAAAGGAAATGTAACGGTTGACGGGGCAACTGGCCGCGCTGAACATGTTCTTAGCCAACCACGCGATGAAATCCTTCCCATTCATCAACACCCTGAGAAATTGTTTAAAGCAAAACAAGTTTCAGTGGACTCCGGATGCGGAGAAAGCCTTCAAATAGATGAAGGAATGCTTGATTCAGTTGCCTACACTCACGGCACCGCAAAAGAACGAGACACTGATCCTTTACCTTTCCGCATAGGATATCACTCTGGGCACAGTCTTGTTAGTAGAACGCGCAGGAGTCCAAACTCCAATCTACTATGTTAGCAAAATGTTAACTGACCCGGAGACAAGATATCCAATGATGGAAAAGCTTACTCTAGCTTTAGTCCATGCATCCCACAGGTTGCGTGGATATTTTTCAGGCCATGTGATCACAATTCTCACGAACTATCACCTGGGCCATGTTTTGTCCAAACCGGACATATCTGGCCGTCTGCGAAGTGGGCGATCGAGCTTGGTGGACACAATATCGTGTACAAACCAGGCCCAGCTATCAAAGGCTAGATACTAGCTGATTTTGTTACGAAGTACCAGGCAATAAAGTGTAAGAGTGTGAAGCTGTAAAGAATCCAGCGCCTGTTAAAGACGACCGCACATGGATACTTCACTCTGACGGCGCATCCAATGATGACGATGCAGGGGCGGGCCTCCGTCTAATAAGCCCTGATAATTAGGAGTTCACCTACGCCATTAGATTGGACTTCAAAAGCATAAATAACAAAGTTGAGTATGAAGCGTTTCTGGCAGGCCTTCGGTTAGCCATCAAAATGGGGGCCAGGAATCTGGAAGCACATGTCGATTCTCTTTTTATTGCAGGACAAACCAACAGCATGTACGACACAAAGGGCGAAACGATGGCCCTGTATCTTGAACAGGCACAGTCCTTGAAAACCAAACTCCAAAGTTTCAAAATAACCCATATTAACCAAAGCGAGAGTAAACATGCCGATGCGCTCAGCAAACTGGCTGCTACAAGCTTCAAACACCTCGCGCGAGAATGGCACATCGTGGTGCTCAAGAACCCTTCCGTTCCATTGCGTCAAGTAAACGTCATAGAAATGGGAAATCCTTCCTGTATGTCTCCCATCATTATGTTCTTGAAGTCTGGGATCCTCCCAGAAAACAAGGCGGAAGCAAGAAAGGTCCAGAACAAGGCACTGAACTACGAAATGGACGACAAAATCCTTTACCAGAAGTCATACCATGGACCACTCCTCCGCTGCGTTGATCCGAAAGAGGCGCAATAATTGATCCGCGAAATACACGAAGGGTTGTGCGGAATTCATGCCGGTCCGTGCATGGTAGTGGCGAAGATCATGAATGCTGGCTACTATTGGCCCGGCATGCACTCAGATGCAGTCGAAACGCTGCGGAAATGTGCATCATGTCAGCGACATGCGCCTAAGATGTTGCACCCCAAAAGTCCCTTGATCGCAGTCAAAACAGCATGGCCCTTCCAACAATGGGCAATCGATATGGTGGGACCTTTCCCTGTTGCCCAGGCGCTATAAAGTTCATAATCGTAGTCGTCAATTACTTTACCAAGTGAATAGAAGCAAAGCCCCTTGCATCCACCACATCAATGGTAGTTCACAAATTTATTTGGGAGCACATCATTTGCCGCTTTGGGTTACCCCTGTGATCGTCAGTGATAACGACCCCAATTTTGCTGCTGAAGAGCTACAACAGGGGATGAAGGAAATGCATATTGAAGATGTGTTCACTTCGGTTGCGCATCCCCAAGGGAAACAGCCAGGTGGAAAGCATTAACAAAAGTATAGTTGAAGGGATCAAAGAAAGACTAGGGATGGCGTGGAGAGGTTGGGTAGATGAGTTGCCATGGATCCTTTGGGCTCATCGAACCATTCCAAAAACCTGCACTTGAGAGACACCATTCATCCTGTTTTATGGGACGGAGGCAGTGATTCCCGCTGAGATAGGCCTTCCATCACCGCACATGGTCGCCATGCAAAGCTAAAATAATGAGGAAGGGCACAGACTCAACTTGGACCTTCTGGAAGAAAGGCGTGAAAACGCAGCAATCAATGAAGCCAAATACAACTCCAAGCTCGAGAAATACTATAATGCACGAGTCCGCATTTGCACCTTCCTACATAGCGATTTCGTTTTAAGAGACAATGAAGCATCAAACGCTGAAAGTCCGGGAAAACTGGCGCCTAGGTGGGAAGGCCCATACATAATCCATGAAGTCCTAGGAAAGGGTGCATACACCCTCAATTGTTTGGACGGCACAAACATTCCTAGGACCTAGAATACGCAACAGATAAAGTGGTGCTACATGTAATCTAAGAATGTTTAAATGTCAAGGCTTCACGACTCATCAATATTCATGCAGCAAACTAGCACAACCTATGATCTAATTGTCTATTCTGTACATGGCTCTTACGCCTTATTGTTAATACAAGACAATTAATGCATGGTTTTCATTATCTAGATATTTCGTTACAAATGCGCGAAACAACTTTGGGTATACGCGAAACACCATGGTACAACATGAATCATGAACAAAATTCACTACCTATTGTATGCGCATGGGATGTGACGTTCATACACGAGTTCATTATCAGTTTTATTCACTCTACCTACACAAAGTTGTCATGTTCACGCAAATATTGTAACTTCAAATAAAACTTTCATTTCATATCAAACAGAATACAACCATCAGCGCAATGCGCAATTACATTCAGATATAACATTCAGAAGCAACATTCTATCCTATCCTTCACTCTCTTCAACTTCTACCACATCTTGAACTATATCTTTCAATCGATCTATATAATTGTCGTGCTAGAGCGCCTCGCTCACTAGATCCATCACGGGCAGTTGAAGACGATCGTACTCTCTTTCGCCTTGGAAAAGGCAGCTTCAGTATCGACCCCACGAGTGGAAGTGCAACTTGTATCCCATTGAACGTCAAATGCACGAGTCACATGGTGTGGCACACGGCATAGCCCTGCGCGTATCCATCATGGTGTGTTGTGACCATTAGCTTAGCCACATCGCTGTCCAACTCTACCGAGTTCAAGATAGAGTTTGTGATCTGCACAATACAAGGAAGTTAGAATGAGAATCAAGATAAAGTGATCAAAATAATACCGGAGAACTTACATTGACAACTCCATATTGTTGCATCCACAACATGTTGTTCGTCAAGGGCTCCAGCAGACTCTCCGCGGTGGAGTGGACCCCTAAGAATTTTCCAACTCTTCCTCGCCCACCCCCACCTTTGCCTCCACCAAGCGCAATTTTTCTAGATCCTCCAAACGCATGCGCTGCGATTCGGCTTTTTCAACCAAGGCAGCTTGGAGATCTTTCCTTGCACTCTCCAGTGCCGCGCAAGCCTCCACCTGATCACACAGTAACAAGGTTAGTCTAAAAATTTCTTGATCCAATAAAATAACAAAGGGCAGATGTTTTTACCTCCTTTTGCTCGCTCCGCTCATGGTGCGACCTGGCCTCTTCGGCCGCAGCGGAGGATGCCTCTTTTTCCTTCTTTAAACGCATGACCTCGGCGCGCAAACCCACAATCTCATCCCTCAGAGACTTTTTCTTATTATTATCCCGTTCGTAGGCCTCCCACCACAACTTGCGCTCTTCAGCAAGTGTGGCAACGGAGCCTTCTGCCTTCTTCTTCCACCCCAGCACGGACCACTCTTCGGTCCGCTGGGCTTCGGCAAATTTAGCCTACTCAGCCTCCAGCTCTAATTTTTGCGCAGCCGCTAGGGCTCGCTCCTGGACCATCTCTTTATTGGCAGCCTCGAAACTCTCTGGGTCCTGATGCATGCTCCGCCACTCACTTATGATCTTATGTGTGTTAGAGGCGGAGCTAGCAGCTGACTGGAGGTACGTGCGATATGTTTGTTCGTAGCTTTCTTCCGTGCGCACGTACTTTTGCTGGGGGAAGGCACCCTTAAGCCACTCCCGACACGACTGCTAGTGGCTAAACTTGTCACCTTGCCTCAACTTCCACACGGGGGTGTGGATCTCAGTAGCGCGACTATCAGAATATGACCTGTAGTAATAATCACCCCGGGGTCTCATCTGGGCGAATCGGGGACCCTTCTTCAGAAGGGCGCTAGATCAGCTACATGAGCACCCCGAGGCACATCCTCAACCGGTTCACCACCACCTCTTCTGCCACCCCTCTTCAGGCACCACTTCCTTTATGTCCGCATATACCTCCGCCGCCCCGGCACTAGTCTCACCACCCTTCACACTGAACGCTTGTGCCGTCTCGAACATGGGTGGTGGCATAGATATCTCAATGGGCGCGACCGGAGCGATCGGGGCGACAAAAGGTGTCTCACCTTTCCTTGCAGAACAATGCAAAACAAGTGAAATAGGAAGAGAAATGAAGCACAAAGTGTTTACCTTGGGAAAGTTTAGTAGGAAGCGCATCCAGGTTCCCACTCTTCCCAATTATCTTCTTCCGTGTAGCCTTTTTGGGAGGCTGCACGCCAGTATCGCCCTTTGAAGGAGCCCTCTTTTGCTTGAGGGGCTCAGGGCTTGACTCCACGTCGATGGGGTCATCCCGGTTGGCAACCGGAATCTCCGCCATCTCTCGTTGCTCCGCTTCGGCTTCCTCAGACATACAGGCGAAAGATAATCTAAGGAACAGTGAATACACATAGTCATTCTAAGTGTCTGGCACAGAACACGTACCTTTGGGCGGGTCTGCCCTAGGCTGTGCCGGCTTCTTCATGGCCACCACGCTTGGCCCCGAGCACTTCTTTTTCTTAGAATCTGGGCCAACGCCAAAGTTCTTCAGCGCACCTGCATCGTGGCATAACACAATAAGCAATCTGAAAAGATGTAAAAACAATTAAACTATGTAGACTTACCATTCTCAGGCGCAGGGGCCGCCAGATCTGCGCTCCTTGGCAGCTCAAAATTCCCAATGATCTGGGCGTGCCATGTAGGCTCCTCTTGGCCGACGGGGACATCCTCCATCCGTCCCCTCACCCTCTGTAAGGCCGGTAAATATAGCACAACCCCTGCAAAAGCGTGCATAATGTTAGTCCGCGCACAAGGAGAAACAAAGAAATAATGGAAGAATGAAACAAGGGTACTTACTCTTATCCTCCTCCATATAGACCGACTTCTCCTGGCGGTCGGGCTTCCACAGAAGGCTCATGCCCGCGCCACTAGTGCCCTGTCCGGCAACTGAACCGCCGAGATCTCCTCAATCTTCTGGTACCAAGACTTCTCCATCGGTATCAAGAACGTCTCAACAGGAATGGCCTTAGCCCCTAGAAATGCATCCAGAGGGGAATCACGCCAGCCTTCACGTAGAAGAACTTCTACTTCCAATCATGGTAGGACTTCGGCAGAGAGTGCTTCGCCTGGATCCTGTGCTGGAAGGAGTAGAAACCCAGGAAGCAGTGTAACTGGTAGAGCACCCTGAACCGGTTAACGGTTGGGTGAATACCTATGGATCGGCACAAAAACTCAAAATGTTTTATTCGCACCATCCCCGTTGGATTGAGTTGGGAGATGTGGAATCGGTAGTGGTCAAGAATGTCAAGGAAGGATTTGTCGCCGGCAACCAAAAGTTGCCATCGACAAAGAAATAAAAAAATAGGGTGATATAGCTGGCAGTAGCGTCGACGACGGTATCACCCTTAGAAGGATACCGGGCATCCTTGGAATGGGAAGCCGGAGACCAATCATTGGAAATTGTCGGCCGACCACTTCAACACCGGCAGAGAAGTAGATGCCTCCATCGTAGTCGCACTCTCTGGTCCACGGGTAGTTAACTGGAATTACCGGAGGAAGAAAGAAAGAAATAAGAAGAATTCAGAGAGAAAACATGAAGAAGATTTGAAAGCGTGCTGGTCGTCTATCTATACCCATCACATTTAATGTGATGGGGAAGCGTGACGCACCCACAGGCCCCCAACTAATCCTCATTTGACGCGTGGAGGGCAAGTGGGCAATTGATGGTTGCCACGCGCGCGTGGCTGGTACTTTCTCTGGCATTAATTAATGTAAAGGAAGCTGCACTGTTGACAGCATGCTGCAGCCGTCAGAGGTCACTTCCGCCTCACCTTTTTCTCACCCCTCGCTTGCAACATCAGCATAACGAAAATTCAAATTTCAAAGACCTCATCATCACCAAAGGTTTCCCCAATCAAATGTTTCCTTTATCCCTTGCAAATACCTTGTTGAATTATAACCTTTGAAATAAGCGCGCATACATGAGTTTTTATAGTTCAGTACTCCACCTACTTGTCAACCTGCTCATAGGAGTACCACTGAACTGGGGGGACTTGGAGGGGTATGGTCCCAAAAACTCTTCGCCTGCGCAAGGAACCATACCCTCATAATTATAACAGGTCACAAGAAAAACCATGCACGTAACACACGACGATATGCCGACATTAAAACCAACAGGTTGCCTAACAAACCTTGTGCATACCACGCAACAGCAAGTTAAACCTGGAAGTGCAGGTCCTTGACCCTTCGCGGATCAAATAATCCTCTAGCCGCGAAGTCCAAAAACCTTGAACAAGGCCAAGACTAAAATGAGAGCAACTCATACTTAGTCTTGAGAACAAAAAGACTTAATCTCTACAACTCCACGCAGAAAAACTAATAAAGCCACGCGGAAGGGAGAAGCGCAAAGAGGCATTAACCAAGTATAAGGGTACAAATTGGCAGAGCTGTGACCCAATAACCGCTCGGCAGGTTGTGCCAGACCACGTCGCATGATGAACAGTCATGCAGAGGGCATAAAGTACGCAAGGATGTACACGTGGCACCAACCAACTCATGCCAGTGACTGTCACACGATCTCCCCTACCGGATGATGATAGGTTCGACAACAAGGACAACTGCCAGGACACGTGGCTCCATTCACCTTGCGTCAAGCGCACCTCCTACCAGAGACCATTAACGGCCGACGCAAGGAGACAGAATGCATATTCCTGGTTGTCGGTTCTAGGCCCAAGGCCCATTAGCCCATCTCATACACACCTCTCTTCGGCTATAAAATAAGGATCACACAACAAGGTAACCACATTATCACCATGAACATACATCACACACTGTTTTGAGCTCACTCACTACTTACTTACTTATTACGTGCAATCCCCGATACTTATTCTCACGCCGGAGTGTGGTCACGGAGAAAAACCTCCCCCTTTTTTCTCGTGACGAGGCTAACGGCGTTTCTAGTTTTGCAGTGAGCTTGAAGCAAGATTATTCCGAAAAGCAAACGAGAGATAACCTTTTATGCAGAGACGTTGAGCTGTAACCAAGATATCTCCGGATACTCCTCGTTCAGCTAGTGTTTCTTCGCAACGTATTAATATATTCTACTTTTAAAAAGGTTAGACTCATGGATTTAACTCCAACAACCATTAGGTGATATGTTATCCGACTACCCAAACATTTTTATTTAGTCTATAAATAATTATAGATGTGGAAATGATTAGAATAGTACTCCATAAAGTTCATATATTCGTCTCGTCAAATAAATATAACTTATACATTTATTTTAGTTAATGTTTTCTCGAAGTATGACGCATTCTTAATAAAGAAATAATCTATATTATTTTTATACCAAAATAACCATAGCTATATTTGCCTTTTATATCGGTTTTTGTTTCACCATCAATTATATACGCAATATATATATATATACTTTGCACACATAATCACATAGTTTTCACAATGCACTTATGTCATCCAACAATATTCAAAGGTTATTGAATATATATTACTTTTACCATCTACTTGTACTCATATGAGTATACTTATTTATATAGTAAAGGTTCCCCAATAATCTGATATCTCTTACTTAACATAACTTTTACCATAAAAATACATGCCTACATAGTTTTATATATAAACTATATTTAGTTGCTTTTTAACAAATCTCACAACTTCTATATTTTAATATAGAAATATATTTATTTTTTTGCAAAATAACCAAGTGATGTGCTCTTATCTTAACAATCCCCTCAAAATCATACAAATTACATTCTTTAAACAACATTCCCCAAATCAGGAACAAACAATTTTCCAACACTACCATCGACAACCATATATGTTAGCCAATAAGGTTTTTATTTATCCAAAATAATATTATTACCTACATTACCTAATATCCAATTTTTTAATGTTACTAAATAGTGTTTAACACTTTATTTTTACTTGTAAAGAAATATAAACAACTATGTGTTTGTATATATAGATGTATGGAAACATGCTACGTTGGGTTCTAAGAATTTAACATATATATTAGGTTTAGTTTTCTTTTTAGATTATAAAAGCAAATTAACTTTAGAGTATGTTGGGTGATCAAAATAAACGTACACGGTCTAACAAAAATAAATAAAATAAAGTTGAAACAAAGTTTAAGTGATAATTTTACCAAGTTGGATTGGTTATGGAAGTGCAAGAGATTTGTCACTCGAACTTGACGTTAAACCTGAGTCTTGGATTGTTGTTGACAAAAAATGTTAAGTGTGGATGTGTGTGAACTGAGAGTAGAAAGAGATGAAAAGTGAGTGATTTCATGTTGTCTTGCCAAAAATGAGAAAATGCAAGGGTCGCCTTTTATATTCAAACACACACATTTATCTACATGTTACAAATGGGGAAACAATAATAAAAAATATGATGGATGGAGTATGGAGTTACGTATATTTATATAATAATACATGTAATAACACATTGTGACGCTTCCCAAGCATCCAGGTTATACTCAACAACGTTTGTGTGTGTTGGGTTGGCTCGTGTGTGACCCGGTAAATTCTAAAAGTCACCAATGCAAAATGTGACATAGTGGACTTTGTTATGCATAAGACGACCTAACTATCATAAATAAAGTATAAAACATACGATCAAAATGTTTGTGAGATTCGGGCTTGTACTGTTGTTAGCTTAGATTTGGCAGTTTGTCACATCATAAAATCCATGAAGACCGCGGGTGCATTGGTCAAACCGAAAGGCATGCCCACGAACTCGTAGTGACCATATATCGTACGAAATGCGTTTTTTGGAATGTCCTCTTCGAGGACTCGAAGTTGGTGGTAGCTAGAACGAAGGTCGATTTTGGAAAAGTAAGTTGCGCCTTGGAGTTGATAAAAAAGGTTGTCGATGTGGGGAAGAGGATAGCGGTTTTTGACGGTGAATTTGTTGAGCTCAGCATAATCGATGCACATTCGAAACAAGCCATCTTTCTTCTTGACGAAAAGGACCGGAGCGCCACAAGGAGAAGTGCTAGGGCGTATGAAGCGTTTATCGAGTAACTCTTGAAGTTGGCTTGACAATTCTTGCTTCTCTAAAGGTGCAAGACGATAAGGAGCTTTAGCAACGGGTGTAGCACTAGGGATGAGGTCAATACGAAAGTCAACTGAACGAGAAGGAGGAGGACCACGTAGGTCTTTGGGAAAACATCGGGAAATCACCCACTACTGAAATATCACTTACATCTTTTCCTTGCTCTTTTCTTCCATGATGTAGGCTAAAAAGGAAAAGTACTCCTTACGGAAGTATTTGTTCGCTTGGGTGCATGACATGAGTTTGAGACCTTTTGAAGGCTTTTGTCGTAGACGTGTAAAGTGTCACCAGACGGTAGAGGTAGTCAAACGAACTTTTCGTGACAAGCGATTACAACATGGTTCTTACGAAGCCAATTCATGCCTACTTTGATATCGAAACTATCCAATTACATGGGTATGAGATCGATAGAGAACAACATGGTTGTTAAGAGTGAGAAAACAATAGCAAAGAACGGAAGTCAATGACTTGCCATTGGCAACTTTGACGGTGAAAGATTTTGGAAGCTTAGAGCGTGTACATTTTAACATTTGTTCGAATTCTATGTATACGAAACTCTTATCTACACTAGTATCAAATAGTAAAGAAGCATATAGACCATTTACAAGGAACGCAACATTCACGACTTCATTGTCGTGTGGTGCTTCATTCGCGTTGATGTTCAATGTTCATCCACGAGGTTGTTGTTGTCATTGCTCCTAATTGTTTTGTGGGCATTGGGTATGGAGGTACGTAGGATCACCACATCTAAAGCAGGCTCGAACATTATTGGTAGGAGCTTGACGGTTTTGGTTTTGGTTTTGGGTGGTTGGACATGGTTGCCTTGTGGCGCGGGGCCACTTCGGCATGCGGCGGATACATGCCCAAACCGATTGCAATTTATGCAATGGCGGCATGCGATGTTCACTGGGTGATGGTAGTGGCAAGTGGTACACTTTGGATGAGTCCCAGTGTATGGCTTTCTAACAGGTTCTTGTAGGGGATTTGCGGGTGTGATAGCGTTGCAACTTTGGTTTTGAAACTTGTGTTTCTTACCATTGTTGTTTTGCAGTTGAGACTTAGGTTCTTTGGGTTTGATGGTGACCTGGTTAACGGATTTGGTGGTGACGGGGGTTGAGGATTGTTTGTCTCTCACACAGTTGTCGTTGATAGTAGCGGATAGGCGGTAAACTAGCTTTATGTTGTCGGGTCTTGTGGCTTAGATGACGTCATGAATGGCGGGAGGAAGACCCTGGAGGTATTTCTAAATCGCACGTTCGGGCGTGCTAACATGGTGAGGAATGATGTTGCTTAACTACTTAGCGGCTGGTATAACCAAGGCTATCGTCGCCCACTTGCTTGAGGTGCCAAAATTCTTCCTTGAGCTTTTCCTGCTCGTGTAGAGGACAGAACTCCGTCATCATCATTTCCCTAACCTCAACCCAAGGGAAGGCGTAGGCATCTTCGTTGGATCGGATGTTGCGCTCGTTGTCCACTACTCAAGAACTCTTGACTGGAAGGCACCCGTTGAGCTTCGGGTTTTCAGGTGTTCGTGACACTCGCTGTTGATGAAGTCACCTCGATGCTATCGAACCATTCAAGCATGTTGGTGATGCCTTCATTTCCAGTGAATGGTCTAGGGTTGCAAGTAGCAAAATGCGTGTAGTTGAACGAGGTTGGCTTAGGTTGGTTGGTTTTGGAATTGATCGACGAGTTAGGGGTATTGGCGGTAACCTTGCTCACGATATCGGGAATCACTTGGGCCATTTGCTTTGCTATGAACGCAAGAATCTTCTTGTTAGAGCTCGATTTGAACCCTTTTTGGAGTTGGAGAAACGGTTGAGAGACATCTATAAGTTTTATGAAGAGATATGAGGCTTGACCATAATGTTTTTTAAAGAGATAATTTGCATAATTTAGCATGTAATATGTCACGCAACACGCAGTTTCAAGTAGTTCACATAAGCATAACAAGAATTTACATTGTATAATTACAAATAATGATAAAAGAATTATAAATTTCGTTTATTCTCAAAGAACTATTATTGTTGGAGATTGTAAGTAAAGTGCGATTCCTGCTTTCGACATTGAAATGAAATTACTATCAATGTAAAACACATTAAAATTGATAAGACATAAAAGATATTTCAATGTAAAACATGGAATGTCTTGGAACGAAACATAGACTTTTACAAAGTGGTCAAAAGTCCTTTTGAGTTAGGGAAATATGCTTCGGCCTAGTAAGTAGAATACTCTCACCGAGGAGTGGTTAACGGCATTCACCCTTCCGGTTACTACATGTCCCTAGTCAAACAGAAATTTGAGACTTTGGCGAGATTGAAAATCGAGGAGTGGGACTAGTTATCAAGATGTGGATATCACTCCTAACTTGATAACTACGTTCGCTAAACGTGGTTGGTACTTACCAAACGATGAGCAAATTCTGACTAGTTCGTAAGGGTCCACTAGAGTACGAAATGGAAATTTTCTATCAAGATATGGATATCACTCCTAACTTGATGGTGTAATTTCGTGAAAAATCCGGAGACTTCACCAAAAAACTTGATGGGTTTTCACGCCTATTTTGGTGAGATCGTCTCGTTGGAGAAATAAGAGTGTCTTCACGTCTTCATATATGTATTGTGGTTGCCTTAGGAAAGGCATGTATATTTGAGACCAAAAGATAATAGATAAGAAACAAGTAGGGAGAATTCAAGTAGTTTTAAGTATGAACAAGAATGGTCAAGTATGGTTCCTAAACTATAGACTAGGTCAACAGCATGACATTTTTTTCTAATTCCCTATAGTTATGGCTCTGATACCAATCTGTCACACCCTAACCGATGGAGGAAACATCAGGGCGAGACGAAAACAAGATTGCAAGAGACTTCATAAAACTATTTGTGACAATATTTAATAATTCAAAATTTCATTGATACTAAATGGTAATACATTGTTTCAGAATTAAACTACAACAAGTTTCAAATAACATAATAACACCAAACAAAATACATATGTTTAAATCTAGGTGTGTATCTAATCCACCGTAATTTTATTTCTTCCATCATCATTGTCACACCCTCAATTTCCACTTGCGGAGTTTTACGCGAGGCGTGTGAACAAACCAGAATCTGAAACACTAGTACGTCGAACGACTCTATATGATTTGATAATACGTTTTCCAAAATCATTTGTTGTAGATTTAATATTGTCTATATTAGTTACCAATATTTAGCAGAAGCATCAGTTTTAAAGTTTGAGCGGAAGCATAAATAAGTAGTGAAGCGGGCGCCAACACAAACGCCAAAACAATGTAAAATCCCAAAACAATATTAATAAATAAGACTCGATAAAAGATGTCTTGTTCAATGCATGTGCGTGCACCTAGAGCTCCTAGCGTCCTGAGAAACATGTAAAGAAACAAGTGTCAACATTAAAGATGAGTGAGTTCACAGGTTTTCATAAATTCGTTTGTTCGGTTATAGTTTGTTTTCTCCGTTATCCCTAACCCGGGATAACGTATTGGTTCCATTATTCCAACCCGGAATAATAAGTTGTTGCTTCCAATATTCCAAACCCGGAATATTAAGTTGTTGTTTCCAATATTCCAAACCCGGAATATTAAGTTGTTGTTTCCATTATCCTCAACCCGGGATAATACAGTTGATTCGTAATTAAGTTCAATGTTAATATATATAGGTAGCTAGCCTAAAGTTATGTCACGTAAGTGTTCGCGATCGAAGCTGACTGTTGTGCCTCCGTTTTGCCAGGCCTATCACATGACCATGGCGAGGTTAGGCCGAATTATTCACCCGTTGACCATACCCGGTCGGCTAGCGCGACTAGCTCGGATGGGGCTTGTCGGGCCCAGTAGTACTACTTATAACTCCCCCGCTATTAAACCCAATACTAACAATCCGAGAGATTGACGAGGACTTAAGTGATAAAGCTGCTTAGTGACCATAACATTACATTAACATTAACTTAGTTACCGAGTAGTTATGTGACGTTAAATTCGTATAACGTAAAGGGATTGAGTTTGAGAGTGTATACATGTTTCTCCCCCTGTTGTTTAAAAACCGGATAAAGTTAGGGGCCGTGAACTCACCTTTATTTGCTCGGTTAGTGTAGCAAAGATGTTATAAGAGATGGGACCGCTAGTTGCGTCATAACAAACCAATTAATTCCACGTCAGTGTGTGAACACACCAATACAAATTCCACACGTAATTTACGCACAAAGTGATACACACAAACAACATATCTAACACTCAAACATGCATGCAAGTATTCTCATGTGAACCTAGTGATCAAGACAACTTATCATAAACATAAACCGATTCATGCCACAATTTGGTGCACAAAATCACAAGTTCTCAAATTTCAGCTTAGCACTCATAATTCAGCTGTTTTCTAGGATTTTTATAAAATAGTTATAACATTCCAAAAATTCCAATATTTTTACAGTAGGTGGCATTTATACTATAGAAATTTATATAAATTTTCCAAGTCCTAAATCTTTACCAGTTAACCATAAATATTAATATACTAGGCTGCAGTCAGATTTATCACTTTCTGACTGCAGTCCACGGTAGAATTTATTTAAAAATCACCGATTGTCCAAATAACGAAATTTCAGTTGGAGTTGACCGGAAATTTCCATACCTAGTTGCTGTACAAAATTCATGACTCAACTCCCTACTGATTTTAAAATCCAACTCGATAAACGACTAACAAAATTTCAGGATTATCACAGTTTTAGTTACTGAACTTATTTGGCCCTTTAAAAATATCAAACGACTTCAGAAAATTATGAATCCAGCGCCCTTACAAGTTCCGCAAACTATTATACATATAAACAACAATCAACTCAGCCGATTACATTCAACATATAAACTCCGAAACAACTAATCATTCAAGCATATATATATATATATATCCGAACGTGATCTTGTAGCATATGACAACTTCTAATCTTTTAATAACAAGGTAAACGAACCGTGAGTATGATGAGGGAAGATGGCGAGGCTGCTGCGACCGGAAGAGAAGAAAGGAAAAGCTGTTGCGACCGAGACTGAAAGGGACTGAAAGTAACAGGCTGTTAGCGACCGAGAAAGTGAACCAGGCTGATCAGATCGAGATGATGAAGGAAGGAAGCTGTTCGCGATCAATGGAGCAAGAGAAGGCAGTTTGCGGTTGAAGAAGATGAAGACTTGGCTGCCGACGGCTGTTTTGGTCTTTTAGGGTTTTGTGGTTTTGTGAATGAATGCATGTGAGTTTGTATATATAGGCGCAAGAGAACAAGATGATAAGGGTTACGGTTTTAGTTGGAGCTCGTGGCCGAGAGACTAGGGCGGTCGGTTGGGTTTTGATCTTGTGGCCGAGGGCTTGGGTTGCATGTAATGGTTTTTCGGTTTGGATTGTTCTCGGCCGAGTAGTTAGAGTTTTAGGTCTTGATCTCGCGGCCAAGTAGTTAGAGTTTAAGGTTTAGGTTTGATCTTTGCGGCCGAGACATGTTTGAGTCCTAAACTTGGTTAATTCCTAGAGTTACAAGGAATCAAAGTTGGTTTGTGTCGTGGTTCGGTTCAGTTCGTGTACATATCTACTGTAATTATTCTATAACTAAAACAATCACGCAACACACATCACGTATTCATTTAACTCGTACACGTTTCATACTTAGCATATACCTTATTCGACAAGTGTCGCGTTTAAGTTATCCGAAAAACCGGGATATCACATTATCCCCATGTTGAAAGAATTTTCGTCCCGAAAATTGAATAAACGCGGTTTAGCATGTAGCATACATGTTTAGAGTGCCACGCACAAAAGTTAGTTCGTTTATGAAAGTACGCGAAGTTACAAGAAGTTCCCAAGTGCCATGCACCAGAATTTAGTCAACAAAAGTACACGAAAGTATGAGAAGTTTCCAGGTTGTCACATCATCCCCATGTTGAAAGAATTTTCGTCCCGAAAATTTAGTTACTGGCATCGTTAGTTTGCTGCTCAGTTTCGAAGAGGTGTGGGTATTTGCTTTTCATTTGGTCCTCTCTTTCCCACGTGAACTCCGGTCCACGCTTAGAGTCCCAACGAACCTTAACGATCGGAATTTCGCTGTGCCTTCGAGTCTTGATCTCACGATCCATGATCTCGATAGGCTGTTCCACAAAGTGCAGTTGTTCATCCACTTGGATCTCATCCAATGGAATAACTAGAGTTTCATCTGATAGACACTTCTTCAGATTTGACACGTGAAATACGTTGTGAACTCCACTGAGTTCGGTAGGAAGGTCTAATTGGTAAGCTACGGGTCCGATACGTTTCAAGATTACAAACGGGCCTACGTACCGTGGGTTAAGTTTGCCCCGTTTTCCAAAGCGGATTACACCCTTCCAGGGTGACACCTTTAGTAGGACGCGGTCGCCTACTTGAAATTCGAGTGGTTTGCGTCGTTGATCAGCGTAGCTTTTCTGTCGATCTCGTGCCGCCGCCAGGCGGTTTCTGATTTGTACAATCTTTTCGGTAGCCTCAAGTATTAACTCAGGGCCTGTGAGTTGACTGTCACCGACTTCTGCCCAGCAGACCGGTGATCTACATTTACGACCATATAATGCCTCAAATGGTGCTGCTGAAATACTCGTATGATAGCTGTTGTTATATGAGAATTCTACTAGAGGCAGGTGGATTTCCAAACTATTTCCGAAGTCTACGACGCATGCTCTAAGCATGTCTTCCAAGGTCTGTATGGTCCTTTCGCTTTGACCATCAGTCTGAGGGTGATAGGCTGTCCTCATATCCAAGCGTGTTCCCAACGCTTTTTGGAGTGACTGCCAGAAGTTAGACGTGAAGCGAGCATCTCTGTCTGAGATAATGGACGTTGGCACTCCGTGCCGAGAAACTACTTCCTTAATGTAGATGCGAGTCAACTTCTCCATCTTATCTGTTTCTTTAATAGCTAGGAAGTGTGCGGACTTAGTTAAACGATCCACAATCACCCAGATGGTATCGCAACCGCCCAAGGTTCGCGGGAGTTTAGTGATGAAATCCATTGAGATCTGATCCCATTTCCACACTGGGATCTCAGGTTGTTGGAGTAGCCCGATGGCTTTTGATACTCCACCTTGACTTTTGCACAAGTCAAACATTTACTCACGTAGGTGGCTATATCGGCTTTCATGTTGGGCCACCAATACGCAGCTTTAAGGTCTTGATACATCTTATCCGAACCCGGATGGACAGAGTATCGGGATTTGTGAGCTTCATCCATGACTAGCTCTCTGAGGTTTCCGTAGAGAGGTACCCATATGCGATTCATAAAATACCGGGCTCCATTGGGCTTTACTTCCCAATCGCGTTCCATTTTTCCCACTGATTCGGCTTTGATGTTTTCCTCCTTAACTGCTTCTAACTGGGCGTCGCGAATTTGTTCGGGTAGCCCCGAATGAATAGTGAGTTGTAGTGCTCGTACGCGACGAGGTTTCAAGTGTTCCTTCCTACTGAGGGCATCAGCTACCACGTTAGCTTTACCCGGGTGATACCGAATGGCACACTCATAATCGTTCAAGAGTTCGACCCAGCGACGCTGTCGCATGTTCAACTCCTTCTGATCAAAGATGTGTTGGAGGCTTTTGTGGTCAGTAAAGATTGTGCACTTTGTTCCATAGAGGTAGTGTCTCCAAATCTTAAGTGCAAACACTACTGCTCCCAATTCCAGGTCATGCGTCGTGTAGTTTTTCTCGTGAACCTTCAGTTGTCGTGATGCATACGCGATGACCTTATCGCGTTGCATGAGTACGCATCCCAATCCATGAATGGAAGCATCACAATATACTACAAAGTCATCTGTTCCTTCCGGCAAGGACAGAATGGGTGCACTGCAAAGTTTCTGCTTCAGCAATTGAAATGCTGCTTCTTGCTTTTCACCCCAAGCATACTTGATGCCTTTCTGGGTGAGGGTAGTAAGCGGTTGTGCGATCTTTGAGAATCCCTCGATGAAACGTCTGTAGTAGCCAGCCAATCCCAAAAATTGGCGGATCTCCGTCGGTGTCTTGGGCGCTTCCCAGTTTTTGATGGCTTCAATCTTGGCAGGGTCTACGTGGATACCCCTTTCATTCACGATATGCCCGAGAAACTGAACTTCTCGAATCCAGAAATCACACTTCGAAAGCTTGGCATATAGCTTTTCCTGTTGGAGTAATCCCAACAGTAATCGTAGATTTTCAGCATGCTCTTCTTCACTTTTGGAGCAGATGAGTATGTCATCGATGAACACAATGACAAACTTGTCGAGGTATGGTTTACACACGCGGTTCATGAGGTCCATGAACACCGCAGGTGCGTTGGTGAGACCGAAGGGCATGACCAAGAACTCGTAATGGCCATACCGAGTGCGAAATGCCGTCTTGGCGATATCCTCCTCCCTGACGCGTAACTGATGGTAACCAGACCGTAAATCAATCTTGGAGTAGTAGCTTGACCCTTGAAGTTGGTCGAAGAGATCGTCGATGCGAGGTAACGGGTATCGGTTCTTGACAGTAACCTTGTTGAGTTCCCTATAGTCGATGCACATGCGGAAAGTCCCGTCCTTTTTCTTGACAAAAAGGACTGGAGCTCCCCATGGCGAAACGCTTGGTCGTTTTTTCTAATAGCTCCTGAAGTTGGTAGATAGCTCCTGCAGCTCGGCTGGAGCTAGGCGGTATGGAGCCTTGGCGATAGGAGTTGCATTGCTTGCCAATTCGATTTCAAACTCCAATTGTTGATGTGGTGGAAGACCAGGTAGTTCTTCTGGGAATACATCGGAAAAATCACGGACGACAGGGATGTCTTCTATACGTCTCTCGTCCTTAGGCTGTTCGGTAATCAGTCCGAGTAAAGCGAAGGAGTTCTTTCTCCGAAGATACTTCTGCGCTTGTATGTATGAGATGATGTTAGTGACGGCACTTGCCTTGTCGCCTTGTACCGTCAGGATTTCGTCGTTAGAGAGCGGAATACGGATAGATTTTTCGAAGCAGAGAACTTCAGCCCGGACGTCGGATAGCCAGTCCATTCCGACTACCACGTCAAAACTACCCAGGGTAGTTGTCATCAGATCAATGGAAAAAGTGTGGCCCGCAAGTTTGAGTTGACAGCCGGACACTACTTGGGTCACATCTACAGATTTACCATCGGCTAATTCTATAACATAAGGGGTCTCTAATGGTTTAAGCGTAAGATTTAGGTTCTTCCTAAAAGACTCAGATATAAAGCTCCTATCCGCACCCGTATCAAAAAGCACAGAAGCAAAATGTTCATTAAGGGGAAACTTACCGGTGACCACGTTCGTGTCGTTTCTGGCCTCTCCGCGGCCCAATGTAAATGCGCGACCTTTAGCACCTCCTGTGCCACCGTTCCCATTGTTGTTGTTATTATTGTTGTTGTGGTTATTGTGGTTGTGGTTGTTTCCACCATTATTGTTGTTGTTACGTAACTGTGGGCAGTCTCTTCTGAAATGAGCAGTACTACCACACTGATAGCATCCCTGGTTAATACCCTGCTGCTGACCCTGGGGCTGATTTTGATTTTGTCGGGACATGATTTCCCCACGACAATCCTTTGCTGCATGTCCCACCTTGCCACATCTTTGGCAACGATTTCCGGCACAAGGGCCGTGATGATGAAGATTGCAGCGATTGCACTGCGGCTTTCGACCTACATAGCCGCCTGCATTCTGGTTGTTGTTGTTGTTGTGGTTGTTGGCGGGCTGATTTTGGTGACCCCGGTGGCTGTTGAAATGATTGAACCGTTTCTGGTTCCCTTGCTGCGGATGAGATGACGAAGACTGTCGAATAGTTGAGTCTTCAAACTTTCTTTTGTTATCCGGGGCAACTTCAGTTGTACCCCGTGCTGGCAGCTTCTTTTGATCCACCGCCTTATCGGTGAGTTTGTGAGCCAATCGGATTGCTTGATGTTCAGTTACAGGGTTACTAGCCATTACCATACCCTGAATCTCCGGAACCAGACCCCCAAATTAGAACTCGAGTCTTTTCTCCACAGTGTTGGCTAATTCGGGACACAGAAATACTAAATCATGGTGTTTTGCAGTGTAAGCTTCAATTTCCGATCCCACCATCTTGTGGTTCCATAAAGCTTGCTCCAATTGTTGCACTCTGTCTCGTGGACAGTACTCCTCTTTGATTAGGGCCTTGAACTCGGCCCATGCCATTGCATTCGCAGCTATAAGTCCACGTGTTTGGACTTGGGCATTCCACCATGTCAGTGCCCCATCTTCCAGTGTTGAGGCTGCGTATTTGACCTTGTTGGCCTCTAGGCAGTTGCACATTTCAAAAACGGATTCAGACTTTTCGATCCAGCGGACCAGTCCAATGGGTCCTTCCGCCCCGAGAATTTGCTTGGCTTTGCGTCAAGGAACATCTTGTAGGGGTTAAAGCCCCCTCCTGCTGACAGAGAACAGGAAGTCAGCAAGGAATTTTACTAGCCTCACTATTAGATTTTCACGCGAAAATTTAATAATGGTTACCTGCCGGTTGGTTCTGAACACCCGCTAAAGCTGCGTTCACGTGCTCTTGAATCATGGCAGCTAGCTCTTCGGGAGTCAAGTTAAGGTTTCCACGTCTTCCAGTTGCCATTTAGCTCTTCGAAACACAACACAAACACACCCCGATAAGTCTATATATCCAATATAGTTATCCTACTTCGTACTTTAATAATTATTAAGTTACGTTAACTCAATATACTAAATAGTCAAAAGAAATACTTGATTAATTGAAATTTCAACGTCTTACAAAAGTGCAAATCAAACATACGAATTCACTATAAAGTCTCAAGTTTAAACACAAGTGGAAAAATAAATAGACTGAAGGAAAATAAACAAAATAAACGAAACGCGTCAGTCGTCTACGTCTCCATCCCCCAAGTCACTATCGTTGCCGTCATCCTGCGCGGCATTTCCAGCTTCTACAGCTAGGTCCTCCTCCGGATCCTCCTCTGGATCCTCCTCAGGGTCCTCCTCTGGATCCTCCTCTACCGGCACTGGAGGGGCCGGTGCTGGTGCAAGTGCTTGATTTTCCAGTTCCTGAATGTTCCAACTATTTTCCAGGACTCTGTCCTCAAGCCAGTCGGCTCTTATCTGCTCAGCACGCAGATCTCTGGCTATGGTGTTACGAGCTATCTTGCTCGTACGATGCTCTTCCTCGAGCGAGTCGGTCTTACCTGTAAGTTGTCGAATCATCCACCCTTGTGCTAGGATGGTTTCCTGCATTCTTTCTAACTGTTTTTGTTGTGTATGCACCAGGATTCTAAGTATGTCAATTCCTATTTCTACAGGGTTAACCGGTTCAACAGGTACAGCAATGGTTGGGCGTAACGACGACTCCTCCCCCAGAGCGAGCCTTTTCCTCGCAGCTGAGCGTGTCTCCACGCCATAAGATGGTATGGGTTCCACCATTGGTGCCTTTCCTGGTGTCCTTGGTGGCGTAGGTCTGTCGGATGATGATGACGATGAGGATGATGACATAGCCTGTTAGGTCGTGTAGTTAGTTACGAGTTGTTTTCATTTCTTATTATGAAGGCATAATCTACCAAACACAGTTGTGGTATATTGCATAACAAGATATAATAATTCGGTGCCAAACTAAGTCTAGTGTTGTGAAATCAGCTATAGTTTAGGTCTACTTCTAATGCAAACCTGGTTCTCTATAGCTAGTGGCTCTGATACCAATCTGTCACACCCTCAATTTCCACTTGCGGAGTTTTACCGCGAGGCGTGTGAACAAACCAGAATCTGAAACACTAGTACGTCGAACGACTCTATATGATTTGATAATACGTTTTCCAAAATCATTTGTTGATTTTATATTGTCTAAATTAGTTACCAATATTTAGCAGAAGCATCAGTTTTAAAGTTTGAGCGGAAGCATAAATAAGTAGTGAAGCGGGCGCCAACACAAACGCCAAAACAATGTAAAATCCCAAAACAATATTAATAAATAAGACTCGATAAAAGATGTCTTGTTCAATGCATGTGCGTGCACCTAGAGCTCTTAGCGTCCTGAGAAACATGTAAAGAAACAAGTGTCAACATTAAAGATGAGTGAGTTCACAGGTTTTCATAAATTCGTTTGTTGGTTATAGTTTGTTTTCTCCGTTATCCCTAACCCGGGATAACGTATTGGTTCCATTATTCCAACCCGGAATAATAAGTTGTTGCTTCCAATATTCCAAACCCGGAATATTAAGTTGTTGTTTCCAATATTCTAAACCCGGAATATTAAGTTGTTGTTTCCATTATCCTCAACCCGGGATAATACAGTTGATTCGTAATTAAGTTCAATGTTAATATATATAGGTAGCTAGCCTAAAGTTATGTCACGTAAGTGTTCGCGATCGAAGTTGACTGTTGTGCCTCCGTTTTGCCAGGACTATCACATGACCATGGCGAGGTTAGGCCGAATTATTCACCCGTTGACCATACCCGGTCGGCTAGCGCGACTAGCTCGGATGGGGCTTGTCGGGCCCAGTAGTACTACTTATAACTCCCCCGCTATTAAACCCAATACTAACGATCCGAGAGATTGACGAGGACTTAAGTGATAAAGCTGCTTAGTGACCATAACATTACATTAACATTAACTTAGTTACCGAGTAGTTATGTGACGTTAAATTCGTATAACGTAAAGAGATTGAGTTTGAGAGTGTATACATGTTTCTCCCCCTGTTGTTTAAAAACCGGATAAAGTTAGGGGCCGTGAACTCACCTTTATTTGCTCGGTTAGTGTAGCAAAGATGTTATAAGAGATGGGACCGCTAGTTGCGTCCTAACAAACCAATTAATTCCACGTCAGTGTGTGAACACACCAATACAAATTCCACACGTAATTTACGCACAAAGTGATACACACAAACAACATATCTAACACTCAAACATGCATGCAAGTATTCTCATGTGAACCTAGTGATCAAGCTAACTTATCATAAACATAAACCGATTCATGCCACAATTTGGTGCACAAAATCACAAGTTCTCAAATTTCAGCTTAGCACTCATAATTCAGCTGTTTTCTAGGATTTTTATAAAATAGTTCTAACATTCCAAAATTTCCAATATTTTTACTGTAGGTGGCATTTATACTATAGAAATTTATATAAATTTTCCAAGTCCTAAATCTTTACCAGTTAACCATAAATATTAATATACAAGGCTGCAGTCAGATTTATCACTTTCTGACTGCAGTCCACGGTAGAATTTATTTAAAAATCACCGATTGTCCAATTAACGAAATTTCAGTTGGAGTTGCCAGGAAATTTCCATACCTAGTTGCTGTACAAAATTCATGACTCAACTCCCTACTGATTTTAAAATCCAACTCGATAAACGACTAACAAAATTTCAGGATTATCACAGTTTTAGTTACTGAACTTATTTGGCCCTTTAAAAATATCAAACGACTTCAGAAAATTATGAATCCAGCGCCCTTAGATTCGTTATTCAAATCTCTACGCTCTGGATATCAGAAAATCCGTTTTTCGACAACTAATGACCGAGTTACAGCCAGATGAAGTCGGCTGTAACCATTACTCAGCAACTGTTTTCAGCATATTGTTACCATTAACTCGCACAATCCGTCAATATTATTAACCTAGGCGATCAAGAACGGTTTTTCTAATCATAATTCAATACCCATAACATATCCATGCAACCCTAATTCACAACTCTAGTTTTTATAAACGAAACATACTTGCAAACTTACAAGTTCCGCAAACTATTATACATATAAACAACAATCAACTCAGCCGATTACATTCAACATATAAACTCCGAAACAACTAATCATTCAAGCATATATATATATATATCTGAACGTGATCTTGTAGCATATGACAACTTCTAATCTTTTAATAACAAGGTAAACGAACCGTGAGTACGATGAGGGAAGATGGCGAGGCTGCTGCGACCGGAAGAGAAGAAAGGAAAAGCTGTTGCCACCGAGACTGAAAGGGACTGAAAGTAACAGGCTGTTAGCGACCGAGAAAGTGAACCAGGCTGATCAGATCGAGATGATGAAGGAAGGAAGCTGTTCGCGATCAATGGAGCAAGAGAAGGCAGTTTGCGGTCGAAGAAGATGAAGACTTGGCTGCCGACGGCTGTTTTGGTCTTTTAGGGTTTTGTGGTTTTGTGAATGAATGCATGTGAGTTTGTATATATAGGCGCAAGAGAACAAGATGATAAGGGTTACGGTTTTAGTTGGAGCTCGTGGCCGAGAGACTAGGGGGTCGGTTGGGTTTTGATCTTGTGGCCGAGGGCTTGGGTTGCATGTAATGGGTTTTCGGTTTGGGTTGTTCTCGGCCGAGTAGTTAGAGTTTTAGGTCTTGATCTCGTGGCCAAGTAGTTAGAGTTTAAGGTTTAGGTTTGATCTTTGTGGCCGAGACATGTTTGAGTCCTAAACTTGGTTAATTCCTAGAGTTACAAGGAATCAAAGTTGGTTTGTGTCGTGGTTCGGTTCAGTTCGTGTACATATCTACTGTAATTATTCTATAACTAAAACAATCACGCAACACACATCACGTATTCATTTAACTTGTACACGTTTCATACTTAGCATATACCTTATTCGACAAGTGTCGCGTTTAAGTTATCCGAAAAACCCGGGATATCACAATCATCACTAGTATCCTGCAACATGTATTAAAATAATGATCAACAAAAAGTTGACGAGTATACAAGTTTAATTAAATAGCATAATAATGGTTTAAAAGTTGTCTCATATCCAACATGAATATTTGCATGCATTGTTACTAGCATACTAACATGTGTTAACTATATGTGAAACCAAAGTTCAACACGAACGTGCATACCATTGTCACCGAAATGACAAGGTTGTAAAATAGTTTACTTAACAATACCACAAAAATATGGACGGTGCGTTAATCCTATAGCGCTATTATTGTTAAGGGATGCTAGCAAAGTTAATGAGCATATTGGCACAAGTATACATAGCATGTGATAACAAGAACAATACAAGTTTAACGTGATTTGTGATTTTTGTATAAGTGTACATGTTGCACCCAAAGTGAATAAAACAGAAAATGGGATCAAGTATACTCACGGGTTTGCAATGCGTTCCTAGCAATCCGCGAGTCGTTAAGTTTGGAGGATGGAACACCGAAGTTACCATACATGGGGAAATGAAGGTGTGTGAGTATTCCGATTCAGTAGAGAGTTCGGATTCGGAATTTTAAAGTATGTAAAAGTAAGTATACAAAAAATAATTATCTAATCTTAAACACTCGTTTTTTACACTATTAAGTTTTCATGTGATTTCATGGGTCAAACTTGTCCATTAGAATCGTAGCGAGAAGTTTAAAACTTATATAATATAACTTATTTTCATGACATGTAACCATAATTCAGTTATATATATTTATATAGGATATTTTATACATGTTGATCATAGATTGTCATATAACTCATGGAAGTCAAGCATGGAGGTACGAATACCTCTTTATATGATTCACCAAAGCACAAACTTTACTAACTTAGTTGGTAAACCCGGTTGGTCATGAATAACAAGAATGAAAAACTAAGCTAATCATAAAAACATCAAGTGAGGTAGTAGAAATATGTTAGGATAGCCAAGGCTTCCAAGATTCACACTTTTACCAAAACAAAAGTCTTGCCATAATTACTATGGTGAACTTGGATGGTTTCATCACTTGTGGGTTGTCTAAACCTAACAAAACAGAAAATTTAGAGGGTGTTTGTACCTCTAAACCCATAAGAATCAACTCCTAAACAAGTGTCATAACCTTTGATATGTTCAAGACCAAGTAGGCACAAGATTTAAACAAGAAAACATAGTTTCATAAAAGTTAACAAGTAATCTTACAAAACAAAAAGGTTACGCCTCAAAATGGTGATGTTTAACCTTGTTTACCATGGTAAACCTATGGAAACACTCCTAGAGGTGTTCCAAGCTTTGTATTGGAAGAAGAAGTGAAGAAAAGATGTGAGTTTGAACTCACTTTAGGACATAGAGTATTCTTCCTTGTTCTTGAGTTTGCAACTGATTTTAGATAGTTTTAAGAGTGTAGAGGAGTTTGGAAAGTGAAAATTTGAGTTAGGAAGCTTGTTTATATAGTGGTTTAGTAGGGTTTTGAGTTTAATGAGATTCAAAGGTGATTGGGGAGTAAAAAGGTGGAAAAAAGTGACCAACCCGTATGCAAGAAACAACTTGCTGTGGATCAAGGTCTCTCGCCAGGCTCTCGCGCGCCGCCAGAGCCTTATTTAGGTAGAACTTTCATTTTTTGCAATTTGGCCCCTGAACTTCGGTTTTTTCCTTATTTTAAGCTAAAACTTGATATTTTGACATGTGTTTAGGTATATAACTTGTATGTAAGTATAATTGAATATCGAGAATGCATGTATGAGTATTTGCATGTATAACAAGTATCGGTTTGTAAGTAAACTTGTATTTTAAAATCGAATGCATGTAGGACAAGTATGTGTAAAGTATGAATTTTATTACGATCAAAGTCTCAGATTACAAAACTGGAAATGAAATACGAATGTGATATGAATACAAGTTTCCATAAATAGAAATATGATTACACTTTCTAAATAAGGAAAGTACAAAATGCGTAGCGTTACACAACATAGGATGATGATGGATCTACCTCTGATGATGATGAAGTTTTGTGTTGATGTAGTATGTCTATCGCCTACGTCTTAGGGTTATGTTTGTGTGTGTAATAGGGCTGAACTGTTACATTTGATTTTGTATCTGTATGGTTCACTTCACAAGAAGTGATGTTTCACTTCGTACGAAGGTAACCTGGTTCACTTCGTACGAAGTGAAATGTCTATTAATAGATGTGTTGAGGTTTGAGTTTGTAGTTGTTTTTGTTTACTGATAAGGCGAATCCCTGTCAGATTTCACTCAGGATTGTAAACGTTAATCAATATTAATGAGATAAACAGCTTAAAAAGAAAATCTTTGTCTTGTCACTTGTTAATATGAATTCAACACATATTGAACTAGGCAAACAGATTAGGACCTAAGCTTATTGGATGAGCAGATCCTCACAAGTGGTATCAAAGCTTGGAGGCCTGATCTGAAGACTTATCGAGATTCTACTTTTTCTTCTACTCGTTTTTCATCTTTTTATCATTTCTCGGACATTGAATGGACAAAAAGGGCTGATATTTTCCAGGACTGCTTAAAATTAACTAATAACAAACCCTTGAAAAAATCAGACCATAATTCAACTAGAATCATGATAAAAATGGCAAAAAAAGTGAAAATCTGAACGTTTACTTGACATGATCTAAAAGTCACTTTGCATGAAGTGAAATTTCACTTCGCACGATGTGAAAATTTGTTGTAATTTTCTGAAAATTACATTCACATGAAGAGATAACTCACTTCACACGTTGATAAATCTCAATTTGGTATTTTTACTTCGCGCGAAGTGCACTTTAATTATTTTTTTGATTTCACTACGTTCCAGGGTCACTTCGCACTAGCAAGTTTTCATAAAAAATGGAGAACGAATTCTTTAAAGCATTTGTATCGTCAGCAGCCTCAACAACTGTAGCAGCTCAAAACATAAATCTTGAAACTTAAATGAGAACGATAACAAAACCCCCAAAGTTCATGTGCTTTGAAGATTACTTTGGCTGGAGCAAAAGATTTGTCAAATGGGTACATGCTAACTACTTTGATAGCAGGTACGCCATCGAGGAGAAGTATGCTGCACCAGTTGGAGAAAATGGGCTTGAGAAGACATTGACACAATTTAATGCACAAGAAAAAGAAAAATTCATTCGAGAAAAGAAAATGATGAACATTCTCCAACAAGCTATTAAAGAAGCATATTCACTCTCTTACAACACGATAATGATGCTCAATCAGTGTGGAATGCTTTTAAGGTGAAATTCAAAGGGAGCACTCAAATTATGAAGAGCAAAAAGGCATTGGTAAAGAAAGAGTTTGATATATTCAATCTTCTTAAAGGTGAGACAATGAAACAATTGATAGAAAGGTACTGTCACTTGGTGGTAGAGATGAAAAGACTGGGAATTCAGAAGGATAACGAGGAGTTGGTAGATAAAATTGTTGATGCATTGCTAGATGGAGAATGGTCAACCTATCTTACTATCTTGAAGAACAATTCAAAGTATGGTACTCTCAGCTTGTCAAGATTTATTGAGACATTGGAAGGTCATGAACTCGAGATGAAGATAATGGCCAAGACTAAGGGTTCACAAATACAGCAAGACGTGAATTTATACTATAAAGGAAGTCCAGCAGTTAAAACTCCAATTCCTAAAATTCACACAGCTTTCAGTGCTGATACTTCTTCAACTCAATCATCTAGTAGCGTTTTCAATCATTTCCGACCTTTGAGCTTAATTCACCTCAAACACCGCAATCTTCATAAAGCTCGAACACTTTACAAAGGCAGGACAGTTCAAACCAAAGAATTCTTCAATGCAACATTGCCATGAATCTAGAAAATGCACAAGATTTCACAGAAACTACTGCAAAGCAACACATGGCACTGCTCGCATCCGTTCTTGAATTATATGAAAGTTTGGTTACCGGAAAAATTGGAAATCTCAAACATGACCAAAGAAGATTATGATCAAAATGATTTGGATTAATTGAAATTAATGAATATCAAGTGGTACATGGCTTCGATTGTCCGTAGAGCACAAAAGTTCATGGAGATCACAGGACGAATAGTTTGGGAGGTTTGGATGGTAAACTTGGATTCGATAAGTTGAAAGTCACGTGTTTTAAATGTAAAGAGAGGGGACATTTCAAGAGGGAGTGTCCAATCGTGAAGTCAATGGAAATCAAAACCCGTTCGCTGATGATTATTACAAGAAGGCAATCTATCATAAAACGTCACCATCTCATAATACGACAAGAATGATTCAAATCGAGGATGGTTCATCAAGTTCGAAGGACAAAGCTCTTGTTGTTTCACAAGAGGATGAAGACTTCAATTGGAACAAATACATTTCAAAGCCAGAAAGCATTGCATTGTTGTTAGAGAATAAAGAAGAACCAATTGAAGAAGAATACACCGAAGCAACATTTGATGAAGCTCCAATTAATAAATACTAGTCTCCTGAGGAAAATATCTTTCATAGTGCATTTAAACATTTTGTACCACCTGACATGTATAAAAATTTTGCAGGTTTCTTTAAACCAAATTATGTTGTGCACTATGAAGAAGAGCAAAAGCAAGAGGTTGAAGAATTGATAGATGTGACCAAAGAGGTGACCGTCGAAAACCTTATAGAGATTGCTAACAAAGCAATGATGGCGAACTTAAAAGAGGTAGTCTCTAAACAGGTTCAAGAAACGGTAAATGAGTCGGTTAGAGAAGAGGGCAAGGTTAAGATAATTGAAGTTGAAAAACTTTGCATGAAATGTTCAGAACCTTGCAAGGAATGTGTAGAAAAAGATGATAGATACAAACTATTGAAAAAACTTTCTGATAACTTGTCAAGTGACTAAAAAGAAACTAAAGAAGCATATGATAAGTTGAGTAAAACCATTAAACAATATGAACAAGCAAATCATGAAGATGGTGCTACACTGTCTATGCTAAAAGCAACTGTTATGATAAACAAATGGCTATAAACATTCACCCTTAACACGATTGCTAAGCTAAAAAGTGAATTAGAGGTTGTGAGAATTGAAACAGAAAGAGTCAACAAATAGTTGATTAGTTACTCAACTTCATCATATGTGATAGATCATATTCTTCCAAAACAACCAAAAAAAATTAAAAAAGGAAGAAAATGATTGTTCTCAAAACAAAGGAATAAGTTAAAATGGAGTCCCCCCCCCCCCCCCCCCGATGTGGGAAAGTTATTCAAAGAGACAACCTAATGGCGTAGATAAGGCGCTAAATTTGAAATTGAAAACTGAACAAAAAGACGAGCTTCCTGAAAACCTCGATGTAACTTACACTAAATCTGAAGATAAATGTAAGTCAGGCGTGGTAAAAAATGTAGTTGAAAACCTTTTGGGAAGTGAAAGTGATAGCACATAGTTTGAAGATGCTGAGTCTAATTTGCAGAAAACTAGTTCAAGTTCACCTTTGGAAAATGAAGAAAGCTTTCACAAGGATAGTCGGCGAGGGGTTTCTAACAAACGTTGCAGTGTCTTTCGGTAAAGTCAACTATATAGCAGAGTTAGAGAAAAACTTGCTAGTATTTCACAGATTTGTGATAAAAAGTTCACGACACACTTCACAAGTAAACAATGCTTAATTCTGAAGTTGGGATTCAATATACCTGAGGAATGGATCCTGATGCACGCTCCTCAAAAGAATGATCTCTATGTACTAGACATGAGTATTGCTACAACAATGACAAAAACTACGCAGTGCTTCGTGTCCAAAGCAATAGAAAAAGAGTCGATCATGTGGCATAGAAAAATGGGACATATTCATGTCAGAAAGATGAACTTCTTAGTTCACAATAATCTGGTTGAGGAAGTTAATCTGAAGAGTTTTCATCTGAGTGATGACTGCATAAGTTGTAAGAAAGGAAAACAACATCAAAAGTCACACCTGGGAAAGCTTTTGAACTCTATCAAGCTCCCACTAGAGAGACTTCACATGGATCTCTTTGGACCTGTCAATGTTAAAAGCATTTCAGGAGATCTTTGCTGTCTCGTTGTGACAGACGACTACTCAAGATTTTCATGGGGTGATGTTTCTAGAGAGCAAATAAGAAACGTTTGAAAATCTGATGATTCTATTCCGAAAATTGGAGAACCTGTATCACTTACCGATTCGTCAAATTCGTAGTGACAAGGTACAGAATTCAAAAACAATTGGATGGCTGAGTTTTGTAATGATAAAGGAATTTTGCATGAATTCAGCGCACCATATACACCACAACAAAAAAATGTAGCTGAATGCAAAAATCGAACCCTAATAGAGACAGCCAGAACTATGCTCGCTGATTCTAAACTTCAAGTAAGTTTTTGGAGTGAAGTAGTGGCTTCTACATGCTATACTTTGTACAGAGGATGATCAAGCCACATAAGATGACATGCTTTGAGCTACTTAACCAACGAAAACCTAATCTAAAGTATTTAGAACTGTTTGGGTCACCATGCACCATAATTTATGCTGATGGCGAATTTGGTGCTAAGTCATTGGATGGGTTTTTTGTGGAATATTCTAGTCCACTTCGTAGAGTATATCTTCCTAGCATAAACCGAGTTATTATTGCTAAAAACGTTGATTGTCAAAGATATAAGTCTCCAACACAGAAACCAGGAGATGCTTGGCTGTTCAACTATGATAGTCTCTGGGATTCCTTTGAGCATTAGGCTAAACCAACAGAGGAGGAACTGTTAGTTCTATATTAACAACAATATGCATCATCACAAAAACAAGTTCCAAGACCAATCGTCCTTACTCAAACACATGTTGGCATTCACGATGCTGAAGCTAGTACAAGTACTCAACATCCAAGATCTCAGACTACCGAACCAAATGAACCCACTACAAATCCAGAGATGAATGAACCTGCTCATACGTTCGATCAGAGTGATGATTCTGATGCTGAACCAAAATATGATAACGAGGGATCTACTTCCGGTGAAGGTGCAGAACAGATTCAAAGTTTACTAAATTGTCAAGCTGGTCCAAGTGCTCAGAAGGAAGCATCTACAAGCAATCTTGTTGCTGATCCAAACATCACTAATCTGGAACACGAAGTGAGCATTCCAAACGTAGTTTATGCCGAGGACTCTATTGCATCACCCATCAGAAACATAATCAGAGAGTTGCAGACTTGAGTTAAAACAAGAAATCAGATTAATAGGATTTTAGTTGTTTTTATTCTAAAGTTGCACCTTTACAAGATACTGTCTCATACAGTTGTTTCATTTCACAAGTTGAATCGAAAACGTACAAAGAAGCTCTTACTGAGGAAAGTTGGGTCAACTGATGCAAGAAAAGCTACAAAAATTTGAGAAACTTGGAGTTTGGAAGCTTGTTAACCTACCAGATGGCCAGAAGAAGATTAGTACAAAATGGGTCTTCAAGTGTAAGTGTGATGATAGAGGAGTGATTGAACGCAATAAAGCTCAGGTCATTGTTCAGGGTTTTTATCAACAAGAGGGAATTGACTATACAGAGGTCTACGCTCCTGTTGCAAGATTGGAAGCCATCCACATTTTCTTGGCGTTTTCGTCATGGAAAGGTTTCAAGGTGTACCAATTAGATGTAAAGTCCGCTTTCTTCTATGGCAAAGTGAAGGAGGAGGTGTATGTTGGCCAACCATCGGGATTTGTCGATCCGATACATAAAGAAAAGGTTATCTACTGGATAAGGCGTTACACTATTTACACTAGGCCCTGAGAGCCTGGTACGAGACGCTTTATCAACATCTTCTAGAGAACAATTTTACTAGAGGAATAGTAGACAATACCCTCTTCACACGGGAAGTTGAAGGACGCGTCTTAATTGTGCAAATATATGTGGATGACATCATATTTGGTTCGACTAACGATTTGTTGTGTATGGACTTTGAGAAAGTCATGCAAAAGAAATTCGAGATAAGTTCTATGGGGAGATGAAGTTCTTTCTAGGACTTCAGGTTGATCAGTTTCTCGATGGAATCTTTATCTATCAGATGAAGTACGTGCATGACGTTTTGTAGAAATTCAATATGTCGGAAACATCACCAATATCTACCCCATTGGCTCTCAATCATGGCATCAAACCAGATGAGGAAGGAGTGAAGATTTAGGAAACCCTATATCGATTAATGATTGGATCATTAATGTACCTCACAACATCAAGGGCGGATATCATGTATCCGACATGCCTCTACGCCCGATATCAGTCAAATCCTCGAGTGTCGCACATGCTGATTGTCAAACGGATTATTCGATATCTAAAGGGTTGCCCAAGCATCAGTGTGTGGTATCCACAGGATGACAACTTCAACCTCGCTGGATATTCCGATTCTGATTTTGGGTGTTGCAAATTAAATGCTAAATCTACAACTGCTGGTTGCCAGTTCTTGGGCACAAGATTAGTAACGTGGAAATGCAAGAAGCAAACCACGATCACTCTCTCTACATGCGAAGCAGATTACGTTTCAACATTCAGTTGTTGTTCCCAAATCTTGTTAATACAACAACAGATGAGAGACTATGGATTGTAGTTTCTTGATACGCCCATATATGTTGCCATTAACATAACTAAAAATCCGGTTCAACACTCTAAAACTAAACATATTGAAATCCGACACCACTTTATCCGTGATAGCCTCGAGAAAAATTTGGTTATAATTGAAAACATTCACACTGATGAACATAACGAAGATTTTTACCCTAAATCGTTTGATCGAGCTAAATTCAAATATATTTTGAACTCAACGGGATGCAAAATCTGACATTATGGGTTAGAGGTTGAATTCGAGGAGGATGATGAGTTGACATGATCCTCATCAGTTTGTCAAAGTTTTTAGTACTTCAGGAAACACCTCAGGATATTCATGAACAACGGGGATGTCCTGAACAGTTTGCCCCTTGCCTTTTTCCTCTATGATATGTGCTAAGAAGGCTACATAATTCTTTCGTAGGTATTTTTGGGCATGGATACAGGTCATGAGTTTTAGGCTACTAGAGGATTTCTCTCTGTGAACTTCTAGGTTTCGCCAGACGAAAGAGGTATACGAACAACCTTGTCGAAACAGATCACCTCATCATGGTATTTGATTAACCAATTCATTCCTATGATGATTTCAAAACTCCCGAGTTGCATTGGTGTGATGTCAATGGGAAAAAGGTGGTTATCTAGGTTTAATTAGCAACTACGAATGACATAGTCGAGCACAAGGGGTTCACCACTAGCTATTTCCATCGTTAAGGGTTTTCCTAGTTTAGTTCTAGGCATCAAAAGCAAAGGTTCAAAGGCTAGTGATACAAAGCTTCTATCAGCACCCGAATAAAAAAGAATACAAGCAGGATGATTGTTAACAAGGAAGTACCATTAATGACTTCGTTATCAGAATTTATTTTTATAATGCAATAATATGTTTGTCTAGAAGAAAACATGAGGGAAAATATGTGAGATTGACATTGGATAATCAAGAGAGATGTTAAAAATATCGACGAAATATAAGGATGGTGGTAATTCGTTCGTTACTTAAAAATAAAAAAACGACACATGGTGACTAATCAAAGTAAATGGGTCTTTACAATGTATCGCGAAGACATGCTTTAGCCTATAAGTGGACACTCACCCCAAGAGTTCCCAGGTAAGAGTGACTGGTCCGATAATGCGGATTTGTACGAACACTCTAGCCTTAGATAGAAAACTCAGGGTATAGGCCTTCTAGATTGCACGTGTTCACATTAACAAAACCCAAAAGAGGGTTGTGAGCAACACGAAGCAAGGGCGCGGGTTCGAGTCCGGTCGGTTACTTGTTTATGAAATTATCAAATCTTTTTAATAAAATCAGAATATGGTTTGACTTAGTAAGTATATATAACTAATTAAATTCCAGAATATTTCGGGTTAGACACGTAGCTCAGTTGGTAGAGTTGCATGCACGTAAACGAGAGGTCACGAGTTCGATTTCCACACGCTGCCAAAACCACCCGATCAGACCGGTTCGACCCTAAAAGGGGAATATTTTTTAATTAACCTTTTTCTTTATTTTTCTCCAAAATCTATAAAAATATATAATAAAATAAGTCCTTTTTAAATATAAAAATTAGTAATAAATACTATAAAAATTATCTAAAAAGTCTAATAAAATCATTAAATAAAACTACTAATTTTAAATATAAGAAATATATTTACCGAATTATTATGTAAATTAGGTTAGTTTTCTCGTCGGTTGGAATTTTTAAATCGTGCGCGCTCGTTATCAAATCAAGAACGCACCCACAGTGAGTGAATTCTTACAAACTTCCCCTTTTTATTCATGTTTTGGTGTGGATCATGTGTCGTTTATTTATACCGTTTATTCAAACACTTGTGCTACTACCATTATATGATCTAACGTTTTATGTAATATTTGGTTATTGTTATATGTGGTTATATTTTCTCATTTCAGTCAAGCATTCACATTAGGCCCATTAGTTCCTCGTTGTATACAGGTAGAGCATCGCGTTGCCTAATTAGATCGGCTCCGTTTGATTGAGCCTTGATCTCATAACTCATCATTTATCATGCTTATGTGTACATTCCTAGGTGTTTATGTGGTTTGTGGATATTTTACATATATGTTTGCTCATATTTGGTTTATGCACATTTTTATTAAACTAATCAATATATCATTTCTATCAAATGTTTAAACGAGATTCACTCGCTAACTTTTGTTTACCAAATCTCTATTTTTACACATGATACAGGTGATCAGGTTGAAGCAAGGAACACAAAGGATTGGGACTTAGAAGAAAAATAAACCGTTACTTAAATGTCATGTTTAGAACATTTGGTGCTTGTATGGTTTATGTGTTTGTTGGATGTTAGGTCCTAGAAGTGTGAGACTGAAGCATCAAATATACGCAACAGTCTATGGTAGTTACTGGGATTAACTGGGTTAGTTTGTATTAGTTTTGGACCTTTATAGGTTATTTAGGTATGCCATAGGCCATGTGGGCCAGGCAAGCCCATGAGGGGCATGCTTTACCCTAGGTATATAAGCTAAGCTTATTCATTTCTAGGGTTAAGACTTTTGGGATTTCTCTAGAGAGACCCTCCATCTTGTACCAGACGGTTTTGCTTGTTCAAGTAATAGAATCGTGTGCAAGGTGTTAAAGTTGATTCGTGTTGTTCTTCATCTTTTTCGTTTTCTTGATGATCACCAAGTTTGGATTCCACCAATCCTTGGTGATTGTGTGATATCGTTGATAGATCCGGATTATCGGGACTTACAAGTGGTATCAGAGCCTACTGAACCTATTTTCCAGGCTCAGATCTGATATCACACTAATTCTGTTCGGTTTCTTCTGAAAAACAAGCATTTCAGATCAGCATTCAAGCATTTTGGATCAACATTCAAGAATTTTGGATCAACATTCAAGGATTTAAGATAAATTCTTCGAATTTCGGATAGATTTCAGATTGATTTCGGATTAATCTGTTGAATTTTGGATCCGAAATTGTTGAAGATCCCGAAGAACATGAAGATCATCCAACTCGGATTGATTCCGGACTACTATTCATCAGCCTTCTCAACAACCTTATCCGGATTACTCGCATTCCGGATAAAGAGTTGTTATTTCGGATCAGGCCTTTATTTCGGATCATAGGTGTTCATCCCGGATTGCTTATCGGATACCATCTCGGATCACTGTTCCGGATCATTGTTTCGAGATTCCATCTCGGATTAAGAATCCGAGTTACTTTTCCGAATTCGGTACTGTTCCGAGTTGTACCCTTAAAGGTGGAAAGTTAACCAGCTGACGTAACCGGAGTTAAACATTTTTGTATTTTGATCCATAGACAATCTCGACAAACCGGGTGCATGGTTAGACTCGTGTGATTTTAGGATAAAAAACACGAAAATTCCTAAAATCACTATCGGACATTATACATCATTGGAATCGTATCGTCAAGATGAGTTAACGGTACATTTTGGGAAAAACAGTTTTCAGACATTTTTTATCATTTTTACCGGTACGGTTTCGATTATCCGAAGATGTTTATAGCCCAAATTCAGCACTCAAACATAGTTTTCAGTCCAGCACAAAATCAAAACACGAACCTGCGGGATGAAGTGAAGGAAAAGCTGAATGAGTTTATCGAAAACTACAATGTTGATCCGGTTGTTGACTATGTGATGCGTTTGCTTGAACATGGGAGGCGAAAAGAGGAAGTAAGAGATGAGTTGAATAGCGTTTTAGGAGATGACAAAGACTCTTTTGTATCTTGGTTGTGGGATAGTTTAAAATCAAACCAAGATCTATACGCTAAATCAACAGAGTCTAATCCTGAAGAAATGTCCGAACAGAAACCTCAAGCCCAGTAAGAAACAATCAACAGCCCAGCACCCCAAACTCTACCTCAAGCCCAAACTCACACTGACAAACCAAGCTTGCACATTGACATAGTCAACTACCTTTTGTGCACTGAACATTGCAGGAATAGGGTTGCTCAACTCAGGGCACTTAATTCCAAAATGGCTGATGAGTACAACAATGCAATGGCTCAGTGCATCAGCCTTCGAGAAAGTAACAAGTTACTCACAGAAAAGGTTGAAGCACAAAAGAAAGACATAACTCAGCTCCACCTGGACATAAATCAATAGAAATGTTGGGTCCAGGATTACAAAACCAGATTAGATTCAAAAACCATGGAATGCGACTTGGTAAGAGTTGAGCTGGGACTTCTTACTGGAAAATATCAACAAAACGAAGTTAATATAAAGAGGTTTGATACATCCATCAAGCTTGTTCAAGACGTGTGCAATGTGCACCTAGCATATAAGGAGAACAAAGGGAAAGGTTTAGGATTCATTCAGGTTGCCCCAATGTATAATCAGAACTACACAACGATGCCTGAAACCGACGAAGATATTGAGAAAGCACAACATATGGTGTACGGCAAACCCAGTGATTATATGTCAGACACACGTGAACCATCTGGTGCTATTGACTCTTCTAATGAGCCAGCTGATGAAGAGAGAGCTGACGTAAACAAGGCTCCAAGTGCGCAAACTGAACAATCTGAACCTTTGGCTTCTGATGAAAAGGTTCAGAGCAAGCTAAAAGAGTAGAAACGAGCAAATCGGAGACGAAGAAAGCAGAAGTCCAAACGTCACGCTCTCCAAAATCATCAGTGGGCAGCAATAGCCCTCAAAAGGCTGGTGTTGTGAAAAATGCTTTTGTTAAGCCGGTCTTTAATGGCAAATGTGAAAAATATGCTTTTGACCATGCTAGCAAAGCTTTTGGAAAGGTTGGGGAGATTTCTAAAGAAGACTTGCAGTCTAAACAAAAGAAGAAGAATCAAAAGAAATCTCCACAACAGAAGAAGGCCCTTGCAAACCACAAGTACAAACATCCAAATTCATCTTCGTCTGCAAGAAACGTGCAAGGAAATCAAGAACAGAAGGGATCAGTTCATCCTTCAAGGCCTGCAAGAGCAAATCAAGCTGATTAGAATGCTTTATAAGTGAAGAGACAAACGTGCTTCATTTGCGGCATTCCTGGTCACATTGCTCGAAACTGCACACATAGTTCTCATTTTCTGTATCATGTTCAAAATCAGAAGGTTACACCTAAGGATAACAATCATTCGAATCCGATGAAGGTATCACCACCTAAGGCAATGAAGAATGTGAATCCCAAGGTTTGACCGAAACTTGGTGTTTTGATACCCGAAAATAGTTTCGTCTTAAAATGCACATCATGCGCATTTTTGACCGAAACTTTGACTCGTCACTTCGACTAGTAATCGTGGTAATCAGAAGGTGAAATCATTAGGGATTATAACCTTTGAGCTTACAATCATGTTGCAAAGTTCAACTGAACTTTGACTTGACCAAATATGGTCAGAACCAATAGTCAATCAGGAAGCCAAATTGTTCGACTTTAGCTCAAAATAGCTAAAATAATGAAAGACCTAGTAAGAGTACTTACTCATGTTGAAGAACACTTTCGGAACTCAATATAGGAGGCTTCCAAAGGCTGGAAAAAGCTCCAAGAATGATAAATAGAAGAACATCATACTTTGCTTTGAAGTGTTTAGAAGTGGTGTGAAAAAAATTGAAGAATCATGGGGTGTATATATTATTTTAGGATCAAGGAGGTGATGACAAGTGTCCTCAAGTGTGTACTAGTGTACTAACATGTGTCAACACCAAATTAAGTGTGGAAAAATGAGTGCAAGGTGTCAAAAATTGGAGATAGGTGGAAAACTTGGTGAAGAAGCAAAATCTTTATTATTTTTTTGACATTTTTGGGTCTTGGACTTGTATTTTCAGTTGTTTGCCGTATCAACCCATTTAACCTAATATTTAGGTTATATAAAGGTGTTAAGACATGTGTAACTTGGATAATGCCTGAAAATGTGGTGGATGTCGGTTCGATAGGTTGTATTGTTACGCGTTACGCAAAAATGCGCAAAACGCTTTAACGAACATGAAAATTATCGAAATTGTGCAACGATTGACATTTTTGCATTCTCATCAGTAAAATACAAGATTTTATTGAATACAAAAATATTTGGAAATAAAACACAGGGTTTCATTGAATACGAAATTGTTTGTAATTGTGCAATGATTGAAAGGCACAAATGTCACAGAAATGTAGAGTTAAAATATTTAAAAAGTCTCACTGATGATGTGCCAGTAGACTTCGCACATTCATTAATTGTTTCTGAGATATAAACATAATGAAAAGCTTCTTAATTAGTGAGTTAACATTTGTCGGAGATATGGTGTTAGTACACTGAAATTTCGTTTGAGAGATTGCCGGATTCTGAGATACTAAGTCTTTATAGATAATTGATGTCTAGGGTATTATACAAGTTCTTCTGATTTTGCGACAGCAATAGCCTAGAACTTGTAGAATACTTTTGCTTTAAAAACCCAAAAATGGAAAGTATCGAAAGATATGACAATTGCAGTAAAAAGATTCCAAATTTGGAACACCACTTTTAAGTCAAGCCTTCGTCTCTTTGTCTGTATGGTGGTACTCAATTGAGATTTCAAGGTCTCGCACAACATAGATACAGATATCAATTAGATATATTCACTTACAAGATGAAATCTAGGGAATCTTGATACGGGAGTATATTCTGAGGTGGGAAACACTGTTAAGCTAAGTTCTAAGATATCTAATTAACGTATCTTGAAGCAATTGAGAAATATTTAAAAGCTTAAGTGGATCAGTATACTGACAATCTAAGTATATTTGTTTAGAACATAACATTTTCAAGATCAATGGTACCAGATTTGTCTCAAAAATTATGATCCTCTAACATAAACTTTGGAAAAATCAAAAAGATTTATTTCTATATTAGTTTCGACTGCCGACGAAGGAAAGCTGATCTTCATAGTCCAAAATGCTGAATGTTGACGGAAATTCCGAGGACAACGGCTTGGGAGCTAATCTCAAAAGAGAAAATGTTTTGAAATGATCAAAAGTTCATCAGCTTGAAACTTAAAATTGTCTTAAAATGTCAGTTTATTCATAAAGTGTTCAACCAAGGTCATTAACTTGGACTTGGTAGACAAATCAGTTAACAAGGGTCATTAACTTGGACTTGGTCAACTGAGTGGGTTGTTAAAACTAGTTAAAATGAACGAGAATTTAAAAATTTGAAAGAGAGTAGTTCACTTTGTGTGAAGTGGAAAAGCCACTTCGCACGAAGTAAACATTTCACTTCATACGAAATGAAATGAGGGGTCTATATAAAGAAGTTCGCAAGAAGTGAATTCATTATTCACTGTTTACTCCTTTGTGCAAACTGAAGACTTTTTTAAAGCATACGATGAAGTGCTGCCCAATTATTCACTTGTAGTGGTTTATTGTTACACCACTAACAATGCTTAAGGTAGATTGGACAAGATTGGGCTTTATTTGAACCTAATTCGAGTCTTTTCGGCTAACCTTACCTTTAAACTTAGATGTAGGACGATTTAATGGACCAAAATTAAAATTGACCATATATCCGAGCTTGTCGGCACTTTTAGCATGTTATAGAAAGTTCTGTTTCATCAAAATCGAGAAAAATTTCATATTTGTTAATAACAGCCACTTCGCACGAAACGAAAGTTCAATTCGCTAGAAGTGAAACTTCACTTTGCATGAAGAGACTTACTTCGCACGAAGTGATAATGCAATGTGTTTAAATGTTTTAATTTACTTCGCACGAAGTAAATGTCTACTCCGTACATGTCACTTCGCATGAAGTGATTTGGTGTGTTTGAAATTTTTGTTTGTGGGGAAAAGAAGTCTAACTTTGAGCCCAAGCAAAACATATGTTGTGTGTTGGTTGAGACAATCCCTAGGATGGAACCTTTCAAGGATATTTTGGAATCATTTGCCAACAAAGAAAGCTTTAATTGATCAACACAAAGCCTATCAATCGCATGTACAACGATTTTGGGATCACACGAAGTTTGTACCAGAAAAGAAAGCTATTCAGTCATTCGTAAGGATTAGAAACAAAGACAAGGAAGTTTTGAACAGAAGCGTTAATACGTCGAGTGTTAGATTTTAAAGATAAAGATGACGATCCCACGATGTATACGAAAAAGATGTGCAAAGGATGCTTTTACCGAATGGGATACAAGTGGTTTGTGAATACGACTTTCAACAAAGCATTCTTGGACAAACCTTATAAGTTTTCCGTACATTCTGTCATTGCTGCACTAAGTCATAGAATGGAAGATACGAGGCACTACTCGATTACCAAATGTGCATGATTGCTGCTCTTACTCTCAACAAGCCTTTTAACTTCACACGTGTTATCTTCGAGTAGATGAAGGCGAATATTGAGAAAGATAACTTTTTTACAGTATCCCAGGATTGTCCAAATGATGTTAGACGACAAATTTCCTAACCAAGTGAAAGATAAGAAATATTTGTTAGTCCTAGATCATATGTCAGATCTGTCTTTAAACCGATTGAATCAGTATTTGAAGCAAAAGACTGAGCTTGTTGCAAGGAAATTCTTCAGAGTGATCAAAGATAAAAGATACAAGGCACCGTTGAAAGATAAATGGAGGAAGGATGGAAGTAACTCAGATAATGAATAAGATAAGATGGAGGATTACGTTCCAAAAAGGGGTGCTTGGTATGAGAAAGAGGATCCGAAAAAGATAAAGTCTACCCCGAAAAAGAAAAATCAGAAGAAAATGAAAGTTGAAACTATTCTGAGAGATGAGACGACAGATGAAGAGGCTGAGGTGGATGTGAATGTTGATGTTGAGCAGAATGTTGAAGTTGAAACGAACATTGAAGACGAGGTACTTTCTCCTACATCAGACCAAGATCATGATGATGTGAATGTTGCAAAAATTGCCGCTGAAGTTGAAAAGCAGGCTTTTGATGGTGATGATTGTCACACCCCGACCCGCAGCGGAATAAGAGTCGGGGCATAATTGGGTTATCACCAAAGCTCATGATGTTTACTAATATGTTTCATATTTATTAAATTCAAAATTACATCCTCAATATTCCAAACAAGTTCATACAATTACAAAGAAAAGTAACTAAATAAACAATCCAAAGTTTAAACCAATTTATTCTTCTAAGCCATCCTATATGTTTCTTGCTGCAACTGGATCACCTGTATCATGTGTAAAAATGGGGGTTTTTGGGTCAACAAAAGTTGGCGAGTGAACCTTGCTAGAAAACATTTATTATTGGTTTCTTGTTATATTTAATATGGAAAAATTATGCAATAATCATATGTGAACAAACGTAAATAATCATACCATAACATAAAATAACATACAATAACATACAATAACAAACAATAACAAACCACCTTGCATGAATATGTGACATGAATGATAATGTAAATGTTGGCAACGTCACGTTCACGCTCATAGGTAATGGGAACGGTTCCGCTCATAGGTAATAGGGAACAGACGGCCTATGATGAATGTATGTGCGATCAAGGCTCAATCAAACGGAGCCGATCGTATGTTGGCAACGCCACGTTCACGCTCATAGGTAATGGGGAACGGCTCACTCTCATAGGTAATGGGGAGCGGCGGCCTAAGATAATGTATGTACTGAAAATGATAAATTAAATCTAAACATTAACCACACAAACAGTTGATACATATTGAATACACATTTGATCATAGATATGATGGATGCACAATTTTTTTAAATGTAATAAATAATAAGACACATGATACACCCAAAAAACGTGATTAAAACGGGAATTTGTAGAGATTCACTCACATTGGGTGCGTTCGTTTGACGATGATGAATGCGCACGAGTTTAGAGGGTTGATCGACGAGGATTAACTAACCTAAATAATAACGAAAAGGTACGGTAAATAAGTGTATTTTATTAATAATTTTAATAGGATTTTTAGATATATTTTTGTGAGTTTAAGGTTATTTTCTAACTTTAAAAAACATTATTTTTATAGTATTTTTAATTTATTTTAATAAATAAATAAATAAAAAAAATGTTGACTTTTTGAGGTTGACCGTTGACCATTGACCATGACTGTTGACTGTTGACCGGTTCGGTCGTGTGTATTGTTTGCACTGAGTGAGGTTCGAACTTGTGACCTCCCGTACGCGTACACGCAGCTCTACCAACTGAGCTACGTGTCTAACCCGAAATATTTCTGTTTTTAATTATATTTATATACTATTTAATTTATTCAAAATTCATTTATTTTTAAAAAGGATTTTAATTACATCGAACCGGTGTGCATAACATGTCTCGAACCCGGGACCTGTTGTTTAACGTTGCACACAGTCCACCGCTGGACTGTGTGTCTAACCTGGTTATAACACTTGTTTTTATTTCTCTTATATACTAACTGGAAGTTTTCGTATTTGGGTTTTATAAAAAGTCTGAATATCGTGGCGAATCGGAACAAGGACGGACTCGAACCCGATATCTCTATGATTCAAATGCACACAGTCCACCGCTGGATTGTGTGTCTAACCCGAGATATAATCCGATTTATATTAAATTTATATACAGCCTAACTTCATCTTCTTCGTTACAATAACCCAGACAACTGATTTTTGACTGATCTTATTCAATTCAATTAACAGACATATAAGTGATTAAAATGAAATGGATAAAGAAGGTTTTGGAAGTGAATGTACCGGAAAGATTATCTTTCTCAGAACTCCGGCGAAGTCGTCGGCTCTGTTTTATGAACTCCGTCTGAACGGGCCAATTAATAGTTTTGATTAACCAAATTGTGAAATTGAATGACTAAACAAGACTTATCAGAAGGTTTGAATGATTATACCGTTTCACAGCGCAATTTAGGAATTTTCAGAAAACTTCCGGCGAGTGTTGATTATCCGATATCGTCGTCTGGGATTGATTCTGATTGAAAGGTTTGAGTTAGCAAAAGTCTAACAACAGATAGAAGATGAAAGAATTGAGATATTTACCGTTTTGATGAGTGTCACGGTTTTCCGGCGAAAGTCCGGCGATTTCAGAAAACGATTCCGACGATCAGAAATTAGAGTAAAGGTGAAATTAGAGGTTCTGTGAGTGTTTTTGAGTCGCGAATGATGATATTGATAGAGTAATTCAGGAAGTAAAAGATTTCGGTTTCTAACTCCCAAATCATATGAATCGAAATAATAAAGACTGAATTGATTGAGATCATGCGTCGTAATGGTTGCATCGGTTATAACCAGTAATATCAACACTCAAACGTCTGGAAAGTTGAAAGTCGATTACCGGTTTCAGTTTGGCGCAAGACAGATGACTTCACAGATGAACTTATGTTTTATTTGTTTCCTAGATTACACAAGAACATCAAGTGGCGGAGTGGTTAAGTGTTTGAGGTTAAGGGTTTCCGGCTGACCCGGATTCGAAACCCGGCAGCCCCTTTTTATTTTTAATTGCTTTATTTTTATTTTCTAACAATTTTAATTTCGATATTCTAAAATGTTTATTAGTTATGTATTGTTTAAAATTAAAATAAGCATTAAATGAACAACAAAAATTTGAAACTGATTATTCGATTAATAAACGAAGCGGGTTTTGAAAACCCGTTTTTCGACGGATGTTACAGTATCCCCTACTTTTAGAAATTTCGTCCCAAAATTTAAGTAGTAGTGGTAATAGGAAAAAGTTGCGGGTATTTTTCGCGCATTGAGTCTTCACGTTCCCAATTAAACTCAGGTCCTCGTTTCGACTCCCAGCGTACCCTTACAATTGGAATACGACTCCGTCTTAAACGTTTTTCTCCGAAGTCCATGATCTCTACTGGTCTTTCAATGAAATGCATAGATTCATCGATCTGAATATCTTCCAGGGGAATATGGAGGTTTTCATCGGCGAGACACTTCTTTAAGTTTGATACGTGGAATGTGGGGTGAATTCTGTTGAGTTCTTCTGGTAGGTCAAACTTGTATGCTACAGGTCCTACTATTTCGAGTATCTTGAAAGGTCCTACGTAGCGTGGTGCTAGCTTGCCCTTCTGGCCAAAACGAACTACTCCCTTCCACGGTGATAGTTTTAAAAGTACATGATCACCAATGCTAAACTCCAAAGGCTTTCGTCGTTTATCTGCATAACTCTTTTGATGACTTTGTGCCGCTAGAAGATTGTTTCGAATTTAATGGATCTTGTCTGTGGTTTCTTGAATCAATTCTGGACCGGTGATTTGAGCTTCTCCAATTTCGTGCCAACATACTGGAGATCGGCACTTACGACCATATAAAGCTTCGAAAGGTTCCATGCCGATATTTGAGTGATAGCTGTTGTTGTACGAAAATTCAACTAATGGTAGATGAGCGTCCCAATTTCCCTTGAAGTCTATGACACATGCTTGAAGCATATCTTCAAGAGTTTGGATGGTGCGTTCAGATTGTCCATCAGTTTGAGGATGATAAGCGGTACTGAGGTCTAATCGTGTACCCAAAGCGGCTTGTACGGCTAGCCATGTTCGTGAAGTGAAACGACCATCACGATCGGAAGTAATGCTTAACGGTACACCATGACGGCTTACGATATCGCGGATGTAGATACGAGCTAACTTCTCGTTCTTGTAATCTTCGCGGATCGGAATGAAATGAGCTGATTTTGTAAGACGATCAATGATTACCCATATAGTGTCATACCCACCAGAAGTGCGAGGTAACCCGGTAATGAAGTGCATGGTTATGTTTTCCCACTTCCATACATGTATTTCAGGTTGGACTAGAAGTCCTGAGGGTCTTTGATGTTCAGCTTTTACTTTGGAACATGTAAGGCACTTGGAAACGAAAACAGCGATATCCTTCTTCATGCCAGGCCACCAGTAGGTGTATCGAAGGTCTTGATACATCTTGTCGGCCCCTGGGTGTACAGAGTATCGTGTTTTGTGCGCCTCATTCATAAGAAAATCACGAAGGTTGTTGTGATCGGGAATCCATATGCGATCTAGATAGTACAGAATTCCGTCGGATTTAGTTTCAATTTTAAGTTCAGCTCCACAAGACAGCTCCTTTCGTACTTCGTTTTCATTTACTGAAACATGTTGGGCTTCTCGAATTTGATCTTTGATGTCGGTTATGATTTGCGAACATAGAAGACGAATGGAGTTCGCATAACCCTTTCGACTGAGCGCATCGGCCACCACATTTGCCTTGCCGGGATGATACCGAATTTCACAGTCGTAGTCATTAAGAAGTTCGACCCATCTTCGTTGCCTCATGTTTAACTCCTTTTGGTTGAAGATATGTTGGAGGCTCTTATGATCAGTGTATATTTCACACTTAGTACCGTAGAGGTAATGTCTCCATATCTTAAGAGCGAACACAACGGCTCCAAGTTCTAGGTCGTGGGTGGTGTAGTTCTTCTCATGAGTTTTGAGTTGTCTAGAAGCATAAGCTATCACCTTTCCTCTTTGCATTAGAACACAGCCTAGTCCTTGCCCTGACGCGTCGCAATAAACCACGAAGTCATCACAACCTTCAGGAAGAGTGAGGATAGGTGCGTCACAGAGTTTTTGTTTAAGGGTTTGGAAGGCTTCTTCTTGTTTGGGTCCCCATATGAAGAGTTTTCCTTTATGTGTTAAAGCCGTGAGTGGTACAGCGATGCGGGAGAAATTTGCAATGAAACAGCGATAATAACCAGCCAAACCAAGGATGATCTTACTTCGGTTGGTGTACGTGGCGCTTGCCATTCTTGTACTGCTTTGATCTTTGAGGGGTCGACATGTATTCCCTTGTCATTGACGACATGTCCAAGGAATTGTACCTCTTTTAACCAGAATTCGCATTTGGAGAATTTGGCGTAGAGCTTTCATTCCCTAAGAGTGTAAGGATGAGTCGAAGGTGTCGTTTATGATCAGACTTAGACTTTGAGTAAATGAGGATGTCGTCGATGAAGACTATAACAAAGCGATCGAGATAGGGTTTGCCGACTTTGTTCATTAGATCCATGAAGACAGTTGGAGCGTTGGTTAGACCAAATGGCATGACCATGAATTCATAATGACCATAACGAGTTCGGAAGGCGGTCTTTGGGACGTCTTCTTCATGTACTCTGAGTTGATGATAACCAGAACGAAGGTCGATTTTTGAAAAACAGTTGGCGCCTTGAAGTTGGTCAAGAAGATCATCGATGCGAGGTAATGGGTAGCGGTTCTTGACCGTTAACTTGTTGAGTTCTCTGTAGTCGATACACATGCGAAACATTCCATCTTTCTTCTTCACAAAAAGGACAGGTGCACCCCAAGGCGATGAGCTAGGACGTATGAATCCTTGTCAGTCATCTCTTGCAATTGACTGGCCAGCTCTTACATCTCGGATGGGGCTATCCTATAAGGAGATTTTGCAACTGGTGTAGCTCCAGGTATAAGATCAATGCGGAATTCGACTTCTCTCACAGGAGGAAGTACTGAAATGTCGTCAGAAAAAACTTGGGGAAAATCTTTTACTACCGGGATGTCTTCAAGTTTCTTTTCCTTGGTTCCCTTTTTGACGACATGAGTTAGAAATGCGACATAATTCTTGCGGAGATATTTTTAGGCTTGAAGGCAGGACATTAATTTGAGCCCTTTCGAAGGGGTTTCTCCAAAGATTCGTAGAGTCTGACCGTTTGTAAGAGGAATGCGTATAAACTTTTCGCGGCATACAACTTCAGCATGATGTTGGCTGAGCCAGTCCATACCAATTATAATGTCGAAACTTCCCAACTTCATAGGAATGAGGTCAACTGGAAAATCGTGATCGTTTAGGGTGAGAGTACAATTGCGTATAATAGAGTTTAATGAGACCGGTTTTCCGTCAGCAATTTCTACCGTTATGGATTCCATGAGTTTATCACGAGTTTGGTTGAGGATGGGTTCAAATTCTAAGGACACAAAACTTTTATCCGCGCCAGTATCAAATAACATGGATGCATAACTACCATTGATGAGAAACGTACCGTTAACCACATTGTTGTCAGCCCTAGCTTGATTGGCGTTGATGTTAAAAGCTCTTCCTCTTGCAGGTGGAGGAGCTTGGTTAGCCTGGTTTACTGGATTATCTTGAGCTTGAGCATGGATAATATTCACCAGGCGTGGACAGGTGTTCCTGAAGTGGTTCAGGTCTCCACAGTTGTAACAAGCCCGCATAGGTTGCACCATGGGATAGTTGGGTTGGTAGTAGGATTGGGCTACATGTTGGGTAGGTGGTAGTAGTAAAGGTTGTTGGGCTTGACCCACTATCTGATGGTGGGTTTGGATTGAGGGCTGATGGCGGTTCGTTCGCTGAGGTACGCGACAGGTTTGAATGGTGTGACCTGCGCGACCACAGCCGGTGCAATGTTGGCAGGGATGGTCAGGAAAATGATGGTATTGGCAACGGTTGCACTTTGGGTATGGGCCGGAGTATGGCCTTTTATATGGTGCAGGTGAGGGGGCAACTTGAGTGATGGGTGCAGCAGGGATAGGGAAATTTGTTTGTGTGACAACAAAGTTTCTGGTGTTTCGCTTCCCTTATTAGCAAACTTTGAGGAGGAGGTGGAATGGTTTGAAGTTTGGCCCTCAACGGGGGCTTTCTTTTTCTCGTCTTTACGTTGCGAATACGATTCTCGGTAAGCTCGGTAGCTAGTTCCATAGCAGCTTCGAGTGTTGCAGGCGAAGTGCTGAGAACTGAGTCTTGAATTTTCGAGCGGAGGCCTCGAATATAGTGTTCGACTAAGCGGTAAACTGGGGTGAACAAGTTAGGGACCATTTGGTTCAACTCTAAAAACCGTTTGTTGTAGGAAGTATGATCTCCCTCCTTTTGCTTCAACGAATGAAATTCATCCTCTAACTTTTTGATCTCGCTTCTTGGACAGAAGCGTCTCGTCATGATTTCCGTTAACTCCTCCCACGTTAAGGCCATTGCATCTTCGATTCCTCTCTTACCCTTTTCAGTATTCAACCAGGTAAGAGCTACCCCAAATAGCCTCCCGGTTGCGTAACGTACCTTGCGATCCTCGGGATAATCGCAGTTGAGGAAGGTGTTTTCCATTTCCTCAAACCAGTGGAGGAGAGAAGTGACACCTTCGGTCCCTTCAAATTTCGGGGGATCGCAAGACTTGAAATGTTTGTATGAGCACTTTTTGGAGGGAGGGTTGTCAACATTCTTGTCTTCTTGTTGGGGAGGATTGATGGGATTTGCGGTGAGAGCTTGTTGGACTTGAACTACGATGTCCGGAAGCACCGCGGCCATTTGTTTTGCGATTTGGGTGGCCAAGCGTTCGTTTGACCTTCCTGACCTTCTACCCCCACGTTGTTGCCTAGCCGACATCTACAGGAATATACATAAGAAGATTGTGAGTTTAAGGAGTCTTTCTTTTTAGGTGTCATGTGTCTTAAAAAATTAAATGACATAAACATCAATAATGCAACTACATCCATAGGATGTCTTGGGTTTGCTCATGTTTGGGCCTCAAATGTCCCCCATACCTTCACCTGTATAGTCATGTGGGCCCCCATGACTATTGGCTTAGTAGGATTCACATTGGTATTGGCGGTTTAACACTCACATCACCCGAATGAAAACCATGAAATATGTTTGCGAGATGTATGGTCGGAGGGTGTCCAGGTGTAGACACAATGACAACTCAAAGTGGGGTTAGCTCACACGACGTTTGGTATAGCATGCTTTGGCCTAATAGGTCCTTCGTACTCTCATCGTTAGTCCCCAGGTAGGCAAACTGGTCCTTTATTTTGGATTTATACGAATGCCAAGCCTAGACAGGACGTTCCGACTACCGGTACTTGTACCCTTCCAGTTACTACATGCCCGTCATGAGAACTCACTTTGATGTGATTTGAAAATACAAAAATCGTTGCAAAAGTCATGGAAATTGTGTGGTGTGTGCTCTCATGGATATGATATGTTATGAGGATATGATTCATGATAGGCATTGTATAATAATATGTACTTATGAACATGCTTGCATAACATTAAATGTAACAATAAACATAAAGCATATAAACATCATGAATTTTGCATGTAACACACAACAATTTAAAAATTCTAATCAACTATAGTATAGGCTCCAAAGGTCTAATAACCTATCCTATATCCCTATAGTCATGGCTCTGATACCAATCTGTCACACCCCGACCCGCAGCGAAATAAGAGTCGGGGCATAATTGGGTTATCACCAAAGCTCATGATGTTTACTAATATGTTTCATATTTACTAAATTCAAAATTACATCCTCAATATTCCAAACAAGTTCATACAATTACAAAGAAAAGTAACTAAATAAACAATCCAAAGTCTAAACCGATTTATTCTTCTAAGCCATCCTATATGTTTCTTGCTGCAACTGGATCACCTGTATCATGTGTAAAAATGGGGGGTTTTTGGGTCAACAAAAGTTGGCGAGTGAACCTTGCTAGAAAACATTTATTATTGGTTTCTTGTTATATTTAATATGGAAAAATTGTGCAATAATCATATGTGAACAAACATAAATAATCATACCATAACATACAATAACATACAATAACAAACAATAACAAACAATAACAAACCACCTTGATATATGACATGAATGATAATGTAAATGTTGGCAACGTCACGTTCACGCTCATAGGTAATGGGAAACGGTTCCGCTCATAGGTAATGGGGAACAGACGGCCTATGATGAATGTATGTGCGATCAAGGCTCAATCAAATGGAGCCGATCGTATGTTGGCAACGCCTCGTTCACGCTCATAGGTAATGGGGAGCGGCGGCCTATGATAATGTATGTACTGAAAATGATAAATTAAATCTAAACATTAACCACACAAATAGTTGATACATATTGAATACACATTTGATCATGGATATGATGGATACACAATTGTTTAAATGTAATAAATAATAAGACACATGATACACCCCAAAAACGTGATTAAAACGGGGAATTTGTAGAGATTCACTCACATTGGGTGCGTTCATTTGACGATGAGGAATGCGCACGAGTTTAGAGGGTTGATCGACGAGGATTAACTAACCTAAATAATAACGAAAAGGTACGGTAAATAAGTGGATTTTATTAATAATTTTAATAGGATTTTTAGATATATTTTTGTGAGTTTAAGGTTATTTTCTAACTTTAAAAACATTATTTTTAAGTATTTTTAATTGATTTTTAAATTAAATAAATAAAAAAAATATAAAAAAATGTTGACTTTTTGGGTTGACCGTTGGCCATTGACCATGACTGTTGACTGGTTCGGTCGTGTGTATTGTTTGCACTGAGTGAGGTTCGAACTTGTGACCTCCCGTACGCGTGCACGCAGCTCTACCAACTGAGCTACGTGTCTAACCCGAAATATTTCTGTTTTTAATTATATTTATATACTATTTAATTTATTCAAAATTCATTTATTTTTAAAAAGGATTTTAATTACATCGAACCGGTGTGCATAACAGGTCTCGAACCCAGGACCTGTTGTTTAACGTTGCACACAGTCCACCGCTGGACTGTGTGTCTAACCTGGTTATAACACTTGTTTTTATTTCTCTTATATACTAACTGGAAGTTTCCGTATTTGGGTTTTATAAAAAGTCTGAATATCGTGGCGAATCAGAACAAGGACGGACTCGAACCCGTATCTCTATGATTCAAATGCACACAGTCCACCGCTGGACTGTGTGTCTAACCTGAGATATAATCCGATTTATATTAAATTTATATACAGCCTAACTTCATTTTCTTCGTTACAATAACCCAGACAACTGATTTTTGACTGATCTTGTTCAATTCAATTAACAGACATATAAGTGATTAAAATGAAATGGATAAAGAAGGTTTTGGAAGTGAATGTACCGGAAAGATTATCTTTCTCAGAACTCCGGCGAAGTCGTCGGCTCTGTTTTATGAACTCCGTCTGAACGGGCCAATTAATAGTTTTGATTAACCAAATTGTGAAATTGAATGACTAAAAAAGACTTATCAGAAGGTTTGAATGATTATACCGTTTCACCGCGCAATTTAGGAATTTTCAGAAAACTTCCGGCGAGTGTTGATTATTCGATATCGTCATCTGGGATTGATTCTGATTGAAAGGTTTGAGTTAGCAAAAGTCTAACAACAGATAGAAGATGAAAAAATTGAGAAATTTACCGTTTTGATGAGTCTCACGGTTTTCCGGCGAAAGTCCAGCGATTTCAGAAAACGATTCCGACGATCAGAAATTAGAGTAAAGGTGAAATTAGAGGTTCTATGAGTGTTTTTGAGTCGCGAATGATGATATTGATAGACTAATTCAGGAAGTAAAAGATTTCGGTTTCTAACTCCCAAATCATATGAATCGAAATAATAAAGACTGAATAGATTGAGATCGTGCGTCGTAATGGTTGCATCGGTTATAACCAGTAATATCAACACTCAAACGTCTGGAAAGTTGAAAGTCGATTACCGGTTTCAGTTTGGCGCAAAAAAGATGACTTCACAGATGAACTTATGTTTTATTTGTTTCCTAGATTACACAAGAACATCAAGTGGCGGAGTGGTTAAGTGTTTGAGGTTAAGGTTTTCCGGCTGACCCGGGTTCGAAACCCGGCAGCCCCTTTTTATTTTTAATTGCTTTATTTTTATTTTTCTAACAATTTTAATTTCCATATTCTAAAATGTTTATTAGTTATGTATTGTTTAAAATTAAAATAAGCATTAAATGAACAACAAAAATTTGAAACTGATTATTCGATTAATAAACGAAGCGGGTTTTGAAAACCCGTTTTTCGACAGATGTTACAATGATGAAAATAGTTCTTAAGAAAGTAACGATCCTAAAGCAAGAGGTGCAGCCGAATGGGCAGAGTTAAAGAACAGAAAGGCTTTAGGAGATGATGATACATATGTGCCTTTTGAACCTTAGGAGATTGTTGAAAGGCCGATGAAGAAAGCAAAAAGAGTTCAAAGCAAACCGTATGATGTACACAAAAAGACAATAGGTTCTCCTGCAGTAAAGAAAGCTAGGCGAAAGTATAGAAAGAGGAAGACGCCTAAGATTGAGACTAAACAAAACAACCAACACCTCCTATACAACAACACTCTACACCACAATCATCCATGAGAAGTCAATAGTCAACACCACAATCTACTAAGAGAAGACGATCTCATCCACTGGCCCTACTAATGAAGATGATTTGTTATTCGCAGGCTTTGAGGGGGATTTGTTCAATGATCAGAAAGTTAATGGTTTGGAGCATAGAGTTAAGCATCTTGAAGAAGAAAACGCACAATTGGTGTCGATGCTTACGAATGTTATGCTGAGAATGAGAGACTTCATAAAGTACTTCAAGATCTAGTAGTTGAAAAAGCTTTGAATGCCAGGAAGTTTGATGTGTTGTATAAAGTGTTAGAGAAGAAGTTGGGGATAAGCTTTGATTCTAAGTATGACTAGATTGAAATCGAATAAGCCAAGGCTAGAGCAGCGGAACAAGCTAGAAAATTTGAAGCTGAAGCAGCAGTTGTGGGTAAAGGAAAGAATAAGATAGATGATATTCCGGTTATTGTACCCCCTAAGCAAGAATCTGAATCTTAACCGTTGGTGAACTGTGTACTTATTGGAGAATCTATTGATGTTACTGGGATTTTTGCGAAAACAAAAATACTTGGAAAGAAAGAAGATGGATGCAAATTTAGATGGTGAAATAGATGGTTATGATGAGGATGATGATGCAAATACTGGTGGAGGTGATAAGCAAGACGACGATTATAAGGGTGATGATGACGATAACACCTAGGGTAGTACAGGTTTGAGAATTCAGGATGCTAAGATCAATGAATCGTTCGGTTATGATGCTTATCTGAACGATGACGCAAACCAAGAAGATGATACTCAAAGATAGGGGGAGACAAAAGACCCAGTTAACGATGCAGAGCAATTACGAAACTTCCCAGTTGTTCCACATATAACAGTTGTTCCTGACTTGCCATAACCCAAAATCTTCTATCTTGAACATGATGTTGAAGAGGGAAAATATGTTCACAATTACACCAAAGAGGAGATTGCTGAGATGTTAGGGGTTGATAAGAGTCCGTTTGATTTTGAAGATGTGCTGGACAATATTAGTACTTCTAATCCTGAAGATTATGTATACAAGTATGTGGCTGATGCTGATGATAAGGTTGTCGTGGAGGATGATTCTGATGACAAAACTGTTAAGTATTCTGGAAAGAAGATACAGATGACTTCCCAACCTTCTAAGAAATGTTTGCTGAGGAAACGAATGATCTGTTGCAACGTAGAGTTGAAGAAACCGTTAAAGATGGTAGTGTGCAAAGACGATTATCGAAAGAAGAGATTGCTGAAGCAAAAAAGACTTGGCTCAAGGAACTACCCAAAGAAAGAAAGTTTCCATGACCGCTAGCCTTTTTCACTCATGATCAATATAAGTCGTTGGGAGACATATTAAGCTAGGGTTGGATTCTTGAACTAGATGTGTATGCAATCAAGAGGGAGTTTGGTGTGCAATACTTTAGGTACTTGAGTAATATCAAAATGTTGCTTGGTGGGACATTGAAGAGTTAGTGCAAACAAAGAGTATTAACTATCTGATGAAGTTTCATGACCAGAGACTATGGAAGTTAATCATATATGAAGTTGCTCATGGTTTTAATAATTGGAAACCACATATACCAAAGAAGAAAATTAAGATTGTCCGGCCACGAAAGAAAAAGATGTTACTTTTATTGTGAAAAGACAGCACACTATGAAGAATATGCCCTTGATGAAGATGGAGCAAGATTTCTATGAATTCTTCAGGTGGTGGCAGTATGATATTGAAACGCGGGAAGCAGTAATTGTATTAAAGGCTGAAGGCTTATGGATTGCGATACAGATACTAGACCCGATGTGGCTAGTAAATTGTTCAGAGAAAGATATCGAGTGTTTGTTCTACAACATGATCTGTTATGACGCTAAGGAGAAAGTCCAAGCGATGCAATACCAAGATGTGGTTAATGTATGTTATGCACATGGTATTCATTCTGGAAAGATGTGGAGATCTAAGTGGTGAGAGCTGGAAAGAATTGAGTTTATGAAGTAGATTCGGAAAGAAGAAAGGATTGATGCAATTACAAAGAAAGCTTCAATCACAAGATTTCAGTTTGTCAAATGGGCTCTAGCGACAGATTAGACACTGATACCTAGTGAAGAGAGAAGAAACCCAAGAAAGAATTTCTTCGGAAGATAAAGATTAACGTTATTTTGATTTTTGAAGATTTTGAAGACTGACCAAGACTGTGACAATATCCAAGGGGAGTTTGTTGATGAGTATGTCTATCGCCTACGTCTTAGGGTCATGTTTGTGTATGTAATAGGCTGGACTGTTAGATTTGATTTTGTATGTATATGGTTCACTTCACATGAAGTGAAGTTTCACTTTGTATGAAGGTATCCTGGTTCACTTTGTACGAAGTGAAGTTCACCTCGTGCAGAGAGACTCACCTCGCACGAAGTGAAATGTCTATAAATAGATGTGTTGAGGTCTGAGTCTGTAGCTATTTTTGTTGATTGATAAGGTGAAGTCCTATCAGATTTCACTCAGGATTGTAAATGTTAATCAATATTAATGAGCTAAACAGTTTAAAAAGTAAATCTTGATCTTGTCAATTTGTTAATATGAATTCCACGCATATTGAACTAGGCAAACAAATTAGGACCTGAGCTTATTGGATGAGAAGAGCCTAACATTTAGATTGAAAGTTTGCTCAACAATCAAGCTAAAGGTTCAAGTGCTCAGAATGAAACATTTGCTGTTAATCAGAACGTTTAACAAAATATTACTAAACTTGGACACAAAGTGAGCATATCAAATGAAGTTATGCCGAGGACATTGTCATACCACCTGCTAGAGTTTATTATTGGAGATTTGTAGAGTGGTGTTAAAACGCGACATCAAATCACTCAAGATTTTAGTTGTTTTTATTCTAAAGTGTCACCTTTACAAAATAGGATCTCATATAGATGTTTTATTTCACAAGTAGAGCCTAAAACGTATAAGGAAGCACTAACAAAAGAAAGATGGGTAAACGCCATGCAGGAGGATGTTAGTGCATATTTTGTGTGTCCGCCACAATCCGAATAGGCTAGATTGAGCGTGTGATTGAATATTGTATAGATTAGAAACAAACACATGACTTTGGAGAGGACGAGACAAGTTCGCACTGAGAAAGACTAGTTCATACGGATGAGACTTATCCGCATAGAAGAGCTAGTCCGCCAAACCCACATGTATATATATATAGGGTCATATGTTCATTAGTTGATGAGTTTTGGACTTTAGAGGGGGAAATGCTGGAGAGACTGTGTGATGCTCTCTCCAACTTATAAAATGATGTATGCTCTTTCGGTATGAATGGAACCTTCTACTTATGACTATTCTTTCGAGGTTTCTACCGAAATAGCTTTATCCTATCCAAACATCCGTCTAATCCAACCGGAACCGGAACTCCCAATTGGTTTTAGAGCTACGGTCCCGATTCAATCGATCTAATAGTTGATTAAATCACATATGCTCATAATTTATGGACTTTTAAGGGTTTTTTAGACGAATTCTGGACCGAATTGTTTATCGCCAACTTCCCCCAACATAGCGGAGAGCGGCACTTCTGACCATAAAGAGCTTCGAACGGCGCGGCTTGTATACTTGTGTGATAACTATTGTTGTAGGATAATTCAACCAAAGGCAGGTGAGTATCCCAATTGCCGCCAAGGTCCATCACACATGCACGAAGCATATCTTCTAGTGTTTGGATGGTTCATTCTCTCTGGTCGTCTATTTGTGGATGAAAGGTCGTGCTTAGATCTAAACGAGATCCAAAGGCCTGTTGAAATGACTTCCAAATTCTTGATACGAAACGACCGTCTCAGTCTAAGATGATCGAAATAGGCACTCCATGACGAGCCACTATTTCTCTAAGATATAATTCAGCTAGCTTCTCCATGCAATCCTTTTCGCGAATCAATAAGCAGTGTGTAGACTTTGTTACTCTATCGACTATTACCCAAATCCTGTCGTGACCTCTCGAGGTCCTAGGTAATTTTTTATTGAAGTCCATAGATATATGTTCCCATTTCCATACAGGAATCTCGGGTTCTTATAGTAAACCCGAGGGGTTTTGTTATTCGACTTTAAACTTTGCACAAGTTAAGCATTTCCCGACATAAGTCGTGATGTTGCTTTAAGGTTAGGCCACCAATAGTATTCTTTCAAGTCTTGGTACATTTTGTCCGATCCTAGGTGGATCGAGTACTTAGACTTGTGTGCTTCATCAAAAATAACATCTCGATGTCCACACCGTAAGGAATAATGTTCCATCATCTCTAGGAACTAATTGCTTTTCCATGCCTTGGAGTAATTATACTTTAATATTTCTTCCTTAAGAGCTTCTTGTTGCGCTTCATGAATCTGTGGTAAGGTTCGTTTGAATCGTCATTTCCAATGCTCGAACCCTTAATGTCTTAACTCGTTCCTTGCCGCTCAAGGCGTCTACTACGACATTTGCCTTGCCTAGATGATACTTGATTACACAATCGTAGTCGTTCAACAATTCAACGTATTATCGTTGACGCCTATTTAATTCTTTTTGATTAAATATATGTTGAATACTTTTGTGATCCGTGAACATAGTGCATTGTGTACCATATAAATAATGTTGCCATGTCTTTAAAACGATAACCACTTCTCCTAACTCAAGGTCGCATGTGGTATAGTTCTTCTCGTGAACTTTTAGTTGGCGTGACGCATACGCGATGACTTTTTCCCGTGGCATAAGCACGCAACCTAATGCCTGATGTGAAGCATCACAGTTTATCCTTGAGAAGTTGAAATTGCTCTTCTTGTTTTTTGCCCCAATCGAACTTCTTGTCTTTCTGCATGAGGGAGGTTAGCAGTTGAGCGACTTTATAAAAGTTCTCAATATATATCTGATAATAGCCCGCAAAACCAAAAAATTGTCGTACTTTGGTTGGAGTTTTGGGCTCTTCCCAATTATTAATTGCCTCGATCTTTGTGAGGTCTGCATGTATGCCTTTCTCGTTCACCACATGTTCGAGAAATTATACTTTGCGAATCCAGAATTCGCACTTGGAATCTTCATGTAAAGTTTCTCCTTCTTTAGTAGCTCCAAAACGGTTCTCAAATGTTGTTCGTGCTCATCCTTCGATTGCGAATATATTAATATATGGTCAATAAATACTATCACAAATTTGTCGATATACGGCTTGCATACGCGGTTCATTAAATCCATAAACACTGTCGTGCATTTGTTAAGCCAAAAGGCATAACAAGAAACTCGTAATGACCATAATAAGTTTGGAATGTCGTCTTAGATATGCTTTCTTCTTGAATCCATAACTGGTGATATCCAGACCTTAAGTCTATCTTGGAGTAGAAGCTTGAACCTTGTAGTTGGTCGAATAAGTCATCAATCCTCGGTAGTGGATACCGATTCTTGATGGTGAGTTTATTCAACTCTTGGTACTATGCACATTCTGAAAGTCTCGTCTATCTTTTTCATGAATAGAACGGGAGCTCCCCAAGGTGAGAAGCTTGGTCTAATGAATCTCTTATCTAAAAACTCTTGAAGTTGTGTGGATAACTCTTGATTTCAGAAGGTGCTAATCGATATAGAGATTTGGCTAAAGGTGCGGCTCCCAGCACCAGGTCGATGTGAAACTCGACTTTTCGTTGTGGTGGTAATCCTAGCAAGTCTTCAGGGAAGATTTCTAGGAATTCTTTCACAACGGGAATATCTTCAAGTTTTGGCTCCTCTGCTTTCTTGTCAACTACATGAGCTAGAAAACCTATGCAACCTTTGCGTAGGCACTTATGGGTCTTCATGCAATTGATGATCCGCAATGGTGTGTTGTGCTTCTATATGTATGACTAGTGTCTCCTCGTTCGGTAGTGGGATGCGAATAATCTTCTCGTGACACACGACTTCGGCTCAATTATCAGATAGAATATCCATGCCAACTACTACGTCGAAACTACCCAACTGAACATGTAAAAGATCTATATTGAATTTCTGCTCGCCAAGTTCCAAAGAACATCCCTTAATTGTTTCCCCTAACTCGACTAATTTGTCGTTTGCCAATTCTATAGAAAAAGGAACATCTAGCTTACTTGTTATACGCCAAGTATATTTTTAATTCCATAGAAAAAAGCTATAATCGGCACTGGTATCAAATAATATGGATGCAAAATGATTATTGATAGGAAACGTACCAGTGACACATTAGGGTCTTGGCACGCATCTCTTGCTCCAATCACAAAAGCTCTCCCGCGACCTTGATTTTCTTTAGGACAATCCTTCCTAAAATGGTTCTTGTCACCACATCCATAGCATCCTTGCCCATGCCCATTCCCATTATCATTTCCCGCTCCATTTCTATTCCCGTTTCCACTCCCAGTTCCTCCTCTAGTACCTGTTCTCCAACAAGGTTCATTGCGGTGACCAATCTTGCCACACTTATCACATTTGATCACACGGATAGCACCCGTGTGATGGTACTTGCACTTTTCACACTTGGGCATACTGCCCGCATAATTCTTGACACCATTATTGTCACACCCTGACCCGCAGTGGAAGTAGAAGTCAGGGCATGATTGGGTTTTAGATCAAAGCTCATGACATTTACTATAATTAAGTTTCATATTTATTAATTGAAATTTAGTGGAAAATATCCAAACACAAAGAAACATACAAACACAAGAAACATTGTTCTAAACATAATGTATTTTATTCATCTTCTAAGGCCAATCCTAAGTGTTCCTCTCCTCAGTCTGTCCACCTGTATCATGAGTAAAACAAGAGTTTGGGTCAACAAAAGTTGGCGAGTGAATCACAGTTAGACATATAAGAAGATTTGTTACATTGGTTAATTTAACAAAAATGTGCATGGACCATATATGAGCATATCTATGTATAATCAAATCACAAACCACATAATATCAATAATGTATATATGAGCATGAAGAATGATGAACTATGAGATCAAGGCTCAATCAGACGGAGCCGATCTAATGAGGCACGCGATGCTCAACTCGTATCCAATGAGGAACTGATGGGCCTTATATGAATGATTGCACCGAAATGATAAATTGTAATCACATATAACCGTAACAACAAAATATACATATTAGATCACATAATGGTGTTAGCACAAGTATTTTGTATAAATAAAACAAGTAACGACACATGATACACCCCAAAACGTGAATAAAAAGGGGAAATTGTAAGGATTCACTCACAGTGGGTGTGTTTCCTTTGATTGATGACGAACGCGCACGAATTTAGGATTTTAACTGACGAAGGAAACTAACCTAAATAATAACACAATAATTCGATAAATAAATAAAAAAAGTTAATATTTTTAATTAATGCTTTTTATTAGATTTTTAGGTTTATTTTTGGGGTAATTAATGAAATTTTTAAACCTAAAAAGTCTTACTTTAAGCAGTTTTCAATGAGTTTTAAATAAAATTAATTAAGGAAAATAATAATAAAAAATTTGGATCTTGTCAGACCTGACAGATCTGACCGGTTTTATGCGTGTGGATTAGGCAGCGTGTTAGGTTCGAACTCGTGACCTCCCGTATACGTGCACGCAGCTCTACCAACTGAGCTACGTGTCTAACCCGAAATAATCTTTGCTTTTATTATATTTATATACTAATTGAATAAATTCAGAAATTGGCTTAATTAAAAAGGTTTTTATTTTCTTCAAAATCTATTCGCCCGCTGCCTCGTACCAACTCGAACCTCTGACCTTGGACTTGTAATGCACCCAGCCCTACCAACTGGGATGGGTGGCTAACCCGGTAGTATCTCTATTTATATTTCTTTTATATACTTACATCGTGTTATAATCTATTTATTTAAAAAGAAATTTGTTAAGTGATCAGACCGTACTCAGAGGGACTCGAACCCGGGTATCCACGATAGCATTGCACATAGTCCACCACTGGACTGTGTGTCTAACCCGGTTTAACTTATGAATTTAATTATATTCATACATTGCTCAGACTTTATCTTCCTCATATGAATTACCCAGAATCCGATTTTGACTGATTTCTTAATTAACCCATTTGGGTTACTGACTACAACCACCGATCACAGATATAAAAAAGAAAAGGAAATTTAAATAAAAATTATACCAATCGAAGAACTTTTACAATTTCCGGTTTGAAGAAATTCCGGCGAACAACCGATGATTCCGATGACTAGAAAGAGTGTGAGAGTGTTTGAACGAGTTCTAGCGAAGGTTGAAGTGTGGTATTTATAGTGCACCAGTAATTTAAGAATTAGGTTTCAAGTTCAGTGATTTCTTTCGGTTTCAGTTATCAATTATTAAAATTGATTTCGATTTTAAGATTGTAACTGATATGCGATTGTCAGTTATATCCGTTGAATTCTCAAGAACAAGATAATGGAGTTGATTTCCCAGCTCCTGATTTCGACAGTTTTGGATTAGAACACTTGATTTGCATGTTTGTTTGTGTAAGCGTATAAAATTTAATTGATTTGTTTCTAGACACATGTGAAGTGTGTGGTCTAGTGGTGTTTTAGTGTGTGCGTGTTTTGTGGGGACCCGGGTTCGACTCCCGGCTACCCTCTTTTGTTTATTTCATTTTATTTTTATTATTTAAGTTTTAGTTACCTTATTTATGCCTTTATTAGTTTATTATTTTAGTTATATAATTTATTTGTAAATCAAAAATAGTAAAATTAAGTAACAAAATTAAATAAACGCACAACGAATTTCTAATATATACTTGGGTTCACAAAACGGAGCGGGTTTTTGAAACCCGTTTTACATGAATGTTACATTATCCCCTACTTTTAGAAATTCGTCCCGAAATTTAGGTAGAAGTTGTAACTGGGAAAAGATGCGGGTATTTTTCGCGCATTGAGTCTTCGCGTTCCCAAGTAAACTCAGGTCCTCGTTTTGAGTCCCAACGCACCCTGACTATTGGAATACGACTTCGTCTTAAACTCTTTATACCGAAGTCCATGATTTCTATAGGTCTTTCAACGAAGTGGATTGATTCATCGATTTGAATATCTTCTAATGGTATATAGAGGTTTCGTCGGCGAGATACTTTTTCAAGTTTGATACATGGAACGTGGGATGAATTCTGTTTAGTTCTTCTGGTAGGTCAAGCTTGTACGCTACAAGACCAACTCTTTCTAGTATTTTAAATGGTCCCACATAGCTGGTGCTAGCTTGACTTTTTAACCAAAACGAACCACTCCCTTCCACGGTGATGCCTTCAAAAATACTTGATCACCAACACAAAACTCTAGTGGCTTTCGTCGTTTATCAGCGTAACTCTTTTGACGACTTCAGGCTGCTAGAAGATTATTGCAAATCTGAAGAATTTTATCAGTCGTTTCTTGAATCAACTCAGGTCTAGTGATTTGTGCTTCACCGATTTCGTGCCAACATACAGGAGATTGGCACTTACGACCATATAAGGCTTCAAAAGGAGCCATACCGATGCTTGAATGATAGCTATTGTTGTACGAAAATTCAACTAACGGTAAATGAGTATCCCAATTGCCCTTGAAGTCTATGACACATGCTCACAACATTTTTCAAGGGTTTGTATGGTGCGCTCAGATTGCCCATCAGTTTGAGGGTGAAATGCAGTGTTGAGATCTAATCATGTACCCAAAGCTGACTGTATAGCTCGCCATGTTCATGAAGTAAAACGGTCTTCTCGATCTGAAATGATACTTAAGGGCACACCATGACGGCTTACAATTTCATCAATATAGATACGAGCTAACTTCTCGTTCTTGTAGTCTTTAAAGATTGGGATGAAATGAGCTGATTTGGTGAGACGATAAATGATAACCCAGATTGTGTCATACCCACTAGAGTTGCGAGATAACCCGGTAATAAAGTCCATGGTTATGTTTTCCCACTTCCAAACAGGTATTTCGGGTTGGACAAGTAATCCTGAAGGTCGTTAATGCTCAGCTTTAACCTTAGAACACGTGAGGCACTTGGAGACAAAAATGGTGATATCTTTCTTCATGCCAGGCCACCAGTATGAGTATCGTAGGTCTTGATACATCTTATCGGCACCTGGATGCATAGAGTATCGTGTTTTGTGAGCCTCGTTCATGAGAAGATCATGAAGATCGTCACGATCAGGTACCCAAATACGATTTAAGTAATAGAGGATACCATCCAACTTGGATTCTAGTTTGGTTTCAGCTCCACAAGACCATTCATTTCGCATATCATTTTCCGTGACAAACATATGTTGAGCTGCTCGAATTCGGTTTTGAAGATCGGTCACAATTTGAGAACACAAAAGACGGATGGAGTTTGCATACTGTTTTCGACTGAGGGCATCAGCCACAACATTAGCTTTGCCAGGATGATATCGAATTTCACAATCATAATCTTTTTGAAGTTCGACCCAATGTCTTTGCCTCATATTCAACTCTTTTTGATTGAAGATATGTTGAAGGCCCTTGTGGTCAGTGTAAATATCACACTTGGTACCATAGAGATAGTGTATCCATATCTTTAGAGCGAACACGACTGCTCCAAGATATAATTCATGAGTGGTATAGTTCTTTTCATGCACTTTGAGTTGCCTTGAGGCATAGGCTATCACCTTTCCTCTTTGCATTAGAATGCAACCTAGTCCTTGTCTTGATGCGTCACAATAAACCACAAAGTCTTCGCAACCATCAGGAAGAGTAAGAATAGGTGCATCACAAAGTTTTTGCTTCAAAGTTTGGAAAGCCTCTTCTTGCTTGGGCCCCCAAATGAAGGGTTTACCCTTGTGAGTCAAGGCTGTGAGTGGGATGGCGATACGAGAAAAAATTCATATCAAGGACATATAAATCATTTTCTCGCGGAGCTCGCTTCAGAATCCATTCTTCTGGAATCTTGAAACCGGGTTTTAGAATTAAACATTCTTTATCATTGAAATGTGTCGTGAACTTCTTGTCACAAATTTGCGAGATACTAAGCAGATTGTTCTCAATTTCAGCGATATAGTTCACTTTATCAAACGATACAACTCCGTTCGAGATAATCCCTTCTCCAACAATCCTACCTCCTTGAGTTCCAGCAAATCCAACATAACCTCCTCGGATAGCTCTAACATCATTGGGCAGCGCAAGCATTCCTGTCATGTGACGAGAAGCTCAACTATCCATGATCCATTTTGACAATATCTAACGTTGGAGCCCCTGCACACATGATCAAAAAAATTTATTTAAACAAAGAGACCCAAGCCTGTTTGGTCTTGGGTGGGTTTGGAATGTCGAACTTTGGACCCACTTTGTTCTTTTCAATCTTTTTAAGCTCAATGTTGTTTGAAAAAGAATGTTTGAGTTCAACCTTGGATGATTTGGTGTTAACAATTTTAGCAACTCATTTATGTGTTTGTGGTTTTACCTGTTTAACATAAAATTTTGAATCTTTTTGTTGAACTTTATGTGATGTTTCACCAATTTCAAGTGAGGTTTAATAATTGGTTTAACATTTTGATTAGATTCAGTTTTTCTTTTAAGAATTAGTTTTGGCATAACCATAGGTGTTTTTTGCTTTTCATCATTGGTGAACTTTTTTGGAGAAGAAACTTGTTTTGAACTTTTTTGTGAACAATATCGTGCGATATGTCCAACTTTCTTGCATTTATAGCATGTCCTGCTGTCCTTATGAGCAGAGGTATTCAAAACCTGTTTCTATTTCTGTTTTTGTTTCTTTTTCTTTAAGAAAGTCATCATTCGATTGAGTACCAATGATTTCCTTTTCCTTCTCGGTTGTTGTCCCAATACAAAATTAATTTTCTTTGTAAAATCCAATTTTTGGGACCTGTTAGTTTTATGTTGCTTTTGAAAGCCCAACCCTGCACGCTTGTTTTCCGGATAATCTCCATTTTTCCGAAAATAGGGTTGGTTGTCAGTTTTTTATTTAGAATAGAGAGATGAATCATGTTTATCTAAATCATCATGACTTACCTCTATCAGCTTGAACATTTTATCAACACAACCTCTTTTCACATTCTTGATGGGAAAATCTCATCTGAAAATAGTTTGTCAGATCCTTTCATTTAAGATCATCATTTAAACTGTTTTCTGATTTGTCATCAGATTTTGACTTCTCAGACTCAGCCTCTTCAGATTCATTTGTTAACACTTGTTCAATCACATTTTCTACCACTTCAGAATCACATTCACCATCATTTTTAGTGTAAGTTATATCGATATCCTCAGGCAACTGTTTGGTTTTCAATTTAATATTTAGTGTCTTTTCCACCCTAGATGGATTTTTGCAAGCATAACTGTTCCACATGGGTGGAGGAACTCGATCATAACTTCCACTCTTTGTTTCACCATTTTTAGATTCTTTTCTATTTTTGATTTTGGTAAAATATGATCTATGACATATGAGCTTGTGGAATAACTAATTAACAGTTTGTTAACTCGTTCGGTTTCTATTCTCATTTTTCATGCTCACTTTTGAACTCAGCAATAGTGTTTAAATGAATATTAATTGCCATTTGTTTATCCATCACTGTTGCATTAAGCATCATCAGTGTTGCATCATTTTCTCTTAGTGCTTTATTAAATTGTTTAACACACGCACTCAATTTATCATATGCTTTCTTTGTGACTTTGTAATCACTTGACAAATTGTCTGTTAACCTTTGCAATTCAGCAAATCTTTTGTCTTTTACAAGAGCTCACCACATGGTTCATCACACTTTGAACAAGATTTTTCAATTACCTCGTTTCCATTTGCCATTCACGCTTGAACAACGTCTTTTTTTAGCAATTCCTTTGTCTCATCCATTTTGACATCTTCAACTGATTTCTTTTGCACTTAATTTGTTGAAATTTGAGTAGGTGCAAAATATCCAGCAAAAGTTTTTAAAACATCATTAGGCAAAAGATGTTTGAATGGACCATTTAAAAGCTCCTCTTCCTCTGATGAAGTATGATAGTAGTAATCATCATCCTCAGGTCCTTCATCAAACGATGCCTCTGATTCTTCTTCTGGTTCATCAATAATTTCAGCCACCAATGCCAAACTTTCTCCTTTAGAAATATACTTGTTCCAATTAAACCCTTCGTCTTCTTGTGTAACAACCAAAGCTTTTTCTTTAGTTTCAGTTTCTTGTCTTCAATCGGCATGATTCTGGTTCTCGGTTGTGGTCGGTGATAAATCGCTCTTTTGTAATAGTCATCTTGGAAAGGATTCTGATTCCCTTGAGCCTCTCGGTTTGGACATTCTCTTTTAAAGTGACCTTTCTCCCGACACTTGAAACAAGTAACTTTAGATTTATCAAATCCAAGTTTCCCATCCAAACCTCCCAAATTTTCTTTACCAGTGATTTCCATAAATCTTTGTGCTCGTCGAACGATCGAGCCATGCACCATTTTATATCAATCAATTCCATTTCAACTGGATCAATTTGATCGTAGTCTTCACGTGTCATCTCAGAATTTCCAATCTTTCCAGCAACAAGACTTTCATATGATTCAAGAACTGAAGCAAGTAGAGACATATGTTGTTTTGCCATCTTTTCGTCAAAATTTTGCGCGTTCTGAAAATCAACTGCAATATTGCATTGCAACACTCTTTGACTGGCATTAGATGATGGAGTGGCTTGATTGTTCTGAGATTGATTTGATCCTAAAGAAGATTGTTGACTTGATGGTGTATTCGGATCAACTGTTGGGTATGATTAAAAACCACTTGACTGAGTTTGAAGTGTGCTTGGTGAGCTATAAGCACTGAACGCAGTTTGAATCTTTGGCGCTTGGATTTGAGCAGCAGAACTGTTCTTAAAATAAAGATTAACATCTTGTTGCATATGAACAGTCTTGTTTTTGGCCATCTTTTGCATCTCTAATTCATGACCTTCCAATCTTTCGATAAAGTGAGGCAACGAGAAATTGTTGTATTCAACCCCATTCTTCAAAATAGTTAAGTAAGTCGACCATTCACCTTGTGGTAGAGAATCAGCTAGTTTATCAACAAGCTCTTCATTCGTCTTCACAATTCCCATTCTCTTCATATGAACCACCAGATGACAGTATCGCTCAATTAGCTGCTTAACCATTTTTCCTTTGATCAATGTGAATACATCAAACTCTTTGCTTAATAATGCCCTTTTACTTTTGCGGAGTTGAGCACTACCTTGAAATTTGAGTCGAAGAGCATTCCATAAAGATTGCGCATCATCATCATGATGTAGTAAAGCCAAGATGTCTTCTTTGATCGATTGCTGAAGAATGTTCATCATCTTCTTTTCGTTGATAAATCTTTCTCGTTCAACATCAGAGAATTGGGAAGGGTCTTTTCAAGCCCACTTCGCCAACTAGTGCAATGTATTTTGCCTCGATTGCAAACCAGCAAGTAAAATGGTTAGCTTGTACCCAGTTCCTAAACCTCTCGCTCCAGCTATCAAAGTCTTCCAGATTCATAAGCTTTGGAGGTTTAGTCATTGTTCCACTTCATTCTCTAAATTGATGTTTTGAGCTGCTGTAGTGGTGACAACCGATGTAGCAAACGCATTATAAAATTCCTCAGACATTTTTCCTACAAAAAGTTAGAATAGACTACTCAAAAACAAACAAATCAGATTAAAAAACTTTTTGTATGGACAAAGATTTCGTACAGACCAGAATTTCGTGCCAAACAAATTTTTTGTGCGATTCAAATTTTTCACAAAAATCAAAAAATTTCGTACGAAACAATGAGTTTTTGTACGAAGCAAGTGTGTTTTAACTGAATGAATTTTGGTATGATTCAGTTTTTGTGCGATTCAAGTCATTATACGAAACAAGTTCAAATTCTGAAAAATTTTAAGATTTGTGAAATTTAATTGATACGTATGAAATTTACTCTGACTCGTACCAACATCAAAAGCTCCTTAATTTCGTGCGAAACTTGTTCAAAAAACTAATTCAACCGATTCAAACTTCTAACTGACCAGATTTTATTGATTTCATCATGATTTACTTCAATTTTATGTCCGAATTATGGTATGGATTGATTAGATTAAAGATTAACTTGAATTACTAAAATCCTAGTCCATTTTGTCCAAGAATTCGTCCGAAATTTGTCCAAAATCCAGCAATGGTCAGAAAAAATGATGAAAATGAAGATGTGTCCAAGTCTGAACAGTAACTACTTGTTGTCTATCTGTAGATCAGATCTCATGGCTCTGATACCACTTGTGGACAGGGAATCGAGCTCCCAAAATGAGCAATCGACCTGATCTCGCTCAACTAGCAGAGGCAGAATTCATTGCTAGAGAGGTAGATATGACAAACAAGATAGAGATTATTGTTTAACTGCTTCTGATCTATTAAAGACGTTCAAGTTACAAATGCAAGTCAACAAACTGACAGAGCTTCGCCGTATGAAATGACAAATCCGTATCTAGCTCTAACACAACACTTCCCTATTAATAGGTCGACCTGACTCGTACTGAAGTGTGTGCACTAACAAGCAAACAACAATGATTCATACGAAATTGTATTTCGTACGAGTCACTGATTTCGTACGAAACACTTATCTATTTCGTGCGAATCACAGTGAAAAATATAATTTTACATTTTCTCACATAAACATTAATGTGCAAACTTTATAAACATTACGGATAAATCCTAGATGTAGGCAATAGACATTATGCACCAACATGTAGGAGACTGCTGGATAAGGTTGTGAATTGTTGAAGGGTGTGGTATTCGAAAGGGGTACCAAAGATTTGAGTATGGGAGAAGGGTGTTTGTAGAGGTTTCCTAAATAATCCATGAAGACTATTTGTATAAGAAACTTATGTGTATGTCAAAGGTTGAAGGTGGAGAGTATAGGATAAAATTTGGTTGAAAGGTTTTGCTAGCATTATCAATGTATGGTTTAGTTTCCAACGACGAGGGCATTATTTGGTATTGGAATGAAGTTGTTTGCTTATGATTGGTTTGGAATTATGTTGAATGGGCATCACTAGGTAATAGTTTTAACAACATTGGTCAAGGTCAAGAACTTCAAGTGACTTAAATAACACTACGTTTACAATATAAGAAAGAATGCTTATCTATAGGTAGTACCAGCAGCGTATCCACCATGCCCTTATTATATTGTATCCATTCTATTATCTTTATCACTATAGGTTCCATAATCACACATGCCAAAACTTGCTATGGTTTTCCATGCATCGAATATTATAATTATGTGTGTACCCATAATTACTCAATTCTTAGCATAGTCCACATAGTTCTTACTTGTGATGTGTGAGGAGAATCAAACAAGAAAGTTTACAGAAACATTTAAACACTAAGCATATGAATCATAATGATTTTGGATAATACTTTTGGGATCTAAGGGTCTAACTATTTGGTAGAAAGAACCAACAAGGATTTGAATTTGTTTTCTGTTTGGTCACATAAATTGCACATAAATTTATTGCATAAGGACCGATCAAGAACTTGGGACGGTACCCTTAGAAATCCAATCAAGGATTTAAAATAGTACTTTGAGTATCCATCAAGGATCTAACTTGTGATTTGTACTTTGTTTCTTAAAATAACAAGTACTTAGGATTTGTAGAGTGTGAACGAGGATCGGGCTCCTCCGATGAGCAACTGATCTGATCTAACTCAACTAGCAGAGGCGTAATTCATTGCTAGAGAGGTTAACAAAACAAACAAGATAGAACTTACTGTTTAACTTCTCTGTTGTATTCAAAGACGTGCAAAGTACAGACGCGAGTAAACAAACTAGCAAGGCTTCGCCGTACTATCTGAACTAACTTACTAGCTCTGACACAACATTCCTCTATTTATAGGTCGACATGACTCGTACTGGAGTGTGTGTTAAACAGAGATGTGCTTCGTACGAACAGCTGATCCGTACGAGTAACTGAGAGTCACTCGTACGAGCCACCTTGACTCGCTCGTACAAATCATACAAAAAGTATAAAATAACATTTATCATATATACATTCAACCTTAAAGCCCTATAAATAATACAGACACATCATAGACGTAGGCCATAGACATAATGGATTAACAAACTCCCCCTTGGATGTTGCCGCAGTCTGGATGGTCTTCAAAAATCTTCAACTGATTTGACTCTAGCTTCCAAAAAGTCTCTTCGGTGGCTTGCGACGCTCCTCAGGTGCAATCGGTGTTTGGTATGTTGGAGGAGGTCGTTTCGTTGTAGTGTCAAACCGAAAGCTCAAAAGCGATCCTATACAAGCACACTCTGCAATCTGAGCTTCATTCTTCTCTTTCTTTTTCTTCTCTATCTCCTCAAGCTTCCTCCGTGAAGTGTTCCATGTTGATCCAGAGTGAATATCATTGGCAAAGTAGACATTAACAATCTTCTAGAATTGGAGAGCTTGTTCCTTATCCTTCTCCTCAAACCTTATCTTGCTATAGAATAAGCATTCGATATCCTTCTTAGTACAGTAGACTAGCGACATAGGGTCTAGCACTCAAATGCCACGCCATAACCTATATATACGTTTGTGGGCTATAACAGCTTTGGTCAGCTCTTCAACAATATTAGGGTGTACGCAGATGACAGCCTCTCCTGTGTTAGAGTCGTAATGCCACCACTTGAAGTTCGAATAAAAATCTTGCTCCATTCATATCATTGGCATGTTTTTCATCACTTTGGGCCTTTTGACGAAGAGCGTTATATCCTTCTCTTTTGTTACTAGATAAATCTGTACGATATGTCAAGGAAAGTGAGGTTTCCAATAAGTAAAATCATGTTGAGCCTCTAGCTTAATCAATTTCCATAGCCACTGGTGTGACAACTGGCAAATAACTGGAACTTCCGTACAATGTAATCACTAATTTCATATTATAATCTCATGCATAATTATCGTAATTTAAATTCAAAACTGAGTCGTACGCTATTAGGGCAAGTAAATCTGATCATAACATATACTGGTTTCCGTTACGATGAGAAACAGACCAAAACAGTGCCATAAAAGTGTTGGTAGAAAGTGCTGAATGCACTAAATGCGGTGACACTAACCGTGTCGGAAAACCCTCTAAAACGAATCCGATCAAGAAATGACGACATGTTAATGCCATCCCTGAGTCCATATACACATGAAAATACATTTTGAGAACAACTATTACAATAATACATAACTTTTCGGTATAACGCCTAAATTGCAAAATTGTCCGTTTCGACCAAAAATGCGACAAATGACGATTTGTCCGCAAGACCGATTCGGAGGATTCTGGATCTCAAGATAAGAATAAAACAATGCTAAACATCCTAAAATAATGTGAGAATAGCAAAAATGCACCTAACACATCGTTTCCGGTCATTCGGCAAACAGTGCACAATTCGACCGGAAAGCGGCCGATCGTCGAAACGACGAATATTTTAGTGGCCGATAGCCTCATCCGAGCGTCTAGTGAACTAGTTAAGCATAATTTCGAACTCGGAACCATTCAAATAACACGAGGTCATGGAAACACAACTTTCGGAAAAGTTCGACGGCGGATCATAAAAGTGCCGATATCGATCGAACGGTCGAACGGAAGACATATCGGCAACCCTAATTCATCGTGTATTCATCTAGCGAACTAGTCGTGAATATTTTTGGAGTGGAAATGCACTAATTTAAAACCATATTAGTTGTGGTAATCAAAATCAAACGCTTCCTGTAATAAATATGTAGTTCCGTTTATTAGCGAATACTTCGACGATGAATGATCTAGCGACATATCCGTCATTTGAAACTTATATTGGAAGATCATATGGATTAAATGCTATATAATTACACCCTAAACACAAGTTATACGCTTAAGATGATTAACCCTAATAACCATAACTAATTTAATCACCAAAATATCTTATAAAATAACATGTGATAAAAATTAAACTTGCACTTTACCCCCTCCCAAATTGACGGTCACAAGGTGGGTCCCACCCACTTGATTTTGTTTGAAAAATTGAGATTCTAAGTATGGATCTTGATTAGTTGATGGACATGATAAATGATGGAAATATATGTGAAATTATAAACAAGATCTCATCATTTTCTTCTTCATAACTTGCAACATTTTCTCTTGTTCTTTCCCCCCCACCCCACGGCTCCATATACCCACCATAGCACCACCATTAAGCCACCACAAACCACCACTTAATCACACTTTGAAGCAAAGCCCCTTAAAGAAGCATTCAAGGATGGAGCTCATTAGGATCTTCTAAGGAGCTTATTTTTCTTCTAAATATTCAAGAATCTTGTGCACCCATTGTGAGCTAATCTCCACCATAATCTAACTTATCTTTATGCTTAGATTATTAGTGTACAAGTTGATCATCTTGAAAATCAAGAAAAGATACATCAAAAACCCTAAAATACAACATAATATTAACAATAAATATTGATTATTTTGTGTTGATTACATGCTTATATGATTGTTAGAATGCATATTGAAGTTGTTTATGTTGAAGTTATGAGATAAAAGTAGGATGATCTTGCATGATTTAGTATAAAATAAGGATTTAAACATCATAAGGTTTAAATCTAAACAAGATCATCATTTACATCATCCATGTAAAATACTACAACTTAAATATAATTTTCATACATAAGAATGATTTTTATAAGAAATAAACATATGTATTTAAGTTGTAACCACATCAAAAGTGTGTAGTAATCAAAGGGATTACATGCATGAACTTGTTTTAACAACCTACTAAAGTATTGTTTTGAAAAGAATAATGAACATTAAAAACCCTCTTGATTTATTAGGGTTTTTAACAACAAAAATTCATGGATGATGATATGTAGATTATGTTAAATAAATATTAAATGAGTTATTGATGATGATTATGAGTTCAAACAGGTTTTAAATACGTTTTAAAAACGTGGAAAACGTCATAGTTTAGGGGAAACTCTGGCGAAATTTTCTAAAAACCTAAACGTCAGATTAAAGCATGATTAGTGGGGTGATTAGTGGGACTAAATGTGGTTAATAACTTAAAATGTCATTAAGTGGTCTTTAATGACAAGAGTTTTCCCTAAACGACTAAGTGCTTAAATAAAGTCACAAGTATATATTTATAAGAAAAATAAACACTTTTATAAATATATATGTTCTTGTAAGGAAAAATAATACAAAGTGTTGTATGTATAATTGTGCTAATAAATAATATGTATACATGTGTGTATTAGAAACTTAGGTTATTCACAATAGAAATACCCCACCATATACAAAATACAAACACTTGAAATAACACACCAAGTATTGGTAACGTGATAAATATATTTTGTTAAAGCGTCGAAACCATTAATCGGACAATTGAAACAAGGCAACCAATAGGCGGACATCCAAAATTGCACTTTCACGTCGACGACAACGAACGATTCTCGACAAAAACAAACATGTAATAAACAAAGACGACAACGAGTCTAAATATACATTTAGACGTTTAACTTGTTTATATGTTATCGATATGAAAAATCCGTAAAGTTAAGTATATAAAAAGTTAGAAAAATTATAAGAAATTAATAAAAATGGGCTTCATACATATATATATGTGGGCTAGGCCCAATTTGTGAAAACCATATATTAAGGCCCAAATTCCATAAGGTTATGGAAGTGGCCCAAAAATTAATAAAAGCCCAAGAATACAAAAATACATTGGCTAGGCCCAAGAATACAAAAAAATACATGGGCTAGGCCCAAGAATACAAAAATACATGGGCTAGGCCCAAGAATACAAAAAATACATGGGCTAGGCCCAAGGATATAAAAATACATGGGCTAGGCCCAAGGATATAAAAAGACATGGGCTAAGCCCAAAGACAAAAAGACATGGGCTAGGCCCAAAGACAAAAAGATATGGGCTAGGCCCAAGGACAAAAAGACATGGGCTAGGCCCAAAGACAAAAATTTCATGGTCTAGGCCCGGTGAAAAGAAAACATGGGCTAGGCCCAATGACATTTGAAGGGAAAGGCCCAGTTCACACATTGTTTGAAAACAATAATATATATATTTTTAAGAAATATATATATATATAACAATATTCATCAAACAAACAAACTACTGACACTATAATAAGATCTAAGATGTTCAATCATAACAAAGAAGCACATAACAAGAATTCAAGATGAACAACGAGTACAAGGTCTATTGAGACCTGGGTGTCTAATAAACCCATGCGCATGTAGTACATACGTTGTGGACACCGCAAGTTAAACAGTACGACTTATACGAGACGCAAAAACTGTGAGTTCATGTCCCTCTTTTCACTTGTCTAAGTTTGTTTTAAACTTTCGAGGAGTAATGCATGTCAGGTAAAACAGTATGTTAGCTATGAGTTAGCAGATAACAGATCACTGTGCGTAAGTAGGAAATAACAGTAGTAACCATTAATCACTTAGTGACCATGGTGCAAAAGAGGTAGATCTATTGAGTTTGAGACCCGCTCCACTCCTGGTTGGTATACCCATTGGAGTGCTTTTGTGATCCCAACAAGTCAAAGAAGTCTCGGTTTGGTTACTTACTTATGGCACTAGTATGTCAGGGTGTTCGCGACACACTGATAGATCCTAAATTAACTCATTGATGCTAATAACATACTTGGATTTTAATACAGGTTTTCAAAGATGACATTTGGATACGAAAACATTAAACTAAATGAACTCGCCAACTTTATGTTGACTTTTTAAAATTACATGTGTTTAAGGACGCAAGACTTGAGCTGGTGACGGGATCCGGGTATGGGATTGTCAAGACACCGATGTATTATCTTTTGGAGGGTTTGCCTTTTATATCCCAACTTCGTTGGGCATATAGAGATCAAAGCCTCAACATGAAATAGTGATGAAAACACTATCTTATTTTGGTACAATGTCTTTTAAATTATGGTTGTAAGGGTGATTTGAAACTGATAACTATGTGACTTTACCTTTTGATAATTTGTAAATACGAAGTGAAACTTAGGAATGGTATGCAACGTTGTTAATTTACAATGTTTACTATATTGGATGCAATGATTACCTAAGAGTCACACACTTACGCTTCCGCTACAACCAGGGTGTGACAGGCTGGTATTAGAGCTCCGATTGTAGTGAACCGGGGAAAACTTTTTACTAAAAGTTTGGTCTATAATCACTAGGGGCTCACACATGAAAACCAAAGTTTTAAAACATGATAAAAATGTTTTGGAATTAAAACAAAATAACAAAAAGGTTTTCATTGTGTCACTATAACACAAGGATCTATCACCCGAGCTCAACTATGAGTAATGAGCAGAGTCAATACATGAGTAGTCAATAATGGATAGACACAAAACAGTAAGATTCCATGTAATACAGAAGAGAACAATGCGTTGCATGAGAAACGGTGATTTATTTAAAATATATCATAAATTACTAACATGTATATATATGTATTGTACGGATTATTTGCCAGGACCGTGTCTTAAGCATCGAGTTATGAGGAAGACCCAGAGGAGTATATATCCGATGATGGATATGATCCTGCTGCCGAGGCCCAGCCTATAGAGGATGGAGCCGAAGATGGAGACGACGGGGACTTTCAGTCACTATCGTTGATCGATCCTATGGAGGTTGATGCACCCCCAGCAGACGACGTATTGGCCGTCCGTCAGCCACCGCACGACATCATAGTGTATGGTCACCCGGAGGGTGAACACTCTATAGTACATTTGGCCGTGCCCCTTGCTGTGGTCCCGCCCGTGATTGATTTGGATGATGACGATGACGAGATACAAGTGTTCCATGTGGAACACATGGAGGATGACCTGGGAGACAGCAAGGTCTTTGTCGATATCACTATACTAGAGATCCCACCCTCGGATATTCCAGTCGTGGACATCTCATCTACTGATGCTGCTCCTAGTGAGCATGAGGCGGATGATGCTTCATCCGCCGCCCCAGGCACCCCTGCATCCATGTATTCATGCATGCGGCCTCACCTGCCCGCGTCAGTCCGTTCCCTGTTAGAGTCCCAACTCCTGGACCCATTCATTATACAGGACCTGCTCGTCACTACTCTTTGAGTGGCACTCCGCGTGCCCCCGAGCAGCCACAACCGTAATTTTCTGAGAGGTCCACGTATCACCCTATCTTCAATCCATCTGAAGCTGGACCTTCTCATATGCCAGGACCATCATTTTCTGATAGAGTACCACCCATGTATGACCCACGACCCACACCACCTCCAGCAGGTATGTTTACCCCGACAGCTCCATCGGGCATGAGCCCTTCAGACCCTTATCATCCCTCACACTTCCCTCCGATCTCTGTGGATGAAAGAGTGACTTCACACGACCTACAGCTTTCTCTGATCTTTCGTAGGATTTGGGAGATTGAGTCGCAGCGTACTGCTCACGTGTAATATCCGTCAAAAACGGATTTACCAAACCCGCTCCGTTTATCAACCGAACAGTCAGTTAAAATTTTCGTTGCGAATTAAATGCCCAAAATAATTTTAAACGATACATAATCAATTATTATACAGGAATATATAATTCGTTTTTGAAAAACTGTTAAAAATCGCAAAATAAAAATACTTTGTTCCTGCCGGGTTTCGAACCCGGGTCAGTAACCGGTCCGGCAACAACTTAACACACAACACACAAACCACTGCGCCACTGATGCTACTTGTTAATTATTAAGATCATTTAATTCATATCATAACTTTCCGAATTCAAAACCGGCGCCCAAAGTTCAGTCGTCGGAAATCCCGGAAATCTCGCGAGTTTTTAACGACATCTTCCGTTATAACGTAAACATTTACTAAGACATCGGTTATAACCGACGTCTGAGTCCGCGACCAAAGTTATAACCGCCGGAGAAATTCAAACCAATGGATCCAGTTGGAAATCGGACAAAATACATCGACGATTTGTCCTATAAAAACCACCTCGAACTTCTGCAACCCTTTTCGCTCAAAACCGCACCCTTTCTCGGCGAAAACTCACTCTCCGGAATATTTCTGCTCGTCGCCGGAAAACCGAACCTTCCACTTCTAAACCTTACTAAACCCTCTGAGCTTATACCGAAGTCACCCACACCCTTTGTAAGCTTTCTGAAGATTCTATGCTGCAAGACACTCGTCGCCGGAAGGGATTGCTATCGCCGGAGTTCTGCCGGAAAACAGAGGAAAGCTAGTCGGTATACCTCACGCTTATTTTCCTTTCTTTTTACTTCTATCTCATCGGTAATTAACCTAAAACGCTAAAGAAACCTGAATAAAAACTCGAACCAGTCAGACATTATCTCTGGTTAAAACTCAACGAAGAAGACGATGGTAAGGTAGTATATAAGTATAATTTAAATCAAGAAATAACTCGGGTTAGACACACAGTCCAGCGGTGGACTGTGTGCACAATAAACACACAAAGGTCTCGAGTTCGAATCCTGTTTCCACACACGCTGCGTAAATAAAAATGTTCTTTTTTTGTTAACTGAACCGGACTCATTTTATATATATGTTATGTATATTAATAATCGGAAAAATAACCAAGTTAGACACACAGTCCAGTGGTGGACTGTGTGTATGTTTAATCAAAGTGCACGAGTTCGAGTCTGGTCTTCTGCATCGACCCGGACAATTAGTTACCTTTTTAAATAAGTCAGAAATGAAAATAACTAATTTGTGTTTAAGTATAACAAAAATCAGTTAATTTAACAAGTTGTACACATAGTCCAGCGGTGGACTGTGTGTTATCATAACCCACAGGTCCCGGGTTCGAGACCTGTGGAGCGCACCGTCCGATTCACTTAAATTGTTTTAAAATAAAAGGATTTTCTGTTTAAACTAGTTAATATATAAATATAATTAAAAACAGATATATGACGGGTTAGACACGTAGCTCAGTTGGTAGAGCTGCGTGCACGCGTACGGGAGGTCTCGGGTTCGAGCCTCACTCAGCGCACTTATATTCGCACTCGAACCGGTCAACGGTTAGGTCAACGGTCAACCGGTCAAAGTCAACGGTCACTGTAGCAAAAAAATCAAATTTTTTTATTATTTTTATTTAATTATTTTAATTAAAAATACTTAAAAATAACATTTTTAAGGGTAGAAAATAGCCTTAAACTCACAAAAATACACCCAACAATCCTACTAAAATAGATTAATAAAATCCGTTTACTTACCGAACCATAATGATATTTATCTAGGTTAATCTCACTCGTGGTTAAAACCACTTCGCGTGCATTCAACATCATCAACCGAACGCACCCACTGTGAGTGAATCTTACAACTCCCCCTTTTAAATTACACGTTTTGGGGTGTGTCATGTGTCATAAAAATAATTAACTAGTTTATTTAAACTTGTGCCATACCATATCGTGATCTAAATTTAGATTGTTTATATTGTTGTGATTACTTATTTCATTTTGTCAAATTATATGGAATTCATTCATTAAGCCCATCAGTTCCTCGTGGGAGACGAGTTGAACAACGCGTGCCTCAAAACCAATTCATTATTGTTCATGTGTGTATCATTAAGTTTATATTGTTTGTGGTTGTGTCATTCATATTATCATGTTTATGCAATTCATTCATTAGGCCCATCAGTTCCTCGTGAGAGACGAGTAGAGCAACGCGTGCGTCTAAATGTTCCATATTTGTTCATGTGTGCTTTATTTAATATCCAATGATTGTTGAATAAGATTACATCTATTTTTACTCATGTTGGTTGTGCACATATTTCATAATCAATTTAAATAAACTTGTTCAAATGTTTTCCATAGGATTCACTCTCCAACATTATGTTGACCCAAAACCCTTTTACACATGATACAGGTGAACAGGTTGAAGCGAGGAAAACATAGGAAATGCCTTAGAAGAGAACAAAGAAGCTTAGATTGATAGTTAGAACATGTTGTAATTCTTATTGTAAATTTCCATTAAATTGTATTAATGAATATGAAACGCATAATAAATGTCATGAGCTTTGATGATAACCCATTCATGCCCCGATCACCTTTTCCGCTGCGGGTCCGGGTGTGACAGATTGGTATCAGAGCCATGACTATAGGGATATAGGATAGGTTATTAGACCCTTAGAGCCTATACTATAGTCTGCCTAAATTTTAATTGATTAGGTGTTTACATACAAACTTGTGATATTTATTTGTTTCATATTTGTTTACATTTACAGTCAAACATACATGCTTATATACATATTCGTTATACATATATCGATGTTCATGTATTCAATTTATTTTCATACTCTCATTATTCAATGATTTTGTGCAATTTTCAAATCTCATCAAAGTAAGTTCTGCGACGAGCATGTAGTAACTGGAAGGGTACAAGTACCGGTAGTCGGAACGTCCTGTCTAGGTTGGCATTCGTATAAATCCAATATAACGGACCAGTTTGCCTACCTGGGGACTAACGATTAGAGTACGAAGGACCTATTAGGCCAAAGCATGCCACACCAAACGTCGTTCGAACTAACCTACTTTGAGGTGTCACCGTGTCTATACCTGGACACATTCCGAATATCACACGTTGTATACATATTTCTCGATTTTCTCCGGGTTTTAGTGTACGCAACCTGGCAAACCCGTGCGAACCATATGAAAAACCGGTATTCATGGGGGCCCACATGATTACACAGGTAAAGTATGGCGGCATGTAGGGCCTAATGGCGAGCAAAACCCAAGACATCCTATGGATGTAGTAGATTTATTTTTCTATAATTATTTTATGAATGTTCATTCCTAATGCGACCCATGAACCCAAATCGCTCAACAAATGGCTGCCGTAATACCCAACATTGTAATCCAAGTACAACAAGCACTTACCGCTAATCCTGTCAATCAAGCAAACCAAAACATTATCAACTCTCCCTCAAATATCACTAAATGCACCTACAAGCATTTCAAATCATGCGACCCTCCGAAATACAAAGGGACTGAAGGCGTCACCTCTCTCCTCCATTGGCTTGAAGAGATGGAGAACACTTTTCTAAATTGCGATTGCCCTGACGATCGCAAAGTGCGATATGCTACCGGTCGATTATATGGGATAGCACTTACTTGGTGGAATACAGAGAAGGCCAAACGAGGCATCGACGATGCTATGACCTTAACTTGGAACGAATTGAAGGAAATCATGACCAGACGATTTTGCCCAAGGAGCGAAATCAAGAAATTAGAAGATGAATTTTACTCATTGAAGCAAAAGGAAGGAGACCACACCACATACAACAAAAGATTCCTCGAATTACATCAAATGTTTCCCAACATGTTCACTCCCCTCTACCGTTTGATCGAGCACTACATTCGTGGTCTTCCGTCAAAGATTCAAGACCCTGTAATAAGTACCAAGCCTGCAACTTTGGAAGCAGCAATGGAGCTAGCAACAGAGCTCACCGAGAACCGAATCCGAAACAAAGACTTCAAGGAGGAGAAGAAGAAGGATAAAGAATCGACTGAAACCTCCGACTCCACCCAAACCGAATCCCCTTCTCAACCCAATCCTAAGAGAAGAAGAGACGGGCAACTTTTCGCTGCTATCCAACGTAATCAACCAGTTTTACACGCCATACCCATCCAAGCTATCCCAATCACTCAAGTGGCACCCAACTCAACTTACCCAAATAAGAAACCACATCTTGGACCTCACCCTCGATGCAACAACTGTTTTTATCACCATCCCCTTACTTTACCTTGTCGGCTATGTACAACTTGTGGACGCTATGGTCATTTGAGCAAGGTTTGTCGCACCTTTCAAAACCAAAGCTTTTCCCCTACTCAAACCATAAACCAAACCTATCAACAACCCCAATACTCCATGTTCCCATATGCTCGAGCTTGTTTCAATTGTGGCGACCCTACCCACTTTAGAAACACATGCCCTCAATTGGTTAACGTCATCAACACTCAAGCCCAACCAAACCCAGTTAACCAAGTAAACCAAGAAAATCCAACCACTAGGCCACCAGCAAGAGGAAGAGTCTTCAACATCAACGCCAATCTTGTCGAAGATAATGACGGCCCAAACGAAGATACCCAACTAGTCCTCTTCACCGAAAATCCAGATTCAACTCCTATCGTTTAGTTTTATGTTTTTCTTTATCACATAGAACCAAACATAACTTAAGGATAAAGCCAATGAAACTTTGACGAGAATACGGTGGATACGCCGCTGGTACTTCCTATATATAAGTATTCTTGTCAAAGGATCAGAAGCATTATCTGGCGGTTATGAGAGGTTCCATGTGTAGACTATTAGAGTAATTATTGTTTATTGTTTTCAGTATATGCATTTGCCGAGGCCGCAGCTCCCCATCCATGAGGTTGAGCTTGTTCCCCATTTTATTATGCGGTTGAACTGTGGCGTGCCCGCACGATCGGCTCCGTTTGATTGAGCCTTGATCGATCAGTTTATTTTACATTTTCATTACATGCAATACGCTCGGCTCCGTTTGATTGAGCCTTGAGCACACAGACAATTTCATTTTCAGTACATGCAATACGTTCGGCTCCATTTGATTGAGCCTTGAGCGCACAGACATTTTCATTATCAGTATCTTGTGGTTGTGGTGTTTGTAGTAGAGTCGCATAGAACTAACCATAACTTGCGGATAAAGTCAATGAAAATTTGACAAGAATATGGTGGATACGCCGCTGGTACTTCCTATATATAAGTATTCTTGTCAAATGATCGGAGGCATTATCAGGCAGTTATGAGAGGTTTCATGCATAGGCTGTTTGTGTGATTGTTGTTTAGATTAAGTTGTTCATTTTCAGTACATGCAATACGTTCGGCTCCGTTTGATTGAGCCTTAAGCGCACATACAATTTCATTTTCAGTACATGCAATACGTTCGGCTCCGTTTGATTGAGCCTTGAGCGCACAGACAATTTCATTATCAGTATCTTGTGGTTGTTGTATTTGTTGTAGAGTCGCATAAAACTAATCATAACTTGCGGATAAAGTCAATGAGAATTTGACAAGAATATGGTGGATACGCCGCTGGTACTTCCTATATATAAGTATTCTTGTCAAATGATCGGAGGCATTATCAGGCGGTTATGAGAGGTTCCATGCATAGGCTGTTTGTGTGATTAAGTTATTCATTTTCAGTACATGCAATACGCTCGGCTCCGTTTGATTGAGCCTTGAGCACACAGACAATTCAGTAAAATTCAATACGTTCGGCTCCGTTTGATTGAGCCTTGAGCGCATAAATATTTCATTTTCAGTACATGCAATACGATCGGCTCCGTTTGATTGAGCCTTGATCGCACATATATATCTCATTTCAGTATTTTATGTTTGTTGTATTGGTTGTAGAGTTATAGGACTAATCATAATTCACTGATAAAACCAATGAAAATTTGACAAGAATATGGTGGATACGCCGCTGGTACTTCCTATATATAAGTATTCTTGTCAAAGGATCAGAGGCATTGTCAGACGGTTATGAGAAGTTCTATGTAGGATTTATTAGTTTCTTGGTAACTAATCATAAGTTGTGAATAAAACCAATGAAAATTTGGCAAGAATATGGTGGATACACCGCTGGTACTTCCTATATATAAGTATTCTTGCCAAAGGATCAGAGGCATTATCAGACGGTTATGAGAAGTTCCATGTAAGATTTGGTATTGCCTTGGTTTACGTTACATTTATATCATCTTGCTATTTAGAGAAATTGGAATTTTGTTCCATTTCTACATAAACTAACCTCTCCATCATAACAAACGAGAGAGGAACTTCCACCATTCAAACATATATGTTATCAGAATGTGGATTCAAATATTTGCTGTTGTGTTTATTTATGTCAAATATCAGCTGTTGTGTTTATTTATGTTCCGTGTAGGTTGTAGTGTTAGAAGTTTTGCCTTAGGATATAACCATACCCTTCCAAACATATCCAAACTCTTATGCATAATATCACAGTTAGCGAATCAATTCTGCTTATCAACACTTTTACAGTAGGCAACAAAAAGCGATTCCTGTAATAGGGTACTTAACCTTTACAAGGAACGTTACCGCCTCAAACAAAAACTTAAACCCTTACTTTTTCTAAAGCAAGTAACCGGCAAACTAAACACCATCATTCTTTTAGTCAAATATATCACTATTTAAATTTCGGGACGAAATTTCTAAAAAGCAGGGAATACTGTAACATCCGTAAAAAACGTATTTACCAAACCCGCTCCGTTTATCAACCGAACAGTCAGTTAAAATTTTCGTTGTGAATTAAATGCCCAAAATAATTTTAAACGATACATAATCAATTATTATATGGGAATATATAATTAGTTTTTGAAAAACTGTTAAAAATCGCAAAATAAAAATACTTTGTTCCTGCCGGGTTTCGAACCCGGGTCAGTAACCGGTCCGGCAACAACTTAACACACAACACACAAACCACTGCGCCACTGATGCTACTTGCTAATTAATAAGATCATTTAATTCATATCATAACTTTCCGAATTCAAAACCGGCGCCCAAAGTTCAGTCGTCGGAAATCCCGGAAATCTCGCGAGTTTTTAACGACATCTTCCGTTATAACGTAAACATTTACTAAGACATCGGTTATAACCGACGTCTGAGTCCGCGACCAAAGTTATAACCGCCGGAGAAATTCAAACCAATGAATCCAGTTGGAAATCGGACCAAATACATCGACGATTTGTCCTATAAAAACCACCTCGAACTTCTGCAACCCTTTTCGCTCAAAACCGCACCCTTTCTCGGCGAAAACTCACTCGCCAGAATATTTCTGCTCGTCGCCGGAAAACCGAACCTTCCACTTCTAAACCTTACTAAACCCTCTGAGCTTATACCGAAGTCACCCACACCCTTTGTAAGCTTTCTGAAGATTCTCTGCTGCAAGACACTCGTCGCCGGAAGGGATTGCTGTCGCCAGAGTTCTGCCGGAAAACAGAGGAAAGCTAGTCGGTATACCTCACGCTTATTTTCCTTTCTTTTTACTTCTATCTCATCGGTAATTAACCTAAAACGCTAAAGAAACCTGAATAAAAACTCGAACCAGTCAGACATTATCTCTGGTTAAAACTCAACGAAGAAGACGATGTTACGGTAGTATATAAGTATAATTTAAATCAAGAAATAACTCGGGTTAGACACACAGTCCAGCGGTGGACTGTGTGCACAATAAACACACAAAGGTCTCGAGTTCGAATCCTGTTTCCACACACGCTGCGTAAATAAAAATGTTCTTTTTTTGTTAACTGAACCGGATTCATTTTATATATATGTTAAGTATATTAATAATCGGAAAAATAACCAAGTTAGACACACAGTCCAGTGGTGGACTGTGTGTATGTTTAATCAAAGTGCACGAGTTCGAGTCCAGTCTTCTGCATCGACCCGGACAATTAGTTACCTTTTTAAATAAGTCAGAAATGAAAATAACTAATTTGTGTTTAAGTATAACAAAAATCAGTTAATTTAACAAGTTGTACACACAGTCCAGCGGTGGACTGTGTGTTATCATAACCCACAGGTCCTGGGTTCGAGACCTGTGGAGCGCACCGTCCGATTCACTTAAATTGTTTTTAAAATAAAAGGATTTTTTGTTTAAACTAGTTAATATAAATATAATTAAAAACAGATATATGACGGGTTAGACACATAGCTCAGTTGGTAGAGCTGCGTGCACGCGTACGGGAGGTCTCTGGTTCGAGCCTCACTCAGCGCACTTATATTCGCACTCGAACCGGTCAAAGTCAACGGTCACTGTAGCAAAAAAATCAAATTTTTTTATTATTTTTATTTAATTATTTTAATTAAAAATCAATTAAAAGTACTTAAAAATAACATTTTTAAGGGTAGAAAATAGCCTTAAACTCACAAAAATACACCCAACAATCCTACTAAAATAGATTAATAAAATCCGTTTACTTACCGAACCATAATGATATTTATCTAGGTTAATCTCACTCGTGGTTAAAACCACTTCGCGTGCATTCAACGTCATCAACCGAACGCACCCACTGTGAGTGAATCTTACAACTCCCCCTTTTAAATTACACGTTTTGGGGTGTGTCATGTGTCATAAAAATAATTAACTAGTTTATTTAAACTTGTGCCATACCATATCGTGATCTAAATTTAGATTGTTTATATTGTTGTGATTACTTATTTCATTTTGTCAAATTATATGGAATTCATTCATTAAGCCCATCAGTTCCTCGTGGGAGACGAGTTGAACAACGCTTGCCTCAAAACCAATTCATTATTGTTCATGTGTGTATCATTGAGTTTATATTGTTTGTGGTTGTGTCATTCATATTATCATGTTTATGCAATTCATTCATTAGGCCCATCAGTTCCTCGTGAGAGACGAGTAGAGCAACGCGTGCCTCTAAATGTTCCATTATTGTTCATGTGTGCTTTATTTAATATCCAATGATTGTTGAGAAGATTACATCTATTTTTACTCATGTTGGTTGTGCACATATTTCATAATCAATTTAAATAAACTTGTTCAAATGTTTTCCATAGGATTCACTCGCCAACATTATGTTGACCCAAAAACCCTTTTACACATGATACAGGTGAACAGGTTGAAGCGAGGAAAACATAGGAAATGCCTTAGAAGAGAACAAAGAAGCTTAGATTGATAGTTAGAACATGTTGTAATTCTTATTGTAAATTTCCATTAAATTGTATTAATGAATATGAAACGCATAATAAATGTCATGAGCTTTGATGATAACCCAATCATGCCCCGATCACCTTTTCCGCTGCGGGTCGGGGTGTGACATCACGCCAGTACCAGAGTGACACCTCCACCACTATCATCACGGATACCACCCCACCATCATACCCACCTCCATCACCACCACCACTACCTCTATCACCACCATCGACCGCACCTTTCTACTGCCCATTCCATCACTCGTCTTGCCTGTCCGAGGCACGAGTGCAGGAGCTAGAGCAGTTCCAGACCGGATGCTATTAGCTGCATTTCTAGACTTGAGGAGGAGAGGGCCTACTATCACAGCCTGTTTCCAGGCATCATTTCCACCACCGCCTCCACCCTAGTAGCATGTTTGTAGATGTCGTTTGGGGATCAGTTGTACTTTTGATGACTTGGCTCATGAAGACTCTGCCTTGAAGATCCCAGCTTTTGGAAGACAACTTATTGACGTGAAGAAGCAATGTAGTAGAAATTGTACTTTTGTAATGTAAAAACTTGTATCAACTAGGGTTGTATACCCCTAAGTCCCTTTTGGCTCTTCGCGAACAAATTGTAACAAGTTGTCATTGTATAAAAGTGTTTTTCTTTATGTTACATTGTATTTCTTTTATGTTATGGTTGGTTATGTCATGATGTGGTGATATTGTGATTAATGCATTGTGTCGTGGTGATTGTATGATTTATATCTTATGATGTGGCGACTATGTGTATGATGACGATGGGTGTGCGTATGGCATTTACATATATTTATATTTTGGACCAATGCGCTATTGCGTGGATATTGATAAAATAATAATAATAACAAAATGTAATTAAATAATAGTAATAATAAATAAATGAATGATAATGATAACATGAAAGTATTATTCGACTAATGAGAGAGACATATTATGTCAGAAGACGATGCCGCCCCGCAAAAGAAGTTCAAAGAATAAACCCCTACCCACAACACAAGAAGAACTGAACGAGCGCATATCTCAAGCCATCACGCAGTACGAGGCTAATCGCTCCGAGCATAGCGGAGGTACTGGAGGATCAACTTGAGGCAATCCTCCAACAGGTAATTCACAGTTTCTCATAATCACGACACACTCCCATCCATCTTATTCGTGCTACTTACTCATGCTAAAATGGTGTATCCAATGATTTCAGGTTGCACATATAAGCAGTTTCTTGACTGTAAACCTCTGAACTTCGATGGTACCGGAGGCGCTATAGCCTTCTACGCTGGACTGAGAAGACAGAGTCAGTCATCCGAATGAGTAAGTGCGTGGCTGAATTAATAGTCACCTATTTTACCGGACTCTTTGCAGATGGAGCTCTATCATGGTGGAACCTCCAGGTCCAAACCAAGGGCGATGATGCTGCATATGCCCTAACCTGGGAGGAATTAAAGGAGATGATGAAGAAGAAATATTGTTCCAGATCAGAAATTCAAAAGTTAGAGACAGCATTCTGGAATCTGAAAATAGTCGGTTCAGACGTTTCTGAGTATACACAGCGATTCCATGATTTATCCCGGGTGGTGTCGTATCTAGTGGAACTGGAATTTAAACGAATTGAGAGGTACATTTGGGGACTTGCCCCCCGAAATTCTGAGTTTGGTTACCTCTTCGAAACCCACAGAGATTGGTGAAGCTATTGAGCTAGCGGTCAGTCTGACCGAAGAGGTTGTACGTCAGGGGAAGTTGCCTAAGCATGCTGGAAGCAAGAAAGAATCTGCTGAGGAGGCCACTGATTCCAACAAACAGAAATTCTCTCATTTTAAGAAAGGCTCTCATGGTAGCCATCACAATAACAAGAGACAAGCCCCGAGGGAAGTTAAGGAAGCCAAGGCATATGTTACCACAACTGCAGTTAAGAAAGCTTATACTAGGGACACACCAAAATGTCCCAAATGTCCTTTTAACCACCAGGGGAATGTCGAGGCCTCAAGTGTGGAAAGTGTGAAAAAATCGAATATCGCACCGAGGTGTGCCGAGCCAGCACTGGAGATCAAGTTTGCTATGGTTGTGGAGAAAAAGGACATTTCAAGAAGGACTGACCTAAAGCGAATCTGGCACGGGGAAGAGCATTTGTAATTGGAGCGAAGGATGCTCGTCAGGATCCAAACGGGGTCACCGGTCCGTTCCCTATCAATGATCACTTTGCATCTATTCTTTTTTATACCGGGGCAGATTTCAGTTTTATTTCTAAAGAGTTTAGAGATATACTTGGGGTAAAGTCGAGTAAAGTAGATGTTCCCTACTCAATTAAGCTAGCTAATGGAATATTAGTAGAGTCGAAGGAAATATTAAAGAAATGTAAGTTAGAATTGGGTGAACGGAAGTTTGATATAGATCTATTACCAATTCAACTGGTTAGTTTTGATGTTGTTATTGGGATGGATTGGCTATCCAATAATCGAGCCGAGGTTATATGTCATGAGAAAATCATTTGCATCCCCTTATCCAACGGAGAACATTTGTTGATTCACGGGGAAAAGCTTGATACACCTCTTCGAATCATAAATTGCATGAAAGCACAGAAGCGCTTGAGGAAAGGATACATCGCCTTTCTTGCCCACGTGGTGGATAAGAAGGCCGAGGAGCGCAAGATTGAAGACATACCAGTAGTGAGGGAATACCCCGAGGTCTTTCCAGAAGACTTGCCGGGACTACTCCCACCGCGACAAGTCGAATTCCGTATCGACTTAGTGCCAGGAGCTGCACCTGTGGCAAAAGCTCCATACCGTTTAGCGCCCTTGGAAATGCAAGAATTATCTACGCAGTTGCAAGAGCTGCTAGACAAAGGTTTCATACGACCGAGTTCTCGCCTTGGGGAGCTCCAGTGCTGTTCGTGAATAAAAAGGACGGAACATTTCGCATGTGCATCGATTACCGAGAGTTAAACAAGTTAACTATCAAGAACTGGTACCCATTACCACGGATCGATGATCTGTTCGATCAGTTACAGGGATTGAGTTTTTACTCGAAGATTGATTTAAGATCCAGATATCATCAGTTGAGAATCCAGGAGGAAAGTATTCCCAAGACGACGTTTAGGACTCGTTATGGTCATTACGAGTTCCTCGTTATGCCTTTTGGCCTTACGAACGCCCCTGCAGTGTTCATGGATTTGATAAACCGGGTGTGTAAGCCATACCTTGACAAATTCGTGATCGTATTCATAGATGATATTCTGATATACTCACGAACCGAGGAAGAACATGGAAAACACCTGAGAATTATTTTGGAATTGCTAAAGAAAGAGCAATTATTTGCCAAGTTCTCGAAATGCGAATTTTGGATTCGCGAGGTACAATTTCTCGGTCACGTGGTGAACGAAAACGGAATACATGTTGACCCTTCAAAGATCGAGGCTATAAAGAATTGGAACACGCCAAGAACCCCCACGGAAATACGACAATTCTTGGGCTTAGCGGGATATTACAGGAGATTTATTGAGAATTTCTCCAAGATTGCAGAACCACTAACTTCGCTTACCCAGAAGGATAGGAAGTTTGATTGGGGAGAAAAGCAAGAATCGACATTCCAAGTATTGAAAGAGAAGCTATGCAAAGCACCAATACTATCCCTCCCGGACGGTACCGATGACTTTGTGGTGTACTGTGATGCATCACATCAAGGTTTGGGTTGCGTGTTAATGCAATGAGAAAAAGTCATCGCGTACGCGTCTCGACAATTGAAAGTTCATGAAAGGAATTATACCACACATGACCTGGAGCTAGGTGTCGTGGTATTTGCCTTGAAGATCTGGCGTCATTATCAATATGGCACTAAGTGTACCATATTCACAGACCATAAAAGTCTTCAACATATATTCAATCCGAAGGAACTGAATATGCGCCAACGACGTTAGGTGGAACTGTTGAATGATTATGACTATGAGTTTAAGTATCACCCGGGTAAAGCAAATGTTGTAGCAGATGCTATGAGCAGAAAAGAACGAGTCAAAACATTACGGGTGCGAGCTATAGAGATGACAATCCAGACGAACTTCACAAATCGAGTGCGTGAAGCACAGCAACCAGAAAACATTCCAGCTGAATCATTAAAGGGAATGGAAAACCAATTGGAACCAAACAAGGATGGAACCTTATATTTCATGGGAAGGATCTGGATTCCCTATTATGGGGAGTTGCGAGACTTGGTGCTGGACGAAGCACACAAGTCCAATTATTCGATACACCCAGGATCGGACAAAATGTACCAGGATCTGAGAGAGTATTATTGGTGGCCTAATCTCAAGAGAGATGTTGCGACCTATGTTGGGAAATGCCTAACTTGTGCAAAGGTCAAGGCCGAATACGAAAAGCCATATGGGCTATTACAACAACCAGAGATCCCGGTTTGGAAGTGGGATCAGATATCGATGGATTTATTAAAGCTACCACGGACCTCTCGAGGTCATGACATGATCTGGGTTATCATCTACCGGCTGACCAAATCAGGTCACTTCCTACCCATCCGCGAGAAAGACAGCACGAAGAAACTAGCGGAACTGTACCTGAAGGAGATTGTGGCACGTCATGGTGTGCTAATCTCGATAATCTCTAATAGAGATAGTCGGTTGGTGTCGCGTATCTGGCAATCATTTCAAAGTTCATTTGGTTCTCGCTTGGATTTAAGCACAACCTTTCACCCGCAGACCGATGGTCAGAGCGAGCGAACCATTAAACATTAGAAGACATGCTTCGGGCATGTGTGATGGATTTAGGCGGAAACTGGGATACTCATTTACCATTGGTAGAGTTTTCCTACAATAACAGTTATCACACCAGTATCAAGGTCGCGCTCTTCGAAGCACTATATGGACGAAAGTGCCGATCGCCATTATGTTGGGTGGAAGTCGGTGACAAACAACTCATTGGTCCCGAACTAGTACAAGAGACCACAGACAAGATATTTAAGATACGATCAAAGCGGCCCGAGATAGACAAAATAGCTACGCGGATCGGAGACGCAAACCATTATCCTTCGAGGTTGGAGACAAAGTATTCTTAAAGGTCTCACCTTGAAAAGGCGTAGCTAGATTTGGGAAGCGCGGAAAGCTCAACCCAAGATATATCGGACCTTTTGAAATTCTGGCAAAGATTGGTACAGTGGCTTACAAGTTAAAACTGCCAGATGAACTCAATAACGTACATGACACATTTCATGTGTCCAATCTGAAAAAAAGTCCGACTAATGACACAGTTATCATCCCAGCGGAGGAAATTCATGTTGATGAAAAGTTACAATTCACCTAAGAACCAGTTGAAGTCAAGGACTGGAAGGTCCAAAAGACAAGAAGAAGCCAAATCAAACTGGTGAAGGTATGCTGGAACTCGCGTCACAGTCCCGAGTATACGTGGGAGCGTGAAGATCAAATCAAATCAAAACACCCCCACCTGTTCTAGAAGACTCCTTCAGTGGATGCCTCAAGCTGAATTTCGGGACGAAATTCTTTTTAATAGGGGGAGTATGTGACAACTGGCAAATAACTGGAACTTCCGTACAATGTAATCACTAATTTCATCTTATAATTTCATGCATAATTATCATAATTTAAATTCAAAACTGAGTCGTACGCTATTAGGGCAAGTAAATCTGATCATAACATATACTGGTTTCTGTTATGACGAGAAACAGACCAAAACAATACCATAAAAGAGTTGGTAGAAAGTGCTGAATGCACTAAATGCGGTGACACTAACCATGTCGGAAAACCGTCTGAAACGAATCCGATCAAGAAATGACGACATGTTAATGCCATCCCTGAGTCCATATACACATGAAAATACATATTTGAGAACAACTATTAAAATAATACATATCTTTCTGGTATAACGCCTAAATTGCAAAATTGTCCTTTTCGACCAAAAAGGCGACAAATGATAATTTGTCCGCAAGACCGATTCGGAGGATTCCAGATGTCAAGATAAGAATAAAACAATGCTAAACATCCTAAAATAATGTGAGAATAGCAAAAATGCACCTAACACATCGTTTCCGGTCATTCGGCAAACAGTGCACAATTCGACCGGAAAGCGGCCGATCGTCGAAACGGCGAATATTTTAGTGGCCGGTAGCCTCATTCGAGCGTCTAGTGAACTAGTTAAGCATAATTTCGAACTCGGAAACCATTCAACTAACATGAGGTCATGGAAACACAACTTTCGGAAAAGTTCGACGGCGGATCATAAAAGTGCCGATATCGATCGAACGGTCGAACGGAAGACATATCGGCAACCCTAATTCATCGTGTATTCATCTAGCGAACTAGTCGTGAATATTTTTGGACCGGAAATGCACTAATTTAAAATCATATTAGTTGTGGTAATCAAAATCAAACGCTTCCGGTAATAAATATATAGTTCCGTTTATTAGCGAATATTTTGATGATGAACGATCTAGCGACATATCTGTCATCCGAAACTTATATTGGAAGATCATATGGATTAAATGCCATATAATTACACCATAAACACAAGTTATACGCTTAAGATGCTAGGAGATTAACCCTAATCACCATAACTATTTAATCACCAAAATATCTTATAAAATAACATGTGATATAAATTAAACTTACACTTTACCCCCTCCCAAATTGACGGTCACAAGGTGGGTCCCACCCCCTTGATTTTGTTTGAAAAATTGAGATTCTAAGTATGGATCTTGATTAGTTGATGGACATGATAAATTATGGAAATATATGTGAAATTATAAAGAAGATCTCATCATTTTCTTCTTCATAACTTGCAAAATTTTCTCTTGTTCTTTCCCCCCACCCCACGGCTCCATATAGCCACCATAGAACCACCATTAAGCCACCACAAACCACCACTTTAATCACACTTTGAAGCTTGATCAAGCCCCTTTAAGAAGCATTCAAGGATGGAGCTCATTAGGATCTTCTAAGGAGCTTTTTTTTCTTCTAAATATTCAAGAATCTTGTGCACCTATTGTGAGCTAATCTCCTCCATAATCTAACTTATCTTTATGCTTAGATTAGCAGTGTACAAGTTGATCATCTTGAAAATCAAGAAAAGATACATCAAAAACCCTAAAATACAACATAATATTAACAATAAATATTGATTATATTGTGTTGATTACATGCTTATATGATTGTTATAATGCATATTGAAGTTGTTTATGTTGAAGTTATGAGATAAAAGTAAGATGATCTTGCATGATTTAGTATAAAAATAAGGATTTAAACATGAGAAGGTTTTAATCCAAACAAGATCATCATTTACATCATCCATGTAAAATACTACATCTTAAATATAATTTTCATACATAAGAATGATTTTTATAAGAAATAAACATATGTATTTAAGTTGTAACCACATCAAAAGTGTGTAGTAATCAAAGGGATTACATGCATGAACTTGTTTAAACAACCTACTAAAGTATTGTTTTGAAAAGAATAATGAACATTAAAAACCCTCTTGATTTATTAGGGTTTTTAACAACAAAAATTCATGGATGATGATATGTAGATTATGTTAAATAAATTTTAAATGAGTTGTTGATGACGATTATGAGTTTAAACAAGTTTTAAATACGTTTTAAAACGTGGAAAACGTCATAGTTTAGGGGAAACTATGGCGAAATTTTCTAAAAACCTAATCGCGATTAAAGGATGATTAGTGGGGTGATTAGTGGGACTAAACGTGGTTAGTAACTTAAAACGTCATTAAGTGGACTTTAATGACAAAAGTTATCCCTAAACGACTAAGTGCTTAAATAAAGTCACAAGTTTATATTTATAAGAAAAATAAACACTTTTGTAAATATATATGTTCTTGTAAGGAAAAATAATACAAAGTGTTGTATGTATTGTGCTAATAAATAATATGTATACATGTGTGTATTGTATATGTATGTATTAGAAACTTAGGGTATTCACAATAAAAATACCCCACCATATACAAAATACAAACACTTGAAATAACACACCAAATATTGGTACGTGATAAATATATTTTGTTAAAGCGTCGAAACCATAAATCGGACAATTGAAACGAGGCAACCAATAGGCGGACATCCAAAATTGCACTTTCACGTCGACGACATAAATGATCTCGACGAAAACAAACATGTAATAAACAACGCCGACAACGAGTCTAAATATACATTTAGACGTTTAACTTGTTTATATATTATCGGTATGAAAATCCGTAAAATTAAGTATATAAAAAGTTAGAAAAATTATAAGAAAATTTTTATAATAAAAATGGGCTTCATACATATATATATGTGGGCTAGGCCCAATTTGTGAAAACCATATATTAAGGCCCAAATTCCATAAGGTTATGGAAGTGGCCCAAAAATTAATAAAAGCCCAAGAATACTAAAAATACATGGGCTAGGCCCAAGAATACAAAAATACATGGGCTAGGCCCAAGAATACAAAAAATACATGGGTTAGGCCCAAGGATACAAAAATACAAGGGCTAGGCCCAAGGATATAAAAGACATGGGCTAGGCCCAAAGATAAAAAGAAATGGGCTAGGCCCAAGGACAAAAAGACATGGGCTTGGCCCAAAGACAAAAATTACATGAGCTAGGCCTGGTGACAAGAAAACATGGGCTAGGCCCATGACATGTGAATGGCAAGGCCCAGTTCACACATTGTTTGAAAACAATAATATATATATTTTTAAGAAATATATATATAACAAAATTCATCAAACAAACAAACAACCGACACTATAATAACATTCTAAGTTGTTTAATCATAACAAAAAAGCACATAACAAGAATTCAAGATGAACAAGGTGTACAAAGTCTATTGAGACCTGGATGTGTAATAAACCCATACGCATGTAGGTTACATACGTTGTGGACACCGCAAGTTAAACAGTACGACTTATACGGAACGCAAAAACTGTTAGTTCATGTCCCTCTTTTCACTTGTTTTAAGTTTGTTTTAAACTTCCAGGGGAAATACATGTCAGGTCAAAACAGTATGTTAGCTATGAGTTAGTAGATAACAGATCACTGTGCGTAAGTAGGAAATAATAGTAGTAACCATTAATCACTTAGTGACCAAGGTGCAAAAGAGGTAGATCTATTGAGTTTGAGACCTGCTCCACTCCTGGTTGGTATACCCATTGGAGTGCTTTTATGATCCCAACAAGTCAAAGAAGTCTCAGTTTGTTTACTTACTTATGGCACTAGTATGTCAGTGTGTTCGCGACAAACTGATAGATCCTAAATTAACTCATTGATGCTAATAACATACTTGGATTTAAATACAGGTTTTCAAAGATACATTTGGATAAGAAGACATTAAACTACATGAACTCGCCAACTTTATGTTGACTTTTTAAAATTACATGTGTTTCAGTACGCCGGACATGAGCTGGTGACGGGATCCGGGTATGGGATTGTCAAGATATGGATGTATTATCTTTTGGAGGGTTTGCCTTTATATCCCAACTTCGTTGGGCATATAGTGGTCAAAGCCTCAACATGAAACAGTGATGAAAACACTATCTTATTTTGGTACAATGTCTTTTAAATTATGGTTGTAAGGGTGATTTGAAACTGATAACTATGTGACTTTACCTTTTGACGATTTGTAAATACAAAGTGAAATTATGAATGGCATGCATCGTTGTTAATTTATAATGTTTACTATATTGGATGCAATGATTACCTAATAATCACACACTTGCGCTTCCGCTATGACCAGGGTGTGACAGCTGGTCTTGAAACTTCATCTTTAAATTTATCATCTCTGTTTGAACCAATTCTTTGATATCCCAGAACGGCAAGGATTTGATGTTGCGTATATCTGAAATATTGAATTCCAAACTCCCTCTTCAACGCATATATGTTCCGTTCCTCGATCCACCCCCAGCTTATAATATCCCCTAAAGATATGTTAGCATCACGTGTGAAAAATGCTAGGCGACATTTAAACTTTCGCACGGTTGGTACATTTCGAAACCACTTCTTCCTCTCCTCTGCTATTTCAGCACTAGACATTTGATGAGGAATTGTTCCTTCTTTTGCAGCTTCAGCAACCTTTCTCTTCAACATATCAAAATTCTCAGCTGCAAATAACTCAGCGAAAGTTGGGGAATCATCTGTACTCTGATAAGCTAGATTTGCATCGTCATCAGAATAATCTTCCATAACAACTCTATCGTAATCATTTGCGTGTTCAACATTTTCAAATACGTACTCGTTTGGATCAAATGCGTCTATCTCATTCAACTCATTTTCGAAATCAACTTCGAAATTTTCTTCCCTTACTCCCAACATCTTAGCTATCTCTTCCTTAGTATAACAACGAACAAATTCGCCCTCTTCCACATCATGCTCAAGATAAAATACTTTAGGTTTCTGCAAGATAGGAACGGAAGATAAATCTATCTCCGGGAAGATTCTTGTCTGCTGAGCATCAACAGATTCATCAACTCTATCATTCCCTCCTTCCTCTGTAGGCTGATTAATATAGTCATCAAGGTACACAGATAAATCAATTTCTTCATTAACGCTCGTTTCAGTAACCCGTATTCCCGTACCTCCTATATTATCATCATTATCATCATCACTATCAGAACTACTAGAATCATCATCAACTATCTCTACATCCTCATTCTCAGCTTCCTCTTCGAATTCCTCAACAACTTCCTCTATCGCTTTTTCAAGCTTTTTCTTTAACAACCATTCATGATGCCTTTGAGACAGATCTAACAAGTGAATAAACTTGTTCGGCTCTTGATAAACCACGATATTTGTGCATGTAACTGGCACAGATTCAGCTTCTGGCTCAGTTTGTTCAATGATAGGATCCTCAACAACTTTAGCCTTTTCTTTACCCTGGGCGTCAGACTGTTCTTTCGCTAGACGTTCTCTCTCGGCAACACGTTCGCAAGCCGCTGTACGTTCAATTTCGTCAATCACAGCCGCTATATTCACACCCAGTTTCTTCTCCAAAATATTCTCATATAAGAAGTCTCTCTTCCTCATACTCAGCCATTCTCGATCTCAATCTTTCATTCTCCGAGACAATACTTGCTAACATAGCTTCAAGGTGCTGTTTATATTCAGATAAAACATTAACATGCTCAAGCAACGCTTGTTTTTCTGCAGTTAACACATTCATCTGTTCTTGTAGCTCGGATATTCTCACTGTGTTTAGCAAAACTTATTTTTTAAATTCGTCCACCCATGGATCATTGAAAGTAAAATTTTCACCCCCCGATATATCACCAAAATCAAAATCGAAGTCAAAATGGGGTTGTGAAGTCTGAGAAGAACGTGATGGTTGTTATGGTGTTGGCTGCTGTTATGGCGTTTGCTACCGTTGTTGTGGTGTTGACTACTGTTGCGGTTGTTGCGGTGTAGATTGTGACGGTGATTGAGGAGCTTGTTGTTGTGGTGAAGTCGGTATTTTTTGCGTAGGCTCAACCACAATTTCTTCAGTTGTTTGGTCTGAAGTAGTCTCTTTAGATCGAACTGTGGGAGACTCTCTTAATGCAGGACGTTTAAGCCTTCTTTGTTTCTTCTTAACAGGAGTTCGAAATGGTGTATCAGGATCAGAATCTGATGGGACATAAGTCGTATCATCTTCTCCTGTTGCTTTACGTTTACGTTCTTCAGCTTTTCTTTTCAACTCGGCTTGGCACTTTTTCTCTAGCTTCTATGCTCGTTTCTTCTCACAAGCCATTCTTTCATCAGAATCTGTGCTCGAAGATGAGACATCTTCAGCTTCATTTTCTTCCCCTAATGCTTGGCGTTCAATATCTGCTGCTATATCTTTAATATTTTCTTCTGTGTCTGGTTCATCTCGCAAACCAAAACTCTTAGAAGTAGCTTTCTTTTTTGGTTGTGCCGGTGCAGAAGTAGAAGTGGTAGCTTTCCGTTTAGCACCTTTCTCACCATCTTTAATAAACCAAGGACTACGCTTCACAATAAACCCAGATAAAGCAGTTAATTCCTGACTTTCATCACCACTGTCGTCCTTTCTCCACTTGCAAAGTGCCGGAGAGATATAATCTTTATCTATGACTGCACCGAAAACAGGCTTGGCATTAGGAAAAGCTTTCAGATGCAAATTCATCTTTTTCAGTGTAGATATGTCCATATGTTCCAATCTCATAATATCCTCCTTCTTTTTCTCTAGATCCGGATGTAAATAATCTAATATCATCTGTACAAATCTCGGATACTGCAAGAATTTCTCACGCTAGATGTTCTGTACCATCTGTGTAAAAATAACTTTAAAAAAGTTCTACGGCAAATTCAGAATCAACACTGTAATCATACACATTGGTAGTTGACAAGATCATCATATCATCCTTTCATGTGACTAAGGGCATGATCAACTACATGTGCGAGAAACGAAATGGTGCGCTCAAATTCCCTTTCTTAAAAGGTACAGCATTAACGAATCCGGCATATCCCATTCTATAAAAACATCCTTTAACCATATATTCAGAAAAGCCCGTAGGATAATCATTGTCTTTGAAATCTAGAACTGTGTGAATCAACTCCTCAGTAATATTTACTAAAATATCAACATCGTCAATCTTAACAGCAGAAACAATCGCGTTATCTTCAACACTATACTCAGTAGTGTTCCAAAAATATTCAACATGTGATTTGTAAACAGTATGTCTATCAATTAGAGCCTTCATAATCTGAATACGTGTAAGAAACCTAATATGTCCCGGTACGCGGCAATCTCAGGAATAGTTTTATCAGTCAAGCAACAGATGTTGTGGAACGGTGAAAAGGACGACTTCTTGACCTGTACACAGAGATAACAACAAACCATTAGAAAATTTTCAAACATTTCAAAAAACATAACACATCATTCGTACGAACTATAGCTTTGTACGAATCAACCACTTAGCAAATTTTCACAAGTTTGAAACAAACATCATTCGTACGGATCACTACTTCGTACGGATGATTCCAAAGTTAAAAAAATTTCAAAGTTTGTCCAAACTTGCTTCGTACGAACACAACTTCGTACGAATCAGTAGCACTTAGGGTAAATTTTTTCATTTAACTTTTAAGAATTGCTTTGTAAGAATCAGCCCTTCGTATGAATGAAAATAATAGAATTTTGAAAACCCTTGCTTCATACGAAACACTTCTTTGTATGAATCTTGAATCGTTCCAAAATTACCAAGTTCAATCCGATCCTAAAACTTGTAGATTTTATCAAATTGATAGTTGATTTACGGGTTATAAGGGCCGATATTAACATTTTTGTGATCAATTTTAAGTTTGACCGGTCCAAAATCCCTAAATCTATGTTTTAAGTCCGACTGGTTCAATTTCGGCATTATAACGACTTGGTTTCAGCAAAATTACCTTGCCCGTTGCAAGAGGTGTGCTAACCACCTCCCCAATGTAATAAGAATCAAAATGTGTCAACAAGTGATGATTTCAGAACAAGTTCGCAAAAACTTCTCTCTAGTTTGCACAACAGTTGTCACAATAACATAAATTTATTTCGTATGAAGTATGTGAACTTATATACTAGTCCGGGTTGCTTCGTATGAAACATCATTTCGTGCTAAGTAACCAAACTTTCTTCTTACGAATTTAGTATACTTCGTACAAAGCATTCTGAAACCTTTTATAAAGATTTTGATTTTTGATTTTTAATTTTTATATTATTCAATTTTATCTGTTTAAAACCCACTTGGTTAACCAAGTCCAAGTTAATGACCCTGCACATATTAAACACGGTTTTCCATCCACAGACTCAGACGTTGACTCGTTTACCTCATTGCCACTAGCCATGCAAGCTTTAATGATGTGTTCTTACAACTTCTCCATCTTCTCATTGGCTTTTTCCTCATCAACTAGCTTCTTTTGCTCTTCTCCTGATGAATGTTGGCTTGGTGCAAAATAACATGCAAAAGTTTTTAAAATATCAATAGGCAAAAGGTGTTTGAATGGACTGTTCAAAAGCTCCTCCTCCTCTGATGAAGTGTGATAATAGAAATCCTCATCATCAGGACCCTCGTCAAAGGATGCCCTTGATTCTTCTTCAGGTTCCTCTATAATCTCAGCAACCAAACCAAGCTTTCTCCCTTAGAAATATATTTGTTCCAGTTGAAGCGCTAATCTTCTTGAGTAACAACCAGTGCTTTATCTTTGGTTTCTTGCTGTTTATCTTCAATCGGCACCATTCGTGTTCTTGGCTGGGGACGATGGTAGATTGCTCTCTTGTAATAATCATCAGTATAAGGGTTATGGTTTCCTTGAACCTCTCTGTTCGGACATTCACGTTTGAAGTGTCCTTTCTCCCGACATTTAAAACAAGTAACTTTGGATCTATCAAACCCCAAGTTTTCCATCTAGATCTCCCAAGTTGTCTTTGCCTGTTATCTCCATGAATCTCTGTGCGCGACGAACAATCGATGCCATACACCACTTGATATCAATCAGGTCCATCTCAACCGATTTTCCCTGCGACTAAACTATCATAAGACTCGAGCACTGAAGCTAGTAAAGACATGTGCTGCTTCGTGGTCTTCTCAACAAAATTCTGTGTATTCTGAAAATCCACAACATGTTGCACTGCAAGACTCTATGATTAGGATGAGATGATGAAGTAGTCTAGTTGATCTGGGGTTGATTTGTACCATAAGATGATTGTGGGCTTGAAGGCGTGTTAGGATCAACTGATGGAAATGATTGAAAGCCACTGTTCTGATTTAATGGTGGTGAACTTTGCGAACTGAAGGCGCTGAAAGCTATCTGGATTTTTGGTGACTGAATTTGAGCAGTAGAACTGTTCTTGAAGTACAGATTAACATCTTGTTGTACTTGGACGGTTTTGTTCTTTGCCATCTTCTGCATATCGAGTTCTTGTCCTTCCATCCTTTCAATGAAACGCGGAATTTCCATACTCGGTTCCATTCTTCAGTATGGTCAGATAAGTAGACCATTCGCCTTGTGGAAGAGAATCAGCCAACTTATCAACAAGTTCTTCGTTGGTCTTTATAATTCCCATTCTTTTCATCTGAACCACCAAATGACAGTATATCTCAATCAATTGCTTCACAGTTTCACCTTTAATCAATGTGAAGATATCAAACTCTTTACTAAGCAACACCCTTTTACCCTTGCGGAGTTGAGCACTTCCCTGAAACTTTAAACGGAGAGCATTCCACAATGATTGAGCATCATTATTGTGTTCAAGTAACGCCAGGATATCTTCTTTAATGGATTGTTGTAGAATATTCATCGTTTTCTTCTCGTTGATGAATCTTTCCCTTTCAACATCTGAAAATTGAGCAAGAGACTTCTCGAGGCCATTTTCACCTACCGGCGCTTGATATTTAGCTTCAATCGCAAACCAGCAAGTAAAGTGATTTGCCTGGACCCAATTCATGAACCGCTCACTCCAGCTATCGAAGTCTTCTAGATTCATTAACTTTGGCAGTTTAGTCATTGTTCCCATCTCGTTTTCGAGATTTAAGTTCTGAGTCACAGCGTTCATAACAGCCGATATAGCGAATGCGTTGTAAAATTCTTCAGACATTTTCTGTTAAAATTCAAAAAAACACACTTTTTGAACAAACTGATTAGTGTGGAAAAATTCCTTCATGCGGATGAGATCCGTTCGTACGAACCAGAAAATTTGTAAGAACAAGATAATTGTCACAAAACAATTACTCGTGCGAACAAGATTCGTTCGTGCGAGTGATCAAGGTTCGTTCGTACGAGTGAGATGCTCGTACGGGTGTAAGGTTTGTGCCAATCACACTTGTAAATTTTGAAATTTGTAAATTTTAGGAACTTCTGGTAACTTGTTCGTACGAATGGTTCAAATTTTAAGAAAGTTGATTGTACGAGTGGTCCTTCTACTCGTACAAAACAGCTACATCTCTAAACGGATGAATTTTACAGATTTCGACATGATTAAGCCCAATTTTAGGTCTGAATTTGTTAAGGATTGATTAGAATATAGTTTAACATGAATTCCTAGAATTCTAGTCCATTTCGTCCGTAAATTCGTCCAAAATCCAGTTCAGTTCGGGAATGTGTAGAAGATGAAGATTAATCCAAGTCTGAAACAGCTGATAGACTGCAATTACTTGTTGTTTCTCAGTAGATCAGATCCCAAAGCGCTGATACCACTTGTGAACGAGGATCGGGCATCTCCGATGAGTAACTGATATGATCTAACTCAACTAGCAGAGGCGGAATTCATTGCTAGAGAGGTTGATAAAACAAACAAGATAGAATTTACTGTTTAACTGCTCTGTTGTATTCAAAGACATGCAAAGTATAGACACGAGTAAAAAAACTAGTAGGGCTTTGTTGTACTATCTGAATTAACTTACTAGCTATGACACAACACTCCTCTATTTATAGGTCGACATGACTCGTACTAGAGTGTGTGTTAAACAGAGATGTGCTTCGTACGAACAGCTGATCCGTACGAGCTATTGCCACCTTGACTCGCTCGTACGAATCATACAAAAAGGTAAAATAACATTTATCATATATACATTCAACATTAAAGCCCTATAAACAATACAGACACATCCTAGTCGTAGGCAATAGATATAACGCATCACCATAGAGATTGTGTGGCCACACTAGGTATGATCACAAAAATGAGTGTAGTTTAATTTTTAAAGAATAGAATCTTCAGAGTTAATATCTAGATGCTTGTTTCACGCAAGTCTAGTCATTTTAGATTTGTAAATGAAATAGGAATAATAATATTATTACAAAATAGTCAAGTGTTCATGATTTTTTGTTGACAAACAGAAAGCGTAAAAGTTTAAGTGTTTATGAGTGCATTGACATCGGCGCAAGCCTTGTTATCGCGTCCACGGGTTGGATTATTAACAAGCGTCGGGTACTTGTTTTGGTAGTAAGTAAGATCGCTCCAATTGAAGCAGGTTACAAATGGGTAATGAGGTTGAACAAGTAATGTAGGAGGAGGAGGTGTGACGGGTTGAGCAGAGGTAGCTTGGTTTTGGATGGAGGCAACACAACAAGTGGCGGTTAAGTGGCTTAGAAGACTCCAATTAGAGCACCAAGGGCATGAAAGGTGAGCTTGGTGGTGATAGTTGCAACGGTTACACGAAGGTGCTTTTCCTCTATACAGCCTCTTAGCGGGTAGCAGGGCAACCTGATTAAAAGGTTTCTTATGATTATTGGAAGGTCCAACTTTTGGTGCCTTAAGATTAGTATCAACATTTTTCTTTTTTCTTCCTTGATGAAGGTTTCCATCCTTAACATCGAGGTTTGTTAAGGTTGCAGCTATCTCAATGGTCCCATTAAGTATTACAGCTATTTGTTGAGCGATCGTGGTAGCAAGTTCGGAATTTTGGACATTGCTTTGGTTTTTAGGTCGAGGTGGCATCTTTGAAAAAAAAGAGATACAAGTGAAAACGTAGACGAGTGAGATCCACAAGAAAATTATAAATTTAAAAAGGAATACCATAATGAAGTGAAAATTTTGATTGGCATGAGTTCAAAAATCTTGTTTTTTCGGATTTAGGAAAACAGGGTTGCAGATTGGTTTTGAAAGAAGAAAGCTTGATAGATGAGTTTTAATAAAAATCGAATGAGAAAATAAAAACTAAGTTAATGGTTTGTGTTATTTATAAATTCTTTATACTTGAAAATTTATTTTAAGATAAAATATTTTTAATTGAACCATTTGAATAAAGAAACTATGTAAATAAAAATTCTTAAATTTTCTTCCAAACGAAAAAAATCGTAAATATGAGAGAAGTAAATATACAAGCGTATTTGAAAACATGTTACTGAAGGTAATTCATTTTGAAGGTTTCGAATAAAAACATATTACCGAAGGTAATATGGTGGAGCAATGACACAAGGGTCGTAATGGTTTGAAAACATTAGACTAATTAAGGTGGATGGGTATTAAATAATGTTTTGGGAAGACATGCTTTAGCCTGTAAGTGGACACTTACCCCAAGAGTTCCTAGGTAAGAATGACTAGTCCGATTATGTGGATTTGTACGATCACTCTACCCTTAGACAGGAAACTTGGAGTACAGGCGATCAACCTTCCGGATTGCATGTGTTCACATTATTAAAACCCAAGATTTCGACGAGATTTTTGGAAAAAATATTTCGAGGCTTAAAGCCTTGATATTTAAGAATAATCATCTAAGGCTAGACGATTTGTAAATTATAGAGTGACTACAGCAAGGATGGGGATGAACATTAGGATATGGTTGGCAAATAATTGAGATCATAAGATAACTCTTGTTTAGGTCCCTAGGAAAGTTATAATCTGTGTCAAAAGCATTCTAATAACCTAATTTCCTATAACAAGTGATACCAATCTGTAACACCGTGGCCACGTAAAAACGACGCACGGCGGAAACATCTGGGAGTCATGTTAAAAATTACCATAACACACTGTACTAAAGTTTCATTATATTATATTTTTATTCAACACAAAGATTACAAATAATTGTTTTTAAATTAAAGGAAACTAAGGCGAGTCCATTCCTACGCGTAGCATTCTTGAATAATCATAGCAAGTATAATTACCTGAAACATATGTGAAAATAAAGTCAACATTGAATGCTGATGAGTAACATAGGTTTTGTGATCAAATTAATGACTATAATGTTGTGTTGAAAAAAGGGTTAACCAACTACACGAGTTGATTTTATAAGTAAATATTTGTAGCCTTGAACCTTGACAAAAATGTTTCCTTTATAAAATCGTGTAAGTAATCAGAAAACTTTGTATGATTTATATATCTTTAATTTGAAAACCATTTGTCAATCCGTCTTAACCAATTGCCCTTATTTTGTGTAAACCAAAGTGTCTCCTCTTGTATAAAACTAAATTGTCTTGTTTAGTCTAAAATCAAGTTTTCTTGTCTAGTATAAAACATTTGTTGTTTGATGGCGCATACATTTAAGCCTGTGTTGACATGAAAAAGAGTTTGTCAAATCGTGTTTTCGATATCTTTCATTCCCCAAACTTCCCCACATGCCTCGGAAAATTTGGTAACGAGAATGTCAGTCATATGGTACCATAACATACTACAGGTCAGCGTGATCAATGTTAATGAAGGTCTTATTGTCGAGTTCAACGCACCATCATGTTTCATACAAATTGAAAGTGTACTATATATATAAACCATATATATTATTTTGAAATCTTGAAAATAATAATAGGTACATATGAATCACCACAAAATATATGAAAAAGTAAAAGAGGGGAACTATGTACTCACTAGTTGCGTAGATGTCTTGTTCAGTCGTATATGTAAAGCTCAAGTGTTTTCTAATATTTAGGATAGTTATATAGTTAGTGTGGATCGTGGCTTAAATGGAAGAACGGATATAATAAGGTTTATTAACCAAACGAGTGAAGGATCTTGTATAATATTGTTCATAATACCTTACATTCTGATTGGAAAGTGTCTATAGGTGTTTAGACCCGTTACGACTTGTTAAAATGGTATATGCCATTTTAACGGTCGTATGCGTAAATACGGGTCCAGATGGTCAAATGAGTCCTATGACGAGTCCAATATGTCAAAACATGTATACTAATTTTGTATGATCAGTTTAAGTGTCAAAACTATTGCTCAGGTAGGTTTACACTTATTTTACGCAAAAAGGGTATTTTTGATATTTTAAAAGTGTATAATGTTGACTTGTCATTTTACAATCCAAACGGAATGACCGTAAGATATAACCTCAGAGGGTTATTCCCTATATTAATATGATCATATAAATGGGATTGGTCGTATCCTAAGGTTTACTAAACGGGTCGGAATCGAAAGTCAAAACAAAAGTCAAACTGCTTGGCTTTTATTATAGAATTGAGGTCTAAACTGAATATGATGAGTTGAGCATGTCTAAATATGTTATGTTAGTTCATACAAACTGATATGATGTCAAAATATCGGGTTTCTATAGTTTAAAGTTTCAATTAGCGTAAAATGGCCTTTTACTAGTTTTGACTTTATAAACATAACATGCTTAACTCATCATTTCGCCTATTTAACATAATTATCAAAAGATATGATCATAAGGGAATCATGCCAACATTATTACGATCACGTAGGAATGTTCGGATTGAACTTTGACTTAACCCTAGTGGTCAGAAGTGAAAATCAAAAGTAAAGTCAAATTTTTTGACTTTTAGTTGGAAACTAACTAATTAATTGAATTTGAGCAAAGGAGTGTACCAAAACACGTTATATCATGTTAATACATATAGATGCACATGTGTATTTCTAATATTGGTAATGTAAAAAGTAGTGTATTACGGATGATTGTGTAAATTAACGTGCAACTGTCTAACATTGGTAATGTATTACGGAATTTGTCAAGTCAATATATATATATGCACATGTGCATCGATAATTGTTACTCGATTTTTTTTGTTATTTTAGTGACGAAATATAGCGATTTTAAAAAAAAAAGTAGTGTCTTAAAATTTTTAGGTATTTTTTTCACACCCCGGTCGTAGCGGAAGCGCAAGTGTGTGACTATTAGGTAATCATTGCATCCAATTTAGTAAACAGTACTAAATAACAACGATGTCATGCCATTACTAGTTTCATTACACATTTACAACTTACAAAAGTGAAATCACATTGCTATATGTTTCAGATTACCACTTACAAACATAGTTTAAAACACATTGTTCCAAAATAAGATATTGTTTTCATCACAAATTCATGTTGAGGCTTTGACCTCTATACACCCAAACGAGGTTAGGATAGAAAAGGCAAACCCTCCAAAAGGTAGTACATCGTTGTCTTGACAAATCCCATACCCGGATCCCATCACCAGCTCAAGTCCTGCGTCCTGAAATACATGTAATTTTAAAAAGTCAACATAAGTTGGCGAGTTCATATAGTTTAACGTTTTCGTATCAAAATGTCATCCTTGAAAACCTGTATTAAAATCCAAGTATGTTATCATCATCAATGAGTTATTTAAGGATCGATCAATGTGTCGCGAGCACCCTGACATACTTGTGCCATAAGTAAGTAACCAAACCGAGACTACTTTGACATCATTGGGATCACAAAAGCACTCCGAAGGGTATACCAACCAGGAGTGGAGCGGGTCTCAAACTCAATAGATCTACTTCTTTTGCAACCTGGTCACTAAGTGACTAATGGTTACTATTGTTATCATCCCACTTACGCACAATGATATGTTATCTACTAACCCATAGCTAACATACTGTTTTGACATGACATGTATTTCCCCTCGATAGTTTAAAACAAACTTGAAATAATTGAAAGGAGGGACATGAACTCACAGTTTTTGCGTTCCGTTAAATCGTACTGTTTATCGATCGGTGTCCGCAACGTATGTAACCTACATGCGTATTGGTTTCATTAGACACCTAGGTCTCAATGGACCTTGTACTCGTTGTTCATCTTGAATTCTTGTTATGTATTTTTGTGACGGTTGTTCTCAAATATGTATTTTCATTTGCATATGGACTCTAGTATGGCATTAACATGCCGTTATTTCTTGTTCTGATTCGTCTTAGCAGGTTTACCGACACAGTTAGTGTCACCGCAATTAGTGCGCCCAACACTTTCTAGCAACAATTTTAGGGCATTGTTTGGGTTTGTTTCGCGTCGTAACGGAAACCAATATATGTTAGGATCAGATTTACTTGTCCTAATGACGTATAACTCAGTTATGCAATTAAACTACGATAAATATGCATGAGATTATAAAGCTAAATTAGTGATTAAATTGTACGGAATTACCGGTTATTTGCCAATTGTCACATTTTTTGTTGTGTTCACATTGGTTCTCGCAATAAAGGGTGGTTTCTAACGGATCATTCTTCTATATATATATATACATACATATATATATATATCTCACTAAAATGATAAATTTAATATTTTGTGTTGTACGAATTTCCCCAAGTCCCTACCGAAACGTAAGCCAATACCGATACTTACTCTCTTGAGATCGGCAAATTCGTCACAACCTAGATTTAAGCATTTTAATTCTACACGGTCGTTTTTTCCAAGATACCGTAATAATCCCCGTGTCTCTCGTAAACATATATATAACCAATCAAAACTCGTTTCTCCACAAAATGTATATTTATCAATTAAAACCATATATTTTCCATGAAAATATATTAATAATTTACTTAAAGGCATTTTTTTACACAAGAGCGTATAGTTATCCTTTTAAGGCGTGTTCTTCCCCCCCCCCCCCAAAACGTATATGAAACATTAAAAAGAGGTGTTAGTGACACTCACCTTTGGGTTCGTATATATATTTGTGCAATCCCACAAATTTATCTACACGTCCTAATTTAAGTAGGAACAATTTAATAACCAATATTCCACAAAATACCTAAGTTTCTTCGATACTTAGAATTTTTCACATAATTTTGAGATTCTCTCAAATAGTTTTTATTTTTTTATTATGTTGGCGTATTTATATATATGCGTTCATATATATATATATATATATAAAAGATTTTTTTGCGATTTGAACGATTTTATTGGTGACCCTTATTATGTTACATCCATTATCACACCCGTTTATAAGCATTATATCTATGATTTGTGCTTGGTAATATATATACATAAACGTGAACATATTATCAAATATTGTAATACACGTATTTTGTCAACTTATATTTTTCTCATTTCTAAAGCATTTATATATGAAATAACTCATCAAGTTAACCTATGTATTATTTTCATGCTCGACAAATAAGTTACATACCTAACGCAACTTTTAACGGAATTACCGTTTCAACCGAACAAGTGTTAATGCATAGTCTCAAACCCTACTATAATGTCATCACTTAAGATATAACATTTTCTCATACTTATAATCACATATCATATCATATTACACAAAGTTCACTCTTGAACAATCCATATTCGTGTAAGTTGAAATATGCGTATTTTAACATTTTCGGTAATGTTTTCGGGCATCAGAAGTCTGGTATGACTAGACAATCACCAAGGATACTTAATCTAAGTTAAAATATTTATATTATATCAAAAATATCAGTTTATATTCTGACCTAAACAGTTTTATAAAAATCACTTTATAAGCCGATTTAATTGATTTTTCTCATGAATATGATTAAAATTAGCATTTTAATCATAATGGCATATTTTTAGGATCTTACATTAATTGAGCGGTCACCGATGTTCGTTTTGCATTTTGTTTGTTACTTGATAAGTGTTTATCTTATTATTGCCAACATAATTTCTAATAAACTTTAAATTAACCAACACATCAAATACAATATATTAACACTAAATTCAAAAAATTATTGCCTTTATTTATTCATAACACGTGTCACACTTGTACAGTATAGAGTCAAAATAGCCGGGTGTTAAAGTCTCCCCTTGTTTAGGAAATTTCGTCCCCGAAGTTTTTACACTACAGGTCTTGGTTTCGCACTAGGAGGAAAGAGATCGTGATATTTCTGTTGCATCTGGTCCTGTCATTCCTATGTGAGCTCGGGTCCACCTTTGGAATTTTAGCAAACCTTGACCAACTTAATCCGACTCCTCCTTAGCTTCTGAATCTTCCAATCAAGAACTTCTACAGGTTCTTCGATAAATCTAAGTCTATCGTCTACTTAAATCACATCAGGGGGTATAATCAGTGTCTCGTCCAACAGATATTTCTTTAAGGTTGGAAATATGAAACACGTCATGTACTCCACTCACTTCCTATGGTAGCTTGAGCCGCTAAGCGACTGATCCAACTCGAGATACGATTTTGAAAAGACCTATATAACACGGGCTCAGCTTTCCCCCTTTTGCCAAACCTAACAACATATTTCCAAGGTGACACCTTCAATAGAACATGATCACAAACCTGAAACTGCAACGGTTTCCTTTGGTTGTCTACATAACTCTTTTTTTGATTGGCGGCAGCTTTCAACCTTCCCTTAATCTGGGCAACCTTATCAGTGGTTTCCTGGATAAGCTAGGGTCTGGTAGTTACCTTTCCCCAACTTCAACCCAAAAAAGGGGTGACAGACACTTTCTTCCATACAAAGCTTCAAACGGAGCGACTTTGATATTCGCGTGATAACTATTGTTGTAAGAAAACTCAGCTAATGGTAGATGAGTATCCCAACTTCCTCCAAAGTCTATTGCACACACTCTCAACATATCCTCCAAAGTTTGAATGGTTCTTTCACTTTGACCATTCGTTTGAGGATGATACGCAATACTGATGTCCAACAGAGAACCAACGACTCTTGAAGAGATCGCCAGAATTTGGAGTCAAATCGTCCATCTCTATCAGAGATAATTGACACAGGTACTCCATGACAGGCTACAATCTCGTTGAAGTACAACTGCGATATCTTCACCATCTTATCTGTTTCCTTAATGGGTAAGAAATGAGCAGACTTTTTCAATTGATCCACAAATACCCAAATGGTATCATGTCCATGTGATGTACGGGTAATTTGGTGATAAAGTCAATCGTACGATGCTCCCGTTTCCATTTAGGAATCTCTAGTTGTTGTAGAAGCTAAGATGGCTTCAAATGTTCAGCATTAACCTTCAAGCACGTCAGACATTTACTAACATACACCGCAATATCTTTCTTCATATTCGGCCACCAATACAACTCCTTGATGTCCTGATACATTTTGGTAGAACCTGGGTGAATAGAATATCTGAACTTATGAGCTTCATTCATAACCAGTTCACGTAGGTTACCCCTAAGGGAACCCAAATCCTGTTCATGAAGTACATCACTCCGTCTACTTTCGCTAACAATTCACATTCGAAACCTCTTAAACCTTCTCTTTTCAAATTTCCATCTTTTAAAGCTTCCCGTTATACATTGCGAATCTGAACGGTCAAACTCGTGTGTATGGTTAAACCCAAAGCACGAACACGAAGAGGTCTTTCCCTCTCTTTCCTACTGAGTGCATCAGCAACAACGTTTTCATTATCGGGGTGATAGCGAATATCACACTCGTAATCATTGAGTAACTGTACCCAAAGCCGTTGTCTCATGTTGAGTTCCTTCTGATCAAAATATGCTAGAGGCTTTGATGGTCAGTGTAAATCGTACACTTAGTGTGATACAGATAATGTCTCCAAATCTTAAAGGCAAACACAACTGATACAGATTATGTCATGCACTTTCAGTTGTTTGGACGCATAGGCTATCACTTTGTTCTTCTGCATAAGCATGCAACCAAGGCCCAAACGTGACGTGTCGCAGTATACAACAAAATCGTCATTTCCCTCAGGCAGGGAGCGAATAGGTGCGCTACACAACCTTTCCTTCTACAACTAAAAAGCTTTACCCTACTTTTCGTCCATTCAAACTTCTTGTCCTTCTGGGTCAATAGTGTAAACGGCTGCGCTATTTTAGAGAAATCCTCTATGAATCTCCGAAAATACCCAGCAAGTCCTAAGAATTGTCGCACCTCTGAGGTAATCCTTGGTGCTTCCCAATTCTTAATTGCTTCAATCTTTCATGGATCCACTTGTATACCTTTCTCATTTATGACATGTCCGAGAAAATTAACTTCTCGAATCCAGAATTCACACTTAGAGAACTTGGCATACAGCTTCTCATTCTTGAGTAGCTATAAAATCGTCTTCAGATGTTGCTGGTGATCTTTTTTGGTTCGCAAATAGACAAGTATATCATCAATGAATACTATCATGAATTTAACTAAATAGGGTTTGCATACCCTGTTCATCAGATCCATGAACACTGCAGGCGCATTGGTTAAGACAAAAGGCATGACTAAAAACTCATAATGGCCATAACGTGTTCTAAAAGCGGTCTTTGGAACATCTTCATTAGCAATCTTCAATTGGTGATAGCCTAAACGTAAATCAATCTTCGAGTAGTAGATGGATCCTTGCAATTGATAAACAGACCATCGTTCCTTGGTATTGGGTACCGATTCTTGATAGTTAGCTTGTTCAGCTCCCGATAATATATACACATCCGAAGGAACCATCCTTCTTCTTCACAAAGAAAACAAGTGCTCCCCAAGGCGAAAAGCTTGGTCGAATGAAACCTTTTTCTAGTAGCTCTTGAAGCTGATTCGACAGTTCTTTCATTTCCGAAGGCGCTAATCTATAAGGTGATTTCACAATCGTTGCTACACCAGGAACAAGATCAATTGTAAACTCGATCTGTCTCGCAGGGGGCAATCCAGGTAAGTCTTCAAGGAAAACTTCTGGATACTCATGAACCACACGAATCTCTTCGATCGTCCTTCCTTCGATCTTCATATCAACCATGTTGACCAAGAATGCAGGATAACCCTTACGCATCATCTTGTGCATCTTCATAACACTAACGACTCTCGATTCCTATTTTTTTGATCTCCGAGAACCACTATTGCTTCACCACCAGGGCAGCGTATCTACACTAGTCTCTCCAAACAAACAATATCAGCTTTATTCTTGGATAGCAAATCCATCCCGACAACTACATCAAAACTACCAAGCTCCACTGGTAACAAATCGATACTAAAACTATAAACACATAACCGAATATTACAACCTTGAATTACTTCACTGGTTTCTATCTATTTACCATTTGCTAATTCTATTGAGTACGTTATATCTAGCTTACTTGCTTAGAAACACTGAAACAGTTCAAAGTTTTTCAAAACAAAACTCAAGTCAGCTCCAGTATCAAATAGTATGAACACAGAATGGTTATTGATTAAGAACGTACAGGTAACAACTGTTGGATCATCACGAGCTTTCCCAGCTTTCAGCTCAAACGCTCTACCTCTAGCACCCTCATCCATCCACAAAGAACAGTTCCGCTTGAAATGTCCATGCTCTCCACATTGAAATCATCCCTCAAGTTTGACTCCATCCGATGTGCTTTTAGCATAGCACTCATGGTTTACATTCCCGGATCAATCGCATCTGGTGCATTTTCCTTGCTCATCACCATGAGCTCTTTTCCCTAAACTACTCTTGCCATCTCTGTTCACATCTTTCCCTAAACCACTGATGTTAGCCACGAACGCTTTACAGAAGTGCGTTTCTTCTCACGCTTATCATCAGAATCCTTCCTCAAACTTTCAGGCTTTCGCTTCCATGAATCCTCATATCTACGCTTAGAGTGCTCCTGTTGATCATATTTCTTCCGGTCTCATCCTTTTTGTTAAGGCTACTTTTACAAATGGCATCATCGGTCAATGATTTTGCCAGTGTAGTAGCTTCCAGATAGGTAGTGGGTTTCGCTGATGTGACCATACTGCGAATCTGTGGCATATTGGCGTTTCTATTATTGTAACAACACTAACAACGTAAGACAACGTTTAAATAATTCAATCGTTAAATATAGTAGACTAATAGATTCGCATGTAATCTTAACCACATAATAATGAGAATAATTTAGTACAAAACCCATTAAAATTGATATTTTATCATAGAAATTACACTACTTGTTTGTAGTACAAAGACTAACCACAATTTGTGCCAACACAATCAAACACCACTAACAAGTCTTGATGAATTTCCTCCTAAAATATCCAATTTGGCATGCAAGCCTGAATAGGGTTACCAAAAGAGATAAATAAATGAAACAAACAACCAACAATCACTTAAAACCTAAACACTCCAAAAGTTTCCTCACTAACTCCTCGAGCTCCATGATCCTGCAGTGCATCTGATCCATGGCACCGTCATCCAAGTCATGAATCTTATTGTACTAATACATCTGTCCCTCAAGATCCTTCATCTTGACCTTAGTCGTCTCCAGGTCTCCACGTAGAGTGGCGATCTGACGATCATAATGGGAACACCCATCGACCCAAAATCCTTTCTACTTCTTCAAAGCAGACTCAATAGTAGCTCTGGAGGTCAATGCGATATCTCTAGCGGGTCGAGTCCTCTTCCTATGATGAGTGTAAACTAGTAGGGGTGTAGTAGAGACTCGTGACTCGGGCTACGAAACAAGCAACTCTAATGTGACTGGCAGAGGGATCTCAGTTGTAAGTTCAACAGTGACGGCAGGTGACTAGCAATGGCTCTAAAGGTCGAGCCGTGATAGTAGTGGCATCCACCACTAGTGATATCCCATAAGATCATCCAATCATAGGGATACCTCTATCCAGCTCATTGACAACAGGCGTAGTACCAGATGATTGTCCTATCTCAAAAATCGAGGGAGTAACAAAATCATCTTTGTCAATCCAACCATTATTCATATGAGCGTAACAGTGTCAACCTGACTGGCAAATGTAGGGGGGCAACATAGAATGACGAGGTAAAACCGGCCATGTCAACAATCTATGGGGTAGTGTGTGGTATCTCTGGCAGGACTGAGGTCAGTGAGATCTCAAATTCATGCTCGCTCTCTGAGTCGTGAATCTCAATAATCTCGTGTGAGTGCAACATATGTGACAATATGTAACCATAGTAAATAAGTGTGTGTTCAATAAAAAATAACACATAAGGCATAAATAAACAGATTAACACGTATGCACATAAACTCTTCATAGTTTCCATGTACCAGAAAAACACATTAAAACCAAGTGTCAACATAAAGGAGGGTGAGTTAACATTTTCAAATTATAAATAATTTAATCCAAGGGAAACTTGCTTATTATGTGTTTTATAATAAAACATCCATATAATTTAAGAAAGTCAATTTTTTTTCCTTTACAAAAATCTGAGGGTCAGTCATCGCAAGCATTTTCAAAAAATCTTCGATATTAAGACATTTTCTCAAGTTTTATATATTAAATTTCTAGCATCAAATGTTTAGATTCGTAAATTTGCAAGACTATACGAGCTATATATTAACAATAAGGGTATAACCAAAGCTAGACAATACAAAATATAAATTCGTCGCTTGACTTGACACGGAGTTACCGGTCACGACGGGGTGGTCAACCCGATAGATCTATCAACAATTCCATGCATACAGTATTAATGATTAAACGGAAAAAATTGAGCAAGTGCCCACAATGGGAAATGCCTGCCTCATGAACAATATATATATCCAATTAAAATGTTAAATTTAATATTTTGTGTTGTACGAATTTCCCGAAGTCCCCACCGAAATGTAAGCCAATATCGATAATTACTCTCTTGAGATAGAGCAAATTTGTCACAACTTAGATTTAAGCATTTTTAAATCTACACGGTGTTATCCAAAACACCGTAATAATCCTCGTTTCTCTTGTAGACATATATAACCAATCAAAACCCGTTTCTCCCTGAAACTCATACATATATATATATATATATATCAAAACCATATATTTTCCATGAAAATATATTAATAATTTACTTTTTTACACAAAAGCATATAATTATCCTTTTAAGGCGTGTTCCTCCCCTAAAACGTATATAAAACAATAAAAAGAGGGGCTCGTGACACTCACCTTTGGGTCGGTATTTATATTAGCACAATCTCACAAATTGATCTACACGTCCTAATTTAAGTAGAAACAATTAATAATCAATATTCCACAAAATACTTAAGTTTCTTCAATACTTAGAATTGTTCACATAACTTTGAGATTTTCTCAAATAGTCTTTATTTTTTATTATGTTTGCTTATTTATATATATGCGTTCATATTTATATAAAGATTTTTTTGCTATTTGAATGATTCTTTTGGTAACCCTCATTAAGTTACATCTATTATCACACCCGTTTATAAGCAATATATCTACGATTTGCGCTTCGTAATATATAAACATAAACGTCAACATATTATCGAATATCGTAATGTACGTATTTTTTCAACTTATATATTTTATAATTTTAAATCATTTATTTATACATGAAATAACTCATCAAGTTAACCTATGTATTCTTTTCATGCTCGACAAATAAGTTACATACCTAACACGACTTTTAACGGAATTATTGTTTCAACCGAACAAGTGTACATGCATAGTCTTAAATCCTGCTATCATGTTATCACTTAACATATTAGATTTCACATACTTATAATCACATATCATATCATATTACACAAAGTTCACTCTTGAACAATTCATTTTCGTGTAGTTGAAATATGAGTATTTTAACGTTTTAGGTAACTTTTCCGGGCGTAAGAAATCACGTATGACTAGCAAATAACCAAAGATACTTAATATAAGTTAAAAAAACTTATATTTATAAAAAAATATTAGTTTATATTCTGATCTAAAACAGTTTAATAAAAATCACTTTATAAGCCGATTTTTACCGTTTTTAACGCATAGTCTTGTACCGAACATTATTATAATCATCCCAAATCGTAACGACTTGATATTTTAACATCACACATGTTATTTACTGACTAAAATGGTACTTATATCCATGTTAGTGAGTATTTCATGTAAGTCACAGGAATCATGTAATTTCACCAATTTTACTACTTTTTAAGCTACATGTACAACATGCAATGCTCCCAAACTTATGACATAACTTCATATCCTCATAACACATAATATAACATCATTTTTGCATATTTATATTTTGAGTTCATTCACTTTTAACATACCATAACAAATTTATCATCTTCTGATCATTTAATCATCATGCATGCTTATGTACAAGCATCTAATGCTTAGTTATTATTTTTATTTTCATTGAAGACTTAAATGTATCCAATCATACATCTAATCCATGTTCATATAGTCCAAGACATCTTTATCAAATCATCATCCAATCATCTTGACATAAATACATGTAACATTCTTACATTATGATCATCCAACAGAAACCCACATGCATGCATACATATATACATATACACGACACACACATGTGTGCATATACATCCAAAAACCCACTTTTACATGTCCATCTTTAATCATATAGACTTTTATAAAAATCCCTTTTGATCATGCATGCATTCACTTTTCAAGAAACATGTCAATCAAGAATCAACCAAAATCAAAACACATCCTCTAACTCATATAAACACAAACTCACAGCCACACATATATACATATATACTTCCATTTGTATTTTGTTTAAAAACCCATTTGTTATTAGTTTCAAGTTTGTGAAGAACTTCAAGATTAAGAGAAACCTTCTACTATCATCATCATCACCGAGAATCAAGAACATGATTTAAAAGTAAGCTTTATACCTTCAAAATTTTGGTGGGTTTTTGATAAAGTTTTATGATATGGAGCTTGTTCTTCTTGGTAATTACCTTGAAATCACTCTTGGATCTTCAAACCAACTTGGAAACACTTTGAAATGGACTTGAATCTTCAAGAGATTGTTCAAACTTCAAAAACGGAGGTGGAGATGGAGGGTTACGGTATTGGAGATAGAGAGATAGAGAGGAAGAGTTTTTGGTGCTGGAATTTACAAGTATGGAAGATCTTAATATCTTAAATCATTACACTCATCTCTAGGTCCAAGAAGTGTCAAAATGGGAGGAAAAGAAAGGAGGTGGGCAACCATATGGGCCACCACCTACACCCTCTCTCACATATTTCACCTTTACTTACATACATACATATATATATATATATAATAGGTAAAGACATGTAATTATCGGCTACCCGGTATTTTATCTCGTATTTTAATCCCGTTTGAAAGCGTTTAAAATTATTTTTATCATTCTATAAAAATAAACTCAACATAATATTGCTGAACAATATTTTATTTGCCTAGACTGACTGTGTTGTCTGTGTTTATAAGATAGCCGCGGTATTGCGTACTACACGCTTAAACTCGAAAAATAGAGTTTTCAAACGTTTTAATTAATTTTTCCTCACGAATGTGATTAAAAATAGCATTTTAATCATAATGGAATATATTTAGGATTTTAACATTAATCAGGCGGTTACCGACGTTTGTTTCGTATTGTACTTGTTACGCGATAAACGTTTATCTTATTATTTCCAGCATATTTTCCAATAAACTTAAATTTACCAACACATCAAATACAATATATTAACACCGAATTCAAAAAAATATTGCCTTTATTTATTCATAACACGTGTCACACTTGTACGGTACAGACTCAAAATAGCTGGGTGTCACTGTTGATACACTTTTGTGTCTATCGCTTGTTCTTAGTTACGTCTGTAATTGTATGGTCTTTGTTTACAGTGTCTGTATAGTTTGGTCGTTTCGGCCAAATCAAGATATCCTCCTCTCTTCGTTTAGTATGACGTTAGGTTTGTCTGTGTTAAATAGTTGCATGTGTGCATACTGTTGAGTCTTGTGTACGTCATGTCTGTGGAATGTTCTCTAAGGAAAACATTATGTGCAGGTGGGAATGCTTCGTATGAGCAAGATATTGCTCGTACGAGCCACTCACCATTCGTACAAATGATAGCTCATTTGTACAAGTGAGTTCATCCAAACAAGTATCCTGCTTGTTTCGTACGAGGTTGATAATGATTCGTGTGAGCCAGCTTGTTTGTACGAGTATCTTTGGAGTATGTTCTTCGTGTCTTTTGGTGTTTTGTATGACTAGCAACATACTTCGTACTGTTGCTAGGTGTGGATACTATATAAGTAGACATGCACTCCTCAGTGTGGATCACCTGAGTTAGTTGACTTGAATGAGTAACCAGCTAGAGAGAGACACAAGAGCACAGAGAGTATTGCATGAGTCTGTATGAGCATTGTTTGTATATGTTTGTATCAGTTCTCTTCAGTTAATCAAGATATTGAATCTTTGGTTATCCTGTGTTCTTACTTTACTTTGGTTTGCATTCTTACGAGGATTCCGCACTCATAATTGTGTTACATAAACAAGCAAGCAGGTTTATCTTGATCCTCCAAGTGGACCTACAAGTGGTATCAGAGCTTTGGCTCTCTTCCTTATTTTAAAACCAAGCTTAGTGATTGTGTCTGAGCTAGTTGAGAGGGTTTCTTGAAGTGTTCTTGAACATTTAGCAGGAAACTTAAGTTTTTGAAAGATAACAAACTTAAAACTTGGTTAAAACCCGTTGTACCTAGAAAATTTTCATTAAAACCTTGTTAGAACACAAGGAAAATTTTTAATCTAGTTTTTCTTAAATTTTTCATATGTTCAAGTTGAACACTTTTGCACGAGAAATTGACTGGAAAAACTCTCCGGAATATTGTTGTAGGGTTGACCAAATCTATGACTTTCTGGACTTGACTGTTTGTCTTTTTAACCAAAATTGTGTAGACAACAGACCACTTTCGAAAACTAGTCTGTGCTAGAAAAGGAAATTTTTCACTAACCAGTCCTGCAAAAAGATTCCTCTGCGAAAAACACCTGTGCGAATAACCCATCCGCACAAAGAACTAATCTGTTTGTGCGAAAGACCAGTCATCCGCTAGAAGAATCTAGCTCCAAAGACTCAGTTGTTCACATGAAGTAGTATCCTCCGTACGAAACAAGTAGTTCGTACAAAGAATATATCATTCATATGAAGCAGTTGTTCATACGAAGAATAACTCAGTCTGCTTTTCGTATTTCAGTTTTTCAAACTTTGTGATTTCTAAGATTGTGAATTTTTGAAAAGGGGACACTGTTATTTTCAAAAATCAAACTTTAAACCTTTTAATTTTTCATAATTAAGAAAATGAGTTCTAATCCGCGGGATTGGAGTAGTAGTTCAAGCACAAATCAGGACTTTTCGCAAAGTTCCGCAACCTCATGGGTAAAATCATTGATGCCTCAACATACAGCCATGATTACTGTAAATCAATGGGCGTGTGTCGCAAACCATAACCGGAGCATTCAGACTCTTCTGATGAGTGAGAGTGAAACCGAGAGGAATAATCGTCCACCTAAACTAAACCACATGAATGATTATCCATCCTGGAAAAGTCGTTTCCACACATATGTTCTCGGACAGAACACAGAATTGTGGACATGTTTTACTACAGCCTATAAAGAATCACTAGAAGAGGCAGGATCAAACCTAACCTCCTTAGCTAATCTAGATGAAGGTGATAAAAGGCTTACGATCTAGAGAAAAAGGCGTTTGCTATCCTAACACAGGCACTCCATAAAGATATTTACCATCAGTTTGTGTACTATATGACTACGAAAACTCTGTGGGATACCCTGGAAGCAAGAGGAGAGGGTAATGCTGCAACCAGAAAAATTCGGCATGATCTGCTAAAGAAGGAGTTTGATGATTTCATGTTCATGGAAAATGAAACATTGAATGATATGACAACACGTTTCTACCATTTGCTCAGCGAAATGTACTCGTACAAAGTGTTAGCATGTCCGCAAGAAATCGTGATGCGCTTTGTAGAAGCATTACCGCAAAATGGGGTCAATTTATTAACTTACTAAAACATACGGGTGTTTTGGATTCAATCAGTATTTATGAATTTGTGCAAAAATTGGAGAACAAGAATGAAGAGGAACTTCGAAAGGCACAAAGAGTTGTTTCACAAAACCTTGAGATGTACTTCAGAGATATTAATACAAATATTAGTGCAAGTCAGCAACCAAAGCTTCAAACCGCGTTTGTATCAAACGTGAATCCCTTTCTATCACAACCTATACCAACAAATCAGTCTGCAAGCTCAAATACTCAATCCTATGGACAAGTATTTGATCTGAAAGCCTTTCTACCACAACCACGAGATCTTGCACCTCAAGTTCCACAACAAGCTCCTCAACAAGCTTTCTATGGAACTTCTTTCAAGTCACAAACCCCAACACAGTCAGACTTGACACATCACATCTTTCCAAGGTCAGCGTAGAAGTTGCTCAAGAGCATATGGAACTTCTAAACACCATGGTTAGTGCCTATTGCGGATTAGTAGCTGGTCCAATTGGAAACATCAATTTCACAAATGAAGACTACCAGCAAATAGACAGAGATGAGATGGAACTAATGGATATCAAGTGGGCGTTTGCTAGTGGGGTAAGAAGAGCCAAGGATTACATGAGTAGAATAGGAAGAACCAGTTTGGAAAGCAAGAAAGATACAAAATATGGTTTTGATAAAAATGTTGTTACTTGCTTCAACTGCGGTGAAAGAGGTCACTTCAAACGTGAGTGCATGAGACCCAGCAAACAAGGAAATCACAACCCTTTCCGAAATCAATCACAGCCATCCAACACAGCTTAAGTTAATAATGATAGAAGAATAGTAGCTGTTAGCAACCCAAACAACACCAATCAATTAGGACCTTCAAACAACATGCACAGAGCCTTAGTAGTTCAATCTGATGAAGGAGGCGATTGGTTAGTACAATTGGGAAATGAGAATAATGGAGGAACTGCATGTTATGCCAATATCATCAATCTAATCAAACATGTTCACAACATTGATAGTTCAAATGATGATGATACTTCAGGGTATAGTGGTAATTCTGATGAAGAATGCTCAAGTTCAGGTGGTTATGGATCTGATTCAGATATCAAAGAAGGAAGTCATGCTGAGGTCAGAAAGTTGCTGAAAGAAGCAGAAAGGTTGAAGGGTAAAAATGCAGGTTCGATGAAGAAAGCAGAAACTGCATCGAAGGAACCATAAAATTCTTTACAAATAGTACAGCCTTCCCTCATTATACTGCTTTCATGGCGAATGTTGCCAGTTCGACAAGTCAGGTAAATTCTGACTCTCTTAAAGTTTGCAATGACTGTGCTGAATTAAGAACAAATTTTGAAACAATTAACAGTCATAATCAAAACTTAGTTGTTGAACTATCAAAATGCAAAGAGGCGAACTTGGCTTTAACTCGAGATGAAAAAGAATTCAAATCTGTAATAGAAACCCTCAAGAAAAGCGTTTCTGAATTGACGAAAACACTTTTGAACAAACAAACTGGAATTAATAACTACATTAATCTCCTAGAAGAAACAAAGAAAGAGTTAGCCATCACCAAATACGAACATGATGCGATCAAGCTAGAATTAGACAGTTATTATAACTCCTGATATGTGCTTGATCATATCATTGATGTTCAAAAACTAAAAAGGAGATGTTAATTACATTGCGTATAAGTCGTGTCCACCCTCGAGGAAACAAAACTATACCAAATTGCCTGATAAAGAGGAAATGCCACACTTTGAACCCTCCGTACCTCTTAATCCTGAAGAATTTGCAGTAGGACTAGGGTTCAAGCTAGACAATTCCTCGGTTGAATCAAAAAAGTCCGAGAACTCATCATCAGTTGTTAATCAGAACCCCTCTATAGCATAGGAGGATGATTTATCAGATGATGGGTCAGAGAAAATTGATCAGCATCAATCTCTTGATGAAGAAGAGGGAATATAAATGTCTAATACTCCCAGTGTAAAAATTGTCGAAAATCAAGAGAATGATCCTATGAAATCTGTCAAGACAAGAGTGTCTACAGATGAAATTGATAATGTGTTATATACTTTGGTTGGAGACAAGAAAATCTATTCTAACAAAGACTTTTCGATCAAAAATGTAAATCCAACATCTATTGATCAAGTTTCTAAAAAGTCAACAACCAAATTTTTGAAGAAGAAAAACCCAATCAAATCACAACCATTATCTGTTTCAAAAGAAAAACAAAAGGAAAGAGAGTTGAAAAGCCTAAGGTCCCACAACCAAAGGTTGAGACAAAAGGCACTCGCTACAAGAAGAAGCTTAAAAATGTTAAATTTGTGAGTTCTACGGGTACTAATATAGTCGAGACTTTTGAAGGCACGTCTAATATAGATTTTGTAAACAAAGTCAAGATTTTAAATCGTAACAGTTAAAAAAACTACACCTAACATACAAATAGGTGTGATGAAAATGAACGCAGTACCTCAAGACCGGCAAGTTCAACATCAAGTCATGGAACATGATCTCCTAAATTTGTTGAAAGGAGAACATGCTTCAAATGTGGAGCGTTTGGCCACATTATCAAAAATTGTACAAACCTAGCAAAGCCTAGATTTTTTGAGAAAGCCCCACCTGAACCAACTTGCCAATGTCGATCGGTTTCTCCAAAACAAGACAAACGGATTGTTAAAGAACAAGAAGAAAAACAAAGACGTAAACAAGTAAAAGTATTCAAATTTAATAAAAGTAGAAATTGTTAAAACTGTAAATAATAGTCATTCTGGTAAATTTCAAAACTCTTGGAAACCTAAGACCGGTGATGGTTCAAGAGGAGGCACACAATTTGCAAATCATCAAGAAATAGAAATCGTATTTCTTGATGATAAGGGTCGGCCCAAGACCACTAAGGCTTGGGTCCCCATCTCAAACTGATCTGGTTTTTGAAATGTGCAGGGTGTTCCAGGAGGAACTGTGAATAGTCATTGGATTGTTGACAGTGGAGCATGAAGGCACATGACAGGTGAATTACGGCTCCTTTATGATGTGTAAAGCATTAGGGGTGGTTATGTTGCTTTTGCTAGTGATAAGGGTGTATACATCACTGGAGAAGGAATGGTTTCCAATGGTGTTGTGAGTTTTGATAGAACAACATTCAGTAAGTGTATAAGATTATTATAAATTCAGAATATTCTGGGTTAGTCATACAGCCCAGTTGGTAGGGCTGTGTGCAACGTAATACATGGGCGCGAGTTCGAATCTGTTCGTGTGCAGCGGTTCGTTAATATAACCAACCTTTTTAAATAAATAGAATTATGATTTAACTCAGTTAGTATATATATATATATATATATATATATATATATATATATATATATAGAATTATTATTTAACTCAGTTAGTATATATATATATATATATTTAAAATCCAGATTATTTCAGGTTAGACACGTAGCTCAGTTGGTCGAGTTGTGTGCACGTATACGAGAGGTCACGAGTTCGATTCTTACACGATGCAAAAAATCATACAGACCAACCGGTTCGACCCGGTTCAACCACTGAAAGGGGTATATTTTTTTAAATACAATTTCCTTTATTTTTACCGAAAAATCCCTAAAAATATATATAAAAATAGGACTTTATAAACTTAAAATTTGTAATAAATACTTTAAAAATAGTCTAAAAAGCCCAATAGAAGGCATTAAATAAAAATATTAATTGCAAATAAAAGAAATATATTTACCGAATTATTACGTGAATATTTGGGTTAGTTTTCTCGTCGGTTGGAATCTATAATCGTGCGTGTTCATTATCAACTCAAGAAACGCACCCACTGTGAGTGAATTCTTACAAACTTCCCCTTTTTATTCATGTTTTGGGGTGTATCATGTGTCGTTTATTTATATCCTTTATTCAAACACTTGTGCTACTACCATTATATGATCTAACGTGTTATGAAATATTTGGTTTATGGTTATACGTGGTTACATTTTCTCATTTCAGTCAAGCATTCACATTAGGCCCATTAGTTCCTCGTTGGATACGAGTAGAGCATCGTGTTGCCTAATTAGATCGGCTCCATTTGATTGAGCCTTGATCTCACAGTTCATTATTTATCATGCTTATATGTACATTGCTAGATGTTTATTTGGTTTGGGGATAGTTTACATATTCGTTTGCTCATATTTGGTTTATGCACAATTTTATTAAATTAATCAACATAATTATTTCTTTCAAATGATTAAATGGGATTCACTAACCAACTTTTGTTGACCCAAATATCTATTTTTGCACATGATATAAGTGGACAGGTTGAGGCAAGGGACACATAGGATTGGGCCTTAGAAGAAAAAGAAAGAGTTACACAAATGTCATGTTTAGAACAATCTTGTGCTTGTATGGTTTACGTGTTTGATAGAATTTATCCTTTTAATTTGAATTAATAAATATGAAACTTTATTATAGTAAATGTCATGAGCTTTGATGAAAACCCAATCATACCCCCACTACCATATCTGCTGCGGGTCAGGGTGTGACAGATTGGTATCAGAGCTTTTGACTATAAGGATATAGGATAGGTTATTAGACCCTTAGAGCCTATACTATAATTAAATAGATTTTAATTGCTTACGTGTTAATTGGTTACATGCAAACTCATGATATTTACTTGTCTTTTTTATCTCCCACACAAATTCATGCAAGCACTCTCACTATTATATGTTGTTGTGTGATATTTATCGTGATATACGTATTGTTAACATAACATGCTTACGCAAACACGCACGTCTCAATTTCCACATATTTGAAGATTTTTCATGCTTTTTTACTCAAAATTTTGTGATGTTTTCCTTTTTTAATCTCATCAAAGTGAGTTCTACGACGGGCATGTAGTAACTGGAAGGGTACAATTACCGGTAGTCGAAACGTCCTGTCTAGGATTGGCATTCGTATAAATCCAATATAACGGACCAGTTTGCCTACCTGGGGACTAACGATGAGAGTACGAAGGACCTATTAGGCCAAAGCATGCCACACCAAACGTCGTGTGAACTAACCCCACTTTGAGCTTTCACTGTGTCTACACCTAGACACCCTCCGAGTTTATACCTCGCAATTATGCTTTATGATTTTCATTCGGGTGATGCAAGTGTTAACAGGCCAACACCACTGTGAACTCTACAAAGCCCAATAGTGATGGGGGCCCACATGACTACCTAGGCAAAGTATGAGGGACATATGGGGGTCCAAACACGAGCAAGGCCCAAGACATCCAATGGATGTAGTGAATTTATTTTTCTCCATTATTTTGTGAATGTTAATTTCTAAATGCGACACATGACACCAAAACATCAAACTCATAATCTCGTTACGTATTTCCTGTAGATGTCTTCTAGGCACTCTCGAGGAGGTAGGAGATCAGGAAGATCCGGTGAGTACATGGCTGCTCAAATAGCCCAACAAATGGCCGCCGTAATTCCCAACATTGTGATTCAAGTCCAACAGGCCCTCGCCGCTAATCCTATCAACCCAATCAACCAAGAGGGTCAAAATGATGTCAACCCTCCAGCAAACGCCACCAAGTGCACCTACAAGCACTTCAATTCATGTGACCCTCCAAAGTACAAGGGGACTGAAGGGGTCACTGCCCTTCTCTGATGGTTTGAAGGGATGGATAGTACCTTCCTCAACTTTGATTGTCCCAACGACCGCAAGGTGCATTATGCTGCTGGTCGTCTATATGGGGTAGCACTGACATGGTGGAATGCAGAGAAAGGCAGACGAGGCGTCGAAGCCGTGGTAGCCCTAACTTGGGAAGAATTGAGGAAACTCATGACTAGACGCTTCTGTCCAAGAAGTGAAATTAAGAAGCTAGAAGATGAGTTTTATTTCTTGAAACAAAAGGAGAGAGACCATATAACCTACAACAAGAGGTTTCTCGAGTTTAATCAAATGGTACCCAACGTGTTCACTCCTCTCTACTGCTTGATTGAGCACTGAAAATTGCATTAGGAACAAGGATTTCAAAGACGAGAAGAAGAAAGACAAGACACCTGCTGAAACCCCTACCTCAACCCAAACTGAATCCTCTTGATTCACTGGCAAAAGAAAGCGAAATGGGAAGAACTTTGCGGTCACAAATCAGCGAACTCAAACCAATCAACCCATTGTCGTCGCTCCAATCACACAAGTTGCTCCTCCTACTACATCATTCAAGAAACAGTATACAGGACCTCACCCAAAATGTAACCGATGGTAATATCACCACCCTCCCGAGAACCCATGTCTTCACTACACAAGTTGTGGCTGTGCAGGTCATACAATTCAAACCTGCCGCATTCTCCAAAGACCAGCCCGCAGCCAACCTCAAGCCCAACCAAACAATCAAGTGGTGGGCCAAGCTCATTATCAACAACCTCTACTACTACCACCTGCTCAACCAATGGCTCAACCTTTCTACCAACCTAAATATCCTAAGATTCCGCCCGTCAGAGCTTGTTTCAATTGCAGTGATCCAACCCATTTCCGCAACACCTGTCCGCGTTTGGTAAATATCATAAATGCGCAAGCCCAAGCTAACCGTGTGAACCAAGCCAACCAAGCCAATCCACAAGCTAGAGGAAGAGCTTTTAACAACGTGGTTAATGGTACGTTTCTCATTAACGGTAGCTATGCATCTATACTTTTTGACACTGGCGCGGATAAAAGTTTTGTGTCTTCGGAGTTTGAATCTATTCTTGGTTTACCTCGCGCTAGTCTAGCTGAACCATTTACAGTGGAAGTAGCAGACGGTGAACCTATTAAGCTAGACTCTATCATTCGCAATTGCACCCTTACTCTCAATGATCATGATTTTTCCATCTATCTTATTCCTATGAAGTTGGGTAGTTTCAACGTCATCATTGGTATGGACTGGCTTAGTCAGCATCACGCCGAGGTCGTTTGTTATGAAAATTTTATTCGAATTCCACTCGACGACGGTCAAACTCTTCGTATTTTGGTGAAACCCCATCAAAAGGATTTAAGTTGATGACATGCCTTCAAGCTCGAAGATACCTTCACAAAGACTACATAGCATTCTTAGCACACATTGTCAAGAATGAGGGCAAGGAGAAGAAACTCGAAGACATTCGGATTGTTAAAGAATTTCCTCAAGTTTTTCCCAACCATGTTTCAGGACTTCCTCCTGTACGAGAAGTCAAATTTCGAATCGATCTTGTGCCTGGTGCTACACCAGTTGCAAAATCTCCATAACGGTTAGCCCCATCTGAAATGCAAGAGTTAGCTAGCCAGTTGTAAGAGCTGACTGACAAGGGATTTATACGTCCTAGCTCGTCGCCTTGGGGTGCGCTGGTTCTTTTCGTCAAGAAGAAGGATGGAACTTTTCGAATGTGTATTGATTATCGAGAGCTCAACAAGCTGACCATAAAAAACCGCTATCCGTTACCTCGCATCGATGACCTTCTAGATCGACTTCAGGGTGCCAGTTGCTTCTCAAAAATCAATCTTCGTTCTGCTTATCACCAGCTTAGAGTACGTGAAGAAGACATTCCGAAGACTGCCTTTCGAACTCGCTACGGTCACTACGAATTCATGGTCATGCCTTTTGATTTGACCAATGCTCCAGCCGTTTTCATGGACCTAATGAATAGGGTGTGCAAACCCTACCTCGATCGTTTCGTTATTGTCTTCATCGATGATATCCTTTTTTATTCCAAGACCAAATCTGATCATGAGCGACACCTTTGACTCATCCTAACACTTTTAAGAACCTAAAAGCTCAACGCTAAGTTCTCGAAATGTGAACTCTGGTTAAAAGAAGTTCAATTTCTTGGTCACGTCGTCAACGACAAAGGAATTCATGTCGACCCAACAAAGATTAAAGTAGTACAAGAATGGCAAGCTCCACGCACTCCCACCGAAGTTAGATCATTCCTCGGTTTAGCTGGTTATTATCGATGTTTCATCGCAAATTTCTCTCGTATTGTCTTACCACTCATAGCCTTAACTCATAAGGGCAAGCCCTTCATTTGGGGGCCCAAGCAGGAAGAGGCTTTTCAAACATTGAAACAAAAGCTTTGTGATGCACCTATCCTCACTCTCCCTGATGGTTGTGAAGACTTAGTGGTCTATTGTGACACATCAGGGCAGGGACTAGGGTGTGTCTTAATGCAAAGGGAAAAGGTGATAGCCTACGCCTAAAGTGCACGAGAAGAATTACACAACTCATGACCTAGAACTCGGAGCAGTCGTGTTCGCTCTAAAGATATGGAGTCATTATCTCTATGGTACAAAGTGTCACACCCTCAATTTCCACTTGCGGAGTTTTACCGCGAGGCGTGTGAACAAACCAGAATCTGAGACACTAGTACGTCGAACGACTCTATATGATTTGATAATACGTTTTCCAAAATCATTGGTTTAACCATTCATTGTAGATTTTATATTATCTTAGTTAGTTTTCAATGTTTAGCGGAAGCATTAGTTTTTATGGTTGAGCGGAAGCATAAAAATAAGTAGAGAAATGGGCGCCAACACAAACGCCAAAACAAATGAAAAACCCAAAACATTGTTTGTAAATGAGACTCGATAAAAGGTGTCTTGATCAATGCAAGTGAGTGCACCTAGAGCTCCTAGCGTCCTGAGAAACATGTAAAGAAACAAGTGTCAACATTAAAGATGAGTGAGTTCACAGGTTTTCATAAATTCGTTTGTTCGGTTATAAGTTTGTTTCCCCCGTTATCCCTAACCCGTGATAACGGTTTAGTTCCATTATTCCTAACCCGGAATAATACTGATAGTTCCATTATTCCCAACCAGGAATAATACTGATGTTCCATTATTCCCAACCCGGAATAATACTGATAATTCCATTATTCCTTACCCGGAATAATACTGATAGTTCCATTATTCCCAACCCGGAATAATAACGTTGTTGGTTCCATTATCCCTAACCCGGGATAATATTGTTGATTCGTAATTAAGTTCAATGTTAATATATATAGGTAGCTAGCCTAAAGTTATGTCACGTAAGTGTTCGCGATCGAAGCTGACTGTTGTGCCTCCATGTTGCCAGGCCTATCACTGACCATGGTGAAGTTAGGCCAAATTATTCACCCGTTGACCATACCCGGTCGGCTAGCGCGACTAGCTCGGATGGGGCTTGTCGGGTCCAGTAGTACTACTTATAATTTCCCCGGTATTTAAACCCAATACTAACGATCCGAGAGATTTTCGAGGACTTGTCTGATATAGCTGGTTAGTGACCATAACGTACATTAACATTAACTTAGTTACCGAATAGTTAAGTGACGTTAATTTCGTATAACGTAAAGAGATAGAGTTGTAGAGTGTATATATGTTTCTCCCCCTGTTGTTTAAAACCGGATAAAATTAGGGGCCGTGAACTCACCTTTAGTTACTCGGTTAGTGTAAGACAGAAGTTGAAATGATGGGACCGCTAATTGCGTCCTAACAAGTCAATTGATTTCAAGTTAGTGTGTGAACACACCAATACAAATCCTACACAAAATTAACGCACAAAGCAGTACACACAATCACAATTCCTATCACTCAAACATGCATGCAAGTATCCTCATACGAACATAGTGATCAAAACAATTTATCATGTACACAAAATCAATTTATACAACACTTTGATACCCACATTCGCAAGTTATCAAGTTTCAGCTTATGTACTCATAATTCGGCTGTTTTTGAAGATTTTTATAAAATAGTTCCAACGTTCCAAAAATTCTAATTATTTTATAAAAGGTGACAACTATACTGTAGAATTTTATATAAACTTTTCAAGTCCTAACGCTTTACCAATTATTCGTAAATATTAATATGCCAGGCTGCAGTCAGATTCGTCACTTTCTGACTGCAGTCCACGGAAGATTTTATTTAAAAATCACTGTTCGCCCAATTAACAAAATTCCAGTTGGAGTTGTCCGAAAATTTCTATATCTAGTTGCTGTACAAATTTCATGATTCGACTCCCTACAGATTATTAAATCCAACTCGATAAACAACTAACAAAATTTCAGGATTTTTACAGCTTTAGCTACTGAACTTAATTGGCCACTAAAAAATATCAAACGACTTCAGAAAAATATGAATCCAGCGCCATTAGAATCGTTTTTCAAAACTCTACGTTTTAGACTTCAGAAAATCCGTTTTTCGATAAATAATAACCAAGTTACAGCCAGTTGAAGTTGGCTGTAACCACCATTCAGCATTCTGATTCAGCACTTTATCACAAACTAACTAGCTTAAACCCTCGATACAATGAACATAGGCGATCAAGAACTGAATTACAAATCATATACCATCATATATATCATACCCATGCAAACCCTAATCATAACCTATAGTTTTTATCCACAAAACACAGCCTATGTTTCCAGATTTCGAACCAACATCAAACTTGCAAACTAGCCAATTCAGCCGATTATCATCCTAATACTTTCCATCATTACATACACACACACGATCCATAATTCATGATCCAAGTATGATTAGCGAAATAACATATAATTCTAACCTTAACAATAGGATTAATGAGCCGAGAACTAGATGGGACTGATTCGGATGTTGGCGAGAACTTGCGACCGAGAAGAAGAAGAATGGTGAGGGGAGGCTGCCGTGATTCAAGAGGAGTGTAACAAGCTGTTTGCGATCGAGAAGATGAAGGATCGGCTGCCGTCGGCTGTTTTCCCAACTAGGGTTTTGTGTTTTGTTTTTGTGAAGCAAGCTCATGCATGTGTGTGTATATATAGCGCAAGAGTAAGGAGAAGAGGGAGGGGTTTACGGTTTGGGTAGCTCGCGACCGCAAAGGGGTTCGGGTGGGTTGGTTTGGGTCTAGCACTTGGTCCTCAAGTTTAGATTAACTACTTGAGTCGCAAGGAAGTGAAGTTTGCTCGTGTCGTGGCTCGATTCGATTCATTTATTTATTTACTACGTCTATACTTTATAACTAAAATAAAACACGAAATCGGATATCGCATAATAACGCACCAACTTATAAACGTTTAATACGTAGCACATAATTTATTTGACAAGTACACGAAATTATCGTAATTCTTTCGAGCGTGCAATTTAAGTCTCCGAACCAAATTAACGTAGGAACAAATAATCGTGAAGTAGTGCGTTTAAGATATCTGAAAAACCGGGATGTCACACAAAGTGTGAAATTTACACAAACCACAGGAGCCTTCAACATATCTTCAATCAGAAAGAGTTAAACATGAGGCAACAACGATGGGTCGAACTCTTGAATGATTATGATTGTGAAATCCATTATCATCCTGGTAAAGCCAATGTTGTGGCTGATGCTCTTAGCTGAAAAGAGTATGCTAACTCTATTCATCTTTTGTGTTCTTAAATCATGACTGATCTTCAAAACCGCATTCGCGTAGCTCAACATATTTCTGTCATGGAAAATGATGTGCGAGATGAACTATCTTGTGGAGCTGAAACCAAGTTAGAATCCAAGTCCGATGATATCCTTTACTAAAATTGTATTTGGGTACCTGATCGTGACAATCTTCGTACTTTTCTCATGAATGAGGCTCACAAAACACGATACTCTATACATCCAGGTGCTGATAAGATGTATCAAGATTTGCGATACTCTTACTAGTGGCCTAAAATGAAGAAGGATGTCGCCATTTTTGTCTCTAAGTGCCTCACATGTTCTAAGGTTAAAGCTGAACATCAAAGACCTTCAGGATTACTCGTTCAACCTGAAATACCCGTTTGGAAGTGGGAAAACATAACCATGGATTTTATTACCGGGTTACCTCGCACTTCTAGTGGGCATGATACGATTTGGGTTATTGTTGATCGTCTTACCAAATCAACTCATTTCATTCCAATCCGCGAAGACTATAAGAACGAGAATTAGCTCGTATCTATATTGATGAAATCGTAAGTCGACACAGTGTGCCTTTAAGTATCATTTCCTATCGAGATGGACATTTTACTTCCTGAACATGGCAAGCCGTACAGTCAGCTTTAGGCACACGCTTAGACATCAACACCGCCTTTCACCCTCAAACTGATGGTCAATGTGAGCGCACCATACAAACTCCTGAAGACTTGTTGCGAGCATGTGTCATCGACTTCAAGGGCAATTGGGATACTAATCTACCATTAGTTGAATTTTCATACAACAATAGATATCATTCGAGCATCGATATGGCTCCTTTTGAAGCATAATATGGTCGTATGTGCCGATCTCCTATATGTTGGCACGAAATCGGTGAAGCACAAATCACTGGACCTGAATTGATGCAAGAAACAACCGATAAGATTCTCAAATCCGCAATAATCTTCTAGCAGCTCAGAGTCGTCAAAAGAGTTACGATGATAAATGACGAAAGCCCCTTGAGTTTGGTGTTGGCGATCAAGTGCTTTTGAAAGTATCACCATGGAAGGGAGTGGTTCGTTTTGGACAAAAAGGCAAGCTAGAACCACGCTACGTGAGACCATTCAAAATACTCGAGAGAGTTGGTCCTGTAGCCTACAAGATTGACTTACAAGAAGAACTCAACAGGATTCATCCCACGTTCCATGTATCAAACTTGAAAAAGTGCCTTGCCGACGAAAATCTACATATACAGTTAGAAGATATTCAGATTGATGAATCAATGCATTTCATTGAACGACCTGTAGAAATCATGGACTTTGGTGAGAAGCGTTTAAGACGAAGTCGAATTCCGATAGTCAGAGTGTGTTAGGAGTCAAAATGAGGACCTGAGTATACTTGGGAGCGCGAAGACTAATGCGTGAAAAATACCCGCATCTCTTTCAAGTAACACCTACTACTACTTAAATTTCGGGACAAAATTTCTAAAAGTAGGGGATATTGTAACATTCGTTGTAAAACGGGTTCTAAAACCCGCTCCGTTTAATCATTCAAGTATACGAATGAAGTTTCGTTACGTATTTATGTTTAAATTCGTTATATAAATTACATTAAATAATAAATAAATTGAAAGAGTTAAAATAATAAAGATAATAAATAAAGTTAATAATACTATTAATAAATAAACTGAAATAATAAAACAAAAAAATAAAGAGTGACCACGGGTTTCGAACCGGGGACTTCACTGAAGTGGCACACACAGCACACCACTGAGCTACACACACATCTGAATTATTCCTAAATCAAATGAATCTTATGTCAAACTAGCGCGCTAAATCAATTCAAAGCTACTTGCCCAAGCAGCGTCTGTAACTTCTAAATCCTCATCAATCACCGTTTCAATCTCGAATTAAACCACTGAAACTGAGTCCAATCGCAAATTAAGGCTCAATCATGACGCAAATTAGTTATAAGAATCATTTTGATCATCAATTTCTTGACCGAAACAGTCAAAAACGGGAATTCAAACTTAAACCACATTCATCTATAAATAGGGATCCTTGCATCATTGCTGAACTCGCCCAGACTCTCAAACATTCACTAAAACTCTCAGTAGAACCCTCTGTTTCAATCAAACACTTCGCCGGAAACCTGCTTTATCGCCGAGATACGTCACCGGAGAATTTCGGTTCACGTCCGATCGGTATAATCATTTGATCCTTCTTCTCTTATCATTCAATTAATTAACAATTGTGAATTATATAACAATCTTTTGTTTAATCAGCCGGGTATGGTTCTGGGTTTTAACATGAAGAAGATGAAGTTTTGTTAGTATATTAGTATAATTAAAATCAACCCTTTTTAAAACTTAACTAGAACAACATTCAGTAAGTGTATAAGATTATTATAAATTCTGAATATTCTGGGCTAGTCATACATCCCAGTTGGTAGGGCTGTGTGCAACTTAATACATGGGCGCGAGTTCGAATCTGTTCGTGTGAAGTGGTTCGTTAATATAACAAACCTTTTTAAATAAATAGAATTATGATTTAACTTAGTTAGTATATATATATATATATATGATTAAAATCCAGATTATTTTGGGTTAGACACGTAGCTAAGTTGGTCGAGCTGCGTGCACGTATACGAGAGGTCACGAGTTCGATTCTTACACGATGCCAAAAATCATACAGTCTAACCGGTTTGACCCGGTTCAACCCCTGAAAGGGGTATATTTTTTTTAAATAAACTTTCCTTTATTTTTACCCAAAATCCCTAAAAATATATATAAAAATAGGACTTTTTAAACTTAAAATTTGTAATAAATACTATAAAAATAATCTAAAAAGCCTAATAAAAGGCATTAAATAAAAATATTAGTTGCAAATAAAAGAAATATATTTGCCGAATTATTACGTGAATATTTACGTTAGATTTCTCGTAAGTTGGAATCTATAATCGTGTGTGTTCATTATCAACTCAAGAAACGCACTCACTGTGAGTGAATTCTTACAAACTTCCCCTTTGTATTCATGTTTTGGGGTGTATCATGTGTCGTTTATATATATCGTTTATTCAAACACTTGTGCTACTACCATTATATGATCTAACGTGTTATGAAATATTTGGTTTATGGTTATATGTGGTTACATTTTCTCATTTCAATCAAGCATTGACATTAGGCCCATCGGTTCCTCAATGGATACGAGTAGAGCATCGCGTTGCCTAATTATATCAGCTCCATTTGATTGAGCCTTGATATCACAGTTCATCATTTATCATGCTTATGTGTACATTGCTAGATGTTTATGTGGTTTGTGGATAGTTTACATGATGCAATGAGGAATTCGAAGACGCTGCTGATTATAATGTCTCGTCAGAAGATGATGAATTCCATGATGCAAATGAAGCTACTATTGTTCCAGTTCCTGGAATTTCAGATGTCATGTCAAATATTTAGAATCTAGGGATGACTGAAGGTCATGCGTCTACGTCATCTTCAAATCCATCAAATGAATTGGCTGTTGATCTGAATATCAACAATCTGGGTATAAACTCTCGAGTTCCTGATGTTCCTAAAACTCGAATTCATAGTACCCATCCTCAACAGAATATTATCGAAGATGTCCATAGTAGTGTGAAGACTCGTAATCAGCTCAGGAGTAATCAGGATGCTGGATTGTATTCGGTTATTAGGAAATATGGGGAACAAAATGATTGGTCTTTTGCCTGCTATGTTTGACAAGTTGAACCAAAATCTTGGAAGGAGGCTATGAAAGAAGACTCATGGGTTAAGCTATGCAGGAAGAACTTCAGCAGTTTCAGAAGTTAGGCATGTGGAAATTGGTTGACAGGCCTGACAACTATAAGAAGATTGGTACAATATGGGTTTACAAATGCAAGAAAGATGACCGAGGTGTTGTTATAAGAAACAAAGCAAGATTGGTCGCTCATGGCTTTTAATCAGGTTGAAGAAATTGATTACAATGAAGTTTATGCACCAGTAGCTCGTCTTGAGGCCATAAGGATTTTCTTGGCTTATGTGTCCTACAAGAAATTTACTATTTATCAAATGGATGTGAAAAGTGCATTTCTTCATGGTGTGGTTGAAGAGGAAGTATATGTTGAGCAACCGCCTGGTTTTGAAGATCCAATCCATCGAGCTCCACGGGCTTGGTATGAAACGTTGTCTTCTGAAGAATGGTTTTCAACGTGGATTGATCAACTGTACTCTCTTCATCAAGGAACAGAATGAGGACTTATTGCTGGAATTTCAGATGTTACGTCAAATATTCAGTATCTAGGGACTACTGAAGGTCATGCATCTACATCTTCATCAAATCCAACAAACGAAGTAGTTGTTGATCCGAATATCAACAATTTTGGTATAAATTCTCGAGTTCCTGATGTTCCTGAAACTCGAATCCATAATACCCATCCTCAGCAGAATATTATAGGAGATGTCCAAAGTGGTGTGCAGACACGTAATCAGCTCAGGAATAACCAGAATGCTGGTTTGTATTCGGTTATTAGGGAATCTAGGGAACTTAATGATTGGTCTTTTGTATGTTATGTCTGCCAAGTTGAACCAAAATCTTAGAAGCAGGCTATGAAAGAAGACTCATGGGTTGAAGCGATGAAGGAAGAACTTGAGCAGTTTCAGAAGTTAGGCATGTGGAAATTGGTTGACAGGCCTGACAACTATAAGAATATTGGAACAAGATAGGTTTACAAATGTAAGATGGATGACCGAGGTGTTGTTGTGAGAAACAAAGCAAGATTCGTCGTCTAGGGCTTTAATCAGGTAGAAGGCATTGATTACAATGAAGTGTATGCACTGGTAGCTCGTCTTGAGGCCATAAGAGTTTTCTTAGCTTATGCGTTCTACAAGAAGTTTACCGTTTATCAAATGGACGTAAAAAGTGCATTTCTTCATGGTGTGGTTGAAGAAGAGGTATATGTTGAGCAACCGCCTGGTTTTGAAGATCCAGTCCATCCTGACAAGGTTTGGCTTCTCAATAAGGCATTATATGGTCTTCATAAAGCTCCATGGGCTTGGTATGAAACGTTGTCTTCCTATCTTCTGAAGAATGGTTTTCGACGTGGATTGATCGACTGTACTCTCTTCATCAAGGAACAGAATGAGGACCTATTACTAGTGCAAGTGTATGTGGATGATAATATTTTTTTGTCGACCAACGAGAAGATGTGCAAAGAATTTGAGTAGGTCATGCACGAGAAGTTCGAGATGAGCGCTATGGGAGAAATGACTTTCTTTTTAGGTTTGCAGGTTCAACAATCTAAGGAAGGGATTTTTATCCATCAAACCAAGTACGTCGTGGATATTCTCAAACGATTTCAGATGGAAGACTCAAAACCTTTGGGTACTCCATTAGCTCAGAATCTTGGGATTACTCCTGACGAAATGAGTGAACATGTGGAACCATCTCTTTATCGTGCTATGATCGGATCTCTCATGTATCTTACTGCTTAAGACCCGATATAATGTACCCAACATGTCTTGTAGGTCGCTACCAGTCCAGTCCGAAGGTTTCTCATTTGATGGCTGTGAAAAGAATCTTTCGTTATTTGAAGGGTCGCCCGGACACTAGTCTATGGTATCCTAAGGAGGATAACTTTGATTTGACAGCATTCAGTGATTCTGATCATGGCGGCTACAAGATCGATGCAAAATCAACATCAGCGGGATGCAAGTTCTCGGGAAATCGCCTAGTCACATGGCAGTGCAAAAGGCAGACTTGTGTAGCTACTTCAACCTGTGAGGCTGAGTATATTTCGGCTTCTAGTTGCTGCTCTTAGGTTCTATGGATTCAACAGCAAATGCGCGACTATGGTTTTGAATTTCTAACTACTCCTATTTTTGTTGATAACGAAGCTGCTTTACAAATCACTCGCAATCCTGTACAGCACTCAAAAACCAAACACATTGAGATTAAGTATCATTTCATACGAGATTGCTATGAAAATAAACTTATCAATGTTGTTAAAATCCACACCGATCACCAACGTGCCGACCTGTTTACAAAAGCCTTTGATAAATCTTGTTTTGATTACCTACTTTTGGTCAATGGCATCAAGGTGAAACCCGAGCAATTCATCCTTGGCTAATCATTTTTCGTAAATATTTTCTTCAAAATCTTAAATTACAAAAAGATTTTCTATTTTCTCATAGTTTTATATTTTAGGGGGAGAATATTTCCATAAAATACAAAAACATGAGAAAATGCAAAAATACAAAAATATGTCTTTTATATAGTTTAAGTTTTTATTACCTTCTTTATTTAAGGGGGAGAAAAATTTAGAAAAATACAAAAACAATAGAAAAACCAAAAATCAAAAATAATTTTCTTGGATTGATAATTGAAGATGATGAAATGCACTAGTGATCTGTCATAAACAGTAAAAAACACAAAATGAAAATTGATAAGTAGCTTTACTAATGATGTATTGGTAGGCTCACAATCAGATTAAAATGTGCAGGTTGATATAAATATAACGAACTACAACCCAGGTGGGAACCATTCATTAGCATATGGTCTTGGTACCAAAATTTCGTGTGATAGTATGCCGAGGTTCTGAGATATGCAGTCGTTATGCTGACTTATCATCTGGGTATCATGGTTGAATCTTTTGCCGAAAAAATAATGGTGACGCAAGTCTAGAACTTCCATGATACCACACATACGTGTAAATACTGCATACGACCCTCAATAAGTGATAAACATATCACATCCACCCAAAAATAAGTGATAAAATATCATAGCTTTATGTGGGAGCTAAGTTCGTCTCTTTGTCGGTACGATGGTACTAACCTGTTCACGGACTTACTCATGTGCCCTGCATGCATTTGAAAATCAGATTCCTCATCAATAAGTGATTTAATCACATAGAGCTTGTTTTCAATCAAAATAAGTGAGTATCTCACATCATATATGTCAAAACAAATGATAAGCAGTATACTCACCTGTAAGATTTTCTCTCGTGCATATCTTGATACAGGAATGTGTCGTGAAGTGGTTGAACACCGGCTAGTAAGTATAAATCATACTTAATCATATCTCCTAATCGTGATTACACCTGATAAGCTGAGCTTACGTGGACAACAATACCGATAATCATAGTAGAATATTAATTTATTTATTTATTTTTTTAATTTGATGTTTTAAACAAAACTTGTTTTTGACAAGATTAAAAGCTGGTATGATTCTCTTACCTTGAAATTCTGAAAAAGATTGTGTGGTAAATATATAGTTTACTCTTACTTGTTACTGGTTATTTTAAGTTAGTTTACTTTGTTGGGTAATTAAGTTCTTTTTGAAATAGCCAAAATGGAAGCTCAAAAGTTTTCTACGAAGATATGCCCTTAAATAAGTTGCTTTAATATAATAACTTCATGAAAGTACTTTCTTACACCGGATAAACTCATCTCAAAAGAACAAAATCTGTTTAACAAGCACTTTTCCTAACTTAACTTGTGATTAGTGTGGATATGTGCAAAGTTCTAAACAGGCCCGCGAAAAACCTAAGGTTCTCGAAGAACTAAAAGTCCAGTTTGTGAAATACCTGGACTCGTACGAATCATATCATTCGTATGAGCCATTGTGCTTCGTACGAATGACCTTTGGGTCTTATATGTTTTAGAGCTCTTCGTACGAACTAAGGTTGTTTCGCACGAGTGTCTTGATGTGGTATAAAAGGTGATGAAGTTCTTTGGTAGAACCTCACTTTCACCTTGCTCACGTCATCTTTACACCTCTCCTTAAGTTGTTTTTTATTTCTTTAAGGTATACTTGACTGTGATGGGATACTTGAAGTTGAACAACTTAGACATTATCTGACCATGTGACTTTGACTGACTTGAACAACAAAATTTAAGCGAAGAATCATTTTAACCGAAAAACAAGTAACTTCTCTTGAAGATTGTTTGTACGGACTAGATTCGTACGAATGAAACACCATTCACACAAATGACACTTCGTTCGTACGAATCTGCTATTCGTACAAATGAAACGGTTGTTTGTTTTGCTCAAAAGTTCGTAGAAATGAGTTCATAGAAATAGTTATTTGTAAGAGTCAGTAGTTCTTTGTTCATGGAATATATACATACATAAATTTTGGAATAAAACTTTTTCTATATATTCCCTAATTAATTTGTGTTATTATCCTAGCTGTTGTATGTGTATAGAATGGAATAAAAGTAACATAAAAGATAATTCGCAACAAAGGGAACTGACAAGTCAGAAGTGGAAATTATGTCTGAATCTAGACATAACATGGTGGCCTACTTGGATCCGGAAGACAAATTTGCTGAGTACAACGGTATAATGAAGTTTTTGCGCGACTCAAGGATACATTATGCTATCACGCACAAGACTACAGTATACAAGACGTTGATCAAGGAATTTTGGGATTCAACTAAAGTTGTTGAAGTGAATGGATAGGAACTTATCCGGGGGAAAGTAAATGACTTAAATGTCGATGTCACTGTTGAAACCATTAACTCAGTATTGCTTGGTGATGATCCTGAAGCTCCATTCTCAGTGTCGTTGAAGTGTCAACTTGGATGTTTGCTTAGAATGAAATGTGTTTGAGATTTCCTCATGGGACAACTAAACAAAGCATGGTTGCCACTCCGATACGAGTTCTTTTACATGTTTTAATTTAGTGTTTCAGCAACAGTCGAATTGGTTATGACATGGCAAATAACGACTTGGTTGGTATGATGATAGCTTTAACATTGAAAAAACCGTTTAGTGTTTCAAACTATATCTTTGCTAACATGAAGGAAAACGTGAGAAGAACCGGATATGGTGGAAACAAGTTTTGGATGTATCCTGTTTTCTCCAAATGATTTTGAATGTGCAACATCCGAATCTTCTGAAGAACGACAATGATGTTTTAAAAGTTGAGGTTATGATGGAACATTCGTTGAAGATCTTTAGAGGTGCAGCAGCAAAACGATACAAGGAAAGCACACTTCCTTGTAAGTTGATCAGTTCTGGGAAATGATCAATATATTGCACTAGAAAACGACAAGTGGCGCCATGATGACAGTGATTCAGATAATGAGGAACCAACTTTGATAAAGGTGATCGAAGATAAGTTTGGTCATAAAAGGAAAGAGTAATGATGATGACGGCGATAATGTTGGTACGGATGGTACAAGTGAACCAGTTGCAGGAATCCAGCCTACTGTTACAGCAGGGGAGTCTGAACCTGTAATGATGGAACCCCACTACAACTTCTAAAGTACAACCTACAAATACCACAGCAGCTGAAACACCTTCGGCTGAAGATACTCCAATTCGATCGCAACCTACTACTTGTTCAGCTCAACAATCCCAACTACATCTCATCAACAAAATGCAAAACGAAGCAATCGTTTGTTCTCTGAAATGGAAAAGGATGAGAAAGTGGATTTTCTGTTCTCTTAGTTACAAGCTGCAGCAATCCAGATCTACAAGCATTCTGAGTTTATATCTTTAAATCGGAACACAGTTATCAAACAATTATTGGAGATAAATTCTTTGAAAGAGACTGTTAGAAAACAGGATTCTGAAATTGTGCAGTTAAGAAAAGAAAATGAGTGACTGAAGACTGCAGATGCTGAAAGAGCAACTCAGCTATAACAGATGAGAGCAGCTGATAACTCTCGGGGGATTGAGATAAACAGACTGAAAGAACATAGTGCGGCTGTACAATGATTTGCGGAAACATTAACTGCTAGTATAACGACTTGAAAAGAATGGTCTCATTCTCGAAATGCTACACTGGTTGAAGGCTTTAATGGTATTAAAGACGTGTTTGAAATGAGCAGAAAGAGGGTGAACATTCTATGGAACGATAGTTGCAAAGCGCCGGAGATCAAGCAAAAACCTGATCAGGTTAATGAAGACACTGGCAATCCTGATGCTTCAGCCTCATCCTCGCAAGTTTCTGCATCAATTCTAGTGGTAGAGTCTAATACACGGCAGATTGTGACCAATCCAGTTACCTCAAGCAATAGTCAAGAGGATATAGGAAAGGCTTGATGTTTCTTGAAAGTTTTGAAGACCTGATGATCTATCAACATTGGATAGCAGAACTTCAAGGGAGTTTGTTGATACCCAGGCCATTCAATATGAAGACCAAAGACTAAAGACCGAAGACCAAGCAACAGCCAAGGGGGAGTTTGTTGATACACTTTTGTGTTTGTCGCTTGTTCTTAGTTACGTCTGTAATTGTACGGTCTTTGTTTACTAGTGTCTGTATAGTTTGGTCGTGTCGACCCAATCAAGATATCCTCCTATCTTGGTTTAGTACGACGTTTAGTTTGTCTGTGTTAAACAGATGCATGTGTGCATACTGTTGAGTCTCGTGTACGTCATGTCTGCGGAACGTTCTCCAAGGAAAACATTATGTACGAGTGGGAACGCTTCATACGAGCAAGATGTTGCTCATACGAGGCACTCACCATTATTACAACTGATAGCTCATTCGTACGAGTGAGTTCATCCAAACAAGTATCCTGCTTGTTTCGTACGAGCTTGATAATGATTCGTGCGAGCCAGCTTGTTCGTACGAGTATCTTTGGAGTATGTTCTTCGTGTCTTTTGGTGTTTTGTATGACCAGCAACATACTTCGTACTGTTGCCAAGTGTGGACACTATATAAGTAGACATGCACTCCTCAGTGTGGATCACCTGAGTTAGTCGAGTTGAACGAGTAACCAGCTAGAGAGAGACACAAGAGCACAAAGAGTATTGTATGAGTTTGTATGAGCATTGTTTGTATATGTTTGTATTAGTTCTCGTCAGTTAATCAAGATATTGAATCTTTGTTTATCATGTGTTCTTACTTTGCTTTGTTTTGCATTCTTACGAGGATTGCGCACTCATATTTGTGTTACATAAACAAGGAAGCAGGTTTATCTTGATCCTCCAAGTGGACCTACAGTCACATCACCAACATTATTGTTGACTTTTTAAACTTAACATGTATTTCTAGAAAGTAAGCATTTCTTGATGGAAAGCGAAGAACCTAACGAATGCAAGAGAACTATTCCACTTTTGAAGGATTTTCCTTTTATATACTTCCCTCGTGCATGGATATAGGAGCCAAAACCTTTATTTATTTACTCGGAGAAAAACCGTGTTTTGTTTAAGTTGTGTTGTAAACCTGAAATACATTTGGGAATGCTATGAAGAAGTTTTTTAATCATGTATTTTAAATTTCAAACAATATATGGAATGGCATTGTTGTTTATTTTATTCATGTAGATCGTTTACCCTATCGAATGCTATGAAAACTTTTCATTCTTGTACAAATTGGGATAAGAGCTTCGATTGTAGTGAACTAGGATTCCTTTTCGAGTATACACTACAATCATCATAGGATGCTCTCATGAAAAGAATTTTTACGAGAATTAAAAGTTTTCATTGCATTGTATTTGTCACACCCCAACCGATGGCCTGAACATCGGGGCAGGATGATATAGATTGCACAAAACTTCATAACGACTAATCGTGACTAAATTTCATTTTGTTTCTAAACCAGAGTACAACGTCAAAAAGGAAATTACAACAACATGTTCATCAAATCAAACAAGGAAATACCAAACATAAATTAATAAATGCGTTTCTAGTCCATCCTAAGTAGATTTCTTGGGATGTCATCATCAATTTCCTGCAACATGTATTAGAGTACAATCAACAAAAGTTGGCGAGTATACAAGTTTGATTGCATAGCATACGTATAAAATATTGTCTCATATCTAACATGGCATATTGTACACTAAGTCAAGCCAAAGTGTCCACTATCATAATCTTATCATCGCAATGAAAAGACGGTAAATGGAATACTTAACGCTAACCCAACAAAGGGTGATGTGCTACTCCTATAGCGCTATGCATGTTAAGGTTGGCTTGCGCAAAGTTAATGACAAATAGTTATCATGTATGAGTGTTTGAGTATCTAGCATGAATAACCAAAGCATAACAAATAGCATGTTTGATGGATTAATTGATTGCATAAGTTTGATTGTGTGCATAAGTGCATTTGATTAATTCATACAAGTTACACCTCAAAAGTGATGGAAGCGTAAAAGGGGATTCGAGTATACTCATGGTTTGCGTAGAAATTCCTCGAAAATGAGTTGATGAGTTGAAGGTGTTGAGAACTACCTAGTTATCCCACACGGATAAACGAGGCGTATGAGTTTGACGGAGTTTTGATTAGGAATATGTATGTGGGTGCTTAGTTTTAGTATGAACATACTTAAAAGTTATCTTGATAAACTACTCGTTTTGGATACCATAACCGTGTGTTTTTCATAGGCACAAGTTCACCTATTGGAAGTCTTTTCATGAGATATTTTATCCTAAGATAATATAACCGTAGCTCTTAACAACAATCCATGGATTGGATTGTGTTTAGGGTTCGGTTACTAGTGCTATAGTATAGATATATACTTATTTAGTAAGTCCTATAGTCATGTATTGTTGGATCTATTGAACCCTATAAAAGAACAGATGACTGAAAGCCAAAACAATCTACAACATCTGATCACTAATAAAGATCTGCTGCTCTAAACTCTGCTGATACTTAAAGACTGTTCACAATATCTGTTAAGAGACAAAGCTTTGCTGGAAGCTAAAGTCTGCTAGAGAGAAACTCTGATGAAGCTTAAACCTCATTATATAATTCACCAAAGCACATATCATCAAATTTTTTGATGATTTCGGTTGGTCATGAATGTGGAAAAAAGAACATAAGACTACTAAATCCAAAAATAACCAACTGAGCTACCTAGATGCGTGCATCCCAAACATACAAAGTATTTGAGGACGTGATGCAGCCTTGTCCCTTTGTTTGGAAATTGTATTGAAATTTAGTGGTATGAAGATAACCTAATAAATCAAGCAAGTAAGGTAGTAGAACATAGTGAGAAAGCCAAGGCTTCCATGGCCACACATTACCAAAACACAAGTCTCACCACATTGAAGGTGGTGAGCTTGGATGACCTCAACACTTGAAGGTTGCTTGGAACCATGTTAAAACAGAAAGTTTAGGGAGGTATTTGTACCTCTAAACTTATGGGAACTTAGCACACTCAAGCCCCAGAACTATAGGTTTGGTTGGAAGCAAGTTTAGTGCAAGATTACAACATCAATAACAAGTTTATGAAAAAGTTTGTAAAAGTTAAACCAAAACAGAAAGTTTGGACTTCAAAATGGTGATGTTCCACCTTTGTTTACCATGGTAAAGTAGTGGAAACATTCCTAGAGGTGTTCCAAACAAGTTTGAAGCTTGCAAGAATTTGCCTTCAATTTGAAATTTCAGTACCTTTAGAGTGTTTTGAGTGAGTTTAGAATGTTGGAAAAGTGGAATGAAGGTGTGGATGCTTGTTTATAATTCTTGTTTTAATGGAGTTATAAGGTGATTAGGGAAGAAGGAGGTGGAAAAAGGTGACCAACCCGGATGAAGGAAACAACTCGTTGTGGATTAAGAGTCCATGCATCGCACGAGCTTTGAGCCTTATCCCACCGCACAACGTGGCGTGTTATTTTATCTACACAAGTTTGTTTTTCTTCATTTTGGCCCCTAAACATGTATATGCTTGTTATTTTATGCTTTAACATGTTTTCAAGTATGTGACGCGTATGTATGCATGTTTACATGTCGTGTAGGTATGAATGAGCGTATGTATGTATAATAAGTCTTGATTTTGGCATATAGACACCTACTTAACGATTGATTTGCATAACACAAGTATGAACGGGACACCTATAAGTATTAAAGTGATTTTTCATTATGATGGAAGTCTCTGATTCACAACATTGGAAATGAATTACGAATACAGATTCCTAAAACTAGAAGTGTGAGTAATTCTAAATAAGGAAAGTACTTAAATGCGAAGCATTATAGCATTGCATTATACAAGGTCAACTACACGAGTTCTCACTACATGGTAACATTCAAGGTCCACTACGCAATGTCATTACATGGTTTAGTCGAAAAGAGAGAGACATGATACATTAAGTTAATCTACTTGAAACAAGTAAGATGACTCACGAGGATTTTATGTGATTTATTTTATATAAATATATGAAGTTTATATATTTTCATCAAAAATATATATAATCATACGGATAATCAATCATCAACGCGTCTAACACAAAAAAGGGGTTTTCAAACAAACAAAACAAAGACAAGTCTTAACAAGGTTTATGATGAAAGACTTGTACATGATCAGTTAATTAGACCTAAGTGCCTTAATGAAATTAAGACACTTGTAGGTCAGATACATACATGGAAACAAAACTGATTGCTAGCTTGATTGCATGGGACGCAAACTATGAGTTCATGTCCCCTCTTTTAAATTTATTAGATTTCCAATATTAGGGGGAGATACATGTTACAAAGTGGTTTGAAAGCTACGGAATGAAATCACCATGGATCAAGTTCGTATAAGTAGAAAAAAGACAAGAATAGCTATTAATCACACATACAGACCGAGGAACAAAAGGTGTAGATCTATTGAGTCTTGACGAGCTCTACTCCTAGTCCGTGAGATCATGTTGGTGTGCTTTTGTTGTCCCAATAGTCGTGGTACACTGTGGACTTATTAGCTGGAACGACAACCATTGTCTAGGTTTGGTTACTTACTTATGTCGGCACAGATATTAATGTATTAGCTACACATTAATTGATCAATGAATGTCATAGATGATTTGCATACATGTTTTCAATAAAAGGCTTAACAAATGTTTTCAAGATTCATTTGCTACCAAAACAAAATACATGAATTCAACAACATTATTGTTGACTTTTGAAACTTAACATGTATTTTAGGAAACTAAGCATTTCATGATGGAAAGCCAAGGAACTAATCGAATGTAAGAGTACGATGCCACTTTTGAAGGATTTGCCTTTTATATACTTCCCTCGTGCGGGGATATCGGAGTCAAAACCATTATATATATATAAGCTGAAAAACTTTATTTTGTTTAAGTTATGTTGTAAGCTTGAAATACTTTTGGGAATGTATTTTAAATTTCAAACAATATATGGAATGGCATCGTTGTTTATTTTATTCATGTAGATCCTTTACACTATCGAATGCTATGAGCATTTTATGACATACTAGAAATTAGTTTTCATTTGGCATTTCATCAAACACATTATGGGCATTTGTTTTAAGTTATTTCTATTAGCTCAAGTAAACAATCTCAACTAGACAAGTCAATACTTTCATTACGATCAAATTAGCACCTAAATTTCAGTCTATTATGCATACATATTTATATTTGCTAACTAGACTAAATGTTCCTAGTCACCACACTTTTGTTATTTATAATATAAATATATAAGTACATATTTATATTTGCATCTAATATTTTTGGGCTGTTACAGTGCCCCATTCCAAGTCACCCTATGATAGAGATTAGAGCAAGCAATGAAAAATTAAATTAAATTGTTGATGTAGTATGTCTATCGCCTACGTCTTTAGGTTATGTTTGTGTTGTAATAGGACTGAACTGTTAGAATTGTATTTTGGAGTTGTAATGTTAACTTTGCACGAAGTGAAGTTCACTTCGTACGAATGTAAGTGTTACCTTCCGACGAAGTTAACTTACCTTTGTACAAAGAGAAAGACTCACCTCGCACGAAACTAAAGTCCTTGTCTATAAATAGGTGTGTTGAAGCTTTTAGTCGGTAGCTGTTTTGTTGAATGATACGGCGAAGCCCAGTTAGATTTCTCTGAGGGTTGTAAATGTTAATCAGGATTAATGAGATAAAGAGTTTAAACAGTAAATCTTGGAGGCCTGATCTAAAGACTTATCATCAAGATTCTACTTCCTCTTCTACTCATTTTTCATCTTTTTATCATTTGCCAGACATTGAACGGACAAAATGAACTGATCTTTTCTAGGACTACTTAAAATTGACTAATAACAAACCCTTAAAAAGAATCAGAACAAAAATCAACTTGAATCATGATAAAAATGTTGAAAAATGTGAAAATTTGAACTTCACATTCGCACGATCTTACAGTTACCGTCGCGCGAAGATAATTCTATCTTCGCACGAAGTGAAATTTGTTGATTAAACTTGAAAAGTTACCTTCGCACAAAGTCAAAACTAACTCTGTACTAAGTGAAACTCTTGAAAATGTTGGATTTTATCTTTGCAGGAAGATAAATCTAGTAATTGGCATTTTTACTTCCCATGAACAGAACTTTAAATGTCTTTGTGGTTTTACTTCGTTCCAGGGTTACTTCGCACCAAGGTCTACTTCGCACAAAGCAAGTTTTCAAAAAATTTTCTAACAAAAATGGAGAATGAATTCTTCAACGCATTTGCCACGTCACAGCCTCAACAACTGTAGCAGCTCAAAATATAAACCTCGAAAATGAAATGGGGATGATGACAAAACCCCCTAAGCTTATGTGCTTAGAAGATTACTTTGGATGGAACGAGAGGTTTGTCAATTGGGTAAAAGCTAACTACTTTGATAGCTGATACGCCATCAAGGAGAAGTATGCAGCACCAGTTGGAGAAAATGGGCCAGAAAAGACACTGACACAATTTACTATACAAAAGAAAAATTCATTCGAGAAAAGAAAATGATGAGCATTCTCCAACAAGCCATCAAAGAAGACATATTCACTCTCTTACAACAAGATGGTGATGCTCAATCAGTGTGGAATGCTTTGAGGGTGAAATTCCAAGGAAGCACCCAAATGATCAAGAGCAAAAAGGTGTTGTTAAAGAAAGAGTTTGATATCTTCAATCTGCATAAAGGTGAAACGATGAAACAGTTGATCGAAAGATATTGTCACTTGGTGGTAGAGATGAAAGGACCTTGTATTCAGAAGGAGAATGAGGAGTTGGAGGATAAATTAGCTGATTCATTGCTCGAAGGAGAATGGTCCACTTATCTTACTATCTTTAAGAATAGCTCAAAATATGGTACTATCAGTTTATCAAGATTCATCGAGAAACTAGAAGGACACGAGCTCGAGATGTAGAAAATGGCTAAAACTAAAGGTTCACATATTCAGCAAGATGTGAATTTATACTACAAGGGAAATCCAGCAGCCAATAATCAAAGTCTTAAGAAACACACTTTTTTCAATGCAGAAACTTCTTCAAACCAGTCAACTGGTAGTGGTTTTCAGTCATTTCCGACCTTTGAACCGAATTCACCTCAAACACCGCAATCTTCACAAAACTCGAAAGTTTTCAAAATAGCTAGAGCTGCCAAACTAACTCAAACCAAAGAATTCTACAATGCAACATTGCCGCGAATCTACAGAATGTTCAAGATTTCATAGAAAATACCGAAAAACAACACATGGCACTGCTTGCATCTGTTCTAGAATCATATGAAAGTTTGATGGCCGGAGAAATTGGAAATCCTAACATGACAAAAGAAGATTACGATCAAATTGATCCAGAAGAGCTTGAACTAATTGATATCAAGTGGTGCATGGCTTCGATTGTTCGTAGAGCACAAAGGTTCATGGAGATCATGAGTCGAAACAATTCGGGAGGATTAGATGGAAAGCTGGGATTTGAAAAGTCGAAAGTCACATGTTTTAGATGCCGAGAGAAAGGACATTTCAAAAGGGAATGTCCAAACCGTGAAGTCAATGGAAACGAAAATCCATTTGCTGACGATTATTACAAGAAGGCGATCTATCACAAAACGTTACCACCTCAGAATACATCAAGAATGATTCAAATCGAGGATGGTTCGCCGAGTTCAAAGGATAAAGGTCTCATTGTTCCCAGGAAGACGAAGGCTTCAACTTGAACAAATACATTTCAAATCCTAAAAGCATTGCATGGGTGGCAGAGATTAGAGAAGAACAAGTTAAAGAATATACTGAAGCAACCTTTAATGAAGCTCCAATTAATGAATACTATTCTCCTAAGGAAGATATTTTTCATAGTGCATTTAAACATTTGGTACCACCTGACATGTATAAAAATTTTGCAGGTTTCTTTGAACAAATTATGTTGTACACTATGAAGAAGAGCCAAAGCCAGAGGTTGAAGAAATAATCGATGTGATCAAAGAGATGACCGTAGAGTACCTTATAGAGATTGCTAACAAAGCAATGATGACGAACTTAAAAGAGGTAGTCTCTGAACAGGTTCAAGAAATGTTAAATGAGTCGGTTAGAGAAGAGGGTAAGGTTAAGATAGTTGAAGTTGAAACCCCTTGCATGAAGTGCTCAGAGCCTTGCAAGGAATATTCTGAAAAAGATAACATATATATAGAAATGAAAAAGCTCACAGATAACTTGTCGAGTGATTATAAAGAAACAAAATTATAAAGTTTTAACAAGCAAGTCCTTACGACGATGCTACACTTATATGCTAAACGCAACTGTTATGGATAAACAAATGGCCATAAACATTCTGTGGGTCCCTGTTCTAGACGGATGTTTAGGCGTATGATAGTACCAATTCGGTAGAATGTTATAGAAAGAGAGTAGAAACAGAATCAGCGGAAGTATTCATTCATTCATACCTAAAGATTATACAACTTGTCTGGCTGGCGGAATTCTTAGAGAGAATTCGCCAGCGTTTCCCCTTAGTGAACTTCCAAAACTTAAAAACAATGAACACACAACACATATATATAGACATGAGTAGCTCGTGCGAAGCGAGCATGTTGGCTTCGTATGAAGTGTCCTTCGTACGAGTGAGATGTTTATCGTTCGCACTTGGGTCGTATGTTTGTATCTAATTTATACAATATTCAATACACACTCTTTCTAGCCTATTCGCACAGTGACGGACATAAAGTGCTTCAACAAATTCCCCCTTGGACATCAATGTCAAAGCTTGATCTTGAAATCTAAGAGTCGTGTTTGAATATTCTGCAACTTCAATCGGGTATCAGTCGATGTCGTAGAACGTGTCAACAAATTCCCCTTGATTGATAATCCGGGTTTGCATTATCTACTTTAAGCAACATTCCCCTTGAAATAATTTTCTCTAGAAATTAATCTTCAGGTCTTTGTTTGCATGGTTTAAGACCTCCTCTAATTTGCTTAATCTACAAATTTTCTCGAATAATCACCAAGTTGAAATTAATCAATGCAGCTTCTCCGTTTCGACTTTAACCACATACGCATTTGGTTTAGCTCACTCCTCCAATGCTCGATCCTCTGATCTTCAAAACCCAACCGACAATTGATAGAAACTTCGAATTACCACAACGATAAACTTCAAATCAATAAATATCCGCGTAAATCTGAAATCCGGATTTCCGTAATCACGATTAATCAGCAAATCGGTAATCTTCTCAATCAGCGAATCATCATCAGAATCATATTATCTGGTAGCACATCAAATCTGAGAAACATTCTTTGGCAATAAGAATCACATTCTTCCTTTTTAGTCACAATAACAGATGTATAGCTACCTCCGCTGGAATAGCGCAACTGAAACTACAAACATCCTCATTTCCTGGCGGTTAATCGTGAAAACAGTTCATTTGCCTTGCATAGTTGAAGATAAGCAGTCGTATATGCATCCACTTCCACATCGAATATCAGGTATTTAACCCTTAAGCATCAATCTGTATCATGATCTAAAAATTCTAAACATCCTTTGATCACGAAACTCCAAATGTATAGTCTATTTCGTGAGCAACTGGTACACAATTTTTGTCTGAAAGATTATTATATCTTCTACTTTAGTCATGAATTGCAAGTATATAGCCTTTCTCGTTAGTCCCGGTGATAACTGAAACCACAAAGCATCCTTATTTTTTGGCGGTTAGTCCGGAAAATAGTTCATTTGGCCTGCGGAGTTAAATTGGATACTTTGTACCACTAAGCAGTTGTGCAACTGGCTTGTACGAAGACTCAGGCATCAATGTGACCACAACTACTGAATCCTATGAACAACTACTCCAAGACTCAGTTATGCAACCCCACTTTGACAAAAATAGACATCAAATTTATGTCATCACTAATGAATCTTAGATGCTCTGTGTTTCCCAGATAATTTGCAGTCGGAACCACCCGAAGACTGTTGCATGGTCACGAATTTCAAAAATTCCAGAATATTAATATATATGTGAAAATTTTTATTCCCCCTCATTTTTGCAAATTCTGACGTCTTGAGCATCTTTTCACAAAAACCAAATTTTGCGGAAAATTTCACAAAATTGCAGTTTTGATCAAATGCGGATTTAACGTTGAGGCCCATTAAAAGTCACTACACCAGATGATCAACTTTATGTGCAGGTGTCAGTGACTACCCCAATATCTTCAACATTTTGTGACCGTATCATCAAATCTATACTCTGAAGCTCTAGACGGTGTCCCGGAACAGCCCGATTTAGACGTTAAAATCTCGAAAAAATTCGTAATCACCAATTTTTTTCTAGGCACTCGTCTCGTCGATATAATCAAAAAACGCATCTCTTTTTAGGCATGCCACACTTCATACGAGTGGGGATTAGTACGAGTGACAAATTATCACTCGTACGAGCCACAGAGGCTCATTCATACAAACGAGCCTGATTAAGTTTTTTCGATCCAGAATCTTTATTTCTTCGAATTTCAAGATAATTTTTGCACAGATTTGGTCGAAAATCAATTTCTAACAATCCTATGGTTTCAGTTTTCCATTATGTCTGTGGATTGTCCGAGTATCTGATGTTTTACATCTAAAACCCCTCATACGTTCAAAATTCATGAGCGTAGGTGATTCATCAACAGTTAGATTGAATGAATTGGTACTGTAGCTCTGATACCAGTTGTGGGTCCTGGTGACGGCGGTTCTAAACGGAAGTTTGGGCATATGATAGTACCGATTCGGTAAAACGTTATAGAAAGAGAGTAGAAACAGAATAAGCGGAAGCATTCATTTATTCATACAGAAAGGGTATATGTGTTGTCTGGCTGGCGGAATTCCTAGAGAGAATCCGCAAGCGCTTCCCCATAGGGAACTTCCAAAACTTAAAAACAACGAACACACAACACAAAGATATATACATGAGTAGCTCGTGCGAAGCGAGCATGTTGGCTTCGTACGAGTGAGTTGTTTATCACTCGTACGAGTGAGTTGTTTATCACTCGTACGAGTGAGATGTTTATCACTCGTACGAGTCAGTTGTCACTCATTCGAGTCACTTTGTCACTCATACGAGCCAGTTCTCGTTCGCACTTGGGTCGTGTGTTCATATCTAATATATACAATATTCAATACATAGTCTTTCTAGCCTATTCGCATAGTGACGGACATAAAGTGCTTCAACATATTCACCTTAACATGATTGCTAAACTAAAAAGTGAATTAGAGGCTGTGAGAATTGAAATAGAAAGAGTCAACAAATTGTTGATCAATTACTCAATTTCATCATATGTGATTGATCATATTCTTCCAAAACAACCACAAAAAATTAAAAAGGAAGAAAATGATTGTTCTCAAAACAAAGGTATGGGTTACAATCGAGTTCCACTATCACACCCAAAAACATCGCAGCGGAAATACAAACATAATGGTAACGAAAGTTGGTGCCCAAAAGCCTCTTCGTGGATGATGCATTATTTTTTTTTTTGGACATTGAACTTAATTAAAACAAATTTCAAAGTTTAAAGTTTAAACACAACCACAACCACAGTGTAGTTAAGTTGTTTTGATCCTTATGGATCTTAGTACAAGCTTGGTCTCAAAATAGTTTTATAAGTTGTCCAAATTATTATTTAACACAACATGCATCAACAACTTTCTTATTATGTTTTTTATAATGAAACATGCATATAATTTAATAAAGTCAATTTTATTTCCTTTACAAAAATATGAGGTCAGTCATCGCAAGCATTTTCCGAAAACCATCGATATTAAGACATTTTCCCAAGGTTTTATATATTAAATTTCTAGCAACAAATATTCAGATTCATAAGTTTGCAAAACTATACGAGCTATATATTTAGGGTATAATAAAAGCTAGACATTACAGAATATAAATTTGTCGCTTGACTTGATCCGGAGCTACCGGTCACGATGAGGTGGTCAACCCGATAGATCTATCAACAATTCCACGCATACAGTATTAATGATTAAACGAAAAATTTGCACAAGTGCCCACAATGGGCCACTTATAATACCTATCTTATGAACAATATATATATCTATTAAAATAATAAATTTAATATTTTATGTTGTACGAATTTCCCGAAGTCCCCATCGAAACGTAATCCAATACCGATACTTACACTCTTGAGATCGAGCAAATTCATCACAACTTAAATTTAAGCATTTTTAAATCTACACGGTCGTTTTATCCAAAACACGGTATTAATCACCGTTTCTCCCGGAAACATATATATAAACAATCAAAACCCGTTTCTCCCCGAAACGTATACTTATCAATCAAAACCATATATTTTCCATGAAAATATATTAATAATTTACTTAAAGGCATTTTTTTACACAAAAGCGTATAATTATACTTTTAAGGCGTGTTCTTCCCCCAAAACCTATATAAAATAGTAAAAAGAGGGGTTAGTGACACTCACCTTTTGGTGCTTATTTATAGTAGCGCAATCCCATAAATTGATCTGCACATCCTAATTTAAATAGCAATGATTTAATAACCAATATTCACAACATACCTAAGTTTCTCCAATACTTAGAATTTTTCACAAAACTTTGAGATTTCTCAAATAGTCTTCATTTTTATTTATGTTGGCTTAGTTATATATATGCGTTCATAATATATATATATATTATATATATATTAAGATGTTTTCGTGATTTGAACGATTTTATTGGTGACCCTCATTATGTTACATCTGTTATCACACCCGTTTATAAGCAATATATCTATGATTTGCGCTTCGTAATATATTTTGACAATTGGCAAAATTCTGGTAATTCTGTACAACTTGAACAACTATTACATTGTTTATTTACCACACAACTTGACTTAAATTATACTTTTAAGTCTTAAAATCTAGGAATTTAACCAAATCATAGCTTGGTATGATAATGGATATGTCACAATTACGAACATATAAAACCATATCCTAGACGGATGACAAAGACGTGAATGCCATAATAAATATCAGTACTGGTTACGATACAGTCTGATATTTCAGAATTAAGACATAAGATATGTATGCACTGTTATACCATAAAATTTTTTATTTAAACACCAAATTGTCCAAGTCTGCAGCAAAATATAGCATTCCGCAACACAAAACAACAAATGTCCGAAAACCAAAAAATAAACATTTTTAACTAAAGAATAATAACGGGTGTTAGAAATAGTATAAAACCCATATATATATCCTGCTGATTAAAGCTATACAGTTTTTTCAGTAGTAAAAACCTGACAACAAAGCTGGTACCGGAACCGAAAGTTTATAAAAGTTTTGGGGAATTAGTTTTTATAAAAACTTATATATAAAAATTATTAAAGTTTATAAAAGTTTATAAAATTACACATTATTTTTATATAAAAAATATAAACCAAACCCCCCTCCCAACACCTCACGACTATAATGGGGCTTTCCCCATGCCACTAATCTTCCGATTATGAGTTGGCAAGATTATGAGCATGGTTAGTGTGTATGTGGTGTAAGACTTAAACCAACACAAACTGAACTTATTTCCATTCATTTCATTTCTCAAACACTAAAACAACAACACCTCTCCTTCCTTTTTTCCCATTGAAATCGCGCAAGCACCATCATCATCATCACCTTAAATTTTTTTAAAAAACCAAACACAAGAACCTCAAGCTTTCATGAAGATCTAAGGAGCTTGCAAAGATTAGGAGGTTCACTTTGAAGCTTGAAACTCTTGATCAACACATTTTCTTCATCTTTTAGATCATCCATAGCCTTGTGCTAGTAGTAAGATCCTTAATCTCATCTTATACGTAATATTTCATAAAAAATACACAAGATCATCATACAAGATACTTTAAAATCCACTTGAAAAATACTAATAAATCTATGATCACTAATATAGTTATGTGGCTTTCTTGATGAATATGGATGATCTTGAATTTGTCATAAACTAATAAACTTGAATCTTGCATTTTTATGTATAAAAAGATGATCTAAACACATGCATGTTTAGATTAGCAAGATTCATTAACAAAAATAGTCATGAACATGATTTCATATTTTAAAAATGAGCATACAAGTTATAGATTACTAAATAAAAGTAATGATTTAGAAATTTTGTTTAAAGTGATAATAAAGTTTCCATTTGAGTTAAATGCTTGGTTGGTCCCTGTGGTTTGTAAAAATTGCAGACTTGGTCCTAGTGGTTTACTAGTTACACCCGTGGTACCAAAACTTGTCAAAAATGAACTCGCTTGGTCCCCAGCCCTAACATCAGTTAAATATCTTTGTTAAAACATCCCATGTGCTTGGCATGTGAGGGTAATTTGGTCCAACCCATTATAAAAAGAGTTAAATACCTGGTTGGTCCCACCCCACCCCCTTCTTCTTCTTCCCCAAACCACCACCACAATCTCATCTCGTCCACCAAATACCCACCACCACCAAACTCCCACTCACCACCGCCATTTCTGCCGGGGAAAACGAGCCACCCACCACACTGTGTAAGTAAGTGTGTGTGTGTGCTTTATATTTTCAACTTATTTTGTTGTGGATCTGTAATGTTCACCCATACGCTACTTGAAAGATGTAAAAAGTGTTAAATCAACCCACCGTATATCATATCAAAACCGCCTTAGATGTATATTTTTGAACCACAAGGTTTCACATGATTTGAAGAAGACATGGAAGCTCTAAAAAGAGCCTTCTCCGTCGCAGGCGCCGGTGCCGATGTCGATTTTGACGCCTCCGACGAGTCTGAAGATGAAGACATGGAGTTACTGAGTAACATTCAACAGCGGTTTTCTTTTCCCATTGGCACTAAACACGAGGCTAGCTCAACGAAACCGTTACGAACGATTCTACCTTCTGTTTTATCCGATGAAAATGATGATAGTGACGACGATTTTGAAACTCTCTGTGCGATTCAACGGCGGTTCTCGCAATACCACAGTATGATTTGGAATTAATTCTAGGGTTTTGATATTTCTCTTTGTGCACTTTGATTTTGTTTATCCTTTGTGTTTAGTAATTGCATGTTTTAAAAGATTGATTAATGTTTGAGTGATTGCAGAGGATCTGTAACGTTCACCCATACGCTACTTGAAAGATGTGTGTATAAGTAAGTGTGTGTGTGCTTTATGGCTATGGGTATAGCTATACATATACCTATGGGGGGTGTCTCTAGAGGTCTGTCTCAAATCTTGAAGATTGCAGAGGATAGATCAACAGGAAGGCGGCAGTGTGGTGGGTAGCTCATTTTTCCGGCAGAAATGGCGGTGGTGAGTGGGAGTTCAGTGGTGGTGGGTATTTGGTGGAGGAGATGAGATTGTGGTGGTGGTTTGGGGAAGAAGAAGAAGGGGTGGGGTGGGACCAACCAGGTATTTAACTCTTTTTATAATGGGTTGGACCAAATTACCCTCACATGCCAAGCACATGTGATGTTTTAACAAAGATATTTAACTGATGTTAGAGCTGGGGACCAAGCGAGTTCATTTTTGATAAGTTTTGGTACCACGGGTGTAATTAGTAAACCACTAGGACCAAGTCTGCAATTTTTGCAAACCATAGGGACCAACCAAGCATTTAACTCTTTCCATTTTAAGAAAGTTTAAATCTACAACAAGTTCATGATATTTTTGTTAATACTTTTATATAATATATGTGATTTGATGATGAATTGAGTAAGAAAAATTATTTAAAATATGTTTATATAAACATGGAAATGATTATATTTTAAAGAAAACTATGGCAAATTTTTTTATAAAAAATAATCTTGATTAAGATGAGATTAAACTAAAGATTTTGTGATTAAAAGTGATTAGGAACTTTGATCTTGTTTAAATAAAGGTTTGGATGAAAAAGTTAAGAATATGATTATTTATGTTTTCTTAAACTAAAAAGGAGAAATATATATGTATTTTTGATAAAAATATATATTTTGAAATCACCTAATATGTGTACATATTTTTGTCTAAAAACTAAATAATTTGATCATGTTGAATCAAATACAAAAATATATAAATGTTCAACTTTTGACAAAATAATATATATCGGAAAATTCGGACAACTTGGACAATTCGGAAAAAATAAAGTATATGGTATAAACAAACAAATGACAAAGACCAAACGAATAAAATAGTCGACGCGAACATAACGGTAAAAACGAACAAATCAACCGTTACATCTTATATTTACTAGAATTTATAAAAATTTAACTTATAACTAATAGTTTTTACAAATAAATTTTTATAAGTTATAACAATTACTAGTAAATATGTTAAACACTTGAATAAGCTCAACTAAACAATTATTAGACAAAGCCCATTTTTATAAAAATTATATTGGGCTAAACTTATTTTTATTAAATTTATGGATTAGCCCATTTATATAAATTAATTGGGCTAAGGCCCCAATTTTATAAAAATCAAACTTGGGCTAAGGTCCACTTTTATAAAATTAACTTTGGGCTAAGCCCACTTTTACAAACCAAGTGGGCTAGGCCCATTTACATGTAATCAATCTATAATATACATATGAACGATATATATATATATATATATACTATAACGCCCCGACCGCGTAAAACAACGTAACGCGGTGGAGACGTCGGGGAGTCATGTCACATAACTATTGTTTCATATGTGATTACGATCACGTTTCATAGTTCATTTGAACTTTGACTTGACCAAATATGGTCAGAACCAAAAGTCAACCAGGAAGCCAAACTGTTCGACTTTTAGCTCAAAATAGCTAAAATAATGAAAGAACTAGGAAGAGTACTTACTCGTGTTGAAGAACACTTTCGGAACTCAAGATAGGAGGCTTCCAAAGGTTGGAAACAAGCTCCAAGAAGGATAGAAAGAAGAATTTCACACTTTGCTTTGAAGTGTTTTGAAGTGGTTTGAAAAAAATGGAAGAACCATGGGGTATCTATAGTATTTTAAGATTAAGGAGGTGATGACAAGTGTCCACAAGTGTGGATTAGTGTCCTAACATGTGTCAACACCATATTAAGTGTGGCAAAGTGAGTGCTAGGTGTCAAAAATTGGATATAGGTGGCAAACTTGGTGAAGAAGCAAAAATATTTATTATTTTTTTGACATTTTTGGCCCTTGGACTTGTATTTTCACTTGTTTGCCATTTTTAACCACTTTAACCTAATATTTAGGTTATATAAAGGTGTTAAGACATGTGTAACTTGGATTATGCCCGAAAATGTCGCGGATGTCGGTTCGTTCGGTTGTAAGGTTACGTGTTTCGCAAAAATGCGTAAAACGCTTTAACAAACACGAAAATGATCGAAATTGTGCAACGATTGACATTTTTGCATTATCATCAATAAAATACAAGATTTTATTGAATACAAAAATATTTGGAAATAAAACACAGGGTTTCATTGAATACGAAATATTTTGTAATTGTACAATGATTGAATAGGCCCAAATGTCACTGACTCCCCTACTTTTTGAATTTTGTCCCGAAATTTAATTAGAGGAAACATTGTGAAAACAGATGTGGATATTTCTCTTTCATCTGATCCTCCCGTTCCCAAGTAAATTATGGGCCACGTTTGGATTCCCAGCGAACTTTAACTATCAGTATACGTCTACGCTTGAGTTTCTTAACTTTGCGTTCCAATATCTCCACAGGTTTCTCGACAAAGTGCATAATGTCATCAACGTGAATTTCGTCGAGGGGAATGTGGAGGTTTGTATCGGCTAAACACTTTTTCAAATTGGACACGTGGAATGTTGGGTGAATATTCCCAAGTTCAGGAGGTAGCCCATTTTTCAACAAGCTTTGGGTCACACATGTATGTTGTGCTTGAAGGATACATGTCTATATATCAGATTGAACTCGAACACAATGAAGTTTGACACGTTCCTTATGACTATGTGCTTCAGCCACAACATTCGCCTTACAAGGATGGTAGCGAATCTTGCAGTCGTATTCATTCAAAAGTTGGACCCAGCGTCATTGTCTCATGTTTAGCTCCTTTTGATTGAATATGTGCTGGAGACTTTTGTGGTCAGTAAAAACCACACATTTCATACCGTAAAGGTAGTGTCTCCAAATTTTGAGAGCAAAAACTACGGCTCCTAACTCAAGATCATGAGTTGTGTAGTTCTTCTCGTGGAATTTCAATAGTCTTGACGCATAGGCTATGGCTTTGTCTCTTTGCATGAGAACATAATCAAGGCCTAGGTTTGATGCGTCACAATAGACAACAAAATCGTTGTTGCCGTCGGGTAAAGATAAAACAAGAGCATTACAGAGTTTTTGTTTCGGTGTTTGAAAGGCTTCCTCTTGTTTAGGTCCCCACTCGAAAGGTTTATTCTTCTAAGTCAAAGTGGTGAGGGGAACCGTGATCTTTGAAAAGTTCGCGATGAATCGTCGATAGTATCCAGCAAGACCAAGAAATGAACGAACTTCGGTAGGAGTAGTAGGTGCACTCCAATCCCTAGTTGCATTGATTTTGGCAGGATTACATGTATACCTTGTTCGTTAACAATGTGTCCCAAAAATTGAACTTCTTTTAGCCAAAATTCACATTTGGAGAATTTGACGTAAAGTTGTTCTTTCTTTAGGAGTTCCATCGTTAGATGGAGATGTTGTTCGTGATAGGCTCGAGACTTAGAATAAATGAGGATGTCGTCGATGAAAACAATGATGAACTTGTCTAAATAAGGTTTACAAACCCTATTCATTAAGTCCATGAAGACGGCAAGAGCATTCGTCAAACCAAAAGGCATGACAGTGAACTCGTAATGGCCATATCGAGTGTGAAAAGCAGTCTTGGGAATATCTTCTTTGAGTACACGAAGTTGATGATACCCAAAACGCAGATCAATCGTTGAAAAGCAGGTCGCACCTTGTAGCTGATCAAAGAGATCATCAATGTGATGTAAGGGATATCGATTTTTGATTGTGAGTTTTTGAGCTCATGATAATCGATACACATACGGAAGGATCCATCCTTCTTTTTCAAGAATAGGACATGAGCGCCCCATGGTGAAAAGCTCAGACGAATGAGTCCATTGTCTGAAAGTTCTTGGAGTTGCTTTGACAACTCTTGCATTTCAGACGGTGCAAGACGGTAAGGAGATTTGGCAATTGGGTTGGCACCAGGTACAAGGTCAATACGAAACTTAACCTGACGAATTGGGGGTAAACTAGGTAGCTCTTCAGGAAACACCTCAGGATATTCCCAAACAACGGGGATGTCCTGAACAGTTTTTCCCTTGCCATTTTCCTCTACGATATGTGCTAAGAAGGCTACATAATTCTTTCGTAGGAATTTTGGGCCTGGGTACAGGCTATGAGTTTTACGCTACTAGAGGGTTTCTCTCCGTGAACTTCTAAGGTTTCGGTAGACGAAAGAGTTATACGAATAACCTTGTCGAAACAGATCACCTCATCATGGTGTTTGGTTAACCAATCCATTCCTATGATGATGTCAAAACTCCCGAGATGCATTGGTGTGAGGTCAATGGTAAAAAGGTGGTTATCCAAGTTCAATTGGCAACTACAAATGACATAGTCGAGTACAAGGGGTTCACCACTAGCTATTTCCACCGTTAATGGTTTTCCTAGTTTAGTTCTAGGCATCGAAAGCAAAGGTTCAAAGGCTAGTGATATAAAGCTTCTACAGCACCTGAATAAAAAAGAATAGAAGTAGGATGATAGTTAACAAGGAACATATCGTTAATGACTTTGTTATCAGCACGAGCCTCATGGGCATTGATGTTGAATGAGTGTCCACAGGATTGATTTGCATTCATGTTCACCAATTTTGGCAGTTGTTTCTAAAGTGACCCATCTCGCCACATTTGTAGCAACAACCAGGTGGAACGGAGGTCTAGCAGGGTTGGCTTGGGTTGAACGGGGTTCTGAACAGCTTGTTTTGGGGTCGAACGACACACAGTAACTAATTAATGGGTCTTTATAATGTATCACGAAGACATGCTTTAGCCTATAAGTGGACACTCACCCCAAGAGTTCCCAGGTAAGAGTGACTGGTCGATAATGCGGATTTGTATGAAAACTCTAGCCTTAAACAGAAAACTCAGGGTACAGACATCCACCTTTCCAAATTGCACGTGTTAACATTAATAAAACCCAAACTTTGAGGGATTTTGAAAACTTACAAGGCTTTAAGCCAAAACAAATCATCTAAGGATAGATGATTGATTTTCAAAACGAATTTGTAACTAGTGTATTTGTTTTGGTAATCACCTAAGGATAGGTGATGGTATTGTTTTAATAATCTAAACACAAGATAACTCCCGTTAGGGTCCAAGGAAGGTTATAGTCTAGGTCAAAGCATTACTAATAACCTAATTCCCTATAACCATAAGCTCTGATACCAATCTTTCTGTAACACCCTGACCGTGTAAAACAACGAATCGCAGCGGAAACGTCGGGGAGTCATGTCACAGAACTATTGTTTCACAACTCATGGATTTAAAATTTTGTTTTATTAAGTTAAATGTTGACATTGTATTGGGATAGAAAGAAACAACACATAAATAAATTGTCTTTCATGTTTTAAGTCACTAAGGCCCGCGTCCATTCCTACGTGAAGCATGCATCATATTATCAAGCGTTGACTCCTGATACATATGTGAAAAGAGAGTCAGCATAAAAAGGCCGACGAGTACATAGGTTTGTGAGTGTGTCAAATTCGTGGCTATGTATACATATTTCAACACCTCGTCTAACTACAAGAGTCGTTAGAAAACCTCGTATCAAAAGTGTTTGATATTGCAATACAATTAACCAACTAAAACAAGTTGGTTAGAGTTGTGAAAACCTTGTAGCCATGAATCTTGACCAAAACGTTTCTTTTATAAAACCGTTGTAATAGATTGATTCAAAAGAAACTTCGTATGATTTATATCTTTAAGTGAAAATAATTGCGTGACATTGTTCAAAACCTTTTGTCCGTGTTATAAACAATTTGTCTGTGCTATAAACCATTCGTCCGTGTTATAAATCAATCGTCCGTGTTATAAACCAATTGTCCATGTAATAAACAAATCATCCATGTTTTTAATTGTGAAAACTTTTGATCGTTCTTTAATGAACACATTCAAACCTGTGTTGACTATACCACCAAAGGGTATCTTTAATAGACCACCAAAGGGTCTCTTTAACTAGACTAACAAATCAACAAATGATTTGTTAATTAGAAACAGTTTCTGTCATTATCCAAACTTCCACCAAATCTAGTGAACAGTCCGATAATGGGATTGTCAGTCCTATGGTACCATAACATAATACTGGTCAGCTCGGCCAAAGCTAATGAATGTCATTCGTGTTATGGATAACGCATCAACAAGTTGTTCACATTATTGAAATCATATTGTTTTATATATAAACCATAGACATTGTTTTTGAAAACTTGAAAATTATTTAGGACATATGAGTCACCTCAAAACATTTGCAAAACGTAAAAGAGGGGAACTATGTAATCACATAAGCCTTGCGTAGTAAAATGTAGATTTGAAAAGATAGTTTAGCACATATGAATCACCCCAAAACATTTGAAAACGTAAAAAGGGGACTATGTATTCACATAAGCCTTGCGTAGTAAATATGTAGATTTGAAAAAGATAGTTTAGCGCATATGAATCACCCCAAAACATTTGAAAACGAAAAAAGAGGGGACTATGTACTCACATAAGCCTTACGTAGTAATTATGTAGATTTGAAAAGATAGCTTAGCACATATGAATCACCCCAAAACATTTAAAACGTAAAAGAGGGGAACTATGTACTCACTCGGGATTGCGAAAGTGTTCTTGATCAACAGAATAAACAAAGCTCAAACTTGTCCTAATGTGTAAGATAAATATGTTAGCGTGTCGGGAATAAAGGCGGGAGATCGGATAGAAAGAAGTCTTATAAACCAAATGAGTGTTGGAACTCATGTGATATGGTTTAACAAACTTATCATCTGATTTGGAAAGGATCCTAAGTGCTTTCGACCCATTATGATTCGTTAAGGTAGTTTACGCTACTTTAACGGGTCATTAGCGTAAACGCGTGATCGGATGGTTAAACAAGTCCTGTGATAAGTTTTAAATGCCTAAACGTGCTTTAAAATGTTATAACATCATTTTATATGTAAAAAATTTGGTTAGATGTGTTTAAAATGGATTTATGCGTAAAAGGGCAATTTGGTCATTATGTTTTTAAGAACATAGAAGTAACTTATCATAACACTAACCAAATGACGGGACCATAAGGTATAACCTCAGTAGGTTATTCCCTATACAACTATGGTCACAAATATGTGTTTGGTCGGATCCTAAGATCGACCAAACGAGTCGAATCCGAAAGTTAAAGCGGTGGTCAAGACCGCTGGACTTACGACCCTAAATAAGCACTAAACTAGAAGTGACGAGTTAGAAATGTCAAAATATGTCTAACTAAGTTTATAAAACTGATTTGGTATCAAAACTTGGTGTTTTGATACCCGAAAATAGTTTCGTCGTAAAATGTACATCATGCACATTTTTTGACCGAAACCTTGACTCGTCACTTCGACTAGTAAACGTGGTAATGAAAAGGTAAAATCGTTAAGAATTATAACCTTCGTGATTACGATCACGTTGCAAAGTTCATTTGAACTTTGACTTGACCAAATATGGTCAGATTCAAAAGTCAATCAGGAAGCCAAACTGTTTGACTTTTAGCTCAAAATAGCTAAAATAATGAAATAACTAGGAAGAGTACTTACTCGTGTTGAAGAACACTTTCGGAACTCAAGATAGGAGGTTTCCAAAGGTTGGAAACAAGCTCCAAGAAGGATAGAAAGAAGAACCTCACACTTTGCATTGTTTTAAGTTGTGTGAAAAAAATGGAAGAACCATGGGGTATTTATAGTATTTCATGATTAAGGAGGTGATGCCAAGTGTCCTCAAGTGTGGATTAGTGTTCTAACATGTGTCAACACCATATTAAGTGTGGAAAAGGAGTGCTAGGTGTCAAAAATTGGATATAAGTGGCAAACTTGGTGAAGAAGCAAAAATATTTATTATTTTTTACATTTTTGGCCCTTGGACTTGTATTTTCACTTGTTTATCATTTTTAACAACTTTAACCTAATAATTATGTTATATAAAGGTGTTAAGACATGTGTAACTTGGATTATGCCGGAAAATGTAGCAGATGTCGGTTCGTTCGGTTGTACGGTTACGCGTTTCGCAAGAATGTCGAAAACGCTTTAACAAACACAAAAATGATCGAAATTGTGCAACGATTGACATTTTTGCATTCTCATCAATAAAATACAAGATTTTATTGAATACAAAAATATTTGGAAATAAAACACAGGGTTTCATTGAATACGAATTATTTTGTAATTGTACAATGATTGAAAAGGTCCAAATGTCACATATATATGTATATATATATATATATATATATCAACAAAGAAAAACCAACACATACAAGTATAAAATTCAAGATAAAATACTTGTATGAAATCGAACGAAAACCTAAGTGTCTAATAGATTAGAACACTTGTAAGTCGAGAAACGAACAAAGTATGAAGAATCGAATAGAGATTTGCACGGAACGCAAATCTGTGAGTTCATGTTTCCCCTTTTATTTTAACGTTTTTAGTGGTTTTTAAATGTTAGGGGATGTATACATGTTAAAGATAGTATAGCTAGGAAAATGAAAATATTAAGATCACACGTGAATAAGGCTCAAGCATTGGGGCCATTAATGAATAAAAAGTACCAAGGAACAAGGGTTAGATCTATTGGGTTTGGGCGAGCCCCACTCTATTACAACAATAATAATAACAGATCATATTAAAGTGCTTTTGTGTCTAAAACAAGTGTCTCGAACACAATAAATCATCAAACGTTGGTTGCCACCTTATTCAGCATACAGATTAGTGTCCTTGAAACACACTAATGATCTTACAAGTTTCATTAAGCTATATTAATAAAATTTATTATTTCAAATGTTTTTGAAGATTCATTTGATACGGAAATTTATAACATGAATTCACCAGCTTTTGTTGACGTCGTTTTCAAAACTAACATGTATTACAGGAAACTAGTGGACGGCCTTCGGGGAAAAACTTGTTCGTATGTTGTGAAGTCAAGACATTATATTTCATCCAGACTTTTGTTGTTATGTTTTAAAAACTTATCTTTGAATTTTAAGTAATGATGTTAAACTTGTAATACAATTTTAAGTAATGGTGCAGACTCAGATAATGTAATACAATTGTCATTTACTTGATTGAATGCAACGATTGCCTCTCTGGCCACACCTCGCGCACGCTTATGCTACATAAGAAATCGGGGTGTGACAGAGCTGGTATCAGAGCTACAATTGTAGTGAACTAAGATTCTTTCGAGTCTGGTCTACAATTTCAAAATGGTCTTTTTATAAAAGTTATAAATTGTTTACAAAATTGTAACAAGAGTTTTCCCCACGGCATGTATACGAAGGTCCACTAGTACAAAATGATGAATCAAAACAATAATGCAAGGACATTATACGAGATAGTCTTTGAGGATTAGACACGATAACAGTAAGATGAATCAGAATGATACGTGACATGACTAAAATGAAACTGAAATATAATTGCCCAAAAAATTATTATAAGTTGTTCACATATATGTGTTGTACAGATTATTTTCCAGGACTATGTCTTCCGACTCCGACACTGATTCTACAGGATATGCCACGAATACCGATTACATACTACTAGATGATCCTGCCCAACCTGTTATCATCATCATCTCCGATGACGAGCTTTCAGATGATGAGTGGATGAACATGGACTTCCAGCCTTTTGCCTTACCTGAGCCTGATCATGCTGATATTCCTTTAGAGGATGATGTATTGGCTGTACCTCATTTTCATGAGATGGTCATATTCGGTCACCCTGACGGTGAACATGTTGTTTCCTACATCGCTAACCCGCTTAATGTGTTAGATCTTTTTGATGATATTGTCGATGAGGACAGACACCCCGTACCTCCTATTGTTTATGTTGACGACGATGTCATTCCAGTCATACATGTTGAGCATGTTGACGATGACCTTGGCATTTGTGAAAAATTTTGACATTGCCATGTTAGAGGTAGCCCAGCAAGAGGCCACAGTTATTGACATTACATCATCTGCACCTTCCACACCTCCGACCCTATAACCTATGCCTACACCTGATACTGTTGTACCACCATCTTCAGATATCTTGCCTACGCATGTTGATACCGTTTTACCAGACACATTCTACACCGATCATTTATCTGAGTCTGCACCACCACGCATCCTTTGGGAGATATCATACATCACACCGACCACCTGATACATCACCCTTTTGTTGGACCGTCTCATCATACTCTTGGTAGTACTTCTCAACTTGCTGATCATGTACCTCCTTATCCTTTTGCCGGATCAGTTTCTACTACTAATACACCGATCTCCAGTTCTTACAAGGACCTGTTCACTACATGGCCATCACATGTTCCATATAGTCATTCTATGACTGAGTATCCGCCTATTATTCCAATCCCCACTGCTGGAGATCTGTCCCATCCCCCACCACATATGCATAGTACTGTTACATACCCTTCACCTTACTTTACTGTTTCACATGACCAGCTACCTCTGGGCATGAGCCCATCCGATCCGTACCACCGAAACTATTTACCACTCACCACCACTGAGTACAGACTCACATCCACCGAGATACGGCTCGGTATTTTTTTCGACGATTTCATGAGCTTAATGCTCAACTTTCTGCTATCCGAGCATCTCAGAGTGCTCCATCGTCATCATCCCAGCCACCACTACCCATATCATCACCTCCACCACCACCATCCCCATTTGTACCATCACTTACATCATCCATGCCACCTCTTCATCACTTGAGAGGCGTATTAGCGCCATTGAGGAGGATATGCCATACTTCCGCGGTGTGATCCGCGCATCTGAACCCCCACCCCCACCGTCTGTCTAGTTTGGTATGTAATTAGGTTTTGGAGGTAGAACCCGTATTAGGATAGTAGAATATTGAAGGATTTTGAAGATATATATAAGTCAACTTGAAGACTCTGAAGAAACGATGCGAAGAAAATATCTACTTTTGTTTATATATTGTATAAAACTTGTATGTCGGAGTGATGAAACTCCGAATTATATTAATGTACTTCACAAAAATGATGTAACAAGTTGACAGTATATATATTTGAAAGTTGATTATCCTTCTTTTATCATTCATTGTTGATTATTCATCATGTTTGTGTCATGATGATACTGTATGGATATCTCATGTGAGATATGATTCGACTTATTTGACCTATATATACAGAATTCTATTACTACATATTTTATTCTATTTGATCCATGAATGACAATATTTGTCTAATTTCTTCTATATGATTTTTACATATGAAGATTATGCCACCAAGAAAAAGGAACATACATCAACTCCAAACTCCCATACCCACTTCTCAAGTTGAGCTTGATGCTTTGTTGAATCAATGCATTGCGGATGCGATTGCTCAACATGAATCAAATCGCAGCAATTTGAGAAATGAAGATAAGGCTCAAGTCCCACCAATAGAAACAAATCCTAAGAATGGTTGGTTACTCATAACTTTACAAGAAATTTTTATTAATATTTTATTTGCAAAATAAATATTTCTGACAATTTCGAGAACCAACATTTCAGGATGCATATGTAAGCAATTTTTAGATTGCAAACCATTGAACTTTGATGGCATAGACGGAGCTGTAGCATTTGTTCGATGGACCGAAAAGACGGATTTTGTAATCTGCATGAGTAATCGTTCCCCTAACCAGAATGTTTTGTATGTTTCAGGATTGTTCATTGATGAAGCTTTATCATGGTGGAATCTACAAGTACAAACGTTAGGAGATACAACAGCATACATTATCACTTAGGAAAGACTGAAATAAATGATGCGTGAAAAGTATTGTTCAAGGGCCGAACTACAAAAGTTGGAACCAAAGTTTTGGAATCTAGCGATGGTTGGATCCGACATCTATGGCTATACTCAGCGATTTCACGATCTCTCATGAGTTATTCCATATATGGTAACCCCCAAATTCAAACGTATTAAACGATACATTAGGGGATTAGCTCCGAAATCCGAAGTATGGTTACTTCGTCACATCTAGCAACCATCACCGAGGCAATTACAATTGAAGTGAACCTTACCAAAGAAGCGGTAAGAATAAATAAGTTTTCAAGAAAGAATACGGAGATGTCCAAGGAGACACATGTTAATCAACCTCACACGGGAATAAGAGAAAGTTTAAACACTTCAAGAAGGGTTCCTGGCCGGGTAACAAGAAGAAGGAAACCCCCACAGAAAAAAGGAACAAAGCATTCATGGTGACAGCAGAGACATAACCGAGAGGTTATACAGGAAACGCACCTATGCGCAACAAGTGCAATTATCATCATTATGGTGGATGCCGAACCAGCAAATGTGATATGTGCGGGAAGTTGGGAGACCGCACCGAAAACTGTTGGAATAATAACAAAGGAAATAGAAATGAAGGCAAGAAAGAAAGAGGCTATGTAAATTGAAACGAGCGAGGATGGAACCAAAGTTGCTATGCTTGCGGTTTAGAAAGAATTGCCCAAAGGAGAACAAAGGCCACAGGCGAGCCTTTGTAATAGTAGCTCACCAGGCACGATAGGATCCAAATGTGATCACTGGTAATTTCCCTGTCAATATAATTTCGCATCTATTTTATTTGATACTGGCGCAGATTTTAGTTTCATATCTTTAGAGTTTAAAGATATACTTGAACTAAATTCAAATAAATTAGATATTCCATTCACTATCGAACTAGCGAATGGGAATCTGATGAAATTATTAAAGGATGTTCTTTAGAGTTAGGTGGACAAAAATTCAACTTCGATTTATTACCCATCCAATTAGGTAGTTTTGATGTTGTAATCGGTATGGATTGCTTATCCAACAACCAAGCCGAAGTCGTGTGTTGCGACAAAATTATTCGCATTCCTCTTCCTAATAACAACACACTTCTTATTCATGGCGAGAAGAGTGAAACGCCATTACAAATTATTTCTAGTATGAAAGCCCAAAGTGCCTGCGAAAATGATGTATAGCATTCTTAGCACACGTTGTTGACAAGAAATCCAACGAGCCAAAACTTGAGGAGATCCTTGTTGTGAAGGAATTCCCTGAGGTCTTCCCATACGACTTTCCAGGAATACCACCACAAGGACAAGTCGAATTCCACATAGACTTTATTCTAGGAGCTGCACCTGTAGCGAAAATCCCTTTGCCGGTTAGCTCCTTCGAAAATGCAAGAGTTTTCCACACAACTTCAAGAGTTGTTGGACACAGGATTTATTAGACCAAGCTTCTCACCTTTGGCAGCTCCAGTTCTATTCGTAAAGAAGAAAGATGGAAGCTTTAGAATGTGCATAAATTATCCAGAATTGAACAAACTCACGATCAAGAACGGTATCCGTTACCGAGGATTGATGATCTGTTCGATCAACTTCAAGGATCAAGTTTTTACTCGAAGATTGACTTAAGTTCAGGGTACCGTCAGCTTAAAGTGAAGGAAGAAAGTATTCCAAAGACAGCATTCTGAACCCGTTACGATCATTACGAGTTCCTTGTTATGCCATTTGGTCAAACAAATGCACCGGCGGTATTCATGGACTTAATGAACCGTGTGTGCAAGCCTTACCTTGATAAATTCGTGATAGTATATATTGATGACATATTGATATATTCACGAAATAAGAAAGATCATGAACATCATCTTAGGACCATTCTTGAGTTGTTAAAGAAGGAGAAATTGTATGAAAAATTCTCTAAGTGCGAATTTTGGCTTTGTGAAGTCCAATTTCTTGGATATGTAGTCAAGGAGAAACGCATACATGTCGATCCATAAAAAATAGAAGCCATTAAGAATATGAAAGCACCTAAGACACCCACCGAAGTACGCCAAGTTTTAGGATTGGCCAGTTATTATCGGAAATTCATTGAGAACTTTTCAAAGATCGTTCAACCACTAACCTCCCTAACTTAGAAAGATAAGAAGTTTGATTGGGGAGAGAAACAAGAAGCATCTTTCCAACTGCTGAAGGATAAACTTTGTGATCACCGATTTTATCACTTCCGAACGGCATATACGACTTTGTAGTTTATTGTGACACTTCACATCAAGGTTTAGGATGTGTATTCATGCAAAGAGAGAAAGTTATTGCATACGCATCACGCCAATTAAAAGTTCACGAAAAGAACTGTACCACATAGGATCTAGAGCTAGGTGTAGTGGTATTTGCATTATAAATTTCGCATCATTATCTTTATGGCATCAAGTGCATAATCTTTACTGGCCACAAAAGTCTTCAATATATATTTAATTAGAAAGCGTTAAATATGCGAAAATTGGCTTGAATTGTTTAATGACTATAATTGCAAAATTAAATACCATACGGGCAAGGCGAACAATGTCGTGGACGCCCTAAGTCGAAAGGAACGAGTGAAGCCCCTTCATGTGCGATCATTAAGACTCACCATTCACAACCTTACCTCTCGAATTCACGATGCTCAACAGGAAGCTCTGAAGAGCGGAAATTTTAAATCAGAGATGCTTAGAGGTATGGAAAAAACATTTAAAACCAAATGAGAACGGAACTTTGTACTTTGCAAACATAATTTGGGTTCCTCTTTTTGGTATTCTGCAAAACCTAAATCTAGATGAAGCCCATAAGTCCATATATTCGATGCATCCCAGAGCAGATAAAATGTATGGCGATCTAAAAGAATTCTATTGGTGGCCTAATCTTAAAAGAGATATTACAATTTATGTTGGTAAATGTGTAACTTGTGCAAAAATTTACGTCGAATACCAAAAACCTTGAGGATTGTTACAACAACCTGAAATTCCCACCTGGAAATAGGAACAAATTTCTATGGATTTCATAACAAAATTACCCAGGACCTCTCGCGGTCACGACATGATTTGGGTAATTATCGACCGACTAACCAAATCAGCTCACTTTTTGCCGGTACGTGAGAAAGATAAAACTGAGAAGTTAGCCAAACTTTATCTTAAAGAGATTGTGGCAAGACATGGAGTGCCTGTTTCCATAATCTCTGATCGATATGGTCGTTTCATATCAAGAATTTGGCAATCTTTTCAAAAGACTTTTGGATCTCGCTTAGACTAAGTATGGCCTTCCATCTCCAAACAGATGGCCAAAGTGAACGCAGCATTCAAACCTTAGAAGATATGCTTTGTGCTTGTGTAATTGACTTAGGAGAAAATGGGATACTCACTTGCCTTTAGTGGAGTTCTCAAATAACAACAATTATTACACGAGTATTCAAGCTGCTCTATTTGAAGCATTATACGGACGTAAGTGTCGATCTCCGCTATGTTGGGCGGAAATAGGCGACAAACAAATGATAGGTCCATAATTAATTCAAGAAACTACATATAAAATACTTAAAATCCGAGACCGTATTAAAGCAGCTCGGGATAGACAGAAACGTTATGCAGATAAACGCTGCAAACCATTATACTTTGAGATTGGAGACAAAGTGCTATTAAAGGTCTCGCCTTGGAGAGGCGTAGTTAGATTCGGGAAGCAAGGAAAACTTAGCCCGAGGTACATAAGCTCGAGGTACATAGACCATATGAGATTGGAACAGTCACATATAAATTGAAATTGCGTGAAACACTTAGTAACGTTCACGACACATTTTATGTGTTTAAATCTTAAAAAGTGCCTTTCAGATGAATCACTTATCATTCCCATGGACGAAATTCGTATGGACGAAAAACTCCGGTTCATTGAAGAACCTATCATGGTTTTAGATTCAAAAGTTCATAAAACAAGGAGGAGTCGTATCAAACTAGTAAAAAGTCCATTGGAACTCAAAGCGCGGACCTGACTTCACTTGGGAACGGGAAGACGAAATCAAAAGAAAGTACCCCCACCTGTTCGAGAAATCCTACGCAAAGGATGACACGACTTAAATTTCGGGACGAAATTTTCTTAACAAGGGGAGAATGTGACAATTGGCAAAATTCCGGTAATTCTGTACAACTATTACATTGTTTATTTACCACACAACTTGACTTAAATTATAATTTTAAGTCTTAAAAGTCTAGGAATTTAACCAAATCATAGCTTGGTATGATAATGGTTACGTCACAATTACGAACATTTAAAACCATATCCTAGATGGATGACAAAGACGCGAACACGTAATACATATCAGTATTGGTTACGAAACAGTCTGATATTTCAGAATTAAGACATAAGATATGTCTGCACTGTTATACCATAAAAATTTTATTTAAAACACCAAATTTTGTAGCAAAATATAGCATTGTGCAGCAGAATAAAACATTCGGTGTTAGAAATAGTATAAAACCCGTATATAAATCCTGCTGATTAAAGCTATACAGTTTGTTCAGTAAAAACCTGACAACAAAGCCGGTACCGGAACTGAACTCAAAATGACAAATTTATTAGTCTGAAGAGCTAGATTAATTAATGGGACAATGAGAATTGTACTAGAACTATTGTGTAAATCAAATTTATAAGTAACACAGTACGTCAATATTTTACCCAGTACAAGACCCGAACCAACTTTATCAACCGAACAACCAAACAATAAGACTAGTAAATTATTTTGGCATATTATAATATCAACTTAAAGTGTTGGGGCATTAGTTTTTATAAAAACTTATATATAAAATTATTAAAGTTTATAAAACTACACATTAGTTATATAAAAAATATAAAACCAACCCCCCCCCAACACCTCACGGCTGTAATGGGCTTTCCCCATGCCACTAATCTTTTGATTATGTGTTGGCAAGATTATGAGCATGGTTAGTGTGTATGTGGTGTAACACTTAAACCAACACAAACCAAACTCATTTCCATTCATTTCATTTCTCAAACACTAAAACAACAACACCTCTCCTTCCTTTTTTCCCCTTGTAATCGGCCAAGCACCATCATCATCACCTTCAAATTTTTTTTTTAAACCAAACATAAGAACCTCAAGATTGCATGAAGATCTAAGGAGCTTGCAAAGATTAGGAGGTTCACTTTGAAGCTTGAAACTCTTGATCAACACATTTCCCTAGCCTTGTGCTAGTAGTAAGATCCTTAATCTCATCTTATACTTTATATTTCATAAAAAATCACAAGATCATCATACAAGATATTTAAAAACCCACTTGAAAAAAACTAATAAATCTATGATCACTAATATAATTATGTGGTTTTCTTGATGACTATGGATGATCTTGAATTTAACATAAACTAATAAACTTGAATCTTGCATTTTTATTTATAAAAAGAGGATCTAAACACATGCTTGTTTAGATTAGAAAGATTCATTAACAAAAATAGCCATGAACATGATTTCATATTTTAAAAATGATCATACAAGTTATAGATTACTAATAAAAGTTATCATTTAGAAATTTTGTTTAAAAGTGATAATAAAGTTTCCATTTTAAGAAAGTTTAAAACTATAACAAGTTCATAACATTTTTGTTAATACTTTTGTATAATATATGTCATTTGATGATGATTTGAGTTTGAAAATTATTTAAAACATGTTTATATAAACATGGGAAAGTTTATATTTTAAAGGAAACTATGGCAAAATTTTTATAAAAATTAATTTTGATTAAGATGTGATTAAACTAAAGATTTTGTGATTAAAAGTGATTAGGAACTTTAATCTTGTTTAAATAAAGGTTCGGATGAAAAAGTTAAGAATATGATTATTTATGTTTGCTTAAACTAAAAAGGAGAAATTTATATATATATATATATATATTATATATTTGAAATCACCTAATATGTGTATATATTTTTGTCTAAAAACTAGATAATTTGATCATGTTAAATCAAATACAAAAATATATAAATGTTCAACTTTTGACAAAATAATATATATCGGACAATTCGGACAAAATAGAGTATATGGTATAAACAAAACAAACGAGAAAGACAAAACAATAGAATAGTCAACGCGAACATAACGCTCAAAACAAACAAATCAACCATTACATCTTATATTTACTAGGATTTATGAAAATTTAGCGTGTAACTAATAGTTTTTACAAATAAATTTTTATAAGTTATAACAATTACTAATAAATATTCTAGAAAGTTGGATAAGCCTAACTAAACAATTATTAGACTAAGCCCATTTTTATAAAAATTATATTGGGGTAAACTTATTTTTATTATATTTATGGACTAACCCATTTATATAAATTACTTGGGCTAAGGCCCACTTGTATGAAAATTAACTATTGGGCCAGGCCCACTTTTACAAACCAATTGGGCTAGGCCCATTTACATGTAACCAATCTAGAATATATATATGAATGAAATACATATATATATACATATATATATATATGCTTATCAACAAAGAAAAACTAACAAATAAAAGTATGAAGTTCAAGATAAAATACTTGTACGAAAAACGAACGAAAGCTAACGTGTCTAATAGATTAGACTACTTGTAGGTCGAGAAAAGAACAAAGTATCAAGAATCGAATAGAGATTTGCACGGAACGCAAATCTGTGAGTTCATGTTTCCCCTTTTATTTTAACGTTTTTTTTGGTTTTTAAACGTGCGGGGATGTATACATGTTAAATATAGTATAGCTGGGAAAATGAAAAATATTAGATCACATGTGAATAAGTCTCAAGCATTGGGGCCATTAATGAAAAACAAGTACCGAGGAACAACGGGTTAGATCTATTGGGTTTGGGCGAGCCCACTCTATTACGGCAATAATAACATATAGTATTTCTAAAACAAGTGTCTCAGACACAATAAATCGCCAAGCGTTGGTTGCCACCTTATTCAGCATACAGATTAGTGTCCTTGCAACACACTAATGATCTTACAAGTTTCATTAAGATATATTAAACGAATTTATTATTTCAAATGTTTTGAAGATTCGTTTGATACGAAAATTTATAACATGAATTCACCAGCTTTTGTTGACATCATTTTCAAAAGAAACATGTATTACAGGAAACTAGTGGATGGCCTTCGGTGAAAAACTTGTTCGTATGTTGTGAAGTCAAGACATTATATTTCATCCAAACATTTGTTGTTAAGTTTTATAAACTTATGTTAGAATTTTAAGTAATGATGTTAAACTTGTGGTATATTTAACGACAAAAGTTATTACGTAAATTTTGTGTTAAATAAAAAGTATGGATGAACATTTTGTAATGTAATACAATTATCGTTTACTTGGTTGAATGCAACGATTGCCACTCTGGCCACACCACGCGCATGCTTACGCTACATCAAAATCGGGGTGTGACAGACCTGGTATCAGAGCTTCAATTGTAGTGAACTTAGATTCTTTTGAGTTTGGTCTACAATTTCAAAATGGTCTTTTTATAAAAGTCATAAATTGTATATGAAATTGTAACAAGAGTTTTCCCCACAGCATGTATACCAAGGTCTACTAGTACTAAATGATGAATCAAAACAATAATGCAAGGACATTATACGAGATAGCCTTTGAGGATTATACACGATAACAGTAAGATGAATCAGAATGATACATTACATGACTTACAATGAAACTGAAATATAATTGCCCAAAAATTTATTATTAGTTGTTCACATATATGAGTTGTACAGACTATTTTCTAGGACCATGTCTTCTGACTCCGACACCGATTCTATGGGATATGCCTTGAATACCGATTACATACCACTAGATGATCCTGCCCCACTTGTTATCATCATCATATCCGATGACGAGCTTTCAGACGATGACTGGATGAACTTCGACTTCCAGCCTTTTACCTTACCTGAGCCTGATCATGCTGATATTCCTTTAAAGGATGATGTATTGGTTGTACCTCGTTTTCATGATATGGTCATATTCGGTCACCCTGAGGGTGAACATGTTGTTGCCTACATCGCTATACCGCTTAACATGGTATATCCGTTTGATGATATTGTCGATGAGGACAGATGCCCGTACCTCCTATTGTTGATGTTGAGGATGATGTCATTCCAGTCATACATGCTGAGCATGTTGACGATGACCTTGGCATTGGTGAAAAAACTTTGACATTGCCATGTTAGAGGTAGCCCAGGCAGAGGCCACAGTTATTGACATTACATCATCTGCACCTTCCATGTAACATCCATGTAAAAACGAGTTCCAAAAACCCACTCCTTTTGAGAATTCAAGTGTTTATTAGAAAATTTATTGTGCGTTTATTTAATTTTGTTATATTATTTTATTATATTTAGCATATAAATTATATAACTAAGATAATAACTAAATAAAGTAATAAAAATAAAATGGCATAATCAAAACAGGGGAGCCGGGAATCGAACCCAGGTTTCCCCACAAACTCACACACCTTACACACCGCTGAGCTACACACACTGGATGTGTAAACATTGGAATCAAATAAGATTTAAAATCACCCCGCGTGTCACCTTCAAATCATTTTCAGAAATTCAGAAACGATCGAAAGCAATAACTCAGGAAATCATGATTGAAGTTTTTCTTTGAATCATTCATACATAACCGATCCTAATTTTCTGTTACAAATTCAAAATTCGGAATAAAAATTGAAACTGAAACCAATCATTGGTATTAAAGATCCAAAATCGAAACTGTCTTCTACGATCTATATATAAGTCGATCTTTCACATGTTCAAACTCTTAATTTCAAATCAAACAGCTCAAATTCAGAATTTCCGTCGGAAAGTACGTACCACGTCTGAAGTTCGATCGAAGATCAGAATTTTTCTTCAAATTGGTATAGCTACCTTAAATCTTTCTTTGTTATGTTGTTTATTATGTTAATAATCAAACGCAATGGCAAAATTTGGTTAACAATTGGAAATCGATTTTTGGGTAATGTATGCGAAGAAGATGAAGTTCTTATCAATATATAATTATAATTAAAAATGGATATTTCATCGGGTTAGACACACAGTCCAGTGGTAGACTGTGTGCAATCATAACATTCAAGTCCCGAGTTTGATTCGCATATGCAGCCGGTTTTCAGAGATTAAATCCAATTTTTTTTAAAGCTATACAGAATACCCTTCAAGTAGTTTATAAGATTAATAAAATTCAGTGTATAAGTGGGTTAGACACACAGCCCAACTGGTTGGGCTGTGTGCACGGGAATGGAAGGGCTCGGGTTCGAGACCTACTAGTGTATCCGGTTTTAGTATTTAAAATCTTTTTAATTAAAACAGTAAATGATTATGCTAAATAGTATATATATATATATATATATATATTTAATAAAAACATAGATTATTTTGGGTTAGACAAGTAGCTCAGTTGGTAGAGCTGCGTGCACGTATATGGGAGGTCACGAGTTCGGTCCTCACACGATGCCAATACTCACGCGTATCCGACCGGCCGTTGACCAGTCAACCCAGAAAAAGGGTAAATTTTTTTTATACTTAAAATCCTTTTTATCTTCTCTAAAATTAATTAAAAATACATAAAAATTAGGGTTTTAAAACTTAAAATTTTATTTTAATTGCCACAAAAATAACCTAAAAATCTAACAAAAAGCATTAATTAAAAATATTAACTTTTATTTATTTATCGAATTATTGCGTTATTATTTTGGTTAGTTTTCTGTGGTGGTTAAGTCCCAAACTCGTGCGCATTTATCATCAATCAAGGAAAATGCACCCACTATGAGTAAATCATTACAAATTCCCCTTTTTATTCATGTTTTGGGGTGTATCATATGTCGTTACATCTTTTATTTATTTCAAACAACTTGTGCTAGCACCATTATGTGATCTGGTGTGTATATTTTTGTTGTTATTGTTATACATTATGTCAATTCAGTGCAAAGCATTCATACAAGGCCCATCAGTTCTTCGTGGGATACAAGTTGAGCATTGCGTGCCTCATTAGATCAGCACCGTTTGATTGAGCCTTGATCTCACAGTTCATCATTTATCATGTAAGTGTACATTGTTGATATTATGTGGTTTGTTTATATAAATATGCATATGCTAATATATGGTTTATGTACAATCTTTTAAATTAATCAATATACTTAAATTGTTTTAAGGTTTAAATTAGATTCACTCGCCAACTTTTGTTGACCCAAACTTTTGTTTTTTACACATGATACAGGTGAACAGGCTGAGGAGAGGAACACTTAGGATTGGCCTTAGAAGATGAATAAAACGTGTCTTGTTTAGAACAATATTTCTTGTGTTTGTATGTTTCTTGTGTTTGGATATTTTCTCTTAAATTTCAAATAATAAATATGAAACTTAATCATAGTAAATGTCATGAGCTTTGATGATAACCCAATTATGCCCCAACTTCTATTTTCGCTGCGGGTCAGGGTGTGACATTCCACACCTCCGACCCTATCACCTATGCCTACACCTGATATCGTTGTACCACCATCTTCATATATCTTGCCTACGCATTTGGGGATTAGCTCCGGAAATCTGAAGTATGGTTACTTCGTCACATCTAGCAACCATCACCGAGGCAATTTTGATTGCAGTGAGCCTTACCAAAGAAGCGTTAAGAATTAATAAGTTTTCAAGAAAGAATGCAGAGATGCCCAAGGAGACACATGTAGAATCAACCTCACACGGAAATAAGAGAAAGTTTACACACTTCAAGAAGGGTTCCCGACATAGTAACAAGAAGAAGGAAACCCCCATAACAAAAAGGAACAAAGCATTCGTGGTGACAGTAGAGACAGAACCGGGAGGTTATAAAGGAAATACACTTAAGTGTAACAAGTGCAATTATCATCATTCTGGTGGATGCCGAACCACCAAATGTGATAAGTGCAGGAAGTTGGGACACCGCACCGAAAATTGCTGGAGTAATAACAAAGGAAATAGAAATTAAGGCAAGAAAGAAGGAGGCTATGTAAATTGAAACGAGCGAGGAAGGAACTAAAGTTGCTATGGTTGCGGTGAATTGGGCCACTTTAGAAAGAATTTCCCAAAGGAGAACAAAGGCCACGGGCGAGCCTTTGTAATAGTAGCTCACGAGGCACGACATGATCCAAATGTGATAACTGGTACGTTCCCTGTCAATATAATTTCGCATCTATTTTATTTGATACTGGCACAGATTTTAGTTTCATATCTTTAGAGTTTAAAGATATACTTGAACTAAATTTAAATAAATTAGATATTCCATTCACTATCGAACTAGCGAATGGAAAGATAATTGAATCTGAGGAAATTATTAAAGGATGTTCTTTAGAGTTAGGTGGACAAAAATTCAACATCGATTTATTACCCATCCAGTTAGGTAGTTTTGATGTTGTAATCGGTATGGATTGGTTATCCAATAACCAAGCCGAAGTCGTGTGTTGCGACAAAATTATTCGCATTCCTCTTCCTAATAACGAAACACTTCTTATTCATGGCAAGAAGAGTGAAACACCATTACAAATTATTTCTTGTATGAAAGCCCAAAGTGCCTGCGAAAAGGATGTATAACATTCATAGCACACGTTGTTGACAAGAAATCCAAGGAGCCAAAACTTGAGGAGATCCCTGTTGTGAAGGAATTCCCTGAAGTCTTCCTAGACGACTTTCCAAGAATACCACCACAACAAAAAGTCGAATTCCACATAGACTTTATTCCAGGAGCTGCACCTGTAGCGAAATCCCTTTACCGGTTAGATCCTTCGGAAATGCAAGAGTTGTCCACACAACTTCAAGAGTTGTTGGATAAAGGATTTATTAGACCAAGCTTCTCACCTTGGGCAGCTCCAAAGAAGGAAGTTGTAAGCTTTAGAATGTGCATAGATTATCCATAATTGAACAAACTCACGATCAAGAACGGTATCCGTTACCGAGGATTGATGATCTGTTCGATCAATTTCAAGGATCAAGTTTTGACTCGAAGATTGACTTAAGGTCAGGATACCGTCAGCTTAGACTGCAGGAAGAAAGTATTCCAAAGACAGCATTCTGAACCCGTTACGGTCATTACGAGTTCTTTGTTATGCCATTTGGTCTAACAAATGCACCGGCGGTATTCATGGACTTAATGAACCGTGTGTTCAAGCCTTACCTTGATAAATTTGTGATAGTATTTATTGATGACATATTGATATATTCACGAAATAAGAAAGATCATGAACATCATCTTAGGACCATTCTTGAGTTGTTACAGAAGGAGAAATTGTATAGATATTTTCTAAGTGCGTTTGGCTTCGTGAAGTCCAATTTCTCGGACATGTAGTCAACGAGAAAGGCATACATGTCGATCCATCTAGAAGCCATTAAGAATTGGAACGCACCTAAGACACCCACCAAAGTACGCCAAGTTTTAGGATTGGCCGGTTATTGTCAGAGATTCATTGAGAACTTTTCAAAGATCGCTCAACCACTAACCTCACTAGCTCAGAAAAATAAGAAGTTTGATTGGGGAGAGAAACAAGAAGTAGCTTTCCAACAGCTAAAGGATAAACTTTGTGATGCACCGATTTTATCACTTCCAGATGGCATAGACAACTTTGTAGTTTATTGTGACGCTTCACATCAAGGTTTAGGATGCGTATTAATGCAACGAGAGAAAGTTATTGCATACACATCACGCCAATTAAAAGTTCATGAAAATAACTATACCACACATGACCTAGAGCTAGATGAAGTGGTATTTACATTAAAAATTTGGTGTCATTATCTTTATGGCATCAAGTGCACAATCTTTACTGATCACAAAAGTCTTCCACATATATTTAATCGGAAAGAGTTAAATATGCGCCAAGACGTTGTCTTGAATTCTTGAATGACTATGATTGTGAAATTAAATACCATCCGGGCAAGCGAACGTTGTCGCGGACACCCTAAGTCGAAAGGAACGAGTGAAGCCCTTCGTTTGCGATCATTAAGACTCACCATTCATAATAACGTTACCTCTCGAATTCACGACGCTTAACAGGAAGCTCTGAAGAGCGGAAATTTTAAAGCAGAGATGCTTTAGGCATGGAATAAACATTTAAAACCAAATGAGAATGGAACTTTGTACTTTGCAAACAGAATTTGGGTTTCTCTTTTTGGTAATATGTGAAACCTAATTCTAGATGAAGCCCATAAGTCCAAATATTCGATACATCCCAGAGCAGATAAAATGTATCGCGATCTTAAAGAATTTTCTTGGTGGCCTAATCTCAAAAGAGATATTGCAACTTATGTTGGTTAATGTCTAACATGTACAAAAATTAAGGTTGAATACCAAAAACCTTCAGGATTGTTACAACAATCTAAAATTCCCACTTGGAAATGGGAACAAATTTCTATAGATTTCATAACAAAATTACACAGGACCTCTCGCGGTCACGACATGATTTGGGTACATGCATAGTCTTAAATCCTACTATCATGTCACCAAAAACCTTCAGGATTGTTACAACAACCGAACAAGTGTACGTGCATAGTCTTAAATCCTACTATCATGTCATCACTTAAAATATCACATTTCACATACTTATAATCACGTATCATATTACACAAAGTTCACTCTTGAACAATCCATTTTAATGTAAGTTGAAATATGCGTATTTAAACGTTTTCGGGCGTCGGATGTCCTATGACTAGCCAATCACAAAGGATACTTCATATGAGTTAAAATATACTTATATTTATATAAAAAAGTATCACTTTATATTCTGATCTAAAACAGTTTTATAAAAATCACTTTAAAAGCCGATTTTTACCGTTCTAACACATAGCCTTGTACCAGACTTTACTATTATCATCCCAAATCGTAACGACTTGATATTTTGACGTAACACATGTTATTTACTTAATAAAATGGTACTTATACTCATGTTAGTGCATATTTCATGTAAGTCACATAAATCATCCAATTACACCCATTTTACTACTTTTTAAGCTAAATGTACAACATGCAAAGCTACCAAACTTATGACATAATTTTATATCATCATGATACATCATATAACACCATTTATCATGCTTATAATCAGATTTCATTCACTTTTATTATACTATAACAAATTATCATCTCATGATCATTTAATCATCATGCATGCTTACGTACACGCATCTAATGCTTAGTTACTATTTTATTTCCATTCAAGACTTAAATGTATCCATCATACATCTAATCCATGTTCATATAGTCCAATACATCTTTATAAAATCATCATCCAAACATCTTGACATAAATGCATGTAACATTCTTACATTTATGATCATCTAACAAAAACCCACATGCATGCATACATATATAAATATACACGACACACACACATGTGCACATATGCATCCAAAAACCCACTTTTACATGTTCATCTTTAATCACATGCACTACTATAAAAAAATCCTTTTTGATCATGCATTCATTCATTTTTCAAGAATTTATGTCAATCAAGAATCAACCAAAATCAAAATTCAAACTCTAACACATATATACACACACCTACGGCTATATATACACACATATACTTCCATATGAATTGTGTTTAAAAAACCCATTTGTTATTAGTTTTAAGTTTGTGAAGAACTCCAAGATTAAGAGAAAACTTCCACAATCATCGAAATCACCAAGAATCAAGAACATGATTTAAAAGTAAGTTGTACACCTTCAAAATTTTGGTGGATTTTTGATAAAGTTTGATGATATGAAGCTTGTTCTACTTGGTAATCACCTTGAATTCACCCTTGGATCTTCAAAACAACTTGGAAACACCTTGAGATGAACTTGAACCTTCAAGAAAGTGTTTGAAATTCAAAAATGGAGGTGTGTGTGGGTGGTTTCAGCCGAACAAGAGAGAGAGTGAGATGGTGATTTTTGATCTTTGAAAATGCTTGTATGGAGTGTGAGAGTTTTATTATCATTGTGTATTTTTCCAATAGCCAACACTTGTCAAATTGGAAGCTTTCAAGAAAAGGTGGGCACCTTTATGGCTGCCACCTATGTCCCTCTCTTACATTCTTACATATACATATGCAAATATATTATATATAAGGCTAAATATAGGTATTTAACTGACTACCGGGTTTTATCTCGCGTTTTAATTGTGTTTTAAATTATTTTTATCATACTATAAAAATGAACTCACCATAATATTGCTGAACAATATATTATTTCCCTAGACTGGCTGCATTGCATGTATTTTATAGTATATGCGCGCTATTGCATAGTATGCCCTTAAAATCGCAAAATAGAGCTTCTAAGCGGTTTAATTAATTTTTCCTCACGAATATGATTAAAAATAACATTTTAATCATAACGGAATATTTTTAGGATTTTAACATTAATCAGGCGGTCAACAACGTTCGTTTCGCATTTTGTTCATTACGTGATAAACGTTTATCTTATTATTACCAATATAATTTCTAACAAAGTTTGGATTTACCAACACATCAAATACCATATATTAACACCAAATTCAATAAAATATTGCCTTTATTTATTCATAACATGTGTCACACTTGTACGATACAGACTCAAAATAGTCGGGTGTCACAGTCTCCCCCTGTTTAGGAAATTTCATCCCCGAAATTTTATGTAGGTCCCTAGTCCGTATGGATCTTGACGGAATCGTCTATCTAATCCAGAGTGTGGAATCCCCTAGATCAGATTACACAGAAAACAAGAACAAGACCACGAACATAATTCCTTTAAACAGTCTTCTATTGATTATCCAACACAATGTGTTTACAATCAATTCAAGACTCTCTAGAAATCTCTCAGCCACTCTCTGTAGATTTCATCCAACCAACTAACTTGTCTAACTCGTGTAACCTAAAACCCTAATGCATAACATGTATTTATACTACCTGTCTGCATACTAGGCTTTATGCTGGGCTAGGCCATTCTCCAAGCCCATTACATCTCTAAACAAACTAGACATGAATACTAAGCCCAATACAAAATATACAAAGACTAAACTAGAAAAGTATTAAGATGTTATCACCAATATGCACCAACGGACTCCCCCTTGACAATAGCTTCATAGTGTAACTTTGTCTTCAAACATCTTGTGATCTTTTGGTCTTTGGATAACTTCAGCTACATGTGGATTCTGACAACACAGACTCCCCCTAAGCTGATGCTTCCAATCTCCAAGACTTTCATTTTCTGTAGATTAGCAAACTAGCATTCTCTTGTTAAGGTTTCATCTCCAAATTCCTCTATATCTCCCTTTGCAATGTAGTAGAAGGATCATACCATGCATCTTCACACATCCTGCACTCCATTCTTAAAATGTACTTTACTTGTATTCTGCACTTCATTTTGATAACTGCATCAATCTATTTAGAAACACAAGCAAGTAACTCGAAAAACCATTAGTCCTTTTCTACATTAAAGATAAACCAATATTTTATCTTATCATGCACAAACAAACAACTTATCATATCAAACTAGGAGACTATAAAACAAATCTTTTTGTATTTTAGATTTTCTAAAACAAATAACTAACAAGAAAATAAACACTCTATTTTTGTGTGTATCACCGTTAAGAAGATCATATCAGCACTATCAAACTGTTTTCACACGATCTTATATTTCTATATGCAATATTCATGAATAGCAGTCAAAGACGATTACAAGTATTGTTTATCCACTTAAACAAAATACATGAACATTTCAAGTACCATTACCTCGTGAATAATTTAGATAATTCATACTGATATACTAGTGTGTCCCACTTCAGGACATACCCCCGCGATCAAGGTATGCACAAAAATTCATCATAGTAGGTGAGTATACCGAAATCCATCCTTTTCGATTTACAATGTTAGATAATTGGTGATCAGGTCAGTACTTCCGTACAGCAAAGAGACCAAAATATCCAACGAGGGTTAGGACAAATACCAAATTTTGGTACGAATGATGCAATTTGCACATTTGAATGACTCTCTAGGAGAGCTTCTTCAATTTCGGGATTTGGCATTTTAGCTCTTTTAAGATATCCTGCTTGTGCCTAGGTCAGCATATATCTGGATGCAGCAGAAGGACAACCTTGATACCCTGGATGAAATAACGATATAAAGACCTAAAACCTCAGATTTTGGCAATCTATCAACGCAAGATTTAAGGTTATAAAACCATACGCCAATGTATGTTATCCACTCGTACACAGTTTATTATATTTTTATCACAACAGTAAGTTGATTATTTCATGCCTTTTGCCTACTGGTACATCATATGATGAAGCTGCTCTCACACTTAAGCAATTTTGTTTTAATTTCAGTGTAACAGTCTAACTTGCTGATGTACCATCATTTCTTCTTTTTTACACAGTGAAAACTCATTTTTAATTTTCTTTTTTTTATGTTTTTGATTTTTGAAAAGCAAAACTTACTCCCCCTAAACTCACGCACTAACTAAAACTCTTTTTGGCTTACGGAAATTTGTCCCCCTAAATTTTTGTTTTTATGGAGTAAAGTTTTAAAAATAGAAAGTTAAACACAGACTCCCAACTTCAACCTGACAAAAAAAAAGGTTTTTCACTGTTAGTAAACATTTTTTATCACAAAAAATAATTCGTTACCATGTGTAACCTACTATTAACCTTAGATGATTTACAGGAATAACCACTGTTGAACACATCAACAGTCCTTCTTGGTCATCCTGCACACACTCAACAACTTAGTTAGACTGGGGGACCCAAGCCTTAAAGGTCTTGGGCCGTCCAGATTTATCAATCACTGGAACATCCATCCAATATCCATCACACTCTACAGGTGTCATGGATGCCTTCCAAGCTGTTGAACAAGATTTATAATTTCCACGAGACCTTTGATCACGAGAATTCCAATAAACTCCTGGATTTTACGACCTTTGGAAATTATTATCTCGAAACCTTCTTTTCCCGTTATCATAAACTGATTGTTGAAAACTTTTTGGATTATGTTGAACATTCGAGTTACTAAAACCCCTATATTCGTTTCTTCTTTGAACATATCGACTACCAGCAGTCTGGTATTGATTTTGATATCCAAAATTTTTCCTTGTAAAACAATTTGATTGACCCTTATTGTTACATGATTTAGGAGAAGGGTTTCTTGAACCAACAAATCTTCTTGATGTTGAAGGTTTAGGTTGAAACCTTGGTTGATTTGTCTGAAAACTTGATTTAACATTTTTATTTGAACCAACCTGATTTCCATCCTTAACCTCAACTTCAGCCTCTGCTTTCTTACCTTTTTTAAATGGACAACAACTAGCCACATGTTCTTTGTTGTGACATTTAAAACAAGATCTTTTCTTAAAAATTTTCTTCCTGTTAGATCCCTTTTTAAATGTTTTGTCCGTTTTGTCTTCAGTATCCTCATCCCCTTTATGAGGTGTACTGTTAGACCTAACAGATTCTTTCAAAGAACTTGGACTATCAGGTATGTCAACAGTTATCGGAACCACTACATCTGGTGTATTAGGCACAAAATCTGTTAGCTCATTTTCATTTGGTAAAAAGGAGTAATCTTGATCCTCAGAAGATGAAGCTTTACTAAACCCCAATCCTGTTTTATCATTACTCCATTTCAAACTTTTCTGAATTTGGTCCTGACTAACGAGGATTCTCCAAATTTGTCTAACTTCTCATGAAGTTCAACAATTTTGGCCTGTGCACTAGCTAATTCTGTGCACTTTTAAGAAAGCTCATCAGTCTTATCCTTCACAGTTTCACGAGCCAAATCATTGATCTGTAAAAGTTCATTGACTTTGCTGGCCAAACTGATGATTTCTTGTTCATTTGAATTGAGTGTATTTAAAAAATTTGACTCCCTTTTACTCAAAAGAACATTTGACTCTTTCAGTTTTTCTAATTCAGCTAACAAAATTTTGTTTTGCTCCGATAGTTTGTCAACTTCACCCTGTAGTAGAGTGCAATTATGACCAGTATGACTTACAATTGAAATTGTACCTGTACCTTTGTTGTAAGCTCATCTGTATCATCCATGCACATTGCAGCTTTTGCATCCTTGGCTTCCATTTTCTCCTTCTCAGCTTCTTGCTTCCCTTCTATCTTAGCAGCTTCTTCACCAATCTTCACAGCTGCAGTCTCACTCACACATGTATTTTGTCTTGAAGTACTTTGAAAACATTTTTCTAAAGCTTCCCACAGCTCTCTAGACGAGCCATACCTATTACAAATGTTTTTCATATCAAATGGCAAGGACAACTTTATCACTGCAAAAGCCTTCTTCTCAGCATCATACATCTGTTTCTCATAGTCTTCCATCTTCTCATATGTGAGTACCATAATTCTCCCGTTAACTCGACGTGTGGGAGCAATATACCCATCAATCATACAGCTCCACATCTTAGAATCTTCACATTGAACAAATGTCTCAAACTTCTCTTTCCAGTCTAGATATTGTGTAGCATTAATCAACTTTGGGCAGTTATTAACACCCTCACTCATATTGTTCATTCTGACCATCTTCACCATGTAGCGTATCAGTTCAAATAGATTTTGGTATACCTGTATCAAAACCCAAATCTAACCCGCAACTTATCGTAACCAGACCGTTAAAAACGTTCAAAAATTTGTCTGAAAAGAGTGGTTACCAAATTGTACCGTTAAACTTGTCTCGACGATACGAATCGAATCTAATGATTTTTTTTTCTAAAAATCACACGAGCCTAACCGTGCAACCGGTTTGTCAAGAATGTTTATGGATCAAATTCTTTGTCTGAAAACGTTTAACTCTGGTTACGTCAGCTGGTTAACTTTCCACCTTCTTAATTCTAACTCGGAATAGTGTAAAATCCGGAACAGTAACTCGGATTTACAATCCGAAATGACAATCTGGAACAGTAATCCGAATTGCTACTCCGAAATAGTGATCTGAGATGAAATCCGGAATGCACTGTTCTGATCCGTAATGGAAATCCGGAATGGACTACTCTTATCCGAGATGGAATCCGAAATAGCCCTTATCCAAGAAGGAATCCGGAATGCACTTCTGATCCGAAATTCAATCCGAAATGGCTTCTAATCCGAATTTCAGTCCGAAATTGAATCCGAAATAGCCTTTTCTGATACGAATTGCTAGTCTGATGATCCGAAATGCAGGTTTCTTATCCAAATTCAAGTCCTCAATCCGGAATACTGTGCTTTTTGATCCGGAATGCAAGCCTTCAATCCGAAATGCTGCACTTTTGATCCGAAATGCCTTTCTTTAATCCGAAATTTGCCTGCTTGAAACCCTAAAACAGCCGTCAAACACTCCAAAACAGCCTCCAAAACTCCACAAACGCAGATTTTTCTGCTATTACGATGCTGAACCGAGCAAAATCAAAAGCCGAATGCTCTGATACCAATTGTAGGTCCCCTAGTCCTTATGGATCTTGACAGAATCGTCTATCTAATCTAGAGTGCGGAATCCCCTAGATCAGATTACACAGAAAACATGAACAAGAACACGAACACCATTCCTTTAAACAGTCTTCTATTGATTATCCAACACTAAGTGTTTACAATCAATTCAAGACTCTCTAGAAATCTCTCAGCCAATCTCTGTAGATTTCTTCCAACCAACTAACTTGTCTAACTCGTGTAACCTAAAACCCTAATGCATAACATGTATTTATACTACTTGTCTGCATACTAGGCTTTATACTGGGCTAGACCATTCTCCAAGCCCATTACATCTCTAAACAAACTAGACATGAATACTAAGCCCAATACAAAATATCCAAAGACTAAACTAGCAAACTATTAAGCTGTTGTCACCAATATGCACCAAGATTTTACACTAAAGGTCTTGGTTTCGCAGTAGACGAAAAGAGATGGGGATAATTCTGTTGCATCTGGTCCTGTTGTTTCCATGTGAACTCGGGTCCACGTTTAGAATTCCAGCAAACCTTGACCAACTTAATCCGATTCCTCCTAAGTTTCTGAATCTTCCAACCCAAAACTTCAACAAGTTCTTCGATAAACCTCAGTTTATCATCTAGTTGAACCTCATCAGGCGGTATAATCAGTGTATCATCCGACAGACACTTCTTCGTGTTGGACACATTAAACACGTCATGTACTCCACTCAACTCTTGTGGTAGCTTAAGCCTATACGTGACTGATCCAACTCGAGATCCGATTTTGAAATGACCTATATAACACGGGCTCAGCTTCCCCTTTTCCCAAACCTAACAACACCTTTCCATGGTGACACCAGAACATGATCACCGACTTGAAACTGCAACGGTTTCCTTCGGTTGTCTGTATAGCTCTTTTGTCGATCGACGGCAACTTTCAACCTTCCCTTAATCTGGGCAACCTTATTAGTGGTTTCCTGGAAAAGCTCGGGTCTGGTTATTTGCCTTTCGCCAACTTCAGCCCAACAAAGGGGTGATCGACACTTCATTCCGTACAAGGCTTTAAACGGAGCGTCTTTGATACTCGCATGATAACTATCGTTGTAGGAAACTCAGCTAATGGTAGATGAGTATCCCAACTTCCACCAAAATCTATCGCACACGCTCTTAACATATCCTCCAAAGTTGGAATGGCTCTCTCGCTCTGACCATCAGTTTGAGGATGATACGCAGTACTCATGTTCAACCGAGAACCCAGTCACTCCTAAAGAGATCGCAAAAATCTGGAGTCAAATCGTCCATCTCTATTAGAGATAATTGACACAGGTACTCCATGACGGGCTAGAATCTCGTTGAGGTACAATTGCGATATCTTCTCCATCTTGTCTATTTCTTTAATGGGTAAGAAATGAGCAGACTTTGTCAATCAATCCACAATTACCCAAATGGTCAGTCCATGTGACGTACAGGGTAATTTGGTGATAAAGTCCATCGTAAGACGCTCCCATTTCCATTTAGGAATCTCTTGTTGTTGTAGAAGCCCAGATGGCTTCTGATGTTCAGCCTTCACCTTCGAGCATGTTAGACATTTACTCACATACACCGCAATATCTTTCTTCATATTCAGCCACCAATACAACTCCTTCATGTCCTGATACATTTTGGTAGAACCTGGGTGAATAGAATATTTGGACTTATAAGCTTCGTTCACAGCCAGTTCACATAAGTTACCCCTAAGCGGAACCAAAATCCGGTTCATGAAGTACATCACTTCGTCCACTTTCGATATCAGTTCACATTCCAAACCTCTTAACCCTTCTCTTCTCAAATTCATCTTTTAAAGCTTCTCGATGTGCATTGCGAATCTGAACGGTCAAACTCGTCTGTATGGTTAAACCCAAAGCACGAACACGAAGAAGACTTTCTCGCTCTTTCTTACTGAGCGCATCAGCAACAACGTTTGCTTTACCTGGGTGATACCGAATATCACACTAGTAATCATTGAGTAACTCTACTCAACGCCATTGTCTAATGTTGAGTTCCTTCTAATCAAAGATATGTTGGAGGCTCTTATGGTCAGCGTAAATCATACACTTTGTGCCATACAGATAATGTCTCTAAATCTTCAAGGCAAACCCAACAGCTCCTAACTCCAAATCATGAGTTATGTAGTTCTTCTCATGCACTTTAGTTGTCTGGATGCATAGGCTATCACTTTGTTCTTCTGCATAAGCACGCAACCAAGGCTCAAACATGATGCATCGCTGTATCAACAAAATCGTCTTTTCCCTCAGGTAGGGAACGAATACGTGCGCTACACAACCTTTCCTTCACAACCTTCCCTCAGACCCAAACATGATGCATCGCTGTCCATTCAAACTTCTTATCCTTCTGGGTCAATAGTGTCAACGGCTGCGCTATTATGGAGAAATTCTCTATGAATCTCCGATAATACCCAGCAAGTCCTAAGAATTGTCGCACCTCTGAGGGAGTCCTCGGTGCTTCCCAATTCTTAATTGCTTCAATCTTTGACATATGCAAATGTATACCTTTCTCATTTATGACATGTCCGATAAAATGAACTTCTCAAATCCAAAATTCACACTTAGAGAACTTGGCATACAACTTCTCATTCTTCAGTAGCTCCAAAATCGTTTTAGATGTTGCTCATGATCTTCTTTGGTTCGCGAATAGATAAGTATATCATCAATGAATACTATCACGAATTTATCCAAATAGGGTTGCATACCCTGTTCATGAGATCCATGAACACTGAAGGCGCATTGGTTAACCCAAAAGGCATGACTAAAAACTCATATGACCATAACGTGTTCTAAAATCGGTCTTTGGAACATCTTCATCAGCAATCTTTACTGGTGATAGCCTGAACACAAGTCAATTTTCGAGTAGTAGCTGGACCCTCGCAATTGATCAAACAGATCATCGATCCTCGGTATAGGTACCAATTGTTGATAGTTTGTTCAGCTCCCAATAATCTATACACATCCTGAAGGAACCGTCCTTCTTCTTCACAAACAAAACAGGTGCTCCCCAAAATGAAAAGCTAATTCGACAATTCTTTCAACTCTGATGGCGTTAATCTATAAGGAGATTTCGCAATCGGTGCTGCACCAGGAACAAGATCAATTCTAAACTAGATCTGTCTCGTGGGGGGCAATTCAGGTAAGTCTTCAGGGAAAACTTCTGGATACTCACGAACTACACGAATCTCTTCGATCTTCGTATCAACCACGTTGACCAAGAATGAAGGATAACCCTTATGCAGCATCTTGTGCATCTTCATAATGCTAACAACTCTCAATTTCGACTGGATCGATCTTCGTGAATCACTATTGCTTCACTCTACCTCTACCACACTGATCCTTCAACAAAGGATAGTTCCGCTTGAAATGTCCCTGCTCTCAACATTCAAAGCAGCCCTCGAGCTTGACTCCATCCTATGTTCTTTTAGCATAGCCTCACGGGTCGCATACCCAAATCGACAGCATCTAGTGCATTTTCCTTGCTCATCACTATGAGTCTCTTCGCTGAACTACTCTTGCCATCTTTGTTCACATCTCACACTTATCATCAGAATCCTTCCTCGAACTTTCAGACTTTCGCTTCCATGAATCCTCATATCTACGCTCAGAGCGCTCTTGTCGATCAAATTTCCTGTCTGCATCAGCTTTTGCTGATGACTTCCCGGTCTCATCCTTTTTATCAAGGCTACTTTTACAAATGGCATCATCGGTCAATGATTTTGCCAGTGTAGTAGTAGCTTCCATATTGGTAGTGGGTTTCGCTGATGTTACCATAATACGAATCTGTGGCGCTAATCCCCAAATGTACCTTTCAATCTTAACGTAATCAGGAGTGACCTTTCGAGGAACCAACCTAGCAAGATCATTGAATCGAGTCATATATGCTCTGACATTCAAGCCTTCCCTGGTCATATTCGAGAAGTCTGTCTAATCTTCCGTCTCACTATGTGGGCAGTATCCCTTAAGAAGCATCTCTTTTAGTTTGTTCCAGGTAAGACCATAGGCAACTTTTTCTCCTAAAATCTAAACTTGAGCGTTCCACTAGGATAAAGCTTCGTCATGAAATAAACATGAAGCATACCGTACCCTTTGATCAGCAGCACAACCATCAAGCATTCCACTACGATAAAGCTTCGTCATGAAATGAACATGAAGCATACCTAACCCTTTGATCAGCAACACAACCGCTGATTGCCATCATAGACTCCATCTTCTCAATCCATCTAACGATATCAAGGGGTCCTTCAACACTAGTAAATGATCTAGGTTACAACCGTGGAATGTTTATTATGTACATCCATGCACTTTTTACAAGGTTAATGAAAAACCAAGATTACTCTTAGATTATATCATAACACAAGAAACAACTAAAACTTTTCCGATCATTACACTACTTTGAGGGGCTCCAATTGGTATTCCACCAAAACTGTGTACATTATCACCAAGTCCACATCCTCGTACCGTAGTCTGATTAGCTTCGCGTTGTTCCATGCCGGTATTAATGTGTTGAGCGATAAGTTGTGCCAACTCCTCAGGTTTGGTAGGTAATCCAGCACAGTCAGTAGAGGGACCTTGTCTCGCTTTTGGTGCATATTGTCATTTCTATTATTGTAACAATAATAACTATATAAGACAATGTTTAAATAATTCAATCATTAAATACTAGTGGACTAATCGATACGCATGTAATCTTAACCACATTCTAAGAAGACTCACTTAAAACCTAGAAACTACAAAAGTTTCCTCACTAGCACCTCGATCTCCACGATCCTCCAGTGCATCTGATCCAAGGCATTATCATCCAAATCCTGAATCTCATCGTACCAATCCCTCTAACCCTCAAGATCCTTCATATTGCCTTTAGTCGTCTCCAGGTCTTCGCGCAGAGTGGCGATCTGAGGATCACAATGAGAACACCAGTCGACCTAAACTCCTTTCTGCATCTTCAAAGCAGACTCAATAGCGGCTCTAGAGGTCTATGCGATATCTCCAGCGGGTCGAGTCCTCTTCCTACGATGAGTGTAGACTAGTAGAGGTGTAGTAGAGACTCGTGACTCGGGCTGCAGAACTGACGACTCTGATGTGACCGGCGTAGGGATCATAGGTGTAAGCTCAGCAGTAACGGTGGGCGGGACTACCAAGGGCTCTAAAGGTCAAGCCGTGAAAGTAGTGGCGTCCACCACAGTGATATCCCATAAGATCCTCCAATCATAGGGGTACCTCTATCCAGCTCATCGACAACAGGCATAGTACCAGATGACTGTCCTATCTCAAAAATCGAAGGAGGAACAAAATCATCTTCGTCAATCCAACGTTATTCGTATGTGAGTAACAAGTGTCAACTTGACTGGGAAACTTAGTGGGGCCGACATAGAATGACGAGGTAAAATCAGCCATGTCAACAATCTATGGGGTAGTGTGTGGTATCTCTAGCAGGACTGAGGTCGGTGATGTAACACCCCAACCGATGGCGGAAACATCGGAGTGAGATGAACTAGATTGCTCGAGACATCATAACACTATTTGCGATAATATTTAATTTAACAACCTATTTCATTTCATAGCAACAAAATTGTCAAGTTACATCAAAAATCCGAATACAAGTAACAACAACAAAATAAACTCAACAATAACATAATGATTAACCTAGTATTCTATGCGTGTTTCTATGCCATTCCTACTAAGTTCCATCATAACAACTTCATCAACCTGCAACATGTTAAAAAGTATAGTTCAATAACAAAGTATTGGCGAGTAAACAAGTTTAATATCATAGCATAATTATTAAAACCATTTAAACAAATCCACATGAATAGCTAGCATACAAGATAAATGTAAACAAGGCATGTGAATCTACAAGTCAATCCTCTAGTGTACCGCAAAATAGATTAAAACTTAACATTAGCCACAAGTATACGGGCGGTGCGTTACTCCTATAGCGCTATAAATGTTAAGAGAGGCTTGATCGAAGTTAATGACATTTAGATCACATAAGAATAGACCAAGTAACAATTCAAAGTAGCATAAGACTAAAGCATGTTTGACGGATTGTTTGTGTGTAATCATAGAATAAAAGTGTGATTTAGTGTAGTTTAGTAAATTAACATATTGCACCGCAAATAGTGGAAAGCAGAAAGAGGGGTCGAGTGTACTCACGGTTTTGCAAAGTAATTTCCATGAAAGGTTAGGTTGGTTTAGGGGGAAAGAACACCAAGTTATCCTACACAAGGCAACGTAGGTGTGTGAGCATTAGATTGACGGTGGAGTTTAACGAGTTTAGGAATTAAAGTATGCAAAAAGTATGTATGAGCGAAAGTATTATCTAGACGTTAACGCTGGTTTTTGATACTATAAGCCCCAAAGGGTGTTTGTGTTTTTATGGGTCATACCCAATAGAATCATAACTAGGGTTAGGTCTAAGATAAAATAACCTACTTTTTAGGACAAGTAACCCTATGGTCATCGTCAAAGGTTCGGTTATAATAAGTATTTACATATATAGTTATAATATTACTATTTTATCATGGAGTTCATGTATTTCATAGACATCATGTAAGTAATATAAGTCATGCATGGAGGTAGGAGGATAACCGTCCTAAACCACTTTCGTAAGATTCACCATTACACAAGATTGTCACAATGACAATCCGGATGGTCAAGAATTATAGAAATCATCAAGTGAGGGGTGGATTGAAAAGTTGAATGGTCAAGGCCTTCATGTAAGCACACCTACACCAACAAAAGCTTGTAAGCTTGGATGGTTCAACACTTGTGGGTTTGAAACCCTAGTAAAAACCACAAGTTTAGAGACATGTTATGCCTCTTGATTGTGTATGAACAAATCTAGCTTAACACACTAACCATAAGCTTGGTTAGAGGTATAAGTAGCATAGAGTTTGTTAGGTTAAAAACAAGTTTGAAAAAGTTTTATGAGTTAACTTCCAAAACAGGAAATTTGGCCCCAAAAATGGTGTGATTCCACCTTGGTTTTCCATAGAAAACATATGGTAACATCCATAGAGCTTATCAAACCATGTTGAGGAAGAAAACAAGAAGAAACTTTTAAAAAAATTGAAGTTTAAAAAGATAAAAGTTGGGCAGAAAGTTTGCACACTTTTGGTCCTCAAAATGGTTGGGTTTCACCTTAGTTTTCCCAAGCAAACTTGTGAGAACCTTCCTAGAGGTTAACCAAGAGTGTTAGAAGGAAAAACAAGGTAAAAAGAAGAAGGGAAGTGAGTCGAAAGTCACTTGCAAGCTGTTGTGTTTCAGCAGAGAAATTCTGGAGTTTGGGGGTTTGTTTGAGGAGTTTGGAGGCTTGTAAAAGTGGGGAAATGGTGGAGGAACACTTGCTAATATAGTGAAGGGTTTAGGGTTTAAGTTAAGGTTGTAATTAATGAAGTTTGGTGAGCCTCGGAATTGAAACAAGAAGCATGTGTGAGAGATGCAGCTTGTGGCCAAAAGTTGTCCTCATTCGTCTTTTTTTATTGATCTTTTTGATATATTATATGCTCATGGTTTGGTTATTTGAACATTGCACATTATGTATATTTCATGTATGGGTCTTATAAGGGTCCAAGGTCTTGTTTTATGTCGTTTAAAAACCCTAAAAAAAACTTAATAACAAGTATATTTTAGACACAAGTGCGACAAGATTTTTTTGATAACGGAAGCTTGAATAATCTTGCATTAAGCCTCTAATTCTCGTGCTTGACTTTGGTATTAAGATTTATAACATTCAATAAGTATTTACGAGTCGTTTAGAATTGATTTATCAAGCCATAACATAACGTATGATCATAACTTTAAACACGATTAAGGTTTGTGAATTTCGCATAATTGATCGATCTTGATTACAATCAAAGCCTTAGATTACAACAAATTGGAAATAGAAATACGATTACACGGTTTGGACTTTCCAAAAATAGAAACACGAAGCGATCTTACTAAAAACGGAAAGTTACAAATGCGAAGCATTACAGGTGATCTCTCAAATTCATGCTCGCTCTCTGAGTCATGAATCTCGAAAACCTCATGTATGTGCGACAACTATAACACAATGTAACTGATGTATTGAATAATACATCTATTTATCATGTATAGTTTGTAGAAGTTTCGTTAATTTTCGTTCAATTTTATAAGAACTTTTCTACTTTTAATCCATTTTTTTCACAGATCTTGGTTCGTGGAAATTGTTGAAAAGAGAAGAAAACGAGTTAAAATGTTGAAGAAACTGAGCCGGATTGTAATTGGAAGTTGAGAGAAGAAACGAATCAAAAAATGAGAAACTAGTCCTCTGGCAGCCCGCGGCCGCACCAGAACAATCCTCTCGTGAGTGGCAAGAGGAAGAAGGTTCTCCGGATAGATTACAACACGGTCGCGGGGCGCGACCGTGTAGTATGTGCCTCTCGCAGCCAGCAAGAGGATGATTTTATCAGAAAGAAACGTAAAGGAATCAGTCTTAGTTGAAGGAGATTATATATAGCATATATTAACTCATATAACAACACTTAAACAATTTTGGATGCTTAGAGGTGATTTCTGAAGATTGTGTGCCCGTTTTCGAAGTGGAGATTGCTCGGGAATCATTGGAGAAGTAGGAAGCTTAGAGATCAAGAAATTTCGGGTTTTGTTTACCAATTTTCTATTCTTTAGCTTTCTTATTCTTGTTTGACGAGTTCAGTTGTTAAACCTAATTATTTATGTTTAAGACAATGTTTCGTTGCAAGACATTTTATTACTACCAAGGTTTTGATGAATTGTTAATAAACTTTGGATTTTTATTGAACTAATGATGTGTTTATGGGATTTTTAATAAAGTAGTAAACTTTGGTAAATTTATTTTGGTGTGTTTGCATGTTTCGAATTGATTATTGATCATTTAATTGTTTCACATAGATCAAATTGAATGTCTTTCTAGTAATAGGTTTATGTTGATTGTCGAGTCTTAACAGGTTGGGGTAATCTTTCGGTAAATTGACCAATAAACCCTAGGAACAATTAAGTGAAAAATATAATTAAAACTTAATATTATACTAAACTTAATTATTGAGAAATAATAGTTTATTAACTGATTTAAATAGGTGAATTGCTAGGATTAGGTTTTGAGAGAAACAAGGTTTTAGTTTACTTGCCATATTTGAGTCGGTTAAACCAAGTCAAGAGCACTAGTTAGACAAAGCTTTCTATTGAGAGGTAGGTGGCTATTTTAGGCACTTGTTAAATATTAGATAACCGAAAGAAAATCTTATAAACCGGTGAACATAACTATCTTTAGAATATCATAGGTGTCTTCCCGAGAATGGTCGGGAGTGCCGTCATGTATTTCTTAGGATTTAGTATTTAAAGATCCCGGTTCCCTATCACATTAATATGCAAATAAAAACCATTCAATATTAATAAGGATTCTAACCTAGGTAGTCATTTCATTATCATTGAATTAAGTCTTCGCTTTGAAATTCCGTTTTAAGTTGCCTTAGTTAAGTTAATTTTAGGTTAATAATAATTTTACGATTTTTAGTAACCCCCCCCCCCCCAAAAAAAAAAAGAAAGTTTAAATAGGGTCATTAACGTAATTAGAGAGTATCGTGGGTTCGATATCCGGACTTGCTTAAGCTACAATCGATCGGTCCACTTGTCGGTTAGCAGTTTTAGTCGAGTTTAGGAGTCTTGAGTATTACTTCGAGTCAAGATTTAGGTTAATTTCATTTATTTTTATTGGACTACTTTTAGAACAACAAGTTTTTGGCGCCGTTACCGGGGACTCTCTTTGGCGATTGCGTTGATTACTTAGTTTACACTTAATTGACATCATACGTGTTTTTCCATTTTGTTTGCATCGTAGGAGTCTAAATTATTTAGTTAATTTAATTTTTTAGTTCTATATATTTTTGTCAAGTATCTTTTCTGAGTTTTCTTACTTGTCTGGTTTCCGTTTTTTAGTGGATGCCCCATTCGCGTTCGCAAGGACCTCCGACGAAGCCGCCAAGGGACACGTCTCTTTCTTCCGTGCAAAAGGTTAGTACTTCTTCATCCTCATCTTCAGGTTATCCCGATTCTTCCCGTCCCTTTATACCACTGAACATTGACTTCACACTGAAGTCCTCACCACATAGTTCACCACCTCCCCACATAATTCACCGAAACACAAGCCCACCACGTGTTTTCCACATGCTTAACAATCAAACAGTGTGCCAGCAAGCAACTACCGGTTTCACCAGTGCGAACTCGCCCATCACCCTTCCCCCAATGAACAATGACAAAGCCTGGAAAATCCCATTTTATATAATGACTGCTATAACTAATTCGTTCCAATTTCACGGTCGTGATGACGAGGATGCGCCGCCTACATTAACCGTCTTACCCGCCTCTGTCACAACTTTAACATGGAAGGTGCGGGCAACGATGCTCGTTTCCTTCAAGTATTCCCTTTTTCTCTAAAGCTGGGCCGTCTTCTGGCTTGACTCACAACTTGGGCCACCCTTCGAGATGCTTTCCTTAAGAAATATTTTCCACCCGCCAAAGCATCCCTTCGCGATTAGATCCATTCGTTCCGGATGGAACCTGGAACCTGATGAACCCTACCATTTAGCATGGGAGTGTTTCCAAACCTTAGTGTCCCGTTGTTCTCAACACGGTTTGTCTGATTGGTTACTTGTAGAGAAATTCTACAACCTTCTCACCCCCGAAACCTGAGCCCGATTTGACACTTCTGCTGGAGGGCAACTTATGGGCAAGAAGACAGTTGTTGAATGTAATGACCTCTTCGACAGCTTCGCGTATTCTGATATAGATTACAGCGTTGCGGCGGAATTCTATCCCTGTTTCTCGTACCACCCCGGTCAGTCGGGGAGTACACCAAGGTAGCTTGGAAACAATGTTAGCTGCTGCACTAGATAGTTTTAAGCGAGAGGTTACTATGGAAAATACAAGAGTTGAAAAAGAAGGTAGATAGATGTGAGGTATGTAGAGGAGGTCATGATACTATAGAATGTCCTACACTCACTGTCGAGCAAGTTGAGTTCTAATTATAACTCTAGCTGGCATATATAATAATAATAATAATAATAATAATAAAATAATAATAATAATATTTCCGTTCTTCTGGTAACCCCCTGGTTTTCAATCAGGTCAATATCAAAACAAGGGTAGGGTCATTACTCTAGTGGAGGTTTGGGTCAACAAGGTCAGTTTGGTGGTGGGGGTTCAAACCAAGATGGTCAAAACAGGAGTGGAGGTTCGGGAGGTAGTTTGAATAGGATCGAGGAACTTCTTTCTTAGTTAGTGGTTAAGTATTAGACTACTCGGAAAACGTTAGCTGAGCATGATCTTCGTTTAAAGAATCAGCAATCCGCACTCCTAGATCATCAAAGGTCTGTAAGTAGTATCACTAAACAACTGCAAGAACAGCCACATGGTCAGTTCTTGGGTAACACTCAACCTAATCCGGGGAACCAGCATGCAAAAGTGATTACCACCTGTAGTGGTAAGAGTTTAGAAGTGGCTAGAGAGAGAGTAGAGATAGAGGATAAGGAGGAAGAAGTAGATGAAGAGATAGAGATGGAGACTCCACCTAAGGTGCAAAATAGGCTAGACCCAGAAAGTACTGCACCAAACCATGATCCTCAAGTCGAGAGTAGAGCAGAAAGAAACCTGTAGAGGTTACGCCGTCACCATACGTAGATCATTCACGCTTACCCTACCCTTCCGGTCTTAAGCAACAAAAATATGCTAAGTAATACGAGACCTTTCTTGATATATTCACCCAGCTTAAAATCAATCTTCCTTTCATTGAGGCCCTCCAGCATATGCCAAAGTACGCAAAGTTTTTGAAAGATCTTCTTAAAAGCAAAAACAGGTTGGCGGAGCTCTCGAATGTCCCATTGACTAGAGGTTGTTCCACCGTAGTTCTGAATAAGTTACCAAAAAAACTAACCGATCCCGGCATCTTCACCATTCCATGTTTCTTTGGTGGTTCCATTGCTCCCACTCATGCGTTAGCCGACTTAGGTGCTAGCATCAACTTGATGCCATTATCGCTCTATGAGAAATTAGGTTTTGGAGATCTTACTCCCACCCGTATGTCACTGTCTTTAGCCGATCGGTCAGTTAAATATCCTCGGGGAATCATAGAAAACATGCTAGTTAAGGTCGATAATTTGTTTTTCCCCTTGATTTTGTTATCCTAGATACGGAGGCTGATGAGAGAGTACCCATCATCCTAGGTCGTCCCGCAAAGTCAATGATCGATGTCCATGACGGTAAGATTACACTCCGTGTTGGGGATGAGAATGTCACTTTTGAAATCGCTAGGTCAATGCAACACCCTAGCAGTGGAGATAATGATAGTGGCCCATGTCATTCTGTCTATTTTCTTAATTCATTCATTTTTGTGACAATTGGCAAAATTTCGGTAAATCTTTACAACTTGAACAACTAGTACATTGTTTATTTATCGTATAACATGACTTAATTTTTTATTTAAAGTCTTAAAAGTCTAGGAATTTAATCAAATCATAGTTTTGTATGATAATGGATTCGTCACAATCACGAATATATAAAAACCATATCCTAGACAAATGACAAAGACGCGAACACCAAATAAATATCAGTACTGGTTATGGTACAGCTAGAATTAAGACAAAAATATGTATGTATTGGTATACCATAAGATTTTATTTAAAACACCAAATTGTTCAAGTCTGCAGAAAAAATTCAGTATTCTGCAACAAAATTCAGCATTTTGCAGCAAAATTCAGCAGATGTCCGAAACCCAAAAATAAATATTTTTAGCTAAAGAATAATAATGGGTGTCAGAAATAGTATAAAATCATCTATAAATCTTATTATTTAAAGCTATACAGTTTGTTCAGTAAAAATCTGACAACTGAGCCGATACGGAAACTGAACTCAAAATGACAAATTTATTAGTCTGAAGAGCTAGATTAATTGACGGGGCAATAAAATTTTACTAGAATTATTACGAACATAAAATTTTATAAGTATCATTATATATCAGTATTTCACCCGGTACAAGATCCGAACTAACTTTATCAACTGAACAACGAAACAAGTGAGATATTTTTAGCATATTATAACATCACTTTAAAGTGTTGGGGCATTAGTTTTTATGAAAACTTATATATATAATTATTAAAGTTTATAAAAGTTTATAAAAATTATATATTTATAAAAAAAATACCAAACCCCCCATACACTTCACGGCCATAATGGGGCATTCCCCAAAGCCACTTAATCACAATGTTGTGTTGGCAACTTATGAGTTATGTTAGTGTATTATGAGGTGTAAATACTTAATATAAACCAAGATCATTACCTGCATTCATTTCCATTCTTTAATACCACCAAAACACAACAATACTACTCCCATTTCACTCCCAAAACTCAGCCAACTTCATCACATCATCTTCCATATTTTTTTAAAACCAAACTCTAGCATTTCAAGCTTACATGAAGATCTAAGGAAAATCTATGGAATTTGCAAGGATTAGGAGCTCACTTTGGAAGCTTGAAACTCTTGATCAACCTATCTTCTTCATCATTTAGATCAACCCTAGCCATTGTGCTAGTAGTATGATCCTTAAACCTAATCTTATACTTTATATTTTATAAAATTTCACATGATCATCATAAAAGTTATATAAAAGCCCACTTGAAAAACACTAATAAATCTAAGATCACTAACATAACCCTGTGATTTTCTTGATAATTTTTTATGATCTTGAACTTGTTGTAAACTCGTAAACTTGAATCTTACAAAATTATGAATAAAAAGATGATCCAAACACATGCATGTTTAGATTTGCAAGATTCATTAACAAAATATGTCATGAACATAATCTCATACTTTAAAGGTGATCATACATGTATTAGATCATTAAATAAAAGTTATGATTTAAAAATTTTGTTTAGAAATGATAATAAAGTTTTCATTTTAATAAAGATTAAAATTAAAATTATAACAATTTCATGACATTTTGTTAATACATTTGTATAATATTTGTGATTAATGATAATTTGAGTTAGTTTAATTACTTAAAACATGTTTATAAAAACATTGGAAACTTATATTTTTAAAGGAAACTATGACAAAATATTTATAAAAATTAATCTTGATTAATATATGATTTAACTAAAGATTTGGTGGTTAAAAGTGATTAGGAACTTTAATCATGTTTAGATAAAGGATTTGGATAAAAAGTTAAGAATATAATTACTTATATTTTCTTAAACTAAAAATGAGATAAATATATATTTTTGATAAAATATATATATATTAAACCACCTTATATGTGTACATGTATTTTTATATAAAACTATATATAATTTTGATCATGTTAAATTGAATACAAATATAATAAGTGTTCAATTTTGATAAAATAATATATCGGACAATTCGGACAAAATAAACTATATGGTATAAACGAAACAAACGACAAAAGACAAAACGAATAAAATAGTCGACGTGAACCTAATGGTCAAAACAAAACATTAAACCGATACACTTCATATTTACTAGAATTTTTAAATATATGACTTATAACTAATACCTTTTATAAATAAATTTTTATAAGTTATAACAAATACTAGTAAATATTTTTGGATAAGCCCATTTTTATAGAAACTATATTGGGCTAAAACTATTTTTATAAAAATAAATGGACTAGCCTATTTATATATAAATTAGTTGGACTAAGGCCCACTTTTATAAAGTTAACTTTGGACTAAAGCCCACCTGTATAAAAATCAAACTTGGGCTATGCCCACTTTTATAAAATCAAACTTTGGGCTAAGGCCCACTTTTATAAAAATTACTTGGGCTAAGCCCACTTATATGAAAGATAACTTTGGGCCAAGACCACTTTTATAAAGAAATAAATTGGGCTATCCATTTTATAAAAACTAATTTTGGGTTAAAGCCCACTTTTATTAACTAAACTTGGGCTAATCCAATTTTTATAAGTTATATTGGGCTAGGCTCAATCTTTCATTTTAACTTAGGCTAGACTCACTTTTATAAACCAATTGGACTTAACCTACTATTAATCAAAATTAGGTTGGGCTAGGCCCACATACATGAAATGAATTGGGCTAGGCCCACACAAAGTAAGCAAATTGGGCTAGACCATACCTTAAAAAAACTATTGGTATGTATGTATATCAAACAAAGAAAAACCAACAATTACAAGTATGAAACTCGAGATAAAATACTTGTACAAAAAAGCGAACGAAAGCCTAAATGTCTAATAGGCTAGAACACTTGTAGGTCGAAAAACAAATGAAGTACGAACGAAAGCCTAAGAGTCTAATAGATTAGAACACTTGGAGGTCGAAAAACGAACGAAGTATCAGGAATCGACTAGATATTTGCACGGGACGCAAATCATTGAGTTCATGTTTCCCCTTTTATTTTAACGTTTTTATGGTTTTAAATGTGCGGGAATGTATACATGTTACAATTAATATAGCTGGTAAAATGAAAATATTTAGATTACATGTGAATAAGGCTCAAGCATTGGGGCCATTAATGAACAAGTACCAAGGAAGAAGGGGATAGATCTATTGGGTTAGGGCGAGCCCCACTCTAATACGACAATAATAACAGATTGTATTAGAGTGCTTTTGTGTCTAAAACGAGTGCCTCAGACATATAATAAATCGTCAAGGTTTGGTTGCCATCTTATTCTGCATACAGATTAGTGTCTTGCAACACACTAATGATCTTACAAGTTTCATTAAGTAATATTAAACAAGTTTATTTCAAATGTTTTTGATAATTCATTTGATACAAATTTTATGACATGAAATCACCAGCTTTTGTTGACATTGTTTTCAAAACTAACATGTATTATAGGAAACTAGTGGATGGCCTTCAAGGAAAATCTTGTTCGTTTGTTGTGAAGCCAAGATGTTATGTTTCATCCAGCCTTTGTTGTTATGTTTTAAAATTTATGTCTAAATTTTAAATAATGTTGCTAAACTTGTGGTTTGTTTTAAAGACAAAAGTTTATATGTGAATTATGGTTAAATAAAAAGTATGGATGAATGTTTTGTAATGTAATACAATTGTCGTTTACTTGGTTGTATGCAACAATTGGCGCTATGGCCACACCTCGCGACATACTTCCGCTACATCGAAAATCGAGGTGTGACAGACCTGGTATCAGAGCTTCAATTATAGTGAACTAAGATTCTTCTGAGTCTGGTCTACAATTTCAAAATGATCTTTTTGTAAAAGTCATAAATTATTTGCGAAATTGTAACAAGAGTTTTCCCCACGACATGTATACGAAGGTCCACTAGTACTAAACGATTAATAAAAACATTAATGCAAGGACGTTATACGAGATAGCCTTTGAGGATTAGACATGATAACAATAAGATGAATCAGACTGATACATGATATGACGTGCAATAAACTGAAATATATTTGCCCAAAATTTTATTATAAGTGGTTCACATATATGAGTTGTACGAATTATTTTCCGAGGACCATGTCTTCCGACTCCGACACTGATTCCATGGGTTATGCTTCAGACGCTGATTACATACCCTTAGATGATCCTATTCCACCTGTTATCATTATCATCTTTGATGACGAGTTATCAGATGATGAGTGGATGAACATCAATTTCCAGCCATTTGCCTTACCTGAGCCTGACTATGCCGATAATCCTTTAGAGGATGATGTATTGGCAGTACCTCATTTTCATGAGATGGATATATTCGATCACCCTGAGGGTGAACATGTCATTACCTACATCGCTATACCACTTAATGTGGTAGCTCCTTTTGATGATGTTGTCGATGAGGACGGACACCCTGTACCTCCTATTGATGATGTTGAGGATGATGTCATTCCAGTTATACATGTTGAGCATATTGACGATGATCTTGGAATTGGTGAGGATTTTTACATTGCTAGGTTAGAGGTAGCCCAACCATAGGCTATAGTTTTTGCATTACATTGTCTATATCTTCACAAGATACCACTTTACCACCATCTTCTGATATCTTACCTACACATGTTAATACCATTTTACCTGACACATTCTACACCGAGCATTTATCTGAGTCTGCACCACCATTGCATCCTTTAAAGGATATCACACACCACATTGATCATCTGATACATCACCCTTCTATTGGACCATCCCATTATACCCTTGGTAGTACTTCTCAGTTCGCTTATCATGTATCTTCTTATCCTTTTGCTGGATAAGTTTCTACTACCGTTACACCGACATTCAGTTCTTACCCAGACCCATTCGCTGTAGGACCGTCACATGTTTCCTACACTCAGCCTATGACTGAGTATCTTCCTTTTACTCTGATCGCCACTGCTAGAGATCCGCCCCATCCCCCACCTCATATGCATAGTACTGTCACATATCCTTCACCTTACTTTACTGTTTCACCTGACCAGCCACCTCTGGGCATGAGCCCATCCGACTCGTATCACCCAGCCATTTGCCACTCATCACCATTGAGTACAGACTCACATCTACCGAGATACAACTCGGTATTCTGTTTAGACGATTTCATGAGCTTAATGCTCAACTCACTGCTATCCGAGCATCACATAATGCTCCATCATCATCATCTCAGCCACCACTACCTACATCATCACCTCCACCATCACCATCACTTGCTTCATGCCATGCCACCTCCTCATATTTTGAGAGACGCCTTAGTGCCATCAAGGAAGAGATGGCATATGTCAGCGGTGCGATCCGCGTATCTACACCCCCACCCCAACCGTCAGTCTAGCTTGGTATGTAATTAGGTTTTGAAGGTAGTACGTGAGTCAGGATAGTTGAAGATTGAAGGAATTTTGAAGATATATATAAGTCAACTTGAAGACTCTGAAGAAAAGATGCGAAGAAAATATCTACTTTTGTTTATATATTGTATAGAACTTGTACGTCGGAGTGATGAAACTCTGAATTATATTTTTGTACCTCGCAAAAATGATATAACAAGTTGACAGTATATATATTTTAAAGTGATTATCCTTCTTTTATCATGCATTGTTGATTGTTCATTATATTTGTGTCATGATGATATTTGTATGGATATCTCACATGAGAGATGATTCAATTTATTTGATCTATAATTATTATATTACAATATATTTTCTTCTGTTTGATCTATGCATGACAATATTTATCTGAAATATTTGTCTAATTTATTATATATGATTTTATATATGAAGATCATGTCACCAAGAAGAAGGAGCATACATCAACTCCAAACTCCCTACCCACTTCTCAAGCTGAGCTTGATGCTTTATTGATCAACGAATTACGGATGCAATTTCTCAACATAAAGCAAATCGTACCAATTTGAGAAATGAAGATAGGGCTCAAGCCCCACCAATAGTAACAAATCCTACGAATGGTTGGTTACTCATAACCTTACAAGAAATTTTCATTAATATTTTATTTGCAAAATAAATATTTCTGACAATTTCGAGAACCAATATTTCAGGATGCACATATAAGGAATTTTTAGATTGCAAACCATTGAACTTTGATGGCACTGGCGACGGACCAAAAAGACGGATTCTGTAATCAGCATGAGTAATTGTTCCCTAACCAGACTGTATTGTATGTTTCGGGATTGTTCATTGACGAAGCTTTATCATGGTGGAATCTACAAATACAAACATTAGGGATGCAACAACATACGCTATCACTTGGGAAACACTGAAGGAAATGATGCGTGAGAAGTATTGTTCAAGGGCCGAACTACAAAAGTTGGAAACAGAGTTTTTGAATATAGCGATGGTCGGATCTGACATCTATGGCTATACTTAGTGATTTCACGATCTCTCGAGAGTTGTTCCATATATGGTAACCCCTGAATTCAAACGTATTGAATGATACAGTTGGGGATTAGCTCCAGGAATCCAAAGTATGGTTACATCATCGCATCCAACAACAATCACCGAGGCAATCACGATTGCCATAAGCCTTATTGAAGAAGCGGTAAGAATGGATAAGTTTTCGAGAAAGAATGCGGAGATGCCCAAGGAGACACATGTAGAATCAGCCTCACATGGAAATAAGAGAAATTTTACCCACTTCAAGAAAGGTTCGTGACCGAGTAGCAAGAAGGAAACTCCTACAGCAAAAAGGAACAAGGCATTCGTGGCGACAGCAGAGACAGAACCTAGAGGTTATACAGGAAATGCATCTAAGTGCAATAGGTGCAATTATCATCATTATGGTGGATGCCGAACCACCAAATGTAATAAGTGCAGGAAGTTAGGACACCGCACCAAAAATTGTTGGAGTAACAACAAAGGAAACCAGAATGAAGGCAAGAAAGAAGGAGGTTATGGAAATGGAAATGACCGAGGAAGAAATCGAAGTTGCTATGGCTGCGGTGAATTGGGCCACTTTATAAAGAATCGCCCATAGGAGAACAAAGGCCACGGGCAAGCCTTTGTAATAGGATCTCACGAGGCACGTTAGGATCCAGATATGATCACTGGTACATTCCCTGTCAATAATCATTTTGCATCTATTTTATTTGATACTGGCACATAATTTAGTTTCATATCTTTGGTGTTTAAAGATATACTTGAACTAAATTCAAATAAATTAGATATTCCATTCCCTATCGAACTAGGGAATGGAAATATAATTGAATCCGATGAAATTATTTAAGGATGTTCTTTAGAGTTAGGTGGACAAAATTCAACATTGATTTATTACCCATCCAATTAGGTAGTTTTGATGTTGAAATCGGTATGGATTTTTTATCCAATAACAAGCTGAAGTCGTGTGTTGCGACAAAATTATTCGCATTCCAGTTCCTAATAATGAAACACTTCTTATACGTGGCGAGAAGAGCGAAACACCATTACGAATTATTTCTTGTATAAAAGCCCATAAGTGCTTGCGAAAAGGATGTATAGCATTCTTAGCTCACGTTGTTGACAAGAAATCCAAGGAGCCAAAACTTGAGTAGATCCCTGTTGTTAAGGAATTCCCTGAAGTCTTCCCAGAGAACTTGCCATGAATACCACCACAAGGACAAGTCGAATTTCGCATATACTTGATTCCAGGAGCTGCACCTGTAGCGAAATCCCCTTATCGATTAGCCCCTTCGGAAATGCAAGAGTTGTCCACACAACTTCAGGAATTGTTAGACATAGGATTTATTAGACCAAGCTTCTCACCTTGGGGAGCTCCAGTTCTATTTGTAAAGAAGAAAGATGGAAGCTTTAGAATGTGCATAGATTATCGAGAATTGAACAAATTCACGATCAAGAATCGATATCCGTTACCGAGGATCGATGATTAGTTCGATCAACTCCAAGGATCAAGTTTTTACTCAAAGATTGACTTAAGGTCAGGATACCATCATCTTAGAGTGTAGGAAGAAAGTATTCCAAAGACATCATCCCGAACCCGTTACGGTAACTATGAGTTCCTTGTTATGCCATTTGGTCTAACAAATGCACCGTCGGTGTTCATGGATTTAATGAATCGTGTGTGTAAGCCTTACCTTGATAAATTCGTGATAGTATTTATTAACGACATATTGATATATTCACGAAATAAGAAGGATCACGAACATCATTTTAGGACCATTCTTGAGTTGTTAAAGAAGGAGAAACTATATGAAAAATTCTCTAAGTGTGAATTTTGTCTTCGTGAAGTCCAATTTCTCGGACATGTAGTCAACGAAAAAGCCATACATGTCGATCCTTCAAAAAAAGAAGCCATCAAGAATCGGAACGCACCTAAGACACCTACCGAAGTACGACAATTTTTGGGATTGGCGGGTTATTATCGAAGATTCATTGAAAATTCTCAAAGATCGCTCAACCATTCACCTCCCTAACATAGAAATATAAGAAGTTTGATTGGGCTGAGAAACAAGAAGCATCTTTTCAATACTTAAAGATAAACTTTGTGAAGTGCCAAGTTTATCACTTCCGGACGGCATAAATGACTTTGTAGTTTACTGTCACGCTTCACATCAAGGTTTAGGATGCGTATTGATACAAAGAGAGAGTTATTGCATATGAATCACGCCAATTAAAAGTTCACGAAAAGAACCATACCACACATGACCTAGAGCTAGGTGCAGTGGTATTTGCGTTAAAAATTTGGCGTCATGATCTTTACGGCACCAAGTGCACAATCTATACCGATCACAAAAGTGTTCAAAATATATTTAACAAGAAAGAGTTAAATATGCGCCATAGACGTTGGCTCGAATTGTTGAATGACTATGAATGTGAAATTAAATACCATCCGGGCAAGGCGAATGTTGTTGCAGATGCCTAAGTCGAAAGGAAAAAATGAAGCCTCTTCGTGTACGATCATTAAGACTCACCATTCACAATAACCTTACCTCTCGAATTCACGATACTCAACAGGAAGCCCTGAAGAGCAAAAATTTTAAAGCAAAGATGCTTAGAGGTATGGAAAAACAATTAGAACCAAATGAGAATGGAACTTTGTATTTTGCAAACAGAATTTGGGTTCCTCTTTTTGGTAATCTGGGAAACCTAATTCTAGATGAAGCCCATGAGTCCAAATATTCGATACATCCCGAGCGGATAAAATGTATCACGATCTTAAAGAATTCTATTGGTGGCCTAATCTCAAAACAGATATTACAACTTATTTTGGAAAATGTTTAACATGTGCAAAAGGCCGAATACTAAAAACCTTCAGGATTGTTACAACAACCTGAAATTCCCACTTGGAAATGGGAACAAATTTCCATGGATTTCATAACGAAATTACCCAGGACCTCACGCAGTCATGACATGATTTGGGTAATTGTCGACCAGCTCACTTCTTGCCGGTACGTGAGAAACACAAAACCGAGAAGTTAGCCGAACATTATCTTAAAGAGATTGTGGTCTCGCTTAGATCTAAGTACGGACTGTTTCCATAATCTCTGATCGAGATGGTCATCTCATATCATGAATTTGGCAATCTTTTCAAAAGGCTTTTGGATCTCGCTTAGATCTAAGTACGGCCTTTAATCAGGTGGTCAAAGTGAACACACCATTCAAACCTTAGAAGATATGCTTCGTGCTTGTTTGATTGACTTAGGCAGAAATTGGGATACTCACTTGCCTTTAGTGGAGTTCTCATATAACAATAGTTATCACACGAGTATTCAAGCCGCTCCATTTGAAGCGTTATACGGACGTAAGTGTCGATCTCCGCTTTGTTGGGCGGAAAAAGGCCACAAACAAATGATAGGTCCAGAATTAATTCAAGAAACTACGGATAAAATAGTTAAAATCAAAGACCGTATTAAAGCAGCTCAGGATAGACAGAAAAGTTATGCGGATAAACGTCGCAAACCATTATCCTTTGAGATTGGAGATAAAGTGCTATTAAAGGTCTCGCCTTGGAGAGGCGTAGTTAGATTCGGGAAACAAGGAAAACTTAGTCCGAGGTACATAGGACCATATGAGATCTTGGAGAAGATTGGAATAGTCACATATAAGTTGAAATTGCCTAAAACACTTAGTAACGTTCATGACACTTTTCTTGTGTCAAATCTTAAAAAGTGTCTTTCAGAAAAGTCACTTATTATTCCCACGGACAAAATTCATATAGACGACAAACTCCATTTCATCGAAGAACCTGTCGAAATTCTAGATTCGAAAGTTCAGAAAACAAGGAGGAGTCGTATAAAACTAGTCAAAGTCCTTTGGAACTCAAAGCGCGTACCTGAGTTCAATTGGGAACGGGAAGAGGAAATCAAAAGAAAGTGCCTCCACCTGTTTGAGAAATCCTACACAGAGGATGACACGACTTAAATTTCGAGACGAAATTTTCTTGAACAAGGGGAGAATGTGACAATTGGCAAAATTTCGGTAATTCTGTACAACTTGAACAACTAGTACATTGTTTATTTATCGTATAACATGAATTAATTTTATTTTTAAGTCTTAAAAGTGTAGGAATTTAATCAAATCATAGTTTGGTATGATAATGGATTTGTCACAATCACGAATATATAAAAACCATATCCTACGCGAACACGAAATAAATATCAATACTGGTTACTGTACAGCTTGATATTTCAGAATTAAGGCATGAAATATGTCTGTATTGGTATACCATATTTCTTTTTTAAAACACCAAATTGTCCAAGTCTGCAGCAAAAATTCAGCATTCTACAGCAAAATTCAGCATTTTGCAGCAAAATTCAGCAAATGTCCGAAAACCCAAAAATAAATATTTTTAGCTAAAGAATAATAATGGGTGTTAGATATAGTATAAAACCCATAAATACGGTTTGTTCAGTAAAAATCTGACAACTGAGCCGGTACAGAAACTGAACTCAAAATGACAAATTTTTTAGTCTAAAGAGCTAGATTAATTAATGGGACAATAAAATTGTACTAGAATTATTATAAACTTAAAATTTATAAGTAACACTATATATCGGTATTTCACCGGTACTAGACCCGAACTAACTTTATCAACTGAACATCGAAACAATAAGACTAGTGAGATATTTTTGGCATATTAAAACATCACTTTAAAGTGTTGGGGCATTAGTTTATATAATAACTTATATATAGATAATTGATAATGTTTATAAACGTTTATAAAAATTATATATATTTATAAAAAAATACCAAACCAGCACCCCCATACACCTAACGACCATAGTGGGGCATTCCCCAAAGCTACTTAATCACAATGTTGTGTTGGCAATTTGTGAGTTATGTTAGTGTATTAGGAGGTGTAAATACTTAATATAAACAAAGATCATCACCTGCATTCATTTCCATTCTTTAATACCACCAAAACACAACAATACTACTCCCATTTCACTCCCAAAACTCAGCCAACTTCATCACATCATCTTCCATATTTTTTTAAAACCAAACTCCAGCATTTCAAGCTTACATGAAGATCTAAGAAAACTCTAAGGAACTTGCAAGGATTAGGAGCTAACTTTGAAAGCTTGAAACTCTTGATCAACCTATCTTCTTCATCATTTAGATCAACCCTTGCCATTGTGCTAGTAGTAAGATCCTTAAACCTAATCTTATACTTTATATTTTATAAAATTTCACATGATCATCATAAAAGTTATATAAAAGCCCACTTGAAAAACACTAATAAATCTAAGATCACTAACATAACCATGTGACTTTCTTGATAATTTTTTATGATCTTGAACTTGATAAACTAGTAAACTTGAATCTTGCAAAATTATGAATAAAAAGATTATCTAAACACATGCTTGTTTAGATTTGCAAGATTCATTAACAAAATATGTCATGAACATAATCTCATACTTAAAGGTGATCATACATGTATTAGATCATTAAATAAAAGTCATGATTTAAAAATTTTGTTTAAAAATGATAATAAAGTTTCCATTTTAAGAAAGATTAAAATTATAACAAGTTCATGACATTTTGTTAATATATTTATATAATATTTATGATTGATGATGATTTGAGTTAGTTTAGTTACTTAAAACATGTTTCTAAAAAGATGGGAAACTTATATTTTTAAAGGAAACTATTTTTATAAAAATTAATCTGGATTAAGTTATGATTTAACTAAAGATTTGGTGGTTAAAAGTTATTAGGAACTTTAATCATGTTTAGATAAAGGATTTGGATAAAAATTTAAGAATATAATTACTTATATTTTCTTAAATTAAAAATGAGATAAATATATATTTTTGATAAAATATATATATTAAACCACCTTATATGTGTACACTTATTTTTGTATAAAACTATATATAATTTTGATCATCTTAAATTGAATACAAATAAATATAAGTGTTCAATTTTGATAAAATAATGTATCGAACAATTCAGACAACTTGGACAATTCATACAAAATAAAGTATATGGTATAAATGAAACAAACGACAAAAGACGAAACGAATAAAATAGTCGACGCTAACCTAATGGTCAAAACAAAACATTAAACCGATACACTTTATATTTACTAGAATTTTTAAATATATGACTTATAACTAATAGTTTTTATAAATAAATTTTTATAAGTTATAACAAATACTAGTAAATATTTTTGGATAAGCCCATTTTTATAAAAACTATATTGTGCTAAAATATTTTTTTATAAAAATATATGGACTAGCCCATTTATATACAAATTAGTTGAGCTAAGGCCCACTATTATAAAATTAACTTTGGGCTAAAGACCACTTGTATAAAAATCAAACTTGGGCTAAGCCCACTTTTATAAAATCAAACTTTGGCTAAGGCCACTTTTATAAAAATTACATGGGCTAAGCCCACTTATAATAAAAGATAATTTTGGGCCAAGACCACTTTTATAAAGAAATAAATTGGGCTAATCTATTTTATAAAAACTAATATTGGGCTAAAGCCCACTATTATAAAACTAAACTTGGGCTAATCTAATTTTTATAAGCTATTTTGGGCTAGGCCTAATCTTTCATTTTAACTTGGGCTAGACCCACTTTATAAACCAATTGAGCTTAACCTACTATTAAAAAAATAGGTTGGGCTAGGCCCACATACATGAAACGAATTGGGCTAGGCCCACACAAAGTAAGCAAATTGGGCTAGACCATATGTAATGAATTATTAGATTGAGGTATTTACAATTAAATTATGGACTAGGTCCATTTACATATAACCAATCTACAATATATATATATATATGCAAGAAATATATATATGTATATCAAACAAAGAAAAACCAACAATTACAAGTATGAAATTCGAGATAAAATACTTGTATGAAAAACGAACAAAAGCCTAAGTGTCTAATAGACTAGAACACTTGTAGGTCGAAAAACGAACGAAGTATCAGGAATCGAATAGAGATTTGCACGGAACGCAAATTAGTGAGTTCATGTTTCCCCTTTTATTATAACGTTTTTATGGTTTTAAACGTGCGGGGATGTATACATGTTATAATTAATATAGCTGGGAAAATGAAAATATTTAGATTACATGTGAATAAGGCTCAAGCATTGGGACCATTAATGAATAACAAGTACCGAGAAACAAGGGGATAGATCTATTGTATTTGGGCGAGCCCCACTCTAATACGGAAATAATAATAGGTTGTATTAGAGTGCTTTTGTGTCTAAAACGAGTGTCTCAGACATATAATAAATCGTCAAGGTTTGGTTGCCATCTTATTCAGCGTACAGATTAGTGTCCTTGCAACATACTAATGATCTTACAAGTTTCATTAAGCTAAATTAAACAAGTTTATTTCAAATGCTTTTGATAATTCATTTGATACAAAATTTATGACATGAATCCACCAGCTTTTATTGACATTGTTTTCAAAACTAACATGTATTATATGAAACTAGTGGATGGCCTTCGGGGAAAATCTTGTTCGTTTGTTGTGAAGCCAAGATGTTATGTTTCATCCAACCTTTGTTGTTATGTTTTATAAATTTATGTCTAAATTTTAAATAGTTTTGTTAAGCTTGTGGTTTGTTTTTAAGACAAAAGTTTATATGTGAATTATGGTTAAATAAAAAGTATGGATGAATGTTTTGTAATGTAATACAATTGTCGTTTACTTGGTTGAATGCAACGATTGTCTCTCTGGCCACACCTTGCGACACGCTTCCGCTACATCGAAAATCGAGGTTGACAATTTCGTGCGTAGATCATTGTCTCGAATATATTAATGGAGCCGATTTAGTGAATGAGGGGGTAGTTGACAAGGAACTTGAAGAAGAGGACATAGAGGATTACCCACTTTGGGTCCCCGAAATGTTAGACTTTTGTGAGATTCGTGAGGTGACTGAGAATAAACCCATAGATACTCCAGCCCCTTTAGAGCTTAAGGTTCTTCCTTCCCACCTTGAGTATGCTTTCCTAGGAGGGAGTTCGAGCTTACTCGTCATAAATTCTTCAAAATTGACGATGGAGGAGAATGTGAAGTTGATATCGGTTCTGAAAGAGAACAAGGAAGCCATCGCGTGGAAACTCTCCGACATCAAGGAAATAAGCCTAACATTATGTACTCACCGGATCCTCATGGTGGATGTCTACACACCGGTGGTACAACCTCAATGACGCCTCAATCCGAATATGCAGGAAGTAGTCAAGAAAGAGGTTCTAAAGTTGATGTAAGCCGGGTTGATCTATCATATATCAGATTCTTCTTGGGTGAGTCCAGCTCAAGTTGTTCCTAAGAAAGGGCGAATGACAGTTGTCATGAATGAGAAAAATGAACTCATCCCATCGCGTACAGTCACCGGTTGGTGTGTGTGTATCGATTACCGAAAATTAAACGACGCCACCCGAAAAGACCATTTCCCACTTCCTTTCATTGATCAAATGCTAGAGCGTCTCACGGGGCAACAATTCTATTGTTTTCTCGATGGGTTTTCTTGTTACTTTCAGATCCCCATCGCCCCGGAGGATCAAGAGAAGGCACCTTTAACATGTCCATATGCCACATACGCGTACTGCTGCATTCCTTTTGGATTATGTAATGCTCCGATGACATTTCAGCGGTGCATGGTCGCCATCTTTCAAGATATGATCGAGAATTCGATGGAGGTTTTCATGGTTGATTTTTCTATCTATGGAAATTCCTTCAATCAATGTCTTAGTAATCTTTAAGTGATGATGAAGAGATGTGTGGAAACGAAGTTGATGTTAAACTGGGAGAAATGTCACTTCATGGTGACGGAGGGGATTGTGTTAGGCAATAAGATATCTAGAGCCCGCATAGATGTAGATAGAGCAAAAATAGATACCATTAGTAGACTTCCTCCGCCGAGAAGTGTGAAATCCATCCGCAGTTTCCTTGGTCATGCGGGTTTCTTCGACGCTTTTTTAAGGATTTCTCCAAAATCACACGACCCATGACCCAACTCCTTGAGAAGGATGTTCCTTTCGTCTTCGACGAGGAATGCCTTAAGGCCTTTGCTATGCTAAAAGAGAAACTCGTTAGTGCCCCCATTCTCGTATCACCAGACTAGAGCTTACCTTTTGAGCTCATGTGTGATGCGATCGATTATGCAGTTGGTGTAGTTTTGGGCCAAAGACGAGATAAACATTTCCACCCTATCTATTACGCGAGAAAAACCCTCAATGACGCCCAAGAGAATTATACTATACCGAGAGGGAAATCCTAGCCGTAGTCATTGCATTCGATAAGTTCCTTTCATACCTCATGCTTTCTAAGGCCATCGTTTTCACCGATCATGAGACGTTATCTCTTTCAGAAGAAGGACGCTAAGCCTCATCTTATTCGGTGGATTCTTCTACTCTCCGAATTTGGTATAGAAATTAAGGATAAGAAGGGAGTGGAGAATGTAGCCCCCGATCATCTATCACGACTAGAAGATCTGAATAGAGAAGTGATTCATGAGTAGGAAATAGGTAATAGACTCCCTCATGAATTGGTGGAGTTTGTGGCGGAGAATGAAGGTATGCCATGGTTTTCGGATTTGGCAAACTACCTTGCAAATGGAGTAGTTCTTAAGGGTATGACCACTCAACAGAAGAAGAAATTCTGTAGGGATGTTAGGAGGTATATATGCGATGACCCATTTCTGTTTAGGGTAGGAGGAGATAGGATTCCTCGAAGGTGTGTGAGTCGAGAAAAAAGGATAGAAATTCTTAGGCATGTTCATGAGGGTTTAACGGGAGGTCACCACGGCCCACATGTTACCGCCCAGAAACTTTTTGAATGCGGTTTCTATTGGCATTCAGTAGTTAAGGATGCGTTAAAATTCATTAGGAAATGCGATCGTTGCCAACGTCCCGACAATATCTCATCAAAGGACGAGATGCCCAAAAATCCAATCCAAACTCTTGAAATATTTGATGTTTGGGGAATCGACTTCGTGGGACCTTTTCCCATCTCTAGCGGGAATCGGTACATCCTTGTGGCAATTGACTATGTCTCTAAGTGGGTGGAAGCTCAAGCTTTACATACAAATGACGCCCGAGTGGTGGTGAGATTACTTAAAAAGTTACTCACTCGTTTCGGTACACCTCGAGCCATCCTAAGTGACTGTGGCACCCATTTTTGTAATGCCGTAATGGAGAAGGCATGATCATGTTACGGTGTCACTCATCGTTTTTCCACCGCTTATCATCCTCAAACGAGCCGGTCAAGTTGAAAATGCAAACCGAGGGGTGAAGCGAATCTTAGAGAAGACGGTAGGCAAAAGTAGAAAGGATTGGTAAGATAAGCTCGACAATTCATTTTGGGCGTTTAGAATCGCTTATAAGATACCTTTAGGTACCACTCCATTCATGATTGTCTATGGAAAAGCTTGCCATCTTCTGGTACAACTCGAGCACCGAGCACTATGGGCCCTTATACCGTAAATCTAGACCTTACCGAAGCGGCTAAGAAACGTTATTTCCAAATTCATGAGTTGGAAGCGCTTAGAGATACAACCTATGAACGATCATGGAGTATTAAGGAGAAAACAAAGGTGTTGCATGTTAGGAAGTTGAAGGGGTTGAAATAATTTAAAGCCGGAGATAAGGTGCATTTGTATAATTCAAGATTGAAATTATTTGCGGGAAAGCTTAAATCCAAGTGGACGGGTCCTTACGTGGTTTACGAAGTATTTCCGTATGGGATGGTTGAGCTAAAAGATGGAGCCGATGGAGGCACTTGGAGGGTAAATGGCCATAGGTTGAAGCATTACCTAGGAGGGCCGATAGATTCCACCGAGATGGAGAAACTCCTCTCGAAGTTCCACCTCGAACCACCGTATAGGGCCTTGAGTGAAAACTCAAGTGTAGAGTTTGTATTGTTTAGTAGTGGTTTACATTTTGTGTTCTTATAGTGCTAATGATTGTTTTTTCGTAGTTTGTGTTTTGTGTTTTTGGTGTCATTTTAGTCTTTTGCAGGAATACATCACCAACACGGAACCATGACCGACAAAGAATCGGAGTTGCAGGTAAGTTTTCATACAAAACTAGGTGCTAAGAAGGTTTTTAATAAGTTTGGTTGAACTTCATATTTTTTCTAAGGCATTAGCCTGCCAAAACCACGAAACTTTCTGTGAAAAAGACCTTCTGACGGGCCGCGAGAGGATAGTCTCACACGGTTCAGCAAGCTAGACACTTTAATTCTGGGAACAATTTGACACTGTTGCGGCCCGAGAGAGTATACATTAACTCTCTCGTGGGGCGCGAGAGACCCTATATGCAGACCTGCATCTTGTATTCCCCAATTTCTTCATTCATAAACTTAATTTCTCCTCATTTCTACCATACAACCACCATTTTTCAAGCACCATAGCCCGCCCACAGCCACCTCCGTTCACTCTAATCTTCCACCACCACTTCATCACATCATTCCTAGTTGATTTCCCACATAAAGTTTCCTCCTTTCGCCATAAAAAGAAGCTTTTTAAGGGTCTTGCATGCTATTCTCCATTTTCTTAGCTTTTCTGTGTAGATCGACTCTGAGGTATGTGTTTCATGCAAGTTATTCAGTATTTTGGTTAGTTTATAGTTAATTACTTCATATGTTTCAATGTCGGGTCTTGTTTAGGTTACATGTTAGTCTCCTTGGGCATTTGGGGTGAACTTTGGTTGGGTTGAGTTGGGATGTTGCGGCTGAACATAGGTTATGGTTGGGATGGTTTGGGTTCAATTAGTCATATTTTACAGGTGGATTGGTTTGGCAAGGTTTCAACATTAAGTGTGGGGATTCGGGTTGGTAATTTTTGCCATATTACAAAAAATTTTAACCCGTTTTCTGCCATGAATATGAAGTTTTATACTGTGTTTGGGACTCAATGTTTGGTTGTTTTTCGGCACTTGGGAATTAATTGAGGACAATTAAAGTGACAGGAGGAGAGTGTACATTGATTCTATGTCTATTTCGTTTTAGTATTTTTGTCGTCTTTTTAGGGTGTTTTTTGGGTTATGTTTGGCATATTCGGAACTTATGAATCGAAGATCTCTCGCCTATACACAATCTCCATTCAGGCGAGATTTGGTCTAAGAAATTGGTATTTTTGCTAACAGTCACCTAATAATGCATCTATTTTTGTTGTAAATTTGTCTTTTCTTGTCATGGCCGCGAATGTAATGTTATACGGTCATTGCTCAAAAATAGTTTGTGTTTCTAACAGTCTACCTGTTTTTGCTTGTGATTTGAATCTTTCTGCAGATGTCAGGCGAAGGTAGTTCATTTAGGGCTGGAAAGAAAAAGAGGGGTCCCGCAGCTAGACCATAGGGGGACCCAGGAGAGACTCAGCCTTTACCACCAAACTTTGGGCAGAGGAGAAGTGTTAGGTATAGAGGGGGCAGTGTTCCCCATGGTCAAAGTATGAGATTGAGAGACAGACCTCTGTTGCAGTTTGAGCTAGACTCGCATGAGAATGAGAGGTTGGAAAATTTGATCATGGTAGATCTGTTACCCTACAGAAGGATTGATTGGGAAATGTTGGACCATCTGGGTTCAAGGGGTAGAGTCGAGCAGCTGCTGGGGGATAAGTTTAGAAGGGTTTTGGACTGTGATGCTCGGCAATACAAAGAAATTACTCTTGAGTTTCATTCTAGTTTTGAGTATAAGAAGGGAAATTATGGCGAGAGCGATGTTGTGTCCTTTGCTCTTGGTAGGCATGCTTATGAGATGACTATTCCTCAGTTTGCTGTTGCTGCACAGTTTTATACGGTGGAGGAGGTTCAGTCACAGGAGTTTGCTGAGAGCCTGAAGGGAGTATTTAAGAGGAGACACCCGCACAGTGTTCAGACATATGAGCTAGCTAGATTCTGGGGTACAATTTTGTCTGTGCCTTACTTGAACAACATGGTGGCCAGTGATATCATTAATCCAGTTTTTCGGCTTATTCATAAGATTACAGCAGCTACGTTGGTAGGCAGGGCGCATGGTGACAATAAGATCAATCCAGTCAGTCTGTTTTGTTTAATGTGCATAGTGGAGCAGAGGCCTGCAAATTTGGCTAGTATTTTTGCATGGTCAATGAAGAGGCTGTGGAGAGGTGGTCTAGGGGCTCGTATTTATTGTGGCCTTTATGTTACTTGGTTAGCTGAGAGCCTAGGGTATTTGATAGGTACCCAAGGGATAGGATGAGAGAAGGGTCGTTTCCTTGTTTTATGAGGGTGTGGGATCTTCAAGCTGCTGGTATTTTGTCATCTCATGAGTCGATCGCTTGGGAGCCCATTAGTTATCAAAGACCGGTGATCCACCAGGAGTTACCGGGTAGGCAATACCCTCTGCGACAACCCCGTCCAGATCCACCCACTTTGGATTCGTTATATGATAGGATGGAGACAGGGTTTGGGGATTTGAGGGGGTATTTTGACTAGCAGTTTGGTAGGGTGAGACAGGTTGTGATGGAAAGTAGAAGGATGCATGAACAGGGTCAAAGAAAGTTGTACGATGGGATGAGGTATATGATGGAAAACCTAAATATAGGAGTTATGTCATATATTCAGCACCAGGGGCAGCCAGGATCTAGTGGTATAGAGGGTGTGCAGCCATAAAGTTTTTGAGCAGTCAGAAGAGGAAGAAGAGGATGATTAGCTTTCAGAGGTAGCGGTGTTTCTATAATTTCTATATTTTGTTTTATGTTGTTTTCATCCTCTTATGGTTTGTATGTGTACTTTGAACATTTTAAGCAACCCTCAGCTTGACTCCATCTAGTGTGCTTTTAGCATAGCACTCACGGGTCATGTGCCCAGATCGACCGCATCTGGTGCATTTTCCTTGCTCATCATTATGAGCTCTCTTCGCTGAACTACTCTTGACATCTTTGTTCACATCTTTCCCTGAACCACTAGTGTTAGCCACAAACGCTTTACCAGAACTGCATTTTTTCTAATGCTTATCATCAAAATCCTTCCTCGAACTTTCAGACTTTCACTTCCGTGAATCCTCATATCTACACTCAGAGCGCTCCTGTCGATCAAATTTCATGTCTGCATTAGCTTTCACTGATGACTTCCCGGTCTCATCCTTTTTGTTAAGGCTACTTTTACGAATGGCATCATCGATCAATAATTTTCCTAGTGTAGTAGCTTCCAGATAGGTAGTGGGTTTCGCTGATGTGACCATACTACGAATCTGTGGCGCTAATCCCAAAATGTACCTTTCGATCTTAACGTAATTAGGGGTGACCATTCGAGGAACTAACCTAGCCAGATCATTGAATCGAGTCGTATATGACCGGACATTCAAGCCTTCCCTGGTCAGATTCGAGAAGTCTGTCTCAATCTTCTGTAGCTCACTATGTGGGCAGTATTCCTTAAGAAGCAACTCTTTTAGTTCGTTCAAGGTAAGACCAAAGGCAACGTCTTCAACCAAAATCTAAACTCTCTGTTCCACTAGGATAAAGCTTTGTCATGAAATGAACATGAAGCATACCTAACCTTTTGATCAGCAGCACAGCCGTTGGGCGTTCCACTAGGATAAAGCTTTGTCATGAAATGAACTTGAAGAATACCTAACCCTTTGTTCAGCAGCACAACCGCTGATTGCCATCATAGACTCCATCTTCTCAATCCATCTAACGATATCAAGGAGTCCTTCAGCACTAGTAAATGATCTTGGGTTACAACCCTGGAATGTTTACTACGTACATCCATGCATTGTTCACAAGGTGAAACAAAAATCAAGATTACTCTTAGATTATATCATAACACAAGAAACTACTAAAACTTTTCTGATCATTACACTACTTTGAGGGGATCCAATTGGCATTCCACCGAAACCGTGTACATTATCACTAAGTCCACGTCCTCGTACTGTAGTCTGATTAGCTTCGCACTGTTCCATGGAGGTATTAACGTGTTGAGCAATAAGTTGTGCCAACTCCTCAGGTTTGGTAGGTAATCCAACACAGTCAGTAGAGGGACCCTGTCTCGCTTTTGGTGGCATATTGTCATTGCTATTATTGTAACAATAATAACTACATAAGACAATGTTTAAATAATTCAGTCATTAAATACTAGTGGACTAATCGATACGCATGTAATCTTAACCACATTATAATGAGAATCACTTAAAACCTAGAAACTCCAAAAGTTTCCTCACTAGCTCCTCGAGCTCCATGATCCTCCAGTGCATCTGATCCATGGCACTATCATCCAAATCCTGAATCTCATCGTACCAATCCATCTGACCCTCAAGATCCTTCATCTTGGTCTCCGCACAGATGGCGAGATGACGATCACAATGAGAACAGAGTTGACCCAAACTCCTTTCTACTTTTCCAAAGCAGACTTAATAGTGGCTCTAGAGGTTGATGCGATATCTCCAGCGGGTTAAGTCCTCTTCCTACGACGAGTGTAGACTAGTAGAGGTGAAGTAGAGACTCGTGACTCGGGCTACGGAACAGACGACTCTGATGTGACCTGCGGAGGGATCTTAGGTGTAAGCTCAGCAGTAATGGTGGGTGGGACTATCAAGGGCTCTAAAGGTCGAGCTGTGAAATTAAGGGCGTCCACCACTAGTGATATCCCATAAGATCCTCCAATCATAGGGATACCTCTATCTAGCTCATCGACAACAGGCATAGTACCAGATGACTGTCCTATCTCAAAAATCGAAAGAGGGACAAAATCGTCTTCGTCAATCCAACCGTTACTCGTATGTGAGTAACGAGTGTCAACCTGACTGGCAAACGTAGTGGGGCCGACATTGAATGACGAGGTAAAACCGGCCATGTCAAAAATGTTGATACACTTTTGTGTCTATCGCTTGTTCTTATTTACGTCTGTAATTGTATGGTCTTTGTGTACACTGTCTGTATAGTTTGGTTGTGTCGACCAAATCAAGATATCCTCGTATCCAAGTTTAGTACGACAATTAGTTATGTCTGTGTTAAACAGTTGCATGTGTGCATACTGTTGAGTCTAGTGTATGTCATATCTGTGACACGTTCTCCAAAGAAAACATTATGTGCGAGTGGAAATGCTTCGAACGATAATGTCTTGCTCGTACAAGACACATACCGTTCGTGCGAATAAGATCAAAGTATCAAGCCTCAAGCTTGATTCGTATGAAGCAAGTTAATGCCTCTTGCGAGCCAGATCATTCGTACGAGCATCTTTGGAGAATATCCTTCGTGTATTTTGGTGTTTCGTGCACCCGGAAACATACTTCGTACAATTGCTGAGCATGGACATTATATAAGCAGACATGCACTTCTTAGTAATGTAGTAGGGTGTGGAAGTCACCTTCCAGAGAGACTAGAGCTATACTAGAGAGAGAGACACAAGAGCACAGAGAGTGTTGCATGAGTCTGTATGAGCATTGTTTGTATATGTTTGTACCAGTTCTCTTCAGTTAATCAAGATATTGAATGTTTTGTTATCCTGTGTTCTTACTTTGCTGTGGTTTGCATTCATACGAGGATTTCCCCACTCGTGTCTCTGTTACATGAACAAGGAAGCGGGTTTATCATGATCCTCCAAGTGGACCTACAGGTGGTATCTGAGCTTTGGCTCTCTTCCTTGTTCAAAACCAAGTTAAGTGATTGTGTCTGAGCTAGTTGAGAGGGTTTCTTGAAGTGTTCTTGAACTCAGAAGGGAACTTAAGTTTTTGAAAGATAACTAACTTAAAACTTGGTTAAAACCTGTTATATGTAGAAAATTTTCATAAAAACCTAGTTAGAACACATGGAGACATGTTAAAATTTGGTTTTTCTTAAAATTTTCTTATAAGTTGAACACTCTTGCAGGATAAACTCACTGGAGAAACTAACCGGAATATTGTTGTAGGGTTGACCAAATCTCTGACATTCTGGACTTGACAGTTAAAACTGAAAAGCTGATGGAATGTTTGTCTTTTTAACTAAAATTGTGTAGAAAATAGAACACTTTCGAAAACCAGTCTGTGCAGAAAAGGAAATTTCTCACCAACCAGCCATGCAAAAAGATTCCTGTGCGAATAACCCATCCGCACGAAGAACTAGATTGTTCGTACGGAAGACTAGTCATCCGCACGAAGAACCTAGTTCGCACGAAACACAATTGTTCGCACGAAGAAGTAGTCCTCCGTACGAAGTACATAGTTCGTACGAAGGACCTACCACTCGTACGAAAGAGTGGTTCGTACGAAGAACAACTCAGTTCATCTTTCGTGTTTCAATTTTTCAAAACTTGTGATTTCTCAAGCTTTATGATTTCTAAGATTGTGACTTTTTAAAGGGGACACTGTTATCTTTAAAATTCAAACTTTAAACCTTTTAACTTTTCATAATCAAGAAAATGAGCTCAAATCCGTGGGATTGGAGTAGTAGTTCAAGCACAAATCAGGACTCTTCGCAAAGCTTCGCAACCTCATGGGTAAAATCATTGATGCCTCAATATACAGCCATGAATACTGCAAATCAATGGGTGTGTGTCGCAAACTAGAACCAGAGCATTTAGACTCTTCTGATGAGTGAAAGTGAAACCGGGAGTAATAACCGTCCACCTACATATGAACGATTATCCATCCTAGAAAAGTCGTTTCCACACATATGTTCTTGGACAAAACACAGAATTATGGACATGTTTTTCTACACCCTTTAAAGATTCACTCGAAGAGGCAGGATCAAACCCAACCTCCTTAGCCAATCTAGATGAAGGCGATAAAAAGGCTTACGATCTAGAGAAAAAGGTGTTTGTTATCCTAAGACAGCCACTCCATAAAGATATCTATCATCAGTCTGTGTATTGTACGACCACGAAAAATTTGTGGGATACCATGGAAGCAAGAGGAGAGGGTATTGCCGCAACCAGAAAAATTAGGCACGATCTGCTTAAGAAGGAGTTTGAAGGTTTCAAGTTCATGGAAAATGAAACATTGAATGATATGACCACATGTTTTTACCATCTTCTTAGCGAAATGTACTCTTACAAAGTGTTAGCATTACCGTAAAAATGGGTTCAATTTATTGTCTTATTAAAACATACAGGTCTTTTGGACTCAATCAGTATTTATGAATTTGTGCAGAAATTTGAGAACAAGAATGAAGAGGAACTTCGAAAGGCACAAAGAGTCACTGTTCCACAAAACCGTGAGATATACTTCGGAGGTATTAATACAGGTATTAGTGCAAGTCAGCAACCAAAGCTTCAAACCGCGTTTGTGTCAAATGTGAATCCCTTTCTACCACAACTTGTTCAAATAAATCAGTCAGCAGGCTCAAGTACTCAAGCTTATGGACAAGTATTTGATCCGAAAGCCTTTCTACCACAACCACAAGATTTAACACCTCAAGTTCCACAGGAAGCTCCTCAACAAGCTTTCTATGGGAACAACTTTCAAGCCGCGAACCCCAGCACAGTCAGACTTGACACATCACATCTCTCCAAGGTCAGCGTACAAGTTGCTCAAGAGCATATGGAACTTCTAAACACCATGGTTAGTGCCTATTGCGGATTAGTAGCTGGTCAAATTGGAAACATCAATTTGACAAATGAAGACTACCAGCAAATAGACAGAGATGAGATGGAGCTAATGGATATCAAGTGGGCATTTGCTAGTGCAGTAAGAAGAGCCAAGGATTACATGAGCAGAACAGGAAGAACCAGTTTGGAGAGCAAGAAAGATACAAAATATGGTTTTGATAAAAATCTCGTAACTTGATTCAACTGCGGAGAAAGAGGTCATTTCAAGCGTGAGTGTACAAGACCCAGCAAACAAGGAAATCACAATACCTTCCGAAATCAACCTCAACCATCCAACACAGCTCAAGTCAACAATGATAGAAGAATAATAGCTGTCGGCAACTCAAACAACACCAATCAATCAGGACCTTCAAACAACTCACACAAAGCTTTGGTAGTTCAATCTGATGAAGGATGCAATTGGTCAGTGCAATTAGGAACTAAGAATAACGGAGGAACTGCTTGTTATGCCAAGATCATCAGTCAAATCAAACATGTTCACAACATTGATAGGTCAGATGATGATGATGCTTCAGGATATACTGGTAGTTCTGATCAAGAATGCTCAAGTTCAGGTGGTTATGGATCTGATTCAGATATCAAAGAGGGAAGTGATATTGAGGTTAGAAAGTTGTTGAAAGAAGCTGAGAAGATGAAGAGTGAAAAGGTGGGATTGATGAAGAAAGTAGAAGCTGCATCAAAGGAAAAAGAATAATTCTTTACAAATAGTGCAGCCTTCCCTCATCATACTGCCTTCAAGGCGAATGTTGTCGGTTCGACAAGTCAGGTAAATTCCGACTCTCCTAAAGTTTGCAATGACTGTGCTGAATTAAAAATAAATTTTGAAACAATTAACACTCATAATCAAAACTTAGTTGTTGAACTATCAAAATGCAAAGAGACGAACTTGGCTTTACCTCGAAATGGAAAAGAATTCAAATTTGTAATAGAAACCCTTAAGAAAAGCGTTTCTGGATTGACAAAGACAGTTTTGAATAAACAGACAGGAATTAATAACTACATTAATCTCCTAGAAGAAACAAAGAAAGAGTTATCCATCACAAATGCGAACATGATGTGATCAAGCTAAAATTGGACAGTTATTCTAACTCCCGATATGTGCTTGATCATATCATTGATGTTCAAAAGTTAAAGGGAGATGTTAAATGCATTGGGTATAAGTCGTGTCCGCCCCCGATGAAACACAACTATACCAAATTGCCTGATGAAGAGGAAAAGCCACGTTTTGAACCCTCCGAACCTCTTAATCCTTAAGAGTTTGCAGCAGGATTAGGGTTCAAGTTAGACAATTCCTCGGTTGAATCAAGAAAGTCCAAGAACTCATCACCAGCTGTTAATCAGAACCCCTCTACATCAGAGGAGGATGATTCATCAGATGATGAGTCAGAAAAATTGATCAGGATCAATCTCTTGATGAAGAAAAGGGAATAGAAATGTCTACTACTCCTAAGAAATCAAGAGAATGATCCTAACAAATCTGTCAAGACAAAAGTGTCCACATATGAAAATGATAATATGTTGTATACTTTGGTTGGAGATAAGAAACTCTATTCTAACAAAGATATTCCAATCAAAATTGTAAATCCAACCTCCATTGATCAGGTTTTTGAAAAATCAACAACCAAATTTTTGGAAAAGAGAAACCTGATCAAGTCACAACCATTAACAAGGTCAAGAGTAAAACACCAAGAAAAGCGAGTTAAAAAGCCTAAAGCACCACAACCAAAGGTTGAGGCAAAAGGTACTTGCTACAAGAGAAAGCTTAAGAATGTTAAATTTGTGAGTTCCACAGGTACTGATAAAGTCGAGACTTTTGAACACATGTCTAATGTAGATTTTGTAAACAAAGTCAAGATCTTAAAACGAAACATTGAAAACAATTACACCCAATATACAAATGGGTGTGATGAAAATGAACCCAGTACCTCAAAACCCACAAGTTCAACATCAAGCCATGGAACACTATCTCCTAAATTTGTTGAAAGGAGAACATATTTGAAATGTGGAGAATTTTTGGCCACATTATCAAGAATTGTACCAACCCAGCAAAGCCGAGATTTGTTGAGAAAGCCCCTCCTAAACCAATTTGCCAACGTCGATCTGTTTCTCCAAAACAAGACAAATGAATTGTTAAAGAACAAGAAGAAAAACGTAGACGTAAATAAGTAAAAGCAATTGAAAAGGCTTCAAAACCGGATTCTTCAGAAAGGAATCCAAGATCTTCGAATTTAAAAAAACCAGAAATTATTAAAATTGTAATAATAGTCACTCTTGTAAATTTCAAACATCTTGGAAACCTAAGACCGGTAATGGTTCAAGAGGAGGCGCACAATTTTCAAATCATCAAGAAATAGAAATCAAATTTCTTGATGATAAGGGTCGACCCAAGACCACTAAGGCTTGGGTCCCCATCTCAATCTGATCTGGTTTTTGGAATGTGCAGGGTGTTTCAGGAGGAACTGTGAATAGTCATTGGATTGTTCATAGTGGAGCATCAAGACACATGACAGGCCCCTTACGGCTCCTTTATGATGTAAAAAGCATTAGGGGTGGTTATGTTGCTTTTGCTAGTGACAAAGGTGGATACATCACTAGAGAAGGAATGGTCTCCAATGGTGTTGTGAGTTTTGACAAGATCAATTATGTTTGAAAAATTGATCACAATCTTCAAAGTGTTTCTCAAATCTGTGACAAGAAGTTCACGGTTCATTTTGATGATACCAGAGGTTATGTGCTGATACCTGGTTTCAAGATTCCCAAGGAATGGATCCTCATGTCGGCTCCAAGAATTAACGACTTGTATATCCTTGATATGAGCCAACCTATTACCATGTCTGCACAAGTCACATGCTTTGTCTCAAAAGCCACCGAGAAGGAATCAATCTCTTGGCACAGACGAAAAGGACACATTCACCTGAAGAAGATGAACTATTTCGTGAAGGACAATCTTGTGAATGGTGTGCCAGTAAAGAATTTTCATGTACAAGACGTTTGTGTATCGTGCAAGAAAGGAAAGCAAGCAAGAAAATCTCATCCTGTGAAGAAAATCAATACAGTAAATATGCCTCTAGAACGTCTTCATATGGACCTCTTTGGACCTATGAAACACAAGACGACCTTTGGTGATTCTTATTGTTTAGTAGTTATTGATGACTACTCTATATTTTCATGGGTGAATATGTTGGCACACAAGAGTGAAGTTCCCAAAATCCTCAAGAATCTCCTAACTCTGCTTGAAAATTTGTATAATTTAAAGATAAGGAGAATCAGAAGCAACAATGGCACCGAATTCAAGAATCAAGTGATGAATGAGTTCTATTCTTCTAAAGGCATTCTGCATGAATACATTTCTCGATATACTCCACAACAGAATGGTGTCGCTGAGAGGAAAAATAGAACTCTAATTGAAACAGCTAGAACTATGCTAGTAGAGTCAGAACTTCCTGTTCAATTTTGGGGAGAAGCTGTCGCTACTGCATGTTACACGATGAATAGAGTTCTTACGGTAAAAAGGCACGGGAAAACATGTTTCGAGTTGTTACATAAAAGGAAACCGGATGTTTCTTTCTTAGAACCTTTTGGAGCTCGATGCACTATGATTGATCCACATGGTAAATTCGGTCCGAAGGTTATCGAAGGTTTCTTCCTTGGATATGCTACTCCTAATTTTAGAGTGGAATTTGTCAACAAAGAAGATTGAAGAATGGGTGAAGTCAAGGTTCAAAGATACACTGAATTAGTGAGAGCTCAGGGTTCTCCTTGGATGTTTGACTACGATGGGCTGTTTAACTCCTTTAATCTGCCAACTTTTGATGATGCCTCTGCAGCTTCTCAAATGTTACTTGAAAGTGATGCTGCAACTAACTCATCATTAGTTCGACCAATTATTGTTAACCCTCAAGTGTCTAGTTCGGTTAATAATCTTATTCAAAATGAGGAATTCGAAGATGCTGCTGATTATAATGTTTCGTAAGAAGATAATGAATTCCATGATGCAAATGAAGCTACTATTGTTCCAGTTCCTGGAATTTCAGATGTCACGTCAAATATTCAGAATCTAGGGACGACTGAAGGTCATGCATCTACGTCATCATCAAATCCAGCAAATGAATTGGCTGTTGATCTGAATATCAACAATCTGGGTATAAATTCTCGAGTTCCTGGTGTTCCTGAAACTCGAATTCATAGTACCCATCCTCAACAGAATATTATCGGAGATGTCCATAGTGGTGTGAAGACTCGTAATCAGCTCAAGAATAATCAGAATGCTGGCTTGTATTCGTTTATTAGGAAATATGGGGAACAGAATGATTGGTCTTTGGCCTGCTATGTTTTCCAAGTTGAACCAAAATCTTGGAAGGAGGCTATGAAAGAAGACTCATGGTTGAAGCTATGAAGGAAGAACTTCAGCAGTTTCAGAAGTTGAGCAAGTGGAAATTGGTTGACAGGCCTGACAACTATAAGAAGATTGGTACAATATGGGTTTACAAATGCAAGAAAGATGAATGGCGTGTTGTTGTAAGAAACAAAGCAAGATTGGCCGTTCATGACTTTAATCAGGTTGAAGAAATTGATTACAATGAAGTTTATGCACCAGTAGCTCGTCTTGAGGCCATAAGGATTTTCTTGGCTTATGCGTCCTACAAGAAATTTACTATTTATCAGCTGGATGTGAAAAGTGCATTTCTTCATGGTGTGGTTGAAGAGGAAGTATATGTTGAGCAACTGCCTGGTTTTGAAGATCCAATCAATCAAGCTCCACGGGCTTGGAATGAAAAGCTATCTTCCTATCACCTGAAGAATGGTTTTCGACGTGGATTGATCAACTGTACTCTCTTCATCAAGGAACAGATTGAGGACTTATTGCTAGTGCAGGTGTATGTTGATGATATTATTTTTGGGTCTACAAATGAGAAGATGTGCAAAGAATTTGAGCAGGTTATGCAAGAAAAGTTCGAGATGAGCGCTATGGGAGAAATGACCTTCTTTTTAGGTTTGCAGATTCAACAATCTAAGGAAGGGATTTTCATCCATCAAACCAAGTACGTCGGGGATACTCTCAAACGATTTTAGATGGAAGACTCAAAGCCTTTGGGAACTCCATTAACTTAGAATCATGAGATTACTCCTGACGGAAAGGGTGAACATGTGGAACCATCTCTATATCGTGCTATGATCGGATCTCTCATGTATCTTACTGCTTCAAGACCCGATATAATGTACCCAACATGTCTTCTTGCTCGCTACCAGTCCAGTCCGAAGGTTTCTCATTTGATGGCTGTGAAAAGGATCTTTCGTTATTTGAAGAGTCGCTCCGACATTGGTCTATGGTACCCTAAGGATGATAACTTTGATTTGACAGCATTCAGTGATTCTGATCATGGTGGCTACAAGATCGATGCAAAATCAACATCAGCCGGATGTCAGTTCTTAGGAAATCGCCTAGTCACGTGGCAGTGCAAGAAGCAGACTTGTGTGGCTACGTCAACCAGTGAGGCTGAGTATATTTCGACTTCTAATTGCTGCTCTCAGGTTCTATGGATCCAACAGCAAATGCGGGACCACGGTATTGAATTTCTAACTACTCCTATTTTTGTTGATAACGAATCTGCTTTACAGATCACTCGCAATCCTGTACAGCACTCAAAAACCAAACACATTGAGATTAAGTATCATTTCCTACGAGATTGTTATGAAAAGAAACTTATCAATGTTTTTAAATCCACACCGATCACCAACGTGTCGACTTGTTTACAAAAGCTTTTGATAAATCTCGTTTTGATTATCTACTTTTGGTCAATGGCATCAAGGTGAAACTTGAGTAATTCATCCTTGGCTAATCATTTTTCGTAAATATTTACTTCAAATTCTAAAATTACAAAAAGATTTTCTATTTTCTCTTGGTTTTATATTTTAGGGGGGGAGAATATTTCAAGAAAATACAAAAACATGAGAAAATACAAAAAATACAAAAATATGTCTTTTATTTATCTAGTTAAGTTTTTATTACCTTCTTTATTTAAGGGGATAAAAATCTAGAAAATACAAAAACAATAGAAAAACCAAAAATAAAAAATGAGTTTCTTGGATAAATAAGTTGAAGATGATGAAATACACTGGTGATCTGTCATAAACAGTCAAAGACAAAGAACGAAAATTGATAAGTAGCTTTACTAATGATGTATCGGTAGGCTCACAATCAGATTAAAATGTGCAGGTTGATACAAACGTAACGGACTGCAAGCGAGGTGGGAACCATTCATTGGCATATGGTCTTGGTACCCAAATTTCATTTGATAGTGTGCCGAGGTTCTAAGATATGTGGTCTTTATGCTGACTTATCATTTGGGTATCATGGTTGAATCTTTTGCCGAAAAATAATGGTGACGCAAGTCTAGAACTTCCATGATACCATACATATGTGTAAATACTACATACCACCATCAATAAGTGATAAAATATCACAGCTTTATGCGGGAGCTAAGTTCGTCTCTTTGTCGGTACAATGGTACTAACCTGTTCACGGACTTACTCTTGTGCCCTGCATGCATATGAAAATCAAGTTCCTCATCAATAAGTGATTTAATCACATAGGCCTTGTTTTCAATCAAAATAAGTGAGTATCTCACATCATATACGTCAAAACAGATGATAAGCAGTATACTCACCAGTAAGATTTTCTCTCGTGCATATCTTGATCCGGGAATGTGTCGTGAGGTAGTTGAACACCGGCTAGTAAGTATAAATCATACATTAATCATATCTCCTAACCATGATTACATCTGATAAGTTGAGCTTACGTGGACAACAATACCAATAATCATAGTAGAATGCTTATTTATTTAATTTGTTGTTTTAACAAAACTCGTTTTTGACAAGATTAAAAGCTGGTATGATTCTCTTGAAACTCTGAAAAAGATTGTCTGGTAAATATATAGTTTATATTTTACTCTTATTTATTAATAGTTACTTTATTTTAGTTTACTTGTTGTTAAATTAAGTTCTTTTTGAAATTAGCCAAAGTTGAAACTCAAAAGGTTTCTACCAAGATACGCCCTAAAAAAAACCATTAGCATTGATATCATAACTTCATAAAAGGTACTTTCTTACAACGGGTAAACTCATCTCAAAAGAACAAAATCTATTTTAACGAGCACTTTTCCTAACTTAACTTTGTGATTAGTGTGGATATGTGTAAAGTTTTATATAGGCCCGCGAAAAACCTAAGATTTTTGAAGAACTGAAAGTCCAGTTTGTGAGAGACCTGGACTCGTACGAATTAAGGATCATTCATACGAACCATTGTGCTTCTTACGAATGACCTTTGGGTTTTGTACAAATCAGTGCTTCGTACGAAGCTAAGGTTGTTCGCACGAGTGTATTGATGTGGTATATAAGGTGATGAAGTTCTTTGGTAGAATTTCACTTTCACCTTGCTCACGTCATCCTTACACCTCTCCTTAAGTTGTTTTTGAGTTCTTTAAGGTATACTTGACTATGATGGCATACTTTGAAGATGAACAACTTAAACATTATCTGACATGTGACCATGACTGACAAGAACGACAAACTTTCAACGAAGAATCTTTAACGAAAAATAAGTAACTTACTTTGAAGTTGTTTGTACAAACTATATTCATACGAATGAATCATCATTCGCATAGATAACTCATCGTTCGTACAAATCAGTTGTCCATACGAATGAATCAGTTTTCTGTTTTTAAATCAAAAGTTCATGAAAATGAGTTGTTCTTCGTACGAATAAGTTGTTATTCGTATGAGTCAGAAATTCTTTGTTCAGGGAATTTATACATAAAGAAAGTTGAAATAAAACTTTCTGTGTATATTCCCTGATGAATTTGTGTTCTGATCCTATTTAACTTATGTGTACAAAATGGAACGAAAAGAACATAAAAGAAAACCAGCAACAAAGAGGACTGACAAGTCATAAGTGGAAATTATGTCTGAGCCGAGACATAACTTGGTGGCCTACCTGGATCCGGAAGACAAATTTGCTGAGTACAACGGTATAATGAAGTTTTTGCGTGACTCAAGGATACATTATGCTATCACGCACAAGACTACAGTATACAAGACTTTGATCAAGGAATTTTAGTATTCAGCTACAGTTATTGAAGAAAATGGGCAGGAATTTATCTACGGGAAAGTAATGACTTAAACATAGATGTCTCAGTTGAAACCATTAACTCCGTATTGCAGCTTGGTGATGATCCTGAAGCTCCATTCTCAGTGGCGTTGAATTGTCAGCGTGGATGTTTACTCAGAATGAAACGTGTTGGATATTTTCTTGTGGGTCAACTAAACAAAGCATGGTTGCCACTCAGATACAAGTTCTTTCTACATGTTCGGATTCAGTGTTTAAGCAACAGACGAAGTGGTTATGACATGGAAAATAATGAATTGGTTGGAATGATGATAACTTTGATATTGAACAAACCGTTTAGTGTTTCAAAGTATATTTTTGCAAATATGAAAGAAAACATGAGAAGAACCGGATATGATGGAAACAAGTTTTGGATGTATCCTCGGTTTCTCCAAATGATCTTGAATGTACAACATCCGAATCTTCCGAAGAACGACAACGATGTTTTAAAAGTAGAAGTTATAATAGAACATTCATTGAAGATATTTAGAGGTGTAGCAGCAAAACGTTACAAGGAAAGCACACCTCCTCGCAAGTTGATCGGTTTTCTGGCAAATGATCAATATGTTGCACCAGAAAACTACAAGTGGCGCCATGATGACAGTGATTCAGATAATGAAGAACCAACTTTGAAAAAGATGATCAAAGATAAGTTGGGGCATAAAAAGCGAAAGGGTAATGATGATGACGGTGACAATGTTGGTAATGATTGTGCTAATGAACCAGTTGCAGAAGTCCACCCTACTGTTACAACAGAAGAGACTGAAACTGTAATGACAGAACCCACTACAACTTCTGAAACACTACCATCAAATACCACAGCAGCTGAAACACCTTCAGCTGAAGATACTCCAGTTCAACCGCAACCTACTACTTCTTAGCTCAACAATCCCAAGCTACATCTCATCAAAATCCGAAACAGTCGTTTGTTCTTTGAAATGGAAAAGGATGAGAAAGTGGATTTTCTGTTCTCTCAGTTGCAAGCTGCGGCAATCCAGATTAACAAACATTCGGAGTTTATATCTTCAAATGGTAATACAGTTTTGAAACAACAGTTGGAGATAAATTCTTTGAAAGAGACTGTTAGCAAACAGAATTCTGAAATTGAACAGTTAAGAAAAGAAAATGAGCGACTGAAGGCTGCAGATGCTGAAAAAGCAACTCAGCTACAAAAGATGAGAGCAGCTGATAACTCTCGAGGGATTGAGATAAATAGGCTGAAAGAACGTAGTGTGGCTGTACAACGTTCTGCGGAAACATTAACTGCTAAGCATAACAACTCAAGAGAATGGCATCATTCTCGTAATGCTACACTGGTTGAAGGCTTTAATGGTATTAAAGACGTGTTTGAAATGAGCAAAAAGCGAGTGAACATTCTGTGGAATGAGAGATGCAAAGCAAAGGAGATCAAACGTCAACATGATCCGGTTAGTGAAGACACTAGCGATCCTGATGCTTCGGCCTCATCCTCGCAACCAAATAATTCTGCATCAACTCCAGTAGTAGAGTCTAATGCACAACAGATCCTAATCGATCCAGTTACCTCCAGTGGTACTCTAGGGGAAACAGGAAAGGTTTGATGTTTCTGGAAAATTTAAAGACCTAATAGCAGATTTTAAGGGAGAGATTGTTGATACTCTAGGTCATTAAAGACCAAAGACCGTAGACCAAGCAATAGCCAAGTGGGAGTTTGTTGATACACTTTTGTGTCTGTCGCTTGTTCTTAGTTACGTCTGTAAATGTACGGTCTTTATGTACAGTATCTGCATAATTTGGTCGTGTCGACCGAATTAAGATATCCTCCTATCCTGGTTTAGTATGACAATTAGTTATGTCTGTTTAAACAGTTGCATGTGTGCATACTGTTGAGTCTTGTATACGTCATGTCTGTGACACGTTCTCCGAAGAAAACATTCTGTGCGAGTGGAAATGCCTCGAACGAGCAATTTCTTGCTCATACAAGCCACATACCGTTCGTGCAATCATAGTATCAAGCCTCAAGCTTGATTTGTACGAAGCAAGTTAAAGCTTCGTGCGAGCCAGATCGTTCGTACGAGCATCTTTGGAGAATATCCTTCGTGCATTTAAGTGTTTCATGCAACAAGCAACATACTTCGTACAGTTGCTGAGCATGGACACTATATAAGCAGACATGCACTTCTCATTAATAGTAGTAGGGTGTGAAGTCACCTTCCAGAGAGACTAGAGCTATACTAGAGAGAGAGACACAAGAGCACAGAGAGTGTTACATAAGTCTGTATGAGCATTGTTTGTATATGTTTGTACCAGTTCTCTCCAATTAATCAAGATATTGAAACTTTGGTTATCATGTGTTCTTACTTTGTTTTGGTTTGCATTCATACGCGGATTCCTCACTCGTATCTGTGTTACATGAACAAGGAAGCAGGTTTATCTTGATCCTCCAAGTGGACCTACAAAAAATCTATGGGAGAGTGCGTGGTATCTCTGGCAGGATTAAGGTTGGTGAGATCTCAAATTCATGCTCGCTCTATGAGTCGTGAATCTTGATACCCTCATGTGTGTGCGACAACTGTGACACAATGTAACTGATGTATTAAATAATACATCTATTTATCGTGTATAGTTTGTAGAAGTTTCATTAATTTTCGTTTCAGTTTTATAAGAATTTATCTACTTTAAATCCAATTATGTTTCCCAGATCTTGGTTCGTGGAAATAGCTGAACAGAGAAGAAAACAAGTTAAAATGTTGAAGAAACCGAGCCGGATCATAATTGGAAGCTGAGAGAAGAAATGAATCGGAAAATGGGAAAAATAGTCCTCTGGTGGCTCACAACCGCACCAGAACAATCCTCTCGCGAGTGGTGAGAGGAACAAGGTTCTCGGGATAGATTACAACATGGCCGCGGGCGGACTGGGTAGTATGTGCCTCTCGCGGCCAGTGAGAGGATGATTTTATTAGAAAGAAACATAAAGGAATCAGTTTTAGTTGAAGGAGATTATATAGCAAGTTTAACTCATATAACAACACTTAGACGTTTTTGGATGCTTAGAGGTGATTTCTGAAGATTTTGTGCACGTTTCTGAAGTGGAGGTTGCTCGAGAATCATTGGGGTTGAAGCAGGAAGCTCTGAGATCAAGAAATTCCAGGTTTTGTTTACTGATTTTTCTATTCTTTAGCTTTCTTATTCTTGTTCGATGAATTCAGTTGTTAAACCTAATTATATATGTCTAAGACAATGTTTCGTGGCTAGATATTTTATTACTAACTAGGTTTTGATGAATTGTTAATAAAGTTTGGATTTTTATTGAACTAATGATGTGTTTATGGGATTTTTAATAAAGTAGTAAACTTTTGTAAATTGATTTGGTGTATTTGCATGTTTTGAATTGATTATTGATTGTTTAATTGTTTCAAATAGATCTAATTGAATGTCTTTCAAGTAATAGGTTTATGTTGATTGTTGAGTCTTAACAGGTTTGGGTAATCTTTCCGTAAATTGACCAATGAACCCTAGGAACAATTAAGTGAAAAATATAATTAAAACTTAACATCATACTAAACTTAAATATTAAGAAATAATAGTTTATTAACTGATTTACATAAGTGAATTGCTAGGATTAGGTTTTGAGAGAAATCGAGTTTTAGTTTACTTGCCATATTTGAGTCGGTTAAACCAAGTCAAGAACACTAGTCAGACTAAGCTTTCTAATGAGAGGTAGCTGGCTATTTGTAGTCACTTTATTAAATATTAGATAACCGAAAGGAAATCTTATAAACTGGTGAACATAACTATCTTTAGAATATCATAGGTGTCTTCCCGAGAACGGTCGGGGGTCCTGTTCGTATTTCTTAGGATTTAGTATTTCAAGATTCCGGTTCTCTTCACATTAATATTCAAATAAAAACCATTCGATATTAATAAGGATTCTAACCTAGGTAGTCATTTCATTATCATTGAATTAAGTCTTCGCTTTCAAATTCCGTTTTAAGTCGTCTTAGTAAAGTTAATTTTAGGTTAATTATAATTTTAGGATTTTTAGTAACCCCCCCCCCCCCCAAATATAAAATAAATTAATTTGTGTCAATAATGTTTAAATAGGATCATTAGCATAATTAGAGAGTCTCGTGGGTTCGATATCCAGACTTGCTTAAGCTTTACTACAATCAATCGGTCCACTTGCCGGTTAGCAGTTTTAGTCAAGTTTAGGAGTCTAGAGTATTACTTCGAGTCAAGATTTAGGTTAATTTCATTTATTTTTATTAGACTACTTTTACAACATCAGAAACGTACTAAGTAAGTGTGTGTTCAAATGAAAAATAACACATAAAGCACAAATAAACAGATTAAAACGTATGCAGATAAACTCTTTATAGTTTCCACACATGATGAAAATCCATGTTTATTTTAAATTATTGGCTTTGCGAATTTTGGGATTTAATCTCAAAATTCTTCAGTTAAAGTCTAGAGTTTTCCTAGAAAACATCTAGTTCGCTAACAACCATTGGCTCTGATACCAACTTCTGTCACACACCAAAAACGTCACAGCGGAATTACAAACGTAATGGTGATGGAAGTTGGTGCCCATAAGTAACTTAGTGGATGATGAATTATTTATTTTTTGGACATTCAACTTAATATGTCATAGAACTATTGTTTTACAACACATGGTACATAAAGTTTTGTATTATTGAATTCAATAGTAACATTGTCTTGGGAGAATGAAATCAAAAACATAACAATTGTCTTGCAAATTTTAAAGTCACTAAGGCCCAAGTCCACCCTATGTGAAGCATGCTCAAAGTCAAACATTAGCTCCTAAAACATATGTGAAAATAAAACGTCAGCATAAAAATTCTTGTGAGTAACATAGGTTTTGTGATGATTATTCATGGCTTTGAAAGTTAAAAGAAATGTTCAACTATTACAAAAGTAGCCATGATCCTTTAAAAATGTTTCTTTTACGAAATCATATGAAAATCTAATGATTAAAAAGAAATGATGCATGGTTAGCTTAATAACCAAAATAACTTATGCCTTATATAAAATATGTCATGTCTTGTATTTCGTTTGAAGTGGTTTAAATAACGCTAGTTATGTAATTTAATGAAAGCACTTATATATAGGAGGTACCAGCGGCGTATCCACGATGCTTTTATCATATTCACACGTCTCGTCATTTAAATCACTTACCATGAGCCAACAATTGACATGTCTTTTTTAAACCAATGTCATGTATAAACCAAATATCTTTTATAAACCAATGTCTTGTATAAACTAAATGTTATTTATAAACAAATGCCTATGTATAAACCAATGTCTTGTATGGCAAACAAAAGTGTTGTTTAAACCATAAAATAAATATCCTGTATAAAATAACCAAAATCTCTTGTATTGTCCAAATGACTTGTATAAAACAGGTGTTTTGCATAAACAAAGGTCTTGTTTAAACAAAAAAACTCTTGTCTTATAAATCAATTGCTTTTATTGTGTAGACATATATATGGATTGTTGGCGAATACATTCAAGCCTTGCTGACTGTAGGATAAACCCTTATAAAGACAACGGTTTATCAAATGTTCATCGGATTCTGTCATTCCCTAAAGTCAATTCCAAACAAACCTAGGAAGCGGGAACAGGATTGTCAATCCTATGGTACAATTAAATACTATAGTTCGGCGTGATCAATGTTAATGAATGTATCATTGTATATGCAACGCACCAATATGTCTTGAACAATGTAAGCATGTCATGAAAATGTTTTGAAATCATGTACATTGGCATCCTAAGTCAATATACTAAGCAAAAATGTCTTTGAAATCATGTACTAGGTATGCTAAGTCAACGTACGAAGTAAAAATGTCTTTGAAATCGTATACTAGGTATGCTAAGTCAGCAGACGAAGCAAAATGTCTTTGAAATCATGTACTAGGTATGCTAAGTCAACATACGAAGCAAAATGTCTTTGTAATCATGTACTATGTATTCTAAGTCAACATACGAAGCAAAAACGTCTTTGAAATCATGTAGTAGGTATGCTAAGTCAACAAACGAAGCAAAATGTCTTTGAAATCATGTACTATATGTACTAGATAAGCAAAACATTATATAATGTCATGAAAAAAAGAAGGTAGTGATATACACGTATGAATCACCCCAAAACATTTGAAAACGTAAAAGAGTGGGCTATGTACTCACTTGGGATTGTGTAAATGAATTTTTCATATGATCAAACAAAGCTCAAGGATTGAAGAGTTCAAGTGTATCCTAATGTATCGTAATACTATGTTAGTGTGTCGAGACTTTAATCGGAGGATTGGATAGAATGAGGTCTTATAAACCAAACGAGTGTTGGGACTCATATGATATGGTTTATAATACCTTACATTATGATTTGGAAGTTTCTAAGGGCTTTGACCCGTTATGACTTGTTAAAACGGTTTACGCCACTTTAACATGTCGCAAGCGTAACTATGGGTTTGGATGGTTAAATAACTCCTATAATGAGTCTTATATGTCAAAAAAAGTTTGATTATGTTATAATATCAGTTTACGCCACTTTAACAGGTCGCAAGCGTAACTTATAGTGTTTTAGGATCAAAGAGGTGATTACAAGTGTTACCAAGTGTGGATATGTGTCCTAACATGTATTAACACCAAATTATGTTACATCCGCTATCACACCCGTTTATAAGCAATATATCTATGATTTGCGTTTCGTAATATATATACATAAACGTCAACATATTATCGAATATCGTAATACACGTGTTTTTTAAACTTATATATTTTATCATTTTTAAAGCATTTATACATGAAATAACTCATCAAGTTTAGCTATGTATTATTTTCATGCTCGACAAATAAGTTACATACTTAACGTGACTTTTAACAGAATTACCTTTTCAACCGAACAAGTGTACATGTATAGTTTTAAATCCTACTATGATGTCATCACTTAACATATCACATTTCACATACTTATAATCACATATCATATCATATTACACAAAGTTCACTCTTGAACAATCCATTTTCGTGTACGTTGAAATATGTGTATTTTAACGTTTTCCGTAACGTTTTCGGGCGTCGGAAGTCACGTATGACTGGCCAATCACCTATGATACTTAATATAAGTTAAAATACTTACATTTATATCCAAAATATCAGTTTATATTCTGATCTAAGACTGTTTTATAAAAAATCACTTTGAAAGCCGGTTTTTAAGGTTTATAACGCATAGTCTTGTACCGAACTTTACTATCATCGTCCCAAATCGTAACGACTTGATATTTTAACATAACACATGTTATTTACTGAATATAATGGTACTTATACTTATCTTAGTGCAGATTTCATGTAAGTCACATAAATCATGCAATTTTACCTTTTATTCTACTTTTTTAAGCTACATGTACAACATGTAAAGCTACCAAACTTATGACATAATTTTATATCATCATGATACATCATATAACACCATTTATCATGCTTAAAGTCTGTTTTCATTCACTTTTATAATACCATAACAAATTCATCATCTCATGATCATTTAATCATCATACATTTATATGTATAAGCATCTAATGCATGGTTATTGTTTAATTTCCATTCAAGACTGAAATGCATCCAATCGTACATCTAAACCATGTTCATATAGTTCAAGACATCTTTATCAAATCACCATTGTGAATGGGGGATCGGCTCTCCTCCGATGATCACCCGACCGATCTGACTCAACTAACAGAAGCAGAATTCATTGTTATTGAGCTTGACAAACAAAAAACTAAGATCTACTGCTTAAATGCCTTTTATTGTATTGATAAACGTGAACAAGTACAAAGCAAGTAAACAGTTCAGTAGGGCTTCGCCACACCAACAAGATTTCTAACTCTGACACAACACTCCTCTATTTATAGGTCGACATAACTCGCACAGGTGAGTGTGTAACAGAGTGTGTGACTCGTGCGAAAGGTGCTTCATATGAGTGACAGAATGTCACTCGTACGATCCAACTAACTCACTCGTACGAGTCAAGCCCTAAACAAATAAAACAAATATATACAATTACAATTTGACATTTAAAGCTCTATATACATAAAAATGTATCCTAGACGTAGGCAATAGACATAATGCACCAACAAACTCCCCCTGGATGTTGCCGCAGTCTTTGGGTACTCTTCAAAAATATCTGACAGTTAACGCCCGAAGAAATCTTTTGGTGGCTTGCAACGCTCCTCTAAAGAAATAGGTATCTGATCTGTAGGAGGTGGTCGGTTAACTGTATTGCCAAACCAAAAACTCTTTAACGAAGCAATACGTGCTCACTCTGTAATCCTTTCTTCTTTCTTGTCCTTCTTTCTTTGATCAATATCATCCAGTTTCCTCCATGAAGTGTTCCATGCTGTGCCGGAATGAACGTTGTTGGAAAAACAGACATTAACTATCTTCTGAAACTGGAATGCTTGTTCTTTATCTCTTTCTTCAAACTAATTTTGCTGTAGAACAAACATTCAATATCTTTCTTCAAACAGTTGACTAACCACATAGGGTCTAGTACTCGAATGCCATGCCATAGCCCATATATACGTTTGTGTGCTATGACAGCTTTGGTCAACTCCTCAGTAATCTTAAGAGTTATCATCTGTGTGCACACATATAACAGCTTCACCTGTATTTGAATCGTAGTGCCACCATTTTGAAAATATTGAAGAAATATTGTTCCATCTTTATCAGAGGCATATTCTTCATCACTTTTGGCCTCTTAACGATTAGCGTTACATCTTCCTCTTGTGTTACCTGGATCAATCTTTGTAATTCGCTTTGGGAATGAGGCTTCTAGTGTGTAAATCCGTGCGTAGCTTCAAGCTTGATCAATTTCCATAACCGTCGGTCGTGAAACTTCATCTTCAGATTAATCATCTTTGTTTACACAAGCTCTTTTATATCCCAATATGGCAAGTACTTGATATCACTCAAGTATCTAAAATACTGGATCCCAAACTCCCTCTTAATAGCATAAACATTAAGCTCCTCGATCCATCCCTAGCAAATTATATCCCCTAGTGAAATATCTGCATTACACGTAAAGAAAGCTAAAGGACATTTAAACTTGCGCTCCACTGGTGTTTCTTTAAAACATTTCTTCCTCATTTCAGCAATTTCAGCTCTCGACGTCTGTTGAGGAATCGTTCCTTGTTTGGTAGCTTCTTCGACTTTACGTTTCAGAAGATCATCACTTTCTGCTGCAAACAACTCACTAAAAGTTGGGGAGTCATCTGTACCCTTATCGGCAAGATCAGTAACCTCTTCATCAGAATCATCCTCCACGATAACTCTATCATAATTATCTGCATCATCAACCTGCTCGAAGACATAATCAACTGGCTAGAAAGCACTAATATCATTAAGCTCGTTTTCTAAATCAAACACAAATTCTTCTTCGTTCATTCCCAGCATTTCAGCTATCTCTTCTTTAGTGTAGCTTTGAACGAACTCTCCTTCTTCAACATCGTGCTCAAGATATAAAATCTTTGGTTTTGGCATGACATGAACGATAGATATATCAGTTACCATGAGAATTCCTACCTGCTGAGCACCTTTAGATCCTTTTGATCTTCCCTGATCTCTATCTTCACTTACCTGATTTGCTGAATCATCCAAGAAAGCAGAGTAATCAACATCATCAGTCTCATTAGTTTCTGTTACCTGGACACCAGATCCCCAGATATCATCATCACCTCCATCATTATCATCATCATCAGACTTGTCTAAAAATATATCATCAAAAGCATCTAAGTCCTCTTTTTCTTTTTTTTAGCATCCTCGTCAAACTCATCAACCTTGGCGCCAATCTCTTTATCTAACTTCTTCTTGATTAGCCATTCATGATGTCTTGCTAAAAGATTGGGCATATTGATACCAACATCTTTTGGCTTACCTACTAGTATAAACTTCTTCGTCATCGAATACACCACAATATCAGTAATAACTTGCATAGATTCGGCTTCTGGCTCGGTTGTAACATTCACAGGATCCTCACCGACTTTCGCTTTGCCTTTGCCTTACGCGTCAGATAATTCTTTAGCAAGACGCTCGTGCTCTACAACCCGCTCTCTTGCTTTAGCTCTTCTATCTCGTCAATCTCAGCAACAATATTAACACCCAGTTTCTTAGTAAGTATCTTCTCAAATAAATTCATCTTTCTATTTCTCCTGAGACATTCTTCTTCATATTCAGCCATACGAATCCGTAAACGCTCATTTTCAGATACAATTCTAGCTAACATAGCTTCGAGCTGATGTTTGTCTTCGTTTAAAACATTAAGTTGTTCCTGCAGTTCTGCAATTTTGACCGTGTTTAACATGACCTGCTTTTGTAATTCTTCGACACGTGGGTTATTAAACATGTCAGTAGTAAAATCTTCACCCCCTGGTATGTCACCAAAGTCAAAGTCAAAATCAAAATGGGGTTGAGACTGCGAGGGTTGAGACGGAGGTTGCGATGTCGGTTGTGGTGCTTGCTGTTGTGGTGGAGATGTGCTGGCTGAGGTGTTTGTTGACGAGCCGATGATGGTGGTGTTGGTGGAGTTAGCTCAACATGTACCTCTTCTACAATCTACTTTTGCACTTTTTCCTTTGATTTCTCTTTAGGAGAATCAGTGCTTCTCTCTGCCGATCTTTCCAGATGTCGAGTTTTCTTCTTTGCTGGTTTGCGCACAGGAGTATCATAGTCAGAACCCGAAGGTATATATGTCGAATCATCTTCACCTATGCTTTAAGTCTCTTTTCTTCAGCTTTTCTCTGTAGTTCGGCTAAACGTTCTTTCTCTATCTCTTTAGCAATCCTGTCTTTCGAATCAGTACTGGAAGAGGATGCTTCTTCAACCACTTTCTCTTTTTCTCCAAACGCCTGTCTTTCAATATCAGCAACCATATTTTCAATATTCTCCTCTGACTATGATTCGTCAATTAGTCTCGAACTTCTGATGCTTTTTGTTTCTTCTGAGGGGTAGAAGAAGAAAATGTTAACATTGGCTTTCTCTTGGTTCCCTTAGCCCCTTCTTTTATAAACCAAGCGCTTCGCTTCGCAATAAAACCATCAAGCGCTGTAAGCTCCTGATTCTCGTCACCACTACCTTCTTTTCTCCATTTTCCTAATGCTGGAGCAATATAATCTTTGTCTAACAATGGCTCCAAACACGGGCTTTGCATTAGGGAATGTCTTGAGATGTAAATTCATTTTCTTCAGTGTCGAGACATCCATATGTTCTAACTTCAGTACATCATCCTTCTTTTTCCTTCAGATTGGGGTGCAAATGGTCTAGCAACATTTGAATGAACCGTGGTACTGCAAAAACTTCTCTCATTGTGTATTCTGAACTATCTGAGAAAATATCACCTTCGAAAAGTTGTACGGTAGGTTCAGAATAAGTGTGGTGATCATGCACATCTGGTAATAAACTAAGTCGTCAAATCCTCCTTTTTAGTGACTAAGTGCATGTATGACACAATGAGCAATATATCTGAAAGGCGCACTTAGGTTAGCCTTCTTAAAAGGAGCAGCATTCACGAACCCGGCATAACCCATACGATAAAAACATCCCTTCACCATATACTTAGAAAATCCTGTAGGATTATCTTCGTGGTCGTTGAATTCCAGCACTTTTTCTGATTAAGTCTTCGGTGATTTTAACCTGAATATCTTCATCTTTAATCTTTACAGCCGAAACAATTGCATTCTCCTCTATATCATATTCTACTGCATTCCAGAAATACTCAATACGAGATCTATACGCAGTATGGCGATCGGTGAGAGCCTTAGTAATTGGAAGTCTGCCCAAAAAATCTAAGACTTCACTATACGTGGCGATTTCTAGAATAGAATCATCCAGGAGACAGCATATGTTATGGAATGCTGAAAAAGATGATTTCTTGACCTACAAGAATAGACATTTCAAACCGTTAGAAAATCTTTCAAAATTCAACACTGAATCACTCGTATGACCCATCCATTCGTACGAGTCACATGTTTAAAAACAAAACACTAAGACTGAATCAAAACATCATTTGTACGAGCCACTACTTCATACGGATGAACAATTATACATGGAGAAATTTTCAAGAATTTTGACCAGATCTGCTTTGTACGAATGATGACTCGTACGAGTCATCAAAATTCAAAATTTTTAACTTTAACTTTTAAGGATCCTACCCGTACGAATACTCACTCGTACAAGTGAAAATAATAACAAACATTTGATAATATGCTCGTACGAGTGAATATTCGTACGAGTTCCAAATCGCATGAAATAACACCAAGTCAAACCGAACTTAAAACGTGTAGATTTTATCAAATTGAAGGTCGATTTATAAAGGTTAACAGGGCCGATTTTAACGCTTTTGAGTTCAATTTTATGTTTTACCGGTCCAATCTTTTTAAATCTATGTTTTGTGTCTGTTTGGTCAAAATTCAGCATTATAACGACTTAAATCAAGCATAAGTACCTTTCCCACTGCAAGAGGTGTGCAAATCAACCTTCCTAATGTATCAGTACGTGGTATGGATCAAGAAATGTGAAGTGGTAAGAACTGGTTCGCATAAAATTCTCTCTCAATCCGCAGAGAGTCAGTAGTCGCTCGTACGAACCATGGTTCATGCGAATGAAACCTTTTGTTACTCGTACGAATCAGTGTCATTCGTACGAGTCAGTTCATAAACACTTTGCAACTTTTGATTTTTTATGAATTTTTTATTTGTTTAATAACCCACTCAGTTAACCAAGTCCAAGTTAATGACCTTGGTTGACCATTGTTTGACCAAAACAAATTTATTTAAAAATAAAAAGTTTCAAATTAATGAACTTTGTTGATGTTTAGGTAATTCTTTCTTTTCTTGATTAGCTTCTAACCCGTGGACTTCAACTTTCCTCCAGCAATCATCACTTTGACTTGAACTAACGGTGTTTTCAACATCGGTAGACTTAAAATCTAAGATAAATTGCTAAAAGCTGAAAATCTTTTTGGGTTTTTTCTGAAAAAAATAACAAATAAAGATATATACACAAGCATATTTTTGTGAGTTTTGTGTTAAGAGAATCATATCAAGTATTTAAACAAATCCTCGGTACCATTGATCTTGGTAGTAACTATAAGTTTTTAAACAAATTTACTTAGATTGCCAATATACTTATCCACTTAAACTTCTTCTCGTTATATGTTAGGTAATATTAAGGAACATGAAATAACTGTGTTTCCCATCTCAGAATATACTTCCGTATCGAGATTCCCAGAATATCATATCACAGGTGAATATATATCTGTAAATGGGGTGAATTGCGAGACCTTGAGAGCTCAGGTTAGTACTTCCATACAGACAAAGAGTTGAAGGCTCGTCTTTAGGTGGTGTTCCATAAAGGAATCTTTTGAACTGCGTATGTCACAAAGTTTATGACATAATCATTTTTATGTCGCTTTTGTGGGCCAATAATGCGTAAAGTATTATACAAGTTCTAGGCCATTGCTGACGCAAAATTCGAAGAACTCGGATAATACCCCGGATATCGATTAAATATAAAGACCTAGTATCGCAGAATCTGGCATTCTCTCAAACGAAATTTCAGAGTACTAAGTCCATATATCCGAGAGATGTTAACCCACAAGTTACTCAGTCTTTCTTTTTATGTTTATATCTTGAAAAACAATCTACTGAACAAGTGAAGCCTATTGGCACATCCTTAGTAAGACCTGTTTAACTACTTGTATAAACATTCCATATCTTTAGCATACTGTGATTTTCATATTGATGTAATATGATCTCTCTTTTTCACAAAAAACTGTTTTTGACTTTTATAATGTTTTGGTATTTTCCCAAACTTTCTCCCTCTAAAATCAAAAACTTATTTTTGGATTTTTAGAATTTTTTAAGAAAGTATGTAAAGAAAACACGTCATACCGATGAGAATTACATCAACTCCTCATCATCCTCAAACTCAACCTCATGAATATCTCCTAATTCCAGATTTCTTAAACCATTTAATTTGAAAAGATTTTTAAATCTTGAACGATCAAATGCTTTGGTATAAAAATCTGCTTTTTGGTCATCAGTGTGGATTTTTTCAATTTGAACCAACTTTTTCTCGTAGTAGTCACGGATTAAGTGGTGTCGAATCTCAATATGTTTAATACATGAGTGTTGACATGAGTTTTTAGTGATATCAATAGCAACCTGATTATCTACATAAATGGGCGTGTCAAGAAATTGCAGTCCGAAGTCTCTCATCTGCTGTTGAATCCAGAGAATCTGGGAACAACTAGATGCTGAAACGTATTCAGCTTCACACGTAGAGAGAGCGACCGCGATCTGTTTCTTGCTTTTCCACGTTACCAAACGAGTTCTGAAGAACTAGAAACCAGCTGCCATAAATTTGGCATTGAGTTTGCAGCAACAAAAATCAGAATCCGAGTAACCCGCAAGATTTAAGTCGTCGTGCGAGGATACACAAGCCGGTGCTTGGACATCCTTTCAAATATCTCATAATACGTTTGACGCCTAGCAAGTGCAATTCTCTTGGACTGGACTGAAAATAGGCGCACAGGAATGTAGGATACATGATATAAGGTCGTGAAGCTATTAGATACATCAAGGATCCGATCATCGAGTGATATAATGTTTCATCAACTTTGACTCCATGAAGGTCTGGACAAATGCCGTGATTTGGAGCTAACGAGGTAGATGCTGGTTTAGTTCCTGTCATATCAAATTTCTCTAATATGTCATAAACATACTTCGTTTGGTGGATGAAGATACCATCAGGCAATTGATCAACCTGAAGTCCTAAAAATCTTCATCTCCCCCATCGCACTCATTTCAAATTTGCGCTTCATGACTTCTTCGAAGTCCTTACACAGCTTATCATTTGTCGATCTGAAGATGATATCATCCACATATATTTGCACAATAATCAAATGTCCATCCACTTCCTTGGTAAAGAGGGTAGAATCTACAGTTCCTCTGAGAAAGCCGTTGTCTAGAAGATGCCGTGACAGTGTTTCATACTAAGCTTTCGGGGCTTGATGAAGACCATATAAAGCTTTGTTCAGAAGGTAGACTTTGTCTTTGTGTATGGGCTCGACAAACCCTGGTGGTTGTCCGAGATACACCTCCTCTTTGACTTTTCCGTACAGGAAAGCATATTTGACATCCAACTGGTACACCTTGAACCCTTTCCAAGAGGCAAAGGCCAAGAATATGCGGATTGCTTCGAGACGAGCGACTAGGTCATAGACTTAGGTGTAGTCTATCCCTTCCTGCTGATGAAAGCCTAGTATCACGAGTCGAGCTTTGTTGCGCACTACGATCCCTCTTTCATCACGTTTGAAGACCCATCTAGTTTTTATCTTTTTGTGATGATCTAGTAGGTCAACAAGCTTCCAGACTCCTAGCTTTTGGAATTGAAACAATTCCTCATGCATTGCCTCCACCCAACTTTCTTCTTTTAACGCGTCTCTCCAGTTCCCAGGTTTAACCTGTGAAACAAAACAACTGTAAGAAATTTTGGTTTGTAATGGAGCAATACGGGTATAAAAACAACTTAGATCCTTATTGATCTGATTGCGAGTTTGCACTCCTATTTGTAAACTGCCGAAGATATTCTCTGATGGATGGTATGAAAATGTCCTCGGCATCACTTCACTGGGAAAATCCACTTGAGTATGCAAATTCGTGATCACTTCATCAACAACCGGAGCAGAAGATGTTGCTTCATTCCTAACGTTTGATTGATTAGCTTGAGCATTCAAGAAGCTTTCAATATGTTCAGATCCTTCATCGGAACTAGATCCTGCATCATCAAAAGTTAGTTCTCGATCGGAGGGGGCACTGGGTGATTGTTGGGCAGATGATTCAGTAGTGTTCAGAATTGGTACAGATACGGATTCTTGAAGAGTAGTGCTCGGACCTACATCAGAAGTGTTGACAGGAAGTGACGGGGAAATCACCAACGGTCTAGTAATTTGCTCTTGATTAAAGATTTGATGCTGTTGAAAGAGCATAACAAGTTCTTCTTCAGATGGCACGTTTGGTAGGTCAAAAGGATTCCACAAACCATCATAGTTGAACAGCCATGGATCCCCAGATTTCGGCATAGGCGTAGTATAGCATTGACAATCAACATGTTGTGCAAGAAAAACCTGGTTCAGACTCGGCAAGAAGACATGCTATTGTGGTGTAGCATAACCGACGAAAAATCCTTCCAAGGATTTGGCTCCAAATTTACCATCCGGGTGCAATACAGTACACGGTGATCCAAAAGGCTCCAGAAACGCAAGGTTAGGATTCCGTTGATTTAGCAGCTCAAAACAAGTGTTGTTGTGAGGCTGGACTGTTAACACACGATTAAGGGTGTAACACGCTGAGGCGACTGCTTCGTCTAGAAACTAATTGGCAATTTCAAATCGACGAGCATGGTTCTGGCAATCTCAATCAATGTGTGATTCTTACGTTCAGCAACTCCATTTTGTTGAAAAGTATAGGGGGCACTGAATTCATGAAGAATCCCCTTTTCGTTGCAGAATTCGAGCATCCTTTTGTTTTTGAATTTTGTACCATTATCACTACGGATTCTCTTGATAGGAAGTGATAAAGGTTTTCAAGCTTCCTGAAGAGAATCATTAGACTTTCAAAACATTTCATCTTTGCTCTCCAGAAAGAAAACCCATGAGAATCTTGAGAAATCACCTGTAACGACAAGGCAATATAGATCTCTAGAAATGCTTTTGACGTTTACTGGTCCGAATAGATCCATATGTAGCCTCTCTAGTGGTAGCTTGATAGAATTCCAAAGCTTTCTTGGGTGTGATTTCTTGTGTTGTTTCCCCTTCTTACAGCTCAGACAATCATCAGATAATTGAAAATTTTTCAGAGTAACACCCTCCACTAGGTCGTTGTACACAAGATAATTCATCTTTCGCAGATGAATGTGCCTCATCTTCCTATGCCATAAGATAGACTCCTTCTCGGTTGCTTTTGAAACAAAGCACTGAACCTTCTTTGATGTTGTAGATGCGACACTCATATCAAGAACATAAAGATCATTCTCTCTCGGAGCACGCATACGAATCCATTCCTTTGGAATCTTGAATCCCGGTTTTAAGATAAGCATTCTTTGTCGTTGAAGTATGTTGGGGTAAATGCATGGTACCCCTGACCGCGGGAGGGTTCTCCCTCCCCAAGCTAGCTTAGCCCCATAGCTGCCTGGCGGTTACTACCCAGTAGGATTATTCGGGCCGAGCTGGACTCGAACCCGCGTCCTCCCGTTTGGAATGGGTGAGGCTGGCCACTGGGCTGACACCCAGCAGGAGTATGTTGTGAACTTTTATCACAAATTTGTGAAATACTCAGAAGATTGTTCTCTAGCTCTGCAATGTAGTTCACTTTATCAAACGAAACTACTCCATTCGTGAGAATACCTTTTCCGACTATTCTCCCACCTTGTGTTCCAGCGAAACCTTTGTAACCTCCTCGGATAGCTTTGATGTCGTGTAACAACGCAAGCATCCCAGTCATGTGTCGAGAAGCTCCACTATCCATAACCCATTTTGACATGATTGATCGCGGGAGCCCCTGCACACATGAGGAAGAAACTATTTAAACAAAGAAACCCCAGCCTGTTTGGTCTTGGGTGGGTTCGGAATATCTAATTTAGGACCAACATTGTTTTTGACATTTTGTTTAGGCTCAGTTTTGGTTTGAACATATGGTTTCAGTTCTACCTTAGATGGTTTGACTTTTGCAACCCATGTTCGCGGTTTTCAAATTAGCCCTTTTTGAATAAAACATTGAATCCATTTGACGATACTTAGTTGATGTTTCACCAATTTCAAATTTAGAATTAGATCAAATCGTTGGTTTAACATTTTTGTTGAATTCAGCGTTTCTTTTCAAAATCTGTTTCGGTACAACCATGTGTGCCTTTTGTTTCTCATCCTTGGTAGATCTGATGGAGTTAGAAACAGGTTTTGGATGTTTTTTGTGAGCAATATCGTGCAATATGCCCAACATTTTTACATTTATAGCACGTCCTGCTGTCTTTTCGGACAGAGGAATCCAAAACTTGTTTTTTACTCTCTTATTCTTTCTTAAACTGGTCATTGGACTATGTGCCAATGATCTCCTTTTCTTTTTCTGTTGTTGTCCCAAAAACCAAATTGATTTCTTGGTAAAGTTTAGCTTTTGGGACTTGTTGTTCATTTTTCGCTTTTGAAAACCCAAACCAACCCTCCTATTCTCAGGATAATCTATGTTTCTCTGATGGTAGGGTCTGTTAACACATTTTGATTTAGAATAAATGTTACATCGTGTTTTCTAAATTAGCATGGCTTACCTCAACACGCTTGAACAACTTATCGACACGATCCAGATTGACATTCTAGATAGGAAAATCTTCATCAGAATATATCTTATCAGATCCATTCATTTTGTAAACCAGACGTTTGGATCAGTGTTTAAACTATTTTCCGATGTTTCAACATTCAATTCAGATTTTTCAGATTTACTCTTCAAAACACTCTCAATCACTGTTTTAACTACTTCAGAATCACATTCATTTTTAGATTTTGTGTAAGTTACGTCAATGTTTGTAGGTAGCTCGTTTGATTGTTCAGTTTTCAATTTTAAGTTGAGAACCTTTTCCCCCCAGTTGGTTTTTTAGCATAACTATTCCACATGGGTGGTGGAACACGATCGTAACTTGCACTCTTGTTTCCATCATTTTTAGATTCTTCTTTGCTTTCAATCTTTGGTAGAATGTGATCAATGACGTATGAACTTGTAGAATATCTTATTAACAATTTGTTAACCTGTTCCGTTTCTATTTTCATTTTTTCAAGTTCATTTTTTAGCTCAGTGATTGTGTTTAAATGAATGTTAATGGCCATTTGTTTGTCCATCACAGTCGCTTTAAGCATTGAAAGTGTTACGTCATTTTCTCTGAGCACTTTTTCATATTGTTTAACAGATTTGCTTAATTTGTCATAAGCTTCTTTTGTGGCTTTATAGTCACATGACAAATTATCTGTTAAACTTTTGAGCTCATTATATTGTGTGTCATTTACAACACATTCACTGCATGGCTCTGCACATTTCAAACATGGTTTTCTATCACAGACTCACTTGTAGACTCATTTACCTCATTTAAGTTTGCCATACATGCTTTATTGGTCTCATCAGTCGGTTTTTCCATCTCTTCATCAACTTTCTTTACTTCAACTTCCGGCTTCTTCTTTTCTTCACAAAATGATTGATGGCTTGGTTCAAAGTAACCTCAAAAGTTTTCAAAATATCATTAGGCAGGAGATGTTTAAAAGCAATGTTTAATAGTTCCTCGTCTTCTGACGATGTGTGATAATAATCTTCTTCAAGAGCCTCGTCAAAAGATGCCAATGATTCTTCTTCAGGATCTTCGATTATTTCTACAACCAATGCTAAACTCTCATTCTTGGAAATATACTTGTTCCAATTAAAGCCTTCGTCTTCTTGAGTCATGACAAGCGCTTTGTCTTTGGTTTCTGGCAATCTATCTTCGATTTGCACCATTCTGGTTCTTGGCTGAGGACGATGATAGATGGCTTTCTTGTAGTAGTCGTCGACAACAGGTTTTGATTACCCTGAGCTTCTCTATTTGGACATTCGCGTTTAAAATGTCCCTTCTCCCGACACTTGAAACAAGTAACTTTCAACTTGTCGAAGCCAAGTTTTCCATCCAATCCTCCCAAGTTCTCTTTCCCGATGATTTCCATGAAGCGTTGTGCTCGTCTAACAATAGATTCCATACACCATTTGATGTCGATCAACTCCATCTTGACCGGATCAATCTGATCATAGTCCTCTCTGGTCATCTCTGAATTCCAATTTTGCCCGCTACAAGATTGTCATAAGATTCAAGAACCAAAGCTAATAGTGTCATATGTTGCTTGGCAGTGTTCTCGTTGAAGTCCTGTGCATTCTGGAAATCAACAGTGATGTTGCACTGTAGCACCCTTTGAGTAGAATTTGATTGATTGGTCTAGTTGATCTGGGGATTGCTCGAACCATGTGATGACTGTGGGCTTGAAGACGTGTTTGGGTTGACCGTAGCAAATGATTGAAAGCTACTGTGTTGATTTGACGGTGGGCTCGGTGTGTTGTAAGCGCTGAAGGCCGTTTAGATCTTTGGAGATTATATAAGCGGTAGAACATCCTTTGTAATACAGATTAACGTCTTGTTGCATTTGGGTGCCTTTGTTCTTCGCCATTTTCTACATTTCGAGTTTGTGTCCCTCCAATCTCTGAATGAATCGTGGTAATGAGAAATTACCATATTCGGTTCCATTCTTCAAAATAGTCAAACAGGTAGACCATTCGCCTTGTGGTAAGGAATCTGCGAGTTTATCAACTAATTCTTCATTCGTCTTTATGATTGCTATTCGCTTCATTTGCACAAGTAGATGACATTATCTTTCAATCAGTTGTTTCACTGTCTCTCCTTTGATCAAAGTAAAGATGTCAAATTCCTTACTCAACAACGCCATTTTCCCTTTTCGCACCTGTGCACTACCTTCGAATTTCAATTAAAGAGCATTCCATAATGATTGTGCATCGTCATCATGTTGCAACAGCGCCAATATGTCCTCCTTGATGGATTTTTGTAAAATGTTCATCATTTTCTTCTCATTTATGAACTTCTCTCTTTCAAATTCCGAGAGTTGAGCCAATGTCTTTTCAAGACCGTTTTCTCCAACAGGAGATTTATACCTTTCTTCGATGACAAACCAGTAGGTAAAATGATTCGCCGAAACCTAATTCATGAAACGTTCGCTCCAACTGTCAAAGTCTTCAAGGTTCATCAACTTTGGCGACTTCGTCATCATACCCATCTCATTCTCGAGGTTCATGTTTTGAGCTGCGGTAATTGTGACCGCTGATGTAGCAAATGCGTTATAAAACTCTTCTGCCATTTTTCTTCAAAGATTTTAGAAACACACTTTCGAAAAACTGATTGGAAACAATTTGTGCGACCAAGATTAGTTTGTACGACACAGAAATTCATGCGAATTAGATGATTCGTACAAAGTAGATGCTCGTGCGAACAAGATACTCGTACGAGTGAAAATGTTTGCTTCGTACGAGTGAGTTACTCATACGAATGACTTCCTCGTGTGAATCACAGTTTCAACTTTCTAACTTGTAAATTTTAAGAACTTCTGTTTACTCGTTCGTACGAATGACTTAAATTGTACAGACAGTCATTCGTGCGAGTGGTCTCTCTACCCGTACGAAACAACTTAGGTCACCAAACGGATGAATTTTACCAAATTTGACATGACTAAGATCGATTCAGATCTGAAATTGTCAAGGATTGTTTAGAATTGAATTTAACGTGATATCCTAGAACTCTGGTCAATTTTGTCCATGAATTCGTCCAATTCCAAGATCAGTATGGGAAAGTGAAGAACTAGAAAGTTCCAAAGGTGAATCTGAAACTGTTGGTGAAATGGAGAAACTAGATGTTTGTCAGCAGATCAGGCCTCAAGGCTCTAATACCACTTGTGAATGGGGGATCGGCTCTCCTCCGATGAGCATTGGACCTATCTGACTCAACTAACAGAAGCAGAATTCATTCTTAGTGAGCTTGACAAACAAACAAGTGAGATCTACTGCTTAAATGCCTTTGACTGTATTGATAAACGTGAACAAGTATAAAGCAAGAAAACAGTTCATCAGGTTTTCGCCACACCAACAAGATTTCTAACTCTGACACAACACTCCTCTATTTATAGGTCGACATGACTCGCACAGGAGAGTGTGTAACAGAGTGTATGACTCGTGCGAGAGGTGCTTCGTACGAGTGACAGAGTATCACTCGTACGAGCCAACTAACTCACCTGTACGAGTTAAGCCCTAAAAAATAAAACAAATATAAACAATTACAATTTGACATTTAAAGCTCTATATACATAAACAACGTATCCTAGACGTAGGCAATAGACATAATGCACCAACAACCATCCAATCATCTTGACTTAAATGAAAGTAACATTCTTACATTTATGATCATCTTGACTTAAATGCAAGTAACATTCTTACATTTATGATCATCCAACAAAAACCCACATGCATGCATACATATATACATATACATGACACACACACACACATGTGCACATATGCATCAAAAAACCCACTTTTACATGTTCATCTTTAATCATATAGACTTTTATAAAAAAATCCGTTTTGATCATGCGTGCATTCATTTTTCAAGAATCATGTCAATCAAGAATCAACCAAAATCAAAACTCAAACTCTAACACATATATACACACACCTACGGCTATATATACACACATATATATACTTCCGTTTTTATTTTGTTTAAAACCCCATTTGTTATTAGTTTCGAGTTTGTGAAGAACTCCAAGATTAAGAGAAACCTTCCACTATCATCATCATCACCAAGAATCAAGAACATGATTTTAAAAGTAAGTTTCATACCTTCAAAATTTTGGTGGATTTTTGATAAAGTTTGATGATATGAAGCTTGTTTTTCTTGGTAATCACCTTGAATTCACCCTTGGATCTTAAAAACAACTTGGAAACACCTTGAAATGAACTAGAATCTTCAAGAAAGTGTTTGAAATTCAAAAATGGCGGTGTGTGTGGGTGGTTTCGGTCGAACAAGAGAGAGAGTGTGAGATGGTGATATTTTATCTTTGAAAAATGCGTGTATGGAGTGTGAGAAGGTTTGTAATCATTGTGTATTTTCCCAATAGCAAACACTTGTCAAATTGGAAGCTCTCAAAAAATGTGGGCACCTTTATGGCCACCACCTATGTCCCTCTCTCACATTCTTACATATACATATGCATATATATTATATATTAGGCTAAATACAGGTATCTAACTGACTACCGGGTATTTTATCTCGCGTTTTAGTTACATTTTAAGGTGTTTTAAATTATTTTTATCATACTATAAAAATAAACTCACCACAATATTGCTGAACAATGTTTTATTTGCCCAGACTGGCTGTGTTGCGTGTATTTTATAGTATATGCGCGATATTGCAAAGTATGCGCTTAAAATCGCAAAATAGAGTTTCTAAGCGTTTTAATTAATTTTGTTCGTTACGCGATAAGCGTTTATCTTATTATAGCCAACATAATTTCTAACAAAGGTTGGATTTACCAACACATCAAATACAATATATTAACACCAAATTCAATAAAATATTGCCTTTATTTATTCATCACAGTGTCACACTTGTACGGTACAGACTCAAAATAGCCGGGTGTCACATCCATCTCCGATTAGGGAAAGTTATTCAAAGAAAAAACCTAAGGGGTGGCTAAGGTGCTCAATTTGAAATTGAAAAATGAACAAAAAGACAAGCTGCCTGAAAATCTCGATGTATGTTACACCAAATCAGATGATGAATGTAAGTCAGATGTGGTTGAAAATGTTTTTGAAAGTTAGAGTGATAGCACTGAGTTTGAAAGTGTTGAGTCTAGTTTGGAAAAAAAACTATTTCAAGTTCACCTTCTAAAAATGAAGAAAGTTTTCACAAGAATTATCTTAAAAAACCAGAATCAGTTCGGATGATGATCCTAATATGGTTGCATACAAAATGAAAGGATCTGACAAACTATATTCTAATCAAGAATTTCCGATTCAGAATGTGAATCTTGAAAAAGTTGAACAAGTGTTTAAGTTGGTTGAAGTGAGTTTGTCTGAACTTGAAAATCTAAACGCATCTTACTATTATAAATCTGAACGTTCTTACAATAACAATTACAAAGGAAGGAATTATCCTAAGAACAAAAGAAAAGGGTTGGGGTATGTTAAGAAACATAATGACTGATTTCGAAAACCAAAATTTTCAAGGAATGTGAACTTTGTTTTCAGAACAAGCTTAGAGAGTGAGAATGAAAGTTTTGCTAAGTCACAGTCAAATAGTGAGTTTTATGCTAAAAAGAAACGTCGTGAACAAGTTCAGGGATCCTCTGTTGGAAATGACAGTAGGACATGCTTCAAATGCAAACAAGTTCATATCGCAAGACGATGTTCCCATAACAACTCTAAACCTATTTACAACGTCAAGAAGTCTTCAGAAGAGAATCACAAATCCCCAAAGTTTGTTCCAGCACAAATTTTGAAAAGAAACAACGAATCTAACATTGTGAAACCAACAAATCCTAATGTTTCAAACAAAGTAGTTGGTGAATCATCGAGTAAAAATGATCAAAAAGATTCGAAATTTTATCCTAAACATGCATTTTCAAAACAACAAACTTTGGTAGTTAAAACAAAACCATCGTCTAAAGAATTGAAAAAATTGTTCAAAGAAATTGTTCCAATCATGACTGATAAAAAGGTTAAGGATGAACAGAAGTTTGAAATCAAGAAAGAAAGTGTTAATGAACTAAAAGTGGAAAGCCCGAACCCCCCACCCAACCGTCAAGGCCTGGGTCTCTCTATTCAAGTAATCGCTTAATTGTATGTGCAGGGGCTCCCGAGATCAAGCATTTCAAAATGGGTAATGGATAGTGGAGCTTCTCGGCACATGACGGGAATGTTAACCTTGCTATACGATGTCAAATCAATCTGTGGAGACTACGTTGGGTTCGCGGGTAATCAAGGAGGAAGGATAGTCGGTGAGGGGATTCAAACAAACCTATGTTGCCTTTCAATAAAGTCAACTACATAGCAGAGTTAGAGAACAACTTGTAGAGTATTTCACAGAGTTGTAATAAAAGGTTAACGACACATTTCCCAGATAAAGAATGTCTTATTCTAAAGTTGGGATTCCATATACCCGCGTACTCTTTGAGAGAATGATCTGTATGTATTAGACATGAGTATTGCTACAACAACGACAAAATCCGCACAATGCTTTGTGTCCAAAGGAAAAGAAAAATACTTGATGATGTGGCAGAGAATAATGGGACACATTCATCTTAGAAAGATGAACTTCTTAGTTCAAAACAATCTAGTTGAGGGAGCAATTTGAAGAGTTTTCATCTGAGTGACGACTGCATAAATTGTAAGAAGGGTAAACAACATAAAAAGTCGCACCCAGGGAAGCTTATGAACTCTATCAAGCTTCCACTAGAGAGACTACACATAGATCTCTTTGGACCTGTAAACGTCCGAAGCATTTCAGGAGATCTTTACAGTCTCGTTATGACTGACGACTACTCAAGATTTTCAAGGGTGCTGTTCTTAGAGAGAAAAGATGAAACGTTTGAAAGTCTGATGATTTTGTTCCGAAAATTGGAGAACCTGTATCACTTACCAATTTGATGCATAAGAAATGACAACGGTACAGGGTCCAAAACAATCGGATGTTAGAGTTCTGCAATAACAAAGGAATCTTGCAGAATTCAGTGCACCTTGTACTCCACGACAAAATGGTGTAGCTGGACACAAAAACCGAACCCTGGTAGAGATAGCAAGAACCATGCTCACTGATTCGAAATTACCAGTTAGTTTTTAGAGCGAAGCAGTGGCTTCTGCATGCTATACACTAAACAGAGTTTTGAAGGTCAAGCCACATAAAAAGACGTGTTTCGAGCTACTGAACCAGCGAAAGCCAAATCTAAAGTATTTAGAACCTTTTAGGTCACCATGCACCGTAATTGATGCTAATGGCAAATTCGGGGCTAAATCACTGGAACTTCGTGGGATATGCTAGTCCACTTCTTAGAGTATATTTACCTAGCATAAACCAGGTTATTAAAGCTCAGAACATCGATTGTCAAAGATATACGTATCCAAAACAGAAACTAGAAGATGCTTTGCTATTCAACTATGATAGTCTCTGGGATTCCTTTGATTTTCCGACTGAACCAACAAAGGAGTAACTTTTAGTTCTTTATCAACTAACAGCAAGCGTCGTCACAAGAACAAGTTCTGAGACCAGTCGTCATTATTCAAACACGTTGGCTCTCATGATGCGGAAGCTAGTACAAGTACTCAACTTCCAAGATATTATACTACGGAAACATGTGATCCCACTCCAACTTAAGAGATGAATGATCCAGCTCCCACGTTCGATCAAAGTGATGTTTTTGATTCTGATGCTGACCGACATATGATTACGATGAATCTACTTCCGATGACGCTGTAGAACATATTCAAAGTTTAATAAACAATCAAGTTGGTCCAAGTGCTCAGAATGAAGCATCTACAAGTAATCATGTTGCTGATCAAAACATCACTAATCTAGAACACTAAGTGAGTGTCTCGAATGAAGTTATGTCGAGGACATTGTAACAGCCCGACTGTATAAAATAACAAACCACGGCGGAAACATTGGGGAGTCATGTCACAGAACTATTGTTGCACAACACATGGTACATAAAGTTTTGTATTATTGAATTTGATTGTTTGTGTTGTCTTGGGAGAATGAAATCAAAAACATGACAATTGTCTTGCAAATTTTAAAGTCACTAAAGCCCAAGTCCACCCTATGTTAAGCATGCTTAAAGTCAAACATTAGCTCCTGAAACATATGTGAAAATAAAACGTCAGCATAAAAATGCCTATGAGTAACATAGGTTTTGTGATGAAGATTCATGGCTCTGAAAGTTAAAAGAAATGTTCAACTATTACAAAAGTAGCCATGATCCTTTAAAAATGCTTCTTTTATGAAATAATATGAGAATCAAATGATTTAAAAGAAATGATGCATGATTAGCTTAATAACCAAAATAACTCGTGCCTTATATAAAGTATGCGATTTCTTGTATTTTGTTTAAGTGGTTTCAATATGCTATGTTATGTAATATAATGAAAGCACTTATATGTAGGAAGTACTAGCGGCGTATCCACCATGTTTTTATCATATTACACATGACTCGTCATTTTAATCACTTACCATGAGCCAACAATTGAGATGTCTTGTTTAAACCAATGTCATGTATAAACCAAATGTCTTTTATAAACAAATGTCTATGTATAAGCCAGTGTCTTGTATAAACCAAATGTTGTTCATAAACAAATGTCTATGTATAAACAAATGTCTTTTATGGCAAACAAAAGTCTTTTTAAACCATAAAATAAATGTCTTGTATAAAATAACCAAAATCTCTTGTCTTATCAAAATGTCTTGTATAAAACAGGTGTTTTTAATAAACAAAGGTCTTGTTTAAACAAAAAAAACTCTTGTCTTATAAATCAATTGCTTTTATTGTGTAGACATATATATGGATTGTTGGCGAATACATTCAAGCCTTGTTTACTGTCGGATAAACCCTTATAAAGATAAAGGTTTATCAAATGTTCATCGGATTCTGTGATTCCCTAAAGTCACTTCCAAACAAACCTAGGAAGCGGGAATGGGATTGTCAATTCTATGGTACCATTACATACTACCGGTTGGTGTGATCGATGTTAATAAATGTATCATTATGTATTCAATGCACCAATATGTCTTAAATAATGTAAGCATGTCATGAAAGTGTTTTGAGATCATGTACTTGGCAAAGTCAATATACCAAGCAAAAATGTCTTTGAAATCATGTACTAGGTATGCTAAGTCAACATACAAAGTCAAAATGTCTTTGAAATCGTATACTAGGTATGCTAAGTCAACATACGAAGCAAAAATGTCTTTGAAATCATGTACTAGGTATTCTAAGTCAACATACGAAGCAAAAATGTCTTTGAAATCATGTACTAGGTATGCTAAGTCAACATACGAAGCAAAAATGTCTTTGAAATCATGTACTAGGTATGCTAAGTCAATATACGAAGCAAAAATGTCTATGAAATCATGCACTAGGTATGCTAAGTCAGCATACGAAGCAAAATGTCTTTGAATCATGTACTATATGTACTTGTGACATTTGTGCATTTTCAATCAATGCACAATTACAAACAATTTCGTATACAATGAAACCCTGTGTTTTATTTCCAAATATTTTTGTATTCAATAAAATCTTGTATTTTATTGATGAGAATGCAATAATGTCAATCGTTGCATAATTTCGATCATTTTCGTGTTCGTTAAAGCGTTTTACGCATTTTTGCGAAACGCGTAACCGTACAACCGAATGAACCGATATCCACGACATTTTCGGGCATAATCCAAGTTACACATATCTTAACACCTTTATATAACCTAAATATTAGGTTAAAAGGGGTTAAAATGCCAAACAAGTGAAAATACAAGTCCAAGGGCCAAAATGTCAGAAAAAAATAATAAATATTTTTGCTTCTTCACCAAGTTTGCCACCTATCTCCAATTTTTTACTCCTAGCACTCACTTTTCCACACTTAATATGGTGTTGACACATGTTAGGACACTAATCCACACTTTAGGACACTTGTTATCACCTCCTTAATCCTAAAATACTATAAATACCCCATGATTTTTCCATTTTTTCACACCACTTCAAAACACCTCAAAGCAAAGTGTGAAGTTCTCCTTTCTATCCTTCTTGGAGCTTGTTTCAAGCCTTTGGAAGCCTCCTATCTTGAATTCCGAAAGTGTTCTTCAACATGAGTAAGTACTCTTCCTAGTTCTTTCATTATTTTAGCTATTTTGAGCTAAAAGTCGAAAAGTTTGGCTTCCTGATTGACTTTTGGTTCTTACCATATTTTGGTCAACTCAAAGTTCAATTAAACTTTGCAACGTGATCGTAATCATGAAGGTTATAATCTCTAACGATTTCACCATCTGATTACCACGTTTACTAGTCGAAGAAACGAGTCAAAGTTCCAGTCAAAAATGCGCATGATGTGTATTTTACGACGAAACTATTTTTTGGTATCAAAAAACCAAGTTTTGATACCAATCAATTTTAGAAACTTAGTTAGACATATTTTGACATGTCTAACTCGTCACTTCTAGTTTAGTGCTTATTTAAGGTCGTAAGTGTGACAACCGGCACTTTCGGTCATAATTAAGCGCTTAACGAACAATAATACCATCATAATTAGCGTAATTAGACGTAAATTAACTCGATCAGGCCTCTGGAGAGCCTAGGGACGTCTACTTGCTTCACGTTATGCGATATGGCGATAATCGAAAACACTAAACACGAAATTTAACGATAAGCGAACTGATGCCGAACAAATACTGACAACGTCTGAAAATACGAATTTTGTACTTGTATTTGTCATACAGTTATAATTATGCGATAAATTTAAATCGTTGAACGTCGCAAAGCACAACGCGGAAGTTACGCGGTAAACCGGAATGCACCGACAACGAAATGGAAGCCACGGACTAGAGATACGTCTAAATATTAATATATTAAGATATATTAGGCTTCGCTTTCAAATTTTAACGCTCACGAAAGAAACCAGAATGAAAAACAGATCAGAAATGACAAACAGTGCAACTATGCGATTTTTAACGCAACGAACGGATTACGCGTCAAAACCCAACCCCCGGTAGAATTTAATACGTTTTCGAGTCTAAACGAATAAATTTCGATAAATAGTAACACTTGGATCAAAAAACGGACTATAGATGGCGATCGTAGAGATTTTACGCAAATTTTAACGAAACCGACAACGTCAACCGGTCGGCTAACGACAACATTTACGTGTTTTTTATTCTAATTAAACACATTTCAACAAAACACAATGTTCGGGTTTCGATAATGGGCTGCGGAAGACATATTGGGCTTGAAACACATTAACAGGCTTTGGGCCCGACCCACTTAACTAAAACCCTAGTATATAAACAACTCATACCCTAATTCTCTCATTCTCTCAAACCCTAGCACACAATGCTCAAACCCCTGCTCCTCCTCTCCCTCAAATCCGATAGCTGGAATCCGGCGATGATTCCGGCGACTCCGGTTGTCTCTTTCGGCCGTCACAGCCGCACGCCTCCCCCTGGTCTCCGGTTACCTCCTCCGACCATACATACACCCCCACCTACTTTCCTCGTCTCTTATACATACCCACACACCGCGTATATATAAACGCACACAAACAGAGAGACAGCGGAAGAGAGAGAGGGAGACAAGGTAGAACGCCGGCGACGACAGTGGCGGTGGTATTTTGTCGGGACGGCGGCGGCTCTAGCTCGCCGGCGACAGCGGCGGATTTTGGCATGGAGTCGTGAGAGGGGTGTCGGGTGGTTGTTTCGGTGAAGAGAGAGAGTGGCGGCGATGAAGATGGTGGTGGATGTTTTCGGGTTTGGGCGGTGGGGTTGGGTCGGCAGGTCAACAGCGGCAGCCGGCGGCGGCTTCATGCCGGCCGACGGCTGCGGTGACACGGCAACTGTGGCGATGTTTTGGTCTTCGGTTCAACACGGTTCAAACATGGTTCAGTTCAGTTCTGGTTCGCGTCAAGTTTCGGGTTCAGTCGCGGTTCGGGTCCGGTTCAGATCAGTTGCGGTTTAGTCCATCTCCGGTTCTGGTTTCGTGTTCGACTCGGTTCGACCCGATTCAAGTTTGAAACAAATTTCGATATTTTAGTTCGTTTCGATTCGGGTTTATTTTCGGTTCAGATACGTGTTTGTTTCAGGTTCAGTCTCGGTTCAGTTCGGATCGTTCGGTCAACGAAAGTCAACCGGGCAAACCCAGTCAACATAAGTCAAACCTGGTCAAACCCGGTCAACGGGTCAACCCACGACTCGGTAAAAATTAATTACGACGCAAAAATTTAAATTATATTAGTTTATATACATTAATATATACATCTCGCGAAACCGAGCTCGGCCCGACCCGTAAACGATTATATATCGCCAAAGAAGAAAAAAAATAAAAAATATATAACAATCAATCCGACTCGTAACTCGTTTAGAAATACTAGTTAAAACTGAACCGACGTTCGTTAATTATAAATCGGGAATATTAAATCGGCGAAACGTTATATTCAAAACACGACGATAAATTTTATAAATTGTTGTTTGCGACATTGTAGGTTGTGTTTAGATAAATAAATCAACAACTAGTATTGTCGGGATCGTCCGAAAACAGAGGAAACTCTGCCCGATTTTCGTAAAATCCATAAAACGAAACGCGACACATTTCAAAGATTAAACGTCCGAATTCATACGATTATTATAAAATAAATATAAGTATATATTTATTTTGTCAACGCTAACTAAAACGTTCAAATCTCGATCCGACAACATTTCAACTAGCGCGGGTTACAAGACAGCAGGATTCGGTATTTGACCATAAAATAAATAATGTTTATTTATGTTTAATTCAAAGTCGAAACTCGGAAATTAGATTTCAAACGTCGATAATCATGCGAACGACGATATAAGAATAAATATCTTGTTTATATTTAATTCGAAACACCAAAAATTTCCGAAACGCTTTTACAAGACAAATATAAGGCACGTTTTTTTGCAAATGACATAATTCGGAAATCGTATTACAAGAATATTATATATATACGAATGGCGAGACGTCAAATACTTTTATAAATAAATATAGTTATATTTATTTCGAACGTCGATGACTCGAATACTTTCGATTGATATTATAACAATTGTATATTGTTTTTATTCGATTCAAATGCTAAACGAAGTACGACGCAACTCCGCAAGACTATAACAAGCGTATGACGACACAGTTATTTATTTTAATCGATACGCCAGACTATCGCGCGAATACGAAATGTATTATCAATATTGGTATATTTACAAGTATTTATATACATAATATACCTTACGAAAACTACGAAGAGTCGTAATATTATCCGTCAACGTACATAACAACTAAATATCATTTTCGTGAAATATAATTATGTTTAGATATAAACATATATTTCAAGTCGTTCAAAAACTAAGAAAATTCTAAGAAAACCATAGGTTGGTTAACCGAGTTAAGTCAATAATAATTTCATAGAATCGTATGTGTAACGATTCGGTAGAGCTCGGTGTCACGTAGTATAGCTACGTCATTCTTAGAAACTTACGAGTTATTCCGTTTTAGGAATACACTAGATTGCATGCTAGCAAGTCAAGTTGTGGAGACAACACTACGGAAATCACATTAAGCTAGCTTTGCACTGGATTATCCAGGTGAGTTCATAACCCCCACTTTTTACCGTTTTACATTTTTATAAATGTTTTCGGGGGTGGAAAGACATGCAAGTTTTGCAAAAGAACACAATGTTTCGATAAACGAAAATCATATATTTCTAAACCATGTTACAAACAGATTTTAATGAACACAAATGGTTTATGAAAGGTTTATACTAAACTTACCAATTTTCACAGCTATACAAAGCTTTTCGAAACATGCATGAGTTTATGAGTAGTGACGGGATTGTCATAGTCACAACTAGGGGGCGAGGCCCCAAAACTTTATTGAAAACATGGGCTAGGCCCAAACACAAAATAACATGGGCTAGGCCCAAGGACAAAATAACATGGGCTAGGCCCAAGGACAAGAAAACATGGGCTAGGCCCAATGACAAAATAACATGGGTGCGGCCCAATAACTCAGTTTTTCAACTATGGTATGTAGTTATGGAATTAGATGATAACAAATCAATGTGCGTAAGTAGGATGATAACAATAGTAACCATTAATCACGTAGTGACCAAGGTGCAAAAGGTATAGATCTATCGAGTTTGAGACCCGATCCACTCCTAGTATGTTAACCGGTTAGGAGTGCTTTTGTGGTCCTAACATGACAAAGAAGTCTTGATTTGGTTACTTACTTATGACACATAGGTCGGTGTATTAGCTACACACTGACAGATCCTTAGATTCCATAGGAAAACTTCATACTTGGATTTCAACACCGGTTACAAAAATAACAGAGAACATTTCAATACCGGTTTGTTTATAGATACGATTGAAATCATTATCACCGGTTTATAAACATAACAGTTATATGCATGGATTTGCAAACAACATGGAAAACACTTCAATACTGTTATGGGTTTTTGTAGTAACTTTATCAAAACTTCTTGGTCAAATCATGTATTTATTATTGGATTGTGACAGATAGGTATCAGAGCCATAGATTCTAGCGAACTAGGTATCAACCCCCGCTCTGATACCAGAGTGGTATCAGAGCTATAGGTTCTAGCGAATTAGGTATCAAACCTGGCTTGATAACAAATAGGTTTCTGTACCTCCCGTTCCTTTGGGGACATTAGATCATTAAGACTTGAATACATACAGAACGCCTAGCACTCGAATATGGGTTCCAACCGTGGCCGAAAACAATAAGACGACATTATGATTTTAATCATACTAGTGTTGTATTTGATACATGATACACGAAAACATTACATACAGTAGGCAAAACTTTGAGAGTTTTGACAATACGCATTTAGAACCTTTGGAAAACTGATGTCAATATTCATTAAAGGTCATCACGTAGGAACCATGATTATTAGCTCGGACAAACACATTACATATATTGTCGCTGTTATTTTATTTACCCGAGCAGGTAGCCTACGCAAAACGAAAACGCTAGTGTGAAAATATACATGAAACTTAAACGATACGACAACGGATGTAGAAGTACATCACATACGACTTTCAAGGCGAGACCTTGAGGAAGCACGACATTTCTACAACGATGCAAATCTCGTCAGCGAGAGAACTACCGACCAGAATGCGACAATCTATCACGTGGTCCTGTAAGCGACACGAACAACGTTGAATCACCTTCAAACACGAATACATAACAGTCGGTAGTTATTACAATGGTAATCACAACAATTGGCACTGTAAAAGAAGTCACATGTCTTCTCATTCCCCCTACTTCATTAATGGCAACTACGCCATATACGACATTCGATGGTAATGTCACGAAACAATAAGTCATCATAGGAAATACCAGGTAAAGTCCTCGAATTCCTTTTTGTTGTAATTTCAACTTTGCATATAATGAGTAGGTTTGCACACCTCTACTCCTCATAACGGTCATTGTGTCACGGGAAATTCTTTCTTGATTAGCGAACACCTATTGCACCATTTCTTAACATATTTACATGATACACATGCTTTGTTTGCTATGCATGTGGTTAACTTGATACGTGGAGGCCATCAGGGTCTTCACCTCGAATAGTCATTTCATAAGTAATTCAAAAGTCGGTTCGCTATATTCAAATTTTCGCTTTGTGATCTAGATGACCTGCATTATTGCAAGTATTGACTCCTTGATATCAAGTCAACGAATTTCTTGAAATTTCATTTTCTTTCCAAGTTGCATACATGGGTTTTCTTTGTAATCATTTCAAAACTTCTTGGTCAAATCATGTATCTATTGTTGGATTGTGTCAAACCAAGTTCCATTGTTTGAACTTGCTCAAAGTATACAAAGTTCAATTCAAGGATTTCATATGATGGATTGAGGCCATCATATTCAAAGTAATATTAACAAGCAATTCATTTGTTTCGAACCATAGTAGACTGGTTCAGTCTGCACCTTATTAAGTCATTCCTTAGTTACGACACCTGGTGGTGGCGTTACACTAGTTGAAGCTTGCGCTGACATCGCTTTCACAACTCATGTACGGATTTAATTACTTGATTATTTATTCATTTTAAATCCCCTTGTTGGATCATTTCTTAAAATATTCTTAATACAATCGTGTATTAAGAAGACGGTACACAACTTTATGGTCTATTTCAGTGTACCTCAAAATGGTTCTTAAATCATCGGTCGAAACTTTTGGGATCCTTATTGTTCGTCCACTATCGACCGAAAATGTTAGCTATTTGTTCTTTCATTTTCAAGTTGAAAATCCTACGGGATTTATTTGGAACAAATATTCAGACTTACTTGATTGAACTCTTCGTTGTAAACACGGTGAATTTGTTCGATCACCGTTATTATTGAATTATTTCAATGGCTATGACGCCTTGAGGCGTCGGTATGAACCTGTAGCTTGGGCTAATTATCGAAAGTGGTCTTAATGCAACTATGTGTTAAGACAATGATACACTAACATCGGTTGTAATTCGGTGTATCTTTGTAATTCAATAGTGTTAACTTATGGTTCGAAAAGTTAATAGATCATCTTCATGTTCTAATTCACTTGAGCTTGTGGAATTCTACGTCTTACCGATCCAACAACCAACGCTAGTTTCCGTTGGTAGAAATTTCTATTGTTTATGAAATTCATTTACAGATTGTGAACGTCTTGGAAATTTATTGTCGAGATTCTCATTTGTATGACCCATGTAAATTCAGTCACATTGGTGACTATGTCATTACGTTTCGTTCACTTGGCATGGATTCTGAAAACAGATTCAATTGAACCAGTGGGTTCATGTTGTTGTAGTATATCATTTTATTCATATAATCCAGACAAGTCTCGATGCGATTACATGATCATTTACCTGGGTATTTTTAATACTTACCTACGTATGACAAAAATCTAAGGACATAACATAGCTTAAATTCCGAGGACGAAAGTTTTATAACAAGGGGAGAATGTGACAACCGGCACTTTCCGGTCATAATTAAGCGCTTAACGAACAATAATACCACCATAATTAGCCCTAGGCACGTCTACTTGCTTCACGTTACGCGATTTGGCGATAATCGAAGACACTAAAAGCGAAATTGAACGATAAGCGAACTGATGCCGAACAAATACTGACAATGTCTGAAAATACGAATTTTGTACTTGTATTTGTCATACAATTATAATTATGCGATAAATTTAAATCGTTGAACGTCACAAAGCACAACGCGGAAGTTACGCGGTAAACCGAAACGCACCGACAACGAAATGGAAGCCACGGACTAGAGATACGTCTAAATATTAATATATTAAGATATATTAGGCTTCCTTTCAAATTTTAACGCTCACAGAAGAAACCAGAACGAAAAACGGAGTAGAAACGACAAACATGGCAATTACGCTATTTTTAACGCAACGAACGGATTACGCGTCAAAACCCGACCCCCGTTATAACTTAATACATTTTCGAGTCTAAACGAATAAATTTTGATAAATAGCAACACTTGGATCAAAAAACGGACTATTGATGGCGATCGTAGAGATTTTACGCAAATTTTAACGAAACCGACAAACCGTCGCATCAACCGATCGACTAACAACAACATTTACGTGTTTTTTATTCAAATTAAACGCATTTCGACAAAACACAATGTTTGGATTTTGATAATTGGCCGCGGAAGACATATTAGGCTTGAAACGCGTTAACGGGCTTTGGGCCCGACCCACTTAACTAAAACCCTAGTATATAAACAACTCATACCCTAATTCTCTCATTCTCTCAAACCCTAGCACACAATGCTCAACCCCCTGCTCCTCCTCTCCTTCAAATCCGATCGCCGGAATCTGGCGATGATTCCGGGCGACTCCGGTTGTCTCTTTCGGCTGTCACACCCACACACCTCCCCCTGGTCTCCGGTTACCTCCTCTGACCATACATACACCCCCACCTACTTCCCTCGTCTCTTATACACACCCACACACCATGTATATATATACGCACAAAGACAGAGAGACAGCGGAAGAGAGAGAGGGAGACAAGATAGAACGCCGGCGGCGACAGTGGCGGTGGTATTTTGTCGGGACAGCAGCGGCTCTGGCTCGCCGGCGACAGCGGTGGATTTTGGCGTGATATCGCGACAGGGGTGTCGGGTGGTTGTTTCGGTGAAGAGAGAGAGAGTGGCGGCGATGAAGATGGTGTTGGATATTTTCGTGTTCAGTCACGGTTCGGGTCCGGTTCAGATCAGTTGCGATTTAGTCAGCTCCGGTGCAGGTTTCGGATTCGACTCGGTTCGACCCGGTTCAAGTTTGAAACAAATTTCGATATTTTAGTTCGTTTCGATTCGGGTTTATTTTCGGTTCAGATACGTGTTTGTTTCAGGTTCAGTCTCGGTTCAGTTTGGATCGGTCGGTCAACGAAAGTCAACCAGGCAAACCCAGTCAACGTAAGTCAAACCTGGTCAAACCCGGTCAACGGGTCAACCCACGACTCGGTAAAAATTAATTACGACGCAAAAATTTAAATTATATTAGTTTATATACATTAATATATACATCTCGCGAAACCGAGCTCGGCCCGACCCGTAAACGATTATATATCGCCAAATAAGAAAAAAAATAAATAATATATAACAATCAATCCGACTCGTAACTCGTTTAGAAATACTAGTTAAAACTGAACCGACGTTCGTTAATTATAAATCGGAAATATTAAATCGGCGAAACGTTATATTCAAAACACGACGATAAATTTTATATATTGTTGTTTGCGACATTGTAGGGTGTGTTTTGATAAATAAATCAACAACTAGTATTGTCGGGATCGTCCGAAAACAAAGGAAACTCTGCCCGATTTTCGTAAAATCCATAAAACGAAACGCGACACATTTCAAAGATTAAACGTCCGAATTCATACGATTATTATAAAATAAATATAAGTATATATTTATTTTGTCAACGCTAACTAAAACGTTCAAATCTCGATCCGACAACATTTCAACGAGCGCGGGTTACAAGACAGCAGGATTCGGTATTTAACCATAAAATAAATAATGTTTATTTATGTTTAATTCAAAGTCGAAACTCGGAAATTAGATGTCAAACGTCGATAATCATGCGAACGACGATATAAGAATAAATATATTGTTTATATTTAATTCGAAACGCCAAAAATTTCTGAAACGCTTTTACAAGAAAAATATAAGGCACGTTTTTTTTCAAATGACATAATTCGGAAATCGTATTACAAGAATATTATATATATATGAATGGCGAGACGTCAAATACTTTTATAAATAAATATAGTTATATTTATTTCGAACGTCGATGACTCGAATACTTTCGATTGATATTATAACAATTGTATATTGTTTTTATTCGATTCAAATGCTAAACGAAGTACGACGCGACTCCGCAAGACTATAACAAGCGTATGACGACACAGTTATTTATTTTAATCGATACGCCAGAATATCGCGCGAATACGAAATGTATTATCAATATTGGTATATTTACAAGTATTTATATACATAATATACCTTACGAAAACTATAAAGAGTCGTAATATTATCCGTCAACGTACATAACAACTAAATATCATTTTCGTGAAATATAATTATGTTTAGATATAAACATATATTTCAAGTCGTTCGAAAACTAAGACAATTCTAAGAAAACCATAGGTTGGTTAACCGAGTTAAGTCAATAATAATTTCACAGAATCGTATGTGTAACGATTCGGTAGAGCTCGGTGTCATGTAGTATAGCTACGTTATTCTTAGAAACTTACGAGTTATTCCGTTTTAGGAATACACTAGATTGCATGCTAGCAAGTCAAGTTGTGGAGACAACACTACGAAAATCACATTAAGCTAGCTTTGCACTGGATTATCCAGGTGAGTTCATAACCCCCACTTTTTACCGTTTTACATTTTTATAAATGTTTTCGGGGGTGGAAAGACATGCAAGTTTTGCAAAAGAACACAATGTTTCGATAAATGAAAATCATATATTTCTAAATCATGTTACAAACAGATTTCAATGAACACAAATGGTTTACGAAAGGTTTATACTAAACTTACCGATTTTCACAGCTATACAAAGCTTTTCGAAACATGCATGAGTTTATGACTAGTGACGGGATTGTCATAGTCACAACTAGAGGGCGAGGCCCCAAAACTTTATTGAAAACCTGGGCTAGGCCCAAAGACAAAATAACATGGGCTAGGCCCAAGGACAAGAAAACATGGGCTAGGCCCAATGACAAAATAACATGGGCGCGGCCTAATAACTCAGTTTTTCAACTATGGTATGTAGTTATGGAATTAGATGATAACAGATCAATGTGCATAAGTAGGATGATAACAATAGTAACCATTAATCACGTAGTGACCAAGGTGCAAAAGGTATAGATCTATCGAGTTTGAGACCCGATCCACTCCTGGTATGTTAACCGGTTAGGAGTGCTTTTGTGGTCCCAACATGACAAAGAAGTCTCGGTTTGGTTACTTACTTATGGCACATAGGTCGGTGTATTAGCTACACACTGACAGATCCTTAGATTCCATAGGAAAACTACATACTGCGATTTCAACACCAGTTTACAAAAATAACAGAGAACATTCCAATACTGGTTTATTTACAGATACGGTTGAAATCATTTTATCACCGGTTTATAAACATAACAGTTATTGTCACACCCCGACCCGCAACGGAAAAGGTGATCGGGGCATGATTGGGTTATCATCAAAGCTCATGACATTTATTATAATGTTTCATATTTATTATTACAATTTAAAGGAGATCATACAATCATATCATACAAATACAACATGTTTTATACATCTTTCTAAACTTCATTATTTTTCTTCTAAGGCACTTTCCTATGTGTTCCTTGCTTCATCCTGTCCACCTATATCATGTGTAAAACTGGTTTTTGGATCAACAAAAGTTGGCGAGTGAACCTTATTGGAAAACATTTATTATTTATTTCTTGTTGTATTTAATATGGAAAGGTTGTGCAATAATCATATATGAACAAACGTAAATAAACATACAATAACAAACAATAGCATACAATAACAAAACACCTTGCATGAATATGTAACATGAATGATAATGTAAATGTTGGCAATGTCTCGTTCACGCTCATAGGTAATGGGGAACGGCTCACGCTCATAGGTAATGGGGAGCAGACGGCCTATGATGAAATGTATGTGCGATCAAGGCTCAATCAAACGGAGCCGATCGTATGTTGGCAACGCCTCGTTCACGCTCATAGGTAATGGGGAACAGCTCAACGCTCATAGGTAATGGGGAACGGCAGCCTATGATAATGTATGTACTGAAAATGATAAATTTAATCTAAACAATAATCACACAAACAGATGATACATGTTGGATATACATTTGATCATGGATATGATGGATGCACAAGCGTTTTAATGTAATAAATAATAAGACACATGATACACCCCAAAAACATGATTAAAACGGGGAATTTATAGAGATTCACTCACATTGGGTGCGTTCGGTTGATGAAGTTGAATGCGTACGAGTTTAGAGGATTGATCGACGAGGAATAACTAACCTAATTAATAACGAAAAGGTACGGTAAATAAGTGGATTTTGTTAACAATTTTAATAGGATTTTTGGATATATTTTTGTGAGTTTAAGGCTATTTTCTAACTTTAAAAACATTATTTTTAAGTATTTTTAATTGATTTTTAAATTAAATAAATAAATAAAAATAATAATAATAAATGTTGACTTTTTGACTTTGACCGTTGACCATGATTGTTGACCGTTGACCGTTAACCGTTGATCGGTCCGGTCGGTTATATTGTTGCACTGAGTGAGGTTCGAACCGGTGACCTCCCGTACGCGTGCACGCAGCTCTACCAACTGAGCTACGTGTCTAACCCGAAATATTTCTGTTTTAATTATATTTATGCACTATTTAAGTTAATCCGAAAATCATTTATTTAAAAAGGATTTAATTGTATCGAACCGGTGATCTCAACAGGTCACGAACCCGGGACCTGTGGTTTAGTTTGGCACACAGTCCACCGCTGGACTGTGTGTCTAACCTGGTAAATATTCCGGTTTTTATTATACTTAACATCTTACTGTGAGTTAACCCGTTCAATTTAAAAAAAAAACATTTTTATTTCTGAGGATTGGGTCGTGATAGGAATCGAACTCGAGACGTATGTGTATTGTTTGCACACAGTCCACCGCTAGACTGTGTGTCTAACCCGTTCATAATATTGATTTTAATTAATCTTGTAACATAAACGACTTCGTCTTCTTCGCTCAAGAACACAGACAATGATTAATCAACTGTTTCATGTTTAATTCGATTAACAGAAATTATAAACGATTGTAATGTGATGAACAGAGAGGGTTTGGGGAAAGAAGGTACCGGACAGATTGTCTTTTTCAGAACTCCGGCAAAGATCGTCGGCTCTGTTTTGTGAACTTCCTCTGTTCGGATTCAATTAACAGTTTGATTGATTAGATATGAAATTGAATTACTGAGCAACGATTATCAGGATGTTTAGATGATCATACCGATTAACAGCGTGATTTCAGAAATTCCAGCATTTTTCCGGCGAGTACAGAATATCCGGCAACGTCGTCTGGAATTGATTTTGGGTGATGGATTGATGTTAGCAATGGTCTAACAATGGAATGAAACAGAAGGAGTCGAGGTATTTACCGTGTTGATGAAGGTCTCGGTTTTCCGGCGACTTGCAGAGAATTCCGGCGAGTGAAATTGATTCAAGAATCGGTGCGATTTTGAGCGAAAAGATTACAAGAGGCTAGGGTGTGCATTTATAGGAAAGAATCAAGTTGAATTGGGTCTGTTTCTAGTCTCGATTCATTGGTCAGCCGTTCTCCGGCGTTTATGACTAATGTCGCGGAACTGGACATCGGTTATAACCGATAGCGACGTTAATACGTACGTTAAGTCAAAAGTAACCGACGATAATTGGCGAAATCGTCGGATTTTCCGGCGTCTGCGGATTTGGGCGCGCTGTTGACTGGGTTTGATTTCCAGTTTTATTATATGTATTAATTGTTTCAATAAATCAACAAGAAACACAAGTGGCGGAGTGGTTGGATTTGTGAGAGTTAGGTCTTTGAAGTTACCCGGCTGACCCGGGTTCAAAACCCGGCATCAGCATCCAATTTTTATTTCATTATTTTTAATAAATTTTCAATTATAAATTTTATATTCTAATATACTTATTAATTATGTATCGTTTAAAATAAATTTGAGCATTAAATACGCAACGAAATTTTTAACTGGATGTTCGGTTAATAAACGAAGCGGGTTTGGTTAACCCGGTTTTTTACGGATGTTACAGTATCCCCTACTTTTAGAAATTTCGTCCCGAAATTTAAGTAGTGGCATGTTTGACTCAAAAGGGTGGTGTTTTAATTTGACAGTTACATACTTAGAAGGGAGTAAGAGTTTAAATTTTGTTTGAGGCGGTAACGTTCCTTGTAAGGGTTGAATACCCTGCTACAGGAATCGCTTTTTGATGCCTACGATAAAAATATTGATAAACAGAATTGATTTACTAAGTATGATTTCATGCGCAAGAGTTTTGATATGTTTGGAAAGATAATGTTATATCCTAAAACAAAACTTTTACTACTAAAACCTACATGGAACCTCTCATAACCGTCTGAAAATGCCTCTGATCCTTTGGCAAGAATACTTATATATAGGAAGTACCAGCGGCGTGTCCGCCATATTCTTGTCAAATTTTCATTGGTTTTATCAGTAAGTCATGATTGGTTCTATGATATGACTCTAGAACATAAACAAACACAACAACCAAAGCCTGAGTCCTAATTCTGATAGTATACATGTTTGAATGGTCACAGTACCTCACTCGTTTGTTATGATGGAGAGGTTAGTCTATGTAGATATGGAACACAATCCAATTTCTTTAAATGATGAGATGATATGAATGCTAAATCAGTGAGTATAAAACAAACTTCAACCAAGACATTACTAAATCCTACATGGAACTTCTCATAACCGCCTGACAATGCCTCTGATCCTTTGGCAAGAATACTTATATATAGGAAGTACCAGCGGCGTATCCACCATATTCTTGTCAAATTTTCATTGGCTTTATCCGTAAGTTATGATTAGTTCTATGTGACTCTAAAACATAAACAAACACAATCAACCAAAACTTGAGTCTTAATTCTGATAGTATACATGTTTGAATGTTGACAGTACCTCTCTCGTTTGTTATGATGGAGAGGTTAGTCTATGTAGAAGTGAGGCACAACCCAACTTCTTTGAATGATGAGATTGAAATACGTCGTGAGGTATGATAATATGAATGTTAAATCAACGAGTATAAAACAAACTGAAATAGTAATTCGCATTAAAATTCTTGGATAAATTTCCAATTTATAATTGTGATACGTGAAAATTGAGATAACATAAAGAAAAACATAAAAACGAAACGGGTGGAGTTGAATCTTGAGTTTTGGTGAAGGAGACTAGTTGGGTGGTTCGTCATTATTTTCAACAGGATTGGCGTTGATGTTGAAAACTCTTCCTCTGGCTGGTGGCCTAGTGGTTAGGTTTTCTTGATTTGCTTGGTTAACTGGGTTTGCTTGAGCTTGGGTGTTTATGATGTTAACCAACCGAGGGCACGTGTTTCTAAAGTGGGTAGGGTCGCCACAATTAAAACAAGATCGAACATAAGGAAACATGGGGTATTGGGGTTGTTGATATGTTTGGATCATGTTTTGAGTAGGGGGTGAGGTTTGGTTTTGAGGGGTGCGGCAAACCTTGCTCAAATGACCATAGCGTCCACAATTCGCACATAGTCGTCAAGGTAAGGTAGATGGATGGTGATAAAAACAGGTGTTACATTGAGGGTGAGGTCCAAGGTAAGGTTTCTTATTTGGGTAAGTTGAGTTGGGTGCTACTTGAGTGATTGGGATAGCTTGAAGGGGTACGGCTTGTGAGGCTGGTTGATTGCGTTGGGTGACAGCAAAAATTTGCCCATCTCGTTTTCTCTTAGAAATGGGTTGAGAAGGGGATTCGGTTTGGGTGGAGTTTAAGGTTTCAGTTGATGCTTTATCCTTCTTCTTCTCCTCCTTGAAGTCTTTATTCCGTATGCGGTTCTCGGTGAGCTCTATAGCTAACTCCATTGCTGCTTCCAAGGTTGCAGGTGTGGTACTTATTACAGAGTCTTGAATTTTTATGGAAGACCTCGAATGTAGTGCTCGATTAAACGGTAAAGAGGAGTGAACAAGTTGGGAACCATTTGATTTAATTCGAGGAATCTCTTGTTGTATGTGGTGTGGTCGCCTTCCTTTTGTTTCAAAGAATAGAACTCATCCTCCAATTTCTTGATTTCGCTTCTTGGGCAAAACCGTCTTGTCATGATTTCCTTCAACTCTTCCCAAGTCAAAGTCATAGCATCTTCAACACCTCGTTTGGCCTTCTCTGTATTCCACCATGTAAGTGCTATTCCAAGTAAACGACCGGTAGCATATCGCACTTTGCGATCATCGGGGCAATCGCAATTTAGAAAAGTGTTTTCCATTTCCTCAAACCAATGGAGGAGAGCGGTGACACCTTCAGTCCCTTCGTATCTTGTAGGGTCGCAGAATTTGAAATGCTTGAAGGTGCATTTAGTGGTAAATGGGGGAGGTTGACAAAATTTTGATCTTCTTGATTGACGGGATTAGCGGTAAGGGCTTGTTGAACTTGAACTACAATGTTGGGTATTACAGCAGCCATTTGTTGAGCGATTTGGGCTGCCATGTGCTCGCGAGCTTTTCCTGCTCTCATCTTCCTACGAGCGGAATTAGAAGACATCTACAAGGAATACATATCAAGAGTATGAGTTGGATGTTTTAGGGATCATGTGTCGTATTTGGGAATGAACATTCATAAAATAAATATAAAATAACAAATCTACTACATCCATAGATGTCTTGGGCTTTGCTCGTAATTGGGCCTTGCATGCCGCCATACTTCACCTTCGTAATCATGTGGGCCCCCATGATTACCGGGTTTTTCATATGGTTCGCATGTGTTAGCCTGGTTACATACACTAAAACCCGGAGAAAATCGAGAAATATGTATGTAACGTATGATATTCGGAATGTATCCAAGTGTGGACATGGTGACACCTCAAAGTGGGGTTAGTTCGAACGACGTTTGGTGTGGCATGCTTTGGCCTAATAGGTCCTTCGTACTCTCATCGTTAGTCCCCAGGTAGGCAAACTGGTCCGTTATATTGGATTTATACGAATGCCAACCTAGACAGGACGTTCCGACTACCGGTACTTGTACCCTTACAGTAACTACATGCCCGTCGCAGAACTCACTTTGATGAGATTTGAAAAATGAAAAATGCGACAAAATCTTGAATAACGGAAGTATGAAGATGATTTGAATATGTGCACATTGAAATATGTATGATGAATATGTATGTAAGTATGTATGTTTGACTGTAAGTATAATTCACTATGTATCACAAAATGTAATATTGGTAGTGTTTGCATGCATTTGTGTATGTAATAAATATGAAAGAAATAAACATCATGAGTTTGCATGTAACCACATAAACAATTAAAATCTAATCAACTATAGTATAGGCTCTAAGGGTCTAATAACCTATCCTATATCCCTATAGTCAAAAGCTCTGATACCAATCTGTCACACCCCGACCCGCAGCGGAAAAGGTGATCAGGGCATGATTGGGTTATCATCAAAGCTCATGACATTTATTATAATGTTTCATATTTATTATTACAATTTAAAGGAGATCATACAATCATATCATACAAATACAACATTTTCTATACATCTTTCTAAACTTCATTATTTTTCTTCTAAGGCACTTTCCTATGTGTTCCTTGCTTCATCCTGTCCACCTGTATCATGTGTAAAAATGGTTTTTGGATCAACAAAAGTTGGCGAGTGAACCTTATTAGAAACATTTATTATTTATTTCTTGTTGTATTTAATATGGAAAGGTTGTGCAATAATCATATATGAACAAACGTAAATAAACATACAATAATAAACAAATAGCATACAATAACAAAACACCTTGCATGAATATGTAACATGAATGATAATGTAAATGTTGGCAACGTCTCGTTCACGCTCATAGGTAATGGGGAACGGCTCACGCTCATAGGTAATGGGGAGCAGACGGCCTATGATGAAATGTATGTGCGATCAAGACTCAATCAAACGGAGCGATCGTATGTTGGCAACGCCTCGTTCACGCTCATAGGTAATGGAGAACAGCCAACGCTCATAGGTAATGGGGAACGGCGGCCTATGATAATGTATGTACTGAAAATGATAAATTTAATCTAAACAATAATCACACAAACTGATGATACATGTTGGATATACATTTGATGGATATGATGGATGCACAAGCGTTTAAATGTAATAAATAATAAGACACATGATACACCCAAAAAACGTGATTAAAACGGGGAATTTATAGAGATTCATATTTTTCTGAAGTCGTTTGATATTTTTAAGTGGCCAATTAAGTTCAGTAACTAAAGCTGTGGAAATCCTGAAATTTTGTTAGTTGTTTATCGAGTTGGATTTTATAATCTGTAGGGAGTCGAATCATGAAATTTGTACAGCAACTAGGTATGGAAATTTCCGGGCAACTCCCACTGGAATTTTGTTAATTGGACGATCGGTGATTTTTAAATAAATTCTTCCGTGGACTGCAGTCAGAAAGCGACGAATCTGACTGCAGCCTAGTATATTAATATTTATGGTTAATTGGTAAAGTATTAGGACTTGAAAATTTTATATAAATTTCTACAGTATAATTGTCACCTGCTGTAAAATAATTGGAATTTTTGGAACGTTGGAACTATTTTATAAAAAAATCCTAGAAAACAGCCGAATTATGAGTATGTAAGCTGAAACTTGATAACTTGTGAATGTGTGCACCAAGTGTTGTATGGATTGGATTATGTTCATGATAAATTGTTTTGATTACTATGTTCACATGAGGATACTTGCATGCTTGTTTGAGTGTTAGGAATTTTGATTGTGTGTATCACTTTGTGCGTAAATTATGTGTAGAATTTGTATTAGTGTGTTCACACACTGACTTGGAATCAATTGGTTTATTAGGACGCAATTAGCGGTCCCATCATTTGCAACTTCTGTGTTACACTAACCGAGCAACTAAAGGTGAGTTCACGGCCCCTAATTTTATCCGGTTTTAAACAACAGGGGGAGAAACATGTATACCACTCTTCAAACTCAATCTCTTTACGTTATACGAATTTAACGTCACATAACTATTCGGTAACTAAGTTAATGTTAATGTAACGTTATGGTCACTAAGCAGCTATATCACATAAGTCCTCGACAATCTCTTGGATCGTTAGTATTGGGTTTAAATAGCGGGGAAATTATAAGTAGTACTACTGGGCCCGACAAGCCCCATACGAGCAAGTCGCGCTAGCCGACCGGGTATGGTCAACGGGTGAATAATTTGGCCTAACTTCGCCATGGTCAGTGATAGGCCTGGCAACACGGAGGCACAATACTAAACCTCAGAGAGCTAGTCATGGACGAAGCTCACAAATGGGTACCTCTCTACGGAAACCTCAGAGAGCTAGTCATGGACGAAGCTCACAAATCCCGATACTCTGTCCATCCTGGTTCGGATAAGATGTATCAAGACCTTAAAGCTGCGTATTGGTGGCCCAACATGAAAGCTGATATAGCCACCTACGTGAGTAAGTGTTTGACTTGTGCAAAAGTCAAGGTAGAGTATCAAAAGCCATCGGGGCTACTCCAACAACCTGAGATCCCAGTGTGGAAATGGGATCAGATCTCAATGGACTTCATCACTAAACTCCCGCGAACTTTGGGTGGTTGCGATACCATCTGGGTGATTGTGGATCGTTTAACTAAGTCCGCACACTTCCTAGCTATTAAAGAAACAGATAAGATGGAGAAGTTGACTCGCATCTACATTAAGGAAGTAGTTTCTCGGCACGGAGTGCCAACGTCCATCATCTCAGACAGAGATGCTCGCTTCACGTCCAACTTTTGGCAGTCACTTCAGAAAGCGTTGGGCACACGCTTAGATATGAGCACAGCTTATCACCCTCAGACTGATGGTCAAAGCGAAAGGACCATACAGACCTTGGAAGACATGCTTAGGGCATGCGTAGTAGACTTTGGAAATAGTTGGGAAATCCACCTACCTTTAGTGGAATTCTCGTATAACAACGGTTACCATACAAGTATATCGGCAGCACCGTTTGAGGCATTATACGGTCGTAAATGTAGATCACCGGTCTGTTGGGCAGAAGTCGGTGACAGTCAACTCACAGGCCCTGAGTTAATACTTGAGGCTACTGAAATCAGAAACCGCATGGCGGCGGCACGAGATCGACAGAAAAGCTACGCTGATCAACGACGCAAACCGCTCGAATTTCAAGTAGGCGACCGCGTCCTACTAAAGGTGTCACCCTGGAAGGGTGTAATCCGCTTTGGAAAACGGGGCAAACTAAACCCACGGTACGTAGGCCCGTTTGTAATCTTGAAACGTATTGGACCCGTAGCTTATCAATTAGACCTTCCTACCGAACTCAGTGGAGTTCACAACGTGTTTCACGTGTCAAATCTGAAGAAGTGTCTATCAGATGAAACTCTAGTTATTCCATTGGATGAGATTCAAGTGGATGAACAACTGCACTTTGTGGAACAGCCTATCGAGATCATGGATCGTGAGATCAAGACTCGAAGGCACAGCAAGATTCCGATCGTTAAGGTTCGTTGGGACTCTAAGCGTGGACCGGAGTTCACGTGGGAAAGAGAGGACCAAATGAAAAGCAAATACCCACACCTCTTTGCAGCTGAGCAGCAAACTAACGATACCAACAACTAAATTTTCGGGACGAAAATTCTTTCAACATGGGGATGATGTGACAACCTGGAAATTTCTCATACTTTCGCGTACCATTGTTAACTAAATTCTTGTGCATGGTACTTGGGAATCTTTGTGCATGGAACTTGGGAACTTCTTGTAACTTCGCATACCATCGTTAACGAACTAAATCTTTGTGCGTGGCACTCTAAACATGTACGCTGCATTCTAAACCGCGTTTACTCAATTTTCGGGACGAAAATTCTTTCAACATGGGGATAATGTGACATCCCGGTTTTTTGGATAACTTAAACGCACTACTTCACGGTTATTAATTCGGAGACTTGAATTTGCACGCTCGAAATAGTTACGATAATTTAGCGAACCTGTCAAATGAAGTATGTGCTATGTGTATTGAACATTTATGAGTTGGTGAATATGTGATGTTCGATTACGTGATTGTTTTAGTTATAAAATATTTATAGTAAATATGTACACGAACCAAACCGAACCGCGAAACGAACCAACCTCGATTCCTTATGACTCTAGGAGTGAACCAAGTTTTAAACCAAACCGACCACCCAAGTCCCTTCGGCCACGAGAACAAACCAAAACCGCAACCCATTCCCTTCATCTCTTGCGCCTATATATACAAACACATGCATGCTTCCTTCACAACACAAAAACCCTAATATCTAAGAAGCCGACGGCAGCCTTGCTACACTCCCTTCGGTCGCGAGCAGCCCCTTGTTCACCTTCTCAGTCGCGCAACAGCCCTCCCCTTTCTTTTCTCCCGGTCGCAGCAGTAGCCCTCGCCATCTTCATCCTCGGTCGCGATTCTATTTGATCATCGGTTCCTCATCTCACTCACGGCTCATTGATCTCGTTATTAAAGGTTAGGATTATCATTGTTTGCAAGATTACATTCGGATTTATATGTTTGAATGTAGTGATATGATTAGCCGATTAAATTATGATGTTTGCAAGTTTGATGTTGTTGGAAATCTGGAAACATAGGCTGTGTTTTGTTTATAAAAACTAGAGATATTGATTAGGGTTTGCATGGATATGATATATGTATTGATCTATGATTGGAAAAATCAGTTCTTGATCGCCTAGGTTCATTGTATCGACGGTTATTGTGAATTAGTTGTGATAAAATGCAGAAACAGGTTGCTGAATGATAGTTACAGCCGACTTCAACTGGCTGTAACTCGGTCATTAGTTGTCGAAAAACGGGTTTTCTGAAGTCTAAAACGTAGAGATTTGAATAACGAATCTAATGGCACTGGATTCATATTTTTCTGAAGTCGTTTGATATTTTTAAGTGGCCAATTAAGTTCAGTAACTAAAGCTGTGGAAATCCTGAAATTTTGTTAGTTGTTTATTGAGTTGGATTTTATAATCTGTAGGGAGTCGAATCATGAAATTTGTACAGAAACTAGGTATTGAAATTTCTGGGCAACTCCCACTGGAATTTTGTTAATTGGACGATCGGTGATTTTTAAATAAATTCTTCCGTGGACTGCAGTCAGAAACGACGAATCTGACTGCAGCCTAGTATATTAATATTTATGGTTAATTGGTAAAGTATTAGGACTTGAAAAATTTATATAAATTTCTACAGTATAATTGTCACCTGCTGTAAAATAATTGGAATTTTTGGAACGTTGGAACTATTTTATAAAAAAATCCTAGAAAACAGCCGAATTATGAGTATGTAAGCTGAAACTTGATAACTTGTGAATGTGTGCACCAAAGTGTTGTATGGATTGGATTATGTTCATGATAAATTGTTTTGATTACTATGTTCACATGAGGATACTTGCATGCTTGTTTGAGTGTTAGGAATTTTGATTGTGTGTATCACTTTGTGCGTAAATTATGTGTAGAATTTGTATTAGTGTGTTCACACACTGACTTGGAATCAATTGGTTTATTAGGACGCAATTAGCGGTCCCATCATTTGCAACTTCTGTGTTACACTAACCGAGCAACTAAAGGTGAGTTCACGGCCCCTAATTTTATCCGGTTTTAAACAACAGGGGGAGAAACATGTATACACTCTTCAAACTCAATCTCTTTACGTTATACGAATTTAACGTCACATAACTATTCGGTAACTAAGTTAATGTTAATGTAACGTTATGGTCACTAAGCAGCTATATCACATAAGTCCTCGACAATCTCGCGGATCGTTAGTATTGGGTTTAAATAGCGGGGAAATTATAAGTAGTACTACTGGGGCCGACAAGCCCCATCCGAGCTAGTCGCGCTAGCCGACCGGGTATGGTCAACGGGTGAATAATTTGGCCTAACTTCGCCATGGTCAGTGATAGGCCTGGCAACACGGAGGCACAACAGTCAGCTTCGATCGCGAACACTTACGTGACATAACTTTAGGCTAGCTACCTATATATGTTAACATTGAACTTAATTACGAATCAACTATATTATCCCGGGTTGGGGATAATGGAAACAACAACTATATTATCCCGGGTTAGGGATAATGGAAACAACAACTTTATTATTCCGGGTTTGGAATGATGGAACCAACATCATTATTATTCCGGTTAAGGAATAATGGAACTATCGGTATTATTCCGGGTTCGGAATAATGGAACTAAATCGTTATCCCGGGTTAGGGATAACGGGGAAACAAACTCATAACCGAACAAACGAATTTATGAAAACCTGTGAACTCACTCATCTTTAATGTTGACACTTGTTTCTTTACATGTTTCTCAGGACGCTAGGAGCTCTAGGTGCACTCACTTGCATTGATCAAGACACCTTTTATCGAGTCTCATTTACAAACACTGTTTTGGGTTTTTCATTTGTTTTGCCGTTTGTGTTGGCGCCCATTTCTCTATCTATTTTTATGCTTCCGCTCAACGATAAAAACTAATGCTTCCGCTAAACATTGAAACTAACTAATGCAATATAAAATCTACAATGAATGGTTAAACAAATGATTTTGGAAAACGTATTATCAAATCATATAGAGTCGTTCGACGTACTAGTGTCTCGGATTCTGGTTTGTTCACATGCCTCGCGGTAAAACTCCGCAAGTGGAAATTGAGGGTGTGACATCATATGTGCCTATAATTATTTTCAAGATTTCAAAACAATATTCATGGTTTATATATACAAAATGATTTTCAGCGTGAGTACATAGTTCCCCTATTTTACATTTTCTAAATGTTTTGGGGTGATTCATATGTGCCTATAATTATTTTCAAGATTTCAAAAAAATATACATGGTTCATATATACAAAATGATTTTTAATGTGAGTACATAGTTCCCCTATTTTACATTTTCTAAATGTTTTGGGGTGATTCATATGTGCCTATAATTATTTTCAAGATTTCAAAACAATATACATGGTTTATATATACAAAATGATTTTCAATGTGAGTACATAGTTCCCCTCTTTTACATTTTCTAAATGTTTTGGGGTGATACATATGTGCCTATAATTATTTTCAAGATTTCAAAACAATAAACATGGTTTATATATACACAATGATTTTCAATGTGAGTACATAGTTCCCCTCTTTTACATTTTGCAAATGTTTTGGGGTGACTCATATGTGCTAAATCATTTTCAAGTTTTCAAAAACAATGTCTATAGTTTATATATAAAACAATACGATTTCAATAATGTGAACAACTTGTTGATGCGTTATCCATAACACAAATGACATTCACTAGCTTTGGCCGAGCCGACCGGTAGTATGTTATGGTACCATAGGACTAACAATCTCATTATTGGACTGTTCACTGGATTTGGTGGAAGTTTGGGTGATGACAGAAACTATTTCTGATTAACAAATCATCTGTTGATTTGTTAGTCTAGTTAAAGAGACCCTTTGGTAGTCTATTAAAGATACCCTTTGGTGGTATAGTCAACACAGGTTTGAATGTGTTCATTAAAGAACGATCAAAAGTTTTCACAATTAAAAACATGGACGATTTGTATATGACATGGACAATTGGTTTATGACACAAACGATTGATTTATAACACGTAGGAATGGTTTTGAACAATGTCACGCAATGATTTCACTTAAAGATATAAACCATACGAAGTTTTCTTTTGAATCAATCTATTACAAGGTTTTTACAAAAAAAAATGTTTTTGTCAAGATTCATGGCTACAAGGTTTTCACAACTCTATCCAACTTGTTTTAGTTGGTTAATTGTATTGCAATATCAACAGTTTTGATACGAGGTTTTCACTTGACGACTCTTGTAGTTGGATGAGGTGTTGCAATATGTATACAAAGCCATGAATTTGACACACTCACAAAACCTATGTACTCATCGGCATTTTTTATGCTGACTCTCTTTTCACATATGTTTCAGGAATCAATACCTGATAATACGATGCATGCTTCACGTAGGAATGGATGCGGGCCTTAGTGACTTAAAACGTGAAAGACAATTTATTTATGTGTTGTTTCTGTTTATCCCAAGACAATGTAAACATTTAACTTAATCAAACATAATTTTAAATTCCAGAAGTTGTGAAACAATAGTTCTGTGACACGACTCCCCGACGTTTCCGTCACGGTTTGTTGTTTTACGCGGTCGGGGTGTTACAGTACTAGATAAGCAAAACATGTATAATGTCATGAAAACAAGAAAGTAGTAATAGGCACATATGAATCACCCCAAAACATTTGAAAACGTAAAAGAGGGGGCTATGTACTCACTTGGGATTGAGTAAATCTCTTGTTCATATGATCAAACAAAGCTCAAGGATTGAAGAGTTCAATTGTGTCCTAATGTATCGGAATACTATGTTAGTGTGTCGAGACTTTAATCGGATAATTGGATAGGATGAGGCCTTATAAAGTAATCGAGTGTTGGAACTCGTATGATATGGTTTATAATACCTTACATTCTGATTTGGAAGAGTTTCTAAATGCTTTGACCCGTTACGATTTGTTAAAATGGTTTACTCCACTTTAACGGGTCGCAAGCGTAACTATGGGTTTGGATGGTTAAATAAGTCCTATGATGATTCTTATACGTCAAAAAAAGTTTGATTTTGTTATAATATCAGTTTAGATGTCAAAACTATGGTCTTACATATTTGAAACCATTTTATGTGTTAAAAGGGTGTTTTCGGCATTTAAAAGTTCATAAAATCGACTCATCATATAACTAACCAAACTATATGACTATAAGGTATAACCTCAGAGGGTTATTCCCTAAATTACTATGGTCATAAACATACGCTTGGTCGAATCCTAAGATTGACCAAACGGGTCAAATTCGAAAGTCAAAGCGATATTAAAACCGCTTGACTTACGACTAAGAAATAAGCACTAAACTAGAAGTGACGAGTTAGACATGTTTGAACAAGTCTAATAATGTTAAAAACGGATTTGGTGTCAAAACCTTAAGTTTTAATACCCAAAAATGTTTTCGTCGTAAAATGCATTTTATACTTTTTTTTACTTTTAAGTCGTAAAACATTGACTCGTCATCTCGCCTACTAAACGTGATAATCAAAAGGTGCAATCGCAATGGATTAATACCTTCGGGATTACGATCACGTTGCAAAGTTCAATTTGAACTTTGACTTGACCAAAATGGTCAGAACCGAATGTAAAACTGGAAGCTAAACTGTTTGGCTTTTAGCCTAAAATAATGAAAGAACTAGGAAGAGTACTTGTGTTGAAGAACACTTTCAGAACTCAAAATAGGAGGCTTCCAAAGGCTGGAAACAAGCTCCAAAAAGGATAGAAAGAAGAACTTCACACTTTACTTTGAAGTGTTTTGAAGTGGTGTGAAAAAATGGATGAATCAAAGGGTATTTATAGTGTTTTAGGATTAAGCAGGTGATGACAAGTGTTACCAAGTGTGATCTGTGTTCTAACATGTGTTAACACCAAATTAAGTGTGCAAATAGTGAGTGTGGCCAAATTTGGTGGCGAAGCAAACTTTTTTTGACAAATTTTGGCCCCTGGACTTGTATTGTCGTGTTTTGTCATTTTTAACCCCTCTTAACCTAATATTTGTTAAGGCATGTATAACTTGGTTTTGTCCGAAAATGTCGTGGATATCGGTTCGTTCGATTGTACAGTTACATGTTTCGTAAATAAAGTATAAAACTTTATCGAACACGAAAATGACCGAATTTGTGCAATGATTGACATTTTTGCATTCTTACCAATAAAATGCAAGATTTTATTGAAAAAAAGTGTCCGAGATTGTATAATGATTGATAAATATACATTCTCGCAAATAAAACACATGATTTTATTAAATATGAAAAAGTTCCGGAATTGTTCAATGACTAAAAATGTACAAATGTCACAGACGTTGTCGTATCACCCATCGGAAAACATAATTGGAGAGTTGCAGACTGTAGTCAAAACGCGAAATAAGATCAATAAGGATCTTAGTTTTTTTATTCTAAAATTGCACCTGTACAAGTTACTATCTCATATAGTTGCTTTATTTCAAAGGTTGAACCAAAAACGTACAAAGAAGCTCTCACTGAAGAAAGTTGGGTCAATGCAATGCAAGAAGAGCTACTACAATTCGAGAAACTTGGAGTTTGGAAGCTTGTGGATCAACCGGATGAGCACAAGAAAGTTAGTGCAAAGTGGGTCTTCAAGTGGGAACGTGATGACAGAGGAGTGATTGTACGCAATAAAGCTCGACTCGTAGTTCAAGGATTCATCAACAAGAGGGAATTGACTATACAGAGGTCTGCGCTCCTGTCGCTAGATTAGAAGCTATCCACATTTTCCTAACATTCGTGTAACATTTCCATTTTATAAAATAAAATAAAGTATATAAATCTTATACTATTAAACGAGTAGATTACGAGTAAGTTGACTGTTAGAAATATGAGGTATCTAGAAGAACATATACTTTTATAGGACCCGTTTAATAATTGATAATAAAATACATTATTATAATTGACCTTACTCCGTTTTTAATAAAACTTAGGTCAAAATGTAAATAAAAATATGCTCGTTCTAATGACTTATTCATCGTTTTATAAAACATTATATTTTAGAAGTTATAAACGATAAATGAATGAAGCAGCTGAATTAATTATATATATAATAATAATAATAAAATTTAAACTTAACATATGAATTTTATGAATTTCGTGTGTACGTGTACATCAAGATCAGAACGAATATATTTCCATGCCTTCAACTTTAACTATAAATAGGATAGACAGTGACCTTTCAAAAAAAAATAATTGCTCACCCTTTTCTTCTCTCGCTCTCTCTGCTCTACTGCTCTGTTACCCGATACCCTATACTCTGCATTGTATGTGTTTTAACCCTAATCACCTATTTGATACCATGTCGATTGATCTAAAACCAATCAACGGATGTCAAAGTACTGTCTGTATATCAGGCTAAACTTTGTAAACTACGTTGGGGTTTTGTCTCGGGATGTATCGTTAAAGTTTAAGTTGGGGTGTTGCACTTACACGTACTGCATTGTATCTTTTTATTAGGAACTCGAGATTAACACCAGGAAGCTTTAAGTTTAAAAAACCCTAAAACTACAAAGTGAGTCAGTCTCTTTTTATAAAAAGCTTTCAAAACCTTAAATGTTTTCTAGTTGTATTTCCAGTGATTAAGTTTTTGTATTCTAAAATTGCCGCCGGCATGTGGGGTTTTGTATACACTACTTGATAATCTTCACTGTTTGACAAAAGTTAGCCAATGAGTGATATGACCACTGTCATCTCAGAACTGCCACCGAGTGACAAATAATGATTGAGAATTTGATAGATAAAAATAATGTAATCACCCTTGATACTATAAAATATAACAATGTATCTTTTAATAAAAATGAAACTCGCCAGTATTTTTGCTGACAAAATGTTTTTAAACGCGTTTCAGGTAACTTACTGTGAAAGTAATAGAAGCCTGCTATGGAACACTAAAGGCTTAAATAAAGTGGCTATGACTACCTGAATAAAAGAAGAAATTTATGTTTTGTCAACTAGGGTTTATCCCTTTAAAAATATTTGAATGAAATATGGGTTTTATCCCATTTGTTTAATATTAAACTTTGGTATTTTTACAAACACTGAAATATTTCCTAAGTACGATCCCGATGATAAATTCCGCTGCCAATTTAATAAACATCGATACCACCATTAACTGGTTCACGGCTCCCACCAAGGTGTGGTCGGGGGTTGTGACAGAAGGTGGTATCAGAGCCACTTGTTTAAGCTATTTAGGTGTTCTTTTAATATCTAAACTTAAATATTAATGTTAGGAATTTTATATAAAATGACTTGTGTGTTATATTTGTGAAAATAAATTTCCATATATATTTTATAATTTTTATATTATTTTAACAACTTCTGAGTTCACAGTATGAGTGACAAAAGTGTGTCCAATGCTTTTCAACATATGTCTGATTCAGAGATGGATGAAGGACCATCCGGAGTTGTATCAGGATATGAAGCAGATGTGAAGGAACCTTTTGTTTTTCAAGCTAAACCAACTGAAACCATTCCACCCAAAAAAAGGGGTTCGTTTATTAAGGAAAAAAGAGAAAAAGAAGGGAAAAGAAAACTCAGGAAGCCACTATAACACTAGCATAAGGACCAGCCCAAATACCCGTTACTAAACCACTGTGTTAGGAATTAGACCAAAGGCTAGCAAACTGTGACCTTTTTCAACCCATAGAAAGCGAGATAAACTTGAATCTGTTAGCAGACCCTGAACCACAATTGCTACCATTTTACCCAGAGCAACCATTAGGACCAATACCACTTTACCCATAGCCTATCTAAATGAACCCACAACCAAGACCAGTATTTAACCCAGAGGAAATTCCTAGGATACCAGCGCTAGCACCGAATCCAATGGAACAGTGGTGGACTAATGACTAGGAATTCCAAAATTTCATGCAAGCCCCTTACCTCCCAGCCACCACAATTCCCACCATACATACCAAATGCCTCTCCAGCAATGAGACCCGAGAACGTAGCTGAGCTTAGGAGGAGCTGATGATGGTAGGAAACCAGATCTATACAATTGGGGAAAATCTCGTCTGGAAATATGACGAGAGAGAATATTAAAGACAAGACCGGCCTACTATGATATAAATATATATATATATATATATATATTCCTTGTATAAAAAATAATATATATAATATATATATATAACAATATATTAATACAAATATATATATATATATAACATATATACATATATATTTTGACGCATACTAAAATTTAAATATTGACATGTATGAGTATGGTTAATGCAATATGCAAAAAAAAGTAGAACGTCGTAATGTTCGACGATTTTGATCAAATGTGTTTGAATATTTGTCTATTTTAATTTTGTTTTTGTTTTTGTTTTGTTTTTGTTTTTGTTTTTGTTTTTGTTTTTTTGTTTTTGTTTTTGTTTTTGTGATATTAATATCTGATAATGTTTGGAATTTAGATGTCGAATGAGGTAAATCAGGAAGTTCGGAATAATAATGATAACAGAAACCACATAGATAAAAGTTCTATAGAACATATAGTAACTGAAGGAATAATTGATGCCATGCCATTTATTATTGAAAGCTATTAAGAAACCTACACCTATAAACAACAATAATACTATAAGCAGTAAGCGTACCCTGTAACATCCGTCAAAAACGGATTTACCAAACCCGCTCCGTTTATCAATCCGAACAGTCAGTCAAAAATTTCGTTGCGAATTAAATGCCCAAAATATTTTTAAACGATACGTAATCAATTATTATACGGGAATATATATTTAGTTTTTGAAAAACTGTTGAAAATCGCAAAATAAAAATAAAATGATCCAGCCGGGTTTCGAACCCGGGTCACTCGCCGAGTCACTCAGCGCCTTATCTCACACACACAAACCACTGCGCCACTTGCTTTGTTTGTTAAATAATGAAATCATTTAAATCATAAAGTAACGTTACGAATTCAAAACTGGCGCCCAATAGTTCAGTCGTCGGAATCCCGGTAAACTCGCGAGCTTTTAACGACAATTTACGTTATAACGTAAACCATTAACAAGACATCGGTTATAACCGACGTCTGAGTCCGCGACCAAAATTATAACCGCCGGAAAATTTAAATCAATGAACCCAGTCGGAAATCATACCAAATACATCTCGATTTTCCCCTATAAATTCACCCTCAACCCATTGAAAACCTTTCGCTCAAAACCACACTCTTTCTCGGCGAAAACTCCCTCGCCGGAACTTTTCTGTTCGTCGCCGGAAAACCGATTTCCTTATTTCTGAACCTCACTAAATCTTTTAAACTTATACCGAAGTCACCCATACCTTCTTCAAACCTTCTGGGGACTCGCTGCTGCAAGACACCTGACGCCGGAGCTTATTACTGTCGCCGAAGTTCTGCCGGAAAACAGAGGGTCCAGTCGGTATACTTCTCCGCCCAATTTCTTTTCCTTTTCACATTTATCTCACCGTAATGAACTGAAAAACACTAATAAACCGATAAAAACTTTGAATCAGTCGATTTCCGAACTCTGGTTCTACCTTGATGAAGAAGACGATGTATTTCCGTATCATATAAGTATATTATAAATCAGGATATTACTCGGGTTAGACACACAGTCCAGCGGTGGACTGTGTGCACATTAAACATAAACGTCTCGAGTTCGAATCCCGTTTCACACACGCTGCCTAAATAAAAATCAAATTTTTGTTTAACTGAACCGGAGTCGATACTGGTATATGTTAAGTATATTAATAACCGGAATAATAACCAAGTTAGACACACAGTCCAGCGGTGGACTGTGTGTTTGTTTATATCACAGGTCACGAGTTCGAGTCCGGTCTACTGCACCGACTCGAACAGTTATCTATTCTTTTTAATAAGGCAGAAAAGGAAATAACTAAATTGTATTTAAGTATAATAAAAATCAAATTATATAACATGTTAAACACACAGTCCAGCGGTGGACTGTGTGTTAGATTAAACCACAGGTCCGGGTTCGAGACCTGTGGAGTGCACGTCCGGTTCGCTTAAAACTGTTTTTAAAATAAAATGATTTTCGGTTTAAACTAATTAATATATATATATAATTAAAATCAGATATATAACGGGTTAGACACGTAGCTCAGTTGGTAGAGCTGCGTGCACGCGTACGGGAGGTCTCGGGTTCGAGCCTCACCCAGAGCACTTGTATTCCGCATTCGAACGGTAACGGTCAGGTCAACGGTCAACGGGCTGGTCAACGGTCAGAAAAATAAATTTTTTTAATTATTTTTATTTAATTATTTTTATTAAAAATAAATTAAAAATACTTAAAAATAACATTTTTAAGGTTAGAAAATAGCCTCAAACTCACAAAAATACACCCAACAATCCTATTAAAATAGATTAATAAAATCCGTTTACTTACCAAACCATAATGCGATTTATCTAGGTAAATCTCACTCGTGGTTAAAACCACTTCGCGTGTATTCAACATCATCAACCGAACGCACCCACTGTGAGTGAATCTTACAACTCCCCCTTTTAAATTACACGTTTTGGGGTGTGTCATGTGTTATGAATATAATCAATTTATTTATTTAAACTCGTGCCATACCACATCATGACTTACACTTAGATTGTTTTTATTGTTGTGATTTACTTATTTCCTTTTGTCATATTATATGAAACTCATACATTAAGCCCATCAGTTCCTCGTGGAAGACGAGTTGAACAACGCGTGCTACAAATCAAATTCATTATTGTTTATGTGTATATCATTGAGTTTGTATTGTTGGTAGTTGTGTCATTCATATTATCATGGTTATGCAATTCTTTCATTAGGCCCCTCAGTTCCTCGTGAGAGACGAGTTGAGCATCGCGTGCCTCTAAATGTTCCATTATTGTTCATGTGTGTTTCACTTAATATCTTATGATTGTTGATTAAGTTTACATCTATCTTTACTCATGTTTGGTTGTGCACATATTTCATAATCAATTTAAAAATATTCGTTCAAATGTTTTCCATAGGATTCACTCGCCAACATTATGTTGATCCAAAAACCCTTTTACACATGATACAGGTGAACAGGTTGAAGCAACGAAAACATAGGATATGCCTTAGAAGAGAACAAAGAAGTTTAGATTGTTAGTTAGATCATGTTGTAACATTTATTGTAAATTTCCATTTAATTTGTATTAATGAATATGAAACGCTTAATAAATGTCATGAGCTTTGATGATAACCCAATCATGCCCCGATCACCTTATCCGCTGCGGGTCGGGGTGTGACAGATTGGTATCAGAGCCATGACTATAGGGATATAGGATAGGTTATTAGAACCTTAGAGCCTATACTATAGTCTGCCTAAATTTTAAATTGATTAGGTGGTTACTTACAAACTTGTGATATTTATTTGTTTCATATTTGTTTACATTTACAGTCAAACATACATGCTTATATACATATTCATTATACATATATACATATTCATTATACATATATCGATGTTAATGTATTCAATTTATTTTCATACTCTCATTATCCAAAGATTTTGTGCAATTTTCAAATCTCATCAAAGTAAGTTCTGCGACGGGCATGTAGTAACTGGAAGGGTACAAGTACCGGTAGTCGGAACGTCCTGTCTGGGCTGGCATTCGTATAAATCCAATATAACGGACCAGTTTGCCTACCTGGGGACCAACGATGAGAGTACGAAGGACCTATTAGGCCAAAGCATGCCACACCAAACGTCGTTCGAACTAACCCTACTTTGAGTTGTCACCGTGTCTACACCTGGACACATTCCGAATATCACACGTTGTATACATATTTCTCGATTTTCTCCGGGTTTTTGTGTACGCAACCTGGCAAACCCGTGCGAACCATATGAAAAACCGGTATTCATGGGGGCCCACATGATTACACAGGTAAAGTATGGCGGCATGTAGGGCCTAACAGCGAGCAAACCCAAGACATCCTATGGATGTAGTATTTATCTATAATTATTTTATGAATGTTCGTTCTTGAATGCGACCCATGATCTCAAAAGCATCCAACTCATACTCTTGTCATGTATTCCTTGTAGATGTCTTCTAACCTCGCCCGTAGGAAGACAAGAGCAAGAAAAAGCCGCGAGCGCATGGCTGCCTTAATCGCTCAACAAATGGCTGCCGTAATACCCAATATTGTAATCCAAGTTCAGCAAGCACTCACCGCAAATCCTGTCCATCAAGCAAACCAAAACATTATCAACTCTCCCCCAAATATCACTAAATGCACCTACAAGCACTTCAAATCATGCGACCCTCCGAAATACAAAGGGACTGAAGGCGTCACTGCTCTTCACCATTGGTTTGAAGAAATGGAGAACACTTTTCTAAATTGCGATTGCCCTGATGATCGCAAAGTGCGTTATGCTACTGGTCGACTATATGGGATAGCACTTACTTGGTGGAACACAGAGAAGGCAAAACGAGGTGTGGAAGATGCTATGTCCTTAACTTGGAACGAATTGAAGGAAATCATGACCAGACGATTTTGCCCAAGGAGCGAAATCAAGAAGTTAGAGGATGAATTTTACTCATTGAAGCAAGTGGAAGGAGACCACATCACCTACAACAAAAGATTCCTCGAGTTACATCAAATGGTTCCCAACATGTTCACTCCCCTCTACCGTTTGATCGAGCACTACATTCGTGGTCTTCCGTCAAAGATTCAAGACCCTATTATAAGTATCAAGCCTGCAACTTTAGAAGCAGCGATGGAGCTAGCAACAGAGCTCACCGAGAACCGAATCCGAAACGAAGACTTCAAGGAGGAGAAGAAGAAGGATAAAGAACCGACTGAAACTTCTGACCCCACTCAAACTGAATCCCCTTCTCAACCCAATCCTAAGAGATGAAGAGTCGGGCGACTTTTCGCTGCGACCCAACGAAATCAACCAGTTTTACACGCTATACCCATCCGAGCTATCCCAATCACCCAAGTGGCACCCAACTCAGCTTACCCAGATAAGAAACCATATCATGGACCTCACCCTCGATGCAACAACTGTTTTTATCACCATCCCCATACCCTACCTTGCCGTCTATGTGCAACTTGTGGACGCTATGGTCATTTGAGCAATGTTTGTCGCACCTTTCAAGACCAAACCTTTTCCCCTACTCAAAACATGGCCCAAACTTATCACCAACCCCAATACCCCATGTTCCCATATGCGCGAGCCTGTTTCAATTGTGGCGATCCTACCCACTTTAGAAACACATGCCCTCAATTGGTTAACGTTATCAACACTCAAGCCCAATCAAACCCAGTTAACCAAGTAAACCAAGAAAACCCAACCATTATGCCACCAGCAAGAGGAAGAGTCTTCAATATCAACGCCAACCCTGTCGAAGATAATGACGGCCCAGATGAAGATACTCAACTAGTCCTCTTCGCCGAAGATCCAGATTCAACTCCTGTCGTTTAGTTTTATGTTTTTCCATATGTAGACTGGTTAGAGAAGTTATTGGATATTATATATTATATATTGTTTTCAGTATATGCTTTTGCCGAGGCCGTGGCTCCCCATCCATCGAGGTTGAGTTGGATCCCCATTTTATTATGTGGTTGATCTTGGCGTGCCCGCACGATCGGCTCCGTTGTTTGAGCCTTGATCGGTCATTTCATTTTACATTTCAGTACATGCAATACGCTCGGCTCCGTTTGATTGAGCTTTGAGCGCACATTTCAATTTACATTTCCAGTTCATGCAATACGTTCGGCTCCGTTTGATTGAGCCTTGAGCGCACATACAATTTCATTATCAGTATCTTGTGGTTGTGGTGTTTGTAGTAGAGTCGCATCGAACCAACCATAATTTGCGGATAAAGTCAATGAAAATTTGACAAGGATATGGTGGATACGCCGATGGTACTTCCTATATATAAGTATCCTTGTCAAATGATCGGAGGCATTATCAGGCGGTTATGAGAGGTTCCATGCATAGGCTGTTTGTGTGGTTAAGTTATTCATTTTCAGTACATGCAATACGCTCGGCTCCGTTTGATTGAGCCTTGAGCACACAATTTCAATTTCAGTACATTCAATACGATCGGCTCCGTTCGATTGAGCCTTGATCGCACAGATATATTTCATTTCAGTATTTTTATGTTTGTTGTATTGGTTGTAGAGTTATAGGACTAATCATAATTCACTGATAAAACCAATGAAAATTTGACAAGAATATGGTGGATACGCCGCTGGTACTTCCTATATATAAGTATTCTTGTCAAAGGATCAGAGGCATTATCGGACGGTTATGAGAAGTTCTATGTAGAATTTATTAGTTTCTTGGTAACCAATCATAACTTGTGGATAAAACTAATGAAAATTTGGCAAGAATATGGTGGATACGTCGCTGGTACTTCCTATATATAAGTATTCTTGCCAAAGGATCAGAGGCATTATCAGGCGGTTATGAGAAGTTCCATGTAGGATTTAGTATTGCCTTGGTTGGAATTTGTGTTACATTTATCATGTTATTTAAAGAGATTGGATTGTGATCCATTTCTACATAAACTAACCTCTCCATCATAACAAACGAGAGAGGAACTTCCATCATTCAAACATATATGCTATCAGAATGTGGATTCAAATATTTGCTGTTGTGTTTATTCATGTTCAAATATTTGCTGATGTGTTTATTCATGTTAAAATATTTGCTGATGTGTTTATTCATATTCGAATATTAGCTGTTGTGTTTACTTATGTTCAAATATCAGTTGTTGTGTTTTTATTTATGTTCCATATAGGTTGTAGTGTTAGAAGTTTTGCCTTAGGATATAACCATACTTTCCCAAACGTATCTAAATTCTTATGCATGATATCATTTTTAGCAAATCATTTCTGCTTATCAATACTTATACAGTAGGCAACAAAAAGCGATTCCTGAATAGGGTACTTAACCCTTACAAGGAACGTTACCGCCTCGAACAAAAACTTAAACCCTCTTTTTTCTGAGCATACAACTGTCAAACAAAACATCATCATTCTTTTAGTCAAATATATCACAATTTAAATTTCGGGACGAAATTTCTAAAAAGCAGGGGATACTGTAACATCCGTCAAAAACGGATTTACCAAACCCGCTCCGTTTATCAACCGAACAGTCAATCAAAAATTTCGTTGCGAATTAAATGCCCAAAATATTTTTAAACGATACGTAATCAATTATTATACGGGAATATATATTTAGTTTTTGAAAAACTGTTGAAAATCGCAAAATAAAAATAAAATGATCCAGCCGGGTTTCGAACCCGGGTCACTCGCCGAGTCACTCAGCGCCTTATCTCACACACACAAACCACTGCGCCACTTGCTTTGTTTGTTAAATAATGAAATCATTTAAATCATAAAGTAACGTTACGAATTCAAAACCGGCGCCCAATAGTTCAGTCGTCGGAATCCCGGTAAACTCGCGAGCTTTTAACGACAATTTACGTTATAACGTAAACCATTAACAAGACATCGGTTATAACCGACGTCTGAGTCCGCGACCAAAATTATAACCGCCGGAAAATTTAAATCAATGAACCCAGTCGGAAATCAGACCAAATACATCTCGATTTTCCCCTATAAATTCACCCTCAACCCATTGAAAACCTTTCGCTCAAAACCACACTCATTCTCGGCGAAAACTCCCTCGCCGGAACTTTTCTGTTCGTCGCCGGAAAACCGATTTCCTTATTTCTGAACCTCACTAAATCTTTTAAACTTATACCGAAGTCACCCATACCTTCTTCAAACCTTCTGGGGACTCGCTGCTGCAAGACACCTGACGCCGGAGCTTATTACTGTCGCCGGAGTTCTGCCGGAAAACAGAGGGTCCAGTCGGTATACTTCTCCGCCCAATTTCTTTTCCTTTTCACATTTATCTCACCGTAATGAACTAAAAAACACTAATAAACCGATAAAAACTTTGAATCAGTCGATTTCCGAACTCTGGTTCTACCTTGATGAAGAAGACGATGTATTTCCGTATCATATAAGTATATTATAAATCAGGATATTACTCGGGTTAGACACACAGTCCAGCGGTGGACTGTGTGCACATTAAACATAAACGTCTCGAGTTCGAATCCCGTTTCACACACGCTGCCTAAATTAAAATCAAATTTTTGTTTAACTGAACCGGAGTCGATACTGGTATATGTTAAGTATATTAATAACCGGAATAATAACCAAGTTAGACACACAGTCCAGCGGTGGACTGTGTGTTTGTTTATATCACAGGTCACGAGTTCGAGTCCGGTCTACTGCACCGACTCGAACAATTATCTATTCTTTTCAATAAGGCAGAAAAGGAAATAACTAAATTGTATTTAAGTATAACAAAAATCAAATTATATAACATGTTAAACACACAGTCCAGCGGTGGACTGTGTGTTAGATTAAACCACAGGTCCCGGGTTCGAGACCTGTGGAGTGCACGTCCGGTTCGCTTAAAACTGTTTTTAAAATAAAATGATTTTCGGTTTAAACTAATTAATATATATATATATAATTAAAATCAGATATATAACGGGTTAGACACGTAGCTCAGTTGGTAGAGCTGCGTGCACGCGTACGGGAGGTCTCGGGTTCGAGCCTCACCCAGAGCACTTGTATTCTGCATTCGAACCGGTCAACGGTCAGGTCAACGTCAACGGGCTGGTCAACGGTCAGAAAAATAAAATTTTTTAATTATTTTTATTTAATTATTTTTATTAAAAATAAATTAAAAATACTTAAAAATAACATTTTTAAGGTTAGAAAATAGCCTCAAACTCACAAAAATACACCCAACAATCCTATTAAAATAGATTAATAAAATCCGTTTACTTACCAAACCATAATGCGATTTATCTAGGTAAATCTCACTCGTGGTTAAAACCACTTCGCGTGTATTCAACATCATCAACCGAACGCACCCACTGTGAGTGAATCTTACAACTCCCCCTTTTAAATTACACGTTTTGGGGTGTGTCATGTGTTATGAATATAATCAATTTATTTATTTAAACTCGTGCCATACCACATCATGACTTACACTTAGATTGTTTTTATTGTTGTGATTTACTTATTTCCTTTTGTCATATTATATGAAACTCATACATTAAGCCCATCAGTTCCTCGTGGAAGACGAGTTGAACAACGCGTGCTACAAATCAAATTCATTATTGTTTATGTGTATATCATTGAGTTTGTATTGTTGGTAGTTGTGTCATTCATATTATCATGGTTATGCAATTCATTCATTAGGCCCCTCAGTTCCTCGTGAGAGACGAGTTGAGCATCGCGTGCCTCTAAATGTTCCATTATTGTTCATGTGTGTTTCACTTAATATCTTATGATTGTTGATTAAGTTTACATCTATCTTTACTCATGTTTGGTTGTGCACATATTTCATAATCAATTTAAAAATATTCGTTCAAATGTTTTCCATAGGATTCACTCGCCAACATTATGTTGATCCAAAAACCCTTTTACACATGATACAGGTGAACAGGTTGAAGCAACGAAAACATAGGATATGCCTTAGAAGAGAACAAAGAAGTTTAGATTGTTAGTTAGATCATGTTGTAACATTTATTGTAAATTTCCATTTAATTTGTATTAATGAATATGAAACGCTTAATAAATGTCATGAGCTTTGATGATAACCCAATCATGCCCCGATCACCTTATCCGCTGCGGGTCGGGGTGTGACATACCCACACTGAACCTAGTCTCAGCGTCAATGGAGATAATGGCATTCTTGTAAAATCTCCATTTCCTAAATGAAAGAAGACCATCGCTTATGCTTGTTCTTATAAAGAATTCTCGTGTTGTAAACCGATCGAATTTTCTGGTAATGACGGAGCCACTGCAGCTTTACGCTGGCTGGATAAGACTGAAGAAGTTTTAAAATTAGTAAGTCTGTTGAAGAAGATAAAATAATGTATGCTTCTAATCATTTCAAAGATGAAGCATTAAAATGGTGGAATACCTTTCTTCAATCAAAAGGTAGTGACATGGTTTATGCCATGGAATGGAATGAATTTAAGGAAATGACCGAAAGAAATTTTGTCCTCCTCACAAAAAGGAATAAATAGCCAATAAGTTCCTAAACCATAAGATGATTGGTGTAAATTGCCGTGAATTTACTACCAAATTCTTTGAATATGCAAGGATAGTACCAGCCCTGGCTTCTCAAGAACCGGCATTAATTTCCCATTATATCTAGGGTTTAGTTAGTGAAATCAGAGACATGGTCAAGGCAGCTAGACCACAAACTATTGAAGAAGTAGTTAAATTGGCTAACACATTAACAGATGGACTGATACGCACATGGGAAGAAAACCAGAAAAAGGATTTAGCCCAAAGGATTACCCAGGAACTACGTTTTGGTAATTCTTACCGAAAGAAAGGCAAGCTCATCTTCTTCACCTTTCTATAAGTTCTATAAAAGGAAACATTCAAGAAAGGGTACAGTATATTGCAATTTCTGCAAGATACCTGAACATAAGGAAGAAGAGTGTAGAAGAAAAATTAACGCTAAAATATGCTTCAACTGCGGAGAAGCATGCTATATCCGACCAAATTCCCTGAAACTAGCTACACCACCTAAAACAACAAGGCAAAGACAACTGAAGGACCCAAGAAGAATGCTAGAGCCTTCGTACGGATAGCCAAAGAAGCCGAGCTGATTACAGATGTAATTACCGGTACGTTTCTAGTTCATGATGTCTATGCTAAAGTATTATTTGACTCTGGGGCAAACCAAAGTTTTAGAAATACTTCTTTCTATCAATTTCTCAATCAACCTTTAACTAAACTTTGCCAAGACTGTACGGTGGTAACGGAAAATGGAAATTATATCAGCATACGTGAAATCCTTCAGAAAGGAAAGCTAAAATTATTAGGACATAAGTTCACAGTCAACTTGTTACCAATGAATCTAGTTGGATTCGATGTTGTATTAGGAATGGACTGGTTGGTAGCCAATCATGCGCGAATCTTGTGTGATCAAAATTCTTTTTAGGTTCATACGCCAACAGGATAAAGTATCACAATCCAGGGAGACAAGCCAACAACATCGACAAAATTCATCTTTGTGATGAAAGCTACAAGCTACGCATGAAAAGGAGGAATAGTGTATATGATCTCTGCGATCATTAGCACTAAAGGAAAAGAATTAAAATATATTTCCGTAGTGTCAGATTTTTCAGATGTTTTCCCGGAAGAGCTACCTTGACTACCGCCTGATCACGAGGTTGAATTTAGAATTCATCTAATACCATGAACTGCACCAATTGCCAAAGCACCCTATCGTCTAGCGCCAACAGAGATGCTGGAATTAAAGAAGCAACTAGACGAACTATTGGTAAAAGGTTTCATACAACCTAGTTCATCGCCTTTGGGGCACCTGTGTTATTCGTCAAGAAGAAAGATGGATCGAAGCGCATGTGTATTGACTACAGAGAATTGAATAAGGTTACAATTAGAAATTGGTACCCACTACCGAGACTCGATGATCTATATGATCAACTTTAAGGAGCTCGATTCTTTTCAAAGATTGATTTACGCTCAGGATATCACCAATTGAAAGTACAGGAAGAGGACATTCCTAAAACTGCTTTTAGAACAAGGTATGGATATTATTAGTTTACAGTTATGCCATTTGGTTTAACAAATGCTCCAGCTGCATTTATAGACATGATGAACAGAATATGTAAACCATACCTGGATAAGTTTGTAAGTGTCTTCATAGACGATATACTCATTTATTCCAAGTGTAAGGAAGAGCATGCCGAACACTTACAGGTACTCCGGATGTTGTTGAGAAAGGAAAATTTTTATGCTAAATTCTCAAAATGTGAATTTTGGTTGCAAGAGGTACAATTTCTTGGACACTTAATTAATCATGAAGGAATTCATGTGGATCCTACAAGATCGAGGCAATTACCAAATGGAAAGTCCTTGATTCACCAACGGAAGTAAGAAGTTTTCTTGGATTGGTAGGATATTATAGATGCTTTATTCAAGATTTTTCTAGAATAGCCATTCCATTAACCAAGTTAACAAGCAAATCAGTTAAGTTTGAATGGGGACCAAAACAGGAGGAAGCTTTCAAGATTCTAAAGCAAAGACTAACTAATGCACCAATACTTGCTTTACCAGAAGGAATTGAAGATTTCATAGTATAATGTGATGCATTAAAATTAGGATTTGGATGTGTGTTGATGCAACGTCAGAAAGTGATTGCTTACGCCTCTAGACAATTGAAAAAGCATGAAGAGAACTACACAACACATGATCTGGAATTCGGAGCGATAGTCTTTGCCTTCAAAATTTGGAGACATTATCTTTATGGTAGCAATTTCACTGTCTTTACAGATCATAAAAGTTTAAGATATATTTTCGAGCAAAAAGAACTGAACATGAGGCAAAGACGTTGGATGGAGATGCTTATTGTGATATTCAATTCACAAAGGTAAAGCTAACGTAGTAGCTGATGCTTTAACTCGTAAGTATCATGAGAAGCCAAGAAAGGTACACGCTCTAAGATTAAACCTGCAGATATACCTAATGCAACAATTGAAAGAGACTCAGGAAGCAGCAATCAAGGATGATACTGAATGATTAAAAGGAATGATCAAAGAATTAGAAAAAGAACAGATGGAATTTGGAAATTCCATAAGAAAAGAATTTGGGTACCTATCCAAGGAAATTTACGAAACCGAATTTTAGAAGAAGCTCATAAGTCTAAGTATACGATACATCTTGGTAATGACAATATGTATCAAGATTTGAGGAAGAATTTTTGGTGGATAGGAATGAAAAAGGACATAGCAAGTTATGTTTCAAAATGTTTAACTTGCTCACAAGTTAAAGCTGAACATCAAAAATCTTCAGGTTTACTTCAGCAATTAGAGATGCCAGTTTGGAAATGGGAATTTATAACAATGGACTTTGTTACCAAACTACCCAAGACGCGAAAAGGTAACGACACAATCTGGGTGATTGTGGATAGATTAACGAAATTTGCACATTTCTTACCAATGAAGGAAACTTTCAGTATGGAAAGCTAAGCTTTATGTGGATGAAATAGTCTCACTACATGGAATCCCTTTATCTATTGTGTCCGACAGAGATAGTCATTTTACTTCTCATTTCTAGCCAAGTTTTCAAAAAGCTATGGGAACTCGATTAAATCTAAGTACAACTTATCACCCTCAAACAGATGGACAAAGTGAAAGGACAATTCAGACTCTGGAAGACATGCTTAGAGCCTGTGTGATAGACTTTGGAGGAAGTTAGGACGATCATTTACCATTAATAGAATTCTCTTACAACAATAGTTATCATACAAGCATTAATGTTGCACCATCTGAAGCACTCTATGGACGAAAATGTTGAACACCTGTATGTTGGGCAGAGATAGGAGAATAGCAATTATCAGGACCTGAGATTGTACAAGAAACAACTGATAAAATAATTCAAGTCAAGGAAAGATTGAAAACGGCCCGAGATCGTCAAAATAGTTATGTAGATAATCGTCGAAAGCCATTAGAATTTCAAGTCGGAGATAAAGTATTGCTAAAAGTTTCACCTTGGAAAGGAGTCGTCAGATTTGGTAAAAGAGGAAAGTTAAGCCCAAGGTACGTTGGACCTTTTGAAGTTATCAAACGCATAGGACCAGTAGCTTATTAGCTATAGTTACCTGAAGAAATGACAGGAGTACATGATGTATTTTATGTATGTAACCTAAAGAATGTTTAGCCGATGAATGATTGATCGTACCTCTTCAAGACATAGTGGTAAATGAGAAACTAAAATTTGTTGAGAAACCCCTACAAATTGAAGACAAGAGGGTCAAGAACCTCAAGCGTAAAAGATTGATTCTAGTCAAGGTGAAATTGGATTCGAAAAGAGGACAAGAATATACCTAGGAACTAGAGTCGAAGATGAAAAAGAAATGCCCACACTTGTTCGAATAAATCTCGAGGACGAGATTTAAATAAAGGTGGGGAGAATGTAGCATTTCCATTTTATAGATTAAAATAAAGTATATAAAACTTATACTATTAAACGGACAGATTATGAGTAAGTTGACTGCTAGAAATATGAGGTATCTAGATAAACATATACTTTTACAGGAACCGTTTAATAATTAATAATAAAATATATTATTATAATTGACCTTACTCCGCTTTTATAAAACTTAGGTCAAAATGTAGATAGAAATATGCTCGTTCTAATGGCTTATTCATCGTTTTATAAAACGCTATATTTTAAAGTTATAAACGATAAATAAGTAAACCAGCCGAATTAATTATATAACAATAATAATAATAATAATAATAATAATAATAATAATAATAATAATAATAATAATAATAATAATAATAATAAGATTTAAACTTAACATATGAATTTGGTGTGTACGTGTACATCAAGATCGGAACGAATATATTTCCATGCCTTCAACTTCAACTATAAATAGGATAGACAATGACCTTTCAAAAAAATTGCTTACCCTTTTCTTCTCTCGCTCTCTCTACTCTACTGCTCTGTTACCCGTTACCCTAAACTCTGTGTTATAAGTGTTTTAACCCTAATCACTGAATCGATACCATGTCCGATTGATCTAAAACCCATCAACGGATGTCAAAGCACTGTCTGTATATCAGGCTAAACTTTGTAAACTATGTTGGGGTTTTGTCTCGTGATGTATCGTTAAAGTTTAAGTTGGGGTGTTGCACTTACACGTATTGCATTGTATCTTTTTTATTAGGAACTCGGGATTAGCACCAGGAAACTTTAAGTTAAAAAAAACCCAAAAACTATAAAGTGGGTCATCCTCTTTTATCAAATTCCTTCAAAACCTTAAATGTTTTCTAGTTGTATTTACAGTGATTAAGTTTTTGTATTCTAAAATTGCTGCCGGTATGTGGGGTTTTGTATACACTACTTGATAATCTTCACTACTGGACGAAAGTTAGCCAATGAGTGATATGACCATCGTCACCTCGGAACTGCCACCAAGTGACAAATACTGATTGAGTATTTGATAGATAAAAACAATGTAATCACCCTTGATACTATAAAATATCACAATGTGTATTTTAATAAAAATGAATGAACTCCCCAGTATTCTTCGCTGACAAAATGTTTTTAAACGCGTTTCAAGTAACTTACTGTGAAAGTAATAGAAGCCTGCTATGGAGCACTAAAGGCGTAAATAAAGTGGCTATGACTACCTGAATAAAAGAAGAAATTTATGTTTTGTCAACTAGGGTTTATCCCTTTAAAAATATTTGAATGAAATATGGGTTTTATCCCATTTGTTTAATATTAAACTTTATTGTTTTTCAAACTCTGAAATATTTCCTAAGTACGATCCTGATGAAATTCCACTGCCAATTTAATAAACACTGATACCACCATTAATAGACACCGATACCACCATTAACTGGTTCACGGCTCCCGTCCAAGGTGTGCTCGGAGGTTGTGACAATTCGCGTCATGGAAAGGTTTCAAGGTGTACCAATTGGATGTCAACTCCGCGTTCCTATACGGAAAGGTGAAGGAGGAGTTGTATGTCGGCCAACCACAGGGGTTTGTCAATCTGATACATAAAGAAAAGGTTTATCTACTAGATAAGGCGTTATACGGTTTACACCATGCCCCGAGAGCCTGGTACGAGATGCTTTCTCAACATCTTCTAGAGAACGGTTGCACCAGAGGAATAGTAGACAGTACCCTCTTCACACAGGAATCTGAAGGACAAATCCTAATTGTGCAAATTTATGTGGGTGACATGATATTTGGTTCGACTAACGATGCGTTGTGTAAAGACTTCGAGAAAGTCATGCAAAATAAATTCGAGATGAGTTCAATGGGATAAATGAAGTTCTTTCTGGGACTTCAGATCGATCAGTTTCCTGATGGAATCTTCATTCATTAGAAAAAGTATGTGCACGACGTTTGGAGAAATTCAATATGTCGAAATCATTACCATTGTCTACCTCATTAGCTCTCAATCACAGCATTGGACCAGAGGAAAAAGGAGTGAAGATTGATGAGACATTATATCGATCAATGAATGGATCATTAATGTACCTCGCAGCATCAAGGCCGAATATGTTGTATCCGACATGCCTCTGCGCCCGATATTAGTCAAGTCCTTGAGTGCCACACATGCTGATCGTCAAACAGATTCTATGATGCCTGAAGGGTTGCCCAAGCACCGACTTGTGGTATCCACGGAACGACGACTTCAACCTCGCTGGATATTCCGACTCTGATTTTGGGTGTTGCAAACTAAATGCTAAATCTACAACTGTTGGTTGCCAGTTCGTTGGCACACGATTAGTAATGTTGCAATGCAAGAAGCAAACCATGGTCGCTCTCTCAACTTGCGAAGCAGAATACATTTCAACTTCCAATTGTTCCTAGATTTTGTGGATACAACAACATATGAGAGACTATGGATTGTAGTTTCTTGATACGCCTATATATGTAGATAACAAGGCTGCCATTGACATTACTAAAAACCCGGTTCAACACTCTAGAACTAAACATATTGAAATTTAACACCACTTTATCCGTGATTACTACAAGAACAAAGTTGGTTAGATTGAAAAGATCCACACCGATTAACAAAAGGCAGATTCTTACACCAAACCGTTTGATCGGGCTAAATTCAAATATCTATTAAAACTTAACAGGATGAAAAAATCTAACATCAGGAGAGGATTTAGAGGTTGAATTCGAGGCGGATGACGAGTTGCCGTGATACTCACCGGTTTGTTAAGTTTTTAGTATTTCAAATTTCTTTAAAAAACAAAAATCCAAAAATATGTTTTTGATTTTAGGGGGAGAAATGTGGTGTGAAAAATACAAAAACATATAAAAATTTGAAAATGTATAAAAACATGAAAAAGACAAACACATTTTTCATGTAAAAAGAGGAAATGATAGTATATCAGTGGACTATCACACTATGCTAAATAAATGTAGTGTTAAAATGTTTAAACAGGTCTCACTAAGGATGTGCCAGAAGGCTTCGTACATTCAGTAGATTGACTCTGAGATATAAACGTAAAGAAAAACTTCTTAATTGGTGGGTTGACATCTCTTTGATATATGGTTTTAGTACACCGAAATTTCGTTTGAGAGATTGCGGATTCTGAGATACTAGGTCTTTATAGATAATTGATATCTAGGGTATTATACAAGTTCTTCTGATTTTACGTCAGCAATGTCCTAGAACTTGTAGAATACTTTTGCTTTAAATACCCACAACTGCATAAAAATGAAAGTATCAAAAACATCTGACAATTGCTGTAAAAAAGATTCCAAATTTGGAACACCACTTTTAAGTCGTGTCTTCATCTCTCTATCTTTATGGTGGTACTAACCTGAGCTCTCAAGGTCTCGCACAACCCAGATACAGATATCAGTTAGATATATTCACCTGTAAAATGAAATCCAGGGAATCTTGATATGGGAGTATATTCTGAGGTAGGAAACACAGTTAAGTCAATTCTAAAACATCTAATTAACGTATCTTAGAGCAATTGAGAAATGTGTAGAGGTTTAAGTGGTTCAGTATACTGACAATCTAAGTGAATTTGTTTGGAACATAAAATTTTCAAGATCAACGGTACTAGTGATATGTCTCAAAAACTAATATGATCCTCTAAAACAAACTCACAAAAAAATGTCTGTAAATATGTTTGTACATAGTTAGTTCATTTTATTTAAAAAACCCAAAAAAGATTTCAGTGTATTGTAGCATAAACTTTGAAAAATCAAAAATATTTTATTTCTATCTTAGTTTCGACAGCCGATGAGGGAAAGCGGATCTTCAAAATCCAAAGATGCTGAATACCGATAGAAATCCAGAGGATAACGGGTTGGAAGCTAATCTGAAATAAAAAATGTTTTGAAATGATTAAAAGTTCATTAATTTGAAACTTAAAATTGCCTGAAAACGTCAGTTTGTTCATAAAGTGTTCAACCAAGGTCATTAACTTGGACTTGGTAGGCAAATCAGTTAACCCGGGTCATTAACTTGGACTTGGTCAACTGAGTGGATTGTTAAAACTGGTTTTAATAAACGAGAAGTTGTTCTAAAGTGAGAAGTTCACTTCGCACGAACTGGAAAAGCCACTTCGCACGAAGTAAACAATTCACTTCGTACGAAGTGAAAACCTGGTCTATGTATAGTCACTTCGCACGAAGTGAATTCATAATCACTGTTTCATTATCTTTGTGCAAACTGAAGAATTTGCAAAGCTAGTAACGAAGTGCTGCCCAACTTTAGACTTGCATTGGTTGATTTGCACACCACGAACAATACGTAAGGTAGATTGAACGAGATTGGATCATGGATTGAACGAATTTGAGTGTTTTTGGTAAAACGGACTTATAATCTTAGATATAGGACGTTTTCATGGACCAAAATTAAAATTGAACATAAATCTAGGTAAATCGGCAATAGTAGAACATGTTAGAATCTTCAATTCCATCAAAAACTTGAAAAAATTTAATGTTTGTTCTTAACAGGTCTGTTCGCGCGAAGTAAAATTTACTTCGCACGAAGTAAATTTACTTCGCACGATGTGAAAATGTCTGTTGGTCAAGATGTATTATCTTCGCACGAAGTAAATGTCACTTCGTACAAAGTCACTTCGCACAAGGATATTTGATTTTTTTGTGAAATTTTCATCTAAATGTTTGTTTGTATTATGTTTTCAGGAAAAGAAGTCTAATTTCGAGCCTAAGCACAACATTTGTTGTGTACTCGACGAGATGATCCCAGAGATTAGCACCATTCAAAGAAATTCTGAAGTTTATGAACGAGTTGCCGATAAAGAAAGCTTTAACGGATCAACACAAGGCATACCGTTCCCACGTACAGAGATTCTGGGATCATGCGAAGTTCGTACATGAATTGAAAGCGATCAGATCATTCATAAGAATTGGCAATGAAGATAAAGAAGTATTGATTACAGAAACGTTGATACGGAGTGTGTTGGATTTCAAAGACAAATATGAGGATCCTACGATGTATTACGAGAAGATGTACAAAGGATGCTTCTACCGCATGGGATATAAAGGATTTGCGAACACGTCATTTAACAAAGCTTTTCTAGGCAAGCCGTATAAGTTTTTTGTTCATTCTATTATTGTCGCCTTAAGTCATCACGAAGGTGGATATGATGCTTGCTGGATTATCGTATGTGTATGATTACTGCTCTTACATTGAATCAGCCTAACAACTTTACAAGATTAATCTTCGAGCAGATGAAGGCGAATATCAAGAAAGACAAGTTTTTACAGTATCCAAGGTTTGTTCAGATGATGCTAGATGAACAATTTCCAAACCTTGTGAAAGATAAGAAAGATAAACTGGAACTGGATCACATGTCAGAGTTATCCTTAGTTCGATTGAACCAGTATCTGAAGAAGAAAACTGAGCCTGCTGCAAGAAAATCTTTGCAGCCATCAAAGAACAAAGATACAAGGCACCGCCTAAAGACAAATGGAGAAATCATGGAAGTAATTCGGATAATGAAGATGATCAAATGGGCGATTACATTCCAAAAAAGGGGTGTTTGGTACGAAAAAGAGGAGACGAAAAAGAAAAAGACTATTCCTAAGAAGAAAGCTCAAAAGAGAGAAAAAAAAGCTGAGACTTTATTGATAGACGAGGCAACAGACGAAGAGGTTGAAGTTAATGACAATGTTGAGGTCGAGACAAATGTTGAAGATGAGGTATTCTTTGCAACATCTGACCAAGAACGTGATAATATAAATATTGCTAACATTGCTACAGAAGCCGAAGAACAAGCGTTTGAATGCGATAATGAAGAAAGTTTAGATGGGAGCATAGAACTCGAGGCTAGAGCAGCAGTCGGGAAAGCCGAACAAAGAGAGCACATAATTGTTGGAATGTCTGGAACTGTTGAGTTAACCAGTAGTACGGGGTGGTAATACTAGGTTGACTAGCTAACCCTATAATTCCATAATAATACAACTTCAACTTAAAAAATAATCAAAAAGCACATAATTCTATGACCATAATAAAAAAAATAATCCAAAATATACTCCAAAAGTACTTGATTTGAACTTGGAACGCAACAATTAAATAGATAGATAGCCTTGATGGGATGTCTAGAATTGTTTGCAGCAAGCAACCAATGATCGCTAGGTTTTTCTCAACTCTTTGCCAAAATATGGAAGGTAAACCTTGGAATTATCAGTATGTTATTAAAAAATTTAAAATATAAAAATCAAATTTGTAGATTAACAAAATCAGTACGATGATTTGAATCAGTATTACAAGATTTACCATCGGCACATAACATTTACTGTTTGATAGTTAAACGGGCCATTTTCATACCGGGATCGAGCCCAACAGCTAGTATTCCAATATTATCGGCCGGTATGAACCTATACATAAAACATTGAGAACTATAAATGTAGTACGACCCTTTGAAGCAAATGTACAACCGACTATGGCATAAAAAATAAATAAAAAAGAAACTGCTGGGGCATGGAAAAACGTAGAACATTTGTTGACCGATTTGTTTTTGCATAGGAATTGGAACACTACACCTTACTAGTAGACACCGTTACAGTAGCACCAAAGAGGGGCGCCACCAGCTTGAACATGAGGAGGATTATGAAAGTGAAATAAAAGAAGGATGGGAGTGTTTATGGAATAATTTTGTAGCCAATCAAAATCCTCCGTTTAAAGGGACATCAAAACGTGACCATAATCAATGTTGGTCATACTTTCGAGTAATCTTCGACAAGTAAATAGATAAATAATCCAACAAAATCACATTTTTAAATAGAAAAATATTAATAATAAAAACGGAAATCATTATAGTTTACATTAAATAAAACTTCTTTTTCTGTGTGTTCAAAGAAAACATTTAGTTTAAATTATTTTCAAAAGTAGTGAATTTAACGTCCAAAAAATTTGTAATCAGATTAATCAATTGAATAAATAAATAATCCATATATACTAAATATAAAAAGAATTGAATACTTTACTGATGAGACTTTTGCAACACTTGACCAATCATTCGGAGCTCAAATCTCTTCACGGCTCCGGCTGCCTCCCTCATGGTGGTGTTCACGGAACATATTGGTTGTGTTCACGGGCTGCCTACACGGCTCTCGTCTCTCAGATATCGTCCCATGGTAATGGTTGTATGCGATCTTCCCCTCCATATTGTGTGTCGTTTTACCCTGAAAATTTTGCGACACGTGTACGCCTGTCGCAAATACGTTCCGTGGTTGAATGGCATATTTTCGATCTTTTCTGATTCCTCTCTTTGTATCCCTGTATACCAACTTCTCGATCCCCCATTTCCTCCATGTAAATTTTAAATATACGAATTGACTTCACACTATTGTTGAATCATTCAAGATGAGTAATAATTGGATAAATGATGATGTGACTATAAAAATTTCGCAGCTTCAAGCATTGGTATAACGTTAAAATCATGATTGTAAAACAAGGTCTCCAAGGTCGAGTAAGCCCCGAGTAGTCTCTACAAGGTAGGCTGCCAAGGCGACTTTCTTCAACTCCGACTAATTACTCGCAATCGATCAAATGCGGTCAACAACAGCCAAAATCGGATTTAGTAGGTCAACTCAGTCCGAGTTTGACTTCAAATAAAATAGAACATAATTTCTATGTCTATCATATTAAAGCATGAATATTAGCTTCACGTATTTTGTTATAAATATTAGTAAATTTATGTTATTTGACATATATTTAATTTACGAAAACTAATTCTTTATAATTTGACATGTCTGAATACTCCCCGTGTCCTTTTTGCCTAGACCGAGTATCCTCAACTCTCCAGTTAACCAACTAAGGAGCACTTAGTGACTTTTGCAACCATGATTAAAATATAGCCGTCTAATCCCGTCTAGCCCATCTGAACCAAATACATTAATATTATTTAATGTAAAATATATAACAAATAATAATTTTGAAATTGATTGAATTGTATTTATTTGACTATGAAAAGTTTGAGATCGAGTTTAATGGGTATCACACCGAGTAGTTTTGGACACTAAAAAATCATAGACAATGATCCCAGGTATCTACGGGAAACCTACAATCATATAAACAATGATGTTTTTTAAACAGAAATAAACAATAATTAATCAAGTATCCTAGATATAGTAACAATGAATGTGAGATATAACAAATATAATAACACTCCCAACATATGAACGGGATATGAAATTTTGTTATTTAGCTACAAAACAAATCACAACCTTCCAAATTCGCATATGATCCCGGGAAGGAACCATCTATAACGAACACCACATGATATAAATCCAAAAATTCAATCAACAATCCGATAATTTATGCAACACGTTCATGTTACCTAACTCACAATAATCACGTATCATGAGGTTTCAGAGCCCATAAGGTTTCTACTGAATATATTTACTTTTTTTTTTTCATAAGAGCTGCCTTATGTATGATTATCCTCGCCCGATTAACCAAGTAAAATGGTATGAATCGTACCTGTAAATTTTGGCAGCATTATCATCAAGGTAGCAGAGCTTGTTAGACATGGTTCTTTGTTCATTGGTGAACTGTGTGTACGCAGAGAGCGAATCCGTAACCGTTTTGATAGTGAGATTGTTAGGAACATGGATAAATTCATCTACATCGAAGAAAAACATACATTTAGTCATATATCTGTATCTATGCAAGCAATCATTCACGATCATAAACTGATTATGATAGTATCCATCTCCTCCTCCTTCACATCCTGCAACGTTCCATAACGAACTTCGATCCACGGCCGTAAAACCTCCATCACTTCCGGATGAACACCTCCAGCCGTCGTATATCACGGAATGTGACTTCTCTCCGAACAAATTCACGTGGTAAGATATCTATTCACGGACTCTCTGAGGACTCAGGTTCCCGTACAATGGCGATCCACAATATAAATACTCGTATTTTGGTGGATCATGGAATTCCAAACGGTTGAAACTTCCCGGAGGTTCTGCCAATGCTTCAATGGCGTCCGTACCAGTAGAGGTAGAGGCGTGGACGATTAATCGTCCACCAGTTACGTCGTGCCCCACGGGAAACGGAAAGGTGCAGTTGATTACCACGACAGTGTAGACACGCCCGTATCCCCAATCAGGGAGGATTTTGTAACCCGCTACCCTCATATTTGCCGTCTGGTTTTGTGGAATCCATTGGCATAAGTAACTCGGTTTTGAGAACAGATGTAGAGGTTTCGAGGATAGTACGCGGACATGAGAACGAAATTGTAGGCCGCGCTGCCATAGCCGTTGAAGCTTCTCTTAACTGCACCAGGAGGTTTTGTAGGAGTACAGTTGGTAAAACACTTTTAAATGGTAATGAGAAAAAATTACAAGGAAATTAATAATATAGAATGCTTTAAGTTAATTCACAATACAGAAAAATGATTACGAACTAGCTAAAAGAATGTTGTAATCGAACTAACCTTGAAGACCACAGCTTCCGGTTTCTCAGGTTCTCCGGATGTAATGACAGTGGTTGTAAGGCGCTCTACGGCGGAGGAGGACGGTGGTGGAAAGGAGGAGGCGCAGCGAGTGAGATCTTCAACGGAGGAAGGGGATAATTGAAACAGAGCGACGAGAGAAAACAGAAACAGAATGGCGGATAATAATAACTTAAGATCAGCTGGACAATTCCAAACGAGACCAACGAACATCTTAGGGTTAGCGATTGGAAATTGTTCATCGTCGTCTTTGGCCATTAGAGAATTGATGAATGGAGAAGAATATGATGATGAATGGAGAATTAGTGTTATGGAAGTATCATACTCAAACAAAACACCCAACAAACCACCAGAAATAAAAGCAAAAGTGTTTTTGGGTGTGTGTGGCAGCGTAGCAAGATTTTTAAATTTTAAAGGAAGAATATGTTATAAAAATTAATATTTATAATATTTTTTTTGGACCCGTTTTAATCAAGTTAATATTTATAATAATTCTTTGGACCCGTTTTAATCAATAATGTATGAGGGTAAAACATTTTAAGATATCTAAAAAAATACGAACTCTCTTAATTTAGGGTAGAAGGGGCACTTCCCAAATAGGGAGTTGTAAACTTTGTTTTTAACCAATAATATCATGTTATGTCAACTCACCATTCCACTATCTATTTTGCACTCAATCACTAGGGGTGCTCAAACACATGGGATGTTTGATTTTTTTTATATTTTTTATTTTTAAAAATTATGCATTAATAAATAAAAACATATTTTAGACAAAATAAAACTTTAAAATATAAAAATACATTTAAAACTCGTATACCTTCTCCCTTGTAAGCATATTAGTTTTGAGAAAGGCATACAGCCATACACAGTTTCACAATCTTATACCTTCTCCCTTGTTTAGACTAGCTCATTTCTAGACTAATATAAATTTTCTTCTCTAGTTCACTAGCAAAGATCTGCAGAGAAACACAGAAACAATTTGCCAAGAATAGCATAATGAAGATCAAAGAACGAGCAACCAGGAAAAAAAGTAACAGATAAGTTGTTAACAAAGAATTGTTCAACATAGAGAACATATATGGCAACAGAGATTCCCCAACTTGATTGAAGCCGAGGCAACGCAAAAAGGCAGCAACAGCCTTGGTCCACTTCTTTGTCTCGGTGAGCATTCACCGAATTGGTGACTCACCGAATGCGATTTGGGGAGCGGCGGCACATTGAACGATCGGTAAAGTGAGTTACCAAGGGGTCACCGAATGTGCCCCTTCCACCCTTATAGATACACTCCTAAAATGTAGGTAAATTGTTCTTTTAAATACTAATTATATTTAAATCCCTAATCTTATTACATTAAGTCCTTGAGTTTTAACAAAATTATGGATAGTTAATTACATTTTCCGCCCTCCACAACAAACTTATAATTATTTTGCGCATTCATGTCATTTCTTATAAACTATAATATTTTAAAAAAATCTAGAGGCGCCATGACGACTTACTTATTTTTGTCGACGTTTCAGTAGTTATCTTGGTCAATATTGACATGCGGATTAAAACGTACAAGTAGACGATTCATTAGTGTACAAGTGATTATAACAATGTGTCCTATCACATTTCAACATGCTTGAGACTCTCTATGTTGTTATCATTATTATTATATTATAAGGCATGAAATAAGAGCATTTTAAGATACCCAAAAGATAAAGAACTTTTTTTGCTTTAATGTACAACCCAAAATTTAGGTATATTAGTCTTTCAAATACTAATTACACTTTAATTTACTTATCTTAATTACATTTTATCTCTAACAAAATTATAGAAAATTAGTTATTAGTTATACTTTTTCCCACCTAAAAATTATTTGTCCTTTAATTTAATCCCATTATATCTTTTAGACTATATTGTTTTAAAAACACTCGAAAGTACCATGATTATCTACTATTTTTCTCGACGTTTCGATGTTTGTTTTAGTTGATGTCGACATGTGGATTAAAATGTGCAAGTAAGTAATACATTAGTGTACAAGAGATTATAGCAATTAAAAAATTAATATTGTATTTTAGAAAACCTAATACCGAATAAACTTAAGCTAATATGATATGGTATGCTATTCTAATTTTAGTAAATGTTATTTAAAAATAGAGTTATATGCCTGGTTGGCCCTTATGGTTTGAAGATATTGCAGACTTGGTCTCAGTGCTTTAATAATTACATAGTCGGTCCCAATAGTTGCAATTTTCGCACTCTGATGATCCTGATCATTAACCTATGTTATGTTTTCTAGTTAAGTTAGTATTAAATGACCAAAGTACCCTTAATTATTAAGGAATCAAAAATAAAAACAGTTTAATTCAAACATATTTAATCTTTGTAGGTCCCACCCCACTTCTTCTTCTACCCTAAACCACCACCAACACTACCACTCACCCCACCTCCCTTCACCATCCACCATCACTACCACGAACTCTACAAACCGCCACCACCATATGCTTCATCTTCAATGTTCACCTCGTCCTATCATTAACGACCACCAACAAACCCTAACACCATAACCATCATGATTCACGCAACCCACCCTGCTCAGAGAAACGGTCCGACCACGCAACCCACTCCGTTATGAGAAACTATCTGACCTCCGACGAGAAACACCACTACCATCATGATTCACCACCATCTGCATGCCGACCTGCTGTTGAAGACAATAACAAAACCGATAAATTGTCTGACCTTCAACGAGAAACTTGTGATTCCTATTTTAAGCCGCTACAACAAAAAGGGCATCCAACGCTGTGAATCTGTCTGCTCCCGTAGGTTTTTATTTATATATTTTTCTTTTTTTACTTTACTGATCAAAAATTGAAAAGTTGTTTATTCTTTAGATTCTTTCCGTATGCAACTTAGTTACTTGAAAGTTTATGCCTTGAAACTCAAATACTTTATTGTTCATTACTTAATTGTTCATAATTAGAAGCTACATATTTTGATTTGAATGTTTATTTCTGTTGACTACATTAATTGGGTTATAAGTGTTGTGCGTGTGTGTGGTGGGCATACGAGTTTGTGAATGTGGTGGGGTTGGGTGGTGGTGGTGGGCGGAGTCATCGGTGTTACGAAGGAAGAACACGGTGGCGACAGGAATTGCTAGTAGTGGTGGTTTGGGGAGGTGGCGGTGGTGGGTGGCTTTAAAGGGTGGAGTGGGGAAGAAGAAGGGTGGGATGGGTGGGGCCCATTTGTTTCTATTTGTTTTTTTAATCTGAAGGGTAAAATATACATTTTGCACACACTTAGCTGGAAAACTTAACATGGGTTAGTGATAAGGATCCCTTGAGTGCGAAAAATACAATATCTACAAACCAAAGGGACCAACCACGCATTTAACTCTTAAAAATATGAACAAAAGGATACCACATTGACTTCTTTCAATAACAAATATGGTACGGTTTAGTTGGTTTTATTATAGATTTTTATTTAATGCAAAAGTTTCTATTACATTTCGGTTCAAAAAATTTTAAAACTAAAACTATTTTCAATTATTTGATTAAACATTTTCGATACACTTTAGTTAAATATCAACAAAACTTCCTAATATAGGGTTTAGTGAAATTTCAACAAAAACATCCTAATCTGAGGGTGACAAAACTTTTTTTAAATATCAACTAATTTCCCACTTAAAGTGATGGCAGAATTTTATAGTTAGCCAATTGGAACTCACTTTTAAAATTATCAACTAACTACCCAACTTAAACGGATGGCAGAATTTTATAGTTAGCCAACTGAAACTAATTTTTTAAAATTTAAACCTAAAGTGCCCTACGCTTTAAAGAAAAATGAAACCTCAATTCAATCGCTACACATCGAAGTCCTCTTCAACGCCAAATCCACTTCAACCTTTTAACACTAATTCAATCGCTACACACCGACGGGCTCAATTTGACACGTTCTCCATTGTTCACCAAATTGTGGGGAATACGTCATTAATGCTCACTCAATACAACGTCTATGAAGTTCAAGAACATTGCAACAACACCAGTAAGTCATCAAAACTGAACCTATATGTCACACCCCGTATTTTCAACCAAACACGGTGGGCCCGGGTGAGAAATGTCGTGACGTAAGTTGATATCGTCATAGTCAATTAAACACAGCACAACGGAAGTCTTGGAGTTTAAATTACTATTACAAACCAAATGTTCAAAGTACGAAAAAATAATATACAGACGACTTGTAATGAAAGATCCACAGGCGGATCGTAAGATGTACAAAATGTATAACAGACTATGGGCAGATCTAAGGATTTGCAAGACCTCTTATATCACTACCGAGCAGCTTCCAGCCAATTTCGTATTGTACCTGTAAGCTTAGGGCTTTTGAAAATACGTCAGCTTTCGCTGGTAAATACACCCGACTGACTCATTTTGAAAACATTTTCAAAATTAGATTTATGTGCACAGGACACAAATCTTTTATAACTTGGGAAAGTCAGTGTTGTAACCTTGTTAGCAGCTTTACATGTTTGTCAATACATATGGGGCCTAGTACAGATACCCAGACATGATTAACGTACACACCACTTATGAACCCATGAAGGAGTTATCCCCAACTTGTGGGTAAAAATAATTTAGCATTCGCATCTGTCGAGTGTGTGCCTACACCCCGTGCTTTGGTCGTGGCCATTAACTAATGTAATGAGCCGAGGATATCCAGGACACGGTCGTTAACCCCCAATGTTTAAGTTATCAAACAAAACTGATCAAAACGGAATATGCGGATTTACTAGCCACAATCCGGTATTTGATTGATCCCATTTCCGACCAAGCGGTAATAATTTACCGTAACCCAAGCCCGTATAGGGATAATAAGTTAAGAGTATTTACCTGAGCTAGTCTTGATTTTAAATATGCAAGATTTAATATTCTCAGCCGTATTCAAAACGAAATAAGTGCAGATAGCATTTACTGGAAGGCTCTAGTCTAGATTATGGCATAGGCTAACCAATTAAAATGCTAACGGTCTTAATTTAAGTCATAGACTTAGACTGACTAGCGTAATGGATCAAAAATGGTTACGCTAGATTAAGCGATGACCGGATAGAATGTAGTTTAAACCCAACAAGTACTTAAGACTTGTATAATATGGGTAAACAATTAACATTCTGGAATTTGAGATTAAAATGATAAGGTTAAACCCGTTTCCGTTAATTTTCATAAACTAGTTACATATACTTAACCGTATGCATATAAGCGATATCTGGTAACCGGATGAGTCGTGAACAAGTTCTATATGTCATTAAACTTTAAATAAGTTGTAATATCAGTAGGATATCAACTTATATGCCCGAAAAGGTTTTGAAATGAAATTATGCCTCATAAGGGCGTTTTGGTAATTATATGTCGTATGAAAGGAACTTGCATGTACTCTGATGTTATGATCATAAACATTCTAGAAAATACTTAATTTTGTGATATGTTATCAGTAAGATGTCACACATAAGCGTGATTTACAGTTTAAGACCAAACTATGCACCAAAAGGGCATTTTGGTCATTTAAAAGTATAGTTTACGATATTATACTAAAATTAGTTTATGATCATAATATTAACATCATAATATGTTAATTACATTATCATATTAGTAGCTAATTCATTTGCAAGTTCATTGTTGATTAAAACCTTGTTTTTTGTAAAAAGGGTATTTTAATCAAAGATTGACATTTTACGGAACTTGTGCATAAACTCAGATTATGATTATGATCATGTAATATAACCTCATAGGTTTATGCTACATTGTATTACGATCATAATGTGACCTTAATTCAGAAGTTAACTAATCTAAGTCGGGTCAGAGTCGAAAGTCAAAACAGAAGTCAAGCTTCACGACTTTCGGTTGCGAACCGACTCTAGGACTGAAATTGATGGATCGAACATGTTCCCACATGTTCTAATGATTATTACCAACTTGTTTAAGTGTCAAAAACTTGTTTATAACATGTATAAATTCAGATTATTATATTTATGAAATTTGACCTGTTTGACTTTTTAAAACATAAACTTTGACCCGTCAATTGACCTAGTAAACGTGATCCTTAGGAGGTGCCCTTTTAAGGGCACCTCCTAATGGTCTTAACCGAAAGTCAAGGCATTTGTCGAAAATGCTTGACTTTTGGCTATTAAAATCCTATAAAAAGAAAAGAGCAGGGATAGAACACTTACAATGATCCAAAGGAAACTTAGAACTCAAAGGGAAGCTCCTAAATGGTCAGGAACTTCCAAGAGTGTAATAGAAAGGAGAAGAACTGAATGAGCAAAGAATGAGGTGAACTAGTGGGCTATTTATAGTGCAAGGAGGTGTGTGAAGATGAAGCCAGGTGTTAGAGGTGTTCTAGGATCATCACAAGTGTCTAGAAAGGTTTTAAGAGCCGCAAGAGTGTGGCATTTTGCAGGAGAGGTGGCATCTTGACAGAATTTTGGGGTTTTGACACTTTTAGTCCCTCAAGAATAGTTTTGTGGATTGTCATGAATTGTCCCTTGACTTATATCCAATGACATAATGATACAACTTGGTCTTTTCATTCAACACGAGATGTATTGAAGAAGAGTACGAATAACCAAACTTTAACGGGTGTCACACTAGGTGTTCTTACGACTTATAAGTGTTTACTAGCTTAAACGTGAAAGATACTAATACTTATGGTTTCATGGGTTAAATTACCCCAGCTAGTAAGTTTAGATGTTCGGTGAAGATGTGTGATACTCAAGAATGGTGAATTATAAGATATCACCTTAACCGGGAGTCGTTCGGGTCGAATGACTTATTTATGCAAGGAAAATGTAATAATAAAGTCTAGGGACCTTAGGGTTAATAGTTGAAAGTTAATGGTGTAAAAGTGAAGTTCTAGTGACTCCCTTAAGCTACGGTTGCCAGACCGTAGCTTACGGTTAGTTATAATTTCTAACCAGAAAGTCTGGACCACAGGCTACGGTCCGTAAGCTACTGTCAGGTTTAATTTTTTTTTTAGATTTATGGATTCGTTTAAGGAGTTGAGTGGCTAATTCATTTGAGGTATTATTCGAGGGCATGAACACGTGTCAGTTTATTACCGAATAAGAATTTTACAAGGTGTTACATCCTCACCCCTTAAAAGAATCTCGACATCGAGATTTTATTCAAAAAGATGGGGGTACTTTTGTCGCATAGTGGACTCAACCTCCCATGTATACTCGAAGCCTCGAAGGGCATCCCACTTAACCTTTACAATAGGTATAAACTTCCTTCGGAGCTTTTTAACCTGTCGATCCTTGATCGAAATTGGTTTCTCAGTAAACCTCAGGTTTTTATCAATTTGCACATCTTGATGTGGCATTGCTAGCGTCTCATCGGCTAGACATTTTTTTAAATTAGATACATGGAACACATCATGGATTCCACTAAGCTCCTCAGGCAGCTTGAGCTTATAAGCTACAGAACCGACACATTCGATTACCTCGAATGGTCCAATATATCACGGGCTTAACTTGCCATTCTTTCCGAAGCGCATCACACCTTTCCAGGGTGATACCTTTAATAATGCTTTGTCCCCTATTTGGAACTTAAGAGGTTTTCGCCTCTTGTCTACATAACTTTTCTGCCTATCACGGGCAGCTTTGAGACGATCACGGATTTGCATTATCTTATCCGTGGTCTCTAAGACAATCTCAGGTCCTGATAGTTGGGCTTCCCCAACTTCAGCCCAACAAACAGGCGTTCTACATTTTCTCCCATATAAAGCTTCAAAAGGAGCAGCCTTGATGCTTGTATGATAACTATTATTGTAGGAGAATTCTATTAGGAGTAAGTGGTCATCCCAACTTCCACCCAAATCAATTACACATGCTCTAAGCATGTCCTCCAAAGTTTGAATAGTATGCTCACTCTGCCCATCCGTCTGTGGGTGGTAAGCCGTACTAAAGTTCAATCTTGTGCCTAAAGATTGTTGGAAACTTTTCCAAAAGTGAGATGTATATCTAGTATCTCTATCGGATACAATAGATACCGGCACACCATGTAGGGACATAATCTTGTCCACACATAGCTTTGCCAATTTATCAGAATTATAAGTCTCTTTAATTGGCAAGAAATGTGCTGACTTGGTCAGCCTGTCCATAATGACCTAAATCGTGTCATTGCCACGTTTGGTCTTAGGTAACTTGGTAATTAAATCCATAGATACCATTTCCCATTTCCAAGTGGGAATTTCAAGCTGTTGTAGGAGTCATGACGGTTTCAGATGTTCAGCTTTAACTTGCGAACACGTTAGACATTTAGCTACATAAGTGGCCATGGATTTCTTCAAACCCATCCACCAATAGTTCTTTTTCAAATCTTGATACATCTTGTCACCACCTGGGTGAAATGAGTATCTTTAACTATTTGCTTCTTGGAGGATTAGTTCTCTAAGTCCTCCAAAGATTGGAACCCGGATTCTTTCATGAATCTAAGGATTCCATCATTTCCAGGCGTTAACTGATCGATAGTTCCGCCTAATCCCTCATTAGGAATATTAGCCTCTAATAGGGATTGCTTTTGCGCATCTAATAACTTCTCATTCAAGCTATTTTTGAGCTCAATGCTCTTGGCGTTAATCCTAATAGGCTTAACTCTTTCCTTGCGACTTAAGGCGCCAGCAACGACATTTGCCTTGCCGGGATGATAGCGAATTTCACAATCATAATAATTAAGCGTTTCCATCGAGCGGCGCTATCGCATGTTCAAATCCTTTTGATTGAATAGATATTAAAGACTCTTATGGTCAGTGTATATAATACACTTCGTACCATATAAGTAATTTCTCCACAACTTAATTGCAAATACAATAGCACCTAATTCCCAGTCATGGGTGGTATAATTCCTTTCGTGCACCTTTAGTTGTCGTGATGCATAAGCAATCATTTTTCCTTTTTGCATTAGCACACAGCCCATGCCAGTGTGCGAGGCATCACAATAAACAACAAAGTCCTCAATACCCTCAGGTAGAGATAACACAGGAGCATTGCTCAACTTGCGTTTCAGAATCTCAAAAGATTCTTTTTGTTTTGGACCCCAGTCAAACTTGACATTCTTACGGGTCAAGGTAGTTAAAGGAGTGGCTATCCTCGAAAAGTTCTCAATGAACCTCCTATAATAACCGACCAATCCTAAGATACTACGAATCTCCGATGGAGTTTTGGATACTTCCCAATTCATTATGGCTTCTATCTTAGCAGGATCCACTTAGATACCACACTCACTTACAACATGTCCAAGAAATTGGACTTCCCTAAGCCAAAACTCGCACTTAGAGAACTTAGCATAAAGCTTCTCTTGTCTTAGCAATTCTAGGATGCACCGAAGATGTTTCTCTTGATCATCTTGATTATGAGAGTAGATAAGTATGTCGTCTATGAAGACATTGACAAACTTATCTAGGTACGGCTTGCAAACTCTATTCATGAGATCCATGAATGCTGCAGGTGCATTTGTGAGCCCAAAAGGCATCACCAGAAATTCGTAATGACCATAACGGGTCATGAAGGCAGTTTTGGGAACATCCTCGTTCCTAACCTTCAATTGATGATATCCTGACCTTAAGTCGATCTTAGAGAAGTAACTAGCCCCTTGAAGTTGATCGAACAAGTCATCGATCCTGGGTAGAGGATAACGATTCTTGATCGTTATCTTATTTAGTTCACGATATTCAATGCACATCCGCATTGAACCGTCCTTTTTCTTAACGAAAAGGATATGAGCTCCCCAAGGTGAGGAACTAGGCTGAATAAATCTTTTTTTCTAAAAGTTCATCTAATTGCATTCTTAATTCCTTCATCTATGTCGGTGGTAGCCGATACGGAGCTCTTGCAACAGGTGCTGCTCCTGGTAGCATGTCAATCCTAAACTCCACTTGCCTATCTGGAGGTAGACCTGGTAATTCCTCAGGGAAAACATCAGGATATTCTGAGATAACTGAAAGGTCTTCAATATTCGGCTTAGGCTCATTGATAGTGATTTGTGCCATGTAAATGACACAACCTTTGTAACATCCGTAAAAAACCGGATTTACCAAACCCGCTTCTTTTATTAACCGAACAACCAGTTAAAAATTTCGTTGCATATTTAATGCTCAAATAAATTTTAAACGATACATAATTAATAAGTATATTAGAATATAAAATTTATATTTGAAAATGTATTAAAAATAGTGGAATAAAAATAAAATGCTGAAGTCGGGTTTCGAACCCGGGTCAGCCAGAAGCAAAGCCTTAACTCCCATCCTTCCAACCGCTCCGCCACTTGTGATTTTTGTTTACTTATTGAAACAATTAATACATAAAATAAATCTGAAAATCAAACCCAGTTACACAGCGCGCCCAAATCCGCTGACGCCGGAAAATCCGACGATTTCGCCAATCATCGTCGGTTACCTTTGACTTAACGTAAGTATTAACAACGACATCGGTTATAACCGATGTCCAGTCCGCGACATTAGTCATAACCGCCAAAAAATTTTGACCAACGAATCAAGATGGTAATCAGACCAAATTCGTCGATGTTCTTCCCTATAAATACACCCTCTAACCTCTGATAACCTTTTCGCTCACAATCACACCAATTCTTGACGTAATTTCACTCGCCGGAAAATCTCTGCAAGTCACCGGAAAACCGAGATTTCATCTACACGGTAAATACCTCGACTTTTTCTGTTTCAATCCGTTGTTAGAATGTTACTAACTTCAATCCAACCATCAGAATCTATTTCAGACGATGTTGCCGGATTTTCTGTTTTCGCCGGAAAACTTCTGAAAGTTCCAGAATCTCGCTGTTTGCCGGTATGATCATTCAAACCTACTGATAATCGTTACTCAGTAGTTCAATTCACATCTAATCCCTCCAAACTGTTAATTGATCCTAACAGCCGAAGGTCACCAAAACAGAGCCGACGAGCTTCGCCGGATTTCTCAAGAAGACAATCTGTTCGGTACAATCAATCCCCAAACCTTTTCTGTTCAATACATTACGATTGCTCATAATGTTCGTTAACCGAATTAAACAAGAAACAGTTAGTTAACCGATGTCTGGGTTTTGAACGAAGAAGACGAAGTCATGTATGTTATAAGATTAATTAAAATCGGTATTATAAACAGTTTAGACACACAGTCCAGCGGTGGACTGTGTGCAAACAATATGCATACGTCCCGAGTTCGATCCTTGACACACGCACCTTCGCTGTAATAAAATGTCCTTTTTTTTAAACTTAACCGGATCCACAACAGTAAGATGTTAAGTATAATAAAAACCAGAATATTTACCAAGTTAGACACACAGTCCAGCGGTGGAATGTGTGCCAAACTAAACCACAGGTCCCGGGTTCGAGACCTGTGGAGAGCACCGAGTCGATACATTAAATCCTTTTTAAAATAAATGATTTTCGGATTAACTTAATTAGTGTATAAATATGATTAAAAACATAAATATTTCGGGTTAGACACGTAGCTCAGTCGGTAGAGCTGCTTGCACGCGTACGGGAGGTCACGAGTTCGAACTTCACTCAGTGCAACTATATAACCGACCGAACCGGTCAACGGTCAACGGTCAAGTCAAAAAGTCAACATTTTTTTATTTTATTTATTTATTTAAATTAAAAATCAATTAAAAATACCTAAAAATAACATTTTTAAAGTTAGAAAATAGCCTTAAACTCACAAAAATATATCCAAAAAATCCTATTAAAATTGTTAATAAAATCCATTTATTTACCTTACTTTTTCGTTATTAATTAGGTTAGTTTTTCCTCGTCGATCAATCCTCTAAACTCGTGCGCATTCAACATCATCAACCGAACGCACCCAATGTGAGTGAATCTTACAACTCCCCTTTTTATTACACGTTTTGGGGTGTATCAGTGTCACTTAAACTAATTCGTTTATTCAAACTCGTGCCATACCATATTATGATTTAAACTTAGAATGTAAATATTGTTTGTAGTTATGTATTACATATTGTCAAGTTGTATGCAAATTATTTGTTAGGCCCATCAGTTCCTTGTGGGAGACGAGTTAACAACGCGTGCCTTAAAACTCATTCATTAGGCCCATCAGTTCGTAGAACAACGCGTGCCTCAAAACTCATTCATTACGCTCATCAGTTCCTCGTGGGAGACGAGTTGAACAACGTGTGCCTCAAAACAATCTATTATTGTATGTGTGTGCATTATTTAACATTAAGTGATTTGTGAATAAGTTTACATCTATATTTACTCATATGTGGTTACGCACTTTATTTTATAATCAATTCAATAAACTTGTTTAAATGTTTTTCATAGGATTCACTCGCCAACTTTTGGTTGATCCAAAAACCATTTTACACATGATACAGGTGAACAGGATGAAGCAAGGAAAACATAGGAAATGCCTTAGAAGAAAATAATGAAGTCTAACAAGATGTGTGGAACATGTTGTAACTATGATTGTATGAACTTCTTTAAATTGTAATAATAAATATGAAACATTATAATAAATATCATGAGCTTTGATGAAAACCCAATCATGCCCCGATCACCTTTTCCGCTGCGGGTCGGGGTGTGACAGATTGGTATCAGAGCTTTTGACTATAGGGATATAGGATAGGTTATTAGATGTAACATTTGTAAAAAAACGGGTTTTCAAAACCCGCTCCGTTTTGTAATCGAATATCAAGTTATAAAAGTCACGTTGAATATTTATGATTATTTTGATTTAAAATGAAACATAATTAATAAATAAACTAAACTATAAAAATTATATTTGATAAAAAGTTAAAACAAAATAAATAAAAAAAATATGTTGCTGCCGGGACTCGAACCCGGGTCAGCCAGAACTGGATCCAACGACTTAACACACACTTGCATCACCACTCCGCCACTTTGTGTTTTCTGTTATCTCTAGGAAACAAATGAGATTTATACACAAACTCGGTTAAACCGGTTGCGCCAACTGAGAAACGGAAATCGGCAAATCAATCGTCAAATCGCTTATTTACTCGCACATTCAGTTTATAACCGATGCACCGACGATTTTTAATCAAGTCGGAATTGATTGAGCATCAAGTCTCATCATTATCGGTTTTTATAACCGAAAAGTAATCAAGTTCAGATTACTTCAACTCAAGACCACTCTCGCGACTCAGAAATATCATACCAGCATCCCATTTCACTTTCGTCACATTTTCAGACCGTCAGAACGTCTAAATCAACTCGCCGGAATTTTCTACAAAAGTCGCCGGAAAACCGTATTCATCCTCAAACGGTAAATCTTTCAATATCATTGTAGTTCAACAATTGTTAGACTATTTCTAACTTAAACCTCTCAATTGAAATCGAATTCAGGCGCTGTATTCAACTAATTCCAGTTCGCCGGAACTTTCCTGAAAGTCTTTATTTCCGTCTGTGAAACGGTAAGGACCTTCAATCCCGCTGTTAACGTTTGATTATCACTTCAATTCCATGATTGACTAATCAAAACAGTTAATTGTCTTGTTCAGTTGAAGAGCATAAAAACAGGGACCGACACATTGCCGGAAATCTGAAATAAACGGTTCATCGGTATGTTCACCTCTAATTACCGTCTCTGCCATTTCATTTAAGCTTTAAGAATGTTTGTAAATCTTAAAAACAAGGAACGGATTAGTGAATCAGTTGACTGTAATTTGAATGAAGAAGAAGAAGTTAATTAAGTTATAAGTTTATTTAAAACCATTAAAATGAACGGGTTAGACACACAGTCCAGCGGTGGACTGTGTGCAAAACATATACGCATGTCCCGAGTTCGATCCCTGCTACACGCACTCCTTATGTAATAAAATGCCTTTTTGTTTAAAAATTAAACCGGGTTAACTCAGTTAGTTGTTAAGTATAATAAAAACCGAGATAATAACCAGGTTAGACACACAGTCCAGCGGTGGACTGTGTGCAACATTAAGTCACACGTCGCGAGTTCGAAACCCGTCACTGGCACCGGTTTGTTGAATTAAAATGTTTTTGCAATTAAAAGAATCTCGGTTAAACTCAATAAGTATATAAATATAATTAAAAACAAGATTATTTCGGGTTAGACACGTAGCTCAGTTGGTAGAGCTGTGTGCACGCGTACGGGAGGTCTCGGGTTCGAGCCTCACCCGGCGCAAACTATGTCACTGACCGAACCGGTCAACAAGTCAACAGGTCAACGGTCAACGGTCAACGCAAAATAAACAATTTTTTTATATTTTTATTTATTTAATTTAATTTAAAAATCAATTAAAAATACTTAAGAATAACATTTTTAAAGATAGAAAATAGCCTTAAACTCACAAAAATATATCTAAAAAGTTCATTAAAATCCTTAATAAAATCCACTCATTTAATATATTTTTCCGTTATTATTTAGGTTAGTATTTCCCGTTGTTCCGCTCATCTAATTCGTGCGCATCTCACCATCTCCAATCCAACGCACCCAATGTGAGTGAATCTTTACAAATTCCCCGTTTTAATCACGTTTTGGGGTGTATCATGTGTCTTGTTATATATATTATAATTAAACCATTGTGCATACATAATATCATGAACATGTGTATTTAGTTTGTTTCTGTTGTGTAGTTATTGTTGGATGCAATTTATTATTTTCAGTATATGCAATTTCATAGGCCGCCGCTCCCCATTACATTATGAGCGTTGAGCATGTTCCCCATTTCATTATGAGGTTGAACCTAGCGTGCCCACATACGATCGGCTCCGTTTGATTGAGCCTTGATCGCACAGACATTTTCATTTTCATACATGCAATACGATCGGCTCCGTTTGATTGAGCCTTGATCGCACAGTTCATTTATGTTATTTATCGTATGTTGTTGGTATGTTAATGTATGCTATCATACGTTATTGTATGTTATAGTTGTGATTGCTATTTGCCACTGCTTGATTATTTACATTTGCTCATTTATGATTATGCACAATTTTTCATTGATAAACTAACAAGTAATTCATTAATAAATGTTTATCTAATAAGGTTCACTCGCCAACTTATGTTGACCCAAAACCCCCCATTTTTACACATGATACAGGTGAACCAGCAGCAGCTAGGAACACATAGGATTGGACTAGAAGAATAAAATGATTTAGAGTTGGGATTGTTATGTTTGGTTTATTTCTTTGTATTGTATGAACATGTTTGGATATTTGGAAATGTAACTTTGACTTTATTAATATGAAACATATTAGTAAATGTCATGAGCTTTGGTGATAACCCAATTATGCCCCGACTCTTATTCCGCTGCGGGTCGGGGTGTGACGGATTGGTATCAGAGCCATGACTATAGGGATATAGGATAGGTTATTAGACCCTTAGAGCCTATACTATAGTCGATTAGAAACTTATAAGATTTTTGTGTGTTTACATGCCAAATTTCATGATGTTTATATGTTTTATGTTAAATGTTACATTTAATATTATGCAAGCATGTTCATAAGTATGTATTATTATATAATGCTTATCACGAATCATATACTCATAACATATCACATCCATGAAAGCACACACCACATCATGATTGCGTTTACAATGATTTTTGTGTTTTCAAATCTCATCAAAGTGAGTTCTCATGACGGGCATGTAGTAACTGGAAGGGTACCAGTACCGGTAGTCGGAACGTCCTGTCTAGGCTGGCATTCGTATAAATCCAAAATAAAGGACCAGTTTGCCTACCTGGGGACTAACGATGAGAGTACGAAGTACCTATTAGGCCAAAGCATGCTATACCAAACGTCGTGTGAGCTAACCCCACTTTGAGTTGTCATTGTGTCTACACCTGGACACGTTCCGACCAAACATCTCATGAACATATTTTGTGGTTTGCATTCGGGTGATTCGACTGTTAAATTGCCAATACTAATGTGAATCCTACCAAACCAATAGCCATGGGGGCCCACATGACTATATAGGTGAAGGTATGGGAGACATTTGAGGCCCAACATGAGCAAACCCAAGACATCCTATGGATGTAGTTGTATTATTGATATTTATGTTATTTTCATTTTCTTAAAGACACATGACACCTAAAAAGACACCATAAACTCATAATCTTCTCATTGTATGATCCTGTAGATGTCGTCTAGACAGCAACGAAGGGGTAAAAGATCAGGAAGATCTCAGGACGTTTGGCCACTCAGATCGCGAAACAAATGGCCACGATACTGCCTGACATTGTGGTCCAAGTACAACAAGCCCTCGCTACAAATCCTACTAACCCTCCCCAACAACATGACCAGAACATCGACAACCCTCCTACCAGCAAGTGTTCATACACACATTTCAAGTCTTGTGATCCTCCTAAATTTGAAGGGACCGAGGGTGTCACTGCTCTCCTACATTGGTTCAAGGAGATGGAAAACACCTTTCTAAACTGCGATTGTCCTGAGGATCGCAAGGTTCGATACGCCACCGGGAGACTATTGGGTAGCTCTCACTTGGTGGAATACTGAGAAAGGGAAGAGGGGAACTGAAGATGCAATGGCCTTAACTTGGGAGGAGTTAAGGGAAATCATGACTAGGCGTTTCTGTCCTAGGAGTGAAATTAAAAAGTTGGAGGATGAATTTCATGCTCGAAAGCAGAAGGAGGGAGACCATACCACTTATAACAAGAGGTTCTTGGAGTTGAACCAAATGGTTCCAAATTTATTCACCCCAACTTATTGTCTGATTGAGCATTATATTCGAGGACTTCCCTCGAAAATCCAAGATTCAATTCTCAGCGTTTCACCAGTAACACTTGAAGCTGCTATGGAGCTAGCAACTGAACTGACCGAGAACCGAATTCGTAACGAGAAGTTCAAAGAAGAGAAAAAGAAAGCCCCTGTTGAGGGTCAAACTTCAAACCATCCCATCTCTTCCTCTAAGTTTGCTAACAAGAGGAAGCGCAACACCAGAAATTTTGCAGTTACTCAAACCAACTCCCCTATTCCTGCTGCACCCATTACTCAAGTCACTCCTTCACCCGCACCATACAGAAGACCTTACACTGGCCCGTTACCAAAATGTAACCGTTGCCAATATCACCATTCCCCTGATCATCCTTGCCAACATTGCACCGGCTGCGGTCGCGCAGGTCATACTGTTCAAACCTGCCGCATGCCTCAACGAACGAACCGCCACCAACCTTTAACCCAAACCCACCAACCATTAATGGGCCAAGCCCAACAACCCCTACTGTTACCACCCACCCAACATTTAGCCCAAACATATTACCAGCCCAATTATCCTATGGGTCAAACAATGCGGGCTTGCTACAATTGCGGTGACCCGAGCCATTTCAGAAACACTTGTCCAAGGTTGGTTAATATTATTCATGCTCAGGCCCAAGCCAACCCGGTGAATCAAGCAAACCAAGCTCCTCCACCTGCAAGAGGGAGAGCTTTCAATATCAACGCTAACCAGGCCAGAGCTGATGGCAATGTAGTTAACGGTACGTTCCTTATAAATGGTAGATATGCATCTATGTTATTTGATACTGGTGCGGATAGAAGTTTTGTGTCTTTAGAATTTGAACCTATCTTAAACAAAAATCGGGATAAGCTCACGGAATCCATAACGGTAGAAGTTGCGGACGGGAAACCAGTTTCATTAAACTCTATTATACGCAACTGTACACTCACCTTAAACGACCACGATTTGTCAGTCGACCTTATTCCTATGAAGCTGGGAACTTTTGATATCATAATCGGTATGGATTGGCTCAGTCAACATCAGGCAGAAGTTGTATGTCGTGAAAAATTTATTCGTATTCCTCTTTAAACGGACAGACTCTTCGAATCATTGGAGAAACCTCGTCGAAAGGGCTCAGCTTAATGTCTTGTCTTCAAGCTCAAAAATATCTTCGCAAGAATTATGTCGCGTTTTTAGCTCATATCATCAAAAAGGGAACCATGGAGAAGAAACTTGAAGACATTCCTGTAGTAAAAGACTTCCCACAAGTTTTTCCTGACGACATGTCAGGACTTCCTCCAATTAGAGACGTCGAATTCCGTATTGATCTTATACCTGGTGCTACACCAGTTGCAAAGTCTCCTTATAGGTTAGCCCCCTCTGAAATGCAAGAGCTAGCCAGTCAATTACAAGAGTTGACTGACAAGGGATTCATACGTCCTAGCTCGTCGCCTTGGAGTGCACCTGTTCTTTTTGTAAAAAAGAAAGATGGATCGTTTCGTATGTGCATCGACTACAGAGAGCTCAACAAGTTAACAATCAAGAATCGCTATCCTTTACCTCGCATTGATGATATTCTTGACCAACTTCAAGGTGCCAGCTGGTTTTCAAAAATCGACCTTCGATCTGGCTATCATCAACTTAGAGTGCATGAAGAAGACGTCCCTAAGACTGCTTTCGAACTCGTTATGGCCACTATGAATTCATGGTATGCCATTTGGTTTAACCAACGCACCAGCTGTCTTCATGGACCTAATGAACAGAGTCTGCAAACCTTATCTTTATCGATTTGTTATAGTCTTCATCGACGATATTCTTATTTATTCAAAATCTAAATTTGATCATGAGCGTCATCTTCGACTCATCCTTGCACTTCTAGAAAAGGAAAAGCTTTATGCCAAATTCTCCAAATGTGAATTCTGGTTAAAAGAGGTGCAATTCCTCGGGCATGTAGTCAATGACAAGGGAATACATGTCGACCCTTCAAAGATCAAAGCGATTCAAGAATGGCAAGCTCCACGTACACCAACTGAAGTAAGATCTTTCCTTGGTCTAGCTGGCTATTATCGTCGGTTCATTTCAAACTTCTCTCGCATTGCTGTACCACTCACGGCTTTAACTCATAAGGGAAAACCTTTCATATGGGGACCCAAGCAAGAAGAAGCCTTTCAAACTCTTAAACAAAAACTTTGTGATGCACCAATCCTCACTCTTCCTGAAGGTTGTGATGATTTTGTAGTCTATTGCGACGCGTCAGGGCAAGGATTAGGTTGCGTTCTAATGCAAAGAGGAAAAGTCATAGCTTATGCTTCGAGACAACTCAAGACACATGAAAAGAACTACACCACTCATGACCTAGAACTTGGAGCCGTTGTGTTCGCTCTTAAGATATGGAGACATTATCTCTATGGTACTAAGTGTGAAATATACACTGACCACAAGAGTCTTCAACATATCTTCAATCAAAAAGAGTTAAACATGAGGCAACGAAGATGGGTCGAACTTCTAAATGATTACGACTGTGAAATTAGATACCACCCTGGTAAAGCAAATGTGGTGGCTGATGCACTTAGTCGAAAGGGTTATGCGAACTCCATTCGTCTTCTATGTTCGCAAATTATAACTGACATTAAAGATCAAATTCGAGAAGCCCAACACGTTTCAATAACGGAAGAAGATGTACGAAAGGAGATGTCCTGTGGAGCTGAGTTAAAAATTGAAACTAAATCTGACGGTATTCTGTACTACCTAGATCGTATCTGGTTCCTAACCACAACAATCTTCGTGAAATTCTTATGAATGAAGCTCACAAAACGCGATATTCTATACACCCAGGAGCCGATAAGATGTATCAAGACCTACGATACACCTATTGGTGGCCTGGAATGAAGAAGGATATTGACGTTTTTGTTTCCAAGTGCCTTACGTGTTCCAAGGTGAAGGCTGAACACCAAAGACCCTCAGGACTTTTGGTCCAACCGGAAATACCTGTATGGAAGTGGGAAAATATAACCATGGATTTCATTACCGGGTTACCTCGCACTCCTGGTGGGTATGACATTATATGGGTAATTATAGACCGACTTACAAAATCAGCTCACTTTATTCCTATCCGCGAAGATTTCAAGAACGAAAAGCTTGCTCGTATTTATATCAATGAAATCGTAAGCCGACATGGGGTACCGTTAAGCATTATTTCTGATCGTGATGGTCGTTTCACTTCACGAACATGGCAAGCAGTACAATCCGCTATGGGCACGCGATTAGATCTCAGTACCGCCTATCATCCTCAAACTGATGGACAGTCTGAGCGCACCATTCAAACTCTTGAAGATATGCTTCGAGCATGTGTCATAGACTTCAAGGGAAATTGGGACGCCCACCTACCATTAGTTGAATTTTCGTACAACAACAGCTATCATTCAAGCATCGGTATGGCACCTTTTGAAGCCTTATATGGTCGTAAGTGCCGATCTCCTGTATGTTGGCACGAAATTGGGGAAGCTCAAATTACTGGTCCAGAATTGATCCAAGAAACCACAGACAAGATCCATCAAATTCGAAACAATCTTCTAGCGGCTCAAAGTCGTCAAAAGAGTTATGCAGATAAACGACGGAAGCCCTTAGAGTTTAACATTGGTGATCATGTACTTTTAAAAGTATCACCGTGGAAGGGAGTAGTTCGTTTTGGTCAAAAGGGCAAGCTAGCACCACGCTACGTAGGACCTTTCAAGATACTCGAAAGAGTAGGACCTGGAGCATACAAGCTTGACCTACCAGAAGAACTCAACCGGATTCATCCCACATTCCACGTGTCGAACTTGAAGAAGTGCCTCGCTGATGAGAACCTCCATATTCCGCTGGAAGATATTCAGATTGATGAATCTATGCATTTTATTGAAAGACCTGTAGAGATCATTGACTTCGGAGAGAAACGTCTACGACGAAGTCGCATTCCAATTGTTAGGGTACGCTGGGAGTCGAAACGGGGACCTGAGTTTACTTGGGAACGTGAAGACTCAATGCGCGAAAAATACCCGCATCTTTTTCCTACTACTTCAACTACTTAATTTTCGGGACGAAATTCCTAAAAGTAGGGGATACTGTAACATTTGTAAAAAAACGGGTTTTCAAAACCCGCTCCGTTTTGTAATCGAATATCAAGTTATAAAAGTCACGTTGAATATTTATGATTATTTTGATTTAAAATGATACATAATTAATAAATAAACTAAACTATAAAAATTATATTTGATAAAAAGTTAAAACAAAATAAATAAAAAAAATATGTTGCTGCCGGGACTCGAACCCGGGTCAGCCAGAACTGGATCCAACGACTTAACACACACTTGCATCACCACTCCGCCACTTTGTGTTTTCTGTTATCTCTAGGAAACAAATGAGATTTATACACAAACTCGGTTAAACCGGTTGCGCCAACTGAGAAACGGAAATCGGCAAATCAATCGTCAAATCGCTTATTTACTCGCACATTCAGTTTATAACCGATGCACCGACGATTTTTAATCAAGTCGGAATTGATTGAGCATCAAGTCTCATCATTATCGGTTTTTATAACCGAAAAGTAATCAAGTTCAGATTACTTCAACTCAAGACCACTCTCGCGACTCAGAAATATCATACCAGCATCCCATTTCACTTTCGTCACATTTTCAGACCGTCAGAACGTCTAAATCAACTCGCCGGAATTTTCTGCAAAAGTCGCCGGAAAACCGTATTCATCCTCAAACGGTAAATCTTTCAATATAATTGTAGTTCAACAATTGTTAGACTATTTCTAACTTAAACCTCTCAATTGAAATCGAATTCAGGCGCTGTATTCAACTAATTCCAGTTCGCCGGAACTTTCCTGAAAGTCTTTATTTCCGTCTGTGAAACGGTAAGGACCTTCAATCCCGCTGTTAACGTTTGATTATCACTTCAATTCCACGATTGACTAATCAAAACAGTTAATTGTCTTGTTCAGTTGAAGAGCATAGAAACAGGGACCGACACATTGCCGGAAATCTGAAATAAACCGTTCATCGGTATGTTCACCTCTAATTACCGTCTCTGCCATTTCATTTAAGCTTTAAGAATGTTTGTAAATCGTGAAAACAAGGAACGGATTAGTGAATCAGTTGACTGTAATTTGAATGAAGAAGACAAAGTTAATTAAGTTATAAGTTTATTTAAAACCAGTAAAATGAACGGGTTAGACACACAGTCCAGCGGTGGACTGTGTGCAAAACATATACGCATGTCTCGAGTTCGATCCCTGCTACACGCACTCCTTATGTAATAAAATGCCTTTTTGTTTAAAAACTAAACCGGGTTAACTCAGTTAGTTGTTAAGTATAATAAAAACCGAGATAATAACCAGGTTAGACACACAGTCCAGCGGTGGACTGTGTGCAACATTAAGTCACACGTCGCGAGTTCGAAACCCGTCACTGGCACCTGTTTGTTGAATTAAAATGTTTTTGCAATTAAAAGAATCTCGGTTAAACTGAATAAGTATATAAATATAATTAAAAACAAGATTATTTCGGGTTAAACACGTAGCTCAGTTGGTAGAGCTGCGTGCACGCGTACGGGAGGTCTCGGGTTCGAGCCTCACCCGGCGCAAACTATGTCACTGACCGAACCGGTCAACAAGTCAACAGGTCAACGGTCAACGGTCAACGGTTAACGCAAAATAAACAATTTTTTTTATATTTTTATTTATTTAATTTAATTTAAAAATCAATTAAAAATACTTAAGAATAACATTTTTAAAGATAGAAAATAGCCTTAAACTCACAAAAATATATCTAAAAATTTCATTAAAATCCTTAATAAAATCCACTCATTTAATATATTTTTCCGTTATTATTTAGGTTAGTATTTCCCGTTGTTCGGCTCATCTAATTCGTGCGCATCTCACCATCTCCAATCCAACGCACCCAATGTGAGTGAATCTTTACAAATTTCTCGTTTTAATCACGTTTTGGGGTGTATCATGTGTCTTGTTATATATATTATAATTAAACCATTGTGCATACATCATATCATGAACATGTGTATTCAGTTTGTTTCTGTTGTGTAGTTATTGTTGGATGCAATTTATTATTTTCAGTACATGCAATTTCATAGGCCGCCGCTCCCCATTACATTATGAGCATTGAGCATGTTCCCCATTTCATTATGAGGTTGAACCTGGCGTGCCCACATACGATCGGCTCCGTTTGATTGAGCCTTGATCGCACAGACATTTTCATTTTCAGTACATGCAATACGATCGGATCCGTTTGATTGAGCCTTGATCGCACAGTTCATTTATGTTATTTATCGTATGTTGTTGGTATGTTAATGTATGCTATCATATGTTATTGTATGTTATAGTTGTGATTGCTATTTACCACTGCTTGATTATTTACATTTGCTCATTTATGATTAGGCACAATTTTTCATTGATAAACTAACAAGTAATTCATTAATAAATGTTTATCTAATAAGGTTCACTCGCCAACTTATGTTGACCCAAAACCCCCCATTTTTACACATGATACAGGTGAACCAGCAGCAGCTAGGAACACATAGGATTGGACTAGAAGAATAAAATGATTTAGAGTTGGGATTGTTATGTTTGGTTTATTTTCTTTGTATTGTATGAACATGTTTGGATATTTAGAAATGTAACTTTGACTTTATTAAATATGAAACATATTAGTAAATGTCATGAGCTTTGGTGATAACCCAATTATGCCCCGACTCTTATTCCGCTGCGGGTCGGGGTGTGACATTAGACCCTTAGAGCTTATACTATAGTTGATTAGACTTTAATTGTTTATGTGGTTATATGCAAACTCATGATGTTTATTTCTTTCATATTTATTACATACACAAATGCCTGCAAACACTTCCAATATTACATTTTGTGATACATAGTGAATTATACTTACAGTCAAACATACATACTTACATACATATTCATCATACATATTTCAATGTTCACATATTCAAATCAACTTCATACTTCCGTTATTCAAGATTTTGTAGCATTTTTCATTTTTCAAATCTCATCAAAGTGAGTTCTGCGACGGGCATGTAGTAACTGTAAGGGTACAAGTACCGGTAGTCGGAACGTCCTGTCTAGGTTGGCATTCGTATAAATCCAATATAACGGACCAGTTTGCCTACCTGGGGACTAACGATGAGAGTACGAAGGACCTATTAGGCCAAAGCATGCCACACCAAACGTCGTTCGAACTAACCCCACTTTGAGGTGTCACCGTGTCCACACCTAGATACATTCCGAATATCATACGTTACATACATATTTCTCGATTTTCTCCGCGTTTTAGTGTACGTAACCAGGCTAACACATGCGAACCATATGAAAAACCCGGTAATCATGGGGGCCCACGTGATTACGAAGGTGAAGTATGGCGGCATGCAAGGTCCAATTACGAGCAAAGCCCAAGACATCCTATGGATGTAGTAGATTTATTATGATATGTTTATTTTATGAATGTTCATTCCTAAATACGACACATGATCCCAAAAACATCCCACTCATACTCTTGATATGTATTCTTTGTAGATGTCTTCTAATTCCGCTCGTAGGAAGATGAGAGCAGGAAAAGCTCGCGAGCGTATGGCTGCCCAAATCGCTCAACAAATGGCTGCCGTAATACCCAACATTGTAGTTCAAGTTCAACAAGCCCTTACCGCTAATCCCGTCAACCAAGAGGATCAAAATGTCATCAACCCTCCCCCAAATACCACTAAATGCACCTTCAAGCATTTCAAATCCTGCGACCCTCCAAAATACGAAGGGACTGAAGGTGTCACCGCTCTCCTCCATTGGTTTGAGGAAATGGAAAACACTTTTCTAAATTGCGATTGCCCCGATGATCGCAAAGTGCGATATGCTACCGGTCGTTTACTTGGAATAGCACTTACATGGTGGAACACAGAGAAGGCCAAACGAGGTGTTGAAGATGTTATGACTTTGACTTGGGAAGAGTTGAAGGAAATCATGACAAGACGATTTTGCCCAAGGAGTGAAATCAAGAAATTAGAGGATGAGTTCTATTCGTTGAAACAAAAGGAAGGCGACCAACACCACGTACAACAAGAGATTTCTCGAGTTAAATCAAATGGTCCCCAACTTGTTCACTCCTCTTTACCGTTTGATCGAGCACTACATTCGAGGTCTTCCTTCAAAAATTCAAGACTCTGTAATAAGTACCACACCTGCAACTTTGGAAGCAGCTATGGAGTTAGCTACAGAACTCACCGAGAACCGCATACGGAATAAAGACCTCAAGGAGGAGAAGAAGAAGGATAAAGCATCAACTGAAACCTCGAACTCCACCCAAACCGAATCCCTTTCTCAACCCATTTCTAAGAGAAAACGAGATGGGCAACTTTTCGCTGTCACCCAACACAATCAACCAACGTCACAAGCCATACCCCTCCAAGCTATCCCAATCACTCAAGTAACACCCAACTCAACTTACCCAAATAAGAAACCTTACTTGGGACCTCACCCTCAATGCAATACCTGTTCTTATCACCATCCATTTACCTTACCTTGTCGACTATGTGCGAATTGTGGACGCTATGGTCATTCGAGCAAGGTTTGCCGCACCTCTCAAAATCAAACCTTACCCCCTACTCAAAACATGATCCAAATATATCAACAACCTCAATACCCCATGCTCCCATATGTTCGAGCTTGTTTCAATTGTGGCGACCCTACCCACTTTAGAAGCACGTGCCCTCGATTGATTAACATCATAAACGCCCAAGCTCAAGCAAACCCAGTTAACCAAGCAAATCAAGAAAACCTAACCACTAGGCCACCAGGAAGAGGAAGGGTTTACAACATCAACGCCAATCCTGTTGAAGATAATGACGGCCCAAACGAACCACCCAACTAGTCTCCTTCACCAAAAATCAAGATTCAACTCCAACCGCTTCGTTTTTATGTTTTTCGTTATGTTATCTCAACTTTCACGTATCTCAATTATAAATTGGAAATTTATCCAAGAATCTTAATGCGAATTACTATTTCAGTTTTGTTTTATACTCATTGATTTAACATTCATATCATCATACATCTCAACGATATTTCAATCTAATTATTTAAAGAAGTTGGGCTGTGTCTCACTTCTACATAGACTAACCTCTCCATCATAACAAACGAGAGAGGAACTGTCATCATTCAAACATGTATACTATCAGAATTAAGACTCAAGCTTTGGTTGTTGTGTTTGTTTATGTTTTAGAGTCACATAGGACTAATCATAACTTACAGATAAAGCCAATGAAAATTTGACAAGAATATGGTGGATACGCCGCTGGTACTTCCTATATATAAGTATTCTTGTCAAAGGATCAGAGGCATTGTCAGGCGGTTATGAGAAGTTCCATGTAGGTTTTAGTAGTAAAAGTTTGTTTTAGGATATAACCTTATCTTTCCAAACGTATCAAAACCCTTATACATAAAATCATACTTAGTCAATCAACTCTGTGTATCCATGTTCCGTATTCATACACTTTAGGCAACAAAAAGCGATTCCTGTAGCAGGGTATTCAACCCCTACAAGAACGTTACCGCCTCAAACAAAATTTAAACTCTTACTCCCTTCTAAGTATGTGATTTTCAAATTTAAAACACCATCCTTTTGAGTCAAACATGCCACTACTTAAATTTCGGGACGAAATTTCTAAAAGTAGGGGATACTGTAACATCCGTCAAAAACCAGATTTACCAAACCCGCTTCGTTTATTAACCGAACAACCAGTTAAAAATTTGTTGCATATTTAATGCTCAAATAAATTTTAAACGATACATAATTAATAAGTATATTAGAATATAAATTTATATTTGAAAATGTATTAAAAATAGTGGAATAAAAATAAAATGCTGAAGTCGAGTTTCGACCCGGGTCAGCCAGAAGCAAAGCCTTAACTCCCATCCTTCCAACCGCTCTGCCACTTGTGATTTTTGTTTACTTATTGAAACAATTAATACATAAAATAAATCTGAAAATCAAACCCAGTTACACAGCGCGCCCAAATCCGCTGACGCCGGAAAATCCGACGATTTCGCCAATCATGTCGGTTACCTTTGACTTAACGTAAGTATTAACAACGACATCGGTTATAACCGATGTCCAGTCCGCGACATTAGTCATAACCGCCGGAAAATTTTGACCAACAAATCAAGATGGTAATCAGACCAAATTCGTCGATGTTCTTCCCTATAAATACACCCTCTAACCTCTGATAACCTTTTCGCTCACAATCACACCAATTCTCGACGTAATTTCACTCGCCGGAAAATCTCTGCAAGTCGCCGGAAAACCGAGATTTCATCTACACGGTAAATACCTCGACTTTTTCTGTTTCAATCCGTTGTTAGAATGTTACTAACTTCAATCCAACCATCAGAATCTATTTCAGACGACGTTGCCGGATTTTCTGTTTTCGCCGGAAAACTTCTGAAAGTTCCAGAATCTCGCTGTTTGCCGGTATGATCATTCAAACCTACTGATAATCGTTACTCAGTAGTTCAATTTCACATCTAATCCCTCCAAACTGTTAATTGATCCTAACAGCCGAAGGTCACCAAAACAGAGCCGACGAGCTTCGCCGGATTTCTGAAGAAGACAATCTGTTCGGTACAATCAATCCCCAAACCTTTTCTGTTCAATACATTACGATTGCTCATAATGTTCGTTAACCGAATTAAACAAGAAACAGTTAGTTAACCGATGTCTGGGTTTTGAACGAAGAAGACGAAGTCGTGTATGTTATAAGATTAATTAAAATCGGTATTATAAACGGGTTAGACACACAGTCCAGCGGTGGACTGTGTGTAAACAATATGCATACGTCCCGAGTTCGATCCTTGACACACGCAACTTCGCTGTAATAAAATGTCCTTTTTTTTAAACTGAACCGGATCCACAACAGTAAGATGTTAAGTATAATAAAAACCATAATATTTACCAAGTTAGACACACAGTCCAACGGTGGACTGTGTGCCAAACTAAACCACAGGTCCCGGGTTCGAGACCTGTGGAGAGCACCGAGTCGATACATTAAATCCTGTTTAAAATAAATGATTTTCGGATTAACTTAATTAGTGTATAAATATAATTAAAAACAGAAATATTTCGGGTTAGACACGTAGCTCAGTTGGTAGAGCTGCATGCACGCGTACGGGAGGTCACGAGTTGGAACCTCACTCAGTGCAACTATATAACCGACCGAACCGGTCAACGGTCAACAGTAACGGTCAACGGTCAACAGTCAAGTCAAAAAGTCAACATTTTTTTTTATTTTATTTATTTATTTAAATTAAAAATCAATTAAAAATACTTAAAAATAAATTTTTAAAGTTAGAAAATAGCCTTAAACTCACAAAAATATATCCAAAAAATCCTATTAAAATTGTTAACAAAATCCATTTATTTACCTTACTTTTTCGTTATTAATTAGGTTAGTTTTTCCTCGTCGATCAATCCTCTAAACTCGTGCGCATTCAACATCATCAACCGAACGCACCCAATGTGAGTGAATCTTACAACTCCCCTTTTTATTACACGTTTTGGGGTGTATCATGTGTCACTTAAACTAATTCGTTTATTCAAACTCGTGCCATACCATATTATGATTTAAACTTAGAATGTAAATATTGTTTGTAGTTATGTATTACATATTGTCAAGTTGTATGCAAATTATTTGTTAGGCCCATCAGTTCCTCGTGGGAGACGAGTTAACAACGCGTGCCTTAAAACTCATTCATTAGGCCCATCAGTTCGTAGAACAACGCGTGCCTCAAAACTCATTCATTACGCTCATCAGTTCCTCGTGGGAGACGAGTTGAACAACGTGTGCCTCAAAACAATCTATTATTGTATGTGTGTGCATTATTTAACATTAAGTGATTTGTGAATAAGTTTACATCTATATTTACTCATATGTGGTTACGCACTTTATTTTATAATCAATTCAATAAACTTGTTTAAATGTTTTTCATAGGATTCACTCGCCAACTTTTTGTTGATCCAAAAACCATTTTACACATGATACAGGTGAACAGGATGAAGCACGGAAAACATAGGAAGTGCCTTAGAAGAAAATAATGAAGTCTAGAAAATGTGTGGAACATGTTGTAACTATGATTGTATTATCTTCTTTAAATTGTAATAATAAATATGAAACATTATAATAAATGTCATGAGCTTTGATGAAAACCCAATCATGCCCCGATCACCTTTTCCGCTGCGGGTCGGGGTGTGGCAACCTTTCCCTAGACACTTGGATGCCTTAAACAATGACATTTTGTCTGGCAATCCATAGTGGGAATCTCCAAGGATGGTGAGCATTTCACCGGATGGAGTTTCAATTTCGATGAGTTTCTTATCACAGGCAATGTGGGCTTGGTTATGGGATAACCAATCCATGCCTAAGACTACATCAAACCCCGCCAATTTCATTGGCAGAAGAGAGATAGGAATTGAATGATTCTTAATGGATATAAAACATCCATCAAGAATGGAAGATGCTGTTTCTAAGGTTCCGTCAGCAAGTTCTACTTCATAAGTTATGTCTAGAGTTCTTATGGGTAAGTTTAATAGTTTGCTAAACTTATAGTCCACAAATAACTTATCCGCACCCGAATTAAAAAGAACTCTAACATATACATCATTAATGAGGAATGTACCTGTTATGACGTTGTTGTCATTGACAGCCTCTCTAGCATTCATCTGAAATGCACGTGCATTTCCTTTCTTGGCCTCTCCAAGCTTCACATTATTACTCTTGAGATTCTTAGTGCAGTTAGTTTAATATGCCCTTTTTCATTGCCGCCGTAGCAGACAGCATCCTTGAGATCCTTGCATTCTAGGGTCTTATGCCCCTTTTTCTTACAAATACCATAGGGTTTAACCTGTGGATCAAAATTACACTTTCCCCAGTGCTTGTGGTTGCAGGTCTTACATGTCGGCGTCACGCTCGACTTATCTTGGTTCCTTCTGAACCCAAATCTCCCCTTATTCATCTTATTAAATCTTTGGGAGTTACCATCCTCTCTCTTCCTTTTCCCGTCAGTCTCAGTCTTGACTGACCTTTGTCTCACTAGATCTAAAGTGAAAGAGAGAGAGATAGGTCAACAGCAGACCTATAAGTAGTAGGCTGAGCAGCCTTCACCATGCCTTTAATCTCAGGCGCTAACCCATTTACAAAACGCCCGATGCATTTGGGTTCAGGTGAAATCAGATAAGATACTAATCTGGATAAGGAATTAAAGTCGGTAACATACTTCCGACAGTCCAGATTTTTCATTGTAAGAGTCAGAAAATCTGACTCTATCTTCTCCACCTCATGAGGTGGGCAATACGTTTCCTTAAAAAGGTCCGCAAACTTGGTCCATCCCAAGTTATACAGGTGTACTTTTCCTGTTGACTGGACCATGGCCTTCCACCATATTAGGGCATCGCCCTTGAAGGATTGGGATACAAACTTCTCCACATCCTTATCAGCACATCCGCTGATATCTACGATAGTTTCCATCTCATCACGCCATCTCAAGGCTTCTACTGCTCCCCTTTCTCCATTAAAATCTCGGGGTTTGCAGGTGTAACATCCGTCAAAAAACGGGTTTCCAAAACCCACTTCGTTTATTAACCGAATAGTCAGTCATAATTCGTCGCGTGTATATTGGTTATTTTAATTAAACGATACATAATTAATAAACATTGTTAGAATTTTAAAACATAATTAATAAATCATAAAAAAATAAGATAATAAAAAATATTTGAGGCTGCCGGTTTCGAACCCGGGTCAGCCGGTTCAACAAGTAAACAACACACCACTCCGCCACACGCTGTCTTTGTTAACATAATGAAACAATTAATACTTATAATAAAACTCAAAACTCAAACTCAGTAATCAGCGCGCCCAATTCGCAGTCACCGGAAATACCGACGATTTCGCCAATTGTCGACAGTTTCCTTTGACTAAACGCGTGTATTAACCTGCGACATCGGTTATAACCGATGTCTAGTCCCGCCGGAGAAAAACCTTGACCACGAATCAAGATCGAATTCGGACTCGATACATTCTGCTTCTTCCCTATAAATACACATCCAAGTCTCTGGTAATCTTTTCGCTCAAAATCGCACAATTTCTCGAAGTATTAGCACTCGCCGGAGATATTCTGCAATCGCCGGACTTTCGCCGGAAAACCGAGACTTACATCAAATCGGTAAGTTTCTCGACTCTTTCGTCTTCAATCCATTGTTAGACATATACTAACTTAAATCCTTCAACCAGAATCGGTCCCAGACGACGTTGCCGGAAATTCTGTACTCGCCAGAAAATTTCTGGAAATTCCGAAATCACGCTGTGAATCGGTACAATCATCTAGACCCCCTGATATCTATTGTTTAGTAACTTAATTTCACAACTCATTGATCAAAACTGTTAATTGATTCAATCAGACGGAATTCACAAATCAGAGCCGACGACCATTGCCGGAATTCTGAGAAAAACATTCTGTTCGGTACATTCGATTCCGTAACTCTCTTTATCCATTGCATTTCAATCACTTATATGTTCGACGAACGATTTAAACCAGAACAGCTGGATATCGTTTGTCTGTGTCTTTGAATGAAGAAGACGAAGTCGACATTGTGTATAAGTTTAATTAAAACAAGATATTAAACCGGGTTAGACACACAGTCCAGTGGTGGACTTTGTGCAAACACACAGCGCACGTCACGAGTTCGAACCTTACAACATACCGACTTTCCGAATTAAAACCAATTTTTTTTAAACAAAATCAGATCAAGTCACAGTATGTCTTTAAGATTAATATAAACCGTAAGATAAACAGATTAGACACACAGCCCAACTGGTTGGGCTGTGCGCTTACAAACCGAAGGACCCGAGTTCGATCCGGTCCCTGCAACCAGTTCGACCATTTTAAATCCTTTTAATATAAACCAAATAAATTAACATTTAATTAGTATATATATATAATTAAAACATAGAATATTTCGGGTTAGACACGTAGCTCAGTTGGTAGAGCTGCGTGCACGCGTACGAGAGGTCCCAGGGTCGAACCTCACTCAGCGCACATAATAAACACAATCAGACCGGTCAACGGTCAAAGTCAACGGTCAACATTTTTTTTTTTATTTATTTAATCAGAAAATTATTTAAAAATACTTAAAAATAATATTTTAAAGTTAGAAAATGTCCTTAAACTCACAAAAATAAATCTAGAAATCCTATTAAGGTTATGAATTAAAATTATTAATCTCAAATAAAATCCATTTATTTACTGAACCATTATGTTATTATTTAGGTTAGTTTCTATCGTGGTTAAATCCAAATTCGTGCGCATTCATCATCAATCCAAGAAACGCAACCACTGTGAGTGAATTCTTACAAATTCCCCTTTTTATTCATGTTTTGGGGTGTATCATGTGTCGCTTAAATTAATTCGCTTATTCAAACTCGTGCTATACCATTATATGATCTAAACTTAGAATGTAAATATTGTTTGTTGTGATGTATTACATATTGTCAAGTTGTGTGCAAATTATTCATTAGGCCCATCAGTTCCTCGTGGGAGACGAGTTGAACAACGCGTGCCTCAAAAACATTCATTAGGCCCATCAGTTCGTTGAACAACGTGTGCCTCAAAAATCATTTATTAGGCCCATCAGTTCCTCGTGGGAGACGAGTTGAACAACGCGTGCCTCAAAAACAATCATTTGGTGTATGTGTGTGCAATATTTAATATTATGTGTTTTGTGAATAAATTTACATCTACATTTACTCATATGTGGTTATGCACTTTATTTTATAATTGATTCAATAAACACGTTTAAATGTTTTCATAGGATTCACTCGCCAACTTTTTGTTGACCCAAAAACCATTTTTACACATGATACAGGTGGACAGGTTGAAGCAAAGAACACATAGGAAATTGCCTTAGAAGAAAATAATGAAGTCTTGAAAAATGTATAAAACATGTTGTACTAGTATGATTGATTGTAATGATTCTCCTTTAAATAGAAATAATAAATATGAAACGTTATAATAAATGTCATGAGCTTTGATGAAAACCCAATCATGCCCCGATCACCTTTTCCGCTGCGGGTCGAGGTGTGACAGATTGGTATCAGAGCTTTTGACTATATGGATATAGGATAGGTTATTAGACCCTTAGAGCCTATACTATAGTTGATTAGATTTTAATTGTTTATGTGGTTACATGCAAACTCATGATGTTTATTTGTTTCGTATTTATTACATACACACATGCATGCAAACACTTCCACTATCATACTGTGTGATATTTAATAAGTTATACTTATAACATGCTTACATATACATTCATCATGCATATATCAATGTTCACATATTCAAGTCATCCTCATATTCCTTTATTCAAGATGTTGTCGCATTTTTTCGTTTTTCAATCTCATCAAAGTGAGTTCTACGACGGGCATGTAGTAACTGTAAGGGTACAAGTGCCGGTAGTCGGAACGTCCTGTCTAGGTTGGCATTCGTATAAATCCAATATAACGGATCAGTTTGCCTACCTTGGGACTAACGATGAGAGTACGAAGGACCTATTAGGCCAAAGCATGCCACACCAAACGTCGTTCGAACTAACCCCACTTTGAGGTATCACTGTGTCCACACCTGGTTGCACTCCGAATTCCATAGGTTACATACATATTTCTCGATTTTCTCCGGGTTTTAGTGTACGTTACCAGGCTAACACATGCGAACCATATGAAAGACCCGGTAATCATGGGGGCCCACATGATTATGAAGGTGAAGTATGGCGGCATGCAAGGCCCAATTACGAGCAAAGCCCAAGACATCCTATGGATGTAGTAGATTTATTATTCTATATTTATTTTATGTTCATTCCTAAATACGAGACATGACACCTAAAACGTCAAACTCATACTCTCGATGCGTATTTCTTGTAGATGTCTTCCAGTCTCTCTCGTAGAAAAATGAGATCAGGAAAATCCCGCGAGCGCCATGGCTGCCCAAATCGCTCAACAAATGGCGGCCGTAATACCCAACATCGTAGTTCAAGTTCAATAGGCCCTTACCGCTAATCCCGTCAACCCAATCCACCAAGAAGATCAAAACATTGTCAATCCTTCCCCAAAATCCACTAAATGCACCTACAAACATTTCAAATCCTGCGATCCTCCAAAATACGAAGGGACTGAAGGTGTCACCGCTCTCCTCCATTGGTTTGAGGAGATGGAAAACACTTTTCTCAATTGCGACTGTCCCGATGATCGCAAGGTGCGATATGCTATCGGTCGTTTGCTCGGAGTAGCACTTACATGGTGGAATACAGAGAAGGCCAAGCGAGGTGCTGAGAATGCTATGACTTTGACTTGGGAAGAGTTGAAGGAAATCATGACAAGACGGTTCTGTCCAAGAAGCGAAATCAAGAAATTGGAAGATGAGTTCTATTCTTTGAAACAAAAAGAGGGCGACCACACCACATACAACAAGAGATTCCTTGAGTTAAATCAGATGGTCCCCAACTTGTTCACTCCCCTGTACCGTATGATCGAGCACTACATTCGAGGTCTTCCTTCAAAAATTCAAGACCCTGTAATAAGTACCACACCTGCAACTTTGGAAGCAGCAATGGAGTTAGCTACAGAGCTCACCGAAAACCGCATACGGAATAAAGACTTTAAGGAGGAGAAGAAGAAGGATAAAGCATCAATCGAAACCCCAAACTCCACCCAAACCGAATCCTCTTCTCAAACAACTTCTAAGAGAAAACGAGATGGACAAATCTTCGCTGTCACCCAACACAACCAACCAGCTTCACAAGTTGTACCCCTCCAAGCTATCCCAATCACTCAAGTAGCACCCAACCCAACTTACCCAAATAAGAAACCTTACTTTGGACCTCACCCTCAATGCAACACCTGTTTTTATCACCATCCATCTACCTTACCTTGTCGACTATGTGCGAATTGTGGACGCTATGGTCATTTGAGCAAGGTTTGCCGCACCTCTCAAAACCAAACCTCACCCCCTACTCAAAACATGATCCAAACATATCAACAACCCCAATACCCCATGTTCCCATATGTTCGAGCTTGTTTTAATTGTGGCGACCCTACCCACTTTAGAAACACGTGCCCTCGATTGGTTAACATCATAAACGCCCAAGCTCAAGCAAACCCAGTTAACCAAGCAAATCAAGAAAACCTAACCACTAGGCCACCAGCAAGAGGAAGAGCTTACAACATCAACGCCAATCCTGTTGAAGATAATAAAGGCCCAAACGAACCACCCAACTAGTTTCTTCACCAAAAATCAAGATTAACTCCAACCTCTTAGTTTTTATGTTTTCTTTATGTTATCTCAATCTTCACGTATCTCAATTATAAATTGGAAATTTATCCAAGAATCTTAATACGAATTACTATTTCAGTTTTGTTTTATACTCATTGATTTAACATTCATATCATCATACATCTCGATGTATCTCAATCTCATCATTCAAAGAAGTTGGGTTGTGTCTCACTTTTACCTAGACTAACCCCTTCATCATAACAACGAGAGAGGTACTGTCATCATTCAATCATGTATACCTTCATATTTGAGACTCAAGTTTTGGTTGTTGTGTTTGTTTATGTTTTAGAGTCACATAGAACTAATCATAATTTACTGACAAGGCCAATGAAAATCTGACAAGAATGTGGTGGATACGCTGCTGGTACTTCCTATATATAAGTATTCTTGCCAAAGGATCAGAGGCATTGTCAGGCGGTTATGAGAAGTTCCATGTAGGATTTAGTAATGTCATGGTTGAAGTTTGTTTTATACTCACTGATTTAGCATTCATATCATCATACATCTCAACGTATCTCAATCTCATCATTCAAAGAAGTTGGGTTGTGTCTCACTTCTACATAGACTAACCTCTTCATCATAACAAACGAGAGAGGTATTGTCATCATTCAAACATGTATACTTTCAGAATTAAGACTCAAGCTTTGGTTGTTGTGTTTGTTTATGTTCTAGAGTCACATAGAACTAATCATAACTTACTGATAAAGCCAATGAAAATTTGACAAAAATATGGTGGGTACGCCGCTGGTACTTCCTATATATAAGTATTCTTGCCAAAGGATCAGAGGCATTGTCAGGCGGTTATGAGAGGTTCCATGTAGGTTATAGTGGTAGAAGTTTTGTTTTAGGATATAACCAAACGTATCGATTCTCTCAAAACTCTTGTGCATGAGATCCTATCTAGTCAATCAACTCTGTTTATCAATATTCCTTATCTTAGGCATCAAAAAGCGATTCTTGTAGCAGGGTATCCAACCCTTACTAGGAACGTTACCGCCTCCAATAAAATTTAAACTTTCACCCTCTTCTGATTATGTAATTGTCAAATTAAAACACCCTCTCCACAAATCAAATATACCACTATTACTTAGATTTCGGGACGAAATTTCTAAAAGTAGGGGATACTGTAACATCCGTCAAAAAACGGGTTTCCAAAACCCGCTTCGTTTATTCACCGAATAGTCAGTCATAATTTTCGTCGCGTATATATTGGTTATTTTAATTTTAAACGATACATAATTAATAAACATTGTTAGAATTTTAAAACATAATTAATAAATCATAAAAAAATAAGATAATAAAAAATATTTGAGGCTGCCGGGTTTCGAACCCGGGTCAGCCGGTTCAACAAGTAAACAACACACCACTTCGCCACACGTTGTCTTTGTTAACATAATGAAACAATTAATACTTATAATAAAACTCAAAACTCAAACTCAGTAATCAGCGCGCCCAATTCGCAGTCGCAGGAAATACCGACGATTTCGCCAATTGTCGACAGTTCCCTTTGACTAAACGCGTGTATTAACCTCGACACCGGTTATAACCGATGTCTAGTCCCCCAATTCAAGTCGTAACCGCCGGGGAAAAACCTTGACCAAGAATCAAGATCGAATTCGGACTCGATACATTCTGCTTCTTCCCTATAAATACACACCCAAGTCTCTGGTAATCTTTTCGCTCAAAATCGCACAATTTTCTCGAAGTATTAGCACTCGCCGGAGATATTCTGCAATCGCCGGACTTTTGCCGGAAAACCGAGACTTACATCAAATCGGTAAATTTCTCGACTCTTTCGTCTTCAATCTATTGTTAGACATATACTAACTTAAATCCTTCAACCAGAATCGGTCCCAGACGACGTTGCCGGAAATTCTGTACTCGCCGGAAAATTTCTGGAAATTCCGAAATCACGCTGTGAATCGGTACAATCATCTAGACCCCCTGATATCTATTGTTTAACAACTTAATTTCACAACTCATCGATCAAAACTGTTAATTGATTCAATCAGACGGAATTCACAAATCAGAGCCGACGACCATTGCCGGAATTCAGAGAAAAACATTCTGGTCGGTACATTCGATTCCGTAACTCTCTTTATCCATTACATTTCAATCACTTATATGTTCGACGAACGATTAAACCAGAACAGCTGGATATCGTTTGTCTGTGTCTTTGAATGAAGAAGACGAAGTCGACATTGTGTATAAGTTTAATTAAAACAAGATATTAAACCGGGTTAAACACACAGTCCAGTGGTGGACTGTGTGCAAACACACAGCGCACGTCACGAGTTCGAACCTTACAACATACCGACTTTCCGAATTAAAACCAATTTTTTTTAAACAAAATCAGATCAAGTCACTGTATGTCTTTAAGATTAATATAAACCGTAAGATAAACAGATTAGACACACAGCCCAACTGGTTGGGCTGTGCGCTTACAAACCGAAGGACCCGAGTTCGATCCAGGTCCCTGCAACCGATTCGACCATTTTAAATCCTTTTAATATAAACCAAATAAATTAACATTTAATTAGTATATATATATAATTAAAACATAGAATATTTTGGGTTAGACACGTAGCTCAGTTGGTAGAGCTGCGTGCACGCGTACGAGAGGTCCCGGGTTCGAACCTCACTCACCGCACATAATAAACACAATCAGACCGGTCAACGGTCAAAGTCAACGGTCAAAGTCAACGGTCAACATTTTTTTTATTATTTATTTAATCAGAAAATTATTTAAAAATACTTAAAAATAATATTTTTAAAGTTAGAAAAGTCCTTAAACTCACAAAAATAAATCTAGAAATCCTATTAAGGTTATGATTAAAATTATTAATCTCAAATAAAATCCACTTATTTACCGAACCATTATGTTATTATTTAGGTTAGTTTCTATCGTGGTTTAATCCAAATTCGTGCGCATTCATCATCAATCCAAGAAACGCAACCACTGTGAGTGAATTCTTACAAATTCCTCTTTTTATTCATGTTTTGGGGTGTATCATGTGTCGCTTAAATTAATTCGCTTAGTCAAACTCGTGCTATACCATTATATGATCTAAACTTAGAATGTAAATATTGTTTGTTGTGATGTATTACATATTGTCAAGTTGTGTGCAAATTATTCATTAGGCCCATCAGTTCCTCGTGGGAGACGAGTTGAACAACGCGTGCCTCAAAAACATTCATTAGGCCCATCAGTTCGTTGAACAACGTGTGCCTCAAAAATCATTCATTAGGTCCATCAGTTCCTCGTGGGAGACGAGTTGAACAACGCGTGCCTCAAAAACAATCATTTGGTGTATGTGTGTGCAATATTTAATATGATGTGTTTTGTGAATAAATTTACCTCTACATTTACTCATTTGTGGTTATGCACTTTATTTTATAATTGATTCAATAAACACGTTTAAATGTTTTCATAGGATTCACTCGCCAACTTTTTGTTGACCCAAAAACCATTTTTACACATGATACAGGTGGACAGGTTGAAGCAAGGAACACATAGGAAATTGCCTTAGAAGAAAATAATGAAGTCTTGAAAAATGTATAAAACATGTTGTACTAGTATGATTGATTGTAATGATTCTCCTTTAAATAGAAATAATAAATATGAAACGTTATAATAAATGTCAAGAGCTTTGATGAAAACCCAATCATGCCCCGATCACCTTTTCCGCTGCGGGTCGGGGTGTGACAGCAGGGACAAAGTATTTATAGGTACATCCATTTTTAGAAGAACGAGACCTATCATTGAATTCTAGTTTCTTTGGTTCACTCTTCGCATTTAAAGAGTGAACAGAGCTCTCCCTTCGAGCTGATGATGGTGGAATAGATAAAGGTTTGGAGCCGAGTACTGCTCACTTCCTTAAATTTCTCTATGGCCTTTTCCATGGCTTTTCCGACAGCTGCATTAATGCGAGCTTGGAAATCATCATTATTGATGGCTATATTTTTAGCTTTGTCAGCACTCTTATCACGGCGACTACTTTGCGCCTCATCTGAGTTAGCCATCACTGATGTTTGGGAACTATATACCAAATTAAATTTTACATTAGCCATGGTATTAATAACCATATAGGCTATAAAGTTTGGATATATAAATCCATTGCCTATTTGAACCAGTGTGTATGGAATCACAACTGTCAGGCTTAACATTTTAAATGAATGTTATCTATATTTGGCCTAGGTCTCAAAAGGACCATCAAAGGCAAATTAAAATTTGGACACAGTCCATATATTAATAGACAGTGGATCGTAATGTCACAATTGTCATTGTCATTAGACAACTATAATTAGTTCATAGGCTTGTCACAAAGGACATTAAAATATGGTATATTGGCTTGTCACTAAGGACATATAAGAATGCGGCACATTGGCCTGTCACTAATGGACATAAAAATACGACACATTGGCCTGTCACTAATGGACATAAAAATACGGCACATTGGCCTGAAACAAATCAATTAACATCAACCAGATGTTAAGATAGATAATCATCATTCTTGATGATATTAGTCATGATCTCATTGATCATATAGACTATGAGTCTTGAGTATAACTCACCACCTTGGACAAGGAACCATAAGTTTACAACTGTCGATGTCTTAATTGACAATATAATATTGCACGAAGGTAAATCATCACTATGGATGTTTAATTTTGGTCGGTAGACACTATATCACTAATGGATGTTTAATCATGGCCCGTAGGCACTACATCACTAATGGATGTTTAATCATTATCATAGCATTGATGATATTAGCCGAGATCAAATTTGATCACATAGGCTATATAAGGTTTAGGACGTAGTCCATTACTTAGACGGCTAGTGTGGTTCCTCAAGTCACACTACCAAGAGTATGAACATTACTTGAATGTTAACATAGGAGTATCTTAATGGTCGATTAATAGTCACGGTCGCATTGACCTTAACAACTTGGAGGATTGAACATAGTCCACCACCTTTGGATAGAAGGATAATTCTTCCTTAACTGTCATGATAGAAGGCTATTCATCCATAACTATCATTTATAATTTGGCCAATTAATATGGACTTTGCCATTTGGCTAATCAAAACCATTAAGATCTTTTGGATTATATAGCTGATCATAAATTTCGAGTAAAATCGAGACGATCGCTTGAATAGGATGAATACATATATAGATATATATATATATATATATATAATTCCAAAGTATTTCATTAAACGATAATTGAAAATACAATACTTGAAATAAATAAATAAAACTAATTGTCCATGCAAGGACTAAAAGAAATAATTTGGCCACGCAGGGACTAAAGAAATAACAATGTCCTCGTAGGGACTAACATTTATTATTAGAAGAAACTTTACTCGTCCTTCCTTCCCTTAACCAACTTGGAGGGTTCTTGAAGAACTTGTTTGTCTTCTTCTCCGTTTTCTTCGCTTGTTGTTGCATTTCTTTCATTCGTTCCAAGGCCTCGTTAATGGCCTCGAGTGGTGGCGGAGGTTGTGGTTGTGGCATAACAGGATACTGGTACCCATAACTTGGATATCCAGTAGGTGGATAAATGGGTGGGAAAGGAGACGGGTAAAGTGCGTTATGCATAACCGCTTGCATGTAAGGGTCATGCGATAATGCTTGGTAATCTCCTAGCATAGATGGGTTAAAAGGATCATATCCAGATATATACGGATATGTAGGAATAGGGTTATTAAAAGCCGATGGTGGTGGTGTCGGTTCCACCACAGGTGAAGCATTGGAGGGTCCACCCATTTGTGGATCCTCTTGAATGGTTGGGTAAGGTTTGGGCAAAGGTGACAGCAATCCCGACCGTTGGCCCACACGTACCGACATACGTGCTCCACGTTTCCTCCTTGGTGGTTCAGGTGGTGGTTGAGGTTGGTTCACCGGTTCCATGTTGACGTCTTCTTGTATAGGAGGTGGTTGAGAGTGATGAGAAGGAGTGTTAGCAAAGGTAAATTGGTTCCAATATTGGTCCCACTCGTTAGGACCTTGGTATGGCGATCCGGCATAAGAGTTCGAATCACTTGATATTTCTATGGGATGCGTGTGTGATCCTGACGGCGGCATCTCCGGGTCGGAGTCCTCGTCCATGGGATTGGGTTGGTCTATTTGGTTTTGGTCGGCTGGGGGTGTATTAAAGTATTGATTGGGATTAAATTCATCATGATAAGAGTGATGAGAGTGGTGGGAGTGGTGTGAATGATGTGAATGGTAGGAATGATACGAGTTTTGAGAATGAGAAGGTGAATGTTGTGATAACGGCCATGAATCCCCTGAATCCTCATAGGGGTTCGGGTGATGGGGATGAGAAGGGATATGTCCTGAGGGTCCTCCCCTCATTGGTACTTTGCCTCTTCCTCTTACTCTTGGCGGCATTTTCCTGTTAAAAGTCAAATTTAAAACAATACTAATAACTTAATAATGAGATGAGTAATCCTAGGTCAAAGCCTAGACTCGGAAGTCTAAGGAATGTGCTTGTATAAGTTTGAGATTAAACACAAGTAGGCTAGTGTCTCAAACCTTGGCTCTGATACTAACCTGTCACACCTGGTATTTTCAACCTAACACCGATGGGCCCGGGTGGGGAATGTCGTGACGTAAGTTGATATCATCATAGTAAATTAAACACAGCACAGCGGAAGTCTTGGAGTTTAAATTAGTATTACAAACCAAATGTTCAAAGTACGAAAAATAATATACAGACGGCTTGTAATGAAAGATCCACAGGCGGATCGTAAAATGTACAAAATGTATAACAGACTTCGGGCAGATATAAGGATTTGCAAGATCCTCTTATATCACTACCGAGCAGCTTCCAGCCAATTTCGTATTGTACCTGCAAGCTTAGTCTTTTGAAAATACGTCAGCTTTCACTGGTAAATACACCCGACTGACTCATTTTGAAAACATTTTCAAAATTAGATTTATGTGCACAGGACACAAATCTTTTATAACTTGGGAAAGTCCGCGTTGTAACCTTGTTAGAAGCTTTACATGTTTGTCAATACATATGGGGCCTAGTACAGATACCCAGACATGATTAACGTACACACCACTTATGAACCCATGAAGGAGTTATCCCCAACTTGTGGGTAAAAATAATTTAGCATTCGCATCTATCGAGTGTATGCCTACACCCCGTGCTTTGGTCGTGGCCATTAACTAATGTAATGAGCCGAGGATATCCAGGACACGGTCGTTAACCCCCAATGTTTAAGTTATCAAACAAAACTGATCAAAACGGAATATGCGGATTTACTAGCCACAATCCGGTATTTGATTGATCCCATTTCCGACCAAGCGGTAATAATTTACCGTAACCCAAGCCCGTATAGGGATAATAAGTTAAGAGTATTTACCTGAGCTAGTCTTGATTTTAAATATGCAAGATTTAATATTCTCAGCCGTATTCAAAACGAAATAAGTGCAGATAGCATTTACTGGAAGGCTCTAGTCTGGATTATGGCATAGGCTAACCAATTAAAATGCTAACGGTCTTAATTTAAGTCATAGACTTAGACTGACTAGCGTAATGGATCAAAAACGGTTACGCTAGATTAAGCGATGACCGGATAGAATGTAGTTTAAACCCAACAAGTACTTAAGACTTGTATAATATGGGTAAACAATTAACATTCTGGAATTTGAGATTAAAATGATAAGGTTAAACCCGTTTCGGTTAATTTTTGTAAACTAGTTACATATACTTAACCGTATAAGCGATATCTGGTAACCGGATGAGTCATGAACAAGTTTATATGTCATTAAACTTTAAATAAGTTGTAATATCAGTAGGATATCAACTTATATGCCCGAAAAGATTTTGAAATGAAATTATGCCTCATAAGGGCGTTTTGGTAATTATATGTCGTATGAAAGGAACTTGCATGTACTCTGATGTTATGATCATAAACATTATAGAAAATACTTAATTTTGTGATATGTTATCAGTAAGATGTCACACATAAGCATGATTTATAGTTTAAGACCAAACTATGCACCAAAAGGGCATTTTGGTCATTTAAAAGTATAGTTTACGATATTATACTAAAATTAGTTTATGATCATAATATTAACATCATAATATGTTAATTACATTATCATATTAGTAGCTAATTCATTTGCAAGTTCATTGTTGATTAAAACCTTGTTTTATGTAAAAAGGGCATTTTAATCAAAGATTGACATTTTACGGAACTTGTGCATAAACTAAGATTATGATTATGATCATGTAATATAACCTCATAGGGTTATGCTACATTGTATTACGATCATAATGTGACCTTAATTCAGAAGTTAACTAATCTAAGTCGGGTCAGAGTCGAAAGTCAAAGCAGAAGTCAAGCTTCGCGACTTTCGGTTGCGAACCGACTCTAGGACTGAAATTGACGGATCGAACATGTTCCCACATGTTCTAATGATTATTACCAACTTTTTTAAGTGTCAAAAACTTGTTTATAACATGTATAAATTCAGATTATTATATTTATGAAATCTGACATGTTTGACTTTTTAAAACATAAACTTTGACCCGTCAATTGACCTAGTAAACGTGATCCTTAGAAGGTGCCCTTTTAAGGGGTTAATACCTTCCTAATTACGATCACTTAGCCATCTTCATTTCAAACAGTGGCTGGACCATAATGGTCTTAACCGAAAGTTAAGGCATTTGTCGAAAATGCTTGAATTTTGGCTATAAAAGCCTATAAAAAGAAAAGAGCAGGGATGGAACACTTACAATGATCCAAAGGAAACCTAGAACTCAAAGGGAAGCTCCTAAATGGTTAGGAACTTCCAAGAGTCTAATAGAAAGGAGAAGAAGTGAATGAGCAAAGAATGAGGTGAACTAGTGGGCTATTTATAGTGCAAGGAGGTGTGTGAAGATGAAGCCAGGTGTGAGAGGTGTTCTAGGATCATCACAAGTGTCTAGAAAGGTATCAAGAGTTGCAAGAGTGTGGCATTTAGCAGGAGAGGTGGCATCTTGACAGAATTTTGGGGTTTTGACACTTTTAGTCCCTCAAGAATAGTTTTGTGGATTGTCATGAATTGTCCCTTGACTTATATCCAATGACATAATGATACAACTTGGTCTTTTCGTTCAACACGAGATGTATTGAAGAAGAGTATGAATAACCAAACTTTAACGGGTGTCACACTAGGTGTTCTTACGATTTATAAGTGGTTACTAGCTTAAACGTGAAAGATAAGAATACTTATGGTTTCATGGGTTAAATTACCCAAGCTAGTAAGTTTAGATGTTCGGTGAAGATGTGTGATACTCAAGAATGGTGAATTAAAAGATATCACCTTAACCGGGAGTCGTTCGGGCGAAAAATAACTTATTTATGCAACGGAAATGTAATAATAAAGTCTAGGGGCCTTAGGGTTAATAGTTGAAAGTTAAAATGGTGTAAAGGTGAAGTTCTAGTGACTCTCTGTACGCTACGGTTGCTAGACTGTAGCTTATGGTTAGTTATAATTTCTAGCCAGAAAGTCTGGACCGTAGACCGTAAGTTACTGTCAGGTTTAATTTTTTTTTATATTTTTTGGATTTGTTTAAAGAGTTGAGTGGCTAACTCATTTGAGGTATTATTCGAGGGATGAACACGTGTCGGTTTATTACCGAATACGAATTTTACGAGGTGTTACACTATATCATTTTGAAATATGTAAATCGATTAATTTCATGTTCAATTTATTTTAGTTTCTCTTGTTGTGAAACTAAAGGTTGTGTCAGCTAGATTGAATAGTGGTGGATTCATGTGTGATGACGAATTCCTTAATTCTGTGCCAGAATTCCTCGTCAATTCCCTGTCTAAGGTTCATCTAAGTTGATCTTTGTGTTGTTTGATATGTTGAATTTGTAGTCACTGTTTTATTAGATGATGTTCATTTTGTAATTTGGGTCTCAACTTTTGATGTATTTACATGTTGTGGAGTTAATTTTTTTCTCAAATTGATAAGGTTATTGTGTTGAACATCAACTTTACTCCAAACAGTATTAGAATGACGCTATGTAGAAGGCACTTATGAAGATGGTTGTTTCACACGGTATCAATCTTTTGATTTCATAAATGTTGATGACATACACGTTCATTTAGCAATGAATCTAGATTGGATTAACTACCTAAACACGGAACTTTAGATTTTTAAATCGAATTGTCTATTATGCACAAGGCTTCAGTTGTATTTTAGATTGTAATTCTAATACATATGTATTTATATATTTATTTTATTTTTTGTTAAATAAAAAACGAAAGCTTTTCTTTAAAGATTACAGAAGCAAATTGTCCATATTGCTTCATACCAGAAGTTAAAGCTATAAAAATGCAGAAGTTAAAGCTATAAAAATGCAGCTGGAGTGGTTTTAGATTTCATTAGGGAAAGTCAAACTAATAATATTCAAATTTTATAATTTTAAAAATTGTATATAGCAATAGGGCTTACTCAGTTGCATAAACTCTCCATCTAAGCAACTTATTTTTATTTACTTTTTTTCAGGTTTTAGTTTTGAATTTTAAGGGCTGTTGAGAAATTGCAGATTAGAGAATGCAACTGCATATGTGGGCTTGAAACTATTGTTGTTAATGAACTCATGCTGATAATGCTTGATCTTAAAAATGTTGTTGTCAATTAAGACATTTTCATTTCACTAAAGTTTATTATAATTCCTTAAATCATAGAGTGGTAAATTGTATAAGGGGTTAATGACCATTTCAAAAATTGCATACAGTGATTACGATTTTATATTTAGTGTCTATTCGTTAAAATCATAGGTATGGGGTATGTTTGAAAGACAGTAAGACTTTTAACTGAAATGATATGTTATGATTACGATATCTAATAGTTTTATTTTCATGTATATAGAAATTTAAATAATGACATTATTTAAACTATAGTTTTAATGTGAATTATCATAGTTAGTTTGCTAATAGTATCTTTTGTGCTCTTAGTACTACACACATATTACAAAAGAATAATATTAATCGGTTGGGAAGATTAACAAGCTAAATAAACCAGTAGTAACGTGCGGGTAACCAACTAGCATTAACATTATCTTATAGAACATATAATACAACAAAACAACCATATAAAAGTAGTTGGTATTTATAATGTTATATTATTATTTAATCGAGATATGTAATGCTTATGACATGAATATATCACACCGATTCTATGAATAAGAAAACTAACATAAGTACAACTAACATAAATGAATAGCGCCTTGAAAATTATCGCCCGCCGTAGCGTCGCGCGAGCTTCCTACTAGTATTGATTGTAGGGCTAAATGCTTGGTTGGTCCCTGTGGTTTGCAAATATTGCAGATTTGGTCCTAGTGGTTCACTAATTACACACTTGGTCCCATGGTTGTAATTTTTGCACTCGTGTGGTCCTTATCACTAACCTACATTAAGTTTCTTAGTTAAATATGTATGAAATTACTAGATTGCCCCTGATTAGTTAAAAAAACTAAAAAAACAGAAATAGGTCCACCATTCATCTTCTTCATCCTCTCCTCTCTTCCTTTAAGACACACCACCACCTCCACCTTAAACCCACCACACCCACCTTCAACCCACCACCTCCACCTTCAACCCGTCACCACCACCACCTCCGGGTTCCATTTTCATCCCACTCTCCGTTCTCGTTCCCGTTCCCGTTCCCGTTTCTTATCATGTCCAGAATCTATGATTCCAATTCCAATCCAATCGTCGTCTTCCCTTTTGTCTTTTTCTAACAACCCTCAATTTCTTCACCTTCATCAACACCCATATTCTTAGCTGTCTCATCACTATAAATAAATCCATTTATTTGTCACACCCACATTCACTCATCTCACCACTCTTAATTTCCACCAATTTATCCAATCAACCATGGTTGAACCGGAGACCAAAAAACCGAATACCAAGAAACCGGATCACCAATCCCAAACAATTCAGTTTTCGGGTTCAACTCACCGTTAATCCAAGTAATCCTAATCGGGCTGGTCTGTTTCTGCTGCCCATGAATATTCAACGCGCTCTCCGGCATGGGCGGCGGCGGACAACTCGACCACAACGTCGTAAACAACGCCAACACCGCCTCTACACCACCTTCGCCATCTCGGCGGTGGTAATTTGATATCTGTTTTGCGGCTAATTTTATTTTGTTAAATAAAATATAAATATGTAAAGTTCATTTCCTTTTCGTGTAGCACGACGAATTTGATTTCATATATGTCAGCTGCAGCTTTCTGTATCTCAATCTGAAAGCAATTATCCTTCTGTGACAGTGGAGGTAGTAGTGGTCTGTTGAAGGTGGAGTTGATGGTGATGGGTTGAAGGTGGATGTGGTGATGGTGGTGGTGGGTTGATAGTGGAGGTGGCGGTGGGTTAAAGGTGGAGGTGGTGAGTCTTAGAGGGAGAGAGAGAGAAAGGGGGGAGGATGAAGAAGATGAAGGGTGGGTCTATTTTTTTTTGTTATTTTTTATTATTTTAATTAATCAGGGGCAATCTAGTAATTTCACACGTATTTAATTGAGAAATTTAACATAGGTTAGTGATAAGGGCCATACGAGTGTAAAAATTACAACCACTAGGACCAAGTGTGTAATTAGTGAACCACTAGGACAAAATCTGTAATTTTTGCAAACCACAGAGACCAAACAAGCATTTAACTCTTGATTGTATTTGTATAGTTTATCTGTTACTTTTTGGTGCCAAGCTGCCACCAGTGTTTGTATATGCGAATTTGGGGTGGTGAATGTTTGTGTTAGTTTTGAAAAAAAAAATGAGATAATAACAATATTATCGGACTTATTTTGTGCCGTACTATATAACTGATTACACCATTATCGGCATATAGCAATGCTAGGTTACAACCACATGTATTGAAAAAAATTAATTTTATATATTCAATAATAAAAAGGTTATATCTTTAAGAACTTTGTGTGTTGTACGGGCTACATAAATATTATTTTATACACCAAATAAAAAAAGTTTCCTTTTTTTTATTTTACTATGTATTACACGGCTTGAATAAACATAGTTTTGTATACTAAATCACAGCTTGAATAAATATAATTTTATATACTAATAAATAATATAAAAAATTATATCTTTAAAAAACCTTGTGTATTGTAAAGGTTGAAAAAATATAATTTTATATACCAAACAATAAAAAAAGTTATATCTTTAAAAACCACGTACACTATACGGGTTGAATAAATCTAATCTTATATACCAAATAAAATATATATTTAAAAAACTAACAGATATGCTTGATACGTAATAGATTGTGGAGACGGTTTTGAAAAGAAGATGCGTTATTCAAGAAGCAAATTAACAACCATTTTAGTGATAAAATGTTTGTACCAATTCTGACAATTTGATGTATAAATTATATAACAAAATCGATACAAAGTTTGGTTTTCGTGATAAAAAATTGTTAAAATATCTTAAATTTAACAATTTAAGTTTGATATTCAAAGTAGGATAAGATTATTAATTTATCATTTATTTGATTAACATAATATCTTTAATTTAATAATATAAATTTGAGGATAATATTTAATCAGAGAAATAGAATGATTATATTCGATATTCAAAGTTACGATAATATTTGAAATTATTTTATCATTTATTTGATTAACTATAGATAAGAAGGGGAGGGAGATGGGAAAATAAATGGTAAATGTGGGGAGAGTTTCATTTGAGATGAAATTTAAATTGAGAAGAAAAGAGCAAATGGTATGATCGTAAAACATCAAATAATTTTTTTCTCATTTCATTTATTATTATATTTGACCAATTAATTAGTCATAAATTATCGTGCTTCACACTAAAATTTATCCTACACACCTCATAATTTATCATACACTTTAAATTATTTTTTTTCTTCTTTGAAAAATTATGTTTTTTTTGAAAATAAATTACAAATTTAATATACTTAGCTATTAAAAAGGAAGACTACTAATTAATCATATATCTAAGTTTATCAATATACCCTTAAACTAATATTAAATACAAAAATTAATTGAAGTAAAATAAAGCATCCGTATTGGTTGAAATTTCTTATTTGTTTTCTTATAATTTTTTTCACATTTGAAACCTACACTAATGGATAACATGTGTCACACATTAATATCTTTTATTATATAGTATATATAAGGGTTCGGACAACACATAGTGTATCAAGCCATCCTCAAATACCACTTAATGCTCTATTTGTTTCCAGTTGATGGGCTTTTCCTTGTTTGTCACAAGGTTTGTTTGAATAACTTTAGAGAGTATGCGACCAGAGCTATCGGGATTTAAATACATACATGACTTAGTCGGGAATGTCCTATGTGATGTGCTTAAGCCTGCAAGAATCTCTGCTTATAAAGAGGCCCCTGTGAGCTTATGTGGGCAAGAACCTCTACTAAAAAAGAGATCCATGTGAATTTCCAGCTAGACCCACTTGAAAGGAGATCTACTCTGCGGTCGGCAGGTGTTCTTGCATTTGGTTGGACAGGTGGGAAACATGCTTGTGTGAACCTTACCGGAGTATCCCTCCTCCCTTGTTAGGCTCAAGGAAATCGTTACTCGGCTGGTCAAACTGTGTTGAAGGCAGAATCAAGGAAAGTTGCTAAGCACGAAAAGCTTGTGCTGAAAATCAGCATGTCTTCGTTCTCTTTACTTTTAATACTTTTAGTTCCCTTTTAATATTTTTAATTCCCTTACTCCTGAAGCTATGGGTATCCTAGACAAAGTACAGAGGGTCGTGCATAGCAATTTCTCAATGCCAAGGAACCAGAGTTTTGTTTTCAATAGAAGTGGATTTGCTATTTAAAAGGGGGTTACGGTGCAGCTTGTTTCCCATTTACCTGCCATTATTATGTAATTGTTCTATTGTTAAAAAAAAAAAGATATATTTAAAATTTGTTTTTTTTATAAATCTGAATTTATAAAATTAAAAGCTCAATTTACAAGATGATAAAGTTATAAAAGTCTTCAAAAAAGTTCTGGTGATTGGGTTGTTTTCAGTTTCCATTCTACGAGCAGTGATCTTGTTGATGATGGTGCGTCTCATCTTAAGTTTACATTGGGTAGGATAAGAAGAGGGTGTTTTTTGGTGATAGGAAGTGATGCCATTGTTATCAATCAACCATTTTCGTAGTAGCAAGGGGTGGTTTTACTTATCTTCCTTTGTGTTATATTAGTGTTTATTTTAGTATGATGGATTGTTTGCTTGATGGCTTGGTTTGTTTCACATAAGTATAATATTAGACTCTTATCCTTTTTAAAGATGGTAATATGGATAGTGTAGCTGAGTCTGATGCTGAGCTGGCATCGGCAGTGAAACAGAAGGTGAACCAAGGGTTATCATCAATGATATAATCTAGGGTCAGCCCAATCGTTTCGAAAAACCTAAACGGAGTACAAATATGAGGTCTTTTGTAAATTTTGTTTACAACTTCATCTCCTTTATTTGGATTTAGGATCAGCAACAAGACGTTTTTCTTCAAACAAGACCATCTTGTATGATTAATGTACTCATATAACATTGGTTCGATAATTTAGGTTTGATATGGATAATCATTATAATAAAAAGTTTTATTTTTCCCTTGTAAAATCCATAACTACAAAAGATGATGACATGAATAAATATATGTATATAATTTAGTATTTCAAAAGCTAAGTAGATAGTAACATTGAAATAACTATGAGTTGTTATAATTGTTAAAGAGGATATATACATACATAATTTAAAGTTAGATAAAATAATATGTTAAGTTGGTTCAAAATAAAAGAGTATACAATTAATAATAGATTTGTTACTAACTAGTATTATGTTCCGCAACGCATTTCGGTGGCGTCAAAACTTAACGTAACCCGAATTTGTACCGTAAGTTATTTGAACTAATTTGTTTGCGAACAAAACCTACATCAAAACATAGACCAACTAAAGACATACATAAAAATAAGCATGTAATGTATTATATTTGACATAATTCGTTACTGTGAAAAAATTACGTCAAAATGTAAACCGAGTTAGATTTATACCAAAACGTACTAAAAAAACATGTAAGAAAATATTGTTTTTCTAGATAAAGAATGATACAACTTATACCGTCTCGTGAAAACGTATTATATGTGGCCCGACTCAATTTCGAAAAAATTTATGACAAAACATAGATTATTGACTTCAAAACGTAAACCAACTTGCATATATACCTAACGCAGTTTAAAAAAAGCATTGAAGAAAATAAAGGTTTTTTAAGTTAAAAACTGGCACCATACATTGCAGCGGCGTTAAAACATAAAGTAACTCGAAATTGCACCGCCTAGTGAAAATGTATTATATTTAACCACCCTCGTTTTTAACAAAACATAGACCAACTGAAAACATACATAAAAATAAGCATGAAAACATAAACCTACCAAAAACATACTTGAAAATAAGTACAAAAACGTATTATATTCGACTCATGTACATAAAAATAAACATATAATAGTTAAGAGGTAAAAAAATGAAACAAAGTATTAATAAAGCTAAAAGGGTGTAAGTGACAATATTGATAGTTGAGGATAAAAAAGAGAAAAAAACATAAATAGGAAATTAAAAAAAAAAAAGAAAACATGATGTGAAAGTGCTACAATGTAAAACATTTTTAGGTATATAGGTGTTGTATTTTTTCGTTTGAAAGTTTTTCAAAACAAAATTAATTTTTTATTTTTAACCCAAAAATATTTGATTATTTACTTTTAATACAAAACTATTTAACTTTTTTTACTTTTAACTCTAAATATTTTATTTTTTGCAATTTAAACTCATAAATTTTTTACTCTCAGCTTTAATCTTTTATACTTTTTGTTTTCGCAAAATTTTTGTTTTACGTTCCGTTTTAAATTTTGCGAGTTAACATGGCGCAACGTGTTTGTGGTTAAACGTTTTTACGTTTTTCCCGTTTGATAGGTTCATCGTAACCTACAGGTCCTAGATCGATTTAGTTATTCTCTTATATGTTTTACATTTCGGTTTAATTTCTTCGCATTAACACATCGCAACTTTAGTGTTGATGGTCGCTGGCAGTAGTGTGGCATTGGTGTTTGCCCCCGCCATAATGCGGGGGTGCTTAATACTAGTTGTTATATATATAAGAACTAGAAATGATTTCTCACGTTGTGGGGTCTCTGATCTCGCTCTATTGTAAAGGCAGGATCAAAACCGGGAAAAAGTGAAAACAAAAAAACGAATTTACAACACCAAATGAGTTATGTCGATCAAAACATAAATGCTGTCAAACTTATACCAAGAGGGGTCTTTATATACTTGTTAGAAAGGGGCGGCCAAAACGTATTTGTTTCATTGATTTTCTAATATAATTTTAGTTCAAAATATAAATGGAAAACTATTTTATTAATTATTTAGGAAAATAAATGTTATGAAAATTTAACTTCTCTCTTATATTTCTGCAATAAATATTAAAATGAAGCTGATTTTATCAGTTAAATTAACATTAGAATGTAGAATTATATACGAAAAATCAAATTGAAGAAAATTTTGAAATTTAGAAGTAACAATTTAAATTTTTTCCCAAAAAGATCAAAAATAGTCTCAGTTCCTCAATAGATTCCATTTAAACAACTTTGATTAACTCATATTCGCTCCTACATCACCAACGGTTTTTCCCATTGAAACCCTAAATCACAATCTGGTACCACCACCTCCTCGTTATCTCCAGCCGACCACCCTTGCCACAATCTTTCATCGTCGTCGCCAATTGCAACTGAAATAAGAACCACCACGTTCGCTGATTACCTCGTTCCCGGCGGCCTGCCGGATTCCGGCGCTACTTTACTCAACCCCGTACCCATGTTCTCCTTCTTCCACCCCGTTCGTGACTAATGGTGGTGTTGCAGCCTGGTGAGGAGAGATCACTCAAGAACAACCCACCAGCATCTCTTCTCTTCACCATCGACGCCGCTGTTAGATCCATGGCAACGACACTTTGCCACCACCACACAACTTACCGAATTTGTGTGAATCTTCTATGTCATCACTTCTAATATTTTCTTCGGTCCGAATTCAATTCCACCGATGACATCTTTTCCGGCATAATTTAGCGATTTTTTTCTTTTCAATAGTTGTGGTCCTCGTGCCCATATGAAATGAGATCAACTGATAATACCTAAGTTACCATTGGAAACTTGAAAATAACAGACTTTATTCTTCGTTATAGCCATGTGGCAGCCTATGGTTTATTTTTACTCAACCACATGTGAATTTAGATTTAACTGTAGCTAGGGCCGTTTAAAAAGCTCGTGGCTCGAGTATCACTCGAAGTTTACTTAAAAAAGTTTGAAAAAAGCTTGGTTCGAAATTAGCTCGGTTTTAAACGAGCTGCCTCGGCTCGGCTCAGTTTGTAAACGAGCCGAGCCCAAGCCAAGGTAGGTTTGATTCGTGGCTTGCTCGTTAGTTGGCTCGTTGGCTCGCTCGTTTGCCTCATTTAAATTAAACCCAAATTATATAAGTGTGTATGCGTGTATATTCTAATATATTTAGGAAATGTTGTGTAATTAGTAACATGGTTATTTTTATAAAAAATAGATTGTTAAGCTATAGTCTTAATTAGTAATATTGATTTAAAAGTAATATATCAAGGTAAGTAACATAGAATCTTTTCTTGTTTGTTTTATTTGTTTTTTGGTTATATGTATATCATTATGTGTAAAAAAATATAAAAAATAAAACTTTTTTAACAAACGAGCCGGCTCGACGAGCAACGAGCTAGCTCGAGCTTTTGATGAGCCGAGCCGAGCCTGAGCCCAACTTTCCAGCTCGTTAAGAAAAATAAGTCGGCTCGGCTCAATTTGATTTTTAAAACGAGCCGAGCCTGAGCCCATCCTGATTCGGTTCGGCTCGACTCGTTTACAGCCCTAACTGTAGCTAAGAAAGAACGTGCTCTAGTATATTATGATAATGATGATTTAGAAAATTAAAATAAATTAATAAACTAGTAAGAATTGCTTCAAAAAGATTAAAGAAATTTTAGTATGAAAAAGAGAGAAAATACCATGTTAAAAACATGTAAAGTGAAAAACCAAACTGAGAATGAATCCCCGAGAGGATCGAACCCTCGTTTTCGGCGAATTCAAGGCTAACCGCTGGGCCAAAATTTTAGTTTTTCCAGTATAAGTTATGTTTTAGTTCATAACTCCTTTTCTTGTATGTGAATCTTAAATGGTCGTCCCAAATTTCGGTGGCCCAAAAGCGAAAACCTAGGTTCTTTTGTCACCCCTGAATCAGAACCGGTTCCTAACAGTAAATCCTGACTTTCACTGTTCAGAACCGGTTCCTAACAGTAAATCCTGACTTTTACTGTTCAGAACCGGTTCCTGACAGTCGAAAAATCTGACTTTTACTGTTCAGAACCGGTTCCTGATAAAAAAGTTACCGTTATAACCGGTTCCTGATAAAAAAAGTTACCGTTATAACCGGTTCCTGATAAAAAGTTACCGTTGGGAACCGGTTCCTGTTCGTCGAAATCGGTTTTTTTATATAAACCCCTCCCTACTTACCATTTCAACTTACAAACTCACCATCATCAACTTACAAACTCAATCATCTTCTCAAAAATCTTGCAAAATACCTATGGCAAGCAACGAACAAGTTGTTACTGTCTTAGAGACGAAAAGAAACCCAACTATATGGAAGAATTTTGATCTCTGTTTAATGTCCGAACAGCCACGAGATGGCTAGATGCAAAGCTTGCGGAAAATTTATGAAGGCCGCAGCCAACTCAACCCTTAAGAAACATACTGAGCGGCATTGCCCAGTGACGAAGGCAAAGAAAAATGAGACGGGAGAAGGTTCCGGCACCGGTTCTTCCAATGTTTGATGTAACCCGTTTGGTTTGGTGTTTTAATAAAGTTTGTGTAATGTTTCTTTCTATTGTGTTTGTTATTTTTGTGTATCTTTCTATCGTTAATCTCCACTTTTTCGGCTATAACCGGTTCCAAAGGTAACATTTTAACGGTATGACCGGTTCCTTCTTGAACTTCATTTCCGGGTACTGATGGAACCGGGTACAAGTGAAACCGGGTACGGGTAGGAACCGGTTACTACCCGAGTCAAATGGTAAAATTGTGGAACCGGGTTGGAACCAACGGGTATTTTGAACCCGGAACCGGTTCTACTTAATGTCGGGTAGGAACTGGAACCGGTTCCAGTTCGGTTCTACCGGTTCGGGTTCGGAACCGGTTTTTATGCCCATCTCTACCCCTGATATATCATGTTGTGGACTTGCGGGTCTGGCATCCTGAAGGAAATGGGCTTCAAGATAGGTTGAGATTTTAAAAAAAAGCTAAATACATTATTTTTGAACGGGATGGTGATGTTATCATACAAATAACTTTTAACATATTAAACGTGAGAAGTTTAATACTATTTTATTTTAGTTTTTTGTTTATCATCTAGTCAAATATATATTTTAGTACTGGAAACTAAAAATAAAAATAAAAAAAATATATAATTATGTGACATCCCACCCAATAATAATACTATTAAAATAATAACTACCTAGACATACGCTTAGCGTGAACATACCTTAAACTATCTACGGGAAGTTGATGTTCGTACTTCGAAAACGACCCCAACGTGGTATTATGAACTTGAGATTCTCTTTATATAAGGGCTTCTATTAAAAACTTCATGCTAAATGATAATTTCTAATTGGCCGATGTGGAATGAAAATGCCATGTCTATGTGCTTGTGTGGTTATTTACGGCATCATATAATTTCAAATGTTTAGTTTAAATATTTAGCTGCTTTTGCTCGTTTTCTTTTATAACTTTAAAATAAAATTACGAATATATTGTTAAAACGAACTCGTTTTTCTCTAAGCTTTGACCTAAGTTTCATTAAAACCGAAGTAGGGTCAAATATAATTTATTATTATTATTATTATTATTATTATATAAACGATCTCCTATAACACTAAATACTTGTTTAAATACTGTATATTTCAAATAGTCATTCTACTCGTAACGCGTGTTTTTTATACAAAACCGAGACACGCATTATGTGTCACACCCGCTTAAATTATCAGAGTTGGGCGTAATCTGACTGGTATCTTAATTTGCACAGCGGAAGTGTAAAATGCTAAGACTTCTAAAAAGTGAACGGCAGCTAAGTACTCGAATCCCCATGGGTTCTCCTATTCCAACTGTGCCATAATTTGAATATGTGACCTGAGAAAGAACATGCGAAAAAGCAACATAAAGTTGGCGAGTTCAGAGTTGTTTGTTTTGTATCAAATGAATATTGAAACATTTGAAAATCTTGCATTAAAAAACCGGTTTGTGAGATCATAGTATCCCAAAGCGTTTGAAATGTCATATCTGTATGCCGATATTGAAATGTTTTCTGTTATGTTTGTAAATCAATACATGTAACTGTTGTGTATGTAAACTGGTAATGAAATGTTTCCTGTCGTATCTGTAAACCGGTATTGAAATCATAGTATGTAGGATGCCTATGGAATCTAAGGATCAATCAGTGTGTAGCTAATACACTGACCTATATGCCATAAGTAAGTAACCAAACCGAGACAACTCTGACACCATTGGGATTACAAAAGGACTCCTAAAGGGTTAACAAACCAGGAGTGGAGCGCGTCTCAAACTCGATAGATCTATACCTTTTGCACCTTGGTCACTACGTGATTAATGGTTACTCTTGTCATCAACCAACTTACACACAAGGATTTGTCATCATCTAATCCCATAGCTACATACCAATTGTTAAAATCTGTATATTCGATGTGTATGAATGGACCTCGCCCTTCATATGATTTTCGTGCCTCACACTTTTGATATTGGGCCTACCCCATGTCATTTATTTTATTGGGCCTAGCCCATGTCATTTATTTTATTAGGGCCTAGCCCCTAGTTGTGACTAAGACAATCCCGTGACTAATCACAAACTCATGCATGTTTCGAAAAACCTTGTATTGCTATGAAAACGGTAAATTTAGCCTAAACCATTCATAAACCAATTATGTTTGTTGAATCTATTTGCAACATGGTTTAGAAATATGTGATTTTCATTTATCAAAACATTGTGTGCTTTTGCAATACTATCATGTCTTTCCACCCCCGAAAACATTTATAAAATGTACAACCGTGGAGGGGGGTTATGAACTCACCTTGATATCCTTGTGCAAAGCTAGCTAAAATTGATTCCATAATTTCATTTCCATAGCGTGACTTGCTAGCATGCAATCTAAGACATTCCTAAAACTTAATAACTTATAAGTTTCTAAATATAACGTAGCTAAACTACGTGTCACCGAACTCTACCGAATCGTTAACCAAATGACTCTATGGATGTGTTATTGTCTTGTCTCGAAATAGAAGGCGTAGATGAATAGTAGTACGACTCTTCGTAGTTTTCGTAAGATGTAATACATACTCGTAGATATACCCATATATGTAAAACATTTCGTATCCGAACAAGTCTCGCGTATCATTTATAATTAATAAAATAATTATATAATCGTATGCTTGTTATAATATTACGGTACTGTGTCGTACTTTGTTTAGGCATTTGAACCGAATATAACAAGTATATTATTGTTATAAAAGCATCCGAAAGTATTCGAGTCGTCGATGTTTGAAATACATATAATAACTATATTTAGTTCATAAAAGTGTTTGAAGTCGACGTTTGAGATAAATATAAACCGTTATATTTATTTTATAAAAGTGTGCGAAGTCGGCGTGTGAAATAAATATTCGGATTCGCGATGTTTGAAATGAATATAAACTATTATATCTATTGTATATAAGTATTCGAAGTCTCTACGTTTGAAATGGATATAAATGATTATATTTATGTTATATGTTTTTCGAATACTAGACTTTTGAAAGATAATGTCCGAAGTTTGAAATAAATATACACATTATATTTATCTTATAAAAGTACTTGGAATCTTGGCGTTCTGAATAAACATAAACACTATATTTATTTTTGTAAAAGTGTTTGGAAATCTCGACGTTCGAAATAAATATAAATATTATATTTATTTTATAAAAGTATTCGAAGGTATTCGAATTATCGATGTTTGAAATCGAATTTCCGAATTCCTCTACTTAGTAACCCCGTTCGTTTTCGTTTGAGGGGTTATAAACTTGTTTTACGAGTTATAAAGTGCCGTCGAGAATAAATTACGCTTATATTTATTTTTATAAAAATCGCTTGAATTCGATAGGTTTTGCCTTTGAAATAAAACGTGTTTCGTATTACGCATTTTTACTAAAAATGGGCAGAGTTTCCTCTGTTTTTTGACGATCACAACAATACAAGTTGTCGATACATTTTCAAAATGCAACAATGAGGTAATAATAATATGTATACAATTCTATTGTAATCTTTAAAATGTCGAATACTTGTCGCGATCAAGTTTAATATATACATGTATAACAATATATATACTGTGTAACTAGGTCGGCTCGTTTTTAACTACCACATACACAAGTTATATACGAAGGCTCGGTTGTTATTATATGATTTCGTTAGTTGGTTCGGGTTAGAGCTCGATGTCTCGTTAGGTCAAAAATTTTAAATAAATATTTATTAATTTGCGAGAATAATATTTTACCAAGGTTGGCGTTGACCAGTTGACACAAATTGAATCTGACCAGTTGACCAGGTTTAACCACGTGACTGTTTGACCATAGTTGACTTCGCTTTGACCCGAACCCGAACTTGACCCGAAACACCCAAATTTGAACTGAAGCTATCTGTTGACCGTTTGACCATCTTTGACCCGGTGTCACACCCTGGCTTTCCACAGCCAATCAAACACTGGTGGACCCGGGTGGGGATTATCGTGACGTACATTGATAACATCATAGACAATTAAACACAACACAACACAACGGGAGTCTTAAATTTAAATTACTATTACAAACCAAATGTTCGAAATACAAAATAATATTCAGGCTCGTAACAGAAGATCCACAGGCGGATCATAAATTGTACAAAGAAAGAATGTAAAATAGACTTTAGGCAGATCTAGGATTTGCAAGATCCTCTTATCACTACCGAGCACTTCCAGCCTATGTTCGTCTTGTACCTGCAAGCTTAGTCTTTTGCAAATACGTCAGCTTTCGCTGGAAAATACACCAACTGACTCATTTTGAAAACATTTAAAATATGTTTTAAGTGCGTATCAGCACAAAATCTTTTATAACTTGGGAAAGTTGACCGTCTAACCTTGTTAACAGATTTACATGTTTGTCCATACATACAGGGCCTGGTACGGAGACCGATACATGATTAACGTACACACCACTTTGGACTCACGAAGGAGTCAATTCTTCCCAACCTTGTGGGCAATGCATTTTGAGCATCTATCGGGTGTATGCCTACACCCGCGCTAAGGTCGTGGCCATTATCTATTGTAATGAGCTGAGAATATCTTGAGACGATAGTTAACCCCCGATGTTTAAGTTATCAAACAAAACTGATTAAAACAGAATATCGGATTTACTAGCCACAATCCGGCATTCGATTGATCCCATTTCTGACCTAGCGGTACTAATTTACCTAACCCAAGCCTGTATAGGGGAAATAAGTCGAGAGTATTTACCTGAGCTATTCTTCGTTTAAACGCAAGATTTATTAACTCAACCATACACAAAAGTACTAAGTGCAGATAGCATTTACCGGCAAGTCTCTAGTCTGGATTATGGCATAAACTAACCAATTAAATACTAACGGTCTTATTTAAGTCATTGACTTAGACCGACTAACGTACTTGATCAAAACGTATAACACTAGATTAAACGATGATTGGATAGAATGTAGTTTAATCCCAACAAGTACCTTGTCATGTGTAATATGGATAAACTATAAACATTCTGGATTTTGGGACTTAAATGACAAGGTTAGACCTGTTTCGATTAATTTTCGTAAACTAGTTACATATGCAACCGTACGCATATCAGCGACATCGGGTAACCGAATAAGTCATGGAAAAGTTATATATGCCATTACACTTTAAATAAGTTGTAATATCTTTGGGGGATTAACTCTTATGCCCGTTATGGTTTTAAAGCGAAATTATGCCTCATAAGGGCGTTTCTGTAATTTCATACCGTATAAAAGGAACTTGAATATAATTTAATGTTATAACTATAAGTATTCTAGAAAAATAACTTATTTATGATATAATATCAGTAATATATTAATTATATGTGTAATTATCTTTATGACCCAACTATGCACCGAAGGAGCATTTTGGTCATTTTAGACATAGTTTATATATTATTTGGGATTCTGAGTTTGTATCATGTACCTACTATAAAAATATTTAAAATAGATTTTAAAATTAGTAGGTAACAAGTCTCGGTAAATAAATATGGTTTAAGACCATACTATGCGCCGAAACGGCGCTTATGTCGTAAAATGACGATTTGTGTGATGTTTAATGAAAACTGATGTTAAGATGAGGTTAATATGTCTTAGATATGTTACTTAATATAACATAGCAGTCAGTAAACGATTTACTTTGAAAAGATGTGATTAAAACCATTTTATAAGCCACAAGGGCCTTATCGTCATTTATAGACATAACTCAAGGACATGCTCATAAACTCAGTTTATAATCTGATTTGACATCCCAAATACTCCTACTTATAATATTACATCAGTAGGAATTCATTTTCAAGTTCATTATCATTTAAACCTTATTTTATACAAAAAGGGCATTTTAGCCAAAATGGCATAATTATGGAACTTGTGCATAAACTAAGATTCTGATTATGATCATGTAATATAACCTCATAAGGTTATGCTACATTATATTATGATCATAATGAAACTTTACATCAATATCTAACTAATCTAAATCGGGTCAGAATCAAAAGTCAAAGCAGAAGTCAAACTTCGCGACTTTCGGTTGCGAACCGACCCTAGAAGTGAAATTGACGAGCCGAACATATTCTTACATGTTCTAATAATTATTACCAACTTGTTTAAGTGTCAAAACAGGTTTCATAATATATATAAGATCAATTTATAATTTTTCCGAAAAATGGCCTGTTTGACTTTTTAATATAATAACTTTGACCCGTCAATTGGTCTAGCAAACGTGATCTTCAGGAGGTGCCCTTTATAGGGACTAACACCTACCTTATTACGATCACTTAGCCATGTTCATTATAAACAATGGCTGGACCATAATGGTCTTAAACCGAAAGTCAAGGCGTTTTCCGTAAAACGCTTGACTTTTGGCTATAAGAGCCTATAAACGAAAATGCAAGAGCAAGGAACACTTACAAGAGGTTCCTAGAATGCAATAGAACTAAGTTTGATGCTCCTTTCAATTAGGAACTTCCAGAGGAGGGAGATAGATTTGTGAATGAGAAAGGTGCAAGTTCAAATGGTGAACCTTGGCACCTATTTATAGTTGGAGATTTGAAGGAGGTGATGCTAGGTGTTAAGGGGTGTAAGGGGAAGCTTACAAGTGTCCTAAAACAAGGCATAGTAGTTTGGAAGACCATGGTTTCGAATCAAATGGTTTTTGGAAATTTGTATGGAGGCTAAGCAAATTTTATGCAGACACAGGCCTCTCGCGCCCCATGGCCAGTTTCAAAGTTTGACACTTTTAGACTCTTAACTTATAAAATCCTCTTAAACCTTCCTAAAACACTTTTTTAGCATTTTTAGCCCTCCGTAGCCAATACTTGGCATATCCGGGAGTAGCCCGGACATTGTCGAGCTCTCGGTTCGTTAAAAGGTCACTCAGAGGTATAAAGTAACATGTTGACACTTTTAATCCCTCCATTATCCAACTTTCATATTTTTACAGAATTAACCTCTCTCGTCCAACAACGGGCACGCATGAGAGTTAGGACTTTGTAAAGGATCATTTAGAGGCTCATTTTAAGCATGTTGACATATCAGTCATTCAGAGGCTAGGCATGTTGACATATCAGTCACTCAGAGGCCACTGTTTAAGCATGTTGACATATCAGTCACTCAGAGGCTAGGCATGTTGACATATCAGTCACTCAGAGGCCAAGTTTAAGCATGTTGACATATCAGTCACTCAGAGGCTAGGCATGTTGACTATCAGTCGCCCAGAGGCCAATTTTTGAGCATGTTGACACCTTTATTCCTTATTGGTCTTTAATAGACTAAAAAATAAAAATACAACACGTGTCACTATACTATTGGACACGATTTTTACGAGGTGTTACATCCTCACCCCCTTAAAAGAAATCTCGTCCTTGAGATTTCATTAAAAAAGATGGGGTATTTTTGTCACATAGTGGACTCAACCTACCATGTATACTCAGGATCTCTAAAGGCGTCCCACTTAACCTTTACTATAGGTATAAATTTCCTTCAGAGATTCTTAACCTGTCGATCCTCGATCGAAATTGGTTTCTCAACAAACCTCAGGTTTTCATCAATTTTCACATCATGATTTGAAATTGCTAGCAGCTCATCGGCTAGGCATTTAATTAGGTTTGAGATGTGGAACACATCATGAATTCCACTAAGCTCCTCTGGCAGCTTGAGCTTATAAGCTACAGTGCCGACACATTCGACTATCTCGAATGGTCCTATATATCTTGGGCTCAACTTGGCTTTCTTTCTGAATCTCATTACACCTTTCCAAGGTGATACTTTCAGCATGACTTTGTCCCCTACTTGGAACTTGAGAGGTTTACACCTCTTGTCAGCATAGCTTTTCTGCCTATCACGGGCAGCCTTGAGACGATCACGGATTTGTACAATCTTTTCCGATGTCTCCAGGACAATCTCAGGTCCTGATAGTTGGGCTTCCCCAACTTCTGCCCAACACACGGGCGTTCGACACTTTCTCCCATACAAGGCCTTATAAGGAGCAACCTTGATGCTCGTATTATAACTGTTATTGTAGGAGAATTCTATTAGGGGTAAGTGGTCATCCCAACTTCCACCTAAATCAATCACACATGCCCTAAGCATGTCTTCCAAAGTTTGAGTAGTACGCTCACTTTGTCCATCCGTCTGCGGGTGGTAAGCCGTACTAAAATTTAATCTTGTGCCTAAAGATTGTTGGAAACTTTTCCAAAAATGAGAGGTATATCTAGTATCTCTATCAGATACAATAGATGTCGACACACCATGTAGGGACCCAATCTTGTCCACATACAATTTAGCCAATTTGTCTGAATTATACGTTTCCTTAATTGGCAAGAAATGCGCTGACTTAGTCAACCTACCTACAATGACCTAAATTGTGTCGTTTCCACGTTTGGTCTTAGGTAACTTGGTAATCAAGTCCATAGTTACCATTTCCCATTTCCAAGTGGGAATCTCAAGTTGTTGTAGAAGTCCTGACGGTTTCTAATGTTCAGCCTTAACTTGCGAACACATCAGATACTTAGCTACATAAGTGGCTATGGATTTCTTCAAACCCATCCACCAATAATTCTTCTTCAGATCTTGATACATTTTGTCACCTCGAGGGTGAACTGAGTATCTCGTGTTATGTGCTTCTTGGAGGATTAGATCTCTAAGTCCTCCAAGGATTGGAACCCAAATTCTTCCATTAAATCTAAGGATTCCATGCTTTCTTGGCGTTAACTTATCAACAGTTCCGCCTAACCCATCATTAGGAAAATTAGCCTCTAATAAGGCTTGCTTCTACGCATCTAATAGTTTTTCATTCAAGCTATTTCTAAGCTCAATGCTCTTGGCGTTAATCCTAATGGGTTTATTTCTTTCTTTGCGACTTAAGGCGTCAGCAACGACATTTGCCTTGCCGGGATGGTAGCGAATTTCACAATCATAATCGTTAAGTGTTTCCATCCAACGACGTTGTCGCATGTTCAATTCTTTCTGATTGAACAGATGCTGGAGACTCTTATGGTCAGTGTATATGGTACACTTGGTGCCATATAAGTAATGTCTCCATAGCTTTAGTGCAAATACAACGGCACCCAATTCCAAATCATGGGTGGTGTAATTTCTTTCGTGCACCTTTAACTGTCGTGATGCATAAGCAATTACCTTGCCTTTTTGCATTAGCACACAACCCATGCTAGTTTGCAAAGCATCACAATCGACTACAAAATCCTCAATACCCTTAGGTAGAGATAACACAGAAGCATTGCTCAACTTGTGTTATAGAATCTAAAAGGATTCTTGTTGTTTCGGACGCCAAACAAATTTGACATTCTTACAGGTTAAGGTAGTCAAAGGAGTGGCTATTCTTGAAAAGTTCTCAATGAACCTCATATAGTAACAGCCAATCCTAGGAAGCTATGAATCTCCGATGGGGTCTTGGGTATTTCCCAATTCATTATGGCTTCTATTTTGGTGGGATCCACTTGGATACCACGCTCACTTACAACATGTCCAAGAAATTGGACTTCTCTAAGCCAAAATTCACACTTAGAAAATTTAGCATAAAGCTTTTCCTGCCTTATTAATTCTAGTATGCACCGAAGGTGTTTCTCGTGATCAACTTGATTACGAGAATATATAAGTATGTCGTCTATAAAGACAATGACAAACTTATCCAAATACGGTTTGCAGACTCTATTCATGAGATCCATGAATGCTTTAGGTGCATTTATGAGCCCAAAAGGCATCACTAGAAATTCAAAATGACCATATCGGGTCCTGAAGGCAGTCTTAGGAACATCCTCGTTCCTAAGCTTCAGCTGATGATATCCTGATCTCAAACAATCTTAGAAAAATAACTAGCCCCTTGAAGTTGATCGAACAAGTCGTCGATCCTGGGCAAAGGATATCGGTTCTTAATTGTTAACTTGTTTAGCTCTCGGTAATCAATGCACATTCACATTGAACCGTCTTTCTTCTATATGAATAAAATAGGAGCTCCCTAAGGCGAGGAAGTCGGCTGAATAAAGCCTTTCTCTAAGTGTTCATCTAACTGTAATCTCAATTCCTTCATCTCCGTCGGTGCTAACCGATATGGTGCTCTGGCTACCGGTGTTGATCCTGGTAGGATATCAATTCTAAAATCCACTTGCCTATTTGGAGGTAGGCCATGTAATTCTTCAGGGAAAACATCGGAATACTCCGAGATAACCTGAAGGTCTTCAATACTTGGCTTAGGCTCATTGATAGTTACTTGTGCCATATAAATGACACAACCTCTCCCCAAACACTTGGATGCCTTAAATAACGACACCTTGTCTGGCAATCCGTAGTTTAAATCTCCAGGGATGGTGATCGTTTCACCAGATGGGGTTTTAAATTTCGATGAGTTTCTTATCGCAGGCAATACGGGCTTGGTTATGGGATAACCAATCCATGCCTAATACTACATCGAACCCTGCCAATTTCATTGGCAAAAGAGAAGTGGGGATAGAATGATTCTTAATGGATATAGAGCATCCATCAAGAAGGAAGATGCTATCTCTAACGTTCCATCAGCGAGTTCCACCTCATAAATTATATCTAGAGTTCTTATGGGTAAGTTTAATAGTTTACTAAACTTATGATCAACAAAAGATTTATCTGCACCCGAATCGAAAAGAACTCTAGCATATACATCATTGATGAGGAATGTACCTGTTATGACGTTATTGTCATTAACGGCCTCCCTGGCATTCATCTGGAAAGCACCAGCATTCCCTTTCTTAGCCTCTCCAGGCTTTGCATCATTGTTTTTGGGGTTCTTGGGGCAATTGAACGTAATATGCCCTTTTTCATTACAGTTGTAGCAAACTGCATCCTTAAGATCCTGGCACTCTAGGGTCGTATGCCCTTTCTCTTGTAGATACCGCAGGTTTTAGTCTGTGGATTTATACTACACTATCCCCAATGTCTATATTTACAGTTCTTGCATAGAGGTTTGTCATTAGACGTGTACTGGTTCTTCTATAACCTGAAATTTCCTTTCTTTTTGAACCTTTGGGAGTTATTATCCTCCCGTTTCCTCTTTCCGTCAGTTTCAGTCCTACCTGACCTTTGCCTCACCAAATCTAATGTGAGGGAGAGAGATAGGTCTACAGCAGACCTATAGGTACTAGACTGAGCAGCCTTTACCATGCCCTTTATCTCGGGCGCTAATCCATCAATAAAACGTGCAATGCGTTTGGATTCAGGGGTGATTAGATATGAAACTAACCTAGACAGGGAATTGAAGTCAGAAACATACTTCCAACAGTCTTGGTTCTTCATTGAAAGAGTCAGAGAGTCTGTCTCTAATTTCTCCACCTCATGAGGTGGACAGTATGTTTCCTTGATTAAATCAACAAACTTATGCCATCCTATGTTGTACAGGTGTATCTTACATGTATAGTGAACCATCGCCTTCCACCATATCAGGGCATCGCCCTTGAAGGACTGTGATACATACTTGACCACATCCTTATCAGCTCTGTCTCTAATTTCTCCACCTCATGAGGTGGACAATATGTTTCCTTGATTAAATCAACAAACTTAGGCCATCCTAAGTTGTACAGGTGTATCTTACTTGTAGATTGAACCATTGCCTTCCACCATATCAGGGCATCGCCCTTGAAAGACTGTGATACATACTTGACCACATCCTTATCAGCACAACCGCTGATATCTACAATCGTTTCCATTTCATCAAGCCACTTCAAGGCTTCTACTTCTCCTTTCTCCCCATTAAAGTCTCAGGATTTGCAGGAGACGAAATATTTATAGGCACATCCATCTTTAGAAGAACGGGAGCTATCAGCGAATTCTATTTTCTTTGGTTCACTCTTCGCATTTGAAGAGTGAACTGAGCTCTCCTTATGAACTAAGGATAGTGCGATTGATAATGGTCTGGAGCGAGTAGCACTCGACTCCCTAAGTTTTTCTATGGCCTTTTCCATGGCCTTTCCCACAGCTGCATCCGTGTGAGGTTGGAAGTCATCATTGTTAATGGCTACGTTTTCTGCCTTGTTAGAGCTAATCTCTCGGTGGCTACTCTGTGCCTCGTCTGAGTTTACCATATTGAAGATTTGGATCTAAGCATCAAACAAATTTCTCTTAGCCATAATATAACAACCATATTGGCTTTAAATATTGGATATAACAATCCATCGCCCATTAAACTAGTATGAATAACATCACAACTCTTAGGCTTATCATATCTATATTTTGGCCTAGGTCTTAATAGGACCATCATAGGCAATACAATCTGGACATAGTCCATATATTATTAGACAGTGGATCATAAGGTCAAATCTTCATATTCAATTATATTACACTTATAAGCTTTATAGCTTGTCACATTGGTACATCAAAAATTAAGGCACATTGGCCTACATCATAACAGATGTAAATTATGGCACATTGGCCTACATCATAACAGATGTAAATTATGGCACGTTGGCCTACATAATAACAGATGTAAATTATGGCACATTGGCCTGTCACCTTGGACATAAAGTTGGGCACATTGGCCTGTCACCTTGGACATAAAATTGGGCACATTGGCTTATCACCTTGGACACAAAATTGGGCACATTGGCCTGTCACCTTGGACATAAAATTGGGCACATTGGCCACCTTGGACATAAAATTGGGCACATTGGCCTGTCACCTTGTCATCACGCTGATGACATTAGCCGGGATCACATTCATCACATAGGCTATATAATAGGTCTTAGGACGTAGTCCTTTTCACCTAGACGACTAGTGTGGTTCCTCAAGTCACACTACCAAGAGTATGAATATTCCTTAATGTTAACATAAGTATACCTTAATGATTGATTAACGGTCCCGGTCACCTTCGACCTTAACGACCTTGGAGGCTTGAACCTAGTTCCCCACCTCTGGATAGAAGGATAACTTCCCTTAACTATCCTAATAGAAGGCTCCATGTCCTTAACAATCATTTCTTGGACAATGTGTGGTCTACGCCACTTGGCATAATCAAATCCATTTAGGTCTTTTTGAATTATATAGCAGAGCATAAATTTCGAATAAAATCAAGACCCTCGCTTGAAGAGGATGAATACATATATATATATAATTCTAAAATACTTCATTAAATTCCAAATAGAAATTACAATACTAGAAACAATGAAATAAACTGTCCATGCAAGGACTACAGATACAAAAATGTCCACGTAGGTACTAAAGAAATAACAATGTACTCACAGGGACTAACATATATTAGAAGAGACTTCACTCGTCCTTCTTTCCCTTAACCAGCTTGGAGAGTTTCTTGAAGAATTTGTTTGTCTTCTTCTCCATTTTCTCCGCTTGTTGGTGCATTTCTTTCATTTGTTCTAAGGCCTCGTTGATGGCCTCAAGTAGCAGCGGAGGTTGTGGTTGTGGTTGTGGCATAACACGATACTGGTACCCATAACTTGGATATCCAGTAGGTGGATAAACAGGTGGGAAAGAAGACGGGTAAAGTGCATTATGCATGACCGCTTGCATATAAGGGTCTTGCGACAATGCTTGATAATCAACAGGTGTAGTTGGGTTAAAAGGATCATATCCGAACGTATCCGGATATGTTGGGATAGGGTTATTATAACCCGACGGTGGTGGTTGAACCATTGGTGGTGGTGTTGGTTCCACCACAGGTGATGCATTAGAGGGTCCCCCCATTTGTGGGTCCTCATGAATAGTAGGGTAGGGTTTGGGCAAAGGTGGCAGCGATCCTGACCGTTGGCCCGTACGTACCGACGTACGTGCTCCTCTTTTCCTCCTTGGCGGTTCTGGTGGCGAGTGGGGTTGTTCCGCCGATTCCATGTTCACATCTTCTTGCACGGGAGGTGGTTAGGAATGATGAGAAGGAGAGTTGGCAAAGGTGAATTGGTTCTAATATTGGTACCATACATTAGGACCTTGGTAAGGTGATCCGGCATAAGAATTCGAATCGCTTGAGATTTCAATGGGATGCGCATTTGATCCAACGGCGGCATCTCCGGGTCGGATTCCTCGTCCATGGGATTTGGTTGATCCAGCTGATTCTCATCAACTGGGGGTGTGTTAAAGTATTGGTTGGGATTAACTCATCATGATAAGATTGATGAGAGTGGTGGGAGTGGTGTGAATGGTACGAGTGGTATGAACTTTGAGTGTGGGTAGGCGAATGTTGTTGTGGCCACGAATCTCCCGAATCTTCATAAGGGTTCGGGTGATGGGAATGTGAGGGAATATGTCCTGAGGGTCCGCCCCTCATTGGTCCTTTTCCTATTCCTCTTACACGTGGCATAATTTTCTAGTTAAAAATCAATTCAAAAACAATACTAATAACTTAATAATGAAATGAGTAATCCTAGGTCAATGCCTAGACTCAGAAGTCTAAGGAATGTGTTGGTGTAAGTTTGAGATTAAACACAAAAGGCTAGTGTTTAATTCTCTCAAACATTGGCTCTGATACCAACCTGTCACACCCCGGCTTTCCACAGCCAATCAAACACCAGTGGGCCTGGGTGGGGAATATCGTGACGTAAGTTGATAACATCATAGACAATTAAACACATCACAACAGAAGTCTTGGATTTAAAATACTATTACAAACCAAATGTTCAAAATACAAAATAATATACATGCTCGTAATAGAAGATCCACATGAGGATCATAAATTGTACAAAGAAAGAATGTAAAATAGACTTTGGGCAGATCTAGGATTTGCAAGATCCTCTTATCACTACCGAGCACTTCCAGCCTATTTTCGTCTTGTACCTGCAAGCTTAGTATTTTGAAAATACGTTAGCTTTCGCTGATAAATATACCCAAATGACTCATTTTGAAAACATTTAAAATATGTTTTAAATGCGTATCAGCACAAAATCTTTTATAACTTGGGAAAGTTGACCGTCCAACCTTGTTAACAGATTTACATGTTTGTCCATACACACAGGTCCCAGTACGGAGACCGAGGCATGATTAACGTACACACCACTTTGCACTCACGAAGGAGTCAATTCTTTCCAACCTTGTGGGCAATGCATTTTGAACGTCTATTGGGTGTATGCCTACACCCGCGCTAAGGTCGTGGCCATTATCTATTGTAATGCGCCGAGGGTATCCAGGACACGCTAGTTAACCCCCGATGTTTAAGTTATCAAACAAAACTGATTAAAATAGAATATGCGGATTTACTAGCCACAATCCGGCATTCGATTGATCCCATTTCTGACCAAGCGGTAATAATTTACCATAACCCAAGCCCGTATAGGGGAAATAAGTCGAGAGTATTTACCTGAGCTATTCTTCGTTTAAACGCAAGATTTATTAACTCAGCCGTACACAAAAGTACTAAGTGCAGATAGCATTTACCGGCAAGTCTCTAGTCTGGATTATGGCATAAACTAACCAATTAATACTAACGGTCTTATTTAAGTCATTGACTTAGACCGACTAACGTACTTGATCAAAACATATAACGCTATATTAAACGATGATTGGGTAGAATGTAGTTTAATCCCAACAAGTACCTTGACTTGTGTAATATGGATAAAATATAAACATTCTGGATTTTGGGACTTACATGACAAGGTTAGACCCGTTTCGGTTAATTTTCGTAAACTAGTTACATATGCTTAATCGTATGCATATCAGCGACATCGGGTAACCGAATAAGTCATGGACAAGTTCTATGTTCGATTACACTTTAAATAAGTTGTAGTATCATTGGGATATCAACTTTTATGCCCGTTATGGTTTTAAAGCGAAATTATGTCTCATAAGGGTGTTTCGGTAATTTCATATCGTATAAAAGGAACTTGAATATAATTTAATGTTATAACTATAAGTGTTCTAGAAAAATAACTTATTTATGATATAATATCAGTAGGATATTAATTATATGTGTAATTTATCTTTTATGACCAAACTATGCACCGAAGCGGCATTTTGGTCATTTTACACATAGTTTATACATTATTTGGGATTCTGAGTTTGTATCATGTACCTAATGTAAAAATATTTAAAATAAGTTTTGAAATCAGTAGGTAACAAGTTTTGGTAAATAAAATATGGTTTAAAACCATACTATGCGCCGAAACGGCGCTTATGTCGTAAAATGACGATTTGTGTGATGTTTAATGAAAACTGATGTTAAGGCCAGGTTAATATGTCTTAGATATGTTACTTAATATAATATATTAGTAGGTAAAGATTTACTTTGAAAATATGTGATTAAAACCATTTTATAAGCCACAAGGGCCTTATCGTCATTTTTAGATATAACACAAGGACATGTTCATAAACTCAGTTTATAATCTGATTTGACATCCCAAATACTCCTACTTATAATATTACATCAGTAGGAATTCATTTTCAAGTTCATTATCATTTAAACCTTATTTTATACAAAAGCGCATTTTAGTTAAAATGGCATAATTATGGAACTCGTGCATAAACTAAGATTCGGATAATGATCATGTAATATAATCTCAGAAGGTTATGCAACATTATATTATGATCATAATGCAACTTTAGATCAGTATCTAACTAATCTAAATCGGGTCAGAATCAAACGTCAAAGCAGAAGTCAAACTTCGCGACTTTCGGTTGTGAACCGACCCTAGAACTAAAATTGACGAGCCGAACATGTTCTTACATGTTCTAATAATTATTACCAACTTGTTTAAGTGTCAAAATATGTTTCATAATATATGTAAGATCAATTTATGATTTTTCCGAAAAATGGCCTGTTTGACTTTTTAATATAATAACTTTGACCCGTCAATTGGTCTAGCAAACGCGATCTTCAGGAGGTGCCCTTTATAGGGACTAACACCTACCTTATTACGATCACTTAGCCATGTTCATTATGAACAATGGCTGGACCATAGTGGTCTTAACCGAAAGTCAAGGCGTTTTTCATTAAACGCTTGACTTTTGGCTATAAGAGCCTATAAATGAAAATGCAAGAGCAAGGAACACTTATAAGAGGTTCCTAGAATGCAATAGAAATAAGTTGGATGCTCCTTTCAGTTAGGAACTTCCAGAGGAGGGAGATAGAGTTGTGAATGAGAAAGGTTCAAGTTCAAATGGTGAACCTTGACACCTATTTATAGTTGGAGAGCTTGAAGGAGGTAATGCCCGGTGTTAAGGGGTGTAAGAGGAAGCTTACAAGTGTCCTAAAACGTGGCATAGCAGTTTGGAAGACCATGGTTTCGAGTCAAATGGTTTTTGGCAATTTGTGTGGAGGCCAAGCAAATTTTCTAAAGACACAGGCCTCTCCGCCCCGCGAGCGCCCCATGGCCCGTTTCACAGTTTGACACTTTTAGCCTCTTAACTTATAAAATCCTCTTAAACCTTCCTAAAACACCTTTTTATTATTTTTAGCCCTCCGTAGCCAATACTTGGCATATCCGGGAGTATGCTGTCACACCCCGACCCGCAGCGGAAAAGGTGATCGGGGCATGATTGGGTTATCATCAAAGCTCATGACATTTATTAAACGTTTCATATTCATTAATACAAATTAAATGGAAATTTACAATGATTGCTACAACATGATCTAACTAACAATCTAACTTCTTTGTTCTCTTCTAAGGCATATCCTATGTTATCCTTGCTTCAACCTGTTCACCTGTATCATGTGTAAAAAGGTTTTTGGATCAACATAATGTTGGCGAGTGAATCCTATGGAAAACATTTGAACAAATTTATTTAAATTGATTATGAAATATGTGCACAACCAAACATGAGTAAAATTAGATGTAACTTGATCAACAATCATAAGATGTTAAATGAAACACTCATGAATAATAATGGAACAATTAAAGGCACGCGATGCTCAACTCGTCTCTCACGAGGAACTGAGGGGCCTGATGAATGAATTGCATAAACATGATGATATGAATGACACAACTACAAACAATATAAACTCAATGAAACACACATGTACAATAATGAATTTGAATTGAAGCACGCGATGTTCTACTCGTCTCCCACGAGGAACTGATGGGCTTAATGTATGAGTTTCATATAATTTGACAAAGTAAGTAAATCACAACAATAAAACAATCTAAGTTTAAGTCATGATGTGGTATGGCACAAGTTTAAATAAATAAATTAATTAATTTCATAACACATGACACACCCCAAAACGTGTAATTTAAAAGGGGAATTGTAAGATTCACTCACAGTGGGTGCGTTCGGTTGATGACGTTGAATGCACGCGAAGTGGTTTTAACCACGAGTGAGATTTAACCTAGATAAATCGCATTATGGTTTGGTAAGTAAACGGATTTTATTAAACTATTTTAGTAGAATTGTTGGGTGTATTTTTGTGAGTTTGAGGCTATTTTCTAACCTTAAAAAATGTTATTTTTAAGTATTTATAATTGATTTTTAATTAAAATAATTAAATAAAAATAATAAAAAAAATATTTTTTTCTGACCGTTGACCGGGTTGACGTGACCGGTTCGATGGAATATTATCGTGCGCTGAGTGAGGCTCGAACCCGAGACCTCTCGTACGCGTGCACGCAGCTCTACCAACTGAGCTACGTGTCTAACCCGTTATATATCTGATTTTAATTATATATATATATTAATTAGATTAAACCGAAATTCATTTTATTTTAAAAACATTTTAAGCGAAACGGTCATGCACTCCACAGGTCTCGAACCCGGGACCTGTGGTTTAATCCAACACACAGTCCACCGCTGGACTGTGTGTTCAACATGTTATATCATTCGATTTTTATTATACTTAAATACTAATTATTTATTTCCTTTTCTGCCTTAATTAAAAAGAAGAGATAATTGTCCGAGTCGGTGCTGAAGACCGGACTCGAACTCGTGACCAGCGATATAAACAAATACACAGTCCACCGCTGGACTGTGTGTCTAACTTGGTTATTATTCCGGTTATCAATGTACTTAACATATATCTAAGGCGACTCCGGTTCAGTAAACAAAAACAATGGTTTTTTTATTAAGGCAGCGTGTGTGAGACGGGAATCGAACTCGAGACCTTTGCATGTATAACGTTTTATGTGCACACAGTCCACCGCTGGACTGTGTGTCTAACCCGATTAATTTCATGATTTATATTATACTTATATAATACAAAAAACATCGTCTTCCTCGCTGGAAAATAACCAGAGTTCGGAAATCGATTGGTTCAAAGTTTTTATCGGTTTATTAGTGTTTTACAGTTCATTAAGGTGAGATAATTGTGAAAAAGGAAAAGAAATTGGGCGGAGAAGTATACCGACTGGATCCTCTGTTTTCCGGCAGAAACTCCGGCGACAGAATTCACCTCCGGCGACGTGTTCCGTATAGCAGCTAGTCTCCGGAAAGCTTGGAAAAGGTAAGGGTGACTTCGGTATAAACTTAGGAGGTTCAGAAAAGCTCGGCAATGGGGAAACCGGTTTTCCGGCGACGAACAGATTTATTCCGGCGAGTGGAATTACGCCGAGAAAAGGTGTGATTTTTGAGCGAAAGTGTTTGTCGTGGGTTGTGGGTGAATTTATAAGGCAAATCGTCAACGCACTTGGTCTGAATTCCGACTGTATTCACTGATTTAAATTTCCGGCGGTTATAGAAAAGTGTCGCGGACTTCAAACATCGGTTATAACTGATGTATTGTTAATGGTTTACGTTATAACTGAAAGTGGTGTTAAAACTCGCGAGATTTCCGGGATTCCGACGACTGAACCGTTTGGGCGCCGGTTTTGAATTCGTAAAGACACTTTATCAATTAAATGATTTCAATATGTAACAAACAAAATCCGCGGCGCAGTGGTTTATGTGTGTGAGTTAAGTTTGCTGAACTGACTCGGTACAGACCCGGGTTCGAAACCCGGCAGAGGTAATATATTTTTATTTTGCGATTTTTGACAGTTTTTCAAAACTAAATATATATTCCCGTATAATAATTGATTACGGATCGTTTAAAAATATTTTGGGCATTTAATTCGCAACGAAAATTTTGACTGACTGTTCGGTTGATAAACAGAGCGGGTTTGGTAAATCCGTTTTTGACGGATGTTACAGTATCCCCTGCTTTTTTAGAAATTTCGTCCCGAAATTTAAATTGTGATATATTTGACTAAAAGAATGATGATGTTTTGTTTGACAGTTGTATGCTTAGCAAAATAAAGGCTTAAGTTTTTTGTTCGAGGCGGTAACGTTCCTTGTAAGGGTTAAGTACCCTATTCAGGAATCGCTTTTTGTTGCCTACTGTATAAGTATTGATAAGCAGAAATGATTTGCTAAAAATGATATCATGCAAAAGAGTGTAGATACGTTTGGGAAAGTATGGTTATATCTTAAGGCAAAACTTCTAACACTACAACCTTTATGGAACATAAATAAAAACACAACAGCTGATATTTGAGCATAGGTAAACACAACAGCTCATATTCGAACATGAATAAACACATCAGCAAATATTTGAACATGAATAAACACATCAGCAATCATTTGAACATGAGTAAACACAACAGCAAATATTTGAATCCACATTCTGATAGCATATATGTTTGAATGATGGAAGTTCCTCTCTCGTTTGTTATGATGGAGAGGTTAGTTTATGTAGAAATGGATCACAATCCAATCTCTTTAAATAACATGATGATATAGATGTAACACAAATTCCAACCAAGGCAATACTAAATCCTACATGGAACTTCTCATAACCGCCTGATAATGCCTCTGATCCTTTGGCAAGAATACTTATATATAGGAGGTACCAGCGGCGTATCCACCATATTCTTGCCAAATTTTCATTAGTTTTATCCACAAGTTATGATTGGTTACCAAGAAACTAATAAATCCTACATAGAACTTCTCATAACCGTCCGATAATGCCTCTGATCCTTTGGCAAGAATACTTATATATAGGAAGTACCAGCGGCGTTATCCATCATATTCTTGCCAAATTTTCATTAGTTTTATCAGTGAATTATGATTAGTCCTATAACTCTACCACCAATACAACAAACATAAAATACTGAAATGAAATATATCTGTGCGATCAAGGCTCAATCAAACGGAGCTGATCGTATTGCATGTACTGAAAATGAAATGGATGTGCGCTCAAGGCTCAATCAAACGGAGCCGAACGTATTGAATGTACTGAAATTGAAATTGTGTGCTCAAGGCTCAATCGGGTGGAGCCGAGCGTATTGCATGTACTGAAAATGAATAACTTAACCACACAAACAGCCTATGCATGGAACCTCTCATAACCGCCTGATAATGCCTCTGATCATTTGACAAGAATACTTATATATAGGAAGTACCAGCGGCGTATCCACCATATCCTTGTCAAATTTTCATTGACTTTATCCGCAAGTTATGGTTAGTTCGATGCGACTCTACAACAAACACCACAACCACAAGATACTGATAACGAAATTGTCTGTGCGCTCAAGGCTCAATCAAACGGAGCCGAACGTATTGAATGGAATTGCATGTGCGCTCAAGGCTCAATCAAACGGATCCGAACGTATTGAATGTACTGAAATTGAACAACTTAATCTAAACAACCATCACACAAACAGCCTATGCATGGAACCTCTCATAATCGCCTGATAATGCCTCCGATCATTTGACAAGAATACTTATATATAGGAAGTACCATCGGCGTATCCACCATATCCTTGTCAAATTTTCATTGACTTTATCCGTAAATTATGGTTGGTTCGATGCGACTTTACTACAAACACCACAACCACAAGATACTGATAATGAAATTGTATGTGCGCTCAAGGCTCAATCAAACGGAGCCGAACGTATTGCATGAACTGGAAATATAAATTGAAATGTGCGCTCAAGGCTCAATCAAACGGAGCCGAACGTATTGCATGAACTGGAAATGTAAATTGAAATGTGCGCTCAAGGCTCAATCAAACGGAGCCGAACGTATTGCATGAACTGGAAATGTAAATTGAAATGTGCGCTCAAGGCTCAATCAAACGGAGCCGAGCGTATTTCATGTATTGAAATGTAAAATGAAATAACCGATCAAGGCTCAAACAAATGGAGCCGATCGTGCGGGCACGCCCTGATCAACCGCATAATAAAATGGGGATCAAACTCAACCTCGATGGATGGGGAGCTACGGCCTCGGCAAAAGCATATACTGAAAACAATATATAATATATAATATCCAATAATTTCTCTAACAGTCTACACATGGAAAAACATAAAACTAAACGATAGGAATTGAATCTGGATCCTCGGCGAAGAGGACTAGCTGAGTATCTTCATCTGGGCCGTCATTATCTTCGACAGGATTGGCGTTGATATTGAAGATTCTTCCTCTTGTTGGTGGCATAGTGGTTGGGTTTTCTTGGTTTACTTGGTTAACTGGGTTTGATTGGGCTTGAGTGTTGATAACGTTAACCAATTGAGGGCATGTGTTTCTAAAGTGGGTAGGGTCGCCACAATTGAAGCAAGCTCGAGCATATGGGAACATGGGGTATTGGGGTTGATGATAAGTTTGGGCCATGTTTTGAGTAGGGGAAGAGGTTTGGTCTTGAAAGGTGCGACAAACATTGCTCAAATGACCATAGCGTCCACAAGTTGCACATAGACGACAAGGTAGAGTATGGGGATGGTGATAAAAACAGTTGTTGCATCGAGGGTGAGGTCCAAGATATGGTTTCTTATTTGGGTAAGCTGAGTTGGGTGCCACTTGGGTGATTGGGATAGCTTGGATGGGTATGGCGTGAAAAACTGGTGGATTTCGTTGAGTAGCAGCGAAAAGTCGCCCGACTCTTCTTCTCTTAGGTTTGGGTTGAGAAGGGGATTCGGGTTGAGTGGAGTCGGAGGTTTCAGTCGATTCTTTATCCTTCTTCTTCTCCTCCTTGAAGTCTTTGTTTCGGATTCGGTTCTCGGTGAGCTCTGTTGCTAGCTCCATTGCTGCTTCCAAAGTTGCAGGCTTGGTACTTATTACAGGGTCTTGAATCTTTGACGGAAGACCACGAATGTAGTGCTCTATCAAACGGTAGAGGGGAGTGAACATGTTGGGAACCATTTGATGTAATTCGAGGAACCTTTTGTTGTAGGTGATGTGGTCTCCTTCCATTTGCTTCAATGAGTAAAATTCATCTTCTAACTTCTTGATTTCGCTCCTTGGGCAAAATCGTCTGGTCATGATTTCCTTCAATTCGTTCCAAGTTAAGGTCATAGCATCTTCAACACCTCGTTTTGCCTTCTCTGTGTTCCACCAAGTAAGTGCTATCCCATATAATCGACCGGTAGCATATTGCACTTTGCGATCGTCAGGGCAATCGCAATTTAGAAAAGTGTTCTCCATTTCTTCAAACCAATGGAGGAGTGCGGTGACGCCTTCAGTCCCTTTGTATTTCGGAGGGTCGCATGATTTGAAGTGCTTGTAGGTGCATTTAGTGGTATTTGGGGGAGAGTTGAAAATGTTTTGGTTTGCTTGATTGACGGGATTATCGGTGAGTGCTTGTTGAACTTGGATTACAATATTGGGTATTACGGCAGCCATTTGTTGAGCGATTAAGGCAGCCATGCGCTCGCGGGCTTTTCTTGCTCTCGTCTTCCTACGGGCGAGGTTAGAAGACATCTACAATGAATACATGACAAGAGTATGAGTTGGATGCTTTTGGGATCATGGGTCGCATTCAAGAATGAACATTCATAAAATATTTATACAACAAATACTACATCCATAGGATGTCTTGGGCTTTGCTCGCTGTTAGGCCCGTCATGCCGCCATACTTTACCTGTGTAATCATGTGGGCCCCCATGAATACCGGTTTTTCATATGGTTCGCACGGTCTCTGCTGGTTGCGTACACAAAAACCCAGAGAAAATCGAGAAATATGTATACAACGTGAGATGTTCGGAATGTGTCCAGGTGTAGACACGGTGACACCTCAAAGTAGGGTTAGTTCGAACGACGTTTGGTGTGGCATGCTTTGGCCTAATAGGTCCTTCGTACTCTCATCGTTGGTCCCCAGGTAGGCAAACTAGTCCGTTATATTGGATTTATACGAATGCTAGCCTAGACAGGACGTTCCGACTACCGGTACTTGTACCCTTCCAGTTACTACATACCCGTCGCAGAACTTACTTTGATGAGAATTGAAAATTGCACAAAATCTTTGGATAATGAGAATATGAAAATAAATTGAATTCATGAACATCGATATGTGTATAATGAATATGTATATATGTATAATGAATATGTATATAAGCATGTATGTTTGACTGAAATGTAAACAAATATGAAACAAATAAATATCACAAGTTTGTATGCAACCACCTAATCAATTTAAAATTTAGGCAGACTATAGTATAGGCTCTAAGGGTCTAATAACCTATCCTATATCCCTATAGTCATGGCTCTGATACCAATCTGTCACACCCCGACCCGCAGCGGAAAAGGTGATCGGGGCATGATTGGGTTATCATCAAAGCTCATGACATTTATTAAACGTTTCATATTCATTAATACAAATTAAATGGAAATTTACAATGATTGCTACAACATGATCTAACTAACAATCTAACTTCTTTGTTCTCTTCTAAGGCATATCCTATGTTATCCTTGCTTCAACCTGTTCACCTGTATCATGTGTAAAAAGGTTTTTGGATCAACATAATGTTGGCGAGTGAATCCTATGGAAAACATTTGAACAAATTTATTTAAATTGATTATGAAATATGTGCACAACCAAACATGAGTAAAATTAGATGTAACTTGATCAACAATCATAAGATGTTAAATGAAACACTCATGAATAATAATGGAACAATTAAAGGCACGCGATGCTCAACTCGTCTCTCACGAGGAACTGAGGGGCCTGATGAATGAATTGCATAAACATGATGATATGAATGACACAACTACAAACAATATAAACTCAATGAAACACACATGTACAATAATGAATTTGAATTGAAGCACGCGATGTTCTACTCGTCTCCCACGAGGAACTGATGGGCTTAATGTATGAGTTTCATATAATTTGACAAAGAATATAAGTAAATCACAACAATAAAACAATCTAAGTTTAAGTCATGATGTGGTATGGCACAAGTTTAAATAAATAAATTAATTAATTTCATAACACATGACACACCCCAAAACGTGTAATTTAAAAGGGGAATTGTAAGATTCACTCACAGTGGGTGCGTTCGGTTGATGACGTTGAATGCACGCGAAGTGGTTTTAACCACGAGTGAGATTTAACCTAGATAAATCGCATTATGGTTTGGTAAGTAAACGGATTTTATTAAACTATTTTAGTAGAATTGTTGGGTGTATTTTTGTGAGTTTGAGGCTATTTTCTAACCTTAAAAAATGTTATTTTTAAGTATTTATAATTGATTTTTAATTAAAATAATTAAATAAAAATAATCAAAAAATTATTTTTTTCTGACCGTTGACCGGCCCGTTGACCGTTGACCTGACCGTTGACCGGTTCGATGGAATATTATCGTGCGCTGAGTGAGGCTCGAACCCGAGACCTCTCGTACGCGTGCACGCAGCTCTACCAACTGAGCTACGTGTCTAACCCGTTATATATCTGATTTTAATTATATATATATATTAATTAGATTAAACCGAAATTCATTTTATTTTAAAAACATTTTAAGCGAAACGGTCATGCACTCCACAGGTCTCGAACCCGGGACCTGTGGTTTAATCCAACACACAGTCCACCGCTGGACTGTGTGTTCAACATGTTATATCATTCGATTTTTATTATACTTAAATACTAATTATTTATTTCCTTTTCTGCCTTAATTAAAAAGAAGAGATAATTGTCCGAGTCGGTGCTGAAGACCGGACTCGAACTCGTGACCAGCGATATAAACAAACACACAGTCCACCGCTGGACTGTGTGTCTAACTTGGTTATTATTCCGGTTATCAATGTACTTAACATATATCTAAGGCGACTCCGGTTCAGTAAACAAAAACAATGGTTTTTTTATTAAGGCAGCGTGTGTGAGACGGGAATCGAACTTGAGACCTTTGCATGTATAACGTTTTATGTGCACACAGTCCACCGCTGGACTGTGTGTCTAACCCGATTAATTTCATGATTTATATTATACTTATATAATACAGAAAAACATCGTCTTCCTCGCTGGAAAATAACCAGAGTTCGGAAATCGATTGGTTCAAAGTTTTTATCGGTTTATTAGTGTTTTACAGTTCATTAAGGTGAGATAATTGTGAAAAAGGAAAAGAAATTGGGCGGAGAAGTATACCGACTGGATCCTCTGTTTTCCGGCAGAAACTCCGGCGACAGAATTCACCTCCGGCGACGTGTTCCGTATAGCAGCTAGTCTCCGGAAAGCTTGGAAAAGGTAAGGGTGACTTCGGTATAAACTTAGGAGGTTCAGAAAAGCTCGGCAATGGGGAAACCGGTTTTCCGGCGACGAACAGATTTATTCCGGCGAGTGGAATTACGCCGAGAAAAGGTGTGATTTTTGAGCGGAAGTGTTTGTCGTGGGTTGTGGGTGAATTTATAAGGCAAATCGTCAACGCACTTGGTCTGAATTCCGACTGTATTCACTGATTTAAATTTCCGGCGGTTATAGAAAAGTGTCGCGGACTTCAAACATCGGTTATAACCGATGTATTGTTAATGGTTTACGTTATAACTGAAAGTGGTGTTAAAACTCGCGAGATTTCCGGTATTCCGACGACTGAACCGTTTGGGCGCCGGTTTTGAATTCGTAAAGACACTTTATCAATTAAATGATTTCAATATGTAACAAACAAAATCCGCGGCGCAGTGGTTTATGTGTGTGAGTTAAGTTTGCTGAACTGACTCGGTACATACCCGGGTTCGAAACCCGGCAGAGGTAATATATTTTTATTTTGCGATTTTTGACAGTTTTTCAAAAACTAAATATATATTCCCGTATAATAATTGATTACGGATCGTTTAAAAATATTTTGGGCATTTAATTCGCAACGAAAATTTTGACTGACTGTTCGGTTGATAAACGGAGCGGGTTTGGTAAATCCGTTTTTGACGGATGTTACATATGCCCGGACATTGTCGAGCTCTCGGTTCGTTAAAAGGTCACTTAGAGGTATAAATTGACGTGTTGACACTTCCAATCCCTCCATTATCCAACTTTCACATTTATACAGAATTAACCTCTCTCGTCCAACAACGGGCACGCATGAGAGTTAGGACTTTGTAAAGGATCATTCAGAGGCTCATTTTATGCATGTTGACATATCAGTCACTCAGAGGCTAGGCATGTTGACATATCAGTCACTCAGAGGCTAGGCATGTTGACATATCAGTCACTCAGAGGCTAGGCATGTTGAATATCAGTCACTCAAAGGCAAAGTTTAAGCATGTTGACATATCAGTCACTAAGAGGCTAGGCATGTTGACATATCAGTCACTCAGAGGCCATATTTTGAGCATGTTGACACCTTTAGTCATCATTGGTCTTTAATAGAATAAAAAATAAAAATACAACATGTGTCAGTATACTATTGGACACGATTTTTATGAGGTGTTACACCCGGGTTGACTCGGGTTTGACTGAGTTAACCCGTGTTGACTGAGTTGACCGGGTTTGACTAGAACACCGAACCGCAACTGAACCGGAACCCAAGTTGACCCGAACCCAAACTCGTATCAATACCTAACCGAATGATAACCAACTCAACTGAAACCAACATAACCACATCACCACCACCGCCGATACCGCCAGCCGGCCCAACACCACCGGCGGCTGTTCTCCGCCGTGACCCATTATCATCCAACATCACCATACCCATGTTCCCATTGTTATCGCACCCCGATCCTCCGCAATGAAGAATGTCGCCAGAAAATAATTTCTTTTGAAAGTTTGCAGAAACACTCCTAGTGAGCCGATCTACGCATAAACAGAGTTAAAAATCCAAAAAGGCCTCGCCGGAATCTTGACCGGAGCTTCACCGGAGTTTCTCTTAAGACTAAACGTCATTGAATTGGAGAAACGAACCGCACCACTGCATCAGGCTCGATTTGGGGGGTGTACGTGCCGGGGCATTGCTGTGCCGCCGTCGCGGCTCCGCTGTGGCCGGCCGGCTCCGGTTGCCGGGTGTTCTAGAGTGAGAAAGCAGAGAGAGAGGTGAGAGTTAGAGAGAGAAAGTGTAGGTGAGTTATGAGGGTTTTTGAAAAGAATTTGGCTTATATAGGTGGGTTTTGTGGGCTTGGGCTTTTATATAGGCTGGGCCCATGACTTGTTTCTCGTGTTTTGAGTGACCCGATAGCATTTCTGAAGCCCGTTTTCTCACCCAAACTCCATGAAACGTCATATAATACAGTTTTAGGTTCAAAACATGTAAAATGATGTCGGAAGTTTGTGTTTGACGCGCACGTTCATCGGTTGCGTTAAAATTGCATAAAATGCTTCGGTTGTCGTTTCTTGTCCGTTTTTCAATCTGATTTCGGCTAAGAATAATAAAATTTGATTATGAAACTAAAATTATCATAATATTCCAGTTTTGAAGGTGATATACGAGTCTGATGCTTACGTTTCGTTGTCAGTGCGTTTCTTCAATCGCGTTTTCGTTCACGTATGCGTTTTGTTTCGTTCAAAAGCATGATCATTTATCAAAACCAATTCATATGTATAAATTATACGTGTAAAATTTGTATTTATCAGTGTTATCAGTATTTGTCCGGTGTCAGTTCGTTACCGCTTATCGTTTAGCAGTCTTCCCGCAAATCAACATTACGTACTATAAAGCCAACAAGATGTTTCTAGTCATTCCAAAGGCCTAATTAAGTTGGTCTGCGTCTTAAACAATAATTTTAATTGTCTTAACATTTGTTATTTGTGTAATTAGAAACCGCAAATTGCTGGTTGTCACATTATGTTTATAATCCTTTGGAATTTTATCATGCATACATCATACTTGTAACATGCTTGAATACCACTTAAAAACCTTGGAATTGTGTGTTACAATTAAGCTTCTCGCATAAGATGCCAACAAAACAAGTGAAGGGACGTAAAACACAAACTTTAATTTTCAGGGAGTCCTTACGCTCCGCAAGCAAGTCTGGGCAGGAAGAATGTTCACCAGTTCGCAGATTAAGTCCGAAATTAACCCTTTTCAACCACTTAACTCTTAACTAACTTCATTAAAAGACAAATCCTAATCTGCCACTATAAATCTAAGCCTCCCACAACTCCGTTTCAGTTTCCACACTTTAAATATACTATCAAGCACTCTAAAACATTCAAGATCTTGCAACTTTGACAGATTATACACAAGTCCAAAACAATGAGTTTTGGGCCTCCTCATCCTCCTCCTTCTTCTTCATTTCTTCTTGTTTCTTGACTTCAATCATACTGGACAACCCATGTAGTGTTTCCACAAGTTTACTATGGTAAACTAAGTTGGAACATCTTCATTTTGAGGCCCAAAGTTGTATTTAAAATTCCATTTTTATTAATCTTTTCAAAACCTTGTTTATCCTACTTCATTTCTTGAACATCTTTAAGATGCCATAAATCCCATTGTTGGGATTGGTTGGATTGATGATTATTACAGAAATGATTGATGATTCTTGAACATATTTAGCTCACTTTCTAAGTCATCAAAACAACTTCCAAGTAACAAAGTGAACAAGACTACACTAAGTTTTACATTCTTGTATTTACATTAAGTAACTTGTATTTACATTCTTGTACTTATGTTTCATGACCCTCTGAATGATCCACGTCATGTTTTGTACATTGGTGAACAAAAGGGTTAATGGATTCATCCAACCGATGCATGACCATACTTGACTATCTATGACTTAGATTTATGCTATAACTATATACATACTAAAATATATGAAATAATCAATACGAAACCGAACCATGATAGCAACCAATCTATGGTTGACTATCATGTGTTAAGGTGGAATTCTATCTAAGTGTTGAACTCCTTACTTTTGACTTCCAATTACTGCAAAACTCATGAAGAACATCAACTATTATGGTGTCCAAATTGAGTGTTCAAACAAGATAGATTTTGTGTAAATTCATACTATTAAAATTTCCAAATCCTTTCCATTGTCAACTCCATGAACTCCCACATCCTCGTTTCCTATTTTAGGGTAACTTCGGTGCTCCAACCCTCAAATCGAACAAGCTCACCTTGTGGAAAGCATTTTATAAACCGTGAGTATACTTGACCTATTTCCATTTTAAACCACTTTTGGGTGTAACATGTAGAACTTATTAAATCCAATCACACAAAATCAATCTTAGGCAAACACTCAATCTGTTAAAATATGTTACTTGTTATACTTGATGCTTATACATGCTAGAATACACTTAATGCAATCTATTTATCATTAACTTTGCAAGCCTATCTTAACATGTATAGCGCTATATGAGTAGCACACCACCAGTTTGTTGGGTCATTGTTAAGTATTCAACCAACATGGTCTTCTTCATTGTGATGATAAGATTACGCTAGTGGACAATTTAGTTTGACCTATAGTTGATGCATGCTACTATGATATGTAACTTAGTATAAAAATTGCCATGTTGGATTTGAGAATTTTATATGTATGCTATGTACATCAAACTTGTATGCTCATCGATCTTTTGTGTTGACATATACTTTAATGCATGTTGCAGGAAATTGATGATGAAACCGCAAAAAATCTACTTAGGGTGGACTGGAAATGCACCTAAACTTTACTTTATGTATTTCCTCTATGTAAGTCATGTTAAATTGCAAATTATTGTACTTTTCCTTTCAAGACGATTGTATCTTTGAAGTTAGCAACAAAATAAAATTCTGATTATTCAATTGTTGTCACATTTTAGTCGTTATGATGTTTTGAGCAATCTCGTTCGTCTCACTCTGATGTTTCTGCCATCGATTGGGGTGTGACACATGACATGTTTTAAAACCGTGAGAGGCAAGTGCCTAAGGGCGTACTGGTTGACAAAGCGAACTACATTGGGCTATTTCAGATGGTATTAGAGCCAGGGTCGGACCGTGGTACCAGATCCCGCGAGGACGCTGGAACCCTTAGGAGAGTGGATAGTAATATCCCACATTGGTTGTGATGAGAAACGAAAGCTTCCTTATAAGGGGGCTGGATAGCTTCACCATCATGACGTGTTTTAAAACAATGAGGGGTGGACGCCTAAGGGTGTGCTGGCTGCCAAAGCAGACAATATCATGGTGCGGTTACACTGGGCTGTTATAGAAACATATATCAAAGAGCAAGCTTTGAATCAAAGATAAATAATTTGATTAGTTGATTCAAGAATAGGGCTATGATTTCAATTGTTGGATTATTTTGAACGTGTTCTTCTATAAATTGTTCAATTGTATTAGAAGCGGAAGTTTAATCACAATTAGAGTCAATAACACTTTGAATCGATCAATAACACAAAAAAATCAAAACAATAATCAAATCAATAGTGAATAACCATTACATTGTGTTTGGTTACAATTCCTAAGCTATATACTTGCGGACATAATACCCATGAAATTGTAATATAAATTTACAATAATAAACAAGATTACAAGGTGTAAATTTCAAATAAAGATAACAAGATCGTTATCAAATCTTTATTTGATCTTTTTCTCGTTGGCATCAACTTTGTCAATATGAATAACTCAACGGTAGTAAGTTTTCTCATTAGCAAGTTCTTAATAGGTAATTGACTTAAGCAGTTTTGTAGAAGTCTTGATGATGTTTGAAGTACGAAAAACTTGCAATCTATTTGTTGGGGAAATAATGTTTAGTGCTAATGATAATATTCAAGAAACAAAAATGATCCCTAGTTTTGATATGATTAAAATTAGGAACTTGTGTTATTAGGTTATTGTTAGAAATATGCACATATCACATATATGTACCTAAACACTTAATGCATACTTCAAGAATAATGATGAACTTTTAGAAGATTTATTGATATTAAATTACTCAAGTATTGATCAAGATCAACAATTGCAAATATTAACAAGTTCAACAAATCATCTAGTGTAACATTCATCAAATGCAAAATTCACCAAGTGTTATAGAGCTATATTCAAAGGTGAAAGATCTAGGCTACAACAATTGAAGAAGACTTGAAGGCACAAAGATTAAGAATGAAAGAACAACTTCAAAGAATCAAAGCCTCAAGAAATTGATTGAGAATTAGTGAAACAATTTATTTAATCAAAGGGAAAATGTAACAAATTAATTTTAACATAAAAATTATTACACAAAAGTCTCAATTGAACTAAACTAGTTAATTATCAATTGTAGGGGAATTTAAATCTTGAAATGTAAGTACTTAATTGCTTTCTTTCCATTTAAGGCATATAATTATGGTTGAGACAAATGCCAAATATGGAAAAAGAGTGACCATGTTTTACTAAATCTCAACCCCTTGTTTGAATAATATGATAAAAAAGATATGGGTGATTCGAAAAGTCAAAAATCAAAGGCATTGGTGTGGAAAAAAAGTGTTGATAGCCATTTATAACCACGCACGAAGCCTAGCCGGACCGTACGAAGTGGGCCACCTCGTACGAGGTGATGCCCAACTCGTACGAGGTGACTCCAACTTGTACGAAATGGTCTGTTTTTCTATAAATATGACCCTTAACCCACGGTTCCAATCTTCCGAAATCTCATTCTCACTCCCGAACACTTGATTTTCAGCAGAACCCTTTCCTTCTAAGTGAGTCTAGTTCACTAACACCTTGTAACTCATCTTCTCCTCTATACCAATTGTTGTAAGCTGACCTAATTCATGATCCCTATAGGATTGGATTAGTGTACTAGCTAGTGAGAACGTTAGGAGCCTTGGCTACCCGAATTAAGTTCCACACCTCACTTGAACAATTTTACATTCTGTTAATTCATGACCAACCAGGTTGTATTACAACCTTGTGTTTTGGTGAATCATATAAAGAGGTGTTCGCACCCCCATGCTTGACTTCTATGATATAATTGAAGAAAATCTATAAACTATACTCATATTTTACTTATCACTGATCCAGACATAATATTAATCACAATCTGATCTAGTGTTATGACTCGGATTAACCTGCCCCGTTACCACGTTCTCCGTTCGCAGACATCGGTGCGCAAATGGATACGAAACGGGCTAATACATTCAAAAACTGTCACCTCGAACGAGGTGGACAACCAACTCGTACGAGGTGCAAGTCAAATCATACGAGGTAGCACTCAACTCATACGAGTTGCAAGTCAGCTCGTACGAGGAGGTCATCCCACTTCGTACGAAGTGGTGTTTTTTCCCATTTTTGTTTCGTAGTTTCTGCCTCATAATTCGGACCAATTCTTCCACTCAGATTACTCACGTCCTCCTGTTTACCCCTTATAGGGTAACTCCGTGTTGCATCACCTGATCACTCGTCCAACCACGAACCTGCTTAAGAAGCTTGCAAAATTGTGAGCATACTCAAACCCATTTTACGCTTTATCACCTTTGGGTGCAATACATGTACATTATGCAAAATTACACAAACATGCTTATACTCAATTCACAAGACAATCTTTATACATGCTATTATGCTAAACTTTAAATCACACATGCTTGTACTCGTTATGCTTATACTCAGTCATTAACTTTGATCAAACCTCCCTTAACATGTATAGCGCTAGAGGAGTAACGCACAACCTAGTAAACTTGGGGTCATGTTAAGTCATACACATCTTATCCTTTCATGTAATGAATGGATTATGCTTGTGGGAAACCTTGGGTTGACTGGTATACTTATGCAAAATAGTTTAATGTATGTTAGCCTCAAGAATAGATAAGTGCGCATGAAGATTTGTTTAAACATTTACACTATGCTATTATTCAAACTTGTATGCTCGCCGATGCCTTGTGTATTGAACTATACTTTAACATGTAATTGCAGGGTGAGGTTGATGATAACTATGACTGGAAACGAATAGGACGACTTAGATACACACATAGAATTGTAACATTGAAATTGTTGTATTCGAAATTTGTTAACCATGATGTTGTATTCTGAAATTTGTACTTGCTATTTCAATGAAATGAAATTTTGTTATATAAATTATCGTCACATTTTAGCATTATGAAGTCCCGAGCAATCTCTTTGGTCCCGCCCCGATGATTACGCCATCTATTGGGGTGTGACAGATTGGTATCGCCATAACTACAGGGAATTAGGTAGAACTGCCATGTATGACCTAGTCTATAGTCTAGCACCAAATTCAGACCATTCTATGCGAAGTGGACACTTCCTACGAAGTGAAACCAGCCTCGCGCAAAGAGGGCAAGTCAGCCTCGTGCGAAGTGGAGTCATCCTCTTCGTGCGAAGTGGAATTGTTCATTTCGTGCGAAGTTGACAGCTACTTCGTATGAAGTGGACTGTCCTATCCGTTTAAATTGATTAAATTCCTCTTATCTTGATTCTTATCTACTCTTTTGTCTTAAATATTACATGCCTTTCCTAAGGTTACCATGAAAATACACACTCGAAGACATGAAGACACTCATATTTCACAATCGAGACGACCCCACCAAAATAGGGGTGAAACTCGCAATTTGGTGATCACTCCCAATCCGCGAATCTTGATTTCTCACGAAGTTTTACCTTCAAGTTAGGAGTGATATCCTTATCTTGATGGGAATTTCCATTTCATAATCAAGTGGACCCTTATCAACGAGTCGGAATATGCTCCTCATTTGGTAAGTACCAACAACATTTAAGGAACTAAATTATCAAGTTAGGAGTGATATCCACATATTGATAACTAGCTCCACTCTTCGATTTTCAATCTCCCCAAAGTTTCGAATCTTCGATCAATTGGGGACATGTAGTAACTGGAAGGGTAAAATGTCGTTAATCAATCTTTAGTGAGAGTGTTTTACCTATTAGGCCAAAGCATGCCTCCCTAATTTGAAAGGACTTACAATCCGCTTTGGAATAGTCAAAGTTTTGTAACCCGAAGCACTCCTATGTTTTATCAAACCTCTTCTTTCATGTGAATCAATTTCTATGTGTTTTACCTTGAGTTGTTAATCGTGTCGAGTGCACAAATCGCACTCTCCTCACAATCTAAAACAATGCTAATAATCGTGAACCAATTAAATTTACACTCCTTACGCATTTTACCTCTTTATACGTGATTATACTTCATGAAAACATGTTATGCTTATACTTTGTACGTGATGCTTATGTGCTACCTAAATTACTCATGCGAATTATGTGAAAACTTATGAGATACGTGGAACACTTACACTCATTTATGCAATCTAAACGTCATTTTAAAATCATTATGACCAAGTCTCATCTTTTCCAACTATTCCAACTCTTTAGATGTCTTCTGAAGGTGAAAACTCTGACTCCAAGAAGGTCGCTAGAAACACCAGCGACTCCATGACCAAGAAAGAGATGATGAAGTTTATGGCCAAGCAGATAGCCAAGATACTCCCCGACATCATCAACCGTATCCAACCTACTTCTATCTCTACTAACACCGAGAACCTCGATGATACGACCAAGCCTAAAGATGAAGGGCCTAAACCTTCCTTCACCTTTAAGTAGTTTAACTTCTGCAGCCTAACGCCTTTCGCAGGCGAAGACGGGGCGACAACGATGCTCCAATGGTTCAACGCCATGAGGTCACCTTTCACCAAAGTGGTTGTCCCAACGACCAACATACCATGAATGCTACTGGCGTATTCCGATCAAGAGCTCTCGATTGGTGGACGTCAGAATGCAATAGGCGTGGCAATGACACGGCTTACTCCCTGACTTGATCCAAACTCCAGAAACTCATGAGAGATGAATTTTGTCCCCCTCACGAAACCCAACAACTCAAAAACGAGTTTTGGAACCTCAAGCAAGTGGGAAATGACAACGCTGGGTTGATAGCAAGATTCAAACAACTCAGTATCATTTGCCTTGGTCAAGTCGACACTGTCGAAAAAGCCATTGCCAAGTGCATACGAGCCTTACCCTCTTCTTTCTCCAACTATGTTGAGTCTTCTCAACCGAAAACCATGAAGGACGCCCTATCGCCTCGTAGCCAAGTTCAACCACAACCTGATGATGGAAGGAGCCTTTGAAACAAAGGCTTCAACCAAATTAGCTCACTAAGCCGCCACTGAACCAACCCCAGAGCCTACACCTACTCGTAACAAAAGGAATGATAAGAAGAGGAACGCTACAAACCAAAACTTTGTGGTTATTACTTCGCAAAACCCTCCACACCAGCAGCTAGCCCTAACCCGAAACCCTTAACATACCCAACGTGCCTACACTGGAACACAACCTAGGTGCATAACCTGTACCTATCACCATCCAAACTAAGCTCCCTGTCGCCTTCGCTCAACTTGGAACAAGTTTGGACACTTTAGCACCTAGTGTCAAAGTGGTCTGAAACCCCAAACCTACCAAAACCAAGTACAAGCCCCTGCCAATAACAATCGCACTTGCTACAAGTGTGGGGACCCAAACCACCTTGCCAACGTTTGTCCTCAGCGCAACAACAATCACCAGCAGCAGCAGCAAGCTCCACGTGGCCAAGCTTTCGTCATCACAGCTGCTTAGGCACAAAACAACAATGAAGTTATTACTGGTACGTTCCTCGTTAAATAGGTTTACGCTTCATGTTTATTTGATACTAGCACGGATAAAAGTTTTGTATACATGGAATTCGAACCTTTGCTTAAGTGTAGTCGTTCTAAGTTGCCCAAATCATTCGCGGTCGAAGTCGCTAACGGTAAATCTGTCAACGTTGACTCTATCCTTTCTAATTATTCCCTCAACCTTAACGACTGTAAGTTTTCAATTGACCTTATAGCTATGCAAATGGGTAGCTTCGATATCGTAGTAGGCATGGATTGGCTTAGGCAAGTTAATGCTGAAATTGTTTGTTTAGGGAAGTTCATTCGTCTTCCTCTTCCTAATGGTGATTCCTTACACGTTTAACACCCTCGGAAATGCAAGAGCTATCCAGCCAACTTCAAGAGTTACTTGAAAAAGCCTTTATATGCCCTAGTACTTCTCCTTGGGGTGCTCCAGTCCTCTTTATTAAGATGAAGGACGGTTCTTTTTGTATGTGCATCGATTATTGCAAACTTAACAAACTCACTGTCAAGAACCATTATCCTCTTCCTTGTATCGATGACCTCTTTGATCAACTCCAAGGCGCAACGTGCTTCTCTAAGATCGATCTTCGTTCTGGCTATCACCAACTTCGAGTTCTCGAAGAAGATATCCCTAAAACGGTGTTTCGTACTAGATATGGTCACTATGAGTTCGTGGTCATTCCTTTTGGTTTGACCAATGCACCAGCGGTTTTCATGGATTTGATGAACGGTGTGTGTAAACCTTATTTGGACCATTTCGTGATCATATTCATAGACGACATCCTAATCTGTTCGAAAACTAACGCCGAGCATGAACGTCATTTGTGCCTGATCCTTGAACTTTTGCGTGTTGAACGTGTTTATGCCAAATTCTCCAAGTGTGAATTTTGGTTATAGGAAGTTCAATTCCTTGGACACATAGTCAACAAACTTGGTATTCATGTCGACCCTGCGAAAATCAAAGCTGTGAAGAATTGGATCGTACCTAAATCCCCGTCTGAAATTTGTTCATTCCTTGACCTAGCCGGTTACTATCGTCGCTTCATTTTGAACTTTTCCAGAATTGTCCTCCTTCTCACCTCTTTAACTCAAAAAGATAAACCTTTTGTTTGGGATTCTGAACAAGAGGAGTCTTTTCAAGTACTCAAGGACATGATTTGCAATGCACCTATCCTAGCTCTTCCCGACGGTGATGATGACTTCACCATGTACTGCGATGCATCTAACCAAGGTCTTGGTTGTGTTCTCATGCAACGAGACAAGGTTATCACATACGCTTCAAGACAACTCAAGATACATGAGAAGAACTACACTACTCACGACCTTGAACTTGGTGCAGTTGTTTTTGCATTAAAGATATGGCGACACTACCTTTATAGTACCAAGTGTGTGGTCTTCACCGACCATAAGAGCCTTCAACACATCCTTAATTAAAAAGAACTCAATGTGCATCAACGTCGATGGGAAGAGTTTCTCAATGACTATGACTACGAGATTCGCTACCATCCTTGCAAAACATATGTTGTGGCTGACGCTCTTAGTCGTAAGACTCATGTAAAGAGCATTCATTGTTACCAAACTATAAACAATCTTCGTGAACGTAATCGTGAAGCACAATACTCATCCATCAACGAGAACAAGCTATACAACGAGATGAAGTATGGTGCTGAAAATCAACTCGAAACCAAGCCTGATGGTATGCTTTACTATCTCAATCGTGTCTGATCCCATATAGTGATGATCTTCATGACTTCTTGATGAAGGAAACTCATAAATCCCGATATTCCATCCATCCGGGCATTGATAAGATGTACCATGATCTTCGTACGTCTTACTGGTGGCCTGACATGAAGAAAGATATCGCCCTCTATGTCTCCAACTGCCTTGCTTGTTCCAAAGTAAAAGCTGAACATCAACGTCCCTCTGGCTTATTCGAACAACCAGAAATTCCTGTCTGGAAATGGGAGAGTATTGCTATGGATTTTATTACCAAACTTCCTAGCACACCTTCTGGTCATGATAGTATCTAGGTAATCATTGATCGTTTAACCAAATGCGCTCACTTTATCCCCATTCGCGAAGACTACAAAGTCTAGAAATTGGCTCGTATCTACACGAATGAGATCATTTGTCGTCATGGTATCCCCATGGACATCATTTCTGATCGTGATGGTCATTTCACTTCGCGCCTTTAACAAACCTTTCAGAAAGCCCTTGGTACTCATCTAAACCTTAGTACCGCTTTCCATCCTCAATCCGATGGTCAAACCAAGCGCACTATCCAGACTCTCGAGGATATGCTTCGCTCATGCGTAATCGACTTTGGCGGCAACTAGGATTCTCACTTACCTTTGGTAGAATTCTCGTATAATAACAGTTATCACGCTAGTATTCAAATGGAACCGTTTGAAGCCTTGTATGGTCGAAGGTGCCCATCTCATATCTATTGGCACGAGATTAGAAAAGCTCAACTCACTGGTCCCGAACTCATACAAGAGACAACGGATAAAATTTTGCAATAAGTGACAATCTACTCAAGTCTAGAAGTTGACAAAAGAGTTATGCAGATAAGAGATACAAACTTTTGGAATTTAATGTGGGTGATCATGTACTTCTCAAGGTATCCCCATTGAAGGGTGTAGTTCGATTTGGTAAGAAAGGCAAACTCGCTCCTCGCTATATAGGTCCTTTCAAGATCCTCGAGAACTCAACAACGTACATCCAACGTTCCATGTCTCAAATTTGTAGAAGTGTCTAGCTGAAGAAGAACTTCATGTACTGCTCGACGATCTCCAAATCAATGAGTCCTTGCACTTTGTGGAAAAATCGGTCGAAATCATGGACCGAGGGGAGACTGTAACACTCCGCATTTTCGAACTTTCCTTATTTAGAAAGCGTATTCATATTTCTATTTTTGGAAACTTGTAATTACAATCGTATCTTTCATTTTCCACTCTTGTACTCTGAGATTATGATCATAAAAGAAACTTATGTTATACTTATACCCGTTATATACTTGAATTACGTGTTTCAATCCTTAATACATGATTACATGCGAGAAACTCATACTTGAATGCTCGTATACTCAAATTTTATGCACTACTATACTAATACATCATTCATACATGCTTAAAACTAGCAAATCGTATGAAAACAACTCCAAGCAGCCAACCTCGCATGAAGCATAGCCGCTCCGTATGAAGTGGGCCACCTCGTACGAGGTGATGCCCAACTCGTACGAGGTGAGTCCAACTTGTATGAAATGGTCTGTTTTCCTATAAATATGACCCTTAACCCACGGTTCCAATCTTCCGAAATCTCATTCTCACTCCCGAATCATTTGATTTTCAGCAGAACCCTTTCCTTCTAAGTGAGTCAGGTTCACTAACACCTTGTAACTATTCTTCTCCTCTGTACCAAGTGTTGTAAGCTGACCTAATTCATCATCCCTAAAGGATTGGATTAGTGTACTAGCTAGTGAGAACGTTGGGAGCCTTGGCTACCCGAATTAAGTTCCACACCTCACTTGAACAATTTTACATTCTGTTAATTCGTGACCAACCGGGTTGTATTACAACCTTGTACTTTGGTGAATCATATAATGAGATGTTCGCACCCCCATGCTTGACTTCTATGATATAATTTAAGAAAATCGATAAACTGACTCATATTTTACTTACCACTGACCCGGATATAATATTGATCACAATCTGATCTAGTGTTATGACTCAGATTAACCTACCCCGTTACCACGTTCTCCATTCGCTAACATCAATGCGGAAATGGATACGAAACAGGCTAACACATTCCAAAACTATCACCTCATGTAACATTCGTCATAAAACGAGTTCTAAAACCCGCTCCGTTTTATAATTACAAGTATATGCTATGATGTTCGTTATGCAATTATGTTAAACATTTAAATAATTCGTTATGTTGTTAGCATTAAATAATAAATAATAATAAGTTTTATAATAATAATAACTGAAATAGACAACAATATATATATATATATATATATATATACACATATATATAATAAAACAAGAAAAGGGTGTGGACCGCTGGTATCGAGCCCGGGTCTCCACCCAAATCAAACACATATCACACCACTACACCACACACACATATCCGTTATAATCCCAAACCGAATGTTATTTATACCAAAACAACATTTGAAATTGAGTTCAAGAACACCCGCCTGAAACGGATGAAACACCCAAATCAATCATCAATCTTCGTTTTAAAGCCAAAACCGTTCTCTAATCATGTGGTAGACTCAATTATGGGGTCATCGATGCTAAAAAAAACGGTCGTAAAATCATTTCAGCCATAAATCTTTGACAGGAAATATATGAAACCGAAACTCAAACTCAAACCACCTTCAACTATAAATAGGAATCTTGAAGCTGTTGAGAACTCACTCACACACTCGCTTATACTCTCAATGTCACACCCTGATTTTCGATGTAGCGGAAGCGTGTCGCGAGGTGTGGCCAGAGCGGCAATCGTTGCATTCAACCAAGTAAACGACAATTATATTACAAAACACTCATCCATACTTTTTATTTAATATATAATTTACAAACCAACCTTTGATTTTAAAACCATTCCACAAGTTTAACAACATTATTTAAAATTTAGACATAAGTTTATGAAACATAACAACAAAGACTAGGTGAAACACAACATCTTGACTTCTCAACAAACGAACAAGATTTTTCCCCGAAGGCCATCCACTAGTTTCCTGCAATACATGTTAGTTTTGAAAACAATGTCAACAAAAGCTGGTGAATTCATGTTATAAATATCAAATGAATTATCAAAAACATTTGAAATAAACTTGTTTAATATAGCTTAATGAAACTTGTAAGATCATTAGTGTGTTGCAAGGACACTAATCTGTATGCCGAAGAATGTGGCAACCAAACCTTGACGATTTATTATGTGTCTAAGACACTCGTTTTAGACACAAAAGCACTCTAATACGATCTGTTATTATTGCCGTAATAGAGTGGGGCTCGCCCAAACCCAATAGATCTATCCCCTTGTTCCTCGGTACTTGTTATTCATTAATAGTCCCAATGCTTGAGCCTTATTCACATGTGATCTAAATATTTCCATTTTCCCAGCTATATTAATTGTAACATGTAATATCCCCGCATGTTTAAAACCATAAAAACGTTAAAATAAAAGGGGAAACATGAACTCACAGATTTGCGTTCCGTACAAATCTCCATTCGATTCCTGATACTTCGTTCGTTTTTCGACCTACAAGTGTTCTAGTCTATTTGACACTTAGGCTTTCGTTTGTTTTTCGTACAAGTATTTTATCTAGAATTTTATACTTGTAATTGTTGGTTTTTCTTTATTTGATAGCATATATATATTTCTTTCATATATATATATATTTATATATATATATATATATATATATATATATATATATATATATATATATATATATATATATATATATTAGATTGGTTATATGTAAATGGACCTAGTCCATAATTTAGTTGTAAATAACTCAATCTAATAATTCATTACTTATGGGCCTAGCCCAAATTTGCTTACTTTGTGTGGGCCTAGCCAAAGTTAAAATGAAAGATTGGGCCTAGCCGAATATAGTTTATACAAATTTGATTAGCCTAAGTTTAGTTTTATAAAAGTGGGCTTTAGCCCAAAGTTAGTTTTTATAAAATGGATTAGCCCAATTTATTTCTTTATAAAAGTGTGCTTGGCCTAAAGTTGTAACATCCGTCAAAAACGGATTTACCAAACCCGCTCCGTTTATCAACCGAACAGTCAGTCAAAAATTTCGTTGCGAATTAAATGCCCAAAATAATTTTAAACGATACATAATCAATTATTATACGGGAATATATAATTAGTTTTTGAAAAACTGTTAAAAAACGCAAAATAAAAATACATAGGTTCTGCCGGGTTTCGAACCCGGGTCTGAACCGGTTCAACATCAGTCTTATCGCACATCACACAAACCACTGCGCCACTTGTATTGTTTGATAAATATTGGAATCATTTAAATTATAAAGTGACGTTACGAATTCAAAACCGGCGCCCAATAGTTCAGTCGTCGGAAATCCCGGAAATCTCGCGAGTTTTAACGACAATTTACGTTATAACGTAAACCATTACTAAGACATCGGTTATAACCGACATCTGAGTCCGCGACCAAAGTTATAACCGCCGGAGCTTTTATAATTTACGAATCCAGTCGGAAATCGGGCCAAATACATTGACGATTTGTTCTATAAATTCACCCACAACCCACCGCAAACTTTTTCGCTCAAAACCACACCTTTACCGGACGTAATTCCACTCGCCGGAATTAATCTGTTCGTCGCCGGAAAACCGGTTTCTCCATTTTCGAGCCTTAATGAACCTCCTAAGCTTATACCGAAGTCACCCGCACCCTTTGCAAGTTTTTCTGAAGTTTCTCTGCTGCAAGACACCTGACGCCAGAGCTAATTTCTGTCGCCGGAGTTCTGCCGGAAAACAGAGGAAAGCGAGTCGGTATACCTCACGCTTATTTTCTTTTCTTTATACTTATATCTCATCTATAATTAACCTAAAACACTAAAGAAAACGATTAAGACTTTGAACCAGTCGATTTCCGATTCTGGTTATAACTTGATGAAGAAGACGATGTATCTGGAACGTATAGTATAATTAAAATCAACTTATTACTCGGGTTAGACACACAATCCAGCGGTGGACTGTGTGCACATTAAACACAAACGTCTCGAGTTCGAATCCTGTTTCACACACGCTGCTTCAATAAAAATCATTTTTTTTGTTAAACTGAACCGGAGTCGCCACAGGTATATGTTAAGTATATTAATAATCGGAATAATAACCAAGTTAGACACACAGTCCAGCGGTGGACTGTGTGTATGTTTGAGTCGCACGTCACGAGTTCGAGTCCGGTCTTCTGCATCGACCCGGACGATTATTAACCTTTTTAAATAAAGTCAGAAATGAAAACAAGTAGTTTGTATTTAAGTATAATAAAAATTGGATTATATAACATGTTGCACACACAGTCCAGCGGTGGACTGCGTGTTAGTTTAAGCCACAGGTCCCGGGTTCGAGACCTGTGGAGTGCACCGTCCGATTCGCTTAAACTGTTTTTAAAATAAAATGATTTTCGGTTTAAACTACTTAATGTATAAAGATAATTAAAATCAGATATATGACGGGTTAGACACGTAGCTCAGTTGGTAGAGCTGCGTGCACGCGTACGGGAGGTCTCGGGTTCGAGCCTCACCCAGCGCACTTATATTCCGCATTCGAACCGATCAACGGTCAGTCAACGGTCAGGTCAACGGTCAGAAAAAAAATCAAATTTTTTATTATTTTTTATTTAATTATTTTAATTAAAAATCAATTAAAAATACTTAAAAATAACATTTTTAAGGTTAGAAAATAGCCTCAAACTCACAAAAATACACCCAACAATCCTACTAAAATAGATTAATAAAATCCGTTTACTTACCAAACCATAATACGATTTATCTAGGTTAATCTCACTAGTGGTTAAAACCACTTCGCGAACATCATCAACCGAACGCACCCACTGTGAGTGAATCTTACAACTCCCCCTTTTAAATTACACGTTTTGGGGTGTATCATGTGTTATAAAAATAATTAACTGGTTTATTTAAACTTGTGCCATACCACATCATGATCTAAACTTAGATTGATTATATTGTTGTGATTACTTATTTCCTTTTGCCAAATCATATGAAACTCATTCATTAAGCCCATCAGTTCCTCGTGGGAGACGAGTTGAACAACGCGTGCTTCAAATCAAATTCATTATTGTTCATGTGTGTATCATTGAGTTTATATTGGTTGTAGTTGTGTCATTCATATTATCATGTTATGCAATTCATTCATTAGGCCCCTCAGTTCCTCGTGAGAGACGAGTTGAGCATCGCGTGCCTCTAAATGTTCCATTATTGTTCATGTGTGTTTTATTTAATATCATATGATTGTTGAATAAGTTTTACATCTATTTTTACTCATGTTTGGTTGTGCACATATTTCATAATCAATTCAAATAAACTTGTTCAAATGTTTTCCATAGGATTCACTCGCCAACTTTATGTTGATCCAAAACCTTTTTACGCATGATACAGGTGAACAGGTCGAAGCAAAGAAAACCTAGGAAATGCCTTAGAAGAGAACAAAGAAGCTTAGATTGATAGTTAGAATATGTTGTATCAATTATTGTAAATTTCCATTAAATTGTATTTAATGAATATGAAACGCTTAATAAATGTCATGAGCTTTGATGATAACCCAATCATGCCCCGATCACCTTTTTCCGCTGCGGGTCGGGGTGTGACAGATTGGTATCAGAGCCATGACTATAGGGATATAGGATAGGTTATTAGACCCTTAGAGCCTATACTATAGTCTGCCTAAATTTTAATTGATTAGGTGGTTACATACAAACTTGTGATATTTATTTGTTTCATATTTGTTTACATTTACAGTCAAACATACATGCTTATATACATATTCATTATACATATATACATATTCATTATACATATATCGATGTTCATGTATTCAATTTATTTTCATACTCTCATTATCCAAAGATTTTGTGCAATTTTCAAATCTCATCAAAGTAAGTTCTGCGACGGGCATGTAGTAACTGGAAGGGTACAAGTACCGGTAGTCGGAACGTCCTGTCTAGGCTGGCATTCGTGTAAATCCAATATAACGGACCAGTTTGCCTACCTGGGGACCAACGATGAGAGTACGAAGGACCTATTAGGCCAAAGCATGTCACACCAAACGTCGTTCGAACTAACCTACTTTGAGGTGTCACCGTGTCTACCCCTGGACACATTCCGAATATCACACGTTGTATACATATTTCTCGATTTTCTCCGGGTTTTGTGTACGCAACCTGGCAAACCCGTGCGAACCATATGAAAAACCGGTATTCATGGGGGCCCACATGATTACACAGGTAAAGTATGGCGGCATGTAGGGCCTAACAGCGAGCAAAGCCCAAGACATCCTATGGATGTAGTATTTTTCTATAGTTATTCCTAATGCGACCCATGAACCCAAAAACATTCAACTCATACTCTTGTCATGTATTCCTTGTAGATGTCTTCTAACCTCGCCCGTAGGAAGACGAGAGCAAGAAAAGCCCGCGAACGCATGGCTGCCTTAATCGCTCAACAAATGGCTGCCGTAATACCCAGCATTGTAATTCAAGTTCAACAAGCACTTACCGCTAATCCTGTCAATCAAGCAAACCAAAACCTTATCAACTATTCCCCAAATACCACTAAATGCACCTACAAGCATTTCAAATCATGCGACCCTCCGAAATACAAAGGGACTGAAGGCGTCACCGCTCTCCTCCATTGGTTTGAAGAAATGGAGAATACTTTTCTAAATTGCGATTGCCCTGATGATCACAAAGTGCGTTATGCTACCGGTCGACTATATGGGATAGCACTTACTTGGTGGAATACAGAGAAGGCCAAACGAGGCGTCGACGATGCTATGACCTTAACTTGGAACGAATTGAAGGAAATCATGACCAGACGATTTTGCCCAAGGAGCGAAATCAAGAAGTTAGAAGATGAATTTTACTCATTGAAGCAAATGGAAGGAGACCACATCACCTACAACAAAAGATTCCTCGAGTTACATCAAATGGTTCCCAACATGTTCACTCCCCTCTACCGTTTGATCGAGCACTACATTCGTGGTCTTCCGTCAAAGATTCAAGACCCTGTAATAAGTGCCAAGCCTGCAACTTTGGAAGCAACAATGGAGCTAGCAACAGAGCTCACCGAGAACCGAATCCGAAACAAAGACTTCAAGGAGGAGAAGAAGAAGGATAAAGAAACGACTGAAACCTCCGACTCCACCCAAACCGAATCCCCTTCTCAACCCAATCCTAAGAGAAGAAGAGGCGGGCAACTTTTCGCTGCTACTCAACGAAATCAACCAGTTTTACACGCTATACCCATCCGAGCTATCCCAATCACCCAAGTGGCACCCGACTCAGCTTACCCAAATAAGAAACCATATCTTGGACCTCACCCTCGATGCAACAACTGTTTTTATCATCATCCCTTACCTTACCTTGTCGGCTATGTACAACTTGTGGACGCTATGGTCATTTGAGCAATGTTTGTCGCACCTTTCAAGACCAAACCTTTTCCCCTACTCAAACCATAAACCAAACCTATCAACAACCCCAATACCCCATGTTCCCATATGCTCGAGCTTGTTTCAATTGTGGCGACCCTACCCACTTTAGAAACACATGCCCTCAATTGGTTAACGTTATCAACGCTCAAGCCCAATCAAACCCAGTTAACCAAGTAAACCAAGAAAACCCAAACACTAGGCCACCAGCAAGAGGAAGAGTCTTCAATATCAACGCCAATCCTGTCGAAGATAATGACGGCCCAAGCGAAGATACTCAACTAGTCCTCTTCGCCGAAGATCCAGATTCAACTCCTATCGTTTAGTTTTATGTTTTTTCTTTATCACATCAAACGACTGTTAGAGTAATTATTGTATATTATATATTATATATTGTTTTCAGTATATGCTTTTGCCGAGGCCGCAGCTCCCCATCCATCGAGGTTGAGCTTGATCCCCCATTTTATTATGCGGTTGATTTTGGCGTGCCCGCACGATCGGCTCCGTTTGATTGAGCCTTGATCGGTTATTTCATTTTACATTTCAATACATGCAATACGCTCGGCTCCGTTTGATTGAGCCTTGAGCGCACAGTTCAATTTACATTTCCAGTTCATGCAATACGTTCGGCTCCGTTTGATTGAGCCTTGAGCGCACATACATTTTCATTATCAGTATCTTGTGGTTGTGGTGTTTGTAGTAGAGTCGCATAGAACTAATCATAACTTGCGGATAAAGTCAATGAAAATTTGACAAGAATATGGTGGATACGCCGCTGATACTTCCTATATATAAGTATTCTTGTCAAATGATCGGAGACATTATCAGGCGGTTATGAGAGGTTCCATGCATAGGCTGTTTGTGTGATTGTTGTTTAGATCAAGTGGTTCATTTTCAGTACATGCAATACGTTCGGCTCCGTTTGATTGAGCCTTGAGCGCACAGACAATTTCATTATCAGTATCTTGTGGTTGTTGTGTTTGTTGTAGAGTCGCTTAGAACTAATCATAACTAACGGATAAAGTCAATGAAAATTTGACAAGAATATGGTGGATACGCCGCTGGTACTTCCTATATATAAGTATTCTTGTCAAACGATCCGAGGCATTATCAGGCGTTTATGAGAGGTTCCATGCATAGGCTGTTTGTGTGAGTGTTGTTTAGATTAAGTTGTTCATTTTCAGTACATGCAATACGTTGGGCTCCGTTTGATTGAGCCTTGAGCACACAGACAATTTCAATTTCAGTACATTCAATACGTTCGGCTCCGTTTGATTAAGCCTTGAGCGCACAGATATTTCATTTTCAGTACATGCAATACGATCGGCTCCGTTTGATTGAGCCTTGATCGCATAGATATATTTCATTTCAGTAATTTATGTTTGTTGTATTGGTTGTAGAGTTATAGGACTAATCATAATTCACTGATAAAACCAATGAAAATTTGACAAGAATATGGTGGATACGCCGCTGGTACTTCCTATATATAAGTATTCTTGTCAAAGGATCAGAGGCATTATCGGACAGTTATGAGAAGTTCTATGTAGGATTTATTAGTTTCTTGGTAACTAATCATAACTTGTGGATAAAACTAATGAAAATTTGGCAAGAATATGGTGGATACGCCACTGGTACTTCCTATATATAAGTATTCTTGCCAAAGGATCAGAGGCATTATCAGGCGGTTATGAGAAGTTCCATGTAGGATTTAGTATTGCCTTGGTTGGAATTTGTGTTACATTTATATCATCATGCTATTTAAAGAGATTGGATTGTGTTCCATTTCTACATAAACTAACCTCTCCATCATAACAAACGAGAGAGGAACTTCCACCATTCTAACATATATGCTATCAGAATGTGGATTCAAATATTTGCTGTTGTGTTTATTCATGTTCGAATATCAGCTGTTGTGTTTTTATTTATGTTCCATGTAGGTTGTAGTGTTAGAAGTTTTGCCTTAGGATATAACCATACTTTCCCAAACGTATCTAAACTCTTATGCATGATATCATTTTTTTAGCAAATCATTTCTGCTTATCAATACTTATACAGTAGGCAACAAAAAGCGATTCCTGAATAGGGTACTTAACCCTTACAAGGAACGTTACCGCCTCGAACAAAAACTTAAACCCTTATTTTTCTAAGCATACAACTGTCAAACTAAACATCATCATCCTTTTAGTCAAAATATATCATTATTTAAATTTCGGGACGAAATTTCTAAAAAGCAGGGGATACTGTAACATCCGTAAAAAACGGATTTACCAAACCCGCTCCGTTTATCAACCGAACAGTCAGTAAAAAATTTCGTTGCGAATTAAATGCCCAAAATAATTTTAAACGATACATAATCAATTATTATACGGGAATATATAATTAGTTTTTGAAAAACTGTTAAAAAACGCAAAATAAAAATACATAGGTTCTGCCGGGTTTCGAACCCGGGTCTGAACCGGTTCAACATCAGTCTTATCGCACATCACACAAACCACTGCGCCACTTGTATTGTTTGATAAATATTGGAATCATTTAAATTATAAAGTGACGTTACGAATTCAAAACCGGCGCCCAATAGTTCAGTCGTCGGAAATCCCGGAAATCTCGCGAGTTTTAACGACAATTTACGTTATAACGTAAACCATTACTAAGACGTCGGTTATAACCGACGTCTGAGTCCGCGACCAAAGTTATAACCGCCGGAGCTTTTATAATTTACGAATCCAGTCGGAAATCGGGCCAAATACATTGACGATTTGTTCTATAAATTCACCCACAACCCACCGCAAACTTTTTCGCTCAAAACCACACCTTTACCGGACGTAATTCCACTCGCCGGAATTAATCTGTTCGTCGCCGGAAAACCGGTTTCTCCATTTCCGAGCCTTATTGAACCTCCTAAGCTTATACCGAAGTCACCCGCACCCTTTGCAAGTTTTTCTGAAGTTTCTCTGCTGCAAGACACCTGACGCCGGAGCTAATTTCTGTCGCCGGAGTTCTGCCGGAAAACAGAGGAAAGCGAGTCGGTATACCTCACGTTTATTTTCTTTTCTTTATACTTATATCTCATCTATAGTTAACCTAAAACACTAAAGAAAACGATTAAGACTTTGAACCAGTCGATTTCCGATTCTGGTTATAACTTGATGAAGAAGACGATGTATCCGGAACGTATAAGTATAATTAAAATCAACTTATTACTCGGGTTAGACACACAGTCCAGCGGTTGACTGTGTGCACATTAAACACAAACGTCTCGAGTTCGAATCCTGTTTCACACACGCTGCTTCAATAAAAATCATTTTTTTTGTTAAACTGAACCGGAGTCGCCACAGGTATATGTTAAGTATATTAATAATCGGAATAATAACCAAGTTAGACACACAGTCCAGCGGTGGACTGTGTGTATGTTTGAGTCGCACGTCACGAGTTCGAGTCCGGTCTTCTGCATCGACCCGGACGATTATTAACCTTTTTAAATAAAGTCGAAATGAAAACAAGTAGTTTGTATTTAAGTATAATAAAAATTGGATTATATAACATGTTGCACACACAGTCCAGCGGTGGACTGCGTGTTAGTTTAAGCCACAGGTCCCGGGTTCGAGACCTGTGGAGTGCACCGTCCGATTCGCTTAAACTGTTTTTAAAATAAAATGATTTTCGGTTTTAAACTAATTAATGTATAAAGATAATTAAAATCAGATATATGACGGGTTAGACACGTAGCTCAGTTGGTAGAGCTGCGTGCACGCATACGGGAGGTCTCAGGTTCGAGCCTCACCCAGCGCACTTATATTCCGCATTCGAACCGGTCAACGGTCAGAAAAAAAATCAAATTTTTTATTATTTTTTATTTAATTATTTTAATTAAAAATCAATTAAAAATACTTAAAAATAACATTTTTAAGGTTAGAAAATAGCCTCAAACTCACAAAAATACACCCAACAATCCTACTAAAATAGATTAATAAAATCCGTTTACTTACCAAACCATAATACGATTTATCTAGGTTAATCTCACTAGTGGTTAAAACCACTTCGCGAACATCATCAACCGAACGCACCCACTGTGAGTGAATCTTACAACTCCCCCTTTTAAATTACACGTTTTGGGGTGTGTCATGTGTTATAAAAATAATTAACTGGTTTATTTAAACTTGTGCCATACCACATCATGATCTAAACTTAGATTGATTATATTGTTGTGATTACTTATTTCCTTTTGCCAAATCATATGAAACTCATTCATTAAGCCCATCAGTTCCTCGTGGGAGACGAGTTGAACAACGCGTGCTTCAAATCAAATTCATTATTGTTCATGTGTGTATCATTGAGTTTATATTGGTTGTAGTTGTGTCATTCATATTATCATGTTATGCAATTCATTCATTAGGCCCCTCAGTTCCTCGTGAGAGACGAGTTGAGCATCGCGTGCCTCTAAATGTTCCATTATTGTTCATGTGTGTTTTATTTAATATCATATGATTGTTGAATAAGTTTTACATCTATTTTTACTCATGTTTGGTTGTGCACATATTTCATAATCAATTCAAATAAACTTGTTCAAATGTTTTCCATAGGATTCACTCGCCAACTTTATGTTGATCCAAAACCTTTTTACGCATGATACAGGTGAACAGGTCGAAGCAAAGAAAACCTAGGAAATGCCTTAGAAGAGAACAAAGAAGCTTAGATTGATAGTTAGAATATGTTGTATCAATTATTGTAAACTTCCATTAAATTGTATTTAATGAATATGAAACGCTTAATAAATGTCATGAGCTTTGATGATAACCCAATCATGCCCCGATCACCTTTTTCCGCTGCGGGTCAGGGTGTGACAAAAGTTATCTTTTTTAAAATGGGTCTAGCCCATTTAAACTTTTATAAAAGTGGGCTTAGCCCAAAGTTTATTTTTATAAAAGTAGGCCTTAGCCTAAAGTTTGATTTTATAAAAGTGGGCTTAGCCCAAGTTTGATTTTTATACAAGTGGGCCTTAGCCTAAAGTTAATTTTATGAAAGTGGGCTAGTCCATATATGTTTATAAAAATAGTTTTAGCCCAATATAGTTTTTATAAAAATGGGCTTAGTATAATAATTGTTTAGTTGGGCTTATCCAAAAATATTTACTACTATTTGTTATAACTTATAAAAATTTATTTATAAAAACTATAAGTTTTATATATTTAAAAATTGTAGTAAATATAAAGTGTACCGGTTTATGTGTTTGTTTTGACCGTTAGGTTCGCGTTGACTATTTTTTTCGTTTCGTTTTTGTCGTTTGTTTCGTTTATACCATATATTTTATTTTATCCGAATTGTCCAAGTTTGTCCGAATTGTCCGATATATATAATTTTGTCAAAAGTTGAATACTAAACATATTTTTATACAAATATATATACCACCAAATCTTTAGTTTAATCATATCTTAATCAAGATTAATATTTATAAAAATTTGCCATAGTTTCCTTTAAAAATATGCGTTTCCATTATTTTATAAACATGTTTTAAGTAATTAAACTAACTCAAATCATCATCAATCATAATTTTTATATAAATGTATTAACAAAATGTCATGAACTTGTTATAATTTTTTAATCTTTCTTAATATAGAAACTTTATTATAACTTTTATACAAATTTTCTAAATCATAATTTTTATTTAGTGATCTAATACATGTATAATCATATTTAAAATATGAGATTATGTTCATGACATATTTTGTTAATGAATCTTGCTAATCTAAACATGCATGTGTTTAGATCACCTTTTTATTCATAATTTTGCAAGATTCAAGTTTACTAGTTCATAACAACTTCAAGATCATCAAAATTTATCAAGAAAATCACATGATTATGTAGTTATTTTAGATTTGTTAGTGTTTTTCAAGTGGGTTTTTATATAATTTTTATGATGATCTTGTGAAATTTTATAAAATAAATAGTATAACACAAGGCTTAAGATCTTACTACTAGCACAAGGCTAGGATGATCTAAGAGATGAAGAAAATGGATTGGATGAGGCTTGGCTAATTTTTGGAAGCAAGATGGGAGTATACTTAAGTTTATGGTGTTATGAGAATGAAAGGAAATGAGGGTAATGTATGAATGGAAGTGATTTTTGTGTTATGTTTAAATTTTCTTACAACTCATCTTACACTAACTAAACCTACAATTTGCCAACACACAACATTTGAGGTTAGTGGCATGGGGAATGATCCCATTTTGCCGTGAGGTGTTGGGGGGGGGGGGTTGGTTTACTTATTTTTTTTATAAATAATATATAATTTTATAACTTTTATAAACTTTAATAAATTTATATATAAGTTTTTATGAAAACTTATGCCCCAACACGTTAAAGTGATATTATAGTAGGCCAAAATAATTTATTAGTCTTGTTGTTTCGTTATTCGGTTGATAAAGTTGGTTGGTGAAATACTGATACATAGTGTTACTTATAAAATTTTATGTTCATAATAATTCTAGTACATTTTTATTGTCCCGTTAATTAATCTAGCTCTTCAGACTAATAATTTTGTCATTTTGAGTTCGGTTCTGGTACCGGCTTTGTTGTCAGGTTTTTACTGAACAAACAATTTAATAAGATTTATATATTCTAACACCCATTATTATTCTTTAGCTAAAAATATTTATTTTTGATTTTTCGGACAATTGCTGAATTTTGCTGCAGAATGCTGAATTTTGCTGCAGACTTGGACAATTTAGTGTTTTAAATAAAATTTTTATGGTATAATAGTGCAGAAATATTTTATGTCTTAATTCTATTATATCATACTGTACCATAACTAGTTCTGATATTTAATACATGTTCGCGTCATTGTCATTCGTCTAGGATATGGTTTTATATATTCGTGATCATGACAAATCGATTATCATACCAAACTATGATTTGGTTAAATTCCTAGACTTTTAAGACTTAAAATCAAAAATTAAGTCATGTTATACGATAAATAGACAATGTACTAGTTGTTCAAGTTGTACAGAATTACCGGAATTTTGCCAATTGTCACACTCAAAACACTCTGCACTCTGTGCTCTCAAATCTTCACTCTGCCAGATAAGTTACGCGTCGCCGGAATTTCACCGGAGAAATCAAGTCACTCCCCTTGTTCGGTATAAACATCCTTAAATCCTTTTCTGTTTATTTATTTACATTATCAGTAGAAATAAATCAACTAATTCAGTAGGAATTATTGGTTTAATAATCGGGTATGTCAAACTGGTTTTATATAATGAAGAAGATGAAGTTGAAAATGAATATTAATATAATTAAAACCGGTGTTTATACCGGGTTAGACACACAGTCCAGTGGTGGACTGTGTGTATTTTAAACATATGGTCGCCGGTCCGAATCTCGCACACGTTTTCGAATTCCTAAAGTAATCCAAATCTTTTTACAAACTTATACATAACATGTTTCAGATAGTACATATAATTAATTAAAAACACATATCCTTCGGGTTAGTCACACGTTTTCGAATTCCTTAAATAATGCAACACGGAGCCTTGGTCACGAGTTCGAGTCCGGTCGGTGACATGTACTGAAAATTATCCAAATTTTTAAATAAAATCAATTTATGGATTAACTTAATATGTGTATATATGTAATTAAAAACGGATATATTCAGGTTAGACACGTAGCTCAGTTGGTAGAGCTGCATGCACGTATACGAGAGGTCACGCGTTCGAGTCTCACACGATGCCAAAACCATTCAAATTAAACCGGTTCGACCGCTGAAAGGGTATATTTTTTAATTAAACTTTTTCTTTATTTTTTCTCAAAAACCCATAAAAATATATAATAAAAATGAGTTCGTTTAAGCACAAAAAATAGTAATAAATACCACAAAGTTTTCTAAAAAGCCTAATAAAAGTCATTAAATAAAAATACTAATTTCTAATAAAAGAAATATATTTACCGAATTATTACGTGAATATTTAGGTTAGTTTTCTCGTCGATAGAATCTATAATCGTGCGCGTTCTTTATCAACTTAAGAAACACACTCACTATGAGTGAATTCTTACAAACTCCCTTTTTTATTCATGTTTTGGGGTGTATTATGTGTCGTTTATTTAAATCATTTATTCAAACACTTGTGCTATTACCATTATGTGAACTAACATGCTATGTGATATTTTGTTTATTGTTTCTTTCTCATTTCAGTCAAGCTGTCACATTAGACCCATAAGCTCCCTATATAGACGGGTAGAGCATCACATTGTCTAATTAGATCGGCTCCGTTGGATTGAGCCTTGATCTCAAAGCTCATCTATTTTCTCATTTAAGTCAAGCATTCACAATAGGCCCATCAGTTCCCTGTATAGACGGGTAGAGCATCGCGTGCCTAATCAGATCGGCTCCATTTGATTGAGCCTTGGTCTCACAGTTCATTATTTATCATGCTCATGTGTAAATTGCTAGGTGCTTATGTGGTTTGTGAATAGTTTACATATACGTTTGCTCATATTTGGTTTATGCACATTTTTATTAAATTAATTAACATATCTTTTCTTTCAAATATTTAAACGGAATTCACTTGCCAACTTTTGTTGACCCAAACCTATATTTTTACACAAGGTACATGTGAACATGTTGAAGCATGGAACACATAGGATTGGGCCTTAGAAGATAAATTAAGCATTGTTTGAATGTCTTGTTTAGAACATTTGGTGCTTGTATGGTTTATGTGTTTGTTGGAATTTTCCCTTTTAATTTGGAATAATAATTATGAAATTTTATAATAGTAAATGTCATGAGCTTTGATGAAAACCCAATCATGTCTCGACTACCATTTCTGCTGCGGGTCAGGGTGTGACACCTCACATGAGGTGGACAGCAAACTCATACGAGGTGCAAGTCAACTCGTAAGAGGTAGGAGTCAACTCGTACGAGTTGCAAATCAGTTTGTACGAGGAGGTCAGCCCACTTCGTACAAAGTGGTGTTTTTTCGCGTTTTCCTTTCGTACTTTCTGCCTTATAATTCAGACCAACTCTTCCACTCAAATTACTCACGTCCTCCTGTTTACCCCTTATAGGGTAACTCCGTGTTGCGTCACCTGATCACTCGTCCAACCACGAACCTGGTTAAGAAGCTTGCAAAATTGTGAGCATACTCGAACCGATTTTACGCTTTATCACCTTTGGGGGCAATACATGTACATTATGCAAAATTACACAAACATGCTTATACTTAATTCACAAGACAATCTTTATACGTGCTATTATGCTAAACTTGAAATCACACATGCTTATACTCATTATGCTTATACTCAGTCATTAACTTTGATCAAGCCTCCCTTAACATGTATAGCGCTATAGGAGTAACGCACGGCCTAGTAAACTTGGGGTCATGTTAAGTCATACACATCTGGTCATTTCATGTAATGAATGGATTATGCTTGCGGAAAACTTTGGGTTAACTGGTATACTTATGCAAAATAGTTTAATGTATGTTAGCCTCAAGAATAGATAAGTGCGCATGAAGATTTGTTTATGCACATTCTTATAAAATTAATTAACATATCTTTTCTTTCAAATATTTAAACGGAATTCACTCGCCAACTTTTGTTGACACAAACATCTATTTTTACACATGATACAGGAGAACATGTTGAAGCATGGAACACATAGGATTGGGCCTTAGAAGATAATTAATGCATTAATTGAATGTCTTGTTTAGAACATTTGGTGCTTGTTTTGTTTATGTGTTTGTTGGAATTTTTCCTTTTAATTTGGAATAATAATTATGAAATTATAGTAGTAAATGTCATGAGCTTTGATGAAAACCTAATCATGCCCCGACTACCATTTCCACTGTAGGTTAGGGTGTGACAAGATTGGTATCAGAGCTTTTGACTATTGGGATGTAGGATTGGTTATTAGACCCTTAGAGACTATACTATAATCGATTAGATTTTAATTGCTTATGTGTTATTTGGTTACATACAAACTCATGATATTTACTTGTTTTACATTTATCTCACACACAAATGCATGCAAGCACTCCCACAATCATATGATTTGATGTGATATTTAATGTGTTATACATATTGTCAAACATAACATGCTTACGTATATAAGCATCATGCACGTTTCAATTCTCATATATTTAAAACATTTTCATGTTTCCTTTCTCAAGATTTTGTGATGTTTTCATTTTTCAATCTCATCAAAGTGAGTTCTACGACGGGCATGTAGTAACTTGAAGGGTACAAGTACCGGTAGTCAAAACGTCCTGTCTAGGTATGGCATTCGTATAGATCCAATATAACAGATCAGTTTGCCTACCTAGGGACTAACGATGAGAGTATGAAGGACCTATTAGGCCAAAGCATGCCACACTAAACGTCGTGTGAACTAACCCCACTTTGAGTCGTCACTATGTCCACACTAGGACACCTTCTAACTTTACAGTTCGCAATCATATTTTACGATTTTCATTCGGGTGGTGCAAGTGTTAACAAGCCAACACCAATGCGAACCCTACAAGAGCCTGGTAGTCATGGGGGCCCACATGACTACCTACGCCAAGTATGGGGGACATATGGGGGCCCAAACATGACAAAGCCCAAGACATCCTATGGATCTAGTAAATTTATTTTCTTCATTTGGTTTGTGGATGATAATTTCTAAATACGACACATGACACCTATACACTAAACTCATCATCTCGTTACGTATTTCCTATAGATGTCTGCTAGGCATCCTTGTAGAGGTAGGAGATCAGGAAGATCCGGCGAGCGCATGGCTGCTCAAATAGCCCAACAAATAGCTGCCGTGATTCCCGATATAGTAATTCAAGTCCAGCAAGCTCTCACTGCTAACCCTATCATCCAATCAACCAAGAGGGTCAGAATGCTGCCAACCCTCCCACAAACACCACCAAGTGCACCTACAAGCACTTCAACTCATGTGACCCTCCAAAGTACGAAGGGACTGAAGGGGTCACTGCTCTCCATCGCTGGTTCGAGGAAATGGAGAGTACTTTTCTCAATTGTGACTGCCCCAACGATCGTAAGGTTCGTTATGCTACCGGTCGTCTTATGGGGTAGCACTCACTTGGTGGAATGCCAAAAAGGGCAGAAGAGGCGCCGAAGCTGCTGTAGCCCTAACTTAGGAAGAACTTCGAGAACTTATGACAAGACGCTTCTACCCAAGAAGCGAAATTAAAAGGCTAGAGGATGAGTTCTATTTCTTGAAGCAAAAAGAGGGAGATCACATAACCTACAACAAGAGGTTCCTCGAGTTGAACCAAATGGTTCCCAATTTGTTCACTCCTCTCAACCGTATGATCGAGCATTACATCTGAGGTCTTCCTTCGAAAATCCAAGACTCTGTGATGAGTACTACGCCTGCAACTTTGGAAGCAGCAATGGAGCTAGCTACTGAGCTCACTGAAAACCACATCAGGAATGGGGACTTCAAGGATGAGAAGAAGAAAGATAAATTACCAACCGAAATCCCAAACCCAACCCAAACTGAATCCTCTTCTCAATCCACTACCAAGAGAAAGCGAGACGGGAAAAAGTTTGATGTCACTCAAACCAGTAAACCAACTCCACAAGCCATACCTCTCCAAGTCATCCCAATTACCCAAGTGGCACCCAACTCAGCATACCCAAACAAGAAACCTTACACTGGTCCCACCCTCAATGCAACACCTGCCATTATCACCATCAACCCACTATACCCTACCGACTGTGTGCCAATTGTGGGCGTTATGGTCATTTGAGTAACACTTGTCATACTCCTCAAAACCAAGCTCCACCCCAACCCAAAATATGATTCAACCCTATCAACAACCTCAATATCCCATGGTTCCATATGTTCGAGCTTGCTTTAATTGTGGTGACCATACCCACTTTAGAAACACGTGCCCTAGGTTGGTTAATATCATTAATGCTCAAGCTCAAGCGAACCCCGTTAACCAAGCAAACCCCAGGCAAACCCAGCACCCCTACCAGCAAGAGAAAGAGTCTATAACATCAACGCAAACCCAAACGAGGTCAATAATGGTGCAAACGAACAATCCAACTAGCCTTCCATCACAAAGAAACAAGGCTCCACTCCAACCGTTTATTCTTAATGTTTTCTATTAGTTTCATTCCTTGTTTGATTATTCAAGATATCTTTGTTTTCAATTTGGGAATTAACGTATCAAAATTTTAATTAACGCAATTTATATCACGTTATGACAAGTTTTTTCATTACATATCTCTATTCACTGTTTAAATTTCATGTCATCATACATCACGACGAACCTCGTCTCATAACTTAAAGAAGTCGGGTCGTGTCTCACTTTTTCATAGACTGACCACTTCATCATAACACACGAGAGGTGCCGTCATTCAGTCTTGTATCCCTCAAATTTGAGACTTAGGCATTGGTTGTTGTGTTTGTTTTGTAGATTTTAGGATGAGTCACATAGAACTAATCGTGACTTACTGACAAAGCCAATGAAAATTTGACAAGGATATGGTGGATACGCCGCTGGTACTTTTATATATAAGTATTCTTGTCAAATGATCAAAAGCATTGTTAGACGGTTATGAGAAATTCCGTGTAGGTAGTGTAAATCTTAATTTGAATAGTGATGTGGTTAAAGAATTCGTTTTGTGATATAACTTTATCTTTTCGACGCTTCGAAATCCTCAAATACCCTTTATCATAAGACCATATCCAGTCAGTCATCTCCAAGATACAACTCTTATCTACGCCCCAGGCATCAAAAAGCGATTCCTGTAACAGGGTATTCAACCTTACTAGGAACGTTACCGCCTCAATCAAAATCCAAAACATCACACTCACCTGGTTATGTAAACCAATAGCGTCAAATCGACACATCACACCCCCTTTTTGCTGTTAAAAGATATTCAGATTTATGAATCGATGCATTTCCTAGAATACCCTCACCTCTTTCAAGTCAAATCTACCACTACTTAAATTTCGGGATGAAATTTCTAAAAGTAAGGGATACTGTTACATTCGTCATAAAGGGGTTCTAAAACCCGCTCCATTTTGTAATTACAAATATATGCTATGATGTTCGTTATGCAATTATGTTAAACATTTAAAGAATTCGTTGTGTTGTGAGTATTACATAATAAATAATATTTTTTATAATAATAATAATAATAACTGAAATGAACAATATATATATATATATATATATATAAAATAAAACAAGAAAAGGGTGTGGACCGCGAGTATCGAACGCAGGTCTCCACCCAAATCAAACACACATCACACCACTACACCACACACATATATCCGTTATAATCCCAAACTGAATGTTATTTATAACAAAACAACATTTGAAATTGAGTTCAAGAACGCCCGCCTGAAACGGATGAAACACCCAAATCAATCATCAATCTTTGTTTTAAAGCTAAAACCGTTTCTCTAATCATGTAGTAGACTCAATTTTGGGGTCATCGATGCTAAAAAACGGTCATGAAATCATTTCAGCCATAAATATTTGACCAAAAATATATGAAACCGAAACTCAAATCAAACCACCTTCAACTATAAGAAGTAATCTTGAAGCTGTTGAGAACTCGCTCACACACTCGCTTATACTCTCAAAACACTCTACACTCTCTGCTCTCAAATCTTCACTCCGCCGGATAAGTTACGCGTCGCCGGAATTTCACCGGAGAAATCAAGTCACTCCCCTTGTTCGGTTAAACATCCTTAAATCCTTTTCTGTTTATTTATTTTCATTATCAGTAGAAATAAATCAACTAATTCAGTAGGAGTTATTGGTTTAATAATCGAGTATGTCAAACTGGTTTTATGTAATGAAGAAGATGAAGTTGAAAATGAATATTAATATTATTAAAGCTGGTGTTTATACCGGGTTAGACACACAGTCCAGTGGTGGACTGTATCATTTTAAACATATGGTCGCCGGTTCGAATCTCGCACACATTTCCGAATTCCTTAAATAATCCAAATCTTCTTACAAACTTATATATAACATGTTTCAGATAGTATATATAATTAATTAAAAACCCATATCCTTCGGGTTAGTCACACAACCCAATTAGTCAGGCTATGTGCAACACGGAGCCTTGGTCACGAGTTCGAGTCCAGTCGGTTACATGTACTGAAAATTATCCAATTTTTTAAAAAAATTAATTTATGGTTTACTTAATATGTGTATATATGTAATTAAAAACGAATATATTCAAGGATAGACACGTAGCTCAGTTGGTAGAGCTGCATGCACGTATACGAGAGGTCACGCGCTCGAGTCTCACACGATGCAAAAACCATTAAAATTAAACCGGTTCGACCGCTGAAAGGTTATATTTTTAATTAAACTTTTTCTTTATTTTTTTCTCAAAAACCCATAAAAATATATAATAAAAATGAGTTCGTTTAAGCACAAAAATTAGTAATAAATACCACAAAGTTTTCTAAAAAGCCTAATAAAAGTCATTAAATAAAAATACTAATTTCTAATAAAAGAAATATATTTACCGAATTATTACGTGAATATTTAGGTTAGTTTTCTCGTCGATAGAATCTATAATCGTGCGCGTTCTTTATCAACTCAAGAAACACACTCACTATGAGTGAATTCTTACAAACTCCCTTTTTTATTCATGTTTTAGGGTGTATCATGTGTCGTTTATTTAAATCATTTATTCAAACACTTGTGCTATTACCATTATGTGAACTAACGTGCTATGTGATATTTTGTTTATTGTTTCTTTCTCATTTCAGTCAAGCTATCACATTAGACCCATAAGCTCCCTGTATAGACGGGTAGAGCATCACATTGTCTAATTAGATCAGCTCCGTTTGATTGAGCTTTGATCTCAAAGCTCATCTATTTTCTCATTTCAGTCAAGCATTCACAATAGGCCCATCTGTTCCCTGTATAGACGGGTAGAGCATCGCGTGCCTAATAAGATCAGCTTCATTTGATTGAGCCTTGATCTCACAGTTCATTATTTATCATGCTCATGTGTAAATTGCTAGGTGCTTATGTGGTTTGTGAATAGTTTACATATACGTTTGCTCATATTTGGTTTATGCACATTTTTATTAAATTAATTAACATATCTTTTCTTTCAAATATTTAAACGGAATTCACTCGCCAACTTTTGTTGACCCAAACCTCTATTTTACACATGGTACATGTGAACATGTTGAAGCATGGAACACATAGGATTGGGCCTTAGAAGATAAATTAAGCATTGTTTGAATGTCTTGTTTAGAACATTTGGTGCTTGTATGGTTTATGTGTTTGTTGGAACTTTCCCTTTAATTTGGAATAATAATTATGAAATTTTATAATAGTAAATGTCATGAGCTTTGATGAAAACCCAATCATGCCCCGACTACCATTTCCGCTGTGGGTCAGGGTGTGACACCTCACACGAGGTGGACAGCAAACTCGTACGAGTTGCAAATCAGTTCGTACGAGGAGGTCAGCCCACTTCGTACAAAGTGGTGTTTTTTTCGCGTTTTCATTTCGTACATCCTGCCTTATAATTCAGACCAATTCTTCCACTCAGATTACTCACGTCCTCCTGTTTACTCCTTATAGGGTAACTCCGTGTTGCGTCACCTGATCACTCGTCCAACCACGAACCTGCTTAAGAAGCTTGCAAAATTGTGAGCATACTCGAACCAATTTTACGCTTTATCACCTTTGGGTGCAATACATGTACATTATGCAAAATTACACAAACATGCTTAGACTCAATTCACAAGACAATCTTTATACGTGCTATTATGCTATACTTGAAATAACACATGCTTCTACTCGTTATGCTTATACTCAGTCTTTAACTTTGATCAAGCCTCCGTTAACATGTATAGCGCTAAAGGAGTAAAGCACGCCCTAGTAAACTTTGGGTCATGTTAAGTCATACACATCTGGTCCTTTCATGTAATGAATGGATTATGCTTGCGGAAAACTTTGGGTTGACCGGTATACTTATGCAAAATAGTTTAATGTATGTTAGCCTCAAGAATAGATAAGTGCGCATGAAGATTTGTTTATGCACATTTTTATTAAATTAATTAACATATCTTTTCTATCAAATATTTAAACGGAATCCACTCGCCAACTTTTGTTGACCCAAACCTCTATTTTTTCACATGATACAGGTGAACATGTTGAAGCATGGAACACATAGGATTGGGCCTTAGAAGATAAATAAAGCATTATTTGAATGTCTTGTTTAGAACATTTGGTGCTTGTATGGTTTATGTGTTTGTTGGAACTTTCCCTTTTAATTTGGAATAATAATTATGAAATTTTATAATAGTAAATGTCATGAGCTTTGATGAAATCCCAATCATGCCTCGACTACCATTTCCGTTGCGGGTCAGGGTGTGACGCCTCACATGAGGTGGACAGCCAACTCGTACGAGGTGCAAGTCAACTCGTACGAGGTAGGAGTCAACTCGTACGAATTGCAAATCAGTTTGTACGAGGAGGTCAACCCACTTCGTATTTTGTACATTTTTCTCGTTTTCTTTTCATACTTTCTGCCTTATAATTCAAACCAATTTTTCCACTTAGATTACTCACGTCCTCCTGTTTACCCCTTATAGGGTAACTCCGTGTTGCGTCACCTGATCACTCGTCCAACCACGAACCTGCTTAAGAAGCTTGCTAAATTGTGAGCATACTAGAATCATTTTACGCTTTATCACCTTCGGGTGCAATACATATACATTATGCAAAATTACTCAAGCATGCTTATACTCAATTCATAAGACAATCTTTATACGTGCCATTATGCTAAACTTGAAATCACACATGCTTATTCTCGTTATGCTTATACTCAGTCATTCCCTTAACATGTATAGCGCTATAGGAGTAACCCACAGCCTAGAAAACTTGGGTTCATGTTAAGTCATGCACATCTGGTCCTTTCAAGTAATGAATGGCTTATGCTTGCGGGATACTTTGGGTTGACTGGTATACTTATGCAAAATAGTTTAATGTATGTTAGCCTCAAGAATAGATAAGTGCGCATCAAGATTTGTTTATGCACATTTTTATTAAATTAATTAACATATCTTTTCTTTCAAATATTAAACGGAATTCACTCGCTAACTTTTGTTGATCCAAACCTCTATTTTTACACATGATACAGGTGAACATGTTGAAGCATGGAACACATAAGATTGGGCCTTAGAAGATAAATAAAGCATTATTTGAATGTCTTGTCTAGATCATTTGGTGCTTGTATGGTTTATGTGTTTGTTGGAACTTTCCCTTTTAATTTGGAATAATAATTATGAAATTTTATAATAGTAAATGTCATGAGCTTTGATGAAAACCCAATTATGCCCCGACTACCATTTCTGTTGTGGGTCAGGGTGTGACACCTCACACGAGGTGGACAACTAACTCGTACGAGGTGCAAGTCAACTCGTACGAGTTGCAAATCAGTTTTGCGAGGAGGTCAACCCACTTCGTACAAAGTGGTGTTTTCTCGTTTTCATTTCGTACTTTCTGCCTTATAATTCAAACCAATTCTTCCACTCAGATTACTCATGTCCTCCTGTTTACCACTTATAGGGTAACTCAGTGTTGCGTCACCTGATCACTCGTCCAACCACAAACCTGCTTAAGAAGCTTGCGAAATTGTGAGCATACTCGAACCCATTTTACGCTTTATCACCTTTGGGTGCAATACATGTACATTATACAAAATTACACAAAAATGCTTATACTCAATTCACAAGACAATCTTTATACATGTTATTATGCTAAACTTGAAATCACACATGCTTAACTACTTCAGTCATTAACTTTGATCAAGCCTCCCTTAACATGTATAGCGCTATAGGAGTAACGCACGACCTAGTAAACTTGGGGTCATGTTAAGTCATACACATCTGGTCCTTTCATGTAATGAATGGATTATGCTTATGGTAAACTCTAGGTTGAATGGTATACTTATATAAAATAGTTTAATGTATGTTAGCCTCAAGAATAGATAAGTGCGCAAGAAGATTTGTTTAAACGTTTATACTATGCTATTATTCAAACTTGTGTGCTCGCCAATGCCTTGTGTATTGAACTATACTTTAACATGTATTGCAGGGTGAGGTTGATGATAACCACGGCTGGAAACGAATAGGACGACTTAGATACACACCTAGAATTGTAACATTAAAGTTGTATTCGAAATTTGTTAACCATGATGTTGTATTCTGAAATTTGTACTTTGTACTTGCTATTTTAATTAAATGAAATTTTGTTATATAAATTATTGTCACATTTTAGCGTCATGAAGTCTCAAGCAATCTCTTTCGTCCCACCCAGATGATTCTGCCATCGGTTGGGGTGTGACACAAAGCCCAAAGATACAAACAACATTTAGTGCTAACAACTCGATGAATGTTCCAAATCAATCAAGCAGTAGTACTTCAAAATCATCCCAAAGCTCTAACTTCAACAACTGCCAAAACAACAAGTCTAATCCTACTAAAAGAGTTCTTCAGTGTAACATAGCTGTAAACTTGGAAAATGTACAGAACTTCAACGAACAAACAACTGTACAACACATGGCTCTACTCGCATCAGTGCTTGAATCATATTAGAGCCTGGTGGCCGGTAAGATCGGGAATCCAAGCATGACCAAAGAGGATTACAATAAAATTGACCCCGAAGAGTTAGAACTGATCGACATCAAATTGTGCATGGCCAGTATAGTTTGAAGAGCTCAGCATTTCATGGAGATAACCGGGTGTAACAGTTTGGGAGGTTTAGATGGAAAGTTGGGTTTTAATAAGTCAAAGGTGACATGTTTTAAAAACCGAGAGAAAGGACACTTTAAAAGAGAGTGCCCGAATCGAGAAGTGCGGGGTAATCATAATCCTTTCGGTGAAGATTACTACAAGAAAGCAATATATCATAAAACTTCTCCTCCTCAGACATCAACCAGGATGGTTGCAATTGAGGACGGTTCGGCCAAATCAAAAGCACTCATGGTGGCTCAGGAAGACGAGGGTTTTAACTGGAATGACAATATTCCTAAAAAAGAAAGTTTTGCACTGCTTGCTGAAATAGTTGAAGAACCAGTGTTTGATGAGGTGGTGGAGGAGAGTTCGATGGAAGAAAGTGAGATAGTGTATTATGAAATGACTGACCTTACTGTTGAAGAATGTGCTGAGTCGATTTATTATGAATAGTGTGCCGAAGAAGATTTACTTCAACATACATTTAAAACTATGATTCCTTCTAATGTCTATAATTCTTTTGCAGGTTTCTTAGGTGGATCAAGTCAATACCAGTGTGTACCTAAACTAGAAGAATGCGAGAAGCCAGTTGAAGAACTTATCGATGTTATGAAGGAGATGAATGTAGAAAATTTAAAGAAAATAATCGACAAAGCAATGATGGCTAAGATGAAAGAGGTACTTCCTGAACATAGTGAAGAGGGAATGAAAGAGTCGGTCGTTGAGTTAGTCAAAGAGGTCAAAGTTGTGATTAAAGAAATTGAAAGACCATGCACGAAATGCCTGGAGTCGTGCTCAGAAAAGGAATTAAAAGTTAAATAACTTAAAAAATATACTGACAATCTTTCAAGTCACATGAAAGACACAAAAGCTGCTGATGATAAATTAAGCAGATCAATCAAACAGTTTCATAAAGTCAGTAGAGAGGACATGGCAATAAAATCAATGTTAAAAGCTATAGTAATGGACAAACAAATGGCGATTAATATTCACATAGATACCATTGTTAAGCTAAAAACTGAACTTGAAGCCAACAAATTTACAAAATTGTTGATTAGTTACTCAACATCCTCATACGTAATTGATCATATTCTTCCATAGCAACTTGAGAAAAGTGAAAAGGAAGAAAATGAATCGGAAAAACAAAACAAAAGTTTGGGTTATAATCAATGTCCACCCCCAATGTGGAACAAGTATGGTAAAAAATATCTAGACGAGATGGAAAAGGCGCTTAATCTAAAGCTTAAAACTGAACAGAAAAAGGATCAGATATCGGAAAACATTGAGGCAACCTATGAATGTCAATCAGATGTTAAACTGTTGTCGAAAGTGTGTTAGGAAATGAGTCTGATAGCACTGAGTTTGAAAGTGCTGAGTCAAATCTTGAAAAATCTTAATCAAGTTCACATTCTGAAAATGAAGAAAGCTTTCATAAGAATTATATTTCATCATCAGAAAGCAGTTTAAGTGATGATCGAAATATGGTAATTTGCAAAATGAATGGATCGGATAAACTATATTCTGAAGAAGAATTCCCAATTTAGAATGTAAACCTATGATCGTGTTGATAAATTTTTCAAGCTGATTGAAGTCAGTCATTATGATCTTGAGAAACAAGATGTTGCATTCTATTCCAAACCAAAAAGAGTTTACAATAATTACTATCAGAATGGTAGGGATTATCCTGAGAATAAGAGGAAAGGTTTGGGGTACGAAAAGAAGAAAAATGAAAAAAGTTTTTGAAAACCAAATTATAAAAAGAAAGTTGATTTTTGTTTTTGGAACAAGTACGGCGAATGAGAAAGATAGTTTGGTAAACAATCAAATGATGAGTTTAAGAGGGAAAAGGAACGCCGTGAACAGGCCTTGGATTCCTCTGTTAGAAATGAATGATGTGACAGTAGGAGATGCAACAAATGCAACAAAGTCGGGCATATTGCACGACAATGTTCTCAAAACAATCCAAAACCTGTTTATGGTGTGAGAAAGTATACAGAAGATGTGAAACAAAAAGGCCCTGAGTTTGTACCAACACGGATCTTAAAAAGAAACAATGAATCCATAAAAAATGTGAAGCCAATAATTGCAAACTTTTCAATCTTTGAAGTTAATCAATCATCAACCAAAAACGAACAAAAGGATTCAAAATTTACCCAAAAAGCGCATATTCAAAGGCACAAACTTGGGTGGCTAAATCCAAACCATCTTATTCAGTTGTAAAGACAACCACTGTGCCAACCAAAACAAAAGATAAAATTGAGTCATAGGTTGGATAGGGTGTTGATGTCAAGAAAGAAATTAAAATCATTCGTGAACCAAAATTTGATATTCCAAACCTACCCAATACCAATGTGGCTTGGGTTTCACTATTCAAGTAATTTGTTTAATTGCATGTGCATGGGCTCCCAAGGTCAATCATTTCTAAGTGGATAATGGACAGCGGAGCATCTCGGCTCATGATAGGAATGCTAGTCTTATTATATGATGTAAAAGTTATTCGAGGATGCTATGTAGGGTTTGCGGGTAGACAAGGAGGTCGAATAATTGGTGAAGGAATTCTCATAAATGGCATGGTTTCTTTTGATAAAGTCAGCTAATCGCAGAATTAGAGAATAATCTGCTAAGCACTTCGTAGATTTGTGACAAGAAGTTCACAACTCACTATACTGATAAATATTTGTAAAGGAATCCTCGTGCACACTCCACAAGAAAATGCCCTCTATGTCCTTGACATGAGCATTGCATCCACTCCATCTAAAATCGGTCAATGTTTTGTAACAAAGTCAACAGAGAAGGAGTCGATTTTATGGCATCGAAAGATGGGGCATATCCACGTACGAAAGATGAACAATCTGGTACACAACAATCTAGTGGAAGGTGTTAATCAAAAGTTTCCATCTGAATGACGATTGTCTTAGCTGCAAGAAGGGGAAGCAGCACAAGAAATCTCATCCAAGAAAACTTTTGAACTCTATTAAACTGCCACTAGAAAGGTTACATATGGATCTGTTTGGGCCAGATAATGTTCGAAATATATCTAGTGATCTAGGTTGCCTTGTTGTGACTGACGACTACTCGAAATTCTCATAGGTTCTATTTCTGGAGAGTAAAGACGAAACGCTTGAAAATCTAATGATCCTCTTTAGAAAATCTAATGATCCTTCGCAACAAAATGGAGTAGCTGAAAGGAAGAATCGCACTCTCATTGAAACAGCATGCACGATGCTTGCTGATTCAAAGTTACTAGTAAGCTTTTGGCGCAAAGCCGTTGCCTTTGCTTGTTACACGTTAAACAAGGTTTCAACAGTCAAGGCTCACAAGAAAACATGTTTCGAGCTGCTTAATCAACTAAAACCTAATTTATAGTTTTTGGAGCCGTTTGGATCGACGTGTACGGTTCTTGACACATATAGTAAATTCAGCGCTAAATCCAGAGATTTTTCATGGGATACACTAGTCCTTAGAAAAGAGTTTATTTGCCTATCTTAAACGAAGTTATTCTAGCTCAACATGTTAACTGCTAGAAATACACGTCTCCAACATAGAAGCCTTTAGATTCTTGGATGTTTAACTACAAGAGTCTGTGGAATTCTTTTAACCTGCCAGACCAACAGATGAAGAACTTATGTTGTTATATCAACAATATCAAGCGTCTAATCAAGAGCAAGTTCCTAGACCGTTGGTGATTTCACAATCTTAAGACAACACACATACATCTGAAGAAGGTCCGAGCAATACCCAACAAGAACCTTTCGTCGAACCAGTTATAAAAAATACAACACCTTATTTCGATCAGTCAGATGATTCGGACTCTGATAGAGAACCTACTTATGATAATGATGGTGGATCCAGCTCCGATGAAGGTTATGAGTAGATCGCAAGTCGTCTAAATCAATCTACAGGTCCGAGCAATCAGAATGAAGCTTCAACAAGCAATCAGGTTGCTGAACAAAATCTTACGAACCTGGAAAGTGAAGTGAATGTCTCTAATGAAGTGATGGCAAGAGTATAATTCGGTAGTGAAGTAAATGTCTCTAATGTATCATGTCGTATATGTAACAGGGCTTAAATGTTAGATTATATGTCGTTTTATATGTATATGGGCCAGTTCGTACGAAGTGTTGCTCACCTCGTACGAAGTGGCACAACACATTTGTGCGAAGCTGCCATGTCTATAAATAGCTGAGCAGAGGTATTGAGTCCTCAGCTGTTTTTCTGATTGTAAGGCGAAGCCTAGTTAGTTTTGTCTCTGATCTGTAAATGTTTATTCAAGATTAATGAAGTAGAGGCATTGAAATAGTATATCTTATCATTGTCAACTAGTTAATGATAAATTCTGCGCACGTTAATAGCTCAAGTCGGGTCCTGTGCTTTCGGAGGAAAGCCGATCCTCCCACAATGTCTAAGTTAAATTTGAGACCGGTTAAGGCGTTTAATGTTATGAAGACTTATTTTGGTGGTTTTGAAGACGTGGGTGCAAGTAAAGTTGATTTTAAGAACTATAAAAGGCAAATTAACTTGTTTATAGGAGAATATGACGCTGAGATGGTTGTGAGACATTTGCATGAAAAAAACAGTCCCAGCCTAATTTCTCGTATGATTACTTCATAGACGATGATAATCGTTTAAAGGGACTTTTTTGGTGTGATGATCATGCAAACGTAACTACCACGTGTTTGGTGATGTGATTTCGTTTAACGCCACATATCGTTCCAACAAGGAATACTTACAATTCTATTTTTCTGTGTGTTTTGGCGTTTCCAATGATTAGATGCATTAGCGTTTTGTTTCAGTTTCATTTATCAATGGCATTTTCATATGTGGATACTCTATGCTCTTTGTACCATTAACTGGTATAGACAATCACCATTGCAATGTTACATTTGGTGCTGCATTATTGGTGTCAGAAATTGCTGATACTTATATATGGTTGCTGAAAGTTTTTCTAAAAGATGTTGGTTCTCAACCAAAAGTTATTGTCACTGACTAGGATCCAGCAATGAAGAAGGCTATTCATGTTGTATTTGTTGAAACGAGGCTCGGTTATGCATGTCGCACGTGAAGCATAAACCTTCTCTAAAAGTTGATTTTCTTATTTTCATGTGTTTGACATTTTGTCATTCATAAGTGTGTTCCATGTTAGTTTTTTTGGTTTTATATGGTATTTTTATTCCATGGCGTTTTCGTGTTTTATATAGGTTGATGTTAGGTTATGCAATTCAACCAATTTCAAAGAATGTATTTTTATTCCATGGCGTTTTCGTGTTTTATATAGGTTGGTGTTAGGCTATGCAATACACCCAATTAGTTTGAATCAGGAAGGGAAGAAGTTATTAAAATGTTCGATTTAGAGGATAATGACTGGCTTTCTGATATTTTTGCCGTTAGGGATTCTTAGATTCCTGCATACTATAGAATGGAGGAACTGTCGGGCCTTATGCGTACGGCATCGAGGTCGGAGAGTGAGAACCATTTTTTGGCCAAGTGTGCAATGCAAAATCTACTCTTTTTGAGTTCATGACTCATTACGAAACTACAATAGAAGGACAGCGTCACACACACACCGGAAACACGATCATGAATCTCGACACAAATGACCCCAGTTAAAAAGTAACTATAAAGTGTTAGAGAGCCAAGCTGCTGAGATATACACAAAAACTATTTTTTGTGACATTCAAGCTGAGCTAATTGGGATGGTGGATTACGTAAATCAATGGTATGAAGAGCAGGTCGATGGGTTTGTTAAGTTCTACATAAATGATTTCCAACAGCCTTGTACATCATTATTCAAAGTAAATAATGGTGTTTTCTGAGTATGGCGTTTATTTATATTTTTCTCCATGGAGTTTTTTTTTGTTTGTTGTTTGATGTTGTTTTTATACATACAGTGTCTGCATGGAGTTTTTTCAGGTAATATACCGTAAGTCTGAATGCACCATCACTTGCTCTTGTAGGCGTTTTGAGCAGTTTGGTTTGCTATGTAGACATATGTTTTATGTTTTGAGACGTTTGGATATTTGGGAATTTTCAAACAGTACATTTTGAATAGAGGCGTAAAGAGACTTCGCCAAATTGCTCTTCATATTACTGATCGGAGTGTCGCGCCCCAGTCAAAGAAAATATTTATAATCCCGAATTACCCTTAACAATGTGTTAGCGGTAGTAAGGGGTCGAACCATGAAGAGTTTGTGGTTTGCGATTAATGTGATTGACTTTAAAGAAGTTTGTCACTATTATGAAGCTTGCTATGAATTTGATTAGTTTTGTTTGTTTGAAAATGATGTCGAAATGATCCGATAAATTTGGTTTGTATTAGTTAACTACGGAAATTTAAACAGTTGCGATAAACTTAATTGATTGAGTATAACAAGATGAGAAAACAAGGTTCACACCCGGTTCAACAATTGGAGGACCTAGGGTACTACACGTTTTAACTTGGTTTAATCGAATTAGATCATTAACGGTTTATAATCACAAGGTTTAGGTGCCAATTGCTATTGACATCATATACAACAGACCACAATGCACTTTGTTGCCTTGGACAAATAAATCCTATCAAAAGACAAGGCATAAATACGCATATTCATTTCACGAAGTCGAATTTCATAACTCACTCAACAATTTGTAAATTCAATATAGACGTAAGACAATTATCAGTTGTTTCAAATGCAATTCAATTAGTCACAAACCAAGTTCTAAACAAATAATAACCCCTAGAAATCCTTAAAAAAGTTTACAGCGGGGTGAAATCTCCAAGAATTAGCCGCTCATGGTGAACGGTGCACGATCAACGATTTATGAAAACTCGAACTTCAACATCTTGAAAATTGGTGATGGTGATGAGTGATGATTAGGGTTTGAAGTTGATGATAATGGTGGGTGGATTGAAGGATTGATGATGATGATGATTGTAACATTTGTCAAAAACGGGTTTCCAAACCCGCTCCGTTTTGTAATCGAATATCAAGTTATAAATGTCACGTTGTGTATTTATGGTTATTTTGATTTTTAATGATACATAATTAATAAACAAACTAAACTATAAAAATTATATTTGATAAAAAGTGAAAACAAAATAAATAAAAATAAAATGTTGCTGCCGGGGCTCAAACCCGGGTCAGCCGGAAATTGGAATCCAAAGACTTAACACACACACACATCACCACTCCGCCACTTGTTTGTTTTCTGTCAACTCTAGGAAACAAATGAATCTTATATACAAACCTAGATAAACCGGTTACGCCAACTGAAAAACTGAAATCGGCTATTCAACCGTCTAAACGTTTGAATAATCGCGATTTTAGGTTTATAACCGATGCACCGACGATTTTAATCAATTCGGATATGAATGAACTTCAATTTTGATCATGATCGGCTTTTATAACCGAAAATAATCAATGTCTAAATTACTTCAATCAAGACCCCTCTCGCGACTCAGAAACATCATACAAACTTTCCATTTCACTTTCTCACACATCGGTTCATCAGAAAGCTTAAATCAACTCGCCGGAAAATTCTGCAAGTTCGCCGGAAAACCGTAATTTTCCTCAAATCGGTAAGTTCTTCAATACCATCGTAGTCTAACAGTTGTTAAGCTATTTCTAACTCAAACCTTCCACTTGAGATCGAATTCAGGCACTGTTATCAGATAATTCCAGTTCGCCGGAAAATTTCTGGAAATCTTTATCTTCGTCTGTGAAACGGTAAGGACCTTCAAACACACTGATAACGTTTGTTTAGCACTTCAATTTCATGATTAGCTAATCAAAACGATTAATTGATTTGCTCAGTTGAAGTTCTTAAAAACAGAGATCGACGCCTTGCCGGAACTCTGTAATCAATCGTTCACCGGTATGTTTTCCTCTAATTATCATCTCTGCTATCTCATATTAGTCTGTGCAATGTTTAACAATCGAATTAACAAGATTTAATGGTGTAATCTACTGTCGGTAAAATTCAACGAAGAAGATGAACTGTGATAACACTATAAGTATAATTAAAATTGGCATTTTAAACGGGTTAGACACACAGTCCAGCGGTGGACTGTGTGCAAATAATACGCACACGTCACGAGTTCGATCCCTGATACCCGCACCCTCTATGTAATAAAATGCCTTTTTGTTTAAAGCTGAACCGGGTTAACTCCGTTAGTTGTTAAGTATAATAAATACCGAAATATTAACCAGGTTAGACACACAGTCCAGCGGTGGACTGTGTGCAACACTAAGTCGCACGTCACGCGTTCGAGTCTGGTTAACGGCACCGGTTCGATGATTTAAAATCTTCTTTTTAAAACAAATGAATTTAGAATAAATCGAATTAGTATATAAATATAATTAAAAACAAGATTATTTCGGGTTAGACACGTAGCTCAGTTGGTAGAGCTGCGTGCACGCGTACGGGAGGTCTCGGGTTCGAGTCTCACCCAGTGCATACATGCACACTGACCGAACCGGTCAACAGGTCAACAAGTCAACGGTCAACGGTCAACGCATAAATAAACAATTTTTTATATTTTTATTTATTTAATTTAATTTAAAAATCAATTAAAAATACTTAAAAATAATATTTTTAAAGATAGAAAATAGCCTTAAACTCACAAAAATATATATATAAATTCCATTAAAATCCTTAATAAAATCCACTCATTTATTATATTTTTCCGTTATTATTTAGGTTAGTAATTCTCGTTGTTCAACTCTCCCGACTCGTGCGCATCTCATCACCTCCATTCAAACGCACCCAATGTGAGTGAATCTTTACAAAATTCCCCGTTTTAATCACGTTTTGGGGTGTATCATGTGTCTTGCTATATATTATATTTAAATCATTGTGCATACATCATATCATGAACTTGTGTATTCAGCTTGTTACAACTGTTTGTGTGGTTATTGTTAGATTCAATTTATTATTTCAGTACATGCAATTTATAGGCCGCCGCTCCCCATTACATTATGAGCGTTGAGCATGTTCCCCATTACATTATGAGCGTGAACCTGGCGTGCCCACATACGATCGGCTCCGTTTGATTGAGCCTTGATCACACAGACATTTATCATTTTCAGTACATGCAATACGATCGGCTCCGTTTGATTGAGCCTTGATCGCACAGTTTCATTCATGTTATTTATCATATGATGTTAGTATGTTAAGGTATGCTATCATATGTTATTGTATGTTATAGATGTGATTGCAATTGCTACTGCTTGATTATTTACATTTGCTCATTTATGATTATGCACAATCTTTCATTGATAAACTAACAAGTAAATCAATAATAAATGTTTATCTAACAAGGTTCACTCGCCAACTTATGTTGACCCAAAAACCCCCATTTTTACACATGATACAGGTGAACCAGCTGCAGCAAGAAACACTAAGGATTGGACTAGAAGAATAAAATGATTTAGAGTTTGGAATTGTTTTGTTTGGTTTATTTTCTTTGTATTGTATGGACATGTTTGGATATTTGGGAATGTAATTTTAACTTTAATAAATATGAAACATATTAGTAAATATCATGAGCTTTGGTGATAACCCAATTATGCCCCGACTCTTATTCCGCTGCGGGTCGGGGTGTGACAGATTGGTATCAGAGCCATGACTATAGGGATATAGGATAGGTTATTAGACCCTTAGATCCTATACTATAGTTGATTAGAAATTTTTAAGATTTTTGTGTGTTACATGCCAAATTTCATGATGTTTATATGTTTTATGTTAAATGTTACATTCAATGTTATGCAAGCATGTTCATAAGTATATATTATCATATAATGCCTATCATAAATCATAATCTCATAACATATCACATTCATGAAAGCACACACCACATCATGATTGCTTTTACAATGATTTTTGTGTTTTCAAATCTCATCAAAGTGAGTTCTCATGACGGGCATGTAGTAACTGGAAGGGTACCAGTACCGGTAGTCGGAACGTCCTGTCTAGGCTAGCATTCGTATAAATCCAAAATAAAGGACCAGTTTGCCTACCTGGGGACTAACGATGAGAGTACGAAGTACCTATTAGGCCAAAGCATGCTATACCAAACGTCGTGTGAGCTAACCCCACTTTGAGTTGTCATTGTGTCTACACCTAGACACATTCCGACCATACATCTCGTAAACATATTTTGTGGTTTACATTCGGGTGATGCAAGTGTTAAATCGCCAATACTAATGTGAATCCTACCAAGCCAATAGTCATGGGGGCCCACATGACTATACAGGTGAAGGTATGGGGGACATTTGAGGCCCAACATGAGCAAACCCAAGACATCCTATGGATGTAGTTGCATTATTGATATTTATGTTATTTTCATTTTTCTTAAAGACACATGACACCTAAAAAGACTCCATAAACTCACAATCTTCTTATGTATGTTCCTGTAGATGTCGTCCAGACAACATCGAGGGGGTAAAAGATCTGGAAGGTCTCAGGAACGCTTGGCCACACACATCGCGAAACAAATGGCCACGATACTGCCTGACATTGTGGTCCAAGTACAACAAGCTCTCGCCACAAATCCCACTAATCCTCCCCAACAACATGACCAGAATATCGACAACCCTCCTACCAGCAAGTGCTCATACAAACATTTCAAATCTTGTGATCCTCCTAAATTTGAAGGGACCGAAGGTGTCACTGCTCTCCTCCATTGGTTCGAGGAAATGGAAAACACCTTCCTCAACTGCGATTGTCCTGAGGATCGCAAGGTTCGATACGCCACCGGGAGACTATTTGGGGTAGCTCTCACTTGGTGGAATACTGAAAAAGGGAAGAGGGGAATTGATGATGCAATGGCCTTAACTTGGGAGGAGTTAAGGGAAATCATGACTAGGCTTTTCTGTCCTAGGAGTGAAATTAAAAAGCTGGAGGACGAATTTCATTCTTTAAAGCAGAAGGAGGGAGATCACACCACCTATAACAAGAGGTTCTTAGAGTTGAACCAAATGGTTCCAAATTTGTTTACCCCAACTTATCGTTTGATCGAACATTATATTCGAGGACTTCCCTCGAAAATTCAAGATTCAGTTCTCAGCATTTCACCGGTAACACTTGAAGCTGCTATGGAGCTAGCGACTGAACTGACCGAGAATCGAATTCGCAACGGGAAGTTTAAAGAAGAGAAAAAGAAAGCCCCTGTTGAGGGTCAAACTTCAAACCATTCCATCTCCTCCTCTAAGTTTGTTAACAAGAGGAAGCGCAACACCAGAAATTTCGTTGTTACACAAACCAATTCCCAATTCCTGCTGCACCCATTACCCAAGTCGCTCCTTCACCTGCACCATACAAAAGACCCTACTCTGGCCCGTTACCAAAATGCAACCGTTTCCAATATCACCATTCTCCTGATTATCTTTGCCAGCATTGCACCGGCTGTGGTCGCACGGGTCATACTGTTCAAACCTGCCGCATGCCCCAGCGAACGAACCGCCACCAACCTTCAACCCAAACCCACCAACAATTAATGGGTCAAGCCCAACAACCCCTACTATTTCCACCACCCAACATTTAGCCCAAACATATTACCAACCCAATTATCCTATGGGTCAACCTATGCGGGCTTGCTACAATTGCGGAGACCCAAGTCATTTCAGAAACACTTGTCCAAGGTTGGTAAACATTATTCATGCTCAGGCCCAAGCCAACCCGGTGAATCAAGCGAACCAAGCTCCTCCACCTGCAAGAGGAAGAGCTTTCAATATCAACGCTAATCAGGCTAGAGCTGACGGCAATGTGGTTAACGGTATGTTCCTTATAAATGGTTGATATGCATCTATGTTATTTGATACTGGTGCGGATAGAAGTTTTGTGTCCTTAGAATTTGAACCTATCTTAAACCAAAAGCGGGATAAGCACATGGAATCCATAACGGTAGAAGTTGCTGACGGGAAACCAGTTTCATTAAACTCTGTTATACGCAACTGTACACTCACCTTAAACGACCACGAATTCTCAGTCGACCTTATCCCTATGAAGCTGGGAAGTTTTGATATCATAATTGGTATGGACTGGCTCAGTCAACATCAGGCAGAAGTTGTATGTCGCGGAAAATTTATACGTATTCCTCTTTCAAACGGTCAGACTCTTCGAATCTTTGGAGAAACCTCGTCGAAAGGGCTCAGCTTAATGTCTTGTCTTCAAGCCCAAAAATATCTTCGCAAAAATTATGTCGCGTTTTTAGCTCATATCATCAACAAGGGAACCATGGAGAAGAAACTTGAAGACATCCCAGTAGTAAAAGACTTCCCGCAAGTTTTTCCTTATGACATTTCAGGACTTCCCCCAGTTAGAGAAGTCGAATTCCGTATTGATCTTATACCTGGTGCTACACCAGTTGCAAAGTCTCCTTATAGGTTAGCCCCCTCAGAAATGCAAGAGCTAGCCAGTCAATTACAAGAGTTGACTGACAAGGGATTCATACGTCCTAGCTCATCGCCTTGGGGTGCACCTGTCCTTTTTGTAAAGAAGAAAGATGGATCGTTTCGTATGTGCATCGACTACAGAGAGATCAACAAATTAACAATCAAGAATCGCTATCCTTTACCTCTCATTGATGATCTTCTTGACCAACTTCAAGGTGCCAGCTACTTTTCCAAAATGGACCTTCGATCTGGTTATCACCAACTTAGAGTACATGAAGAAGACGTCCCAAAGACCGCATTTCGAACTCGTTATGGCCATTATGAATTCATGGTCATGCCATTTGGTTTAACCAACGCTCCAGCAGTCTTCATGGACCTAATGAATAGAGTCTGCAAACCTTATCTTGATCGATTTGTTATAGTCTTCATCGACGACATTCTTATTTATTCAAAGTCTAAGTCTGATCATGAGCGTCATCTTCGACTCATCCTTACACTTCTAGAGAATGAAAAGCTTTACGCCAAATTCTCCAAATGCGAATTCTGGTTAAAAGAGGTGCAATTCCTCGGACATGTAGTCAATGACAAGGGAATACATGTCGACCCCTCAAAGATCAAAGCGGTACAAGAATGGCAAGCGCCGCGTACACCAACTGAAGTAAGATCTTTTCTTGATCTGGCTGGTTATTATCGTTGATTCATCTCAAACTTCTCACGCATTGCTGTACCACTCACGACTTTAACTCATAAGGGAAAACCTTTCGTATGGGGACCCAAGCAAGAAGAAGCCTTCCAAACTCTTAAACAAAAACTTTGTGATGCACCAATCCTCACTCTTCCTGAAGGTTGTGATGATTTTGTGGTCTATTGCGACGCGTAAGGGCAAGGATTAGGCTGCGTTCTAATGCAAAGAGGAAAAGTTATAGCTTATGCTTCAAGACATCTCAAGACGCATGAGAAGAACTACACCACCCATGACCTAGAACTTGGAGCCGTTGTGTTCGCTCTTAAGATATGGAGACATTATCTCTATGGTACTAAGTGTGAAATATACACTGACCACAAGAGTCTTCAACATATCTTCAATCAAAAGGAGTTAAACATGAGGCAACGAAGATGGGTCGAACTTCTAAATGACTACGACTGTGAAATTCGATACCACCCTGGCAAAGCAAATGTGGTGGCCGATGCACTTAGTCGAAAGGGTTATGCGAACTCCATTCGTCTTCTATGTTCGCAAATCATAACAGACATTAAAGATCAAATTCGAGAAGCCCAACATGTTTCAGTAACGGAAGATGATGTACGAAAGGAGATGTCCTGTGGAGCTGAACTTAAAATTGAAACTAAATCTGACGGTATTCTGTACTACCTAGATCGTATCTGGATTCCTAACCACAACAATCTTCGTGAAATTCTTATGAAGGAAGCTCACAAAACGCGATACTCTATACACCCAGGAGCCGATAAGATGTATCAAGACCTACGATATACCTATTGGTGGCCTGGAATGAAAAAGGATATTGCTGTTTTTGTTTCCAAGTGCCTTACATGTTCCAAGGTGAAAGCTGAACACCAAAGACCCTCAGGACTTCTGGTCCAACCTGAAATACCTGTATGGAAGTGGGAAAATATAACCATGGATTTCATTACCGGGTTACCTCGCACTTCTGGTGGGAATGACACTATATGGGTAATAATTGACCGACTTACAAAATCAACTCACTTTATTCCTATCCGCGAAGATTTCAAGAACGAAAAGCTTGCTCGTATTTATATCAGCGAAATCGTAAGCCGACATGGGGTACCGTTAAGCATTATTTCTGATCGTGATGGTCGTTTCACTTCACGAACATGGCAAGCAGTACAAGCCGCTATGGGTACACGATTAGATCTCAGTACCGCCTATCATCCTCAAACTGATGGTCAATCTGAACGCACCATTCAAACTCTTGAAGATATGCTTCGAGCATGTGTTATAGACTTCAAGGGTAACTGGGACGCTCATCTACCATTAGTCGAATTTTCGTACAACAACAACTATCATTCAAGCATCGGCAAGCCTTATATGGTTGTAAGTGCCGATCTCCAGTATGTTGGCACGAAATTGGGGAATCTCAAATCACTAGTCCAGAACTGATCCAAGAAACCACAGACAAGATCCATCAAATCCGAAACAATCTTCTAGCGGCTCAAAGTCGTCAAAAGAGTTATGCAGATAAATGACGGAAGCCTTTAGAGTTTAACATTGGTGATCATGTACTTCTAAAAGTATCACCGTGGAAGGGAGTAGTTCGTTTTGGTCAAAAAGGCAAGCTAGCACCACGCTACGTAGGACCTTTCAAGATACTCGAAAGAGTAGGACCTGTAGCATACAAGCTTGACCTACCAGAAGAACTCAACAGGATTCATCCCACATTCCACGTATCAAACTTGAAGAAGTGCCTCGCTGATGAGAACCTCCACATTCCGCTGGAAGATATTCAGATTGATGAATCTATGCAGTTTATTGAAAGACCTGTAGAGATCATGGACTTCAGAGAAAAACGTTTACGACGAAGTCGCATTCCAATTGTTAGGGTACGCTGGGAGTCGAAACGGGGACCTGAGTTTACTTGGGAACGTGAAGACTCAATGCGTGAAAAATACCCGCATCTTTTTCCTACTACTTCAACTACTTAAATTTCGGGACGAAATTCCTAAAAGTAGGGGATACTGTAACATTTGTCAAAAACGGGTTTCCAAACCCGCTCTGTTATGTAATCGAATATCAAGTTATAAATGTCACGTTGTGTATTTATGGTTATTTTGATTTTTAATGATACATAATTAATAAACAAACTAAACTATAAAAATTATATTTGATAAAAAGTGAAAACAAAATAAATAAAAATAAAATGTTGCTGCCGGGGCTCAAACCCGGGTCAGCCGGAAATTGGAATCCAAAGACTTAACACACACACACATCACCACTCCGCCACTTGTTTGTTTTCTGTCAACTCTAGGAAACAAATGAATCTTATATACAAACCTAGATAAACCGGTTACGCCAACTGAAAAACTGAAATCGGCTATTCAACCGTCTAAACGTTTGAATAATCGCGATTTTAGGTTTATAACCGATGCACCGACGATTTTAATCAATTCGGATATGAATGAACTTCAATTTTGATCATGATCGGCTTTTATAACCGAAAATAATCAATGTCTGAATTACTTCAATCAAGACCCCTCTCGCGACTCAGAAACATCATACAAACTTTCCATTTCACTTTCTTCACACATTCGGTTCATCAGAAAGCTTAAATCAACTCGCCGGAAAATTCTGCAAGTTCGCCGGAAAACCGTAATTTTCCTCAAATCGGTAAGTTCTTCAATACCATCGTAGTCTAACAGTTGTTATGCTATTTCTAACTCAAACCTTCCACTTGAGATCGAATTCAGGCACTGTTATCAGATAATTCCAGTTCGCCGGAAAATTTCTGGAAATCTTTATCTTCGTCTGTGAAACGGTAAGGACCTTCAAACACACTGATAACGTTTGTTTAGCACTTCAATTTCATGATTAGCTAATCAAAACGATTAATTGATTTGCTCAGTTGAAGTTCTTAAAAACAGAGACCGACGCCTTGCCGGAACTCTGTAATCAATCGTTCACCGGTATGTTTTCCTCTAATTATCATCTCTGCTATCTCATATTAGTCTGTGCAATGTTTAACAATCGAATTAACAAGATTTAATGGTGTAATCTACTGTCGGTAAAATTCAACGAAGAAGATGAACTGTGATAACACTATAAGTATAATTAAAATTGGTATTTTAAACGGGTTAGACACACAGTCCAGCAGTGGACTTGTGCAAATAATACGCACACGTCACGAGTTCGATCCCTGATACCCGCACCTTCTATGTAATAAAATGCCTTTTTATTTAAAGCTGAACCGGGTTAACTCCGTTAGTTGTTAAGTATAATAAAAACCGAAATATTAACCAGGTTAGACACACAGTCCAGTGGTGGACTGTGTGCAACACTAAGTCGCACGTCACGCGTTCGAGTCTGGTTAACGGCACCGGTTCGATGATTTAAAATCTTCTTTTTAAAAAAAATGAATTTAGAATAAATTGAATTAGTATATAAATATAATTAAAAACTAGATTATTTCGGGTTAGACACGTAGCTCAGTTGGTAGAGCTGCGTGCACGCGTACGGGAGGTCTCGGGTTCGAGTCTCACCCAGCGCATACATGCACACTGACCGAACCGGTCAACAGGTCAACAAGTCAACGGTCAACGGTCAACGCATAAATAAACAATTTTTTATATTTTTATTTATTTAATTTAATTTAAAAATCAATTAAAAATACTTAAAAATAATATTTTTAAAGATAGAAAATAGCCTTAAACTCACAAAAATATATATAAAAATTCCATTAAAATCCTTAATAAAATCCACTCATTTATTATATTTTTCTGTTATTATTTAGGTTAGTAATTCTCGTTGTTCAACTCTCCCGACTCGTGCGCATCTCATCACCTCCATTCAAACGCACCCAATGTGAGTGAATCTTTACAAAATTCCCCGTTTTAATCACGTTTTGGGGTGTATGATGTGTCTTGCTATATATTATATTTAAATCATTGTGCATACATCATATCATGAACTTGTGTATTCAGCTTGTTACAACTGTTTGTGTGGTTATTGTTAGATTCAATTTATTATTTCAATACATGCAATTTCATAGGCCGCCGCTCCCCATTACATTATGAGCGTTGAGCATGTTCCCCATTACATTATGAGCGTGAACCTGGGTGCCTACATACGATTGGCTCCGTTTGATTGAGCCTTGATCGCATAGACGTTTATCATTTTCAGTACATGCAATACGATCGGCTCCGTTTGATTGAGCCTTGATCGCACAGTTCCATTCATGTTATTTATCGTATGATGTATTATGTTAATGTATGCTATCATATGTTATTGTATGTTATAGATGTGATTGCAATTGCTACTGCTTGATTATTTACATTTGCTCATTTATGATTATGCACAATCTTTCATTGATAAACTAACAAGTAAATCAATAATAAATGTTTATCTAACAAGGTTCACTCGCCAACTTATGTTGACCCAAAAACCTCCATTTTTACACATGATACAGGTGAACCAGCTGCAGCAAGAAACACTTAGGATTGGACTAGAAGAATAAAATGATTTAGAGTTTGGAATTGTTTTGTTTGGTTTATTTTCTTTGTATTGTATGGACATGTTTGGATATTTGGGAATGTAATTTTAACTTTAATAAATATGAAACATATTAGTAAATATCATGAGCTTTGGTGATAACCCAATTATGCCCCGACTCTTATTCCGCTGCGGGTCGGGGTGTGACAATGATGATGGTAGAGAGCTAGGATTAGCATTGAAGATGATGAACTCGGATGATTGGATGGAATCGGTGGAGTTGGAGATGAAGGTTGGGTGTTGCTAGGCTCCAAAGATGTGCTAAAATCTCTCAAAAATCATAACTCCTTCAAAAATGGTCAAACCTCTAGTTAAAACCCATACAAAATTGAATTTCAGCGACAAGAACATAGGAGGGGTGTCGCTGACGACCCCTATAAATCATGCTTTTCCTCCGACGCTCTAATCCACTGTCTATGACCAATTTCTTCGATGGGCTATCTAAGGGCGTCACGACGGCCCAGTGGGGCATCGGGGACGGCCTCTCTAATACTTGATTTCCTGTTTTTCCATTTTGCGACCCCGGTTGACCCGTTTTCCGTCCCGATGCTCCAAAACGCTCTCGAATAGCTCTTTTAACTCCATAAACCTGTAAAACACAAATCTAATCAAAAGTAGACTATTTGAAACTAAAAGTTACGTAAAACATTAACTTAAGCTTAATATAAAGATTGGTTTTCAACCACGTATCACATCTCCACACTTGTCTTTTGCTTGCCCTCAAGCAAATCTTTCTTTCATTTTCACGTGGGTCGAATGAGGAACACATTTCCCATTCTTGAGACGTGAGTTAAGGTCTAATGTTATACTCGGTTCACAATTTTTATCATTTTTAAAATATTTAACGTTAACATGATTAACACATAAAAATGGTTATCCAAGATTAACCCGCCCTTGAAACTCGTAATTCATACACATCCCTCACAATGTTCTCTCCACTCGGCTTAGAAATTGGCTAATAAGTGATGCATTAGCACTTTTGATATAATCACACAAACCGATTAGAACACGTACCCGTATAAGCTTGCAGCTTAATCATTCTCCACCACCGAACACAAATATTAAGCACAAGTCAAAAGGACTTGAACGGGTTGTAGTGGGGCTAGCTTAGGGTATGGAATTGGATACTTTGAAAGTGGCTAAGGTGATGAAAAATCGATTTTTATTACAAAAACAACTATTCTAACACAACCGACTACGAAACAATAAGCTAAGAGGCCAAAGTTTTTTTCCTTTTATTCAACAACTATCAATACATACAATTTTTCTTTTCTTTTCTCAATTATATTCCTTTTTTAACAAATAATCCTAAAATCAAGTTTTCATCACGCGGGTTAAAGGTAAAATGTTCAACGGTCAAGGGCTAAATGGGTTGTTAAACAAAAGGTTTAGACTCAAAATTGGCAACTAAGGAATTGATTTTGGGTAAGGGTATATAAATGGTGTAAAGTAAAAAGGTTTACCTAATTCCTTAATCATTCTTGTGCTCATATTCGGTCTATGGTCTCAAACGTATCAAAAATTGCAAGTTCTACAATACATGACTAATGGTCCACTCAACCAAATAAATATGTGAATATATTATGTATAAAAGTGGCTCAAAATCTCACATATAAAGGGTATGGAATGCAATATATATAAAATGAAAGTTTCTTAAGCGGATTATTCCCGAAACCATCCGCTAAGTACCCGTCATGTTATTAATTTGAATTTGACCATGACAAAAGACCACATGAGTTGTGTCATCCCTTGTTAACTTAGTTACTTATGCTTTTTAGATTGCTTCAAACAAAGACATTTTGAAAAAATTTTGAAATTTTCCCCCATCCCCACACTTGAGGTCAACATTGTCATTAATGTGTAGTGTTTAAATGAATGGGTCAACATTGTCCTCAATGTGTAGGAATAGAGCTTTTAAACGCACAAGGGGTGTGACACGGCTAACCTTCCCAAAATGTCACATCGGAAAATGAAATACAAAATACAATCCACTTATTACTAACTAAAAATCAAAGCTAAAAAAAACGTATGCACCTGGTTTTTGCTCATTCCTCGTGTGCTCTTCATCTTCAATAAAAAAATGGTCGTCTCGCGAACATAGTTTACCTACAAATTTCAACCTTCGTGTAGAAGCGAGCTTCTCATAACCATTAAAAATTTGTTAGTTACTTAGTTCTACCATTTTTACTAAAAATAAGTTACCAAGTCATATAATTTTATTCAGCTTTGATTTTCTTGTGGAAACAGATTTTGCAACAACAAACTAAACTCACTTTCGTAGGAATCACGGTTGCATTTAGCGTATGCAACAAGCCCTTTAAACCATCCGATAGCTCGGAATGACGAGTAGGTCTTGTGAGAGTTATCTATGGAACACACCCACAAAGTTCATTTAACTACTAACAAGAAAAAAAAATTTACACAAAAATATACAACAACAAAAGAAACATACCGGTGATCATCGCTGGTATCGCTCGTTGGGATCTACCCGGTGGATACGGCTGGTAAGGATATCCCGTGAGAGCCGACATCATGTCATGGAAATCATCGAGTGGCCCTCTTTCGCCTTCAGCCGGCGCTTGGAACTGTGGTGGGATGAAACTGGAACAGACTGCTTCGGGCCAATGTGGATATGGATCAGAGGGCCCGGATGGAAGAGGAAGGTTCTCGTATGAGGTCCAAGGCATGTGTTCTTGATATGGACGCCCGCCTCCCAATATCTATGGTGGCTCTCTTGGTGATGCAAATGTTTGGCGTTATTAACCGCCATCAGTTAAGCCACCGCCGAGCATGCCGCCGGCGGTCTTCCAATGTGTTCTGATCAGCACACAACCTTTTCTGTTCCTCCTCCCAAGCTTGTCTTCTAGACAATTCTTGTGCTTGATACAAGTCTTGTCATTCCATAAAGGCTTGCTGGGCGTCCCACTATTCTTGTTGTCTCTCCCAATATTCCTGCTCCTTAGCCCGATGAGCAGCCTCTTCGGCCCAATGAGATTGCTGTTGGGCCTCCCAATTTTGTTCCCACAACTGCCTCCTTTGTTCATACTCCCGGTTCTCCCCAATATAAGCGGAGACATTATCATAAACGTCTTGCCTCCCCCGATTATAATTTGGATACCCAGGTTTACGCCGGTTCGGAATAAAAGTAGCCACCCCGGCCGAAATTTCTCGATGTGGTCAGGTATACCTCTATCGGTGTCCTCTCGGACCCTAGGGCTCATCTTCATCTTCCTCGTCAGCCATATCCTCCTCTCTCGCAGCTTCTTGAGCTGCACTCGGATTGGTGAATTGGAATCGCTGCCCTTGGTCATCAGTCACTGTATATTGATGACCGTACACTTGTACCTGGATCTTCCAATGCTGCTTCAGCGATGCAAAACATATTTGATCAGCTTTTGAGACCCACAACAACTCGGGTGGCAACCTGTTCTGTTGCACAATCATAGCACTGATGAGTCGTGCATACGGTATCATCTTGCGGGTTTACGACTCACGGGTATCCCAAGTGTTGATCATCACTAAATGTCTCCATGATAACTTTGGTACTCCAAAAAGTATTGAATGGAGCACCCGACAATAAGACGCCTTTACTTTCCCCCGATCCCCGAATCGAACCATAATATTTTTAAGAGAGAAGGGTTGAAGGATCTTTCCTTCAACCGATAACTGACTACATAACGCCGCCCCACCATCAGCAAATCGCAATACTAATCCAACCATGCCATTGGGTTCAGTTGAGTTCACCTTGTTGTCAAGGAATTGATCGATGTTGTAGTAATAATATTCGTCGATACCCAAAGAATCAAACCGTGCGATAGAATTCAGGGTTTCAAAGGACATGATCATTTTTCCTCTGCCCGTATCTCCCACCAATTGCCACGTGTTTGGTGGGCCAACCCAATTGACAAACCAAAGTGAAGCTAACCACTCACAGACAGCGGCCAAATAAACCCGTGGTGTGATGTCTTCACACCAATCCAGAACTCTCTCCCAACCAATCCTTTCAAACATCTAGACGATCCCAATCGTCCTAAACTCTTCCACATTCAAAGTGCACTCTGGCACAACCCTTTCCGGGATAGACGTTGTAACCCCGTGAACCAATTTCCACTTCCAAACTTTAATTTCTAACCGTTTGTCATTAAACCTTGATAATGGTTTTTCTTATTATTCTCCCACGGCTCACACCCACGTTGTTATCCCTTATTCTCTCCCAAACCCGATCTTGTCTGAACAACCAATCATCATTTTCTTCGATCCCACTTAATTGTTCCCATTTTCTTGCTCTATGACCCGAAGATGACCCAGCTCCCGAAGATGAGCCTTGACAACGAAATCTTACTTCTCTTCCGACTCGCCATACCTACAAGTCATAATGCAAAGAAAACAATTAAACATTTTCTAACTTCAAGCATATAATTTTATCAACCCAAAACTCAATTCAAATTCTAGAACATAACATACAATGTTGAACCATAACTTAATTGATTGGACGAAACTAGCTGGTTTTAACTTTCAAAAATGGCACTTTTGTTAACATCTAAGCTTAAATTTTTATGTTTGTCATCCTAAATACATAAGATTTTAAACAAGATTCAATATTGTGTCATGTTCAAACATGCACTTTAACAAGCATAATCTCATTACTTAACTATGTTGCATGCTCAATCCCACCCAAATCAACCACAAACTCAAATTCAAGCAACAATTCATATATTAGCATCATAACCAACCTATTCTTAAACATAATTTCAAAATTTCGATGAAAATCACAAACCATATGACATCCATGCTCAAATTTAAGTAAAGATCATACCTTTAGTGTTGTATAGTCGATAGAACTTGAAAAAGATGTAATACAAAACTTGAAGAACACTTTTCCTCAAAAACCCAACTTTCAACTTCACCAATCTTCCAAACAAGAAAGAATTGAAAGAAACCATGTTCGGGGTTTTGTTCTACTCGAAAAACTACACCAAGTAGGCTCAAGAATCGGTTGATTTGGTGTACAATTGAAAAAGATGTGAAGGATTGAAGTTAGGGTTCTTGAAGGAAGAAGAAGAAGAATGGATTTGATGATGAATGTTCAGGGATGTGGGTAATCTTAAAGAGATATTGGTTGGATAGGGTTCACCCGGGTCAAGTTTGTGGCTGAAAAGGTGTTCGGGTTGAGTTTAAGTGGGTTTTAAATGGGTTTGGTTCGAATAATTGCGCTGAAAAAAGACCTGTGTAGGCTGACAAACCAAGGACCATCACCGGCGATCCTTTGGTCCGTCGCCGACGGTGCTTAAAATGGCACATATTCCTCCGATGGCTTAACCCCTGTCTATGACACATTTGACCCGACGCACCTTTCTGAATACCGTCGGCGACGGCCTGAAGCCCCGTCGCCGACGCACCACCGTTTTCAAGATTTTTTTTATTTTTTTCACGAAAGCGTTTACCATACCCCCCCCCCCCCCCCCGAATAATCGTGTATTGTCTTCATGACCCGTTTGCGAAATCCGAACTTCACATGTTAACGAGATTAGTACGAAACGAACTAACTTAAAATACAAAGCAATGCATGCAAACAATGAAAATTATACAAAACTCTACAACAATTATTCTTGGCCCTTTAATTGACCTCATAAGTTGGCACGCTTACCAAAAAGCTTACCAATTCCTTGTTTGCATCCTTGTTTTCCTCGTTACCATCGAGAAACGGGTTAAGACGATGACCGTTAACCGTTTGTTTTGATCCATCCTTTGGGTCCTCAATGGTAATATCCCCTAGCTTGCTGACCCTCATAATCACATACGGGCCCATCCACTTACTCTTAAGCTTACCGGGAAAGAACTTGAGCCTAGAATTGTATAGCCAAACCTTTTGACCCACTAACAATTCCTTTGGCTTCAACTTGGCATCGTGTTTATCTTTTCATGCCATCTTTATATTTGGAAGCACACTCATATGCCTCTTCTCGAAGCTCTTCTAGCTCACAAAGCTTCAACTTGCATTCTTAACCTGCATCATCATACTTAAGATTAACTTCTTTGATAGCCCGATGCACAATGTAAAAGTTCAACCGGCAAGTGACAATTTTTACCGTAAACTAAGTGGTAAGAAGTAGTGCCAGTAGGTGTCTTATGTGTCATTCGATAGGCCCATAAGGCATTGTTCAACTTAGTTGACCAATCCTTATGGTCCGGTCAAATGGTCTTTTGCAAAATTTCCTTTATCTGCCTATTAGACACCTCTACTTGACCACTAGTTTGCGGGTGATAGGGGGTAACAATTCTATGGTCAACACCATACCGTTTTGGTAATTTCCCAAAATTAAAGTTCTTAAAATGAGATCCCCCATCACTAATGATTACCTGAGGTATCCCAAATCTAGAAATAATATTAGTTTGCACAAAGTTACAAACAACTGTATGGTCATTTGTTTTGGTGGCGATTGCTTCGACCCATTTAGATACATAGTCTACCGCCACCAAAATATATAAGTTCCCATGAAATTGGGAATGGGCCCATGAAATCGATTCCCCATACATAAAAATATCAACAATGAGAATCAGTTTCATGGGCATCTCATCTCGCTTAGAAATACCCCCTAATTTTTGACACTCAACACAAGTTTTCGCAAAATTAAAAGTGTCTTTGAAAATAGTCGGCCAATAAAGGCCGCTACTGAGCACTTTGTGTCCCGTTTGTGACCACTAAAATGGCCCCCATAAGCAAAGGAATGCAAGTGCATCAAGACATTCGGGATCTCGTCATCCGTTATGCATCTTCTCACAACTTGATCCAGACATGTCTTGAATAAATCCGGTTCTTCCCATGTGTAATACTTGATTTGAGATAGGAAATGCAATCTCCTCCTCCTATCCCAATGAGCCGAAAAATCACCTTGTCACCAAATAATTAACAATGTTAGCGAACCAAGGTAATGTTGAAACTTTAAGAATATGCTCATCTAGGAAGGTCTCATTAATCTCCACACGAGAAGAACCCTCTTCTACCAATAACCGGGATAAGTGGTCCTCCACCATATTCTTGCTACCCTTCTTATCCCGTATCTCCAAGTCAAACTCTTGTAGCAAGAGAACCCATCGGATTAACTGCGGCTTTGCATCTTTCTTCTCCATGAGGTACCAGAAGAGTGGTCAGAATAGACAATTACTTTACTACCCCAAATGTAAGCCCGTAATTTATCGAATGTGTATACCACCGCAAGTAGCTCTTTCTCAATTGTTGTATAATTCAATTGAGCATCCGAAAGAGTCTTACCTGCTTAGTATATGGCAATGGGTTTCTTTTCTACCCTTTGACCCAAAATGGCCCCCACCACATAATCACTTGCATCACACATAATTTGGAACGGTAAAGACCAATTCGGTGATTGCAAGATTGGGGCCTCAATCAATTTCTTTTTCAATATATTAAAAGCATTTTGACAATCTTTGTTAAAGTCAAACGGTTGGCCTTTTAACAATAAATTACATAAAGGTTTTGTTATATCACTAAACCCCTTTATAAACGGTCGGTAGAACCCTGCATGACCCAAAAATGATCTAATGCCTTTAACACTCGTGGGATATGGCAAAGTAAAAATAACTTGCACTTTCGCCCTATCAACCTCTATCCCACGACTTGACACCCCGTGTCCCAACACAATTATCTCTTGAACCATAAATGGCTCTTTTCCCAACTCAAAACTAAATTTTTCTCAACACATCTTTTTAAAACTTTTTCGAGTTGGGTAAGAAAAACATCAAATGATGACCCAAAAATTGAAAAGTCATCCATGAAGATTTCTAAGGACTCCCCCATCATATCTGAAAAGATACTCATCATACACCTTTGAAAGGTGACGGGGGCATTACATAACCCAAACGGCATTCACATAAATGCGAAGGTACCGTATGGGCAATTAAGAGTAGTCTTAGCTTGGTCTTCCGGGTGGATAGCAATTTGATTATAACCCGAATACCCATCCAGGAAACAATAATACTTTTGACCCGCTAACTTTTCAACAATTTGGTCAATAAAAGGTAAAGGGAAATGGTATTTGGAAGTTGTGGAATTCAACTTCCTATAATCAATACAAATACGCCACTCGGTTACCGGCCGAGTGGCTACCTCTTCACCTGCATCATTTGTGACGACTTGAATGCCCGCCTTCTTGGGAACAGTCTGTGTTGGGCTCACCCATTAGCTATCAGAGATGGGGTATATGATACCTGCATCTAGCCACTTTAGTACCTCCTTCTTGACAACTACTCTCATGTTTGGATTTAATCTCCGTTGTGTGTCCCAAGAAGGAGTACTACCATCTTCAGTGATGATTTTGTGCATCACTACGGAAAGGCTAATTCCCTTCAAATCAGCAATGGTCCACCCAATAGCGTCTCTATTGGCGACCAACACATCCATTAATTTCTTCTCTTGTTCCCCGGTTAAATTTTCCGCGATGATGACCTGTAGGGTGTTGCCCTCACCCACATAAGCATACTTCAAATGCTTGGGCAACACCTTCAACTCAACAGTGGGAGGTTCTATCAACAATGTCTTTAGCTTTGTATCAATCTTCTCGGGAAGGCTTTCTACTTGGTGTGTCCAAGGTGGTCTTCCTTCCTTCCCATCACCTCCATCTTTTTCTCTTCCTCACCCATGCTCCGATTTGTTTCCGGTTGTGACCTGTCAAACATGAAACACTCCTCTATTGTGTTTTCCTCCTCAACACCCATGTCGCAAAGAGGTATACACTCGTCAACAATGTCCACCATATAGCATTCATTATTGACTAGAGGATCCATTAATCCGGCAAAAACATTTAACCTCAACCGACGGTTACCAAAAGTCTTGTCAACCGTTCCCGTTTTACAATTAATTTGAGCATTTGATGTTGCCAAAAACGGTCGACCGAGAATAACCGTGGGTTGCTTGGTTAGGTCCAATGAAACATAATCGAGTACTAAAAAGCCCACCGGATAGTAAAAGTCCTCGACCTTGACAATTACATCCGTGACTATCAACGGGTAGTTTAGGAGTCAAATCGGCTAATGCTACGGTAGTATTTGCCGCTCGAAGTGGACCAAACTCATATTGGTCATACAAACTATCCGGTAGAATACTCACGCTAGCACCAAGATCCAAGAGTGCCCTTGTCATTTTAAATTCTCCAACTTGAATGGAGATAATAGACGCTCCCAGGTCTTGTAACTTGGGTGGAAGTGCATCCGAAAGAATCGAACTCACATTTTCGGTTAAATCTAATTTCTTTGGAAATTTGTAAGTTCACTTTTGAGTACACAAGTCCTTCAAGTACTTAGCATTAGATGGGACTTGTTTTATAGCTTCCAAAAGTGGTAGGTTGATTTTTACTTGTTTAAAAACTTCCCACATTTCTTCTTGGTGGGGACCTCTTTTGTTTACCACTTTTTTAGATGGTCCCAACAAAGCTTCGGGATAAGGGGCGGTATTAACCTCCACACCCTTTTCCTTAGCTTTTGGGACAGAGGCGGTCACAACGGGTGTATTTTTATCACTTTTAAAAGCATTTTCTTTTTTACCCGTTTGACCGTCAACACTCTTCATCATCACTAGCCTCTTCCACCACCCCTTCAACAAACTGGGGTGGTGGTGACACAACAGCATTATTAATGACTCAACCACTATGTAATGATATTTTATTAATTGGTACCTCACGAGTGTTCATCGAGCTGGACCCTTGATGCTTAGGGTTCACTATAGTGTCACTTGGCAACTTTCCACCATTTCCACGCATCTGCGCCATCTCTTCCGTAAGTTAGCCCACTTGCTTCTCTAAATCTTTATGCGATTTATCACGAACCTCAAACTCCTTTTTCATTTCCATCTTTATTTCTTGATTCGAAGTCATGATGGCGTTCATAATTGCATCCAACTTTGAGCTTAAAGAGTCGTCACTACCCATTGGAGGATTAGAGTTACCACCTCCATTACTACCTTGGTTGCCGCCCCTTTGATAACCACCTTCACGATTCTGATAGCCTTGAAACTTCCTTGGTTGTAATTTCGTTGATACCCTCCTTGGTTACCGCCTTGACGCTTTTGATACATCGAACCTCCTTGATTCCTATTTTGGTTACCCGTTTGAAAGTTGGGATTAATTTGATTTGAAGTGTTCCCATAACGAAAGTTCGGATGGTTTTTCAACCCCGGGTGATAAGTATTAGAATTCATGTCGAATTGCTTTCGATCACTGTCACACCCCGGATTTCCAACCCGAAATCCAAACGCCGATGGGCACGGGTGGGGAGTATCATGACAACAGTTGATAACATCATAGTCAATTAAACACAACACAGCGGAAGTCTTTGAGTAAAATTACTATTACAAACCAAATGTTCAAAGTTCGAAAATAAAATAATATACAGGCTTGTAATAGAAGATCCATAGGCGGATCATAAAATGTACATGGAAAGAATACAAAACAGACTTTAGGCAGATTTAGGATTTGCAAGATCCTCTAACACTACCGAGCACTTCCGGCCTATTTTCGTATTGTACCTGTAGATTAGTCTTTTGAAAATACGTCAGCTTTCGCTGTTAAATTCACCCAACTGACTCATTTTGAAAACATTTCAAAAATGTTTTAAGTGCGTATCAGCACAAAAATTCTTTTTAAACTTAGGTTAATTGACCGTCCAACCTTGTTAACAGGTTTCATGTTTGTCATACATACGGGGCTTGGCACGAAAACCGAGACATAATTAACGTACACACCACTTTGGACTCACGAAGGAGTCAGTTCCTCCCAACCTTGTAGGAATGCATAATTGAGCGTCTATCGGGTGTATGCCTACACCCGCGCTAAGGTCGTGGCCATTTCGATTGTAATGAGCCGAGGATATCAAGGACACGGTAGTTAACCCCCGATGTTTAAATTATCAAACAAAACTGATTAAAACAGAATATGCGGATTTCTATTCCGAACCAACGTTCGATTAATCCCATTTCCGACCAAGCGGTAATAATTTACCGTAACCCAAGCCCATATAGTGGAAATAATTCGAGAGTATTTACCTGAGCTAGTCTTCTTTAATTTTTTAATGACTCAGCCGTACACAAAAAGGGCTAAGTGCAGATAGCATTTACCGGCAAGTCTCTAGTCTGGATTATGGCATAAACTAACCAATTAAATACTAACAGACTTATTTAAGTTATAGACTTAGACCGACTAGCTACTTGATCAAAACGTATGACGCTAGATTAAATGATGATTGGATAGAATGTAGTTTAATCCCAATAAGTTCCTTGACTTGTTTAATATGGGTAAACTATAAACATTCTGGATTTTGAAACTTAAATGACAAGGTTAAATCCGTTTTGGTTAATTTCCGATAAATAGTTAGTTATATGTAACCGTGCGCATATTAGCGAAAAAGGGTAACCGGATAAGGCATGGACAAGTTCTATACGCCATTATAGTTTAAATAAGTTAAGATATCAGTAGGATATCAACTTGTATTCCCGTTAAGGTTTTAAAACGAAATTATACCTCATAAGGGCATTTTGGTAATTGTATCTCGTAATAAAGGAACTTGAATATAATTTTAGGTTTATCATCTTAAGTATTCTGGAAAAATATTTTATTTATGATAATATCAGTATGGTATCATTTATATATGTGTAATTTATCTTTTATGACCAAACTATGCACCGAAGGGGCATTTGGTCATTTTACACATAGTTTGTAAATTATTTGGGATTCTGAGTTTATAACATGTACCTACTGTAAATATGTTTAAAATAAGTTTTAACATCAGTAGGTAACAAGTCTTGGTCCATTAATATGGTTTAAAACCATACTATGCGCCGAAACGGCGCTTATGTCGTAATATAACGTCTTTAAGCGATGTTTAAATATGTTATTTAATATAACATATCAGTAGATAAATGATTTACCTTGAAAAGATTTTATGAAAACTATTTTATAAGCCACAGGGGCTAAAATCGTCAATTATCGACATAGTTTAAGAACCTGCTTGAAAACTCAGTTTATAACTTGGTTTAACATCCCAATAATCCTACTTATAATATTACATCAGTAAAAACTCATTTTCAAGTTCATTACCATTTAAAACCTTTTTTATGCAAAAAGGACATTTTGGTCAAAGATGGCATAATTATGGAACTTGCGCATAAACTTGGATTCTGATTATGATCATGTAATATAATCTCAGAGGGTTATGCTACATTATATTATGATCATAATGCAACTTTAGATTAGTAGGTAACTAATCTAAATCGGGTCAGAATCGAAAGTCAAAGCAGAAGTCAAACTTCGTGACTTTCGGTTGCGAACCGACCCTAGAACTGAAAATGACGAGCCGAACATGTTCTTACATGTTTTAATAATTATTACCAACTTTTTTAAGTGTCAAAACAGGTTTCATAACATATATAAGACCATTTAATGATTTTTCTGAAAAATGCCATGTTTGACTTTTTAATATCATAAAACTTTGACCCGTCAATTGGTCTAGCAAACGTGATCTTCAGGAGGTGCCCTTTATAGGGATTAACACCTACCTTATTAGGATCATTTAGCCATGTCCGTTTCGAACAATGGCTGGACCATAATGGTCTTGACCGAAAATCAAAGCGTTTTACGAAAAACGCTTGACTTTTGGCTATAAAAGCCTATAAACGAAAATGCAAGAGCAAGGAACATTTACAAGAGGTTCCTATAATGCAAGAGAACTAAGTTGAATGCTCCTTTCAGCTAGGAACTTCCAGAGGAGGGAGAAGAGTTATGTTTAAGAAAGGTGCAAGTTGGAATGAACACTTGAACACCTATTTATAGTTGGAGAACTCAAAAGAGGTGAAGCCAGGTGTTTAGGGGAGTAAGAAAAAGCTTACAAGTGTCCTAAAACGTGGCATAGCAGTTTAGAGAAGCCATGGTTTCAAATTGAATGGTTTTGGAGTTTTGCTTGACCTCGAAACAATTTTTCTGCAGCAGAGCCTGTCTCGCGGGGTATGAGAGACAAAGGCCATGTCTCTCGCGGCCCGCGACCGCCCCATGGCCATTTCCAAATTTTGACACTTTTAACCCCTGAACTATATAAAGCCTCTAAAGGCCTTCTAAAACACCTTTTTAGCACTTTTAGCCTTCCGTAGCCAATACTTGGCATACCCGGGATTATGCCCGGACATTGTTGAGCTCTCGGTTCGGTAAAAGGTCACTCAGAGGTATAAATTAACATGTTGACACTTTTAATTCCTCCATTATCCAACTTTCACCAAATTGAACCCTCTCGTCCAACAAATGGCACGTATGAGAGTTAGGACTTCACAAAGGATCACTCAGAGGCTTATTACAAGCATGTTGATTCTGATGTTACTCAGAGGCTGGGCATGTTGACATATCAGTCACTCAGAGGCCAAGTTTCAAGCATGTTGACGTATCAGTCACTCAGAGACTAATGATTTAAGCATGTTGACATATCAGTAACTCAGAGGCTATTATCTATGCATGTTGACATCGGTTCGTCACTCAGAGGATCAACTTGAGCATGTTGTCGCCTTTAGTCCTTATTGGTCTTTAATAGACTATATTAAAAATACAACACGTGTCACTATATATCTAGGGCTTAACTTGCCCTTCTTTCCGAAATGCATCACACCTTTCCAGGATGATACTTTTAGCATGACCTTGTCCCCTACTTGGAACTTAAGAGGTTTACGTCTCTTGTCAGCATAGCTCTTCTGCCTATCCCTGGCAGCTTTGAGACGATCACGGATTTGCATAATCTTTTTCGTGGTCTCCAGGACAATCTCAGGTCCTGACAGTTGGGCCTCCCCAACTTTGCCCAGCATACGGGCGTTCTACATTTTCTCCCATATAAGGCCTCAAAAGGAGCAGCCTTGATGCTAGTATGATAGTTATTATTGTAGGAGAATTCTATTAGGGGTAAGTGGTCATCCCAGCTTCCGCCTAATTCAATCACACATGCCCGAAGCATGTCTCCAAAGTCTGAATAGTACGCTCACTTTGACCGTTAGTCTGCGGATGGTAAGCCGTACTAAAATTTTATTGTGTGCCTAACAATTGTTGGAAACTTTTCCAAAAGTGAGATGTGTATCTAGTATCTCTATCGGATACAATAGATACCGGCACACCGTGTAGGGACACTATCTTTTCCACATACAACTTAGCCAATTTATCTGAATTATACGTTTCTTTAATTGGCAAGAAATGTGCTGACTTGGTCAGCCTATCCACTATGACCCAAATAGTGTCATTTCCACTTTTGGTCTTGGGAAACATGGTAATCAAATCCATAGTTACCATTTCCCATTTCCAAGTGGGAATCTCATGTTGTTGTAGAAGTCCTGACGGTTTCTGATGTTCGGCCTTAACTAGCGAACACGTCAAACACTTAGCTACATAAGTGGCTATGGACTTCTTCAAACCCATCCACCAATAATTCTTCTTCAAATCTTGATACATCTTGTCACCACCCGGGTGAACAGAGTATTTTGAATTATGCGCTTCCTGGAGGATTAGATTCCTAAGTCCTCCAAAGATCGGAACCCAAATTCTATCATTAAATCTTAGGATTCCATCCTTTCCAGGCGTTAATTGATCAATGGTTCCGCCTAATCCCTCATTAGGGATGTTAGCCTCTAACAAGGCTTGCTTCTGCGCATCTAATAGCTTCTCACTCAAGCTATTTATGAGCTCAATGCTCTTAATGTTAATCCTTATAGATTTAACCTTCTCCTTTCGACTTAAGGCATCGGCAACTACATTTGCCTTGCCTAGATGGTAGCGAATCTCGCAATCATAATCAAGAGTTTCCATCCAATGGCGTTGTCGCATGTTCAATTATTTCTGATTGAATAGATGCTGGATACTTTTATGGTCTGTATATATAACACACTTTGTGCCAAACAAGTAATGTCTCCACAGTTTTAGTTCAAATATAACAGCACCCAATTCCAAATCGTGGGTGGTGTAATTCTTTTCATGCACCTTCAATTATCGTGATGCATAGGCAATCACCTTGCCTTTTTGCATTAGCACACAGCCCAAGCCAGTGTGCGATGCATAACAGTAGACTACAAATTCCTCAATACCCTCAGGTAGAGATAATACAGGAGCGTTGCTCAACTTGTGTTTAAGAACCTCAAAAGATTCCTGTTGCTTTGGACCCCAATTAGACTTAATATTCTTACGGGTCAAAGGAGTTAAAGGAGTGGCTATCCTTGAAAAGTTCTCAATGAACTTCCTATAGTAACCAGCCGGTCCTAAGAAACTACGAACTTTTTGTTGGGGTCTTGGACACTTCCCAATTTATTATAGCCTCAATTTTGACGGGATCCATTGGATACCACGCTCACTTACCATGTGTCCAAGAAACTGGACTTCTCTAAGCCAAAATTAGCATTTTGAGAACTTTGCATAAAGTTTCTCCTGCCTTAATAACTCTAGGATGCACCGAAGATGTTTCTCGTGATCATCTTCATTACAAGAATAGATAACTATGTCATCTATGAAGACAATGACAAACTTATCTAAATACGGTTTGCGGACTCTATTCATGAGATCCATGAATGCTGCCGGTGCATTTGTGAGCCCAAAAGGCATCACTAAGAATTCAAAATGACCATAGCGGGTCCTGAAGGCTATATTAGGAACATCTTCACTTCTAACCTTCAGTTGATGATATCCTGATCTCAAATCTATTTTAGAAAAGTAACTAGCTCCTTGAAGTTGGTCGAATAAATCATCGATCTTGGGGAGAGGATATCTATTCTTAATGGTTAGCTTATTCAGCTCCCGGTAGTCGATGCACATTCGCATCAAACCGTCTTTCTTCTTTACAAACAGAATAGGAGCTCCCCAAGGTGAGGAACTAGGCTGAATAAAGCCTTTCTCCAAGAGTTCGTCCAATTGAACTCTTAGCTCATTCATTTCGGTTGGAGCTAGCCTATATGGAGCTCTAGCTATGGGTGTTGCTCCTGGTATGATATCTATTCTGAACTCCACTTGCCTATCTGGAGATAGGCCTGGTAATTCTTCAGGGAAAACATCGGGATACTCCGAGATAACTGGTTGATCTTCAAGGTTCGGCTTTGGTTCATTTATGGTAACTTGTGCCATATAGATGACACAGCCACTTCTCAAACACTTGGATGCCTTAAATAACGACACCCTGTATGGCAATCCATAGTGTGAGTCTCCAGGGATGGTGATCATTCACCAGATGGGGTCTTAATCTCGATGAGCTTTTTATCCCAGGTAATGCGGGCTTGGTTATGAGATAACCAATCCATGCGTAAGACAACATCGAACCCCGCCAATTTCATTGGCAAAAGAGAGATAGGGATGGAATGATTCTTAATGGATATAGAGCATCCACCAAGAATGGAAGAAGCAGTTTCTAAGGTTCCATCGGCGAGTTCTATCTCATAAATTTTATCTAGAGTTCTTATGGGTAAATTTAATAGTTTACTAAACTTATGATCAACAAATGATTTATCCGCACCCGAATCGAAAAGAACTCTAGCATAAATATCATTAATGGGGAAAGTACCTGTTATGACATTGTTGTCATTAACGGCCTCCCTGGCATTCATTTGAAAGGCATGGGCATTTCCCTTCTTGGCCTCTCCAGGCTTTGCCTCATTACTTTTGGGTTTCTTGGGGCAATTGTACGTTATCTGCCCTTTTTCGTTGCAGTTATAACAAACTGCATCCTTGCGATCCTTACAATCTAAGGTCTTATGCCCTTTTCTCTTGCAGATACCACAGGGTTTGGTTTATGGATTTATACTACACTATCCCCAGTGCCTATATTTACAATTCTTGCATAGAGGTTTGTCACTAGACGCGTTCTGGTTCTTCTTGAACCCGAAGTTTCCTTTCTTCTTAAATCCTTTGGAGTTATTATCCTCCCGTTTCCTATTTCCGTCAGTTTCAGTCCTAATTGACTTTTGTCTTACAAGATCTAGGGTAAGGGAAAGAGATAGATCTACAGCAGACCTATAGGTATTAGGCTGTGCAGCCTTTACTATGCCCTTTATCTCGGGCGCCAACCCATTTATGAAATGCGCAATGCGTTTGGATACGGGGGTGATCAAATAGGATACTAACCTAGATAGGGAGTTGAAATCAGAGACGTACTTCCGACAGTCTAGGTTTTTCATTGATAGAGACAAGAAGTCTGTCTCTAGCTTCTCCACCTCATGGGTTGGGTAGTAAGTTTCCTTTACCAAATCAACAAACTTGGACCATCCCAAGTTGTACAGGTGTACCTTACCTGTTGATTGAATCATGGCCTTCCACCATGTTAGGGCATCACCCTTGAAGGATTATGATACGTACTTGACCACATCACTTTCAGCACAGCTGCTGATGTCTACAATGGTCTCCATTTCGTCCAGCCACTTTAGGGCTTCTATGGCTCCTTTTTCCCCATTAAAGTCTCGGGGTTTACAGGAGACAAAGTACATGTAGGTACATCCGTCCTTGGAAGAACGGGACCTATCAGCATAGTTTATCCTCTTAGGTTCATTCTTCGCATTTGATGAGTGAACAGAGCTCTCCTTATGAGCTGAGGATGGTGGAATAGATAGGGGTCTAGAGCGAGCGGCACTCGGCACTCTTAGCTTTTCTATGGCCTTACTCATGGCCCTTTCCATAGCCGCATCAATGCGAGCTTGAAAATTTTCATCATCTATATTTTTGTTTTCAGCTTTATTAGATTCAGCATTCCTGTGGCTACTTTGTGCTCCATTTGAGTTAGCCATCTTTAAGTCTTGGTTTTTATATACCAATAAAACTTCATTTAGCCATGGCGCATTAACCATATCGGCTTTCAAGATTAGATATAACAATCCATTGCCTATACTAGTGTGAATAACATCACAACTCTTAGGCTTAACATATCTATATTTGGCCTAGGTCTTAATAGGACCATCATAGGCAAATTACAATTTGCACATAGTCCATATATCATTGGACAGTGGATCGCAATGTCACAACTGTCATTGTCATTATTGGCAATTATATAGCTCATAGGCTTGTCCCTAATGGACATAATAATTGGGCGCATTGGCCGGTCATATTAGATGTATATGGCATATCAGCCTGTCCCGTTGGACAATTAATTGGGCACATTTGCCTACATCATATCAGATGTATATGGCATATCAGCCTATCCCGTGGAACAATTAATTGGGCACATTGGCCTACATCATATCAGATGTACATGCATATCAGCCTGTCCCGTTGGACAATTAATTGGGCACATTGGCCTACATCATATCAGATGTACATGGCATATTAGCCTGTCCCGTTGGACAATTAATTGGGCACATTGGCCTACATCATATCAGATGTATATTGCATATCAGCCTATCCCTTCTAATAATTGGGCACATTGGCCTACATCATAACAGATGTACAATGGCTTATCAGCCTATCCCTTCGGATAATTGGGCACATTGGCCTACATCATAACAGATGTACGATGGCTTATCAGCCTATCCCTTCGGATAATTGGGCATATTGGCCTAACGGCTAGTGTGGTTCCTCAAGCCACACTACCAGGAGTTATGAACATTCTTTGATGTTACATAAGAGTACCTTAATGATTGATTAATGGTCCCGGTCACCTTCGACCTTAACGACCTTGGAGGTTTAGACCTAGTCTCTTACCTCTGGATATAAAGATAACTTCCCTTAACTATCCTGATAGAAGACCCCTTCATACTTAACTATCACTTCTTGGCAATGTGTGGTCTGTGCCACTTGGCATAATCAATCTATTAAGGCCTTTTGGAATTGTATAGCAGAGCATAAATTCGAGTAAAATCGGGGCGCTCGTTTTCAAGAGGATGAATTACCTATATATATAATTCCCAAAGTACTTCATTAAATTTCCATAAGAAATTACAATACTAGAAGGATGAAATAAACTTGTCGATGTAAGGACTTAAAGGAATAAAAATGTCCACGCAGGGACTAAAGAAACAACAATGTCCTCGCAGGGACTACATATTATTAGAAGAGACTTTACTCGTCCTTCTTTTCCTTGACTAAATTGGAGAGTTTCTTGAAGAATTTATTCGTCTTCTTCTCCGTTTTCTCCGCTGTTGCTGCATTTCTTTCATCCTTTCTAAGGCCTCATTAATGGCCTCTAGTGGTGGCGGAGGTTGTGGTTGTGGTTGTGGCATAACCGGATACTGGTACCCATAAGTTGGATATCCGGTCGGTGGGTAAGTAGGTGGGAAAGGAGACGGGTAAAGTGCATTGTGTATAACCGCCTGCATGTATGGGTCTTGCGACCACGCTTGATAGTATACCGGCATAGATGGGTTAAATGGATCATATCCAGACGTGTCTGGGTACGTGGGAATTAGGTTAGTATAACCCGTTGGTGGTGGTTGAACAGCAGGTTTTGGTGTTGGTGTTGGTTCCACTATAGGTGCAACATTAGAGGGTCCACCCATTTGTGGGTCCTCTTGAATGGTGGGGTACGAATTGGGCAAAGGTGGCAGCGATCCTGACCTTTGTCCAGACCCGACTGACATTCGTGCTCCACGCTTCCTCCTTGGTGGTTCAGGTGATGGTTGAGGTTGGTCCACCGATTCCATGTGGACATCTTCTTGAACATGGGGTGGTTGAGAGTGGTGAGAAGGAGTGTGGGCAAAAGTAAATTAATTCCAATATTGGTCCCACTAGTTAGGACCTTGGTAGGGCGATCCGGCATACGAGTTTGAATCGCTGAAATTTCAATGGGATGCACATTTGATCCCGATGTGGCATCTCCGGGTCGGAGTCCTCGTTCATAGGGTGTGGTTGGTCCAACTGATTTTGATCAGCTGGAGGCGTGTTTAAGTAATGGTTGGGGTTAAACTCTTCATGGTAGGAGTGATGAGAATGGGAACGGTGGGAATGGTAGGAGTGGTGTGAGTGGTAAGAATTTTGGGAATGTGAGGGTGAGTGTCTATTAGAGACGGAACGTCTCGCTGTTTTCCATGGAGACGAATCTCCTGATTCTTTATATGCATCTGAATTATGAGGTTGAGGAATACGCCCCGATGGTCCTCCCCTCATTGGACCTTTTCCTCGTCCACTTTGTCCTCGTACACATGGCGGCATTTTCCTGTTAGAAATCAATTTAAAAAAAATAATAATAACTTAATAATGAAATGAGTAATCCTAGGTCAATGCCTAGACTCGGAAGTCTAAGGAATGTGCTCGTGTAAGTTTGAGACTAAACACAAAAGGCTAGTGTTTAATTCTCTCAAACGTTGGCTCTGATACCAACCATATCACACAGGTGGGCCCGGGTGGGGAGTATCGTGGCAACAGTTGATAACATCATAGTCAATTAAACACGGCTTAGCGAAAGTCTTGGAGTAAAATTACTATTACAAACCAGATGTTCGAAGTTCGAAAATAAAATAATATACAGGCTTGTAATAGAAGATCCACAGGCGGATCATAAAATGTACATGGAAAGAATACAAAACAGACTTTGGGCAGATTTAGGATTTGCAAGATCCTCTATCACTACCGATCACTTCCGGCCTATATTCGTATTGTACCTGCAGATTAGTCTTTTAAATAAGTCAGCTTTCGCTGGTAAATACACCCAACTGACTCATTTTGAAAACATTTCAAAAATGTTTTAAGTGCGTATCAGCACAAAAATTCTTTTTATAACTTGGGTTAATTGACCGTCCAACCTTTTTAACAGGTTTATATGTTTGTCATACATACGGAGCTCGGCACAATTAACGTACACACCACTTTGGACTCACGAAGGAGTCAGTTCCTCCCAACCTTGTAGGAATGCATAATTGAGCGTCTATCGGGTGTATGCCTACACCCGCGCTAAGGTCGTGGCCATTTTGATTGTAATGAGCCGAGGATATCCAGGACACGGTAGTTAACCCCTGATGTTTAAATTATCAAACAAAACTGATTAAAACAGAATATGCGGATTTCTATTCTGAACCGACGTTCGATTAATCCCATTTCCGACCAAGCGGTAATAATTTACCGTAACCCAAGCCCATATAGGGGAAATAAGTCGAGAGTATTTACCTGAGCTAGTCTTCTTTAATTTTTTAATAACTCAGCCGTACACAAAAAGGGCTAAGTGCAGATAGCATTTAACGGCAAGTCTCTAGTCTGGATTATGGCATAAACTAACCAATTAAATACTAACGGTCTTATTTAAGTCATAGACTTAGACCGACTAGCGTACTTGATCAAAATGTATGACGCTAGATTAAACAATGATTGGATAGAATGTAGTTTAATCCCAATAAGTACCTTTACTTGTTTAATATGGGTAAACTATACATATTCTGCATTTTGAAACTTAAATAACAAGGTTAAACCCGTTACGGTTAATTTCCGATAAATAGTTACGTCTACGTAACTGTGCGCATATTAGCGATAACGGGTAACCGGATAAGTCATGGACAAGTTCTATATGCCATTATACTTTAAATATGTTAAGATATCAGTAGGATATCAACTTGTATGCCCTTTAAGGTTTTAAAACGAAATTATGCCTCACAAGGGCATTTTGGTAATTGTATATCTTAATAAAGGAACTTGAATATAATTTTAGGTTTATCATCATAAGTATTCTGGAAAAATATTTTATTTATGATATACTATCAGTAGGGTATCATTTATATGTGTAATTTATCTTTTATGACCAAACAATGCACCGAAGGGGCATTTTGGTCATTTTAAACATAGTTTATAAATTATTTGGGATTCTAAGTTTATAACTTGTACCTACTGTAAATATTTTTAAAATAAGTTTTAAAATCAGTAGGTAACAAGTCTTGGTCCATTAATATGGTTTAAAACCATACTATGCGCCAAAACGGCGCTTATGTCGTAATATAACGTCTTTAAGCGATGTTTAATGAAAACTGACCTTAGGGTCAGATTAAAATATTCAAAATATGTTATTTAATATAACATATCAGTAGATAAATGATTTACCTTGAAAAGATTTGATTAAAACTATTTTATAAGCCACATGGGCTAAAATCGTCAATTATCGACATAGTTTAAGCACCTGCTTGAAAACTCAGTTTACAACTTGGTTTAACATCCCACATAATCCGACTTATAATATTACATCAGTAAAAACTTATTTTCAAGTTCATTACCATTTAAAACCTTCTTTTATGCAAAAAGGACATTTTGGTCAAAGAGGGCATAATTATGGAACTTGCACATAACCTTGGATTCTGATTATGATCATGTAATATAACCTCAAAGGGTTATGCTACATTATATTATGATCGTAATGCAACTTTAGATCAGTAGGTAACTAATCTAAATCGGGTCAGAATCGAAAGTCAAAGCAGAAGTTCAAACTTCGCGACTTTCGGTTGCGAAGCGACCCTAGAATTGAAATTGACGAGCCGAACATGTTCTTACATGTTCTAATAATTATTACCAACTTGTTTAAGTGTCAAAACAGGTTTCATAACATATATAAGATCATTTTATGATTTTTCTGAAAAATGGCATGTTTGACTTTTAAATATCATAACTTTGACCCGTCAATTGGTCTAGCAAACGTGATCTTCTGGAGGTTCCCTTTATAAGGATTAACACGTACCTTATTACGATCATTTAGCCATGTTTGTTTCGAACAATGGCTGGACCATAATGGTCTTGACCGAAAGTCAAAGTGTTTTACAAAAAACGCTTGACTTTTGGCTATAAAAGCCTATAAACGAAAATGCAAGAGCAAGGAACACTTACAAGAGGTTCCTACAATGCAAGAGAACTAAGTTGGATGCTCCTTTCAGCTACGAACTTCCAGAGGAGGGAGTAGAGTTATGTTTAAGAAAGGTGCAAGTTGGAATGAACACTTGAACACCTATTTGTAGTTGGAGAACTCAAATGAGGTGAAGCCAGGTGTTTAGGGGAGTAAGAAGAAGCTTACAAGTGTCCCAAAATGTGGCATAGCAGTTTAGAGAAGCCATGGTTTCGAATTCAATGTTTTTGGAGTTTTGATTGACCTCCAAACAATTTTTCTGCAGCAAAGCCTGTCTCGCGCGGCGTGAGAGACACAGGCCATGTCTCTCGCGGCACGCGACCGCCCCATGGCCATTTCCAAAGTTTGAAACTTTTAACCCCTGAATTATATAAAGCCTCTAAAGGCCTTCTAAAACACCTTTTTAGCACTTTTAGCCCTCCGTAGCCAATACTTGGCATACCCGGGATTATGCCCGGACATTGTTGAGCTCTCGGTTCATTACAAGGTCACTCAGATGTATAAATTAACATGTTGACACTTTTAATCCCTCCATTATCCAACTTTCACAAAATTGAACCCTCTCGTCCAACAAATGGCACGTATGGGAGTTAGGACTTCACAAAGGATCACTCAGAGGCTTATTACAAGCATGTTGATTCTGATGTCACTCAGAGGCTGGGCATGTTGACATATAAGTCACTCAGAGGCCAAGTTTCAAGCATGTTGACGTATCAGTCACTCAGAGGCTAATGATTTAAGCATGTTGACATATCAGTCACTCAGAGGCTATTATTTATCCATGTTGACATCGGTTCGTCACTTAGAGGCTCAACTTAAGCATGTTGACGCCTTTAGTCCTTATTGGTCTTTAATAGACTATATTAAAAATATAACACGTGTCACTATACTATTGGACACGATTTTAAAGGGTGTTACAATCACCATATACTTGATTCAGATCCTCATTCGTATGGGCCATACTCACTTGACATTCTTCGGTTTCATGCCCGATATCCCCACAATCTTCACATACCGCGAATTGCACCGCACCAACATCCTTCTTCTTCATTCGAGCTAACTCTCTTTCCAAAGTGGCAATTCGATCCTTAGCGCTTGAATCAAGATCGGGAAGAGAACGGGAAATAGGATGCTTTTTAGATCGGTCCGCCATAGCAACCGCCTTAGAATTCTTGCTCATCCTTTCCAAGAAGTCCCAATCATCTTCTTCATGATTGTTCAACAATGTTTCGTTACTAGCCGATTGCAAATACATGTGATCATCGGCATCAACCTTCTTACAAAACACTTTAATAGCTCCCACCTTGGAATTTGATAATGAGGACACTTCCTAACCAATTCTTTGAAACGTGTCAATGCCTCATGTAATAATTCCCCTGGTAATTGCCTGAATGACCGAATTTCATCCCCTGCATCATCAGTCTTAGCAATAGAGTAGTATTCATCCAAGAAAACTTGTTGCATCTCTGTCCAAGTGTGAATACTTTTTGCCGGAAGTGTGAGAAACCACTGTTTAGCTTTGTCTTTTAGTGAGAATTGAAACAATCTCAATTTTACATCTTCCAATGCAAAATCATGACCTCCAATAGTGCCACATATGGCCAAAAATTCCGCCAAATGTGTATACGGCTCATCATTCGTTCTACCGTTGAAATGGGGTATGTTGATGTAGTTCGGCTTACAATCAAAAGCCCTTCTCCCTCGAGGTGTAGGCGCAATTGGTGAGTCATTTTCAGTGACCACCGGTCTAAATCGCCCATTAACACCTCCCGGAGCTTGTTGATGCATTTGACGTCTCGGACCATTTACCTCTTGATTCATTGGTCTATTGTTGCCTCTTTGGTCACCACCCCCATTTCCACCTTGATTTCCACCGCCCACAAATTGCGGAATTCGGTTACGATTGCCATTTTTATTATTGTTGTCACCGTAATCCCAATTCCTTCGTGGTTGATGGTTATTCCCGTAGCCGTCATCTCTACCATACTCTTACCCACACCCGTCATTATTCCCCACAAAGTTGGCATTTTGATAGCCAAAATCGTCATAATCAAACCCCCGAGCATTGTAAAAATTCCCCATGTTGTTATCCCCCCATTCGTCATCCCCAACTCTTTCATTGTAGTTCCCACCGTCCTCTGAATATTCCGAGTGGATGCTCACATGATCTGGTAATTGATAAACGGGAACACTATATGGTGCGTCATCGAGAATATTATTTCTCAACTCATCGAGGTCTAGAAATTGGGCTTCATTTGTGGGATTGCCACGGCTATGGTTAACCCCACGGTTAGCATTAACGTTTCGGTTGTTGAGATTTGGAGGTAATGGGTTTTGTCGGTTTTGGTTTGGAGGAGGAGGTGTGGGTGTACATTGGCGGTTGTTTTAGTTTCGGTTATGAAATTAGAATGGTGGTGTTGGTGTCTTGAGTTATTACCACCCCCCGATTGATGGTTTTGTGTGTTTTGATTTTGGGTGGGTAATCGTAGAATTGGTTTTGGTTGTTGGGTTGGTTGGAGTTTTGTGGATCCATTGGAATGGGTCCAAAAGATGGTGTAGGTGGTGATTTGGTATTGGGTTGATTAGAGACAAGGGTTGCCTCTAACCGGTTGGCTAAGTTTCTTCTAACAACCAGCTCGATCTCCGGTTCGAACACTAACGGTGAGGTCCTCCCAGAATTCCGTGTGTGCATGCACTACCTGTATCCTGCACAAGTAACACACCCGCGTAACACAAAAGCAAAGACGATATAAAGAAACAAGCACTTTTAAACAGTTAATCACAAAATCAAACAAATCCAAACGCAAAGCGCATGAACTCCCCGGCAATGGCGCCAAATTTGATCGGAGTGTCGCACCCAGTCAAAGATAATATTTATAATCCCGAATTACCCTTAACAATGTGTTAGTGGTAGTAAGGGGTCGAACCACGAAGAGTTTGTGGTTTGGGATTGATGTGATTTACTTTAAAGAAGATTGTCACCATTAGGAAGCTTGCTAAGAATTTGATTAGTTTTGTTTGTTTGAAAAGGATGTCGAATGATCCGATAAATTTTGTTTGTATTACTTATCTACGGAAATTTAAGCAGTTGCAATAAACTTAATTGATTGAGTATAAAAAGATGAGAAAACAAGGTTCACACCCAGTTCAACAATTGGAGGACCTAGGGTACTACACGTTTTAACTTGGTTTAATCGAATTAGATCATTAACGGTTTATAATCACAAGGTTTAGGTGCCAATTGCTATCGACATCATATACAACGGACCACAATGCACTTCATTGCCTTGGACAAATATATCCTATCAAAAGACAAGGCATAAATACGCATATTCATTTCACGAAGTCGAATTTCATAACTCACTCAACAATTCGTAAATTCAATACAAACGTAAGACAATTATCAATTATTTCAAATGCAATTCAGTTAGTCACAAACCAAGTTCTAAACAAATAATAAACCCTAGAAATCCTTACAAAAGTTTACAGCGGGGTTAAACCTCCAAGAATTAGCCGCTCATGGTGAACGGTGCACGATCAACAATTTATGAAAACTCAAACTTCAACATCTTGAAACTTGGTGATGGTGATGAGTGATGATTAGGGTTTGAAGTTGATGATAATGGTGGGTGGATTAAAGGATTGATGATGGTAGAGAGCTAGGATTAGGATTGAAGATGATGAACTCGGATGATTGGATGAAATCGATGGAGTTGGAGATGAAGGTTGGGTGTTGCTAGGCTCTAAAGATGTGTTTAAACTCTCAAAAATCGTAACTCCTTCAAAAATGGTCACACCTCTAGTTAAAACCCGTCCAAATTTGAATTTCAGCGACAAGAACATAGGAGGGGCGTCGCCGATGGCCCTATGGGGCGTCCCTACTGCCCTATAAATCATGCTCTTCCTCCGACGCTCTAATCCACTATCTACGACCAATTTTCTCCAACGGGCTATCTGAGGGGCGTCGGCGACAGGCCCCTCTCTTATACTTGATTTCCTGTTTTTCCATTTTGCGACCCCGTTGACCTGTTTTCCGTCCTGATGCTCCAAAACGCTCCCGAATAGTTCCTTAAACTCCGTAAACCTGTAAAACACAATCTAATCAAAAGTAGACTATTCAAAACTAAAAGTTACGTAAAACATTAAGTTATGCTTAATAGAAAGATCGGTTTTCGACAACGTATCAATTACTCAATGAGTCGTGATTTTATCCAAACCGAGCTTGATCCCAATGTGCAAAGTATCATGTGAAAAATTCTTTTGCAACGGAGTATACTTTGAACTGTTTATCTTGTAATAAGGAGGAGCTATCGTTATTCAATGATTATGTTCAATCTTATATGAAGAAGGTTCAAGATATGTAGATTGTTGCTCCTCCTCCTAGTACTAGGGATAGATTTGCAGAGATAACAGGGCAATATCAAAACGACAAGAATCCGATAAGAGTCCTTGTTGGGTATAATTCGAAAGGTTCTGGATCTCGCAAACGTTTGAAATCCAAACATGAGGAAGCAATTGAAGAACAAAAACAAAAGGGAAGCCCAGGGCGAAAGAAAGATGGTGTAAGAATTGTAAAGCTTTCGAACACCACGTATAGACATGCAAGAGGCATGTAATCAAAAGAAGAACGACATGGTCTTCGAGAGCAAGTGAAGAGTAATTTGGCGTTTTTATATTTTATATGTTTTTCTTATTCAATCTTTGAGCATGTTAGAATACACATCATACACTCATTTGGCGTTTTTAATTTTTTTATATGCAATATTTGAGCATGTTAGAACACACAACTTACAGGTTTGTCATCTATAATTATTGAACTTTTTGGCATTTTAATTTGAACAAGGTGAGGTTATCTTAATAAGATTTTGTTAGTGAGATGGACAACATTGTTAATGCTCACTTAAGAATGACCTAAGAATGTTGTCAACCTCATTCAGAGAAACTTTATCGAGAACAAAATTGAATCTCTAAGAAACGAGGTTTGCCATATGGTATTTAGTAAATTATGGTGTTTGCTTTTGGTGTAATCAATGGAAGGGCCTGAGGTTGTTTATACAAGATGTTTTTGGTGCGTTGTTTGGGTGGGAATTTCCTATAATAAATTTTAGTAATAAAGATGGGACGTCCCGTCATTAAGTTACTGTTTGTTCAGCTTTATCTGTTAAATCTGCAACACATCAGTCACATCACTAAGTTTGGCGTTTTATATGAATGGTGTTTTAGATTAAAAAATTGGAAAATACAACTAATTAACTTTTATAATTGAAAGTAACGTTATGGCGTTTGAAACAAAAGATGGCGTTTTGAGGTATATAAGACTTGCACAATTTAATTCATATTCTCTTGCATTTTGTTTTATACAATTGTGTAATTTTTAGATTTTTTTTAATAATATGTGATTAGAGGTAATTATTATAGTTAGTGAGGATTTTGGCGTTTTATATCTAAGTAGTGAAATAAAGTATTTTTATTAAAAACCACTGTAAATGACATAAAAAGAAAAGAAAAAAATTAAAACCCCTCATTATAAGGGATCTGGTCTGAGAAGTATCCATCGCTCCCCTCGTCTTCTTCTTCTTCTTCTTCCGATTCTTCATCAAAATTCTCATCCAGATCTTCACTGTTATCATTTGCTTCATCTTGAAGACTTTGACACCTCCATATGATGTCAGTCAACAACACCAATTTCATGGCCATGTCTTGGTTCAAACATGTTGTGTTGCTCTCCTTTGGTAAGACAAGTCTCTGTTCGGTCATGATGTTTTCAATCGTGTAGGCCTCCTGCTCCCCGTTGATCCATACAACACTCACTAAGTATGTGTTTTCATCATAACGCAAAGACTAGATGACTGAATTCATAATTGGATTTGTAGGGTACGGACCGAATTTTTTGTTATTCTTTTTATAACCGTCTGTATTTTCTCACATAGGTTATCAAGAGGAATGCCAAGTGCTAGGATCCCCCTTTAAACTTCTTCGTCTAAGTTCGGTATGGCTTTGGCGGTTTTCACAAACACTCTTCTTCTGTTGTCAAAGAGGATTACAAATTTATCGATTTTAGTGTTGAATCTCCATGAAACAATGTTTGCCATTTATTCATTTTTCAGAGTTTTTTTTTATTTTGGTATTTTGGTTAAAGATGGCATTTTCTGAGTATGATCACTAGAAGAGATGTTAAAATCATTTATATAATGATGTGTTTGGCGCGTAGTTTAGGCGGGAATTTTTTATAATAAATTTTAGCATAAAGTTTTAGTTACTGTTTGTTCAGCTTTTTCTGTTAATGTTGTAATGGGTCCCATCATTAATTTTTGGCATTTGTATGAATGATGTTTTAGATAAAGATGACATTTCATCTGGAAGAGAGTTATGTTTATGGCTCGTAGTTTCTGGCGGGAATTTTAATGGCATTTTATGCATAAGTTTGGCGTTTTATTTTAGAGAAGTTGTAACACCCTGTAAAATCGTGTCCAATAATATAGCGACACGTGTTATATTTTTATTTTAAGTCTATTAAAGATTAACAGGGACTAAAAGCGTCAACATGCTCAAACTAAGTCTCTTAGTGATCTTCTGATGTCAACATGCATAAACCAAGCCTCTGAGTGACCTAGTGTCAACATGCTTAAAACATAGCCTCTGAGTGACCATTAGTGTCAACATGCTTAAAACATAGCCTCTGAGTGACCGTTAGTGTCAACATGCTATGAATTGGCCTCTAAGTGACCGTTGTGTCAACATGCCCATCCTCTGAGTGACATCGGAGTCAACATGCTTATAATGAGCCTCTGAGTGATCCTTTACGGAGTCTTAACTCTCATATGTCCCATTTGTTGGACGAGAGGGTTCAATTCTGTAAATATGTGAAAGTTGGATAATGGATGAGTTAAAAGTGTCAACTTGTTAATATATCTCTGAGTGACCTTTTAATGAACCAAGAGCTCGACAATGTCCGGGCATACTCCCGGGTATGCCAAATATTGGTTACGGAGGGCTAAATATGCTAAAAAGGTGTTTTAGAAGGTTTTAGAGGGTTTTATAAGTTAAGGGGCTAAAAGTGTCAAATTTTGAAACTTTCCATGGGGCGTGAGAGGCAAGGCCTATGCCTCTCGCGGGGCGCGAGAGGCCTGTGTCTGCAAAATTTTTGATTGGCCTCCATACATGTTGCCAAAAACCAATGTGTTTGAAACTATGAATTCCCAAACTGTTATGCCACATTTTAGGAAACTTGTAAGCTTCCGCTTACACCCCTTAACACCTGGCATCACCTCCTTCAAGCTCTCCAACTATAAATATGTGCCAAGGTTCACCATTTGAACTTGCACCTTTCTCATTCACAACTCTATCTCCCTCCTCTGGAAGTTCCTAACTAAAAGGAGCATCCAACTTAGTTCTGTTGCATTCTAGGAACCTCTTGTAAGTGTTCCTTCCTCTTGCATTTTCGTTTATAGGCTTTTATAGCCAAAAGTCAAGTGTTTCTCGGAAAACGCCTTGACTTTCGGTTAAGACCATTATGGTCTAGCCATTGTTCGTAACGAACATGGCTAAGTGATTATAATAAGGTAAGTGTTAGTCCCTGTAAAGGGCACCTCCTGAAGATCACGTTGGCTAGACCATTTGACGGGTCAAAGTTATTATATTAAAAAGTCAAACATGCCATTTTTCGAAAATGTTATAATTTGATCTTATATATGTTATGAAACCTGTTTTGACACTTAAACAAGTTGGTAATAATTATTAGAACATGTAAGAACATGTTCGGCTCGTCATTTTCAGTTCTCGGGTCAGTTCGTAACCGAAAGTCGCAAAGTTTGACTTCTGCTTTGACTTTCGATTCTGACCCGATTTAGATTAGTTAGCTACTGATCTAAAGTTGCATTATGATCGTAATATAATGTAGCATAACCCTTTGAGGTTATATTACATGATCATAATCAGAATCTGATTTTATGCACAAGTTCCGTAATTATGTCATTTTGACTAAAATGCCCTTTTTGCATAAAAAGAGGTTTTAATGATAATGAACTTGAAAATGAGTTTTCTACTGATATAATATTATAAATAGGATTATTTGGGATGTTAAAATAGATTATAAACTGAGTTTATAAACAAGTCCTTGTATTATGTCGATAAATGACGATAAGGCCCTTGTGGCTTATAAAATCATTTTAATCACATCTTTTTAAAGTAAAACTTTTACCTACTGATATGTTATATTAAATAACATATCTAGGACTTGATAATCTGATCATAGCATCAGTTTTCATTAAATATCGCATAAATCGTCATGTTACGACATAAACGCCATTTCGACGCATAATATAGTTTTTAAACCATATTTATCAATCAAGACTTGTTACATACTGATTCAAAATTTATTTTAAATATTTTTACAGTAGGTATATGATCTGAACTCAGAATCCCAAATAATTTATAAAACTATGTGTAAAATGACCAAAATGCCTTTTGGTAAATAGTTTGGTCATAAAATATAAATTATACGTATAATTAATATCCTACTGATATTATATCATAAATAAGTTATTTTTACAGAATACTTATGGTTATAACAATAAATTATATTCAAGTTCCTTTTATAAGGTATAAAATTACCACAATGCCCTTATGAGGCATAGTTTCATTTTAAAACCTTAACGGGCATATAAGTTGATATCATACTCATATTACAACTTATTAAAAATATAGTGGCATATAAAAACTTGTTCATGACTTATTCGGTTACCTGATATCGCTAATATGCGTATGGTTAAGTATATGTAACTAGTTTACGAAAATTAACCGAAACGGGTCTAAACTTGTTCATGACTTATTCGGTTACCAGAATGTTTATAGTTTACCCGTATTATACAAGTTAAAGTACTTGTCGGGATTAAACTACATTCTATCCGATCATCATTCAATCTAGTGTTATATGTTTTGATCAAGTACGCTAGTCGGTCTAAGTATATGATTTAAATAAGATCGTTAGTATTTAATTGGTTAGTTTATGCCATAATCCAGACTAGAGACTTGCCGGTAAATGCTATCTGCACTTAGTACTTTTGTGTACGGCTGAGTTAATAAATTTTGCGTTTAAACGAAGAATAGCTCAGGTAAATACTCTCGACTTATTTCCCCTATACGGGCTTGGGTTACGGTAAATTATTACCATCGGAAATGGGATCAATCTAATGTCGGATTGTGGCTAGTAAATCCGCATATTCCGTTTTAATTAGTTTTGTTTGATAACTTAAACATCGGGGGTTAACTACTATGTCTTGGATATCCTCGGCTCATTACATTAGATAATGGTCACGACCTTAGCGCGGGGTGTAGGCATACACCTGACAGACGCTCAAATGCAACTACCCACACTTGTTGGGGATAACTCCTTCATGAGTTCATAAGTGGTGTGTACGTTAATCATGTCTCAGTTTTTGTACTGAGCCTTGTATGTATGGACAAACATGTGAATCTGTTAACAAGGTTGCAAGGTCAACTTTCCCAAGTTATAAAAGATTTTGTGCTTTTGTGCACTTAAAATCATTTTCAAATATTTTCAAAATGAGTCAGTTAGGTGTATTTACCAGCGAAAGCTGACGTATTTTCAAAAGACTAAGCTTGCAGGTACAATGCGAAAATAGGCTGGAAGTGCTCGGTAGTGTCACACCCCGACCCGCAGCGGAAAAAGATGATCGGGCATGATTGGGTTTTCATCAAAGCTCATGACATTTATTATAATGTTTCATATTTATTATTACAATTTAAAGGAGATCATACAATCAAATCATACTAGTACAACATGTTCAATACATCTTTCTAGACTTCATTATTTTTCTTCTAAGGCACTTTTCCTATGTGTTCCTTGCTTCATCCTGTCCACCTGTATCATGTGTAAAAATGGTTTTTGGGTCAACAAAAAGTTGGCGAGTGAATCCTATGAAAACATTTAAACGTGTTTATTGTATTGATTATAAAATAAAGTGCATAACCACATATGAGTAAATGTAGACGTAAATTTATTCACAAAACACATAATATTAAATATTAAACACATACAACAATTGATTGTTTTGAGGCACGCGTTGTTCAACTCGTCTCCCATGAGGAACTGATGGGCCTAATGAATGATTTTTGAGGCACGCGTTGTTCAACGAACTGATGGGCCTAATGAATGAGTTTTGAGGCACGCGTTGTTCAACTCGTCTCCCACGAGGAACTGATGGGCCTAATAAATAATTTGCATACAACTTGACAATATGTAATACATCACAACAATCAATATTTACATTCTAAGTTTAGATCATGTAATGGTATAGCACGAGTTTGAATAAGCGAATTAATTTAAGCGACACATGATACACCACAAAACATGAATATAAAGGGGAATTTGTAAGAATTCACTCACAGTGGGTGCGTTTCTTGGATTGGTGATGAATGTGCACGAATTCGGATTTAATCGGCAAGGAAACTAACCTAAATAATAACATAATAGTTCGATAAATAAATAAACTTTTATTTGAGATTAATATTTTTAATTAGTGTTCTTAATGGAATTGTTAGGTTTATTTTTGTGAGTTCAAGGAAATTTTCTAACTTCAAAAATATTATTTTTAAATGTTTTTAATTGATTTTTAAATAAAATAAATAAATAAAAAGAAAATAAAAACTTTTGACTTTTTGACCAGTTGACCATTGACCAGTTGACCGTTGACTTTGACTGTTGACCGGTCTGATTGTGTTTATTATGTGCGATGAGTGAGGTTCGAACTCGTGACCTCTCGTACGCATGCACGCAGCTCTACCAACTGAGCTACGTGTCTAACCCGAAATATTTCTGTTTTTAATTATATTTATATACTACTTAGATTATTCAGAATTTTATTTAATTAATTAAAAAGTTTTTAAACTAGTCGAACCGGTGCGCATGATGAGTTTCGAACCCGTGACCTGTGGTTTAACTTTGCACACAGTCCACCGCTGGACTGTGTGTCTAACCTGGTTAAAATACTTGCTTTTATTAATCTTATGTACTAACTGAAAGGTTCCGTATTTGGGTTTTATAAAAAGGTTTGAATATTGTGACGAATCGGAACAAGGACAGACTCGAACTCGGTATCTCTATGTTTCAAATGCACACAGTCCACCGCTGGACTGTGTGTCTAACCCGAGATATAACCCGATTTATATTAAATATATACACAACCTAAACTTCATCTTCTTTGTTAAAACAACCCAGAACTCCCAATCCCCACTGTTAGCCCACATAATTTCGATTCCCAGTTTTAAACAAATGCATATAAACAGTATTGAAGAAAGTTAAATGTTTGTACCGATTAGGCGAGGTGTTAGACCTTTCGGTTTAACTCCGACAGAAAATTCCGGTGACTGAAACTTTTCCGGCGACATGTAACTTGCGACAGAGGATCTTCAGGAAGTTTGAGGTGAGTGTGGGTGACTTCTGTTGAAGCTCTAGAAGTCCTATTTATAGAGTAAGGCAAAAGAGATGAAATGGGTTCGGTTTTCCGGCGACTTGCAGAGAATTCCGGCGAGGTGTTCTTGCTGATTAGGGACTTGCAGAGAGGTTAGCGAGAGTGTTGAGAGTTGATTCGAGTAAACAAGCGAGTTAGTTTCCTGACTGAAAGTATTTATAAGTAGAGGTGAATTTCAAGTTTTCGGCTATGAAATTCACGGTTCATGAATGAAATTGATTTGAGTTTTTGGTTATAACTGATGTTTCTCATCAGTTACACTCGTTTAATCATAAGGAAAACGTCAATTTGAGTTGATTCAAACGTTTAGTTTTCATCAGTTACCGGTATTTTTGCGAATTTGAACTTGCAGGTTTTTATGTTTGTTTCTATATAAAACTAAATTGCTTTCTGGTTATTACCAAATGAGTGTGTAGCGCAGTGGTGTGTGTTGCGTGTGGGTTCGATGGAGACCCGGGTTCGAAACCCGGCTATCCCATTTATTTTTTTTATTCAGTATTTCTTAGAAATTTTAAATTCTAGTTTTTAAATTCTAATATATTTATTAATTATGTATCGTTTAGAATTAATTTGGGCGATAAATATACAACGAAAAATTTTAACTGGGTATTCAATTAATAATGAAGCGGGTTTGGATAACCCGGTTTTTTACGGATGTTACAGTATCCCTTACTTTTAGAAATTTCGTCCTGAAATTTAAGTAGTGGTATGTTTGACTCAAAAGGAGGGTAGTTTTGGCAATTACATACTTAGAAGGGGGTAAGAGTTTAAATTTTATTGGAGGCGGTAACGTTCCTAGTAAGGGTTGAATACCCTGCTACAAGAATCGCTTTTTGATGCCTACGATAAAGAATATTGATAAACAGAGTTGATTGACTAGGTATGATCTCATGCACAAGAGTTCTGAGAGAATTGATACGTTTGGAAAGATAAGGTTATATCCTAAAACAAAACTTCTACCACGACATTACTAAAACCTACATGGAACTTCTCATACTCGCCTGACAATGCCTCTGATCCTTTGACAAGAATACTTATATATAGGAAGTACCAGCGGCGTATCCACCATATTCTTGTCAAATTTTCATTGGCTTTATCAGTAAATTATAATTAGTTCTATGTGACTCTAAAACATAAACAAGCACAACTACCAAAACTTGAGTCTCAAATCTGAAAGTATACATGATTGAATGATGCTAGTACCTCTCTCGTTTGTTATGATGAAGGGGTTAGTCTAGGTAAAAGTGAGACACAACCCAACTTCTTTGAATGATGAAATTGAGATACGTCGAGATGTATGATGATGTGAATGATAAATCAGTGAGTATAAAACAAACTTCAACCATGACATTACTAAATCCTACATGGAACTTCTCATAACCGCCTGACAATGCCTCTGATCCTTTGGCAAGAATACTTATATATAGGAAGTACCAGCGGCGTATCCACCATATTCTTGTCAAATTTTCATTGGTTTTATCAGTAAGTTATGATTAGTTCTATGTCTCTCTAAAACATAAACAAACACAACAACCAAAGCTTGAGTCTTAATTCTGAAAGTATACATGTTTGAATGATGACAATACCTCTCTCGTTTGTTATGATGAAGAGGTTAGTCTATGTAGAAGTGAGACACAGCCCAACTTCTTTAAATGATGAGATCGAGGTACGTCGAGATGTTTGATGATATGAATGTTAAATCAATGAGTATAAAACAAAACTGAGATAGTAATTCGCATTAAGATTCTTGGATACAATTTCCAATTTATAATTGAGATACGTGAAGATTGAGATAAACATAAAGAAAACATAAAAACTAAGCGGTTGGAGTTGAATTCTTGATTTTTGGTGAAGAAAACTAGTTGGGTGGTTCGTTTGGGCCGTCATTATCTTCAACAGGTTTGGCGTTGATGTTGAAAACTCTTCCTCTTGCTGGTGGCCTAGTGGTTAGGTTTTCTTGATTTGCTTGGTTAACTGGGTTTGCTTGAGCTTGGGCGTTTATGATGTTAACCAAACGAGGGCACGTGTTTCTAAAGTGGGTAGGGTCGCCACAATTACGAACATATGGGAACATGGGGTATTGGGGTTGTTGATATGTTTGGATCATGTTTTGAGTAGGGGGTGAGGTTTGGTTTTGAGGGGTGCGGCAAACCTTGCTCAAATGACCATAACATCCACAATTTGCATATAGTCGACAAGGTAAGGTAGATGGATGGTGATAAAAACAGGTGTTGCATTGAGGGTGAGGTCCAAAGTAAGGTTTCTTATTTGGGTAAGTTGAGTGGGGTGCTACTTGAGTGATCGGATAGCTTGAAGGGGTACGGCTTGTGAGGCTGGTTGATTGCGTTGGGTGACAAGGAAAATTTGCCCATCTCGTTTTCTCTTAGAAATGGGCTGAGAAGGGGATTCGGTTCGGGTGGAGTTTGAGGTTTCGGTTGATGTTTTATCCTTCTTCTTCTCCTCCATGAAGTCTTTATTCTGTATGCGGTTCTCGGTGAGCTCTGTAGCTAACTCCATTGCTGCTTCCAAAGTTGCAGGTGTGGTACTTATTACGGAGTCTTGAATTTTTGAAGGAAGACCTCGAATGTAGTGCTCGATCAAACGGTAGAGGGGAGTGAACAAGTTGGGGACCATTTGATTTAACTCAAGGAATCTCTTGTTGTATGTGGTGTGGTCGCCTTCCTTTTGTTTCAAAGAATAGAACTCATCCTCCAATTTCTTGATTTCGCTTCTTGGGCAAAACCGTCTTGTCATGATTTCCTTCAACTCTTCCCAAGTCAAAGTCATAGCATCTTCAACACCTCATTTGGCCTTCTCTGTATTCCACCATGTAAGTGTTATTCCAAGTAAACGACCGGTAGCATATCGCACTTTGCGATCATCGGGGCAATCGCAATTTAGAAAAGTGTTTTCCATTTCTTCAAACCAATGGAGGAGAGCGGTGACACCTTCAGTCCCTTTGTATTTTGGAGGGTCGCAGGATTTGAAATGCTTGAAGGTGCATTCAGTGGTAATTGGGGGAGGGTTAACAACATTTTGATCTTCTTGATTGACGGGATTAGCGGTAAGGGCTTGTTGAACTTGAACTACAATGTTGGGTATTACGGCAGCCATTTGTTGAGCGATTTGGGCAGCCATGCGCTCGCGGGCTTTTACTGATCTCATCTTCCTACGAGTGAGATTAGAAGACATCTACAAGGAATACATATCAAGAGTATGAGTTGGACGTTTTAGGGGTCATGTGTCGTATTTAGGAATGAGCATTCATAAAATAAATATAGAATAATAAATCTACTACATCCATAGGATGTCTTGGGCTTTGCTCGTAATTGGGCCTTGCATGCCGCTATACTTCACCTTCGTAATCATGTGGGCCCCCATGATTACCGGGTTTTTCATATGGTTCGCATGTGTTAGCCTGATTACGTACACTAAAACCCGGAGAAAATCGAGAAATATGTATGTAACGTATGACATTCGGAATGTATCCAGGTGTGGACACGATGACACCTCAAAGTGGGGTTAGTTCGAACGACGTTTGGTGTGGCATGATTTGGCCTAGTAGGTCCTTCGTACTCTCATCGTTAGTCCCCAGGTAGGCAAACTGGTCCATTATATTGGATTTATACGAATGCCAACCTAGACAGGACGTTCCGACTACCAGTACTTGTACCCTTACAGTTACTACATGCCCGTCGCAGAACTCACTTTGATGAGATTTGAAAAATGAAAAATGCGACAAAATCTTGAATAACGGAAGTATGAAGGTGATTTGAATATGTGAACATTGAAATATGTATGATGAATGTGTATGTAATTATGTATGTTTGACTGTAAGTATAATTCATTATGTATCACAAAATATAATATTTGAAGTGTTTGCATACGTTTGTGTATGTATAAATACAAAACAAATAAACATCATGAGTTTGCATGTAACCACATAAACAATTAAAATCTAATCAACTATAGTATAGGCTCTAAGGGTCTAATAACCTATCCTATATCCCTATAGTCAAAAGCTCTGATACCAATCTGTCACACCCCGACCCGCAGCGGAAAAAGGTGATCGGGGCATGATTGGGTTTTCATAAAAGCTCATGACATTTATTATAATGTTTCATATTTATTATTACAATTTAAAGGAGATCATACAATCAAATCATACTAGTACAATATGTTCAATACATCTTTCTAGACTTCATTATTTTTCTTCTAAGGCACTTTTCCTATATGTTCCTTGTTTCATCATGTCCACCTGTATCATGTGTAAAAATGGTTTTTGGGTCAACAAAAAGTTGGCGAGTGAATCCTATGAAAACATTTAAACGTGTTTATTGTATTGATTATTAAATAAAGTGCATAACCACATATGAGTAAATGTAGATGTAAATTTATTCACAAAACACATACTATTAAATATTACACACATACAACAATTGATTGTTTTGAGGCACGCGTTGTTCACCTCGTCTCCCACGAGGAACTGATGGGCCTAATGAATGAGTTTTGAGGCACACGTTGTTCAACGAACTGATGGGCCTAATGAATGAGTTTTGAGGCACGCGTTGTTCAACTCGTCTCCCACGAGGAACTGATGGGCCTAATAAATAATTTGCATACAACTTGACAATATGTAATACATCACAACAATCAATATTTACATTCTAAGTTTAGATCATATAATGGTATAGCACGAGTTTGAATAAGCGAATTAATTTAAGCGACACATGATACACCCCAAAACGTGAATAAAAAGGGGAATTTGTAAGAATTCACTCACAGTGGGTGCGTTTCTTGGATTGATGATGAATGCGCACGAATTCGGATTTAATCGGCAAGGAAACTAACCCAAATAATAACATAATAGTTCGATAAATAAATAAACTTTTATTTGAGATTAATATTTTTAATTAGTGTTCTTAATGGGATCGTTAGGTTTATTTTTGTGAGTTCAAGGAAATTTTCTAACTTCAAAAATATTATTTTTAAATGTTTTTAATTGATTTTTAAATAAAATAAATAAATAAAAAGAAAATAAAAACTTTTGACTTTTTGACCAGTTGACCGTTGACCAGTTGACCGTTGACTTTGACTGTTGACCGGTCTGATTGTGTTTATTATGTGCGCTGAGTGAGGTTCGAACTCGTGACCTCTCGTACGCGTGCACGCAGCTCTACCAACTGAGCTACGTGTCTAACCCGAAATATTTCTGTTTTTAATTATATTTATATACTACTTAGATTATTCAGAATTTTAGTTAATTAATTAAAAGGTTTTTAACTAGTCGAACCGGTGCGCATGATGAGTTTCGAACCCGTGACCTGTGGTTTAACTTTGCACACAGTCCACCGCTGGACTGTGTGTCTAACCTGGTTAAAATACTGGTTTTTATTAATCTTATATACAACTGAAAGGTTCCGTATTTGGGTTTTATAAAAAGGTTTGAATATTGTGACGAATCGGAACAAGGACAGACTCGAACTCAGTATCTCTATGTTTCAAATGCACACAGTCCACCGCTGGACTGTGTGTCTAACCCGAGATATAACCCGATTTATATTAAAATATACACAACCTAAACTTCATCTTCTTCGTTAAAACAACCCAGAACTCCCAATCCCGACTGTTAGCCCACATAATTTCGATTCCCAGTTTTAAACAAATGCATATAAACAGTATTGAAGAAAGTTAAATGTTTGTACCGATTGGGCGAGGTGTTAGACCTTTCGGTTTAACTCCGACAGAAAATTCCGGTGACTGAAACTTTTTCGGCGACGTGTAACTTGCGACAGAGGATCTTCAGGAAGTTTGAGGTGAGTGTGGGTGACTTCTGTCGAAGCTCTAGAAGTCCTATTTATAGAGTAAGGCAAAAGAGATGAAATGGGTTCGGTTTTCCGGCGACTTGCAGAGAATTCCGGCGAGGTGTTCTTGCTGAATAGGGACTTGCAGAGAGGTTAGCGAGAGTGTTGAGAGTTGATTCGAGTAAACAAGCGAGTTAGTTTCCTGACTGAAAGTATTTATAAGTAGAGGTGAATTTCAAGTTTTCGGTTATGAAATTCACGGTTCATGAATGAAATTGATTTGAGTTTTCGGTTATAACTGATGTTTCTCATCAGTTACACTCGTTTAATCATAAGGAAAACGTCAATTTGAGTTGATTGCAAACGTTTAGTTTTCATCAGTTACCGGTATTTTTGCGAATTTGAACTTGCAGGTTTTTATGTTTGTTTCTATATAAAACTAAATTGCTTTCTGGTTATTACTAAATGTATGTGTAGCGCAGTGGTGTGTGTTGCGTGTGGGTTCGATGGAGATCCGGGTTCGAAACCCGGCTATCCCATTTATTTTTTTATTCAGTATTTCTTAGAAATTTTAAATTCTAGTTTTTAAATTCTAATATATTTATTAATTATGTATCGTTTAGAATTAATTTGGGCGATAAATATACAACGAAAAATTTTAACTGGGTATTCGATTAATAACGAAGCGGGTTTGGATAACCCGGTTTTTGACGGATGTTACAGGTAGTGATAAGAGGATCTTGCAAATCCTAGATCTGCCCAAAGTCTGTTTTACATTCTTTCTTTGTATAATTTATGATCCGCCTGTGGATCTTCTATTACGAGCCTGTATATTATTTTGTATTTTGAACAATTGGTTTGTAATAGTAATTTAAATCCAAGACTTCCGATGTGTTGTGTTTAATTGACTATGATGATATCAACTTTATGTCACAATATTCTCCACCCGGGCCCACTGGTGTTTGGTTGAAAATACGGGGTGTGACATAAGTCAAAAGACACTTTTACCCTTGATGAAGCGTGTCCACGTAATAAAGTTGATGTATTTATGAAAACACCATCGCGCCAATCTAATCAATAGATTGTTTTGATCCAACGGATGAGAGACGTTCTCACTGTTTTCACACTTATATGCGTTTTCTCTAAATCCTGCCCCTATATATATATATATACCCTATATATATATATATATATATATATATATATATATATATATATATATATATATATATATATATCTAGAGGTCCTGTAAAAAAGGCCTAAAGTGTGAGAAATATTGTGGAGATGACATGTGTCCTCAATCTAAATTAATTCAAAAGGGTAAACAAGTAATTTCTCATTGATTTAATTAATTGATAATCTTTCATAACCGCCACCCATTATCATTGGTATACGAATTTGTACAGTGTTATATAGTGTTATATTTCATGTAACACGTCTATGATGGATGTACAGTGTTATATTATAGTTATAGTGTTATATATTTCTGGTAGTAGGTCTATGATGGATGTACAGTGTTATTTCTGGTAGCAGGTCATTATTTGCAATGCTATGGTGTCTTATTTTTACGTTCATGGTGTTTTACTGTAAAAACACCATGGACTAAAACATCCAATCAAAACGTAATTTTTTCTCTACATAAGTATAACAATATGGTACTAATATTAAAGATAAAAAAACACTTGTTATTATCATGTAATTTTTTTTAAAAATAGTTACATATAAAAAGTTATTGATGTTTAAAAAAGAAGGGGGAACTTGCATGTGCATTAATGTTAGTTTCTTAATGTAAAAATGTTAAATTTACCTTTATACCTTAATCTAGAAAATTAATTATTTTAATGGTAAATACTATTTACAAGATTTCCATCAAGATCTCAACCATTAGATTAAAGATCTAATGGTTTAGATTCTTTCTTACCCTTCTCACAAAAAACACAGGTGGCAAAAAAACACAGTTGTTTTTGTGAGAAGGGTAAGAAAGAATCTAAACCATTAGATCTTTAATCTAATGGTTGAGATCTTGATGTAAATCTTGTACATTTTTAAATTAAGAAACTAACATTAATGCACATGCAAGTTCCCTATTCTTTTTTAAACGTCAATAACTTTTTATACGTAACCTTTTTTTAAAAAAAAATTACACCATAATAACGAGTGTTTTTTATCTTTAATATGAGTACCATATTGTTATACGTATGTAGAGAGAAAAATTACATTTCAATTGGATGTTTTAGTCCATGGTGTTTTTTCTATGTTCATACAATGGTGTTTTAATTGTATTGTGATTCGAGGCGTTGTGTTTTATAATAAAACACCATGAATGTAAAATAAGACACCATAGCATTGCAAGTAATAACCTGCTACCAGAAATAACACTATAACACTATATAAATACATCCATCACAGACCTGCTACCAGAAATATATAACACTATAACACTATATAACACTATGCATCCATCTTAGACCTGTTACAGAATACATACCACTATAACACTATACATCCATCATAGACCTGCTACCAAAAATATATAACACTATATAACAAAATATACATCCATCATATACCTGCTACCAGAAATATATAACGCTATATATCCATCATAGACCTGTTACAGTATACATAACACTATAACACTATACATCCATCGTAGACCTGTTACAAAATTGTTTTCGTATAATAATGGGTGGCGGTTATAGAAGGTTATCAATTAATTGAATAAATGAGAAAATTATTTGTTTACCCTTTTGAATTAATTTAGATTGAGAACACATTTCATCTCCACAATATTTCTCACACTTCTCACACTTTGGTTCCTTTTTACAGGATCCTCTATGTGTGTGTGTATATTATATATATTATATAAATTATAATAACATGTCATTTTCTTTGTGAATATCAAATCTAAATAATTAATTTTTTTAGCTATCTAACTAATTAAACAAACTAGATGATTGTATTTGGTTTAGGTAAAGCATATGTTATATATCCACAACATAAGTAAATGACCATCTGAATTCCTAAATAAATATAAGGGTGTTAATAATAATAACATAAAATTATTTATGTTACTTTAGAATTTATAAAGTGCTTAAATTAGATAAATTATCAATAATCCTCCTAATAGATATATAAACTAGACAATTATAACTATCTTATATTTTTATTTAAAATAGTCAAGTTTTGTATAAAGAAGTAATTATATTTTATAATTTGATTAACCCTTTTATTACATAATAATTCACCAACAATTAGGAAATTTGTTATAAAACTTAATTATTGTCTTTGAAAATATGAAATAATATTTAGGATATATTATATTGTTAAATTCGTGTTCGTATTCATATTTTAATAATTTTCCAATGAAATGAAATATGTCAAAATTCATAATAAATCTATATGATGTCTAAACATTACCAAAATTCTCACAAACTAATCTAATATGATAATGAACATAATCATGATTTCAATTTCACAAAATAAGTATCTAGATCAATAGCTCCAAATTATAATATTTTAAGAACTCAAGTTTAATATGAAATCAAATTAGAACTCGTATGCCCTCTATCACATAAATGGATAGAGGGCTTTTGTAGAGAATGAAAAAACATGCACAATAGACTCAAGAATCAACTGATTTAGTATGATTTAAGAACTGAGTATCTAACCTAAGATACGGATATGTATATGAATGGTTACAAAGATAAGGATAAAGAAGACAAATAATAGAAATCATCATACAATTCATGTTTGGGTCCCTATGAAGTTAATAGTTTAGGTCAAAAGCAATCTAATAACCTAATTCACTATAACCGTGGCTCTGATACCAATCTGTAACACCCCAACCGCATGTCATACGTTCCGGTCCGTAAGGCCTTCTGACCAAAATTTTTCACTTATTGGCAGTTTTGGTCCCTGGACTTGTATTATCGCTTGTTTGCCATTTTTAACCCTTATAACTTATTATTTAAGCTATATAAAGTGTAATAAGGCATATGTAACTTGGATTTTCTTCCAGAAATGTCATGAACATCGTTTCGCTCGATAGTACGATTACGTATTTCGTAAATAAAATATAAAATTCTATTGAATACGGAAATGATCGAAAGTGTACAATGGTTGAAATTTTGTAAATGTTACAGTATGGGTTAAAAGAACCCTTGGCAAATAGTACTTTGTTTAGTTTTTAGAAAATATAATTTTTGACAACTTTCTGTGTTGTTTTCATTTTATGTTTTAAAAATAGTATACGACACCGAACAATTATTAACATTTCTGGTATACTAAATCATAATGCGCTTTACAATTTTCATTAAGCAAATATATTTCAGTTTGGCACCCAGAAAATGGTCAAAATCGTGGATCTTTACATATCATTCAGTTTTGTACTTTAGTTTGGTTTTAATGGTTGAGGTCCAAACAAAAGTGTTTTAAGTGTATTATACATCGTTGGAACGGTATTTCGGAGTACTTAATCACCAAATACGATTTTACTTCAATTAGTTAAGTTTTGACCTAGTTATGGCCGTTCAGAGTGACAACACAGAATCTGTCCAATATGGGAAACACACTTATGTTTTCCCGTTGGTAGTTTTTAATTCGTAAAAATACAAGTTTGGACGGGAATAAGCTACGAAACTATTTGTTTATTGAAAGAGCTAAAGGAAGGGAACTTACGACTACTTAGGATAACTTCAAAGGATTCCTTCTAAAGGCCAAGAAAAGCTTGCATATTAGAACTAGAGAACTCACACAAGACTTTGTTAATGTTTTGAATTAGTGTGAAGTAAATGGTGATCAAAGGGTGTGTTATTTATAATGAAGGGAGGTCAATGAGATTAAGACAAGTGTCCATGGAGGCTCAAAAGTGTGATTAAATAAGGGAAAGACAAGTGTTCATGGGTGTCTTAGGAGATGAATAGTTTCCTATGATGTGTTTATAGCTTGAATATGGTTAGGAAAAGTGTCAATTAGTGTTTTAGGAAGTTATTAGCGTCTTGCTAAGTGACATAATATGGTAACTTAAGGTTTTTTTTGGTATTTTTATCCATAGATTGAGTTTTGTCGTTTTACGATTTTAATCCATTAATTAAATTTACAAACGTTTCAAGGTATGTGACACTTAGATTTGTTTTGGTAATGACCCTAAGTTACAATTATAATGTTCGTATTAACGAATATTTATTATAAAAATCAAAGGTTCAAATTTTCATGGGGGTTGCAGTCTCCTGTACTTTAGGAAATTTCATCCTGACATTTAGTTGTAGGAGGTGGTTGGTAAAGGTTGATGTGTGAAGGTTATGGATTTATAGGGCTTTAAAGAAGGACAAATGGTCCGGGCAACGAAATAAATTGTTTCAAAAGCGTTTCTAGATTACCAGAGATGACTACTTCGCATATGAAACTGATGTGAGTGCCAAAAAAAAGTGTTTAGGAGAATAGAGAATTAAATTGTTGTAAAAAAATTGCTAAGTGATCAATGTATGGTTTAGATTCCAAAGATGAGAAGCATCATTTGGAGTTAGAACGGGACAAGATTTTTTTTTTTTACTTATTTTTTTAGAATCATGTTAAATGGGTATCACTAAATAAAAGATCCTATTAACATTGGTCAAGGTCAAGAACCTCAAGTGACTCGAATAACATTTTGGTTTACAATATAGAAATGAACATTATAAATAGAAAGTACCATCGGCGTATCCAGCATGCCCTTATTATATTGTATCCATTTCGTTGTTCTTATCATTATGGGTTCTATAAAAAACACATGACCAAAATTGCTATGACTTCTATGCACCGAATGTAATAATTATGTGTGCACCCATAATTACTCAATTTGTTGCATAGTTCGCATAGTTGATCTTGTGATGTGGAGGACCAACAAGCAAGTTCACATAAAACACTTAAATCAAATAAGTTTCACATCGAAACAAGTAACATAATTCAAGCAACATAAGTTTCTAGCACAAGTTTCAACGTGGTTACAAAAGTTTCATGATACTGGTACAAGTTTTACAATAGCTTAGTTTCAAAGGTAAACATGTTCATAGGAGGTAAAATTGACAGAGAATGTGTGGTTGCACAATGTGTTACCACAAATAAAAGAAATTAAGAAAGTAGTTCAAGCTTGAAAAGAACCAAAATATGAAAATAGGAATGGTAGGATGAGATTTGAGATTGTTTTATGGAGTAAGGGAATAATTCTGAAATAAATAAGCTACTACAAAATAACTAGGAGGGGTACAAAACTTTGGATAGTAAAAATTATGTTAGGGTTAAATGTTTACATGCTAGTTGTAAAAAGACACCATAAGTTGAGTTTGGTTAAAATTTGAGAGTAAGAGTCAAAGGGTTTTCAATAGTATTCGTATAAGAACAATTTTGTAAAATACTAGCAAGGTTTTGGCACATCAATTTTCAAAAAGACATCGGTTGGAATGAGATGAACAAATATTTGAAATTTGTACGAGTAAAAAGTTTTGTTTTCAAGTGTAGGACTATTTTGTAAAATACCAGCAAGGTTTTGGCACATTAATTTTCAAAAAGACATCGGTTGGAATGAGATGAACAAATATTTGAAATTTGTACTACTAAAAAAATTGTTTTCAAGTTTAGGACTATTTTGTAAAATACCAGCAAGGTTTTGGCACATTAATTTTCAAAAAGACATCAGTTGGAATGAGATGAACAAATATTTGAAATTTGTACGAGTAAAAAAAATTGTTTTCAAGTTTAAGAAAAACATGATTGCAAACTTGTTTTGAAAGAAAGTATGTTCGATGGATAATTATTATAAACTTTTATAAAGTTGGACGAAGAAAAATATAAACCAACTTAATGGCTTATGTGATATATCAATTATCCAACTTTAAGAAACAAAAATTATTTTTAAAATAAAACCTTTTTATTTAGATAAAGAAAAATATGTAGATAACTAGTTGTATGTGAATGCTTTAAAAAATTTTGTCTAGACAACAAAAATTTTCAAGGCCTGAGGTAGGAGTAAGTATAAGAGGGTATTTGAGAACACAATGGAGACAAACAAACAGTTGTGAGGTGACCTGGGATATGTATAAGTTTTTTATTTTAGAATAAAAACATATCGCAGAAGGTAACATAGTGAAACAACAACACACGGGAAAAACGAGTAAGATCCATCGGGTTATAGATAGAATATTTTGAAAATAAAAAAAAAGTTTAAAAAACAATACCAAGGGATGGGGATATAAAACGTAAAGATTGTAATAATTTATTCATTACTTAAATTGAATAAACAATACAACGACTAATCAAAGTAAATGGGCTTTCATAATGTTTTGGGAAGACATGCTTCAGCCTATAAGTGGACACTCACCCCAAGAGTTCCCAGGTAAGAGTGACGGGTCTGATTATGTAGATTTGTATAAACATTCTAGCCTTAGACAGAAAACTCGAAGTACATGCGTCTAGCCTTCCAGATTGCATGTGTTAACATTATTCGAACCCAAGACTTTGATGGGATTTTGGGAAATATTGAAGCCATAAATCTTAAGAATACAAATATCATGTGTAGGTCTATCTTGGAAACACTCGTAGTATGTTAATTGATACATATACGAAAATATCTATCTGCTTTGCAAACAACACAAGAGCACTCCAAGGAGAATAACTTAGACGCATGAAACCCTTGCCTATAAGTTCTTGGGGTTGATTAGCTAATTCTCGCATCTTAGACAGTGCAAGACAATAAGGAGACTTAGCAATAGGGCTGGCACCAAGCCCAAGATCGATGCGAAACTCCACTTGAATCACAAAATTAAGCTAGGTAGCTCTTCTGGAAACACTTCGGGAATATCCCAAGCGATTGGGATTTTGTATGATTTAAGAACTGAGAATCTAACCTAAGATACGGATGTAGATGGGGATGAAGATAAGGATAAGGAAGATAAGTAATAGAAATCATGAGATAACTCATGTTTGGGTCCCTAGGAAGGTTATAGCTAGGTTAAAAGCAATATAATAACCTAATTCCCTATAACCATGGCTCTGATACCAATCTTTAACACCCAACCGCGTGGAACGCAACGGAAACGTCGAGGAGTCACGTTACAAGATTGCTCATAACACATGGCACTAATTTAAAGTTTCATTAACTGAATTTAATTGTATTTCAAACACAAAACATCACAAGTAATTGTTTTTAAATTAAATCAAACTAAGGCCCAAGCCCGTTGCTAAGTGATGCATACCTGAACAACATCATGGATTAGTACCTGAAACATATGAGAAAAGAATTTGGGTCAACTATAAAGAACTGGTGAGTAACATAGGTTTTGTAGCCAAGTACATGGCAAAAATAGTTTTGTATAAATCGTTTGACAATAAATTATTTAAACACATATTCGTATGGTTTAAATGGAAAACTTTTGCGTTTATGTAGAAACAAGCGTGATCGTTTTTAGGGTATACATTCAAACTTGAGCTGACTAGTAGAATAAACCTAAAAGGGGTTTACCTAGAACATATATTGTGGTTTCTTTCATTCCTAAAGATACTTCTTCAATCTTAACAACAACCAATCTAGAAGTGGGAATAGGGTGTCACACCTATAGTGCTATAACATACTACCGATCGGCTTGGCCAAAGTTAATGAACTACCGTCCGGGACTGGGGGGTCACACCAATCTAGAAGTGGGAATGGCCAAAGTTTTGGATCCAGTACCCTAAATCATAATGTGCTTTACAACTTTCGTTTAGAAATATTTCGTTTGGAACCCTTTACATGGTCAAAACCGTGGATCTTTACAGATCATTCAGTTTTGCGCTTTAGTTTGGTTTTAAACAGTTGAGGGTCTAAATAGAAGTGTTTTGTGTGTATTATACATCCTTGGAACTGTACTTCGGAGTACTTAATCACTAAATAAGATTTTACTTCATTTGGTTAAGTTTTGACCAAGTTATGGTCGTTTAAATTGACAACACATAATTTGTCCAAAACGGGAAATACACTTATGTTTCCGCGTTGGTTATTTTTAATGCGTAAAAATACGGGTTTGAGCGGGAATAAGATACAAAACTATTTGTTTATTGAAAGAGCTAAAGGAATGAACTTACTACTACTTAGGATAACTTCAAAGGATTTTTTCTAAAGACCAAGAGAAGCTTGCACATTAGGAACTAGAGAACTTACATAAGACTTTGTTTGTGTTTTGAGTTGGTGTAAAGAAAATGGTGATCAAAAGGTGCTATTAATAGTGAAGAGAGGTTAAGGAGATTGAAACAAGTGTCCATGGAGGCTTAAGAGTGTGATTAGTGTCCAATGAAGTGCCAACACTAGAAGAAGTGTGGCAAATGAGAGTATAGGTAGCAAAACAAAGTCAAGACAAGTGTTCATGGGTGACTTAGGAGATGATTAGTGTCCTATGATGTGTTTGAGTGTTTTAGAAAGTGATTAGTGTCTTGCTAAGTGGCATAATATGGTAACTTAAGGTTTTTGGTATTTTTAGTCCCTAAACTTTTAGTTTAGGTGTTTTGACGATTCTAATCTCTTAATGAAACTTAGGAATGTTTCAAGGTATGTGATACTTAGATTTGTTCTAGTAATGACGCTAAGTTAAAATTATAATGTTCGTATTAACGAATATTTAGTACTAAAATTAAAGGCTCGACTTTTTTGCAGCGCTTAGAGTACAATTTGAACCTTCCAAGAATTTGTTCTTTTCCACGAATAATCGTACCTCACGTTTGTAGAATGCGGTCCTAATCATGCTCTATGTTCGAGGCGCATTATCGATGAATCCTAAGTCGACTGTATCCGCCTAACTTGTGACTAACGCGACATCTTCAGCCTCGGTCCAACGACATGCCATTTAAATAAAAAGGTTGATAGTATAAAAAAGGTTGAGAGTGTTAAAAAGTTGAGAGGATGGAGAAGTTTTGGTGGAATAAAATATGAGAGAGTGTATATATATAGGATGGATTATTTGAATTTGAAATAATTTTTTAATACTGGCATTGCATCATCGGTTAAATAGTAGAAAGAACAAGCAGGTTAGGCTCGTGAGTGCTCGCTATTGTGCTGGCGAGGCTACAACAGCGCCCCCCTCCCCTATGGCGCCCACGGTATGGGGGTGGGGGCACCATTGGGGTTTTTTTTAGCTTAGGTGGTATGGGGATAACGCCCCCATACCGAGCAGTCTTATAAAAATACTGTTTTTGGTCTTGATAGCATATAATATGTACACCACTTAGTTTTTTGCTCTAAGTTGAGTTACCTTAGCTTGAGTGTGATTTTTTGTGTTATCCCATGTATTATGTTAGAGTACACTATGTCTAACCGGGGCAATTTAAGGGTTGGATGAATTTAGAAAAGTGACTTTATACACGATATAAAGGAATATATGCAGATTTTTTTTTTCATCATCTTAACACCTCAAGAGGAAATCCACCATATATAAGATGCCTCCAACCGACTGGTTGAAGATCCAAATTCGGGACGAGTGTCTAGATAGAATGTGTGTGAGTTTGTAGTCAAGACAAATTATCTAATGATTAACATGTACCATTCCAATACACATCTCTAACATCATCATAGGTACACATTTTATGCTTCAATAAAAAGCCAAAAGAGACCAAACACGTTTCGTTGTGAACAAACTCATATAACAAGAAGTTAAATAACAATAAAACAAACAAGTCAATTATGGTATGGTTTGGCCTAATATTGACTTTAGTGGTCCACTGCTTGCTAGGCTGCCATGGAAACTAAAGCAACATGATTAAATGGCAGACATGTGGTCACTAAGCACATGCCATAGATTCCGTTCTACCACATGCTTTGTCACATCTCTTTTATTTCAACTCAAACCAATAATTTTACAACCACTCAAACCACACATGTAAATACAGCTATACCCGTTTGGGTTGGTCATCCAAATACACTAAAAAAAAAGAAGAAAAGAAAGAAACATAACCCGAATCAACAACATTAGCATAATCCAAACCACAAATCGAAAAACAAAAACAAGGGTGGTATGTCATGTTAGAATCAAATAAACTTGTTAATAATAAGATACTAACTAAAAATGATGATTTAGTTCACGGAAATTAGAGGGTTTGGTGACACTGAGGATGCTAAGGCCGTAGTACACTGAAGGTGGCGAGGGCAGGTGGTGAGGTGATCGTTCGTGAGGCCCGCAGCTTGCATGAAAGAGTGGATGACTGTCGGTCCCACTTGTCGGAATCCTCTCTTCACCATGTCTTTGCTTATGGCTTCGGCTTTTGATGTTTTTACAGGCATCTTGTGACTTGACTTGTATTGTGTCGTGATTGGTTTATGGTTCACAAATCCCCATATGTAGTTGTCAAATGACCCAAACGCCTTCTTGGTCTGTCATTAGATTAATTTAATATCAAATTGAGTTAATAATATCTCCAATTTATTCTTAATTAAAAAATTGATTAATCATTGTACCTCAAGAATAGATTTAGAGTTGTCAACGACACCGCGGACAAGACTAACTTCAATGCCATGTTCACTACTGATTGATTGTATTTTCTTCTCCGAATATTTTGACACGGTCTCTGCATCAAATCCCGAAAAACCTTCCCTGCAAATAATTATAAATCTCTGATTGTCAAACATTGTTATTTTATTTTGTTTTCACCACCAGACCAGGAACCAAACACCTATCCGGTCCGATTATTCCTAATTCCTCTTTAAACCAGTGTAGGGGTTGGGATCGAATTTCAATTTTTTTTTTCTTTCTAAATCTCATTTTCTGTATCAATTAGACCATCTCCAAAATGTAAGATCAAAATTTTTATAAAAAATTTTGCCAAATCATCTCACTATTAACTCTTTTTCTTCATCTAGTAAACTCACTACTCACAAACCTCATATTCTCTTCCCAAATGTTTGCACTTAGACAAGAAACTTTTCTACACTCTCTCTTCTCCAACACATCATATATGTCACAAGTACACTTTAAATGCATTGCAATTGGGATTGGTCTTAATATCTTACACACTATATTTTAGATAACTCTTAAAAAAAATTAAGAGTAAATTACTTTTTGAATCTCCGTGTTTTAGTTGTTTAACCATTTGAATCCAAAATCAAAAAGTTTAACGCCTTGAGTCCCTAACCGCTCATTTTATAACATTTTGAGTCCAACTTTTTAACACTTGAACTTTTATTTTGGACTCAGGTGGTTAAAACACAGAAACTCAAAACGTTATCAAATAAGCGCTTAGAGACTTGGAGCGTTAAACTTTTTGTTTTTAAACTTAAGTGGTTAAAGTTAATAAACACGGTTACTAAAAAAGTAATTTACTATATTTTAAACTTACCGATTCACGTAACATAAACTATATTTTATTTTAAATTAAGTATGTGTATATATTAAATTTTAATTTATTAATGACGTCACTCAATTCTTAGTAAGGACTTACCTAAATTGCTCCCTCTTCTTCAAAACAGAAGTCCAATCTGATCCAACTTGAGCACCAGTTAGCACCAATAATTCGAACAACAACCTTCACAACCACAATCAAACCCATAAACAAAAAGTCGATTTGGATCGAAAAAGGTAATAACCACAAGTTTCGGGGTGCTTACTTATCATCATGAGCAGGAACCCCCCATTCGTGGTCATGGTAAGCAACATAAATCGGATCTATCAAACAAAAACAGATTTCAGCAACAAAATTATATAACAGATTAATGAGAAGTTCGACCAAATCTGACCTGAATTGGCAGTTATAAAACTACAGCGTTTCTCCTCTCTAACACCAGCGAAAGTGTAGGATGTTAGGTTGCTGCAACTATCATATTTGGCGGATTTAGATCTACCATAATGAGCAATTCTCATCTTCCTCTGAACCTGCATCACAGCCACCTGCTCTCTCCTAGCAGCAGCAATGCTCCCAGGTATTGATGTAGATGAGTACTTCACCAGGCTGGTACTAGTGGCAGTATCTGCAGATGGATCACCAGTGACATTACACTTTTTATATTTCTTAACAGGAATAGCGAGTTTGGGGGTTGAGCATTTGGTAGGGAGTGGTAGTATGAGCTTGTCGGCGCAAGTATTCATGTCTCGTTTAACTGCGGGTTGTCGTGGTGATTTTAGCTTCGGGGAGAGTGGGGTTGGTTAGATTTGGTTGGAGATGGAATCATAGTAATGGATTTTGGGAGGGAGAGTGTCTTTTTGAGTGAACGTCGTTCCAAGAGCGGAGGAGAGCTTCGGTTGGGTGTGGCTGGCTGGAGGACGGGCCGGCCGTTGATGTCCGAGACGGCTGGATTTGATTGTACTAGTTTGGAGTCCGAAGAACACATGATTGATTGATGAATGCACAAGGTTGTGTGTATGTGCTAAAGGAAGGGTTTGCTATGGATGAGATGGTGTTTATTTATAGTCAAAAGTAACATGAGGATAGGGGTAGGGAGGGTGAATACATATAACTGTACCAACGTATATTATAATTATTATTTTTTATTTTTATTTTTTTTTATAGGTGAACTTCACAACAGACGGTTAATTCACACCTTCTAGTCGCAGGCACGTCACCCCACTCATTACCAAGGACTATGTTGTCTAAACTGGGTCCACGCCTTGGTCGAGTGTGGCTTGGCTATCCCGAGAAAATTTCTAGTCCCCTGCCACTTGACAGGAGTTGCACCCTCCACAAGAGTCGACCCTATTGTGAAAGTCAACTCTCTGGAGTAAATGCGCTGTAATAGAAAACTCGGGATGGCTCCCGGATTTCGAACTTGTTACCAAACCTCTACTTGTTCATTGCCATGACCACTGCGCTGTGAACCCAGGGTCTACCAACGTATATTATGCTGTCATGTTTTCTTACATGATTATATTTTGAATTAAATTCTTTTGAATGAGACTACATTATTTGTACACATTGTGGTTTTTACATATAAAAAACAACTAAACATTTGAGGATTGTAATGGGTCGTGTCGGGTGTGGTCAACCCTCACAAGATTGGATGGGTGCACCTTATCACCAAGACGGCTTAGAGGTTCCTCAACCGATACACACCTTTATCATCGTATATTGTTCATAATTTCCTGTTCCGATTTTTAGTACTCCACATCTCTCTTGCACTCACCTTAAAACATACTTCAAATATTCTATACTTTACTACATTTTTAACAATTTCATATTTTTTATAACACCTTCAACATTATGTCTTTTAAAACTATATAATATTAGTTTATCATCGTCGTCGCGTTGCGATAAATTTCTTTTGTTTTATTTTTTTTGTTTTTTAATATGTATTTACATGTATTTTAAAATCACTACGAGCTTGTTGCGCACGGAACCACAGACAAGAATAAAAAATAATGTAGAAAAAACACTAAAATTTAATTGAAAGAAAATCAATTAAAAAAGTTGTATGGGAATGATTTTGTTCGTATGAAACCCATGGTCAGAGATGAGCGAATGGTACTAGGCACCAGTACTAAATTTCCCGAACCGAAAGATCTTAAGTACAAATTCGGTACCGACTTTTGTCGTTCCTGATACCAGTTCGCTACCGATTTTTACATTCGTGTACTGGCACCGTAACCGGTATTTCGGTACCAGTACTGATTCGGTATCGGTTGGCACCGAGCTCATCCCTACCCCTTAAACTAAAAAAAAAAAAATCATTAAAAGTTGAAGAAAACCAACAAAAAAAAAATTTTACAATACCATTGTTTCCATACGGTACCCGTGATCAAAGATGAGGAAATGATACCCGGTAGCATTTATCCCAAACAGTGATAAAAAATCATTAAAGTTAGGAAAACTAATTATTAATACATATATAATGATAAAAGTGTTAAAAACTATATATATTATTATAACAATAGGAGAGAATAATGAAAAAACTATTTAAATGTGAGAAAACTAAAAATCTCACTCAAAACCACAAAATATGAGGGGGGAGATGAATGAGGGGCAAAGTTGAAAATAAAGTATTACTTCTTAAACATTTCTATCTTCTTCATATGTTATTATTTAAAAAAAAATTGCACCATAAGATCACAAATTTTCTTATTTTTCATTCGAGTATATATTTTCAACACAGACAAAAGATTTAACGTGTCGTCTTTTTTTCAATACTACTATTATAATATTGCACGTGTGCAACATAACATGTTATTTAGCCTTAAGGTTTAGGTTTTGGGATTAATTTAGCTTTTAGGATTAGGTATTTGGGGTGTTTAAGTTTCAAGTTTAGTTTTAAGGTGATGGGTTAGGTTTTTTGGGGGTGAGGGTTAGGTATTTCTTGGGAGGGGGGTTAGGTTTTTGGAAGAGGGGGTTAGGTTTTTTAGGAGGGGGTGAGGGTTTAAGTTTTTGGGAGAGGGGGTTAGGTTTTTTTTTTGGGGGGGGTTAGGGGGTTTAAGTTTACGGTTTAGTTGTAAGGTTTTTTAGGGGATGGGTGGAGGTTTAGTTTTTTTTTTGGTGGGGGGTGTGGGTTGGGGTTTAGGTTTTTCGTAATGTTGCACATGTATAAAAATAAATAGTAGTATTGAAAAAAGTACGACACCTTAAATCCTTTTTATATCATAAAATATGCTCGAATATACTCGAATGAAAGATAAAAAAAATTGTGATTTTAGGGGTGCTATTTTAAAAAAAATGTGATCTTAGGGCTGCAATTCTAAAAAAAATTAATAACATATGAAGAAGAGATAGATGTTTGAAAAATATATATATATTTTTTTAATTTTATCCCTTTTTCATTAAAGTCCCATTCTCTTACTTTTTATGGTTTTGATGGAGTTTTTTAGTTTTCTTATTAACATGAGTTTTTTCATTATCAGTCTCCTAAAAATGATAGTATTATTCATTAGTCTTGTTTATGTAATATATATCTAATTATTTTCAATTTCAATATGGTTAATGGACAAGAGATCAAATTTTTGTAATTTACAAGTTTCAACTCATATTGTACCCGTAACAAACCGACAAAATTTTCCATCGAATTTCACTTTTTAGCATCCATAAATCCACATATGTTTTTTATATCAAATTATGTGTTGGTTATTGTTTATAACTAATAAGTTATTAGTTAAAAGTAATCCATTATTATTAATTAAAACTAGTATAAGTTGGACTAGATAAAAGCAAAGATGTGGATGTGATGTTGGGGGTGGGGAAGTGGTAACATGGAGGGATCGGGGGTGTGCCATACTTCCTAGGCAACTTATCTTCTTTCTAACATGCCTTTTTGAGAATGACACTTCCCCAACAGCTTTACCTTTTTCATGTGCGTTGGTCATCAAATGATACAATTATCACTAAAAATTTATTTATAAGTTGTAATAAAAGGTTCAATTCATCATAATATTATGAACATTCTTGTTAGCATTTATGACTAATAATGTTTTAAACATATCCATAAAATGAAAATAATGTTATCTTCAAGCCATGTGATTATTTGTCCTTGAATAATTGATATGAAATAATACATCTATATACAATGTTTATCCTCTCTTGTCCTACAAAAGTTTTTGCTGTGTTCTTGAAGATAAGTATTTTACAAGGGGAGCGAATTTAAAAGCCAAATCTTAGGAATGCTTTGCTATTACATGCAAGCAGCAAGCTTGACTCAGTCTGTCACAACTAAATGTAATCCAAATTCTAATATGGCTTATGTAATCAAAATAAGCCAAATACAAGTCAATGGCTTTTCTATGTAGGAGTGATTTGTATACCATGCATAAACCACTAAGATACAATACAAATATACAATTATCTTATAGTATAACATCATCAAATGCCCGTCATTGTTCATTCATCAATCTTGACGGTGTATGGCTTAAATCGATGTTACTCACTACTGCTAACTTTTAAAAGGGGTATGTTCATTTCTTTCATCACATTCTTCGGTCTCTCTCCTCCTTCCTGAGGTTTCTAATCGTGTAAATCACATTTCATCTACATTGAATCGTATACATTTTCCTTTTACCATGTAAAAGTGCAATATATTATATTTCTCATCTCTTGGGTATTACTTCAATACCAAAGTAGCGAGGAGCCAAAAACACCCTTATGTGTGTGTGTGTGACCATAATTATGAAGCGCTGTGTGTAATGTAGTGTTTTGATGGCTTAATGTGAACTTCGCATAATCGCATGACAACGAGCTATTTGAGAGCTGACTTTGTATTATTAAGGGTCTATTCATCAACGTCAAGAACTTTCCGGTGAGCGCTCAGAAGCATTTGTGAGCTAATGTAATCTGAGTTGTGAGATAAATATTAACAAATTCTTGGTTGTGGTACAGCACACAAATGGATGATAAATATTCTTATGAAGTGCTTGTGTAAGTATCGCAAATGCCTTCTTCTCCAATCATATGCCTTTTTATCATTTTCGTTTAAGTTGGCAAAAGAGGTTGGATTTGATCCTGCTTCTTCGAGAGATTCCTTGTACGGTGTAGTAAAACATGTCCACAACTCCGTATTTTGACCAAGAACATACGTATGAAAACGACTTTTCCGAAGGAGAATCGTTCATATGATTCAACTTTAATGGACGGTTATTACTTCCAGTTTCAGTCTCGCTAATAAGAAGAGTCTGAATGCTTTGATTTTGATTTGCTACGCACGCCCATTGATTAGCGGTAATCATGGTCGTTTGCTGAGGCATTAATGATTTAACCTATGAGGTTGCGCAGTTAGATTGTGGTGGATCATACTTGAACTACACCCCCAATCCCAAGGATTTGTACCCATTTTACTTGATTGTTTATGATATCCGCTTAAAATTTAAAATTCCAAAGATTATCTTGAAATAAAAGCCTTCTGTTAAATTTCACAATTTTAAAAACCACGAAATATCAATCCCACGAAGCACTTGTCACGAAAAACCTATACCACGAACAACCTAGGGTATCACGAAATACCTAAGGTTCTTCGTATAGTGGGTTGTTCGCAGAAGAGTCTTTCGGGGGGGGGGGGGGTCTTTCGCAAAAGGGTTCCTCGTAGAGAGATGTTCGTGAATTGGTTGGTGAGAAGTTTCCTTTTATATCAGATTCTTGTTTCTGAATTTTAGAAAGTTTGTAGCTGGTTAACCAGATTTGGTTAAAAAACAAACATTTCAAAAACACCTTTTCAGTCAAATTTTAAGGTTCTATCAACACTCAAGGAATATTCCGGTGAGTTTTCCGATAAGTGCATCACCGAAAATATGTCGAACTAAACTTTGATAGAAAATTTGAGGAAAAACCATATCCTAACATGTCTCCATGTGTTTTAACAAGGTTTTTATAAAAATTTTCCGCAAACAACAAGTTTTAACTAAGTTTTAAACCACTTTTCTTGTAAAAACTTAAGTTTCTTGTTTTGAGTTCAAGAACACTTCCAGGAAGCTTCACAACTTGCTCAAACACAACACTATGCTTGGTTTTAAACAAGGAAGAGAGCCAAAGCTCTGATACCACTTGTAGGTCCACTTAGAGGATCAAGATAACCTACTTCCTTGTAATATAACACAAAAACGAGTGCGAAATCCACGTTAGTATGCAAACCAAGGCAAAGTAACACAAACACAATGTAACCAAAGATTCACTATCTTGATTAAAAGAAGAGAGCTAGTAGAAACACAAACACACAATGTTCATACAGACTCAGAGTATTCTTTCTGTGCTCTCTTATTGAAACTGTGTAGTGCATGTCTGTTTATATAGGCCCAACACCCAGTAACCTTACGAAGAAGGCTTATGGGCCATGAAGAACAGATAGGCCCACGAAGAAGGTGTTCTTCGTGGCCTACCCTACGAATAACCGAAGGAATCACGAAGAAGTGTTCTTTGTGAATGTACGAAGAAGTAGGTTCTTCGTTGGGAGGCTGTAAACAGACAACAGATTTCAATAACAGCAGAACAGCAAGAAACAAAACAACTACACTAACTGTATGCACACATGCAACTGTTTTACAACGCAAACAAACTAATTGTCGTACTAAATCAAGATAGGAGGATATCTTGATTTGGTCGACACAACCAAAACTATACAAACGCAGAAAATAAAGACCGTACAATTAAAGACGTAACCAAGAACAAGCGACAGACACAAAGGTGTATCAACACAACAGTATGGTCATTTGTTTTGGTGGCGATTGCTTCGACCCATTTAGATACATAATCTACCGCCACAAAATGTACAAATTCCTATGCGAATTCGGGAATGGACGCATGAAATTGATTCCCCACACATCAAAAATATCGACAATGAGAATCGGTTGCATGGGCATCTCATCCCGCTTGGAAATGCCCCTAACTTTTGAAACTCAACACAGTTTTTAGCAATGTTAAAAGCATCCTTAAAAGTAGTCGGCCGATAAAGACCACTATTGAGCACTTTATGCCCTGTTTTGTGACCACTAAAATGCCCCCCCACAAGCAAAAGAATGCAAGTGCATCAAGACACTCGGGATCTCATCATCAGGTATGCATCTCCTCATGACTTGATCTGGGCATGTCTTGAATAGATCTGGTTCTTCCCATGTGTAATATTTAATTTGTGAAAGGAAGTGCAATCTTCTCCTCCTATCCCAATGAGCCGGTAAATCAACTGCCACCAAATAGTTAATAATATTAGCAAACCAAGGTAATATTGAAACTTTTAGAATGTGCTCATCTGGGAAAGTTTCGTTAATCTCTACACGAGAAGAACCCTCTTCCACCAACAACCGGGATAAATGGTCTTCCACCACATTTTCACTACCCTTCTTATCCCATATCTCTAGGTCAGTCTCTTGTAGTAAAAGAACCCATCGGATTAACCGTGACTTTGCATCCTTCTTTTCCATGAGGTACCTTACAGCGATTGGTCAGAGTATACAATTACTTTATTACCCCAAATATAAGCCCAGAATTTATCCAATGCATATACCATCGCGAGTAGCTCTTTCTCGGTTGTTGTGTAATTCAATTGAGCATCCGAAAGAGTCTTACTCGCGTAGTATATAGCAACGGGTTTCTTTTCTACCCTTTGACCCAAAACGGCCCCCACCGCATAGTCACTTGCATCACACATGATTTCGAACGGTAAAGACCCATTCGGTGATTGCAAGATTGGGGCCTAAACCAACTTCTTTTTTAATACGTTAAAAGCATTTTGGCAATCCTTATTAAAGTCAAACGGTTGGTCTTTTAACAATAAGTTACATAAGGGTTTGGTTATATCACTAAACCCCTTTATAAACCGTCTCTAAAAACCCGCATGACCCAAAAACGATCTAATACCCTTAACACTCGTGGGATATGGCAAAGTAGAGATAACTTGTACTTTTGCCCGGTCAACCTCTATCCCATGACTCGACACCACATGTCCAAACACAATTCTCTCTTAAACCATAAAGTGGCTTTTCTCCTAACTCAAAACTAAATTTTTCTTGACACATCTTTTCAAAACCTTTTCGAGTTGGTCAAGGAAAACATCAAATGATGACCCAAAAATTGAGAAGTCATCCATGAAGATCTCTAATGACTCCCCCACCATATATGAAAAGATACTCATCATGCACCTTTGAAAGGTGGCAGGGGCATTACATAACCTAAACGACATTCGCCTAAATGTGAAGGTACCGTACGGGCAAGTAAACATGGTCTTAGCTTGATCTTCCAGATGGATAGCAATTTGATTATGCCCTGAATACCCATCCAAGAAACAATAATACTTTTGACCCACTAACATTTAAACAATTTGGTCAATGAAAGGTAAAGGGAAATGGTCTTTGGAAGTTGCATAATTCAACTTCCTATAGTTAATACAAATACGGCACCCGGTTACCAGCCGAGTGGCGACCTCTTCACCTGCGTCATTTGTGATGACTTGAATGCCCGCCTTCTTGGGAACATGTTGTGTAGGGCTCACCCATTGGCTATCAGAAATAGGGTATATGATACCCACATCTAGCCACTTTAGTACTTCCTTCTTGACAACTTCTTGCATATTTGGATGCAGTCTTCGTTGTGCGTCACGAGAAGGAGCAATACCATCTTCAGTGATGGTCTTATGCATCACCACGGAGGACTAATTCCCTTCAGATCTGCAATTGTCCACCCAATAATTGCTCTATTGGTGACCAACACTTCCATCAGCTTCCTCTCTTGCTCCCCAGTCAGATTTGATGCAATAATGACCGGTAGTGTGTTGCCTTCACCCACATAAGCATATTTCAGATGCTTGGGCAATACCTTTAATTCAACAGTTGGAGGCTTTACCTATAACAACTGTCGTAAAACGGGCCCTAAAACCCGCTCCATTTTGTAATCAAGTATAGGATCTTTTGTTTAGAATTTATGTTAATCGTTTAATGGATTTTGGCATACTAATAATATAAATAAATAATAAACATAAATAATATATATATATATTAATAATTCTAAAAGGATAGTAAATAGAAATTAAAATATATATGCTGACCGCGGGACTCGAACCCGGGTCGCATAGATATACACACACACAACACACCACTGCAGCACCCACTTCACATCTGAAATAATCTAATCAAATTTTCATTTATATTTTCGTTCCCTTTGAACTGGTTCAACATGCCGCCTAGCAATGGTTACGTATAATCCGGCAATCTTCAACATATGGCGTTTCTACGAAATTAAATGCAGAGACCGTTCTCAATCATGTTTATAGACGCAAAAACCGAGTCAACCACATTCAATTGTGATTGCTAACAACCCGCCATAACCGAAATTGACCGAAACTCCCGAAACCGAAGCTTAAATCGTGCACCCTTCTCATCTATAAATAGGGAGTTCTGGAGCCATTAGAATGCACACACACTCCCAAATCTTCTTGCAAATCTCTGTTCATCAGAACCCACGCCGGAATAATCTACCATCGCCGGAACTTCGCCGGAAAAATCGCAGAAACTTCTGTTTGGTATACATTTCATCCATTCTATTTCATTTTATTATCATCATTTTATAATCAGTAGAAACTTATAAGCGAATTGTTAAGCAAATCAAACTAATCGCAATTTCACATTTATGTTCAAATTAAAGAAGAAGAAGAACTGGAGTTCTTGTTTAAAAGAATTAAAAATAGTGTTTAAACCGGGTTAGACACACAGTCCAGTTGGTTGGACTGTATGCATATGAAGTCCAAGGTCCCGGGTTCGAACCGTGTTCATGTTCCGATTCACTGCATTAATGAAATCTTTTTATAAAACCCACTCATGAAGCTCAGCAGTGAGTATATAAAAGAAATAAAAATCCTTTATCCAATGGGTTAGACACACAGCCCAATTGGTCGGGTTGTGTGCACACACGAAGCAAAGGTCACGGGTTCAATACCGGTTACATGCACTGTCCCTATAATATACAAAACCTTTTTTAATTAATCAGAATATGGTTTGATCTAGTAAGTGTATAAATGTAATTAAAATCCTATATACTCTGGGTTAGACACACAGCCTAGTTGGCCGGGCTGCGTGCACGCAAACGAGAGGTCACGAGTTCGATCCCCACACGCTATCCGACCAGTTTATGCGATTTAGTCCGGTTTAATTCAGGAAAAAAACACATTTTTAATTAAACTAAACTTTTAATTATTTTTCCAAAAAAATTATATTATTTTTATATAACCAAATAATATTAGTGGCAAATAAGTTTAAGCGAATAATAATATAGTATTAAACACAATAAAAATTATCTAAATTATCTAATAAATTGTGTAAATAATAAGTTAAGTAAAAACATTAAATTCAACCCAACAGAATATATATTTTTATCTAAATTATTATGTGAATATTTAGGTTAGCTATTTTCGTCGTTTGGTATCTCAACCACTCAATCGTGCGCAATCTTCATTGAATCGTAATCTCACCCACTGTGAGTGAATTCTTACAACTCCCCTTTTTATTCATGTTTTTGGGGTGTATCATGTGTCGCTTTTGTTTATCTCACTAATTAAAACCTCGTGCTATTAACATTATGTGATCTAACGTGCTATGTAATATTGTTGTTTAATGTTATTTGTGTTTATATTTCTCATTACAGTCAAGCTCTCACATTAGGCCCGTTTGTTCCCCGTTACTTACGGGTGGAGCGTCGCGTTGCCTAATATATTAGATCGGCTCCGTTTGATTAAGCTTTGATCTCACAGCACATCGCTTATCGTGCTCACATGTACATTGCTAGTTGATTGTGTGGTTTGTGATTTAGATTACATACACTATGTTCTCTTATTTGGTTAATGCACATTTTTATAAAATACTAAACATATCTTTTGCTCAATGATAAAATGTATTCACTCGCCAATTTACGTTGACCCAAAACTCTACTTTTACACATGATACAGGTGAACATGTTTGAAGTGCGGATCACATAGGACATGGGCCTTAGAGGAAATAAACTGTTATTTGCAAGCTTTGTTTGGAACATTATTATGTTTATATGAATTATGTGTTGATTAGAATGCATTATTTAAATTTGAAATAATAAATATGAAACTTTTACAATAGTAAATGTGATGAGCTTTGATGAAAACCCAATCATGCCCCGACTACCTTATCCGCTGCGGGTCAGGGTGTGACACTACCAGCGAGGGCTTCAACTTGGTGTCAATCTTCTCAGGAAGACTTTCCACTTGGTGTGTCCAAAGTGGTCTTCCCTCTTTCACCACCATCACCTCCATCTTCTTTTCCTCTTCATCGATGCTCCGATTCGTTTCCGTTTGTAACCTGTCAAACATAAAACACTCCTCTATTGTGTTTTCCTCCTCAACACCTATGTCACAAAGAGGTATACACTTGTCAACAATGTCCACCATATAGCATTCGTCGTTAACTAGAGGATCTTTAATCCCGAAAATACATTTGACTGCAACCGACGGTTACCAAAAGTCATGTCGACTGTACCTGTTTTACAATTAATTTGGGCATTTGATGTTGCCAAAAATGGTCGACCGAGACTAACCGTTGGTTTCTTGGTTCGGTCCAAAGAAACGTAATCGAGTACTAGAAAATCCACCGGATAGTAAAAGTCCTCGACTTTGACAATTACGTTTATGACTATCCCACGGGGTAGCTTGGGAGTCAAGTCGGCTAGCACTACAGTGGTGTTTGCCGCTCGAAGTGGACCAAACTCATATTGGTCATATAGACTACCCGGTAGGATACTCACACGAGCTCCAAGATCCAAGAGTGCCCTTGTCATTTTAATTCTCCAACTTGAATGGAGATGATAGGCGCTCCTGGGTCTTGTAACTTAGATGGAAGTGAACCCGAAAGAATCGAACTCACATTTTTTGTTAAATCTAGTTTCTTTGGAAACTTGTGAGTCTGTTTCTAAGTGCACAAGTCCTTCAATGTGATATCCCGGGTTTTTCGGATAACTTACACGTGACACTTGTCGAATAATGTATATGCTAAGTATTAAACGTGCACGAGTTAAATAAATACGTGATGTGTGTTGTGTGATTGTGTTAGTTATAGAGTAAGTAGGGTAGATATGTACACGAACTGAACCGAAACGCGACACGAACCAGTTTTGATTCATTGTGACTCTAGGAGTTAACAAAGTTTAAACTTTGAACCCAAGTCTTCGGCCAAAAGAAAACAAGGAAAACCTAGACCTAAAGTTCTAACTACTCGGCCGAGAACAACCCAAACCAAAACCCATTGCATGCAACCCACGTCCTTGGCCGCGAGAACAACCCAAACAAAAACCCATTGCATGCAAAACCTAAAACTATCCGGCCACATGATCAAAACCCAAACCAAACCACCCAAGTCCCTTGCGGCCGCGTGCAAACCCAAACCGCAACCCTTCCCTTTTAACCCTTATCCCCTTTGCGCCTATATATACACACATGCATGAGGCTTTGATTTCACAAAAACAAAACACACAAAACCCTAGAGTTTCAACAGCCGTCGGCAGCCTTGCGATCGCAGAAAGCTTCCTTGTTCGCTTCTTCCTCTCGGTCGCAGCAGCAGCAATCATCGCCATCATCATCTCCTCGATCGCTAGCAACCTCGTTCTTCATCACCTTGATCTGATCAGCCCTTGTTATTCCATTCGGTCGCGAGATCAGCAGTTGATCAGTTCATCGATCACAAACAGTCTACTTCATCATCAATCTCTCGGCCGCAAGCACCCTTGAACACCGATCTCTTATAGTATTCACGGTTCGTGTACCTTATCATTAAAAATCTAGAATTTATCATATGTTGCTAGATCATATTCGAGTATATGTGTCTTGATTGTTGCTGTTCTCAGATTTGCATGATTGAATGAGATGGATGATTGTATAGTTTCGGATTGTTAATACTAGATTGAAAGTTGGAATGAGTTTGAAAGCTGAATATATAGGCTGTGTTTTGTTTGTAAAAACTAGAAGTAAGAACTAGGGTTTGCATGGATAGGTTATTAGTATTACTCTATGATTAGAAATCAGTTCTTGATCGCCTAGATTAATCGCATGAACGGGTTATACGAGTCTATAATAATGATATGCTGAAACAGTTGCTGAGTAATAGTTACAGCCGACTTCATCTGGCTGTAACTCGGTCATTAGTAGTCGAAAAACGGATTTTCTGATGTCTAGAACGTATAGATTTGAATAACGAATCTAATGGCGCTGGATTCATAATTTTCTGAAGTCGTTTGATATTTTTAAAGGGCCAAATAAGTTCAGTAACTAAAACTGTGAAAATCCTGAAATTTTGTTAGTTGATTATCAAGTTGGATTTTAAAATCAGTAGGAAGTTGAGTCATGGTTTTTGTACAGCAACTAGGTATGGAAATTTCCGGGCAACTCCAGCTGGAATTTTGTTAATTGGACGATCAGTGATTTTTAAATAAATTCTTCCGTGGACTGCAGTCAGAAAGCGGTAAATCTGACTGTAGCTTAGTATATTAATATTTATGGTTAACTGGTAAAGATTTAGGACTTGGAAAAATTATATAAATTTCTATGGTATAAATGTCACCTACTGTAAAAATATTGGAATTTTTGGAATGTTAGAACTATTTTATAAAAATCCTAGAAAACAGCTGAATTATAAGTGCTAAGCTGAAATTTGAGAACTTGTGATTGTGTGCACCAAATTGTGGCATGAATTGGTTTATGGTTATGATAAGTTGTTTTAATCACTAGGATCACATGAGGATACTTGCATGCCTGTTTGAGTGTTAGATATGTTGTTTGTGTGTATCACTTTGTGTGTAAATTACGTGTGGAATTTGTATTGGTGTTCACACACTAACTTGGAAATTAATTGGTTTGTTAGGACGCAACTAGCAGTCCCATCTCTTATAACTTCTTTTGCTACACTAACCGAGCAACAAAAGGTGAGTTCACGGCCCCTAACTTTATCCGGTTTTTAAACAACAGGGGGAGAAACATGTATACACTCTCAAACTCAAACTCTTTACGTTATACGAATTTAACGTCACATAACTACTCGGTAACTAAGTTAATGTTAATGTAATGTTATGGTCACTAAGCAGCTTTATCACTTAAGTCCTCGTCAATCTCTCGGATCGTTAGTATTGGGTTTAATAGCGGGGGAGTTATAAGTAGTACTACTGGGCCCGACAAGCCCCATCCGAGCTAGTCGCGCTAGCCAACCGGGTATGGTCAACGGGTGAATAATTCGGCCTAACCTCGCCATGGTCATGTGATAGGCCTGGCAAAACGGAGGCACAACAGTCAGCTTCGATCGCGAACTCTTACGTGACATAACTTTAGGCTAGCTACCTATATATATTAACATTGAACTTAATTACGAATCAACTGTATTATCCCGGGTTGGGGATAATGGAAACAACAACTTAATATTCCTGGTATGGAATATTGGAAACAACAACTTAATATTCCTGGTATGGAATATATGGAAGCAACAAATTATTATTCCGGGTTGGAATAATGGAACCAATACGTTATCCCGGGTTAGGGATAACGGAGAAAACAAACTATAACCGAACAAACGAATTTATGAAAACCTGTGAACTCACTCATCTTTAATGTTGACACTTGTTTCTTTACATGTTTCTCAGGACGCTAGGAGCTCTAGGTGCACACACATGCATTAAACAAGACATCTTTTATCGAGTCTTATTTCTTAATATTGTTTTGGGATTTTTCATTTGTTTTGGCGTTTGTGTTGGCGCCCGCTTCACTACTTATTTATGCTTCCGCTCAAACTTTAAAAACTGATGCTTCTGCTAAATATTGGTAATATAAAATCTACAACAAGTGATTTTGGAAAACGTATTATCAAATCATATAGAGTCGTTCGACGTACTAGTGTTTCAGATTCTGGTTTGTTCACACGCCTCGCGGTAAAACTCCGCAAGTGGAAATTGAGGGTGTGACAGATTGGTATCAGAGCCACTAGCTATAGAGAACCAGGTTTGCATTAGAAGTAGACCTAAACTATAGCTGATATCACGACACTAGACTTAGTCTGGCACCGAATTATTATATCTTGTTATGTAATATACCACAACTGTGTTTGGTAGATCATGCCTTCATAATAAGAAATGAAAACAACTCATAACTAACTACACGACCTAACAGGCCATGTCATCATCCTCATCGTCATCATCGTCCGACAGACTTACGCCACCAAGGGCACCAGGAAAGGCACCAATGGTGGAACCCATACCACCTTATGGCGTGGAGACACGCTCAGCGGCGAGGAAAAGGCTCGCTCTGGGGGAGGAGTCGTCGTTACGCCAACCATTGCTATACCGGTTGAACCGGTTAATCCTGTAGAAATAGGAATAGACATGCTTAGAATCCTGGTGCGTACACAACAAAAACAGTTAGAAAGAATGCAGGAAACCATCCTAGCACAAGGGTGGATAATTCGACAACTTACAGGTAAGATCGACTCGCTCGAGGAAGAGCATCGTACGAGCAAGATAGCTCGTAACACCATAGCCAGAGATCTGCGTGCTGAGCAGATAAGAGCCGACTGGCTTGAGGACAGAGTCCTGGAAAATAGTTGGAACATTCAGGAGCTACAAAACCAAGCACTTGCACCAGCACCGGCCCCTCCAGAGCCGGTAGAGGAGGATCCAGAAGAGGATCCAGAGGAGGACCCTGAGGAGGATCCAGAGGAGGATCCGGAGGAGGACCCAGCTGAAGAAGCTGGAAATGCCGCACAGGATGACGGCAACGACAGTGACGTGGGGGATGGAGATGTAGACGACTGACACGTCTCGTTTATTTTATTTGTTTTCCTTCAGTTTATTTATTTTTCCCACTTGTGTTTAAACTTGAGACTTTATAGTGAATTCGCATGTTTGATTTGCACTTTTGTAAGACGTTGAAATTTCAGTTAATCAAGTATTTCTTTGACTATTTAATATATTGAGTTGACGTAACTTAATAATTATTAAAGTACGAAGTAGGATAACTATATTGGATATATAGACTTATCGGGGTGTGTTTGTGTTGTGTTTCGAAGAGCTAAATGGCAACTGGAAGACGTGGAAACCTTAACTTGACTCCCGAAGAGCTAGCTGCCATGATTCAAGAGCACGTGAACGCAGCTTTAGCGGGTGTTCAGAACCAACCGGCAGGTAACCATTATTAAGTTTTCGAGTGAAAATCTAATAATGAGGCTAGTAAAATTCCTTGCTGACTCCCTGTTCTCTGTCAGCAGGAGGGGGCTTTAACCCCTACAAGATGTTCCTTGACGCAAAGCCAAGCAAATTCTCGGGGGCGGAAGGACCCATTGGGCTGGTCCGCTGGATCGAAAAATCAGAATCCGTTTTTGAAATGTGCAACTGCCTAGAGGCAAACAAGGTCAAATACGCAGCCTCAACACTGGAAGATGGGGCACTGACATGGTGGAATGCCCAAGTCCAAACACGTGGACTTATAGCTGCGAATGCAATGGCATGGGCTGAGTTCAAGGCCCTAATTAAAGAGGAGTACTTTCCACGAGACAGAGTGCAACAATTGGAGCAAGCTCTATGGAACCACAAGATGGTGGGATCGGAAATTGAAGCTTACACTACAAAACATCATGACTTAGTATTTCTGTGTCCCGATTTGGCCAACACGGTGGAGAAAAGACTCGAGTTCTATCTCGGGGGTCTGGTTCCGGAAATTCAGGGTATGGCAATGTCTAGTAACCCTGTAACTGAACATCAAGCAATCCGATTGGCTGACAAACTCACCGATAAGGCGGTGGAACAGAAGAAACTGCCAGCACGAGGTACAACTGAAGTTGCCCCGGACAACAAAAGAAAATTTGAAGACTCCACTGTTCGACAGTCTTCGTTATCTCATCCGCAGCAAGGGAACCAGAAACGGTTCAATCACTACAACAGCCATCGGGGTCATCAAAATCAGCCCTCACAACAACAACAACAACAACAACAACAACAACAACCCGAACGTAAGCGGCTATGCAGGTCGAAAGCCGCAGTGCAACCGCTGTAATCTCCACCATAACGGCCCTTGTCCGGAAACCGCTGCCAACGATGTGGCAAGGTGGGACATGCGGCAAAGGATTGTCGCGGAGAAATCATGTCCCGACAAAATCAAAATCAGCCCCAGGGTCAGCAGCAGGGTATAAACCGGGGATGCTATCAGTGTGGTAGTACTGCACACTTCAGAAGAGACTGCCCACAGTTGCGTAACAACAACAATAATGGTGGAAACAACCACAACCACAATAACCACAACAACAATAATAACAACAACAATGGGAACGGTGGCACAGGAGGTGCTAAAGGTCGCGCATTTACATTGGGCCGCGGAGAGGCCAGAAATGACTCGAACGTGGTCACCGGTAAGTTTCCCCTTAATGAACATTTTGCTTCTGTGCTTTTTGATACGAGTGCGGATAGGAGTTTTATATCTGAGTCTTTTAGGAAGAACCTAAATCTCACGCTTAAACCATTAGAGACCCCTTATGTTATAGAATTAGCCGATGGTAAATCTGTAGATGTGACCCAAATCGTATCCGACTGTCAACTCAAACTCGCGGGCCACACTTTTACCATTAATCTGATGACAACTACTCTGGGTAGTTTTGACGTGGTAGTCGGAATGGACTGGCTATCCAACGTCCGGGCTGAAGTTCTCTGCTTCGAAAAATCTATCCGTATTCCGCTCTCTAACGACGAAATCCTGACGGTACAAGGCGATAAGGCAAGCGCCGTCACCAACATCATCTCTTACATGCAAGCGCAGAAGTATCTTCGGAGAAAGAACTCCTTCGCTTTACTCGCACTAATTACCGAACAGCCTAAGGACGAGAAACGTATAGAAGACATCCCTGTCGTCCGTGATTTTTCCGATGTATTCCCAGAAGAACTACCTGGTCTTCCACCACATCGACAATTGGAGTTTGAAATCGAATTGGCAAGTAATGCAATTCCTATCGCCAAGGCTCCATACCGCCTAGCTCCAGCCGAGCTGCAGGAGCTATCTACCCAACTTCAGGAGCTATTAGAAAAAGGATTTATCCGACCAAGCGTTTCACCATGGGGAGCTCCAGTCCTGTTTGTCAAGAAGAAGGACGGGACTTTCGGCATGTGCATCGACTATAGGGAACTCAACAAGGTTACCGTCAAGAACCGATACCCGTTACCTCGCATCGACGATCTCTTCGACCAACTTCAAGGGTCAAGCTACTACTCTAAGATTGATTTACGGTCCGGTTACCACCAGCTACACGTCAGGGAGGAGGATATCGCCAAGACGGCATTTCGCACTCGGTATGGCCATTACGAGTTCTTGGTCATGCCCTTCGGTCTCACCAACGCACCTGCGGTATTCATGGATCTCATGAACCGCTTGTGTAAGCCATACCTCGACAAGTTTGTCATTGTGTTCATCGATGACATACTCATCTACTCCAAAAGTGAAGAAGAACATGCAGAACATCTACGATGACTGCTAGGGCTACTTCAACAGGAAAAACTATATGCCAAGTTTTCGAAATGTGATATCTGGATTCGGGAAGTTCAGTTTCTCGGGCACGTCGTGAATGAAAAGGGCATCCACGTAGACCCTACCAAGATTGAAGCCATCAAAAGCTGGGAAGCACCCAAGACACCGACGGAGATCCGCCAATTTTTGGGATTGGCTGGCTACTACAGACGTTTCATCGAGGGATTCTCAAAGATCGCACAACCGCTCACTACCCTCACCCAGAAAGGCATCAAGTATGCTTGGGGTGACAAGCAAGAAGCAGCATTTCAATTGCTGAAGCAGAAACTTTGCAGTGCACCCATTCTGTCCTTGCCGGAAGGGACAGATGACTTTGTAGTGTATTGTGATGCTTCCATTCAGGGATTGGGATGCGTACTCATGCAACGCGATAAGGTCATCGCGTATGCGTCGCGCCAACTGAAGGTTCACGAGAAAAACTATACGACGCATGACCTGGAATTGGGAGCAGTAGTGTTTGCACTTAAGATTTGGAGACACTACCTCTATGGAACAAAGTGCACAATCTTTACTGACCACAAAAGCCTCCAACACATCTTTGATCAGAAGGAGTTAAACATGCGACAGCGTCGCTGGGTCGAACTCTTGAACGATTATGAGTGTGCCATTCGATATCACCCGGGTAAAGCTAACGTGGTAGCTGATGCCCTCAGTAGGAAGGAACACTTGAAACCTCGTCGTGTACGAGCATTACAACTCACTATACATTCGGGGCTACCCGAACAAATACGCGACGCCCAGTTAGAAGCAGTTAAGGAGGAAAACATCAAAGCCGAATCAGTGGGAAAAATGGAGCGCGATTGGGAAGTAAAGCCCAATGGAGCCCGGTATTTTATGAATCGCATATGGGTACCTCTCTACGGAAATCTCAGAGAGCTAGTCATGGATGAAGCTCACAAATCTCGATACTCTGTCCATCCGGGTTCGGATAAGATGTATCAAGACCTTAAAGCTGCGTATCGGTGGCCCAACATGAAAGCCGATATAGCCACCTACGTGAGTAAATGTTTGACTTGTGCAAAAGTCAAGGTGGAGTACCAAAAGCCATCGGGGCTACTCCAACAACCTAAGATCCCAGTGTGGAAATGGGATCAGCTCTCAATGGATTTCATCACTAAACTCCCGCGAACCTCGGGTGGGTGCGATACCATCTGGGTGATCTTGGATCGTTTAACTAAGTCCGCACACTTCCTAGCTATTAAAGAAACAGATAAGATGGAGAAGTTGACTCGCATCTACATTAAGGAAGTAGTTTCTCGGCACGGTGTGCCAACGTCCATCATCTCAGACAGAGATGTCGCTTCACGTCAAACTTCTGGCAGTCACTCCAGAAAGCGTTAGGAACACGTCTGGATATGAGCACAGCTTATCACCCTCAGACTGATGGTCAAAGTGAAAGGACTATACAAACCTTGGAAGACATGCTTAGGGCATGTGTAGTGGACTTCGGAAATAGTTGGGAAACCCACCTGCCTCTAGTAGAATTCTCATATAACAACAGCTATCATACGAGTATCTCGGCAGCACCGTTTGAGGCATTATACGGCCGTAAATGTAGATCACCGGTCTGCTGGGCAGAGGTCGGTGACAGTCAACTCACAGGCACTTGAGGCTACCGAAAAGATTGTACAAATCAGAAACCGCATGGCGGCGGCACGAGATCGACAGAAAAGCTACGCTGATCAACGACGCAAACCGCTCGAATTTCAAGTAGGCGACCGCGTCCTACTAAAGGTGTCACCCTGGAAGGGTGTAATCCGCTTTGGAAAACGGGGCAAACTTAACCCACGGTACGTAGGCCCGTTTGAAATCTTGAAACGTATTGGACCCGTAGCTTATCAATTAGGCCTTCCTGCCGAACTCAGTGGAGTTCACAACGTATTTCACGTGTCAAATCTGAAGAAGTGTCTATCAGATGAAACTCTAGTCATTCCATTGGATGAGATCCAAGTGGATGAACGACTGCACTTTGTGGAACAGCCTATCGAGATCATGGATAGTGAGATCAAGACTCGAAGGCACAGCAAAATTCCGATCGTTAAGGTCCGTTGGGACTCTAAGCGTGGACCGGAGTTCACGTGGGAAAGAGAGGACCAAATGAAAAGCAAATACCCGCACCTCTTCGCAACTAAGCAGCAAACTAATGATACCAGTACCTAAATTTTCGGGACGAAAATTCTTTCAACATGGGGATGATGTGACAACCTGGAAACTTCTTATACTTTCGTGTACTATTGTGGACTAAATTCTAGTGCATGGCACTTGGGAACTTCTTGTAAACGAACTAACTCTTTGTGCGTGGCTCTCTGAACATGTACGCTACATGCTAAACCACGTTTACTCAATTTTCGGGACGAAATTTTTTCAACATGGGATAATGTGATATCCCGGGTTTTTCGGATAACTTACACGTGACACTTGTCGAATAATGTATATGCTAAGTATTAAACGTGCACGAGTTAAATAAATACGTGATGTATGTTGTGTGATTGTGTTAGTTATAGAGTAAGTAGGGTAGATATGTACACGAACTGAACCGAAACGCGACACGAACCAGTTTTGATTCATTGTGACTCTAGGAGTTAACAAAGTTTAAACTTTGAACCCAAGTCTTCGGCCAAAAGAAAACAAGGATCAAACCTAGACCTAAAGTTCTAACTACTCGGCCGAGAACAACCCAAACCGAAACCCATTGCATGCAACCCAAGTCCTTGGCCGCGAGAACAACCCAAACCAAAAACCCATTGCATGCAAAACCTAAAACTATCCGGCCACATGATCAAAACCCAAACCAAACCACCCAAGTCCCTTGCGGCCGCGTGCAAACCCAAACCGCAACCCTCCCTTTTAACCCTTATCCCCTTTGCGCCTATATATACACACATGCATGAGGCTTTGATTTCACAAAAACAAAACACACAAAACCCTAGAGTTTCAACAGCCGTCGGCAGCCTTGCGATCGCAGAAAGCTTCATTGTTCGCTTCTTCCTCTCGGTCGCAGCAGCAGCAATTATCGCCATCATCATCTCCTCGATCGCTAGCAACCTCGTTCTTCATCACCTTGATCTGATCAGCCCTTGTTATTCCATTCGGTCGCGAGATCAGCAGTTGATCAGTTCATCGATCACAAACAGTCTACTTCATCATCAATCTCTCGGCCGCAAGCACCCTTGAACACCGATCTCTTATAGTATTCACGGTTCGTGTACCTTATCATTAAAAATCTAGAGTTTATCATATGTTGCTAGATCATATTCGAGTATATGTGTCTTGATTGTTGCTGTTCTCAGATTTGCATGATTGAATGAGATGGATGATTGTATAGTTTCGGATTGTTAATACTAGATTGAAAGTTGGAATGAGTTTGAAAGCTGAATATATAGGCTGTGTTTTGTTTGTAAAAACTAGAAGTAAGAACTAGGGTTTGCATGGATAGGTTATTAGTATTACTCTATGATTAGAAATCAGTTCTTGATCGCCTAGATTAATCGCATGAACGGGTTATACGAGTCTATAATAATGATATGCTGAAACAGTTGCTGAGTAATAGTTACAGCCGACTTCATCTGGCTGTAACTCGGTCATTAGTAGTCGAAAAACGGATTTTCTGATGTCTAGAACGTATAGATTTGAATAACGAATCTAATGGCGCTAGATTCATAATTTTCTGAAGTCGTTTGATATTTTTAAAGGGCCAAATAAGTTCAGTAACTAAAACTGTGAAAATCCTGAAATTTTGTTAGTTGATTATCAAGTTGGATTTTAAAATCAGTAGGAAGTTGAGTCATGGTTTTTGTACAGCAACTAGGTATTGAAATTTCCGGGCAACTCCAGCTGGAATTTTGTTAATTGGACGATCAGTTATTTTTAAATAAATTCTTCCGTGGACTGCAGTCAGAAAGCGGTAAATCTGACTGCAGTCTAGTTTATTAATATTTATGGTTAACTGGTAAAGATTTAGGACTTGGAAAAATTATATAAATTTCTATGGTATAAATGTCACCTACTGTAAAAATATTGGAATTTTTGGAATGTTAGAACTATTTTATAAAAATCCTAGAAAACAGCTGAATTATAAGTGCTAAGCTGAAATTTGAGAACTTGTGATTGTGTGCACCAAATTGTGGCATGAATTGGTTTATGGTTATGATAAGTTGTTTTAATCACTAGGATCACATGAGGATACTTGCATGCCTGTTTGAGTGTTAGATATGTTGTTTGTGTGTATCACTTTGTGTGTAAATTACGTGTGGAATTTGTATTGGTGTTCACACACTAACTTGGAAATTAATTGGTTTGTTAGGACGCAACTAGCAGTCCCATCTCTTATAACTTCTTTTGCTACACTAACCGAGCAACAAAAGGTGAGTTCACGGCCCCTAACTTTATCCGGTTTTTAAACAACAGGGGGATAAACATGTATACACTCTCAAACTCAAACTCTTTACGTTATACGAATTTAACGTCACATAACTACTCGGTAACTAAGTTAATGTTAATGTAATGTTATGGTCACTAAGCAGCTTTATCACTTAAGTCCTCGTCAATCTCTCGGTTTCGTTAGTATTGGGTTTAATAGCGGGGGAGTTATAAGTAGTACTACTGGGCCCGACAAGCCCCATCCGAGCTAGTCGCGCTAGCCGACCGGGTATGGTCAACGGGTGAATAATTCGGCCTAACCTCGCCATGGTCATGTGATAGGCCTGGCAAAACGGAGGCACAACAGTCAGCTTTGATCGCGAACTCTTACGTGACATAACTTTAGGCTAGCTACCTATATATATTAACATTGAACTTAATTACGAATCAACTGTATTATCCCGGGTTGGGGATAATGGAAACAACAACTTAATATTCCTGGTATGGAATATTGGAAACAACAACTTAATATTCCTGGTATGGAATATTGGAAACAACAACTTAATATTCCGGGTTCGGAATATTGGAAGCAACAAATTATTATTCCGGGTTGGAATAATGGAACCAATACGTTATCCCGGGTTAGGGATAACGGAGAAAACAAACTATAACCGAACAAACGAATTTATGAAAACCTGTGAACTCACTCATCTTTAATGTTGACACTTGTTTCTTTACATGTTTCTCAGGACGCTAGGAGCTCTAGGTGCACGCACATGCATTGAACAAGACATCTTTTATCGAGTCTTATTTCTTAATATTGTTTTGGGATTTTTCATTTGTTTTGGCGTTTGTGTTGGCGCCCGCTTCACTACTTATTTATGCTTCCGCTCAAACTTTAAAAACTGATGCTTCTGCTAAATATTGGTAATATAAAATCTACAACAAGTGATTTTGGAAAGCGTATTATAAAATCATATAGAGTCGTTCGACGTACTAGTATTTCAGATTCTGGTTTGTTCACACGCCTCGCGGTAAAACTCCGCAAGTGGAAATTGAGGGTGTGACATTCAAGTACTTAGGATATGAAGGCACTTGTTTTATGGCATCCAACAGTGGTAAATTTATTTTAACTTGTTTAAAAATTTCCCACATTTCTTCTTGATGGGGACCCTGCTTGTTTACCACTTTTTTGGATGGCCCCAACAAATCTTCGGGATAAGGAGAGGCATTAACCTCCACACCCTTTTCCTTAGCCTTTGGTGTCACACCCCAACCCGCAGTGGAAATGGTGATCGGGGCATGATTGGGTTTTCATCAAAGCTCATGACATTTACTATAAAGTTTCATATTTATTATTTCTCTTTAAAGAAGAAGTTACAATAATCATACAACACAACATGTTCAAATACACTTTCATTCAAATTACAAACTAGGGTACAATTACAAAAGACAACAAAACTAAAAGTTTATTCCAAGGCATTAACTTGTTTATTCTTCTAGGCCATCCTATGTGTTTCTTTTCTCAACCGGATCACCTGTATCATGTGTAAAAATAGGGTTTGGGTCAACAAAAAGTTGGCGAGTGAATCTTATTTAAACATTTGAAAGGATTAGTTATGTTGGTTATTCGAATAAAATTGTGCATAACCAAATATGAATAAACGTAAATGTAAGTTTAATCACAAAACACATAATATTAATTAATACACACGCACACACCAAATGAATGATTTGAGGCACGCGATATTCAACTCGTCTCCCACGAGGAACTGATGGGCCTAATGAATGATTTTGAGGCATGCCATGTTCAACTCGTCTCCCACGAGGAACTGATGGGCCTAATGAATGTTTTGCACGCAACTTGACAAAATGTAAACACGTATTACAACAAACAATATTTACATCATAAGTTTAGGTCATATAATGGTAATAGCACAAGTTTGATTAAATGTAATAATTATAGCGACACATGATACACCCCAAAACATGAATAAAAAGGGGGATTTGTAAGAATTCACTCACATTGGGTGCGTTCTTTTGATGATGTTGGATGCGCACGAGTTTTGGGATTTGATCGACGAGGAAAACTAACCTAAAATAATAACGAAATGGTTCGGTAAATAAATGGATTTTATTTGAGACTAATATTTTTAATTAACAAGCTTAATAGGATTTTTAGATTTATTTTTGTGAGTTTAAGGCCATTTCCTAACTTTAAAAATATTATTTTTAAGTATTTTTAATTGATTTTTAAATTAAATAAATAAAAAAGAAAATAAAAATTTTGACTTTTTGACCGTTGACCGGCCGTTGACCGTTGACCGGACCGTTGACCGGTCGGACTGTGGAAATGTTGTGCGCTGAGTGAGGTTCGAACTCGTGACCTCTCATATATGTGCACGCAGCTCTACCAACTGAGCTACGTGTCTATCCCGAAATAATCTTGTTTTTAATTATATATATATACTGATTAGAATATTTCAGAAATTAATTTATTTAAAAAGGGTTTTAACTGATCGAACCGGGTGCGCAGGATGTGTTTCGAACCCGTGACATGGGGTTTAACTTTGCACACAGTCCACCGCTGGACTATGTGTCTAACCTGGTTAAAATACTGATTTTAATTATATTTATGTATTATATGTTTTGTTTTATATTAACGTTATAAAAATGCTCGGTTAATATAAAGGATTCAGCATTATGTATGGGACTCGAACTCGGTATCTTTGCGTTTCAAATGCACACAGTCCACCACTGGACTGGACTGGGTGTCTAACCCGATACAAATCCCATTTTAATTATACTTATAAACTTTTTGAACTTCATCTCTTTCCTTGAATCGAACATAGAATGAATCCGACTGTTGACAATTTTGATTACTGGTTTACCACTAACGGAATTAAACATGAACATAGGAAGGTTTTAAAGATTCTACCCACTGGAAGATAGAACCTTGATGATCCCGGTGACCAACTCCGGCGAGTTCCAATTTTTCCGGCGACAGCAGACAAATTCCGGCGAACAGGAAAGTTGATCAGAGAGTTTTTGAGTGAGTGTGGGTGACTTCTGTCTGAGCTCTAGAAGTCCTATTTTAGAGTGGGGCAATAAGGGAATGGATTCTTGGGTTTTCCGGCGAGTAACTGAGGATTCCGGCGACTTGCAGGTTGAACAGAGAGTTGAGCAGAAGGTTCGAGAGCAGTTTGGGTAATGTTTTGAGATAGAATGCGAGTGAAATTGAGATGAGATGCATCGATATTTATAGTGCCCAATATCAACACATGATTTCGGTTTCAAAATTTCGGTCAAGATGAAATTGTCTAACTGATTGCATAACCGATTGGGGATTGTTGACTCCTTGATTGAGTCTATCGGTTACATTCGAGATTTGACGAGGAAAATCCGGTTTCTTGATGATAGCCGGTGACTTAGCGCGGCTGATTCTGGTTTGAATCCGGATCTCATCTTAAGTATTATTTGTTTTCGTAATATTCACAAAAAGGCAAGTGGCGGAGCGGTGTGTTGGTTGTTTGTTGGACCGGCTGACCCGGGTTCGAAACACGGCAGCCTCATTTATTTTTTTATTCTCTTATTTTTATAAATTTTCAATTATAGATTTTAAATTCTAATATATTTATTAATTATGTATTGTTTAAAATTTTTTTGGGCATTAAATAAGCAACGAAAATTTTTAACTGGTTATTCGATTAATAAACAAAGCGGGTTTTGGAAACCCGTTTTTCGACGGATGTTACATTTGGGACAGGGACGGTCAGAACAGGTGTATTTTTATCATTTTTCAAAACATTTTCTTTTGGTCCCGTTTGACCGTCAACAACCTCATCATCACTAACCTCTTCCACTACCCCTTCAACAAACTGAGGTGGTGGTGACACAACGCTGGTAACTATGACTCGACCACTACGTAAAGAAATTTTATTTATTGGTACCTCACGTGTGTTCTTCGAGTTAGACCCTTGATAGGGTTCACCATGGTGTCACTCGGCAATCTTCCGCCACTTCTTTGCATCTGTGTCATCTCCCCCGTAAGTTGACCCACTTGCTTTTCCAAAGCCTTATGCGATTTGTCATGTACCACGAACTCCTTCTTCATTTCCAACTTTATCTCTTGATTCGAAGTTGTGATGACATTCATAATTGCATCCAATTTAGAACTCAAGGAATCTTCACCACCCATTTGAGGGTTTGAGTTACCACCTCCGTTACGCCTTGGTTGTAGCCCCGTTGGTAATTACCTTCACGATTTTGATAGCCTTGGCCACTTCCTTGGTTATAATTTCTTTGGTAACCGCCCGAGTTACCACTTTGGCGGTTTTGGTACGTCGATCCGCCTTGACCACCACCTTGATTTCCCGATTGGAAATTCAGGTTCATTTGATTTGAAGCATTACCATACCGAAAATTGGGATGATTTCTCAAACACGGATGGTAAGTGTTGGAGTTCATGTCAAACTGTTTTCTCTCTCTATACACTTGGCTCACCTCTTCGATAGTGTGTGCCATACTAACTTGGCACTCCTCGGTCCTATGACCTTATCTCCACAATCTTCACAAACCGCAAATTGAACCGCTCCAACATATTTTTTCTTCATACGGGCCAATTCCTGTTCTAAGGTAGCAATTTGATCTTTAGCACTTGAATCAAGGTAAGGAAGAGATCGGGAAATGGGATGCTTTTTAGCTCGATCCGCCATTGCAACCACCTTGAATTCTTGCTCATTCTTTTCAAGAAGTCCCAATCATCCTCTTCATGGTTGTTCAACAAGGTGTCGTTACTTGCCGATTGCAAGTACTTATGGTCATCGGCATCCAACCCTCTCACAAAACACTTCAATAATTCCCACCTTGGTATTTGATGATGTGGGCATTTTCGAACCAACTCTTAGAAACGTGTCAACGCTTCATGTAGCAACTCTCCCAAATATTGTCTAAACGACCGAATTTCATCCCTTACATCATCAGTCTTCGCAATTGAATAGTATTCATCCAGAAAAACTTGTTGCATCTCCGCCCAACTATGAATACTATTCGCCAGAAGTGTGAGGAACCATTGCTTGGCTTTATCTTTCAAGGAGAATTGAAAGAGTCTCAGCTTCACCTCTTCAATCTCAAAGTTATGGCCCCCAATTGTGCCACATATGGCCGAAAATTCCGCCAAGTGAGTGTATGGTTCGTCATTAGCCCTACCATTGAAATGAGGTAGGATGTTGATGTAATTAGGTTTGCACTCGAATGACCTTCTCCCTCGAGGCGTTGGCACAATTGGTGAGTCATTTTTAGTGACCACCGGTCTAAATCGTCCATTAACACCTCTTGGCCTTGTTGTTGTTGACGACGTAGACCATTAACTTCTTGATTGATCGGCCGATTATTACCTCTTTGATCACCACCCAATCACCGCCTTGATTACCGCCACCCACGAATTGTGGAATCTGGTTTCGGTTGACATTTTCATTGTAATTGTAATTCCCATCATTCCGGTTCCTTTGGTTGTTTCGTGGTTGACGATTGTTGTCGTACCCATCGTTTCGATCATAATCGTAACATAACCTTCGTTTTCCATACTAAATTGGTGTTTGGATAGCCAAAATGTTCATATGATTCCCTCCATCGTCCGAGTATTCCGAATGAACACTCACATCATCCGTTGATAGATAACCGGGAACGCTATATGCTGCATCGTCAGGAATATTGTTCCTCAAATCATCAAGATTGAGAAACCGGGCTTCGTTCGTGGGAATGCCATGATTTTGGTTAACTCAACGATTGGCGTTAACATTTTTGGTTATTGAGATTGGGTGGTAATGGGTTTTGTCGGTTTTGGTTTTGAGGTGGAGGTGTGGGTGTACGTTGGCTATTGGTTTTGGTTTCGGCCACGATTTTGGAATGGTGGTGTTGGTGGTCTCGAATTGTTTCCACCCCCCGATTGGTTATTTTGAACATTTTGGTTTTGGGGTTGGTAATCATGGTATTGGTGTTGGTTGTTGGGTTGGTTGGAGTTTTAGTTATACATTGGAATGGGTCCAAAGGATGGTGTAGGTGGTGAATTGGTATTGGGTGGATTAGAGACAAGAGTTGCCTCTAATCAGTTCGCTAGGTTCATTCTAACGACCCGCTCGATCTCCGGCTCGAACACCAACGGTGAGGTTCTCCCGGAGTTCCGTGTATGCATGCACTACCTGCAACCTGCACAAGTAACACACCAGTGTAACACAAAAGCAGAAACGATAATAAGAAACACAAACACTTAAACAGTTAATCGTAAAATCAAACAAATCCAAACGCAAAGCGCACGAACTCCTCGGCAACGACGCCAAAATTTGATCGGAGTGTCGTGCCCCGGTCAAAGATAATATTTATAATCCCAAATTACCCTTAATAATGTGTTAGTGGTAGTAAGGGGTCGAACCACCCAAAGAGTTTATGGTTTGCGATGGATGCGATTGATTTTAACGGTTGTCACAATTTATGAAGCTTGCTATGTTGTTTAATTGAAATGATTATTTGATTGAAAGAGATGTCGGATTTAACCAACATGTTTGGTTGCAATTATTAGACTACAAAAACTTTAACAATTGAGATTTTCACGAAAACTTGATTGAATGGTTGTAAACAATACTTTAGAACAAGGTTCACACCTGGTTCTACAATTGTAGGACCTAGGGTTACTACACGTTTTAACTTGGTTTAATTGAATTAGTTATTAACAGTTTTAGAATCACACGGCTTAGATGTCAATTGCTATCAACGTTATAGACAACGGACCGCAATCACTTCGTTACCTTGGACAAATAAATCCTATCAAAAGACAAGGCATAAATACGCGTATTCATTTCACGAAGTCAAATTTCATAACTCACTCAACAATTTGTAAATTCAATACAAACGCAAGACAATTATCCAATGATTCAAATGCAATTCAATTAGTCACAAACCAAATACTAAACAAGTAGCAAACCCTAGAAATCCTTACAAAAGTTTACATCGGGGCGAAACCCGAAGAGCTAGCCCCTCATGGTGAACAGAACACGATCGCCGGATAATGAGAGCTTGAACATTGACAACTTGAAGCTTGATGATGAAGATGGATGGTGCTTAGGGTTTAGGATGGATGGTGATGATGAACGAATTGAAGTTTAGAGGATGGTGATGATGGAATTGGATTAGGGTTAGGAATGATTGATGATTGATTCAGTTAGTGATGGATGGAACGGATGGATTTGAATTGAAGAATATGGTGTTCTTGGATCCAAGAAGTGATTTCAAACTCCCAATTTGCATAACTCCTCGAAAATGGGTCAAAAACAGTGATATAACCCATCCCAAACATTAAACAAGAAAATTTCCCGTCTGACATGAGGAGAGGGCGTCGCAGACGGCCTATGGTTATTCCAAATTCTTCCCACAGCTTAATCCACTGCCTACGGAGATTTTTGGCCGACGGATCATCTGAGAGGCGTTGCCGATGGCCCAGTAGGGCGTCGGCGACGATGCCTGTTTTGGCCATTTCTCACACCGAGTTGACCCATTTTCCGTCCCGGTGCTCCATAAAGCTCCCGAATAGCTCCTTAAACTCCATTAGACCTGCAAAACACATTTCCAATTAAAAGTAGGCCATTCGAAACTAAAAGTTATGTAAAAACATAAACTTAAACATAATCGAAGACCAGTTTTCGACCATGCATCAGACGCCTTGACATTTTCACCGACAGTTGGAGTGTTACATTTCTTAACCTGTGTTAAGAGTGATAAGTGCTCTTTATCCCATTTGTATAGTGATTAAACACTAGAACTTAGGAGTGACTTTCATTTGCTAATAAAATTATTGGAAGTTTTGACAATAACATTGAGGTAAAACCAAATAATAATGTCACAATGACAAAGTGGAGTACACTAAGGTCTTATGGAATCTAAGTAGTCTTAGAAGTATATGTCAAATGGTTAAACTCATAATGTTGTTAGATTTCTGGTAGTAAGCATACCAAAGGCAAAATAGATATGTATACACCTTGAAGAGAAAAAGGTGTCACACCAAAGACAACTTTATAATTAGATCCACGGTGAGATATGAAGTTTTAGTATTAGGAGTTGGCCTACACAAGAAATACCTGCAAGTCCAAAACATGTTTAAACAACTGATCTCAAATTGGAATTATCGTTACTAAATTTAAGAACTTAAAGACAATGTTTAGATTCGAAAACTAGAGCATTGATAATAGATTAAGTTGTTGAATAATACTAAAGCTCATGAAAGAAGAAATATCAAGAAAACTAACCTAGTTGACTAGGCTCAATATGAAAAACAACTTATATAACCTAAGAGGGTCATGGCGACGTATCTCAAAATATAAAATGGAGTTACTGTATTCTCTAGTCCATTCAAATCACGCTAACCATGATCTTTTAATAGTAAATTACAAGTTTTGTCCTTTATCTATATCATATATACCATTTTGCAGGCAGCGTCTCTTGGCGCAAAACTTGACAGTTATGTACTTAATGTCCTTTGAGCCTAACTCGGTTAAATTTTTTGAAGTATGGTCAGCTAAGGGTATTTTAGTCTTTTTACCCCATTTATTTAATATCATTTTAAATATTAAAACAAAATAATTTAAATTATTTTTATTATAACTATATATATATATATATATATATATAATATATATATATATATATATATATATATATTTGAAATCAACAACCACCTATCACCACCACCCTCTGATAGTCCAGGAACCGGCAGGATTAGACGGAAGTTTAGGTAGAATAGAACTAATTTGGTAGAATGTTATTAAGAACGGAGTAAAAGTAGAAGTCAAATGATTCCATTTATACTGAAAGAGTATACATATTTACAAACTGGAGAAATTAAAAATTTCTACAACATTTCCCATATGGGAACTCCAAAACTTATCAAACTATGAACACCCGACACTATATATAGATTTTCTACGCTCGTGCGAACTAGAGCACATTTACCTTCGTACGAAGTAGTTACCTTCATAAGAAGTAACTACCTTCATACGGAGTGACTACTTCGTACGAAGTAACATATAGATACCTCTCTCGTTTGCTCTTAAGTCATACGTTCGTATCTTATCTATAAATATTCAACACACACTCTATCTAGCCTATTCGCACAGTGGCGGACACACGGAACATGCACCAACACCCTCCACTTCCACCTCCACCACCATCACCACCACCACCACCAACACCCTCCACCGCCACCACCACTCTTTAGCATCTACAACCACCATCACCACCACTTTCCATTACCATATCCAAATCAACTCACTAACCTAAAACCCCAAAAATTCCCAGAACCATAAATCCTCAAAACCCCAAAAATCCAACAGTTTAAAATGAATCATCACCAGCATAAATTATTCAAGCCTAAATTCACAAAAAGAAATTTACTTCTATTTAAAAAACCAATATGGAATAGCAAAGAACGGCTCGGGGAATGAACGAATTAAAATCGATTCACATGCTCCTTTAAAATGCGAACCACACAAAAAATATAGGTTCAATCATAGTATAATCGGTCACCATCCACAACCCACCACCACTCCAACCACCACCATCTACAATTGCCCCTAACACCACTTTCACCACCACGAAACCACCCTCACCATCCACAACCCAGTACAACATCCACCATCACAAACCCACCACCACATCCACCTTCACCATCCACAACATGCCACCACATCCACCATTCACCGCCGCTAACCCACCTTCACCATCCACACCCTATCGTCTCCACCATCTTTGATCAGATCTATGAAGGTTAAGCGTGTGATACAGAGAGAAGAGAGAGAGAGAGAAATATAGAGAGGGGGAAGAGAGAGAGAGAGAGTGTGTGTGTGTGTGTGAAGAGTTGTTTTATATTTATAAATCTATTGTATTTTTTACACATTAGTCCCTTAATATAAGTTTCTTTACACAACAGTCCCTAAGGAATGAAATAACAAGAATGCCCTCATGTGCAAGGCACATGGCCATATTTAACCAAAAAATTTAACTGGGTTAGGCTCAAAGGATATAGCGTGCAAGATTTTGAAACATTAAGTACATAACTCATCAAGTTTTGTGCCAAAGGAAACTGCCTGCAAAAATGGTATATATATAAAGGACAAAACTTTTAATTTTCTTCTTTTAAATGATTTTTGAGAACCACTTATCTATTGTAGGGCTCTTGTTGAACCAAACAAATATTCCAAGACCATAATGAACACAAGTATGAGGGGTTGACCAAGACAATTTAAGTCTTGTATGAATGTGTATTGTTGCTTACAAGATCATCCATCAGTTCAAAGACACTATGCTTTCCTAACAACTAATAAACAAAGTATGTTGTAAAAGGAAGTTACAAAGCGTAACACCTAAATGTCCTATGTATGATTTAGTTTTTTTATATTAATTTGTTGTATATTATATTCGATTTTCGTTCCCATGGGGCATTGTCGGAAAATTTAGAAAAATGATACCGATTTCAATAATTTTAGACAAAAAATATATAAGTAATTATTATTAATACAATTATTAGTTGATGAGTTGACGTTCTACTTGTTGAGATCCTTGTGACGAACTAAGGCGTGTCCAAAATGAAGTTAAAATGGGTAAGATATTAATGCTTAAAGCGATGTGTTTAGAATGGAAATGTTGTGAGAATTGGGTTGAAATTTATCCCAAATAGAAGTACGGTGAAGCCTCACATGGGTATATAAGTGAGAATCTTCATTGGATATTGCTTTCTTAGCAAAGCAGTGAGGAGTAAAAGGGCATAAGTGTGGTATTTTTGATGCCATTTTGCACTTGAAGGTTTTCTTTTGATTCGATTATAAAAGAAATGGCCTAACTCAGATGAAATAAGCTGAAACATGCATAACCTTGAGTGACTTTGTACATGCATAAACCTTGAGGGATTTTGTATACTCTCAAGTATACTAGTACACAACAGTAGCTTATAAAATAACTTGTACAAAATTCTACATACCCTTTTCGTGAGTTAATTTGGACTCGGTTATCATCCCTACAAGTTCAACTGCTTCTTGATGTTGTACCATGCGTAACAATTTCGTGATAGGGAAATAAAATTGTTTTTAAGGGAACGGAATCAAACACATGGCCTCGGCTAAACACTAACGTTTTGGTTGGTTCAATCTTAGTTGCCGAAGAACAATGTTGAAAGCATTGTTTTGAAGACTTATTATTTGTTAAATATGTATTTTGGTATTATTTATAATGTTTTGTAAATAGTTGTGTACTATAGGTTCTCTAAAAAACAAAGAGAGCATCGTTATGTTTTTAAATGAAAATAACTCGGTTTTGATTTATCTATATAATTCAAATAGTATTACCAATTTAGTTGTTGTTATCATTTGTTTTGTAAACAGTTGTGTACTACAGGTTCCTTCACAAATAAAGAGAGCATCGTTATTATACTTGTAAATGAAAATAACTCGTTTGAATAGTCTATATAATTCAAATATTTTGTTGCTGTTGTTATTATTCATTTTTAAGGTATATCATTTAGCAAAGTTATCTTCACTATTAGAAAATTGATTATCACCAATGGAACATCGCACACAGAAACCACAACTTAAAAAAAGATATGTAAACATTTGTCGTTGACTATGACATAAAGAGCAAAAGACCTGCATCAACAAATATTAACCGACAAATTATTAGAGGGTAAGACTAACGAATTACGAAGGGATTACCGAACATATAAGATTTCGGGTGAGATTTTACTAAGCCATTTTGTTGTTATTGACTTAAATATTGCGGCAGGTAAACTTGTTTAATTTGTTGGCCTTATTATTTATAAATACTCGTGCCAAATTTCATATTCTTGCCATGTACTCGTTATCAATATGCGTTCTTGATATATTATATGGTTTATATATAACTTTCCGTTGAGAGCTTATAACCACTCATGGTTGATTAATGGGGCAGGGATGGAGATGAAGATATGTTATGTCATGTGGAAGGATGGCTCATCAATACTACTATTGTTATTTTTTTAGTGTAGGGCCCCAAACTCGGAAGATCTTACAGTTGGGTTCAAGCATCAAAGATTGTTCTTAAATTGATAAATATCATACAATCGCAGGGGAAAACATCAATATCAAAAATCTAATAGTCAAGATCATAAACAATAGATCTATGGTCGATAGGATGCTAGATTTTAGGGTAGGCTAGTCTTCAATTAATGCCAAGGTGATCTCTTTACAATCATCACTAAATGTTTAACTTAGCATGCATGCTAAAAATAGTCAGCTTTGTAGAGTGAGTTCTAATTTTTCATAGACACTTAGGAAACTAAAACTTCTTAAACCCACAAAAGCATAACTATTTGAGATGAAATGCATTTAAAAACCTTACCACAAAGGCAATTAACTTTTCAAAAGAAACATCATGTTCTAGGGTTCATACCATCATATTCACACATGTCATGCATTTTTAATATCTAAGATCTACAACAAAAAACACTGTTAGATGTGGCTCTTTCTCCATAACATTGGCAAAACATAACATAATCCTTGACAATTATGGCTCTTGGTCCATAACACTTCCAAAACATAATAATTAGGTCGCATTCCCCTCGTAATACTTGTAACAACTTTGGCTCCGTAAACCAAACACTACCATAAGGCTTGTAACAACTATGGCTCTTTGTCCATGACACTATCATAAGGCTTGCAACAACTTTAGCTCCCTAAACCAAAGCATTGGTCCCATGTGCAATAATACGAAAAAAACCTAAACCACTTAACCCACCTCCAAAAGACCTAAACCCCCCACCCCCAAAACCCAAATCCACCCTCCCACCAAAAGCCTAACCCCCCACCCTCCAAAAAAACCTAAAACTAAACCGTAAACCTAAACCCCCAACCTGCACCCCTCAAAAAACCTAAACTCCCCACTCGCAACCCCCCTCCCCTACACCCAAAAACTAAACCTCCAAAAAACCTAACCCTAAAAGCCAAACTAAACTCAAATGGTAACTTTAAACATATAATGCACACGTGCATCATATACATATAATGCAAAGGTGCATTACAAGTTTTTTTTTAAAATTTTTGTTATACATAATAAGTAGCGAATTTTTATATAAAAATTGTAAAAAAAAATTGGCATGTTTTTTAGGCTTGTTTAGTTAGTTTTTTACTTTTCACACACACATATATATATAGTTTTCTCATGATCCTCACCCTATATTCATATACTTGTTGGATTTGCATTTTCATTTAAAGAACTTGTGGCAAGCAAAAAACAATAATAAAATTTTGTAAACTTGTTTGTATCAAATCCATCTCTACATACTTCGAGCATTAATTGAGAAAACTCAACCATTGTTTGAAATCTTGCATTTGCCTTTAAACCATAACCATAATAATTTGTGAGCATGATCATTGCAAACGTTTTAAAACATAACTTATCAAGTCTACACATAACCATTACATAAAAATCGTTCTTAATCATGCACACCACCCAAACCATGTAAAAAGGATATCTTAGAGCCTAGGTAGTTAATATCTCGATATATGAGTGATGTGTCGGTTATCCATCCCGTACCAAGATAACAATACAAAATATCGGTCGGAATATCGGTACCAATTATATTGGTGATATTGACCGGTATTTGACCGATATATGACCAATATATCACCGATTTTCTTGACATCAGTACATTTCTTTTTATTTCTATCATTCGTTTTTTTTCTCTTATTGTTGTATGAGTGTTTTAAGTCTTGAATTGTTTATAAATGTTACTTCAAAATTATTTTAAGTCTTAGCTTAGTGAGTTCCTACTTGCTACAATTGTTAGTGTTTTGCAAGTTGTAAAAGGTTAATTTATTAATTATAGGAAAGTATACCAAATTGTTAGTGTCAAATTGATATATATATGAATTTAGCATGATATTAAAATTGCTATCCCACCGTGATAACCGATATCCGATATTATACTGTATCAGCTACTTAGCGTAGAGCTCACCTGTACGAGTGCACATTTCACTGGCTAAGAGATCCTGAACTCAGACACTAATTCAATCTGGTCAAAGATTGACACCAAACTCATCAACTTTGCGCATGGAAATACCACGTGCAAAGTGAGTTTTTTTTCTTGAGCACCATACCGTCCCAGAAAGTATACAATACGCTACGGTTTACATTATGTGTGACACACCTTACGCTCAATATTACTTGTGTAAAGTCTAATTTGCGCCTAGCAAACCAAGCACAAAGTGGCACATTGCGCGTCACCAACTAGAAACATGAAGTGGCGCACAAATACCTAAGAAAAACCTAAATCACGCTAGTGGCGACTGTTCTTCATATTCGAACTTGTTTAACATCATGATCTAGCCGTTATGTTGGAAATCCATTAGAATCAACCCATATCATCATATTTGGATTTAAACATCAAAAACATGTAAACTTTAATATGATTTCATACATTTTCACAAAAACTCCAAACCGAGTTCGATCCTTATCGAGAAACGCAATTTGGGAAATTCCTTTTGGATCAAAACTGATCCTCATAAGATATCAGCTTAAAACCATCTAAAAACACACTTTCTTTACTCTCTCTCTCTCTCTAACATTTGGAGAAAAATGTACAAATGAGGAGGTGATCAACTCTCCTCCTATATTAGGTTTTTTTTACATCAAAGTACTATTTACCCCTTATAGCCCTAGCCCTGTTATTTCCATTTTAGCCCTTTTTATAATGCCATGATCCATTTAAGTCCATAACCCATTTTAATCCGTTAGTTATAAAATTTGGGTGTTACAAGTAGTCATAGAAATAAATCTGACTTCATGTTTAGGAGAGAAGTACGAGTAGGCGGTGTTTTTCCTATGTAATGTAATGCAAAAGTATTTATATTTTGTATAATATGTAACTTAATACAAAAATAGTATCTTTTTGTTCAAGTACATCACAAAACAATTATGTAATAAATTATAGTGTAAAATGCAATTTGCATCCCTGTGGTTTTTTGGTAGAGTCAACTTGAGTCCCCGCAACGAGATTTTGGATATCTCTGTCCCCGTGGTTTTAAACTTGCTACACTTTGAGTTCTTCTGTCAACTCTTAGTTAGTTTGACCATTTGACTGTTGTTGAAAAGTCTATTTTACCCGTAATCTTTATTATTATTGTTATTAATAGAAAATTACATTTCATCATCATCACAGCAACCAAAAGCCACCAACAATTTCAAATTCAAGATTCTCTATTGACCAAAAACCACTTGTAAATTCCAAATTCTCCACATTCTTCATCATGAGTTCATCACACAGCAACTAGCAACCAGTAACTAAAAAAATGAATTTCTAATTTAAATTCCACCACTCCACCGGTCACCACCGCATCGACGTCGTCAAACCACCATCACACACACTCTTTCTCTTCACTCCGACGACACTAAACCTCCACACATCACAACAATTTCTTTTGAATTCAAATTCTTCTTCAATCTTTGGTAAATTTTCTTTGTTTGCTCGATCTGTCAGTTACACAGTTTTGCTATAGCGCGAGGTACAATTTCATCATATTTTCACTTTTTCGCTACGAGTTAGGGTTTCTAATTTGTTTTGTATAGTTGTGCTGTGAGTATACATTTTCTGGTTGATAATCTAGATCATTGTACGAAGTATTTGAATCAAACACTAGTCACATTTTGGCTTCCCTGGATCTTTTTACAATTAATCTAGTACTGAGATTTTGAGTTTATGTATTATGATTTTAACTTTTTGTTGTTTTAGTTAGGTTTTTGTTTGTTTTTATCGTGCGGATGGAAACCTAGTGTTTGAGATTGATTGAGGATCAGGAGTTGCTAGTGATGGTGGTGAGAAGGGTGGTGGCAGGTGGTGGGGTGGGGTGGGTGGTGCTAGTAGTGGTGAGAAGGGTGGTGGGAGGTGGAGGCTGAAAGTACCAAAATACCCTTTGACCTAACCACAAACTAATTGAGAGTTGACATAAGGGCTCAAAGTGTAACGAGTTTAAAACTACAGGGATGCAGACATCTAAAATCTCATTGTGGGGACTCAAGTTGACTCCGCCCAAAAACCACTAAGACGCAAATTGCATTTTACTCTAAAATGTATTTAGAAAATGATTAAAATCCATCAGTCATCTCTCAATAATCTCAGTTATTTGTCAATGTCGTCTTGCGACATGAGTTTTGTGGCCAATCCTTTGATAGGAGCAGTATCCCAATAGATAATTCGTAGGTAATGGTGAAGATAAAATTTCATGGTAATTTTATGATGAATATTCCTTCAATATTTAGATCTAAAAATACGATTTCAGATAAAATTATCTGCGATTCAGAAGAGATATGCTAATACCAAGTCTAAAGTCAATACTAATACAACATCTCCGTTAACCATTTTAGCTAAACTGTCGCACCCCAAGCCGCAGCGGATTGATACAGGCATGATGATTGTTCAAAGCTTATAACCACTATAATAACTTTATTTAAAACATGATTAAATTAAATTGTCACACTCTCCATAGAATTCTCAAATAAATCATACAATACTCAAATTCATCAAACATAAAATAAAATCCAATTTATGAATCTAAGGCATGTCCTACGTGTCTTCATCTGCAACTCTATCTCATACTTGTATACATGTATCATGCGTAGAAAGGATTTTTTTGTCAACATAGAGTTGATGAATAGATCTAAATTAAAATAAAATATTATGCTTTACTATATGATTTATTTTATTTGACAAAATAAACATGCAACTTCAAATGTAAACATATAATGAGTTAAATTGTCACACTTTCCAAAGAATTCTCAAATAAATTATAAAATATTTAAATTCATCAAACATAAATAAAATCCAATGTATTAATCTAAGGCATGTCCTACCTGTCTTCGTCTTCAATTCTATCTCTTACTTGTATACATGTATCTTGCGTAAAAAGGATTTTTTTGATCAACATAAAGTTGATGAATAGATCTAAATTTAAATAAAATATTATGCTTTAGTATTTGATTTATTTTATTTGACAAAATAAACATGCAACTTCATGTATAAATATATATAACAATCAATAAAACAATGAACCATGAATAAAATAACCAAAACCATACTGATGGTGTCCCACACCTACAAGGCACAACTAAATGAGGTAGCGATACTAACATCCTATAGTCATGAGGAAATGTTAGCCTACGAAAGAAGTGTGAGGCGATACCACATCCCATAAGGAAAGGTCAGCCGTGGATCCACAATATGATTGCTTGCTTAAATTCAATAACCAACACGAGAACTAAATAAAAAACAATCAAATTAACAACAACCAAATAATACACATAATACACACTAACATTGCATGCTTGGAACATGATTAAAATAAATAAGAAACTTTATGATGCGATAATACGCCCCAAAATGTTCAATAGTAAAAAGAGGAAAGTAAAGATCTACTCACATGTTGCGAAGAATTTATCCACGAGAATCACGAAAAGAAACGAATTATATCTAAAACAATAACAACAATCACCCTAAAATATAAATAAATAAAATGGGACTAGTGCTTAGGGTTCTTGATTTGGGGACTTTTGTGTAAAGGCAACATTATATATATAATCCCTAATTCCAAAATTGTATATATTAAAATGAAATATGTGATTATATAAAAGGAAGGCTGTAAATGAACCGAACGAACACGAACAAGACCATGTTTGTGTTTGTTCGTTAAGGAAATTAACATGTTCGCGAACTGTTCACGAACTCATACCGAACATAAGTTTATGTCCCTGCTCGTTTGTTAAGGAAATTCAGTTGTTCACGAACAGTTCTTGAACACTGGTTTCAGACACAAATGAACACAAGCAAATAGAAGCGAAGGCAAACAGATATTTAACTTGAAAATAAAAAACAAAAACATTGTTGTCCTTAAACATTGGATATAAGTAGTTAAATACAACCACCAAATGATAAATCAAAACACAAGAAGTCTACTAGACCACCAAACGATGAATCAATTTTATCTAACTTAGACATAATTATCCCTAAAAATGTCTTAGAATGTCCAAATATTAGCTAGCCTAGAAAAAATAGTGTTTCAAGTTTTCAATATGTTTAGATAAAAGATTTATTCTTTATTATTTTTTGAATATAATCAAACGAACACAAACGAAAAAATTATCGAACGTTCACGAATGCAATTCTAATTATTTTTACTAATTAGAGAGTTATTATCATTTTTATGAAAACAAGTTTATAGAATCAAAAGCCCCAATTCAAGTGTTCAAGAACCCTAATTTATCAAGGAATCAAATCTGAATTTGTATGCTCTTCTATCACAGAAATTTGTAGAGTATGAAAAATTAATCAGAATAGACTCAAGAATTACCAAATTTGGTGAAGAATTGAACGAGAAAACATTGCTTGAAGTTTGGTGTCCTAGCTTTGATCTTGATTCAAATCCATAAGCTTTGATGATTTGGAAAGAGTTTTGAAAGTGGGAAAAGATGTGAAATGGTTTTAGGAGATGATTGGTATTAATATTATGATCTAAAGTTGATGAATTTGTTAAAGCCTCTTATGTTCTAAAAGGGCTTTAAAGATGATGATAATGGTGAATTTTTTGGATTTAATTTTGATTAATAAGAGGTGTAAAAGGACAATTAATGATGTGTAATAACTTTCTTCATGACCACAAATCAATAAAAATTAAAATTAATATTTTCTTAAGCCTTAATTAATTATATTAATTAATTTAATACATGATTTTATTAAAAACAATTTATACTAAGATTCACATTTTTATTTATTACCTTTTCGAATCCACAACCGAGTTATGTTTTCTAGGGCTCCTTTTTTTTCGAATATTACATAAACAGTTCATCAGTTAGTACTTTACAATTCATTGAATTTAGACATTGTTATATATATTTTTGTTTTCAAAAATTTGTAATTTTTAACGTTAGTTTTTTTTACTATTGGTTTTTTTATGAGCAATATGTTGATGAGAAGCCAATGAAGTCGTGACTAAAATATGGGTGAAGTGGATATAGGTAATCCGTCTGTAAACATGCGTCAATTAGCTATCAATAAAGGACATATTTTTTTCTGCCATCGTCTAGTTGCTTGTGCCGTCAGTGAAACTGACGTGTATAATCTATCGATAAAATTAATTTAGTTTTCACATCTGGTCATCTTGTTGGTAATCTATCGGTGAATATATATCACTCAGTGACTCTCGATAACATCACTCGGTATTATTACTCTCATTATGTTTTTTCCACGGATTACTAAGAACGTTCACTTTCACCAAGAGACTTCCAAAAGGATATTTGATTGTTGAAAACCCTCTCCTTTAAAATGTTTTCTAGGTGGTCCATGACCCAATTTTCTAGTTCTTTATTCTTCAGGGTCCTTATTATGTATATGTGTAGAAATATATATAACCTTTTAGACAAATCTTGAAACCTGATTTACTCAAGACTCCTCATAGTTAACCCCGGGGGTGGTTATTCAACTTGGGATAAGTTAAAACTTTTTTTTACCCTCCATATAAGGACCAAAGGATAAAAAAACAACCCTAGCTGGTATTGTTTTCTTTTGAGCTGATGTTATTCGTTGTAATACTTTTGTATACTTTAGCTGGAGCTACTCATTTAAAGGTGATTACAAGTATCAAAGGGTCTCTAAGCACTAATATGGTTAAAAGGATTTCTTCTTTGTATGGAATATTACTTTGCATCCTATGTTGACAACGTACCTTTTAAATTTGAAACTTAAAATATGCTACGATCAAAAGTCTCATAGGTCAAAATATTACTAAGAAATAATTAATACATGTGCATCACGATTTAGTTATTGTAAACATGAAATATTAGATTATATTTATGGTTTATGCATCTCTTTTGCTCACATGGTTACCGGTGAGCAATAGACTCTTCTCTGGAAAGTAGTACATATAATCTCTTTCCCAGCAGGAGTTATGGCCCTACAAGTCCTAGGATTCAGTACATGTGCACCTTAAGTAGAAGTAGGCGGTACAACAAAAGCGTTCACAGGTGGGTCCAAGAAGTTGCCACTTATCTGCTCGTACCAATACTCCTCTCCATCGCCAAGAGGCCTCACGCCCATCACAACGAAGCAGGCTAGAAAAGCCTTATGGTATAGATCAATATCTACAGATGACCGAGAACCTCATGAGTTTTCTAATTCGAAACAGATATAAACTTAACATTAAAAGAGAGGGTTAAAGCTTACTTGCGCCGTCTAAAAGCAACACAGGTACATCTTGGCTATCATGGGCCACTTGTCGCTTATACCAGCCGCGATAAGCACATGCTCTCCAAATGCCTGGTTGGGTAGCGCATGTGGTCCCTCATACCAAGCCACACCTTTGGGCACCTTCAATCTTTTTTGGGGATAGGCGTCGGGTCACCAAATTCCATGGCGATTGGAATTACCTCCTCGCGTATGTAGAAGAACTTACCCTTCTAGTCGTGGTAGCTCTTAGGAGGGTTGATGAGTAGTTTCTTCGCGCCGCTTACAGAAAATGAAAAGAACCTTAAGTTGCTCTACAACTGGTAGAAGGCTCGAGATTTATCAACTGTAGGTTCAACTCCCTGCGAGCGGCAGACAAACTCGAAGTGTCTGATTCTAACCATGCCTATCGGGCTCAGTTGAGAGACATAAAAGTGGTACTGAGAAAGGATAGCACCAAAGAAGTGGGTAGTGGGCAACCGGAAGTTACCATCTTCAAAAAACTTTGCAAACAGGGTGATATAGCCCGGTGGCGCATCGGCAACGGTTTGGCTCTTGGCTGGATAACGAGCGTTACTCGCTGGAAAATTGGTGGCCCCGGACTATTTGCTCAAAGAGCCCTTCCTCCCATTTTAACGATGGCATGCCACCACCGACCTCTTCTACTTCTATGACGTCTTCTTCATGAGCAGCCATTTACGAAGATAATCTTGAAGAAATCTTCAAAAGGTTGAAGAACACTTGAAGATCTTCCAGAGAAACTTTGCAGATTTGAAGATTCAGAAGAGAAGATACGAGAGAGAGAATTCAAGAAAACGTGCAAGGATGTTTGCCTTCTCACCCTATTTATACCCATCGGATTTAATGCGATGGGTAACCGTGCCGGCAACTTATAGCGTGTGCGCAACCACATATCGACATGCCAGGCGAGGAAATCGGAGCGACGGTTACCACGTGCACGTGAAGCTGACTCTCCTGACACGAGACGAAACGACCCGCTTAACACAGTGACAACATGCTTGTCACTGTGTCAACAATTACATCAGCCGTTGCTTTCGCCACTAACCTGTCAAAAGACGCTCTTTTCAAATTTCACAGTTTGCTGCGCAAAAGAAAGGAAACCTTCAAAGAAAGTTAGATGCACCACATAGCTGTGAAACAACATGTGCGCGTGCTAGTTTCCTGATACACGCAAGCGATGACCTCTAGGACCGGATAAAAGTGCAGGCACCTACTTTTTATTTCTAGTCTAGAGCTATAACCACTTGCTTCACGCATGGAAGCAGCACTGGACTGGGGGGACTTGAAGGGTATGGTCCCAAATCTTGTGCCGACCATACGAGTTAGCCTCAGGTCGCACGCGAGGCCATACTCAAAATAGACCAAATCTAACATATCAGTCTACATGAGTTTTGACTTCCCTAACCTTGCGCCGACTACGAGGATTTACCCTAAGTCGTGCGTGATACTAAGATCAAGAAAGAGTCAATTCTAACACTTAGCTCCTTCTTCAAAAGGCTTAGCTTCCCTGACCTTGAGCCGACTGCATGGGTTTATTCCAAGTCGGGCGCGAGGAAGAGAAACGTAGGATAACGTCAGATAGTACAAAAAGTACGAATGACAGAGTAGTGGACCAATAGGCGCTCAACAAGCTGTAATCTATCATGCTGCACAATGAGCAATCGTGTAGGGGACAAGAAGCACACAAGGACACATACGTAGCACCAATCAGCGTGCGCCGACCACTGCTCCTTGATCTCCACCTAACTGCTGATGACAGACCAGACAATAAGGACAACCGTCAAGACACGTGGATCCATTCAGCGTGCGCCAGCTACGCCTCGCTTGGAATCACTAACGGTCGTGACAGGGGAGGCAGAACAAACATTCCTTATTCTCGATCTCGGCCCAAGGCCCATCAGCCCATTTCCTTCACAGTTCACCTCGGATATAAATAGAGAACTACGGGTACAGGTTTAAGGATCGCTCTCTTGCTCTCTCACTTAATACACACACTTAATCGTCAAAGCAAGTTCTTATTCTCACGCCGGAGGGTGGTTACAAGGATAACCCCCACCCTATTCAGCTCCTTGTAACGAGCTTTACGGTGTGTTGCTTGTTTTGTAGGATCATTGTAGCTGTTCATCGAGTTCAAAAGAAGATTAACCTTATTTGGACGAGACATAAACCACAAGCTAATCTCCGGATTAACTTGGTGTTTCTTCAAGTACATATGAATACTTTTATAAAGAAAGGATCTTATACAAGACACAATTTTCATACGAAGCATACGTGAGAAGAAGAGAGTGACAAGTGTCATAGGCAAGAATGATAATTTAGTCTTTTCTCAAGTTAACTAGCTTCCCCCTTGATTTTCAAACGGCTATAACATTCTCATACGTTAATATTTTACTTAAAAAATATACCGTATTAACGAGCATTTCATTCTCTTTAGTTCGAGCAACCTATTACTATTGTTTTCTTAAAAAAATTACAGGATTTTAAATACACATTACGTGATTACACATTCAATATAATTTGTTATAACTAATGTTATTACAATCATGCTTATTACGGATTACACATTCAATAATAAGAACCTTATTGTTTATGGTTTATTACGTGATTAAATCTCTAATATATGGCATTATGTGGTTATTATAGGTTGATTTGGCTAATTTTTCGTATATAATTTATTCATAATACGTGATTATACATGAAATATTAGATACTTCATATGAAACTTTATGTATTACATGTTTTTTACGTAAATACGTAATCACTTAGTGGGGTTTCTCATAAATACTATAATGAAATCGCGTAATCATGATAATATGGGTATTCAAAATCACGTAATTACTTAATAATACACAGTCAACTATTGTTACATATTAATTAGTGGTCTTTCGCATAAAATACTATAATGAAATCACGTAATGAGTATTCAAAATCACGTAATCACGTAATGTGTATTTAAAATTCTGTAAATATTTTTTAAGAAAACCATAACAATAGGCTGCTCTAATTAAAGAGAATGAAAAAGTTATAGTCGTTTGAAAATCAATGACAGAGTTCAAGTGAGATAAGAACAGAATACTTTTTATCTATTTGTTTTTTTAATTGTTTGAACGTCAGATTTATTAAAATATCACCATCTAATCTTGAGCCATATAAATGAGATTCTCACCTATACTTCGTAAGCAAATTGTATCTTGTATTTGATCCTTAGCCTAGCTAAACTATTGTTAGATTTTAAAAATTAAGGTTCAAAAAATACTTTATATTTAAAAAATAGACTGGTTACTATTTTATAATAAATTAATAGTTATAAATTTAATTTTAGTGTTTATAATTTATGAAACAACGATTTCCTCCATCTTTGCATACAAGCTGAGACCAGAACTTCATTCAATGATCCGTCAAAATCATCAAGATTTTTGTAAGGCGTTTTGAATATTGTATTTCTATTGAATTTCATATGCTACACTTCATGTAATACATTTTTAGGGCAACAACTTTCATTTTTTTTTCAAACAAGAAGTTGAACCTGTTAATAATTAGGGGATTATTTATTTATGTTTTGAACTAACAGTCTAAATGACGAGTAGCTCATGAGCTATTTGAAATCAACTTATTAAGAACTTTAATTGAACCGAGTTTAACGAGCTCGAGTGTAGATTGGAATTTGTTTAATAAACGAACTCAGGTCCAAGCTTTATATATTGATTTTTTTTAAGCTCGTGACAAGTCTATTATTATATATAGGGTAGGGGTTCAAAAGTTAACCTAATAGTTTGTGTGAACAAAAGAAATCAATCTAGATTATTTTCTTTTTGTTTTTATAGATTAAAAAAATAGAAATGATATAATAGTAAAGTTTATTATTTTCTCTCTCTTCAATTAGAATTAAATGATTTCTCTATATAATTATACACATGCATATAAAAAATATATGTATGATAACAATATGTCTTGATTGTTGTGTATAAAAAATAAACAGTCGCTATACACGTGTAAAAAAACCGGTTACTCAGCTAACAACAATTATACAAATGTGTATAAAAACCCAAATTGTTCAGCGAACAACAATTATACACATGTGTATAAAATACAAATAGAGACTATACACCATCGACACCTTTGATTTTTTTAAATTAATAAAACTATAGCTAGACTATACTCAAATTAAAGAGAATAAAATGATCGTTATGATGTATTTGTTTTTAAAAAATTATAAACGTATGAAAGGCTATCGTTATTTAAAAATTATGAAGGTAGTTTATTTAAAAGTCATAAAACAATTAAGGAAAGAATATATTTTTTACTTCCTATAATACTCCTTTGAATAAAAAATAAAAAGAAAAAAAATCAAAAGATGAGTAATCTAAATTAATGTCACACCCCGACCCGCAGCGGAAAAGGTGATCGGGGCATAATTGGGTTATCATCAAAGCTCATGACATTTATTATATGTTTCATATTCATTAATACAATTTAATGGAAATTTACAATAAATGATACAACGTGTTCTAACTATCAATCTAAGCTTCTTGGTTCTCTTCTAAGGCATATCCTATGTTTTCCTTGCTTCAACCTGTTCACCTGTATCATGTGTAAAAAGGTTTTTGGATCAACATAATGTTGGCGAGTGAATCCTATGGAAAACATTTGAACGAGTTATCCAATTGATTATAAATAAGGTGCATACCACATATGAGTAAATGTAGATGTAAATTTATTCACACAACACATAATATTGAATATTGAACACACAAACACCAAATAATTGTTTTGAGGCACGCGTTGTTCGACTCGTTTCCCACGAGGAACTGATGGGCCTAATGAATGAGTTTTTGAGGCACGCGTTGTTCTTACGAACTGATGGGCCTAATGTATGAGTTTTGAGGCACGCGTTGTTCTCGTCTCCCACGAGGAACTGATGGGCCTAATGAATGAGTTTTAAGGCACGCGTTGTTCTCGTCTCCCACGAGGAACTGATGGGCCTAAATAATTTGCATACAACTTTGACAATATGTAATACATCACAACCAATAATAGTTACATTCTAATTTAGTTCATAAAATGGTATAGCACGAATTTGCATAAGAGAATTTGTTTAAGCGACACATGATACACCCCAAAACATGAATAAAAATGGGAGTTTGTAAGAATTCACTCACATTGGGTGCGTTCGGTTGATGAGGTTGAATGTACGCGAAATGGTGTTAACCACGAGTGAAATTAACCTAGATAAAACGCATTATGGTTTGGTAAGTAAACGGGTTTTATCAATCTATTTTAGTATGATTGTTGGGTGTATTTCTGTGAGTTTGTGGCTATTTTCTAACCTTAAAAATGTTATTTTTAAGTATTTTTAATTGATTTTTAATTAAAATAATTAAATAAAAATAAATAAAAAAATATTTTATTTATGCTACAGTTGACTTTTGACCGTTGACTTTGACTAGCGTTGACCGGTTCGAAGGCATATTGTTGTGCGCCGGGTGAGGCTCGAACCCGAGACCTCCCGTACGCGTGCACGCAGCTCTACCAACTGAGCTACGTGTCTAACCCGTCATATATCCGATTTTAATTACCTATATACATTAATTAGATTTAAACAGAAATCACTTTATTTTAAAAATGAATTAAATCACAAAACCGGTGCGCTCCACAGGTCTCGAACCCGGGACCTGTGGGTTAGCGGACACACACTCCACCGCTGGACTGTGTGTCGCACTTGGTTATAAACTCGGTTATCAATATACTTAACATATACCCAAAACACTCCGGTTCAGTTTGCGAAAAAAGGGATTTTTATTAAGGCAGCGTGTGAGGAACAATACTCGAACTCGTGACCTTAGCGTTAAAAGTGCACACAGTCCACCGCTGGACTGTGTGTCTAACCCGGTAATTATCTTGATTTTAATTATACTTAACCATTACCGTAACGTCGTCTTCTTCACTGGTTTTCACCGGAAGTGACGACTGACGGATTCGAATGTTGATTCAAGTTTCTTTAGTGTTTTATGATCAATTACAGTCGAGATAAAAGTAAAGAGGGAAGGAATTAGGCGTGAGATGTACCGGCTGTTTCTCCTCTGTTTTCCGGCAGAACTCCGGTGGCAGCAAGTTCTTCCGGCGACGAGTCTCTTGCAGCAGAGAGTCTTCCGAAAGGTTACAAAGGTTGTGGGTGACTTCGGTGAAAGTTTAGGGGGTTCAGTAAGCTCAGAGATTACTGATACGGTTTTCTGGCGAAGTATCAAGTATTTCCGGCGAGTGATTTTTCGCCGAGAAAAGGTGCGATTTGAGTGTGAAAGGTTTCTGGCGAGTTGAGGGTGTATTTATAGGGTAGTATTGAGATGAATGGGGTCCGAATTCGGTCTCAATTCGAAGTCAGCCGTTCTCCGGCGGTTACAGCTGATGTCGCGGGTTCATATGTCGGTTATAACCGTTGTGAGAGTTAATTCTACGGTTAATTTGAGTGAAAACGTAATTAAACGGCGAAGTCGTCGGGATTTCCGACGACTGCTATTTTGGGCGCAAATTACTGAATTTGATTACCGAACTTTAATATATGAATTATTGATTCCTTTATTCATCAGAAAATCAAAGTGGCGGAGCGGTTGTTCGGTTAAGGGATAAGTGTTTGGTTTGAACCGGTACAGACCCGAGTTCGAAACCCGGCATGATTAAAACATTTTTATTTTGTTATTTTTATCAGTTTTTCAAAAACTAAATATATATCCCCGCATAATACTTGATTACGGATCGTTTAAAATTATTTTGGGCATTTAATTCGCAACGAAAAATTTGACTGACTGTTCGGTTGATAAACGGAGCGGGTTTGGTAAATCCGTTTTTTTGGCGGATGTTACAGTATCCCCTGCTTTTTTAGAAATTTCGTCCCAAAATTTTAAATAGGGATATAATTGACTAAAAGAATGATGGTGTTGAGTTTGCCAGTTACATGTTTAGAAGAAAATAAGGGTTTAGGTTTTTGTTTGAGGCGGTAACGTTCCTTGTATAGGTTAAGTATCCTAATACAGGAATCGCTTTTTGTTGCCTACTGTATAAGTATTGTTAAGCAGGAATGATTCGCTAAAATGATATCGTGTATAAGAGTGTAGATATGTTTGGAAAAGTATGGTTATATCCTAAGGCAAAACTTCTAATACTACCATCTACACAAAAACACAACAACTAATAATTGAATCCACATTCTGATAGTATATATGTTTGAATGGTGACAGTTCCTCTCTCGTTTGTTATGATGGAAAAGGTTAGTCTATGTAGAAATGGATCACATTCCAATTTCTTTAAATAGTGGGAATATATATATGTAACACAAATTTCAACCAAGACAATACTAAATCCTACAAGGAACTTCTCATAACCGCCTGATAACGCCCCTGATCCTTTGGCAAGAATACTTATATATAGGAAGTACCAGCGGCGTATCCACCATATTCTTGTCAAATTTTCATTGGTTTTATCAGTGAATTATGATTAGTCCTATAACTCTACAACCAATACGACAAACATAAAAATACTGAAATGATATATATCTGCGCGATCAAGGCTCAATCAAACGGAGCCGATCGTATTGAATGTACTGAAAAATGAAATTGTCTATGTGCTCAAGGCTCAATCAAACGGAGCCGAGCTTATTGCATGTACTGAAAATGAATAACTTAATCACACAAACAACCTATGCATGGAACCTCTCATAATCGCCTGATAATGCCTCCGATCATTTGACAAGAATACTTATATATAGGAAGTACCAGCGGCGTATCCACCATATTCTTGTCAGATTCTCATTGACTTTATCCGCAAGTTATGATTAGTTCTATGCGACTCTACAACATAAATAACACAACAACCAGCGCTTGAGTCTTAATTCTGATAGTATCCGTGTTTGACAAAACCTCTCTCGTTTAATATGATGGAGAAGTTAGTCTATGTAGAAGTAAGGCACAACTCAACTTCTTTAAATGATGAAACTGAGATATGTCGTGAAGTATGATGATATGAATATTAAATCAATGAGTATAAAACAAACTGAACTAGTAATTTGCATTAAAATTCTTGGATAAAATTCCAATTGAGATACGTGAAAATTGAGATAACATAAAGAAAAAAAAAACATAAAAACTAAGTGATTGGGGTTGAATCTGGATTCTTGATGAGAGAAGGCTAGTTAAGTGGTTGGTTTGGACCGTTAACATCTTCAACAGGATTGGCGTTGATGTTATAAACTCTTCCTCTTGCTGGCGGTGGAGCTGGGTTTGCTTGGTTTGCTTGGTTAACTGGGTTTGCTTGAGCTTGGGCGTTTATGATGTTAACCAAACGAGGGTATGTGTTTCTAAAATGGGCAGGGTCGCCACAATTGAAACAAGCTCGAACATATGGGTACATGGGGTATTGAGGTTGTTGATATGTTTGGATCATGGGTTGAGTAGGGGTTGAGGTTTGGTTTTGAGAGGTGCGGCAAACGTTGCTCAAATGACCGTAGCGTCCACAATTCGCACATAGTCGACAGGGTAAGGTAGATGGATGGTGATAGAAACAGGTGTTGCATTGAGGGTGAGGTCCTATGTAAGGCTTCTTGTTTGGGTAAGTTGAGTTGGGTGCTATTTGAGCGTTTGGGATAGTTTGAGGAGGTACAACTTGTGAAGCTGGTTGGTTGCGTTGGGTGACGGCGAAGATTTGCCCATCACGTTTTCTCTTAGAAGTAGGTGGTGTAAAGGATTCGGTTCGTGTGGAGTTTGAGGTTTCGGTTGATGCTTTATCCTTCTTCTTCTCCTCTTTGAAATCTTTGTTCCGGATTCGGTTCTCGGTGAGCGCGGTTGCTAGCTCCATTGCTGCTTCCAAAGTTGCAGGCGAGGTACTTATTACAGAGTCTTGAATCTTTGATGGAAGACCACGAATGTAGTGCTCGATCAACCGGTAGAGGGGAGTAAACAAATTGGGAACCATTTGATTTAACTCAAGGAATCTCTTGTTGTATGTGGTGTGGTCGCCTTCCTTTTGTTTTAAAGCATGAAACTCATCCTCCAATTTCTTGATTTCACTTCTTGGGCAAAACCGTCTTGTCATGATTCCCTTCAACTCTTCCCAAGTCAAGGTTATAGTTTCTTCAACACCACGTTTGGTCTTCTCTGTATTCCACCATGTGAGTGCCGTTCCAAGTAAGCGACCGGTAGCATAACGCACTTTGCGATCATCGGGGCAATCGCAATTTAGAAAAGTGTTCTCCATTTCTTCGAACCAATGGAGGAGAGCGATGACACCTTCAGTACCTTCGTATTTTGGAGGATCGCAAGATTTGAAATGTTTGTAGGTGCATTTAGTGACTGAAGGGTTGACAGTGTTTTGATCCTCTTGTTGGGTTGGGTTAACGGAATTAGCGGTAAGGGCTTGTTGAACTTGAACTACGATGTTTGGTATTACGGTCGCCATTTGCTGAGCGATTTGGGCAGCCATGCGTTCACGGGCTTTTCCTGCTCTCATCTTCCTACGGGCGAGGTTAGAAGACATCTACAAGGAATACATGTCAAGAGTATGAGTTGGATGCCTTTGGGATCGTGGGTCGTGTTTGGGAATGGACGTTCATAAAATAAATATAGAAAAATAAATCTACTACATCCATAGGATGTCTTGGGTTTTGCTCGTAATTGTGCCTTGCATGCCGCCATACTTCACCTTCGTAATCACGTGGGCCCCCATGATTACCGGGTTTTTCATATGGTTCGCATGTGTTAGCCTGGTTACGTACACTAAAACCCAGAGAAAATCGAGAAATATGTAACGTATGATATTCGGAATGTGCCCAGGCATGGACACGGTGACATCTCAAAGTGAGGTTAGTTCGAACGACGTTTGGTGTGGCATGCTTTGGCCTAATAGGTCCGTCGTACTCTCATCGTTAGTCCCCAGGTAGGCAAACTGGTCCGTTATTTTGGATTTATACGAATGCCAACCTAGACAGGACGTCCCGACTACCGGTACTTGTACCCTTCCGGTTACTACATGCCCGTCGCAGAACTTACTTTGATGGGATTTGAAAATTGCAACAAAATCCTTGAATAATGAGAGTATGAAAATGAATTGAATATATGAACATTGATATATGTATAACAAATATGTATATAAGCATGTATGTTTGACTGAAATATGAAACAAATAAATATCACAAGTTTGTATGTAACCACCTAATCAATTAAAATTTAGGCAGACTATAGTATAGGCTCTAAGGGTCTAATAACCTATCCTATATCCCTATAGTCATGGCTCTGATACCAATCTGTCACACCCCGACCCGCAGCGGAAAAGGTGATCGGGCATAATTGGTTTATCATCAAAGCTCATGACATTTATTATATGTTTCATATTCATTAATACAATTTAATGGAAATTTACAATAAATGATACAATGTGTTCTAACTATCAATCTAAGCTTCTTGGTTCTCTTCTAAGGCATATCCTATGTTTTCCTTGCTTCAACCTGTTCACCTGTATCATGTGTAAAAAGGTTTTTGGATCAACATAATGTTGGCGAGTGAATCCTATGGAAAACATTTGAACGAGTTATCCAATTGATTATAAATAAGGTGCATACCACATATGAGTAAATGTAGATGTAAATTTATTCTCACAACACATAATATTGAATATTGAACACACAAACACCAAATAATTGTTTTGAGGCACGCGTTGTTCGACTCGTTTCCCACGAGGAACTGATGGGCCTAATGAATGAGTTTTGAGGCACGCGTTGTTCTTACGAACTGATGGGCCTAATGTATGAGTTTTGAGGCACGCGTTGTTCTTACGAACTGATGGGCCTAATGTATGAGTTTTGAGGCACGCGTTGTTCTCGTCTCCCACGAGGAACTGATGGGCCTAATGAATGAGTTTTAAGGCACGCGTTGTTCTCGTCTCCCACGAGGAACTGATGGGCCTAAATAATTTGCATACAACTTTGACAATATGTAATACATCACAACCAATAATAGTTACATTCTAATTTAGTTCATAAAATGGTATAGCACGAATTTGCATAAGAGAATTTGTTTAAGCGACACATGATACACCCCAAAACAGGAATAAAAAGGGGAGTTTGTAAGAATTCACTCACATTGGGTGCGTTCGGTTGATGAGGTTGAATGTACGCGAAATGGTGTTAACCACGAGTGAAATTAACCTAGATAAAACGCATTATGGTTTGGTAAGTAAACGGGTTTTATCAATCTATTTTAGTAGGATTGTTGGGTGTATTTTTGTGAGTTTGTGGCTATTTTCTAACCTTAAAAATGTTATTTTTAAGTATTTTTAATTGATTTTTAATTAAAATAATTAAATAAAAATAAATAAAAAAATATTTTATTTATGCTACAGTTGACTTTTGACCGTTGACTTTGACTAGCGTTGACCGGTTCGAAGGCATATTGTTGTGCGCCGGGTGAGGCTCGAACCCGAGACCTCCCGTACGCGTGCACGCAGCTCTACCAACTGAGCTACGTGTCTAACCCGTCATATATCCGATTTTAATTACCTATATACATTAATTAGATTTAAACAGAAATCACTTTATTTTAAAAATGAATTAAATCACAAAACCGGTGCGCTCCACAGGTCTCGAACCCGGGACCTGTGGGTTAGCGGACACACACTCCACCGCTGGACTGTGTGTCGCACTTGGTTATAAACTCGGTTATCAATATACTTAACATATACCCAAAACACTCCGGTTCAGTTCTGCGAAAAAAGGGATTTTTATTAAGGCAGCGTGTGAGGAACAATACTCGAACTCGTGACCTTAGTGTTAAAAGTGCACACAGTCCACCGCTGGACTGTGTGTCTAACCCGGTAATTATCTTGATTTTAATTATACTTAACCATTACCGTAACGTCGTCTTCTTCACTGGTTTTCACCGGAAGTGACGACTGACGGATTCGAATGTTGATTCAAGTTTCTTTAGTGTTTTATGATCAATTACAGTCGAGATAAAAGTAAAGAGGGAAGGAATTAGGCGTGAGATGTACCGGCTGTTTCTCCTCTGTTTTCCGGCAGAACTCCGGTGGGCAGCAAGTTCTTCCGGCGACGAGTCTCTTGCAGCAGAGAGTCTTCCGAAAGGTTACAAAGGTTGTGGGTGACTTCGGTGAAAGTTTAGGGGGTTCAGTAAGCTCAGAGATTACTGATACGGTTTTCCGGCGAAGTATCAAGTATTTCCGGCGAGTGATTTTTCGCCGAGAAAAGGTGCGATTTGAGTGTGAAAGGTTTCTGGCGAGTTGAGGGTGTATTTATAGGGTAGTATTGAGATGAATGGGGTCTGAATTCGGTCTCAATTCGAAGTCAGCCGTTCTCCCGGCGGTTACAGCTGATGTCGCGGGTTCATATGTCGGTTATAACCGTTGTGAGAGTTAATTCTACGGTTAATTTGAGCGAAAACGTAATTAAACGGCGAAGTCGTCGGGATTTCCGACGACTGCTATTTTGGGCGCAAATTACTGAATTTGATTACCGAACTTTAATATATGAATTAATTGATTCCTTTATTCATCAGAAAATCAAAGTGGCGGAGCGGTTGTTCGGTTAAGGGATAAGTGTTTGGTTTGAACCGGTACAGACCCGAGTTCGAAACCCGGCATGATTAAAACATTTTTATTTTGTTATTTTTATCAGTTTTTCAAAAACTAAATATATATCCCCGCATAATACTTGATTACGGATCGTTTAAAATTATTTTGGGCATTTAATTCGCAACGAAAAATTTGACTGACTGTTCGGTTGATAAACGGAGCGGGTTTGGTAAATCCGTTTTTTGGCGGATGTTACAATTAATTCATTCAATTCACAAATAAGGGAATGTTCACAAATTAACCTTATCATATATAAAAAAATCTACAAAAGATTATTTTCTCAAGAAATTTTTTAACCACAAATCTTTAAAAAACGTCAATTTTCCAAAAAAAAAAAGTTTTTGTCGATTTACACCATTTTAAAAAACTTTTACAGAGGGTGGAAATGCTGATGTAAGCATCTTTTTACACCAGTATAAAAAGGTTGAAAACACCTCTTCAGAAATCTTTTTTTACTTAAAACTGTGTTTGTAACATTTTAATCTACGAATGTGCAAAAAAGATGGCAAAACTTGTACGGGAAGCTAGAGTTCTCTAAGTTCTCACCGACTCAAACGTACTCTAATTGAACTCATTCCAACGGCATTGGAATGGCTCGTCAAACCCTAACTAGAAACTCTAAACCCTAAATCATAAACCCTAAAGCTAACCATATGACTAAAACCTAAGCTAAATCGTAAATTCTAAACTATAAACCCAAAAGGCTAAAACCTAAAGCCAAACCCTTAATCTAAACCCTAGATCCTAATGATAAACCCTAAAACTAAACTCTAAAGCTAAACCATTAAGCAAAACCCTAATATAACCCCTAAAAGCCAAACCCTAAATCCTAAAAGCTAAACCCTAAAAATATATATTATAAGGCTCGATGATCCGATTCTAATGACGCTGAAATGAGTCCAATTCAAAGTTAATTTGAACCGATTCTTCACTTTTTTAGTGTCACACTGAGCCTCCCGCTACATATAAAAACGTTTTTAGATTAACTAGCATACACACCATTAATACTACTCATACTTCTACATTAATGTCCGTCCGCTAAAGTACTTATACTCTCAACCTCATGAAAAAGGATATCACTATACATAACTTAATACCACTAATATTGAAGCCGTTTAGTTACTATTTTGTTTTTCCATATTTAATACGAGATAACAAATAATAATGTATAGATTTATGATAAACATAACTAAATTATATATATTTATGTTATGTAATAAGGTAAGCCTACTAGAGATTTGTTCATTCGATTTCTTTTATAATTAAAAATAACCATTATTTCTGTTTGTTTTATATTACTTAACTATAAATGCTTATTTATTTTGTAATTAAAAATAACCATTATATGTAGATATTCATTAATAATAAGAAAAGATAAAAATTAAGATAATGATAAAATTGAAGGGCTAAAGATGATTAACAGGTATCACTAGATAATGTTAAACATAAAACTATTGTTAGTTTATGATATTAAAGATATTATACCTTATGATTTCATCCTTTTAGGCTAATGAGATATACTTCATATCCATTTATAATCTGTAGGACCTAACGACCTATAGGGTAGAATTGTTTCTTATCTATCTATTTCCATCTATATACTTATCAATAATATTAAAAATAAATACAAACATTTTATATAGATTGAAACCACGGTTTTATTAATATTATTAAAATAATGTTTTATAAATACACTATTTTAATATTATATAATGGTTTCATTAATATTATCTGGTTTTATAGGCACATAAAGCAAAACCCTAATATAACCCCTAAAAGCCAAACCCTAAATCCTAAAAGCTAAACCCTAAAAATATATATTATAAGGCTCGATGATCCGATTCTAATGACGCTGAAATGAGTCCAATTCAAAGTTAATTTGAACCGATTCTTCACTTTTTTAGTGTCACACTGAGCCTCCCGCTACATATAAAAAACGTTTTTAGATTAACTAGCATACACACCATTAATTACTACTCATACTTCTACATTAATGTCCGTCCGCTAAAGTACTTATACTCTCAACCTCATGAAAAAGGATATCACTATACATAACTTAATACCACTAATATTGAAGCCGTTTAGTTACTATTTTGTTTTTCCATATTTAATACGAGATAACAAATAATAATGTATAGATTTATGATAAACATAACTAAATTATATATATTTATGTTATGTAATAAGGTAAGCCTACTAGAGATTTGTTCATTCGATTTCTTTTATAATTAAAAATAACCATTATTTCTGTTTGTTTTATATTACTTAACTATAAATGCTTATTTATTTTGTAATTAAAAATAACCATTATATGTAGATATTCATTAATAATAAGAAAAGATAAAAATTAAGATAATGATAAAATTGAAGGGCTAAAGATGATTAACAGGTATCACTAGATAATGTTAAACATAAAACATATGTTAGTTTATGATATTAAAGATATTATACCTTATGATTTCATCCTTTTAGGCTAATGAGATATACTTCATATCCATTTATAATCTGTAGGACCTAACGACCTATAGGGTAGAATTGTTTCTTATCTATCTATTTCCATCTATATACTTATCAATAATATTAAAAATAAATACAAACATTTTATATAGATTGAAACCACGGTTTTATTAATATTATTAAAATAATGTTTTTATAAATACTATTTTAATATTATATAATGGTTTCATTAATATTATCTGGTTTTATAGGCACATTAAGCAAAACCCTAATATAACCCCTAAAAGCCAAACCCTAAATCCTAAAAGCTAAACCCTAAAAATATATATTATAAGGCTCGATGATCCGATTCTAATGACGCTGAAATGAGTCCAATTCAAAGTTAATTTGAACCGATTCTTCACTTTTTTAGTGTCACACTGAGCCTCCCGCTACATATAAAAACGTTTTTAGATTAACTAGCATACACACCATTAATACTACTCATACTTCTACATTAATGTCCGTCCGCTAAAGTACTTATACTCTCAACCTCATGAAAAAGGATATCACTATACATAACTTAATACCACTAATATTGAAGCCGTTTAGTTACTATTTTGTTTTTCCATATTTAATACGAGATAACAAATAATAATGTATAGATTTATGATAAACATAACTAAATTATATATATTTATGTTATGTAATAAGTAAGCCTACTAGAGATTTGTTCATTCGATTTCTTTTATAATTAAAAATAACCATTATTTCTGTTTGTTTTATATTACTTAACTATAAATGCTTATTTATTTTGTAATTAAAAATAACCATTATATGTAGATATTCATTAATAATAAGAAAAGATAAAAATTAAGATAATGATAAAATTGAAGGGCTAAAGATGATTAACAGGTATCACTAGATAATGTTAAACATAAAACTATTGTTAGTTTATGATATTAAAGATATTATACCTTATGATTTCATCCTTTTAGGCTAATGAGATATACTTCATATCCATTTATAATCTGTAGGACCTAACGACCTATAGGGTAGAATTGTTTCTTATCTATCTATTTCCATCTATATACTTATCAATAATATTAAAAATAAATACAAACATTTTATATAGATTGAAACCACGGTTTTATTAATATTATTAAAATAATGTTTTTAAATATACTATTTTAATATTATATAATGGTTTCATTAATATTATCTGGTTTTATAGGCACATTAAGCAAAACCCTAATATAACCCCTAAAAGCCAAACCCTAAATCCTAAAAGCTAAACCCTAAAAATATATATTATAAGGCTCGATGATCCGATTCTAATGACGCTGAAATGAGTCCAATTCAAAGTTAATTTGAACCGATTCTTCACTTTTTTAGTGTCACACTGAGCCTCCCGCTACATATAAAAACGTTTTTAGATTAACTAGCATACACACCATTAATACTACTCATACTTCTACATTAATGTCCGTCCGCTAAAGTACTTATACTCTCAACCTCATGAAAAAGGATATCACTATACATAACTTAATACCACTAATATTGAAGCCGTTTAGTTACTATTTTTGTTTTTCCAAAATTTAATACGAGATAACAAATAATAATGTATAGATTTATGATAAACATAACTAAATTATATATTTTTATGTTATGTAATAAAGTAAGCCTACTAGAGATTTGTTCATTCTATTTCTTTTATAATTAAAAATAACCATTATTTCAGTTTGTTTTATATTACTTAACTATAAATGCTTATTTATGTTGTAATTAAAAATAACCATTATATGTAGATATTCATTAATAATAAGAAAAGATAAAAATTAAGATAATGATAAAATTGAAGGGCTAAAGATGATTAACAGGTATCACTAGATAATGTTAAACATAAAACTATTGTTAGTTTATGATATTAAAGATATTATACCTTATGATTTCATCCTTTTAGGCTAATGAGATATACTTCATATCCATTTATAATCTGTAGGACCTAACGACCTATAGGGTAGAATTGTTTCTTATCTATCTATTTCCATCTATATACATTATCAATAATATTAAAAATAAATACAAACATTTTATATAGATTGAAACCATGGTTTAATTAATATTATTAAAATAATGTTTTTTAAATATACTATTTTAATATTATATAATGGTTTCATTAATATTATCTGGTTTTATAGGCACATTAAGCAAAACCCTAATATAACCCCTAAAAGCCAAACCCTAAATCCTAAAGCTAAACCCTAAAAATATATATTATAAGGCTCGATGATCCGATTCTAATGACGCTGAAATGAGTCCAATTCAAAGTGAATTTGAATCGATTCTTCACTTTTTTAGTGTCACACTAAGCCTCCGCTACATATAAAAACGTTTTAGATTAACTAGCATACACACCATTAATACTACTCATACTTCTACATTAATGTCCGTCCGCTAAAGTACTTATACTCTCAACCTCATGAAAAAGGATATCACTATACATAACTTAATACAACTAATATTGAAGCCGTTTAGTTACTATTTTGTTTTTCCAAAATTTAATATGAGAAAACAAATAATAATGTATAGGTTTATTGATAAACATAACTAAATTATATATATTTATGTTATGTAATAAAGTAAGCCTACTAGAGATTTGTTCATTCTATTTCTTTTATAATTAAAAATAACCATTATTTCTGTTTGTTTTATATTACTTAACTATAAATACTTATTTATTTTGTAATTAAAAATAACCATTATATGTAGATATTCATTAATAATAAGAAAAGATAAAAATTAAGATAATGATAAAATTGAAGGGCTAAAGATGATTAACAGGTATCACTAGATAATGTTAAACATAAAACTATTGTTAGTTTATGATATTAAAGATATCATACCTTATGATTTCATCCTTTTAGGCTAATGAGATATACTTCATATCCATTTATAATCTGTAGGACCTAACGACCTATAGGGTAGAATTGTTTCTTATCTATCTATTTCCATCTGTATACTTATCAATAATATTAAAAATAAATACAAACATTTTATATAGATTGAAACCAAGGTTTTATTAATATTATAAAAAAATATATTTTATAAATATACTATTTTAATATTATATAAGGTTTCATTAATATTATCTGGTTTTATAGGCACATTAAGCAAAACCCTAATATAACCCCTAAAAGCCAAACCCTAAATCCTAAAAGCTAAACCCTAAAAATATATATTTTAAGGCTCGATGATCCGATTCTAATGACGCTGAAATGAGTCCAATTCAAAGTTAATTTGAACCGATTCTTCACTTTTTTAGTGTCACACTGAGCCTCCCGCTACATATAAAAACGTTTTTAGATTAACTAGAATACACACCATTAATACTACTCATACTTCTACATTAATGTCCGTCCGCTAAAGTACTTATACTCTCAACCTCATAAAAAAGGATATCACTATACCTAACTTAATACCACTAATATTGAAGCCGTTTAGTTACTATTTTGTTTTTCCAAATTTAATATGAGATAACAAATAATAATGTATAGATTTATGATAAACATAACTAAATTATATATATTTATGTTATGTAATAAAGTAAGCCTACTAGAGATTTGTTCATTCTATTTCTTTTATAATTAAAAATAACCATTATTTCTGTTTGTTTTATATCACTTAACTATAAATACTTATTTATTTTGTAATTAAAAATAACCATTATATGTAGATATTCATTAATAATAAGAAAAGATAAAAATTAAGATAATGATAAAATTGAAGGGCTAAAGATGATTAACAGGTATCACTAGATAATGTTAAACATAAAACTATTGTTAGTTTATGATATTAAAGATATTATACCTTATGATTTCATCCTTTTAGGCTAATGAGATATACTTCATATCCATTTATAATCTGTAGGACCTAACGACCTATAGGGTAGAATTGTTTCTTATCTATCTATTTCCATCTATATACTTATCAATAATATTAAAAATAAATACAAACATTTTATATAGATTGAAACCACGGTTTTATTAATATTATTAAAAATAATGTTTTATAAATATACTATTTTAATATTATATAATGGTTTCATTAATATTATCTGGTTTTATAGGCACATTGTACATTTTATTAATAATATAATTTGTGTAATTTTTAATATTTAATATAGGTGTAATATAGATAAATAAGTTATTTAACATTTTATTTTGCTATTTATTAATAAATAATAAGTAAATAAAACAAGGTAAATTGTTATAACCGTGTAATACAAAAGTTTTAAGGTAATAATAAATAACAAAGTAATCTTTCTATACTAATAAATGAAATTCTTTTTTGGACACGTGTCTCTTTCTCGTGCTTTCTTACCTTCTTTTTCTAAATTTATCTCTCATGTTAAATACCAATAACAATTTTAAACTAAAAGTTAGATAAGAATAAATATTTGTTTTTTCTATAAATAATTTAAACAAAAATTTAGATAAGGATAAACATTTTTTTATATAATCATAAGTTATATCCGAGTATTATGAATACTATGGAATTCGGTTATTGATATTATGGTAAATTGGAAATCAAAGGTTCCGTTTGATATATACTTAATAATTGCATTATTGTTTTTTTCACTAGAATTAAGTAATTATTCTAGGTCTGAGGCATATATTTCTATCAAACTATAAGTGTTTTTAGACGCATCATTATAATGGTTTGGAGTCATTGTTATAGTCGCACAATTCTTTCAAGTGTCAAATCTAGACAGCTTAGTTTCACATTTGTAATGTTAGGTGCACTGTTATAATTGGTTTAAATCCATCATTTATCGCACGTTGCATCAACATTTAGAAAGAACACCATTTTTAAAAATATATCAATTCTATACTCCATTCAAAGAGAATTTAATTCTCGATTTTACGGTATAACTAATTAAAAAATGATAAAATATATAAAATGTTGGAATCGATCTTCACCTTTTTGTACCATAAACTCTCTTAAATACAAAATTGAGATTAGTGTTTTATGTATGAAATAAACAAATAAACATGAAGGTTCATAAAACTAACTAAAATCATTGTATCTCATAGACTTGAATGTAACATATTAACATTATTCAACCCCATGTAATACATCTATTTTTAACCTAATAATAAATAAAAAAACAAAGTAAAATGTTATAATAGTAAATAGTACGTCAAAGTTCATTTTGAAAGATAAATCTTGACGACTGTTTGTATTAACATATCACAATATATTTTATTCAACACGTTCAATACAAAAGTTCTTTTTAAAGATATATCGTTTTTATTATTTATTATATAAAATTATACCTATGCAACCCGTGTAATACACATGATTCTAACCTAGTTTTATAATAAATAAATGTTTATTTTTTTTCCAAACACATGTATTAATGACTGTATGTGTTAACTTATTACACTATATTTATTTAACATATGCAATAAACACATTTTTTAAATATGTATATTTTTTATTACTTAGTATATAAAATTATATTTATTCAATCCGTGTAATACACGGGGTTTTAACCTAGTTATGTTATATATGTAAAAATATAAATATATGCAAAACAATTTTCATATTTATATAAATATATAAATTAAATCTATTATAATAAAAGAAACCATCTTATGGACACGTGTCGATTTGTAAGAGCATTCTTTTTTCCGTTTCCCACTCATTTTTCTAAGTTATATGGGGCACACGTCCGACTCGTTTTATTATTGAATCACCTCTCCCTTGCTTTGTTTCATAACCTATCCATCCTTTAAACCCTAACATTACAATGCACATCAGATCCTCTTCGTCCTATTGAAATTGACCGATAATCCTTAAAGTCTACAATTCTGTATCTTCAAGGTGAGTTTTAGAGTTTGAATTATGTAGTTCATATGATTTAGAGTTCGATTTCGTATGATTTTATATGAAACATTCATTTGGGGTTCGATTTTCATATGATTTAAGGTTCAATTTTTATATTATTTAGGGCTTTAAGGTGAGTTTTAGGGTTTGAATTATGTATTTCATATGATTTAGTGTTCGATTTTGGATGATTTTATATGAAACACTCATTTAGGGTTAAGTTTCTTATGATTTTACCCGGTTATGCCTTATGTGTGGAGCTTCCAAGTAATTGATTATTCAATAGATACATCTTGTATATTCCTCTTTCTCTGCCTCAACCCTAACGACGCAACGATTCGGGTTTGAATATTCGTAATAGGTTATCACCAGCTTTTAGGTCTCCTCAACGTGCTACTGGTCATTAGATGGCGTTAGGGCGATTTATGATTGTTTATATGGCTCCAGACAAAGAAACATTGAGCATGCATTTTTTCGGTTTCTGTCGTTCCAATACAAGGTAATCCTTTTCAGTTATCCATATCGCGTCTTATTATTTGTGTTCTTAGATTGAATCTATTGTTTTCTTTCCAAGTTATGCTATTCCAAATTAAAATAAGACTACAAATTGGTTTCAGGTTTTTCAAATTACTTCTATCTGGAAGCACCTAACCATGGCAATCAAGAGCTTTCAACGGCTCATTTAGTGAACAATTTATTTGTTTTTCGTATAACTTTTATATAGCTTGACTAATTTATGTGATAAATAACAAATTACATTCATACTTATACGGATATTGAGATTCTAGGATCCGGCGGTTCTAGACGGAAGTTTGGGTAGAAAATAGAACTAATTTGATATAATATTATTAAGAAACGAGTAGAAGCAGCGAAAGTCATATGTTTCATTCGTACCGAAAGAGTACACATTTTGTCAAGCTGGCGAAGGATTTCGCCAGCATTTCCCCTCCAGGAACTCCAAAACTTACAAAACAATGAACACACAACACACACACACATTGAAGAAACACCTGTTGACCTAGGGATATCCAGGGGATATATTAGTTTGCTCTTCAGGGTGATCTCACTCGGACTGATCTACAAAGTTAGCAATGTCGTTAGTCTCGTCACGGGGAAAAGGGAGGGTTTTCTCAGTGACACACTCTGGCATGAGAATAAGTATTGGTTGATTGCAAGAAAAAAGCAAATAATCTCAAGTAGCATGCAATAAGTTTGTTCGTAAGTTTCTGAACGGTTTACCTTGGGGTCCGATACTCATTTATAGCGAGAAATTAGTGGGCTTAGGAGATGGGCTGATGGGCCTTAGGCCCGACCCAGATGACCAGGGTATTCGTCCTGTCCCTCTGCATCGATCATTAAATGTTCCCTGTAGGAGCATTAATGTTCTCTGGCAGGAGGTGTGCTTTGTCGGATGTTGAATGGTGCCACGTGTAAAGGCAACTGTCCCTTGCGTCACACCTGCTATCAGCCGAAAGTGAAGAATGTGTGATAGTCACTGGCGTAAGTATGGTTGGTGCACAGTCTGGCGTCTGCATTACTATTCATGCGACGCAGTCTGACGCAACCTACCAAGCAGCCATTGGGTCACAGCTCTGCCACTCTGTAACCTTGTATATAGTCAACGCCTCTTTGCGTTTATCCCTTCTGCGAGGCAGCCAGTGCTTTCTGGCCGGTGTAGAGTTGCAGGGATAAATCCTTTTGTCCACAAGACTATGAGGTGCTCTCATGTTTATCTTGGCTTTGCAAGGTTTAGGACTTCACGACTAAAGGGTTGTTTGATCCGCGTAGGGTCAAGTATCCTACGCGTCTAAGTCTAACTCACTGTTGTGCCAAGTACACAAGGTTCGTTGTGTGACTTATATTGTTTGGTCAAACTTGCCGTTGCGCTGAATGTGCAAGGTTCGTTGTATGACCTATAAGAGTTGGTCTAACTTGCCGTTGCGCTGAGTGCGCAAGGTTCATTGTGTGACCTGTTAGCATTGGGGTTGTAGTACTCTTGCGCGTTGCGCGTGATGTTTGTCTGTCAGCACAGGGTCAAGGGGCCTGTGCCTCCAGGTCTAACTGACAGTTGCGCAGGCTGTGCAAGGTTCTTTGTATGACCTGCTAGTTCTAAGAAAGGCGCACTGTTGCGCATTGTGCGCAAGGTTAATCTTGTTATTTGTCATTGAGGGTATGGTTCCTTGCACTGGTGCTGAGTTTTTGGGACCATACCCCTCCAAGTCCCCCAGTCCAGTTCTGCTCCTATGCGCATGTTGGCAAGTAGGAGGAGTGCTGGACTAAAAGAATCCTTCTATGCGCGCTTATTTTAAGGGAAAAATTCTAGCAGGGTTATAGAAAACCTTTGTGTGAAGGAAACTATTCGTAATGATGTCTTTGAAATTTGCATCTCTGTCATGCTGACGTTGCAGGTGGGTTGGTGAGAAAAAGGGTGCCCTGGAGGGGACACTTGATAGCTGTGGCATGCTGTCAATAGTACCGCCTAACATACATTAATGAATTGGCAGAGAAGGTGGCGGCACGCGCACGTGACAACCGTAAGTTACCACTTATGTAACACGCGTCTTGTACATATTGGTTTTAATATCTCGTGTGCGTCACAATTGTTAATCACATTAAATGTGATGTGTATAAATATGGGTAACTGTCTAGGGTTTTCTTCATTCCTTCAAACTGTGTCTTTTGAAATTCTCTGAAATCTTCTTGAGTTCTTGTTTTCTAGTTTTCAAATCTTCTCTTCAAAACTTATTTTCTTTGATCTTCATGGCGACCAGGGGTCCCGAGACCGCTTCTTCTGCAGAGGCTTCAACCTCTTTACTGGCGCTCAAGTGGAGCCGGTCCAGTTTTGACCGCATGGTTTCCGGTTACCGGTTCTCTAAGGACTGGGATGCCCGGTTTTCGGCAGAGGGTGATACCGCGGCCAATGCTCCAACCGGCTACATCACCTTATTTCTTGATTTTTTTGCTGACGGTAACTTCCGGTTACCGGTTACAATTTTTTTCTTCAAATTTTGGATTTTATAAATTCCACATCTCCCAGTTGAATCCGATGGGGATGGTGAGATAAAAACATTTTGAGTTTTTGTGTAGATCCACTGGTGCTATCCCAACCGTTTAGCGGTTTCGGATTTTTTTTACCAACTTCATTGTTCTATGGGGTTTTATTCTTTTCAGCACCATGTAAAGGGATAGAAAATTTTGCTCTCCTCTCCCAAGTCCTTCTATGATTGGAAGGCAAAATTTTTTTATGTGAAGTCTGGTGTCATTCCCCTCCGGATGCACTTTCGGGGGTGGAGGAGATTCCGTTGGAGACCGTCCCTATATTAGTGGTGGATTCCTAGTATAAGGATTTGAAAGAGATCCCGGGGGTGCAACTGCCTGAACGGGCATTGGTGGTGGCTGGGATGAGCCTAGTGTGGAAGCCCACCCGCCGGGAGAAAACCCGTCTACATGGAGGGTGATAAGAGTGAGCACCGTCGCCTTCTTCTTGTATTTCTTGATTTTGACTTATGTGTAGACTGATTGTATGTTTTTTTGTTTGTAGGGGTGCCGCTTTTCTTGGTGGCATTCCAACAGAAGGAGGGGCACATTGAAAATCTTGCCCTGGGCCTGGAGGAGCCCACCTGGTACACGCAGATCCTAGGGAATTTTGAACTCCCTAGGAATGCAGATTTGTTGGCTACCGCTCCTTCGACTGGTAAGCCTTCATATTATTAAAAGAGTTGACATCTTTGTATATTACTCGGGGCTCGGCGGCGGCTGAGAAGGAGTTGACTACACTCAGGGCAGACCCGCCAAAAGGTAAGCGCATCGTGTCCGATCGTTGGAATGCCTATGTAGTAGTATCTGACTCATGGGAGGGTCTTGCGCCTGGAGGTGTGAGGAAGCCTGTGCCGGAGCCGGTGGAGATTCCGGTTGTTAATCCGGACGACCCAGTGTAGGTCGAATCCATCATGGAGCCTCTCAAGTGGAAGAGGTGTCCGAAGAGTGACATCTGCATGCAGCCCTCCAAAAAGGTTGCGCGGAAGGTGATAGGGAAGAGGGGAGCCTAGACACATTAACCGCCAAGATCTCCATAGGTAACCTTCTTATAGCTTGTGTTAGTCGCACCACTTTTTTGTATAATGTTTCTGACTGTTGTCATTTCGTAGGGGGGAGATGAGCCGGTTTTTTGTGGAATCTAGCACTCCGGCCGCACCCAAGGATACTTCAATGCCCCGCTTGTGGGTGAAGGCGCGCAAGCGTCTAGCGCACAGGGTGGGAGTCCGCTGCTAGGGTGGCGGAACATTAGGTGGTGGTGGAAGATCCTCAGGTAGAGGTTGAGGCTGTAGAGCCTTTGGTAGTGTTGGAAGAACCTCAAGTGGAGGTTGAGTGAGAGCAAGCTGATGCTCCATAGGGGGTGCGCACAGAAGAGCCGGCGCCCGGGGGTGAGGGCGGGGGATCTGCCAGAAACCCTTCCTCGGAAGGATCTTCAATCCGCCCGGACGAGACCCCGAGTGATTATTATTACAAGTCATACACAGCGGCCCGTGCTGAAGAGATCCACACCCCTCTGTGGAAATTAAAGAAAGGAGATGATATTTCTCACAGGCCAGCATGCCGTGAGTGGTTTAAAGGGACCTTCCCTCCAGTAAAGTGCATGCGCGCACTAAACATGAACAAGAAACCACGTACCGCACGTACCTCCAGGCAGTCGCTAGCTCCACCTTGGTTACACACAGGATTATCTGGGAATGGCGGGGCATGCTGAAAAATAGAAGAAATTCGAAGCTGCCCAATTGGACCTGGATAAAGAACAAGCCCAAGTGGCTGCGCAAAGATCCGAGTTGGATGCTGACAAGGCTAAATTTGCCGAAACCCATGGGTCGAGGAGTGGGCCGCGCAGGGGTAACCCAAAGTGGCATATGATGTGCTCCCAAATGAATTTCCGAATTACAGTTGCTGCGGTAGATGTAAGTGGTTTTTCTTCTACCCATTTGGTGAAGTAATCGACTGCGACGATTATGAAATTCATCGCGCCTGGGGCGTCTGGGAAAGGTCCCACCATATAGATTGCCCATTGCTGGAAGGGCCATGCTGTTGTCACAGGGATTAGAGGATTCTTGGGGCGCAACGTCTTCGGGGTATGCGCTTGCATGATGCGCACTTCCGTAGTGTTTCGACCGCATCTAGGTGCATGCCAGGCCAATAGTAACCGGCGTTCATGATCTTTTCTATGACCGTGCACGGACCGATGTGAATTCCGCATAACCGTTCAGGTATTTTGCGGATCAAGTGCTGCGCATCTTGCGGATCAACACAGCGGAGGAGCGGTCCAAGGTATGACTTCCGGTATAGGATACCATCCGCCATTTCGTAGTTGAGTGCCTTGTTCTGGACCTTCCTTGCTTCCGCTTTGTTTTCGGGGAGGATCCCGTGTTGCAAGAACATGATTATGGGAGACATCCAAGAAGGATTCCCCACTTCAATGATGTTTACTTGACGCAAAGGAACAAAAGGTTCTTGAGTACCTCAATGCGCACTTCACGTGCGAGGTGCTTGAAGCTTGTAGCGATAATTTGCTGAGTGCGTTGACATGTTTATTCTTGCTTCGGTTGATAAGGGTTATTTTGAAGTGTTGGAATTTGGTTATTAAGGCTTGCGCCTGTTCAAGATACAAAGCCATCGTTTCGCCTTTTGTGTCATCTAGGCCGTTGACCTATCCTGCGACTAAAAGGGGGTCGACGTTTGCTTCCAAATTCTGTGTGTCCATTTTGATTGCTAACCGAAGGCCTGCCAGGAACGCTTCATACTCGGCTTCGTTATTGGTATGTTTGAAATCCAACCTGATGGCGTAGGTGAATTCCTGATTATCGAGGCTTACTAGGCGAAGACCTGCCCCTGCGCCATCATCATTGGATACGCCGTCTGTGTGAAGTATCCAAGTGCGGTCATCTATAACCGGCGTTGGGTCCTGTCAGCTTCACACTCTTGCGTTTTATTGTGTGGTACTTCCGCAATGAAATCGGTTAATATCTGGCCTTTTATTGCTGGGCGCCGTTTGTACACGATGTTGTGTCCACCAAGCTCAATCGCCCATTTTGCTAGATGATCAGATATGTCCGGTTTCGACAAAATTTGGGCTAAATGATAGTTCGAGAGAACTGTTATCACATGGCCGGAAAAAATACCGACGCAACCAGCGAGATGCGTGGACCAAAGCTAGAGCAAGCTTTTCCATCATAGGATATCGTGTCTCTGGGTCAGTTAGCATCTTGCTGACATAGTAGATCGGAGTTTGAACTCATGCGCGTTCTACTAGCAGGACTGCTCCCATAGCGATATCTGATGCGAAAAGGTAAAGTATCAGTGGCTCGTTCTTTTGCGGTGCCGTGAGCATGGTCAGTTATATTAAGCACTCCTTCATTTGAGTGAAGGCTTTCTCCGCATCCAGAGTCCACTGAAACTTGTTTTGCTTTACACAGTTCTGCAAAGTGCTGCTGAATGGGAAAGACTTCTGTGACAACCTGGAAATTTTCTCATACTTTCGTGTACTATTGTTGACTAAATTCTTGTGCATGGCACTTGGAAATCTTTGTGTATGACACTTGGGAACTTCTTGTAACGTTGTGTACTATCATTAACGAACTAACTCTTTGTGCGTCGCACTCTGAACATGTACGCTACATGCTAAACCGCGTTTACTCAATTTTCGGGACGAAAATTCTTTCAACATGGGGATAATGTGATATCCCGGGTTTTTCGGATAATTTGAACGTAATACTTGTCAATCTAATTACGTGCTAAGTATTAAACGTGCATGGATTAAATACGTGTTGTGTGTTGTGTGAATTTTAGTTATAGAATAATTACTGTAGAAATGTACACGAACTAAACCGAACCGCGACGTGAACCAACTTCGATTCATCGTGACTCTAGGAGTAACAAGTTTTAAACTTTAGCTCAAGTCAAGTCCCTCGGCCATAAGATCAAACCAAATCAAGTCCTCGGCCAAGATCGAAACCAAACCAAGAGCAAACCTAAACCCTAAACCAAAACACTCTCGGCCGAGATCAAGTTCAAAAGCCGCGAGTTCAAACCCAAACTGAATCCACCCGAGTACTTGGCCGCGAGACTACATCCAAACTAAACTAACTCACCCAAGCCCTCGGCCATAAACCCCAAACCAAACCGTAAACCCTATCATTGTTGCGCTTATATATACAATACCCATACATACTCCTTCACAATTCACAAACCCTAGTTGAAGAAAATAGCCGTCGGCTGCCTTACCCTCTCCACCCTCTCAGTCGCAGCAAGCAGCAGCCAAGCCTTTCATCTTCTCCGACCGCAAACTGCCTCACTCTTGCTCCATCGATCGCGAACAACATCCTTTTCTCGGTCACGGATCTCTCGGTTGCAAGCAATCTTTGATCACCGGATTCCTTAGCTTAATCACGGTTCGTTTACCTTATCATATGATACAAGACCATATTCGGATACATGTGTGTGACTTTGTTGTGTTCGGATCGTATGATTGTATTGTCTCCGATAAATATGCATGCTTGAATGTCTAGTTGTTTCGGATAAATATGCATGCTTGAATGTCTAGTTGTTTCGGATATATATGCATGCTTGAATGATTCGTTGTCTCGGACGTATGCTTGAATGATTTGTTGTCTCGGACGTATGCTTGAATGATTACTTGTTTCGAATATATGTGTGTTGATTGTTGCTGTTCACAGACTGCATAATGGTATAGTTTCGGAGTATAAGTGCTGTTAAGTAATCGGCTGATTTGATCATTGTTCACATGCAGAATTGTTTTCGGAAATCACAAGTTACAAGTATGTTTTGGTTATAATAACTAGAAGTAAGAACTAGAGTTTGTATGGATAGGTTACTAGTATTAGTCTATGATTAAAAATCAGTTCTCGATCGCCTAGATTAATCGCATGAACGGGATTACACGAGTTTATAATAATAACATGCTGAAACAGGATGCTGAGTGAAAGTTACAGCCGATTTCATCTGGCTGTACCTTGGTCGTTAGTTGTCGAAAAACGGATTTTCTGATGTCTAAAACGTAGAGATTTGAATAAGGAATCTAATGGCACTGGATTCATAATTTTCTGAAGTCGTTTGATATTTTTAAAGGGCTAAACAAGTTCAGTAGCTAAAGCTGTTAAAATTCTGGAATTTTGTTGGTTGTTTATCAAGTTGGATTTTAAAATCAGTAGGGAGTTGAGTCATGATTTTTGTACAGCAACTAGGTATAGAAATTTCCGGGCAACTCCAACTGGAATTTTGTTAATCGGACGATCAGTGATTTTTAAATAAATTCTTCCGTGGACTGCAGTCAGAAAGCGGTAAATCTGACTGCAGCTTAATGAATTAATATTTATGGCTAATTGGTAAAGATTTAGGACTTGGAAAAATTATATAAATTTCTATGGTATAAATGTCACCTACTGTAAAAATATGGGAATTTTTGGAATGTTAGAACTATTTTATAAAAATCCTAGAAAACAGCTGAATAATTGAGTGTTAAGCAGAAAGTTGATAACTTGTGATTGTATGCATAAAGTGTTGTATGGATTTGGAATATGTTCATGATAAGTTGTTTGATTTCTATGATCACATGAGAATACTTGCATGCATGTTTGAGTGTTAGATATGTTGTTTGTGTGTATCACTTTGTGAGTAAATTGCGTGTGGAATTTGTATTGGTGTGATTTCACACTGACGTGTAATTAATTGGTTTGTTAGGACGCAACTAGCGGTCCCATCTCTTATAACATCTTTGCTACACTAACCGAGCAAATAAAGGTGAGTTCACGGCCCCTAACTTTATCCGGTTTTTAAACAACAGGGGGAGAAACATGTATACACTCTCAAACTCAATCTCTTTACTTTATACGAATTTAACGTCACATAACTATACGGTAACTAAGTTAATGTTAATGTAATGTTATGGTCACTAAGCAGCTTTATCACTTAAGTCCTCGACAATCTCCTCGGATCGTTAGTATTTGGGTTAAATAGCGGGGGAATTATAATTAGTACTACTGGGCCCGACAAGCCCCATCCGAGCTAGTCGCGCTAGCCGACCTGGTATGGTCAACGGGTGAATAATTGGCCTAACACCGCCATGGTCATGTGATAGGCCTGGCAAAACGGAGGCACAACAGTCAGCTTCGATCGCGAACTCTTACGTGACATGACTTTAGGCTAGCTACCTATATACATTAATATTGAACTTAATTACGGAACAACTTAATATTCCGGGTTTGGAATATTGGAAACATCAACTTATTATCCCGGGTTGGGGATAATGGAAACAACAACTTAATATTCCGGGTTGGGAATATTGGAAGCAACAACTTGTTATTCCGGGATTGGAATAATGGAACTGATATGTTATCCCGGGTTGGGGATAACGGAGTAAACAAACTATAACCGAACAAACGAATTTATGAAAACCTGTGAACTCACTCATCTTTAATGTTGACACTTGTTTCTTTACATGTTTCTCAGGACGCTAGGAGCTCTAGGTGCACGCACATGCATTGAACAAGACATCTTTATCGAGTCTTATTTATTAATATTGTTTTGGGATTTTTTTCATTTGTTTTGGCGTTTGTGTTGGCGCCCGCATCATTACTTATTTATGCTTCCGCTCAAACTTTAAAAGCTGATACTCATGCTAAATATTGGTAATATAAAATTAGCAACAAATGATTTTTGAGAAACGTATAATCAAATCATGTAGAGTCGTTCGACGTACTAGTGTTTCAGATTCTGGTTTGTTCACACGCCTCGCGGTAAAACTCCGCAAGTGGAAATTGAGGGTGTGACAGATTGGTATCAGAGCCACTAGCTATAGAGAACCAGGTTTGCATTAGAAGTAGGCCTAAACTATAGCTGATATCACGACACTAGACTTAGTCTGGCACCGAATTATTATATCTTGTTATGTAATATACCACAACTGTGTTTGGTAGATTATGCCTTCATGATAAGGAATGAAAACAACTCATAACTAACTACACGACCTAACAGGCAATGTCATCATCCTCATCGTCATCATCGTCCGACAGACTTACACCACCAAGGGCATCAGGAAAGGCACCAATGGTGGAACCCATACTACCTTATGGCGTAGAGACACGCTCAGCGGCGAGGAAGAGGCTCGCTCTGGGGGAGGAGTCGTCGTTACGCCCAACTATTGCTGTACCGGTTGAACCGGTTAATCCTGTAGAAATAGGAATTGACATGCTTAGAATCCTAGTGCATACACAACAAAAACAGTTAGAAAGAATGCAGGAAACCATCTTAGCACAAGGATGGATGATCCGACACCTTACAGGAAAGACCGACTCGCTCGAGGAAGAGCATCGTACGAGTAAGATAGCTCGTAACACCATAGCCAGAGATCTGCGTGCTGAGCAGATAAGAGCTGACTGGCTTGAGGACAGAGTCCTGGAAAATAGTTGGAACATTCAGGAACTGCAAAATCAAGCACTTGCACCAGCACAGGCCCCTCCAGTGCCGGTAGAGGAGGATCCAGAGGAGGATCCAGAGGAGGACCTGAAGAGGATCCGGAGGAGGACCCAGCTGAAGAAGCTGGAAATGCCGCACAGGATGACGGCAACGACAGTGACTTGGGGAATGGAGATGTAGACGACTGACACGTCTCGTTTATATTTGTTTTCCTTCAGTTTATTTATTTTCCCACTTGTGTTTAAACTTGAGACTTTATAGTGAATTCGTATGTGTGATTTGCACTTTTGTAAGACGTTGAAATTTCAATTAATCAAGTATTTCTTTTGATTATTTAACATATTGAGTTGACATAACTTACTAATTATTAAAGTACGAAGTAGAGTAGCTATATTGGATATATAGACTTATCGGGGTGTGTTTGTGTTGTGTTTCGAAGAGCTAAATGGCAACTGGAAGACGTGGAAACCTTAACTTGACTCCCGAAGAGCTAGCTGCCATGATTCAAGAGCACGTGAACGCAGCTTTAGCGGGTGTTCAGAACCAACTCGCAGGTAACTATTATTAAATTTTCGTGTGAAAATCTAATAGTGAGGCTAGTAAAATTCCTTGCTGACTTCCTGTTCTCTGTCAGCAGGAGGGGGCTTTAACCCCTACAAGATGTTCCTTGACGCAAAGCCAAGCAAATTCTCGGGGGCGGAAGGACCCATTGGACTGGTCCGCTGGATCGAAAAATCAGAATCCGTTTTTGAAATGTGCAACTGCCTAGAGGCCAACAAGGTCAAATACGCAGCCTCAACACTGGAAGATGGGGCACTGACATGGTGGAATGCCCAAGTCCAAACACGTGGACTTATAGCTGCGAATGCAATGGCATGGGCCGAGTTCAAGGCCCTAATTAAAGAGGAGTACTGTCCACGAGACAGAGTGCAACAATTGGAGCAAGCTCTATGGAACCACAAGATGGTGGGATCGGAAATTGAAGCTTACACTGCAAAACATCATGACTTAGTATTTCTGTGTCCCGATTTGGCCAACACGGTGGAGAAAAGACTCGAGTTCTATCTCGGGGGTCTGGTTCCGGAAATTCAGGGTATGGTGATGTCTAGTAACCCTGTAACTGAACATCAAGCAATCCGATTGGCTCACAAACTCACCGATAAAGCGGTGGAACAGAAGAAACTGCCAGCACGGGGTACAACTGAAGTTTCCCCAGATAACAAAAGAAAATTTGAAGATTCCACTGTTCGACAGTCTTCGTCATCACATCCGCAGCAAGGGAACCAGAAACGGTTCAATCATTACCACAGCCACAGGGGTCATCAAAATCATCTCGCCAACAACAACAACAACAACAATATCAACAACCCGAATGCAAGCGGCTATGCGGGCCGAAAGCCGCAGTGAAACCGCTGTAATCTCCACCATAACGGCCCTTGTGCCGGAAGTCGCTGCCAAAGATGTGGCAAGATGGGACATGCAGCAAAGGATTGTCGTGGGGAAATCATGTCCCGACAAAATCAGAACCAGCCCCAAGGTCAGCAGCAGGGTATAAACCGGGGATGCTATCAGTGTGGTAGCACTGCTCATTTCAGAAAAGACTGCCCACAGTTGCGCAACAACAACAATAATGGTGGAAACAACCACAACAACCGCAACAATAACAACAACAACAATAATGGGAACGGTGGCACAAGAGGTGCCAAGGGTCGCGCATTTACATTGGGCCGCGGAGAGGCAGAAACGACTCGAACGTGGTCACCGGTAAGTTTCCCCTTAATGAACATTTTGCTACTGTGCTTTTTGATACGGGTGCGGATAGGAGTTTTATATCTGAGTCTTTTAGGAAGAACCTAAATCTCACGCTTAAACCATTAGAGACCCCTTATGTGATAGAATTAGCCAATGGTAAATCGTAGATGTGACCCAAATCGTATCCGGCTGTCAACTCAAACTCGCGGGCCACGCTTTTACCATTGATCTGATGACAACTACCCTGGGTAGTTTTGACGTGGTAGTCGGAATGGACTGGCTATCCGACGTCCGGGCTGAAGTTCTCTGCTTCGAAAAATCTATCCGTATTCCGCTCTCTAACGACGAAATCCTGACGGTACAAGGCGATAAGGCAAGCGCCGTCACCAACATCATCTCTTACATGCAAGCGCAGAAGTATCTTCGGAGGAAGAACTCCTTTGCTTTACTCGCACTGATTACCGAACAGCCTAAGGACGAGAAACGTATAGAAGACATCCCTGTCGTCCGTGATTTTTCCGATGTATTCCCAGAAGAACTACCTGGTCTTCCACCCCATTGACAATTGGAATTTGAAATCGAATTGGCGAACAATGCAACTCCTATCGCCAAGGCTCCATACCGCCTAGCTCCAGCCGAGCTGCAGGAGCTGTCTACCCAACTTCAAGAGCTGCTAGAAAAAGGATTTATCCGACCAAGCGTTTCACCATGGGGAGCTCCAGTCCTGTTTGTCAAAAAGAAGGACGGGACATTCCGCATGTGCATCGACTATAGGGAACTCAACAAGGTTACGGTCAAGAACCGATACCCGTTACCTCGCATCGACGACCTATTCGACCAACTGCAAGGGTCAAGTTACTACTCTAAGATTGATTTACGGTCCGGTTATCATCAGCTACGCGTCAGGGAGGAGGATATCGCTAAGACAGCATTTCGCACTCGGTATGGCCATTACGAGTTTTTGGTCATGCCATTCGGTCTTACTAACGCACCTGCGGTGTTCATGGACCTCATGAACCGCGTGTGTAAACCATACCTCGACAAATTTGTTATTGTGTTCATCGATGACATACTCATCTACTCCAAAAGTGAAGAAGAGCATGCTGAGCATCTGCGATTACTACTAGGATTACTTCAACAGGAAGAGCTATATGCCAAGCTCTCGAAGTGTGATTTCTGGATCCGGGAAGTTCAGTTTCTCGGGCACGTCGTGAATGAAAAGGGTATCCACGTAGACCCTGCCAAGATTGAAGCCATCAAAAACTGGGAAGCACCTAAGACACCGACGGAGATCCGCCAATTCTTAGGATTGGCTGGTTACTACAGACGCTTCATCGAGGGGTTTTCAAAGATTGCACAACCGCTCACTACCCTTACCCAGAAAGGCATCAAGTATGCTTGGGGTGAAAAACAAGAAGCAGCATTTCAATTGCTGAAGCAGAAACTTTGCAGTGCACCCATTCTGTCCTTGCCGGAAGGGACAGATGACTTCGTAGTGTATTGTGATGCTTCCATTCAGGGATTGGGATGCGTACTCATGCAACGCGATAAAGTCATCACGTATGCGTCGCGACAGCTGAAGGTCCACGAGAAAAACTACACAACGCATGACTGGAATTGGGAGCAGTAGTGTTTGCACTTAAGATTTGGAGACACTACCTCTATGGAACGAAGTGCACAATCTTTACTGACCACAAAAGCCTTCAACACATCTTTGATCAGAAGGAGTTGAACATGCGACAGCGTCGCTGGGTCGAACTCTTGAACGATTATGAGTGTGCCATTCGGTATCACTCGGGTAAAGCTAACGTGGTAGCTGATGCCCTCAGTAGGAAAGAACACTTGAAACCTCGTCGTGTACGAGCACTACAACTCACTATTCATTCGGGGCTACCCGATCAAATACGCGACGCCCAGTTAGAAGCAGTTAAGGAGGAAAACATCAAAGCCGAATCAGTGGGAAAAATGGAACGTGATTGGGAAGTAAAGCCCAATGGAGCCGGCATTTCATGAATCGCATATGGGTACCTCTCTACGGAAACCTTAGAGAGCTAGTCATGGACGAAGCTCACAAATCTCGATACTCTGTCCATCCGGGTTCGGATAAGATGTATCAAGACCTTAAAGTTGCGTATTGGTGGCCCAACATGAAAGCCGATATAGCCACCTACGTGAGTAAATGTTTGACTTGTGCAAAAGTCAAGGTGGAGTATCAAAAGCCATCGGGGCTACTCCAACAACCTGAGATCCCAGTGTGGAAGTGGGATCAGATCTCAATGGATTTCATCACTAAACTCCCGCGAACCTTGGGTGGTTGCGATACCATCTGGGTGATCGTGGATCGTTTAACTAAGTCCGCACACTTCCTAGCTATTAAAGAAACAGATAAGATGGAGAAGTTGACTCGCATCTACATTAAGGAAGTAGTTTCTCGGCACGGTGTGCCAACGTCCATCATCTCAGACAGAGATGCTCGCTTCACGTCAAACTTCTGGCGGTCACTCCAGAAAGCGTTGGGAACCCGCTTGGATATGAGCACAGCTTATCACCCTCAGACTGATGGTCAAAGCGAAAGGACCATACAGACCTTGGAAGACATGCTTAGGGCATACGTAGTGGACTTCGGAAATAATTGGGAAATTCACCTGCCTCTAGTAGAATTCTCATATAACAACAGCTATCACACGAGTATTTCGGCAGCACCGTTTGAGGCATTATACGGTCGTAAATGTAGATCACCGGTCTGCTGGGCAGAAGTCGGTGACAGTCAACTCACAGGCCCTGAGCTAATACTTGAGGCTACTGAAAAGATTGTACAAATCAGAAACCGCATGGCGGCGGCACGAGATCGACAGAAAAGCTACGCTGATCAACGACGCAAACCGCTCGAATTTCAAGTAGGCGATCGCGTCCTACTAAAGGTGTCCCCTGGAAGGGTGTAATCCGCTTTGGAAAAACGGGCAAACTTAACCCACGGTACGTAGGCCCGTTTGTAATCTTGAAACGAATCGGACCCGTAGCATACCAATTAGACCTCCCTGCCGAACTCAGTGGAGTTCACAACGTATTTCACGTGTCAAATCTGAAGAAGTGTCTATCAGATGAAACTTTAGTTATTCCATTGGATGAGATCCAAGTGGATGAACAACTACACTTCGTGGAAAAGCCTATTGAGATCATGGATCGTGAGATCAAGACTCGAAGGCACAGCAAGATTCCAATCGTTAAAGTTCGTTGGGACTCTAAGCGTGGACCGGAGTTCACGTGGGAAAGAGAGGACCAAATGAAAAGCAAATACCCACATCTCTTTGCAACTGAGCAGCAAACTAACGATACCAGTACCTAAATTTTCGGGACGAAAATTCTTTCAACATGGGGATGATGTGACAACCTGGAAATTTTCTCATACTTTCGTGTACTATTGTTGACTAAATTCTTGTGCATGGCACTTGGAAATCTTTGTGTATGACACTTGGGAACTTCTTGTAACGTTGTGTACTATCATTAACGAACTAACTCTTTGTGCGTGGCACTCTGAACATGTACGCTACATGCTAAACCGCGTTTACTCAATTTTCGGGACGAAAATTCTTTCAACATGGGGATAATGTGATATCCCGGGTTTTTCGGATAACTTGAACGTAATACTTGTCAATCTAATTACGTGCTAAGTATTAAACGTGCATGGATTAAATACGTGTTGTGTGTTGTGTGAATTTTAGTTATAGAATAATTACTGTAGAAATGTACACGAACTAAACCGAACCGCGACGTGAACCAACTTCGATTCATCGTGACTCTAGGAGTAACAAGTTTTAAACTTTAGCTCAAGTCAAGTCCCTCGGCCATAAGATCAAACCAAATCAAGTCCTCGGCCAAGATCGAAACCAAACCAAGAGCAAACCTAAACCCTAAACCAAAACACTCTCGGCCGAGATCAAGTTCAAAAGCCGCGAGTTCAAACCCAAACTGAATCCCCCGAGTACTTGGCCGCGAGACTACATCCAAACTAAACTAACTCACCCAAGCCCTCGGCCATAAACCCCAAACCAAACCGTAAACCCTATCATTGTTGCGCTTATATATACAATACCCATACATACTCCTTCACAATTCACAAACCCTAGTTGAAGAAAATAGCCGTCGGCTGCCTTACCCTCTCCACCCTCTCGGTCGCAGCAAGCAGCAGCCAAGCCTTTCATCTTTTCTCGGTCACGGATCTCTCGGTTGCAAGCAATCTTTGATCACCGGATTCCTTAGCTTAATCACGGTTCGTTTACCTGATCATATGATACAAGACCATATTCGGATACATGTGTGTGACTTTGTTGTGTTCGGATCGTATGATTGTATTGTCTCCGATAAATATGCATGCTTGAATGTCTAGTTGTTTCAGATAAATATGCATGCTTGAATGTCTAGTTGTTTCGGATATATATGCATGCTTGAATGATTCGTTGTCTCGGACGTATGCTTGAATGATTTGTTGTCTCGGACATATGCTTGAATGATTAGTTGTTTCGAATATATGTGTGTTGATTGTTGCTGTTCACAGACTGCATAATGGTATAGTTTCGGAGTATAAGTGCTGTTAAGTAATCGGCTGATTTGATCATTGTTCACATGCAGAATTGTTTTCGGAAATCACAAGTTACAAGTATGTTTTGGTTATAATAACTAGAAGTAAGAACTAGAGTTTGTATGGATAGGTTACTAGTATTAGTCTATGATTAAAAACAGTTCTCGATCGCCTAGATTAATCGCATGAACGGGATTACACGAGTTTATAATAATAACATGCTGAAACAGGATGCTGAGTGAAAGTTACAGCCGATTTCATCTGGCTGTAACTTGGTCGTTAGTTGTCGAAAAACGGATTTTCTGATGTCTAAAACATAGAGATTTGAAAAAGGAATCTAATGGCGCTGGATTCATAATTTTCTGAAGTCGTTTGATATTTTTAAAGGGTTCAGTAGCTAAAGCTGTTAAATTTGGAATTTTGTTGGTTGTTTATCAAGTTGGATTTTAAAATCAGTAGGGAGTTGAGTCATGATTTTTGTACAGCAACTAGGTATAGAAATTTCCGGGCAACTCCAACTGGAATTTTGTTAATCGGACGATCAGTGATTTTTAAATAAATTCTTCCGTGGACTGCAGTCAGAAAGCGGTAAATCTGACTGCAGCTTAATGAATTAATATTTATGGCTAATTGGTAAAGATTTAGGACTTGGAAAAATTATGTAAATTTCTATGGTATAAATGTCACCTACTGGAAAAATATGGGAATTTTTAGAATGTTAGAACTATTTTATAAAAATCCTAGAAAACAGCTGAATAATTGAGTGTTAAGCAGAAAGTTGATAACTTGTGATTGTATGCATAAAGTGTTGTATGGATTTGGAATATGTTCATGATAAGTTGTTTGATTTCTATGATCACATGAGAATACTTGCATGCATGTTTGAGTGTTAGATATGTTGTTTGTGTGTATCACTTTGTGAGTAAATTGCGTGTGGAATTTGTATTGGTGTGATTTCACACTGACGTGTAATTAATTGGTTTGTTAGGACGCAACTAGCGGTCCCATCTCTTATAACATCTTTGCTACACTAACCGAGCAAATAAAGGTGAGTTCACGGCCCCTAACTTTATCCGGTTTTTAAACAACAGGGGGAGAAACATGTATACACTCTCAAACTCAATCTCTTTACGTTATACGAATTTAACGTCATATAACTATACGGTAACTAAGTTAATGTTAATGTAATGTTATGGTCACTAAGCAGCTTTATCACTTAAGTCCTCGACAATCTCCTCGGATCGTTAGTATTTGGGTTAAATAGCGGGGGAATTATAAGTAGTACACTGGGCCCGACAAGCCCCATCCGAGCTAGTCGCGCTAGCCGACCTGGTATGGTCAACGGGTGAATAATTGGCCTAACACCGCCATGGTCATGTGATAGGTCTGGCAAAACGGAGGCACAACAGTCAGCTTCGATCGCGAACTCTTACGTGACATGACTTTAGGCTAGCTACCTATATACATTAATATTGAATTTAATTACGGAACAACTTAATATTCCGGGTTTGGAATATTGGAAACATCAACTTATTATCCCGGGTTGGGGATAATGGAAACAACAACTTAATATTCCGGGTTGGGAATATTGGAAGTAACAACTTGTTATTCCGGGATTGGAATAATGGAACTGATATGTTATCCCGGGTTGGGGATAACGGAGTAAACAAACTATAACCGAACAAACGAATTTATGAAAACCTGTGAACTCACTCATCTTTAATGTTGACACTTGTTTCTTTACATGTTTCTCAGGACGCTAGGAGCTCTAGGTGCACGCACATGCATTGAACAAGACATCTTTATCGAGTCTTATTTATTAATATTGTTTTGGGATTTTTTTCATTTGTTTTGGCGTTTGTGTTGGCGCCCGCATCATTACTTATTTATGCTTCCGCTCAAACTTTAAAAACTGATACTCATGCTAAATATTGGTAATATAAAATTAACAACAAATGATTTTTGAGAAACGTATAACCAAATCATGTAGAGTCGTTCGACGTACTAGTGTTTCAGATTCTGGTTTATTCACACGCCTCGCGGTAAAACTCCGCAAGTGGAAATTGAGGGTGTGACAACTTCATTGCGTGGTTGGCCAGGAACCTGTTCAGCTCAGCCAATCAACCGTTGCATTTTTTTGATAGTTGAGGGGGAAGGCATACGCTGAATTTCTTCCACTTTCTCGAGATTAACTTTGAAACCGTCGTGCGTGACGCTGAATCCCAAAAATTTTCCTTCTTCCATTCCAAACGAGCACTTGCTGGGGTTCAGCTTCAGGTTTGCCTTGCGTAAGGATGCAAACGTTTTTTGAACGTTTGTCAGCATTTTCTCCTCATCCGAGCTCAAGATGACGAGGTCCTCAATGTACACTTCTACGGTTTCGCCAATGTCGTCCCTGAAGACGTGGTCCATTAAGCGCTGAAGGTGGCTCCTGCGTTGCACAATCTAAAGGGCATCTTTGTGCAACAAAAGATCCCCTTGTCAGTGTGGAAAGCAGTCTTGTCTTTGTTCTCTTTCTTCATTTGGATTTGGTGGTAGCCTTTGTAGCAATCAAGGAAACATTTCGACCTAAATGAAGCGAGGGAGTCCACCTTTTTGTTGATTTCAGGTAAGTTGTAGCAGTCCTTGGGACATGCCTTGTTAAGATCCTTAAATTTCGACGCACATGCGCCAACTGCCGTTGGACTTTTGGACCATGACTGGGTTAGCTACCCATGTCTGATAGCATACCTCTTGGATGATTCCTGCTTGGAGGTAGCGCTTCTTCTGAACGATGGGCTGCATGAAGGGAATGTGTGCAGCGTGTGCTCAGTGATTTCCCTCGGTACTCCAGTCATATCCGCCGGTGACTAGGCGAAGATATCTACATTGCAGAACAATAGTTGTTTTAACTCCGCCTTGATTACGGGGGTCATGGCGGGCCCTAGCATTACTGTTTGTTCCGGGTACTTGTTGTTTAGTACCCATTACTCTGGTTCACCACTGGATGATGACTTTGGTTGCTTTGTCGGCGGTTCCTCTTCAACGGACATGATTTCCTTCCTTGCGTACATAATGGCCACCCCGGTTTCTGTGGGAAACCCACAAGCAGCATAGGGAGTGGAAGTGATAATGCTGAACTCTGGTTGAGCGAGCCAACCCAGCAAAACGTCATGGCGCGAAGTCGCCGGCATGACCATGAAATTGACCGAGACCGTGCGAGACTTACGCTCGTCAGAAAGAGTCACCGAAAATGAGATTTGGCCTAGTGAGAAGACGTCCTCTTTGCAGAAACTAGTGAGTGGGAAGTCTACCGGTTCCAGGCGCGCCTTGTCTTCTGGGTCAAGCTGCTGGAAGCACTGTTCATAGTTTATGTCCATAGAGCTCCTAGGGTCTATGATCATGTAATTGGTGCAATAATGGCCGAAGATGCCAGTTATCATGAACGATCGATCTTCTTGTAGGCCCCTAGGAACTACGGGGAGGATGACCTGTTGCTCACACTAGTGAGGTGTGCAACTCTTCTGATGGCCGCGCTTGCGCGACGGGCCACCCTGGATCATATGAACAAACTTTATGTTTTTGTTATTCGGGCCCTCGCTGCCTCGAGTGATTTGGCGCACCTCCTTGCGCACATTTTGCAGTAAGTGAGTGAGCTTCCCACTTTTGAGCTCTCTCTTGATCTCAATACGCAAGGAGATGCAGTTATCAGTTGTATGCCCTGTATCCTTGTGATAATTGCAGAAAAGGTTGGGGTCTTGACCTTTCTTATTGCGCATCGGCTGCGGTTGCTTGAACTGGTGGTCCTCGGTGCTGAGTATCTCCACCGGTGTTTTCGTTAGTGGGTCCACTGACGATCACGATTATCCCGCTTTATTGCTCGCTGGGTAGCGATTTTATTGATGGTCGCTCGTGCGTCGACCGGTGAGTAGGGAGGGTTCTGGCTGTGCTCCCTCCAACTCTTATTCTTCTTCCCAAAACTTTTTCTGATGTCTTGGGGACAGTGGTGAGGTAGGGAGGTCTATTGTTATTGAGGTTGCGGTTCGTCTGCACATAGACCTTTGCTGCTGCCATAAGTTTCTCCAAGCTTTTCGGGAGGCCTGTAGTTCCCGACAAGACTTTGATCATCTCATCGCAGCGTACAATGTACTTGAACTGTGCATGAATCAGGTCTTCGTGCACATCCCCTATCTCCAACACCTCTTTATTATAGCGGGTGATGAAGTCTTCAAGACTTTCGTCATCACGCCGCTAGATGTTCATTACATCAGAAGAATCTCTGACGTAACACCATTGTTGGCTGCAGTATGTCAGGAACTTGTGTTTCAAGTCGATCCATGACGCGAGCTTGTCTGTGGGCAATTTGTCATACCATAGGCGCGAAGTGCCTGTGAGAGTTTGGACAAAAAATGACACCACATAGGTAGCGTCCAGCCTATGATCAGTCCTGCACCGGTGAAAAGGCGCAGGTGGTCATCCGGGTCTGTCAACCCATTGTACTTTCCTACGTTGAAGGGAAGTGTTTGCGCGCTCCAGCGGTGTGAGCGCGATCTCCTTGATGAATTTTGAGTGTTCGGCTACTTCAGCCGGCCTGTAGATCAAATTATAGTTGTACTTCCCTCCGGGTTGTAACCAGCCCGTGGCGCAGATCTGTAAGCAGCATGATCCTTTAGCAGCTGGTGAAACACACGGGTGCTATTACCCTCACCATAAGTCTTATCCTCCTCACGTTGGGTGTACCGCTCCTTGAGGGGACGCGGGCCCAATCATGAGTGGATAGACGCTCGCCTATGAGTATGAGACTCAGGTTTAGGCAGCAATTGAGAGTACTTCGTCTCTCGGAACGGAGTTCAGATGGGACGCTCGCTCCAGCCAGCGAGTCGTAGCTAAGTACTCTTAGTTCAGGCGAAGCATGCACCTGAGCAGTTGGCTGCACCGGGGCAAAAGAAGCATTTGTTTGTGCACAGAGTTGCACGTAAACGGAATTCAGGGCCGTCTGAGACTTGATGTACCAAGACATCGGAATCTCACCCGAGGGTAAGACCGATGTGATTGGTATGAAAGGAGTCTCCATTTGAGCTCCGGGAGTTATAGGAATGCTCACACGACCAGAGTCATGGTGAGCTCCAGCATTCCTGGAAGAAGCTTCTTCCACTAGTCCGTCAAGTCTAGAGGCGTGAACTTGGTTCTTGCCTTCAGCTCGAGGACCTCGTGGAGTTTTGGATGGTAAATCAGCCATTAGGATGTGAGGTTTGTCAAAAAACCAAACGAAGAAACGGATGTGAGAGAGAGTAAAAAGCGGATGGCGCCAATGAAGAAACACCTTTGAACCTAGGGATATCAGGGGGATATATTAGTTACAACCTAGTTTTTCTGCATAAAAGGTTGCCACTTCGTTCGTTCTTCAGGGTGATCTCACTCGGACTGATCTGCAAAATTATTAGTGCCGTTAGTCTCGTCACGGGTGAAAAGGGAGGGTTTTCTTCATGACCACACTCCGGCATGAGAATAAATATTGGTTGATTGTAAGTAATAAGCAAGTAAGCTCAAGTAGCATGCAATAAGTTTGTTCGTAAGTTTCTTAATGGTTTACCTTGTGGTCGATACTCATTTTATAGCTTGAAATAAGTGGGCTTAGGAGATGGGCTGATGGGCCTTGGGCCCGTCCCAGACGACAAGGGTTATCCATTCTGTCACTCAGCATCGATCATTAAATGTTCCCTGTAGGAGCAGTAATGTTCTCTAGTAGGAGGTGTGCTTTTTCAGATGTTGAATGGTGCCACGTGTAAAGGCAGCTGTCCCTGGCGTCAGACTGCTATCAGCCAAAAGTGGAGAATGTGTGATAGTCACTGGCGTAAGTATGGTTGGTGCACATTCTAGCGTCTACATTACTATTCATGCGACGCAGTCTGACGCAACCTGCCGAGCAACCATTGGGTCACAGCTCTGCCACTCTGTAACCTTGTATATAGTCAACGCCTCTTTGCGCTTATCCCTTCTGCGAGGCTGCCAGTGCTTTCTGGTCGGCGCAGAGTTACAGGGATAAATCAGTTTGTCCACAAGACTATGAGGTGCTCTCATATTTGTCTTGGCTTTGCAAGGTTTAGGACTTCACGACTAAAGGGTTGTTTGATCCGCGCTGGGTCATGTATCCTGCGCGTCTAAGCCTAACTCACCGTTGTGCCAAGTACACATGGTTCGTTGTGTGACTTATATTGTTTGGTCTAACTTGCTGTTGCGTTGAGTGCGCAAGGTTCGTTGTATGACCTATAAGAGTTGATCTAACTTGCTGTTGCGCTGAGTGCGCAAGGTTCGTTGTGTGACCTGTAAGCATTGGAGTTGTAGTACCCTTGCGTGTTGCATGCAAGGTTTGTCTGTCAGCACAGAGTCAAGGGGCCTGTGCCTCTAGGTCTAACTTACCATTGCGTAGGCTGCGCAAGGTTCATTGTATGACCTGCTAGTTCCAAGAAAGGCGCACCATTGCACATTGTGCGCATGGTTATTCTTGTTACTTTGTCATTGAGGGTATGGTTCCTTGCGCTGGCGTAGAGTTTTTGGGACCATACCCCTCCACACACACACACACACACACACACACACACATATATGTGGAGGGTTATGGTCCCAAAAATTCTGATCAAAGGGTATGGTTCCTTGCTCGGGCGCAAAGTTTTTGGGACCACACACACACACACACACATATATATATAGACCTGCTCACCTCATGCGAACTGAGGCATTTTGTCATAGATGTAGATAAAATGGTGTAATAGTGATCAGAATCTTCTGTGGTCGTCATCTAAACTTTGATGGTTAATAATATTGATATTGATGTGCGTGTGCAAACACGTTGTAATTTTGTATAGTTTTGTTTCGTTTTAAGTATTTAAACGTGTTTATTCGTATTGGTATATGTGCTTATCACGCGTTGGGTTTTTCAGGTTTAACGGGATCTAAACAAGGAAAAGGAGCATCGAAGCTGGAAAACGGGTTCGATGGGTCAACACTCAACACGTGACCTACTGCACAAGTTCTGCAATCCCGACTCTCTCTTGCCACGCAAGGGAACATAGTGGGTCTGGCACGTGGCATGACAGACACAAAGTCAACAAAAGTCAAAACTGACTCCCTGGCGCCACGCGAGAGAGCAGAGTGGTTCTGGCGCGTGGCGCGACAGCGTATGGCGGTGAACTTTTTGGTTTCTAACCTAATTATGTATGGAAACATCCCCATTGTCTCCCAAGTCATCCAAAACGAATTCAGAGCAACCAAAAGACGATTTTCTTAGTTTCTTCACCCCGTTGAAGCTATTTCTTCATGTCTAATTATACCGAATCAAGAGTTACTAGATGACAACCATGAGCATCTAATCTCGTTGTGGTTTTCGCCCGAATGAACAATTGATTTGTTTTCTTTTGTTTCTAATTCTTATTAACTTGTTTTCTAATTCTTATTAACTAGTTAATATAAATACTTGTGTTGATTTTGTGAAACGTTTATTATATTTGAATTGTTTATCGTTTATCAAGCGTATTGGCGATTTCCTTGCGTCGTTAACGGGTTGGTAAATTGATGGGTAATGTCTATCCCTAATAATTAATCAAAATCATTAATTCCAAGGCCATGTCTATGTGGTGTTATGACTCGGTAAACTGGTTTATGTGTTAAAACGGGTAATTAGGATTCCAGGTGGACGTTACTTTTTCTCATCTCGATAACAACTATCTTAATCAATTAATCAAACCCTCAAATTAGGAGAATAGTAGAACAACATGACCACAAATTTCATGTGGATACAATACCCTACTTACGCTATCTACTTAGTTTAATTAGGTTTTTGTATGACCTTAACGACAATCATCAGATATATGATATTGTTTTATTGAAATGGATGTAATGCTTCGCATTTTGTACTTTCCTTATTTAGAAAGTTGTATTCGTATTTCTATTTTAAGAAACTTGTAATCGTATCGCATTCGTAATTCATTTACAATCTTGTAATCCGAGGCTTTGATCAAAAATGGGATTCTATTTTTATACATCTATATGTCACACGCTTGAGATATACGTTACAATCTTGGATACATGCTTATACATGAAACTAATACTTAAAATACTTGAAATTTTCAATTATACGTGCATTATACTCATACACTACCCTAATACGCTTGAAATGCCCAAATGCTTAATAATGAGTTTTTAGCACAAAATTATGGAATAATCAAACCTTAGGGGGCAAACTTTAAATCTTGGAAAGTTTCTTTAAATTCTGCACATTTGCATGACCATGCACTTGACATTGCAAGACCATGCAAGCTGTGATTCGCATGACCATACACTTGACATTGCATGGCCATGCAAGCTGTGATCCGCATGACCATGCATTTGATCCGCATGACCATGCGAGCATGCATGACTATGCACCATCTGCATGACCATGCACCAAATCCGCATGACCATGCTATGGGTTTCAAAGCTTTTTAACCACTTTTTCCACATCCCTTCTACTCACATTACCTTCTAACTCAATTATGACTTAACCCTAATCCTCCCCTATAATCCAAGCCTTCTCTAACACATTTCCACTTTCCACAACCTCATTTCACTCTCAAACACCTAAAATCATCAAGAACTTCTCCATTTTGGGCAGAAAGTTCAAGTGTTCTAAGTGAGTTTTCACTCACTTTTCTTCTTATTTCTTCATGCTTTCTTCTTCTACTCTACTTAGATAACCTCTAGGAAGGTTTCCACAAATTTGTCATGGCAAATTAAGGTGGAACCTTAGCATATTTGAGGTCCAAAGTAGAGTTAAAATTATGCTTTGAATTTTATACTTATTACTTGGTTATTTTGATTAAAACTTGGTTTAACCTTGTACCCACCAAGCTCCCAACTAAGCTTATAGTTGCGGGTTTGTGTTATGGTTTATTTCCATCAAGAAACAAGCTTAAATCTCCTTTAAAATTCTGCCCAACAAGTTCTAAGTGTTGAAACCATCCAAGCTTCCGACCTTCATTGTTGGAAGACTTGTGCATGTGTAAGTCTGAACCATGGAAGCCTTGGCTCTCCAAACTTGTTCCACTACCTCACTTGTTCTAGTGGAAAGAATACCAAGTACCTTCCTAGAATCAAAGTAACTTAACCTCGCCTCGTCTCCAACATTTTGCATGTTAGGTATGACACACCCTGGTTGTTCTTATTTGGCAACTTGGATAAACTAGTAGTTTAGTTGTATTTATTTTCATCCATGACCAACTGGGTTCACCAACTATGTTGGTAAACTTTGTACTTTGGTGAAACATATAATGAGGTATACCTCCATGCTTGTGTGACATTTGTGCCTTTTCAATCATTGCACAATTACAAACAATTTCGTATTCAATGATAACCCTGTGTTTTATTTCCAAATATTTTTATACTAAATAAAATCTTGTATTTTATTGATGAGAATGCAAAAATATCAATCGTTGCACAATTTCGATCATTTTCGTGTTTGTTAAAGCGTTTTACGCATTTTTGCGAAACGCGTAACCGTACAACCAACGAACTGACATCAACGACATTTTCGGGCATAATCCAATTTACACATGTCTTAACACCTTTATATAACCTAAATATTAGGTTAAAGGGGTTAAAAATGGCAAACAAGTGAAAATACAAGTCCAAGGGCCAATAATGTCAAAAAAATAATAAATATTTTTGCTTCTTCACCAAGTTTGCCACCTATCTCCAATTTTGGACACCTAGCACTCAATTTGCCATACTTAATTTGATGTTGACGCATGTTAGGACACTAATCCACACTTGAGGACACTTGTCATCACCTCTTTAATCCTAAAATACTATAAATACCCCATGATTCTTCCATTTTTTTCACACCACTTCAAAACACTTCAAAGCAAAGTGTGAAGTTCTTCTTTCTATTCTTCTTGGAACTTGTTTCCAGCCTTTGGAAGCCTCCAATCTTGAGTTCCGAAAGTGTTCTTCAACACGAGTAAGTACTCTTCCTAGTTCTTTCATTATTTTAGCTATTTTGAGCTAAAAGTCAAACAGTTTGGCTTCCTGATTGACTTTTGGTTCTGACCATATTTTGGTCAAGTCAAATTTCAATTGAACTTTGCAATGTAATCGTAATCACGAAGGTTATAATCCGTAACGATTTCACCTTCTAATTACCACGTTTACTAGTCGAAGTGACGAGTCAAAGTTTCGGTCAAAAATGCGCATGATGTGCATTTTACGACCAAACTATTTTCGGGTATCAAAACACTAAATTTTGATACCAAATCAGTTTTATAAACTTAGATAGACATATTTTGATATGTCTAACTCGTCACTTCTAGTTTAGTGCTTATTTAGGGTTGTAAGTTGAGTAGTTTTGACCACCGCTTTGACTTTAGAATCTGACCCATTTGGTCGATCTTAAGATCCGACCAAACACATATTTGTGACCATAGTTATATAGGGAATAACCTACTGAGGTTATACCTTACGGTCACGTCGTTTGGTTAGTGTTATGATAAGTTACTTCTATGTTAATAAAAAAATGATGACCAAAATGCCCTTTTGCGCATAAATCCATTTTAAATACATGTAACCAAATTTTTGACATATAAACTGATGTTATAGCATTTTCAAACATGTTTGGGCATTTAAGACTTATCTAGGACATGTTTAACCATCCGATCAATGACCAGTTAAAATAGCATAAACTACCTTAATGAGTCATAAAGGATCAAAAGCACTTAGGATCCTTTCCAAATCAAATGTGAAGTTTTTAAACCATATCACATGAGTTCCAACACTCGTTTTGTTTATAAGACTTCATTCTATCCGATCTCCCGTTTGTAGTCCCGACACGCTAACATATTTATCTAACTCATTAGGACACGTTTGAGCTTTGTTTATTCCGTTGATCAAGAACACTTTTGCAATTCCAAGTGAGTACATAGCCCCCTCTGTTACATTTTCTAAATGTTTGGGGGTGATTCATATGTGTCTGTAATTATTTTCAAGATTTCAAAACAATATACATGCTTTATACATACAAAATGATTTTTAAAGTGAGTACATAGTTCCCCTCTTTTATGTTTTGCAAATGTTTTGGGGTGACTCATATGTGCTAAATCATTTTCAAGTATTCAAAAACAATGTCTATGGTTTATATATAAAACAATACGATTTCAATAATGTGAACAACTTGTTAATGCGTTATCCATAACACGAATGACATTCATTAGCTTTGGCCCAGCCAACCAATAATATGTTATGGTACCATAGGACTGACAATCCCATTATCAGACTGTTCACTGGATTTGGTGGAAGTTTGGGTAATGACAAACTGTTTCGTATTAACAAATCATTTGTTGATTTGTTAGTCTAGTTAAAGAGACCCTTTGGTGGTCTATTAAAGATACCCTTTGGTGGTATAGTCAACACAGGTTTGAATGTGTTCATTAAAGAATGATCAAAAGTTTTCACAATTACACGGACGATTGATTTATAACACGACAAATGGTTTATAACAAGGACAAATGGTTTTGAACAATGTTACGAAATGATTTTCACTTAAAGATATAAACCATATGAAGTTTTCTTTGGAATCAATCTATTACAAGGTTTTTACAAAAGAAACATTTTGGTCAAGATTCATGGCTACAAGGTTTTCAAAACTCTAACCAACTTGTTTTGGTTGGTTAATTGTATTGCAATATCAAACACTTTTGATACGAAGTTTTCACTTAACAATTCTTGTAGTCGGATGAGGTGTTGCAATATGTATACAAAGCCACGAATTGACACACTCACAAAACTTATGTACTCACTTGCATTTTTATGCTGACTCTCTTTTCACATATCAGGAGTCAATGCTTGATAATATGATGCATGCTTCACGTAGGAATGGACGCGGGCCTTAGTGAATTAAACATGAAAGACAATTTATTTATGTGTTGTTGCTGTTTATCCCAAGACAATGTAAACATTTAACTTAGTAAAACAAAATTTTAAATTCCATGAGTTGTGAAACAATAGTTCTGTGACATGACTTCCCAACGTTTCCGCCACGGTTCGTTGTTTTACGTGGTCGGGGTGTTACAGAAAGATTGGTATAAGAGCTTATGGTTATAGGGAATTAGGTTGTTAGTAATGCTTTGACCTAGACTATAACCTTCCTAGGACCCTAACACGAGTTATCTTACGTTTAGATTCTTAAAACAATACCATCACCTATCCTTAGGTGACTACCAAAACAAATACACAAGTTACAAATTCGTTTTGAAAATCAATCATCTATCCTTAGATGATTTGTTTTGGCTTAAAGCCGTGTAAGTTTTAAAATCCCATCAAATTTTTTTTTATTAATGTAAACACGTGCAATTTGGAAGGGTGGATGCCTATACCCTGAGTTTTCTGTCTAAGGCTAGAGTGTTCGTACAAATCCACATTATTGGACCAGTCACTCTTACATGGGAACTCTTGGGGTGAGTGTCCACTTATAGGCTAAAGCATCCGATATATTATAAAGACCCGTTTACTTTGATTAGTCACCATGTGTCGTTTGTTTGTTTTTAAGTAACGAACGAATGACCACCGTCCTTATATTTCGTCGATATTTTTAACATCTCTCTTGATTTTCCCTCATGTTTTCTTCTAGAAGAACATATTATTGCATTATAAAAAATATATTTGGATAGCGAAGTCATTAATGGTACGTTCCTTATTAACAATCATCCTGCTTCTATTCTTTTCGATCCGGGTGCTGATGGAAGCTTTGTATCACTAGCCTTTGAACCTTTGCTTTCGATGCCTAAAACTAAACTAGGAAAACCCTTAACGGTGGAAATAGCTAGTGGTGAACCCCTCGTGCTAGACTATGTCATTCGTAATTGCCAAATGAACTTGGATAACCACCTTTTTCCCATTGACCTCACACCAATGCAACTCGGGAGTTTTGACATCATCATAGGAATGGATTGGTTAACCAAACACCATGCTGAGGTGATCTGTTTCGACAAGGTTGTTCGTATACCTCTTTCGTCTTGCGGAACCTTAGAAGTTCACGGAGAGAAACCCTCAAGTTGCCTAAAACTCATGAAAGGTACCCAAGCCCAAAAATACCTGCGAAAGAATTATGTAGCCTTCTTGGCACATATCGTAGAGGCAAAACGTAAGGAAAAAACTGTTCAGGACATCCCCGTTGTTCGGGAGTATCCTGATGTGTTTCCTGAAGAGCTACCTGGTTCACCCCCAATTCGTCAAGTTGAGTTTCGTATTGACCTTGTACCTGGTGCCAACCCAATTGCCAAATCTCCTTACCGTTTTGCACCGTCTGAAATGCAAGAGTTGTCAACGCAAATCCAAGAACTTTCAAACAAGGGATTTATTCGTCCAAGTTTTTCATCTTGGGGCGCTCCTATCCTATTCGTGAAAAAGAAGGATGGATCTTCCATATGTGCATCGATTATCGTGAACTCAACAAACGGACAATCAAAAATCGATATCCCCTACCTCGCATTGATGATCTCTTTGATCAACTACAAGGTGCGACCTGATTTTCAAAGATTGATTTACGTTCTGGGTATCATCAACTTCGTGTACTCGAAGAAGATATTCCCAAGACTGCTTTTCGCACTCGATACGACCATTACGAGTTCACTGTCATGCATTTTGGTTTAACGAATGCTCCTGCCGTTTGATAGACTTAATGAATAGGATTTGTAAACCTTATTTAGACTAGTTCATCATTGTTTTCATCCAATACATCCTCATTTATTCTAAGTCTAGAGCCGATCACAAACAACATCTTCGTTTAACGATGGAACTCCTGAAGAAAGAACAACTTTACGCCAAATTCTCTAAGTGTGAATTTTGGCTAAAAGAAGTTCAATTTTTGGGACACATCGTTAACAAACAAGGTATACATGTAGATCCCGCCAAAATCAGTGCGATTAGGGATTGGAGTATACGTACTACTCCTACTGAAGTTCATTCATTTCTTGGTCTTGCTATATACTATCAACGATTCATCGCGAACTTTTCAAAGATCGCAGTTCCCCTCACCACTTTGACTCAGAAGAATAAACCTTTCGAGTGGGGACCCAAAAAAGAGGAAGCCTTTCAAACACTGAAATAAATACTCTGTAATGCTCCTGTTTTATCTTTACCCGACGGCAACGACGATTTCGTTGTCTATTGTGACGCATCAAACCTAGGCCTTGGTTGTGTTCTCATGCAAAGAGACAAAGTCATAGCCTATGCGTCAAGACAATTGAAAATCCATGAGAAGAACTACACAACTCATGATCTTGAGTTAGGAGCCGTAGTTTTTGCTCTCAAAATTTGGAGACACTACCTTATGGTACGAAATGTGTGGTTTTCACTGACCACAAAAGTCTCCAACACATATTCAATAAAAAGGAGCTAAACATGAGACAACGACGCTGGGTCAAACTTCTGAACGACTACGACTGCGAGATTCGCTACCATCCTGGTAAGGCGAATGTTGTGGCTGATGCACTTAGTCGTAAGGAACGTGTCAAACTTCATTGTGTTCGAGTTCAATCTGATATCCAGACACGTATCCTTCAAGCACAACATATATGTGTGACCCAAAGCTTGTTGAAAAATGAGCTACCTCATGAACTTGGGAATATTCACCCAACATTCCACGTGTCCAATTTGAAAAAGTGTTTAGCCAATACAAAACTCCACATTCCCCTCGACAAAATTCACGTTGATGACACTATGCACTTTGTCGAAATACTTGTGGAGATATTGGACCGTGAAGTCAAGAAACTCAAGCGTAGATGTATACCGATAGTTAAAGTTTGCTGGGAATCCAAACGCGGCCCAAACTTTACTTGGGAACGAGAGGATCAGATGAAAGCGAAATATCCACATATGTTTCACAATGTTTCCTCTAATTAAATTTCGGTACGGAATTTCCAAAAGTAAGGGAGATTGTGACATTTGTACCTTTTCAATCATTGCACAATTACAAACAATTTCGTATTTAATGAAAACCCTATTTTTTATTTCCAAATATTTTTGTATCCAATAAAATCTTGTATTTTATTGATGAGAATGCAAAAATGTCAATTGTTGCACAATTTCGATCATTTTCGTGTTTGTTAAAGCGTTTTACGCATTTTTGCGAAACGCGTAACCGTACAACCAACGAACTGACATAAACGACATTTTCGGGCATAATCCAATTTACACATGTCTTAACACCTTTATATAACCTAAATATTAGGTTAAAGGGGTTAAAATTGGCAAACAAGTGAAAATACAAGTCCAAGGGCCAAAAATGTCAAAAAAAAATAATAAATATATTTGCTTCTTCACCAAGTTTGCCACCTATCTCCAATTTTTGACACCTAGCACTCATTTTGCCATACTTAATTTGGTGTTGACATATGTTAGGACACTAATCCACACTTGAGGACACTTGTTATCACCTCTTTAATCCTAAAATACTATAAATACCACAAGATTCTTCCATTTTTTTTGACACCACTTCAAAACACTTCAAAGCAAAGTGTGAAGTTCTTCTTTCTATCCTTCTTGGAGCTTGTTCTAGCCTTTGGAAGTCTCCTATCTTGAGTTCCGAAAGTGTTCTACAACGCGAGTAAGTACTCTTCCTAGTTCTTTCATTATTTTAGCTGTGTTGAGCTAAAAGTCGAACAGTTTGGCTTCCTGATTGACTTTTTGTTCTGACCATATTTTGGTCAAGTCAAAGTTCAATTGAACTTGGCAACGTGATCATAATCACGAAGGTTATAATCCCTAACGATTTCATCTTCTGATTACCACGTTTGCTAGTCGAAGTGACGAGTCAAAGTTTCGGTCAAAAATGCGTATGATGCGCATTTTACGACGAAACTATTTTCGGGTATCAAAACACCAAGTTTTAATACCAAATCAGTTTTATAAACTTAGTTAGACATATTTTGACATGTCTAACTCGTCACTTCTAGTTTAGTGCTTATTTAGGGTGGTAAGTCGAGCGGTCTTGACCACTGCTTTGACTTTAGAATCCGACCCGTTTGGTCGATCTTAGGATCCGACAAAACACATATTTGTGACCATAGTTGTATAGGGAATAACCTACTAAGGTTATACCTTATGGTCACGTCGTTTTGTTAGTGTTGTGATGAGTTACTTCTATGTTCTTAAAAAATATGACTAAAATGCCCTTTTGCGCATAAATCCATTTTAAACACATCTAACCAAATTTTTGACATAAAACTGATGTTAAAACATTTTCAAACATGTTTGGACATTTAAGACTTATCATAGGACATGTTAACCATCCGATCACGCGTGTACGCTAATGACAAGTTAAAGTAGCATAAACTACCTTAACGAGTCATAATGGGTCAGAAGCACTTAGGATCCTTTCTAAATCAGAATGTTAAGTTTGTTAAACCATATCACATGAGTTCCATCACTCGTTTGCTTTATAAGACTTCATTCTATCTGATCTCCCATTTGTAGTCCCGACACGCTAACATATTTATCTAACTAATTAATACACGTTTGAGCTTTGTTTATTCCATTGATCAAGAACACTTTTGCAATCCCAAGTGAGTACATAGCTCCCTCTTTTACATTTTCTAAATGTTTTGGGTGATTCATATGTGCATGTAATTATTTTCAAGATTTCAAAACAATTACATGCTTTATACATACAAAATGATTTTTAAAGTGAGTACATAGTTCCCCTCTTTTACGTTTTGCAAATGTTTTGGGGTGACTCAAATGTGCTAAATTATTTTCAAGTATTCAAAAACAATGTCTATGGTTTATATATAAAACAATACGATTTCAATAATGTGAACAACTTGTTGACGCGTTATCCATAACACGAATGACATTCATTAGCTTTGGCTGAGCCGACAAGTAATATGTTATGGTACCATAAGACTGACAATCCCATTATCGGATTGTTCACGGGATTTGGTGGAAGTTTGGGTAATGACAAAAACTGTTTCTGATTAACAAATCATTTATTAATTTGTTAGTCTAGTTAAAGAGACCTTTTGGTGGTCGATTAAAGATACCGTTTGGTGGTATAGTCAACATAGGTTTGAATGTGTTCATTAAAGAACGATCAAAAGTTTTCACAATTAAAAAACGGATGATTTGTTTATGACATGGATAATTTGTTTATGACACGGACGATTGATTTATAACACGGACGGAGGGTTTATTACACGGACACATGGTTTTAAACAATGTCACGCTATGATTTTCATTTAAAGATATAAACCATATGAAGTTTTCAAAATTCTAACCAACTTGTTTTAGTTGGTTAATTGTATTGCAATATCAAACACTTATGACACGAGGTTTTCACTTAACGATTCTTGTAGTCGGATGAGGTGTTGCAATATGTATACAAAGTCACGAATTTGACACACTCACAAAACCTATATACTCACCGCCATTTTTATGCTGACTCTCTTTTCACATATGTTCAGGAGTCAATGCTTGATAATATAATGCATGCTTCACGTAGGAATGGACGCGGGCCTTAGTGACTTAAACATGAAAGACAATTTATTTATGTGTTGTTTCTGTTTATCCCAAGACAATGTAAACATTTAACTTAGTAAAACAAAATTTTAAATTCCATGAGTTGTGAAACAATAGTTCTGTGACATGACTCCCCGACGTTTCCGCCGCGATTTGTTGTTTTACGCGGTCGGGGTGTTACAGCTTGACTTACATGAATTCTATGATATTATATGATGGACTATATTATAAATATATATTATATACATAGCCAAATTCTTAATATTAACTGGTTGATGGTTAAATGTTATGAATATAGGTTACTTTATCTTTGTTCTAAATTCCTTGTTGATGATTCTAATGGGCAAGTTAGGACCCATGAAATCACATAAAAAATTAGTGTCAAAACGAGTGTTTAATAACAAGATAGATGTTCGTATACATACTTTTATTACTTAAATTCCAAATCCAAAACTCTCCACAAACTCTGAATACTCATACACCTTTCTTTCCCACATGTAGGGTAACTTCGGTTTTCCATCTTCACAACTTAACAACTTCATGTTATAACTCGGAAAGCTTGCAAAACCATGACTATACATGACTACTTTTTTACTTTTAACACTTTTAGGTGCAATATGAATATGTTTTAAACTCACGCAATCACATACTTCATGCTTAAATCACAAACATACAATCCAACATACATGCTACTTGAACTCATATATGCTAGACTTCTTTATGCTTTATACTTGTCATTAACTTCGTACAAGCCTCCCTTAACATATATAGCGCTATATGATTAGCGCACCACCCGCATTCTTGGGATCTTGTTAAGTTAAACAAAGCGGTCTTATCATAGCTACGATGAGATTACGCTAGCGGGAATCTTTGGGTTGACATTTATAGTTGCATGCTAGTATCATATGTTAGTTTTAAGATAACAATTATGCCATGTGGATTCATTTAAACTTTTAAACGCATGCTAGTACTAAACTTGTATGCTCGCCAATACTTTAAGATAACAATTATGTATTGATCTATACTTTAATAAGTATTGTAGGAAATTGATGATGACGATGAGGAATGAAATCTAGTAGGGAGACTAGACTCCCATTTTTAATTTTAGTACTTGTTGTGTTTTTTTTCCCTTGATTCAAGTGTTGTAACTTTGCTTCTAAACATTTTACTTTATTTTAATATGAAATGAAATTTTGATTATTAAATATTGTCACAAATAGCGTTTTGAAGTCTCTTGCAATCTCGTTTTCGTCTCACTTTGATGTTTCCGCTATCGGTTGGGGTGTGATAATGGAATTATCATTGAAACGTTGTCATAGCTGATGGTTATATATGAAATGCAGTGGCGGAGAATGACCAAAAGTTCCACGGGGCGGAAAGTCATGGGACCCAAGTTTTTTTTCCTATCGAGGTGTTTGGGGTTATATGTTCGGGTCGGCTATTCGATTCAGGTCGGGTCAAACAATAATAACTCTAAATAAAACTAAACAATCTTCATTCATTCATTAAAACTAAACAATAATAACCCTCAAGTTTCATTTATATAAAAACTAGTTTCAGACTTTATAACTCACTTCGAGTTTAAAAACAATTATAAAAATTTATTAATAGCCTATTTTTTCACGTTTTTTTAAACTCAATACGAAAATATGCATAATTTTTTGGACAATAAACTTGGTAGGGTTAGTGATTTTTTAGGCAAAATAATTGGTGGGTTCGAACTTATATAATTTTAAAAATTTTGGATGAAAAATCAAAAATTTACACTACTAAGCGAAACATTGGCAGGGAGTTGGTGCACCCGTTTGTCCCTTAAAAGCTCTGCCCTTAATGAAATGGTCTATTCTTAGATGCATAATGTGGATATCTGATGTGCGTGAATTATATATATTTTTATAATTTAATTTTCCTTCACATAGATTTAGTGTTTTCACCCAAGAACTAAACTACACACACAAAATGGCAAGTGTACCCGGCGGGTGGTAATATAGTTTATCGGTAAGAACCGGTTATCAATCTGTGGACGCGGCGTCCCGATATTAACTTTTGCTACTTTAAAGCCTTTTCAATTGATGGGGTGATTTTGTTTCTAAATTATAATGCAAAAATAACAAACTACTAACTAATCTAAAGAAAGAACAATATCTAAAAGAGATTGCCCAAACTAAATATCCACTAATAAACATGTGACAACAAATGGGAAAGAGTAGTGGTGATGCAAGCTCTAAATTAAACTATGTCCCCAATCAAGGCTTCCTAATTTTATAAATCTTAGGAAAGTTAAAATGAAATAACATTCTAATCACCTAAAATTTATTCTTTTAAGTTCACTTGCTAAGTTGATGTTAATCTTTAATGATGAGTTATATGTTTGTCAAACTCGTAACTCTACAAGTTGGGAAAACTACTATGAACAACATACTGATCACCGTAACTTGGTTTTAAGTAAGTAATGTCTTCATCATGTCTTGATATGAACCACAAGCATGGTCATGCTAGACAACAATCTTGGCCTAAATCATCATACTAACACAAACACAAACTATAGAATTCATATAAACATGCTTTTGATCTTTCCATATCTAAATGCAAGAATCCATACACATGTTCAAATCACCATCCAATGCATGTTAGCAATTACCATTCCTAGTTTAATGCTATGAATCATACTAACAAGTTAACAAGATTCAACAATCAAATCTCTACATGGGCTTTCCAACACAACATGTAAATACTTATGACAAAACATTCAAGAACAAAGACTTTAAACATGTACATGAACTTCAAGAACAAGATTAAACATAACTATGAAGATTAACAAAAACAATCACCATATCTACTTCCATGTTATCACATATTCATTAGCTTCAACAAAGTTTAAGCAACACACATGTTTAGCCCATATGGCTCATAACTACCAAATCAAGTACAAGAAAATTCAAACTGTTCATAATGAAAATAGTAAGCTAACCAAGTATAAAGACAATATAAATGGTAAATGAGTAAATCTTCTAATGACTAAGTCTTCTTCAAGGCTCCATCTTGGCTCCAACAAACTTCCAAGTTCAGATTCTTAAGAGAAAACTTCACTAAAATGCTCCAACTCCCTTGCAAATGAGCTTGAAACTCATATTTTTGCTACTAAGTGTTTGGCACAACCATGCCACCTTTTGGCACAGTCGTTCATGGTAAGTGTTAGAGCCGCTTTTTTCTGTCGATCTTGTTTGCTACCATTTATGGAAAAATCTCGCTTAAAGTTTCCCGAGGTAGCACGACCATGCCAAACCATGGCATGACCGTGCTTATCGATGATTATCGATGATGACTACTGCAATCTCAGAAATGAGTTGATCAGAGACTGACTTGGACCAGGCACGGTCGTGCTTGGGGGTGGGTCGTCGTGGATTTCCCTGGTTTGCGTTGTCGACTAATGGTGCTGATGTTGGTTAGCCTGGCACGGTCTTGCCAGGTGTTGGCACGGTCGTGCCATATCTGGCAGTTGCTGGATGTTCCGTTTTTGCTCGATTTTGCTCCAAAAGCCTCCGTTTCAACACTGGGCTGAAGCCCGGACCTGTGTTTTCACAAACATTGTCAAATGAGTACCAAAATCAATGAAAATACAATGAGTTCTGGTGTAAATGGAGCATATTTGATGTTTATAAGACGTATAAGTTCTTATACATCAAAGATCCCCACACTTTAACTTTGCTTGTCTTCAAGCAAACCAAAATGAACAAAAACTCTCTCAATGGCAATCATCTCAACTTGCATTTTATAAGCACAAATAAAGAATTTGGCTAATTATAGGTACACATACAAATCATGGAGTATGTTTAAACACTTGATACCGGATGATGACTATGCGATATCATAAGCTTGTGGAAGGATCAAATCTAATCACTCGACAAAAAAATATAACATAAATCATGAGGTCTTGTTTGAGTTGTAACTTGGCTAGGGTTAGGGGTGTGGAAGTGGATTTTGAAAGTGGCTAAAACGGTTGTAACCTGATGGTTCAACTAACTTGAAATATAAGAAAATACAACTATACAACTTAATAATATCTTACCGACAAGTTTAGCTTTTCAACTCCCAAAATTGCTCTAATAAAGCCAATTGATAAGGCTTTTTCACACAGTAATGATTTATTTCATTTTTTTTATTTCCACGCTTTACTGAGAACTAAGTACGTCTACTTAGATAAAAACTCTTAACCATGAGGTTGCAATTAAAAAAAACTAAGATACTATACAAAAAGGCTACAAGTTAATCACTAAACGAACCGGGCTTCCAACCAAAAAAATTGGGTTAAAATATAAAAGGCTAATTTGGCTAAGTGGTTAATATTTAGTGGTTTAAAAGAAATGAAAGGGAAAAGCTCAAATTGTTTTGACTAGGGGTGTGATTCGGGTGTGGGAATAAGTATAAATGGCTAAAAATAAGAGGTTTCCTAATGCCTCAATCATGTTCACGCTATACGTTTGCTTTGTGGCCTCGAAATGTAACCTAACCATGTTCTAAATCTCAAAAGCCATCCGGCTCACTCAATCTTTGCCCGCAAAAAATGAGCAAAAATAATTCTAAAGCTCTAAGGCTCAAAAATAACTCACCGAAACGGGCGTAATTGGTAAATATGCAAGGCAAACTAGTAGGTCATTCGCTCGATTTCTCATGCTCAAATTTATACAAAAAAATGTTACTTCATGGTAGTCCTCACGTGAGCAAACCCCCTTTTTGCATTTACTCTTATTTATTTATCAAAAATGTTTAGTGCTTATTTAAAAATTTATGTTGATTTGATTAGTATGCCAAAAAAACATGGTTCGAAACCCGGCGTCTCTATTTAATTTTTATCTCCCTATTTATTATTCATTATTAATTATAGTTTTTAAATTATCATATATTGATTAATTGTGTGTCGTATAAAATTAATTTGAGCATTAAATACGCAACAAAATTTTTAACTGGTTGTTCGGTTAATAAACGAAGCGGGTTTTGTTAACCCGGTTTTTGACGGATGTTACAGTATCCCCTACTTTTAGAAATTTCGTCCCGAAATTTAAGTAGTGGCATGTTTGACTCAAAAGGATGGTGTTTAATTTGACAGTTACATACTTAGAAAGAAGTAAGAGTTTAATTTTGTTTGAGGCGGTAACGTTCCTTGTAAGGGTGGAGTACCCTGCTTCAGGAATCGCTTTTTGATGCCTATGATAATGAATATTGATAAATAGAGTTGATTGACTAAATATGATTTCATGCGTAAGAGTTTTGGTATGTTTGGAAAGATAAGGTTATATCCTAAAACAAAACTTCTGCTACTAAAACCTTCATGGAACTTCTCATAACCGCCTGACAATGCCTCTGATCCTTTGGCAAGAATACTTATATATAGGAAGTACCAGCAGCGTATCCACCATATTCTTGTCAAATTTTCATTGGTTTTATCAGTAAGTTATGATTGGTTCTATGATGTGACTCTAGAACATAAATAAACACAACAACCAATGTCCGAGTCCTAATTCTGATAGTATATATGTTTGAATGGTGACAGTACCTCTCTCGTTTGTTATGATGGAGAGGTTAGTCTATGTAGGAACAGAACATAATCCAATATCTTTAAATGATGAGATGATATGAATGCTAAATCAGTGAGTATAACACAAACTTCAACCAAAACAATACTAAATCCTACATGGAACTTTCTCATAACCGCCCGATAATGCCTCTGATCCTTTGGCAAGAATACTTATATATAGGAAGTACCAGCGGTGTATCCACCATATTCTTGTCAAATTTTCATTGGCTTTATCCGTAAGTTATGATTAGTTCTATGTGTCTCTAAAACATAAACAAACACAATCAACCAAAGCTTGAGTTTTAATTCTGGTAGTATATACATTTGAATGATGACAGTACCTCTCTCATTTGTTATGATGGAGAGGTTAGTCTATGTAGAAGTGAGGCACAACTCAACTTCTTTAAATGTTGAGATTGTAATACGTTGAGATGTATGATGATATGAATGTTAAATCAATGAGTATAAAAACAAAACTGGAATAGGAATTCACATTAAGATCCTTGGATAAATTTCCAATTTATAATTGAGACACGTGAAAATTGAGATAACATAAAGAAAAACATAAAAATGAAGCGGTTAGAATTGAATCTTGATTTTTGGTGAAGGAGACTAGTTGGATGGTTCATTTGGGCCGTCATTATCTTCAATAGGATTGGAGTTGATGTTGAAAACTCTTCCTCTTGCTGGTGGCCTAGTGGTTGGGTTTTCTTGATTTGCTTGGTTAACTGGGTTTGCTTGAGCTTGGGCGTGTATGATGTTAACTAATCGAGGGCACGTGTTTCTATAATGGGTAGGGTCGCCACAATTAAAACAAGCTCGAACATAAGGTAACATGGGGTATTGGGGTTGTTGATATGTTTGGATCATGTTTTGAGTAGGGGTGAGGTTTGGTTTTGAGGGGTGCGGCAAACCTTGCTCAAATGACCATAACGTCCACAATTCGCACATAGTCGACAAAGTAAGGTAGATGGATGGTGATAAAAACAGGTGTTACATTGAGGGTGAGGTCCAAGGTAAGGTTTCTTATTTGGGTATGTTGAGTTGGGTGCTACTTGAGTGATTGGGATAGCTTCGAGGGGTATGGCTTGTGAAATTGGTTGGTTGCGTTGGGTGACAGCGAAAAGTTGCCCATCTCGTTTTCTCTTAGGAATGGATCGTGAAGGAGATTCGGTTTGGGTTTGTTGAACTTGAACTACAATGTTGGGTATTACGGCAGCCATTTGTTAAGCGATTTGGGCAGCCATACGCTTGCGAGCTTTTCCTGCTCTCACCTTCCTACGAGCGGAATTAGAAGACATCTACAAGGAATACATATCAAGAGTATGAGTTGGATGTTTTTGGGATCATGTGTCGTATTTAGGAATGAACATTCATAAAATAAACATAGCATAATAAATCTACTACATCCATAGGATGTCTTGGGCTTTGCTCGTAATTGGACCTTGCATGCCGCCATACTTCACCTTCGTAATCACGTGGGCCCCCTTGATTACCGGGTTTTTCATATGGTTCACATGTGTTAGCCTGGTTACGTACACTAAAACCCGGAGAAAATCGAGAAATAAGTATGTAACGTATGATATTCGGAATGTATCCAGGTGTGGACACGGTGACACCTCAAAGTGGGGTTAGTTCGAACGACGTTTGGTGTGGCATGCTTTGGCCTAATAGGTCCTTCGTACTCTCATCGTTAGTCCCCAGGTAGGCAAACTGGTCCGTTATATTGGATTTATACGAATGCCAACCTAGACAGGACGTTCCGACTACCGGTACTTGTACCCTTACAGTTATTACATACCCGTCGCAGAACTCACTTTGATGAGATTTGAAAAATGAAAAATGCGACAAAATCTTGAATAACGGAAGTATGAAGATGATTTGAATATGTGAGCATTGAAATATGTATGATGAATGTGTATGTAAGTATGTATGTTTGACTGTAAGTATAATTCACTATGTATCACAAAATGTAATATTGGAAGTGTTTGCATGCATTTGCGTATGTAATAAATATGAAAGAAATAAACATCATGAGTTTGCATACAACCACATAAACAATTAAAATCTAATCAACTATAGTATAGGCTCTAAGGGTCTAATAACCTATCCTATATCTCTATAGTCATAAGCTCTGATACCAATCTGTCACACCCCGACCCGCAGCGGAAAAGGTGATCGGGGCATGATTGGGTTTTCATCAAAGCTCATGACATTTATTATAATGTTTCATATTTATTATTACAATTTACAAGGGATCCTACAATCAAATCAAACAAATACAAAATGTTCTATTCATCCTTCTAAACTTCATTATTTTTCTTCTAAGGCAATTTCCTATGTTTTCCTTGCTTCATCCTGTTCACCTGTATCATGTGTAAAAAATGGTTTTTGGATGAACAAAAGTTGGCGAGTGAACCTTGTTAGAAAACATTTATTATTTATTTCTTATTGTGTTTAATATGGAAAAATTGTGCAATATTCATATATCAACAAACATAAATAAACATACAATAACAAACAAATAGCATACAATAACAAACCAATAGCATACAATATCAAACAACAACAAACAATAACATACAATAACAAACCAATAGCATACAATGACATATCAACTTGCATGAATATATAACATGAATGAAACTGTATATGTTGGCAACGTCACGTTCACGCTCATACTGTAATGGGGAACGGACGGCCTATGATAAATGTATGTACTGAAAATGACAAATGTCTGTGCGATCAAGGCTCAATCAAACGGAGCCGATCGTATGTTGGCAACGCCTGGTTCACGCTCATAATGTAATGGGGAACTGCTCAACGCTCATAATGTAATGGGGAGCAGCGGCCTATGATATTGCATGTACTGAAAATGATAAATGTCTGTGCGATCAAGGCTCAATCAAACGGAGCCGATCGTATGTTGGCAACGCCTGGTTCACGCTCATAATGTAATGGGGAACTGCTCAACGCTCATAATGTAATGGGGAGCGGCGGCCTATGATATTGCATGTACTGAAAATAATAAATTAAATCTAAACAATAACCACACAAACAGTTGATACAAGCTGAATACACATTTGTTCATGATATGATGTATGCACAATGATTTAAATATAATAAATGGTAAGACACATGATACACCCAAAAAACGTGATTAAAACGGGGAATTTGTAGAGATTCACTCACATTGGGTGCGTTCGGTTGATGATGTTGAATGCGCACGAGTTTAGAGGATTGATCGACGAGGAATAACTAACCTAATTAATAACGAAAAAGTAAGGTAAATAAATGGATTTTATTAACAATTTTAATAGGATTTTTGGATATATTTTTGTGAGTTTAAGGCTATTTTCTAACTTTAAAAATGTTATTTTTAAGTATTTTTAATTGATTTTTAATTTAAATAAATAAATAAAATAATTAAAAAAAATGTTGACTTTTGACCGTTGACCATAAGCGTTGACTGTTTGACTGTGACTGTTGACTGTTTGACCGGTTCTATTGTGTATGTATACGCCGGGCAGGACTCGAACCCGAGACCTCCCGTACGCGTGCACGCAGCTCTATCAACTGAGCTACGTGTCTAACCCGAAATATTTCTGTTTTAATTATATTTATACACTAATTAAGTTAATCCGAAAATCATTTATTTTAAAAAGGTTTTAATGTATCGACTCGGTGCTCTCCACAGGTCTCGAACCCGGGACCTGTAGTTTAGTTTGGCACACAGTCCACCGCTGGACTGTGTGTCTAACTTGGTAAATATTCTGGTTTTTAATATACTTAACATCTTACTGTTGTGGATCCGGTTCAATTTAAAAAAAAAAAGACTTTTTATTACAGCGAATGTGTGTGTGTCAAGGATCGAACTCAGGACGTATGCATATTGTTTGCACACAGTCCACCGCTGGACTGTGTGTCTAACCCGTTCATATATTGATTTTAATTAATCTTATATCTTACACGACTTCGTCTTCTTCGTTCAAAATACAGACAACGGTTAACTAACTGTTATTTGTTAAATTAATTTAACGAACTTATAAACAATTGCAATGTATTGAACAGAAAAGGGTTTGGGGAATGGTTGTACCGAACTGATCGTCTTTCTTCAGAAATCCGGCAACGATTCGTCGGATATGTTTTGGTGACCTTCGGCTGTTAGGATCAATTAACAGTTTGGAGAGATTAGATGTGAAATTGAACTACTGAGAAACGATTATCAGTATGTTTGAATGATCATACCGGTTATCAGCGACTTTCCGAAAATTCCAGAAGTTTTCCGGCGAAAACAGAAAATCCGGCAATGTCGTCTGGGGTTGATTCTGGGTGATGGAGTGATGTTAGAATTTGTCTAATAATGTAATGAAACAGAAAAGTCAAGGTATTTACCGTGTAGATGAAAGTCCCGGTTTTCCGGCGACTTGTAGAGAATTCCGGCGAGTGAAATTTCTTTCGACAGAGATTCTTCAGAGGTTTAAGGTAAGTGTGGGTGATGTCAGTATGAGCTCTAGATGTTCTGTTTTTGGAGTAAGGCACAGAAGTGAAGGGGTTCGGTTTTCCGGCGAGTTGCAGAAAGTTTCCGGCGAGTTGTTCTTGCTGAATAGGGACTTGTAGAGGGGTTTTCGAGTGTATTGAGGGTTGATTCGAGTGAATAGCGAGTTGGTTCTCTGACTGCAAGTACTCATAGACTTCTAAAACCACGACTTGCTTAAAATCAAACGGAAATTTTGTAACAGTGATAACGGTTTGCGAGTTAAAGTGTTTAATTGCGATTTCGGTTAAGAATTGATTGTCATAATCGTTCTTTAAAACGTATACGTTTGAAGCAGAGCGGTTACTTACTGAAATCTCGCAATTGATTCGCATGGCACGAATATTTATTTTTATTGATTTCCATTATTTCCCAAAGAGTGCAGGTAGTCTAGTGGTGCATTGTGTGTTTGTTTGAGCGGGAGACCCGGGTTCGAAACCCGGCGTCTCTATTTAATTTTTATCTCCTTATTTATTATTGATTATTAATAATAGTCTTTAAATTATCATATATTGATTAATTGTGTATCGTATAAAATTAATTTGAGCATTAAATACGCAACGAAATTTTTAACTGGTTGTTCGGTTAATATACAAAGCGGGTTTTGTTAACCCGGTTTTTGACGGATGTTACACAAACCAACATCTCATCGAGCCAACACTTAGCACTAGCAAACATGATCAAACTCAAAAGAATTTACCCAACCCAATTTACCCTTGCCTTTATTTATTTACTTAGCCCACTAAAATTAAACAAAATCAATTAAAGTTCTACGACAGAGGGGTGTACGGACAATGGAAAATGACACACCCCTCAAACACAAAATAAGAAAATACAAGATAGATAACGGGACTAAGACCTGCCACCAGATCCAGAAGGACCGGTTTAGTCCCGACAATATAACCTGGATCTGCGTATGAAATACGGAGGCGACTGCGTATAGGGTGTATTGAGTGAGTTCACGATATGTTGTTGCGAACCAAAAAGCCAGTCAAAACTTCATCGACTTTACTCATACATATCCTCCATGAAGTTCACCTGCCTGTGCTGTTCCGCACAGGCAGGGGAACTTCATGATCCACATCTCGTCTCACTCCCTTCTGGTCCAAGGCGAGTCCATCCATCCGCCTCTAGAGATTAACCGCTGACGGCTCATATGGATCCTAAATCCTACCTAATCTGTCAACAAGCTTCAGGATTCCGTTAATCTTGCGGATCATGTGCATGGAGGTCAGCTACACAACATCTAGCATACCATAATCACAAGCCTCGGCTAGATGGTCTAACCAAACCTGATTATATTTGGCGGGTTTGGTGGCGAATGCACCCCCGTAGATTTTCATCGCAGGTGTCGAACCAATACCCCTCTGAATCGACTCGGCGACGTTGACCGCCACTTTCCTCGGATCCCATTCCCGACCTGGAACTGTGATCTCGGGCCAAATGGCAGCTTTGTCCACGTCTAGCTCCCATTCTTGCAAACTACCATGAAAGAGTTCTGAATCGATTTTATCATCTACATATAATCCCAACACTTGACCAAAGCGACTTATTGATTGATGGTGCCATTTCCTCCTATGCGATAGGTTACACCAACCATTTTTTCATACATGTCCGGGCAAGGATCTTGATAACAAGGTCACTCGTACGAGCATAAAATGACTCGTACGAATGTGTAATGGCTTGTACGACCAAGCAGTTTACTCGTACGGAGCATCTTTCATTCGCATGAACAAGCCAAACGTCGTACTTAATCAAGATAAGAGGATATCTTGATTTGGTCGACATAACCAAACTTTACAAACACAACAAACAAAGATCGTACAATTACTGATGTAACTAAGAACAAGCGACAGATACAAAAGTGCATCAACAAACTAACCCCTTGGATGTTGCTTGTTCTTCATCTTTATTTCTAATGGCCTGCTTTAGACTATGTGCTTCCAGCGTGAAAACCGATCTGAGCTGTACCAAACCAAACTGAGTCAAACTACCCCTTGGATGCTGCTCATGATGGTTCGTTCTTCATACTGTCGGATCTTCAGATTTCTTCACGTGTTATAGTCAGGAAGCGCATTAGCAAACGCCCCATTTAATATATCTTGTGATGTTGAAAAGTGGCTAGATAAAAATTAATCTTCTTGATTCACAGCTTTCATTCATGTTGTGTCTTTACTCCCATAGCTTGTTTCCTTTAAACTCGTTCTCTTTGCCTTTAGCTTACTTGGATATTTTATCTGCATACACAACAAAGCTAAACGTGTAATGAGAACAATTATAGGGATTTAATCATCCTTAGGAAATTTTCATTTGAAAATTCCCGATTTTAATCAGAATTAGCAAAAGACACACATGAGACCAAACTCTCATTCAACTACCAGCTGACTATGTTTGAAAAATTTTAAGGTTGTCCAAATTTAAACCATTAAACTTCAAAGCTTGCCAAACTTCGACCATTTATGAAGATGCAATTGTTTTCTGGCTTATATTCAGGACGCTGGGTTGGATAGACTTGAGTTCCATCATCGGTCAATAAAAAATAAGCTAGACGCAAAATCTTTTTTGGCTTTTATAAAATTTATATTAAAAGTCACCTAAATTCTTTTTGGTATTTTTCAAATTTTAAATGTAAGGACGGAAAGTAATAAATTAATATTTACAGACATTCTTTTTGCGAATTTCAAGGATAAGAGAATCATATTAGTATACGGTCATGTCAAAACACACTTGTTGTTTGATTAGTTAGCATTTAAATAAGTATCCTATATCAATTATCGGTGTTGTTGTCCACGTAAGCTCAACTTATTAGATATACTCGCAGTTAGGGAATACGATTAGTATATGATTTATACTTACCGACCAGTGTTCATCCACTTCATGGCACACTCCCGTATCAAGAAATGAACGAGAGAAAATCTTACCGGTGAGTATACTGTTATCATCTGTTTGACGTATATGATGTGAGATACTCACTTATTTTGATTGAAAACAAGCCCTATGTGATTAAATCACTTATTGATGAGGAACTTGATTTTCAGATGCATGCAGGGCACAAGAGTAAGTCCGTGAACAGGTTAGTACCATCGTACCGACAAAGAGATGAACTTAGCCCCCGCATTAAGCTGTGACATTTTATCACTTATTTTTGGGTGGATGTGATATTTTTATCACTTATTGATGGTCGTATGCAGTAGTTACACTTATGTATGGTATCATGGAAGTTCTAGACTTGCGTCACCGTTATTTTTCGGTAAAAGATTCAACCATGATACCCAGATGATAAACAAACATAAAGACCGCATATCTCAGATCCTCGACATACTCTCAAACGAAATTTCGGTACCAAGACCATATACTAATGAATGGTTCCCACCTGGTCTTCAGTCGATTATGTTTATATCACCCTGTGCACACTTTAAAATGATTGTGAGCCTACCGATACATTGAATATAGAGCTACTTATCATTTTCAATTTTAAGTTTAAAGAGGTTTGGACAGACCACTAATTTACTATCATTTTCTCTTTTTTTGCCAGGAAATACATTTTTGTTTTTCTCATGTTTTTGTATTTTTCGGATTGGAATTTACTCCCCCTACAATGCAAAAAGTAAATTTTAATAGTGAAATATATCTTTTTGGATTGTCTTTACGAAAAATAATCACAAAAACGATTTTTCGATGTGGATTAAGTCATGTTTTACCTCGATGCCATGTACCAAAATTAATTTTAATAAAAATGATTTATCAAAATTTTGAAGAAATGAGTTGGCACGTTGGTAATTGGTGTGGACCACAACAAGCATTGATGAGTCTCGTATTAAAACCATCACGTGTGAGATATATTTGAGATCAATGTGTTTGGTCTGGAGTTATGTACGAGATGTTTAGAAACTTGGTAAAGCAACATAAATATCGATAGAGGAGAGATAAGAAATTTAAAACCATAATCCTGCAATTTCTTCGTGCATTGCTAGGAATTTGTGAGCTCTCCCAACTGGATATCCACCCTATGTGGATTTCAAGGTCGATTTTGCAGCTGCTTCATTTAACTGAGAAATCTCTTCACAGCAACAAGAACATAGACCTTCGGGCCCTACTGGTAAGAAGCAAGAAAGGATGTGGAGAAGCTTGTACACTTCATCTTTGAATGGTTCATTCATGATGTTGTCCACATATTTTTGCACCAGCAAAGTTCTTCGTCTTTCTCCTTGAGAAGTAGTGTGCGGTTGTTCAAACCATGCCAAGGCATCTGCACACCCGGTTGGTTTGTTCAAACAAACATTTTTTTTAAATCACACCCATGGAGAAATGTACACTGCACGATCATCTTGTAGGCTTTGAGCTTCTTGTGGAAGTCATAAGACGTGAATTTTTGATACTCTCCTGTCGTGCTGCAGGCATATACATTTCGATTAAATCTATCATGTGGATTCGATCCAAGCCTTAAACAAACAGATTGTTGGTCGTTTTTTCATCTTTGTCGAAGTTATCAACTTCATTCACCAATTTTTTCTTTCTTCTCTCCAACAAAGGCAACCACTCCTGAATATAACGATATTTTGGAGCTTCTTGTCACCTATCTTGTGCCTAGATGCTCCACTATTAATACTTCTATTATTATCAATAGTTCCTCCTGGAACATCCTACACACTCATGAAAGATTAGTTGGAGGTGGGGACCCAAGCCTTCATTGACTTGGGTCGTCCGACAACATCAAGAATTGAAACTTCGTTTTTCCGATTGTTTGGCATGGATTGTGCCCCCCTGAAACAATTTCTGGTTTTTGTTTTCAAATCTGTTTTTGATTTTCAATTTTAACATCAGATTGTGTTTGGACAATTTTTTGTTTTAAATCCTTTTTAACCACCTTTTGTTGTTTCTTTCTTTGTTTTGTTTCTCGTTGTTTAACAAGACGAGGGTCCTGTTTTTGTGAAACATATTTTGTATGGTAGTGTTTACCATGGGGTGCATCAATTTTTGCCTTTACCTTTGTGAGATATGGACAATTTTTGATAATGTGTCCATACTTACCACACTTAAAACATGATCTCCGCTCAACAATCCTCGGAGTATGATGAAAGTGATATCTTGATGATGAACTTGGTGATCTTGAGGTACTTGGTCACAACAATTTGTGTGTTGTGTGTAGTTGTTCTGACTATTTTGCTTCAAAATTTTACTATGTTAACAAAATCCGTGTTGGATTTGTTTACAAAAGATTCAATTTTAATAGTCCTCTAGATTTCACGAAGTTCACCTTTTGAATTTTCTTCTTGTTTTGTCTCTGTTTGCCTTTTCCACTTCCTTGATTAGCGTGATTTTGCTTTCGTTGATTGTTCTGAGATTTTAATTTTTGATTTCTGTATTTCTTTCTAACTTCAGTTTTTAGGAGATGAGCACGCCGAGTTAATGCAACTCTTGGGCTCGAATTTCCCAAAAAACTTACTAGTAGAATCCTCAAAAACTTTATCAATCAAAGATTGATTGACACTTTTGATGGGAAAATCTTTGTTTGAGTAAACTTTATCAGAACCAATCAACGTACAAAGCAAGTTCATGCTTTCACTGGTTTTAACATGAGCTTCAACATTCTTGACATTGGCAGTCACACACGGTTTCGTTGAAGGATCACATAGAATGTGATTTTCTTGAGGTACATTTTCTTCTTTTGTTACCGTGTCTGAGTGCTTATGTTTGTCCTCATTTGACTCATCATCTGAACTATCATAATCCTCAATAATGGTCGGATTTGATCATCCTAGACTTTGAGTCATTGATGTCATCTGGTTGACCTTGTCTTGAATATGTGCCCTTAGTGAACTCTAGACCAGCTGTAAACTCATCTAGATCCAATGGAAGAGTGGGTTCAGAATGTGGCATATCTTCGTCATCTGGCATTTTGGTGTAATTGTGCCTAACCGGAGGAGGACAAGCCTGATAACCTATGCATTTCACATCACCTTTCTTCTTTTGAACATCGATGACGTGATCCAAAACATATCTTGATTTGGAGTAATTGTCCAACTTGAGTTTGATTGCATCATGTTCACACTTTGCACAAGCCAGCTCCTTTTTTGTTTCTTCAAGCATGTAAATATAATTGTTAATGGATGTTTGTTTTCGTAAAACATTCTTTGACAATTCAGAAACATCCGTCTTTAAAGTTTCAATTGTTGATTTGAATTCTTTTTCGTTTTTCTTAAGAGCTGTGTTCGCCTTAGTGCACTTTGTTAGATCTACAATCAAGCTCTGATGATGTTTCTTCATGTGATCAAATTTACCTTCAAGTTCTAAGTATTTACCTTTTATTAATACATTTAAACACCTAGACACAGAAGGTTTATGAAACTTACCAGACTGGATTGGCAATCCAAATGAGTCATGAATGCTTCACGAAGAGTGGAAGATTCGACAGATGAGAGATGCTTGGAAAACTCATTAGATGGTCTTTCAGTTTCATGCTCCAAGTCTTCTTCACTGTTATCTGTCGATTCAGTTTCTGTGATTACCTCACCTTCAGATTGTTCTTCACTCGATATCGATTCTGCTTCATCTGAACTACTGCTATCCAATGAGCTGTCATCATTTCTTGACGATTATCCTTTGTTCTTACCTTTTGTGACTTCAGCGTAGTATGCAGTTCCTCCTCCATCATTGTTTCCTAATTGAGCAGACCAATCACAACCTCATCTTCTTGACTACTAATGCTCGGTTGGAATTGTTTGCGAGAACAATTGCTCTTTGGCTGTTAGTAGCCTGAATTCTGTTGAAACGATATTGATTCCCTTGCTGTGGAGGCTTCGTGCATTCTCTTTGAAAATGCCCCTTTTCTCTACAGTTGAAACAAGTAGCTTTCCTTTTGTCAAAATCTTTTGCTCTTCTCACTGCACTTGCAAACGCCCATTTGATATCAATTAGCTCCATCTCTTCCTTATCAATTTGTGCATACTCTTCACTGGTTAAATTGATATTACTAATCTGTCCAGCTACTAATCCATTGTATGAACTCACGAATATGTTCAGAAGCTCCATATGTTCCCGTGCAAGTGTTGTAATTTGTGCATAGTCTTCACTAGTTAAATTGATATTATCAATTTGTGCATAGTCACCCATTTTTAATTTAGTACTTGTTGTATTTTATTTCCCTTGATTTAAGTGTTATAACTTTGCTTCTAAACATGTACTTTTTTTTAATATGAAATGAAATTTTAATTATTAAATACTGTCACAAATAGCGTTTTGAAGTCTCTTGCAATCTCGTTTTCGTCTCACTCTGATGTTTCCGCTACCGGTTGGGGTGTGATAATGGAATTATCATTGAAACGTTGTCATAGCTGATAGTTGTATATGAAATGTAGTGGCGGAGCTTGACCAAAAGTTCCGCAGGGCGGAAAGTCATGGGACCCAAGTTTTTTTTTCCTATCGATGTGTTTCGGGTTATATGTTCGGGTCGGCTAAAACGATTCGGGTCGGGTCAAACAATAATATCTATAAATCAAACTAAACAATCTTCATTCATTCAAAACTAAACAATAATATCCCTCAAGTTTCATTTATATAAATAGTAGATTTAGACTTTATAACTCACTTCGAGTTTAAAAACAATTATAAAAATTTATTAATAGCCTAATTTTTCACGTTTTTTTAAACTTAATACGAAAATATGCATAAATTTTTGGACAATAAACTGGTAGGGTTAGTGATTTTTAGGCAAAATAATTGGTGGGTTCGAACTTATATAATTTTAAAAATTTTGGACGAAAAATAAAAAATTTACACTACTAAGCGAAACATTGGCAGGGAGTGGGTGCACCCATTTGCCCCTTAAAAGCTCCTCCCTTAATGAAATGGTCTATTCTTAGATGCATAATATGGATATCTGATGTGCGTGAATTATATATATTCTTATAGTTTAATTTTCCTTCACACAGATTTAGTTTTTTCACCCAAGAACTAAACTACACACACAAAAGGGCAAGTGTACCCGGCAGGTGGTAATATAGTTTATCGGTAAGAACCGGTTATCAATCCGTGGACGCGGCGTCTCGATACTAACTTTTGCTACTTTAAAGCCTTTTCAATTGATGGGTTGATTTTGTTTCTAATTTATCATGCAAAAATAACAAACTACTAACTAATCTAAAGAAAGAACAATATCTAAAAGAGATTGCCCAAACTAAGTATCCACTAGTAAACATGTGACAACAAATGGGAAAGAGTAGTGGTGCTGCAAGCTCTAAATTAAACTATGTCCCCAATCAAGGCTTCCTAATTTTATAAATCTTAGGAAAGTTAAAATGAAATAACATTCTAATCACCTAAAATCTTTTAAGTTCACTTGCTAAGTTGATGTTAATCTTTAATGATGAGTTATATGTTTGTGAAACTCATAACTCTACAAGTTGGGAAAACTACTATGAACAACATATTAATCACCGTAACTTTGTTTTAAGTAAGCAATGTCTTCATCATGTCTTGATATGAACCACAAGCATGGTCATGCTAGACAACAATCTTGGCCTAAATCATACTACCACAAACACAAACTATAGAATTCATATAAACATGCTTTTGATCTTTCCATATCTAAATGCAAAAATACATACACATGTTCAAATCACCATCCAATGCATGTTAGCAATTACCATTCCTAGTTTAATGCTATGAATCATACTAACAAGTTAACAAGATTCAACAATCATAATCTCTACATGGGCTTGCCAACACAACATGTAAATACTTATGACCAAACATTCAAGAACAAAACTTTAAACATGTACATGAACTTCAAGAACAAGATTAAACATCACTATGAAGATTAACAAAAACAATCACCACATCTACTTCCATGTTATCACATATTAGCTTCAACAAAGTTTAAGCAACACACATGTTTAGCCCATAAGGCTCATAACTAGCAAATCAAGTACAAGAAAATTCAAACTATTCATAATGTAAATAGTAAGCTAACCAAGTTTAAAGACAAGATTAAATGGTAAATGAGTAAATCTTCTAATGACTAAGTCTTCTTCAAGGCTCCATCTTGGCTCCAACAAACTTCCAAGTTCAGATTCTTAAGAGAAAACTTCACTAAAATGCTCCAACTCCCTTACAAATGAGCTTGAAACTCGTATTTAAGCTACTGGGTGTTTGGCACGACCATGGCACCTTTTGGCATAGTCGTTCTTGGTAAGTGTTAGAGCCGATTTTTGTCTGTCGATCTTGTTTGCTACCATTTCTGGAAAAATCTCGCTTAAAGTTTTCCGAGGTGGCACGACCATGCCAAACCATGGCGTGACCGTGCTTATCGATGATTATCGATGATGACTGCTACGATCTCGGAAATGAGTTGATCAGAGATTGACTTGGACAAGGCACGGTCATGCTTGGGGGTGGTCGTCGTGGATTTCCCTGGTTTGCGTTGTCGATTGATAGTGCTGATGTTGGTTAGCCTGGCACGGTCATGCCAGGTGTTGGCGTGGTCATGCCATATCTGGCAGTTGCGGGATGTTCCGTTTTTGCTCCAATTTGCTCCAAAAGCCTCTGTTTCAACACCGAGCTGAAGCCCGGACATGTGTTTTCACAAACAACTCAAATGAGTACCAAAATCAATGAAAATACAACGAGTTCTCGTGTAAATGGGGCATATTTGACGTTTAAAAGACGTATAAGTTCTTATACATCAAACATCCCCACACTTTAACTTTGCTTGTCTTCAAGCAAACCAAAATGAATAAAAACTCTCTCAATGGCAATCATCTCAACTTGCATTTTTATAAGCACAAATAAAGAATTCGGGCTATAACAATTAAGGACTACTCGACATGAAGGAAAAACCAAAAGTATGCAAAATATCTTTATGAGCAATGGTCCATCTTAGAAATCCCTACAAGTTCACCTTGCATCCTCACAATGTTCACACAAACTCGGCTAATTATAGGTACACATATAAACCATGGAGTATGTTTAGAACAATCGATGCCAGACGATGACTATGCGATATCATAAGCTTGTGGAAGGATCAAATCTAATCACTTGACAAAAATATAACATAAGTCATGAGGTCTTGTTTTTAGTTGTAACTTGGCTAGGGTTAGGGGTGTGGAAGTGGATTTTGAAAGTGGCTAAAACGGTTGTAACCTGATGGTTCGACTAACTTGAAATATAAGAAAATACAACTATACAACTTAATAATATCTTACCGACAAGTTTAGCTTTTCAACTCCCAAAATTGCTCTAACAAAGCCAATTGATAAGGCTTTTTCACACTGTAATGATTTATTTCATTTTTTTTACTTCAACGCTTTAGAGAGAACTAAGTACGTCTACTTAGATAAAAAATCTTAACCATGAGGTTGCAACTAAAAAAACAAAGATACAATACAAAAAGGCTACAAGTTAATCACTAAACGAACCGGGCTTCCAACCAAAAAAATTGGGTTAAAATATAAAAGGCTAATTTGGCTAAGTGGTTAATATTTAGTGGTTTAAAAGAAATGAAAGGGAAAGGCTCAAATTGGTTTGACTAGGGGTGTGATTCGGGTGTGGGAATAAGTATAAATGGCTAAAAATAAGAGGTTTCCTAATGCCTCAATCATGTTCACGCTATATGTTTGCTTTGTGGCCTCGAAATGTATACCTAACACATGTTCTAAATCTCAAAAGCCATCTGGCTCACTCAATCTTTACCCGCAAAAAATGAGCAAAAATAATTCTAAAGCTCTAAGGCTCAAAAATAACTCACAGAAACAGGCTATTTGGTAAATATGCAAGGCAAACTAGTAGGTCATTCGCTCGATTTCTCATGCTCAAATGTATACAAAAAACACGTTACTTCATGGTAGTCCTCACGTGAGCAAACCCCTTTTTTGCATTTACCTTTATTTATTTATAAAAAATGTTTAGTGCTTATTTAAAAATTTATGTTGATTTGATTAGTATGCCAAAAAACAATGTTCAAGAGAGCTTTGCATTATTATTATTATTATTATATTATTATTATTATTATTTATTTTTATTATATTATTATTATTATTATTTTTTGGACAATAAAGCTCAAGCGCTTAGCCATCTCCCCACACTTGAATTGTACATTGCCCTCGATTTACAACAAAAAAAATTATATAAACAAAATGCATATATACTAAAAGTGGAGGAAATAGGAAGACGAGAGTTCCTCTGAAACATAAAGGCTAGAATGGAGCAAAACGAAATAATAAGGAGCATCCACATCAAACCACCAAGCCATCCATCAAACCAACATCTCATCGAGCCAACACTTAGCACTAGCAAACATGATCAAACTCAAAAGAATTTACCCAACCCAATTTACCCTTGCCTTTATTTATTTACTTAGCCACGCTAAAATTAAACAAAATCAATTAAAGTTCTAGGACGGAGGGGTGTACGGACAATGGAAAATGACACACCCCTCAAACACAAAATAAGAAAATACAAGATAGATAACGGGACTAAGACCTGCCACCAGATCTAGAAGGACCGTTTTAGTCCCGACGATATAACCTGGATCTGCGTATGAAATACGGAGGCGACTGCGTATAGGGTGTATTGAGTGAGTTCACGATATGCTGTTGCGAACCAAAAAGCCAGTCAAAACTTCGTCGACTTTACTCATACATATCCTCCATGAAGTTCACCTGCCTGTGCTGTTCCGCACAGGCAGGGGAACTTCATGATCCACATCTCGTCTCACTCCCTTCTGGTCTAAGGCGAGTCCATCCATCCGTCTCTAGAGATCAACCGCTGACGGCTCAGATGGATCCTAAATCCTACCTAATCTGTCAACAAGCTTCAGGATTCCGTTAACCTTGCGGATCATGGGCACGGAGGTCAGCTACGCAACGTCTAGCATACCATAATCACAAGCCTCGGCTAGATGGACTAACCAAACCTGATTATATTTGGCAGGTTTGGTGGCGAATGCACCCCCGTAGATTTTCGTCGCAGGTGTCGAACCAATACCCCTCTGAATCGACTCGGCGACGTCGACCGCCACTTTCCTCGGATCCCATTCCCGACCTGCACTGTGATCTCGGGCCAAATGGCAGCTTTGTCCGCGCCTGGCTCCCATTCTTGCAAACTACCATGAAAGGTTTCGAATCGATTTTATCATCTACGTATAATCCCAACACTTGACCAAAGCGACTTATTGATTGATGGTGCCATTTCCGTCCTATGCGATAGGTCACACCAACCATTATTTCATACACGTCCGGGCATGGAGAAGTAAACCGGAAAGATGCGTAAAACTCGATAACTAGCTCCACGTATTATAGCTCAGCTATGTCAAAAAGGCGAGTCCACGACGGTGTCATAAGGTCCTCAAACCGCTCCGTCTGACAGAGCAAGTCAGGATCAACCGTTTGCAACTTCCGCATGGGCTCAGTCAAATGTCGTCTTGCACATAACCGTTCCATCTTTGCTATACAATGCCATTCCTTAGCATTATTGCTGAACCATAAGTACCGATGGTCGATCTGCAAGAATGAGCAAAATCAGCAGCCAAAAACAGACAAAAATATGATTCTAGACAGTTTGGCACGATCATGCCAACATCTAGCACGGTCGTGCTTGCTTGAAAAATCAGTAGGCTTATGAAGTTTTTCTAAAAATTATGAAGTTCTGGGTTTTTCCCCCAGCCGCACGATCGTGCCACCGCTTGGCACCCTTGTGCTTGACTAATTTCAAGGGTAAAAAAATTTGAAGATCAAGGCATTTTATAAAGAGCACGATCGTGCGATATAATGGTGTGATAAATGGCAAATAACCGGTAATTTCGTCCAAACTAATCACTATTTTTAGTACATAATCTCATGCATCTTATCGTAATTTGATTACGTAACTGAGTCGTACGTCATATCATAAGTGTAGGACAAGTGAGTCATGCCATAACATATATTGGTTTCCGTTACGACGCGAAACAAATCAAACTATGCCCTAAAAGTGTTGGTAGAAAGTGTTAGGCGCACTATTTACGGTTGCACTATTCATGTTAGCAATAATAACTTAGGCTTGGTCTAATCACATAAAGACATGAGCTAGGCCCAATGATATAATTACATGGGCTAGGCCCAATCACATAAAGACACGGCTAGGCCCAATGATATAAATTACATGGGTAGGCCTAATCACATAAAGAAGTGGGTTAGGCCCAATGACATAAATTACATGGGTTGGCCCAATCATATGAAGACATGGGCTAGGTCTAATGACATACATGACATGGGCTAGTCCTAATGACACGCGTGCAAGACACGAGGACATGTGAAGGGCGAGGCCCGTTCACACACAATCTAAGAATAACAATAAAATATATATGTTTGAGAAATATATGTATAAAAATATTAATCGAACAAACAAACTACCAACACTATAATAACATTAAAGTTGTTCTAATGTGATAAACATATACACAACAAGAATTCAAGATGAACAACTTGTATGAGGTCCAACGAGGCTTAGGTGTCTAATGAAGTTAATACACATGTAGGTTACACACGTGTACGTGTAGGTCCACTTGGAGGACCAAGATAAACCCGCTTCCCTTGTTTATGTAACATACACACAAGTGCGGAATCCAGGTGTGTATGCAAACCAAAGCAAGAGCACAATCAATATAACAAAAGATAGATCTTCAAATGTTCACATATTGATTTGTAGAGTGACTCAGTACATAGACTCTTGAATACACTGCTTATCTCTCTAAACACTCTCAGTGTTCTCTCTCTAGTGTGTCTATTCGTCTCTAGCTTAGTGTCATCTCAGCACTGAGAACTGCATGTTTGTTTATATAGTGCCAACACCTAGCAACAATACGAAGAATGTTGCTGGTCGTACGAAGCACTATACAGGCACGAAGAACATTCTCAGATGGATGCTCATACGAACATATTATGGCTCGTATGAATGAGAAACTCATTCGTATGACCAAGCAATGATCTTGATAACAAGGTCACTCGTACGAGCATACAATGACTCGTACGAATGTGTAATGGCTCGTACGACCAAGCAGTTTACTCGTACGGAGCATCTTTCATTCGCATGAACAAGCAAAACGTCGTACTTAATCAAGATAAGAGGATATCTTGATTTGGTCGACATAACCAAACTTTACAAACACAACAAACAAAGATCGTACAATTACTAATGTAACTAAGAACAAGCGACAAACACAAAAGTGCATCAACAAAATCCCCCTTGGATGTTGCTTGTTCTTCGATCTTTATTTCTAATGGCCTGCTTTAGACTATGTGCTTCCAGCGTGAAAACCGATTTGAGCTGTACCAAACCAAACTGAGTCAAACTACCCCTTGGATGCTGCTCATGATGGTTCGTTCTTCATACTGTCGAATCTTCAGATTTCTTCACGTGTCATAGTCAGGAAGTGCATTAGCAAACTCCCCATTGAATATATCTTGTGATGTTGAAAACCGGCCAGATAAAAATTAATCTTCTTGATTTACAGCTTTCATTCATGTTGTGTCTTTACTCCCATAGCTTGTTTTCTTTAAACTCGTTCTCTTTGCCTTTAGCTTGCTTGGATATTTTATCTGCACACACAACAAAGCTAAATGTGTAATGAGAACAATTGTAGGGATTTAATCATCCTTAGGAAATTTTCATTTGAAAATTTCACGATTTTAATCAGAATTAGCAAAAGACACACATGAGACTAAACTCTCATTCAACTACCAGCTGACAATGTTTGAAAAGTTTTAAGGTTGTTCAAATTTAAACCATTAAACTTCAAAGCTTGCCAAACTTCGACCATTTATGAAGATGCAATTGTTTTCCGGCTTATATTCAGGACGTTGTGTTGGATAGACTTGAGTTCCATCATCGGTCAATAAAAAATAAGCTAGACGCAAAATCTTTTTTGGCTTTTATAAAATTTATATTAAAAGTTACCTAAATTCTTTTTGGTATTTTTCAAATTTTAAATGTAAGGACAGAAAGTAATAAATAAATATTTACAGACATTCTTTTTGCGAATTTCAAGGATAAGAGAATCATATTAGTATACGGTCATGTCAAAACACACTTGTTTTTGATTAGTTAGCATTTAAATAAGTATCCTATATCAATTATCGGTGTTGTTGTCCACGTAAGCTCAACTTATTAGATATACTCGTAGTTAGGGAATACGATTAATATATGATTTATACTTACCGACCAGTGTTCATCCACTTCATGGCACACTACCGTATCAAGAAATGAAAGAGAGAAAATCTTACCGGTGAGTATACTATTTATCATCTGTTTTGACGTATATGATGTGTTATACTCACTTATTTTGATTGAAAACAAGCCCGACGTGATTAAATCACTTATTGATGAGGAACTTGATTTCAGATGCATGCAGGGCACAAGAGTAAGTCCGTGAACAGGTTAGTACCATCGTACCGACAAAGAGACGAACTTAGCCCCCAAATTAAGCTGTGACATTTTATCACTTATTTTTGGGTGGATGTGATATTTTATCACTTATTGATGGTCGTATGCAGTAGTTACACTTATGTTTGGTATCATGGAAGTTCTAGACTTGCGTCATCGTTATTTTTCGGTAAAAGATTCAACCATAATACCCAGATGATAAACAAACATAAAGACCGCATATCTCAGATCCTCGGCATACTCTCAAACGAAATTTCGGTACCAAGACCATATACTAATGAATGGTTCCCACCTGGTCTTCAGTCGATTATGTTTATATCATCCTGTGCACACTTTAAAATGATTGTGAGCCTACCGATACATTGAATATAGAGCTACTTATCATTTTCAATTTTAAATTCAAAGAGGTTTTGACAGACCACTAATTTACTATCATTTTCTCTTTTTTTGCCAGGAAATACATTTTTGTTTTTCTCATGTTTTTATATTTTTCGGATTGGAATTTACACCCCCTACAACGTAAAAAGTAAATTTTAATAGTGAAATATATCTTTTTGGATTGTCTTTATGAAAAATATTCACAAAAACGATTTTCCGATGTGGATTAACTCATGTTTTACCTCGATGCCATGTACCAAAATTAATTTTAATAAAAATGATTTATCAAAATTTTGAAGAAATGAGTTGGCACGTTGGTAATTGGTGTGGACCACAACAAGTATTGATGAGTCTCATATTAAAACCATCACGTGTGATGTGATATTTGAGATCAATGTGTTTGGTCTGGAGTTCTGTACGAGATGTTTAGAAACTTGGTAAAGCAACGTAAATATCGATAGAGGAGAGATAAGAAATTTAAAACCATAATCCTGCAATTTCTTCGTGCATTGCTAGGAATTTGTGAGCTCTCCCAACTGGATATCCACCCTGTGTGGATTTCAAGGTCGATTTTGCAGCTGCTTCATTTAACTGAGAAATCTCTTCACAGCAACAAGAACATAGACCTCCGGGCCCGACTAGTAGGAAGCAAGAAAGGATGTGGTGAAGCTTGTACACTTCATCTTTGAATGGTTCATTCATGATGTTGTCCACATGTTTTTGCACCAGCAAAGCTCTTCGTCTTTCTCCTTGAGAAGTAGTATGCGGTTGTTCAAACCATGCCAAGGCATCTGCACACCCGGTTGGTTTGTTCAAACAAACACTTTTTCTTAAATCACACCCATGGAGAAATGTACACTGCACGATCATCTTGTAGGCTTTGAGCTTCTTGTGGAAGTCATAAGACATGAATTTTTGATACTCTTCTGTCGTGCTGCAGGAATATACATTTCGATTAAATCTATCCTGTGGATTCGATCCAAGCCTTAAACAAACAAATTGTTGGTCGTTTTTCATCTTTGTCGAAGTTATCAACTTCATTCACCAATCTTTTCTTTCTACTCTCCAACAAAGGCAACCACTCCTGAATATAACGATGTTTTGGAGCTTCTTGTCACCTATCTTGTGCCTGGTTGCTCCACTATTAATACTTCTATGATTATGAATAGTTCCTCCTGGAACATCCTACACACTCATGAAAGATTAGTTGGAGGTGGGGACCCAAGCCTTCATTGACTTGGGTCGTCCGACAACATCAAGAACTGAAACTTCGTTTTTCCGATTGTTTGGCATGGATTGTGCCCCCCTGAAACAATTTCCGGTTTTGGTTTCCAAATCTGTTTTTGATTTTCAATTTTAACATCTGATTGTGTTTGGACAATCTTTTGTTTTAAATCCTTTTTAACCACCTTTTGTTGTTTCTTTCTTTGTTTTGTTTCTCGTTGTTTAACAAGACGAGGGTCCTATTTTTGTGAAACATATTTTTTATGGTAACGTTTACCATGGGGTGCATCAATTTTTTCCTTTCTCTTTGTGAGATATGGACAATTTTTGATAATGTGTCCATACTTACCACACTCAAAACATGATCTCCGCTTAACAATCCTCGGAGTATGATGAAAGTGATATCTTGATGATGAACTTCGTGATCTTGAGGAACTTGGTCCTTTATCACAACAATTTATGTGTTGTGTGTAGTTCAAAATTTTGCTTCAAAATTTTACTTTGTTTAACAAATCCAACACGAATTTGTTTATAAAAGATTAATTTTATCAGTCCCTCTAGATTTCACGAAGTTGACCTTTTGAATTTTCTTCTTGTTTTGGCTCTGTTTGCCTTTTCCATTTCCTTGATTAGTGTGATTTTGCTTTCGTTGATTGTTATGAGATTTTAATTTTTGATTTCCGTATTTCTTTCTAAATTCAGTTTTTAGGGGAGGAGCACGCTGAGTTAATGCAACTCTTGGGCTCGAATTTCCAAAAAACTTACTAGTAGAATCCTCGAAAACTTTATCAATCAAAGATTGATTGACATTTTTGATGGGAAAATCTTTGTTTGAGTAAACTTTATCAGAACCAATCAACGTACAAAGCAAGTTCATGCTTTCACTGGTTTCAACATGAGCTTCAACATTCTTGACATTGGAAGTCACATACGGTTTCGTTGAAGGATCACATAGAATGTGATTTTCTTGAGGTACATTTTCTTCTTTTGTTACCGTGTCTGAGTGCTTAGGTTTGTCCTCATTTGACTCATCATCTGAACTATCATAATCCTTAAAATGGGTGGATTTGCTCATCCTTAGACTTTGAGTCATTGATGTCATCTGGTTGACCTTGACTTGAATATGTGCCCTTAGTGAACTCTAGACCAGCTGTAAACCCATCTAGATCCAATGGAAGAGTGGGTTCAAAATGTGGCATATCTTCATCATCTGGCTTTTTGGTGTAATTATGCCTAACCGGAGGAGGACAAGCCTGATAACCTATGCATTTCACATCATCTTTCTTCTTTTGAACATCGATGATGTGATCCAAAACATATCTTGATTTGGAGTAACTTTCCAACTTGAGTTTGATTGCATCATGTTCACACTTTGCACATGCCAGCTCTTTTTTTGTTTCTTCAAGCATGTAAGTATAATTGTTAATGGATGTTTATTTTCGTAAAACATTCTTTGACAATTCAGAAACATCCTTCTTTAAAGTTTCAATTGTTGATTTGAATTCTTTTTCGTTTTTCTTAAGAGCTGTGTCGCCTCACTGCACTTTGTTAGATCTATAATCAAGCTCTGATGATGTTTCTTCATGTAATCAAATTTACCTTCAAGTTCTAAGTATTTACCTTTTATTAATACATTTAAAACACTTAGACATAGAAGGTTTATCGAAACTTACTTGACTGGATTGGCAATCCAAACGAGTCATGAATGCTGCACGAAGAGTGGAAGATCCGACAGATGAGAGATGCTTGGAAAACTCATTAGATGGTCCTTCAGTTTCATGCTCCAAGTCTTCTTCACTGTTATCTGTCGATTTAGTTTCTGTGATTACCTCACCTTCAGATTGTTCTTCACTCGATATCGATTCTGCTTCATCTGAACTACTGCTATCCAATGAGCTGTTATCATTTCTTGACGATTATCCTTTGTTCTTACCTTTTGTGACTACAGCGTAGTATGCAGTTCCTCCTCCATCATTGTTTCCTAATTGAGCAGACCAATCACAACCCTCATCTTCTTGACTACTATTGCTCAGTTGGAATTGTTTACGAGAACAATTGCTCTTTGGCTGTTAGTAGCCTGAATTCTGTTGAAAGGATATTGATTCCCTTGCTGTGGAGGCTTCGTGCATTCTCTTTGAAAATGCCCCTTTTCTCTACAGTTGAAACAAGTAGCTTTCCTTTTGTCAAAACCGTTGGAGTATCCTTGTTACTTTCGAGATTAGTTCTTCCTGTTTTCTCCATAAAATCTTTTGCTCTCTCACTGCACTTGCAAATGCCCATTTGATATCAATTAGCTCCATCTCTTCCTTATCAATTTGTGCATAGTCTTCACTGGTTAAATTGATATTACCAATCTATCCAGCTACTAATCCACAGTACGAACTCACCAACGTGTTCAGAAGCTCCATATGTTCTCGTGCAACTTCCACACCTACCTTGGAAAGGTTTGATGTATCAAGTCTAACGGTGTTTGAATTTGAAAGTTGAATGTTTTTACCATAGAAAGCTTGTTGTTGAACTTGTGGTGTAGTAACTTGTGGTTGAGGAATATATCCTTTTGGATCAAATGCTAGTTCATAAGCTTGAGGAGCTGAACTAATATCTCGAGGTTGAGGAAGAAAAGCTTTTGGATCAAAAGTTCGTTCACAAGCTTGAGCACTTGTACCAACAGACTGATCTGGTTTAACTTGAGACCAAAAAGGAATTGTATTTGACATGAATGCTGTTTGAAGCTTTAGTTGTTGAACTATACTTATACCGGGGTTGATGCCTCCAAAATACATTTCTGGATTTTGTGGGACTGGAAATCGTTTTGCTTTGCGAATTTCTTCTTCATTTTTATCTTCAAGTTTCTGAATAAATTCGTAAATGCTGAGCACATCCATCGCACCTATATCTTTTAGCAATTCAATAAATTGACCCCACTTGGGTGGTAAAGCATCAGCAAAACGCATAACAATCTCCTGTTGTGATGCAAGAACCTTTTATGAGTACATCTCACTCATCAAATGATAGAAACGAGTTGTCATATCATTTAGTGTTTCATTTTCCATAAAATGAAACCCTTCAAACTCTTTCTTTAAAAGATCATGTCAAACTTTTCTTGTTGCTGCGTTTCCTTCTCCTCTTGTTTTTAGCGCGTCCCACAAGCTCTTCGTAGATGTACAATGCATGAATTGATGATAGATGTCTTTGTGAAGTGCTTGCGTAAGAATGGTAAAGGCCTTATTTTCTAGATCATAGGCCCTTTTATCATTCTCATCCAATTCGGCTAAGAAGGCTGAATTTGATACGACTTTTTCGAGAGATTCTCTGTATGGAGAAATAAAACATATCCGCAATTCGGTATTCTGACCAAAAATATATGTATGAAAACGATTGTTTCATGATGGATAATCGTTCATATGATTCAACTTTGGTGGACACTTTTGCTAAGGAGAAGAGTTTGAATGCTTTGATTTTGATTCGTAACAAAAGCCCATTGACCAACAATAATCTCATTTGGAGGTATTAAAGATTTTGCCCATGAGGTTGCGTCTTGACTTGTACTTGTACTACACTCCCAATTCCAAGGATTTGTACTCATTTTATTTTATGAAAAATAAAAGATTTAAAGTTTACTTTTTGAAAAATAGTAGTTTCCTTTTAAAGTTCACAATTTTAAAAACCACAAAGTTTTGGAAAACGGAGACACAAAAGACAAACTATAACGAAATTTGGTTCTTCGTACGAATAAGTGATTCGTACGAATCAGATTGTTCGCACGAACAAGAGTCCTTCGTGCGAGTCTAATATGCTTCGCATGAATAAGGTCTTTCGTGCGGATGATCCTGTTCTTCATGCGGATGGGTTATTCGCATTGATGTTTTTCGCTAAAGTTTGGTTTTTCGCAGAGGGGAATCCTTTCGCAGGGTTGGTTGGTAAAAGTTCCTTTTTAAATAGAGACTTGATTCTGAGTTTGTTTGAAAGTTATCACCTGTCTTACCCAGTTTTGGTTAAAAAGACAAACATTCCATATCATTTTTCAGTAAAAAACAGTCAAGTCCAGAGATTTGGTCAACCCTTCAAGAATATTCTGATAAGTTTTTCGATAGGTGTTTCACCGGAAAATATGTGCAACTGAACTTTGATGGAAAATTTAAAGAAAAACCCTATCCTAACATGTCTCCATGTATTCTAACAAGGTTTTTATAAAAACTTTCTGGATACAACAAGTTTTCCTAAGTTTTAAACAAGTTATCCTTTTAAAACTTAAGTTTCCTACTGAAAGTTCAAGAACACTTCAAGAAACCTCACAAACTAGCTCAGACACAACACTAAGCTTGGTTTTGAACAAGGAAGAGAGCCAAAGCTCTGATACCACTTGTAGATCCACTTGGAGGATCAAGAGAAACTGACTTCCTTGTTTATGTAACACACACACGAGTGCGGAATCCAGGTGTGTATGCAAACCAAAGCAAGAGCACAATCAATATAACAAAAGATATATCTTCAAATGTTCATTATATCGATTTGTAGAGTGACTCAGTACATAGACTCTTGAATACACTGGTTATCTCTCTAAACACTCTCAATGTTCTCTCTCTAGTGTGTCTATTCGTCTCTAGCTTAGTGTCCTCTCAGCATTGAGAACTGCATGTCTATTCATATAGTGCCAACACCTAGCAACAGTACGAAGAATGTTGCAGATCGTACGAAGCACTATACAGACACAAAGAACATTCTCAGATGGATGCTCGTACGAACATGTTATGGCTCGTACGAATGACAAACTCATTCGTATGACCAAGCAAGATCTTGATAACAGGGTCACTCGTACGAGTATACAATGACTCGTACGAATGTGTAATGGCTCGTACGACCAAGCAGTTTGCTCGTACGGAGCATCTTTCATTCGCACGAACAAGCCAAACATCATACTTAATCAAGATAGGAGGATATCTTCATTTGGTCGACATAACCAAACTTTTCAGACACAACAAACAAAGATCGTACAATTACCGACGTAACTAAGAACAAGCGACAGACACAAAAGTGCATCAACAGTACGGACACCCGAATTCGATAAGTACGACTTACGGAACACAAAACAATGAGTTCATGTCCCTCCTTTCAATGATTTCAAAGTTTTACTTCAAATCATCAAGGGGAAATACATGTCATACAAACAGTATGTTAGCTATGGATTTAGATGATAACACGATCAAATGTGCGTAAGTAGGATGATGACAATAGTAACCATTAATCACTTAGTGACCAAGGTGCAAAAGGTATAGATCTATTGAGTTTGAGGCATGCTCCACTCCTGTTTGGTGAACCTTTAGGAGTGCTTTTGTGATCCCAATGATGTCAAAGTTGTGTCGGTTTGGTTGCTTACTTATGGCACATATATCAGGGTGCTCGCAACACACTAATAGATCCTTAAACTCCATGAATGCTAATAACATACTCAGATTTCATTATTGGATTACAAGCATGACATTTTATAAGGAAAACAATAACTACATGAACTCGCCAACTTTTGTTGACTTTTTCAAGTTACATGTATTTCAGGATGCAAGACTTGAGCTGGTGATACATTTCGGGATATGGGAAATGACATGACAATGAATGCCACCTTTTGGAGGATTTGCCTCTTATATCCCAACCTTGTATGGGTATATAGGAATCAAAACCTTAATATGCATTTACGATAAAAACAATCCTTTATTTTGGTGTAATGTATTTCAAATTATACTTTTGATGACAATGTGAAATCATTAAAAACTGTGAAATTTACTTTTGGTAACTTTAAATGTTGGATGCAAATTAATATCAGTATGGCCTCATTGTTGATTTATACTTGTTTACTTGATTGGATGCAATGATTATCTCATGGTCACACGTTTGCGCTTTCGCTACGACCAGGGTGTGACAGATTGGTTTCAGATAACGAATGCCACCTTTTGGAGGATTTGCCTCTTATATCCCAACCTCGTATGGGTATATAGGAGTCAAAACCTCAATATGCTTTTATGTTGAAAACAATCCTTTATTTTGGTGTAATGTATTTCAAACTATACTTTTGATGACAATGTGAAACAATTAAAAACTGTGAAATTTACTTTTGGTAACTTGTAAATGTTGGATGCAAATTAATATCAGTGTAGCATCGTTTTTAAATTTATACTTGTTTACTTGATTGGATGCAATGATTACCTCATAGTCAGACGTTTGCGCTTCCGCTATGACCAGGGTGTGACAGATTGGTTTCAGAGCTCCGATTGTAGTGAACCGGGGAAAAACTTTTATTAAAGTTTGGTCTACAAACTAAGGGTTCTCACATGAAAACAAAGTTTAAAACATAATAGAAATGTTTTTAGAATTATGACAAAAATGACAAAAGGTTTTCATTGTGTCACGATAACATGAGGATCTATCACAGGAGTTCAACTATAAGTAACGAACAAGGATCAATACATGTTAGTCTATAATGGATAGACACGAAACATTAAGATTACACGTGAAAACGAAGAACAAATTTTGCATGAGAAGTGGTGATTAATATAAAATATGATAAGTAATAATATATTACTAACATGTATATATATGCATTGTACGGATTATTTTTCAGGACCATGTCTTCTTCGTCGAGCTAAGAGGAGGATCCGATAGAGTACGTGTCCGACGACGGATACGGCTCCGACACTTAGGCCGTACCCCATGAGGACGGAGCCAACCACGAGGTCCCTAACGACGAGGACCTTGATGATTTTCAGCCTCTTTCCTTTCTTCACCCTGTGGCGAACGATGCCGCACAGGGAGATGATGTGTTGGCCATCCCGCAGCCTCCACATGACGTGATTGTTTATGGTCACCCGGAGGGAGAGCATGCGATAGTACCCCTAGCCATACCTCTAGCCATGGTCCCTCCCGTTATCAACCTAGATGATGATGATGGCATCCCTGTATTCCACATCAACCATATGGAGGACGAGCTCGGAGACGGATAGGTTTTCGACGACATAGCATTAATTGAGATACCATCCCCTGTCATATCAGTTGTCGATATCTCATCATCCTCAGCCGCTATCGAGAGTGAGCATGTAGCGGATGATGCCTCTTCCGCCGCCCCAGCTTCACCTATACCGATGCACTCACCCCCTACAACCTCACCTGTTCGTATCAGCGCCTTTCCTACTGGTACCACGACTCATGGACCCGCTCCATATACTGGAACCGCACGACACTACTCTTTGAGCGGTACCCCACATTTCCCTAAGCAGCTACCCCCGTTTTTCTCTGAGAGGTCCACTTATCACCCTATATACGATCCATATGCAGTTGGACCCTCTCACCTGGCCAGACCCTCATCCTCAGTTGGACCACCTCCCATGTATACCACCTGCCCCATATCACCTACTGCCAGCATCCATACCCCTATATCCCCACCTAGCATGAGCCTGTCTAACCTTACCATCCTTCTCACCTCCCTCCGATTACTGTGGAGGAAAGGGTGACGTCACACGACCTTCAGCTCTCCATGATTTTTCTGAGGATCTAGGAGCTCGAGACCCAGTGTGCTGCTCGTACTGCTGCCAGAGCCACACCCCCATTACCATCATCACCACTACCACCCCCACCATCATACCCACCACCATCACCACCACCACTACCACTATCACCCTCACCGACCCCACCATTCCACTGTTCGTTTCACCACTCTCCTACCCATCTGAGGCGCGAGTGCGTGAGCTGGAGCACTTTCAGACTGTTGCCACTAGGCGCATTTTTGGCTCAGAGGAGGGGTGGCCCACCATAACGGTTTGCTCCACCGATCACCATCCCCACCACCCCCTACACCGTAGTAGTATGTTCATTATTATCTTTTGGGGATCAGACCCACCTTTGACGACCTAGCTCTTGAAGACCCAGCTATGAAGATCGCGACTTTTGAAGACAACTTGAAGACATGAAGAAACAATGTAGAAGAAAATCTTAATTTTGTATTGTAAAACTTGTAATGACTAAGGTTATGTATCCCTACGTCCTTTTGATCTTCATGAACAAAATGTAATAAGTTGTCAATATATATAAAAGTGTATTTTCTTTATTTCACATTGTATCTCTTTTATGTTGTGGTTGTTATTATTGTGATGTGGTGATATTACGGTTGACATAGTTATGATGTGGTGAGTATATGATTGATGTCTTATGACGTGGTGATGTCCTACACGTTGAGTTATATGATTATGGTAATGATTGGTGTGTTTACGTCATACCCATATATTTTTCTTACTTTTGATTATACCCGATGTGTTTATGCATATATGTTTGACAAAAAAATAATATATATTTATTATTAAATAATTCGGTTAATTGTGAGCGACATTTTATACTAGAAGGCGATTCCTCCCCGCCGAAGGAGTTCCAACACTAACGCACTACCGACAACACAAGAGGAGTTAAACGAACATTTCTCGGGCAATCGCGCAGTAGGAAGCCAACCACTCTGAACATATACCAGAGGTTTAACTGTAGGCAACCCTCCAACTGGTAATATTCGGTTATTCGTAAATCCCGGGGATTACTCTCATGTATTCCATTCGTGCTTTAGAAATACTCACACTTAAATGGTGCATCTAATGATTTCAGGTTGCACTTACAAGCAGTTCCTACACTGCAGACCTCTGAATTATGATGGTACAGGAGTTTTCGTTGCCTTCGTACGCTAGACTGAGAAGACTGACTTGGTCATTCGGATGAGCAATTGCCATGCCGAACAAAGAGTCACTTATGTCACTTGACTCTTCATAGTTGGAGCATTATCTTGGTGGAACCTCCAGGCCCAAACTAAGGGCGACGATGTTGTGTACGCCCTGACGTGGGAGGAACTTAAGGAACTGATGAGGAAAAAGTGTTGTTCAAGGTCAGAAATTCAGAAATTGGAAACGGAGTCCTGGAATTTAAAGATCGTTGGTACATATATCGTCGGGTACACGCAACGATTTCATGATTTGTATCGAGTGGTGCCATACTTGGTGGAACTCGAATTTAAGAGGATTGAGAGGTACATCTAGGGACTTGCCCCCAAAATCCTAAGTGTGATTACCTCCTCAAAACCCATTGAAATTGGAGAAGCGATTGATTTAGCTGTCAGCCTTATTGAGGAGGTTGTGCGTCAAGGAAAGTTACCTAAGTGTGGTGTGAACAAAAAGGAAACTACTGTGGAGACTATGGACTCCAATAAAAGGATATTCTCCCATTTCAAGAAAGGCTCACGAGGTAGTAATAACAACAGTAACAAAAAGCAAGCCATGAAGGAAGTCAAAGAAACGAAGGCATATGTTACCACCACTACAAACAATGCCATCAAGAAGTCTTATACTGGGGACGCACCAAAATACCCCAAATGTCCCTTCCACCACTACAGGGAATGCCGAGGCCCCAAGTGTGGTAAATGTGGTAGGTTTGGGCATCGCACCGAAGCGTGCCGGGAAGCAAATGCTAAAGATCAAGGTTAGTTTAGATGTGGAGACAAAGGCCATTTCAAGAAAGAGTGCCCGAAAGAAAACCAAGCTCGGGGAAGAGCTTTCGTGATTGGAGCTAAGGATGCTCGCCAGGACCCGAATGTGGTCACCGATACGTTTCCTATCAACGATCACTTTGCATCTACTCTTTTTGATACCGGGGCATATTTTAGTTTTATTTCTAAAGAATTTATAGATACACTTGGGGTAGAGTCGAGTAAATTAGATGTTCCATACTCGATCGAACTAGGTAATGGGAAATTGGTAGAGTCGGGGGAAATTATAAAGAAGTGTACCTTATAACTGGGTGATTGAAGTTTGATATAGATTTATTACCAGATCAACTAGGTAGTTTCGATGTCGTTATTAGTATGGACTGGCTATCCGATAATCGAGCAGAAGTCATATGTCACGAGAAAATCATTGGCATTCCCCTACCCGATGGAGAACATTTGATGGTTCACGGTGAGAAACATGACACGCCACTACAAATTATAAATTGCATGAAAGCTCAAAAATGTTTAAGGAAAGGATGCATCGCCTTTCTTACCCATGCAGTGGATAAGAAGGCCGAGGAACGCAAGGTGGAGGATAAACCTGTGGTGAAGGAATACACGAGGTCTTTCCGGAAGACTTGCTGGGGCTACCTCCAAAACGACAAATCGAGTTCCATATTGACCTAGTGCCAGGAGCGGCATTTGTGGCGAAAGCCCTTTATCGACAAGCGCCCTCGGAGATGCATGAATTATCTACCCAGCTTCAGGAGTTGCTTGATAAAGGATTCATAAGACCGAGTTTCTCTCCTTGGGGAGCTCCGGTGCTGTTTGTGAAAAAGAAGGATGGATGCTTCCGATTATGCATCGACTAACGGGAACTAAACAAGTTAACCATCAAGAATCGGTACCCTTTACCAAGGATTGATGATCTATCGATCAATCACAAGGGTCGAGTTTTTATTCAAAGATTGATTTAAGATCCGGGTATCAACACTTAAGAATCCAAGAGGAAAGTATTCCTAAGATGGCGTTTAGGACTCGCTACGGTCATTACGAGTTCCTTGTTTTGCCTTTTGGTCTAACAAACGCCCCTGCAGTATTTATGGATTTGATGAACCGGGTATGTAAGCCATACCTTGACAAGTTAATATACTTGTGAACCGAGGAAGAACATGAACAATATTTGAGAACTATATTGGAGTTGCTAAAGAAGGAACAATTATATGCCAAGTTCTTGAATGCAAATTTTGGATTCGAGAAGAACGGGATACATGTTGACCCTCAAAGATCGAGGCTATAAAGAATTGGACCGCGCCAAGAAGCCCCAAGAAAATATGACATTTCTAGGTTTAGCGGGATATTATAGGAGATTTATTGAGAACGTCTCAAAAGTTGCTCAGTCGCTAAGCTCGCTTACACAAAAGGATAAAAAGTTCGATTGGGGAGAAAAACAAGAATCAGCATTTCAACTATTAAAGGAAAAATTATGTAACGCGCCGATATTATCACTTCCAGACAGTACTGATGACTTTGTGGTGTATTGTGATGCATCTCACCAAGGCTTGGGTCGTGTGTTAATGCAACGTGAAAAAGTCATCGCGTACGTGTCTCATCAGTTGAAAGTTCATGAATAGAACTATACCACTCACGACCTAGAATTAGGCGCAATGGTATTTGCTTTAAAAATCTGGCATCATTATATATATGGCACTAAGTGTACCATATTCAAAGATCATAAAAGTCTTCAACATATATTCAACCAAAAGGAACTTAATATGCGCCAATGACGTGGGGTGGAATTGTTGAATGATTATGACTATGAGATTAAGTATCACCCGGGTAAGGCCAATGTAGTGGCAGTTGCCTTGAGCCGGAAAGAATGAGTCAAAACTTTACGAGTACGAGCTTTAGGGATGACGATCCAGACGAACTTTACAACTCGAGTGCACGATGCATAACAAGAAACTCTAAAACCGGAAAACATTCAAGCAGAATCATTATGGGGAATGGAGAAACAAATGGAACCGAAAAAGGATGGAACTTTATATTTCATGGGAAGGATCTAGATTCCTTATTTTGGCGATCTGAAAGACTTGGTGCTGGATGAAGCACACAAGTTCAAATATTCGATACACCCAACATCTGATAAAATGTATCAAGATTTAAAGGAGTATTGCTGATGGCCTAATCTCAAGGCAGATATTCCGACCTATGTTGGGAAATGCCTAACTTGTGCAAAGGTCAAGGCCTAATACCAAAAACCATCTGGTTTATTACAATAACCTGAGATCCCTGTTTGGAAGTGGGAACAAATCTCATAGGATTTTATTACAAAACTACCACCGACCTCTCTAGTCATGATATGATATGGGTTATCATTGATCGATTAACTAAATCAGCTCACTTCTTACCCATCCTGAGAAAGACAGTACTGAGTTAGCTGAACTGTATCTTAAGGAAATCGTGGAACGTCATGGAGTGCTAGTCTCGATAATCTCAGATAGAGATGGTCGTTTTGTCACGGATTTGGCAATCATTTCAACCTTCATTTGGTTCTCGCTTAGATTTAAGCACAACTTTTCATCCGCAGACCGATGGTCAAAGCGAGCGAACCATCCAAACGTTGAAAGACATGCTTCAGGCACCAGGATACTCATTTACCATTGGTAGAGTTTTCCTACAATAACAGTTATCACACAAGTATAAAGGCCGCGCCATTCGAAGCACTTTACGGACGAAAGTGTCGATCTCCGCTATGTTGGGCGGAGGTCGCTGACACACAACTCATTTGGTCTTGAATTAGTCCAAGAGACCACAGACAACATATTCAAAATTGCGAGCGTATCAAAGCGGCCTGGGATAGACAAGAGAGCTACGCAAATCGGAGACGCAAACCATTATCCTTCGAGGTCGGAGATAAAGTGCTACTAAAAGTCTCGCCTTGGAAGGGCGTAGCTAGATTCGGGAAGCGCGAAAATGTAAACCCGAGATACATTGGGCCTTTTAAAATTTTGGCATGGGTCGGTACAGTGGCTTACAAGTTAAAACTACTAGAAGAATTAAACAACGTAGACGACATATTCATGTGTCTAATCTAAAGAAAAGCCCGACTAATGACACAGTTATCATCCCAGCAGATGAAATTCTTATTGATGACAAGCTCTAGTTTACCGAGGAACCCGTTGAGGTTATGGACTGAAAAGTTCAAAAGGCAAGGAGAAGTCAAATCAAACTAGTAAAAGTTCGTTGGAACTCACGTCACGGACCCGAGTATACGTGGGAACCTGAAGATCAAATCAAGACAAAGTACCCCCACCTTTTCAAGAAGACTCCTTTAGAGGATGTCTCAAAGTGAATTTCGGGACAAAATTCTTTTTAACAGAGGGAGTATGACAAATGGCAAATAACCGGTAATTTCGTACAAACTAATCACTATTTTTAGTACATAATCTCATGCATCTTATCGTAATTTTATTAGGTAATTGAGTCGTACGTCATATCATAATTGTAGGACAAGTGAGTCATGCCATAACATATATTGGTTTCTGTTACGATGCGAAACAAATCAAACTATGCCCTAAAAGTGTTGGTAGAAAGTGTTGGGCACATTATTCGCGGTTGCACTATTCATGTCAGCAAACCGCTGAAACAAAACAGAACAATGAATAAAGGCATGCTAATGCCATAACTGAGTCCATATATATACGAAAACATTAATGTGCGAACATAGCTTGCAATAATACATAACTTTCCGGTACAACGCCAAAATTACAAAATTGTCTGTTTCAACTAAAAAGGCGACAATTTCAATTCGTCCGCAACATTAATTCAGAATTATAAAAGAACAATGATAAACATCCTAAAACAATCTGAGAATATCATAAATACATAAAACACATCGTTTCCGGTCGTACGACAAGCAGTGCACAACTTGTCCGGAAAGCGACCGATGGTCGAACTGACAAAGATTTCAATGGCCGATAGCCTCATACATTACTCTAGAGAGCTAGTTAAGCTTCATTTGGGATCCGAAATCCCTTCAACTATTCTGAGGTCACGGACATACAACTCCCGGAAATGTTCGACGGCAAAATATATAAGTGTCGATATTGAGCGATAATTAAACGGAAAATGTTTCGGCCACCCAAACTCAACATATACTCGACTAGTGAAATAGTCAATCATATTTCAATGTCGGAAGTGCCTAAATAAACGCCATGGCACTTATGGTGGTAAAAAACCAAAGCTTCCGATATTAAACAATAAAGTGCGTAGATCATCCGGTATCGTACCCATGAGCAAACTAGTGGTATTTTTGCCATCCAAAACTAATAACAATTAGTCAAGGGGACTAATTAATATTGATCAACACCCTACACCCTAATTACTCACTAATGATGCAAGACCAATCCCTAATTACCATACTTAACCTAAACACCTAAATATCTCACATTTTCAACACATGTTATAAATAGTATTTACACTTAACCCCCCCTCATGTAGGCGATTTCAAGTGGGCCCCCACCCACATGATTTGTGTTGAAAAATTAGGGATATGGGCATGGTAGCAAGATGAGATTTTGATTTGGTAATCTATATAACTCATCATCATGTTCCTTACTTCATTTCAAAAAAAAATAATATAAGAAACCCCTTTAACACCCTCCCCATCCACGGCTAGCACCACGACCCTAAACCACCACTTTTTCCACCATTAAACACCATATTTTACTCACTTTCAATCCCTCACAAGATCATCTAAGGAGTTTGCAAGCATGAGGGATCATTAGATCTTTCTTTGGAGCTTCATCTTCTTCTTAATCTTCACTTAATCTTGTGCAAACTTGTAAGCAAATCTTTCACCATATTTAAGCTCCTTATGATGTGTGGTTTATGAAAGTACTTGTTGATCATCTTGAATTAAAGAAGAATCCAACCTAAAAACCCGAATCTCACCTTAATAATCTACTAAATATAGTTTATTATGTGTGAATTATGTGTATTAGTGTTAACTAGTTAGCATGATTATGTTGATTATATTAAAGTATGAATATAAATGATGATTTAAATATGGTGATGTTTAAATCTAAACAAGATCATCAACCTCATGATCCATGAACTTTACTACAACTTAAAAATGATTTACTACATATGTGTGACTTTTATAAAGAATAAACACCATGATTTAAGTTATGATCATCTTAAAAAGTGTAGTAAACAAAGTGGTTTAAAGTGAAAATCTTGATTTGAAGATATAAAAAAACGGTGTCTTAAATGTTCTAATAAATATGAGAAGATCTCATTATTTTAAGCAAGGTTGTTAAAATATATATTTACAAAATATCATGGAAATGAGGACGAAAAAGTGTATAAATGAAGCATACAAAAGTGGGATGTAAACTTGAGTTGATGATTGATTGTGATTATGGGTTTAAACATGATTTAAATACGTTTTTGAAACGTGGAAAACGCCTATGGTGAAATTTTCTAAAAATCTAACCGCGATTAAAGTATAATTAACGGGACTAAACATGATTAGTGACCTAAGTCGCCATTAAGGAAGATTTAATGACAAGGGTTAAACCGTAACCCTCCAAGGATTTGACAAATGCTTACTTATATTTTTACAAGTTAAAAATGACTATTTATTACATATTTTTAGGAATAAAAATATATACATATACTTGGTCACAAAATTAATGTGTAAAAATACATGTTTATGTATGTGTATGTATCTGGAAAGTCTAGGGTATACACCACAAAATACCCAACTTATACAACACCTCAAACACTTGTAGAATTACAAAGTGTAAATAACATGAACACATACACTTTTAGACAATTCTTGAAACAATAATCGGACGAACGGAGTAATGCGGACAAAGGTCGAATTTACACAATACACCGTCGCTCCGTCGATCAACGAACATATCGCCAATATAAGGAGCTACTACGACACTTGGGTGATTTTCGATGCGGAAATATATATTAAACAACAACGATGACATGTCTAAAAATAATATATTTTAGACACTTAACGAATATATATAACAATAACAAATCCGAAAAGTTAAGATGTATAAAAATTACTAACTGATTTTATAAAAGTATATAAACATACTTAAAAGTCTATAATTAGTAAAAATTTCTAAGTATAAGATTATAAACATTTTGGACTCATAAATATTAAGTTGGGAAGGCCCATTATATAAATACATGGGCAAGGCCAATTACACAAAACATATAATAACATGGACTAACCCCAAAGGCATAAAATACATGGGCTAGGCCCAAACATATAATTTCATGGGACAGGCCAAAACACATAAATTACATGTGCTATTCCCAATCACATAAAGACATGGGCTAGACCCAATGAAATAAATTACATGGGCTAGGCCCAATCATATGAAGACATGGGCTAGGCCCAATGACACGCGTGTAAGGAACGAGGACATGTGAAGGGCGAGGCCCGTTCACACATGATCTAAGAATAACAATATACATATGCTTGAGAAATATATGTACAAAAATACTAATCAAACAAATGAACTACCAACACTATAATAACATTAAAGTTGTTCTAATGTGATAAATATATACACAACAAGAATTCAAGATGAGAAACTGGTACCAGGTCCAACGAGGCCTAGGTGTCTAATGAAGTTAATACACATGTAGGTTGCACACATGTACGGACACCCGAATTCGATAAGTATGACTTACGGAACGCAAAACAGTGAGTTCATGTCCCTCCTTTCAATTATTTCAAAGTTTTGCTTTAAAACCATCGATGGGAAATACATGTCATAACAAACAGTATGTTAGCTATGGGTTTTGATGATAACACGATCAAATGTGCGTAAGTAGGATGATGACAATAGTAAGCATTAATCACTTAGTGACCAAGGTGCAAAAGGTATAGATCTATAGAGTTTGGGGCGTGCTCCACTCCTGGTTGGTAAACCATTAGGAGTGCTTTTGTGATCCCAATGATGTCAAAGTTGTCTCGGTTTGGTTGATTACTTATGGCACATATGTCAGGGAGCTCGCGACACACTGATAGATCCTTAAACTCCATGAATGCTAATAACATACTCAGATTTCATTACTAGATTACAAGCATGTCATTTTATAAGGAAAACAATAACTACATGAACTCGCCAACTTTTCTTGACTTTTTAAAATTACATGTATTTCAGGACGCAAGACTTGAGGTGGTGATACATTTCGGGATATAGGAAATGACATGACAAAGAATGCCACCTTTTGGAGGATTTGCCTCTCATATCCCAACCTCGTATGGGTATATAGGAGTCCAAAACCTCAATATGCTTTTACGATAAAAACAATCCTTTATTTTAGTGTAATGTATTTCAAACTATACTTTTGATGACAATGTGAAACCATTGAAAACTGTGAAATTTACCTTTGGTAACTTGTAAATGTTGGATGCAAATTAATGTCAGTATGACATCGTTGTTGGTTTATACTTCTTTACTTGATTAGATGCAATAATTACCTTATAGTCACACGTTTGCGCTTCCGCTACGACTAGGGTGTGACAGATGGCACTCTCGTGCGCAATAATGTTCTGGGCAAAAGTATGAAGATCCGGTCACTAGTTATGAACGACACGATCATGCTAAAGTTAGGCACGGTCGTGCGTGACGGAACCCATCATCGCAACAGCCTTCAAATCGCACCAAAATCCTGATTTTTTCACAATTTCATTTAGGGTTTTGTAAATTGGTCAAGTGGGGTTCATAACAACACAAAAAAAACACGAAAAAATGGGCTTGAATAAGGTGATTTACACCAAGCCCTAAAAACTAAAAAAACTAACTATGAAGAACATCACCCTTAAACAGAAAAACTAACAAAGAGAAAAAAGAATTCATACCTGGAATGCTTGTTGGGAGGAAAGAATGCAAGAATTTCTTGGAGGAGGCAAGGAGATGTAGAGAATTCGTGAGTGTATTGAATGGATTCAAGTGAGGTAGATGAAGATATATAGAAAAGTGGTTGAGTTATTGGTGGGTTCTATTCTTGGCTCTTCAAAGGGCTACACTAACAGGTCTGGTAGTGCAAGATTTTTCTGTTGATAGTGCTTAATTTTCTGATTTTTTTTTACTAACTTAAAACTTAAATTAGACAATAGTAAAAAAGTGAATAAGAAAGAAAATAAAAATAAAGTAGAAATAAGGATGAAGAAAAAAAATCAAGTGAAAACTTCTTGAACCCGGGGCACTCTCGAAGCATCTCCTACCAAGAAATGAACCGAACTAACATATCTCAAAGCCGGCAACCAGCTCTAACATCCCTCGCGAACCGGAATGAACCGAAACATGAAAAAGGAATATACAACCGAAAAATAATATAACAAACACTTGCTAAGTTTAGTTACGAGTCTTCAGATAGACTCACCACCCCGATTCGTTTGTTCCTTGGGTGGAGGGTAACAACCTCCTCACTTTGGTTAACGAGCCCTCCGACATAAGCCTTTAGCCTATGCCCGTTGACTTTAAACAACCGACCATCCTCATGGCCTATCTCCACGGTCCCGTAAGGAAACACTACTCGTACAATGTAAGGACCCGACCACCGAGACTTTAGCTTACTAGGAAACAACTTATGACGTGAGTTGTATAACAACACACGATCACCCACTCGGAATTCCTTCTTGTCCTTCAAGCGGGTATCATGAATCATCTTAGTGCGTTCCTTATACAACTTCGAGCTTTCATACGCCTCACTCCTAAGCTCCTCAATCTCGTGGATCTTCACAAACCTGTTCTAACCCACAACAGCCATATCAAGATTAACTGTCTTCAAAGCCCAAGATGCTTTGTGCTCGAGCTCCATAGGAAGATTACAAGACTTTCGATAGACCAATTTAAATGGTGTGGTTCCTATAGGAGTTTTGTAGGATGTCCGGAAAGCCCACAGTGCATCATCCAATTTCTCGAACCAATCCTTACGAGTAGAATTAACTGTTTTCTCCAAAATCCGCTTGATACCTTAATTAGTGACCTCAACTTGTCCACTTGTCTATGGATGATATGGTGTATAGAATCGGTGTTGCACACCATATCGGGACAATGCTTTCTCAAGCTTTGCATTACAAAAATGTGTCCTACGGTCACTAATCAGTGCCTCTGGGGCACCAAAGCGAGCAAAAAACTTCTTCAAAAACCTCACCACTACCCTAGCATCATTAGTGAGTAAAGCCTGTGCTTTGGCCTACTTTGAAACCTAATCAACGGGGATTAGGATGTAGCGGTTGCCAAAAGAAGTCGGGAAAGGACCCATGAAGTTTAGTCCCCATACATCAAAGACCTCACAAACTTGGATGCCATTTTGTGGCATCTCATTGCGTGCTAAAATATTGCTTGCTCTCTAGCAAGCATCACAGGACCTCACCCACTCATGGGCATCACGAAGAGGGTAGGCCAAAAGAATCCAGAGTCGAACTATTTCTTCGTCGTGTTGTTCGCTCCATGGTGGCCTCCCGTGGGTTCCTCGTGACAGTGGCGCAAAATATCTCTCGCCTTGTCACATACACGCATCGTCGGATCATCTGATCTGCTACTACCCTAAACAAGTAAGGGTCATCCCAAAAGTAGTACTTAACATTTGCAAAGAACTTTCACTTTTGCTGATGGATCATTCCATTGACCAGGATGCCACTAGCTAAGTAATTTGCAAATTCAGCAAACCATGGGGAATCATCATTAGTCTAGATCCTCATAAGAAACTCGTGGGGGAAATTTTCATTGATGTTAGGCCCACAAATTTCCTTTCCCTCGGAATGCTCAAGTCGAGACAAATGATCGGCTTCCAAATTTTTAGCCCCTTCTTATCATGGATTTCAATATCAAACTCCTACAGCAAAAGGATCCAACGTATCAATCTCGGTTTAGCATCTTGCTTGCTAAAAAGATACCGAAAGGCTGCATGATCCGTGTACACAATGGTCTTGGAAAGGACGATATAAGATCGAAACTTACAAAGACAAAGACCACAGCTAGGAGCACTTTCTCTGGCGTGGTATAATGCTCCTAAGCGTCATTCAAGGTCTTGCTCGCATAGTAAATCGGGTGAAAATGCTTATCTTTCCTTTTACCCATGATCGGGGCATTCACTAACTTCTCCTTCAACAACTCGAATGCTCGAAGGCATTCATCGGAGAAAACAAACTGGGCATCCTTCTCGAGAAGCTAAGTCATGGGACATGTGATTTTGGAAAAATCCTTTAAGAATCGCCAGTAAAAACCTTCATGACCAAGAAAGCTCCTAACATATTTCACAGATGTGCAGGCAGGAACTTAGAAATAGTCTCAACTTTGGCTCGGTCAACTTTGAGCCCCGCCTGTGAAATCTTGTGCCCAAACACAAGGTTGGCTTCTTCACACCTAGCCAACATCCTTTTCAGATTCCCGAGACACTGATCGAAGGAACTCTCAAACACAGAAAAATCATCCATGAAAACCTCCATGGAGTCCTCGATCATGTCATGAAAAATGGCCACCATACATCTCTGAAATGTGGCTGGGGCAATACACAATCCAAAGGGCATCTGCATGTAGGTAAATGTGCCATAGGGACATGTGAATGTTGTCTTCTCCCGATCCTTATGAGAGATGGGAATCTAGAAGTAGCCAGAAAAACCATCAAGGAAGAGTAGAACATCCTACCCGACAACCTCTCCAACATCTGATCAATGAAAGGGAGTGGGAAATGATCCTTCCTCATGGCATAATTGAGTTTGTGATAATCAATGCAAGCTCTCCATCCGGTGACAGTACGAGTGGGAATCAACTTGTTTTTTCTCATTAGTCACCACTGTCATCCCTGCTTTTTCGGGACTACCTGTATAGGGCTAACCCAAGTTGAATCAGAGATCAGATATATCTAACCTGTTGCATATTCGGGTTTAAGCGCCTCTAATGTTGTATTACAGGTTTAAGTCCTCCTCCATCAAGATCTTATGGGTATAAAAAGATGGATTAATCCCTTTTATATCCATGATCTTCCACGCGATCGCCATTTTGTGCTGCTTCAAGACTTCATGCAATCGATCCTCCTTCTCTCCCGACAATCCAGCAGGAATGATAACGGGCAAATGAGTCTCACCATCCAAGAAAGCATACTCCAAATGATCTGGAAGTTCCTTAAGCTCAACCGAAGGTGGATCCTCAATAGAAGCGCGTGCTTTAGGCTCAGCAACGCGATCCACAATCTCAAAAACCTTGGGACACGGGGGAGACGCATGACCTACCAGACAGGCCATCTCCTCGACTAGTTGGTCCACAACATGTGAACCAAAAGTCTCCCAAGCAGCTGCGTGTCCACAACATCCTCCTCAAATCTGTCGCGAAGATGATCACTCACATATGTATCAATAGTCTCGATAAAGTAGAGTGTATCATCCTGACTCTGTGGATGTTGCATGGATCTCCCAATATCAAAGGTCACCTCTTCATCATCAACCCTAAGAGTAAGTCTGCTGATGCATACATCAATCAAGGCTCTCGCAATGGCTAGGAATGTCCGACCTAAGATAAGCGGGACACTTTTGTCCTCATCCATGTCCAAAATCACGAAATCGACAAGAAAGACAAACTTGTTGATTTTCACTAGCGTATTCTCAACTATGCCTTGAGGATACTTCATTGAACGATCGGCTAGCTGAATGCTCATATGAGTGAGTTTAGGCTCTCCCACATCTAGCTTAGCAAAAACGGCATATGGCATGAGGTTTATTCTAGCTCCAAGATCGGCTAATGCATAGCTGACCGATAAACTACCAATCAAGCACAGTATAGTGAAACTCCCGAGATCATTCATCTTCTTCGGTAGTTTGTTCTGAAGAACCACCGAACACTCCTCATTCGAGGTTACATGCGAAAGCTCCTCGAGTTTCTTTTTGTTAGATAAAACATCTTTCAAAAACTTGGCATACTTAGGCATTTGAGCAAGTACCTCGACAAATGGTAAATTAATATGAAGTTGCTTAAAAAGCTCAAGGAATTTACCATAGTGTTCCTCCATTTTCTGCTTCTTCAACCTCCCCGGATATGGAATGGGAGGGACATACTCTCTCACTGGCTCCTTGGGTCGTGCTTTACTTGCTAGGACTCGCCTCAGTTGCACCTTACCCTGAGACTCAGCCTCAATCTCATGAAAAATCTCATCATCAATCGGCTTTGTTGGAGCAGCCGAAGTGATGGGCCCAGCAGTTTTGCCACTTCTCAACGTGATGGCCTTCGAAGTACCATTTGGATTAGGCTCTGTATTGCTTGGAAGGCCCCCTTGTTGTCCTCTGACAACATCTTGGCAATCTGGCCAACTTGGTTCTTAATGGTCTGCATGGAAGCCTTTTGGCTTCTCAACTCACTCTCGTGCCTCGACCGTGATACTCTCTAAAATGGTTCTCATTTTCGACCTTTTGTGAATTTAGACCAGCTAAGAGCTGACTGAACATATCTTGCACACTAGGTTTACTAGTGGAAGATATCTACTGAGGTCGTGGTGCACCATATTCTCCAAGAGCTGTGGGACGCGGAGCAAATCCGGGTGGATACTGGCTAGAAGCATCAGGTTTCCAATTTAAATTTGGGTGATTCTTCCACACCGGATTATAAGTATTGTTGTAGGGATTATGCTGAGGACAATATTGGTTTCCCGTAAAGTCAACATGCTCGTGTAACACCTCTCCCGTCAGAAAATCTCCGACATGATATGCTCTCCCACACGAAGAACCACTAGAGTGAATCTCCATCACTCGATCAAATTTCAAAGATAAAGCATCCATATGCGCTTTCATGGCAGTGAAGTCGTCCACGTGATGAACTCCCTGTCAAGAACTCTTCCCCTAGGTGGTTGATGTGTCTGATTCTTCGCGGCGCATTTATCCAAAACCTCAAATGCCTCGGTTGCATTCTTTGTGCCAATGTCTCCCCCGCATATGTATCAAGCATCATCTACCACATTCATCTAAACCATAGTAGAAGATATGACAATGCTGCCACCTAGCAACCCGTGATGGGGACCTTTCTCATGAGCTCTTTAAACCGCTCCCACCCGTCGTTAAGGGGCTCATCCTCATCCTGACAAAAGTTTAGAATCTTGATTCTTAACCGAACAGTTTTCTTTGGAGGGAAATATTTCTATAAAAACTTCTTAGCTAATTGATTCCATGTAGTTATAGATCCTTCTGGAAGTGAAAGAAGCCCTCCTTGGCTCGTTTACGTAAAGAAAACGGAAAGAGTCGAAGGCGTATAGCATCCAATGATACATCACGAATCATGAACGTGTCACAAACATCTAGAAACCCACGATGTGGACACTAGGATCCTCGTGATCCTTGCCATAAAACTACACCACATTCTACAACATCGATATGGTGCCAGATTTGATCTCGAAACTATTATTATTGATTGTTGGTACATTTATGCTCGCAGGTAAACCCTCAAGTGAAGGTTTTCCTACTTCGTTTAAGATCCTCGTCTTCTCTTCGTCCACCATATCTACCTGAACCTTGTAGAATGTGTTGCCTCTCGCCGCGTCTACCACGATCGTCGTGGCTACCACGCGGGACCGCTCCCGCAATCTCCAATGAAGATTGTCTTCGGCTTCGATGAAGGTTCAATGATTTCAGCAACGGGGGTTGAGGACATGCACGACCTGTAGGGAATAAGGAGGAGCACAATTATATATATATATATATATATATATATATATATATACAAAAACAAAAAAAACTAGCAAATAATCATTTTTTTCTTTTTCATATGATCATGCAAGGGCAAATAAAACAAGTAGACAAAAACTTTCTACACTTTTCCAATGGCTAAATAAGTAACTCGAACCGTTCTTAAGAAAACCGCATCCCCGGAAACGGCGCCAAAACTTGATGTGTGTGAATTATATATATTTTTATAATTTAATTTTTCTTCACACAAATTTAGTTTTAAAAAGATTTTCACCCAAGAACTAAACTACACAAACAAAAGGGCAAGTGTACTCGTCGGGTGGTAATATAGTTTATCGGTAAGAACCGGATGTCAATCCGTGGACGCGGTGTCTCGATACTAAACTTTTGCTACTTTAAAGCCTTTTCAATTGATGGGTTGATTTTGTTTCTAATTTATCATGTAAAAATAACAAACTACTAACTAATCAAAGACAGAACAACATCTAAAACAGGTTGCCTAAACTAAGTATCCACTAATAAACATGTGACAACAAATGGCAAAGACTAGTGGTGACGCAAGCTCTAAATTCAACTAATTCCCCAATCAAGGCTTCCTAATTTTATAAATCTTAGGAAAACTAAAATGAAATAACATTCTAATCACCTAAAATTTATTCTTTTAAGTTCACTTGCTAAGTTGATGTTAATCTTTAATGATGACTTATTTGTTTGTCAAAACTCCTAACTCTACAAGTTGGGGAAAACTACTATGAACAACATACTAATCACCCTAACTTAATTTTAAGTAAGCAATGTCTTCATCATCTTCTTGATATGAACCACAAGCATGGTCATGCTAGACAACAATCTTGACCTAAATCATCATACTAACACAGACACAAACTATAGAATTCATATAAACATTCTTTTGATCTATCCAAATCTAAATGCAAGAATCCATACACATGTTCAAATCACCATCCAATGCATGTTAGCAATTACCAGTCCTAGCTTGCGTTTCTCCATCATTTTCTACGCCATTATCTGCACTTGAACAAGGATGTCAACATTAATCACAAAAGTTAACTTTAATTGACCCTCTTGTCTGTTTGGCAGATAAACTTAGTTGATAAGTAAACAGTTCAGATGAGAAGGTCAGAGGTTCAAAATAAAATTGAACCAAAGGTTCAAGGGTTCACACCGGATTGAACAGGTCAGATAAACTCGGATTACAAGGGTTTAACTCAATGACCCCTTTTATTCGAGAAACATAAGGTTCATATAAGAGCATCCGAGATGCATTCGAGATGAAGAGATATACCTATGAGACTGAGATGTGAGAGATCCGGGATAAAAAAATGTTCGAAATGACGCGAGATGACTCGAGATGGGCTTAGAAAGACTTAAAACAGAGCCAGGCCCATCTCGAAACAGTAGTTCGAGATAGTTAGGTCTAGTCCATGTCGAAACAGTGTTCAGAAACAAAGTGGGTCCATTAAAGATGAGTGGGCCCAATTGAAACAGTAATTTTAGAAATATTTTGATCTTTTCAGGCCCCGCAAATTTTACCAGACATGAACAGTAACACCTTTTGCCAATTTTTGATCCAACTAAGCAACCAGTTTTGTAAGAAGAGGAAATATTAATAATAATAAATAAAGGGATAAGGGAGAGTTGCCATGGGATCAAACCAATTCTTAATTGATTAAGGAACTTTTTTTGGCATGAGCTTGGTCAAACGAGACCGTGCGAATGCCGATATATTTGTCCGTCTAAACTTATCGCATCAATCTTCAACTTTCAACCTTCCGACTTTATCAAGTGAGTATGCGATAACATCCGTGTGTCCCACATCAAGGCATACCGCTTCGATCAAGGTAAGCACAATAGTTCATCATAACAAGTGAATATACTAAGATCATCCTTTGTTTTACAACATCCGACTTGTTGGTGAGTAGGTCAGTACAACGTACTGCAAAGAGACTAAACAATATCAGACGAGGGTTAGAGGCAAAATACCTTAAATGGTATGTTTGACCTTTTCAAGCACATGGGATTTTCTCGTGATGAGATTTCCCTTTTTAAGGTTTTGGCCCTTCCATTTAGGCTCTTTTAAAGATATCCTGACTGTGCCTAGGTCTGCATATATCTAGATGCAACAGAAGGGTAGTCCTGATATCCCAGATGACTTATTAGTATAAAAACTTAAAACTTCAGACGTTTGCTATCTATCAACATCGGATTTAAGACCATGAAATCATATGCCGATGATATGTTACCCACGAGGTGCATAACTTGTCAAAGGTTGTCACTTGGTATCTTTTTGATTTTTGAGCGATAAGCCTATCAACACATCACAGAAGATCCTCGCTTTTAGAGCATCGATACCTTACATGTGTTAACCGAGTTCATTAGATTGAGCAAAGCAAATATTTCTCCCCCTAAATTTGTGTAGAAGTAGAATACTTTATGTGCAAATTTAGTTTTTAGTTTTTTTTAAAAGGTTGCTTAGTCGGTATAACGCATCATTTTTAAAAGGTCTACAAGCGCCTTGAATATGGAATTGCTGACAGGTTTTATAAAAAGATCCGCTGTATTAGCATCAGTGTGGATCTGTTCAAGTTTAATTAAACCTCTGTCGAAACAATCTCGAATAAAATGAACTTTGATATCAATGTGCTTGGTTTTGGAATGAAAACAGGGTTTTTGACGATCTGGATAACGGCATCATTATAACAATATATAGTAGTGTTAAGATAAGTCAAACCGTAATCCTTGAGCTGATGTTGCATCCAAATACCTGGGACCAACATGCAAATGCTGCAACATATTATGCTTTTGTAGTTGATAAAGACACTGTTTGTTGCTTCTTGCACTACCATGAAATAAGCATGTCTCCCAAGTATTGGCATCTAGCTGATGTGGACTTCATATCCCTGTCTGTCCCTCCAAGGTTACTGCCAGATCAAACAAACAGATCAAAATTCGAACCTCTAGGATACCAGAGGCCCAATTTTGGAGCTCCCTTGAGGCATCTAAAGATTCGTTTAACGGCTGAGATATGAGAGAGTTTAGGATTAGCTTGATATCTGGCACATTGGCAGACTGCAAACATAATGTTCGGCTGGCTCGCAGTTAAGTACATCAATGAACCAATCATGGATCAATACATCGTTTGATTGATTGGATCTCCTTCAGCATCTCATTCAGCGATGGCCGTTCAGCAATGGGTGAATCAATGGGCTTAGAGTTTGACATATCGAATTTTGCAAGAACGTCATGAACATACTTCCCTTGATGGATCAAGATTCCTTGACTACTCTGACGAACTTGCAAGCCTAGAAACATAGTCATCTCACCTAGTGAGCCCATTACGAACTTGTTCTTCATCACGTCCTCAAATTCTTTGCATAGCTCTTCGTTGGTAGACTTGAAAATGATGTCGTCCACATAGATCTGAACAATGATCAGGTCCTCGCCAATGCCTTTAATGAATAGCGTTTGATCTATCATTCCCTATGCATACCATGAGCAATGCTTTGTTAAAGTCGCATACCATGCACGAGGTGCTTGATGCAAACCATATAAAGCTTTATCTAACTTATATGCATACCCTTGCTTTTTAGGATCTGTAAAACCAGGGGTTTGAGTGACATAAATCTCCTCCTTGACCTTCCCACATAGAAACGCCGTCTTGATATCCATTTGATAAACTGTGAAACCCATATAGGATGCATATGCCAAGAAGATGCGCATGGCTTCTAGACGAGCTACGGGTGCGTATACCTCATCATAGTCAAGACCTTCGATTTGTCTGAATCCCTGAACCACTAGCCGGGCTTTGTTTCACACGATCACTCTAGTCTTGTCTTGTTTGTTTCTATATACCCAACGAGTACCAAGAGCTCGTTTTCCCTCCAGCAACTTCACTAATTTCCACACTCCCAGCTTCTCAAACTGATTGAGCTCTTCATGCATTGCATCGACCCATCCAGGTTCCTGCAAAGCAACATCAATGTTCTTAGGCTCAATCTGTGATATGAACACATGAATATAAACATGTGTTAATGGCTCCTGATCTACTGCGTGTCTAAACACCAGCAGATACAGGACCAATAACATTTGTAATTGGATGGTTTTTCTGAACAGCTGAGGGATTGCTACAACAGATGCCTGCAAATTAGATTCTACGTTAGAAGAACTTCCGACACTTCCCAGATTGCTCCCCTCATTTAATGCATTAGCAGTATTAATTACAGGAGGATAAACTGTGCAATCTAACGGAATCGGATTCAGAAACAAGGAGTTCTTTGAACAGTAGAACTTGAAAGGCCAACAACAGTTTGCTATGCATAGGATTCGATGTTGCAGACAACAGTAGGTTCGAGAACCTGCTCTCGAATTTGTAAAGAAGGATGCTTTTCCGTAGCAACTTCATGAAATCCCGAAGGATCTACGGTAAGCTTCTTGAAAGAATCTTGAATAGGGACAACATCATCTTCAGCTATGATAGGAATAGGTATCACAGTATTTGAGACATCTTCAGCAACAATCACATCAGGTAGAATATTAAAAGACTTTGTTGGTGCATATTTGTGACAACAGCTTCTTTGGATATATTGTAATTAGTAAAATGATAAATGGTTAGCGGGTTTAGTTTTGTAATAGTTAATTAGAAATAATTGGGCTAAACTAGACACTAAATAGTGCATGTAGGCGAATTGGGCTTTACACCCATTAGCAGTCTATGAAGGAAACCCTAGCCCAGTTGCATAACCTATCTCTATATAAAGGGAGGTTTGCATTAGGGTTTAGGTTGCTGGTTCTATTTGTTTATGTTGCTCAGTTAGTTGTTCAGTTGTAGAGAAAATTGCCTCAGAGAGAGTTGTGAGAGAGTCTTGAATTGCTTGTAAACCTTTGTGTTAGATAATCAATAGAAGACTGTTTGAAGGAAATTGTTCGTGTTCTTGTTCTTGTTTCTGTGAAATCTGATCTAGGGGATTCCGCACTCTAGATTAGATAGACAATTCTGTTAAGATCCATAAGGACTAGGGGACCTACAATTGGTATCAGAGTATTCGTCTCTTGATTTTGCTCAGTTCAGAATCGTAACAGCAAAAAAGTTGGGTTTTTGGATGTTTTGGAGGCTGTTTTCGAAGTTGTGACGGCTATTCTAGGGTTTCGGCTGCTGTTCTAGGGTTTCTGTTACTGTTCCGGATCAGAAAAGCAATTCGGATTGAAGACTTAAATTTCGGATCAAAAGTGAAGCAATTCGGATTGAAGACTTGAATTTCGGTTCAGAAATTTGTATTTCGGATCATCAGTCTTGCATTTCGGATCTGGAAAACTTGCATTTCGGATCAGAAAAGTGTGATTCGGATAAGAAAAGCCCACTTTGAATTCCATTTCGGATTGAATTTGGATCAGAAGTGTATTTCAGATTCCATCTCGGATCAGAATAGTCTATTCCGAATTCCATCTCGGATCAGAATACTCTATTCCGGATTCCATTTCGGATCAGAACCGTGCATTCCAGATTCCATCTTGGATCACTATTCCGAATCACCGTCTCGGATTAGCATTTCAGATTACTATTCTGGATTTCTATCTCGGATTGATTATCCGAGTTACTATTTCGGATTTGACATTGTTCCGAGTTATACATAAAAAGGTGGAAAGTTAACCAGCGGACGTAACCAGAGTTAAACGTTTTTAGACATAGAATCTGATCCATAAACATTCTTGACAAACCGGTTGCATGGTTAGAATCATACAATAATCAGACAATACACGTCATTAGAATCGTATCGACGAGATGAGTCTAACAGTATAATTTGGTAATCACTCATTTCAGACAAGTTTTAACGTTTTTAACGAGCAGGTTCGGTAAAAATGTCGAATATGTATAACCTAAATGAACTGTTAAGAATGGAGCATGAGGCTGGCACCACAAACAAACCTCCAAAGATGCTGAAGGTAGAGAACTATCTTACTTGGAAGGATAGGTTTCAATCCTTTATTGAATATCAGGACACACAGATGTGGATCTGTATTCAAGATGGGTACGTTAACCCAACGCATGATTTTGAGGGTAGACAACATGTTACTGCTTATGTAAACATGGCTGAAGCTGAAAAGAGGATGTATGAGTCTGAGAAGAAAGCCTTAGCTGCTATAAAGATGTCTTTACCTGATGGCATCAAACATACATTCAAGCGTTATACTACATCGAAGGAGATGTGGGATGCCCTAGAGAAGAGGTATGAGGGCAATACTGATGTGAAGAAGAACAAGGTTGATCTGCTAAAGAAATAGTTTGTTGTGTTCAAAGGAATGAGAAATGAATCCCTTGAAGATATTATCACGAGATATTGTCATCTGATGTCAGAAATAGATAATTATGACATAGAGTGATACACAAAGTGGAGATAAATGACAAGTTGTTGGATGCTTTACCTACAAAGTGGGATATCTATACTTTGATGATAAAAGGTGAAGCTGATTATGAAAAGAAAGACTTGGAAGTGGTTGTTGGGAAATTGAGAGCTTATGAGCTCAATATGAAGAAGAAGGAGACTGGATATGATCAGGTTCAAGATCCGGGGATTTATAAAGGTCTTACACCTTCATCTTCCAATAATGCTTCAAGTGATAGTGCAACTGCGTTGCTGCTTCAGGAGGCTCGACAGGGGCTAAGAGAAACAATCAAGTAATAATAACAGCAGTAATAGGTCTATGCCTTTGAGTGTCAAAAGTGCTGAAGATCATCTAGCATTGCTTGCTTCTTTTGTTGCTTCCTATGAGAACTACATTCAGGGAAAAATATCTGATCCTGCTACGTTTGATGAAGATTATGATCAGATCGACCCTGATGACTTAGAGGAGATGGATTTGCAATGGCAGATGGCCATGATCTCTAGAAGGGTGAAGAGGTTCATGAACAGAACGGGCATGAAGTTCGTTGGAAAGAGTGTGGGCTTTGACAAGTCGAAAGTGAAGTCTTACAATTGTCACAACTACAGACATTTCGCTAGAGAGTGTCAAAGACCTAAGTCTGAATCTCTTCTAGTTCATCCTTTCAAGATTCTCTTGGTCATAGTGGATCAAAGGCTCTGATTTCTACTGCTAGAGAGGGTTCTTATGATTGGAGTGGTTCATCTGGAGAGTTATAACAATGCCTCACAGGCGTTCATGGCTGAGATAGCTCCAGTTGTTGGTGAAGAAGTGAAAGCTGATGCTTAGGGAGAGCAAGAGAAGGTAGCTGAGAGAGCTGATGGAGAACAAAATGCTACAGAGAAGAAGATGGCTGCTGATTTTGATGCCTTCAATGCTGATCTAAGCAAATCAACGGTGAGGTATGTTCTAACTCTGGTAGTTCTGCTTGTTTGAAGTGTCATGAACTGCAAAGTGAAGTTGACACATTCACAAAGCAAAACAAAAGTTTGGTAAACGAGCTCTCGAACCTAAAAGATACAAACTTTTTTGTAAAATGAAATGAGTCACTATACTTGAAGAAAATTAAAGGTTATGAAGAAGAAATCAATATTCTAACCAGCTTAATGAAAAACTTCAAGTTATTGACTTAGCTCATGATACGATGAGTGAGAAAACAAAATAAATTTCTAAAAAATGCAAAGAGTTGTCTGAAGCACAACTTAAAATTTGTGAACTTGAAAAGAAATTAAATCAATTCAGAGATTCATCTCTTGTCATGAAACACATGATGAATGGCTTGAAGAAGAGTAATGACACGACATGTGTGGGCTTCAAAGGTTTCAATGAAGTTCCACCACCTCTTGGTCATGACTATTCTTTCTTGCCAGATGAAGAAGAGCTTACAGACTTTGTGTCAACTACACCTGGTAGTTCCACATCAGAGAGTGTTGATGGTTCTGAAAATGCCAAGAAGGATAATAACAGGGAACCAGTTTTGAAAACAAAGAATACACCCTAAAGATCAAAAGCAAATTGATGTTAAAAAGGTTGATTTTGTTAAGGGGAGTGACATGAATGAAGATGTCCCTGTTATTACTAAAGAGTCTAATGTGCAGTTTGCTAAAAATAAAAACAAAGAAAAATCAGAAATTAAGCAAACCAAACAAAATCCTTCAAAGGCATCATCATCATCGTCATCTGATGCATCGAAAGCAAAGACTTTAATTAAGAAGTCTTCGGCTAGAAAATCATGTTTCAAATGTCATGAAAAAGGACATGTAGCCAGTTGTTGTCCTAACAAAAAAAGTGAAGCACAGGTAAGTGAGAGACAAAGAGAAAAATCACCAGAGAAAAGTGGTGATGGTGAGAAGAAGGTTAACTCAACAGAGTGTTGCGGTGGGTGTAGATAAGGCTTAAAACATAACTCACCAAGTTCCTCGCTTTCAAAGAAATCAATAAAGATTTCAGCCTGCATCTACATCAGGCAGATGTGATAGACCTAGAAGTAGTTCACCAAGAATGAATAACTTTAATGGTCCATCAAATAAGTTCAGAAGTCAAGGTCAATATCAAAATCAATACCAGAATGTTGGTAGTCGAAATTTTTATGACGATAGCTTTAGAAATTATCATCATCAAGATTCATGGAACCAAAATCATAATTTCCAAAGGTCACAAAGTCCAAACACGGTTAGGAAACCTCAGGACCATAGATCTAGTGGAAATTAAAAACCATTTCTATCAACAGGTCTAAGATCCAAGACTCCTGTTAGGAGTGATGGATATTGGATGGATGTTCCTGTGGTTGATGAATCTGGAAGACCCAAGACCATTAAGGCTTGGGTCCCCCAATCTAACTAATTTTGTTGGTTTGTGTAGGAGATGCTAAGGAGGATTATCAACTTGTGGTATGTTGATAGTGGCTGCTCCAGGCACATGACGGGGGATGCGAGGCTGTTGACTGAGTTTGAGAATATAGATGGTGGTTATGTGAATTTTGCAGGTGCTAAAGGAGGGCACATTAGAGGGAGAGGAAAAGTGACCAACGAGAAGATCACACTGGACAAAGTGAACTATGTTGAGTAGCTAGCACAATCTGATGAGCGTGTCTCAAGTCTGTGACAAGGGTCACTCGATCCACTTTACAAAGGCTGAAGCTTTGGTGTTGAAAACTGGTTTGGTGATACCGGATGACTGGATAGTGATGAGAGTGCCAAGGAGAAACAACACTTATGTCATGGACATGGGTGCTAAGGATTCTACATCTGTGCTGGCGTGTTTACTATCTAAAGCATCTGAGGCTGAGTCATTGTTGTGGCACAGACGCATGGCCCACATCCACTACAGAAAAATGAATTATATTATTAAAAATGGCTTAGTGGAAGGGGTGCCAGTGCAGAGGTTTCACGTGGAAGATAAATGTCTTCCATGTCAAAAGGGAAAACGACATAAGAAACCTCACAAGTCTAAAATAGTAAGATGCCCCTTATGAATTACTTCATATGGATTTAACAAAACATGCCATGAACTATTGTTTAACCGAACACCAAACTTAAAAGGCTTTTAACCATTTGTATTACCCTACACAATTGTGTGAAACAAAGATAAGCAAAAATTCAGTGAGGTAGCTGATGAGGGTTACTTTCTTGGCTATATGCCTGGAACATCGAATAAAAGGGTTTAATCTAAAAACTGGTAAAATTGAGGTGGTGTTTAACATGGAAATCACTAGTTATTCACCTCAACAATCAACGAGTGGTCCTCCTATATTATATGATTATGACGGTGTTTTTAAATCATTTAATATTCCTGATTTTTCTAATGCAGATGAGTCTCAGGTGATCCATACTGTGATCAGTGAAGATGGAGAGTGTGACTTCATGCCTAGATCGAGTATATTGATGACAGATGCTCCAGAAACTTCTTCCAGCGCAGCTCCAGAGGACTCCAGTGATAGTGAGTCTGAACCTATTCAGGGGGAGGACTTCACTAATCCGTTTGCTAATTCTAACATTCAGGGGGAGGTTGGATCGAATCTGGGAGATAATCTAGTTGTTGACACCATTGCTTCCACATGTGTAAACAGAGATCATCCAGTTGAAAGCATCATTGGTGATGCTGCTGCAGGTGTTCAGACAAGAAGAGGTGTGCTCAAAGGTTCTTGTTGTTTTCTTTAATTTAAAAGACTGGGTTAATTTATGAATGTTTATATAGCTACTTTATTGCCCAAGAGGAGCCGAAGAATGTTCATATGGCTCTAAAAGACAATTGTTGGGTTGAATCTATGCAAGAGAAACTAGCTTAGTTCAAGAAGTTGAATGTTTGGGAGCTAGTTGACTTGCCTGTAGGAGAAAGGAAATAGGCACTAACTGGGTGTTCAAGTGCAAGAAAGACTGAGAGATCGTAATAAGGAGTAAGGCTCGATTGGTGGTGAAAGGGTTTAATTAGCAAGAGAGGATTGATTACAATGAGGTGTTTGCACCAGTAGCAAGGTTGGAAGCAATTCGTTTATTCTTGTCTTTTGCTTCATTAAAGGGCTTCAAAGTTTACCAACTTGACGTGAAGAATGCATTTCTTTACGGGAAAGTCCAAGAAGTGGTGTATGTCTCACAACCAGATGGGTTTCCTGATCCAGACTATCCAGATCGAGTCTATCGACTTGATAAGAGATTGCATCAGGCAACCAAGGCGTGGTATGAGACACTGTCAGCACATTTGTTAAAACATGGTTTAGAAAGAGGTCAGATTGACAGTATATTGTTCATTAAAAGGAAGAAGGAAGACTTTCTGCTAGTATAGGTATACGTTGATGACATCATTTTTGGGTCATCTGATGAGAACATGTGTCATGATTTTGAAGAGGTAATGAAGAGTAAGTTTGAGATGAGTGAGATGGGTGAATTATCCTACTTTTTGGGTTTACAAGTTGAACAGAAGAAGGATCGGATGTTTATACATCAGACGAAGTATGTGTATGACAATTTGTCTAGTTTTAAAATGGAGGATTGTGCAACTTTCAATACACCTATCTGTGAGAATCACAATCTTGGTCCATATCATGAGAGTGTGGAGGATGTTGATCCAACTCAATACAGGGCAATGATTGGTTCTCTGATGTACTTGACTGCTTCAAGACCCGACATCATGTTTGCGGTATGTCTTTGTGCCAGATATCAAGCGAATCCAAAAGAGTCACACATGAAAGCGGTGAAGCGGATTCTTCGTCACTTGAAGGGGAAACCTAAACTTAGGTTATGGTATCCAGCTGCTAGTGATTTGAAGTTTATTGCTTTCACTGATTCGGACTTTGGAGGATGCAAATCTACAAGGAAGTCTACCACAGGTGGTTGTCAGTTCTTAGGAGTGAGGTTCGTGTCATGGCAATGCAAGAAGCAGTCTTGCGTGTCTACCTCGACGTGTGAAGCTGAATATATTGATGCGGGTAGCTGTTGCTCTCGGGTTCTCTGGATCCAACAGCAGATGCGCGACTAAGGTTAGAATTTCACTCCTACTCCTATTATGATAGACACTAATGCCACTATTTCAATCACCAACAATCTCGTAAAACACAGTCGCACAAAACATATTGACATTCGTCATCATTTTATATAGGATTTTACTGAAAAGAAATTAATTGAACTGCATCGAGTCGACACACTTGATAACTTGGCAGATCTTTACACAAAAGCATTTGACAGGGCTCGTTTTGAACATTTAGTCGAACTCAATGGGATGAGGAATCATGAGTAACCATTTTTTCATAATACTTTCTGTAAATAATTTACTTCTTTTCAAAAATCAAAAACATAAAAGAAAATAGAAAAATCAAAAATGAGTTTTCACTGTATGGCAAAGAAGAATGACAGTACATCAACAAGTTAGACTGTCATACTAGAATTAAAATTAAAATTGCTTAAGTGTGATAGCAGCTTCATCATATGATGTACCAGTAGGAAAAAGGCATGAATAATCAACTTACCTTGGTGATACAAATATAATAAACTGTGTATGAGTGGGTAACATATCAGTGGCGTATGGTTTTATAACCTTAAATCTTGCGTTGGTAGATTGCCAAAATCTGAGGTTTTAGGTCTTTATATCGTTATTTCATCCGGGGTATCAAGGTTATCCTTCTGTTGCATCCAGATATATGCTGACCTAGGCACAACAAGGATATCTTAAAAGAGCTAAAATGCCAAATCCCAAAAATTGAAGAAGCTCTCCTAGAGAGTTATTCAAATATGAAAATTGCATTATTCGTACAAAAATTTGGTATTTTCCCTAACCCTCGTTGGATATTGGTCTCTTTGCTATATGGAAGTACTGACCTGATCACCAATTATCTAACGTTGTAAATCAAAAAAGGATGAATTTCAGTATACTCACCACTACGATGAATTTTTGTGCATACCTTGATCGCGGGGGTATGTCCTGAAGTGGGATACACTAGTATATCAATATAAATTATCTAAACATATCACAAGGTAATGGTACTTGAAATGTTCACCTATTTTGTTTAAGTGGATAAACAATATTGGTAATCGTCTTGAACTGTTTTTCATGAACATTTCATATAGAATTATAAATAGTGTGAAAATAGTTTGATGTTGCTGATATGATCTTCTTGCCGGTGAGTCTCACAAAAATAGAGTGTTTATTATTTTGTTATTTATTTGTTTTCAGAAAATATAAAAAATCCAAAAAGTTTTCATTTTCTTGTAAATTCTTAATGAACGGAATATGGTTGTTTATGGAGGAGTTCTTACCGATTGGGGGAGACGATGTTAGAAGATGAGTTCAAAATTTTAAAATCTTACAAGTTCTGTGTGCTTAAAAATTTTTAAGGGTGTGGTTTGAGTTGAGAAGTGCTTAATCTGTGATACAATATGACTATCTCTTGAATAATAATAATTTGTTTAACTTGTGTTGAAAAATTCTTATGGTTTCTCGAGATGTTTGTTTTATAGTATACAGATTGTAGTAGTGTGTTGCTGAGAAGTTTGGTGAATAGGAGTTTGCTTGGATGCATGATAGAACCTCCTTTCTACATTGCAGACAAAGTTGTAGAGTTTAAAGATTTCTATGCAAGGACTAAACTAGAGTTTACTCAAACGCTAACAATTTGGAGGATTTGGTGATTGGATACATCAACTTAGGGGGAGTCTGTTGCTAACAGAGGCTATTAAAGCTGAAGCTATCCAAAGACCAACGTTTTTCAAAGATGTTGAAGATTGCAAGAAGACTGAAGACTAAGTTATTTTACCAAGCTATTGTCAAGGGGGAGTTTGTTGGTGCATATTTGTGACAACAGCTTAGATTTGGTCTTTGGATATCTTTTAATTAGTAAAATGATAAATGGTTAGCGGGTTTAGTTTTGTAATAGTTAATTAGAAGTAATTGGGCTGAACTAGAAACTAAATAGTGCATGGTAGGCGAATTGGGCTTTAAAACCCATTAGCAGTCTATGTAGTAAACCCTATCCCAGTTGCATAACCTATCTCTATATAAAGGGAGGTTTGCATTAGGGTTTAGGTTGTTGGTTCTATTTGTTCGTGTTGCTCAGTTAGTTGTTCAGTTGCAGAGGGAATTGCTTCAGAGAGAGTTGTGAGAGAGTCTTGAATTGATTGTAAACCTTTGTGTTAGATAATCAATAGAAGATTGTTTGAAGGAAATTGTTTGTGTTCTTGTTCTTGTTTCTATGAAATCTGACCTAGGGAATTCCGCACTCTAGATTAGATAGACGATTCTGTTAAGATCCATAAGGACTAGGGGACCTACAGACTTAAACAAGGAAGAATAATCATATAACTAATCAGGTCCAAGTCGTGCATCTTTGGGATTTTCTTCCGGCCAATCCACATAGTACGTCTCCGTGATCTACTTCTTGATTTTGTTGTAAACTCGATATGAGGTGTTCTTTGCATAGCCGATGAAATAGCATGGATTCTTGCGTCAAATTTTCCCTTGGCATCCATGATAAGGAGAACACAAGGACAACCAAAAGTGTGAAAATGTTGTACCGAGGGTTTCTGTCCTTCGACTATTTCATAAGGTGTCTTCATGTGGTGTTTGTTGATGAGGGCATGATTTTGTACATAGCAGGCTGTGTTCACTTCTTCTGCCCAAAATATTAGTGGAAGACCAGAATCTATCAGCATAGTACGTGCTGCTTCAATGAGAGTTCTATTTCGTCTTTCTGCAACTCCATTTTTTAGGAGTTCGAGTTGCACTATATTGATAATCAATTCCTTTTGAAGCACAAAAATTGTTCAGCTCAACGTTCTTGAACTCGTCCCATTGTCACAACGCATAATCTTCACTCGCTCGTTTGCTTGGTTCTTCATGAGAGTGACAAATTTCTTTATCAGACTTGCAGTTTCACTCTTTTGTTCCAAGAAAAATACCCAAGTGAAATGAGAGTAGTCATCAGTGATGACCAGGCAATAAGCTTTTCTGCCAATACTCAGCACATTGACAGGACCAAAAAGATCCATTTGAAGCAGTTCCAGAACTTTGGATGTTGTGTGCACAAGCTTGGGCTTTTGAGGCTTACGGTGCTGCTTCCCACGGGTACAAGACTCACATTTTTCAATCTGCATAAAATCCTTGATTGGTAACTTTCTGACTAGACTTCCCTTTGCCAGTCGATTAAGATTCTTCATGTTAAGATGGCGAAGTCATCGATGCCACAACATTGCATCATGTTCAGCAATTTCAAAGAATAAGCAAGTAACTTGATCAGTGGGGGTTTGTTCATGTCAACCACGTAGGCACTTCCCCGACGTTCAGCTTCAATCAAGTACCAATCCTCTTGTATGACAATTCTTGTCTTCAGAACCACGCATCCACCTTTTGTAAACAAAACCTCTAAACCGTTGTTTCACATCTGACAAACGCTGAGAAGACTGTGTTTGAGTTCAGGAACATAGTTGACATTAGAGAAGCTGAGGACCCCATTTCTGACTATGCCTTTCATAGTAATTCTGCCTGTTTCTTCCCCTGCAAAGGTGACAAATCCACGGTCGAAGATTTTGATGTCGTTCAACTTGGTAATGTCTCCTATCATGTGTCTGGAATAGCCACTATAGATAAACCAAAGTCTAACAACAACCATCCATAGTCGTTCCTGCACACAAAACGAGATTAGTGGGAGATGGGAACCTAAATCATTTTCAATATGGGTTGATTATTACTTTTTCACATAATGGTTGAAAATTTTGAGGTTTCAGAAGATGAGGATATAGAATTTGGCAAGTGAGAACACTCTGACTAAGATCTAGCAATCTTTCTAGGTTCTTCAATTTTTGGGATTTGGCATTTTAGCTCTTTTGTTGTTTGAAAAGACATGAGATGATGTTGCATTAAATTTCTTGTATTGATTTACGAAACGATTTGTATTTGAACGCTTTTCATTGTTTTTCGTTGCTAGATTCTAGTCTCCATCAGAAGGCTTTTGCTGACCAAGATGTTGATGTCGTGAAGCCGTCTGATGGATGGAAATTTTGGATGGATAAGACCCGAAGGGATGATGAACATAGTTTCTAGCTATGTGCCTCATAATTCCACAATTGATGCAAGTCTTTCTTTTTTGAGAAAAAGACTCTTAATTCCGCTTGTGTTATTCTGGGGAACTGATTGGGTCTCTTCTTTCTAATGTGCATATTACTCTTGGATGAAACATGCTCACAATTCTCAGCACAAAAGCGAGTACCAGTAGTTTTACCTTCAACCTTGATTCAGTTTCTTTTGAGTTGGGTTTTTCTTTTGATTTACAACACTTGATGAAACTTCCTCTGGAATTTTCATTTTGTGTTGTTTTTTGGTTCTTCTAGAGCTTTTTTTTTTCTTTGCAGAAGTGGATTCTGTGGGCTTAGTTTCATTTGCAACCCTTTCTTTAGAAACTGAGCATTCTGAAACATCTATTTCAGTTTCTTTGGAAACGGTTTCATTTGACGCTGAGCTTACAGAATCAAGGGTTCTTGGTCACCACATGATGAGCAAGTTTTATCAATATTTTGACTGTCGTAACCATCTTGCTCATTATTCTATGAGTTAGAATCTTCAGTCTAATTCCCAGAAATATCAGACATCTCTAGTTCACAATCAATTTCATTCACACAGTCCAACACAAGAATATTTCCAGTTTCACAGGATTTGGAAATATCTAAGGTATTCGATGAGGTTTCAGAAGAACTAGAACAATTTTCCGAATCACTCAAAACTGAATCCTCATACTCCTTTGGACGTTTAGTTAAATCATAGTCTGAATCAAAAACCATAGCATTTAAAGTTTTAGTTTCAACAACACTAGAAAAACCCTGAGTCTCAAAAACCATAGATTGAACAAAATTCCAAACATAGTCATCATATTTATCACATAAAGAAACATCTGAGTCATCAGCAACAACTGGAGAGGTTCATCATCCACTTTTGACCGCTCCTCATCTATCACAGACTCTACACATACACTAAAGCAGTTAGCCCTTTTTCAGAATCAAAGGTAGAAGTCGTTTTCAATAGTTCTTCGGATGGAGTGTTTGTTGACTCCTTTTCACCTTTCAAATTTTCAACTTCATTTAAGCACTCTTGATTTATGATTTTTACAAAACTTATAGGCTTTTGAAAATCAGTTGGTTTGGCATTCTAATGCTTGAAAGGTTCCCAAGGAACGTAGTCACTTGGTTTGCCATATGTCATTTTATCATAATTTTCTAATTTTTGCTCAGTGTGTGGCATTCTTGAATAATTATGATTATATGGCAGAGGAACTTGTGAATAACCCAACCCTTTTCCCTTTTTCTCGTTATATCCCATATGTATATTGCAAGATTACGAACGATGTCACTGGAGTATCATATTTTTTTAATATTCAACTCATTTTGTTGAAACTTTCCAGTGAGAAGTCCTAGCTCAACTCTTACCAAGTCACATTCTAAGGTTTTTGAATGTAGTTTGTTTTATAATCATGGACCCAATGTTTTTGTTGGGTTACACCTGGTGGAGTTGAGCTATGTCCTTCTTTAGTGCATCAATCTTTTCATAGAGAATTTTATCGTTCTCTCAAAGACCGATATTGTCACACCCTAACCCGCAGCGGAATTAAACGTCGGGGCATAATTGGGTTATCATCAAAGCTCATGACATTTACTAATATTAAGTTTCATATTTATTAATTTGAAATTTAAGAACAAATATCCAAACATAAAGAAACATATAAACACCAGAAATATTATTTTAAACAATACACTTTTTATTCATCTTCTAAGGCCAATCCTAAGTGTTCCTCTCTTCAACATGTCCACCTGTATCATGTGTAAATAAAAGTTTGGGTCAACAAAAGTTTTTGAGTGAATCTAAGTTAAACATTTAAACAGTTTATTATATTAGTTATTTCAACAAAAATTGTGCATAGACCATAAGTGAGCATATGTATATATATAAATAAATCACAAACCACATAATATCAACAATGAACTTATGAACATGATGAATGATGAATTTAGATCAAGGCTCAATCAAACGGAGCCGATCTAATGAGGCACCTGATGCTCAACTCGTATCCCACGAGGAACTAATGTGCTTAAATGAATGATGCACTGAAATGATAAAATGTAACCACACATAACCACACAAACAAATACACATTAGATCACATAATGGTGTTAGCCACAAGTGTTTAAATAAATAAAATATGTAACGACACATGATACACCCCAAAACATAATTAAAAAGGGGAATTTGTAAGGATTCACGCACAGTGGGTGCGTTTCCTTGTTTGATGATGAATGCGCACGAATTGAGGATTTAACCGACGAAGGGAAACTTCCCCAAATAATAATGAAACAATTCGATAAATAAATAAAGTTAATATTTTAAGTTAATACTTTTTGTTAGATTTTTAGCTTATTTTTATGGTATTTATTGGGATTTTTAAACCTAAGAAATCTTGTTTTTATGTGTTTTTAATTGATTTTTAATTAAAATATATATTTAAAAAAATAATATAAAATATTAAAAAATCTTGTCAGACCTGACAGTGGTTTGACCGGTTCAATGGGCGATATTGGCAGCGCGTGTGAGGTTCGAACTCGTGACCTCCCATATACGTGCTCGCAGCTCTACCAACTGAACTACGTGTCTAACCCGAAATAATCTCTGTTTTTATTATATATATATATATATATATATAAATATAAACTATTTAGCATAATCATTTCCGTTTTAATTAAAAGACTTTAAATGCTGAAAACAGGATACACTAACAGGTCTCGAACCCGCGACCAACACCTTGTGATGCACCCAGCCCTACCAACTAGGATGGGTGTCTAACCCGTTTATAATAGAAATTATAATATTCTTAATAACTTACTGTAAGCGATGTAGTTTAGTTTTAAAAAAGAATGGATTTTATTTTAGAAAGTCGGTGATGTTCAAGGATCGAACTTGGCATCTATGCGGTGTAATTGCACACAGTCCACCACTGGACTATGTGTCTAACCTGTTTAAAACAAAGATTTTTATTATATAAAACACTTAACCAGAAATGAAAACCCGACTATTATCAATTTTAACAAAGTCTGGGTTATCTAGTTGATATCTAACACGTACTAAATACAAAATATAAAGAGGTTTAGAGGTTTATACCAACTGAGGCGAGGTTCCGGTTTTCCGGAGACAAATTCCAGCGAACATAAGAAAAATGAACTACGGCGACTTGAGGTGAAGAACAGAGCATATCCGAGAATTGTTTGAGAGGAGAATAAAAAGAATGGTGAGTCTAAATGAGGTGTGGTGTCTCGGTATTTATAGTTGAACAAAAGCTCGGTTATTTAATTCGAACATAACTCTCCAATCATGATTCCGAATTCGGTTACATGCACTGATTTTTAAATCTAAGATTGAAACGGAAGAATGGTTAAGAAGGATTATCATAACTGCCATTCATGATTGATTTCAATTTAAATCAGTTGCCGGTTTCTGATTTGGATTTCCGAGTTTGCAGGCTGATGTGTGTCTGTGTATAAGTTTTAATTGTTCTGCTTCTCAACACAAGTGGTGTGTGTATCTCAGCAGTGTATTGGTGTGTGCGGGTTTGTGGGGACCCAGGTTCGACTCCCGGTCACCCTTTTGTTTAATTATTTTTTTATTACTTTTAGCTAATTTATTATATATATATATATATATATTAGGTTTTAATTAATTATTTATTTAAATAAATACTTGCTTATTAAACGAAGCGGATTTTGAAACCTGTTTTACATGAATGTTATAGTATCCCCTACTTTTAGAAATTTCATCCGGAAATTTAAGTATAAGTAGTAACGGGGAAAAGATGCGGGTATTTTTCACGCATTGAGTCTTCTCGTTCCCAAGTAAACTCAGGTCCTCGTTTTGACTCCCATCACACCCTGACTATTGGAATACGACTTCGTCTTAAACGTTTTTCACTGAAGTCCATGATTTCTACAGGTCTTTCAACGAAGTGCATTGATTCATCGATTTAAATATCTTCTAAAGGTATGTGGAGGTTTTAGTTGGCGAGACACTTCTTCAGGTTTGATACATGGAATGTGGGATGAATGCTATTGAGTTCTTCTGGTAGGTCAAGCTTGTATGCTATAGGACCGACTCTTTCGAGTATTTTGAATGGTCCCACATAGCGTGGTGCTAGCTTGCCTTTTTGCCCAAAACGAACCACTCCCTTCCAGGATGATACCTTCTAAAGTACTTGATCACCAACACAAAACTCCAGTGGCTTCGCCTTTTATCAACGTAACTCTTATGACGACTTTGAGCTGCTAGAAAATTATTACAGATCTTTAGAATTTTGTCAGTCGTTTCTTGAATCAATTCTGGTCCACTGATTTGTGCTTCACCGATTTCGTGCCAACATGCAGGAAATCGGCACTTACGACCATATAAGGCTTCAAAAGGAGCCATGCTGATGCTAGAATGATAACTATTGTTGTACGAAAATTCAACCAACGGTAGATGAGTATCCCAATTACCCTTGAAGTCTAGGACACATGCTTGCAACATGTCTTCAAGGGTTTGTATGGTTCGCTCAGATTGGCCATCAGTTTGAGGGTGAAAGGCAGTGCTGAGATTTATTCGTGTACCCCGAGCTGATTGTACGGCTTGCCATGTTCGTGAAGTAAAACGACCGTCTCGATCTGAAATGATACTTAAGGGCACACCATGACGGCTTACAATTTCATTAATATAGATACGAGCTAACTTCTCGTTCTTGTAATCTTCACGGATTTGGATGAAATGAGCTGATTTAGTGAGGCGATCAATGATAACCCTAATGGTGTCATACCCACTGGAGGTGCGAGGTAACCAGGTAATGAAATCCATGGTTATATTCTCCCACTTCCATACAGGCATTTCGGGTTGGACAAGAGTCCTGAAGGTCTTTGATGTTCAGCTTTTACTGTAGAATATCTAAGGCACTTGGAGACAAATATAGAGGTATCTTTCTTCATGCCAGGCCACCAGATGAGTATCGTAGGTCTTGGTACACCTTATCAGCACATGGATATATGGAGTATCATGTTTTGTGAGCCTCATTCATAAGAAAAGTACGGAGATTGTCGAGATCGGGTATCCAAATACGGTTTAGATAGTAAAGAATACCATCGGACTTGGTTTCTATTTTGATTCCAGCTCCACAAGACAGTTCATCTCGCACATCATTTTCCTTGACGGAAGTATGTTGAGCTGCTCGAATTCGGTTTTGAAGATCGGTCATAATTTGAGAACACAACAGACGGATGGTACGCATACTCTTTTCGACTAAGGGCGTCAGCCACAACATTAGCTTTGCCAGGATGATATCGAATTTCACAATCACAATCGTTTAGAAGTTCGACCCATCGTCGTTGCCTCATGTTCAACTCTTTTTTTATTGAAGATATGTTGAAGGCTCTTGTGGTCAGTGTAAATTTCACACTTGGTACCATAGAGATAGTGTCTCCTTATCTTTAGAGCGAACACGACTGCTCAAAGTTCTAGGTCGTGAGTGGTATAGTTCTTTTCATGCACTTTGAGTTGCCTTGAGGCATAGGCTATCACCTTTCCTCTTTGCATTAGAACGCAACCTAAACCTTGCTCTGACGCGTCACAATAAACCACAAAGTCTTCATAACCAGCACGAAGTGTAAGGATAGGTGCATCACAAAGTTTTTGCTTCAAAGTTTGGAAAGCCTCTTCTTGCTTGGGCCCCCAAAGAAAGGGTTTGCCCTTGTGAGTTAAGGCTGTGAGTGGAACGGCGATACGAGAGAAATTTGCGATGAAACGTCGATAATAACCAGCTAGACCAAGAAATGACCTAACTTCAGTAGGAGTGCGTGGCACTTGCCATTCTTGTGTTGCTTTGATCTTTGCAGGGTCGACATGAATCCCTTTGTCATTAACGAGATGACCAAGAAATTGTACCTCTTTTAACAAAAACTCACACTTTGAGAACTTAGCATAAAGCCTTTCGGTCCTCAAAAGTGTTAGGATAAGTCGAAGATGTTGCTCATTATCGAATTTGGTCTTAGAATAGATAAGAATATCATCAATGAAGACTATGACAAAACGATCCAGATAGGGTTTACACACCCTATTCATCAAATCCATGAGAATAGCAGGGGCATTGGTCAAACCAAAAGGCATAACCATGAATTTATAGTGGCCATAACGAGTTTGAAAAGCAGTCTTTGGAATATCTTCTACACACACTCTAAGTTGATGATAACCAGAACGAAGATCGATTTTTGAAAAACAGGTGGCACCTTGAAGTTGATCTAGAAGATCATCGATACGAGGTAATGGATAGCGATTCTTGATGGTCAGCTTGTTGAGCTCTCTATAGTCGATACACATACGGAAGGTTCTATCTTTCTTCTTTACGAAAAGAACTGGCACACCCCAAGGTGATGAGCTAGGACGTATAAATCCCTTGTCAGTCAATTCTTGTAGCTAAATAGCTAACTCTTGCATCTCAGATGGGGCTAACTGATATGGAGATTTTGCGACTGGTGTAGCACCAGGTACAAGATCGATTCGGAATTCGACATCTCGCACAGGAGGAAGTCCTGAAACGTCGTCGGGAAAAACATGAGGAAATTCTTTAATGATCAGAATGTCTTCGAGCTTCTTCCCTTTACCTTCCTTTTTGACGATGTGAGCTAAAAATGTGATATAGTCTTTGCAAAGGTATCTTCGAGCTTGGAGGCATGACATCAATTTAAGACCTTTGGAAGGAGTTTCACCAAAAATACGTAAAGTTTGACCGTCAGCGAGGGGAATTCGAATAAACTTCTCATAACAAACAACTTCCGCGCGATGCTGGCTAAGCCAGTCCATTCCAATAATGACGTCGAGACTACCCAACTTCATACGGATGAGATCAATTGGAAATTCATGATCATTAAGTGTAAGAGTACAATCACGAATAATCGAGTCTAACGTAATAGGTTCACCATTAGCAACTTCCACCATGAATGATTCAGCTAAACTAACGCGTGGAAAATCAAGAATAGATTCGAACTCTAAGGACATGAAACTCTTATCCGCACCAGTGTCAAATAGAATTGATGCATAACTACCGTTAATAAGAAATGTACCGTTGACTACATTTTTAACAGCCCTTGCTTGATTGGCATTAATGTTGAATGCTCTTCCTCTTGCAGGTGGATTTTCTTGGTTAGCTTGATTCACCGGATTAGCTTGGGCTTGGGCATTTATGATGTTCACCAAGTGTGGGCAAGTGTTTTGAAAATGGGTTGGATCACCATAATTGAAACATGCTCTAACTGGTTGCATCAGGGATAGTTAGTTTGGTAGTAGGGTTGAGCAGTGGGTTGTGCAGGTGGTAAGAGTAGAGGTTGTTGGTATTGGGCTTGGCCTACAACTTGACTGTTGGTTTGGGCTTAGGGTTGATTGTGGTTTGGCTTTTGAAGAATGCGACAAGTTTGGATTGTATGACCTGCACGGCCACAACTTGTGCAATATTGACTGGGGTTCACAGGAGGGTGGTGATATTGGCATCAGTTACATTTTGGATATGGTTCTGTGTATGGTTTCTTGAATGGAGCAGCAGAAGGAGCGACTTGTGTGATTGGGGCAACAACGATAGGAGGATTGGTTTGGGTAACGGCGAAATTCTTCCCATTGCGTTTCCTTTTACCAGCAAACTTAGAAGACTGACCTGTTTGGGTTGGGGTTTAAGTAGGTGTCTTGTCTTTCTTCTTCTCATCTTTAAAATCGCCATTTCGGATGCGATTTTCTGTGAGCTCAGTAGCCAGCTCCATTGCAGCTTCAAGTGTTGTAGGTGTCGTACTTAACACAGAATCTTGATTCTTCGAGGGAAGACCTCGAATGTAATGCTCAATTAAACGATAGAGCAGAGTGAAAAAGTTGGGGACCATCTAATTCAACTCAAGGAATCTCTTGTTGTATGTTGTGTAGTCTCCCTCCTTTTGTTTCAAAGAGTAAAACTCATCCTCCAATTTCTTGATTTCGCTTCTTGGACATAAGCGTCTTATCATGATTTCCCTCAACTCTTCCCAAGTCAAGGCCATAGCAACTTCAGTACGTCGCTTGCCCTTCTCTGTGTTCCACCATGTGAGTGCTACCCCATGCAAACGACCTGTAGCATATCGCACTTTGTGATCATCAGAATAATCGCAATTGAGAAAAGTGATTTCCATCTCCTCAAACCAATGGAGGAGAGCGGTGACACCTTCAGTCCCTTTGTATTTTGGAGGATCGCAGGATTTGAAATGCTTGTAGGTGCATTTGGTGGTGTTAGGGAGAGAGTTGGCGATGTTTTGACCTTCTTGATTAGTGGGATTGATGGGATTTGCCGCAAGAGCTTGTTGAACTTGTACGACAATGTCAGGAAGTACGGCAACCATCTGTTGAGCGATTTGAGTGGCTATGCGCTAGCTAGATCTTCCTGACCTTCTACCACCTCGAGAGTGTCTAGCAAACATCTACAACGAATATGTAGCGAGATTATGAGTTGATCGTTTTTAGGTGTCATGTGTCGTAAAAAGAGAAATCATCATTCACAAAAACAATTGAGAAAATAAATTCATTACATCCATAGAACGATGGGCTTTGCTTATGTTTGGGCCCCAAACGTCTCCCATACTTTGGCCTAGGTAGTCATGTGGGCCCCATGACTACTGGGCTTTGTAGGGTTCACATTGGTGTTGGCCTGTTAACGCTCGCGCCACCAGAATGAAAATTGTAAAACATGATTGCAAGATATAAGGTCAGAGGGTGTCCAGGTGAAGACACAATGACAACTCAAAGTGGGGTTAGTTCACACGACGTTTGGTGTGGCATGCTTTGGCCTAATAGGTCCTTCGTACTCTCATCGTTAGTCCCCAGGTAGGCAAAATGGTCCATTATATTGGATTTATACGAATGCCAATCCTAGACTGGACGTCCCGACTACCGGTACTCGTACCCTTCTAGTTACTACATGCCCGTCGTAGAACTCACCTTGATGAGATTGAAAACATGAAAACATTACAAAATCTTTGAGAAATAAATCATGAAAATTGTGAAATGGTGATGTGTGTGCTTGCGTAGGCATGATATGTTAATAATATATAGACCATAATGAACATCACACATTAACATGTAATAGTGAAAGTGCTTGCATGCATTTGTGTGTGAAATAAACATAAAACAAATAAACAACATGAATTTTTCATGTAACACATAAACAAGTAAAATCTAAACAACTATATATAAGCTCTAAGGGTCTAATAACCTATCCTATATCCCTAGAGTCAAAAGCTCTAATACCAATCTGTCACACCCTGACACGTAGCGGAAATAAAAGTCGGGGCATAATTGGGTTATCATCAAAGCTCATGACATTTACTAATATTAAGTTTCATATTTATTAATTTGAAATTTAAGAACAAATATCCAAACACAAAGAAACATACAAACACGAGAAATATTGTTTTAAACAATACACTTTTTATTCATCTTCTAAGGCCAATCCTAAGTGTTCCTCTCTTCAACCTATCCACCTGTATCATGTGTAAATAAAAGTTTGAGTCAACAAAAGTTGGCGGGTGAATCTAATTTAAACAGTTTATTATTTTAGTTATTTCAACAAAAATTATGCATAGACCATAAGTGAGCATATGTATATATATAAATAAATCACAAACAACATAATATCAACAATGAACTTATGAACATGATGAATGATGAACATGAGATCAAGGCTCAATCAAACGGAGCCAATCTAATGAGGCACCTGATGCTCAACTTGTATCCCACGAGGAACTGATGGGCCTTAAATGAATGATGCACTGAAATGATAAAATGTAACCACACATAACCACACAAACAAATACACATTAGATCACATAATGGTGTTAGCACAAGTGTTTAAATAAATAAAATATGTAACGACACATGATACACCCCAAAATATGATTAAAATGGGGAATTTGTAAGGATTCACTCACAGTGGGTGCGTTTCCTTGTTTGATGATGAATGCGCACGAATTGAGGATTTAATCGACGAAGGGAAACTAACCTAAATAATAACGCAACAATTCGATAAATAAGTAAAGTTAATATTTTAATTTAATACTTTCTATTAGATTTTTAGGTTATTTTTATAGTATTTATTGGTGTTTTTAAACCTAAGAAATCTTGTTTTTAAGTGTTTTTAATTGATTTTTAATTACAATATTTTTATAAAAAATAATATAAAATATTACAAAATTCTTGTCAGACCTGACAGTGGTCTGACCGGTTCGATGGGCGATATTGGCAGCGTGTGTGAGGTTCGAACTCGTGACCTCTCGTATACGTGCACGCAGCTCTACCAACTGAGCTACGTGTCTAACCCGAAATAATCTCTGTTTTTATTATATATATATATATGTATATATATATATATATATATATATATATACTATTTAGCATAATCATTTTCTGTTTTAATTAAAAAGAGTTTAAATGTTGAAAACCGGATACACTAACAGGTATCGAACCCGCGACCAACACCTTGTGATGCACCCAGCCCTACCAACTGGGCTGGGTGTCTAACCCGTTTATATTATAAATTATAATATACTTAGTAACTTACTGTAAGCGATGTAGTTTGGTTTTAAAAGATGGATTTTATTTCAGAAAGTCGGTGATGTTCAAGGATCGAACTTGGTATCTATGCGTTGTAATTGCACACAGTCCACCACTATATTGTGTGTCTAACCTGTTTAAAACAAAGATTTTTATTATATAAAACACTTAACCAATCTTCATCTTCTTCATTTCTTAACCCAAAAACTGAAACCCGACTGTTATCAATTTTAACAAATTCTGGGTTATCTAATTGATATCTAACACGTACTAAATATAAAATATAAAGAGGTTTATAGGTTTATACCAACTGAGGCAAGGTTCCGGTTTTCCGGCGAACAGAAAAAAAATGAACTACGGCGACTTGTGGTGGAGAACAGAGCTTATCCGAGAATTGTTTGAGACGAGAATAAAAAGAATGGTGAGTCTAAATGAGGTGTGGTGTCTTGGTATTTATAGATGAACAAAAGCTTGGTTATTTAATTTGAACATAACTCTCCAATCATGATTCCAAATTCGGTTATAGGCACTGATTTTGAAATCTAAGATTGAAACGGAAGAATGGTTAAGAAGGATTGTTAGAACTGCCATTCATGATTGATTTCAATTTAAATCCGTTGCCGGTTTTTGATTTGGATTTCCGAGTTTGCAGGCTGATGTGTGTCTGTGTATAAGTTTTAATTGTTCTGCTTCTCGACACAAGTGGTGTGTGTATCTCAGTGGTGTTTTGGTGTGTGCGGGTTTGTGGGGACCCAAGTTCGACTCCCAGTCACCCCTTTTGTTTAATTCTTTTTATTTTATTAATTTTAGCTAATTTATTATATATATATATATATATATTATAGGTTTTTATTAATTATATATTTATTTAACTATAAATATCAAATTAAATAACACAACTAAATGCACAACGAATCATCAAATAAATACTTCCTTATTAAACGAAGCGGGTTTTGAAACCCGTTTTACATGAATGTTACAGATATACTTTGACATGACACTGTTGTAATCACTAATGAGATTAAGATTATGTGCTCTCATTTGTACCATTTTAGTTTACAATCTTCTGAGCATAAGAGAGAGTTTACCGTTTTGGAGAGAGATTTGGGCCCTTCAGTTTGTGCCATCAAGCATTTGAGATGATTTCATCAACTTCTACAATCTTCAGAGATTCCACTTGAGCTGCAACATCAACCCAGCTAAAACCATGCTGCTCTTGCACCACTAGTGCTTTTCCTGCTCCTGAGCCTCCTTGGCTTGATAAGGTTGATGTTAACATCTGAGCTGAAGTAACTAGAACCATTCACCTCTCTGAGTTCCTCGCGGCAGCAGCAGTAGTTGCTTCATATCCCACGGGTGTCTTCTTGCAGTCTCTGGAGGAGTGTTCGGGTTCATGGCATCTGTATTATCTCAGCTTATCTTTGACTGACCCAGTTCGAATGTTTGACATTGGACGGCCCCCGTATCTCTTTTGAAACTTTTCTGCTCGAAATGCGGCCATAGCCAGATTCCACAAAGCATCCAGTTCTTCAATATCTTCTTCAACCACTTGATTCATCTCAGTAGCAAACACTGAAGGAGGCAAGAGATCACCTGCAAGAAAAGCATTCAAACTGTTGAGCATGGATGCTGCTAGAGCTAACTTCTCTTCGTATTGTTTGGTCAGAAATGCGAGATTTTCAGTGGAGGGTATAGATTAAGCATTTTGAGAAGCTGAGAGATTAGCTGGACTGTAGACAACATTTGCGTGCTGTGGTAATTGCTGAGTAGTTTAGAAGAGACATGCCATAAACATAGTTTGTCTTCTGAGGTTCAAGCTGTGATTGAGTTAATGGAGTGAAAAAAAAACGTTTGATTACTTTTCGTCACGGGGCTAAAGATAATGTTAGGATGACTTTGAGACATCAGTGCAGTGTTACAGCCAGTCACCCCTACAGCCATCATGGAGTTCTTGTGGTTCAGTTCTCTTTGCTGAGTGTCAATTTCACATGATTCAATGGTGGCGATTAGTTCAGTAAGAGCAACTTCATTCAAATTTTTGGTACGTTTGACATAGAAACATCAGCATCTTAAGACTTTGGCAGTAAATTCAATAGTTGGCGATTCATCCCACTATTACTGATCGGAATTCCAGCGCTGACGATCTGTGAAATGAGTTTGACGAATCTCCTGATTTGATTCTCCACAGTCTCCCCATAGATGTGATTAAATGAACGGAACTGCTAGTTCAACATGTTCACCCTGCTAGCCTTCATGTCAGTGTTTCCTTCGTACAGATTTTTTAGCACACCCCAGATTTCTTTCGCACTTGTGCAGTTTCTGACAACATAGAGACGTCAGGACCGAGTGCCATAGTAAGATTTGCCATAGCCTTATCATCTCCGTCCTTGATTTTTCGATCTTCGTCGGACCACAAACTTTCTGGTTTTGGAATTCGAGTGTCTGGATCATCTGTAGTAGTGTACATGATAATGCCGGGACTATCACGAATGCACCTCCACATCCTGGGTTCCTTTGCTTTACAATACTGCTCAAAGCACCAAGTCCACTCAAAATAATCATCTCCATACAGTAATCTTGGAATTTTGGTAGACGTTCTAATATCTGGTCCAGTTCTTAATGCAACTCTAGGGTCTGAGACTGAATAGCCGTTAAGGTAGCGTTGGTGAGATCCGCAGCCGTCAGAATACTGTTTGGATTCATCATCATTAAATTATATTTTAAATAAAAATTCCAAACTGAGAAGCTAATGAAGATCTGAAATGGTAATAGTAACAGTATCTTGAAACAGTGGATCCGAGATGGTAACAGTATATTGAAATAGTGGATCCGAGATGGTAACAGTATCTCAGAACAATAACTTATCCGAGATGATGATGATGACCCTAGATGGTGATAATCCGAGATGGTTCTGATGATCCGAGATGGTTCTGATGTTTGAAGATGGAGACAAACTTCAACACTAATGATCTGAGATGGATTCGAGATGCATGTTCATCATTCGAGTCTTCAAGAGTTCTAACCGAGATGCAGTTCGAGATGGTTCGAGATGCAAGCCTTTGATTCGAGATAGTTCGAGTCTTCAAGATATTCAATCCGAGATGTGATTCTTAGATCCGAGATCTTCAAGAAGATAATCCGAGATGAAACAGGAGCGATACGAAATACGTGTGATATCAGATCTGAGCCTGGAAACAGGTTCAAACAGACTCTGATACCAACTGTAAGTTCCGATAACCGGATCTTTCGATATCACACTTAGCTTGAAAGGTGGCAGAATCACACAAACAAGCTAAGAATCAATGAAAGAAATAAGATGAAATGGAAAGGTTCAACTTGCATACAAATTAAGAATTTGTCTAATACAAGTCAAGAACAATCTAGGAGCCCCCAACTCTAATACATCATTATCTATATATACTAGAGGGTTTGTGCCCCAAAACCCTAAACCCTTAGGCCTAAGGCCTTTCCCAAGCCCATTACAATCATAATGTCCCATTCCCTAAAAGATACTAATGCATAAATCTATTAGTGCCTTTACACTTCGTCATGTAACATTGTGATATGTTGTCTATTTCTTCCGATTGTAAAAACTTGAGCAAATGATATGGATACCCTGTTCATGGATGTACATCGGTACCTTAAATTCCGTTCAGTTTAAATTTTGGGTTTAGTTGTTGCGAATGAAGAAAGGAGTATATGTGTAGTTGGCCTGATTACATAGTGTAGCATCCTGATTTTTTGCGTTCTTGTGCTAGTATTTTAAAATCTTGTAGTTTGTTTTTCTTTTTTTTTGCTCAATCGATTTCATTGTTTACTGAGGTTTTTAAAAATGGTGTAATCTGTTAACTCAACAGATGTAATTCACATGTGTAAGAGACAAATACACATGTGTATAAAAGTAAGACAAACTGATATGTACATGTATGTAGGTGATGCAATACATGTTTTTTTTTGCCATACTATTGTTTGTTAGTTTGTCATATAATTAATGCTAAAACCTCTTTATGTCTAACACTTTCTGAATTGGTTTTTTATCGGTTTGTTTTAGGTGATTTAAAAGGATCAAAATGAGAACTATTAAGTGGTATTTGGTAAAAAATAATTACATATGGTTAAATTGTCTCATATTTTGTTAAATGAGGTTGTTAACATAAATATGTAGGGCGAAAAAGCGAACGAATAGCTGGTAAATGGAAATCAAAATCGAGATTTAAAGACAACACAACAGACCCGATTATATGTTCTGATGATGAAGAAAGTAAATATTTTGGAGACCATGATTTAGCGATATGTAATTTAAAGGGTTACTTAGGGATAAAAAGGATTACGTGTGTACTATGTCATGTGCATTATCTAACCGACTTACGTTATGTGCAGATGATAGGATGAAAAAGGGAGTCGATAAGAAGATTGATGATGCCCGGGTTACGAATTCGTTGTCTGACAATGACTTCGAAACGAGTACTGGTAAGAGGTTGTAGATTAAGAGTTGTTGTGTCGTCACAATTTTTTTGGTAGACCATTAATGTTTTTTATACCTCATATATGGGTTTCATAGGTGAGAAGATGGATGCAAAACAGCAATTTACTTCACAGAGGTCAGAATACTTCCGGAAATTGCAAGAGAGGTGGCGTAAAGAAGAGTTAAGAGTAGTTATAATGTTATGTTCTGTAAGTGCTACCACTTAAAATTGATTTCCGAATAAGTAAGTAATTTATTTGTTACATGTAGCCAACGGTAAGAATAGAGTAGACGAACGTACGGGAAACAACATAGCAACATGCATCGGCGAAAAGCAAAGTATTATTGATAGTAATCAGGAAGCAACCACGATTGATGTTAAAAAGTGTATGAATACATGGTTAACGATGAGTTTGAGATGAGTGCGGTTAAAGGAATAACTGTAAATGGTGGTGTGAATGACGAAACAACAACAAAGAATAGAATGTTAGAACAAGCGACGACAGCAATCAGTTAGCAAAGGTTCGTAGAATGATGGTTCATGTATGAGATAGCTAGTGTTATTAGATTGTAGGATGTTTGCTTTGTGTATTTACCACGTTTGTTCGTCTATATTTGATGTAGGTATGCCAGTAAAGAAACCGGATGAAACAACTGGATAAAGAACAAAGATATCAAACGAAAAGATATTCAATAGGTGAAAAGCAAAGGCAAAAGAGGAAAAAAACGCATGAAGACAAGGTTAAAACAATACGTGTACCTTATATGGATAACTCCGAAGGTAAACATTCAATTTATAGTAAATAATTTTACGACAATATTATGATAAGTATTTTGATTTGATTTTAAAATGCTTGTTTTTAACTTAGCCGTCAATGACGAAGAGAATGAAGCAGAAAAGGAAAGACATCTTGGTAATGATGGAGGCAAAAACAAAGGTATATACACCTATGTATTGTGATATGATAGATACATATTATGTAATATAACATAACGAATGTTTTTTGTAGTATATTTTGTTATTAGAAGTAGGGGATGAGAATCATATAATTTGTATTTCAATTTGGTTTCGAATTCTAGGTTTTAACTTAGCGGCAAGTGGCAAGAAAAATTATGCTAAGAAGAAAAGCAAATTTGGTAGGGATGGAAGTGTAAAGAAAGGTACAGACACCTTTTTATTGAGAACATACTGATATAATGTATGGGCTCTTATTTCGCGTTCGTCTTTTGTTTGGTTGTTATTTTATTATTAGGGGAAGCTCAAACAGCTTCGGCTCGCAATAAAACCAGATCTGGTAGGTTAGGGAAACGCAAGAGGAGTGTGGAAGATGGGAAAAAAGAAGGTAAGTCCCATTTGGAAAACATTCCTATATAAATACATTAGTGTCTAGTATGGACTGTTAAAGTAAATGTTGCTATGTGTATATTGTACAACTGATCAGGTAGATGAAAAACAGAGTATTGGAAGATTTGTTCAAATACAGAGTTAGGAGTCCGAGCAAAGAACATAAGAAGCGAAAAGTGAAATCGGTAAAGCGTTGAAGAGTAAAAAAAGTTGATCAGTTGCCAAGTATTAGGACGAGAACATCTCCGAACAAGCTGAATGAAGCTGTAAGAAGTTGAGTACGAGGCAGAGGAATATTGTAAGAAGAATGGGATTCAGAAAGATTCTTAAACTTCAGATTGTGGAAATTAAATCTGGGCGGGCACATTTTGTGGTTGATAGATTGGATACAAAAAACATGATAATTAGACTAGGTGAAAGGTTCATAAATGTTGATAAAGAAGTGATAAAGAAATTGTTGGGTTTACCGTGTGGTAGAATTAGAGTCAACATTGATAACAAGGAGGCTGGTAAGCATCCATTAGTTCTACGATGGAGAAAAAGGTTTAGTAGATCTGGTGTCAGTTCTAAAGACATTTTAGAGAAAATTTCCGAGGATGAATACGAGGATGAGGATATGTTCAGACTCGATTTTGTGATGCTGTTCATATCGATGATGGTTGGTTGCACGAAAAACAGCATAGCTATGTACACTCTCTTGTATATGTTCAATATGGATCATCAATTTAAAGAGCATGATTGATGCCAGTTTATAATCGATGTTGTGAAAGTGTGCAAAAACCATCGGAAAAGGTGTGGATACCGGATCGTGGTTCCGAGGACCCTTAACATTCTTAGTGGTACGTATTACTAGTACTCTGTATCTCCTTTTATGCGCTGTAGTTGCCAATAATAATGGTAGATGTATATACACTGATGTAATGCGGATGGACAATTTGATTGTGTACACTTAATCAATAACGAGGCTTACGGGTAATGGTAAAATGGGACGAGAGATCCACCACAACAATACACATGTGTATTTGTCATAATACATTTGTGTATACACATGAGTCCAACTAGTTATTATCATTGTTAATGTATACTCCGATATTCTTGTTTCATATCCACTAGTTATTACCATTGTTATGATATAGTCCTTTATTATTGTTTTGTAGTTGCTATATCTAGACAGAACAAGTTGCAATGGATTGGATAACGAACAAACCGAGCCACCAATTTGTTACTGGAACACGGAAAGGATGAGCCTGAGACAACAACAGGATATTAAGAATGGAGGCTTAGGGTCTGTTGCGGTAAGAGAGTTGTTTGATGATGATAATATGATACTGAAAGTGATGAGGAGGTGGTGGATTTATCCCGTAATGATGATGGATCCAAATAGATTATGATGATAGTCGTAAAATACAGTTAATGGTCTTATTTGCTGTTTAAAGTGTATCTACCTTCAATAAAGAAAGTTACTAATGATTTTTTAAATCACATTGAATATGTCGAATGTAAGGGATATGTATCTAGTATCGTTACGCTGTGCGATAAAGCAGAAGCTGTAAAAGGGAAGTTGGATCGAGCTATATCCAAGTTTGCCCACTACCATCCAAATATAGCAGCGGTATTATACTTGGTAAAACGATACAAGACCATATATAACACAAGTGTTGATATCCTGGACGGTATTATCCTTGGTAAAACGATACAAGACCATATATAACACAAGTGTTGATATCCTGGAGAAAGAATTTGTGGGGAAAGCACGTCTGTACTAAAAAAAGGAGAAACGAAGAAAGGTATAGATTGCTTCTAAAATCAATCATTTGAAACTAGAACACTTTCTATTTACATATCATGAATTTTGGTTATACTTGTGTGGACATTACTTTCTTAAAACGTATGTTGGTAGGTGAAGGTGTCAAAATCAGAGTTTCAGAGTGGATTACCGAACAAGGCTATTCATTCATAACTGTTTGTTATATTTTTTGATTACAAGTGCAGGTTATTTAAAATGCTTTACAAGAGTAACATAAAGAAGGAAAGGATTGAATTGCATAAGGTCTGGCTGTTGATCCGGCTGCTGATTAGCTGGACATCCCAGCTGTTGATTAGCTGCTGCTCTCGGTTGCTGTTGATTAGCGGGGATTTGCTCTTGAGGTTTGACTTTCCTTTCTAACACTCCCCCTCAAGTTGAGTAGTGGGGTTTCCAATACACAACTTGTCTAAGCATTCGCCTAAGACTCTCCCACTGACAGCCTTTGTTAGTATGTCTGCTAACTGATTTTTTGATCGAACAAACGGTAGTTCAATTGTACCATCTTCTAATTTTTCTTTGATGAAGTTCCTATCAACTTCTACGTGTTTAGTTCGATCATGTTGTACTGGATTTTCTGAAATCTGAATTGCAGCTTTATTATCACACATAATCTTGCTCGTTTCTCTTGAAGGAAAGCCAATCTCAGCTAAGAGTCTTCGCATCCATATGGCTTCTGTTAGACCTCGAGCTATACCTCTAAATTCAGCCTCTGCACTTGAGAGAGCAACCACCTTTTGTTTTTTACTTCTCCAAGTGACAAGATTCCCACCAACTAGAGCAAAGTACCCTGCTGTTGACCTCCGGCTTCCCTTATCTCCTGCCCAGTCAGCATCAGTATAGATTTGAACATTTAGGTGTCCATGTGATTGAAACAGGACTCCATGACCCACTGTTCCTTTGAGATATCTAATAATTCTCCAAACTGCTTCCATATGGGACTCTTGAGGTTGGTGCATGAACTGACTTACCACCCCTACAGCATATGCAATGTCTGGGCGAGTATGTGAGAGATATATTAGTTTTCCCACCAGCCATTGATATCTTTCTTTATTTGCTAATTTTGCTCCTTCCTCCATATATAGCTTTTGGTTTACACTCATAGGAGTGTCTGCTGGTTTGCAATCTATCATTCCAATCTCTGCCAGCAAGTCTAAGACATACTTCTTCTGACTCATGAAAATTCCTTGTTTTGACCTTAGCACTTCAATTCCGAGGAAATACTTCAGCCTTCCTAAATCTTTCATTTCAAATTCGGCAAACAAGTTTTCTTTTAGTTTTCCCATTTCTTCTTTATCGTTCCCTGTAATAATCATATCATCTACATAGATAATTAGGCAGGTTACGAATTTTCCTCTTTTTTTGAGAAACAAAGTATGATCGGCATTACTTTGTCTATATCCAAATTTTTTCATAGCTACAGTAAATCTGCCAAACCAAGCTCGGGGAGATTGCTTCAAACCATACAGAGATTTCTTCAGACGGCAAACTTCCCCGGATTTGAAATCTTTTGTGAATCCTGGAGGAGCATCCATAAATACCTCTTCCTCTAGATCCCCGTGTAGGAATGCAATTTTTACATCAAACTGTTGAAGTGGCCACCCTTCATTTGCGGCTATCGAAAAAAGAACCCTAATTGTGTTCATTTTTGCAACTGGGGAAAACGTTTCAGCGTAATCAATCCCATGTGTCTGGGTATACCCTTTTGCTACCAGTCGAGCTTTGTATCTCTCAATTGTACCGTCTGGTTTATACTTAATCGTATAGACCCAACGACACCCCACGGATTTCTTTCCCGATGGAAGAGTACACTTTTCCCAAGTGTTGTTCTTGATTAAGGCTTCCATTTCTGTTTTCATTGCTTCCTTCCAAAGTTTAGACTTTAAGGCTTGATCTACGTTTGTAGGAGTTTCCTCAGAGTAAACATATGAGATAAACGCTTTGGCTTCCTTAGTGAGATTTCCATTAGCTACATTAGCTATAGGATAACTAGACTTCCTTGGCTCTTTTCCAGGAGAATACCGTTTCGGAGGAACCCCTCTGTTTGTTCTAGGGGGTAACACATATCTTGATGGTGTTTCTTCTTGTGTGGATTCTTCTTGTATGGATTCATCTGCCTGTAAACTTTCAGCTTGTTCTGTGGCAGTTGCATGGTTAGAAGTATCACCAGACTGAATAGAGTGAGTATTACTTACCTCGGATACCAGGTTAGGAGGAACATTAGGGCCTTCAGTGGCACTGAAAGTGAATTCTGGTGACTCTGTAGTTGGTACATAGGGAACATATTTCAACCAACTTAGTGTGTCTGAACATTCCTTCTCCCCCTGACCACTGAGTTGGAAATAGTAATACTCGGTTTCAAGAAAGTCACAGTTTATTGTGGTGAACATATGACGTGTCTTTGGATTATAACATCTGTATCCTTTTTGATTCATTCCATACCCAACAAAGACACATTTTTCAGCACAAGGGTCAAGTTTGGTTCGATCTGATTTAGGTATGTGAACAAAAGCGGTACATCCAAAGATTCGTGGTTGAAGGGTAAGGACGGAGGGAAGTTTGAAAAAATTTGAAAGGGTGTGTAACGGAGTGTTAAGTTTTAGGATTTTTGTTGGGAGTCGGTTGAGAATATAGGTAGCAGTAGCAAGGGCTTCAGGCCAAAAATGTTTCGGGACCTGGGATTCAATTAGGAGGGCTCGTGTCATTTCCAGCAAAATGCGATTTTTCCTTTCAGCGACACCGTTTTGTTCTGGGGTGTTTGGGCATGTGGTTTGGTGGATTATTCCTTTGTTTTGAAAAAACAATTTAAAGGAGGTATTTACAAACTCACCGCCATTATCGGATCGGAAGATTTGGATGTTTGTTTGAAATTGGGTTTGGATCATGGCGTAAAACATAGTGAATTTTTCAAAGACTTCGGATTTGTTTTTTAAAAAATAAACCCAGGTCATTCGGGTACAATCATCAACGAACATCACAAAGTAGCGAAGGTTTTGCCCCCCAAGAACGGGGGCAGGACCCCACACATCAGAATGGATTAATGAAAATGGTAAAGCAACCTTAGTGTTATTGGGCTTAAGAGTTTTCCTGTGGCTCTTTGCTAAAACGCATGTTTCACAATTTGACAAGGAATTAACTGGAAATAGTTTTGGAAATAAAATATGTATATAACTTGTAGAGGGATGACCTAATCTTCGGTGCCACAGCCATGCTTCTCGTTCCGATGTACCATGAGTTAACATCACAGCACCATTTTGAGTTACTTCGTCCACATAATATAACCCTTGACTTTCAGTGCCACGCCCAATGATCGCTCCCGTCCTGATATCCTGTAAAATGCAAAACGTAGGGTACATTAGAACAATACAGTTGAGTTCTTTAGTGACGTGGCTAATGGAAAGCAGTTTATGTGACAACGAGGGAACATAAAGACAATTAGAGATTTTTATTGTGGGTGAAATCTCAATTGTCCCTCCCGATTTTACATCCATTATCCCTCCGTTTGCCGTTTGAATATGTGTTCTTATTGGTTTAGTTGTTGAGATAATATCCGATGACTCATAAGTCATTGTGTCGGTTGCGCCACAATCGAATATCCATCGTTTTTGTTTTTCATGATGGTTTTGGGCCATATTAGCATTCCCACTATTTCCAGGGACCAAATGTGACATATCCAATTCTGGGTTATAAACCCATGGATTTGTGTTATCCGCCCCAAAACCAACCCGGTTACCTTCTCCTTCATTATCACCGCCATTACCTAACCCTTCATCTCCTTCGCCTGTTGCGTCGGCCATTCCGCCAAAACCCACCCTACTCCGGCTTCCATCTCCTGGAACCTCTCGGTTGCCGGTGCTGGGTGATCTGCCTTTCTCGTGAGCAGTGGCCTTTGTGCCCTTCTTGTCAGACCACCAATCGGGATATCCGACGAGTCTGAAACATTGTTCCTTTGTATGCTTAGTCATGCCACAGTGGTCGCATTTGAGATGAGTTTTGTCATCTCTGTTTACTGATCCAGTTCTTCTTCCGTCAAACCGTCAGAGCCCTTTCGATGCAAGTCCTGCTCCTTCTATTTCTGAGGCTATTAGACCTGCTGCGATGCCCTGTGCGTCATTGAGAGGTGTTCCGAGAAGTTTTTGGTGAGCGGCCTCCTTGCGAACAGTGGCATACGCGGCTTCTGCAGTCGGAAGTGGTTCTGACCGGAGTATTTCCCTTTTTATAGGGTCATACTTCCGATCAAGGGCATTTAAGAACTGGAAGAGTTTCTGCTCTGTTCGGATTCTGGAGTATGTTTGAATATCCGTTGAACAAGTCATCGGATTCGGATCAATGCGGTCGATTTCTCTCCATACGCCTTGGAGGGTTATCCACAATTCTTCGAGAGAAGTATTGTTCTGTTTGATGTCATTCGCTTTGACATGAAGATTAAATGTTTGGAGCTTGTCCCGTCCACTGCTGTATGTAACTACCAAGGCATCCCACAGCGATTTCGCTGTGGGAAACTCGGTGAGGTTACCCGCAAGAACAGGTTCAATATATTGAATTAACCATGAAAAAACAATCAGGTCATCTTGCTCCCATTGTTCGTAGGTTTCATGATTTTGGTCTGGGGAATTTGTGGTTAAATGTTGCAGCAGGGTTTTTGATTTTCCGCCTATGGCGACTCGAATCATTCGGGTCCATAGGGGATAATTCTGGCCGTTTAGTTTCAGATTTATCTGTAAACTATCGGACATTTTGGGGCTTTTTGACTGGGAATTTTTGAGAAGGTTGGCTAGTTGTAATGTGAGATCACTACTCGAGTTACCGTCTCCGGACATGGTGACTCGGTTGTGGCTCGGTTGTGTTTTGGGTAGATGATGAGCAAGCTAAATAACCCGCTCTGATACCATGTCAAAATCAGAGTTTCAGAGTGGATTACCGAACAAGGCTATTCATTCATAACTGTTTGTTATATTTTTTGATTACAAGTGCAGGTTATTTAAAATGCTTTACAAGAGTAACATAAAGAAGGAAAGGATTGAATTGCATAAGGTCTGGCTGTTGATCCGGCTGCTGATTAGCTGGACTCCCAGCTGTTGATTAGCTGCTGCTCTCGGTTGCTGTTGATTAGCTGTTGATTAGCGGGGATTTGCTCTTGAGGTTTGACTTTCCTTTCTAACAGAAGGTATAAATATTATCCAAGAGTGAGGCGGAAATGCAAACGATGACGCAAACAGCTTTTCAACACCACATATTGCGTCAACCTTGACACAGGATAGTTAGCTAGCGTTGTTGGAGACATTGCGTCTTGTGAGTTTGATCAGGAAGGCATACTTGTTAATGATTTCTTGAATGATAAAAAAGGACGCTCATCGAACCCGGAAGCGTACAAGATGTTCCACCCCTTGAAAGTGCGGGATGGAAATAAAGATTTAGTATATGCTAATGAAAAGAAGCGGAAGGGAAAGAGAGTTCCTAAAATATCTGCATTCGACAGATCCCCTTGGCTTGAGAGAGCGGTTAATATCGATAAGGGCTTAACAAACAAAGAAAGGATTGTTTGGAATTATGTGCTTGAGGGTGCAATGGATACGCAGTGAGTGTATAATATTTTATATTGATACATATATGTATATAATGTGGTTAACTTTATTTTTTAATCCGAACGTAGGGTGGCAAAACCAAAGGAAAGGGGCAACAAAAACAATGATAAAGAGGATGAAAGTTATGTATTCAATCCGTAATATAATAGAAAATATCGCTCTTGAGTTAGACAAATTCATAGTTAACAGTTGAATACACATATAATAGGTTAGTACGATACATAAGTGTATATAACCTGGTTAACCTTTTTTTATCTGAACGTAGGGTGGCAAACCAAAGGAAAAGGGCAACAAAAACGACGATGAAGAGGATGAAAGGTACGTCTTCAATCCATCATATATTAAAAAATATCGCTGTTGATTTAGATAAATACATAGTTAACAATTGAATATTTTTTATTACGTTCATGTGTTTGCCGGTATTTGGTTGATGCAGACCATTGGCTGATCTGATGAAAGACAAAAGAAAGCAACCAAAATCTGACCGGAATAAGAAAGAAGAAAACGAGGTGCGAAGAACTATGGGGTAAGTGCGTCACTCAAACGTATAATTATTGATGTTATTACGTGGCATACATAAAATATAAAGGTTGATTTGAAACACTCATGTGTACAGGAATGATATATTCAGCACTAGCTATGTTCACCAATTTGATGCACTTTTCTATGTTGGATCTACTCCCAAATGTTTGTCTGGATTCTTCGGTCACAGACTGTTGGGCTTCTATGCTTAATCATGAGGAAGTCAAAAGACGAGAGTTTATATTGTCGAGGCTATTTTATCACACCGCCCTTTTTGTAAGATCATTTGTATATAGTTATCGGATTCTGTACACGATTTAATAATATTAGTTATACCTTTTATTGGTTGCTTTTGTTCCAAAAACCAGATTAAGGAAATGCTGACTATATCCAGTTATGATGACAACAAACGGTTAGAGATGTTTTGAAGAAACACCGGTTTAACAAGGAGAATATTCGGGGATATCCTGGTTATAACTTATTGTCTCTGCATGAAAGGTTGTCTCTCGTATGCTCTTCTGGTGATCTCACTTCAAACAAGCTGCAAAACTAACAATGCCGTTAGCCTCGTCACGGGAGAAAGGGGGAGGGTTTTCTCTGTGACCACACTCCAGCATGAGAATAAGTATTTAGGATTGCAAGGTAATAAGCAATCAGCAAGTAATTAATAAGTAAGCCTGTATCTGAATGTAGATAATTGTAAGTTAACATGTTTTACCTCGTGGTATGATCCTTATTTTTTAGCCAAAGATAGGTGTGTAGAAGATGGGTTGATGGGCCTTGGGCCCAGCCCAGACGACCAGGGATATCCGTTCTGTCTCCTCTGCATTGATCATTAATGATCTCTGGCGGGAGGTGTGCTTTATCGGATGTTGAATGGAGCCACGTGTCATGGCAGTTGTCCCTGTGTCAAACCTGTCATCAGCCTAAAGTGGAGAATGTGTGACAGTCGCTGGCGTGAGTTTGGTTGGTGTACAGTCTGTCCTCTGCATACTGTTCATGTGCCGCAGTTTGACACAACCTGCCGAGCGGCTATTGGGTCACAACTCTGCCAGTTGTACCCTTGTATTGGTAAACGCCTGTTTGCACTTCTCCCTTCCGCGTGGCTTTATTAGTGCTTTATAGCATTAAATACTTTTGTTCTCAAGATTATGAGTTGCTCTCATGTTGTTCTTGGACTTGTGCAAGGTTTTAGGACTTAGCAGCTAGAGGATTGTTTGATCCGCGCAGGGTCAAGCAACCTGCGCTTCTTGGTCTAACTTGTCGTTGCGCCAAGTACGCAAGTTTCGTTGTGCAATCTGCTAGTATTAAAGTTGTACCACTGTTGCGTGTTGCGCGCAAGGTTTGTCTTATCAGCACAGGGTCAAGGGACATGCGCCTCTAGGTCTAACTTACCATTGCGCAGAATGCACAAGGTTCGTTGTGTGACCTGCTAGTTTCAAAAATGGTGCACCGTTGCACATTGCGCACAAGGTTATTCTTGTGATCTGTTCATTATGAGGGTATGGTCCATTGCGCAGGCACAAAGTTTTTGGGACCATACCCCTCCAAGTCCCCCCAGTCCAGTGGTGCTCATATGCATGTGTTGGCAAGTAGGTGGACTGCAGAACTATAAAAATTCGTGTATGCACACTTATTTCAACGGCATGAATTTAATAAGGATGGAGATAACCTTTGTGTGAGGGAAACTTTGCTCATGATGAGGTCTTTGAAATTTGAATGTTCGTCATGCTGATGTTGCATGCGAGTTGGTGAGAAAAAGGGTGCCCTGGAGGTGACATTCGACAACTATGGCATGCTGTCAACAGTGTAGTCTCTCTTTCATTAATGAATTGGCAGAGAAAGTACCAGCCACGTGCGCGTGACAATTATCAGTTGCCACTTGCTTTCCACGCGTCTTGCGCATATTGGTTGTTGATTGCGTGCTTCACAATTCCCCATCGCATTAAATGCGATGGGTATAATAGGGGAAACCGTTTAGGGTTTCATTCACGCTTTCAAATTTCTTCTTTGAAATTCTCTGAATTATTTGAATTCTTGAGTTCTTGTTTTCTTCCCTCTTCAAACTTTTTGTGTTTTCTTCAGGGGTCCTAAAAGTCTGTCTGCTGGGGAGGTGTCGACCTCTTTGCCGGCGGTTAAGTGGAGTCTGGCCAGTTTCCAGCGTTTGGTCTCCGGCTTACGGTTCCCTACAGACTGTGATGCCCGGTTTCTGGCTAAGGGAAAGACTGCCACCGAAACTCTGGCCGGCTACATTACTTTATTTTTTGATTTTTTCGCCGATGGTAACTTCCGATTGCCGGTGACCAAATTTTTTCTTGAAATGCTTGAACACTACCAATTCCACGTCTCCCAACTCAATCTAATGGGGATGTTGAGAATAAAACATTTTGAGTTTTTGTGTCGCTCTATAGGCGTCATCCCAACCGTTAACCGGTTTACGATTTTTTTACCAACTACACTGTTCCCTAGGATTCTACTATTTCCAACACAGAATCCAGGCAAAAAAGATTTTACTCACTCCCCCAAAGTCTTACCATGACTAGAAGACATTTTTTTTACATAAAGTCTGGCGTTACCCCTTTGGATGCACTTCCGGGGGTGGAGGACACTGATGTCGAGACCTCTCCTATACTAGTGGCGGAGTCCTGGTATAAGGACCTCAAGGAGATCCCGACGGTTTAGTTCGCGGAAAGGGCGCTGGTGGCGTCGGGCATGAGTTTTGTGTGGAAGCCCAACCGCCGAGAGAAGCCCGTTACATGGAGGGGAGAAAAAGTAAATACCTTTGTCTCATTTTTCCATTATTTCTTCATTTCTCCTTATGCGCAGACTTATTGTATGCGCTTTTTTGCATGGGTGGGGCTGTATGTGGTGGCGTTCCAAAGGGAACAAGGGTGGATAGAGAACATCAGCCTTGGCCCAGAGGAGGCCACATGATATGCGCAAATCCTGGGGAACTTTGAGCTTACTAGGAACGAGGATTTGTCGGCCCCCGCGCCTGAGACTGGTAAGCCTTTATAGTTTGATTGTTTACATCTTTGCAGATCACTTATTGTGTTGCGCCATTGTGTAGGCGCTTTAAAGAACTTGGGCATTAGCCCGGACCCCAAAAAGAAGAGGCGCGCGGGGCCAAGCGCGGTGGTGGAGAGGAAAGTGGCTAAGCCCAAGGCAGACCCGTTGAAAGGTATATGTTTTGTGCCAGACACTTGGAATGACTATGTAGTAGTCTCTAATTCCTTGTAGGGTCTTGCACCTGTAGGTCTCCGAAAGCCAAAGCTGGAGCCACAAGAGTTGGCGGACATTCCGGTTGCTGATCCAGATGATCAATCGACGTGGAGTCGAGTCCGGAGCCCCCCAAGAGGAAGAGGGCTCCCAAGAGTGATATCTCCGTGCAACCCTCTAAAAAGGCTGCGTGGAATATTATAGGGAAGCGCGGGAGTTTAGACGCGCTCGCCGCCAAACTTTCCTTAGATAAACACCTTTTGACTTGTGTTTTACACCACTTTTCTTCCTGTTGCACTTGTCTAACTGTTTGTCATCTTGCAGGGGAAGTGAAACAGTTTTTGTTGCTCCCACCACTCCGACCGCGCCTGTTGACATTCTGATGCCCCCACCTGTGGCTGAAACGATGCAAGCGTCAAGTGCACAGGGTGGGGAGCCAACTGATGGGAGGATGGAGGTGCAGGTGGAGGTTGAGGTCATAGAGCCTGAAGGGGGTGGAGGGTGGTGAGGTGATGGTGGAACCGGTTGAGGTGGTGGTGGAACGGGTTGAGGTGGTTGTTGAGGATGCTCCACAGGGGGTTCATGCAACAGATCCGGCACCCGGGGGTGAAGTCGGAGGATCTGGGGAGAGCCCTTCTGCCGAAGGGTCCTTGATTCGCCCGGACGAAACCCCGAGTGATTACTATTATAGGTCATATACTGAAGGCCGCGCTGAAGAGATCCACACCCCCGTGTGAAAGCTAAAGAAAGGGGATGACTTCACTCACTAGTCGGCGTGCCGTAAGTGGTTCAAGGGCGTGCTCCCCCTAACGGAGGTGCGCCCGCGCAGAACAGACCTATGAACAAACATACCGCGCGTACCTTGAGGCAGCTGCTAGCTCCGCCTCCAACACACATAAGATTACCAGGGAGTGGCAGAGCTTGCATAAAGAACAAGAAAAATTTGAAGCTGCTAAGCAGGACCTAGTCCAAGAGCGAGCCCAAGTGGCTGCGCTAAAAAATGAGCTGGCGGCTGAGAAGGCAAAGTTTGCTGAAGCCTAGCGGACCGCAGAATGGTCCGTTCTGGGATGGAAAAAGAAAGCAGAAGGCTCGGCTGCCACCCTAGCAGAGGAGCGCAAGCGGTGGAGGGAGGCCTGCGAAAGAGATAACAACGAGAAAAAATCTCTAAGGGACAAGATCGTGAGTCTGCGCACCGAGGCTGCACGTTTAAAGAAGGAAAAGGAGGCAGCGGATGCTGTGGCTGGTGAGGCCAGGGCGCACCGCGAGGGCGCAGTGAGCAAAAGGAGGTAAAAGACTTGCCCTTTATTTTAAATGATCAGTAGGTTGTTAGGCTAACCTTGTTGTATGTAACCAGGTATAGGCTTGCGCCGCACTGGAAGGTGAGAAGAAGGATCTCTAGGTGGCCATGGTGGAAAAAACTGAATTACAACGCAGGCACCTGGAGGATAAGGAGAAGCTTCGCTTATCGGAGACCAAGGTGGGCACGGGCAAGAAAAGACTAGAAGATTCTGAGGCCGCCCGCGCCATTCTTTGCGAGTCTGGTGGAGTCGTTGACAACATGTTGTGGATGCAACAGGATGGAGTTGTCAATGTAAGTATTCCATTGGTATTTTGATCACTTTGTCTTGATTCTCATCTTGTTTTCCTTGTATTGCAGATCGCAAACTCTATCCTTAATTCGGTAGAGTTGGATGGCCCAGTCCCAAGCTGATGGTCACCGCGTGCCATGATGGGTATGCGTAGGGCTACGCTGAGTGTGCACACCATGTACTCATGCGCTGGACATACAATGGGATAGTAGTCGTGCTACCACTAATGGAGTCGATATTGAAGCTGCCTTCTCCCATGCCAAGCGGGAGTACGACCGTCCTCAACTCCCGGTCATGGATTTAGTGAGCGAGGTGCTCCAGCATGATGACTACATCGATCGTTTGAAAGACATATTCCAAGATGTAGCAGAGGTTGAAGAGAGTGAAGGATGAGTGTTTGTAGGATTCTGATTATGATATCTTCAATGTAATATCTTGAATGTAACTGCGCGTTGCGGTTTGTATATATATTTCTTTTTCAATGAAATGGATGTTTTTCTTTCAAGTTACAATATTTGTCTGAAAATAACGACTTTGTGTAGGTATAGCGAATAAAAATGGTTGTGAACTCATGTATGAACATCCCCTCCCATGCGTATGCAGTAGGTAGTGAATTTTTGTTCATGAGTCATTTACCATAGTGTTTTCGCGTAGACCCAAAGTAGTTTCGCGCATTTGTAACAAAACATCTAGATAAAGAAACTCATGTATCTATCGTCTTTATTAACAATAAGGCATAAGAGCCATGTACAAAATAGACAATTAGATCATAATGTTTGCTAATTTACATGTAGCACCACCTTAGCTGTTGCGCATTCCAGGTCCTAGGACTGTTTGTGACGTCCAAACATTTTAGGATGTATGCACCCTTTCCTAGGACTTCATGGATTATATAAGGTCCTTCCCACTTACGTGCAAGTTTTCCAGGACTTTCAGCGTTGGACGCTTCATTGTCTCGTAGAACGAAATCGCCAGGTAGGAAGGTACATATGCGGACTCGCGCATTGTAGTATTTCTCAAGCTTGGACTTGTACTTCGCTTCGTTGGTTGCCGCATTTTCACGCCTTTCTTCAAGGAGGTCCAAGTTGAGTCTGCGCTCGTCTTCATTGTTCTGGTTTTCCACGGTTAGCATGCGTGGTGATGGGAAGCCTATTTCCGCGGGAATCACTGCCTCCGTCCCATACACCAGGCTGAATGGAGTTTCGCCGGTGCTGGTTTTTTGCATAGTTAGATGAGCCCAAAGGATACTTGGCAACTCATCTACCCAGCCTCTCTGTGTCGTCCCCAATCTCGTCCTGATCCCTTTGACGATACTCTTGTTTATGCTTTCCACTTGGACGTTCCCTTGGGGATGCGTGATCGAAGTGAAACATGTTCAATATGCATTTCTTCCATCCACCGTTGTAGTTCTTCAGTGGCCCAAAACAATAGATGATATGCTCCTAAATGAATTTGCGCACTACAGTTATTGTGGTGGATGTAAGGGGCTTTGCTTCTACCCACTTGGTGAGTAATCGACGGCTACGATTATGAACTTCACCGCGCCTGGGGTATCTGGGAAAGGTCCCACCATATCGATTGCCCATTGTTGGAAAGGTCCTGATGTTCCCACTGGAATCAAGGGATTCTTGGGGCGTAATGTCTTTGGCGCATGGCGATGGCATGATGCGCATTTTCGCAGCGTTTCGACTGCATCCAAGTGCATGCTAGGCCAGTAGTTACCAGTGTTCATGATCTTTGCAACGACCATGCGCGGACCGGTGTGAATTCCGCATAACCCTTCATGTATCTAGCGGATCAAGTATTGCGTGTCTTGCGCGTCAACACAACGGAGAAGAGGTCCGAGGTATGACTTCCGGTAGAGGATACCGTCTACAATTACATAGATGAGGGCCTTGTTCTGGACTTCCCTTGCTTCCACCTTGTTTTCGAGGAGGGTCCCGTACTGCAAGAACATCATGATGGGAGACATCCAGGAAAGATTCCCCATTTCGATGATGTTTACTTGACGCAAAGGAATAGAAGGGTTCTTAAGTACCTCAATGCACACTTCACGCATGAGGTGCTTGAAGCTTGTAGCAGCTAATTTGTTGAGCGCGTCTGCATGTTTATTCTCACTTCGGTTGACATGGGTTATTTTGAAACTTTGGAATTTGGTTATTAAGGCTTGCGCTTATTCAAGATACAGGATCATCGTTTTGGCCTTTGCATCATACATGCCATTGATTTGTCCTGCGGCCAAAAGGGAATCGACATGTGCTTCCAAATTCCTGGCCCCATTTTGATGGCTAACCGAAGGCCTGCCAGAAACACTTCATACTCAGCTTTATTATTCGTGCTTTTGAAATCCAACCTGATGGCATAGGTGACTCTTGGTTGTTGGGGCTTATTAGGCAAAGACCTGCCCTGCGCCCTCATCATTGGATGCGCCGTCTGTGTGAAGTATCCATGCGCGGTCGTCGGTGGCGCTGGGTTCTGTACACCTTCACACTCTTGCGCTTTATTGCTTGGTACTTTTGTAACAAAATTGGCTAATATCTGGCCTTTTATTGCTGGGCGTGGTTTGTACTCGATGTTGTGTCCACCAAGCTCAATCGCCCACTTTGCTAGACGACCAGATATGTCCGGTTTAGACAAAATTTGGCCTAAGTGATAGTTTGTGAGAACTGCTATCACATGGCCGGAAAAATACCGACGCAACCTGCGGGATGTGAGGACTAAAGCAAGAGCACACTTTTCCATCATGGGATATCTTGTCTCTGGGACAGTTAGCATTTTTTGATGACGTAGTAGATTGGAGTCTGGACTCCTGCGCGCTCTACTAGCAAGACTGCGCCCAGAGCGATATCCGAAAGCGGAAAGGTAAAGGATTAGTGGTTCATTATTTTGCGGTGCCGTGTGCGTAGGCAGCTGAATCAAGCACTCCTTCATTTTTGTGAAGGCTTTCTCCGCATCCGGAGTCCACTGAAACTTATTCTGCTTGACACAATTCCTCAAAGTGCTGATGAATGAGAAGGACTTCATCACGTGGTTTGGACTAGAACCTATTTAGCGCAGCCAATCGCCCGGCCAATCGTTGCATTCCTTTGATTGCTGAGGAGGAAGGCATACATTGAATCGCTTCCACTTTCTCGGGATTGACTTTGAAACCGTCGCGCGTGACGAGGATTCCCAAAAATTTGCCCTCTTCCATTCCAAATGAGCACTTACTGGGGTTCAGCTTCAGATTTGCCTTGCGCAAGGATACAAACGTTTTCTAAACGTTGTTTTCAGCATTTTCTCCTCATCCAAGCTCATGATGACAAGGTCATCAATGTACACTTCTACGGTTTCACCAATGTCGTCTCCGAAGACATGGTCCATTAGACGCTATAGGTGGCTCCTGCCTTGCGCAATCCGAAGGGCATCTTTGTGTAGCAAAGTATTCCACTGTCAGTGTGGAATGCGGTTTTGTCTTCATCCTCTTTCTTCATTTGTATCTGGTGGTAGCCTTTGCAGCAGTCAAGGAAGCATTTCCACCTGAATGGAGCGAGGGAGTACACCTTTTTATTGATTTCGGGAAAATAATAGTAGTCTTTGGGACATGCTTTGTTTAGAACTTTGAAATCAATGCATATGCGCCAACTGCCGTTGTGCTTTTGAACCATGACTGGGTTGGCTACCCATGTCTGATAGCGTACTTCTCTGATGATGCCGGCTTGGAGGAGCTCTGAAACTTGCTCGTTCAGTGCGCGGGTTTTCTCTGGACCGAAACTACGCTTTTTCTAAACGATAGGCTGAACTGAAAGGAATGTGTGCAACGCGTGCTCAGCAATTTCCCTCGGTACCCCTGTCATATCCGCTGGCGACCAAGCCAAAATATCTACATTGTGGAACAAAAGTTCTTTTAACCACGCCTTGATTGCTGGGGTCATGGCGGGTCCTAACAACACTGTTTGTTCCGGGTACTTGTTGTTTAGTACCCATTTCTCTGGCTCGCCATTGGATGATGACTTCGGTAGTTTCATCAGTGGTTCCTCTTCGATGGACATGATCTCCTTCCTTGCGTACATGATGGCCATCCTGGTTTCTATTGGAAAACCGAGAGAAGCATGAGGAGTGGAAATGATCATGCTGAATTCTCCTTCCTTTGGCACGCTAGCCCAGCAACACGTCACGACGAGATGTAGCGGGCATGACCGAGACCGTGCGGATGTCGCCCATCGGAAAGAGTTACCAGAATGAGATTTGACCCAGTGGAAAGACGTCTTCATTGTAGAAACCAGTCAGTGGGAAGTCGACCACTCCAAGCGCACCTTGTCTTCTAGGTCCAATGGTGGGAAGCATTGTTCATATATGATGTCCATAGAGCTTCCCGGGTCTATGAACATGTAATCAATGCGATAATGGACAAAGATGCCAGTTATCACGACCGGACAGTCCTCTTGCGAGCCCCCAGGAATTACGTGGAAGATGACTTGTTGCTCGCGCCAGTGAGGCGTACAACTCTTCTGATGGCCGTGCTTGCGCGATGGGCCACCTTGGATCATATGAACAGATGCCTTCATGTAACACCCTTTAAAATCGTATCCAATAGTATAGTGACACGTGTTATATTTTTAAATATATTCTGTTAAAGACCAATAAGGACTGAAGGCGTCAACATGCTCAAACTGAGCCTCTGAGTGACGGTCCGATGTCAACATGCATAAATAACAGCCTCTGAGTGACTGATATGTCAACATGCTTAAATCATTAGCCTCTGAATGACTGATATGTCAACATGCTTGAAATTTGGCCTCTGAGTGAATAATATGTCAACATGCCCAGCCTCAGGGTGACATCGGAATCAACATTCTTATAATAAGCCTCTGAGTGAGCCTTTGTGAAGTCCTAACTCTCATACGTGCCAAACATTGGACATGAGAGTTCAATTTTGTAAATATGTGAAAGTTGGACGATGGAGGGATTAAAAGTGTCAACATGCTAACTTATACCTCTGAATGACCTTTTAATGAACCGAGAGCCTGACAATGTCCTGACATAATCCCGGGTATGCCAAATATTGGCTACGGAGGGCTAAAAGTGCCAAAAAGGTGTTTTAGAGAGGTTTAATGGGTTTTAAAAGTTAAAGGCTAAAAGTGTCAAACTTGGAAACTGACTTTGGGGCGCTCGCGGGGTGCAAGAGGCAGGGCCTGTGCCTCTCCCGGCCCGCCAGAGAACATCTGATGCAGAAAGTTTTGCTTTGCTCCCAAACAAAACTTCAAAACCATTAAAACCGAAACCATGGCTTCCTAAACTGCTAAGCCATGTTTTGGGACACTTGTAAGCTTCCTCATACACCCCTAAACACCTGGCTTCACCTCCTTTGAGTTCTCCAACTATAAATAGGTGCTTAAGTTCACCATTCCAACTTGCACATTTCTCATTCATACACTCTTCTCCCTCCTTTGAGTTTTTGGTGATGCCTTTTGGGCTCACAAATGCACCTGCAACATTCATGGATCTCATGAATAGAGTCTGTAAACCATATTTGGATAAGTTTGTCATTGTCTTCATAGACGACATACTTATTTACTCTCGTAATCAAGCTGATCACGAGAAACATCTTCGGTGCATTTTAGAACTGTTAAGGCAAGAGAAGCTTTATGCTAAATTCTCGAAGTGTGAGTTTTGGCTTAGAGAGGTCCAATTTCTTGGACATATGGTAAGTGAGCGTGGTATCCAAGTGGATCCCGCCAAAATGGAGGCCATAATAAATTGGGAAGAGCCCAAGACCCCATCGGAGATTCGTAGTTTCCTAGGTGGCTGGATACTATAGGAGGTTCATTGAGAACTTCTCAAGAATAGCCACTCCTTTAACTACCTTGACCCGTAAGAATGTTAAGTATAATTGGGGTCCAAAGCAACAAGAATCTTTTGAGATTCTTAAACACAAGTTGAGCAACGCTCCTGTGTTATCTCTACCTGAGGGTATTGAGGAATTTGTAGTCTACTGTGATGCATAACACACTAGCATGGGCTGTGTACTAATACAAAAAGGCAAAGTAATTGCCTATGAATCACGACAGTTAAAGGTGCACGAAAGGAATTACACCACCCACGATTTAGAATTGGGTGCCGTTGTATTTTCACTATAACTGTGGAGACATTACTTGTATGGCACGAAGTGTATTATATACATTGATCATAAAAGTCTTCAACACCTGTTCAATCAAAAGGAATTGAACATGCGACAACGTCGATGGATGGAAACACTTAATGATTATGATTGCGAGATTTGCTACCATCCCGGCAAGGAAAATGTAGTTGCTGATGCCTTAAGTCACAAAGAAAGAGTTAAACCTATTAGGATTAACGCTAAGAGCATTGAGCTCAAAAATAGCTTAAATGAAAAGCTATTGGATGCGCAAAAGCAAGCCTTATTCGAGGCTAATATCCTAATGAGGGATTAGGCGGAACTGTTGATCAGTTAGCGCCTGGAAAGGATGGAATCATTAGATTCAATGATAGAATTTGGGTTCCAGTCTTTGGAGGACTTAGAGATCTAATCCTCCAAGAAGCGCATAGTTCGAGATACTTAGTTCACCTGGGAGGTGACAAGATGTATCAAGATCTAAATAAGAATTATTGTGGATGGGTTTGAAGAAATCCATAGCCACTTATGTAGCTAAGTTTCTGACGTGTTCGCAAGTTAAAGCCGAACATTAGAAACTGTCAGGACTTCTACAACAGCTTGAAATTCCCACTTGGAAATGGGAAATGGTAACTATGGATTTGATTACCAAGTTAACCAAAACCAAAAGTGGAAATGACACTATATGGGTCATCGTTGATAGACTGACTAAGTCAGCGTATTTCTTGCCAATTAAAGAGACTTATAGTTCTGACAAATTGGCTAAGTTGTACGTGGACAAGATTGTGTCCCTGCACGGTGTGCCAGTATCTATTGTATCTGATAGAGATACTAGATACACATCTCACATTTGGAAAAGTTTCCAACAATCATTAGGCACACGATTAAATTTCAGTACGCTTACCATCCGCAGACTAATGGTCAAAGTGAGTGTCTATTCAAACTTTGGAAGACATGCTTCGGGCATGTGTGATTGATTTAGGTGGAAGCTGGGATGACCACTTACCCCTAATAGAATTCTCCTACAATAATAGCTATCATACAAGCATCAAGGCTGCTCCTTTTGAGGCCTTGTATGGGAGAAAATGTAGAACGCCCATGTGTTGGGCAGAAGTTGGGGAAGCCCAACTATCAGGACCTGAGATTGTCCTTGAGACCACGGAAAAGATTGTGCAAATCTGTGATCATCCAAAAGCTGCCAGGAATAGGCAGAAGAGCTATGCTGACAAGAAGCATAAACCTCTTAAGTTCCAAGTAGGAGACAAGGTCATGCTGAAAGTATCACCCTGGAAAGGTGTGATGCATTTTGGAAAGAAGGGCAAGTTGAGCCCAAGATATATTGGACCATTCGAGATAGTCGAATGTGTCGGCACTGTAGCTTATAAGCTCAAGTTGCCAGAGGAGCTTAGTGGAATCCATGATGTGTTCCAGATCAGTAAGCTTAAGAAATGTCTAGCCGATGAGTCGCTAGCAATGTCACATAAAGATGTGCAAATAGATGAAAACCTGAGGCTTGTTGAGAAACCAATTTAAATCGAGGATCGACAGGTCAAGAAGCTCCGAAGAAAAATGATACCTATAGTAAAGGTTAAGTGGGACGCTTTTATAGGTCCCGAGTATACATGGGAGGTTGAGTCCACTATGCGACAAAAGTACCTCCATCTTTTTGAATAAAATCTCGAGGTCGAGATTTCTTTTAATGGGGTGAGGATGTAACACCCAGTAAAATCGTGTCCAATAGTATAGTGACACGTGTTGTATTTTTAAATATAGTCTGTTAAAGACCAAAAAGAACTGAAGGCATCAACATGCTCAAACTAAGCCTCTGAGTGACGGTCCATGTCAACATGCATAAATAACAGCCTCCGAGTGATTGATATGTCAACATGCTTAAATCATTAGCCTCTAAGTGACTGATATGTCAACATGCTTGAAATTTAGCCTTTGAGTAACTGATATGTCAACATGCCCAGCCTCTGGGTGACATCGGAATCAACATGCCTATAATAAGCTCTGAGTGAGCCTTTGTGAAGTCCTAACTCTCATACGTGCCAAATATTGGACAGGAGAGTTCAATTTTGTAAAATTGTGAAAGTTGGATGATGGAGGGATTAAAAGTGTCAACATGTTAATTTATACCTCTAAATGACCTTTTAATGAATCGAGAGCTCGACAATGTCCGGACATAATCCCGGGTATGCCAAATATTGGCTACGGTGGGCTAAAAGTGCCAAAAAGGTGTTTTAGGGAGGTTTAATGGGTTTTAAAAGTTAAAGGGCTAAAAGGTGCTCGCGGGGCGTCTCACGTCCCACCAGAGAACATCTACTGCAGAAAGTTTTGCTTGGCTCCCAAACAAAACTCTAAAACCATTAAAATCAAAACCATGGCTTCACAAACTGCTATGCCACGTTTTGGGACACTTGTAAGCTTCCTCTTACACCCCTAAACACCTGCCTTCACCTCCTTTGAGTTCTCCAACTATTAGTAGGTGCTTAAGTTCACCATTCCAACTTGCATATTTCTCATTCATACACTCTTCTCCCTCCTCTAGAAGTTCCTAGGTGAAAGGAGCATCCAACTTAGTTCTCTTGCATTCTAGCAAACTCTTGTAAGTGTTCCTTGCTCTTGCATTTTGATATATAGGCTTTTAAAGCAAAAAGTCAAGCGTTTTTTGGAAAATGCTTTGACTTTCGGTTAAGATCATTATGGTCTAGCCATGGCTAAGTGATTGTAATAAGGTAGGTGTTAATCCCTATAAAGGGCACCTCCTGAAGATCACGTTTACTAGACCAATTGACGGGTCAAAGTTACATACTAAAAAGTCAAACAGGCGATTTTTTGGAAAAATCATAAATTGATCTTATATATATTATGAAACCTGTTTTGACACTTAAACAAGTTGGGAATAATTATTAGAACATGTAAGAACATGTTCGGCTCGTCAATTTCAGTTCTAGGGTCGATTCGCAACCGAAAGTCGTGAAGTTTGACTTCTGCTTTGACTTTCGATTCTGACCCGATTTAGATTAGTTACATACTGACCAAAGGTTGCATTATGATCATCATATAAAGTAGCATAACCCTCTGATGTTATATTACATGATCATAATCAGAATCCAAGTTTATGCGCATGTTTCATAATTATGCCATTTTGACTAAGATGTCCTTTTTGCATAAAACAAGGTTTTAATGATAATAAACTCGAAAATAAGCTTCCTACTGATATAATAATATAAGTAGGATTATTTGGGATGTTAAACCAAGTTATAAACTGAGTTTTCAAGCAGGTCCTTAAACTATGTCGATAAATGGCGATTTTAGCCCTTGTGGCTCATAAAATAGTTTTAATTAAATCTTTTCAAGGTAAATCTTTTACCTATTGATATGTTATATTAAATAACATCTAAGACATTTTAATCTGACCTTAACAATTTTCGTAAAAATCGCATAAAGACATCATTTTACGACTTAAGTGCCGTTTCGGCGCATAGTATGGTTTTAAACCATATTATTGACCAAGACTTGTTACCTACTGATTTTAAAACTTATTTTAAACATATTTACAGTAGGTACATTTTATAAACTCAAAATCCCAAATAATTTATAAACTATGTGTAAAATGACCAAAACGTCAATTTGGTGCATAGTTTGGTCATAAAAGATAAATTACAGAAATAGTTGGTGTCCTACTAGTATTATATCATAAACAAAGTATTTTCCAGAATACTCATAATAATAAACTTAAATTTTATTATACTTCCTTTATACGGTATGAAATTACCAAAATGCCCTTATGAGGCATAATTTCGTTTTAAAACCTTAACGGGCATATAAGTTAATATCCTACTGATATTTTAACTTATTTAAGGTATAATGGCATATAGAACTTGTCCATGACTTACCCGGTTACCCGATATCGCTAATATACTCACGGTTACGTTTATGTAACTATTTTACAGAAATTAACCGAAACGGGTTTAACCTTGTCATTTAAGTCTCAAAATCTAGAATGTTAATAGTTTATCCATATTAAACAAGTCAAGGTACTTGTTGGGATTAAACTGCATTCTATCCAATCATCATTTAATCTAGCATCATACGTTTTGATCAACTACGCTAGTCGATCTAAGTCTATGACTTAATAAGACCGTCAGTATTTAATTGGTTAGTTTATGCCACAATCCAGACTAGAAACTTGCCAGTAAATGCTATATTTACTTAGTCCTTTTGTGTACAGCTGAGTTATAAAAAAATTAAAAGAAGACTAGCTCAGGTAAATACTCTCGACTTATTTCCCCTATACGGGCATGGGTTACGGTAAATTATTACCGCTTGGTCGGAAATGGGATCAATCTAACGCCGGTTCAGGGATAGTAAATCCGCATATTCTGTTTTATTCAGTTTTGTTTGATAATTCAAACATCAGGGGTTAACTACCGTGGCCTGGATATCCTCGGCTCATTACAATAGAAATGGCCACGACCTTAGCACGGGTGTAGGCATACACCCGATAGACGCTCAAGACGCTCAAACATGTAAATCTGTTAACAAGGTTAGACGGTCAATTAACCCAAGTTATAAAAGATTTTGTGTTGATACGCACTTAAAACATTTTGAATTGTTTTCAAAATAAGTCAGTTGGGTGTATTTACCAGCGAAAGCTGACGTATTTTCAAAAGACTAAACTGCATGTACAATACGAAAATAGGCCGGAGGTGCTCGGTAGTGATAGAGGATCTTGCAAATCCTAAATCTGCCCAAAGTCTGCTTTATAGTCTTTCCATGTACAATTTATGATCCGCCTGTGGATCTTCTATTACGAACCTGTATATTATTTTGTATTTTCGAACATTCGGTTTGTAATAGTAATTTTACTCCAATACTTCCGCTGTGCCGTGTTTAATTGACTATGATGATTATCAACTAACGTCACGATACTCCCCACCCAGGCCCACTGGCGTATGGATTTCGGGTTGGAAATCCGGGGTGTGACACTTCATCTTCTTGTTACTCTGGCCTTCTTCACCTCGAGTAATTTGGCACACCTCCTTGCGAACGTTTTGAAGTAAGTAGGTAAGCTTCCCACTTTTCAGCGCCTTCTCGATCTCCATGGGCAAGGAGATGCAGTTTTTGGTTGTATGCCTTGCATCCTTGTGGTAATCGCAAAATGGTTAGGGTCTTGGCCTTTTTTATTGGGCATCGGAAGTGGCTGTTTGAATTGGTGATCTTCGGTGCTGAGCACCTCCACCGGAGTCTTCGTCAGTGGCGTCCACTGACGACAACGATTATCCTCTTGATTGCTCTTTAGGTGCAATCTTATTTATGGTCGCGCGGGCGTCGACCGGTATGTAGGATGAATTTTGGTTGGACTCCCTCCAATTCTTCTTATTCTTCTTCGCAAGACTCCTACTCATGTCTTGCGGTCGATATTTGGGGAGGGGAAGTCTGCTGGAGCTTAGGTTGCACTCCGTCTGCGCGTATACCTTTGCTGCCGCCATTAGTTTCTCCCTACTTTTTGGGAGGCCAGTAGTCCCTGACAAGACTTTGATCATCTTGTCGCAGCGGACAACATATTTTAATTGTGCGCGAATCAAGTCTTTGTGCATATGACAGCCTGGGATTTCCTTGTACCATTCTAACAAACTAAACTTTTGTGCGTTGCATTCTAAACCGCGTTTACTCAATTTTCGAGACGAAAATTCTTTCAACATGGGGATAATGTGACATCCCGACTTTTCAGGTATCTTAAACGTGCTACTTTATTGTTATTCATTCCTATGCTGATTTAATTCGGAGAATTAAATTACTCGCTCGCAATAACTACGCTGACTTTAGTATTTAGGGAATACACAATGTTTGGAAATTCTAACGGGTTGTATCTGAATTTCGTGCTACATGTTATTAGACGTTTATGAATAATTGTCGAGTCGTATTATGTGTAGTTATTTATCAGATTATAATGATCGGTTAGTAAATTCTATTTATAAGCCGAATCGAACCAAGCAGCCCAACCCGCCACCACACCCCCTTGCGAACCCAACCCAACCCGCCACCCCTCCCTTGCGGCCCAAGGACAAGCCCAAACCGCCCCCTTGCCCCTTATGTATGCGTACATATGGATGCATGTTGCATTCTTGAAGTTTTGGCAAAACCCTAGAAGCTCCTTCCCTTGGTGAAACTCGACGGCAAGCAGCCCCCCTCCCTCTCGGTCGCTCAAGCATCCCACATCCCTCGGATCGATTTCAAGCTTGTCCCGGTTTGCTAATTTTCATCGTTTCAAGGTTAGGGTTTAATTGTATTACGATTCACACTAGGTTTTGTATAGTCTTGATCATGATTATGTGCTTGTATGATATTATTATGTAAAAGTGTTGTGGTGTATGATTAGTTCGGATGAATATGCAAATCTTTGCGGTTGTGATGATATGTTTGAGTATTAAAATCGTAGGCTGCGTTGTATCTATAAAGATCATGATATATACTTAGGGTTTGCATGAATATTGATATATTAGATGATATTTGACAAGTTAACCTACTGTTAATCGATACAATTAAGCGTCATGGCCGTTTACACATGTTTAAATGCGATAAAGTCGAAAACAGTAAGCTGATTGACATTTACAGCCAACTTCAGTTGGCTGTAACCTGATCATTATTTATCGAAAAGTGGAATTTCTGACGCCTAAAACGTGTATTTTTGAAAAATGCTTCAAATGGCGCTGGATTCATATTTTTCTGAGGTTGTTTGCTATTTTTAAATGGTCATTTAGTGCAGCAGCTGAAGCTGCATAAATTCTGCAGAATTTGCAGGTTTTTATCGAGTAGGATCTCATAGTCTGTATGGGGTTAGGTCACGAAATCTATACAGTAACTGGAGACGGGAGTTTCCGAAAATCTCCCACTGGAATTTTGTTAATCGGATGAACGGTGATTTTAAATGATTTTTTTCGTGGACTGCAGTCAGAAAGTGATGAATCTGACTGCAGCCTAGTATATAAATGTTTATAAATAATTGGTAAAGATTTAAGATTTGAAAATTTTACACAGAATTCTACAGTCTAATTGACATCTTTTATAAAAAAATTGGAATTTTTGTAACATTGGAACTATTTTATAAAAATTCTCGAAAACAGCCCAGTTATGAGTGTACAAGCTGAAACATGATAACTTGCGTTTGTGTGTATCTAAGTGTTGTATTAGTTATCCTGTGTTTATGACAAGTTGATTTGGTCGTTATTTTGTATGGTGATACTTTTCATGCATGATTATGGTTTCGAATTGGTTATTACGTGTGCCGTACTGTGTGTTAGTTATGCGTAGGGTTTTGTGTCAGTGTGTTCACACACTAACTTTGAATCGGTTGACATGTTAGGACGCGATTAGCGGTTCCATCATTTGCTTCTTTTGCGTTTATCTAACCGAGCAATTTAAGGTGAGTTCTCGGCTCTATTTTATCCGGTTTTTGAACAACCGGGGGAGAAACATGTATACGCTCTACAACTCTATCTTTTACGTTAGGCGAAATTAACGTCGTTAACTATTCGGTAACTAAGTTAATGTTAATGTATGTTATGGTCACTAAGTAGCTTTATCACGGAAGTCCTCAACCAACTCTTGGATCGTTAGTATTGGGTTAGATAGCGGGGAAATTATAGTAGTACTACTGGGCTCGACAAGCCCCACCCGAGCTAGTCGCGCTAGCCGACCGGGAATGGTCAACGGGTGATTAATTTGGCCTAACTTTCGCCATCGTCAGTCATAGACCTGGCAACACAGAGGCAACAACAGTCCGCTTCGATTGCGAACTCTTACGTGACGTAACTTTAGGCTCGCTACCTACATGTTAACATTGAACTTATTTACGAACCAACATTATTATTCCAGGTTAGGAATAATGGAACTAGGTCGTTATCCCGGGTTAGGGATAACGGGGAAAACAATCTTTTAAACCGAACTTGTGAACTTATAAAAAAACTGTGAACTCACTCTTCTTTAATGTTGCACTTGTTTCTTTGCATGTTTCTCAGGACGCTAGGAGCGCTAGGTGCACTCACTTGCATTTGATCAAGGCATTTTTATCGAGTCTTTATTAACGATTACTTTTGGGATTTTGGTTTTGGCGTTTATGTTGGCGCTCGTTACTTTGTTCTAATGCTTCCGCTAAACTTTGAAACCTTGAAATTTTGAAAATGACTATGCATGTTTACAATAAATGTTTTTAGAAAACGTTTAAATAAATCATATACAGTCGCTCGACATTGCTAGTGTCTGAGATTCTGGTTTGATCACACGCCTCACGGTAATACTCCGCAAGTGGAAATTGAGGGTGTGACAGATTGGTATCAGAGCCTCTAGCTATAGAGAACCAGGTTTGCATTTAAAGTAGACCTAAACTATAGCTGTTAAATGACATTAGACTTCGTTGGCACCGAACTGTGATATCTTGTTATGTGTTATACTACAATTGTTCTATGTGATATATATTATATATATATATATATATATATATATTGTGATATACGTAGCTCGTAACTAACTACACCAACCCAACAGGCTATGTCATCACCACCATCCGACAGATCTCGACAATTAAGGGCGCCAGGGAAGGCACCCATGGTCGAACACTCACCACCTCGTTGCGTGAAGACACACTCAGCTGCTAGGAAAAGACTCGCTCTAGGAGGGGAGTCGTCCTCCCGTCCAACCACCGCTTACCGGTCAAACCGGTCAACTCTTCAGGAGTGGGGACGATCTACTTAGAGTTATGCTAAAGAAACAACAGGAACAGCTGGAGAGAATGCAAGAGACTATCGAAGCACAGGGATGGCTGAATGTCAGCTGACTGGTAAAACTGAAGAGCTCGAGGAAGAGCAAGATGAGAATAAGAGAATTCAAAGCATTTTAGCTAAGGACCTTCGTGCTGAGCAGCTGAGGGCTGACTGGCTCGAAGACAGAGTTCTTGAGTCCAGTTGGAGGATTCCTGAACTGGAGCAGAACCAAGCACCACCTTTCCCAGTACCCGCACCAGCACTGGCCCCTCCAGCGCCGGTAGAAGACGAAGAGGAGGATCCAGAGGAAGACTCGGAGGATAATCCGAAGGAAGAACAGCCAGAACAGGACTCGGCTGTTGAAGCTGAAAATACTGAAGAAGAAGAAGACGACAGTGATAGCGACTTGGGAGATGGAGATATAGATGACTAACTCGTCTCGCCAATCTCCGTTTTATTTCCTTTAGTTTGTTTGTTTCCACTTATGTTTGAACTTGGAAATTTTATAATTAAACTGATATGTTTGGTTGGTATTTTGTGAGACATTACAATTTATTTAATCGAATGTTCCTTTTGATTGTTTAATTTGTTGGGTCGACATAAATTGTGTGATCATTGAAGTGTGGAATATGATAACTATATTGGATATATACTTATTGGTGTGTGTTTGTGTTGTCTTACCAAGATCTAAAATGGCAACCGGTCGTTGCGGAAATCTCAACATGTCAGCTGAAGAATTGGCCACTTTAATCCAACAACACGTGAATGCTGCTCTGGCAGGTGTTCCTAACCCACCAGCAGGTAACCATTATTAAATTTTCATGGGAAAATCTAATAGTTTGGCTAGTAGACTTTCTCGCTGACTACCTATCCTCTATCCTCAGGAGGGGGTCTTAACCCATACAAGAAGTTCCTAGATGCGAAACCGAGCAAGTTCACGGGAGTTGAAGGACCCATAGGACTGGTCCGTTGGGTCAAAAAGTCTGAATCGGTTTTCGAAATATGTAATTGCCTGGAAGCTAATAAGGTCAAGTATGTTGCCTCGACGTTGGAAGATGGGGCATTAACCTGGTGGAACGCACATGTCCAAACGCGTGGACTTGCTGCGGCGAACGTAATGACCTGGACCGAGTTCAAAGCTCTAATCAAGGAGGAATACTGTCCACGGGACAGAGTTCAGCAATTGGAACAAGCGTTATGGAACACAAGATGTCGGGTCAGAAATTGAAGCGTACACGACAAGACATCATGATCTGGTGTTCCTTTGTCCCGATTTGGCTAACACCATCGTTAAACGACTTGAGTTTTATCTTGGTGGTTTGGTCCCTGAGATCCAGGGCATGGTAATGTCTAGCAACCCTACGACGGAGCAACAAGCCACTAGGCTGGCACATAAACTCACCGATAAGGCGGTGGAGCAAAGGAAGTTGCCACCTAGGGGTACGACTGAAATTGTCCCTGACAACAAAAGGAAATTTGAAGACTCACCTGCTCGGCAGTCTTCATCAGCCCAGCCACAACAAGGAAACCAGAAGCGGTCCAACAACTTCAACAACAATCGGGGTCACGACAATCAGTCTGCGAACCACACCCAGAACTCGAGCGGCTATGCGGGTCGAAAGCCGCAATGCCATCGTTGTAACCTCCATCATCACGGCCCTTGCGTCGGAAATCGCTGCCAACAATGTGGCAAAGCAGGACACGCAGCAAAGGATTGTCTCGGGGAGATTATGTCATGACAGAATCAGAACCAGCACCAGGGTCAGCAACAGGGTAATAACCGGGGATGCTATCGGTGCGGTAGCACTGCCCATTTCAAGCGAGACTGTCCGCAACTTCGCAACAAATGGTGGGAATAACAACAACAACAATAACAACAATGGCAACAATGGAAATGGTGGCACAGGAGGTGCCAAAGGACGTGTATTCACGTTATGCCGTGGGGAGGCCAGAAAAACTCGAATGTGGTCACCGGTAAGTTTCCACTTAACGATCATTTTGCTACTTTACTTTTTGATACGGGTGCGGATAAGAGTTTTATATCTGAGTCTTTTAGGAAGAACCTAAATCTCACACCTAAACCCCTAAAGACCCCTTACGTCATAGAACTAGCCGATGGTAAATCTGTAGATGTGACTCACCTAGTGACCGGCTGTCAACATAAACTCGCGGGTCACACCTTTACCATTGATCTGATGACAACTACTCTGGGTAGTTTTGACGTGGTAGTCGGAATGGACTGGCTATCCGACGTCCGAGCTGAAGTTCTCTGTTTCGAGAAAGCTATCCTTATTCCGCTCTCTAACGACGAAGTCTTGATGGTGCAAGGCGAGAAGGCAGGCGTTGTCACGAACATAATCTCTTACATGCAAGCCCAGAAGTATCTTCGGAAGAAGAACTCTTTTGCTTTGCTCGCACTGGTCACCGAGCAGTCTAAGGACAAGAAGCGGATTGAAGATAGCCCCATCCTCCGTGACTTTCCCGATGTGTTTCCAGAGGAGTTACCCGGTCTTCCACCACATGGACAAGTAGAGTTTGAAATTGAATTGGCGAGCCATGCGACTCCTATCGCCAAGGCCCCGTACCGCTTAGCTCCAGCAGAGCTGCAAGAGCTATCTACCCAAAATCAGGAATTGTTGGAAAAAGGATTTATCCGACCCAGTACTTCACCATGGGGAGCTCCGGTCCTTTTTGTCAAGAAGAAGGACGGGACCTTCCGCATGTGCATCGACTACAGGGAACTCAATAAGGTTACCGTCAAGAACCAATACCCATTATCTCGCATCGACGATCTTTTTGACCAGCTTCAAGGGTCAAGCTACTACTCCAAGATTGATCTACGGTCCGGTTATCACCAGCTACGCGTCAAGGAGGAGGATATCTCCAAGATGGCATTTCGCACTCGGTATGGCCATTACGAGTTCTTGGTCATGCCCTTCGGTCTCACCAATGCACCCGCGGTGTTCATGGACCTCATAAACCGCGTGTGTAAGCCGTATCTCGACAAGTTTGTCATCGTGTTCATTGATGATATACTCATCTACTCTAAGGGTGAAGAAGAACATGCTGAGCATCTGGGGTTATTGCTGGAACTACTTCAACAGGAGAAACTATATGCCAAGTTTTTGAAGTGTGATTTCTGGATTCGGGAAGTTCAGTTCCTCGGGCATATCGTGAATGAAAAGGGTATACACGTTGATCCCGCCAAGATCGATGCTAACAAGAACTGGGAAGCACCCAGGATACCGACAGAGATCCGCCAATTTTTGGCTTTGGCTGGTTACTACAGACGTTTCATCGAGGGATTTTCCAAGATCGCACAACCGCTTACCACTCTCACCCAGAAGGGCACCAAGTATGCTTGGGGTGACAAACAGGAAGCAGCATTTCAATTACTGAAGCAGAAGCTTTGCAGTGCGCCCATTTTGTCCTTGCCAGAGGGGACGGATGATTTTGTGGTATATTGTGACGCTTCCATTCAGGGATTGAGATGTATGCTCATGCAACGTGATAAGGTCATCGCGTATGCATCCCGACAGTTGAAGGTCCACGAGAAGAACTACACGACACATGACTTGGAATTGGGAGCAATTGTGTTTGCACTTAAGATTTGGAGCGTCGCTGGGTCGAACTCCTGAACGATTATGAATGTGCCATTCAATATCACCCGAGTAAAGCTAACGTGGTAGTTGATGCCCTCAGTCGGAAGGAGCACTTGAAACCTCGTCGGGTACGAGCACTACAGTTCACAATTCATTCTGGGTTACCCGAACAGATACGCGACGCGCAGCTAGAAGCAGTTAAGGAAGAGAACATCAAGGCCGAATCTGTGGGAATGATGGAACGTGATTGGGAAGTGAAACCCAATGGTACCCGGTATTTCATGAATCGTATATGGGTACCTCTCTACTGAAACCTCAAGAAGCTAGTTATGGACGAAGCTCACAAATCCCGATACTCTGTCCATCCTGGTTCGGATAAGATGTATCAAGACCTTAAAGCCACGTACTGGTGGCCCAACATGAAAGCGGATATAGCCACCTACGTGAGCAAGTGTTTGACTTGTGCGAAAGTCAAGGTGGAATACCAGAAGCCATCAGGGCTACTTCAACAACCTGAGATCCCTGTGTGGAAATGGGATCAGATCTCGATGGACTTTATCACTAAACTCCCGCGAACTCTGGGTGGTTGCGATACCATATGGGTGATCGTGGATCGTCTAACTAAGTCTGCACATTTCCTAGCGACCAAAGAAACAGATAAGATGGATAAGTTGACTCGCATCTACATTAAGGAAGTAGTTTCTCGGCACGGGGTGCCAACGTCCATCATTTCAGACAGAGATGCTCGTTTCACGTCCAACTTTTGACAGTGACTTCAGAAAGCGTTGGGTACACGCTTAGATATGAGCACAGCTTACCACCTTAGACGGATGGTCAAAGTGAAAGGACCATTCAGACCTTGGAGGACATGCTTAGGGCATGCGTGGTAGACTTCGGGAACAGTTGGGAAATCCATCTGCCTTTAGTGGAATTCTCGTATAACAAAAGTTACCATACGAGTATTCAGGCAGCACCGTTGGAAGCACTGTACGATCGCAAATGTAGATCATCGGTCTGTTGGGCAGAAGTCGGTGACAGTCAACTCACAGGTCCTGAGTTGATACTTGAGGCTACTTAAAAGATTGTGCAAATCAGAAACCGCATGGCAGCGGCACGGGATCGACAGAAAAGTTACGCTGATCAACGACGCAAACCGCTTGAATTTCAAGTAGGTGACCGCGTCCTACTGAAAGTGTCACCCTGGAAGGGTGTAATTCGTTTTGGGAAACGATGCAAACTAAATCCACGGTACGTAGGCCCGTTTGTGATTTCGAAACGTATCGGGCCCGTAGCTTATCAGTTAGACCTTCCTGCTGAATTCAGTGGAGTTCACAACGTTTTTCACGTGTCGAATCTGAAGAAGTGTCTATCAGATGAGACCCTAGTCATTCCATTGGATGAGATTCAAGTGGATGAGCAACTGCATTTTGTGGAATAACCTATCGAGATCATGGACCGTGAGACCAAGACTCGGAGGCCCAGCAAGATACCGATCGTCAAGGTTCGTTGGAACTCTAAGCGTGGACCGGAGTTTACGTAGGAAAGAGAGGACTAAATGAAAAGCAAATATCCACACCTTTTTGCAGCTGAGCAGCAATCTGATGTTACCGCCAACTGAATTTCGGGACGAAATTATTTCAACATGGGGATGATATGACAGCCTGGGATTTCCTTGTACCATTCTAACAAACTGAACTTTTGTGCGTTGCATTCTAAACCGTGTTTACTCAATTTTCGGGACAAAAATTCTTTCAACATGGGGATAATGTGACATCCCGGCTTTTCAGGTATCTTAAACGCGCTACTTTATTGTTATTCATTCCTATGCTGATTTAATTCGGAGAATTAAATTATGCGCTCGCAATAACTACGCTGACTTTAGTATTTAGGGAATACACAATGTTTGGAAATTCTAACGGGTTGTATCTGAATTTCGTGCTACATGTTATTAGACGTTTATGAGTAATTGTCGAGTCGTATTATGTGTAGTTATTTATCAGATTATAATGATCGGTTAGTAAATTCTATTTATAAGCGAACCGAACCAAGCCTGTGAAACGTTTCGACTTCGTGACAAAGCAAACCCAACCCGCCACCCACACCCCCTGGGGAACCCAACCCAGCCCGCCACCCCTCCCTTGCGGCCAAAGGGCAAGCCCAAACCGCCCCCTTGCCCCTTATGTATGCGTACGTATGGATGCATGTTGCATTCTTGAAGTTTTGGCAAAACCCTAGAACCTCCTTCCCTTGGTGAAACTCGACGGCAAGCAGCCCCCCCTCCCTCTCGGTCGCGCAAGCATCACACATCCCTCGGATCGATTCCAAGCTTGTCCCGGTTCGCTAATTATCATCGTTTCAAAGTTAGGGTATAATTGTATTACGATTCACACTAGGTTTTGTGTAGTCTTGATCATGATTATGTGCTTGTATGATATTATTATGAAAAGTGTTGTGGTGTATGATTAGTTCGGATGAATATGCGAATCTTTGCGGTTGTGATGATATGTTTGAGTATTAAAATCGTAGGCTGCGTTTTATCTATAGAGATCATGATATATACTTAGGGTTTGCATGAATATTGATATATTAGATGATATTTGACAAGTTAACCTGCTGTTAATCGATACAATTAAGCGTCATGGCCGTTTACACATGTTCTAATGCGATAAAGTAGAAAACAGTAAGCTGATTGACATTTACAGCCAACTTCAGTTGGCTGTAACCTGATCATTATTTATTGAAAAGTGGATTTTCTGAAGCCTAAAATGTGTATTTTTGAAAAACGCTTCAAATGGCGCCAGATTCATATTTTTCTGAGGTCGTTTGCTATTTTTAAATGGTCATTTAGTGCATCAGCTGAAGCTGCGTAAATTCTGCAGAATTTGCAGGTTGTTTATCGAGTTGGATCTCATAGTCTGTATAGGGTTAGGTCACGACATCTGTACAGTAACTGGATACGGGTGTTTCCGAAAATCTCCCACTGGAATTTCGTTAATCAGATGAACGATGATTTTTAAATGATTTTTCTCGTGGACTGCAGTCAGAAAGCGACGAATCTGACTGCAGCCTAGTATATAAATGTTTATAAATAATTGGTAAAGATTTAGGATTTTAAAATTTTTCACAGAATTCTATAGTTTAATTGACACCTTCTGTAAAAAAATTGGAATGATGGAACTATTTTATAAAAATTCTCGAAAACAGCCTAGTTATGAGTGTACAAGCTGAAACATGATAACTTGCGTTTGTGTGTATCTAAGTGTTGTATGAGTTATCCTGTGTTTATGACAAGTTGACTTTGTCGTTATTTTGTATGGTGATACTTTGCATGCATGATTATAGTTACGAATTGGTTATTACGTGTGCCGTACTGTGTGTTAGTTATGCGTAGGGTTTTGTGTCAGTGTGTTCACACACTAACTTTGAATCGGTTGACATGTTAGGACGCGATTAGCGGTTCCATCATTTGCTTCTTTTGCGTTTATCTAACCGAGAAATTTAAGTTGTGTTCACGGCCCCTATTTTATACGGTTTTTGAACAACAGGGGGAGAAACATGTATACGCTCTACAACTCTATCTTTTACGTTAGGCGAAATTAACGTCGTTAACTATTCGGTAACTAAGTTAATGTTAATGTATGTTATGGTCACTAAGTAGCTTTATCACGGAAGTCCTCAACCAACTCTTGGATCGTTAGTATTGGGTTAGATAGCGGGGAAATTATAGTAGTACTACTGGGCCCGACAAGCCCCACCCGAGGTAGTCGCGCTAGCCGACCGGGAATGGTCAACGGGTGATTAATTTGGCCTAACTTTCACCATGGTCAGTGATAGACCTGGCAACATAGAGGCAACAACAGTCAGCTTCGATCGCGAACTCTTACGTGACGTAACTTTAGGCTCGCTACCTACATGTTAACATTGAACTTATTTACAAACCAACATTATTATTCAAGGTTAGGAATCATGGAACTAGGTCGTTATCCCGGGTTAGGGATAACGGGGGAAAACAATCTTTTAAACCGAACTTGTGAACTTATAAAAAAACTGTGAACTCACTCTTCTTTAATGTTGACACTTGTTTCTTTGCATGTTTCTTAGACGCTAGAGCGCTAGGTGCACTCACTTGCATTTGATCAAGGCATTTTTATCGAGTCTTTATTAACGATTACTTTTGGGATTTTGGTTTTGGCGTTTGCGCTCGTTACTTTATTCTAATGCTTCCGCTAAACTTTGAAACCTTGAAATTTTGAAAATGACTATGCATGTTTACAATAAATGATTTTGGAAAACGTTTAAATAAATCATATAGAGTCGTTCGACATTGCTAGTGTCTAAGATTTTGGTTTGATCACATGCCTCGCGGTAATACTCCGCAAGTGGAAATTGAGGGTGTGATAGTGCACGTCTCCAATCTTCAACACCTCTTTATTGTATCAGGTGATGAAATCCTTGAGACTCTCATCACCCCGCTTCCATATTTTCATGACGTCAGAGGAATCTCTGACGTACCGCCGTTGTTGGCTGAAATGCGTCAGGAACTTGTCTTTGAGGTCTCTCCATGACATGAGCTTACCCACAGGTAAGTTGTCATACCATAGGCGTGCAGCGCCTGTAAGTGACACCACATGGGCAACATCGAGCCTCCGATTAGACCTGCGTCTGTGAACAGGTGAAGGTGGCCATTTGGGTCTGTCAACCCATTGTACTTTCCCATGTTGGAGGGAAATTTCGCACGCTCCAGTGGTGCGAGCGCGATCTCCTTGATGAACTTTGAGTGTTCGGCTGCTTCAGCCGGCCTGTAGATCAGGTTATAATTGTACTCCGCCTCCGGGTTGTATACAGATCATGGCGCAGATTTGTAAGCAACATAATCTTTGGGTAGCCGGTGAAACACACTGGCGATATCACCCTCGCCATATGTTCTATCCTCCTCACGCTGGGTGTCCCGCCCCTCTAGAGGACGGGGGCCCAGCCGTGAGTGGATGGACGCTCGCCTATGAGTGTGAGACTCATGTTTAGGCAGCGATTAAGAGTACTCCGTCTCCCTGGTACGGAGGTGTGATGGGACACTCGCTCCGGCCGACGAGTCATAACTGAGTTTTCGTGGTGAAGGCGAAGCATGCACATGAGTAGTTGGTGGCTACGCCGACGCAGCAGTTGCATTTGTTTGTGCACAGAGTTGCGCGTATACAGCATTCACGTCCACTTGAGATTTGATGTACCAAGACATCGGAGTCTCACCCGGGGATAAGACCGATGTGATTGGTACGCAGGGTCTCCATTTGAACTTCGGGAGTTACTAGGATGTTCACATGACCATATTCGTGATGAAAACCAACATTTCTAGAAGAACTTTCTTTCACTTGTCCGTCGGGTCGACGGGCATGAACTGGGTTCTTGCCCTCAGCCCGAGGACCTCGTGGTGTGTTTGATGGAAAATCAGCCATTTGGAAGTGAGGTTTGAGAAAAAAACAGAACGAGAAGACTGATGCAAGAGTGAGTAACAAGCGGATGGTGCCAATTAAGAAACACCGGTTTAACAAGAAAAATATCCTTGGATATCTTTGTTACAACTTAATGTCTCTGCTTGAAAGGGTGTCTCTTATCTACTCTTCTGGTGATCTCACTTCAAACTCTCTTCAAAACTAACAACACCGTTAGCCTCATCACGGGAGAAAGGGGGAGGGTTTTCTCCGTGACCACACTCCGGTGTGAGAATAAGTATTTGGGATTGCAAGGTAATAAGCAATTAGCAAGTAATTAATAAGTATGCTTGTATCTGAGTGTAGATGATTGTAAGTTAACGTGTTTTACCTCGTGGTATGATCCTTATTTTATAGTCGAAGATAGGTGTGTAGGAGATGGGCTGATGGGCCTTGGGCCCGGCTCGGAAGACAAGGGATATCCGTTTGGTCTCCTCTGCATCAATCATTAAAGATCTCTGGCGGGAGGTGCACTTTGTCGGGTGTTGAATGGAGCCACGTGTCATGGCAGTTGTACCTAGTGTCAGACCTGTCAACAGCCGAAAGTCGAGAATGTGTGACAGTCGCTGACGTGAATTTGGTTGGTGTACAGTCTGTCCTCTGCATTACTGTGCATGCTACGCAGTCTAACACAACATGTCGAGCGGCTATTGGGTCACAGCTCTGCCACTTTGTACCCTTGTATTGGTCAATGCATCTTTGCGCTTCTCGCTTCCGCGTGGCTTTATCAGTGCTTTCTTGCTAGCGCAGAGTTGCAGGGATTAAGTCCTTAGCTCTCAAGACTATGAGTTGCTCTCATGTTGGTCTTGGCCTTGTGCAAGGTTTTAAGACTTAGCGGCTAGAGGGTTGTTTGATTCGCACAGGGTCAAGGGACCTGCGCTTCTAGGTCTAACTTGCCGTTACGCCAAGTACGCAAGGTTTGTTGTGCACCTGCTAGTATTAAAGTTGTAGCACCTTTGCGTGTTGCGTGCAAGGTTTGTCTTATAGCACAGGGTCAAGGGACCTACGCTTCCAAATCTAACTTACCGTTGCGTAGAATGCACAAGGTTCGTTGTGTGACCTACTAGTTTCAAGAATGGCGCACCATTGTTCATTATGAGGGTATGGTCCCTTGCGCAGGCGCAGAGTTTTTGGGACCATACCCCTCCATGTTTACTAGTGCCTTGGAGATGGTGTTGGAAGAAAGGGAGGAGTTGATGGATCTGAAACAATATGGGAACCTTATTTTCCCAATTCTTGAACGAACGCATTTTTATTTTGTTTGCTTTGAGTTGAAAAATCTGCCAATAACTTACATAGATAATATGCATCCTTGTGAAAGTCCGGTAAAGTCTATGACAGTGATGATTTTTTCTTGAAGTCAACGCCGATGAAAGTGGTGGGTGATGTAGTTATTTTTTTATGCAGAAAGATGTAGTTGCAAAATACCTAAAGCGTGTTCATCATCCACAATGCTATAAGATTGAAGATCGCGATCCTGTTCGTTTGGAGATTGGTTAGGCAACTATTGGAAACTATGAAGACTGTGGAATATACGCGATGCGACACATGGAAATCTGGATGGGAATCATTGAAGATCGCTGGGACGTTGGGTTTCCAACTGAAATGACTAAAGCAAAGACCAAAATAGCACAACTTGGGAAGATGTTTGTTGTGAAGTTGATAACATTAGAGGTGAACATACATTGTGTACATATTCTAGAAGAAGCCTATCATTATGTCGGCATCAACAAAAAGAAGTAGATCACAAAGTCTGCCGATGGCTTTTAATTTGTCTAGTTATTTTCCTTATGTCTTAACAGTATCGTACTTTTAGTTTAGCTGGTGTAGGTGAACAAACTACTTAATACGCTTTGTTTCGCTGGGTTTATGTTGAACTATGGTATTCGAGATAGCATTAACCGTATCCAATGTTCCTTTGCTTTAAATATTCATTGGTTGTACGTCACACTGATGTTCGTTCAGCATGTTATAAAAATACTATAGATCATTGACATCCTGATTTATATGAACCTTATTCTATACACGTGTGGGCAACGCAATTTCATATGTACCTCTAATATTGTGAAAACCAAATACACATGTGTTATTCTTAAAATGATAACCTACTGGAATAATAGTAGATGCAAATGCACATGTGTAACTCAAAACATTGCATCCTACTCGACTACTAGTTAATGTAACCTATATGCCATATTGCGACTCAGTGGAGAATACGTGTACATTGTCCATGAACATCTATAGTTACCTAATAACCTTAAACTGCTGAACTAAATCTGTATATGTTATAACAAACACATATAGATACCCTTTTGTTCCACATGAATCTAATAGTAGATGAAAATGGGTTTTCAAATAGACTCACGCGTGCTGCATCATTGATAAACTTAAAACCGGGATGACACAAAATATACAATACTGACTTCTCTATTAATTTGTACCTTTTTTAAAACATTTTAACAAGGCATTTTCAAATGTAGCTACTGCTGGTATTACGTACAACACATACACATACACAGGTGCAACTCTAAAATTCTAACCTACTGGAATGCGAATACACATGACTAGCGACCAGCTATACTCTTATAACCTACTCGACTACTTGTAAATGTAACATGTATCACATATCGCGAGTCAATAGAGGCCACGTGAAGATTGTCAATAAACAATCAGGTATAATGGATAAACTTAAAAACCCATAGACTCTAGTTAATATGTTATACCAAAAACATATAGCACCGCCATAAAAACTTGTAAATGAAATTACGATAAAAAAGAGTTTAAACTAACATCAACCATGCTTTTTAAAAAAAAAACATACAACAACTAAAGGGGAACATGAAAAAAAACTGAATGTTGTTACACTTTACATAACCTATTCTTCACTTCCAAAATCATTGGACCCAGATTCTTCGGTTTCGGATTCTTCATATACGTCGTCTTCTTCGTCGGTTGATGAATCATCCTTAATCGGGTCATCCTTTTAAGCGGACAATTCCTCTTATCATGATCCCTAACTCGTTTATTGCAAAAACTGCATTTCCTTATCGGTTTTTTAATCTTCTTAGTTGCTTTCTCTCCCGGTCTAATTGTTCTTTTATGCTTACCACATCCTTTGTTGCTTATTTTTCGCAGTGTCATTCAAGAAACCTCAGCTAGTTGTTTATGTGCAATAATTTCCTCTATCACAACACCCTTTTTATTGATTGTAGGTCGTATGGTATCTCGTTGAAAAACACATCTTTAATTGCTTGTATCCAGTCATTTATCTCTTGTAGTTTCTCAATATTGCCCCGCACTCTATCTCTACACATGTTCTGTTATCGCAAATCTCACGCCACAACACACCGCTCCTATTTTTTTCATCGCATAACCTATTCTCCATGTTGTGTACGCTTGATGGGATAACATCTTTATGCCATCTTGGATGTATATATCTAGTTGGGATCTGATGAACATTATGATGCTTGGATACACAAAACACGTGTCGGCAAAGATATCCGACACGGGTAAAACCCATGTATACGCATGATGCTGTAAGATCGCTTTTGATAATAGTAACCTACAATATTAAGAAAGTCATTAAAAATGATCAATAAAACAAAAGTTGTTAAGTTTGTAAGAACTGTAGATGCTGATAGTATAACTAACCCTAAACTCATTCACAATTTCTGTCGTGTAATCTTGATGAGCAACAAGATACGTATTAAGTCCATTAATCATTCCTCTTTCGGCAATGTAACATAAGGTGTTAGACTTGTCAATCTCCTTTAAACATATGATTAGCACTTTCACATCTAGAGGTGGTCTTCATAAGGTGACACATAGGCATATCACGAAAATAGCATGCAATCCAATGTTCCCTTATAGCGTACATTTCATTCATCCATGCATGACCTTCCAAATCATAATCAGTTATCAGTAAGTTCCATCTCTTTTCAAACCTGTGCGATTCTATGTAAACATTCCACACCAGTTTGTGACCTTTATCTTTAACTTTGCATTCTTTTCATCATTGCCCTTTATCTACACATAGGATAAAGTATGAGTCATTATGTTAGTTTCGTATTACAAAGACTCGTCGTTCTGATTACATAACTGTACATATGTGTATAACAGTACCTCATAGTTTTTTAGACATATAAATGACACCTATGTTACCTAAACGCAAATACATATTTGAAATCTAGTTAACATACATTAGCTGGCATTTTATTGGTGATATGACATAAACATAGTCTATGTACGAACTTATCAAATACATTGTTCATGGATTGTTTCATGGCGCAATCTTGATCGCTTAAAATCATAAGTGGTTGTTTTCTATCGTGAGCTTTAAGAAACTTTTGTAACAACCATGAGTATGATTCAATAGTTTCATTGTGGATCAGTTTACTCCGAAAATTGTGCACTTTTTATGATGATCAACCCGTTAAAGGGGAAAAATATCATATCGTACCTACAAAGATCATGAATAATTATATATTTTTGTTTTAAACATAAAGAAAGTACAATCTAAATAAGGAAAATACTATATAAACGTTACAAGTTTGTGTGCTACGTTGCATCAAATGCCACCACATTGCCAAAAGATTGATAATTTGTTTTTGAAACACCATCACACCAAAACATCAACTGAAGTTCCTTTTTCATGATATGTGTTTTGAATGTATAATTTTCCTTGTTTTCTGCACCACTGAATTTGTCGACGACCGTTTGTGCATCTCTGTCACCAATGAATTCCCGGATATCTCTCCTAAAGTTCTAAAACTCCATGGTCGTTCCATGAACATTTTGGTGACCTGCCTTCATAACAACATATTTGTTATGCGCTTTAGTCATGCCAATGTTAGCGTTGCGATAATTAGCAATAAACTGTTTAAGGGCAAAGTCTAGCTTTCTCTTCTTGTGTGATAAATCTAAGTTATCTGATGATGTAATGCCATGTTTATGTTGCTCCATGAAGTCATAAACCACGTAATCTGTAGATTTTTTGACTCGTATATTTTTCCACATGCTTTACAGTCTATAGCTTTTATAATGCGGTGTTGTGTAGGTGAATTAGTATTAGCCACATTCTAGGCTTTAGGCTTATTAGCTCTAGAACACAAAATATATTGGAGTTTGATTATTCCTTTAGCTTTATCCTTCTTTGACGTACACAAACAGGTTGAAAATCCAGCCCTCTCTCACTACTGCTCATACATAACAACTGCTTCATCTATAGTCCTGAATCTGACTCCTTTATACGGTTTAAAATCAGGAGGTACATTGGGAGTCCAATACCTTTTGCCACTAGGACTTTGATACATATTGCTAGCAACTGACCATATAAATTAATAAAAGGAATTAACGTAAAAAATATAGATAATATACAGGCAAAATTCACCTTGGTTTACAAATGCTTATTTTCTAACATACAAACTCTAACACAATGGAGAAATTAAATACCAACTTTAGAATATGTATAGGTGTATTGGGACATAACTCATGAATTAACATAACCTACTAACATTGAAAAACAACAAAGAACGTTGAAAACACATATAACCAAAACAACCAAAGAATGCATATCCGTAATATGTATCACCAACAAAAAACATCTCAAAAATCAAAATTGACTATACACACACCAATTCAGTCATTAACCAAGCACTATTATCATTGACAAATCACACACTACATAGGTAACCAACAATACCTCTCAGCAAATGCGTGCAGTAACAGCTAATATACATGTGTGTATTTGACAACAAAATAACATTCGATATATCAGCTTAGCTTATACGATACATCAAAACCTACAAACATAATGTCGCATTCACCATAACAAAAACTAAACAAAACATCATACAGCTATGTATTCTTGTAACAATAAAACTGGATAGAAACTTATATACACAGATCTTTTAAAATTATACCTTGACGATCAATGGAAGCAACATACACATGATCCTCTCCTAGTCGTTCGGGGCTATGAGGAATTAACAAATCGGCTAAAACAACAGGCTAACCATTCGTGTTCATGTCTGTCATAATTTATAAATCCTTAGTAGAACAAAAAAGAGTGATACGACTTTGCTTATGGTATGAAAAACAATCTTGAAAAACAATCTGAAAAAATATGGAGGTGGTTTTTTTCGTTGATGAACTTGAATTGAATTTACGAACTGATGATGGTGGGTGGTTAATTTTATCTAATAACATAAATAATTATTAAAAATGAAAATCACAATTATTCCTATAAATGTTAAAAGGAAATCCTACCCTTATATTTTAGTTAAGAAGATCTATGGCCAGGATTTGTTTGTTTTGTTCATAAAAAGGGAAGTGTTCACAAATGAACCCAATCCTGTGTGGGATTCAAGATTGAACAATGTTGATTTTTGAACAAAAACGAACAGATCCTTGGCCGTCGGATGAGGAGATCATGATTTTAGGATTTAAATGATTTTTCTAATTAAAAATAACCAAAAACTAATTTAAAATAACTGCACAAGGGTGTTCTCAAAATCCATTGCAACCGCGAAAATACTAATCATCTGCGTAGAAATTTGAAACCCATAATAGTAGCCGTATCAGGTATAACTTCTAGCTTTTCAATATTCTCTCTCCTTGTAACCAAGAAAACAAGTCACTTCATCTTCATCGCTCTCTCTCCACTGGCGATTTCAACAAACGAGATTCATCTAGAAGAATCATATAATGAAGGTATCGTTATGCAGTGTATTAATCATGAAACGATTGTGTATAGTGCTTCTTTCTACACACAAATCCTCTCATTCCAAAATCTAGGGTTTAGTTTGGTATGTGTAATCAGTTAATTGGTAGTGTATTTCTTCCGATTAGTAGTGTATTATTCTTATTTGTTTGGATTTTTTCCGATTGTAAATATTAGGCCAATTTTATGTATTGTTATGCCCTAATGTCTCAAAATCATTTCCCTATAAAGTACGGTTTAGTTTGATGTGTATAATAAACCGATTAGATGTGTATTTGTTCAAACTTCATCATGTAACATTGTGATATGTTGTATATTTCTTCTGATTGTAAAAACTTGAGCGAATGATATGGATACCCTGTTCATCGGTGTACATCGGTACCTTAAATTCCGTTCAGTTTAAAGTTTGGGTTTAGTTGTTGAGAATGAAGAAAGGAGTATACGTGTAGTTGTGCCAGTATTTTAAAATCTTGTAGTTTGTATTTTTTGCTCAATCGATTTCATTGTTTATTAAAAAATGTTTTGTACTGAGGTTTTTAAAAATGGTGTAATCCGTTAACTCTCCAGATGTAATAATACACATATGTAAGAGACAAAATATACATGTGTATAAAAGTTGGACAAACTGATATGTACATATATATAGGCGATGCAATACATTGTGTTTTTTTTTTGCCATACTATTTTTTGTTAGTTTAACCTCTTTATGTCTAACACTTTCTGAGTTGGTTTTTATCGGTTTGTTTTAGGTGATTTAAAAGGATCAAAATGAGAACTAGTAATTGGTATTTGGTAAAAAATAAATTGCATATGGTTAAATGGTCTCATATTTCGTTAATTGAGGTTGTTATAAAAAATCGCTATTTTATATGTATAATAAAAACTTAAAAAAAAACTTGTGTTGTACATGTGCATTATATGCTTGAAATTTAGCTTTTCAGGTTAGTTTAGCTTTTAGGGTTAGGTTTTTTGAAGGTTTAGGATTAGGATTAGGTTTTTGGGTGTCTGGGGGGAGGGTTAGGTTTTTTGGGGGGTGTGGGTGGGGGGTTTAGGTTTTTTGAGGGGTGCGGGTGGGGGTTTTGGTTTAGGGTTTAGTTTTAGTTTTTTATTGGAGTAGGGTGGGGGTTTAGGTTTTTGGGGGCGTCGATGGGGGATGGGTTAAGTGGTATAGGCTTTTTCATATTAATGCACTGTGCAGTACAAGTATTTTTAAGTTTTTTTTATATATTATATATAGCGAATTTTATTAAAAAATTTCAAGAAAAAATTTGATTTGTTTTTTAGGCTTTTTTAGTTAGTTTTTTGGGTTTCTCATTTAAACAATACACATATAAATATATATACATATATATATATACATATATATATATGAGTGTGTGTACAAGGGAGGGTTCATTGGGAAACACGAAAAGAGTGGGGAACTTTGGAACACTCTTAAAAATTATACTTAACATGTGAAAAATTATTTTTTTCTATATTTTTTGGTGCTTTTTCTTATAAATACATGTACAAAGATTTTTAATAAAAAAATCCAAAACTAAAGTATAAAAAAAGGTTTAAAAAACAATTAAAAATATATCTTATAAAATTGACTTAACATGTAAAAATCAATTTGTTTAAAATATTTTCAGCGCATTTCCTTATAAAATTGGATAGAAACTATTCAAAATAAAAAAAACTAAATTTTGTATAAAAGAATTTCCTTTTTTTAACTATTTTTTTTATATTTTTAGCTTTTGAATTTTTTATGAAAAATGCATCTACAAGTATTTATAAGGAGAAGCGTCGAAAAAATTAAAAAAATGATTTTTAACATGTTAAGTTAAATTTTTACAGTGTTCCCTGATTTCCCACTTTTTTAGTGTTCTCTAATGAACTCACTATATATATATATATATATAGAAGAATGATCCGTTAGAACCACCCTTTATTGCGAGAACCAATGTGAACACAACAAAAATGTGACAATTGGCAAATAACCGGTAATTCCGTACAATTTAACACTAATTTTGCTTTATAATCTCACGCATATTTATCATAATTTAATTGCATAACTGAGTCATACGTCATTAGGACAAGTAAATATGATCCTAACATATACTGGTTTCTGTTACGACGCGAAACAAACCAAAACAATGCCCTAAAAGTGTTGGTAGAAAGTGTTTGGCGCACTAAATGCGGTGACACTAACTATGTCGGTAAACCCGCTAAGACGAATCAGAACAAGAAATAACGGCATGTTAATGCCATACCTGAGTCAATATGCAAATGAAAACACATATTTGAGAACAACCATTACAATAATACATAACAAGAATTCAAGATGAACGAGTACAAGGTCCATTGAGACCTAGGTGTTTAATGAAACCAATACGCATGTAGGTTACATACGTTGCAAACACAGATCGATAAACAGTACGACTTAACGGAACGCAAAAATTGTGAGTTCATGTCCCTCCTTTCAATTATTTCAAGTTTGGTTTTAAGCTATCGAGGGGAAATACATGTCATGTTAATACAGTATGTTAGCTATGGGTTAGTAGATAACAGATCACTGTGCGTAAGTAGGATGATAACAATAGTAACCATTAATCACTTAGTGACCAAGGTGCAAAAGAAGTAGATCTATTGAGTTTGAGACCTGCTCCACTCCTGGTTGGTATACCCTTCGGAGTGCTTTTGTGATCCCAATGATGTCAAAGTAGTCTCGGTTTGGTTACTTACTTATGGCACAAGTATGTCAGGGTGCTCGCGATACACTGATAGATCCTTAAATAACTCATTGATGCTAATAACATACTTAGATTTCAATAAAGGTTATCAAGGATGACATTTTGATATGAAAACATTAAACTACATGAACTCGCCAACTTTATGTTGACTTTTTAAAATTACATGTATTTCAGGACGCAGGACTTGAGCTGGTGATGGGATCCGGGTATGGGATTTGTCAAGACAGCGATGTACTACCTTTTGGAGGGTTTGCCTTTTATATCCCAACCTCGTTTGGGTATATAGAGGTCAAAGCCTCAACATGAATTTGTGATGAAAACAATATCTTATTTTGGAACAATGTGTTTTAAACTACGTTTGTAAGTGGTAATCTGAAACAGATAGCATGTGATTTCACTTTTGTAAGCTGTAAATGTGTAATGAAACTAGTAATGGCATGACATCGTTGTTATTTAATATTGTTTACTAAATTGGATGCAATGATTACCTAATAGTTACACACTTGCGCTTCCGCTACGACCGGGGTGTGACAGGTTAGTATCAGAGCTCCGATTGTAGTGAACCGGGGAAAAACTTTTACTAAAAGTTTGGTCTACAATCACCAGGGGCTCACGCATGAAAACAAAGTTTAAAACATGATAGAAATGTTATGGAATTATAACAAGATAACAAAAAAGTTTTCATTGTGTCTCGATAACACAAGGATCTATCACACGAGCTCAACTATAAGTAATGAGCAGAGTCAATACATGGTTAGTCAATAATGGATAGACATAAAACAGTAAGATTGCATGGAAAACAAAATAGAACAAGTCATGCATGAGAATTGGTGATTAATATAAAATATATCATAAAATACTAACATGTATATATATGCATTGTACGGATTATTTGCCAGGACTATGTCTTCCTCATCCAGCTATGAAGAAGACCCAGAGGAGTACGTATCCGATGATGGATATGACCCCGCTGCTGAGGCCCAACCCTTAGGGGATGGAGCCGAACACGGAGACTTTGAGGACTTTCAGCCACTTGCCCTGATCGATCCTATGGAGGTAGATGTACCCCCGGTAGACGATGTGTTGGCCGCCCACAGCCCCCGCATGATATTATCGTGTATGGCCATCCAGAGGGCGAGCACGCTATTGTATAGTTGGTCGTGCCTCTTGCTGTAGTCCCTCCAGTTATTGATCTAGACGACGATGACGATGATATACCCGTGTTCCACGTTGAGCACATGGAGGACGACCTTGGCGATGGCGAAGTCTTTGATGATATCACTATACTCGAGATTCCACCCCCTGATATCCCAGTTGTTGACACCTCGTCATCCATCGATGCTGCTCCGAGTGAGCATGAGGCAGATGATGCCTCATCTGCCGCCCCAGGCACACCTGTATCTATGTATTCACCCCCTGTGGCCTCACCGGCTCGCGCTAGTTCATTCCCAGCCAGTGTCCCGACCCTTGGACCCACTCACTATACTAGACCTGCCTGTTACAACTCATTGAGCGGCATTCCACGTGCCCTAGAGCAGCTGCCACCATATTTCTCTAAGAGGACCACGCATCACCCTATTTACAACCCATCTACAGCCGGACCCTCCCATATGGCAGGACCTTCTTTCTCTGATAGAGTACCCCCCATGTATGCCCCACATCCCACATCACCTCCAGCAGGCATGTTTACTCCGACACCTCCACCGGGCATGAGCCTTTTTGACCCTTATCATCCCTCACACTTCCCTCCAATTCCCGTGGAGGAGATAGTGACTTCACATGACCTACAGCTCTCTCTGATCTTCCGAAGGATCTGGGAGTTAGAGACTCAGTGTACTGCTCATGCCACTGCCAGAGCGACACCCCCACCACCGTCATCACCGATACCACCCCCATCGTCATACCCACCACCCTCACCACCACCACTACCCCTGTCACCACCACCGACCCCACCTTTTTACTGCCCATTCCACCACTCGTCATGCCCATTCGAGGATGAAGTGCAGGAGCTAGAGCAGTTTCAGACGGATGCTACTAGGCGCATTTCTAGCCTCGAGGAGGAGATGGCCTACCATCGTAGTTTGTTTCCACGATCACAATTTCCACCACCCCCTCCACCTAGTAGCATGTTTGTGAGTATCTTTTGGGGATCAGTTATAGTTTTGTTGTTTTGGCTCATGAAGACTCAGCCTTGAAGATCCCAGCTTTTGGAAGACAACTTATTGACGTGAAGAAGCAATGTAGGAAAAAATGTACTTTTGTAATGTAAAAACTTGTATTAAATAGGGTTGTGTACCCTAAGTCCTTTTTGGCTCTTCGCAAACAAATTCTAACAAGTTGTCATTGTATAAAAATGTATTTTCTTTATGTTACGGTGTATTTCTTTTATGTTATGGTTGATTATGTCATGTTGTGGTGATATTATGATTGATGCATTGCGCCGTGGTGATATTATGATTTATACCTTATGATGTGGCGACTATGTATGTGGTGAGCTATGTGTTTGATGAAGATGAGTGTGCGTACGGCATTTACATATATTCATTTATTTATTTATCATGTACCGATGTGCTATTGCATATATTTTAAAAAAATAGATATATATAAATAAATAAATAGTAATAATAACATGAAAGTATTATTAGACTAATTATGAGCGACATATTGTATTAGAAGACAATGCCGCGCCGCAGGAGAAGTTCAAATAATAACACCCTACCAACAACACAAGAGGAGCTGAATGAACGTATATCCCAAGCCATTGCACAGTACGAGGCTAACCGCTCTGAGCATAGTCGCGGTACCGGAGGTTCGACAGGAGTAAATCCCCCAACTCGTAATACACGGTTACACATAAAACCGCAATACACTCTCGTCCATCTTACTCGTGCAACTTACTCATGCTTAAATGGTGTATCCAATGATTTCAGGTTGCACATATAAGCAGTTTCTTGACTGCAAACCTCTAAACTTCAATGGTACCGGAGGCGCTGTAGCTTTCGTATGTTGGACTGAGAAGACCAATTCAGTCATCCGAATGAGTAAGTGCCCGGCTGAACTAAGAGTCACCTATGTTATTGGACTCTTTGTGGATGGAGCTCTATCATGGTGGAACCTTCAGGTTCAAACCAAGGGCGATGATGCTGCATACGCCCTGACCTGGGAGGAACTAAAGGAGATGATGAAGAAGAAGTATTGCTCAAGGTCCGAAATTCAAAAGTTGGAGACAGAATTTTGGAACCTGAATATGATTGGTTCAGACATTACTGGGTATACACAGTGATTCCATGATTTATCCAGAGTGGTGCCATATCTAGTGGAGCCTGAATTTAAACGTATTGAGATGTACATTTGAGGACTTGCCCCTGAGATTCTGAGTTCGGTTACCTCTTCAAAACCCATAGAGATTGGTGAAGCAATTGAACTAGCTGTCAGCCTTACTGAGGAGGCTGTACGTCAAGGAAGGTTGCCTAAGTATGAGGAGACCACTATTCCAACAAACGGAAATTTTCTCATTTCAAGAAAGGCTCTCGTGGTAACCACAACAGTAACAAGAGACAAGCCGCGAGAGAAGTCAAGGAAACCAAAGCATATGTTACGCACCGAAATGTCCCAAATGTTCTTTCCACCACCATGGGGAATGTCGAGGCCCCAAGTGTGGAAAATTTGGAAAACTTGGACATCGCACCGATGTGTGCTGAACCAATATTGGAGATCAAGGTTGCTTTGGATGCAGAGACAAAGGACATTTCAAGAAAGATTGTCCTAAAGCGAATCAAGCACGGGGAAGAGCATTTGTAATTGGAGCTAAGGATGCTCGCCAGGATCTAAATGTGGTCACCGGTACGTTCCCTATCAATGATCACTTTGCATCTATTCTTTCTGATACCGGGGTAGATTTCAGTTTTGTTTCTAAAGAGTTTAGAGATATACTTGGGGTAACGTCTAGTAAATTAAATGTTCCCTACTCGATTGAGCTAGCTAACGGGATATTAGTAGAGTCGAAAGAAATAATAAAGAAATGTACGTAGAATTGGGTGAACGAAAGTTTCATATAGATTTATTACCAATGCAACTGGGTAGTTTTGATGTTGTAATTGGGATGGATTGGCTATCAAATAGTCGAGCCGAGGTTATATGTCATGAGAAAATCATTCGCATCCCCTTATCCAACGGAGAACACTTGATAATTCACGATGAGAAGCATAACACCCCTCTAAGAATCATAAATTGCATGAAGGCGCAGAAATGTTTAAGGAAAGGATGCATCGCTTTTCTTGCCCACGTGGTGGATAAGAAGGCCGAGGAGCACACAATTAAAGACATACCAGTAGTGAGGGAATATCCTGAGGTCTTTCCAGAAGACTTGCCAGGGCTACCTCTACAGATACAAGTCGAATTCCGTATTGATTTAGTGCCAGGAGCTGCGCCTGTGGCAAAAGCTCCCTATCGACTAGCGCCCTCGGAGATGCAGGAATTATCTACGCAGTTGCAAGAGCTACTCGACAAAGGTTTCATAAGGCCGAGTTTCTCGCCTTGGGGATCTCCGGTGCTATTTTTGAAAAAGAAGGACGGAACCTTTCATATGTGCATTGATTACCGGGAGTTAAACAAGTTAACTAATAAGAACCGGTACCCATTACCAAGAATAGATGATCTATTCGATCAGTTGCAAGGGTCAAGTTTTTACTCGAAAATTGATTTAAGATCCGGGTATCATCAATTGAGAATCCAAGAGGAAAGCATTCCTAAGACAGCGTTTCGGACTCGTTACGGTCATTACGAGTTCCTTGTTATGCCCTTTGGCCTGATGAACGCCCACGCAGTATTCATGGATTTGATGAACCGAGTATGTAAGCCATACCTTGACAAGTTCGTGATCGTTTTCATAGATTACATACTGATATACTCACGCACCAAGAAAGAGCACGAACAACACCTAAGAACCATTTTGGAATTGCTGAAGAAGGAGCAATTATATACCAAATTCTCAAAATGCTGGATTCGCGAGGTACAATATCTCGGTCATGTGGTGAACGAGAACGGAATACATGTTGACCCTTCAAAGATCGAGGATATAAAGAATTGGTCCACGCTAAGAACCCCCATGGAAATACGACAATTCCTAGGATTAGCGGGATATTACATGAGTTTTATTGAGAACTTCTCCAAGGTTGCTCAGCCGCTAACATCGCTTACCCAGAAGGATCAAAAGTTTGATTGGGGTGAAAAGCAAGAATCGGCGTTCCAAGTATTGAAAGAGAAACTATGCAAAGCACCAATACTATCCCTCCTGGACGGTACCGATGACTTTGTGGTGTACTGTGATGCATCATATCAAGGCTTGGGTTGCGTGTTGATGCAAAGAGAAACAGTCATCGCGTACGCATCACGACAGTTAAAAGTTCATGAAAGGAATTATACCATGCATGACCTGGAGCTAGGTGTCGTGGTATTTGCCTTGAAGATCTGGCGTCATTATTTATATGGCACTAAGTGTACCATATTCACAGACAATAAAAGCCTTCAACATATATTTAACCAAAAGGAATTGAATATGCGCCAGCGGCGTTGGGTAGAACTGTTGAATGATTATGACTGTGAGATCAAGTATCACCCGGGCAAAGCAAATGTTGTAGTAGGTACTTTGAGTAGAAAAGAACGAATCAAAACATTACGGGTGCGAGCTTTAGAAATGACGATCCAGACAAACTTCACAACCCGAGTGCGTAAAGCAACAAGAAGCTTTAAAACCAGAAAACGTTCTAGCGGAATCATTAAAGGGAATGGAAAAACAATTGGAACCGAACAAGGATGGAACTCTATGTTTCATGGGAAGGATCTGGATTCCCTATTAAGGTGAGTTGCGAGACTTGGTGCTGGATGAAGCACACAAGTCCAGGTACTCGATACACCCAGGATTGGACAAAATGTACCAGGATCTGAGAGAATATTATTGGTGGCCGAATCTCAAAGGAGATATTGCGACCTATGTTGGGAAATGCCTAACTTGTGCAAAGGTCAAGGCTGAATACCAAAAGCCATCCGGGTTATTAAAACAACCGGAGATCCCGGTCTGGAAGTGGGAACATATATCAATGGATTTCATAACAAAATTACCCCGGACCTCTCGAGGTCATGACATGATCTGGGTTATCATTGATCGATTAACCAAATCAGCTCACTTCTTACCCATCCGCGAGAAAGAAAGTACGGAGAAACTAGCTGAACTGTACCTGAAGGAAATTGTGGCACGTCATCGTGTGCCAATCTCGATAATCTCTGATAGAGATGGTCGCTTTGTGTCACGGATCTGGCAATCATTTCAAAATTCGTTTGGTTCTCGCTTGGATTTAAGCACAACCTTTCACCCGCAGACCGATGGTCAAAGCGAGCGAACTATTCAAACATTAGAAGACATGCTTCGGGCCTGTGTGATGGATTTAGGTGGAAACCGGAAGACTCATTTACCATTGGTAGAGTTTTCCTACAATAACAGTTATCACACCAGTATCAAGTCCGCTCCATTCGAAGCACTATATGGACGAAAGTGCCGATCGCCATTATGTTGGGCGGAAGTCGGTGACAGACAACTCATTGGTCCCGAACTAGTACAGGAGACCACAGAAAAGATATTTAAGATACGTGAGTGTATCAAAGCGGCCTGAGATAGAAAAAGAGCTACGCGGATCGGAGACGCAAACCATTATCCTTCGAGGTGGGAGACAAAGTATTGTTAAAGGTCTCACCTTGGAAAGGCGTAGCTAGATTCGCGAAGCGTGGAAAGCTCAACCCGAGATATATCAGACCATTCGAAATTCTGGCAAAGATTGGTACAGTGGCTTACAAGTTAAAACTGCCAGAGGAACTCAATAACATACATGACACATTTCATGTGTCCAATCTGAAGAAAAGTCGGACTAATGACACAGTTATCATTCCAGCGGAGGAAATTCATGTTGATGACAAGTTACAATTCACCGAAGAACCAGTTGAAGTCATGGACTGGAAGGTCCAAAAGACAAGAAGAAGACAAATCAAACTGGTGAAGGTTCGCTGGGATTCGCGTCACGGTCCCGATTATATGTGGGAGCGTGAAGATCAAATCAAGTCAAAATACCCCTACCTGCTCGAGAAGACTCCTTCAATGGATGCCTCAAGCTGAATTTTAGGACGAAATTCTTTTTAACAGGGGGAGTATGTGACAATTGGCAAATAACCGGTAATTCCGTACAATTTAATCACTAATTTTGCTTTATAATCTCATGTATATTTATCATAATTTAATTGCATAACTGAGTCGTACGTCATTAGGACAAGTAAATCTGATCCTAACATATACTGGTTTCCGTTACGACGCGAAACAAACCAAAACAATGCCCTAAAAGTGTTGGTAGAAAGTGTTGGGCGCACTAATTGCGGTGACACTAACTATGTCGGTAAACCCGCTAAGACGAAACGATTGTGTATAGTGCTTCTTTCTACACACAAATCCTCTCGTTCCAAAATCTATGGTTTAGTTTGGTATGTGTAATCAGTTAATTGGTAGTGTATTTCTTCCGATTTGGTAGTGTATTATTCTTATTTGTCTGGATTTTACCGAGTGTAAATATTGGCCCAATGTTTATGTATTGTTATGCCCTAATGTCTCAAAATCATTTCCCTATAAAGTACCGTTTAGTTTGATGCCCTAATGTTTATGTATTGCCGTACTATTTTTGTTAGTTTAACCTCTTTATGTCTAACACTTTCTGAGTTGGTTTTTATCGGTTTGTTTTAGGTGATTTAAAAGGATCAAAATGAGAACTAGTAAGTGGTATTTGGTAAAAAATAAATTGCATATGGTTAAATGGTCTCATATTTCGTTAAATGAGGTCGTTATTTAAAATCGCTAATTTATATGTATAACAAAAAAACTTTAAAAAAAACTTGTGCTGTACATGTGCATTATATGCTTGAAATTTAGCTTTTGAGTTTAGTTTAGCTTTAGGGTTAGGTTATTTGAAGGTTTAGGATTAGGATTAGGTTTTTGGGTGTCTTGGGGGGTTAGGTTTTTTGGGGGTGCGGGTGGGGGGTTTTGGTTTAGGGTTTAGTTTTAGTTTTTTTTTGGTAGTAGGGGTGGGGGGTTTCGGTATTTGGGGGTGTCGATGGGGGATGGGTTAAGTGGTATAGGCTTTCTCGTAATAATGCATTGTGCAGCACAAGTATTTTTAAGTTTTTTATATATTATATATAGTGAATTTTATTAAAAAATTTAAAAAAAATTGATATATTATTTAGGTTTTTTTAGTTAGTTTTTTGGGTTTCTCATTTAAACTATTTTTCTCATCATCCATCGCAAACACAAACATAAATATATATATATACACACACAAAAGGGAGGGTTCATTGGGGAACACGAAAAAAGTGGGGAACCTGGGAACACTCTTAAAAATTATACTTAACATGTGAAAGATTATTATTTTTTATATTTTTGGGCGCTTTTTCTTATAAATACATTTACAAACATTTTTATTTAAAAAATCAAAAACTAAAGTATAAAAAAATGTTTAAAAAACAGTTAAAAATATATCTTATAAAATTGACTTAACACGTAAAAAATCAATTTGTTTAAAATATTTTTAGCGCCTTTCCTTATAAAATTGGATAGAAACTATTCAGTATAAAAAAAACTAAATTTTGTAAAAAACAATTTCCTTTATTTAACTGTTTTTTTTTTATTTTATGAAAAATGCATCTACAAGTATTTATAAGGAGAAGCGTCAAAAAAATTAAAAAAATGATTTTTAACATGTTAAGTTAAATTTTTTAGAGTGTTCCCTGATTCCCCACTTTTTAGTGTTCTCCAATGAACTCACTATATATATATATATATATATATATATATATATCTCACTAAGGAGAATGAAGAGAAGCTGGCAATTGCTGCATCAATGATCAAGAGCTTGAACGCCTTCCTGGCAGGCGATCTGACCCCTCCATCTATTCTGCCAACAGAAGTTGATCAAATCATGGAGGAAGACCTGGATGGGATCGATGTCTCCTGAAACTTAGCAATTGCTGGTTTTCAGGTCAATAAATTTCAGAAAAAATATGGAACCCAACCTCTGTCCAACCTGAAGACTGGGCTCACAAAGGACAAACTCAGGTGCTACCGATGTCATGAACCAGGCCATTTCGCTAGGGAATGCAAGAAGCCACCATCAGGGTATGTATCATCCAGGGTCGCCGACATACAGAGCAGTGACACACAGTTAGTTCCCGTCTCTCCTTCCAAGTCAACTACTAGTCCATCTGCAGCTCAGGCAGGAAGTCCACAGCACTTGTGGCCCAACAACATGAGGGATTCAACTGGGCAGATGCTGCAACTCAAATGGAAACCTTGAATCTATCCAAGAACAGCAACCACTGCATGATGGCGCAGACAACTGAGACACCCGATCTTTCGGAAACGGTAAATCGAATACTTTGTTCTGATAGTTGTCGTTTTAAATTATCCCAAATGCGCGCCCACAACTCAACTCTTGTAGCTGAGTATCAACAAGCTGCGTCACAGAACATCGCCCTTAAATATAAGAACAAGCTTCTTATGGAGAAGGTCGAAGCGCAGAAACAAGATGTGGCTCAGCTAAAGCTAGACTTGAACCAACAGCAATGTTGTGTCTATGACTACAAGCTAAAATTAGCTGAAAAGGACATAGAACTTCAAGCAACCTTAGCCAAGCTGAATTCCTTGACAGGGAAGCTTCATGAAAATGAAATAAATATTAAGAAATTTGAAACTTCCAGCAAATTAGTTAAGGACTTATGTGACCTCCAGCTTAATTATCAAAAGAATTTCACTAAGGGTCTTGGGTACAATAGGGCACCTCCACCATATGATCATAATTACACTAGAATGCCTGAAACTAAGGAAGAAATCATAAGTGCTGAAAAATGATGTATGGTAAACCGTCCTAAATCATGGACGCCCTATTATCCTAAGTTCTCCAAACTCACTTTGACTCAAGAAGGATGATGTGTTTGTGACAATTTGTGTGATGAGAAAATGAATTTAGCTGCAGGATCTACATCAACAGATGACTCGGCCTCATCAGCTTCAGCTGAGGACACCGAATGTTCATCTTCAGCTGAAGATGCCGAAAGTTCATCTGCAGCAGAGGATATCAAATGTTTACCTTCAGAGGCCGCATCTTTTGATTCATTTCATAGGAATGACAGTGTCAACGATGACCAACCAACTGTTTCTGTCAATGTTGATGGTGACATTATTCTAGAAGATTTGGGCGACTTAATACAAGGGACTGATTCGGAAATGAAAGCAGAGGAACACAAATCTAAATTTGATACAAATGCAACCTTTAAATCTGATAGTGAATCGAAATAAAAAAATTCTCTAAATTACGAGGTTTCATCATCATCTGCTAAAATTTCTGAACATGATGTTCCTGTTGAGTCACTCGTGTCCTCTACAGAATCTCTCTCAAAGTGTAATTTGAAGAATAAGCCGAAAAAGAAAAGAACACGTACATCTAAAAAGTAGAAAACCAAAGAAGCGTCTTCAAACAATGCAAAGGCAACCGCTGAGTCCTCTCGTCAAACTGAGGAATTAACTCAGCAGTCGCCCATTTCATCTGCTTTGAAACAATCTTCATGTTCAAAATCCTGTAATTCAAATAAAAAAGCTAACAAGTGTGCTGATGGTTGTGCGCAGGACACCGCCAAGCCAAAGACCGTGCAACAGCCGTCAGTAAACGCCAGCAAGAAATTGACCGACAAATTGCCCAGAATTTCCCAAGCTGAATGGACTGTTTTCTTCCAGAAGAGGCAGACCTGTTTCAACTGTGGATCTCCCGGGCACATTGCTCGAAACTGTCAAAGGATCTTTACCTCTTTTCATACTTTGAACTCCAGACATTAGAAGGCTATGCCTAATCGCCAATATAAGGCTTGATTTGTGGCTAAGTCTTCTGATCAAGATTGGAACTTGGCCAAGAAACAAAATGTTAACCCCTTAAGACCTTCGGTTTCCAAGAATCCCTCTAGCACTCCTAGGAATGTGCAGAGGTCTGATTCGGTGACCTGGAGGCCTAAGTCAGTGGCCAAAAATCAGTCTACTAACCCCTTGTCTAATAAATCAAAAGCATCATCAACCTCATCCTCAACTAACTTGATCTTTCGTGAGGTGACTTATGTTGATGCAAAAGGCAAACCCAGATCTTCTATCGCTTGGGTTCCCATTTCTAACTAAACCTGTTGAAATGTGCAGGAACAGCTCTGGCGCGCTCTTGTTTGCTTATGGTATATTGATAGCGGCTGTTCCAGGCACATGAGAGGAGACATCTCGCAATTGATTGACATTCAGGTTTTCGATGGCGGGTTCGTTTCCTTCGCAGGTGGAGAAACCGGGAAAATCATGATGAGAGCAACTGTTTGCAATGGCGCCCTAAGTTTTAAAAATGTCAACTATGTACCAGAATTGAAGCACAGTCTGTTAAGTGTGTCTCAACTCTGCGACAAGCATCTAGATGTTCTCTTCACAAAGAAAGGATGCTATGTGCTCAAACCAGGCTTAATCATTCCAGATGATTGGATTCTACTAAAAGCTGCAACAAAAGGAAACGCATACGTCATTGATATGAACCAGGCTCCTTCTAGCAAGCTCACATGCCTTTTTTCTTCGACAGCCGAACATGACGCCATGCTATGGCATTGCAGACTGGGTCACATAGACATGAAGAATTTAAATCGTCTTGCTAAAGGTGGTTTGGTTAGAGATCTACCAGTTCGTGACTTCATGCATATCGAAAATGTGAATCATGTGCTCGTGGAAAGCAACACCGTCAGCCGCAAAAAACCAAAGCCATACCCTCCACTTCTCAGGTCTTAGAACTGCTCCACATGGATCTCTTCGGTCCAACAGACATTCGCAGCATTGGAGGGAAGGCTTACTGTCTAGTTATTATTGATGACTACTCTCGATTCACCTGGGTTTTCTTTCATACACATAAAGTAAAACCTCAGAGATGGTCAAACAATTTGTCACATATGGAAAACAAGACAGATTTGAAGGTAAAGGCTATTCGGTGTGACAACGGGACAGAGTTTAAGAATCTTACCTTAAACTCTTTCTGCTCCTCCCAGGGAATTGACACATAGTTCAGTACAACCATAACCCCACAGCAAAACAGGGTTGCTGAACGTAAAAATCGCACACTCATCAAGGCGGCACGAACTATGCTTGTTGAATCCGAGCTACCTCTCATCTTCTAGGCTGAAGCAATCAACACTGCATGCTACATTCAGAATCATGCCCTGATCAACAAACGCTACATGAAGACTCCATACGAAGTGGTTGAAGGTCTCAAACCTTCGGTCAAGCATTTCCGCAAATTTGGATGTCCTTGTGTACTCCTGCTCATGGATGCTAAAGGAAAGTTCGAAGCACGCGGAGATCCTTGTATTTTCATTGGTTATTCTAAAAATACGACATACCGCGTTTATAACAAGATCAAGAAGATGGTGGTTGAAACCTACAATGTGGGTTGGCTGGAGGAAAATCCCAAGGGCAAATGCATTGGTCCTGATTGGTTGTATGACTATTCTACCTTATTTAATCATTTTGATGTGTCTTCTAATATGTATGTAGGAGATAGTTCGACATCTTTCCCTCCAACGGTGCCCATTCCTTCCGGCGATGACGCTGACGCTGCTGCACTAAATGACACACTAAAGCAGCTAAGTATAGATCCTCCTGGATTCAATGACACTGTCTCACCATCCTCCACAGCTTCAACATCTCACGCCCCATCCATCTCTTCGCCTATTCAGCCTAATCTTACTGAGGATGTCGTTTCTCCACCAGAGCCACCTACAGCAGATAAAGGACTTCCTCCTGATGTTTTGGGCTGCTCCTTGTTTCCCGAGCCTACTCGCCTCTATTGTGCGGTGGATTCTCTACCTCACACCTCTACAAGTGCGTCGGTTGAGGGGGAGGCATCCGGCGTTGCGTCAGCTAGTGTCACCAACTTGCCAACCGATGTTTTGGTTCCTGCTGCACCAATACCACAACGTTTACAGCGTGATCATCCGATTGAGAATATCATTGGTCCTGTAAACGCCGCTGTTCGCACACGCAGTGAATCTGGAGATATCAATACATGTCTTTATTCTTGCTTTATTTCCCAAATTGAACCTAAAAGTATTGATGTTACCTTGAAGGAGACAGGCTGGGTGGATGCCATGCACGAAGAACTCAATCAATTTGAAAAACTCGGCGTCTGGCAACTGGTGAAACTACCTCAAGGAAAGCGCGCTCTTGGAACTCGTTGGGTCTTTCGCAATAAACAGGATGACACTAGAGTTATTGTTCGAAATTAGGCTAGATTGGTGGTCCAAGGGTTTCGACAGATTGAAGGATTGGATTATGATGAGGTTTATGCACCTGTTGCGCATTTGGAAGCAATACGTATCTTCTTGGCATACACATCTTATATGGACTTTCCTGTCTATCAAATGGATGTCAAGACTACGTTTCTATACGACAAGGTGAAAGAGGAAATATACGTGGCACAACCACCAGGCTTTACTGATCATGACAAGCCAGATTATGCTTAAAAGTTAGACAAAGCGTTGTACGAGCTGCATCAAGCACCTCGCGCATGGTACGCTACTCTACGGAGCATCTGCTTGCTCATGACTACACAAGTGGAACTATTGGCCAAACTTTGTTTATCAAACACATTGATAAGGACATTATTCTTGTCCAAATCTACGTTGACGATATTATTTTTTGTTCCACCAATGATGGTTTGTGTCGCGAGTTCGAAGAAATCATGAAGAAGAAATTTGAGATGAGTTCATTGGGAGAGATGACCATGTTTTTAGGACTTCAAGTTCGTCAGAGCCCTCAGGGTATACTCATTCATCAAGGAAAATACGTGCATGACGTTCTTGCCAAATTCAAGCTTACAGATTTCAAGCCAATGGCTTCACCTATAGCGGAACGACCTCTGCTAAATGAAGATGTTGAAGGAACGCCTATTAACCCTACCATGTATCACTCTATGATTGGCTCACTCATGTATCTCACTGCTAGCCGGCCAGCTATCTGTTTGTCGTCTGCCAGTGTGCTCGTTATCAGGCTACTCCTAAACTTTCACATTTACATGCTGTTAAACGAATTTTTAGGTACCTCAAAGGGGCTCCATCTCTGGGCCTCTGGTATCCTAACAATTCTGAATTTGAACTGTTTGCTTTCTCTGACAGTAACCTAGGAGGTACAGATAGGGACATGCGCTCTACGTCGGCTGGTTGCCAATTTCTGGGAGATCGCCTTATTTCATGGCAATGCAAGAAGCAGCAGACGGTTTCACTTTCCACTGCAGAGGCATAATATGTCGTAGCATCTGCTTGCTGCTCCCAGGTTTTATGGATGCAACATAAGCTTGTGGATTACGGTTTGACTTATCTAAACAGCACGATTTATTGTGATAATGATGCCGCAATCCAAATAGTTTAACCCTGTTTTCCACTCCAAAACCAAGCACATTAACATTAAAGTTCATTTTATACGTGACTGCTATGAAAAGGGTCTCGTAAAGCTTGAGCAAATCCACACTGATGCAAATGTGGCGGATTTGTTCACGAAACCCGTTAGCAACGCACGTTTTCAAGTGCTTGTTGATCTTCTCAAAATGATTCGGTTTTCTTCCTAAGCATCTACTATCTTCATATTTATTTACTGCTTTTCGTTTTCTTTTCGTTGTGTCATAAATTTGTTCATATCTCTATGCACAAATTTAGGGGAAAAAAGTTAAAAAAAATTATATTTGAAATGATAGGGAAATGAAATGAATATTCGTGATAAAATTCTTAACTAACACATGTAAGGTATAGAAGCGGAAAAGATTTGGATCGAAACTGATGTGTCGGTAGGTCTAAAACTCAACGAGATGGGAAAAGCCAAATGATATAAACATAACGAACTTTGTACTCAGTGGGTCAGTTACTATAGGCATATGATTTTATGGTCTTAAATCTTGTGTTGATAGATAGCCAACATCTGAGGTTTCGGGTCTTTATGCTGCTGAGTCATCCGGGGATATCTTGACTGCCTTTCTGTTGCATCCAGATTATATGCAGACCTAGGCACAGTCAGGATATCTTTATAAAAGAGCCAAAATGGAAGGGCCAAAACCCAAAAGAACAAAAGTTTCTTTATAAGTTCTTACGTACCTCATAAGGTATTTGCCTAACCCTAGTCAGTCACTATTGGTCTCTCTGCTATACGGAAGTACTGACTTGTTCACCAATAGCCTGACGTTGTAAAACAAAGGATGACCAAGGTATACTCACCTGCTATGATGAACCGTTGTGCTTACCTTGATCGCGGGGGTTTGTCATGGTATGGGACACATGAGTATCTTAGTATAAAATTACCCTAAGAATATCCTAAAGTCTAATCTACAAGGGTTGAATTTTTTATTTAAGTGGATAAGTATACTGACAGTCGCTTAAACCAACCGAACCTGCTCATATCGAAAAATGTTCTTTGGTCAGTGTTTGAAATGATTTGATCCCTTAGCAATGCTGTGTTAATTATTTATGTATATTTTAAAAAGTTCTCCTTGTGATGGTTGGATGCTTGGTTAGTTTACTTTATGAATTTTGGTGGGATGGTTTTCTGTCAAGAGATATTGGACTGGCCCAGTGTGCATTGGGATTTGATCCAGCCTGATGAAATTGGTTTTTAAGTCTAAAAATCAAAATTAAGGTTACTATTCCGAATTGGGCTCAATTGGGCCATGGATTACTGTTCCAGATTGGACCTGTCCGGAATGGCCCATTTAAGTCATTTTGAACGGGCCCAAATGTGTTACTGTTTCGGATTGGGCCTGTCACAAGCCCAATCCGGACACAAATATCAGGCCCAAGCCCATTTTGAAAAACTATAATGTCATCTCTGTTCTCATTTCGGATTATTCAAAATCCGAGTTACTGTTATTCTCTCTGATTCTCTCTCGAACTGCATATTTCGGACTACCCACTCCGGATCAGGTACATATGCATTCCGGATTGATCTTCAAAAAATTATGCATTCCGGATTGATAACTGTGCTCATTCCGGATGGATATTCATCCGAAATGATGAACTCGGATCTCATTTCGGATTAATCTTCATCCAGGATGCATATTTATCCGGAATACATAATCCGGATTGATAAGAGTGTTCCGGATTCATTCTAAGTTTGGACCTTTTGAATTGTTGAACCCCTTAACTGAGTTTGGACCTTTATGAGTTGTTGAACCCCTTAACTAATTTGAACTCGCTTTAATTTGAACCTTGACCTCTGTTGACCTGTCCAGTTAGTGTTAACTCTGTTAATTCAGTTAGCTTAGTTAACTTTGTTAACTCAGTTATATCAGTTTACCCAGTTTGCTTCTGTTAGTTGATTTTTAACTTGGTTAATTTTTGACAGACATGGTGGAGGAAGCTTTCGATGTGGTGATGTTGGTAGAAGAACAGTTCCACAATCAGGTTGGATACCTTTCAGATCTATCGGCTGAGTATTTTCAGGAGTTTCAGTCAATGATTGTGGGGCTTAACAGTTGTCGGATTGCCTACGCTCTTCGTGAAAATCGTGTGATCTACAGAGATTTGGTTCATTCGGTTTGGAAGAGAGCGCGAATACAGCCAAGAGGCGAAGATGGCAGACCGTTCATACGATCACAGATTCAGGGGAAGGAGATTGTAGTTAACAAGGCTTGTGTGAGGGAAGTGTTGCAGCTAACAGATACTTACGGTGACCCAACCATGTATGTCAAGGAGAAGGTGTTGCCGGTACTGATGGAGATGAGCTACGAAGCTGCATATTGGAGACTACTTATAAACATGTTTAAGCAATGCGTGACGGAGAATAAAGGTGGACTGGATCAGCCTAATCAGGCTCAGACTTCGGCAATTGGTCATGGATTAGAAATATAACTACTCCAGTTATATTTTCGAAAACATGAGGAAGATATTAGAGCAGTCCAAGAAAAGGATGTTTCTGTTGTATCCACGGTTTATCCAACTGATTCTCGATGCTCGTTACCCCGACTTAGCTAAGGATGCCACAGACGCGAATTTGCTGAATATGAAGCCAATGGGGCCTACCATTTTTGCAACTATGAAGAAGAACCGTTCTACTTCGAAAACGATATTTGTGGGTAGGTTCCCTCTGAAGAAGTTTGGCAAGTTTTCAGAAGTTGTAGGTCTGCATGCTCCTCCACCTCCTCCTCTGGTTAATGCGATTGTAGCCGAGGAACACGATATACCGGCTAAAGAAAAAGAGATAGAAGTCGAGGATTTGGTTACAGATGATGAAGATGATGTTGGACAAGCTTTTCTGGATGATTTGGATGCCTTCAATGCTACATTGACTCATGTTCTTCCAGAATTATCCTCTGAGAATCTAGTTGCTCTGATTGCTCAACTGAAGGACATTCAAGAAAAACAAGGTGATCCCTCACTTGACATTCCGTCTGTTGTTGCTTCTACTATTCAGCCCGATGAAGATGACGAAGACGAAGAAGATGAAGTTCCGATGATAAAGAGACACAGAACTGAGCCGAGCATTTCAGCAAGTACATCTGAGGCTCCAGTTGCTGTTACGGTTGCTACTTCTGAGTTGATTACATCTACTGCTATCGAGAGCACTGCTACTGAGGTTATTGTTACAGAATCGGTTGTTTGTACTTTGATTGTTGATACGCCTATTGTTTCTACACAGCCCACAGTTCCTGTCATTACACAGTCTACAATGGTATCGATTCCTGCTGCCGTAGCATTACAAATGATGGAATTTGGAGGCAGTTCATCGGGTTCAGGAGGTTCAGAAGCAGGTGGTAGTGGTGCTGGTTATTCTGATGATATTGCTGATGATTATATAAGCAGATCTGAGAAGAGGGTGTTTGAGTTTGGGGGTTTAGACAGTGATGATGATGATGATACTGAAGTGGATGTTGTTGAGTTAAAGAAACGGGTTGTCGTACTGGAACAGGAGGCCATGTTAAAGGATACGCAGATTGCCTCCCTGCAGAATCTTTTGGATGTTCGAGATCAAACTATCGAACAGCTGCAGGGAGATGTGACTATGCTGATGACTATCGTTTTTTATTTGAGGGGCAAGTTAGAGAACAAGTTTGGCAGAGAGTTTAGCGATCCGACCGACGATGCTATGAATGTTGAAACTCGTCATCGTGCGGTACAACAACGAATGGCTGAAGAAACAGAAGAGGAGAGGTTGGCGGCCGAGTAATTAGCAGTCGAACGTCAAGCTAGTATTGATGATTACTTGAAGAATCCGCGCAAGAAGTTCACTGCGAGTCAGAAACGCGCTACAGATCCGAGGAAGAAGAAGCAGATGGTATTGATGAAGAATGTGAATGTGAATCCTCTGGATGAAAACTTTCAGCTGAAAGATCATACGAACCAATCAGATAGATACGTCATGGAGTTGGGGTCGAGCTATTATAGCAAGGTGGGTAATAAGTCTAAAGTGTTGAGTTGGATGTATGGCCATATCAAGAACATGTGGATCATTGTACGTCAAGATGGAACAAGAGAATATTATTCGAAGGAGTCACAGTTTGAGACTTGGACGAAGATTGCACTGACAGATTTGTTAAGAGCTCCGTACACTGACGACGATACGACAGAGCGTGGACCGGGTTAGAGGTTCTTTAAAAGGCTTGAACGGGAGTTTAGGACAGGGTTTAAGGGTATGAAGACCGCATAACCGTATCTTAGAGCAGCCAAAGGAGTGCGTGATGCACACACAGGCAAACGGTTTAAATCTGTGATGTGGCCTCCTACGGATAAAGAGTTGGTGATTCCAGTTGCTCCTACCTTTCCAAGAGGAATTTTGAAGAATTTTAACTTTTGGTTATATGATCCAAAGGTCGGAAGTGTTGTGATAGTGACGAAAGAGAAGGCTTTCAGGGTGAATGATGTTTTGGATTTGGTCAGCTTCCATGATGAAGATTTACAAGTTTTAGCTTCTCATCAGATACTTACTGCGGAATTATATGAGGCGTGTGCCAAGGATTGGACAGCTGCAGTTGCAGGAATTATTGTTGGTCGTTTGGGAGTGGATGCAGCGCTGAAGGATAAATGAAGAAACCTAGGGGATGATTGTTGGGCTTGGAGCTTAAAGGTTTATTCATTTATATTGTTTTTTGGGCTTTTGGGTTACTTTTGAGTAGTTTGGGCTTCCTAGTGCCAAGTGGGCCTAGGGTTGTATATTTGGGCTTTGTTATGCTTATAAATAGAGGGGTTAGGGAACTTGTTAAGGGTTAGAGAGTTGATTACTAAACTTGTATCTGACATCCTCTGGTGTATGCAAGTTATTATATTCAAGTTATTCAAGTTGTTCTTCATCCTGATCATTATATCCGCAATTGATTAGGATAGCGATACCTGTTTGATCCGTTACATGTGTTAGGTCTTGTGCCGTCATGAATCCAGCCATTAAGTTAATTAAAATTTACCAAATTTGATTTAAAGATTAATTAATTTAAGTGATTGAAATGAACAGTGCCCAATCTGAAACAGTCAAATCTGCAGTCAAGATGGTCAATCCGGAATATTTTTCCGAAATAGCAAACGGAAGTCAACGATGGTCAAACTGAATGAAATATCCGAAATAATCAATCCGGAAATAGGAATCCGGAATGAAGAATCCGGAATTAAGAATCTGATTTGAAGATCCGAAGAGAAAAGTCCGAGATGAAATCCGAAACAAAATCCGAAAAGCAGATCCGAAATAGAGTCCAAAAAGCAGATTCGGAGGAAAGTCCGAAATGCAGATCCGGAATAAACACCTCTGAAATGAAATCCGAAATCAAGAATCTGGAACTAACAATCCGAAATGCCTTGCTTATCTCCTGTAAATCCGGAACAGTAACCCAATCTGTAACAGTGTCTCCGCCTTTTATGTAATCGAATTCCGGAATTCAAGGAATTCAAAATCAGCAACAGTAACTCGGATCATAATCCGGAATAATGAAACAGTCCGGGATCAATCCGTAATAAACGATCTCCTTCGTGTTCTTCGGAATCAAGAACAGTATCAAATCCGTATTATGAAGACCTTCTTCGTGTTCTTCGGGATCTGGAACAGTAACCAATCCGAAATCTTCAGAGCTTCTTCGAGTTCTTCGGAACAGTACCTTCGTCGATGAACAGTGATCCGGAATGTGAGAAATCGATCCGAACAGCAGCAACCAACTTCAAAAACTTCTTCAAACAGCAATACCCAGAGCCTGTATTAGAACAGCAGGCTCTGATACCAATTGTAAGTCCCGTGTAACAGATCAAACAGGTATCGCTATCCTAATCAATTGCGGAAATAATGATCAGGATGAAGAACAACTTGAATAACTTGAATATAATAACTTGCATACACCAGAGGATGTCAGATACAAGCTTAGTAATCAACTCTCTAACCCTTAACAAGTTCCCTAACCCCTCAATTTATAGGCATAACAAAGCCCGAATATACAACCCTAGGCCCACTTGGCACTAGGAAGCCCAAACTACTCAAAAGTAACCCAAAAGCCCAAAAAACAATATAAATGAATAAACCTTTAAGCTCCAAGCCCAACAATGAGGCAGGCATTATAAGTGGCCCATTGTTGGCACTTGCTCATTTTTTTCCGTTTAATCATTAATACTGTATGCATGGAATTGTTGATATATTTATCGAGTTGACCCGTCGTGACCGGTAGCTACGTGTCAAGTCAAGTGACGACTTTATATTTTGTATTGTCTAGCTTTTTATTATACCCTTATTGTTAATATATAGCTCGTATAGTCTTGAAAACTTACGAATCTACACATTTGATGCTAGAAATTTAATATATAAAACTTGGGAAAATGTCTTAATATCGAAGATTTTCGGAAAATGCTTGCGATGACTAACCCTCAGATTTTTGTAAAGGAAATAAAATTGACTTTCTTAAATTATATGGATGTTTCACTATAAAACACATACTAAGAAAGTTTTCCTTGGATCAAATTATTTATAATTTGAATATGTGAACTCACCCTCCTTTGTGTTGACACTTGATTTTAACGTGTCCTTCAGGATTTTGGTGTATCTTGTGGTTGTTGATACATGTTTTGTTAAATATAATTTGGACAACTTTTAAAACTATTTTGGGACCAAGTTTGTACTAAGATCCATAAGGATAAAAACAACTTAATTATGATGTGGTTGTGGTTGTGGTTGTGGTTGTGGTTGTGGTTGTGTTTTAACTCTAAACTTTAAATTATGTTTTAATTAAGTTAAATGTCCAAAAAAATAAATAATGCATCGTCCACGAAGATACTTATGGGCACCTTCCGTCACCACTACGTTTGTATTTCCATTGTGACTTTTTTGGGGTGTGACAGGTGAATTCATGTGTTTTGTTTTTGTAGAAAATGAATCTCGAAACCATTGGTTAAGTCGTGTATTGAAAACCGATATACAAAGCGTCTATGAAATTCGTTGATCAATCAATGTGTAGCTAATACATTAATAGGTGTGCCGACATAAGTAAGCAACCAAACCTAGATGATGGTTGTTGTTCCGGCCACTAAGTCCATAGTGTACCACGACTATTGGGACAACAAAAACACTCCAACAGGCTCTCCGGGACCAAGAGTGGTGCTTGCCAAGACTCAATAGATCTACATCTTTTGTTCCTCAGTCTGTATGTGTGATTAATGGCTACTCTTGTCTTTTTCTACTTATGCACATGTCATCTATGGTGATTTCATTCCCTAGCTTTCATACCACTTTGTAACATGTATCTCCCCCTAATTTTGGAAACAATATATATCCCGTGCAATCAAGTTAGCAATCATTTTTGTTTCCCGGTATGTATCCGACCTAAAAGTGTCCTAATTTCGTTAAGGCAATTACCTCTAATGAACTGATCATGTACAAGTCTTTCATCATAAACCTTGATAAGACTTGTCTTTGTTTTGGTTTGTTAGTTTGAAAACCCTTGTTTCTGTTAGACGCGTTGGTGATTGATTATATGTGTATATATATATATATATATATATATATATATATATATATATATATATATGTATCCTTGTTGGTGAAATGACCAGGGTCTAGCCACTTGTATGTCCTTGTGTCTCACACGATAGGTTCGTACTTGTCCTAGTCCTTTGTATGCACTCGTGTCCCACACATTTGTTTTCTACTTGTACTTGTAATATACAGGGCCTAGCCCCTTGAATGTATTTGTGTCCCACACGATTGCTTTGTACTTCTTCTTGTTAGGGCTATGCAACTTTTTAGAACCGGACTAAACTGAACCAGAACCATTTAATGCTAAATATAAGAACTGGAACCGACCGAACCGTATTGTAGTGGTTCTGGTTAAATTCGGAACCGGGTTAAACGGTTCTAGACGGAGTCGGTTGTCAATTAAATCCTAAAACTAACAATAAAATAAAAACAATTAAACCATTTAAAACATATACCTAAGAGTTACAATATCCAAATTCAAACCAATCAAAGTAAAATTAGCAACAAAAAAATCTTTTAAACAATGAAACGAAAGCATACAATATAAAAAACAAAAGTTAACCAAAAACACTTTTACTTAACCATTACAAAAACTTTATTGGTACCTTATGTAAAATCTATTTTTTATATTCTTTAATCCTATAAGCATTTTTATGAATAAATATTTAAATTAAAAAAATTAACAGAGCTTTGGAATATATTATTTAAAGTTTAAACCTAAACAGGTTCTAGTGGTTTTTTAAACGGACCCGTCGGTTATAACCGGAAACGAACCGCGAACTGTTTTCTCCCAAATTTAAGAACCAGAACCGTACCCGAAATATAACAATATGGTTCAGATTTGGTGGTTTCGGATCGGTATCGCGATTATGGCGGTTCCGAACCATATATTGCTCAGCTCTTTTGTTCACACAAGATATATTTATTCTTAAAAATAAATATAATGTTACTTGTCGATGTTTCTTAAAAATGTTATTGTACATGTATGTGTACTTGTTTGTATATTGTCGAATTCATGTATTTGTTGTGTATTTGTACGTATATGTGTACCCAAGTGTATATATATGTATATACTTACTTCTATACTTCTTGAATGGGTACTTGTGTCGTATTTGTACGTATACGTATATACATGTATAATACTTGTAACCTTGTATTCTACTAAGTGTGTTATGGTATACGTAGACATGTACACACACGTATATGTATACATTTATACTTGTTTTGGGATATTTCCACACTTGGTATTTTGTTAGTTTTTTTCCGGAATTATATTTCTTTGTGAAATATATCTTTGATGTTTCTAAAAATGATACATTTTTAAGATTGGTTTGTAAAATATATATTTCTCATACCTTATTGAAATATGCATTTTGATACTTCTACGAAACTAAATAATTTACCGAGCCTTGTTAATATATATTCTTGGTTCGATATATATATATATATATATATATATATGGTGTATTTGGTCCATGTATCCTTGTAGATATGTGTGTATATATACATTTATCTATATATACTTGGTCATATTTCTTCCCATGCTTTTGTAGTTTATTATTTTTGGTATTTAGTCAGATATAATTTCCTATATCTTTTAACTAATACATATAACACACAACATATACACCAATACACATTTTTACATGATTTGCCTAATATATATATATTTTACCCTAAAAATATATAATAACATCCATTTTAATTATCATAAAAACTCTAGTTACTTTAGCTTTCATTTTTCCACCAAAAATTTGTATAAACATGTTTAGGGGTATTAATCCATTTTTAACTTGTAAACCCTTTGTTAATCATGACTTAGTCATAATTAAATTTTAGAAAATTTTTATCATAGTTTTCTCTAAAATATCATGTGTTCCCTTTAATCATGATCATCATCAAGTGTCCAAGAATCACCAGTAACCACATTGCACATTATTTAGAACAATCTTTTAGATTTTTTAACAAACTCATAAGCATGAACTTTGAAATATATAACTCTAGATCTTTGTTAAAATACATTTCCATGTTCATGAATCTTTAAAACAAGTTTATACCTACCATTTCTTTTTGTACATTTCCAAGACCAAGAATCATGAACATGTTGTTTATGAAAATATATAAACTTCATCACACTTAGATAAAATATATCAATATTATGAAGTTCATCACAAGTTTCTCATCACATAAACTACTTCCTATAACATGTTAGACATATTTCTAACATCATCTTGCTTATTTTACATGTTTACTAGTTTACCAATATCAATATCAACAACAAGAACACTTATTTATTTAGATTATATTGTTTACTTTTAGGGTTTTCATGATTTTTAACAAAGTTTTTTTTGATGATCAACTTGTACTTTTGATATATACACTTAATAAGAAGTAAAATAAGGGCTGTAGGTGCTTATAATTAGCACAAGGTTAGGGAATATCACACTTCTAAAAAGTAGAAAAGAAAAGCTCCAAATCTAGGTGCTTACAATTAGCACAAGGTTAGGGAATATCACACTTCTAAAAAGTAGAAAAGAAAAGCTCCAAATCTAGTAAAGTAAGCCTTCTTGATGATATTATGCACTTGTAGAACCTTGAACCACCTTGTAATGCCTTGGAACACCCTTGGAAATGTTGTTTAAATTTTGAAAGTGAAGAAGAAAGAGAGAGGGTAGGCCAAAAGTTAGAGGGAGAGAGGAAAGTGTTGTGTGTGTTTGTGTTGAAGTGGAAATGATGAAAGTCATAAGGTGATCTTTCTTATAATCTTTCACCCACACCTTTTCACATGTAAAGATCTCAAACCCATACACTATCGTCTTCATAATTCAACGCAGCATGGTGGTGGTGGGGCCCACTTAGGGGGGAGGTCTAGAATTGATTTGAATTGGTTATTCATTTTAACATGTATTGAAATGTTTAATTTAGATATTTATGTTGTTGGGAATTTAATTAAATGTTTAAGATATTTAGTGCACTTATACTAGCATAAGAATGTTAAACAATGTCTAATAGTTCACTAGATGTGTCTAGTTAATGTTTAGAAGTTAAAACACACTAATTACGCTTTCGGATAATTTAATGGTCACCTACGTGACATTAAATGGTAATTAAAGCTTGTATATCCTCATGATATATATGGTGCCCTTGATGTTATTTATGATCATTAACATTGTCCAATGATCATATAATGTTCCATTGTTAATGTAATTGTTGTCGATTTATTGAAATTGTAACTTCTATGGCTTGGAAACAGAAAATTTATAACTTGTGCATTTTCTGGAAAATTATTTGTTGTATACTCGTTTTCCCATTTAGGGTTTCATATATGTATGGCTTTGGACATGATTTCATGTCCTTACTTGACGTTTTAGGGAGTAAAGTTGTGGACTTGAAAAGAGAGGTTGAAGTACATTGGATGAGACCTCAACTGATGATGAAAGGTGCAATCCTAAATGTCAAAGGAAATTATCATCAAGCTCCAAACTGGGTAGACATGGATCTTATAGAACATTGTGTAATAGTTGTCTTACCTTAAAGATTTAAGATTCTAAAACCAAAACGAATCTCTTTGTGGATTGGATTTTCAAGAAGACAAAGTATTTTGTCTAGAGTTCTTAAATGATCAAATCATTTTAATTACGAATGAGATTCTAAGTAACAATATGAGATTTGTGGGATCTAATAGAATTGTTGAAATTACCTAAACTGATATCACAAATTGACCGACAAGAAGTCGTTAAGTGTTAACCTGAATGGTTTTTAGGAAACAACCATGATACAACATATTCAATACCAGAGTTATCAAATGGAGACCTTAATGAACTTGATAGGAGATCAAGAATCTTTGATATGATTGTAGTTATGGATATTGAAATGAAAACCACATGGATAACGAACTCCAGACTTGAATAATCTCACCTCTGAGAATTATATTAACTTATGTGGCTTTATGCAAACATTTTATGACAAGATATCTATAATTGGTTAAAACAAGAAAATTGTTTAAAGACAAGATTGTTGATATAGTTTTGTGTCTGTCGCTTGTTCTTAATTACAGTGGTAATTGTACGGTCTTTGCTCAAGTGTCTGTATAGGTTTGGTCGTGTCAATAGATCGGAATATCCTTCAATCTTGATCTAGTATGACATCTTAGCTTGTCTGTGTTAATCAGTTGCATGTGTGCGTAATGATGAATCTTGGAAACGACATGTCTACACACGTTCTCCAGAAAAATGGATTCTGTGCGAGTCAGAAATATTTGAGTAACTAATGTGTTACTTGTTTCGTACGAAATAAGCATTTCGTACGAAACAGTGTCTCGTACAAAATCCTGGAGTTGTGACTCGTGTGAAATAGTGTGTTCAGTATGTCTAGACTCGTATTTCGTACGAAACTAGACAGACACTATATAAGCAGACATGTACCCTTAGTTGGGGTCGCCTAAGAACTAGTTGACTCGCGTGTGCTAGTTGGTCAGCCCAGAGAGATTGTTACCCTTGGAGTTGGTTATCTCTGAAGACGAAGACACAAGAACACAACAAGTTTGTTTGAGTCATATGAGCATTGTGTGATATGTTTGTACATGTTCTCAATCATTAATCAAGATAGTTAATCTTTGGTTACCCCATGTTCTTTACTTTGCTTTGGTTGCATGCACACTTGGATTCCGCACTTATGTGTATGTCATTTGAACAAGGAACTGGTTTAACACCATCCGCAGTTGGACCTACAAGTGGTATCAGAGCTTTGGCTCTTTCCTTGTTCAAAACTGGGCTTAGTTGTGTCTGAGCTGGTTTGAAGCTTTCTGAAGTGTTCTTGAGCCTCTAGCAGAAAACATAAGTTTTGGATAGTTAACTAACTTAAAACTTGGTTAAAATCAGTTGCATACGGAAAATTTTATGGTAAAATTTTCTGAAGAACACCCTTGAAGAAGAAATCTGCAAAAATTTGAATCTGATTAGTTTTGGTAGGGTTGACATTTTCTGACTTGGATCTGGACTTGGACTATTGACTGATTAAAAATCTGTGTTTTAACTAAAGTGGGTAAGACAACAGGTAATTTCTAAAAAGCAGGTCTACACAAGAAAGGAAATTTCTCACCAAACCATTTCAGAAAAGATTCCTCTGAAAAACGCTGAACTAAACATTTGGTGCGACTGAATTATTTCGTGCGAATCATCTTTACACGCACGAAACAACCGTTTTGCACGAAACATTAGTGTTTCGCACGAAACAGGTGTCTCGCACGAAACAGAATTGTTTGTTTTTCAAGTTTTTTCAAAGCTTTGTGATTTTAAGAATTTGTCATATTTTCAGAACCTGTGAATTATTAAACCGTAATTATAATTTTGAAACTTTAAAACCTTTAAATTTTCATTAAACAAGAAAATATAATGAGTTCTAACCCGTGGGTTGGAGTTGTTCAAGCTCAAATCAGGAGTCTTCGCAAAGCTTCACAACATCATGGGTAAAATCTTTGATGCCTCAACATACAACAATGATCTCTGCAAATCAATGGGCGTGTGTTGCGAATCAAAATCAAAGCATCCAAACTCTGTTAATGAGCGAAAGTGAAACAGCGAGTAACAACCGTCCACCCAAGCTAAATCATATGAACGATTATCTTTCCTAGAAAAGTCGTTTTCATACATACGTTCTTGGACAGAACACAGAATTGTGGACGTGTTTCACTACCCCCTACAATGAAGCACTTGAAGAAGCTGGATCAAATCCAACCACATTGGCCAATCTAGTCGAAAGTGACAAGAAAGCTTACGATCTAGAAAAAAGGCATTTGCTATCCTCACACAAGCTCTGCATAAAGACATTTATCATCAGTTTGTGTATTGTACTACAACGAAAAATTTGTGGGACACTTTGGAAGCAAGAGGTGAAGGTAATGCTGCTACCAGGAAGATTCGGCATGGTCTGCTCAAGAAAGAGTTTGAAGGTTTCATGTTCATGGAGAAAGAAACCTTGAATGATATGACCACTTGGTTTTATCATCTTCTCAGCGAAATGTACTCATATAAAGTGTTAGCAGCACCACAAGAAATTGTGAAGCGATTTGCTGATGCCTTACCTCCAAAATGGGGTCAATTTATTGATCTATTAAAACTTACAGGTGTTTTGGACTCAATAAGTATTTATGAATTTGTGCAGAAACTGGAGAACAAGAATGAAGAAGAACTCCAGAACGAACAACAAGTCTCTGCTCCACAAAACCCTGAGATGTACTTTGGAAGTATTAATGCAGGTACAAGCTCAAGTCAGCAACCGAAGCTGCAAACCGCGTTTATGTCAAACGTGGACCCTTCTCTACCCCAACCAGTTCAAGCAAGTCAGTCCACAGGTTCGAGTAATCAAGCCTATAGACAGACTTTTGATCCAAAAGCCTTCCTTCCACAACCAAGGGATTTAGCGCATAAAGCTCCACAGCAAGCTCCTCAACAAGCTTTCTATAGAAGTAACAATCGACAAATCCAACACTGTCAAACTTCACACGTCAAATCTCTCCAAAATCAACGTAGAAGTTGCACAGGAACATGCAGAACTTCTCAATACCATGGTTAGTTCATATTGTCATTTAGTTGCAGGTCAAATAGGGAGCATCAATTTGACAAACGAAGACTATGAACAAATTGACCGAGATGAAATGGAGCTGATGGACATCAAGTGGGCATTAGCAAGCGCTATGAGAAGAGCAAAGGATTATATGAGAAGAACGGTAGAACCAATTTGGAAAGCAAGAAGGATACAAAATACGGCTTTAACAAACCGCTGTTACTTGCTTTAACTGTGGAGAAAGAGGTCACTTTAAGCGGGAATGCACAAGACCCAGCAAGGAAGGAAATCACAACCCCTTTTGAAATCAGTCTCAACCATCCAACACAGCATAGTACAACAACGGAAGAAGAATAGTAGTTGTTGGCAACTCCAAAACACCAATCAATCAGGACCTTCAAACACGCACAGAGCTATGGTAGTTCAGTCTGATGAAGGATGCGATTGGTCAGTACAGTTGGGAACAGAGAACAACGGAAGAACTGCATGCTATGCAAGGATCGTGGATCAAAACAAGCATGATCACAGCATCAATACTCAAAATAATGATGATACATCTGGGGATGTTGGTAGTTCTGATGAAGAATGTTCAAGTTCAGATGGTTATGAGTCTAATTCTGATGTGAAGAAAGGAAGTGAAGTTGAGGTTGAAGAGTTGTTGAGTGAAGCCGAGATGTTAAAGAGTGAAAAGGTAAGTATGACGAGGAATGCAAAAGCTGCGGAAACAGAGACAGAGGCATTCTCTACAGATGATGTAACTTTTCCTCATCACACTGCCTTTATGGCAAATGTTGAAGGTTCTTCAAACAGGTAAATTCTGACCCTCCTACTGTTTGCAATGACTGTGTTTAGTTGAAAATAAAATATGAAACCGTCAACAGTCATAATCAGAATTTAGTTGTTGAACTATCAAAATGCAAAGAGGCGAACTTGTCACTAACTAGAAATGAAAAAGAATTCAAATATGTAATAGAAACTCTTAAGAAAAGTGTTTCTAAATTGACAAAAACAGTTTTGAATAAACAGATAGGAATTAGTAACTACATTAATCTCCTAGAAGAAACAAAGAAAGAGTTAGCCATCGCCAAATGCGAATATGATTCGATCAAACGCAAATTGGAAAGTTATTCTAACTCCCAATATGTGCTTGATCATATCATTGAAGTTCAAAAACTAAAGGGAGATGCTCAATGCATATGGTATAATTCGTGTCCACCCCCATTGAAACACAACTATACCAAAATGCCTGATGAAGAGGAGATGCCTCGTTTTGAATCCTCTATACCTTTGAATCCTGAGGAATTCGCAGCAGGGTTAGGGTTCAAACTAGGCAATTCCTCTCAAGAACCAAGCAAGCCAGAAAGTTCATCATCTGATGAAGAAGAGGATGATACATCAGATGAGGTGTAACATCCGTCAAAAACCGGATTTACCAAACCCGCTCTGTTTATTAACCGAACAATCAGTTAAAAATTTCGTTGTGTATTTAATGCCCAATTTTATTTTTAAACGATACATAATTAATAAGTAAATTGGATTATAAAAGTTTTATTTGAAAAAGTATTAAAATTAATGAAATAAAAATAAATTAATGCTGCCGGGTTTCGAACCCGGGTCAGATGGTAAACAACAAAGCATTAACACACACGCGCTCAACCACTCCGCCACTTTGGGTTTTTGTTAAGATACCGAAACAATTAATTCAAATAATGAAAACAGAAATCAAATCCAGTCAACTGACGCGCCCAAATCCGTTGACGCCGGAAAATCCGACGATTTCGTCAAACGGCGTCGGTTATCAATGACTTAACGTAAACATTAACTACAACATCGGTTATAACCGATGTCCAGTCCGCGACACAAGTTATAACCGCCGGAAAATCTTTAACCGACGAATCAAGACGGAAATCGGACTAAATTCGTCAATGTTCTGCCCTATAAATACCCCCCTCGAACCTCTGCTAGCTTTTTCGCTCACAATCACACTCTTTCCGGACAAAAATTCACTCGCCGGAGAATTTCTGCAACTCGCCGGAAAACCGAGTCTTTCACCTCTGAGCCTTACTGAACCCCCAGAGCTCATACCGAAGCCACCTACACTCATCTCAAGCTCCCTGAAGACCCTCTGCCGCAAGACACACGTCGCCGGAATCATCTGCTGTCACCGGAGTTTCGCCGGCGAAACAGAGGAGCCACTGTTCGGTATATCTAACACTTAATCTCTCATTCTTTTTATTTATCTCACACGTAATTAATCACAAGACACTAAAAGAACTTGATTAAAATCGTTGAACCAGTCAAACACCGATTCTGGTTAAGATTAACGAAGAAGATGAAGTTTCAGTAGTATATATGTTTAATTAAAATCAAGATATATCTCGGGTTAGACACACAGTCCAGCGGTGGACTGTGTGCACATAAACACGCATACGTCCCGAGTTCGATTCTTGTCCCACGCACACTCGCCTTAATAAAAATGTTCTTTTTTTAACCGAACCGGATTCACTGCAATAGATGTTAAGTTTAATAAAAACCGGAATAATAACCAAGATAGACACACAGTCCAGTGGTGGACTGTGTGAACGTTTAATCACACATCACGAGTTCGAGTCCGGACTACCGCACCGGTTTGGGCAATTATCAAACTTTTTATATAAAACAGAACTGAAATTATTTAGTTTGTATATAAGTATAATAAAAATCAGAGTATTTACCAAGTTAGACACGCAGTCCAGCTGTGGACTGTGTGTTAACCTAAACCACAGGTCCCGGGTTCGAAACCTGTGGAGAACACCGGTTCGATGCATTAAAATCGTTTTTAAAAAAATAAATGATTTTCGGTTTAATTCAATTAGTATATAAATATAATTAAAAAACAGAAATATTTCAGGTTAGATACGTAGCTCAGTTGTTAGAGCTGCGTGCACGCGAACGGGAGGTCTCGGGTTCGAGCCTCACCCGGCGCACACAATTACACAGTCTGACCGGTCAACAAGTCAACGGTCAACGGTCAACGTTCGCAAAAAGTCAACATTTTTATTATTATTTTTATTTATTTATTTTATTTAAAAATCAATTAAAAATACTTAAACATAACGTTTTTAAGGTTAGAAAATAGCCTTAAACTCACAAAAATATATCCAATCATCCTACTAAAATTGATTAATAAAATCCGCTTATTTACCGAACCATTATGTTTATCTAGGTTAGTTTCACTCGTGGTTAAATCCAACTTCGTGCGTATTCAACATCATCAACCGAACCCACCCAATGTGAGTGAATCTTACAACTCCCCTTTTTAATTACACGTTTTGGGGTGTGTCATGTGTCACCAAAATTAACTCGTTTATTTAAACTTGTGCCATACCATATTGTGACCTAAACTTAGATTGTTTATATTGTTTGTAGTTATGTATTTCATATTGTCAAGTATATGCAAATCATTCATTAGGTCCATCATTCCTCGTGGGAGACGAGTTGAGCAACGCGTGCCTCAAAACGATCCATTATTGTTCATGTGTGCATTATTTAATATTAAATGATTGGTGAATAAGTTTACATCTATTTTTACTCATGTGTGGTTGTGCACTTTATTTTATAATCAATTAAATAAACTTGTTCAAATGTTTTTCATAGGATTCACTCGCCAACTTTTGTTGATCCAAAAACCCTTTTTACACATGATACAGGTGAACAGGATGAAGCAAGGAAAACATAAGAAATGCCTTAGAAGAAAACAATGAAGCCTAGATTGATGTTTAGGACATGATGTAATTATGATTGTATATTTCCCATTAAAATGTATTATTGAATATGAAACGTTATAATAAATGTCATGAGCTTTGATGATAACCCAATCATGCCTCGATCACCTTTTCTGCTGCGGGTCGGGGTGTGACAGATTGGTATCAGAGCCATGACTATAGGGATATAGGATAGGTTATTAGACCCTTAGAGCCTATACTATAGTTGCCTAAATTTTAATTATTTAGGTGGTTACATACAAACTTAATATATTTATTTGTTTCATATTTGTTTATACCTACAGTCAAACATACATACTTACATACACATTCATCATACATATTTCAATGTTCATATATTCAAATCATCTTCATACTTTCGTTATTCAAAGATTTTGTCGCAATTTTCAAATCTCATCAAAGTAAGTTCTTCGACGGGCATGTAGTAACTGGAAGGGTACAAGTACCAATAGTCGGAACGTCCTGTCTAGGTTGGCATTCGTATAAATCCAATATAACGGACCAGTTTGCCTACCTGGGGACTAACGATGAGAGTACGAAGGACCTATTAGGCCAAAGCATGCCACACCAAACGTCGTTCGAACTAACCCCACTTTGAGGTGTCACCGTGTCCACACCTGGACACATTCCGAATATCATACATTATATACATATTCTCGATTTTCTCCGGGTTTTAGTGTACGTAACCAGGCTAACACATGCGAACCATATGAAAAACCCGGTATTCATGGGGGCCCACATGATTACGAAGATGAAGTATGGCGGCATGCAAGGCCCAATTACGAGCAAAGCCCAAGACATCCTATGGATGTAGTAGATTTATTTTTCTATATTTATTTTATGAATGTTCATTCCTAAATACGACCCATGATCCCAAAAACATCCAACTCATACTCATGATGCGTATTCCTTGTAGATGTCTTCTAGCCTCGCCCGTAGGAAGATGAGAGCAGGAAAAGCCCGCGAGCGCATGGCTGCCCTAATCGCTCAACAAATGGCTGCCGTAATACCCAACATTGTAATCCAAGTCCAACAAGCACTTACCGCTAATCTTGTCAACCAAGAAGATCAAAACGTTATCAACCCTCCCCCAAATACCACTAAATGCACCTACAAGCATTTCAAATCAAGCGACCCTCCAAAATACGAAGGGACTGAAGGTGTTACCGCTCTCTTCCATTGGTTTGAAGAAATGGAGAAAACTTTTCTAAATTGCGATTGTCCCGATGATCGCAAAGTGCGATATGCTATCGGTCGTTTTAATGGAATAGCACTTACTTGGTGGATTATACAGAGAAGGCCAAACGAGGCGTTGACGATGCTATGACTTTGACTTGGAGAGTTGAAGGAAATCATGACCAGACGGTTTTGCCCAAGGAGCGAAATCAAGAAATTAGAAGATGAGTTCTATTCCTTGAAGCAAAAGGAAGGCGACCACACCACATACAACAAAAGATTCCTCGAGTTAAATCAAATGGTTCCCAACTTGTTCACTCCCCTCTACCGTTTGATCGAGCACTACATTCGAGGTCTTCCGTCAAAGATTCAAGACTCTGTAATAAGTACCACGCCTGCAACTTTGGAAGCAGCAATGGAGCTAGCTACAGAGCTCACCGAGAACCGAATCCGGAACAAAGACTTCAAGGAGGAGAAGAAGAAGGATAAAGCATCAACTGAAACTTCAAACTCCACCCAAACCGAATCCCCTTCTCAACCAATTTCTAAGAGAAAAAGAGACGGGCAACTTTTCACTACTATCCAACGTAATCCACCAATTTCACACGCCTATACCCATCCAAGCTATCCCAATCACTCAAGTAGCACCCAACTCAACTTACCCAAATAAGAAACCATACCTTGGACCTCACCCCCGATGTAACACCTGTTTTTATCACCATCCATCTACCTTACCTTGTCGACTATGTGCGAATTGTGGACGCTATGGTCATTTGAGCAAGGTTTGCCGCACCCCTCAAAACCAAACCTCACCTCCTACTCAAAACATGATCCAAACATATCAACAACCTCAATACCCCATGTTCCCATATGTTCGAGCTTGTTTCAATTGTGGCAACCCTACCCACTTTAGAAACACGTGCCCTCGATTGGTTAACATCATAAACGCTCAAGCTCAATCAAACCCAGTTAACCAAGTAATCAAGAAAACCCAATCACTAGGCCACCAGCAAGAGGAAGAGTTTTCAACATCAACGCCAATCCTGTCGAAGATAATGACGGCCCAAACGAAACCACCCAACTAGTCCTCTTCACCGAAAATCAAGATTCAACTCCAATCGTTTAGTTTTATGTTTTTCTTTATGTTTTAGAATCACATAGAACCAATCATAACTTAAGGATAAAGCCAATGAGAATTTGACAAGAATATGGTGGATACGCCGCTGGTACTTCCTATATATAAGTATTTTTGTCAAAGGATCGGAGGCATTATCAGGCGGTTATGAGAGGTTCCATGTATAAACTGTTTGTGTGATTATTGTTTAGATTAAATTTATTATTTTCAGTACATGCAATACGATCGGATCCGTTTTGAGCCTTGATCGCACAGACATTTTTCATTTTCAGTACATGCAATACGATCGGCTCCGTTTGATTGAGCCTTGATCGCATAGACATTTTTCATTTTCAGTACATGCAATACGATCTTTTGGTTGTTGTGTTTGTTGTAGAGTCACATAGAACTAATCATAACTTGTGGATAAAGTCAATGAAAATTTGACAAGAATATGGTGGATACGCCGCTGGTACTTCCTATATATAAGTATTCTTGTCAAAGGATCGGAGGCATTATCAGGCGGTTATGAGAGGTTCCATGTATAAACTGTTTGTGTGATTATTGTTTAGATTAAATTTATTTTTTTCAGCACATGCAATACGATCGGCTCCGTTTGATTGAGCCTTGATTGCACAGACATTTTTCATTTTCAGTACATGCAATACGATCGGCTCCGTTTGATTGAGCCTTGATCGCACAGACATTTTTCATTTTTAGTACATGCAATACGATCTTTTGGTTGTTGTGTTTGTTGTAGAGTCACATAGAACTAATCATAACTTGTGGATAAAGTCAATGAAAATTTGACAAGAATATGGTGGATACGCCGCTGGTACTTCCTATATATAAGTATTCTTGTCAAAGGATCGGAGGCATTATCAGGCGGTTATGAGAGGTTCCATGTAGGATTTAGTATGTTTTGATCAACGTTTGTTCATCATACATTTCAGTGTATTTCAATTTTATCATTTAAAGAAGTTGAGTTTTGTCTCACTTCCACAATGACTAACCTCTCCATCACAACAAACGAGAGAGGTATTGTCATCATTCAAACATAGATATTATCAGAATTAAGACTCAAGTATTGGTTATTGTGTTTGTTGTAGAGTCACATAGAACAATCATAACTTGCGGATAAAGCCAATGAAAATTTGACGAGAATATGGTGGATACGCCGCTGGTACTTCCTATATATAAGTATTCTCGCCAAAGGATCAGAGGCATTATCAGGCGGTTATGAGAAGTTCCATGTAGGATTTAGTATTGTCTTGGTTGAAATTTGTGTTACATTCATATCATCTCGTCATTTAAAGAAATTGGATTGTGTTCTATTTCTACATAAACTAACCTCTCCATCATAACAAATGAGAGAGGAACTGTCACCATTCAAACATGTATGCTATCAGAATTTGGACTCAGATATTGGTTGTTGTGTTTATTTATGTTCTAGAGTTACATTATAGAACCAATCATAACTTACTGATAAAACCAATGAAAATTTGACAAGAATATGGTGGATACACCGCTGGTACTTCCTATATATAAGTATTCTTGTCAAAGGATCAGAGGCATTGTCAGGCGGTTATGAGAAGTTCTATGTAGGATTTAGTAATTTCTTGGTACATTGGTTGTGGCGTTTATTTATGTTTAGAGTCACATCATAGAACCAATCATAACTTACTGATAAAACCAATGAAAATTTGACAAGAATATGGTGGATACGCCGCTGGTACTTCCTATATATAAGTATTCTTGTCAAAGGATCAGAGGCATTGTTAGACGGTTATGAGAAGTTCCATGTAGGTTGTAGTACTAGAAGTTTTGCTTTAGGATATAACCATATCTTCCCAAACATATCAAAACTCCTACGCATGATATCATATTTAGTGAATCAACTCTGCTTATCAGTATTTTTACCGTAGGCAACAAAAAGCGATTCCTGTAACAGGGTACTTAACCCTTACAAGGGACGTTACCGCCTCAAACAAAAACTTAAACTTTTACTTTTTTTTCTAAGCATGTAACTGTCAAACTAAACACCATCCTTTTTAGACAAATATGTCACTACTTAAATTTCGGGACGAAGTTTCTAAAAAGCAGGGGATACTGTAACATCCGTAAAAAACCGGATTTACCAAACCCGCTCCGTTTATTAACCGAACAATCAGTTAAAAATTTCGTTGCGCATTTAATGCCCAAATTATTTTTAAACGATACATAATTAATATGTATATTGGATTATAAAAGTTTTATTTGAAAAAGTATTAAAATTAATGAAATAAAAATAAATTAATGCTGCCGGGTTTCGAACCCGGGTCAGCTGGTAAACAACAAAGCATTAACACACACGCGCTCAACCACTCCGCCACTTTGGGTTTTTGTTAAGATACCGAAACAATTAATTCAAATAATGAAAACAGAAATCAAATCCAGTCAACTGACGCGCCCAAATCCGTTGACGCCGGAAAATCCGACGATTTCGTCAAACGGCGTCGATTATCAATGACTTAACGTAAACATTAACTACAACATCGGTTATAACCGATGTCCAGTCCGCGACACAAGTTATAACCGCCGGAAAATCTTTAACCGACGAATCAAGACGAAAATCGGACTAAATTCGTCAATGTTCTGCCCTATAAATACCCCCTCGAACCTCTGCTAGCTTTTTCGCTCACAATCACACTCTTTCCCGACAAAAATTCACTCGCCGGAGAATTTCTGCAACTCGCCGAAAAACCGAGTCTTTTACCTCTGAGCCTTTTTGAACCCCCAGAGCTCATACCGAAGCCACCTACACACATCTCAAGCTCCCTGAAGACCCTCTGCCGCAAGACACACGTCGCCGGAATCATCTGCTGTCACCGGAGTTTCGCCGGCGAAACAGAGGAGCCACTGTTCGGTATATCTAACACTTAATCTCTCATTCTTTTTATTTATCTCACACGTAATTAATCACAAGACACTAAAAGAACTTGATTAAAATCGTTGAACCAGTCAGACACCGATTCTGGTTAAGATTAACGAAGAAGATGAAGTTTCAGTAGTATATATGTTTAATTAAAATTAAGATATATCTCGGGTTAGACACAAAGTCCAGCGGTGGGCTGTGTGCACATAAACACGCATACGTCCCGAGTTCGATTCTTGTCCCACGCACACTCGCTTTAATAAAAATGTTCTTTTTTTAACCGAACCGGATTCACTGCAATAGATGTTAAGTTTAATAAAAACCGGAATAATAACCAAGATAGACACACAGTCCAGTGGTGGACTGTGTGAACGTTTAATCACACGTCACCAGTTCGAGTCCGGACTACCGCACCGGTTGGGGCAATTATCAAACTTTTTATATAAAACAGAAATGAAATTATTTATTTTGTATATAAGTATAATAAAAATCAGAGTATTTACCAAGTTAGACACACAGTCCAGCGGTGGACTGTGTGTTAACCTAAACCACATGTCCCGGGTTCGAGACCTGTGGAGAACACCGGTTCGATGCATTAAAATCATTTTTAAAAAAATAAATGATTTTCGGTTTAATTCAATTAGTATATAAATATAATTAAAAAACAGAAATATTTCAGGTTAGACACGTAGCTCAGTTGGTAGAGCTGCGTGCACGCGAACGGGAGGTCTAGGGTTCGAGCCTCACCCGGCGCACACAATTACACAGTCTGACCGGTCAACAAGTCAACGATCAACGGTCGCAAAAAGTCAACATTTTTTTATTATTTTTATTTATTTATTTTATTTAAAATCAATTAAAAATACTTAAACATAACGTTTTTAAGGTTAGAAAATAGCCTTAAACTCACAAAAATATATCCAATCATCCTACTAAAATTGATTAATAAAATCTGCTTATTTACCAAACCATTATGTTATTATCTAGGTTAGTTTCACTCGTGGTTAAATCCAACTTCGTGCGTATTCAACATCATCAACCGAACGCACCCAATGTGAGTGAATCTTACATTCCCCTTTCTAATTACACGTTTTGGGGTGTGTCATGTGTTACCAAAATTAACTCGTTTATTTAAACTTGTACCATACCATATTGTGACCTAAACTTAGATTGTTTATATTGTTTGTAGTTATGTATTTCATATTGTCAAGTATATGCAAATCATTCATTAGGCCCATCAGTTCCTCGTGGGAGACGAGTTGAGCAACGCGTGCCTCAAAACGATCCATTATTGTTCATGTGTGCATTATTTAATATTAAATGATTGGTGAATAAGTTTACATCTATTTTTACTCATGTGTGGTTGTGCACTTTATTTTATAATCAATTAAATAAACTTGTTCAAATGTTTTTCATAGGATTCACTCGCCAACTTTTGTTGATCCAAAAACCATTTTTACACATGATACAGGTGAACAGGATGAAGCAAGGAAAACATAGGAAATGCCTTAGAAGAAAACAATGAAGCCTAGATTGATGTTTAGGACATGATGTAATTATGATTGTATATTTCCCATTAAAATGTATTAATGAATATGAAACGTTATAATAAATGTCATGAGCTTTGATGATAACCCGATCATGCCTCGATCACCTTTTCCGCTGCGGGTCGGGGTGTGACATGATGAATCAAGAAATGATGATCAGGATCAGCCTCTTGATGAAAGGAAAAGAGTAGAATTGTCTGCTACTCCTGGTACTCAATCTGTTGAGAATCAAGAGACTGTTCCTAAGAAATCTGTGAAGACAAGTGTGTCTACACAAGAAGTATATAATGTGTTGTATACTTTGGTTGGAGATAAGAAAATCTATTCAAACAAAGATTATCCAATTAAAAATGTAAATCCAATCTCTATAGATCAGGTTTTTGAAAAGTCAACAACCAAACCTTTAGAGAAGAAGAAGCCAACCAAATCACAACCATTATCCGCTTCAAAAGAAAAAGAATGGAAGCGAGTTGAAAAGCCCACAACTTCTCAACCGAAGGTTGAAGCAAAAGGCTGTCGTTACCAGAAAAAGGCTAAAACTGTTAAATTTGTGAGTTCTAAAGGTACCGATAAAGTCGAAACCTTTCAAAGAAAATCTAATGTTGATTTTGTAAAGAAAGTTAAGATTTTGAAAAGAAATAGTCAAAACAATTACACCCAACACACGGATGGATGTAATGAAAATGAACGCAGTACCTCAGGATCAACAAGTTCAACATCAAGCCGAGAAACACGATCTCCTAGTTTTGTTGAAAGGATAACATGTTTCAAATGTGGAGAATTTGGCCACATTATAAAGGATTGTCAAAATCCAGCCAAATCAAGATGTATAGAGAAAACCCATAATGAACCAACTTGCAAATGTAAATATGTTTCTCCGACACAAGATAAAAGAATTATTAAGGATCAAAAAGAGAAACAAAAACGTAAACAAGTAAAAGCAGTTGAGAAAGCTTTAAAATCAGATTCTTCGAAAAAGGATCAAAGATCTTCAAAGTCAATAAAACCAGACACTGTTAAAACTGTAAATAATAGTAAATCTGGTAATAAATAAGGATCTTTGAAACAGAAGACCGGGAATGGTTCAAAAGGAGTTTCTCAGTTTGTTAATCATCAAGAAATTGAGATTACATTTCTCGATGATAAATGGGACGACCAAAGACCACTAAGGCTTGGGTCCCCATCTCAAACTAATCTTGTTTGTTGAATGTGCAAGGTGTTCCAGGAGGAACTGTAAATAGTCATTGGATTGTTGACAGTGGAGCATCAAGGCACATGACATGCGACTTGCGGCTCCTATATGATGTGAAAAGCATAAGGGGTGGTTATGTTGCTTTTGCTGGTGACAACGGTGGATACATCACTGGAGAAGGAATGGTCTCCAATGGTGTTGTGAGCTTCGATAAGATCAATTATGTGCGGGAAATTGATCACAATCTTCTTAGCTTTTCTCAAATCTACGACAAGAAGTTCACGGTACATTTTGATGATACCGGATGTTATGTGCTGGAGCCTGGATTCAAGATCCCCAAGGAATGGATTCTCCTGTCGGCTCCAAGAATTAATGATTTGCATATTCTTGATATGAGCCAAGCTATTACAACATCTGCACAAGTCACATGTTTGTCTCCAAAGCCACCAAGAAGGAATTAATCTCTTGGCATAGACGTATGGGACACATTCACCTGAGAAAATGAACTATTTGGTGAAGAACAATCTAGTGAATGGTGTACCAGTGAAGAACTTTCATCTTCAAGACGTTTGTGTATCATGCCAGAAAGGGAAGCAAGCAAGAAAGTCCCATCCCATGAAGAAGATCAACACTGTGAATATGCCACTAGAACGTCTTCATATGGATCTCTGTGGACCTATGAAACACAAGACTACCTTTGGTGATTCTTATTGTCTGGTAGTTACTGATGACTATTCCAGATTCTCATGGGTAAACATGCTGGCACACAAGAGTGAAGTTCCTACTATCCTCAAGAATCTCCTGACTCTGTTGGAAAATCTGTACAATCTGAAGGTAAGGAGAATCAAAAGCGACAATGGCATGGAATTCAAGGAATCAAGTTAGGGACGAGTACTGTTCTTTAAAGGGTATTCTGCATGAGTACAGTTCTCGATACACTCCACAACAAAATGGTGTCGCTGAGAGGAAGAATAGAACTCTTATTGAAACTGCAAGAACCATGTTAGTAGAATCAGAACTTCCTGTTCAATTTTGGGGAGAAGTTGTTGCTACTGCGTGCTACATCGATAAATAGAGTTCTGACGGTGAAGAGACATGGGAAGACATGCTTTGAGTTGTTACATAAAAGGAAACCGGATATTTCTTTCTTAGAACCTTTTGGAGCTCCATGCACTATGATTGACCCACATGGAAAGTTTGGTCCCAAGGCTATCGAAGGTTTCTTTCTTGGATATGCTACTCCTAATTTCCGGGTGTGGAATTTGTCTTCGAAGAAGATTGAAGAATGGGGTGAAGTCAAGGTTCAGAGATATACAGAAGCGGTTAGAGCTCCGGGTGCTCCTTGGATGTTTGACTACGATGGGCTATTTGACTCCTTTAATCTGCCAACTTTTGATGATGCAACAGCTGCTGCTCAGCTGTTATTGGAAAGTGATATTGCAGTAGATTCATTTACTAGTTCGACCAATTATTGTTAACCCTCAAGTGTCGATTTCGGTTAACAATCTTGTTCAAAATGAGGAATTCGAAGACGCTGCGAATGAAGCTACCTCTGGTGCGGTTCCTGGATTTTCAAATGATACGTCAAATATTCAACCTCAAGGAACGACTGAAGGTCAGGCATCTACACGTCATCAAATCCAGCTCTCGATGTAACTGTAGATCTGAATATCAACAATTTGGATATCAATTCTCGAGTTCCTGATGTGCCAGAAACTCGTATTCATAATATCCATCCTCAGCAGAATATTATTGGAGATGTCAAGAGTGGTGTGCAGACTCGTAATCAGCTTCGAAACAACCAGAATGCTGGATTGTATTTGGAAATCAGGGAATCTAGTGGTCTGAATGATGGTCTTTTGCCTGCTAAGTGTGCCAAGTAGAACCAAAATCTTGAAAGGAGGCAATGAAAGAAGACTCGTGGGTTGAAGCCATGCAGGAAGAACTTCAGCAGTTTTAGAAGTTAGGCATCTGGAAATTGGTTGACAGGCCTGACAACTACAAGAAGATTGGTACACGATGGGTGTACAAGTACAAGAAGGATGACCGAGGTGTTGTTGTGAGAAACAAAGCGCAATTGGTTGTTCAAGGTTTCAACCAGGTCGAAGGGATCGATTACAATGAAGTTTATGCACCGGTTGCACGACTTGAGGCCATAAGAATCTTTTTGGCTTATGTGTCCTTCAAGAAGTTCACCGTTTATCAGATGGATGTGAGGAGTGCATTTCTTCATGGTGTGGTAGAAGAGGAAGTACATGTTGAGCAACCGCCAGGTTTTGAAGATCCTCTCCATCCTGACAAGGTTTGGCTTCTCAACAAGGCGTTATATGGTCTTCATCAAGCTCCGAGGGCTTGGTATGAAACGTTGTCTACCTATCTGTTGAAGAACGGTTTTCAATGAGGCTTGATCGACTATACTCTCTTCATCAAGGAACAGGACGAGGACTTGCTGCTAGTACAGGTTTATGTTGATGATATTATATTTGGGTCTACTAACACTCGAATGTGCAAAGAATTCAAACATGTTATGTAGGAAAAGTTCGAGATGAGCACAATGGGAGAAATGAATTTCATTTTAAGTTTGCAGATTCAGCAATCAAAGGAAGGGATTTTTATCCACCAAACCAAGTACGTCGGAGATATTCTCAAACGATTTCAGATGGGTGACTTAAAGCCTTTGGGAACTCCATTAGCTCAAAATCATGGGATTACTCCAGACAGAATGGGTGAACATGTAGAACCATCTCTCTATCGTGCTATGATCGGATCTCTCATGTATCTTACTGCTTCAAGAACCGACATAATGTACCCAACATGCCTTCTGGCGCGCTATCAGTCTAGTCCGAAAGTTTCTCTTTTGATGGCTGTGAAAAGGATCTTTCGTTATCTAAAGGGTCGTCCTGACACTGGTCTATGGTACCCTAAGGATGATAACTTTGATCTGACAGCATTCAGTGATTCTGATCATGGCGGCTGTAAAATTGATGCAAATTCAACAACAGTAGGATGTCAGTTCTTGGGAAATCGCCTAGTCACGTGGCAATGCAAAAAGTAGACTTGTGTAGCTACATCAACATGTGAGGCCGAGTATATATCGGCTTCTAGTTGCTGCTCTCAAGTTCTATGGATTCAACAGCAAATGCGCAACTACGGTTTTGAATTTCTTACTACTCCTATTTTTGTTGATAATGAAGCTGCTTTACAGATCACTCGGAATCCTGTACAGCATTCAAAAACAAAACAAATTGAGATTAAGTATCATTTCATACGTGATTGCTATGAAAAGAGACTTATCGATGTTGTTAAAATCCACACTGATCACCAATGTGAAGACCTTTTTACCAAAGCCTTTGATAAATCACGTTTTGATTATCTACTTTTGGTCAATGGCATCAAGGTGAAACCCGATTAACCCAACCATGGCTAACTATTTTTGTAAATACTTTCCTAAAAATCTAAAACTACAAATAGATTTTCAGTTTTATATTTTAGGGGGAGTAAGTTCAAGAAAATACAAAAATATGTCTTTTATTTACCTTCTTTGTTTAAGGGGGAGAAAAATTCAGAAAAAATACAAAAACAATAGAAAAACCAAAAATGAGTTTCTTGGAAAAGTTGAAGATGATGAAATTCACCAGTAAATCTGTCAGAAATGGTTAAAAGAATAGAAAGAAGATTGATAAGTAGCTTTTACTAATGATGTATTGGTAGGCTCACAATCAGACTAAAATATGCAGGTTGATATAAACCTAACAGACAGAACGCCAAGTGGGAACCATTCATTGGCATATGGTCTTGGTACCGAAATTTTGTTTGATAGAGTGCCGAGGTTCTGAGATATACGGTCTTTATGCTGGCTTATCATCTGGGTATCATGGTTGAATTTTTGCCGAAAAATAACGGTGGCGCAAGTCTAGAACTTCCATGATATCATACATACATGTACATACTGCATTCGACCATCAAATAAGTGATAAAATATCACAGCTTTATGCGGGAGCTAAGTTCGTCTCTTTGTCGGTACGATGGTACTAACCTGTTCACGGACTTACTCTTGTGCCTGCATTCACGGACTTACAAGTTCGTCTCTTTGTCGTACGATGGTTCGTCTCTTTGTCGGTACGATGAAAATCAAGTTACTCATTAATAAGTGATTAAATCAAAAAGGCCTTGTTTTCAATAAAAAATAAGTGAGTATCTCACATCATTCATATACGTCAAAACATATGATAAAGCAGTATACTCAACGGTAAGATTTTCTCTCATGCATATCTTGATACGGGAATGTGTCGTGATGTGGTTGAACACCGGCTAGTAAGTATAAATCCATACCTTAATCATATCTCCTAATCATGATTACATCTGATAAGTCTGAGCTTATGTGGACAATAATACCGATAATCATAGTTAAATACTTATCTGTTTAATTTTGAAAACCTAATACCGTCTTTGACAAAGATTAAAATGCTGGTATGATTCCTTTACCTTGAAACTCAAAAAAGATTGTAGTTTATCTATTTTGTTTTTCAATCTAGTTTACTTAGTTGCTTATGTAATTACTTTTTGAAAGTTAGCCAAAGTTGATACTCGAAAGTTTCTACCAAGATACGCCAGAAAACCATCTGTTTGATATCGCAACGTCATAAAGTAATATCTTGCAACAAGTAACCATCAAAGAAAACCAAAATCTGATTTTCGTTCAAGTGTGTGTATCTTGTACGAATGAACCTAGTCATTTGATTTGACTTGGTCACTTGTTTTTCTCAAATCTGCTGCTGGAATTCATACGAGTGTGTATATCTCGTCCAGGGAATACAATCATACGAAGAATTTATGATAAGTTTTTTGTGTGTATTCCCTGAGAAATTTGTGTTCTAATTATATTTGTCTATGAGTACAGATTGATACAAAAGAACATAAACAAAGACCAGCAACGAAGAAATCTGACAAGTCAGATGAGGAAACAAGAAAGATTTGAAGTTTCTTAGAAGTTTGAAGACCAGATACTCTAATCATTAGATAGCAGATCTATCAATGATAGCAGATCTTCAGGGGGAGTTTGTTGATACTCCAAACCATTCTATGTGAAGACCAAAGACCGAAGAACCGAAGACCAAGCAACATCCAAGGGGGAGTTTGTTGATACAGTTGTGTGTCTGTCGCTTGTTCTTAATTACAGTGGTAATTGTACGGTCTTTGCTCAAGTGTCTGTATAGGTTTGGTTGTGTCAAATATATCGGGATATCCTTCAATCTTGATCTAGTATGACATCTTAGCTTGTCTGTGTTAATCAGTTGCATGTGTGCGTACTGATGAATCTTGGAAACGACATGTCTACACACGTTCTCCAGAAAAATGGATTATGTTCGAGTCAGAGTTTTCGTACGAATCATGTGATTCGTACGAAATATTTGAGTAACTAATGTGTTACTTGTTTCGTACGAAATAAGCATTTCGTACGAAACGGTGTCTCGTACAAAATCCTGGAGTTGTGACTCGTGTGAAATAGTGTGTTCAGTATGTCTAGACTCGTATTTCGTATGAAACTAGACAGACACTATATAAGCATACATGTACCTCTTAGTTGGGGTCGCCTAAGAACTAGTTGACTCACGTGTGCTAGTTGGTCAGCCTAGAGAGATTGTTACCCTTTGAGTTGGTTATCTCTGAAGACGAAGACACAAGAACATAGCAAGTTTGTTTGAGTCATACGAGCATTGTGTGTATATGTTTGTACTTATTCTCAATCATTAATCAAGATAGTGAATCTTTGGTTACCCCGTGTTCTTTACTTTGCTTTGGTTGCATGCACACTTGGATTCCGCACTTGTGTGTGTGTCATTTGAACAAGGAACTGGTTTAACACCATCCGCAGTTGGACTTACAAAGATTTCTATAGATAATGTAAAGAGAAGAGGGAGTTGTAAGGTATTTTGGGATATTAAATTAATTATTAAGAAAAGATGTTTTTCATGCTATGTATCTTAGCTATGGATGATAAGTAATAAGTGTTCTCTTTTCATTAATGAAATGTATATATGATAAGTAATAAGTGTTTTTCATGCGATGTGTCCGCCATTCTGCGAATAGGCTAGATAGAGCATATGTTGAATATTGTATAGATTACATACAAACACATGACTTAAGAGCGGATGAGAGAGGTTTATAAAACGTACTTCGTATGAAGTAGTTGTATTTACTTCGTACGGAGGTAAACACCTTCGCACGAAGGTAAACAAGCACCTTTGTACCAAGGTAACTAGTTCTTACGAAGGTAAATGCTCTTAGTTCGCACGAGGGTAACACTCCTATATATAGTGTTGTGTGTTTGTTAGTTGTTAAGTTTTAGAGTTCCCAGAGTGGAAATTACTCTAGCTTATAAAGATGTATACTTTTTCGGTATGAATGAATCATTGACTTCTGCTTCTACTCTGTTTTTAGTAACATTCTACCGAATTAGTTCTTTTCTACCCAAACTTCCGTCTAATACCGCCGGTTCCTAGACTATCAAGTGGTATCAAAGCTATGGTACCGATTCAATTGATCTAATAGTTGATTGAATCACCTACGCTCATGAATTTTGGACTTTAGAGAGTTTTAGAAGTAAATCATCAAATAAACAGACAATCCATGTACAAAAATTAAAATCGAAACCATAGGATTGTTTAGAAATGAATTTCGACCATGTCTTTGAAAGAATCATCATCAAATTCGAAAAAATAAATATTTTAGATTGAAAAATTGGATCTGCATCGTTCGGACTGACTAATTACGTTTGTAAGTGGGTACTACCTCCGCACGAAAGTACTTTACCCTCGTACAAATTTTCTTTCGAGATTTAACGACAAATACGAGCTGTTCGGTGACACCGTCAAGGCTTCAAGAACATATTTGATGACACAATCATAGAGTGTTGAAGATAATGGGGTAGTCATTGATACCTATACATATTGTTTATCATTTTGGTACAGTGACTATTAATGGGCCTTAACAAAAATTGATGAAAAACTGACTTTTGTGGACCAAAATGACATATTTTCCTCATTAGTAGAGTTTTTCTGTAAACAGAGAGGACTAAATTTGCCATGTTTGAGGGGGAAATTCAGTAATATATTTTAGAGAGGTTAGAATTTGCAAAAATAAGGGGGAATAAAAATTTCATAGAATATACCGAAATTCCGACATTTTTGAAATTCGTGAGGTGCAATAGTGTTCAGCTGGTTCCGACTTCAGATTATCCAGGGATACATAAGATCTGGATTCGTTAGTTTGTGATCATAGGAAGTTCAAAGTCTTTGAATGGTGATATAGACTGATGTCTTAGGGTTTGAGTCCTAGGTCTTCGTTAAGCTGGTTGGCAGGATAAAGTATAAAGTGTCAAAATATTTAATCGTCGAGCAGAGGAATTGTTTTTCGGACTAACCGCCGGGAAATGATGATGTTTGTTGATTAAGTTGCTGCTGAGACTAATGGAGAAGATTAAACATCTGTTATTGTGACTTAAGATGAAGAATGAGAATCTGATCGTGGGAGAATGTTTCTCTGAGCTGATTGTGTTACAAGATGATTTGTTATCCGATGAAGATTTGCTGATTGAAGAGATTACCGTTTTGCTGATCAATCATTCAAGAGTGTGCTTAAACGTGATTACGGAAAATGGGATTTCAGATTTTCGAAGGTATTCACAGACTTGAAGTGTATCAGTGTGATCAGTGTAATGTTCGAAGTTTCTGTCAATTGTCGGTTAGGTTTTTGAAGATCAGAGGATCGGGTAGTGGAGTGCGCTAAAACTGAACGTGGATGTGGTTAACGTAGAAACATAGATGTTACATCGATCAGTTTCTAACTTGGTGATTAGTCGTGAAGATTACAGTTAAGCAAATCAGAGTAGGTTGGGAACCGTGCAAACCAAGAATTGAAGATTCATTGCAAGGGAAATTTGTGCATAATGAAGATAATGCAAGCCCGAATAATCAATCAAGGGGGAATCAGTTGAAGATTTCAAGATGCCTGATTAATGTTGCAGAATATTCAAACACGAATCTCATATTTCAAGACCTGGATTCGATAGTGACGTACAAGGAGGAAATTGTTAGTGCATATTCCGTGTGTCCGCCACTGTGCAAATAGGCTAGATAGAGCATGTATTTAATATTGTATAGATTAGATACGAACACATGACTTAAGAGCGGACGGGATAGGTGTATAAACCTTACTTCGTACGTAGTAGTTACTCCGTACGACGGTAGTTACTACATACGAGGGGTAAACACCTTCGCACGAAGGTAAACAAGCACCTTCGTACGAAGGTAACTAGTTCGTACGGAGGTAAATGCTCTTAGTTCGCACGAGGGTAAGTCTCCTATATATAGTGTTGTGTGTTTGTCAGTTGTTATGTTTTAGAGGGGAAATACTTGAGAAATATTTCTCTAGCTTGTAAAGATGTGTACTCTATCGGTATGAATGAATCATTCGACTTCCGCTTCTACTCCGTTTTTAATAACATTCTACCGAATAAGTTCTTTTCTACCCAAACTTTTGTCTAATATCACCGGTTCCTGGACTATCAAGTAAGAAGGTCGTTTTGTGATAACCGACACTTTCTAGTAACTTCCATATAATTAAACAGTCATTTATATTTTGCAACTATGTGTTTCAAACGTCAATACAGTATGCTTACATCTTATACAATTAGAAATTCCGCATATTACATTTTAATGATGCATATCATTCATTTTATTTGTCGCATATCAAAAACAGTTTTAGTGACACACCGAAACAACTAGTATACTTACTGGTTAGACTAACTGTGTCAGCACAATCTTGTACTCAACTAAAGGACAGATTTAGGACCTAGAATTAAGTCTAACACCAATGATATAGTAAATCCCAAGTGAGAAAACCAGGATATACACTAACATCTTTCGGATAATACACTAGCTCTAAAAATGTCCCATTTGGACCATAACTAGCAATTTATCTGCAAAATTCAGCATTGGTAATTTACACTAGATCCATATATGATGTTAAAAATCATAATCTACTTGAAAAACTTGGAAAGTCATCTTGATACATAAACATATCTTACCATAAAAGTTTCGTAATTTAACATCTTGACGACCATTAATGAAACTAGCACCAAGCAAGTATCCAACTATATCTAAATATAGAATATGAACTCATTAACAATATTTTGGCGTCATGACATGATGCGAGCGAGTTATAAATTTTATTATATTTTACGTACTTTTTACTCGTAGATCAAGCTTTAAATTTATAAAAAACGATACAATACTACCACTCTACACACATTAGGGCAAGTGCACCCTTCGTGGACATAGTATAGTGATGGTAAGATACCGAGGTCGTCTAAGGACACAAGAGCTTTTAATACCAGCTTATCGTTAACGTCTAATCTAACCAATTTTTTTATGAAAGTTTTGAAAGTTAAAAGATATAAAAGTAAAAAATGTAAATAAAAAGGAAAACAAATAGACAAGAAAGAATCACTTGATTCCGACTCCTCTTGTACATATCATTTGATGATTTCGCACTTTGGGCATTTTAATAGAGTATCTTAGTTATTGTAGTAGGCCCCTCTTGTGAAGGCGATGTTACCCTCAACCTAATGGTCTGAGTTAGCAGGGATACAGTCCCGCAAGGTCAGAATATTGAAAGATAATTAAGTAAGTTATTAATGTGAAAAGTGGTAGGCCCCTCTTGAGAAGGTGGCCCTAGGCCATATTGGTCTGTAGTAGTTTATTTATAAGGGGTTCAAGTCGTTCTTACTTTCGCTGATTTGATGCTATTTGCCTCAAGGGAAGTTCTAATAAGCTTGAACCAAGTCTTCGCAGGATCTATACACTGAACGAGACAAGACCTTACCCAAACACCTTCCAGGTAGTTAATGTGCTTTATATAGACCGTAAAGACACGAATGAGTGAATCTACAAAACATGAAGAAATGTTTAAATAAAGTTCACTTTCAATATAAAAAACTAGTTATTAACGTCATAAATACATACCCAAATAAAAAATTGCCAACGATTGGAAATCAAAAGTAATACATAAAAGATTTGTCTTCACCAAGTGTATTAAGAGATTTATCCAAGCATGGCCTTTGTTTGACAACAATTCTTACGATCAATCTTGGATCCCGAGACTACTACACACTCTAAAAGATGAAAGATGGATGATAGTGGTGGGTGTTGGTGTTGTAGTGGTGGTGGACTGATGGCAAGTGTGAGAGAAGTGGTTTGCCAAGGAATGCATTTCTCATGAACCAAGCATCTCTATATATAGCTGGAAACAAAAGGCGACCATGGCCCTGTGCCCACCTTGTAGGGCCCCGTGGTGGACTTTTTTTCTCCCTTCATTAACTGCAGATGTCAGGTCGTTGTACCAACACATCCCGTGCTGGTAGAGCACGACCCCGTGGTCAGTGTACTTGCTGTACTATCCCAGATTCATCAAATCTTAAAGTTAACCACGGAACGTATTGACTTGGCATGGACCCGTGTTGGTTGTCTGTTACTATATCTTTTTCTGCAGAGAATCTTTGACTGGGCATGGCTCCATGCCTTGTGGCACAGCCCCATGCCTAGGCTTCTGTCTTTGTTATTTTTGTGATTTTGGATGTGAATGGGGTTCGGCAAGTCGTGTCAATCCTTCTTCTTTGTGTTTGTGTTGGTTTTGGCTGTTAGTTTGCTTCTTTTGTTCGTTTAAGCTCTTTTGATCCTGTATTTTAAAATTAAACAAAGAAACATTCTTTTTCAACATTATTACCAAAAAAGGGTTGATTTTATGCCTTCTTTGATGTAATTTATATGTTGTCTTTTGCACACATCAAATACCCCCATGATCGGAGTGTCGCACCCCGGTCAAAGATAATATTTATATGCCCAAATGACCCTTAGCAATGCGTTAGTTGGTAGTAAGGGGTTGAACCAAGAAGAGTTTGTGGTTTGTGATTGGATGTGATTGATTTTTAAGACAATTGTCACCTTATGAAGCTTGCTACTTAGATTGTTTGATTTGGTTTATTGGTTTGAAAGAATGTCGGAAAAGTCCGACGAATTTGTGTCTACTTTACTAACTTTGAAAATTCAATTGGTTGTAAGACAACGTTGACTAACATGGTGAAAACAATAGTTTGAGAACAAGGTTCACACCTGGTTCGGTAATGCAAATCCTAGGGTTCCTACACGTTTTTAATTTCAACTCAATTGCAAACAATGATCAAAGAATTTAGTGTTGCGTGGTTTAGGTGTCAAAAGCTATCAACGTCATAGACAACGGACTACAATACACTTCATTACCAAGAACATGTAAACTCTAACCTAGACAAGGCATAATCGCACGTAAACATTTCGCAAAGTCAAATTTCATAACTCATTTGACAATTCACAAATACAATACCAATGCGAGACAATTATCATAGGTTTATCAAATCAAATCACAATTTGTCACAAATCGAAACTTAAAACAATGTCAAACCCTAGAACTTACAAAACCTACACCGGGGTGAAACCTTCGGAAATTAGCCGCTCATGGTGGACGGAAAAGATTGAAGCTTGATCTTGATCATCTTGAAACCTTGAAAGTGAGGATGATGATGGTTAGGGTTTTGAATGGAAGATGGAATTGGACGGAGGATGATGAAGATGAGGATTAGGTTAAGGTTATGATCCAAGATGATCAATTGGGTGATAGAATGGATTGGATTTGGTTAAGGATCAAAGATATCTTGTTCTTGGCTCCCAAGGGGTGTTTTTAAGCTCTCCAACTCGTAACCCCCTCACAATTGGGTCAAACAATCATAAAAACCCGTTCAAAATTGAAATTCAGCGGCCAGATAATCAAAGGGGCGTCGCCTCCGACGCTCTAATCACTGTCTACGGCAAATTTTTTCCGATGGGTTATCTGATAGGCGTCGCCGACGGTCCCACTTGGCGTCGCTGACGGCCTCTACAATACTCAAATTCATGTTTTCCTATTTTGTGCTCCTTGTTGACACATTTTCCGTCCCGATGCTCCAAAACGCTCCCGCATGGCTCCTTGAACTTCATAAACCTCAAAACACAAATCCAGTCAAAAGTGGGCTATTCGAAATTAAAAGTTACGAAAAACGTGAACTTAAACTTAATAAACCCATCGGTTTTCAACCACGTATCACATCCCCACACTTGTCTTTTGCTTGTCCTCAAGCAAATCTATCTTTCACTTTCACATGGGTCAAACAAGGAACACATTTCCCATTCTTGAGACATGAATTAAGGTCAAATGTCATACTTGGTTCATAACTTTTATCATTTAAATTATTTAACGTTAATATGATTAACACATATAAAAAATGGTTATCCAAGAGTAGCCCGCCTTTAAAACTCACATATCATACATATCCCTCACAATGTTCTCTCCACTCGGCTTATAATTTGGCTAATAAGTAATGCATTAGCACCTTTGATGTAAACACACAAACTAATTAGAACATATACCCGCATAAGCTTGCAACTCAATCATTCTCCACCATTGATCACAAATATTGAACACAAGTCAAAAGGTCTTGAATGGGTTGAATTGGGGCTATGCTAAGGGTATGAAATTGGATGTTTTTGAAAGTGGCTAAGGTGATGAAAACCCGATTATTATTACACGAACACTATACTAGCATAATCAACTATGAAATAATAACTACAAGGCAAAAGTTTTCCTCCTTTATTCAACAACTGTCTATACATGCATTTTACTTTTTTCTTTTCAGATGATCTAATTTTTTTATAAAGTTTTCATCACACGGGTTAATATAGGGTTCAAAGGTCAAGGGCTAAATGGGTTGGTCAAATGAAAGGTTTAGGCTCAAATTGGCTACTAAGGGGTTGATTTTTGGGTAAGGATATATAAATGGTGTAACGTAAAAAGGTTTACCTAATGCCTCAATCATTCTTGTGCTCATATTTGGTCTATGGTCTTGAATGTATCAAAAGTTGCAAGTTCTACAATACATGACTAATGGTCCACTCAACCAAAGAAATATATGCATATGTGATATGTAAAAGTGGCTCAAAATCTCACGTATAGAAGGTATGGTATGTGATATATATAAAGTGCAAGTTTCTTAGGGGGATTATTCCCAAACAACCACTCGTTAAATACTCATCATGCTATTTATTTGAACTTGACCATGACAAAATACCACATGGGTTGTGTCATCCCTCATTAACTTAGTTACTTGTGCTTTTTAGACCTCTTTAAGCAAACACATTTTGAAAATTTATTGAAAATTTTCCCCCATCCCCACACTTGAGGTCAACATTGTCCTCAATATATAGTGTATAAATGAACGGGTCAAAATTGAAATTTTTTTCTCCCCATCCCCACACTTGAGGTCAACATGTCCTCAATGTGTAGAAATGGAGCTTTTAGAATGCACAAAGGATGTGACACGACCAACCTTCCCAAAATTTTAACCCTAGAGAATAAAATACAAACTACAATCCACTTATTAAACAAACAAGACGAATCAAAGCTAAAGGAAACGTATGCACCCGATTTTTTGCTCATTCTTCGTGTGCTCTTCAACTTCAACAAAAATGGTTGTCTCACGAACCCAATGCACCTACAAATTTCAATTTTTGTGTAGAAGCACGCTTCTCACAACTACAAAAATTTGTTAGTTATTTAGTTCTACCATTTTTATTAAAACAATTACCAAGGCATATAGTTTATTCAACTTGATCTTGTGGAAAAATATTTTACAACAACAACCTAAACTCACTTTCGTAGGAATCACGGTTGCATTTAGCGTATGCAACAAGCCCTTTTAAACCTCCCGATAGCTCGGGAGGACGAGTAGGTCTCGTGAGGGTTATCTGGGGAACACACCCATAAAGTTCATTTAACTACTAAAAAGAACGGAAATATAAACTAAAATTTACACAAAAATTTACAACAACAAAGAAAACGTATCGGCTCATCGTTGGTATCGTTCGTTAGGATCCACCGGTGGGTATGGCTGATAGGGATATCCGGTGAGGGCTGACATCCTATCATGGAAATCGTCAAGCGGCGCCCTTTCGCCTTCAGCCGGCGGTTGGAATTGTGGTGGGATGAAACTGGAACCCACTGCTTCGGGCCATATCGGAGATGGGTCAGAAGGCCCAGTGGGAAGAGGTAGGTTCTCATAAGATACCCAAAGCGCATGCTCTCGATATGGACGACCTGCTTCCTAATCTCGGTGGTGGCGCTCCTGATCATGCAAATGTTTGGCGTTATTTACCGCCATCTGTTGCGCCACCGCCATACCATGCCATCGGCGGTTTTCCAACGCGTTTTGTTCAGCGCGCAACCTATCTTGCTCCTCCTCCCAAACTTGTCTTCGAGACAATTCTTTTGCTTGGTACAAGTCTTGCCTTTCCATAAAAGCCTGTTGAGCAGTCCATTGCTCTTGCTGCCTCTCCCAATACTCTTGCTCCTGGGCCCGGTGAGCATCATCTTCATCCCAATGGGATTGTTGTTGAGCCTCCCAGTTTTGCTCCCATTGTTGCCTTCTTTACTCATATTCCTGATTTTCCCCTATACACGCGGACGACATTATCACAAACGTCTTGTTGTCCCCGGTTGTAGTTGGGTTACCCGGGTTTACGCCGGTTTGGGATGAAGGTAGCCACCCCGGCCGAAATTTTCGGTGTGGCCGGGTGTATCTCTGATGGGGTCCCCTGTAACACCGTGTAAAATCGTGTCCAATAGTATAGTGACACGTGTTGTATTTTTAAATAAAGTCTGTTAAAGACCAATAAGGACTAAAGGTGTCAACATGCTCAAACTGAGCCTCTGAGTGACGGTCCGATGTCAACATGCATAAATAACAGCCTCTGAGTGACTGATATGTCAACATGCTTAAATCATTAGCCTCTGAGTGACTGATATGTCAACATGGTTGAAATTTGGCCTCTTAGTGACTGATATGTCAACATGCCTAGCCTCTGAATGACATCGGAATCAACATGCTTATAATAAGCCTTTGAGTGATCCTTTGTGAAGTCCTAACTCTCATACGTGCCATTTGTTAGACGAGAGGGTTCAATTTTGTAAGTATGTTAAAGTTGGATGATGGAGGGATTAAAAGTGTCAACATGTTAATTTATGCCTCTGAGTGACCTTTTAACGAACCGAGAGCTCGACAATGTCCGGGAATAATCCCGTGTATGCCAAGTATTGGCTACGGAGGGCTAAAAGTGCCAAAAATGTTTTAAAAAGGTTTTTAGAAGCTTTTTAAAGTTAAGGTTTAAAAGTGTCAAACTTTGAAACTGGCCGTGGGCGGTCGCAGGCCGCGAGAAACATGGCATGTGTCTCTCGCGGGCAGCGAGAGAGCCTCTGCTGCAGAAAGTTTTGTTTGGTCTCCAAGCAAAAATCCAAAACCATTAATTCGAAACCATGGCTTCTCTAAACTGCTATGTCACGTTTTGGGACACTTGTAAGCTTCTTCTTACACCCCTAAACACCTGGCTTCACCTCCTTTGAAAACTCCAACTATAAATAGTTGCTTAAGTTCACCATTTCAACTTGCACCTTTCTCATTCACTCTTCCCCCTCCTCTGGAAGTTCCTAGCTGAAAGGAGCATCCAACTTAGTTCTCTTGCATTGTAGGAACCTTTTGTAAGTGTTCCTTGCTCTTGCATTTTCGTTTGTTGGTTTTTAGCCAAAAGTCAAGCGTTTTACGGAAAACGCTTTGACTTTCGGTTAAGACCATTATGGTCCAGCCATTGTTCGTAATGAACATGGCTAAGTGATCATAATAATGTAGGTGTTAATCCCTATAAAGGGCACCTCCTGAAGATCACGTTTGCTAGACCAATTGACGGGTCAAAGTTATGATATTAAAAAGTCAAACAGGCCATTTTTCAGAAAAATTATAAATTTATCTTATATATGTTATGAAACCTGTTTTGACACTTAAACAACTTGGTAACCATTATTAGAACATGTAAGAACATGTTCGGCTTGTCAATTTCAGTTCTAGGGTCGGCTCGCAACCGAAAGTCGCTGAGTTTGACTTCTGCTTTGACTTTCGATTCTGACCCGATTTAGATTAGTTACCTATTGATCTAAAGTTGAATTATGATCATAATATAATGTAGCTAACCCTCTGAGGTTATATTACATGATCATAATCAAAATCCAAGTTTATGTGCAAGTTCCATAATTATGCCATTTTTGACCAAAATATCCTTTTTGCATAAAACAAGGTTTTAAATAGTAATAAACTTGAAAATGAGTTTCTATTGATGTAATATTATAAGTAGGATTATTTGGGATATTAAACCAAGTTATAAACTGAGTTTTCAAGCAGGTCCTTAAACTATGTCCATAAATGGCAATTATAGCCCTTATGGCTCATAAAATAGTTTTAATCAAATCTTTTCAAGGTAAATCTTTTACCTACTGGATATGTTATATTAAATAACACATCTAAGACATTTTAATCTTACCTTAACATCATTTTTCGTAAGAATCACATAAAGACGCCATTTTACGACATAAGCGCCGTTTAGGCGCATAGTATGGTTTTGAACCATATTAATGAACCAAGACTTGTTACCTACTGATTTTAAAACTTATTTTAAACATATTTACAGTATGTAGATGTTACAAACTCGGAATCCCAAACAATTTATAAACTATGTGTAAAATGACCAAAATGCCCCTTCGGTGCATAGTTTGGTGATAAAAGGTAAATACACATATAATTAATATCCTACTTATATTATATCATAAAATAAAGTATTTTCCAGAATACTTATAATCATAACATTAAATTATATTCAAGTTCCTTTTATATGATATGGAATTACCAAAACGCCCTTATGAGGCATAATTTCGTTTTAAAACCTTAACGGGCATACAAGTTGATATCTTAACTTATTTAAAGTATAACGGCATTAGAACTTGTCCAAAACTTATACGGTTACCCGATATCGCTATTATGTGCACAGTTACGTATGTGTAACTATTTTACAGAAATTAACCGAAACGGGTTTAACCTTGTCATTTAGGTTTCAAACTCCAGAATGTATATAGTTTACCCATATTATACAAGTCAAGTACTTGTCGGATTAAACTACATTCTATCTGATCATCGTTTAATCAAGCGTTATACATAATGATCATGTACACTATACCGTGTATAAGACCGTTAGTATTTAATTGGCTAGCTTATGCCATAATCCAGACTAGAGCCTTGCCGGTAAATGCTATCTGCACTTGGTACTTTTGTATATGGCTGAGTTATTTAAAAATAAAAGAAGAAGACTAGCTCAGGTAAATACTCTCGACTTATTTTCCCTATACGGGCTTGGGATACGGTAAATTATTACCGCTTGGTCCAAAATAGGGTCAATCGAATGCCCGCTTGTGGCTAGTAAACCTGCATATTTCGTTTTAATCAATTTTGTTTTATAACTTAAACATCGGAGGTTAAATTACCGTGTCCTGGATATCCTCGGCTCAATACATTAGTTATTGGCCACGACCTTAGCACGGGGTGTAGGCGTACACCCTTTGATGCTCATATGCAATATGCCCAAGACGTTGGGGATGACTCCTTCGTGAGTCCTGAGTGGTGTATATTTAATCATGTCTCGGTTTCTGCCCCGGGACCTGTATGTATTGACAAACATGTGAATCTGATACAAGGTTGCAAGGTCAACTTTCCCAAGTTAATAAAAGATTTTGTGCCGTTTTGCACTTAAAACCATTTTATAGTTTTCAAAATGAGTCAGTTGGGTGTATTTACCAGCGTAAGCTGACGTATCGTCCAAAGGCGAAACTGCAGGTACAATACGAAATAGGCCGGAAACTGCTCGGTAGTGAATAAGAGGATCTTGCAAATCCTTAGATCTGCCCTAAAGTCTGTTTTATATTCTTTCTTGTACATTTTAATGATCCGCCTGTGGATCTTCTATTACGAGCATGTATATTATTTTATTTTGAAACATTTGGTTTGTAATAGTAACTTTACTCCAAGACTTCCGATGTGCCATGTTTAATTGACAATGATGTTATCAACAGACGTCATAATACTCCCCACCCGGGCCCACCGGTGTATGGATTTAGATAGGAAATCCGGGGTGTGATAGGTTGGTATCAGAGCCAATATTTGAGAGAATTAAACACTACCCTTATTGTGTTTAGTCTCAAGCTTACACGTGAACATTCCTTAGACTTCCGAGTCTAGGCATTGACCTAGGATTTACTCATTTAATTATTAAGTTATTAGTATGTTTTTGAATTGATTTTTTTTATTTTTAAACAGGAAAATGCCGCCACGTGTGAGAGGGCAAAGTGGAAGAGGAAAAGGTCCAATGAGGGGAGGACCATCAGGGCACATACCCCCTCAACCTCATAACCCAGATGCCTACCAAGAATCAGGAGATTCGTCTCCTTGGCAACCAACGAGACGTTCTGTCTCTAATAGACACTCGCCCTCACATTCCCAAAATTCTTACCATTCCTACCACTCAGACCATTCACACCATACCTACCATTCCCATTCACACTGTTAGCATGAAGAATTTAACCCCAACCATTATTTCAACACACCTCCAGCCGATCAAAATTAGTTGGACCAACCACACCCTATTGACGAGGACTCCGACCCGAAGATGCCACTGTCAGGATCAAATATGCATCCCATTGAAATTTGAGCGATTCAAACTCTTATGCTGGATCGCCCTACCAAGGTCCTAATGAGTGGGACCAATACTGGAACCAATTCACCTTCGCCCACACTCCATCTCACCACTCTCAACCACCTCATGTTCACGAAGATGTCCACATGGAAACGGTGGACCAACCGCAACAACCACCTGAACCACCAAGAAGGAAGTGTGGAGCATGTATGTCGGTATGTGCAGGACAAAGGTCGGGATCGCTGCCACCTTTGCCCAACTCCTACCCCACAATTCAAGAGGACCCACAAATGGGTGGACCCTCTAATGTTTCACCTATAGTGGAACCAACACCGACACCTGCTGTTCAACCACCACCAACGGGTTATACTAACGCAATCCCCACATATCCAGACACGTCTGGATATGATCCTTATAACCCGTCTACACCGGTAGACTATCAAGCATAGTCGCAAGACCCATACATGCAGGCAGTTATGCACAACGCACTTTACCCGTCTCCTTTCCCACCTACTTATTCACCAACTGGATATCCAACTTATGGGTACCAGTATCTGGTTATGCCACAACCACAACCTCCGCCACCACTTGAGGCCATTAATGAGGCCTTGGAAAGAATGAAAGAGATGCAACAACAAGAGGAGAAAACGAAAAGAAGACAAATAAGTTCTTCAAGAAACTCTCCAAATTAGTTAAGGGAAAGAAGGACGGGTAAAGACTCTTCTAATAATATGTAGTCCCTGCGAGGACATTGTTATTTCTTTAGTCCCTACGTGGACATTTCTATTTCTTTAAAGTCCTTGCATGGACAGTTCATTTCATTTTCAAGTATTGTAATTTCTATAGGAAAATTTATGAAGTATTTGGAATTATATATATGTAATCATCCTCTTGAAAACGAGCGTCTCGATTTTACTCGAAATTTATGCTCTGCTATATAATTCCAAAAGATCTTAATGGATTGATTATGCCAAGTGGCGTAGACCACATATTGGCCAAGAAATGATAGTTAAGTACGAAGGGGTCTTCTATCAGGATGGTTATGGAAAGTTATCCTTCTATCCAGAGGTAAAGGACTAGGTCCAAACCTCCAAGGTCGTTAAGATCGAAGGTGACCGAGACGATTAATCAATCATTAAGGTACTCTTATGTTAACATTCAAGTAATGTGCGTACTCATGGTTGTGTGACTTGAGGAATCACACTAACTTCCAAGGTAGTGGACTATGTCCTAACCTAAAATAGCCCTTGTGATCTATTTGATCCCGGCTAAATAGCCCTTGTGATCTGTTTGATCCATGCTAAAATAGCCCTTGTGATCTATTTGATCCCAGCTAAATAACCCTTGTAATCCGTTTGATTCCGGCTAACTATCACCAGTGTAGTGATGAATAAAACATCCATTAGAGATGTATTTTATATGGCCCTTGCGATCTATTTGATCCCGGCTAAATAGCCCTTGTGATCTGTTTGATCCTGGCTAAAATAGCCCTGGTGATCTATTTGATCTCGGCTAAATAGCCCTTGTAATCTGTTTGATTCTTGCTAAATATCACCAGTGCGGTGATGAATAAAACATCCATTAGAGATGTATTTTATATGGCCCTTGTGATCTATTTGATCCCGGCTAGATAGCCCTTGTGATCTGTTTGTTCCTGGCTAAATAGCCCTTGTGATCTATTTGATCCCGGCTAGATAGCCCTTGTGATCTGTTTGATCCTGGCTAAATAGCCCTTGTGATCTATTTGATCCCGGCTAAATAGCCCTTGTAATCTGTTTGATTCCGGCTAAATATCACCAGTGCGGTGATGAATAAAACATCCATTAGAGATGTATTTTATATGGCCCTTGTGATCTATTTGATCCCGGCTAAATAGCCCTTGTGATCTGTTTGATCCCGGCTAAAATAGCCCTTGTGATATATTTAATCCTGGCTAAATAGCCCTAGTGATCTATTTGATCCCGGCTAACATCATCAGTGCAATGATAAATAAAACATCCATTAAAGTGATGTATTATCCTTTCGGGTTATGATCTATTCTATAAAGCCCATGTGATCTATTTGATCCCGGCTAAATACCACTAGTGCGGTGACTAAACATTCATTAGTGATATAGTGCCTATGTGCCCTATTGTCCATTCGTGACAGGCCTATGTGCCATATTTTATGTCCATTAGTGACAGGCCTATGTGCCATATTTTATATCCATTAGTGACAGGCCTATGTGCCGTATTTTATGTCCATAATGACAGGCATATGTGTCATATTTGATGTCCTTTGTGACGAGCCTATGTGCTATAAATTGTCAAAATATGACAATGACAGTTGTGACATTGCGACCCCCTGTCTAGTAATAAATGGACTATGTCCAGATTGTAATTTGCCTATGATGGTCCTATTAAGACCTAGCAAAATATAGTTATATTAAGCCTAAGAGTTGTGATGTTATTGACACTAATGTAGGCAATGGATTTTCTTCCAATATTTAAAAGCCGATATGGTTATTATACCATGGCTAAGAGAAATTTTATTTGGTATATAGAACCAAAGATTTGAAGAATGGCTAATTCTAATGAGGCACAAAGTAGCCATCGGAACGTCAAAGACGCCGAAAATATAGCGATAGATAATAATGACTTCCAAGCACGCATTGATACGGTTGTACAAAAGGCCATGGGTAAGGCCATAGAGAAGTTAAGAGAGTCGAGTGCTACTCGCTCTAAGCCATTATCAATTTCACCATCCTCAGCTCATAAGGAGAGCTCTGTTCGCTCATCAAATGCGAAGAGTGAACCTAAGAGGATAGACTATGCTGATAGGTCACGTTCTTCTAAGGACGGATGCACTTACAAGTACTTTGTCTCCTGTAAACCCCGAGACTTTAATGGGGAAAAAGGAGTCGTAGAATCCCTAAAGTGGCTGGACGAGATGGAGACCATAGTTGACATCAGCGGTTGTGCTGAAAGGGATGTGGTCAAGTATGTATCAAAATCCTTCAAGGCGATGCCCTAACATGGTGGAAGGCCATAATACAGCCTGCAGGTAAAGTATACCTATATAATCTGGGATGGTCCAAGTTTGTGGACCTTATTAAGGAAACTTACTGCCCACCTCATGAGGTGGAGAAATTAGAGACCGACTTCTTATCTCTTTCTATGAAAAACCTAGACTGTCGGAACTATGTTTCCGATTTCAATTGCCTATCTAGGTTAGTTTCCTATCTGATTACCCGGAGCCCAAACGCATTGCACGTTTTATTAATGGGTTCGCGCCCGAGATAAAGGGCATGGTAAAGGCTGCTCAGCCTAATACCTATAGATCTGCTGTCGACCTGTCTCTCTCCCTCACCCTTGATTTAGTGAGGCAAAAGTCAGTTAAGTCTGAAATTGACTGGAAAAGAAAGAGGGAAGATGACAACTGCCATAAGTTTAATAAGAAAAATAAAGGGAGATTTGGGTTCAAAGGGAACCAAGGCAAGTCAGTTGTCATACCATTTTGCAAGACTTGCAACGGAAAACACTGGGGACAGTGTAGTCCTGATTCACAAGCTAGGTCGTGTGGTATTTGTAAAAGGAGAGGGCATAAAACCCTAGCTTGTAAAGATCTTAAGGATGTCGTTTACTACATCTGCAACGAAAAAGGGCATATAAAGACTAATGCCCAAGCTTCTTAAGAATAATAATAAAAAACCTGGAGAGGCCAGGAAGGGGAATGCACGCGCTTTTCAAATAACTGCAAGAGAGGTTGTTAATGACGACAATGTCATAACAGGTACATTCCTCATTAACAATATCTATGCTAGAGTTCATTTTGATTCGGGTGCGGATTGATCATCAGTTTAGTAAATTGTTAAATTTACCCATAAGAACTCTAGATAAAACTTATGAGATAGAACTTGCCGATGGAACCTTAGAAACTGCTTCTTCCATTCTTGATGGATGCTCTATATCCATTAAGAATCATTCCATCCCTATCTCTCTTCTACCAATGAAATTGGCAGGGTTCGATGTTGTCTTGGGCATGGATTGGTTATCTCATAACGAAGCTTGCATTGCCTGCGATAAAAAGCTCATCGAAATTAAAACCCCATCTGGTGAAAAGATCACCATCCCCTGAGACTCACACTATGGACTGGCAGACAAGGTGTCGCTATTTAAGGCATCCAAGTGTTTGAGAAAAAGTTATGTCATCTACATGGCACAAGTCACCATAAATGAACCTAAGCCGAACCTTGAAGATCAACCAGTTATCTTGAAGTATCCTGATGTTTTCCCTGAAGAATTACCAGGCCTACCTCCGGATAGGCAAGTGGAGTTTAGAATAGATGCACCAGTGGCTAGAGCTCCATATAGGCTAGCACCAACGGAGATGAAGGAGTTGAGGACGCAGTTGGATGAACTCTTGGAGAAAGGCTTTATTCAGCCTAGTTCCTCTCCTTGGGGAGCTCCCATCCTTTTCGTAAAGAAGAAAGACGGTTCTATGCGAATGTGCATCGACTACCGGGAGCTGAACAAGCTAACAATTAAGAATAGATATCCTCTACCCAGGATCGATGATTTATTCGACCAACTCCAAGGGGCTAGTTACTTTTCTAAGATCGATTTGAGATCAGGATATCATCAACTGAAGGTTAGAAGTGAAGATGTTCCCAAGAAGCCTTCTGGACCCGCTATGCTCATTTTGAGTTCTTGGTGATGCCTTTTGGGCTCACAAATGCACCAGCAGCATTTATGGATCTCATGAATAGAGTCTGCATACCGTATTTGGATAAGTTTATCATTGTCTTCATAGACGATATACTTACCTATTCTCGTAATCAACCTGATCACGAGAAACATCTTAGGTGCATCTTAGAACAGTTAAGGCAAGAGAAACTTTATGCAAAGTTCTCTAAATGCGAATTTTGGCTTAGAGAAGTCCAATTCCTTGGACATGTTGTAAGTGAGTGTGGCATCCAAGTGGATCCCGCCAAAATTGAAGTCTGAAACTGACTGGAAAAGAAAGAGGGAAGATGACAACTGCCATAAGTTTAATAAGAAAAATGAAGGGAGATTTGGGTTCAAAGGGAACCAAGGCAAGTCGGTTGTCATACCATTTTGCAAGACTTGCAACGGCAAACGCTGGGGACAGTGTAGTCCTGATTCACAAGCTAGGTCGTGTGGTATTTGTAAAAGGAGAGGGCATAAGACCCTAGCTTGTAAAGATCTTAAGGATGTCGTTTACTACATCTGCAACGAAAAAGGGCATATAAAGACTACTGCCCTAAGCTTCTTAAGAATAATAATACAAAACCTGGATAGGCCAGGAAGGGGAATGCACGCGCTTTTCAAATAACTGCAAGAGAGGTTGTTAATGACGACAATGTCATAACAGGTACATTCCTCATTAACAATATCTACGCTAGAGTTCATTTTGATTCGGGTGCGGATAAATCATTTGTTGATCATCAGTTTAGTAAACTGTTAAATTTACCCATAAGAACTCTAGATAAAACTTATGAGATAGAACTTGCCGATGGAACCTTAGAAACTGCTTCTTCCATTCTTGATGGATGCTCTATATCCATTAAGAATCATTCCATCCCTATCTCTCTTCTACCAATGAAATTGGCAGGGTTCGATGTTGTCTTGGGCATGGATTGGTTATCTCATAACGAAGCTTGCGTTGCCTGCGATAAAAAGCTCATCGAAATTAAAACCCCATCTGGTGAAAAGATCACCATCCCCGGAGACTCACACTATGGACTGGCAGACAAGGTGTCGCTATTTAAGGCATCCAAGTGTTTGAGAAAAAGTTATGTCATCTACATGGCACAAGTCACCATAAATGAACCTAAGCTGAACCTTGAAGATCAACCAGTTATCTCGAAGTATCCCGATGTTTTCGCTGAAGAATTACCAGGCCTACCTCCGGATAGGCAAGTGGAGTTTAGAATAGATATCCTCCCGGGACCAGCACCTGTGGCTAGAGCTCCATATAGGCTAGCACCAACGGATATGAAGGAGTTGAGGACGCAGTTGGATGAACTCTTGGAGAAAGGCTTTATTCAGCCTAGTTCCTCTCCTTGGGGAGCTCCTATCCTTTTCGTTAAGAAGAAAGACGGTTCTATGCGAATGTGCATCGACTACCGGGAGCTGAACAAGCTAACAATTAAGAATAGATATCCTCTACCCAGGATCGATGATTTATTTGACCAACTCCAAGGGGCTAGTTACTTTTCTAAGATCGATTTGAGATCAGGATATCATCAACTGAAGGTTAGAAGTGAAGATGTTCCCAAGACAGCCTTCCGGACCCGCTATGGTCATTTTGAGTTCTTGGTGATGCCTTTTGGGCTCACAAATGCACCAGCAGCATTCATGGATCTCATGAATAGAGTCTGCAAACCGTATTTGGATAACTTTGTCATTGTCTTCATAGACGATATACTTATCTATTCTCGTAATCAACCTAATCACGAGAAACATCTTAGGTGCATCTTAGAACAGTTAAGGCAAGAGAAACTTTATGCAAAGTTCTCTAAATGCGAATTTTGGCTTAGAGAAGTCCAATTCCTTGGACATGTTGTAAGTGAGTGTGGCATCCAAGTGGATCCTGCCAAAATTGAAGCCATCATGAATTGGGAAGTGCCCAAGACCCCAACAGAGGTTCGTAGTTTCTTAAGATTGGTTGGATACTATAGGAGGTTCATTGAAAACTTTTCAAGGTTAGCCACTCTTTTAACTTCCTTAACCCGTAAAATATTAAGTATAATTGGGGTCCAGAGGAACAAGAATCTTTTGAGGTTCTTAAACACAAGTTGAGCAACGCTCCGGTGTTATCTCTACCAGAGGGTATTGAGAATTTTGTTGTCTATTGTGATACATCACACACCGGTATGGGCTGTGTACTAATACAAAATGGTAAGGTAATTGCCTATGCATCGTGACAATTAAAGGTGCATGAAAATAATTACACCACCCATGATTTGGAAGTGGGTGCCGTTGTATTTGCACTAAAACTGTAGAGACATTACTTGTATGGCACGAATTATATTATATACACTGATCAAAAAAGTCTCCAATATCTGTTCAATCAGAAAGAATTGAACATGCGACAACGCCGATGGATGGAAGCACTTAATGATTTTGATTGCAAGATTCGCTACCATCCCGGCAAGGCAAATGTAGTTGCCGACGCCTTAAGTCACAAAGAAAGAGTTAAACCAATAGGGATTAACGCCAAGAGCATTGAGCTTAGAAATAGCTTAAGTGAGAAGCTATTATACGCGCAAAAGCAAGCCTTATTAGAGGCTAATATTCCTAATGAGGAATTAGGCAGAACTATTGATCAGTTAGCGCCTGGGAAAGATGGAATCCTTAGATTTAATGATAGAATTTGGGTTCCAATCTTTGGAGGACTTAGAGATCTAATCCTCCAAGAAGCGCATAGTTAAAGATACTCTGTTCACCCGGGTGGTGACAAGATGTATGAATACCTAAAGAAGAATTATTGGTGGATGGGTTTGAAGAAATCCATAGCCACTCATGTAGCTAAGTTTCTGACGTGTTCGCAAGTTAAGGCCGAACATCAGAAACCGTCAGGACTTCTACCAACAATTTGAAATTCCCACTTGGAAATGGGAAATGGTAACTATGGACTTGATTACCAAGTTACCAAAGACCAAAAGTGGTAATGACACTATTGGGTCATAGTGGATAGGCTGACTAAGTCAGCGCATTCTTGCCAATTAAAGAGACTTATAGTTCAGATAAATTGGCTAAGTTGTATGTGGACAAAATTGTGTCCTTACATGGTGTGCCAGTATCTATTGTATCTGACAGAGATACTAGATACACATCTAACTTTTGAAAAAAGTTTCCAACAATCGTTAGGCACACGATTAAATTTCAGTACGGCTTACCATCCATAGACTGATGGTCAAAGTGAGTGTACTATTCAGACTCTGGAAGACATGCTTAGGGCATGTGTGATTGATTTAGGTGGAAGTTGGGAAGACCACTTACCCCTAATAGAATTCTCCTGCAATAATAGTTATCATACTAGCATCAAGGCTGCTCCTTTTGAGGCCTTGTATGGGAGAAAATGTAGAACGCCCGTGTGCTGGGCAGAAGTTGGGGAAGCCCAACTATCAGGACCAGAGATTGTCCTGGAGACCATGGAAAAGATTGTGCAAATCTGTGACCGTCTCAAAGCTGTCAGGGATAGGCAGAAGAGCTATGCTGACAAGAGGTGTAAACCTCTTCAGTTCCAAATAGGGGACAAAGTCGTGTTGAAAGTATCACCCTGGAAGGGTGTGATGCGTTTTGGAAAGAAGGGCAAGTTGAGCCGAAGATATATAGGACTCTTCGAGATAATCGAACATGTCGGCACTGTAGCTTATAAGCTCAGGTTGCCTGAGGAGCTTAGTGGAATCCATGATGTATTCCAAATATCTAATCTTAAGAAATGTCTAACCGATGAGTCGCTAGCAATGTCGCACGAGGATGTGCAAATTGATGAAAACCTGAGGTTTGTTGAGAAACCGATATCGATCGAGGATCGACAGGTTAAGAAGCTTCGAAGAAAGTTGATACCTATAGTAAAGGTTAAGTGGGATGCTTTTAGAGATCCCGAATATACATGGGAGGTTGAGTCCACTATGCGACAAAAATACCCCCATCTTTTTGAATAAAATCTCGAGGTCGAGATTTCTTTTAAGGGGGAGGATGTAACACCCTGTAAAATCGTGTCCAATAGTATAGTGACACGTGTTGTATTTTTAAATAAAGTCTGTTAAAGACCAATAAGGACTAAAGGCGTCAACATGCTCAAACTGAGCCTCTGAGTGATGGTCCGATGTCAACATGCATATATAACAGCCTCTGAGTGACTGATATGTCAACATGCTTAAATCATTAGCCTCAGAGTGACTGATATGTCAACATGCTTGAAATTTGGCCTATGAGTGACTGATATGTCAACATGCCTAGCCTCTGAATGACATCGGAATCAACATGCTTATAATAAGCCTCTGAGTGATCCTTTGTGAAGTCATAACTCTCATATGTGCCATTTGGTGGACGAGAGGGTTCAATTTTGTAAGTATGTGAAAGTTGGATGATGGAGGGATTAAAAGTTTAACATGTTAATTTATACCTCTGAGTGACCTTTTAACGAACCGAGAGCTCGAAAATGTCTGGGAATAATCCCGAGTATGCCAAGTATTGGCTACGGAGGGCTAAAAGTGCCAAAAAGGTGTTTAAAAAGGTTTTTAGAAGCTTTTTAAAGTTAAGGGGTTAAAAGTGTCAAACTTTAAAACTGGCCGTGGGGCGGTCCCGGACCGCGAGAGAGCCTCTTCTGAAGAAAGTTTTGTTTTGTCTCCAAGCAAAACTCCAAAACCATTAATTCGAAACCATGGCTTCTCTAAACTGCTATGCCACGTTTTGGGACACTTGTAAGCTTCTTCTTACACCCCTAAACACCTGGCTTCACCTCCTTTGAGTTCTCCAACTATAAATAGGTGCTTAAGTTCACCATTTCAACTTGCACCTTTCTCATTCACTCTTCTCCCTCCTCTAGAAGTTCCTAGCTGAAAGGAGCATCCAACTTAGTTCTCTTGCATTGTAGGAACCTCTTGTAAGTGTTCCTTGCTCTTGCATTTTCGTTTATTGGTTTTTTACCCAAAAGTCAAGCGTTTTACGAAAAACGCTTTGACTTTCGGTTAAGACCATTATGGTCCAGCCATTGTTCGTAAGGAACATGGCTAAGTGATCATAATAATGTATCCCTATAAAGGGCACCTCCTGAAGATCACGTTTGCTAGACCAATTGACGGTCAAAGTTATGATATTAAAAAGTCAAACAGCCATTTTTTCAGAAAAATTATAAATTTATCTTATATATGTTATGAAACCTGTTTTGACACTTAAACAACTTGGTAACAATTATTAGAACATGTAAGAACATGTTCGGCTTGTCAATTTCAGTTCTAGGGTCTGTTCGCAACCGAAAGTCACCAAGTTTGACTTCTGCTTTGACTTTCGATTCTGACCCGATTTAGATTAGTTACCTACTAATCTAAAGTTGCATTATGATCATAATATAATGTAGCATAACCCTCTAAGGTTATATTACATGAACATAATCAGAATCCAAGTTTATGCGCAAGTTCCATAATTATGCCATTTTTAACCAAAATGCCATTTTTGCATAAAACAAGGTTTTAAATAGTAATAAACTTGAAAATGTGTTTCTATTGATGTCATATTATAAGTAGGATTGTTTGGGATATTAAACTAAGGTATAAACTGAGTTTTCAAGCAGCTCCTTAAACTATGTCGATAAATGGCAATTTTAGCCCTTATGGCTCATAAAATAGTTTAATCAAATCTTTTCAAGGTAAATCTTTTACCTACTGATATGTTATATTAAATAACATATCTAATACATTTTAATCTGACCTTAATATCAGTTTTGTAAGAATTACCTAAAGACGCCATTTTACGACATTAATGTCGTTTAGGCGCATAGTATGGTTTTGAACCATATTAATGAACCAAGACTTGTTACCTACTGATTTTAAAACTTATTTTAAACATATTTAAAATAGGTACATGTTATAAACTCAGAATCCCAAATAATTTATAAACTATGTGTAAAATGACCAAAATGCCCCTTCGGTGCATAGTTTGGTCATAATAGGTAAAATACACATATAATTAATATCCTACTGATATTATATCATAAAATAAAGTACTTCTCCAAAATACTTATAATCATAACATTAAATTATATTCAAGTTCCTTTTATATGATATCAAATTACCAAAACGCCCTTATGAGGCATAATTTCGTTTTAAAACCTTAACGGGCATACAAGTTGATATCCTACTGATATCTTAACTTATTTAAAGTATAACGGCATTAGAACTTGTCCATAACTTATATGGTTACCCGATATCGCTATTATGCGCACAGATACGTATATGTAACTATTTTATGAAAATTAACCGAAACGGGTTTAACTTTGTCATTTAAGTTTCAAAATCCAAAATGTATATAGTTTACCCATATTATACAAGTCAAGTACTTCTCGGGATTAAACTACATTCTATCCGATCATCGTTTAATTAAGCGTTATACGTAATGATCATGTACACTATACGGTGTATAAGACCATTAGTATTTAATTGGCTAGCTTATGCCATAATCCAGACTAGAGCCTTGCCGGTAAATGCTATCTGCACTTGGTACTTTTGTATACGGCTGAGTTATTTAAAAATAAAAGAAGAAGACTATCTCAGGTAAATACTCTCGACTTTTTCCCTATACGGGCTTGGGATACGGTAAATTATTACCGCTTGGTCCAAAATGGGGTCAATCGAATGACCGCTTGTGGCTAGCCCGCATATTTCGTTTTAATCAGTTTTGTTTGATAACTTAAACATCGGGGGTTAAATTACCGTGTCCTGGATATCCTCGGCTCAATACATTAGTTATTGGCCACGACCTTAGCACGGGGTGTAGGCATACACCCTTTGATGCTCATATGCAATATGCCCAAGACGTTGGGGATGACTCCTTCGTGAGTCCTGAGTGGTGTGTATTTAATCATGTCTCGGTTTCTGTCCTGGGCCTTGTATATATTGACAAACATGTGAATCTGATACAAGGTTGCAAGGTCAACTTTCCCAAGTTAATAAAAGATTTTGTGCCGTTTTGCACTTAAAACCATTTTAAAGTTTTCAAAATGAGTCAGTTGGGTGTATTTACCAGCGTAAGCTGACGTATCGTCCAAACGCTAAACTGCAGGTACAATACGAAATAGGCCGGAAACTGCTCGGTAGTGAATAAGAGGATCTTGCAAATCCTTAGATCTTCCCTAAAGTTTGTTTTATATTCTTTCTTGTACATTTTAATGATCCGCCTGTGGATCTTCTATTACGAGCCTATATATTATTTTATTTTGAAACATTTGGTTTGTAATAGTAATTTTACTCCAAGACTTCCGCTGTTCCATGTTTAATTGACAATGATGTTATCAACTGACGTCACAATACTCCCCACCCGGGCCCACCAGTGTATGGATTTGGATAGGAAATTCGGGGTGTGACATCCCCTCGGACCTTGAGGCTCATCTTCATCCTCCTCTTCAGCCATCTCATCCTCTCTCGCATCCTCTTGAGCTGCACTTGGGTCCGGGAACTAAAATCGATACCCTTGATCATCAGTGACGCTGTATTGATGACCGTACACTTGAACTTGAATCTTCCAATGTTGCTTCATTGAGGTGAAGCAAATCTGATCCACCAGCTTCAACACCCACAACGAATCTGTCGGCAACTTATTTTGTTGCACTATCATGGCGCTAATGTCGTACATATGGTACGACTCACGCGTGTCCCAAGTGTTGATCATGACAAGATGCCGCCAACACAGCTTGGGTACTCCATAAAGCAAAGAATGAAGCACCCGACAATCCAAGGCCTTTACCTTCCCTCGGTCCCCATATCTAACCAATATGTTCTCTAGAGAGAAGGGTTGAAGGATCTTTCCTTCAACAAACAATTGGCTAGGAAGAGCAGCCCCACCATTAGCATAGGGCAAAACCAACTCAACCATTCTGTCGGGGTCAATAGTATTAACCTTATTATCCAAGAACTGGTCAACATTCTAGTAGTAATACTCATCAACCCCCAATGAGTCAAACCGAGCAATGCAGTTCATAGTCTCGAACGACATTACCATTTGCCCTCTTCCCGTGTCACCCACCAGCTGCCATGTGTTTGGCGAGCCATCCTTATTAACGAACCTGAGTGAGGCCAACCATTCGCAAACAATGGCCAAATATACCAGTGGTGTGATATCCTCATACCAATCCAACACTTTTTCCAGCTGATTCTCTCAAACATTAGAACGATTACAATCATTCGAAACTCCTCCACGTTTCATGTGCACTCTGGCACAGCCCACTCTGGAATAGATGTAGACACCCCGTTAACCATTTTCCACTTCCAAAACTTAACCTCCAACCTCATGTCATTAAACTGTGAAAGAGGTCTTCGTTTATTACTCTCCCATGGCTCACCTACATTGTTATCCCGTATTCTTTCCCATGCCCAATCTTGCATAAACAGTCGATCATCGTTATCTTCCAACCCACGTAATGCTCCCACTTCCTTGCCCTATGCCCCGAAGACGATCCGGCTCCTGAAGAAGAACCGGGACCCGAAATCTTGCTTCGCTTTTGGCTTGCCATATCTACAAGACATAAAACAAAGAAACAATTAAACATGGAAAATTTCAACCTTTAAACCCCAACTTTCAAATTCAAACCAATTTAGCTTCTTGATCATAGCATACAATGTTGAATCATAACTTAAATAGTTCGACAATTTAGCTGGTTCAAATCTTCTACATTTGCACTTTTGTCAACATTTTAAATTCAACTTCCTATGTTTTTAATCCTAAGCATGCAACTTAAACAATCATAAACTCGTTACATAGCTATGTTGCATGTTCAATCCCACCCAAATCACCCTCAAATTCAAGCAATAACTCATATCATGGCATCATAAACAACCTACTATCAAACCTAGATTCAAAATTTCGGAAGAAAATCACATACCATATGAATTCCATGCTTAAATTTAAGTAAAAATCATACCTTTACTGTTGGTTAAACAATAGAACTTCAAAAAGATGTAATGCACTTTGAGGAGCACTTTTTCTCCAAGAAACCCGAAATTTGATCTTCACAAATCTTGCAAATACGCAAGAATTAAGGGAAACCGTGTTAGGGGTTTTGTTCTCCTCGGGAAACCACACAAAATAGGCTCAAGAATCAGGTGATTAGGTAGAGGATTGAAGAAGATATGGAGGTTTGAAGGTTTGAGGGTTTAGGGTTCTTGAAGGAGAAGATGAAGAAGATAGATGAATTGTGATGAATATGCAGAGAAGTGGGTGGTTATAAAGAGGTATTGGGTGGATAAGGTTAAACCGGGTCAAGATTGTGGCTAAAAACGTGTTTGGGTCGAGTTTTGGTGGGTAAAATTGGGTTGGGATCCGAAAATATGCGTCAAAACAAGTTCAGCGTCGGCTGACAAACCAGGAGGCGTCGCCGACGCCCTCCTGGGCCCCGACGCCCTCTTAAAATACCCAAAAGTCCAGATGGCTTAAACCATTGTATACGACACTTTTAACCCGACGCACATAACCAAAGGCCGTCGGCGACAGCCTGAAGCCCCGTCGCCGATGGTCAGTCGTTTTCTTTTTTTCTTTTTTTTTTTACAAAAACAACACGAAACACGACAAGCTATACTCGTATCATACCCCCCCCCCCCGAAAAACCGTGGATTGTCCCCAATACACAAAACAAGTTAAAAGCATACATTATGTCTTCGTGACCCGTTTGCAAAATTCAAACTTCACACGTTTAACGAGATTATTACAAAACAAGCTAAATCAAAACAAACACAACGCACAAACAATCAAAATATACAAAATTCTACAACAAGTGTTTTTAGTCCTTTAGTTGACCTCATAATTCGGTACGCTTACCAAAAATCTTACCGATTCCTTATTCGCTCCAATGTTGTCCTCGTTACCATCGATAAACGGTTTAAGACGATGACCGTTAACCGTTTGTTTTGACCCATCCTTTGGGTCCTCGATGGTAACATCCCCAAGCTTGCCAACCCTTGTGATCACAAACGGGCCCATCCATTTGCTTTTAAGCTTTCTGGGAAAGAACTTGAGTCGTGAGTTGTATAGCCACACCTTTTGGCCTATCACGAACTCCTTTGGCTTTAGCTTGGCATCATGTGCTCGTTTCGTGTAGTCTTATATTTCGACGCACACTCATATGCCTCCTCCCGAAGCTCTTCCTATTCGAAAAGCTTTAACTTGCGTTCCTTACCTGCATCATCCTATTTTAGGTTAACCTCTTTTATAGCCCAAAATACACGGTGCACAAGTTCGACCGGTAAATGAAAATTTTTACCGTAAACTAAACGGTAAGGAGTAGTGCCAGGTGTCTTATGTGCCGTTTGATAGGCCCATAAAGCATCGTTCAACTTCATTGACCAATCCTTACGGTCCGGTCGAATGGTATTTTGCAAAATTTCTTTAATTTGCCTATTGGATACTTAAACTTGACCACTCGTTTGTGGGTGGTAGGGGTAGCAATTCTATGGTCGACACCATACCATTTGAGCAATTTCCCAAAATTAAAATTCTTAAAGTGAGATCCCCCATCACTTATGATTACCCGGGGTATCCCAAATCTAGAAATAATATTTGTTTGCACAAAATTTCAAACATCGGTATGATAATATGTTTTGGTGGCGATCGCTTCGACCCATTTTGACACATAATCTACTGCCACCAAAATATACAAATTCCCATAAGAATTGGGGAATGGGCCCATGAAATCGATCCCCCAAACATCAAAAATATCGACATTGAGGATCGGTTGCATGGGCATCTCATCCCGCTTAGAAATGCCCCCTAACTTTTGACATTCAACACAGTTCTTAGCAAAGTTAAAAGGATCCTTAAAAATGGTCGGCCAATAAAGACCGTTATTCAACACTTTATGTCCCGTTTTATGACCACAAAAATGGCCTCCACAAGCAAAGGTATGCAAGTGCGTCAAAACACTCGGAATCTCTTCATCTGGAATACGTCTTCGCATTACTTGATCCGGACATGTCTTGAAAGTGCAATCTTCTTCTTCTATCCCAATGAGCGGGTAAGTCACATGCCACCAAATAATTCAAAATATTAGCAAACCAAGATAACGTTTATATTTTCAGAATGTGCTCATCTGGGAAAGTCTCGTTGATCTCCGCACGAGAAGAACCCTTTTGTACCAACAATCGGGATAAGTGGTCCGCCACCACATTCTCGCTACCCTTCTTATCCCGAAACTCTAGGTCAAACTCTTGTAGCAAGAGAACCCATCGGATCAACCGTGGCTTTGCATCCTTCTTCTCCATAAGGTACCTGACAGAAGAATGGCCAGAATAGATAATTACCTTATTACCCCAAATATAAGCCCGAAATTTATCCAAAGCATATACCCCCGCGAGTAGCTCTTTCTCAGTTGTTGTATAATTCAATTGAGCGTATGAAAGAGTCTTACCTGCGTAGTAATGCAACGGGTTTCTTTCTACCCTTTGAGCCAACACGGCCCCCACTGCATAGTCACTTGCATCACACATGATTTCAAATGGTAACGACCAATTTGGTGATTACAAGATTGGGGCCTCAACCAACTTTTGTTTTAACACATTAAAGGCATTTTGACATTTGTTGAAGTCAAACGGTTGATCTTTTAATAATAGATTACACAAGGGTTTCGTTATGTCACTAAACCCTTTTATAAACCTTTTATAAAACCCCACGTGACCCAAAATGACCTAACACCCTTAACGCTCGTGGGATATGGCAACATAGAAATAACTTGAACTTTTTCCCTATCAACCTCTATCCCATGACTTGACACCACGTGGCCCAACATGGTTCCCTCTTTAACCATAAAATGGCTCTTTTCCCAACTCAAAACTAAATTCTTTTAACACATCTTTTCAATACTTTTTCGAGTTGGTCAAGGCAACCATCAAATGATGACCCAAAGACTGAAAAGTCATCCATGAAGATTTCTAAGGACTCCCCCACCATATCTGAAAAGATACTCATCATACACCTTTGCAAGGTGACGGGGGCATTACATAGCACAAACGGCATTCGCCTAAATGCGAAGGTAACGTATGGGCAAGTAAACGTGGTCTTAGCTTGGTCTTCGGGATGGATAGCTATTTTATTGTAACCTGAATACCCATCCAAGAAACAATAATATTTTTGACCCGCTAACTTTTCAACAATTTGTTCAATAAAAGACAAAGGGAAATGGTCTTTGGAAGTTGCAGAATTCAACTTCCTATAATCAATGCAAATACGCCACCCGGTTACCGGCCGAGTGGCGACCTCTTCGCCTGCGTCGTTTTTGACGACTTGGATGCCCGCCTTTTTAGGAACCGTCTGTGTAGGACTCACCCATTAACTATCATAGATTGGGTATATAATACCCGCATCTAGCCACTTTAGCACCTCCTTCTTGACCACTTCTCGCATATTCGGATTTAGTCTCCGTTGTGTGTCACGAGAAAGCGTGCTCCCATCCTCAGTGATGATTTTATGCATCATCACAGAAGGGCTAATCCCCTTCAAATCAGCAATGGTCCAACCAATAGCGGCTCTATTGGCGACCAACACACTCATCAGCTTCTTCTCTTGCTCCCCGGTAAGATCTGTCGCAATAATGATCGGTAGCGTGTTGCCCTCACCCACATAAGCATACTTCAAATGCTTGGGCAACACCTTCAGCTCAACAGTAGGAGGTTCAACCAATAACGGCTTCAGCTTGGTGTCAATCTTCTCGGGAAGACTTTCCACTTGGTGTGTCCAAGGTGGTCTTCCTTCCCTTACCACCATCACCTCCATTCTCTTCTCCTCCTCATCCATGCTCCGATTTGTTTCCGATTGCAACCTGTCAAACATAAAGCACTCCTCTATTGTGTTTTCCTCCTCGAAACCCATGTCGCAAAGAGGTATACATGCATCAACAATGTCCGCCATATAGCATTCATCATTGACTAGAGGATCCGTTAATCCGGAAAAAAAGTTTAACCGCAACCGACGATTACCAAAAGTCATGTCGACTGTTCTCGTTTTGCAATTTATTTGAGCATTTGATGTAGCCAAAAACGGTCAACCCAAAATAACCGTTGGTTGCTTGGTTAGGTCCAATGAAACATATTCAGGTACAAGAAGTCCACCGGATAGTAAAAGTCCTCAACTTTGACAATCACATCCGTGACTATTCCACGTGGTAGTTTAGGATTTAAATCGGCTAACACTACGGTAGTGTTGGCCGCTCTAAGTGGACCAAACTGTATTGGTCATACAAACTACCCGGCAAATTACTCACACTAGCTCCAAGGTCCAAAAGTGCCCTTGTCATTTTAAATTTTCCAACTTGAATGGAGATAATAGGCGCTCCCGGATCTTGTAGCTTAGGTGGAAGTGCACCATCGAACTCACGTTTTCGGTTAAATCAAGTTTCTTTGGAAATTTGTGAGTTCGCTTTTGGGTACACAAATCATTCAGATACTTAGCATAAGATGGAACTTGTTTAATCGCATCCAAAAGAGGTAAATTTATTTTAACTTGTTTAAAAATTTCCCACAACTCTTCTTGATGGGGGCCTCTTTTGTTCACCACTTTTTTCGATGGTCCCAATAAAGCTTTGGGATAAGGGGTGGTATTAACCTCCACACCCTTTTCCTGATGGTCACAACTGGTGTACTTTTTTCATTTTTTAAAAGATTTTCTTTTTGACCCGTTTGACCGTCAACACTTTCATCATCGCTAACCTCTTCCACCCCCCTTCAACAAACTGAGGTGGTGGTGACACGACACCATTATCAACGACTCGACCACTACGCAAAGAAATTTTATTAATTGGTATCTCACATGTGTTCTTCGAGCTCGAACCTTGATGCTCCGGGTTCACGGTCGTGTCACTAGGTAGCTTCCCCATTACCTTTCAATTGCGCCATCTCCTCCGCAAGTTGCCCCACTTGCTTCTCCAAAGCTTTGTGCGACTTGTCACGAACCTTGAACTCTTTCTTCATTTCCATCTTGATCTCTTAATTCGAAGTTGTGATGGCATTCATAATAGCATCTAGCTTAGAGCTTACGGAGTCTTCATCACCCATTGGAGGATTAGAATTACCACCTCCATTATTACCTTGGTTGTAGCCTCGTTGATACCCACCTTCACGGTTTTGATAATTTTGACCACTCCCTTGATTATAATTTCATTGGTACCCTCCTTGATTACCGCCTTGATGGTTTTGGTACATTGACCCACCTTGATTCCCACCTTGATTGTTCGGTTGAAAGTTGGGATTCATCTGATTTTGAAGCATTTCCATAGCGGAAGTTAGGATGATTTCTCAACCCAGGGTGATAGGTGTTTGAATTCATATCGAACTTTTTTCGCTCACCATAGACTTGGTTCACTTCTTCATTTGCTTGTACCATGCCCACTTGACATTCCTCGGTTCGATGCCCAAGATCCCCACAATCTTCACACACCGCGAATTGAACCGCACCAACATCCTTCTTCTTCATTCGCGCCAACTCTCTGTCCAAAGTGGCAATCCTATCATTGGCGCTTGAATCAAGGTCAGGAAGAGATCGAGAAACCGGATGCTTCTTTGACCGGTCTGCCATAGCGACCGCTTTAGAATTCTTACTCATCTGTTCCAAAAAATCCCAATCATCCTCTTCGTGATTATTCAACAACGTCCCATTACAAGCCGATTGTAAGTATTTATAATCATCGTCATCCAACCCCTTACAAAGCACTTAAGCAACTCCCACCTTGGAATTTGATGATGAGGACACTTCCTAACCAATTCCTTGAAAGGGGTCAAGGCCTCATGTAGCAATTCCCCCGACAATTGCCTAAACGATCGAATCTCATCTCTTGCGTCGTCGGTCTTAGCAATAGAATAATACTCATCCAAAAACACTTGTTGCATCTCCGCCCATGTATAAATACTATTCGCTGGCAATGTGAGAAACCATTGCTTCGCTTTATCTTTTAGTGAAAATTGAAAAAGTCTCAATTTCACTTCTTCTAAAGCAAAATCATGACCGCCAATTGTGCCATAAATGGCCGAAAATTCTGCCAAATGTGTATACGGCTCGTCATTGGTTCTACCGTTGAATTGGGGTAGAATGTTGATGTAGTTTGGCTTTCAATCGAACGCCCTTCTTCCTCGAGGTGTAGGCACAATTGGTGAGTCATTTTCGGTGACCACTGGTCTAAATCGCCCATTAACACCCCTCGGAGCTTGTTGATTCACTTGACATCTTGGACCGTTACCTCTTGATTCATTGGCCCATAATTACCCCTTCGGTCGCCACCCCCATTTCCACCTTGATTCCCGCCACCTACAAATTGCGGAATTCGGGCACGATTTTCGTTGTTGTTGTTGTTATTACCGTAATCCTGATTCCTTCAATCATTTCTTGGTTGGCGGTCATTCCCATAGCCATCATCTCGTCCGTATTCTTGCCCATAGCCGCCATTGTTCCCCATGAAATTGGAATTTTGATAACCAAAATCTTCATAATCAAACACCCGCGCATTGTAAAAATTCCCCATGTTGTTACCCCCCCCCATTCATCATCTACAACTCTCTCATTATAATTTCCCCCGTCGTCCGAGTACTTCGAATGGATGCTCATGCGATCCGATGATTGATAACTAGGATCACTATATGGTGTATCATCAGGAATATTATTCCTCAACTCGTCAAGGTCAATAAATTGAGCTTCGTTTGTGGGATTGCCACGACTATTGTTAACCCCACGGTTGGCGTTAACGTTTCGGTTGTTGAGATTGGGTGGTAATGGGTTTTGACGGTTTTGGTTTGAAGGTGGAGGTGTGCATTGGCGGTTACTAGGGTTTCGGTTACGGTTTTGGAATGGTGATGTTGGTGGTCTTGAGTTGTGACCGATTGATGGTTTTGAGTAATTTGGTTGTTGGGTTGGTTAGAATTTTGGGGATCCATTGAATTGGGTCCAAAGGATGGTGTAGATGGTGAATTGGTGTTGGGTATGTTAGAAGCAAGGGTTGCCTCTAATCGGTTGGCTAAATTTCTTCTAACGACCCGCTCAATTTCCGGTTCGAACACCAATGGCGAAGTCCTTCCGGAATTTCGTGTATGCATGCACTACCTGTAACCTGCACAAGTAACACACCCATATAACACAAAAGCAAGGACGATAATAAGAAATAAGCACTTCAAACAGTTAATCACAAAATCAAACAATTCCAAACACAAAGAGCACGAACTCCCCGGCAACGGCGCCAAAATTTGATCGGAGTGTCGCGCCCCGGTCAAAGATAATATTTATATGCCCAAATTACCTTTAACAATGCGTTAGTTGGTAGTAAGGGGTCGAACCACGAAGAGTTTGTGGTTTGTGATTGGATGTGATTGATTTTTAATACAATTGTCACCTTATGAAGCTTGCTACTTAGATTGTTTGATTTGGTTTATTGGTTTGAAAGAATGTCGGAAAAGTCTGACGAATTTGTGTCTACTTTACTAACTTTGAAAATTCAATTGGTTGTAAGTGTCACAACCCGACCCACATCATCAAAGCTCTTGACATTTATTATAACGTTTCATATTCATTATTACAATTTAAAGGGAAACATACAATCTTAATTTCATCATGTCCTAAACATCATTCTAGACTTCATTGTTTTCTTCTAAGGCATTTCCTATGTTTTCCTTGCTTCATCTTGTTCACCTGTATCATGTGTAAAAATGGTTTTTGGATCAACAAAAAGTTGGCGAGTGAATCCTATGAAAAGCATTTGAACAAGTTTATTGAATTGATTATAAAATAAAGTGCACAACCACATATGAGTAAATATAGATGTAAGCATATTCATAAAACACTTAATATCAGATAATGCACACACATACAATAATAAATTGTTTTGAGGCACGCGTTGCTCAACCCGTCTCTCACGAGGAACTGATGGGCCTAATGAATGAGTTTTGAGGCACGCGTTGTTCTACGAACTGATGGGCCTAATGAATGATTTGCATACAACTTGACAATATGAAAGACATAACTACAAACAATATTTACACTCTAAGTTTAGATCACAATATGGTATGGCACAAGTTTAAATAAACGAGTTAGTTTTAGTGACACATGACACACCCCAAAACGTGTAATTAAAAGGGGAGTTGTAAGATTCACTCACATTGGGTGCGTTCGGTTGATGATGTTGAATGCGCACGAAGTTTGATTTAACCACGAGTGAAACTAACCTAGATAATAACATAATGGTTCGGTAAATAAGTGGATTTTATTAAATCAATTTTTGTAGGATTATTGGATATATTTTTGTGAGTTTAAGGCTATTTTCTAACTTTAAAATGTTATTTTTAAGTATTTTTAATTGATTTTTAAATAAAATAAATAAATAAAAATAATAAAAAAATGTTGACTTTTTGACCGTTGACTTGTTGACCGGTTTTATTGTGTAATTGTGTGCGCCGGGTGAGGCTCGAACCCGAGACCTCCCGTTCGCGTGCACGAAGCTCTACCAACTGAGCTACGTGTCTAACCCGAAATATTTCTGTTTTTAATTATATTTATATACTAATTGAATTAATCCGAAAATCATTTATTTTAAAAACGATTTTAATGTCTCGCTCGGTGCTCGCCACAGTTCTCGAACCCGGGACCTGTGGGTTACCGTGCACACAGTCCACCGCTGGACTGTGTGTCTAACTTGGTAAATAATCTGGTTTTTATTATACTTAACATGGTTTTGAGAGTTAACCCGGTTCAGTTAAAAAGGCATTTTTATAACAAGAGAGTAAGGCTGGGACAAGAATCGAACGCGCGACGTATGTGAAATTGTTTGCACACAGTCCACCGCTGGACTGTGTGTCTAACCCGTTCATAAACTGATTTTAATTAAACTTATGTTATAACCTGCCTTCGTCTTCTTCGTTAACTTTAACCAGAAAAACAAAGTCCGAATGTTTCGACTGATTTATGTCTAATTTGATTTTCAAACATTAATAGTAATTGAAAGGAAATGTATGGAGAGGGTGAGGTACCGATCTGTGTCTTTCACAGAACTCCGGCAGAGGTCCGTCGGCTCTGATAGTGAACTTCGGCTGTTAGGATCAATTAATAGTTCTGTTCGATTAATTATGAAATTGAGGTACTTAAACAAGGATTGACAGGAGTTTGAAGGGTTATACCGATTCACAGTGCGATATCAGAAATTTCAGAGATTTTCCGGCGAAGGTTGAATATTCCGGCTATGTCGCCTGGGATGGATTCTGATGGTGGATTTTTGTTAGTAACAGTCTAATCAATTGATTGGAACAGAAAAAGTCGAAGGAATTACCGTGTGGATGTGAATCTCGGTTTTCCTACGACTTGCAGATATTCTCTGGCGAGTGAAAATACGTCGAGAATTTGTGCGATTTTGAGCGAAAGGGCTACCAGTGAGTTGTGGGTGGATTTATAGGAAGGAATCGAGATGCATGTGGTCTGATTTCAGTTTGATTCGTCGGTTAAAGTTTTCCGGCGGTTATGACCAAAGTCGCGGACTGGACATCGGTTATAACCGATGCAATATTTATTATTCGCGTTAAGACACAAGAAACCGACCAAGAAAAGCGAATTCGTCGGGATTTCCGACGACTGCGATTTGGGCGCGTCAGTTTGAATTCGAGTTTGTGTATTTGAATTAATTGTTTCTAGTAATGAACAAGAAACACAAGTGGCGGAGTGGTTGAGCGCGTGTGTGTTAAGGCTATGGAATCCTGGCTGACCCGGGTTCGAAACCCGGCTTCAGCCTTTTATTTTTATTTCATTATTTTTAATACTTTTTGAAATGTAACTTTTATATTCTAATATGTTTATTAATTATGTATCGTTTAAAATTAATTTGGACATTAAATACGCAACGAAATTTTTAACTGATTGTTCGGTTAATAAATGGAGCGGGTTTGGTAAATCCGGTTTTTGCCGGATGTTACAGTAAGAAAACGTTCACTAACTTGGTGAAAACAATAGTTTGAGAACAAGGTTCACACCCAGTTCGGTAATGCAAATCCTAGGGTTCCTACACGTTTTTAATTTCAACTCAATTGCAAACAATGATCAACGAACTTAGTGTTGCGTGGTTTAGGTGTCAAAAGCTATCAATGTCATAGACAACAGACTACAATACACTTCATTACCAAGAACATGTAAGCTCTAACCTAGATAAGGCATAATCGCACATAAACATTTCGCAAAGTCAAATCTCATAACTCATTCGACAATTCACAAATACAATACCAATGCGAGACAATTATCATAGGTTTTCAAATCAAATCACAATTTGTCACAAATCAAAACTTAAAACAATGTCAAACCCTAGAACTTACAAAACCTACACCGGGGTGAAACCTTCGGAAATTAGCCGCTCATGGTGAACGGAACTTGATTAATGGAAGATTGAAGCTTGATCTTGATCATCTTGAAACCTTGAAACTGAGGATGATGATGGTTAGGGTTTTGAATGGAAGATGGAATTGGATGGAGGATGGTGAAGATGAGGATTAGATTAAGGTTATGATCCAAGATGATCAATTGGGTGATAGAATGGATTGGAATTGGTTAAGGATCAAAGATATCTTGTTATTGGCTCCCAAGGTGTGTTTTTAAGCTCTCTAACTCATAACCCCCTCACAATTGGGTCAAACAATCATAAAAAACCGTTCAAAATTGAAATTCAGCGGCCATATAATCAGAGGGACGTCGCCTCCGACGCTCTAAATCACTGTCTACGGCAAGGTTTCTCTGGCGGGTTATCTGAGGGGCGTCGCCGACGGCCTCTACAATACTCAAATTCCTGTTTTCCCATTTTGTGCTCTCGGTTGACCCGTTTTCCATCCCGATGCTCCAAAACGCTCCCGAATAGCTCCTTAAACTTCATAAACCTGCAAAACACAAATCCAATCAAAAGTGGGCTAGTCGAAACTAAAAGTTACGAAAAATGTGAACTTAAACTTAATAACCCATCAGTTTTCAACCACGTATCACCCCACACTTGAATCTTTTCTTGTACTCAAGCAAAACTCTAAAATGTGGCTTACACACCCAAACAGAATTGGTAGAAGAGAAGTTTTTGGGCTTGTCTTTAGAGTGTTGGGAATCCAAGTTCAAATTTTTTTTTATTTTTCCAATCTTATTCCTCATGATTTATTAAGAACATATTTTAAGAAAAATTATTTGTTTCGGGCATAACATGCCTTTATAAACAATCAAGCCTTGGGTGAAATCGCTCGGACCCGATGTGGTGCTTACGCCTACCATAGGCTTGACAAACTATCAAGCCTACTCATTTGTGACGTTGAGTCTTTGTAAATATCAAGAGTGCTTTATAGGGTAGGTTTTGGCTAGGGGTAGGTATTTTTGTGTTGTGCATAATGTCTATTGCCTACGTCTAGGATATGTTGTTTATGTATATAGGGCTTAGAACGTCAGTTAGTATATGTTTATATATGTTTTATTGGTTTAGAGAATGACTCGTACGAGTGAGTCTTGTGACTTGTACGAGTGACACTCGCACGAGTCACACTCTCACACGCTCTCCTCCTATGGGAGTCATGTCGACCTATAAATAGAGGAGCCTGAGTGTTGTGTTGGTATATGTTGGTGTGGTGAAGCCCTGTCGAACTGTTTACTTACTCTATACTTGTTCACGTTTATTAATACAATTCAGGGCATTTAAGCAGTATATCTTACTTGTTTGTTTGTCAAACTCGCTAACAATGAATTTCACCTCTGTTAGCTGAGTCAGATTGGTCTGGTGCTCATCAGAGGAGAAGCGATCCCCTCTCACATTTTGGGTAAAAATGGTGAAAGCGTAACAGTGTCGGTTTTCTTGAACATTTTTTTGGCTTAGAAAAAGAACTTTAACCAATGTTTTTTTTCTAGCTAAAATTGAAACTACTTTGTTATTTATAACTGCACTTGTAAAAAGAAATTTTTAGGGATGTGGGTGGTTGTTTTTGCAAAAGTTTATATTTTTGCGGGTTTAGAAACGAAAGGGTTAAGTCTCAAAGGGGTGTAACTAGGGGGATATGAAAAGGAAAATAAAGGTTTAAAATAAAAAATGGGTTGTAATCCTAATTCCTTTATCAATTACTTACATTGATTAGTGTCAGTAAGGATCGGGAACGTATTGCTTAGGCAAGTTCTAGATTTGTAAGAACTAAACGGGTTATTCACACAAGAAATGAAAATATTGTGCAATTAGTATAGATATGTATTTGTATGCTCGGTAAAGGGTCAAAAACTCACTTTTGTGGGAAAGGGTTATAATATAAAAGTGTATATATAATCAAATTTTACAAAGATTTGTTATGCCCGTTTTATAATTTTCTTAATTGGTTCTTTTTATCATGATGCTATCAGGTGTAAATTTGTAAAACCATAATTTTGAGAACTTATTTTTCCCTAAGTAAACTAAGATAAGTAAAAAAAAGAAAAAGTTTGAAAAATATTTGGGTTGATTAGCGGTTTTCCAAGGCGAGTTTTGTGTAAGACTTGATTTTTGGACAAACGATTCAAGGTTTGAACATCCCCCCACACTTAAATTACACATTGTCCTTAATGTGTCCCAAATATGATTTGGTTTTAATTAAATATGTAAAAAGTGGGGTTAAAACAACAAATTTTTAGGTTACTAGGCACTAGGCACGGGGCATGCCAGATGGACAAAGCCCCGTGGCCAAAGTACCAGTAACGAATTATAATAGAAACTTACAGTGTGGTGGACACGGGGGCGTGGCTAGTGGGCACGGCCCATGCCACCTCTTCTGCAAAAAAAATTGCTTCAGACATTTGGGCAAAGGGCGTGTCAGGTGGGCACGACCCCATGCTGAAGACTCTATTCTACAATTTTTTGAAGCGGGAATCTCTGGTTTACGTGCATGGGGTCCCTTTCTCTCATTTTATCACATCATTTAACCATTACTCGTTTTATAAACACCACCATTTTATATATACCATCCATCCATTACAACCTAGAAATGAGCAAGTACATAATTTAAAGTCCTAAGCTAGATTAGCCTCCTAATGACAAGAAAAAAACTGAATAAGCTCTCCTTAGAACAGTCGAGAATGTAACAAAAACCCAGAGGTGGTTTCTGGATGTTAGAAGGCTTTTGAGCTTTTCTGAGTGGGACGCACCCTCTCAAATGTCGTTGAGCATCTCCTTGATCTCCCTAGGGAGAAAGAAGGGAGGCACATCATCCACAACTTCTTGTGGGGGAGGGTTGATCGTTGTCGGAACCTCATAAAGGGCGTCTAGAGGTGGTTCCGAAGGAAGTTCATCCCACCCAGTGGGGATGATGACTTCTTGTGCTAGATTCCAATCTTCTTGTGGGAAGATTAGTTCCATGGGAGGCATAGTAAGAATATTCAACCTTTGGTGCAAAAGGTTGATTTCTTGGAAGCTAGTCTCAAGTCTCATTGTTAAGTACTTGATCTGGTCAATTAGGATCTCTTCCACCGATGTCATCTCCTCCATGGCTTCCCTTAGCGCGGTCACATAACGGACAAGAGTAGCCTCAATGGAGGGACTTCTGTTCTGTTGTTCCCAGAGGTAGTTGACGAAGTTCCACTATTTCTGCTTGACATTCTAATAAAAACAACGGAGCCGTTATTTACGCAGAACATCACCACGGCCCCGTGCCAACTAGGCACAACCTCGTACCTCCACTTCTGTTATGATTTTGAACCTAGAATTCTCTGTTTTAAGTTATTTAAAACTTGGTTTATAAAAGTTTTGAACTTAAATAACTTGAAACATTGTTGTAAAATGTTTAATTTAAGAGAGCCTTGGGTTAAAATCATAGATTTGTGTTGATGAAGCTTGTAGCTTTTGAAGCTTGAAGCTTTCATGGAGGTTTGAATGTTTGGAGAAGAAGGAAAGAGATAAAAGTGGCAAATACAAGAAGGTTTGAGGAAACCTTTTTAAGAATATACCTTTTGGGGTATATGTGTAAAATTAGATTGGATCTTTGTCTTTGAAATGAGTCCAAGCTGCCCCATGCTGACTTTATAGAAAGTGACAGCGTGGTGGCACGGCCCCATGGTTTGCAATGGGTCAGAACAACTTTTGGCAGTTAGTAACCAGGGGCGTGTTGGCTAGGCACGAACCCTTGGTGTCTTAACAAATGGGCACGGGGGTGTGTCGGATGGGCACGACCCCGTGTTGCTTTCTGAGATTTAAGAAGTTTTATCTTTTTTAAGGTGTTTTATTTTATCTAGTGGTTCTTTACAAGTGGGGACAACACCAAAGTGTCGGATCTACCTAAGGTGCTTCTGATTTATGTGAAAACGCAAGAGTTGTCAGAAAGGAAGAATCCTAAACTAAACGATGGGCGAAACCAACCTTTTTTACCTTATCCGGGCTCTTGTTAAAGAAGGTATGAGACGAATTGCTCTGGTCTATATATGCGGGATGTACCTGATGGTGAGTCCGTCATGGCACAATTGAAACAGGGCCGACTATTGATTTCGCCATCACAAGATGTCGAGGTACTCGTAGTGGCCTCGATGTTGTTTAATTCTGAATGGGCCTAGTCAATTCTTCTCCATTATTAGTGTTTTGTGATGAACACGTCATATTCCTTATAAACTCTATTTCTTTTAATTTTTGGAGAATCCTCTTTTCTATTTGGCATATGTCATCTGAGGTTATGTCATTTTGTAAAGAGGTTTGATGGCATTCAGATGAATGATAGTTATCGTTTTTACTTTCGCCCCTCTTAAGGTGACTTTCACAGGAAAACCATGGGTCTTTTAGGTATTGGGGCTTGAAATTTAGAAAGTAGCATTCTAAATCCCGATGAAACCAACCACATAATTGGCACCATTTACCGTAAGAGTTGCGGAAGTAAAAATAATCGATATCACCCATGTTTTCGTCAGATGTTGTTGACCGTTCGGATCGGGCGGTCTTGTTTTATAGTTGTTGTTAGGGCGACACGGCCCCGTGTGGCATTAACACGGCCCCGTGTTGCAACGACTGTCTGACTTAAAACAGTTTTGCCAGCTGCAGTTAAGGATGGGGTTAACATGGCCCCATGCTGCAGTTAAGGGTGGGGTTAACATGGCCCCATGCAGCAGTCTCTAGAAAATGAAAAAAAAAAGAGAAACCCTAAAAAATTAAAAGAAAAAGATAAATATGGATTAGGCCGTTAATTTTAAGTTTTCTTAAAATCCTTGTGTCCCGGCACGTCGCAAAAAACTTGACGTGATGCAAGCGGGTTATAAATCTATTAATTTTTAGGTACTTTTTACTCGTAGATCAAGCTTCCAATTTATAAAACACGATACAATACTACCACTCTACACACGTTAGGGCAAGTGCACCCATCGTGGACATAGTATAGTGATGGTAATGTGATATCCCGGGTTTTTCGGATAACTTAAGCGCGACACTTGTCGAATAATGTATATGCTAAGTATTAAACGCGTACGAGTTAAATGAATACGTGATGTGTGTTGTGTGATTGTTTTAGTTATAGAATAAGTACAATAGATATGTACACGAACTGAACCGAACCGCGACACGAACTAACTTTGATTCATTGTGACTCTAGGAGTTAGCAAAGTTTTAAACTTTAACTCAAGTCTTCGGCCAAAATCAAACCCAAACCAAGAGCAAACCTAAAACTATTTCGGCCAAGATCAAACCCAAACCAACCCGCCCAAGTCCCTCGGCCACGAACCCAAACCAAACCGTAACCTTGTTCTCTTGCGCCTATAAATACAAACTCATGCATGCCTTCATTCACATACACAAAACCCTAAACAGAAACTGCCGTCAGCAGCCTTGTGATCGCAGACAGCTTCCTTTTCTTGTTCGTTTCTTCCTCTCGGTCGCAGCAGCAGCAGTCATCGCCATCATCATCTCCCGGTCGCAAGCAGCCGTTTGTTCACCTCCATTCAGTCGCGAGATCAGCCCTTTGTTCACCTTCTCAATCGCAAACAAACAGCCCTACACTTCCTTGATCGCGGTAGTCCTCACTGATCACTTTCCCCGATCGCAACTTGCATCACATCCGGATCATTCTTGTCCCAAATCTCGGCTTATTTACCTAGTTATCAAGGTTAGAATCCAGCATATATTACAAGATCGTATTCGGTTAGATGTGTGTTGATTTTGTTGTTTTGTTTCGGATATATATGCTTGAATGAATTGATTAGTTTGTTTCGGATATATATGCTTGAACGAATTGATTAGCTTGTTTTCAGATTATGCGTGTTGTAAGTAATCGGCTGAACTATCCATAGTTTGCATGTATAATTGTTTGCGGAACTTGTGAGTTTGCGAATATGGTTGTTTGTAAAAACTAGAAGTAAGAACTAGGGTTTGCATGGATAAGTTATTAGTAGTGATCTATGATTGGAAATCGGTTTTTGCTCGCTTAGGTTGATCAATAGGAACGGTTTATGCAAGTTGTAATAATAATATGCTGAAACAGGATGCTGAGTAATAGTTACAGCCGACTTCATCTGGCTGTAACTCGGTCGTTAGCTGTCGAGAAACGGATTTTCTGATGTCTAGAACGTAGAGATTTGAATAAGGAATCTAATGGCGCTGGATTCATAATTTTCTGAAGTCATTTGATATTTTTAAAGGGCCAAATAAGTTCAGTAACTAAAACTGTGAAAATCCTGAAATTTTGTTAGTTGTTTATCGAGTTGGATTTTAAAACCAGTAGGGAGTTGAGTCATGATTTTTGTACAGCAACTAGGTATGGAAATTCCCGGGCAACTCCAACTAGAATTTTGTTAATTAGACGATCAGTGATTTTTAAATAAATTCTTCCGTGGACTGCAGTCAGAAAACGGTAAATCTGACTGCAGCCCGGTATATTAATATTTATGGTTAATTGGTAAAGATTTAGGACTTGGAAAAATTATATAAATTTCTATGGTATAAATGTCACCTACTGTAAAAATATTGGAATTTTTGGAATGTTAGAACTATTTTATAAAAATCCTAGAAAACAGCTGAATTATGAGTGCTAAGCTGAAATTGGAAAACTTGTGATTTTGTGCACCAAATTGTGGCATGAATTGGTTTATGTTTATGATAAGTTGTCTTGATCACTAGGTTCACATGAGAATACTTGCATGCATGTTTGAGTGTTAGATATGTTGTTTGTGTGTATCACTTTGTGCGTAAATTACGTGTAGAATTTGTATTGGTGTGTTCACACACTGACGTGGAATTAATTGGTTTGTTAGGACGCAACTAGCGGTCCCATCTCTTATAACATCTTTGCTACACTAACCGAGCAAATAAAGGTGAGTTCACGGCCCCTAACTTTATCCGGTTTTTAAACAACAGGGGGAGAAACATGTATACATTCTCAAACTCAATCTCTTTACGTTATACGAATTTAACGTCACATAACTACTCGGTAACTAAGTTAATGTTAATGTAATGTTATGGTCACTAAGCAGCTTTATCACTTAAGTCCTCGTCAATCTCTCGGATCGTTAGTATTGGGTTTAATAGCGGGGGAGTTATAAGTAGTACTACTGGGCCCGACAAGCCCCATCCGAGCTAGTCGCGCTAGCCGACCGGGTATGGTCAACGGGTGAATAATTCGGCCTAACCTCGCCATGGTCATGTGATAGGCCTGGCAAAACGGAGGCACAACAGTCAGCTTCGATCGCGAACACTTACGTGACATAACTTTAGGCTAGCTACCTATATATATTAACATTGAACTTAATTACGAAACAACTTAATATTCCGGGTTTGGAATATTGGAAACAACAACTTAATATTCCGGGTTTGGAATATTGGAAACAACAACTTAATATTCCGGGTTTGGAATATTGGAAGCAACAACTTATTATTCCGGGATGGAATAATGGAACCAATACATTATCCCGGGTTAGGGATAACGGAGAAAACAAACTATAACCGAACAAACGAATTTATGAAAACCTGTGAACTCACTCATCTTTAATGTTGACACTTGTTTCTTTACATGTTTCTCAGGACGCTAGGAGCTCTAGGTGCACGCACATGCATTGAACAAGACATCTTTTATCGAGTCTTATCTATTAATATTGTTTTGGGATTTATCATTTGTTTTGGCGTTTGTGTTGGCGCCCGCTTCACTACTTATTTATGCTTCCGCTCAAACTTTAAAACTGATGCTCCTGCTAAATATTGGTAACTAATTTAGACAATATAAAATCTACAACAAATGATTTTGGAAAACGTATTATCAAATCATATAGAGTCGTTCGACGTACTAGTGTTCAGATTCTGGTTTGTTCACACGCCTCGCGGTAAAACTCCGCAAGTGGAAATTGAGGGTGTGACAGGTAATATACAGAGGTCATCCAAGGACACAAGAGCTTTTAATATCGGCTTATCGTTAACGTCTAATCTAACCAAATTTTTAATGAATTTTTTGAAAGTTTAAAAGATATAAAAGTTAACAAAATGCAAATAAAAAGGAAAACAAATAGACAAGAAAGAATCACTTGATTCCGACTCCTCTTTTACATGTCATTTGATGATTTCCGCACTTTGGGCAACTTAATTGATTATCTTAGTTATAGTATTAGGCTCCTCTTGCGAAAGCGACGTTACCCTCAACCTATAGGCCCCTCTAGTGAAGGCGATATTACCCTCGGCCATATTGGTCTGATTAGCAGTGATACAGTCCCGCAAGGCCGGGTAAAGGTTTAATAGTAGTTTATTTATAAGGGGTTCAAGTCGTTCTTACTTCCCCAAATTTGATGCTAACTGCCTCAAGGGAAGTCCTAATAAGCTTGAACCAAGTCCTCGAAGGATCTATACACTAAACGAGACAAGAACTTTACCTAAACACTCTTCTAACCCCCTTCCAGGTAGTTAGCATGCTTTATATAGACCGTAAATACACGAATGAGTGAATCAACGAAAATTGAAAAATGTTTAAATAAAGTTCACTTTCAGTATAAAAAAAGCCTAGTTATTAATACATACCTAAATAAAAAGTTGCCAAATATTGGAAACTAAAAGTAATACAAAAAAGATTTGCCTTCACCAAGTGATGTAAGAGAGTTTGCCAAGCATGGCCTTTGTTTGACAAGAACTCTTACAATCAATCTTGGATCCCGAAACTACTACTCACTCTAAAAGATGAAAGATGGATGATAGTGGTGGGTGTTGGTGTTGTAGTGGTGGTGGACTGATGGCAAGTGTGAGAGAAGTGGTTTGCCAAGGGATGCTTTCTCATGTACCAAGCACCTCTATTTATAGCTAGAAATAGAAGGCGACCATGGCCCCGTGCCCACTTGGCACGGCCCCGTGGTGGACTTTTTGCTCACTTCATTAACTGTAGATGTCAGGTCATTGTACCAACATGCCCCGTTGTGGCAGAGCACGACCCAGTACACTTTGTACTTGCTGTACTATCCCAAATTCTGCGAATCATAAGGGCACGACCCAAGCACATGTTGACTTGGCATGGCCCTGTGTTGGTTGTTTGTTGTTGTTGTCTTTTTTTGCAGAGAATCTTGACTGGGCACGGCCCCATGGTTGGTGGGCACGGCCCCGTGCCTAAGCTTCTGTCTTTGTTTTTTTTGTTGTTTTGGATGTGAATGGGGGTTCGGCATGTCATGTCATTCCTTCTTCTTTGTATTTGTGTTGGTTTTGGCTGTTAATTTCCTTCTTTTGTTCGTTTAAGCTCTTTTAATCCTGGAGTTTAAAAGTAAACAAAGAAACATGCTTTTTCCAGCATTAGTACCGAAAAATGTTGATTTATGCCTTGTTTGATGTAATTTATATGTTGCATATTACGCACATCACATTATAAAGCTAGTAAAGACCATCTAACATCTCAAAACACTTAGAATTCACTAATACACTTAAAACCCTAACTAAACACCTTAAATCCTAACTAATTAAACTATCATTAAAACCCAACTTGACCCCCCACCCCTTGATGTGGACGTTCAACATGAGGGCCCCACTAGCCCTCATGTTGTCTAGTGATGTTGGGCGAAAGCTTGGTGGACAATGAAGTTATTTGGTGGAAGGAGAATTTGCAAGTTGATCATAAACAACCCTTATCCCAACATCCATCACACACCCATCTTCATCATTTTCAAACTTCATCTCCATCTCCTCTCCCTCTCTAACTCACGTCTACAAGGGTCTCCCAAAGGCCACCATTTTCAAGTTCTTATTATACTCAAATGTGATTCAAGGCCATCTAAGAAGACTCTAAGCATTAGATGTTCAAGGACCTCTTCAATGAGCTTTTATCCACCATCCTCTTCTCATCTTCATCTGCTTTGTTCTTGAGTTTCATCCCTAGCCAATAGTGCTAGTTGTGAGTCCCCTAAAGCCTTCATTTTACTTCTTGTAATATGTAGATTTCATATGTACAAGTTAAACCTGTTGGTGCATGTTCAGTGTGTCCACCACTGTGCGAATAGACTAGATAGAGCGTGTGTTAAATATTGTATAGATGAGATACGAACACATGAATTAATTGCAAAGACGAGAGGTGTTTAGAGATCACTTCATAGAAAGGTAGTAGTTTCACTTCGTATGAAATTAAATATGCCCTCTTCGAACGAGGGTAAAGTGTCTAAATATAGTGTTGTGTGTTCGTGAGAAGTTAAGTTTTAGAAGTTCCCAGAGGATAAACGCTAATTTTTCTAGCTTGTTGTTGGTGCATAATGTCTATCGCCTACGTCTAGGATATGTCGGTTATGTATATAGGGCTTCGAATGTCGATCTTTGTATGTTTAAATATGATTTATATGTTTAAAAGTGGCTCGTACGAGTGACACATTGCCACTCGTACGAGGCACCACTCGCATGAGTCAAACACGCCTCACTCCTATGCGAGTCATGTTGACCTATAAATAGTGGAGCTTGAGTGTTGTGTTGGACATCTGTTGGTATGTGACTACGGTGAAGCCCTATCAAAGTGTTTACTCGTCTATAACCTTGCACATTTATTAATATGAATCAAGGCATTTAAGAAGCATATTCTTCTTGTTTGTTTGTCCAACTCGCTAACAATGAATTCCGCCCCTGTTGGCTGAGTCAGATCAGTCCGATGCTCAGAGGCCGATCCCCTCTCACAAGTGGTATCAGAGCCTTGAGGCCTGATTTGGGGACAGACATCAAGTTTCTGTAGACAACCAATAGTTTAAACAGTTGCAGATCCAGATGCAACAATTGAAGATTTTCTACATCTATTCTTTTTCACACATATCTCAGATTTTGACGAACTCATGGACAAATTGGACTAGGAATTTAGTATTACATGTTAAAATCAACTCTAACTAATCCCTGAAACTTTCAGCTCTAAAATCAAACTAGATCATGTCGAGAATTGTAAAAATCATCTGTTTGGTGACCTGAGCTGTCTCATATGAGTGGGGAGACAACTTGTCACACCCCGACCCGCAGCGGAATAAGAGTCGGGGCATAATTGGGTTATCACCAAAGCTCATGATGTTTACTAAAATGTTTCATATTTATTAAATTCAATTTACAACTTCAATATTCCAAACAAGTCCATACAATTACAAGGAAAAGTAACTAAATAAACAATCCAAAGCCTAAACTGATTTATTCTTCTAGGCCGTCCTATATGTTTCTTGCTGCAACTGGATCACCTGTATCATGTGTAAAAATGGGGGTTTTTGGTCAACAAAAGTTGGCGAGTGAACCTTGTTAGAAAACATTTGATATTGATTTCTTGTTGTATTTAATATGGAAAAATTGTGCAATAATCATATGTGAGCAAACGTAAATAAACAAACAATAACAAACCACCTTGCATGAGTATATGACATGAATGATAATGTATATGTTGGCAACGTCACGTTCTGCTCATAGGTAATGGGGAACGGACGAGCCTATGATGATGTATGCGCGATCAAGGCTCAATCAAACGGAGCCGATCGTATGTTGGCAACGCCATGTTCCGCTCATAGGTAATGGGGAACAGTTCCGGTCATAGGTAATGGGGAACATACGAGCCTATGATGATGTATGTACTGAAAATGATAAATTTAATCTAAACATTAACCACACAAACAATTGATACATATTGGATACACATTTGATCATGGATATGATGGATGCACAAGTGTTTAAATGTAATAAATAATAAGCGACACATGATACACCCCAAAATGTGATTAAAACGGGGAATTTGTAGAGATTCACTCACATTGGGTGCGTTCGTTTGATGATGTTGAATTCGCACGAGTTGTGGGATTTGATCGACGAGGAAAGACTATCCTAAAATAATAACGAAATGGTACGGTAAATAAGTGGATTTTATTAACAATTTTAATAGGATTTTTAGATTTATTTTTTGTGAGTTTAAGGTCATTTTCTAACTTTATAAATATTATTTTTTTAAGTATTTTTAATTGATTTTTAAATTAAATAAATAAATAAAAATATAAAAAAATGTTGACCTTTTGTTGACCGTTGACCGGTCGGACTGTGGTGTAAGTGCACTGCGTGAGGTTCGAACTTGTGACCTCCCGTACGCGTGCACGCAGCTCTACCAACTGAGCTACGTGTCTAACCCGAAATATTCTATGTTTTAATTATATATATATACTAATTAAATGTTTAATTTATTTGGTTTATATTAAAAGAATTTAAATGGTTGAACCGGTTGCAGGGAAACCGGATCGAACTCGGGTCCTTTGGTTTGTAAGCGCACAGCCCAAGCAGTTGGGCTGTGTGTCTTATCTGTTTAACTTACAGTTTATATTAATCTTAAAAACATCCTGGGACCTACTCTGATTCAGTTTAAAAAAAATGGTTTTAATTCGGAAAGCCGGTGCGTTTGTAAGATTCGAACTCGTGACGTGCGCTGTGTGTTTGCACACAGTCCACCGCTGGACTGTGTGTCTAACCCGGTTTAATATCTTGTTTTAATTAAACTTATACCTAATGTTCGACTTCATCTTCTTCGTTCAAAGACACAGACAACAATATCCGACTGTTCTGGTTTAATTCGATTAACGAAACCTATAATTGGTTGGAAAGTATTGGATAATAAGATTAAAGAACAGAATTGTACCAAACAGGATGTTTTTCTCAGAACTCCGGCAAGGGTCGTCGGCTTTGATTTATGAATTCCGTCTGAGCGGATTAATTAACAGTTTTGATCAACTAATTGTGAAATTTAGTTACTAACCAAAGATTATCAGAGGGTTTAGATATTTGTACCGATTCACAGCGTGATTTCGGAAATTTTCAGAGATTTTCTGGCGAGTGCAGAATATCCGGTAGCGTCGTCTGGGACCGATTCTAGTTGAAGGATTGAAGTTAGTATAAGTCTAACAATAGATTGAAAACGAAAGAGTCGAGAATTTAGCGATTTTGTGTAAGTTTCGGTTTTCCGGCGAAAGTCCAGCGATGGCAGATAACGATTCCGACGAAAGTCCAGCGATGGCAGATAACGATTCCGACGAACAGAAGTTAGAGTGAAAATGAAATTGAGAGTGTTGCGAGTGTATCCAAGATGTGAGGCGATGGTATTGTTAATGTATATTGAAAATAAATTTCCTTTCGGTTTAACTCCCAAAAATCATATGAATCGAGGCATTGAAGACTGAAATGATTAGAATGTGGGTTGTAATTGATTTATCGGTTATACTCAGGAACTCGCGATCACTCAAACGTCTCTGGATATTTGAAAGCCGATGATCGGTTTCAGTTCTTGGTGCAAACAGATGAATTCACGGGTGCAACTTAATGTTTATTTGATTCCTTGATTACACAAACGAGTCAAGTGGCGGAGTGGTTAAGTGTTTGTTAAATGAGCCGGCTGACCCGGGTTCGAAACCCGGCAGCGGCATTTATTTTTTTCTTCAACCGTTTTTTTATTATTTATTAACTATAGTTTATAAATTCTAATATATTTATTAATTATGTATTGTTTAAAATTAAAAAAAAGCATTAAATAAGCAACGAAAAATGTAACTGACTATTCGATTAATAAACGAAGCGGGTTTTGAAAACCCGTTTTTCGACGGATGTTACAGTATCCCCTACTTTTAGAAATTTCGTCCCGAAATTTAAGTAGTAGTGGTAACAGAAAAAAGATGCGGGTATTTTTCGCGCATTGAGTCTTCATGTTCCCAAGTAAACTCAGGTCCTCGTTTCGACTCCTAGCGTACCCTAACAATTGGAATACGACTCCGTCTTAAACGTTTTTCTCCGAAGTTCATGATCTCTATGGTCTTCAATGAAGTGCATAGATTCATCGATCTGAATATCTTCTAGGGGAATATGGAGGTTTTCATCGGCGAGGCACTTCTTCAAGTTTGATACGTGGAATGTGGGGTGAATTCTGTTGAGTTCTTCTGGTAGGTCAAGCTTGTATGCTACAGGTCCTACTCTTTCGAGTATCTTGAAAGGTCCTACGTAGCGTGGTGCTAGCTTGCCCTTTTGGCCAAAACGAACGACTCCCTTCCACGGTGATACTTTTAAAAGTACTTGATCACCAATGTTAAACTCCAAGGGCTTTCGTCGTTTGTCTGCATAACTCTTTTGACGACTTTGTGCCGCTAGAAGATTGTTTCGAATTTGATGGATCTTGTCTGTTGTTTCTTGAATCAATTCTGGACCGGTGATTTGAGATTCCCCAATTTCGTGCCAACATACTGGAGATCGGCACTTACGACCATATAAAGCTTCGAAAGGTGCCATGCCGAGACTTGAGTGATAGCTATTGTTGTAAGAAAATTCAACTAATGGTAGATGAGCGTCCCAATTCCCTTTGAAGTCTATGACACGTGCTCGAAGCATATCTTCAAGAGTTTGGATGGTGCATTCAGATTGTCCATCAGTTTGAGGATGATAAGCGGTACTGAGGTCTAATCGTGTACCCAAAGCGGCTTGTACGGCTTGCCATGTTCGTGAAGTGAAACGACCATCGCGGTCTGAAATAATGCTTAAAGGTACACCATGACGGCTTACGAACTCGCTGATGTAGATACGAGCTAACTTCTCGTTCTTGAAGTCCTCGCGAATCGGAATGAAGTGAGCTGATTTTGTAAGACGATCAATGATAACCCATATAGTGTCATACCCACTGGAGGTGCGAAGTAACCCATTAATGAAGTCCATGGTTATGTTTTCCCACTTCCATACAGGTATTTCAGGTTGGACTAGAAGTCCTGAGGGTCTTTGATGTTCAGCTTTTCTTTGGAACATGTAAGGCACTTGGAAACAAAAACAGCAAAATCCTTTTTCATTCCAGGCTACCAGTAGGTGTATCGAAGGTCTTGATATATCTTGTCGGCTCCTGGGTGTATAGAGTATCGTGTTTTGTGCGCCTCATTCATAAGGAAATCACGAAGGTTATTGTGATCGGGAATCCATATGCGATCTAGATAGTACAGAATACCGTCGGATTTGGTTTCGATTTTAAGTTCTGCTCCACAAGACAGCTCATTGCGTACGTCGTTTTTTGTTACAGAAACATGTTGAGCTTCTCGGATTCGATCTTTGATGTCGGTTATGATTTGCAAACATAGAAGACGAATGGAGTTCGCATAACCCTTTCGACTGAGCGCATCGGCCACCACGTTTGCCTTGCCAGGATGATACCGAATTTCACAGTCGTAGTCATTAAGGAGTTCGACCCATCTTCGTTGCCTCATGTTCAACTCCTTTTGGTTAAAGATATGTTGGAGGCTCTTGTGATCAGTGTATATTTCACACTTGGTACCGTAGAGGTAATGTCTCCATATCTTAAGAGCGAACACAACGGCTCCAAGTTCCAGGTCGTGGGTGGTGTAGTTCTTCTCATGAATTTTGAGTTGTCTAGAAGCATAAGCTATCACTTTACCTCTTTGCATCAGTACACAGCCTAGTTCCTGCCCTGAGGCGTCACAATAAACCACGAAGTCATCACAACCTTCAGGAAGTGTGAGGATAGGTGCGTCACAGAGTTTTTGCTTAAGGGTTTGGAAGGCTTCTTCTTGTTTAGGTCCCCATATGAAGGGTTTTCCATTATGAGTTAAAGTCGTGAGTGGTACAGCAATACGGGAGAAATTTGCAATGAAACGGCGATAATAACCAGCCAAACCAAGAAATGATCTTACTTCGGTAGGTGTACCTGGCGCTTGCCATTCCTGTACTGCCTTGATTTTTTAGGGATCAACATGAATTCCCTTGTCATTGACGACGTGTCCAAGGAATTGTACTTCCCTTAACCAGAATTCACATTTCGAGAAATTAGCGTACAGCTTTTCTATCCTTAAGAGTGTAAGGATGAGTCGAAGGTGTCGTTCATGATCAGACTTAGACTTTGAGTAGATGAGGATGTCGTCGATGAAGACTATAACAAAATGGTCGAGATAAGGTTTGCAGACTCTGTTCATTAGATCCATGAAGACAGCTGGGGCGTTGGTTAAACCAAATGGCATGATAATGAATTCGTAATGACCATAACGAGTTCGGAAGGCGGTCTTTGGGACGTCTTCTTCATGTACTCTGAGTTGATGATAACCAGAACGTAGGTCGATTTTTGAAAAACAGGTGGCGCCTTGAAGTTGGTCTAGAAGATTATCGATGCGAGGTAATGGGTAGCGGTTCTTGACCGTTAACTTGTTGAGTTCTCTGTAGTCGATACACATGTGAAACGTTCCATCTTTCTTTTTCACAAAAAGGACAGGTGCACCCCAAGGCGATGAGCTAGGACGTATGAATCCTTTGTCAGTCAGCTCTTGCAGTTGACTGGCCAGCTCTTGCATTTCTGATGGGGCTAACCTGTAAGGAGATTTTGCGACTGGTGTAGCTTCAGGTATAAGATCAATGCGGAATTCGACTTCTCTCACGGGAGGAAGTCCTGAAATGTCGTCAGGAAAAACTTGCGGAAAATCTTTTACTACTGGGATGTCTTCGAGTTTCTTCTCCTTGATCCCTTTTTGACGACGTGAGTTAGGAATGCGACATAATTCTTGCGGAGATATATTCAGGCTTGAAGACAGGACATTAATTTGAGTCCTTTCGAAGGGGTTTCTCCAAAGATTCGTAGAGTCTGACCGTTTGTAAGAGGAATGCGAATAAACTTTTTTAGGCATACAACTTCAGCATGATGTTGGCTGAGCCAGTCCATACCAATTATAATGTCGAAACTTCCCAACTTCATAGGAATGAGATCAACTAGAAAATCGTGATCGTTTAGGGTGAGAGTACAATTGCGTATAATAGAGTTTAATGAGACCGGTTTTCCGTCAGCAACTTCTACCGTTATGGATTCCATGAGTTTATCACGAGTTTGGTTGAGGATGGGTTCAAATTCTAAGGACACAAAACTCTTATCCGCACCAGTATCAAATAACATGGATGCATAACTACCATTAATGAGAAACGTACCGTTAACCACATTGTTGTCAGCCCTAGCTTGATTGGCGTTGATGTTGAAAGCTCTTCCCCTAGCAGGTGGAGGAGCTTGGTTAGCCTGGTTTACTGGATTTGCTTGAGCTTGGGCATGGATGATGTTCACCAATCGTGGACAGGTGTTCCTGAAGTGGTTCGGGTCTCCACAGTTGTAACAAGCCCGCATAGATTGCATCATGGGATAGTTGGCTTGGTAGTAGGATTGGGCTACATGTTGGGCAGGTGGTAGGAGTAAAGGTTGTTGGGCTTGACCCACTATCTGATGGTGGGTTTGGGTTGAGGGCTGATTGCGGTTCGTTCGCTGAAGTACGCGACAGGTTTGGATGGTGTGACCTGCGCGGCCACAACCGGTGTAATGTTGGCAGGGATGATCAGGAAAGTGATGGTATTGGCAACGGTTGCATTTTGGGTATGGGCCGGAGTATGGCTTTTTATATGGTGCAGCTGAGGGGGCAACTTGGGTGATGGGTGCAGCAGTAATAGGAAGGTTTGTTTGTGTGACAGCAAAGTTTCTGCCGTTTCGTTTCCTCTTACTAGCAAACTTTGAGGAGGAGGTGGAATGGTTTGAAGTTTGGCCCTCAATGGGGGCTTTCTTTTTCTCGCCCTTAAATTTGCCGTTTCGGATGCGATTCTAGGTAAGCTCGGTAGCTAGTTCCATAGCAGCTTCAAGTGTTGCAGGCGAAGTGCTTAGAACTGAGTCTTGAATTTTCGAGGGGAGGCCTCGAATATAGTGTTCGACTAAGCGGTATACTGGGGTTAGCAAGTTGGGGATCATTTGGTTCAACTCTAGAAACCTTTTGTTGTAGGAAGTATGATCTCCTTCCTTTTGCTTTAACGAATGGAATTTATCCTCTAACTTTTTGATCTCGCTTCTTGGACAGAAGCGTCTCGTCATGATTTCCCTTAACTCCTCCCATGTTAAGGCCATTGCATCTTCGATTCCATTCTTACCTTTTTCTGTATTCCACCAGGTAAGAGCTACTCCAAACAGTCTCCCGGTTGCATAACGTACCTTGCGATCCTCGGGACAATCGCAATTGAGGAAGGTGTTTTCCATTTCCTCAAACCAGTGGAGGAGAGTAGTGACACCTTCGGTCCCTTCATATTTCGGGGGATCGCAAGACTTGAAGTGTTTGTAAGAGCACTTTTTGGAGGGAGGGTTGTCGACGTTCTGGTCTTCTTGATTGGGAGGGTTGATGGGATTTGCGGCGAGAGCTTGTTGGACTGGAATTACGATGTCAGGAAGCACCGCGGCCATTTGTTTTGCGATTTGGGTGGCCAAGCGTTCGTTTGACCTTCCTGACTTTTACCTCTACGTTGCTGCCTAGCCGACATCTACAGGAACATACATAAGAAGATGGTGAGTTTAAGGAGTCTTTTTAGGTGTCATGTGTCGTTTTTAAAAAAATAACATAAACATCAATAATGCAACTACATCCATAGGATGTCTTGGGTTTGCTCATGTTTGGGCCTCCAATGTCCCCCATACCATCGCCTGTATAGTCATGTGGGCCCCCATGACTATTGGCTTGGTAGGATTCACATTGGTGTTGGCGGTTTAACACTCGCATCACCCGAATGAAAACCATGAAATATGTTTGCGAGATGTATGGTAGGAGGGTGTCCAGGTGTAGACACAATGACAACTCAAAGTGGGGTTAGCTCACACGACGTTTGGTATAGCATGCTTTGGCCTAATAGGTCCTTCGTACTCTCATCGTTAGTCCCTAGGTAGGCAAACTGGTCCTTTATTTTGGATTTATACGAATGCCAAGCCTAGACAGGACGTTCCGACTACCGGTACTTGTACCCTTCCAGTTACTACATGCCGTCATGAGAACTCACTTTGATGTGATTTGAAAAAAATACAAAATCGTTGCAAAAATCATGGAAATTGTGTGGTGTGTGCTCTCATGGATATGATATGTTATGAGGATGTGATTCATGATAAGAACTGTATTGTAATATGTACTTATGAACATGCTTGCATAACATTGAATGTAACAATAAACATAAAGCATATAAACATCATGAATTTTGTATGTAACACGTAAACAATTTAAATAATTCTAATCAACTATAGTATAGGCTCTAAGGGTCTAATAACCTATCCTATATCCCTATAGTCATGGCTCTGCTACCAATCTGTCACACCCCGACCCGCAGCGGAATAAGAGTCGGGGCATAATTGGGTTATCACCAAAGCTCATGATGTTTACTAAAATGTTTCATATTTATTAAATTCAATTTACAACTTCAATATTCCAAACAAGTCCATACAATTACAAGGAAAAGTAACTAAATAAACAATCCAAAGCCTAAACTGATTTATTCTTCTAGGCCGTCCTATACGTTTCTTGCTGCAACTGGATCACATGTATCATGTGTAAAAATGGGGGTTTTTGGGTCAACAAAAGTTGGCGAGTGAACCTTGTTAGAAAACATTTGATATTGATTTCTGTTGTATTTAATATGGAAAAATTGTGCAATAATCATATGTGAGCAAACGTAAATAAACAAACAATAACAAACCACCTTGCATGAGTATATGACATGAATGATAATGTATATGTTGGCAACGTCACGTTCCGCTCATAGGTAATGGGGAACGGACGAGCCTATGATGATGTATGCGCGATCAAGGCTCAATCAAACGGAGCCGATCGTATGTTGGCAACGACACGTTCCGCTCATAGGTAATGGGGAACAGACAAGCCTATGATGATGTATGTACTGAAAATGATAAATTTAATCTAAACATTAACCACACAAACAATTGATACATATTGGATACACATTTGATCATGGATATGATGGATGCACAAGTGTTTAAATGTAATAAATAATAAGCGACACATGATACACCCCAAAATGTGATTAAAACGGGGAATTTGTAGAGATTCACTCACATTGGGTGCGTTCGTTTGATGATGTTGAATGCGCACGAGTTGTGGGATTTGATCGACGAGGAAAGACTATCCTAAAATAATAACAAAATGGTACGGTAAATAAGTGGATTTTATTAACAATTTTAATAGGATTTTTAGATTTATTTTTGTGAGTTTAAGGTCATTTTCTAACTTTAAAAATATTATTTTTTTAAGTATTTTTTATTGATTTTTAAATTAAATAAATAAATAAAAATATAAAAAAAATGTTGACTTTTTGTTGACCGTTGACCGGTCCGTTGACCGGTCGGACTGTGGTGTAAGTGCACTGCGTGAGGTTCGAACTTGTGACCTCCCGTACGCGTGCACGCAGCTCTACCAACTGAGCTACGTGTCTAACCCGAAATATTCTATGTTTTAATTATATATATATATACTAATTAAATGTTTAATTTATTTGGTTTATATTAAAAGAATTTAAATGGTTGAACCGGTTGCAGGGAAACCAGATCGAACTCGGGTCCTTTGGTTTGTAAGCGCACAGCCCAAGCAGTTGGGCTGTGTGTCTTATCTGTTTAACTTACAGTTTATATTAATCTTAAAAATATCCTGGGACCTACTCTGATTCAGTTTAAAAAAAATTGGTTTTAATTCGGAAAGCCGGTACGTTTGTAAGATTCGAACTCGTGACGTGCGCTGTGTGTTTGCACACAGTCCACCGCTGGACTGTGTGTCTAACCCGGTTTAATATCTTGTTTTAATTAAGCTTACCTAATATTCGACTTCATCTTCTTCGTTCAAAGACACAGACAACAATATCCGACTGTTCTGGTTTAATTCGATTAACGAAACTTATAATTGGTTGGAAAGTATTAGATAATGAGATTAAAGAACAGAATTGTACCAAACAGGATGTTTTTTCTCAGAACTCCGGCAAGGGTCGTCGGCTCTGATTTATGAATTCCGTCTGAGCAGATCAATTAACAGTTTTGATCAACTAATTGTGAAATTGAGTTACTAACCAAAGATTATCAGAGGGTTTAGATATTTATACCGATTCACAGCGTGATTTCGGAAATTTTCAGAGATTTTCCGGCGAGTGCAGAATATCCGGTAACGTCGTCTAGGACCGATTCTGGTTGAAGGATTGAAGTTAGTACAAGTCTAACAATAGATTGAAATCGAAAGAGTCGAGAATTTACCGATTTTGTGTAAGTTTCGGCTTTCCGGCGAAAGTCCGGCGATGGCAGATAACGATTCCGACGAACAGAAGTTAGAGTGAAAATGAAATTGAGAGTGTTGCGAGTGTATCCGAGATGTGAGGCGATGGTATTGTTAGTGTATATTGAAAATAAATTTCCATTCGGTTTAACTCCCAAAAATCATATGAATCGAGGCATTGAAGACTGAATTGATTAGAACGTGGGTTGTAATTGATTTATCGGTTATACTCAGGAACTCGCGATCACTCAAACGTCTCTGGATATTTGAAAGCCGATGATCGGTTTCAGTTCTTGGCGCAAACAGATGAATTCACGGGTGCAACTTAATGTTTATTTGATTCCTTGATTACACAAACGAGTCAAGTGGTTAAGTGTTTGTTAAATGAGCCGGCTGACCCGGGTTCGAAACCCGGCAGCGGCATTTATTTTTTTCTTCAACCGTTTTTTATTGTTTATTAACTACAGTTTATAAATTCTAATATATTTATTAATTATGTATTGTTTAAAATTAAAAAAAGCATTAAATAAGCAACAAAAAATGTAACTGGTTATTCGATTAATAAACGAAGCGGCTTTTGAAAACCCGTTTTTCGACGGATGTTACACAACTCGTACGAACACCGTCGAATTAGACGCTCGTACGAACAAGTAATCAAGTTTTCTTAAAATCTACAAGTTACAGAACTGTCATGCTAAGTAATTCGCACGAAGAAGTCCCTCGCACGAATAACCTTTTCATTCACACGAGCATCTCGCTCGCACGAATCTGTGATTCGCACGGGTATCTTACTCGCACGAACCATCTGTGTCACAAGAGCAACTGGTCATTCGCACGAAGAACATTTTAAGAAATTTTTCTAAAAATTTTGTATTTCTTGTCATTCTAATCAATGTTTTTAGAAAGCGTGTTTCTGAAATTTTGCAGAAAAAATGGAAGAAGAATTTTACAATGCATTTGTTCCTTCAGCAGTTATAACCACCGCATCTAAGAATATGAATCTTGAAAATGAGATGGGCACGATGACAAAGCCTCCAAAGCTGATGAATCTTGAAGACTATGATAGCTGGAGTGAAAGATTTATGAACTGGGTTCAAGCGAATCATTTCACCTGCTGGTTTGCTATTGAATCGAAATATCAAGCTCTGATTGGAGAGAATGGTCTTGAGAAAACATAAGCTCAACTCTCGGAATTCGAAAGCGAAAAGTTAATTAACGAGAAGAAGATGATGAACATCTTGCAGCAAGCCATCAAATAAGACATCTTGGCGCTTTTACATCATGATGATGACACACAATCTTTATGGAATGCTTTACGGTTAAAATTCCAAGGAAGCGCTCAGCTACGAAAGGGGAAAAGAGTGTTACTAAGTAAAGAATTTGATATCTTTACTCTAATCAAGGGAGAGACAGTGAAACAATTGATTGAACGGTACTGTCACTTGGTGGTCCAAATGAAGCGCATGGGAATTGTGAAAACCAATGAAGAATTGGTCGATAAGCTGGCAGATTCTCTACCTCAAGGAGAATGGTTGCTTACTTGACTATTCTAAAGAATGGCACAGAGTATGGTAATTTCTCATTACCAAGATTTATGGAAAGGTTGGAAGGACACGAGTTAGAGATGCAAAAAATGGCTAAAAGCAAAGGCGCCCAGATACAACAAGATGTAAATCTATATTACAAGAGTAGTCCTGCCGCGCATATACAGAGTCCAAAATTCAAACTGCCTTTAGCGCCTTCAACACACCAAGTCCATAGTCAAGTCAAGCCAGTGGATTTCCATCTTTCGCTTCTGTCAACCCAAATACGCCTCCAGGCCCACAATCATCCCATAGTTCATGCAATTCACAAAATAACCAGACAATCAATCTAATCCCAATCAATGGGTTCTACAATGAAATATTGTTGTTAATCTCCAAAATGCTCAAGACTTCAACGAGAACAACATAAAGCAACACATGTCATTACTTGCCTCGGTACTTAAATTGTACAAAATTTTAGTAGTAGGATGAATTGGGAATCCAGAGATGACGAAAGAGGATTACGATCAAATTGATCCAGTGGAAATGGAAATGATTGACATTAAATGGTGTATGGCTTCCATCGTCAGAAGAGCTCAACATTTCATGGGAGATTACCGGAAAAGATAATTTGGGAGGACTTGATGGGAAACTTGGCTTCAGATAAATCCAAGGTTACATGCTTCAAATGTCGAGAGAAGGGGCATTTCAAACAAGAATGCCCAAATAGAGAGGTCAAGGGCAATCAGAACCCTTTTGCTGATGATTATTACAAGAAAGCCATTTATCATCGACCTCAACCCAAAACAAGAATGGTGCAAATTGAAGATGGACCGTCAAACTCCAAAGACAAAGCTCTCGTCGTCACTCAAGAGGACGAAGCTTTCAATTGGAAGAAGTACATCACGAAGAACTAAAGTTTTGCTTTGGTAGAAGATATCATTAAAGATCCTGAAGTTACTGAAGAATATATACAGAGGCATCTTTTGACGAAGCTCCTGAAGAATATTACAACACTTCGTCAGAAGAAGAGGAATTGTTAAATAGTACATTTAAACATCTCTTTCCTAATGACATTCTTAAAACTTTTGCAGGTTATTTTGATTCCAGCCATCGTCGTTTTGTTATGATGAGAAGAAGCCTGAAGTAGAAGAGTTGGAAAATTTAACTGACAACTCCAACAAAGCTTTTATGGGGAATGTGAATGAGGTAAATGTGTAAGTGAATGAGTCGGTGAAAGAAACACCTTGCATGAAGTGCAAAGAGCCATGCATTGAGTGTGATGAAAAAGAAACACAATACAAGGAGCTAAAATGTCATACAGATAAATTGTCATGTGATTATAATTCACAAAAGAAGCTTATGACAAATTAAGCAAATCAGTTAAACAATTTGAAAAAGTGATCAAAGAAAATGACATAACACTTTCAATGCTCAATGCAACTGTAATGGACAAACAAATGGCCATTCATATTCATTTAAATACATTTTCCGAGCTAAAAAGTGAACTTGAAAAAATGAAACTTGAAACAGAATGGGTTAACAAATTGTTAATCAGTTATTCTACAAGTTCATATGTCATTGATCACATTCTTCCAAAAATTGAAAGAAAGGAAGATAATCAAATTGATGAAAACAAAGGTGCAAGTTATGATCGTGTTCCACCACCCATATGGAATAGCTATGCTAGTAAGAAACCATCAGGGGTGGAAAAGATGCTCAATTTAAAATTGAAAACTGAAAAGACAAACGCGTTGCCTACAAACATTGATGTAACTTACACTAAACCAGAAAATGAATGTGATTCTGATGTGGTTAAAACTGTGGTTGAAAATGTTCTGAAGAATGAGTCTGACAAATCCATATTGGATGTTGAATCATCAGAAAATAGTTTAAACAATGATCCAAACGTCATCGTATACAAAATGCACGGATCTGATAAATTATATTCCGATGAGGATTTTCTAATTCAGAATGTCAATCTGGATCGTGTTGAAAAGTTGTTCAAGCTTGTTGAGGGAGCCATTCTGATTTAGAAAAACAAGATGCATCATTTTATTCTAAATCAAAATATGTTAACAAACCCTACCATCAAAGGAACAGAGACTATCCTGAAAACAGGAGAGCTGGGTTGGGTTTTCAAAAGCAAAGAACAAACAACAAGTGTCAAAAGCTAAAATTTGCAAAGAAAATCAATTTTGTTTATGGGACAACTACAGAAAAGAAAAAGAGATCATTGAATAATCCAATGACAAATTCAAGAACAAAAAAGAGAGTAGAGAACGGGATTTGGAATCCCCTGTTAGAAAGACAGCATGACATGCTACAAGTGTAACAATGTTGGACATATTGCATGTCAATGTTCCCAAAGAAATCCAAAACTTGTTTTCAACTCCAACAAATCTACCAAAGATGTGATACAAAAAGCACCCATGCTTGTACCAAAAGAAATTATGAAAAGAAACAATGATTCTAATAAAAATGTAAAATCAACGATTCAACTAAATTCTAAATTTGAAATTGGTGAAACTTCCACCAAGAATCGTCAAAAGGATTCAAAGTTTTATTCTAAAAAGGCAAATTTGAAACACACAAACTTGGGTTGCAAAAGTCAAAGCATCTTCAATAGAACTGAAACCACCTGGTCCAGCCAAAACAGAGTTCAAACAAAATGTAAAGATCAAAGTTGGTCTGAAATTTGATATTCCTAACCCACCCAAGACCAAGCAGGCTTGGGTTTCTCTGTTTGAATAGTTTCTTCCTCATGTGTGCAGGGGCTCCCAAGGTCGATCATGTCAAAATGGATTATGGATAGTGGAGCTTCCTGACACATAACTGGAATGCTTGTGTTGTTACACGACGTCAAAGCTATCCGGGGAGGTTATGTTGGTTTTGCTGGGACTCAGGGTGGAAGAATTGGGAGAATGTATTCTTACGAATGGAGTGGTTTCCTTCGACAAGGTGAACTACATTGCTGAGCTGGAGAACAATCTACTGAGCATTTCGTATCTGTGACAAGAAAGTCACAACACACTTCAACGACAAAGAATGCTATTCTCAAGCCAGGAATAAGAATTCCTGAGAAGTGGATCCTCATGCGCGCTCCACGAGAGAATGATCTTTATGTTCTAGACATGAGCGTTGCATCCACTACGTCAAAGAAGGTTCAGTGCTTCGTTTCTAAAGCGTCAATGACAAAGAATGCTTAATTCTCAAGCCGGGATTCAGAATTCCTGAGGAGTGGATCCTCATGCGCGCTCCACGAGAGAATGATCTTTATGTTCTAGACATGAGCGTTGCATCCACTACGTCAAAGAAGGTTTAGTGCTTCGTTTCTAAAGCGACCGAGAAGGAGTCAATCTTATGGCATCGAAAGATGGGGCATATTCTCCTGAGAAAGATGAATTATTTGGTGCACAATGACCTAGTGGAGGGTGTTAATTTGAAGAATTTTCATTTATCTGATGATTGTCTGAGCTGTAAAAAGGGGAAACAACATAAGAAATCACACCCAAGAAAGCTTCTAAATTCTATCAAGCTACCACTAGAAAGGCTTCATATGGATCTTTTTGGGCCAGTAAACGTGAACAGCATTTCTGGAGATCTATATTGCCTTGTTGTGACAGATGATTTTCAAGATTCTCATCGGTTTTCATTCTGGGGAGTAATGATGAAACATTTGAAAGTCTTATGATTCTCTTCAGGAAGCTTGAAAACCTGTATCACTTGCCTATCAAGAGAATCCACAGTGGTAATGGTACCGAGTTCAAGAACAAGAGGAAGCTCGAATTCTGCAACAAAAAGGGGATTCTTCACGAATTCAGCGCTCCCTATACTCCTCAACAAAATGGAGTAGCTGAACGTAAGAATCGCACTCTGATCGAGACTGCCAGAACCATGCTCGTTGATTCAAAACTACCAATTAGTTTCAGGAGCGAAGCAGTCGCATCCGCGTGTTATACCCTCAATCGTGTGTTGACAGTCAAGCCTCACAACAAGACCTGTTTTGAGCTGCTAAACCATCGAAAGTTGAACCTCACATTTCTGGAGCCTTTTGGAGCGTCGTGTACTATTCTGGACCCGGACGGTAAATTTGGAGCCAAATCCTTGGAAGGATTTTTCGTCGGGTATGCTAGTCCACAAAAGCGTGTCTTTTTGTCGAGTCTGAAGCAGGTTATTCTTGCACAGCATGTTGATTGTCAACGATATACTACGCCAACGTAGAAACCTGGGGATCCATGGCTATTCAACTACGAAGGTGTTTGTGGAATTCATTTGACTTATCTGAAGTACCATCAGAAGATGAACTTGTTATGCTTTTTCAACAGCATCAAATCTCCAATCAAGAGCAAGTTTCTAGACCGTTGGTGATTTCCCCGTCACTTCCTGTCTTTAACACTTCTGATGTAGGTCCGAGCAATACTATGCAGGAATAAATCTCTGTACCAATCTTGAACACTGCTGAATCATCTACCCATCAACCGATTAATGCCGACTCTGATCATGAACCGACTTTGATGACGAAGGATCCCGTTCCGATGAAGGATCTGAGCATATTGAAAGCTTTCTTAATTCCCAGGCTGATCAATCCAACGTCAGGAATGAAGCTACATCTTCAACTCCAGGGCTTTCACCAGCAAGAAGGGATAGACTACACTGAAGTCTACGCCCCAGTCGCTCATCTTGAAGCTATTCGCATATTCTTGGCCTTTGCTTATTGGAAGGGTTTCAAGGTGTATCAATTGGATGTCAAATCTGCCTTCCTTTACGGTAAAGTCAAAGAGGAGGTGTATGTCGGCCAACCACCGGGGTTTGTCGATCCGATACACGAAGATAAAGTCTACCTTCTGAACAAGGCGTTATATGGTCTACACCAAGCCCCGAGAGCTTGGTATGAAACACTTTCAAGACATCTTCTAGACAACGGCTTTCTCAGAGGAACTGTAGATTTCACCATCTTTATAAAGGAAGTAGATGGACATCTTATTTTTGTACAAATCTATGTGGATGATAGCATCTTTGGATCGACAAATGAAAAGTTGTGCAAAGACTTCGAAGAAGTCATGAAGAAGAAATTCGAAATGAGTGCTATGGGGGAGACAAAGTTCTTTTTAGGATTTCAGGTTGAGCAATTGCCTGATGGTATCTTCATTTATCAGACGAAGTATGTTTATGATGTGTTAGAGAAATTTGACATGTCAGGAACTACGCCACCATCAACTCCATTAGCCCCAAATCACGGCATTTGTCCAGACGCTCATGGAGTCAAAGTCGATGAAACATTATATTGCTCCATGATCGGATCCTTGATGTATCTCATAGCTTCGAGACCTGATATCATGTATCCAACATGCCTATGCGCCCGTTATCAGTCCAATCCAAGAGATTCGCACTTGTTAGCCGTCAAAAGAATCATGCCATACTTGAAAGGATGTCCATGCACCGGCTTATGGTATCCTCGATATGACGACTTCAAACTTACAGGTTACTCGAACTCTGATTTCGGCTGCTGCAAGCTTAATGCCAAATCTACTATGGCTGGTTGCCAGTTCTTCGGAAATCGTTTGGTAACATGGAAATGCAAGAAACTGATTGTGGTCGCTCTCTCTACATGTGAGGCTGAATATGTTTCAGCATCCAGCTGTTGTTCCCAGATACTCTAGATACAACAGCAGATGAGAGACTACGAACTCCAATTTCTTGATACGCCAACGTAGATAACAAGGCGGCAATTGATATCACCAAAAATCTTGTTCAACACTCACGCACTAAACATATTGAAATTCGACACCACTCTATATATGACTGTTACGAGAAAAGTTGGTTCGAATTAAAGAAATCCACACTGATGACCAAAAAGAAGATTTTTACACCAAAGTATTTGATCGATCAAGATTTAAAAATCTTTTAAAATTAAATGGTTTAAGAAATCTGACATCAGGGGATATACATGAGGTTGAATTTGAGGATGACGAGGACTTGACGTGATTATCATCAGTATGACATGTTTTTCTGTAAATATCTTTTCTTCAAAACTAAAAACCAAAAATATGTTTTTGATTTTAGGGGGAGAAAAGTTGTGAAAAATTCAAAAATATTAAAAAGTCAATACGAGTTTTTCTGAAAAAGGGGTAATCATATTACATCAGTAGACTATCACGGTATACTAAAGATATGGAATGTTTAAAAAGGTAATTAAACAGGTCTTAGTAAGGATGTGCTAATAGGCTTCACTCGTTCAGTAAATTGTTCTTCAAGATATAAACTTAAAAGAAAAAACTGAGTAATTTGTGGGTCGACATCTCTCAGATATATTGACTTAGTACTCTGGAATTTCGTTTGAGAGAATGCCAGATTATGTGATACTAGGTCTTTATATTTAATCGATATCTGGGGTATTATCCGAGTTCTTCTGATTTTGCGTCTGCAATGACCTAGAACTTGTATAATACTTTACGCATTATTCGCTTACAAAAAGCTGCACAAAAAATGAGTATGTTATAAACATTTACGACTTCTATAGTTCAAAAGATTCCTTAATGGAACACCACCTAAAGTCGAGCCTTCATCTCTTTCTTTGTATAGAAATACTAACCTAAGGTCTCAAGGTCTCGCAATTCACCCCATTTAAAGATATCAGTTAGATATATTCACCTGTGAATGAAATTCTGGGAATCTCGATGCGGGAGCATATTCTGAGATGGGAAACACAGTTACTTCATGTTCCTTAATGTTACCTAACATATCTTGAAACAATTGAGAAACGTGTAGAGGTTTAAGTGGATAAATATATTGGCAATCTAGGTAAATTTGTTTAGAACTTAAGTTACCACTAAGATCAACGGTACTTGTGATTTGTCTAAATATCTGATATGATCCTCTAAACACAAAACTCACAAAAATATGTATGTAAATTTTTAGCCTATTTTTAGCAATCTAGCTTAGTTTTTAGTCTACCGATGATTAAATTACCTTTAGCCCAAGTCAAAACGACAGTTGCTGGAGGAAAACTGGAGAGCATGGGCTGGGAGCTAATCAGAAAAGAAAATATCCTGAAACGTCAAAAGTTCATTAACTTGAAACTTTAAATTTTTTAAAATAATTTTTTTTTAATAAAAAACTGGTCAACCAAGGTCATTAACTTGGACTTGGTAGGCAAATCGGTTAACTGAGGTCATTAATTGGACTCAGATAACTGAGTGGGTTATAAAAATAGATAAAATTTTACAAAAAATCAAAAGATAAACAAAGTGCATAGAACTGACTCGTACGAGTGGCACACTGACTCGTACAAGTGACAAAAGGCTTCATTCGTGCGAATTATCACTCGTACGAGTGAACTTGAATAAGTATAAATGGACTTCTCATTCGCACGAGTCACTTTATTGACTCTGTGCGACCGAGAGCTTACTCTGTGCGATTCAGTTCTTATCACTCACTTTCTTGATCTTCGTTACATATCTATACTTCAGGGAGGTTGATTAGCACACCTCTTACAATGGGCAAGGTACTAATGCTTGTTTTGAGTCGTTATAATGCCAAAATTGGACCAAAAGGACATAAAACGTAGATTTAGGATAATTGGACTGGTAAAATATAAAATTGAACTCAAATTTGTAATAATCGGCCCTTTTAACCTATAAATCAACATGCAATTTTTTTAAAATCTACACGTTTTAAGTTCGGTTTGATAAAGTGTTATGTGGTGCGATTTGTAACTCGTGCGAATCATCACTCGTACGAGCAAGGGTTTCAAATATGTGTTTATCATTTTCACTCGTACGAGTGATCATTCGTACGAGTATGTCCTTAAACGTTTATATCTTTGTGGCTCGTACGAAGCATCACTCGTACGAGGAAGTTTGCTCAAAATCCTAAAATTTGTTAAGTATGTTATTCGTACGAAGAAGTGACTCGTACGAGTGGGGTTTTGACTCAGACTTAAATTCTTGTCTAAGTATATGACTCGTACGAATGGTGACTCGTATGAGTGTGTAAAATTTGAAATGTTTGAAAATTTTTCGAAGTGTTTGAAATATTTATGTTTGCAGATCAAGAAGTCTTTGTTCTCACCGTTTCACATCTGTTGTCTTCTAGATGAGACTATTCCTGAGATTGCAGCTTATAGAGAAGTGGTAGATTTTTTTAGCCGACTTCCAATTACCAAGGCTCTTACTAACAGACACATGGCTTACCAATCACACGTTGAATATTTTTGGGATGCCGCTGAATTTAGTGAGGAAGAGAACGCTATTTTGTAGGCAGTGAGGATTAATAATGAAGACATTCATGTTAAAATTACTGAAGATTAATCCGAACGGTGTTAGAGTTCAAAATAATGAAGATGCTGCTCGATCACTTACATACTAACTTAAAGAAGAAGAAAGATGATGTTTGAAAGCTTGAACATATGGATGTGCCGACACTGAAAAAGATGAATCTCCATCTTAAAGCCTTCCCCAATGCCAAGCCTGTATTAGGGGCTATTATTGACAAAGACTATGTGGCGCCGCCGAAGGGGAAGTGGCGAAAATATGAAAGTGGGGACGAGGCTGAAGAGTTAGAAGCATTAGACGGTTTTGTTGCTAAAAGGAGCTTGTGGTTTTCTAAAGAAGATAAGAAGGGAGTAAGGGGATAAAACGAAAGCAGTTGTCTACATCTTCCTCCACTACCCCTCAAAAGAAGAAAAGTGCATCTGTTAGCACGAGTTTGGTAGATGATCCAGAGCTAGAAGAAAATGTCGAGACATTGGTTGCTGATATCGAACGGGAAGTGTTTGGGGTTCAAGAAGGAATAGTTGAAGAGGCATCCTCCTCTAGCACTGATCAAGAGGATAGGATCGCTGTAGAAGGAGAGAGAGCCAAAGAAAAAGAATTAGAGCGATTCGCTGATATGCAACGAAAGCAGAGGAGAAGAAACGTAAAGCAACAGGGGAGGATGATACTACTTATTGCCTTCGGGTTCTGACAGTGACACCCCTGTGCACAAATCTTCAACGAAGTCATCTAAACGTCTAAAGAGGCCAGCTATTAGAAGCACAAATTCTCCAAAAGACAAATCAATGAGAAAGGTGCAGAAAAAGGTTGATGAAGCAGAAAATATTGAACCGACTCCTCAATCACTACCATCACCACCTCCTCAACCAACTCCACAACCACCATCGTCACCACCACCACAACCTACATCTCAACCTTCTCAATCTCAACCCAGTTCTTCACACGATCCAGACTTAAAGATCAATTTGATTTCGATTTTGGTGATATACCAGGGGGAGAAGAATTTTCTGTAGATATGTTCAATGACACTTGAATCAAAGAGTTGGAAAACCAAGTTATGTTGAACAGTTGATGAATTACAAGAGAAAATTAAGGGGCTAAAAGAAGAAAAAAGCATCTTGAAGCTATCTTGGCCAGTATCGTGTCAGAGAACAAAAGACTGAGGAACCGAATGGAAGAATATAATGAAGAACGCCTCAGCAATCAACAGAAAATGAGCTTATTCGAGAAAATTCTTACGAAGAAATCGGAATTAACTTAGCCGCAGAAATAGATGAGATTGACAGGGTAGAGGCTAGAGAAAGGGTTTCTGAGGGGGAACACATTGCAAAAGAATTATCAGACACTCAGGGGGAAAGCTAAAGCGAAGGTTGGTGAGGAACCTGTAATTGATATAACTAAGCCAGAAGCTGAATCTGTGCCAGTATCTTTTGAAGTGTGTGGTGTTGCAGAAACGAAAAAAGTTTGTATTGATCGGAAAGCTAAAGGATGTTGACATTGACATCGCGAATCTTTCAGCTAAACATCAAGAATGGCTAAGTAAGAGAAAGTTGGAGAAAGAAATTGAAGCAGAGGTAGATGAATTTGATGAATCCTGAGGAAGAAAATGAAGACTTGGACGATACCGATGATGTATTTAAGGATAAGTCTGATGATGATAATGATGGTGATGATGATGATGATTTGGGTGGTTCGGGAATCTGTATAATAGAATCAAATTTGAATGAAGATATAGATTTTTCGGTGTACTTGGATGATTCTGCAAATCAAATTGAAGGAGTCAAAGATCAGAGAGAGTCATATGAAAGCTCGAAGGATTCTAAGCAGGCAGGAATCCTCATAGTGACTGATATGTCAGTTGTTCCAGTCGTGCCCAAACCAAAGATATTGTACTTAGAGCATGATGTGGAGGAAGGAGAGTTTGTCCACAGTTACACAAAAGAAGAAATTGCTAGTATGTTGGGCGTGGACGAAGAAACATTTGAGTTTGATTTCAGACTAACTTAACGACATCAGTGCTTTCGAGCCTGAGGATTATATCTTCGAACATCTTTCCGACGCACATGATTATGATAAAGCTGTCATGGAGGATGATTCTGATGACAATGATGCAGATATTGCCGAAGAGGGTACAGATGACTCCAATTGTTTGCAGCCGAGAATGATGATCTAATGAAGTGAAAGGTTGAAGAGGTTGTCAAACAGGGAACGGTTCCTCAACAATTGTCAAAAGAAGAAATTGCAGAATGAGGAAACGATGGTTTAAAGAATTACCAGCAGAGCGTAAATTCAAACGTCCCTTAGCATTCTTCACGCGTGATGCTAACATCTCTCTGGGGGACATCATTAGCTGGGGATGGATTGAAGGACTCGACGTTTATGTGATTAAAAGAGAGTATGGGCTCTAGTACTTTCGATATTTAAGTGATATAGAGACCCTGTTGTTCTGGGATATTAAAGAACTGGTGTAGACAAAGATGATAAATCTTAAGATGAAATTTCATGACTAGCGGTTGTAGAAACTGATAAAGCTCGAAACTACTCGTGGATTTCGACGCTGGAAGCCTCATATGCCCAAAAAAATCACAAAGATCGATCCAGTTACTAAGGAAAAAGATGTGACGTTGATAGTGAAGAGACCGAAAGTAATGAAGAACATGCCTCTAATCAAGATGGAACAAGATTTCTTCAAGATCTTCAAATGGTGGCACTATGATTCAAGTACTGGTGAAGCCATTATTTGTGTTCATCCAGATGAAGATTCTTGGAAGATAACTGAGGAATTATCCGAAGTCGTCATAGCACACAAACGTGAATTGCATCCCTAAGGAGCTTTTGGTTTGGCAACACATGTAACCGGCCTCCTCCTATAGACCAAATGCCGATATCTTCTGAGGAGCGTCGCAGGCCACCGAAATGTTTCTTTGGTCGTTAATTATCAAATCTTTGAAGTTTTTGAAGACTATCCAAGACTGCGGCAACATCCAAGGGGGAGTTTGTTGGTGCATAATGTCTATCGCCTACGTCTAGGATATGTTGGTTATGTATATAGGGCTTAGAATGTTAATCTTTGTATGTTTAAATATGATTTATATGTTTTTAAAGTGGCTCGTATGAGTGAGCTAAGTGGCTCATACGAGTGACACCTTGTCACTCGCATGAGTCAAACACACCTCACTCATGTGCGAGTCATGTTGACCTATAAATAGTGGAGCTTGAGTGTTGTGTTGGACTTCTGTTGGTGTGTGACTACGGCGAAGCCCTATCATAGTGTTTACTCGTCTGTAACCTTGCACGTTTATTAATACGAATCAAGGCGTATAAGCAGCATATCCTTCTTGTTTGTTTGTCCAACTCGCTAACAATGAATTCCGCCTTTGTTAGCTGAGTCGGATCAGTCTGATGCTCATAAGAGGAGAACCGATCCTCTCTCACACTTGTCAATATGTATACTCTTTCGATATGAATGGAAGCTTAGGACTATTATTCTGCTTTTACTCCGTTCTTAATAACATTCTATCGAATTAGTTCTATTTTCCCAAACTTCCAGCTAGAACTGCCGGATCCTGGACTCTCAATTGGTATCAGAGCTACGGTACCGAGTCAATTAATCTAACAGTTGATTAAATCACCGACGCTCATGAAGTATGGACTTTAGAGGGTTTTAAACATAAATCATCAAATAGACGAACAATCCATGGACAAAAAGTAAAATTGAAACCATGGGATTGTTTAGAATTGAATTCCGACCAGATCTGTGAAAGAATCATCATGAAATTCGACAAAATAAAGATTTTGGATCGGAAAATGTGGTTATCTTCGCACGAAAATGATTATCTTCACACAAATATAGTTACCTTCGCACGAAGATAGAATTCACTACGCACGATGATAGTTTACCTTCGCATGAAGGTAGATTATCCCCGTATGAAAGTAACCCAAAATTCCTTAAAAAGGCATTTTTTGATTGTGGTGACGAGACAAGTGTCTAGAAAAAAATTGGTGTTTGAAAATTCTTTCGAGTTTTAAACGTCAAATACTGGTTGTTCGGGGACACCATCGAGGACTTCAGAGAATATATATGACGACAAGATCATAAAGGGTTGAAGAGAATGGGGTAGTCTGGATACTTGTGTAGAATGATTATCATTTGGTATAGTGACTATGAATAGGCCGTAATGTAAAATCCACATTGATGAAAAACGCAGTTTTGTGGACCAAAGTGACATATTTTCCGCATAGTGGAGTTTTTCAGTGAAGAGTTTAGAGATGTCAGCATTTCCAAAAATGTAGGGGAATAAAAATTTCATAGAATATATTGAAATTCTGGTATTTTTGAAATTTATGACTTGCAACAGTATTCGGCTGGTTCCGACTTCAGATTATCCAGAGATACATAAGATCTGGAGACACGTTAGTTCCTGACCATAGGAAGTTTAGAGTCTTTGGATCATGATACAGATTGATGTCTTGTGGTTTGAGGCCCAGGTGTTCGTCAAGTGGGTTAGCAGGATTAGCATCAACAGATGCAACTGTATTGTCGATACGTATAAGATATCAGATCTTATGAAGCCCTCGACGGTGTCTCCAAAAAGCCCATATTTGACGTTATAATCTCAAAAAAAATTAAAACACCAATTTTTTTCTAGACACTCATGTTGTCGCCACGATCAAAAAATGCCTTTTTTAGACATTTTTGTTACCTTCGTACGAGGGTAACTTACCTTCGTGCGAAGGTAACCTATCTTCATGCGGCGTGGTACCTTATTATGAAGATGACTCTTTCGTGCGAACGAAGCTGATCAGATTTTTCTATCCAAAATCTTTATTTCTTTGAATTTCATGATGATTCTTTCATAGATCTGATCGAATTTCATTTCTAAACAATCCTATGGTTTAAATTTTACTTTTTGTTAGTGGATTGTCCGTTTATTTTATGATATAATTCTAAAACCCTCTAAAGTCCATAATTCATGAGAGTAGGTGATTCAATCACCTATTAGATCAACTGAATCGTACCATAGCTCTGATACCAATTGATATTCCAGGATTCGACGATTCTAGACGAAAGTTTGGGTAGAATAATAATAATTCGTTAGAATGTTATTAAGAACGGAGTAGAAGCAGAATTCTAATGATTCATTCATAATGAAAGGGTATACATCTTGACAAGCTGGCGAAATTGTTTCCCCACTGGGAACTCCAAAACTTACAATACTATGAACACATGACGCTATTTATAGACTTTTAACCTCGTGCGATGTGAGCATATTTAACTTCGTACCAAGTGAATCACTTTTGTATGAAATAACCCGTATTTCTTCGTACAAGGTGACCACTTCGTACGAAGTGATCTCTAAACACCTCTCATCTTCGCACTTAAGTCATGTGTTCGTATCTCATCTATACAATTTTCAAACACACGCTCTATCTAGCCTATTCGCACAGTGACAGTCATAATATGCACCAACAATTTCCCCCTTGGATATCACTATCGAAGCTTGATCTTGATCTTGAAGTATGAGAGCCGTGTTTGAATATTCTACAACTTCAATAAGGTATTTATCGATGTCGTAGAACGCGTCAACAAATTCCCCCTGGTTTAATGATTCGGCTTTGCAATTTCTTCAATAAATATCACACTGAAAAACTTCAAGTTTGTGAATACCCACGACCATCTGAAATCTTGTTTTCCGTAATCACCATTAAGCACACTCCTGAATGATTCATCAACAAAATGGTAATTTCCTCAATCACTAAATCTTCATAGGATAACAAATCATCTAGTAACACATTCAGATCTAAGAAACATTTTTCCATGATCAGAATCACACTCTTTCTCTTCAATCACCATAACAGAAATATATTGTCTTCTCTACTAGTTTCGGCAGCAACTTAATCAACAAACATCGTCATTCCCCGGCGATTAGTCCTAACAACAATTCCTCTTCTTCAAGATTAACTATGTTGATACTTTAGATCCAATATCTTTTAAATATCTACATCGGACGCAAATCCTGTTAATCGGCTTGACGAAGACCCGGGACTCAAACCACAAGACATCAATCTGTATCACGATCCGAAGACTCCGAACTTTCTGTGATCACGAACTAACGTGGCTCCAGATCTTATGTATCTCCGGATCATCTGAAGTCAGAATCAGCCGAATACTATTGCAAGTCATGAATTTCAAAAATTCCAGAATTTCAATATATTCTATAAAATTTTTATTCCCCCTCATTTTTGCAAATTCTGACGTCTCTAACTCTTCACTAAGAAACTCCACTATGTGGAAAATATGTCACTTTGGTCCATAAAAGTGCATTTTTCATAAATGCGGATTTTACGTGATGGCCCATTCATAGTCACTATACCAAATGATAATCATTCTGCACAGGTATCCGTGACTACCCCATTCTCTTCACCACTTTGTGATCGTGTCATCAAATCTGTTCTCAGAAGCCCTCGATAGTATCCCCGAACAACCTATATTTGACGTTAAATTTTGATAAAATTTTCAATCACCAATTTTTTTCTTGACACTCGTCTCGTCACCACGATTAAAAACGTCCTTTTTTAGGCATTTTGGTTACCTTCGTACGAGGGTAACTTACCTTCGTGCAAAGGTAATCTATCTTCATGCGACGTGGTACCTTCGTGCGAAGATGATTCTTTCATGCGAACGAAGCTGATCAGATTTTTCTATCCAAAATCTTTATTTCTTCGAATTCATGATGATTCTTTCACATATCTGATCGAGTTTCATTTCTAAACAATCCTATGGTTTCAATTTTACTTTTTTTTCTTTGGATTGTCCGTTTATTTGATGCTATACGTCTAAAACCCTCTAAAGTCCATAATTCATGAGCGTAGGTGATCCAATCAACTGTTAGATCAATTGAATCGGTATCGTAGCTCTAATACCAATTGATATTCCAGGATCCAACGATTCTATACTGAAGTTTAGGTAAAATAGAAATAACTCGTTAGAATGTTATTAAGAACGGACTAGAAGCAGAAGTCTAGTGATTATTTCATAATGAAAGAGTATACATCTTAACTAGCTAGCGAAATTGTTTCCCCACTAGGAACTCCAAAACTTACAAAACTATGAACACATGACGCTAGATATAGACTTTTACCCTCGTGCGAAGTGAGCATATTTAACTTCGTACGAAGTGAATCACCTTTTTACGAAATAACTCTTATTTCTTTGTACGAAGTGATCTCTAAACACCTCTCATCTTCACACTTAAGTCATGTGTTCGTATCTCATCTATACAATATTCAACACACGCTCTAAGTAGCCTATTCACACAGTGACAGACATAATATGCACCAACAATTTCCCCCTTGGACGTCACTGTCGAAGCTTGATCTTGATCTTGAAATATGAGAGCCGTGTTTGAATATTCTGCAACTTCAATAAGGTATTTTTTGCTGTCGTAGAATGCGTCAACAAATTCCCCTTGATTGATGATTCGGCTTTGCAATTTCTTCAATAAATCCCCTGAATTGATTCCCCCTAGAATAAATCTAAAGGTCTTTGTTTGCATGGTTCCCGACCTCCTCTGATTTGCTTAACTTCAATCTTCACGCATAATCACCAAATCGAAACTAATCAATGTTACTTCTCAGTTACGACGATAACCGCATCGGTGTTTGGTTTTTGATTTAAGGCTTTAGCACGTGAGATGGTCTCTTAATCTTCAAAAACCCAACAAGCAATTGATAGAAACTTCAAATATTACACTGAAAAACTTTAAGTTTGTGAATACCCACGAACATCTGAATTCTCGTTTTCCATAATCATGATTAAGCACACTCCTGAATGATTGATTAGCAAAATGGTAATCTCCCCAATCAACAAATTTTCATAGGATAACAAATCATCTGTTCAGATCTCAGAAACATTCTTCCACGATCAGAATCACATTCTTTCTCTTCAGTCACGATAACAGATATAAATAGTCTTATCCGCTAGTTTCGGCAACAACTTAATCAACAAACATCATCATTCCCCAGTGGTTAGTCCGAACAACAATTCCTCTGCTTGAAGATAAACTATCTTGATACTTTAGATGCAATATATTTAAAGTATCCACGTCGGATGCTAATCCTGCTAACCGGCTTGAAGAAGACCCGGGACTCAAACCATAAGACATCAATCTATATCACGGTCCAAAGACTCTTAACTTCTTGTGATCACGAACTAACGTGGCTCTAGATCTTATGTATCTCCGGATAATCTGAAGTCGGAACCACCCGAATACTGTTGCAAGTCACGAATTTTAAAAATGCCAGAATTTCAATATATTCTATAAAATTTTTATTCCTCCTCATTTTTGCATATTCTAACGTCTTTAAACTCTTCACTGAAAACTCCACTATGCGACAAAACATGTCACTTTGGTCCACAAAAGCGAGTTTTCGTCAATGTGGATTTTACGTTAAGACCCATTCACAGTCACTATACCAAATGATAATCATTATGCACAGGTATCCGTGACTACCCCATTCTCTTCATCACTCTGTGATCGTGTTATCATATCTGTTCTTTGAAGCCCTCGACGGTGTCCCCGAAAAGCCTGTATTTGACGTTAAAATCTCGAAAAAAATTCAATCGCCAATTTTTTCTAGACACTCATCTCATCACCACGATCAAAAAATGCCTTTTTTAGACATTTTTGTTACCTTCGTACAAGGGTAACTTACCTTCGTGCGAAGGTGACCTATCTTCATGCGACGTGGTACATTATTGCAAAGATGATACCTTCGTGCAAACGAAGCTGATCAGATTTTTCTATCCAAAATTTTTATTTTTCGAATTTCATGATAATTCTTTCATAGATATGGTCGAATTTCATTTCTAAACAATCCTATGGTTTCAATTTTAATTTTTGTCCGTGGATTGTCCGTTTATTTGATGATATACGTCTAAAACCCTCTAAAGTCCATAATTCATGAGCGTAGGTGATTCAATCAATTGTTAGATCAATTGAATCAGTACCATAGCTCTGATACCAATTGATATTCCTAGATTTGACGATTCTAGACGGAAGTTTGGGTAAAATAGAAATAACTCGTTAGAATGTTATTAAGAATGGAGTAGAAGCAGAAGTCTAATGATTCATTCATAATGAAAGAGTATACATCTTGACTAGCTGACGAAATTGGAAATTTCACTTGTGTTTCCCCACTGGGAACTCCAAAACTTACAAAACTATAAACACATGACGCTAGTTATAGACTTCTACCCTCATGCGAAGTGAGCATATTTAGCTTCGTACGAAGTGACCTCAAAATACCTCTCATCTTCGCACTTGAGTCATGTGTTCTTATATCATCTATGCAATATTCAACACACGCTCTATCTAGCCTATTCGCACAGTGACTGACATAATATGCACCAACATCATATTTCCAAAAAAAATAACATTTTCAAATCTACAATGTTCCTTTAACCATACTCTTCCACAATCATCATCACAAGGAAACCATAACACATAATTCTCGTTATTAGGAACTAAGCGTCATCTTGCAAAACCTCAAGAAAATACAAACGCATTGCTAAGACATCAAGGCAAGTACGTAGTTCCCCTGTTTTACGTTTTCAAATGTTTTGGGGTGATTCTATGTGCCTATTACTATTTTCAAGATTTCAAAACAATATATATGGTTTATATACATAGTATACTTTCCATTGTATGAAACTTGATGGTGTGTTGAACTCGACAATGGTACATTCATTAACTTTAATCAAGCTGACCGATAGTAAGTTATAGCGCTATAGGATTGACAATCTCATTCCCGCTTACTAGGTCTATTTGGAAGTTTCCTTTGGGAATGACTGAAACTGTGAAACCCAAATTGATAAACCCTTTTTAGGGATTATCCAACAGACCACAAGGCTTGAATGTATTCACCAACAAACCACACTCATTTTATACTAGACAAAACAATTTCATTTTATACAAGACAAAGACAATTTGCCTTTTTATACAAGACAAAGACATTTTATACAAGACAAGACATTTGGTTTACACAAAACAAGGACAATTGGTTTATCAAAAGTCATAAATGGTTTTCAAACATATAAACCATACAAATTTTCACAAAGAACGATTTTCTCAAGATTACAAAAATTTATTTATAATATCAACTCTTGTAGTTGGTTAAACGTATTTCAATACAGAATACGTAGCCATGAACTAACCACAAAACCTATGTTACTCACAGCATTCATTGTTAACTTAATTTTCACATACGTTTCAAGTGCTAATATGTGTGATGTTTATTCAAGAATGCTACACGTAGAAATGGACTCGGGCCTTAGTTTCCTTTAATTTAAAAACAAAATTATTTGTAATCTTTGTGTTGAAAAACAATGTAATATAATGAAACTTTAGTACCATGTGTTACGAGCAATTTGTAATATGACTTCCCGACATTTCTATCGGGGGTTATTATGCGCGGTCAGGGTGTTACACATCACATAAGGCTTGGAGCCGATACTTCCAAATATGGAGATATTTTGGATAACATCTTGACAAGACAAAATGGAGTATATTAGCAAAGCCATTGATTGTATCCTTGTCGAGATACAATGTGCATGTAGAGAATTTATAGCCAATGTTGCTTAAAGTATTTATGTTCTATGTTTCGGTATTTGATGATTTTCGAATGGTAAGGCTACATTAGGAATTTATTTGGATTTAACTGTTAAATTCCATGTAAACAACGTTCTTAGTTCGAATATTTGTGTGTTTAAGCATACATGAGTATGGTAATCTAAATGTTCGTAGTCGGTCAAATTCATGGTAATCGATTTGAATTAAGACTATTGTAAATGCTTGATACTTCATGTGATGAAAGCTCAAGTCATTGAGAATCAAGATTCACATATATGCATTGGAGAATGATATGGGACATAACTCGCTTCAAAACTATCTTCATAGATCAGTGTCATAAGAAGTTTTGAAATGGTATGATCTTTGTATCCTTAGACTTGAGGATCATACTAGATGTAGAGGCATTAATAGGTTTATACATTAGTATTAATTAGGGATTGGGACATTATAATTGTAATGGGCTTGGGGAAAGGCCTTGGGCCTAAGAGTTTAGGGTTTTGGAGCACTAACCCTCTATAGTTAATGATGTATTAGGGTTTAGGAGCTCCTTCATTGTTCTTAACTTGTATTAGACAAATTCTTAATTTGTATGCAAGTTGAACCTTTCTATCTCCATCTTATTTCTTTCATCTGATTCTTAAGTCTGTTTGAGTGATTCCGCCACCTTTCAAGCTAAGTGTAATATCGAAAGATCCGTTTTTAAGGACTTACACTAGAACTAACATTAGTGTAAGTTTGTTCTTTAATCTTATCTAACGCTACATCATGAAAGGGTAATAATAAGGGTAATTGATTAGGAATGAACTGAAGCCAAGTGAGAGTTGTATGATTGAAGGGATTCTTCACTTCTTTATGCTTTAATAAGTTGAACATTATGGTGCCCTCATAGACTCAAACTGGTATGAAAGCATGGCGATACTCAAACTAAAGGTAGTTTGTTGACCTTTTTGTATCAGAAATGAGCATAAGAATTGTTGACCAATATATGAAATTGAAATTAGATCCATGTCTCATGTGCAATAAGTGTTATATAAAAAAGGGATAAATCGATAAGGTTACCATGGCTATATACTTGATTAAGTAAGCAGTTACTTGATCTCAAAGGAATAGTTGCAACTAGGCATCCAACTCTGCTTACGTTAAGGGATATAATCGAAAATAGTCCAAGTGGGAGACTGTTGGAATTGGCTATCAAGGTACCAATTATTTAGCGTTGTTATTAAGGTATGATCCAAAGAGTTACACACTTTCGACAACGAACAAAGAATAATGTTTAAATGTTAAATATTATAGATCACGATCACTAATAATTTATCATGGAGGACAAGTATTTGTTGAAATACTATAAACATTATTTTTTTATGAAACAATTAATTTAGTGGAAATAATTAATGTCGTTTAAAGAGTTAAATGAGTAATAATTTATTATTAGATGATAAATTAAAGGAGTTATTTTATTAAAACTAAAATAAAGTCATAGTGTTTGACTAGTGGTTTTGAGAGAAAGTTTTGTTATTTGAGAATATAACAAAGTCAAAGGGTAGACAATTAATAAGTAATTAAGAAAGGGTTAATTACTTGGAGGGAAAGTCAAACGTTGATAAGCTAGAGTGTAATTAGGGGTTCTTTAAATAGAACCTAAACTTGAAACAATATTATAGCAAGAACACAATTGCAAAAGAAACCTGAAACCCTAGCCACATTTCCTCCCCCTCTCTCTATCTCTTCCCTACAACCAGCCACCGCTACCAAGCCCGTCGTCCGCTGACCACCACCGTTGCCATCGTCACACGCCACCACCACCTTGTCATCTTGCATTCTGTGATTCGAATATGATTCATTTCGCGTGTGTAATCATCTGGTGTTTTGGAGATTATGATCAAGCTTACTAGCGGAGCCGTTTGTCACATCAATCATGCGAGTTTTTTGGTATTCGCCAAGGTAGAATCCTAAACCCACTATGGTTGTGTTTATATCCTTCAAAAAACTGGGTTATCCAAACCCGCTTCGTTTATTAAACCGAATAATCAGTTATAAATTTTGTCGCGTATTTAATGCTCAAATTAATTTTATACGATACATAATTAATAAACAAATTAGAATTTTAAAACAAAATTATTAAATAACAAAAAAAAACAAATAAAAAAAATGTGGAGACGTCGGGTTTCAAACCCGGGTCACCCACAAGTTAATACCCACACAACTTTCACCACTCCGCCACACGCACATTTGTGCTAAAGTTGAAAACATTTAAATCTTATGTAAGAAAATGTAAGACCTGCAAACCGAATTCACTCGTCAAGACCAAATCGCTGGAATTATGGAAGAAACGGCTTCTGTTTGATCGCAAATGGGTATAACTGATGATAAACATCAGTTATAACTGAAAACTCAAATCAATTTCATTCATGAACCGTGAATTTCATAACCGAAAACTTGAAATCACCTCTACTTATAAATACTTTCAGTCAGGAAACCAACTCGCTTGTTTACTCAAATCAACTCTCAACACTCTCGCTAACCTCTCTACAAGTCCCTAATCAGCAAGAACACCTCGCCGGAATAACCTGCTGTCATCGGAATCTCGCCGGAGAAACAGGGGATCTCTGTTCGGTATATCTTACACCTAATCCCTCTCATTTTTATTAGTCTCATATGTAGTTATTCAAAATTTAATAAAGTAATTTATTAATGAATCGAAGAAATCGGATTTTAACAGTCTGGTTGTTCAAGTGACAAAGAAGATGAAGCACTGTTAATGTATAAGTTTAATTCGAAACGGATTTTTAAACGGGTTAGACACACAGTCCAGTGGTGGACTGTGTGCAAACTTCAAGCCATGGTCCCGAGTTCGAGTCTGTACATGCTTTCCGGTTCGCCAATTATACACAACCTTTTTAAAACCAGTTAACGAAATAATCTAGTAAATATATAAATTTAATAAAAATCTTATATCCTTCGGGTTAGTCACACAGCCCAATTGGTCGGGCTGTGTGCAACACGAAGCCAAAGTCTCGAGTTCGAATCCGGTTAGTTACACCGCCCCTGAAATAATCCAAGCCTTTTTTTAAATCAAAATATGTTAGCGCTAGTATGTGTATATGTATAATTAAACTTCAATATATTTCGGGTTAGACACACAGTCCAGCGGTGGACTGTGTGCAACGTTAAACAACAGGTCCCGGGTTCGAGACCTGTTATGTGCACCGGTTCGATATAATTCTTTTTAAAATAAATGATTTCTGGATAAATCTAAATAGTATATAAGTATAATTAAACACAGAAATATTTCGGGTTAGACACGTAGCTCAGTTGGTAGAGCTGCGTGCACGCGTATGGGAGGTCACGAGTTCGAACCTCACTCAGCGCACATAATAAACACAATCAGACCGGTCAACAGTCAAAGTCAACGGTCAAAGTCAATGGTCAACATTTTTTTTATTTATTTAATCAGAAAATTATTTAAAAATACTTAAAAATAATATTTTTTAAAGTTAGAAAATGTCCTTAAACTCACAAAAATAAATCTAGAAATCCTATTAAGGTTATGAATTAAAATTATTAATCTCAAATAAAACCCATTTATCTACCGAACCATTATGTTATTATTTAGGTTAGTTTCTCTCGTGGTTAAATCCAAATTCATGCGCAATCATCATCAATCTAAGAAAACGCAACCACTGTGAGTGAATTCTTACAAATTCCCCTTTTTATTCATGTTTTGGGGTGTATCATGTGTCACTTAAGTTAATTCGCTTATTCAAACTCGTGCTATACCATTATATGATCTAAACTTAGAATGTAAATATTGTTTGTTGTGATGTATTACATATTGTCAAGTTGTATAGCAAATTTAATTTAAATTAGGCCCAATCATTCCTTGGCAATCGATTGAACAACGCGTGCCTCAAAACTCATTCATTAGGCCCATCAGTTCCTCGTGGGAGACGAGTTGAACAACGCGTGCCTCAAAACAATCAATTGTTGTATGTGTGTGCAATATTTAATATTATGTGTATTGTGAATAGATTTACATCTACATTTACTCATATGTGGTTATGCACTTTATTTTATAATCAATACAATAAACACGTTTAAATGTTTTCATAGGATTCACACGCCAACTTTTGTTAACCCAAAAACCATTTTTACACATGATACAGGTGGACAGGATGAAGCAAGGAACACATAGGAAATTGCCTTAGAAGAAAATTAATGAAGTCTAGAAGGATGTATAGAACATGTTGTACTTGTATGATTTGATTGTATGATCTCCTTTAAATTGTAATAATAAATATGAAACATTATAATAAATGTCATGAGCTTTGATGAAAACCGAATCATGCCCCGATCACCTTTTTCCGCTGCGGGTCGGGGGGTGACAGATTGGTATCAGAGCTTTTGACTATAGGGATATAGGATAGGTTATTAGACCCTTAGAGCCTATACTATAGTTGATTAGATTTTAATTGTTTATGTGGTTACATGCAAACTCATGATGTTTATTTCTTTCATATTTATTACATACACAAATGCATGCAAACCTTCCAATATTACATTTTGTGATACATAATGAATTATACTTACAGTCAAACATACATACTTACATACATATTCATCATACATATTTCAATGTTCACATATTCAAATCATCTTCATACTTCTGTTATACAAGATTTTGTCGCATTTTTCATTTTTCAAATCTCATCAACGTGAGTTCTACGACGGGCATGTTGTAACTGTAAGGGTACAAGTATCGGTAGTCGGAACGTCCTGTCTAGGTTGGCATTCGTATAAATCCAATATAACGGACCAGTTTGCCTACCTGGGGACTAACGATGAGAGTACGAAGGACCTATTAGGCCAAAGCATGCCACACCAAACGTCGTTCGAACTAACCCCACTTTTAGTTGTCACCGTGTCCACACCTGGATGCACTCCGAATCTCATACGTTACATACATATTTCTCGATTTTCTCCAGGTTTTAGTGTATGTTACCAGGCTAACACATGCGAACCATATGAAAGACCCGGTAATCATGGGGGCCCACATGATTACGAAGGTGAAGTATGGCGGCATGCAAGGCCCAATTACGAGCAAAGCCCAAGACATCCTATGGATGTAGTAGATTTATTATTCTATATTTATTTTATGAATGTTCATTCCTAAATACGACACATGACCCCTAAAACGTCCAACTCATACTCTTGATACGTATTCCTTGTAGATGTCTTCTAGTCTCGCTCGTAGGAAGATGAGATCAGGGAAAGCCCGCGAGCGCATGGCTGCCCAAATCGCTCAACAAATGGCTGCTGTAATACCCAACATTGTAGTTCAAATTCAACAAGCCCTTACCTCTAATTCCGTCAATCAAGAAGATCAAAATGTTGTCAACCCTCCCCAAATACCACTAAATGCACCTTCAAGCATTTCAAATCCTGCGACCCTCCAAAATACGAAGGGACTGAAGGTGTCACCGCTCTCCTCCATTGGTTTGAGGAAATGAAAAACACTTTTCTAAATTGCGATTGCCCCGATGATCGCAAGGTGCGATATGCTACCGGTCGTTTGCTTGGAATAGCACTTACATGGTGGAATACAGAGAAGGCCAAACGAGGTGCTGACAATGTTATGACTTTGACTTGGGAAGAGCTGAAAGAGATCCTGACAAGACGTTTCTGTCCAAGAAGCGAAATCAAGAAATTAGAGGATGAGTTCTATTCTTTGAAACAAAAAGAGGGCGACCACACCACATACAAAAAGAGATTCCTTTAGTTAAATCAAATGGTCCCCAACTTGTTCACTCCTCTCTACCGTTTGATCGAGCACTACATTCGAGGTCTTCCTTCAAAAATTCAAGACCCTATAATAAGTACCACACCTGCAACCTTGGAAGCAGCTATGGAGTTAGCTACAGAGCTCACCGAGAACCGCATACGAAATAAGGACTTCAAGGAAGAGAAGAAGAAGGATAAAGCATCAACTGAAACCTCAAACTCCACCCAAACCGAATCCCCTTCTCAACCCATTTCTAAGAGAAAACGAGATGGGCAAATTTTCGCTGTCACTCAACACAATCAACCAGCTTCACAAGCCGTACCCCTCCAAGCTATCCCAATCACTCAAGTAGCACCCAACTCAACTTACCCAAATAAGAAACCTTACTTTGGACCTCACCCTCAATGCAACACCTGTTTTTATCACCATCCATCTACCTTACCTTGTCGACTATGTGCGAATTGTGGACGCTATGGTCATTTGAGCAAGGTTTGCCGCACCCCTCAAAACCAAACCTCACCCCCTACTCAAAACATTATCCAAACATATCAACAACCCCAATACCCCATGTTCCCATATGTTCGAGCTTGTTTTAATTGTGGCGACCCTACCCATTTAGAAACACGTGCCCTCGATTGGTTAACATCATAAACGCCTAAGCTCAAGCAAACCCAGTTAATCAAGCAAATCAAGAAAACCTAACCACTAGGCCACCAGCAAGAGGAAGAGTTTACAACATCAACGCCAATTCGGTTAAAGATAATAACGGCCCAAACGAACCACCCAACTAGTTTTCTTCACCAAAAATCAAGATTCAACTCCAACCGCTTAGTTTTTATGTTTTCTTTATGTTATCTCAATCTTCACGTATCTCAATTATAAATTGGAAATTTATCCAAGAATCTTAATGCGAATTACTATTTCAGTTTTGTTTTATACTCATTGATTTAACATTCATATCATCATACACCTCGACGTATCTTAATCTCATCATTCAAAGAAGTTGGGTTGTGTCTCACTTTTACCGAGACTAACCCCTTCATCATAACAAACGAGAGAGGTACTGTCATCATACAATCATGTATACTTTCAGAATTAAGACTCAAGCTTTGGTTGTTATGTTTGTTTATGTTTTAGAGTCACATAGAACTAATCATAACTTACTGATAAAGCCAATGAAAATTTGAGAAGAATATGGTGGATACGCCGCTGGTACTTCCTATATATAAGTATTCTTGCCAAAGGATCAGAGGCATTGTCAGGCGGTTATGAGAAGTTCCATGTAGGATTTAGTAATGTCATGGTTGAAGTTTGTTTTATACTCACTGATTTAGCATTCATATCATCATACATCTCAACGTATTTCAATCTCATCATTCAAAAAAGTTGGGCTGTGTCTCACTTCTACATAGACTAACCTCTTCATCATAACAAACGAGAGAGGTACTGTCATCATTCAAACATGTGTACATTCAGAATTAAGACTCAAGTTTTGGTTGTTGTAGTCACATAGAACTAATCATAATTTACCGATAAAGCCAATGAAAATTTGACAAGAATATGGTGGATACGCCGCTGGTACTTCCTATATATAAGTATACTTGCCAAAGGAGCAGAGGCATTGTCAGGCAGTTATGAGAGGTTCCATGTAGGTTTTTGTGGTAGAAGTTTTGCTTTAGGATATAACCTTATCTTTCCAAACGTATCGATTCTCTCAGAACTCTTGTGCATGAGATCATACCTAGTCAATCAACTCTGTTTATCAATATTCTTTATCGTAGGCATCAAAAAGCGATTCCTGTAGCAGGGTACTCAACCCTTACAAGGAACGTTACCGCCTCAAGTAAAAATTTAAACTCTTACCCCCTTCTAAGTATGTAATTGCCAAAACCACCCTCCTTTTGAGTCAAACATACCACTACTTAAATTTCGGGACGAAATTTCTGAAAGTAGGGGATACTGTAACATCTGTCAAAAAACTGGGTTATCCAAACCCGCTTCGTTTATTAAACCGAATAATCAGTTATAAATTTTGTCGCGTATTTAATGCTCAAATTAATTTTATACAATACATAATTAATAAAAAAATTAGAATTTTAAAACAAAATTATTAAATAACAAAAAAAAACAAATAAAAAAAATGTGGAGACGCCGGGTTTCGAACCCGGGTCACCCACAAGTTAATACCCACACAACTTTCACCACTCCGCCACACGCACATTTGTGCTAAAGTTGAAAACATTTAAATCTTATGTAAGAAAATGTAAGACCTGCAACTTCAGTTTCAATTTCCGAATTCACTCGTCAAGACCAAATCGCGGGAATTATGGAAGAAACGGCTTCTGTTTGATCGCAAATGGGTATAACTGATGATAAACATCAGTTATAACCGAAAACTCAAATCAATTTCATTCATGAACCGTGAATTTCATAACCGAAAACTTGAAATCACCTCTACTTATAAATACTTTCAGTCAGGAAACCAACTCGCTTGTTTACTCGAATCAACTCTCAACACTCTCGCTAACCTCTCTACAAGTCCCTAATCAGCAAGAACACCTCGCCGGAATAACTTGCTGTCATCGGAATCTTGCCGGAGAAACAGGGGATCTCTGTTCGGTATATCTTACACCTAATCCCTCTTATTTTTATTAGTCTCATATGTAGTTATTCAAAATTTAATAAAGGAATTGATTAATGAATCGAAGAAATCGGATTTTAACAGTCTGGTTATTCAAGTGACGAAGAAGATGAAGCACTGTTAATGTATAAGTTTAATTCGAAACGGATTTTTAAACGGGTTAGACACACAGTCCAGTGGTGGACTGTGTGCAAACTTCAAGCCATGGTCCCGAGTTCGAGTCTGTACATGCTTTCCGGTTCGCCAATTATACACAACCTTTTTAAAACCAGTTAACGAAATAATCTAGTAAATATATAAATTTAATAAAAATCTTATATCCTTCGGGTTAGTCACACAGCCCAATTGGTCGAGCTGTGTGCAACACGAAGCCAAAGTCTCGAGTTCGAATCCGGTTAGTTACACCGCCCCTGAAATTACCCAAGCCTTTTTTTTAAATCATAATATGTTAGCGCTAGTATGTGTATATGTATAATTAAACTTCAATATATTTCGGGTTAGACACACAGTCCAGCGGTGGACTGTGTGCAACGTTAAACAACAGGTCCCGGGTTCGAGACCTGTTATGTGCACCGGTTCGATATAATTCTTTTTAAAATAAATGATTTCTGGATAAATCTAAATAGTATATAAGTATAATTAAAAATAGAAATATTTCGGGTTAGACACGTAGCTCAGTTGGTAGAGCTGCGTGCACGCATACGGGAGGTCACGAGTTCGAACCTCACTCAGCGCACATAATAAACACAATCAGACCGGTCAACAGTCAAAGTCAACGGTCAACATTTTTTTATTTATTTAATCAGAAAATTATTTAAAAATACTTAAAAAAATATTTTTTAAAGTTAGAAAATGTCCTTAAACTCACAAAAATAAATCTAGAAATCCTATTAAGGTTATGAATTAAAATTATTAATCTCAAATAAAATCCATTTATTTACCGAACCATTATGTTATTATTTAGGTTAGTTTCTCTCGTGGTTAAATCCAAATTCATGCGCAATCATCATCAATCCAAGAAAACGCAACCACTGTGAGTGAATTCTTACAAATTCCCCTTTTTATTCATGTTTTGGGGTGTATCATGTGTCACTTAAGTTAATTCGCTTATTCAAACTCGTGCTATACCATTATATGATCTAAACTTAGAATGTAAATATTGTTTGTTGTGATGTATTACATATTGTCAAGGTGTATGCAAATTATTTATTAGGCCCATCAGTTCCTCGTGGGAGACGAGTTGAACAACGCGTGCCTCAAAACTCATTCATTAGGCCCATCAGTTCGTTGAACAACGCGTGCCTCAAAACTCATTCATTAGGCCCATCAGTTCCTCGTGGGAGACGAGTTGAACAACGCGTGCCTCAAAACAATCAATTGTTGTATGTGTGTGCAATATTTAATATTATGTGTTTTGTGAATAGATTTACATCTACATTTACTCATATGTGGTTATGCACTTTATTTTATAATCAATACAATAAACACGTTTAAATGTTTTCATAGGATTCACTCGCCAAATTTTGTTGACCCAAAAACCATTTTTACACATGATACATGTGGACAGGATGAAGCAAGGAACACATAGGAAATTGCCTTAGAAGAAAAATAATGAAGTCTAGAAGGATGTATAGAACATGTTGTACTTGTATGATTTGATTGTATGATCTCCTTTAAATTGTAATAATAAATATGAAACATTATAATAAATGTCATGAGCTTTGATGAAAACCCAATCATGTCCCGATCACCTTTTTCCGCTGCAGGTCGGGGTGTGACATTATCTGGGTAACTTGTAACTGGATCACTAATGGGAACATTATTATCCATGTTTGTGTTTATTCACGCTTCTGCTTCTAATTAATAATAAAGTGTTGTTATTGTTATGGTTTATTAAAAATAGAATTTTATAAAATCAAACAGATACCTCGGATTCACAACATTGATATCCTGAATATCTAAGTTTTTGGTGACCAAAACAGCTGCCTTCGTTACCGAAAAGGAACAAGTTCTTAGTACTAGTGTCACACCCTCAATTTCCACTTGCGGAGTTTTATCGCGAGGCGTGTGAACAAACCAGAATCTGAGACACTAGTAATATCGAACGACTCTATATGATTTATTTAAACGTTTTCCAAAAACATTTGTTTAACCGTTCATAATTATTTTCAAATTGTCTTAGTTTAGTTTCAAAGTTTAGCGGAAGCATTAGTTTCTAAGTTGTGCGGAAGCATTAAAGTAAAGTTAAGTAACGGGCGCCAACATAAACGCCAAAACCAAATATCCCAAACAATAATCGTAAATGAGACTCGATAAAAATATGTCTTGGTCAATGCAAGTGAGTGCACCTAGCGCTCCTAGCTTCCTGAGAAACATGTAAAGAAACAAGTGTCAACATTAAAGAAGAGTGAGTTCACAGGTTTTTATAAGTTCACAAGTTCGGTTAAAAGTTTGTTTCCCCCGTTATCCCTAACCCGGGATAACGATATAGTTCCATTATCCCTAACCCGGAATAATAATGTTGGTTCCATTATTCCTAACCCGGAATAATAATGTTGGTTCCATTATTCCTAACCCGGAATAATAATGTTGGTTCGTAATTAAGTTCAATGCTAACATGTAGGTAGCGAGCCTAAAGTTACGTCACATAAGTATTCGCGATCGAAGCTGACTGTTGTGCCTCCGTGTTGCCAGGCCTATCACTGACCATGGCAAAAGTTAGGCCAAATTAATCACCCGTTGACCATACCCGGTCGGCTAGCGCGACTAGCTCGGGTGGGGCTTGTCGGGCCTAGTAGTACTACTTATAATTTCCCGCTATCTAACCCAATACTAACGATCCGAGAGTTTGTCGAGGACTTCCGTAATATAGCTGCTTAGTGACCATAACGTACATTAACATTAACTTAGTTACCGAGTAGTTTAATGACGTTAATTTCGCATAACGTAAAAAGATAGAGTTATAGAATGTATACATGTTTCTCCCCCTGTTGTTTAAAACCGGATAAAATAAGGGCCGTGAACTGACCTTTAATTGCTCGCTTAGTGTAACACAGAAGTAGCAAATGATGGCACCGCTAATTGCGTCCAAACATGTCAATCGATTTAAAGTTAGTGTGTGAACACACTGATACAAACCCTACGCATAACTAACACAAACTGCGGCACACATAATAACAAATTCGAAAACACAATCATACATGCAAAGTATCATCATATCAAAATAGTGATCAAACCAACATGTCATAAACACAAATCAACTCATACAACAAATTGGTACACACATACGCAAGTTATCATGTTTCAGCTTGTACGCTCATAACTAGGCTGTTTTCGAGGATATTTATAAAATAGTTCCAACGTTCTAAAAATTCCAATTTCTTTACAGGAGATGTCAACTAAACTGTAGAATTTTATGTAAAATTTTCAAGTCCTAAAACTTTACCAATTATTTATAAACATTTATATACTAGGCTGCAGTCAGATTCGTCGCTTTCTGACTGCAGTCCACGGGAAAAATTATTTAAAAATCATCGTTCATCTAATTAACAAAATTCCAGTAGGAGTTTTCCGGAAATTCCCGTCTCCAATTACTGTACAAATTTCGTGACCAAACCCTCTACAGATTATGAGATCCGACTCGATAAACAACTAGCAAATTTTCAGAATTTACGCAGCTTCAGCTGCTGCACTTAAATGACCACTTAAAAATAGCAAACGACCTCAGAAAAATATGAATCCGGCGCCATTAGAAGCGTTTTTCAAAAATACACGTTTTAGGTCTCAGAAAATCCACTTTTCGATAAATAATATCCAGGTTACAGCCAATTGAAGTTGGCTGTAAATACCATTCAGCAACCTGTTTTCGACTTTCATCGCAATAGAACACGCATAACGATCAAGACGCTAAATAACAATGATCAAGAACAGGCTTATTTGTCACATATCATCATGTACATCAATACCCATGCAAACCCTAATCATATAATATGATTTTTATCACTAAAACGCAGCCTATGATTTTTGTATTCATCCAACCATCACAATCGCAAAACTCGCACAATTAACCGAACTAAACATAAATCATAACACTTTTCATAACAATGATTCTAACAATACATACAATCATGATCAAGATTTCACAAACCCTAATGTGATTTGCAAAACAATTAAAATCCTAACCTTGATACGATGAAGATTAGCGAACCGGGAACAAGATTGGAATCAATCCGGGGTTGAAGAAGTTGCAACCGTGAGAGAGGGGGGGCTGCCGTCGGCTTCTTAGGGTCTAGGGTTTCTTGCTCTTTTTTTTTTAAAACACTAACCCATGCATACATTATATAGCACAAGGAAAAGAAAGGAAAAGGGGTGGGGGGGCTCGCGACCGCAAAAGGGGGGCGGTTTGGGTGAGTAACTTGGGCCTCAAGTTTAGGCTAGTTCCTTGGGCCGCAAGGAGGTGAGGTCGACACGTTTTGTGGTTCGGTTCGGTTCGGCTATTTATTTATTATATATATATTTTTTATATAAAACTAATAATCGCGAAATCAAAACGTGATAAAAATTCACAAATTCACAAACGTCTAATAACACATAGCACGTAATTTACCCAATGCATTCAAAAGTTAGCGTAGTTATTGCGAGCGTGTAATTAAATTCTCCGAATCAATTTAGCGTAGGAATGAATAACCGTGAAGTAGCGCGTTTAAGATACCTGAAAAGCCGGGATGTCACATTATCCCCATGTTGAAAGAATTTTCGTCCCGAAAATTGAGTAAACGCGGTTTAGAATGCAACGCAAAAAGATTTAGTTTGTTAGCAATGGTAGAATGCAATGCACAAAGATTCAGTTTGTTAGCAATGGTACAAGAAATTCCCAGGCTGTCACATCATCCCCATGTTGAAAGAATTTCGTCCCGAAATTTAGTTGGTGGTAACGTTCGATTGCTGCTCAGTTGCAAAAAGGTGTGGGTATTTGCTTTTCATTTAGTCCTCTCTTTCCCACGTGAACTCCGGTCCACGCTTAGAATCCCAACGAACCTTGACGATCGGTATCTTGCTGTGCCTTCGAGTCTTGATCTCACGATCCATGATCTCGATAGGTTGTTCCACAAAGTGCAGTTGTTCATCCACTTGAATCTCATCCAATGGAATGACTAGGGTCTCATCTGATAGACACTTCTTCAGATTTGACACGTGAAAAACGTTGTGAACTCCACTGAGTTCGGCAGGAAGGTCTAATTGATAAGCCACGGGTCCGATACGCTTCAAGATCACAAATGGGCCTACGACCGTGGGTTTAGTTTGCCTCGTTTCCCAAAACAGGGTTACACCCTTCCAGGGTGACACCTTCAGTAGGACGCAGTCGCCTACTTGAAATTCGAGCGGTTTGCGTCGTTGATCAGCGTAGCTTTTTTGTCGATCTCGTGCCGCTGCCATGCGGTTTCGGATTTGCACAATCTTTTCAGTAGCCTCAAGTATCAACTCAGGGCCTGTGAGTTGACTGTCACCAACTTCTGCCCAACAGATTGGTGATCTACATTTGCGACCGTATAATGCTTCAAACGGTGCCGCTTGAATACTCGTATGGTAACTGTTGTTATACGAGAATTCCACTAAAGGCAGATGGATTTCCCAACTGTTCCCAAAGTCTACCACACATGCCCTAAGCATGTCTTCCAAGGTCTGAATAGTCCTTTCACTTTGACCATCCGTCTGAGGGTGATAAGCTGTGCTCATATCTAAGCGTGTACCCAACGCTTTCTGAAGTGACTGCCAAAAGTTAGACGTGAAACGAGAATCTCTGTCTGAGATGATGGAGTTGGCACTCCGTGCGAGAAACTCTTCCTTAATGTAGATGCGAGTCAGCCTATCCATCTTATCTGTTTCTTTGATCGCTAGGAAGTGTGCGGACTTAGTTAAACGATCCACAATTACCCAGATGGTATCGCAACCACCCGGAGTTCGCGGGAGTTTAGTGATAAAGTCCATCGAGATCTGATCCCATTTCCACACTGGGATCTCAGGTTATTGAAGTAGCCCTGATGGCTTCTTGTATTCCACCTTGACTTTCGCACAAGTCAAACACTTGCTCACGTAGGTGGCTATATCCGCTTTCATGTTGGGCCACCAGTATGCGGCTTTAAGGTCTTGATACATCTTGTCCGAACCGGGATGGACAGAGTATCGGGATTTGTGAGCTTCGTCCATAACTAGCTTTCTGAGGTCTCCATAGAGAGGTACCCATATACGATTCATGAAATACCGGGCACCATTGGGTTTTACTTCCCAATCGCGTTCCATCTTTCCCACAGATTTGGCCTTAATGTTTTCTTCCTTAACTGCTTCTAGCTGCGCATCGCGTATCTGTTCGGGTAACCCCGAATGAATGGTGAACTGTAGTGCTCGTACCCGACGAGGTTTCAAGTGCTCCTTCCTACTGAGGGCATCAGCTACCACGTTAGCTTTACCCGGGTGATACCGAATGGCACATTCATAATCGTTCAGGAGTTCGACCCAGCGACGCTGTAGCATGTTCAACTCCTTCTGGTCAAAGATATACTGGAGGCTCTTGTGATCTGTGTAGATTGTGCACTTTGTTCCATATAGATAGTGTCTCCAAATCTTAAGTGCAAACACAACTGCTCCCAATTCCAGGTCATGTGTTGTGTAACTTTTCTCGTGAACCTTCAACTGTCGGGACGCATACGCGATGACGTTATCACGTTGCATGAGTACGCATCCCAATCCCTTAATGGAAGCGTCACAATATACCACAAAATCATCTGTCCCTTCCGGAAAGGACAAAATGGGTGCACTGCAAAGTTTCTGCTTCAGCAATTGAAATGTTGCTTCCTGCTTGTCACCCCAAGCATACTTAGTGCCTTTCTGGGTGAGAGTGGTAAGCGGTTGCGCGATCTTTGAAAATCCCTCAATGAAACGTCTGTAGTAACCAGCCAAACCCAAAAATTGGCGAATCTCTGTCGGTGTCCTGGGTGCTTCCCAGTTCTTGATAGCATCGATCTTGGCGGGATCAACGTGGATACCCTTTTCATTCACGATATGCCCGAGGAACTGAACTTCCCGAATCCAGAAATCACACTTTGAAAGCTTGGCATATAGTTTCTCCTGTTGAAGTAATTCCAGCAATAATCGTAGATGTTCAGCATGTTCTTCTTCACCCTTAGAGTAGATGAGTATGTCATCGATGAACACGATGACAAACTTGTCGAGATACGGCTAACACACGCGGTTCATGAGGTCCATGAACCCCGCGGGTGCGTTGGTGAGACCGAAGGGCATGACCAAGAACTCATAATGGCCATACCGAGTACGAAATGCCGTCTTAGAGATATCCTCCTCCCTGACGCGTAACTGGTGATAACCGGACCGTAGATCAATCTTGGAGTAGTAGCTTGACCCTTGAAGCTGGTCGAAGAGATCGTCGATGCGAGGTAATGGGTATCGGTTCTTGACGGTAACCTTATTGAGTTCCCTGTAGTCGATGCACATGCAGAAGGTCCCGTCCTTCTTCTTGACAAAAAGGACCAGAGCTCCCCATGGCGAAGTACTGGGTCAGATAAATCCTTTTTCCAACAATTCCTGAAATTGGGTAGACAGCTCTTGCAGCTCTGCTGGAGCTAGGCGGTACGGGGCCTTGGCGATAGGAGTTGCATGCTTCGCCAATTCAATTTCAAACTCCACTTGTCGATGAGGTGGAAGACCAGGTAACTCCTCTAGAAATACACCGGAAAAGTCACGGACGATGGGGATATCTTCAATCCGCTTCTCGTCCTTAGGTGTCTCAGTGACCAGTGCGAGCAAAGCGAAGGAGTTCTTTCTCTGAAGATACTTCTGAGCTTGCATGTAAGAGATGATGTTTGTGACGGCTCCTGCCTTCTCGCCTTGCACCATCAAGACTTCGTCGTTAGAGAGCGGAATACGGATAGCTTTCTCGAAACAGAGAACTTCAGCTCGGACGTCGGATAGCCAGTCCATTCCGGCTACCACGTCAAAACTACCCCAAGGTAGTTGTCATCAGATCAATGGTAAAGGTGTGGCCCGCGAGTTTAAGTTGGCAGCCGGTTACTAAATGGGTCACATCTACAGATTTACCATCGGCTAGTTCTATGACGTAAGGGGTCTCTAGGGGTTTAGGCGTGAGATTTAGGTTATAAAACTCCTATCCGCACCCGTATCAAAAAGTACAGTAGCAAAATGATCGTTAAGGGGAAACTTACCGGTGACCACGTTCGAGTCGTTTCTAGCCTCTCCGCAGCCTAGCGTGAATGCACGACCTTTGGCACCTCCTGTGCCACCATTTCCATTGTTGTTATTGTTGTTGTTGTTGTTGTTGTGGTTGTGATTTGTTGTTGTTGTTGTTGTTGTTCCCACCATTGTTGTTGTTGTTGCGAAGTTGCGGGCAGTCTCGCTTGAAATGGGTAGTGATAGCACCCCGGTTAATACCTTGCTGTTGAACCTGGTGCTGATTTTGATTTTGTCGAGACAAGATTTCCCCGCGACAATCCTTTGCCGCATGTCCCGTTTTGCCACATCGTTGGCAGCGATTTCCGGCACAAGGGCCGTGATGATGGAGGTTACAACGATTACATTGCGGCTTTCGACCCACATAGCCGCTTGTATTTTGGGTGTTGTTGGCGGACTGATTATTGTGACCCCGATTGTTGTTGAAATTGTTGAATCGTTTCTGGTTTCCTTGTTGTGGTTGGGCTGACGAAGACTGTCGAGCAGGTGAGTCTTCAAATTTTCTTTTATTATCGGGGACAACTTCAGTTGCACCCCGAGATGGCAACTTCCTTTGTTCCACCGCCTTATCGGTGAGTTTGTGCGCCAACCTGATCGCTTGATGTTCCGTCGCAGGGTTGCTAGACATTACCATGCCCTGGATCTCAGGGACCAGACCCCCAAGATAAAACTCAAGTCGTTTAGTAACGGTGTTAGCCAGGTCGGGACATAGGAACACCAGATCATGATGTTTCGCCGTGTACGCTTCAATTTCATATCCTACCATCTTGTGGTTCCATAACGCTTGCTCAACTGCTGAACTCTGTCCCGCGGACAGTACTACTCTTTGATTAGGGCCTTAAACTCGGCCCAGGCCATTGCGTTCGCAGCAATAAGTCCACGCGTTTGGACTTGTGCGTTCCACCAGGTTAATGCCCCATCTTCCAGCGTTGAGGCAGCACCTTATTGGCCTCAAGGCAATTGCACATCTCAAACACCGATTCAGACTTTTCAATCCAACGGACCAGTCCTATGGGTCCTTCTGCACCCGTGAATTTGCTCGGTTTCGCATCGAGGAACATCTTGTAGGGGTTAAGACCCCCTCCTGAAGAGAGAGGATAGGTAGTCAGCGAGAAAGTCTACTAGCCCAACTATTAGATTTTCCCATCAAAATTTAATAATGGTTACCTGCTGGTGGGTTTTGAACACCTGCCAGAGCAGCATTCACGTGTTCTTGGATCATTGCGGCTAATTCTTCAGGTGTCATGTTGAGGTTTCCACGACGTCCAGTTGCCATTTCAGATCTTTGCAAGACAACACAAACACACACTGATAAGTATATAGATCCAATATAGTTATCATACTCCAAACTTCAATCATCACACAAGTTATGTCAACCCAACTAATTAAACAATAAAAAGGAACATTCGATTAAATAAGTTGCAATGTTTCACAAAATACCAACCAACATCTCAGTTTAATTATAAAGTTTCAAGTTCAAACATAAGTGGAAAATGAACAAACTAAAGAAATCAAAGCGGGAATTGGCGAGACGAGTCAGTCTTCTACGTCTCCATCTCCCAAGTCGCTATCGTTGCCGCCATCCTCTGCGGCGTTTTCAACTTCAACAGCCGGTTCCTGTTCCGGCTCCTCTTCCTCCGGATCCTCCTCTGGGTCTTCCTCTGGGTCCTCTTCTTCTTCCTCTACCGGCGCTGGAGGGACCGGTGCTGGGGCGGGTACTGGGACAGGTGCTTGGTTCTGCTCCAGTTCTTGAATCCTCCAACTGGACTCAAGAACTCTGTCTTCGAGCCAGTCAGCCCTCAGCTGCTCTGCACGAAGATCCTTAGCTAAAATGTTTCGAGCTTTCCTATTCTCATGTTGCTCTTCCTCGGGCCTCCCAGTTTTACCAGTTAGTTGACGTATCATCCATCCTTGTGCTTCGATCGTTTCCTGCATTCTCTCTAGTTGTTCCTGTTGTTTTCTTAACATATCCCTAAGTAGGTCGTCCCCTACTTCTAACGAATTGACCGGTTCGACCGGCATAGCGGTGGTCGGACGGGAGGACGACTCCTCTCCTAGAGCGAGTCTTTTCCTAGCAGCTGAGCGTGTCTCCACGCCATGAGGTGGTGAGGGTTCGACCATGGGTGCCTTCCCCGGCGCTCTAGGTTGTCGAGATTTGTCGGATGATGATGATGACATTGCCTGTTGGGTTGTGTAGTTAGTTACGAGTTGCGTGCATCACAATATACATATATATCTTACATAAAACAGTTGTAGTATAACACATAACAAGATATCACAGTTCGGTGCCAACTAAGTCTAGTGTCGTGTAACAGCTATAGTTTAGGTCTACTTGTAATGCAAACCTGGTTCTCTATAGCTAGAGGCTCTGATACCAATCTGTCACAACCTCAATTTTCCACTTGCGGAGTTTTACCGCGAGGCATGTGAACAAACCAGAATCTGAGACACTAGTAATATCGAACGACTCTATATGATTTATTTAAACGTTTTCCAAAAACATTTGTTTAACCATTCATAATTATTTTCAAATTGTCTTAGTTTAGTTTCAAAGTTTAGCGGAAGCATTAGTTTCTAAGTTGTGCGGAAGCATTAAAGTAAAGTTAAGTAACGGGCGCCAACATAAACGTCAAAACCAAAAATCCCAAACAATAATCGTAAATGAGACTCGATAAAAATATGTCTTGGTCAATGCAAGTGAGTGCACCTAGCGCTCCTAGCGTCCTGAGAAACATGTAAAGAAACAAGTGTCAACATTAAAGAAGAGTGAGTTCACAGGTTTTTATAAGTTCACAAGTTCGATTAAAAGTTTGTTTCCCCCGTTATCCCTAACCCGGGATAACGATATAGTTCCATTATCCCTAACCCAGAATAATAATGTTGGTTCCATTATTCCTAACCCGGAATAATAATGTTGGTTCGTAATTAAGTTCAATGTTAACATGTAGGTAGCGAGCCTAAAGTTACGTCACATAGGTGTTCGCGATCGAAGCTGACTGTTGTGCCTCCGTGTTGCCAGGCCTATCACTGACCATGGCGAAAGTTAGGCCAAATTAATCACCCGTTGACCATACCCGGTCGGCTAGCGCGACTAGCTCGGGTGGGGCTTGTCGGGCCCAGTAGTACTACTTATAATTTCCCCGCTATCTAACCCAATACTAACGATCCGAGAGTTTGTCGAGGACTTCCGTGATATAGCTGCTTAGTGACCATAACGCACATTAACATTAACTTAGTTACCGAGTAGTTTAATGACGTTAATTTCGCATAACATAAAAAGATAGAGTTATAGAATGTATACATGTTCTCCCCCTGTTGTTTAAAACCGGATAAAATAGGGGCCGTGAACTCACCTTTAATTGCTCGGTTAGTGTAACACAGAAGTAGCAAATGATGGGACCGCTAATTGCGTTCTAACATGTCAATCGATTTAAAGTTAGTGTGTGAACACACTGATACAAACCCTACGCATAACTAACACACAATGCGGCACACATAATAACAAATTCGAAAACACAATCATGCATGCAAAGTATCATTATACCAAAATAGTGATCAAACCAACTTGTCATAAACACAAATCAACTCATACAACAATTTGGTACACACATACGCAAGTTATCATGTTTCAGCTTGTACGCTCATAACTAGGCTGTTTTCGAGGATTTTTATAAAATAGTTCCAACGTTCTAAAAATTCCAATTTCTTTACAGGAGATGTCAACTAAACTGTAGAATTTTATGTAAACTTTTCAAGTGCTAAAACTTTACCAATTATTTATAAACATTTATATACTAGGCTGCAGTCAGATTCGTCGCTTTCTGACTGCAGTCCACGGGAAAAATTATTTAAAAATCAACGTTCATCCAATTAACAAAATTCCAGTGGGAGTTTTCCGGAAATTCCCGTCTTCAGTTACTGTACAAATTTCGTGACCCAACCCACTACAAATTATGAGATCTGACTCGATAAACAACTAGTAAATTTTCAGAATTTACACAGCTTCAGCTGCTGCACTGAAATGACCACTTAAAAATAGCAAACGACCACAGAAAATTATGAATCCGGCGCCATTAGAAGCGTTTTCAAAAATACACGTTTTAGGTCTCAGAAAATCCACTTTTCGATAAATAATGACCAGGTTACAGCCAATTGAAGTTGGCTGTAAATACCATTCAGCAACCTGTTTTCGACTTTCATCGCAATAGAACACGCTTAAACGATCAAGACGCTAAATAACAATGATCAAGAACAGGTTTATTTGTCACATATCATCATGTACATCAATACCCATGCAAACCCTAATCATATAATATGATTTTTATCACTAAAACGCAGCCTATGATTTTTGTATTCATCCAACCATCACAATCGCAAAACTCGTACAATTAACCAAACTAAACATAAATCATAACACTTTTCATAACAATGATTCTAACAATACATACAATCATGATCAAGATTTCACAAACCCTAATGTGATTTGCAAAACAATTAAAATCCTAACCTTGATACGATGAAGATTAGTGAACCGGGAACAAGATTGGAATCAATCCGGGGTTGAAGAAGTTGCGACCGTGAGAGGGGGGGGCTGCCGTCGGCTTCTTAGGGTCTAGGGTTTCTTGCTCTTTTTTTTTAAAACACCAACCCATGCATACATTATATAGCACAAGGAAAAGAAAGGAAAAGGGGTGGGGGGGCTCGCGACCGCAAAGGGGGGGGGGCGGTTTGGGTGAGTAACTTGGGCCTCAAGTTTAGGCTAGTTCCTTGGGCCGCAAGGAGGTGAGGTCGACACGTTTCATGGTTCGTTCGGTTCGGCTATTTATTTATTATATATATATATAATATATATATATATATATATATATATATATATATATATATATATATATTTTTATATAAAACTAATAATCGCGAAATCAAAACGTGATAATAATTCACAAAATTCACAAACGTCTAATAACACATAGCACGTAATTTACCCAATGCATTCAAAAGTTAGCGTAGTTATTGCGAGCGTGTAATTAAATTCTCCGAATCAATTTAGCGTAGGAATGAATAACCATGAAGTAGTGCGTTTAAGATACCTGAAAAGCCGGGATGTCACAACTAGTCTCCCGAATTCAACATATTCATCCTCTTGTGGTATTATTCCATATTTAAGAGGCGAAGGTATCGATCAAGCACTCGTGACACTTATAGCTCATCAATATTATGTAGCTCTCTCTTATCTTGTTTGACTTCATGAGAATCTCTTGCAAAGAAGTCTTGTGGTTAAAGGAGATCATTAGGTCAGTACGATGAGTTTGACATGTGTCATACTAAGGTATGTGGAATGCCCATAAAGCTTAACAACACCTCTTTCATATTAGCATTATGTTATTCCTACAAGTGATCCCCTCTCAATAAGTTTTCCACTCGAGATGGAGGTTGTGGATGAGATTACCTAACCTTCCCAAACATTATATAAGTGTCTATGATACGATTTTTTTAAATGATAGAAAAGGATATGCTGAACAACACCTTTGGGTGCTTGTACCAGCCTGCTTTGAATATATATAGATCCCTATTAAAGTGACTATTTCCAATATTTTCCATGAAATATTCATGTATCGGGAAGACATGTAGTAAAACCAAGCACTATGTGCCGCCCAATTTATATGATGTTTTTAAAAATGGACATTATTAAGGCCAGAATAGTGATAGTCCAGGAACAGACGGTATGAGACGGAAGTTTGGGTAGAACAGAACTAATTCGGTAGAATGTTTTTAAGAACGGAGTAGAAGCGGAAGTCAAATGATTCATTCATATCTAAAGAGTATACATCTTTACAAGCTGGAAAAATTGGTCCATCATTTCCCCTCTAGGAACTCCAAAACTTATCAACTATTAAACACAGAACACTATATATAGTAGCTTACCTTCATACGAAGATAGTCACCCTCGTACGAAGGTGAACTAGCTTACATTCATATGAAGGGGTTATATTCTCAACATCGTGTCATATGTTCGCTAAACTACACAATATTCAACACACGCTCTATCTAGCCTATTCGCATAGTGGCGGACACACGGAATATGCACCAACAATTTCCCCTAGTACGTCACTGTCGGATGTTGATCTTGAAATATGAGAGCAGTGTTCGAATATTCAGCAACTTAGGAATCTTGATATCTTCAATTGATTCCCCATTGTTTGATGATTCGGGCTTGCATTATCTTTATTATGCACAAATTCCCCTGGAATGATCTTCAGGTCTTTGTTTGCACAGTTCCCGACCTCCTCTGATTTCTTAACTATAATCTTCACGAATAATCACCAACTCGAAACTAACCATTGCAGCTTCTCTGTTTTGTCTTTAACATCATCCGTATTTGGTTTTTGATTTAACACTTTAGCACGTGCGCTGATCTCTTAATCTTCAAAAATCCAACCGACAATTGACAGAAACTTCGAATTAACACACTGGTAAACTTCAAGTTTGTGAATACCCACGAAAATCTGAAATCCTGTTTTTCGTTATCACTTTTAAGCACACTCCTAAATGGTTGATTAGCAAAATGGTAATCTCTTCAATCAGCAAACCTTCATCAAATAACAAATCATCTGGTAACACATTCAGATATGAGAAACATTCTTTCACGATCGATTATCACATTCTTTCTCTTTAATCACAATAACAAATATATAGTCTTCTCCGTTAGTCCCGGTTGCAACTTAATCAACAAACACCATCACTCCTAGCGATTAGTCCGAAAAACAATTTCTCTGCTCGAAGATTAAACATTCTGACACTTTTAGACTATCATCGATCATTCATTTATCTAATATCTTGAACACACCCTCTGGTATCTTTAAGGTATCGATATCCTGCTAACCGGCTTGACGAAGACCCGAGACTCAAACCCTAAGACATCAATCTGTACCACGATCCGAAGAGTCTGAAATTCCTATGATCACAAACTAACAAATCCAGATCTTATGCATCCCGGACAATCTGAAGTGGGAACCACTCAAATACTGTTGCACGCCACGAATTTCAAAAATGCCGGAATTTCAATATATTCTCTAAAATTTTTATTCCCCCTCATTTTTACAAATTCTGAACTCTCTAAAACATATCACTGAATTTCCCCCTCAAAGTTGGCAATTTCAGTCCTCTCTGTTTACCTAAAACTCTACTAATGCGGAAAATATGTCATTTTGGTCCACAAAAGTATTGGTGCATGTTTGTGACAACAGATTTAGATTTGGTCTTTGGATATTTTGTAATTAGTAAAACGATAAATGGTTAGCGTGTTTAGCTTTGTTATAGTTAGTTAATAGTGATTGGGCTAAACCAAACTCATATTGGGGGAATGGTAGGCGAATTGGGCTTGTCCAATTCGTAGCCCATGTGATGGAAACCCTAGCCCAAGTTGCAAACTTGTGCTATATAAACAAGACTTTGCATTAGGGTTGAGGTTAATCACCATATTCACTAGAGATAGAGTTTAAGAGAGAGCTTGTAAGAGCATAGGCTTGGACGAATTTGTGAGTGTTCGGGATCTTGATTGATTGTATCCAGTTTGATAGATAATCAATAAAGATCGGTTTGTGGTGATTTCTGTTTCTATTTGTTTTCTGTGATAGTCTAATCTAGAGGATTACGTACTCTAGGTTGGATAGACGATTCTGTGCAAGATCCATAGGATTAAGGGACCTACAAAAAGTCAGTTTTTCATCAATGCAGATTTTTCGTTAAGGTCCATTAATAGTCACTATACCAAATGATAAACAATCTGTGTAGGTATCAATGACTACCCCATTATCTTCAACCCTCTGTGACCGTGTCATCAAATCTGTTCTCTGAATCCCTCGACGATGTCCCCGAACAGCCTGTATTTGTCATTAAAATCTCGAAAAAAATTTCAATCACCAAATTTTTTATGAACACTCGTCTTGTCGCCACGATAAAAAATGCCTTCTTTTTCTTTTTTAAAGCATTTTGGTTACCTTCGTATGAGGGTAACCTACCTTTGTGCGAAGATAACTACCTTCGTGCAAAGTAGTACCTTCGTGGAGAGGTAATTTGATTCAGTTTTATCGATCCAAAATCTTTATTACAGCGAATTTCATGATGATTCTTTTAAAGACTAGGTCGATATTCATTTGTAAACAATCCTATTGTTTCAATTTTAATTTTTTTCTATAGAGTGTGCATTTATTTGATAATTTATGTCTAAAACCCCTCAAAAGTCCATAGTTCATGAGCGTTGGTGATTCAATCAACTATTAGATCAATTGAATCGGTACCATAGCCCTGATACCACTTGATAGTCTAGGAATCGACGGTATTAGACGGAAGTTTGGGTAGAACAGAACTAATTCGGTAGAATGTTATTAAGAACGAAGTAGAAGCGGAAGTCAAATGATTCATTCATACCGAAAGAGTATGCACTTTTACAAGCTTGAGAAATTGAAATTCTCCAGCATTTCCCCTCTGGAAACTCCAAAACTTATCAACTATTGAACATACAACACCATATACAGTAGCTTACCTTCGCGTGTTATGTGTTCGCTAAACTATACAGTATTGATGACACGCTTTATCTAGCTTATTCGCACAATGGTGGACACACGGAATATGCACCAACAAACTGTATGTAAAGATTTTTAAGTTTTCATATAATGAGAGGGCGTTAACACCTAAACGATACTTATCTTTTAGTGAACATGGTGCATATTGTTAGAAATGTATGGAAATATGTAAGTGTTGTCTTATGGTAAGTTAAGAACATGTTAATGAAAAGAACTGTGTAGGTTGACCAATACATGCTTGAATGTAGTAGTCAACATGCATGTTTAGGCCGGCCATAATGGTAGTCACCACATAAACCTACTCACCAACTATTATCTCATTTAATGGTAAGTTAAGAACGTTGCATATGAACATCGTGTATGTTCTAATGGTAGGTCATCTGTAAGGGTCACATGATACGCCCTCTCCAATGACATTCCAGCAATAGTGAATTGTGCATCCTTTTTACTGTACAAGTCATAAGTTTGCTCCCAAATGTACCATGCACTTGTTTTCATTGAATCTATTAACTATCAACCTTTAACATTGCTGTAATATAAACATCTTACACTGAAGTTGTGATAATCCCAAACACTGATCAAAGTATGACATGTCTCTCAAATAGGGTAATAATTCGTAAAATCAAACATACTAGCACTCACATGACTAGATGTAAGATATCGTGATCCACAAACATTTAATTAATCTTATGACTTGAAAGACGAACACACCTCCTAGATTTTACGCCTCTTTCTCTCTCTCGACAATCTAAAATGTTATGTTGTCGTTTCTTTTTAATACACGAAGAAATTTGGCTTATTCACTTTTAAAAACTAGCTGCTACCTGAAGGATATTTGATAATATAGATTAGAAAAAGCTTATTCACAACTTTGTGTCACATATCATATGCATTTAAATTTGTACTAGGGGAACCAACACGATGATGCGGAGAACACAAAAATTAGGTTGGTGATTTTAATTTTAAATGACTCAGATTTATTCTAATTGATCTAACTAAACTCGGATTTTAGTTGTATGGGGTTGTGTTGGACCCTCATATACCTCTTAACTCAAAATCAAATCAAGCTTGCTTAGCTCAGGCTCAAAATCAAATCTTGTTTGCTTAGCTCAAGCTCAAAATTGACCTATTTCGAGGCTTGAGCTCAAACTTTTTGGTTTGGTTTAGTTTTGAATCGGCCTATTGATTATTTATAACTAGAGAGACCAAAGTAGTTGTGAATGAAGGAGAGAGAAAATGTAGTCATAAAAGTATAAAAAATATTATTTAATTCAAAATAAGATAGAAAATATAGTAATTTCTAGTATAGTTATAGTAAATGAGATAAAGAATCGATTGTGAAAGTTGCTAGTCCTTTGAAAGTAAATAAATGCTAAAACAAATTTATTGAAAATTTCATTAAAAAATACACAAAAATAGAAACTCGTTAAAAGTACGTGGACCAATATTGAACATAAACCATTAACAACCCATCTTATTCTGTGCCAGATATAAAACTTTAGTTGTTCGCCCAAACCCTAAGACCATGTGTAATGGTGGGTGAACTTCAAGCCCTCCCTTGGGCATTACCCAACATATGGTTGCCTTGTCAGCAAAGAGGCATCATGGGGTTTGAAGTTAAAAAAAGAGTGTAGTGGTATAATACTCCATAATACCCCTTTCAATGATTACCCTATTTATTATTATTATTATTATTATTATTATTATTATTTTGAGAATTAAACAAATAATATTTCAATACTAAATAAAAATTACATTACCATTAATTAAAATACTAAAAAATAAAGATGAAACATGAAAAGTACTAAAAATAAAAAACCGACAAATGCTTAAAAAATATAGCTCTAAAGTCCTTATCTGTCACGGATTTGTTGCCTACGTAGGAGCAACGCTTCTACTTGGAGGTGATCGATCAGTTTAGACATAAACTCGATGTATTTCTCCATTTGTCTCGCTTCTTGGGATGCGATGGACTTTTTGTTTTCGACGTTTATTTCTTGCATTGTTTCCAAACGCCTATGACCAAGGTCTCTTATATCTTGAAGTCGTCGGTTTATCTCTTCGAAATTGTGTTTTATTTCCACACTCGCCAAAGACGACTCTGTCCTTCCTCCTTTTGCTCACTTCTTCTACCGGGTGGTCAGGGCAACTCCACTTCCTCATCGTCGTCATCCTCATTAATATTAAAAGGATTGTTTAAATAGACGTTTCGATCATCGGAAGTTGATGTTTTTGGATCAACCGAATAGAAGGTTTTGGACCATTTTGCTTTACACCTACTACTAAACGTCATGGTCGGTACGTTAGCCCATTTAGGACCTCCACATAGAAGCTCCCAACACTTCATGTATGCGATTATCCCTCTCGTTGTGTTGAACTTCTCTAACGCTTTTGCTAATATATATTCGTATCGCTTTGACCGCTACCCCAATTGTCCTTCATGCGTTGGAAAACTTCCTGAAACGCATTTCATTTGCCATTTATATTGTCCATTTTCTTGATATCCAATCCTTGTCCCGATATTCCCCTTTACCCATGGCCTTAGAAAAGGTTTCTCGAATTTTAATCCAAAAGGGGGCAGTGTTTGATGGTTGGCTACAAAAATTTAGAACATATTTATTATTATACTTTATATTAAAAAGAAAAATACAACTTAAAAAACTAACACTTATCAACTTTGGGATCCTTCGATATGTCGAGCCAAGCCCGTGCGAGCGTGTACTCCTCGTCTTTTGTCTAAGCTTGATAGCTCATTCTCACACGGGGAGTGATAGGATCCTTTTTTTATACGAGCATTTTCCACGTTGAGAGCCCTCGGTTCGTGCTCCGGTTGTGTCTTCGGCACTGTCTCGATCTCGGGCTTGGCTTCTTCTTGGGAACCATGCGTACCGTCCAAGTTTATGTTCACATTTGATGCAAAACTAAGTGGCCCTTCAAAGTATTGGCGGGGCATGTTTAGTAGTTGCATGTATCTCATCATATTCGGGTCAATATCTTGGTAATTGTAGGTTGGTAGCAATTGGGTGGTGTTCGGGCGATATGAATTTTGGTTGTTAGGCCGAGACGAAACACTAAAAGGGGGGGGGGATGGATGCATGATATTTTTTTATAAAGAATAAGAAAGGGGTTTATAATAATGAGAGAAAAGTGTATAAAACGCGGTTAAGTTAGGGTTTTTATAGGTGAAAAATGGAATAAAAAAGTAAAAATTATTTTTTTTATTACCATTGCATAACGGTCATAATTCTCAAAACATTCAAAATCACGGCGTTTTAAAGGCGACCCCAAACCCTAATTCGAAAATAAACATCTGGGGCGATGACCTAAGCGTTTTGGGGCACCTCAACGCCCAAACAACCCCCATTGATTATTTATAACTAGAGAGCTGTGAATGAAGGAGAAAGAAAATGTAGTAATAAAAATATTAAAAAAAATATTATTTAATTAAAACAAGAGACAAAATATAGTAATTTTTAGTATAATTAGAATAAATGAGTTAAAAAATCCATTGTGAATGATGTAAGAAACTAAATGCTAGAACAAATTTATCGAAATTTTCATAAAAAACAAATACATAAAAATAGAAAGTCGTCAAAAGTACATGGACCAATATTGCACATAAACGATTATCAGCCCAGCTTATGGTGTGCCAGATATAAAACCCTAGTTGTTCGCCCAAACCCTAACAAATCCCCCTTTTGCAAAGCTGGCGAAATCAATGAGATGCAAGCGAGAAAAAAGACTCAGGGCCATTAAAAGGGAGATGGTGGCTCCGCTGTACGAGAAGAAAGAAGAAGCCAAGCTTGCCGCTCTTGAAGCCGCCATGAACGGTCCAAAACTCCCTGTTCGTACTCGTCGGTACGAAACAACCACTATGGATGCTTCCACCGCCGATATGGGTACTTTCTCCTACTTGTTGGATATTAATTTGGTTTAGAGGAAGTTGTTGTTTGAATTGGGAATTTGAAACTAGTTCTCTGTTAGGGTTTGTTTGCAATGAAATGATTGAGACAATAACTTTTAAATTACAACCTTAGAAGACATTAAGAAACTCTAGATTTTTAATAGTAATCGCATAGTTAATAGTTCATTCAGATATTGGGCTTAGTCTATCCGCACACAGCCATACCCAAGGGGGCTGAGCTCAACTAGCCGATCTTGTTTTCCCTTTTCAGGTAGTTCTCATTGAACCCAATAGGTATAGCTATAACGAAAGGCTCATTCCCCAAGGGGGCTGAGCTCAACGAGCCGATCTTGTTTTCCCTTTTCAGGTAGTTCTCATTGAACCCAATAGGTATAGCTATAACCGAAGGCTCATTCATAACGAAAACTACTTGTAATTTGTCTTTCTATTCCAAAAAAGAAAGCGAGACTGAGTGGTCTAACTTAGGGCTGTTTAAATTGCTCGTCTCGTAAAGCTCCACCTGAGTCGGATGGGATAACTATCAAGCAAAGACGAGTTTGAGCTGACACTGGGCGTTAAGCTCTTTACTTTTTCCGGATTATTATTTCACTTCTTTGTTGCGAAGACACCTCTCTATTTAAAAGAGGGAATGAGGGCCCATCTCATCATCACAATGCATTCGAATTATCTTCTTAGAAATTAGGAACACTTGATAATTAAAAAAATATTAATTACTCAGCTACGTCTTGACAAGGTATAAACTCTTTTGTTGCTTCTTTCCAAATGTGGAAAAAGTTGAAGAGAATGCAAAGGATGTGTTCGATAATCTTTTTACATAAGAAATTTACAATTTGTAAAGTTGTTGGCGTTTAGTTTCTTTTCTTTAACCTAAAGACTATTTCTTTAATTGCATCTTTTTATTATTTTTTTTTTCTGCCATTTTCTCCATAATTTCAAGAACACTGAGTTAATTTAGGGGGAAAAATAATGTTAACTTTGTGGTTGATTGACTCATTTCCTGATTTTCTATAAGAGGGCAATTTAATCTTCACTTGAATCAATTCTTTTTGTGCGATGCTATGAGCTAATTAAGAAAAAATCAAGCTATGCATTTCAATGGGGTGTGCTTTGATTATGATAAAGCATTTTGGTAAGTCAATATTAATCATGATAGATTGATTCTTTGTCTAGTTTCAGTTTTTGATAATGTGGACGAGGGATTATGAATAATTGTACAACTCTTTTTTTGTTGTTTATGCTTCTATGTTTCAATCTCGGTGTGATTATGCAGATGTGGAGATGGATGAGGGCAATCAAACCGCGAAATCTTTAAAACCTATAGGGAGAAAGTTGAAGAAGAAACTGAAACTCAGCAAAAAGAAATACAGAGGCAAGGGCAAGATAAGGAAGAAGAACGTTTAGTTCCCTTTATTAGCAGTTTCATCACCCGAATACTTCTGTGATGTCACTGGACTCTTTCTACTTGATAACAGTTTGACTTTCTTATTCTTGTAAGCTTTAATGAGAATCTGATACAAATGGTATATTCACATTTGTTTTTGTGCTGTGAAATGGTTTTTAGCTATGAGAATCTGTGGTTCATTCTCCTTTTCACGTGTAATTTCACAATTGTTAAAAAGTTTTGTTGAAATAGTTTATCTATGAGACTATTCGGTGTGGCGAGCGGCTTAGGCCCGGCTAGGGTCGGCGACACCCCATCACACTGTCCCCCACGCCGTCAGCCCATCTATGGTTCATTTTCGTTCACCCAGAAATCATTTCGTTATTACCATTCTCCAAGGGAGCTCGTGGTTCGGTTTATTTACTTTTGGTCGGTTGTCTCTAAAGGTTTCAACGCGGAAGAGCCATAAATGACACCGAATTGTAAAGTTTTGACTTCATTATTTAACAAGCAAATTATTTATTTAAATGATTTGAACCAAATGACTTTATACAAATGACTTTATTAAGGTTAAATAACTAAAATAATCAACTCTTAAGACAGTTCAAAACCCGAAATGTATGATAAAAGAAACCAAATCATCATAAAAATAGGGAAATCTATAAATATGATAGTTGTTAATCGATGTGATTTATGTAAAGTAACAATCTAAGATACTAATAGTTTTTTCTTTTTTTTTTAATATAATTTTTTTTTACCAAAGTAACAAATTAAAACAAGTGGCAGGTAAACGGGCAACAAGCTGCGCCGCAACCCCCTTTTGAATTGCAAAACCAATCCTACTAAAGACGAAACGACCCTTAAAGGTTGAAAGATTACTATTCACAAACTGTTGGACCCTGTTTAGAAATTCCACAACCTCTGGGGCTAGGGACCCAAATGTATCAAAAGCGAATGGGATAAACACGTGTTGATTCTCTAAACAAGCCTTCTCGTGTTTAGCGACCTTGCCTGATTCCGCCTTTAACGCAGCCTGGCCAGCAACAAACCCATTATCCCTGAGTCCAACAAGAGGGGACAAGCTAGGGTACTAGCACTAACCTTTGTTTATTTTTAGCTGATTTTAGGGATATTTTTGTCTTTTTACAAACAATAATTAATCTATGGTATAGCAATTGAATTTCACTCTTTGTATCCAAACATCTCAATAAATGTTTTCAAAATCGGACCAGATATTAAACCGGACGCCTTACTGGTATATTGTTCGGACCGGTCTGACCGGTTGAACCGTACGACTCATAGTTCATTTGGTAATTTCAGATATATTATGAATGGAACTCAAAGCCTTTTACATTGATCCTGGTGGACTTCAAACCAATTTGCATTACCAAATTAATAATAGTCCAATTGTTTAGAAGAGCCCACAACCATAAATCATAATCTAGCCTAAAATAAGCTTTCAAATAGCATAAATTATTCATGAAATGCTTTTTAAATTTAATTGGATTTTTCAACCATTTATTCCTTTAATTCCAAGCAAGTTAATAGAAACCCTAAGTTTCTTTTTCTCAACAGCCGCCATCCACATTTATGAGATAAACAACATATCACAAACTCTGAAGGCTAAAACCATGAGGTATGGGGGCTTGAGTTAAAGCATTGGTCGACACGTGGCGAGTGTAAGCTCCACCAGACCACCCAAAAAAAGTGGGGTGTGGAAACGGCGTGGCCTGACCGGCGTGGGGTGACATGTGGATTTTTTTTATATAGTTGACATTTATATAAATAAAACACAAACTTATATTAATTTTAAAAAAATTACATAAAATCCTACAAAATTAAAAAAAACTACTTATTAAACGCTAAAAATTTGAAAATAACTACTTATTAAATCCTAAAAAATAGAAAAAACTAGTTAATAAATCCAAAAAAAAGAAAAAAAATTACAAAGTTCGGCAACTATTAAAGTGGGGAACCCACTTAAAATCTAAATTCCCATCGTGCCTATACTCGATCTTCGCGGTCTCCGCTCGATCGTGGTGGGTCAAGTCGTCCGCAGGGACATGGTCGAAGCAAACTTTAAATCGATCCAATTTCAGTTTGAGCTCATGCCACTTGTTTTGGCACGCGTTTAAATTGTGACGCGCGTTCCCAACATGTTGTTGGTATTGCTGAAACGCTCGTCCCCAATACGCGGTTTGACCTCGTTTTAGGGTTTGTTGTGCGTCAACAATCATTGTCACTAGTGCTATTTCCTCCTCTGTCCAATGCGCCATTTTCGGTTTTTTGGTGTGGGTTTGGTTGAAGATTTGTTATTTGTGTTTGGTTTTGGTTGAAGAAGATAAATTTTGAAAAAGTGTAAAAAATTGTATTTTTTTCTAAAATTTGATTTCTACTTACCAAAACCGCCATCCCCAACGGCTAGCCCAACCGGTCATCTCTTACCAGCCAATCCAAGCCAACCACCTCACCTCTCCCCCCTACCACACGCCAACGGGGCAACACCGTGGCCAACACTCGTCCTGTGTGGTTTAGCCAGCGTTGCTTGGCAACCATCGCCCCAACCAACGCCCCACACCCCTTAGCCTTAAAAGCTCGTTGGTTTCGACTAGTTGGTATAGATTGAAGGCTTGCGGGTGCAGATCTGGGTAAATTTGAGACTGGATTAGCCATTTTGATTTTATTCTACATTCTCCATCTCAGAAGTAGCGGCCATCGGTTCAACATTCAAATCTCCAGTTCAACCTTCGTCAACCGGCCAAACCGGCCTGCCACCTTCAAAACGGCTCTAGTAACCTAACCAAACCAGCGTAGGCTTCAGTTTCTGGCCCGACCGGTCCGACCGTCCAGTCCGGTCCGGTCGTGAAAACACTGATCTCAATTCTCAAACTTTCTTTTTCTTTCTACATATCCTTCAGACACCCACAACAAAATTACTCTATCTTTAGCTCTTCACACACACCATTTCTTTCTCTCTAATTTCTTATGCGGAGACGGAGACGATGGGATTTGGTGGCGAAGGAGCGGTGGTTGGTCAGAGGATGGATAGATAGAACGAGGTATGAAGTGATGACGAAATCTTGGTTCTAGATTAGATCTATAAAATGAAGTGAAACTTTAAACAACTTTGTAAGAAACAACTTTGGTTCTGGTTTAAAACGATAATGGTGGCGGCGACGTTAACGGTGGTGGAAGGATGGAGATGGAGATGGTGTGATGATGGTGTCAAAAAACGTAGACATATAGGTATTGACGGCTTCGGTCAGCGGCTGCAAGTACCGATCTGCGGCAATCACTGGCTGAAACTGGTATATAAAGGCGGCGGTTTAAAACCATATATTTCGTTTACCATATTTTAATAATTCCTTTTTCATTTTTAGAACATATATTTATCTTTCAAATAATTTGATAATTCTGTAATACTTTACAATTATAACTTTTTTTCTAAAAACTGAAGTACGTAGTTGTGTTTGATTTTTCATTCGACATTCCGTTATAAGTCTTGTTAAAAACGAAGTTGACTTAAAATAAAGTATTTATTTGGTATCATAAAATGGTACAATGATAAATTAAACAATTCTAATGGTTTGCCTTTGTAAACAACATGCTTAATTTTCAAATCATTTTTGTTTTATATTATCGTTTGTTCGGTTTCGCCGCAACGCACAATGTAAAAAAACTAGTATTTATTATATACCACAATAACTGTTTTATTTTATTACTAGCGTATAAACCCGTGTGTTACACAGATTAAATATAAAAAAAACTTAGATTGAATAATATTTTAATTTATAAGTGTTACAAACCCGTGTATTATATGTAAGATATAAAAAAACGTAAATCATACTTCTATTAAGTAGAAAAGAGCTAATTATTGTATTTTTACGATCATATTTAATAAAATACATTGTATTTACCTATTAATATTAATTAAATAGTGCATTCTAATATGGTTATTAACATATTTAAATTAAATTTATTATATTAGTAAAGATAAGGATTAAAATATATTTTAAAATAAATATCAGTCTAAATTGTAAGATTGAAAGAGAGTGACACGTGACAATAATTATTTTATATTAAAAGTTAAATTAGATTTGATTTTTTATTTGTCACTTTACCATCTTTATCAATAATTAATATATTAAATCATTTGGTTTTGAAAATATATGTGTTTAATCTTAATGAGGTGTTATATTACCCAATAAAGTTAATATAATAATGTATAAATAATTAAATTGGAGATATTAATAATAATAAAAATTAAAAATTGCTTTGTTATATAGATAATAATAAACTAACGATTAAAAGACTTTTGATAAAGGATATTCATATCAAATACAAACATATTAAAAAATTGACTCTTATCGTATGTCATAGAGGCGAAAATAAATCTTGATATCTAATATGTTAAATCTGTATATTGAAGAGATAAAGTAATTCTTATCTTTTTATCTCTATTTCATATAGTATAATTTATTAAGCCAATCATCATAGCATATCAATTTCTTTTGAGTGAGAAGAGAGTTATTTATAATTATTTATTATAAAGTGAGAATACTGATTTTTATATTAATTTATTACTTATTACTTATTACTTATTATGGTCGAGTTAGGATTATAAATTGTCACATGGCATTTTGGTGTTTTATTATGAGAGAATGTCATTTGAAATTAAAGAGACTCTTTTATTAGTATTAGATTAGAAAAAAATGTTATTTGTAATAAATTCTCATGGTATATTTTGGAACATAATCTCATGCATTTCATCGTAATTTGATTACGTAACTGAGTCGTACGTCATATCACAAGTGTTAGGACGAGGAAATCATGCCATAACATATATTGGATTCCGTTACGACGCGAAACAAATCAAACTATGCCCTAAAAGTGTTGGTAGAAAGTGTTGGGCGCACTATTCGCGGTTACACTATTCATGTCAGCAAAACCGCTGAAACGAAACAGAACAATAAATAACGGCATACTAATGATATAACTGAGTCCATATATAAAAGAAAACACTAATGTGGGAACACATCTTGCAATAATACATAACTTTCCGGTACAATGCCTAAATTACAAATTTGTCCGTTTCGACTAAAAAGGTGACAATTTCAATTCGTCCGTAACATTAATTCGGTATTTTCCGGACTCCAGAATTATAACAGATCAATGACAAACACCTTAAAACAATACAAGGATATCAAGAATACATAAAAGACAACGTTTCCGGTCGTACGACAAGTAATGCACAACTTGACTGGAAAGCGACCGATTGTCAAACCGACAAAGATTTCAATGGCCGATGGCCTCATACATTAATCTAGAGAGCTAGTTAAGCTTCATTTGGGATACAAAATCCCTTCAACATCTTGAGGTTGCGGAAACATAATAAAAATGACGTCTTTAATGTCCTAATAAATATGTGAAGATCTCATTAATTTATAAGTAAAGTTGTTAAAATATATATTTACAAAAGTCCATGGAAATAAGGATGAAAAGTGTATAAATCATGCATGCAAAGGTTATATATTAAACTTGAGTTGATGATTGATTGTGATTATGGGTTTAAACATGATTTAAATACGTTTTTGAAACGTGGAAAACACCATAGTTTAGGGGAAACTATGGCGAAATTTTCTAAAAATCTAATCGCGATTAAAAAATAATCAACAGGGTGATTAACGGGACTAAACGTTATTAGTGACCTAAACCGTCATTAAGGAAGTTTTAATGACAAGGGTTAACCCTAACCTTCCAAGGATTTAACAAATACTAATTTATATTTTTACAAGTTAAAAATGAGTATTTATTTCATATATATATATATATTATTTGGGAATAAAAATATATGCATATACCTTGTCACCATAATTAAATGTGTAAAAATACATGTGTGTGTATGTGTATGTATCTAGAAAGTCTAGGGTATACAACACAAGATACCCAACTAATACAACACACCAAATACTTGAAGATTACCAAGTATAAATAACATGAACACATACACTTTTACACAATTCTTGAAACAATAATCGGACGAATGGACTATGCAGACAATAGTCGAATTTATACAATACACCGTCGATCAACGAACATATCGCCAACATGAAGAGCTACTACGACATTTGGGCGATTTTTTACGCGGGAATATATATATTAAACAACAACGACGACATGTCTAAAAATAATATATTTTAGACACTTAACGAATATGTTTATTAACGATGACAAAATTCAGAAAGTTAGGATGTATAAAATTTACTAAGTGATTTTATAAAAGTATATAACATACTTAAAAGTCTAAACTTAGTAAAAATCACCAAGCGTAAGATTATAAATGATATGGACTCTTGAAATTAAGTTAGGCTAGGCCCATTATATAAAAGACATGGGCAAGGCCCAAATACACAAGGCTAGGCCCAAACATATAATTTCCTGGGCTAGGCCCAAACATATAAATTTCATGGGCTAGGCCCAAACATATAATTTCATGGGCTAGGCCCAAACACATAACTTACATGGGCTAGGCCCAATCACATAACTTACATGGGCTAGTCCCAATCACATAAAGACATGGGCTAGGCCCAATGACATAAATTTCAGGTCTAGGCCCAATGACATGAAGACATGGGCTAGGCCCAATGACACGCGCGTGCAAGGCACGAGGACATGTGAAGGGCGAGGCCCGTTCACACACGATCTAAGAATGACAATATATAATATATATATATATATATAATATATATATATATATATATATTTGTGAAATATATGTATATAAATAATAACCAAACAAAGGAACTACCAACACTATCATAACATTAAAGTTGTTCTAATATGATAAATATATACAAAAGAAGAATTAAAGATGAACAATTGGTACGAGGTCCAACGAGACCTAGGTGTCTAATGATGTTAATACACATGTAGGTTACACACGTGTACGGACACCCGAATTCAAATAAGTACGACTTACGAAACACAAAATAGTGAATTCATGTCCATCCTTTCATTTATTTCAAAGTTTTTGTTTTAAAACCATCGAGGGGGAATACATGTCATAACAAACAGTATGTTAGCTATGGGTTTAGATGATAACACGATCAAATGTGCGTAAGTAGGATGATGACAATAGTAACCATTAATCACTTTAGTGACCAAGGTGCAAAAGATGTAGATCTCTTGATTTTGAGGCACGTTCCACTCCTGGTTGATATACCCTTAGGAATGCTTTTGTGATCCCAATGATGTCAAAGTTGTCTCGGTTTGGTTGCTTACTTATGGCACGAATGTCAGGGTGCTCGCGACACACTGATAGATCCTTAAACTCCATGAATGCTAATAACATACTCAGATTTCATTACTGGATTACAAGCATGACATTTTATAAGAAAACAATAACTACATGAACTCGCCAACTTTTGTTGACTTTTTAAAATTACATGTATTTCAAGACGCAAGACTTGAGTGGTGAAACATTTCGGGATATGGGAAATGCCATGACAACGAATGCCACCTTTTGGAGGATTTGCCTCTTATATCCCAACCTCGTATGGGTATATAGGTTCAAAACCTCAACATGCTTTTACAATGAAAACAATCTTTTATTGTGGTGTAATGTATTTCAAACCATATTTTTGATGACAATGTGAAACCGTTGAAAACTATGATTTTACTTTTGGAAACTTATAAACGTTGGTTGTAAATTAATATAAGTATAACAAAATTGTTGATTTACACTTGTTTACATGATTGAATGCAATGATTACCTCAAAGTCACACGATTGCGCTTCTGCTACGACAAGGGTGTGACAGATTGGTATCAGAGCTCCGATTGTAGTGAACCGGGATTAAAGTTTGGACTACAATCACTAAGGGCTCTCACATGAAAATAAAGTTTATAACATAACAAAATATTTTTAGATATATGACAAAAAGGAAAAAAAGGTTTTCATAGTGTTACGATAACATGAGGATCTATCACACAAGCTCAACCACAAGTAACGAACAAGGATAAATACATGATTAGTCTATAATGGATAAACACGAAACATTAAGATTACATGCAAAACCAAAGAATAAATTTGCATGAGAAGTGGTGATTAATATTAAATATATCCTAAGTAATAATATATTACTAACATGTATATATGCATTGTACGGATTATTTTCCAGGGCCATGTCTTCTTCGTCAAGCTACGAGGAGGATCCGATGGAGTACGTGTCCGATGATGGATACGGCTCCGACGCTGAAGCCATACCCCATGAGGATGGAGCCGACCACGAGGTCCCTGACACCGAGGACCTTGACGATTTTCAGCCTTTTGCCCTCCCCGCTCCTATGGCGGACGACGCCCCACAGGGAGATGATATGTTAGCCATCAGGCAGCCCCACATGACGTGATCGTCTATGGTCACCCTGAGTGAGAGCATGCGATAGTACACCTAGTCATACCTCTATCCATGGTCCCTCACGTTATCGACCTAGATGATGACGATGATGACATCCCCGTCAACCATATGGAGGACGAGCTCGGAGACGACGAGGTTTTCAACGACATAGCCATCCTTGAGATACCATCCCCCGTCATATCCGTTGTCGATATCTCATCATCCTCAGCCACTACCGAGAGTGAACATGTAGCGGATGATGCCTTTCCTCCGCCCTAGCTTCACACTTACCAATGCATTCACCCCCTGCAGCCTCACCTATCTGTAATTAGCCCCTTTCCTACTGGTACCCCTACTCATGGACCCGCTCCACATACTGGACCCGCACGACACTACTCATTGAGCGGTACCCCACATTTCCCTGAGCAGCCACCCCTGCTTTTCACTGGGAGATCCACTTATCACCCTATATACGATCCATATGCGGCTGGACCCTCATCCTCAGCTGGACCACCTCTCATGTATACCACACGTCCCACACCACCTGCTGCTGGCATGCATACCCCTATACCCCCACCGGGCATGAACCCATCTGACCCCTACCATCCCTCCCACTTCCCTCCGACTACTGTGGAGGAGAGGGTGATGTGTCACAATCTTCAGATATCTTTGATTTTTTGGAAGATCTGGAAGCTGGAGACCTAGCGTGCTGCTCGTACCACTGCCAGTGTCATACCCCCTCCACAATCATCATCACTACCACCCCCACCAACATACCCACCACTATCACCACCACCACTACCATTGTCACCACCACCGACCTCACCATTCTACTGTCCATTTCACCACTCGTCCTGCCCATCTGAGGTGTGAGTGCGTGAGTTGGGACACTTCAAGACTGTTGCCACTTAGGCGAATTTTTGGCCTAGAGGAGAAGGTGGCCTATCATCGCCATTTACTCCAGCGATCACCATCCCCACCACCCCCTCCACCATAGTAGTATGTTTATTATTATCTTTTGGGGATCAGACCCACTTTTGATGATCTAGCCTTCGAAGATCTAGCTTAGAAGATCCCGACTTTTGAAGACAACTTGAAGACATGAAGAAACAATATAGAAGAAAATCTTACTTTTGTATTGTAAAACTTGTACTGACTAGGGTTATGTATCCCTAAGTCCTTTTGATCTTCATGAACAAAATGTAACAAGTTGTCATTATATATAAAAGTGTATTTTCTTTATTTCACATTGTATCTCTTTTATGCTGTGGTTGTTATTATTATGATGTGGTAATATTACGGTTGATATAGTTATGATGTGATGAGCATATGATTGATGTCTTATGATGTGGTGATGTCATACACGTTGAGTTACATGATTATGGTGATGATTGGTGTGTTTACGTCTTATACATATATTTTCTTACTTATCATTACACCCGACGTGTTTATATTATATATATATATATATGTGTGTGTGTGTTTTAGACAAAAAATATAATAATTTTATTATTAAATATTCGGGTAATTGTGAGCGACATTTTATACTAGAAGAACGATGCCGCCCCGCCGAAGGAGTTCCAACACTAACGCGCTACCGACGACTCAAGAAGAGTTAAACGAACGCATTTCTCAGGCAATCGCTCAGTATGAAGCCAACCGCTCCGAACATAGTGGTCGCACCGAAGGGTCAACCGGAGGCAACCCTCCAACTTGTTGCACTTATAAGCAGTTCCTAGACTTCAAACCTCTGAATTATGACGGTACCAGAGGTGCCGTTGCTTTCGTACGTTGGAACGAGAAGACTTACTCGGTCATTCGGATGAGCAATTGCCCTGTCGAACAAAGAGTCCCTTATGTGAGTGGACTCTTCGTAGATGGAGCATTATCTTGGTGGAACCTCCAGGTCCAAACTAAGGGCGTCGGTGCTACATACGCCCTGACCTGGGAGGAACTTAAGGAACTGACATGGAAAAAGTATTGTTCAAGGTCATAAATTCAGAAGTTGGAATTGGAATTCTGGAATTTAAAGATAACTGGTTCAGATATCACCGGGTACATGCAGCGATATCATGATTTGTTTCGAGTGGTACCATACTTTGTGGAACCTGAATTCAAAAGGATCGAGAGGTACATCTGGGGACTGGCCCCCAAAATTTTAAGTCTGGTTACCTTTTCTAAACCTACTGAAATTGGAGAAGCGATCGATCTAGCTGTCAGCCTTACTGAGGAGGCTGCGCATCAAGGAAAATTGCCTAACTGTGGAACGAACAAAAAGGAAACTACTGTGGAGACTACGGACTCCAACAAAAGAAAATTCTCTCATTTCAAGAAAGTCTCATGAAGTGGCAATAATAACAACAATAACAAAAGCAAGCCACGAGGAAACTCAAAGAAGCGAAGGCATGTGTTATCACCACTACAAACAATACCACCAAGAAGTCTTATGCTGGGGATGCACCAAAATGCCCCAAATGCTCCTTCCACCATGTGGGGAATGCCGAGGCCCCAAGTGTGGCAAATGTGGTAGGTTTGGGCATTGCACCGATGCGTGTCAGTGAACAAATGCTAAAGATCAAGGTTGTTTTGGATATGGAGACAAAGGGCATTTCAGGATAGATTGCCCGAAAGAAAACCAAGCTCGGGGAATAGCTTTTGTGATTGGAGCTAAGGACGCTCGCCAGGACCCGAATGTGGTCACCGGTACGTTTCCTATCAACGATCACTTTGCATCTATTCTTTTTGATACTGTGTCAAATTTTAGCTTTATTTCTAAAAAAATTAGAGATATACTTGGGGTAGAATCGAGTAAATTAGATGTTCCATACTCGATTGAACTAGCTAACGGGAAGTTGGTAGAGTCAAGGGAAATTATAAAGAAGTGTACCTTAGAACTGGGCAAACGAAAAATTTGATATAGATCTATTACTAGTTCAACTATGTAGTTTCGATGTTGTTATTGGTATGGATTGGCTATCCGATAATCGAGCCGAAGTCATATGTCACGAGAAAATCATTTGCATTCCCCTACCCGACGGAGAACATTTGATGGTTCACGGTGACAAACATGACACGCCACTACGAATTATTAATTGCATGAAGGCTCAAAAATGTTTGAGGAAAGGATGCATCGCCTTTCTTGCCCACGTAGTTGACAAAAAGGCCGAGGAGCGCAAGGTGGAGGACATACCTGTAGTAAAGGAATACCCTGAAGTCTTTCCGGAAGACTTGCCGGGACTGCCTCCACAACGACAAGTCGAATTCCGTATCGACCTAGTGCTAGGAGCTACACCTGTGGCGAAAGCCCCATATCGACTAGCGCCCTCAGAGATGCAGAAATTATCTACTTAGCTTCAGGAGTTTCTTGACAAAGGATTCATAAGGCTAAGTTTCTCGCCTTGGGGAGCTCCGGTGCTGTTTGTGAAAAAGAAGGATGGAACCTTCCGAATGTGCATCGACTACCGGGAACTAAACAAGTTAACCATTAAGAATCGGTACCCATTACCGAGGATTGATGATCTATTCGATCAATTACAAGGGTCGAGTTTTTATTCAAAGATTGATTTAAGATCTGAGTATCATCAACTAAGAATCCAAGAGGAAAGTATTTCTAAGACTTTAGGACTCGCTACGGTCATTACGAGTTCCTTGTTATGCCTTTTGCGTTAACAAACACCCCTGCAGTATTTATGGATTTGATGAACCGGGTATGTAAGCCATACCTCTACAAGTTCGTGATCGTATTTATTGATGACATATTAATATATTCGCGAACCGAGGAAGAACACGAACAACACTTGAGAACTACATTGGAGTTGCTAAAGAAGGAACAATTATATGTAAGTTCTCGAAATGCGAATTTGGGATTCGCGAAGTACAGTTTCTCGATCACGTGGTGAACGAGAACGGGATACACATCGACCCCTCAAAGATCGAGGCAATAAAGAATTGGACCGCGCCAAGAACCCCCACAGAAATACGACAATTTCTAGGTTTAGCGGGATATTACAGGAGATTTTTGAGAACTTCTCAAAAGTTGCTCAGCCGCTAACCTCGCTTACACAAAAGGATAAAAAGTTTGAATGGGGAGAAAAACAAGAATCGGCATTTCAACTATTAAAGGAAAAATTTTGTGAGGCGCCGATATTATCACTTCTGGACGGTACCGATGACTTGTGGTGTATTGTGATGCAATCCATCAAGGATTGGGTTACGTATTAATGCAACATGAAAAAGTCATTGCGTATGCATCATGTCAGTTAAAAGTTCACGAAAAGAACTATACCACGCATGACCTAGAACTAGGTGCAGTGGTATTTGCATTAAAAATATGACGTCATTACTTATATGGCACTAAGTGTACCATCTTTACAGATTATAAAAGTCTGTGATGTACTGAAAGTAGTTTAATAAAAATAAATGAAATTAACCTAAATCTAGACTCGAAGTAATATTCTAGACTCCTAAACTCGACTAAATTACTAACTGGCAAGTGGACCGATCAATTGTAGAGAAGCTTAAGTAAGTCCGCATATCGAACCCACGAGGCTCTCTAATTATGTTAACGACCCTATTTAAACTTTATTGACACACATTAAATTATTTTATATTGGGGGGGGGGTTACTAAAAATCCTAAAATTAACTTAACTAAGACGACTTAAAACGGAATTTTGAAGCGAAGACTTAATTCAATGATAATGGAACGAATACCTAGGTTAGAATCCTTATTAATTTCGAATGGTTTTTAATTGAATAATAATGTGACAGGGAACCGGGATCTTGAGATACTAAATCATAAGAAACATCAAACAGGACCCCCAACCCTTCTAGGAAAGGCACCTATGATATTCTAAAGATAGTTATGTTCACCGGCTTATAAGATTTCCTTTCGGTTATCTAATATTTAATAAAGTGCCTAAATAACCAACTACCTCTCAATAGAAAGCTTATACTAACTAGGGTTCTTGATTTGAGTAAACTAACATAAATATGGTAAGTAAACTAAAACTGGGCTTCTCTCAAAACCTAATCCTAGCGATTCACCTATTTACATTAGTTAATAAACTATTATTTCAAAATAATTAAGTTTAGTATAATATTAAGATTTATATTTTTTTTACTTAATTGTTCCTAGGGTTTATTGGCCAATTTACCTAAAGATTACCCGAACCCGTTAAGACTCGACAATCAATATAAACCTATTACATGAAAGACATTCAACTAGATCTATGTGAAACAACTAAACAATCAATAACTAATTCGAAACATGCAAATACACCAATTCAATTTACCAAAGTTTACTACTTTATTAAAAATCCCATAAACACATCATAAATTCAATAAAAATCCAAACTTTAATAATAAATCACCAAAACCTAGGTAGTAACAGAAAATTTAGCCAAGAATCATTGTCTTAAACAGAATTAAACAAAGTTTAAAAACTGAATTCATCGAAACAAGAATGAGAAAGCTAAAGAATGGAAAAATCGGTAAACAAAACCCGGATTTTCTTGATCTCTAGGCATGCTGCTTCAACTTTAATGATTCCTGAGCAATCTCTACTTGAAAAACGAGCACAAGATCACCAGAAATCGCCTCTTAGAATCCAAAATCGTCTAAGTCTTGTTATTAGTGTTAAACTCTAATATATATAATCTCCTTCCACATAAGCTGATCTCCTTACGATACTTTCTGATAAAATCATCCTCTCGTGGCCGCAAGAGACATGTGGTACCTGGTCGCGGGCCGCGATTGTGTTGAATCTGTCCAAAGAACTCTCTTCCTCTCGCTACTCGCGAGAGGATCATCCTGGTGCGATCACGGGCTTCTAGAGGCCTATTTTCCCATTTTTTCTGATTCGTTCTTCTCTCGACTTCCAATTACAATCGCGCTCGGTTTCTTCAACATTTTAACTCATTTTCTTCTCTTTTCAGCTATTTTCACGAACTAAGACCTGCGAAACATAATTGGATTAAAAGTAAATAAATTCATATAAAACTAAAACGAACATAACAAAACTTATACAAACTATACACGATAAATAGATGTATTATTCAATACATCAAATATCCCCACACTTACTCTTTTTTTGTCCTCGAAAAAGAATTATGCAAACGGAATTATAGCCAAGTAAATATTCAGTTTTAAAAATAAGATTATTTTATTAAGGTTGAAACTTGTATTAACCGCGATTGAAAGTATATGTGTCCACTTAAACCCAAAACTCGGTTCAATGACCTTATCATGTAAATTTAGTTTATGTTTGGTTAATCTACTTAAGGTCTCACACTAGAATCGACAGTACACCTAGTCCCGCCTCAAGCTTATGGAACAAAAGGAACAGTCACTGGACTAATTCCTAACCGTCTTATACTAAAAACAAGAGAATTTAAAACTAAGTAAATTTTCTTCTTCTTTCCATTTTTTAAGCACATGATTTATTTTTGCATACCTACCTAGAGGCTTTCTCAACCAGAGTCACCATCCCTAAGAGCGACAACGTGGGCTTCGGCATTTAGGCAATTTATTCAACTTATCCTAGAGGAAATATAAGTCAGATTCACCATCCCCAACAAAGATTACATAGGCCTCGTCTACTTTTTCAATCAAGCTCAATTTTTCTATTTTTTTCTTTATTCTCTTTATTTTTATTACATGATTGAAAATTCTAAAGATTTTAGCTTATAACAGCATTCCTTATACTATTTTTGACAGTTTCGGCTTCCCACTCTTCCTAGATGAGTATCCACTATGTAAGTCCCTGATTCGGATCTGTACACGGTATCACAACAACTAATCGATAGCGGAAATAAAGATTAGATGAACAGAACAAGAACAATCTGTGATTAATCAACTTACATACACCGAATGGTGTCAGATACAAGATATCTGAATAACAAACTGACAAGCAACCTAAACCCTAACCCCAAATACTTGTATTTATACTAATCTCAAAACCCACTAATTACAACCCTAGGCCCATAAGGCTCTAGGAAGCCCATTCCTTCACCCTTAGCCAAAAATGCAACACTAATGTGTAAACCTTTTAGCTAGGGGCCCAACAATCTCCCCCTAGGTTTACAACATTAGGCGACTAATCCTTTGGTAGCGCATCAACTCCCATCCTACCAGCTATGATCCCTGCAACCGCCGCTGTCCAATCTTTAGCACACGCCTCATACAACTCTACTGTTTGAATCTGATTCGCTGCTAGAACCTGCAGGTCTTTATCGTGAAAGCTCACTAGATCAACCACATTGTTCACACGGAAGGCTTTCTCCTTAGTCACAATCGCTACATTCTTGACCTTTGGATCATACATCCAAAAGTTAAAATTCTTCAAAATACCTTTGGGAAATCTTGGAGCGACTGGTATAACTAGTTCCTTATCAGTCGGAGGCCACATCACAGACTTAAACCTTCTGCCAGTTCTCGCATCCCTAACACATTTAGCTGCCCGTAGATATGGTTCAGCTGTCTTCATTGTTTTGAAACCATTCTTCACCTCTTATTCCAGTTTCTTAAAAAATCTCCATCCTGGACCACGCTCAGTTGTATCAATATCGGTATACGGAGCCCTTAGAAGATCAGGTGATGCAACTTTCGTCCGTGTCTCAAACTGGGACTCCTTGGAGTGATATTCCTGTGTACCATCCTGTCGAACAATCATCCACATATTCTTAACATGATCATAAGTCCAGCTCAACACACTTAACTTATTCCCAACCTTACTGTAATAACTCGATCCAAGTTCCATGAAAAATCTATCAGACTAATTAGTAGGATCCTTCAACTGAAAGTTCTCGTCCTGCGGATTTACATCGACGTTCTTCATCAAAACCATCTGTTTCTTCTTTGCAGCAGTTTGCCTTCTCTGACTCGTACCAGTAGACTTTCTCTTTGGAGCGCTCATATAATCTTCTAAACCCGCCTGACGATCGGCTGCAAGCTGTTCAGCTGCTATTCTGTCTGCTTCTCTCTTTTCTGCAGCTTGATGACAATTTTCAACATTCATAGGATCATCCACCGGATGAGAAAACTCACGCCCAAACTTATTCTCCAACTTTGCCTTCAGATAAAAAACCATAGTCATCAATAACGAAACGTCACCCTGAAGTTGGTCTATCGTCTGATCACGAGCGTCTAACCGAGTCTGTAGAGAAGCTATCTGTGCATCCTTAAAAATAACCTCCTGCTCCAGTACTACCGCCCTCTTCTTCAGATCAACTACATCAATGTCTTCCTCATCACTATCAATCAAACTAAATTCAAATGCTCTCTTTTCTGATCGCTTCAAATACTCAATATCTTCATCCACTACCCCTGCCCCCGAGCCTCCAGCACCTGCAGGACTACCACTACCGCTACCAAAATCCATCATCTCGAGTACAGATTCAGCTGGAATAGACACGACAATAGAATGAGTGGAAACAAGAGACTCTGTCGGTTCTTCAGTAGTAACATGCTCAACAGTGGAAATACCGGTCAAAGATACAGTGACCGAGGATGTAACAATGATTGGTTCTTCAGTAGTATCATCAATACGAGCTTCGATTTGTATATAGACTTCTGTATGAATGGGTTCTTCGGTTGCTTCTGTTCGTCGCTTCTTCAATAATGGTTCTTCCTGTTCTTCAACATCTTTAGCTGTATCAGCTTTAGCAACTGGGATATCAGAATGAGACAACACGAGAGGAGGATTCCCTTGCTGCTCCAGAATCTCCTTTAGATGTGCAATAAGAGCTGCTAAGTTCTCAGTAGTAAGCTCTTGTAGCTCTGGAATCGGATGAACTTCTGAGTCTGTAATAGATTCCAAAAGAGCTTCTTCAACATTGGTATCCTCATCAGTAACTAAATCTTCAACCTCAATCTCTTTCCCTACCACTGGTATGTCATGTTCTTCAGCCACCATAGCATTTGTCGGCATATGTACTGGAATATCCTGACTAATCACCTCAGAAAACTTCCCAAACTTCTTCAATGGTATATGTCCAACAAAAACTGTCTTCGATGTCGATCTGTTCTTCTTCATCGTGCTAAAAATAGTCGGACCCATGGGCTTCATATTCAGCAAGTTCGTATCAGAAGCATCCTTAGCTAAATCAGAATAACGGGCATCCAGAATCGGCTGCACGAATCGAGGATACAACAAAAACATTTTCTTCTTCGACTGCTCAAGAATCTTCTTCATATTCTAAAAAAATAACCAAAGATTATATTTCCAATCCGTCACCAAATCTACAATCACTGAAGTCTGCGTCTGGTTTGGCTGATCTAACCTGCCCTTGTTCTCCGATAGACGTTGCATAAATATGTGAATTAACAATCTCTAGTACGCAGGAAACATCTTCTTCAACAACGGTGGATATGTTCCCTCATAATTCATCTCTGTCAATACCGGCATCAACTTCTCCTTAGCATATAATGTCGGATCACTTGCTACGTCTGTAAACTTCAACACATCTCGAATACATGCTTCGTTCACGACAATCTCCTTCCCCTGAATAGATGAACTAATATAAGGCTTCCCGTCAGCACCCCTCAAATGAAATCTCGCTCGCTTCCAAAACATGTGCACTAGATTACGATAGATAACAGGATTCGCTCGGATTGTATACGTGATCCTACAGTCATTCAGATCCACCATCATAAACTTGAACTCTTGGAAAAACTCCGCTGGTGGATCAAACAGATAACCCGCCTGGTTATGGAACTGCTCTTCAACCAATAAAACATCATCAAAAGCCTTTTCAGCTATTTCTGTCAAAAGAACAACAGATTAAACCATACTCAGCAAAACATTTACTAATCAAACAAAATATCCAAGTTAACATAAGTTAACTGGCCAATTTTAAACTAAGAGGTCAAAAACCCATTAGCTCAAAACTGATTGGCAGATCAATAAGCATGTCATATATAAAGGGGTCAAATAACAATTTCATCATAAGAAAAGGTCATTAGTGAATATGATAGGTTCAAAGTTCAATTGAAGGTCCATGTAAAGTTCAATACTCAATCCGAAAGGGTCAAAGGCAATCCGAAAAGTTCAATAAACATTTTGGAGAGTTCAAACACTAAGATCCGGGATCAAAGGGTTCAAACAGGAATTCGGATGAACCCCTTATCATTTCAGATGAATTCTATCCGAAATGGAATCCGAGTTCATCCATTTCGGTTGAATACTCATCCGAGATGGAGTCCGGAATGCACAATTTGTTGAAAGTTTATCTGAGATACCATCCGAGATGATTGGTTACATGAAGATTTGAAGATTAACATTTAATTTTGATGATTAATAAGCACTTTATACCTAATTCTGATGTAATTCGGATGAATGTGAAGAAAATCTAATTCAGATGATGATCAGAGTATTTCGGATGAAAATTTTAGTGAATGAGTCGAAATGTAACAATGATAATCTGATATACTATTCCTAAATGGGCTTGGGCCTGAGAATTTGGGCCCAAGTCAATCCGGATCCAACTGAACATCATCCGGTTTCCAATTCGGAAACAATCCGGAATGGGCTTGATCAAAGTTATTTGGGCCTAATCCGGAACAATAACCAGTCCGAAACGGTCAAAGGAGGAGGGTCCCAATTCGATCAATGGGCCTATCCGGAATGGGTCAAAAGGCCCTATCCGGAACAGTACCATAATGGGCCCAAGACTGTTCAATTTCAAAATTTTCAAAAATTCTATTGGATTAGCCCAATTCCAAAACTCAGTAGGCCAGTCCAATACCCCTTGACATAAATTATCTAACTCAAGAAACAATAGTTTAACTAATCGAGGAACCAAACGTCTTTACCAAATATATAGAAATAAGCAAAGCATTTAAACAAAACCAATACAACATATACATAGTTTTGCTATGGGATCAAATCGTTTTCAGGCAGACTAAGGAACACTTTTTAATGTGAGCTTGGTCAGACTGGTCTAAGCGATTGCCAATATATTTATCCATTTAAACCTAGCGCTCAACTTTCTACTTTTTGCTTTATGATATGCTTAAGGTAATGTTATACTATGATACAGTGTGTCCCACTCCATGACATACCCCCGCGATCAAGGTAAGCATAACAATTCATCATAGCAGGTGAGTATACTGAGATCATCCTTTATCTTTTACAAAGTCAGACTATTGGTGAATAGGTCAGTACTTTCATACAACAGAGTGACCAATAATATCTGACGAGGGTTAGGCAATACCTTATGTGGTATGTTTGACTTTTCAAGCACATGGATTTTTCTCGTTATGAGATTTCCTTTCTTTTAAGTTTTTGGCCCTTCTATTTTGGCTCTTTTAAGGATATCCTGACTGTGCCTAGGCCTGTATATAATTTGGATGCAACAGAAGGATAGCCAAGATATCCCCCGGATGACTCAACAGCATAAAGACCCGAAACTTCAGACGTTGGCTATCTATAAACGCAAGATTTAAGACCATAAAATCATATGCCGATAGTGTGTGACCGACTGGATATATAGTTCTTTATGTCTATATCATTTAGCTTATAATATCCGTTTGAGCTCTAAGCCTTTCAACATATCGCTTTCGATCAAAGTCATTCCAGCTACAACACCTTACATGTGTTAGCCAAACCCTTTATCAAGAGAAATCATTTCATTTCCCAATCATTGCAAAACTGTTTGAAACTATTTTTGTCATTTTCTAAACTTTTAATGTTTTTGTGTTTTTCTAATTTTTCAAATGGTTTTGTATTTTTCTGATTTTTCTCCCCCTAAATTTGTGCATATATATGAACAAATTTACGAGGCAAACTAAAAATAAACAAGAAAAGAGAAAAATTGAAAACAAACTCAACTGAAAGGATAAAGGATGCTCAGGTAGAAAACCGGATCATTTTGAGAGGATCCACAAGCACTTGAAAACCCGTGTTGCTAGCAGGTTTCGTGAACAAATCCGCAACATTTGCATTGGTGTGGATTTGCTCAAGTTTAACGAGACCTTTTCATAGCAATCACGAATAAAATGAACTTTGATGTTTATGTGCTTGGTTTTGGAGTGAAAAACAGGGTTTTTGACATTTTGGATAGCGGCATCATAATCACAATAAATTGTTGTGTTTAGATAAGTCAAATTGTAATCCGCAAGCTGGTGTTGCATCCATAAAACCTGGGAGAAGCAAGCTGATGCTGCGACATATTCTGCTCCGCTGTAGAAAGCGAGAGCGTCTGCTGCTTCTTGCAATGCCAAGAGATCAATCTATCTCCATGAATTGGCATCCAGCTGAAGTTGATCACATGTCCCTGTCTGTACCGCCAAGATTACTGTCAGAGAAAGCATACAGTTCAAATTCAGAATTTTTAGGATACTAGAGCCCCAGTGACGGTGCCCCTTTGAGGTACCGAAAAATTCTTTTGACAACATGTAAATGAGAGAGTTTAGGAGTAGCCTGATATCGAGCACACTACAAACGACAAACATGATGTCTGGCTGACTTACCGTGAGATACATGAGTGAACCGATCATAGGCCGGTACATAGTTGGATTGACAGGCGTTCCTTCCGCGTCTTTATTCAACAGGGGCCGTTCAACGATAGGCGAAGCCATAGGCTTTGAATCTGTAAGCGTGAATCTGGCAAGAAAGTCATTGACACATTTTCCTTGATGAATCAAAATTCCTTGTGAGCTCTGACGAAATTGAAGACCCAAAAACATAGTCATCTCCCCCAATGAACTCATCTCGAATTTCTTCTTTATAACCTCTTCAAATTCACGACACAACCTGTGATATCCCGGGTTTTTCGGATAACTTACACGTGACATTTGTCGAATAATATATATGCTAAGTATTCAACGTGCATGAATTAAATACGTGTTGTGTGTTGTGTGGATTTTTAGTTATATATGTATGTATAAAAAAATATGCACACGAACCGAACCGCGACACAAACACAAACCGAACTCTTTGTGAAACTAGGAAACCTGAAACCCAAGTCTTCGGCCGCGAGATGTAGATCTCAAACCTTAAGCCATTCTCGGCCATATGCAACCCAAACCACAAACCTAAACCAAGAACAAGCCCAAACATGTTTCGGCCGTGAAGATCGAACCCAAACCGAAACCACCCTAGTACTTGGCCGCGAGATCACATCCAAACCAAACTAACTCACCCAAGTCCCTCGGCCATAAACCCAAACCAAACCGTAAACCCTATCATTCTTGCGCCTATAAATATAAACCCATGCATGTGCCATTGACAAAACACAAACCCTAACAAGCAAACAGCCGTCGGCAGCTTTGTCTCACCATTGTGATCGCAAACACTGATCAGCCTTGTTCTTTGCCTTCCTCTCGGTCGCAGCAACAGCAGCAGCCTTGCGATCGCAGACCGATTCTTTCCGGGTTCGCTTCTTTCTCTCGGTCGCAGCAAGCAGCAGCCGAAGTCTTCATCATCTCAGACGTAAAACAGCCCTTTATTTGTTCCTTGGATCGCCCGTTCAGCCTTGATACACTTCACCTAGATCACAAACAGCTTAATCTCATTCCCTGGTCGCGAGATCAGTTTTTCTTTCATATCGGCCGCAAGCATCCTTGATCACCGATCTCTTATAATACTCACGGTTCGTGTACCTTATCATCTAGAATTTATCATAAGTTGCTAGATTATAGTCGAGTATATATGTGTTTGATTGTATTGTTTTCAGATTATGTGAGTGTTAAGTAATCGGCTGATTTGATCATTGTTCATGTGCATGATTGTTTACGGATATCATAAGTGTGCAAGTGTGTTTTGTTTATAATAACTAGAAGTAAGAACTAGGGTTGCATGGGTGAAATATTAGTATTAATCTAGGATTAGAAATCGGTTTTAAGATCGCCTAGATTAATCGCATGAACGGGATTACACAAGATTATGATAAAGGTATGCTGAATCAGTTGCTGAGTAATAGTTACAGCCGACTTCATCAGGCTGTAACTCGGTTGTTAGTTGTCGAAAAAACGGATTTTCTGATGTCTAGAACGTAGAGATTTGAATAAGGAATCTAATGGCGCCGGATTCATAATTTTCTGAAATCGTTTGATATTTTTAAAGGGCCAAACAAGTTCAGTAGCTAAAGCTGTTAAAATGCTGGAATTTTGTTGATTGTTTATCAGGTTAGATTTTAAAATCAGTAGGGATTTGAGTCATGATTTTTGTACAGAAACTAGGTATGGAAATTTCCGGGCAACTCCAACTGGAATTTTATTAATCGGACGATCAGTGATTTTTAAATGAATTCTTCCGTGGACTGCAGTCAGAAAGCGGTAAATCTGACTGCAGCTTAGTGAATTAATATTTATGGTTAATTGGTAAAGATTTAGGACTTGGAAAAATTATATAAATTTCTATGGTATAAATGTCACCTACTGTAAAAATATGGGAATTTTTGGAATGTTAGAACTATTTTATAAAAATCCTAGAAAACAGCTGAATAATTGAGTGTTAAGCAGAAAGTTGATAACTTGTGATTTTATGCATTAAAGTGTTGCATGGATTTGGAATATGTTCATGATAAGTTGTTTGATTACTATGATCACATGAGAATACTTGCATGCATGTTTGAGTGTTAGAGATGCTGTTTGTGTGTATCAATTTGTGAGTAAGTTACGTGTAGAATTTGTATTGGTGTGTTCACACACTGACGTGGAATTAATTGGTTTGTTAGGACGCAACTAGCGGTCCCATCTCTTATAACATCTTTGCTACACTAACCGAGCAAATAAAGGTGATTTCAAGGCCCCTAACTTTATCGGTTTTTAAACAACAGGGGGAGAAACATGTATACACTCTCAAACTCAATCTCTTTACGTTATACGAATTTAACGTCATGCAACTATACGGTAACTAAGTTAATGTTAATGTAATGTTATAGGCACTAAGCAGCTTTATCACTTAAGTCCTCGACAATCTCCTCGGATCGTTAGTATTTGGGTTAAATAGCGGGGGAATTATAAGTAGTACTACTGGGTCTGACGAGCCCCATCCGAGCTAGTCGCGCTAGCTGACCGGGTTATGGTCAACGGGTGTATGATTTGGCCTAACATCGCCATGGTCATGTGATAGGCCTGGCAAAACGGAGGCACAACAGTCAGCTTCGATCGCGAACACTTAGTGACATGACTTTAGGCTGGCTACCTATATATATTAACATTGAACTTAATTACGGATCAACTTAATATTCCGGGTTTGGAATATTGGAAACATCAACTTATTATCCCAGGTTGGGGATAATGGAAATAACAACTTAATATTCCGGGTTTGGAATATTGGAAACATCAACTTATTATCCCGGGTTGGGGATAATGGAAATAACAACTTAATATTCCGGGATGGGAATATTGGAAGCAACAACTTATTATTCCGGGATTGGAATAATGGAACTGATACGTTATCCCGGGTTGGGGATAACGGAGTAACAAACTATAACCGAACAAACGAATTTATGAAAACCTGTGAACTCACTCATCTTTAATGTTGACACTTGTTTCTTTACATGTTTCTCAGGACGCTAGGAGCTCTAGGTGCACGCACAGGCATTGAACAAGACATCTTTATCGAGTCATATTTATTAATATGGTTTTGGGATTTTTCATTTGTCTTGGCGTTTGTGTTGGCGCTCGCATCACTACTTATTTATGCTTCCGCTCAAACTTAAAACTAATGCTCTGCTAAATATTGGTAATTGATATAAAATCTAAAATGAACGATTTTGGAAAACGTATTATCAAATCATGTAGAGTCGTTCGACGTACTAGTGTTTCAGATTCTGGTTTGTTCACACGCCTCGCGGTAAAACTCCGCAAGTGGAAATTGAGGGTGTGACAGATTGGTATCAGAGCCACTAGCTATAGAGAACCAGGTTTGCATTAGAAGTAGACCTAAACTATAGCTGATATCACGACACTAGACTTAGTTTGGCACCGAATTACTATATCTTGTTATGCAATATACCACAACTGTGTTTGGTAGATTATGCCTTCATGATAAGGAATGAAAACAACTCATAACTAACTACACGACCTAACAGGCAATGTCATCATCCTCATCGTCATCATCATCCAACAGACTTACGCCACCAAGGGCACCAGGAAAGGCACCAATGGTGGAACCCATACCACCCTATGGCGTGGAGACACGCTCAGCAGCGAGGAAAAGGCTCGCTCTGGGGGAGGAGTCGTCGCTACACCCAACTATTGTTGTACGGTTGAACCGGTTAATCCTGTAGAAATAGGAGTTGACATGCTTAGAATCCTAGTGCATACACAACAAAAACAGCTAGAAAGAATGCAGGAAACCATCTTAGCACAAGGATGGATGATCCGACACCTTACAGGAAAGACCGACTCGCTCGAGGAAGAACATCGTACGAGTAAGATAGCTCGTAACACCATAGCCAGAGATCTGCGTGCTGAGCAGATAAGAGCCGACTGGCTGGAGGACAGAGTCCTGGAAAATAGTTGGAACATTCAGGAACTGCAAAATCAAGCACTTGCACCAGCACAGGCCCCTCCAGTGCCGGTAGAGGAGGATCCATAAGAGGATCCAGAGGAGGATCCTGAAGAGGATCCGGAGGAGGACCCAGCTGAAGAAGCTGGAAATGCCGCACAGGATGACGGCAACGACAACAACTTGGGAGATGGAGACGTAGAGGTCTAACTCGTCTCGCCAATCCCCGTTTGTTTTCTTTAGTTTATTTGAAATGGCAACTGGACGTCGCGGAAACCTCAACATGTCAACGAAGAATTGGCCGCAACAATCCAAGAACACGTGAACGCTGCTCTGGCAGGTGTTCAAAACCCACCAGCAGCAGGAGGGGGCTCTAACCCCTGCAAGATGTTCCTGGACGCAAAGCCAAGCAAATTCTCGGGGGCGGAAGGACCCATTGGACTGGTCCGCTGGATCGAAAAATCGGAATCTGTTTTTGAAATGTGCAACTGCCTCGAGGCCAACAAGGTCAAATATGCAGCCTCAACACTGGAAGATGGGGCACTGACATGGTGGAATGCCCAAGTCCAAACACGTGGGCTTATAGCTGCGAATGCAATGGCATGGACTGAGTTCAAGGCCCTAATTAAAGAGGAGCACTGTCCACGAGACAGAGTGCAATAATTGGAGCAAGCTTCATGGAACCACAAGATGGTGGGATCGGAAATTGAAGCTTACACCGCAAAACACCATGACTTAGCATTTCTGTGCCCTCAAATTGGCCAACACGGTGGAGAAAAGACTCGAGTTCTATCTCGGGGGTCTGGTTCCGGAAATTCAGGGTATGGTAATGGCTAGTAACCCTGCAACTGAACATCAAGCAATCCGATTGGCTCACAAACTCACCGATAAGGCGGTGGAACAGAAGAAACTGCCAGCACGGGGTACCACTGAAGTTGCCCCAGATAACAAAAGAAAGTTTGAAGACTCCACTATTCGACAGTCTTTGTCATCTCATCCGCAGCAAGGGAACCAGAAACGGTTCAATCATTACCACAGCCACCGGGGTCATCAAAATCATCCCGCCAATAACAACAACAACAACCAGAATTCAGGCGGCTATGTAGATCGAAAGCCGCAGTGCAACCGCTGTAATCTACATCATAACGGCCCTTGTGCCGGAAATCGTTGCCAACGATGTGGCAAGATAGGTCATGCGGCAAAGGATTGTCGTGGGGAAAATCATGTCCCGACAAAATCAAAATCAGCCTCAGAGTCAGCAACAGGGTATAAACCGGGGATGCTATCAGTGTGGTAGCACTGCTCATTTCAGAAGAGACTGCCCTCAGTTGCGCAACAACAACAATAATGGTGGAAACAACCACAACCACAATAACAACAACAATAATAACAACAACAATGGGAACAGTGGCACAGGAGGTGCCAAGGGTCGTGCATTTACATTGGGCCGCGGAGAGGCCAGAAACGACACGAACGTGGTCACCGGTAAGTTTCCCCTTAATGAACATTTTGCCACTGTGCTTTTTGATACGGGTGCGGATAGGAGTTTTATATCTGAGTCTTTTAGGAAGAACCTAAATCTCACGCTTAAACCATTAGAGACCCCTTATGTGATAGAATTAGCCAATGGTAAATCGGTAGATGTGACCCAAATCGTATCCGGCTGTTAACTCAAACTCGCGGGCCACACTTTTACCATTGATCTGATGACAACTACCCTGGGTAGTTTTGACGTGGTAGTCGGAATGGACTGGCTATCCGACGTCCGGGCTGAAGTTCTCTGCTTCGAAAAGTCTATCCGTATTCCACTCACGAACGACGAAATCCTGACGGTACAAGGCGATAAGGCAAGCGCCGTCACCAACATCATCTCATACATGCAAGCGCAGAAGTATCTTCGGAAAAAGAATTCCTTCGCTTTACTCGCACTAATTACCGAACAGCCTAAGGATGAGAAACGTATAGAAGACATCCCTATCGTCCATGATTTTTCCGATGTATTCCCAGAAGAACTACCTGGTCTTCCACCACATCGACAATTGGAGTTTGAAATCGAATTGGCAAGCAATGCAACTCCTATCGCCAAGGCTCCATACCGCCTAGCTCCAGCCGAGCTGCAGGAGCTGTCTACCCAACTTCAAGAGCTGCTAGAAAAAGGATTTATCCGACCAAGCGTTTCGCCATGGGGAGCTCCAGTCCTGTTTGTCAAGAAGAGACGGGACTTTCCGCATGTGCATCGACTATAGGGAACTCAACAAGGTTACAGTCAAGAACCGATACCCGTTACCTCGCATCGACGATCTATTCGACCAACTGCAAGGGTCAAGTTACTACTCTAAGATTGATTTACGGTCTGGTTACCACCAGCTACGCGTCAGGGAGGAGAATATCGCTAAGACGGCATTTCACACTCGGTATGGCCATTACGAGTTCTTGGTCATGCCATTCGGTCTCACTAACGCACCTGCGGTGTTCATGGACCTCATGAACCGCGTGTGTAAACCATACCTCGACAAATTTGTCATTGTGTTCATCGATGACATACTCATCTACTCCAAAAGTGAAGAAGAGCATGCTGAGCATCTACGATTACTGCTAGGATTACTTCAACAGGAAAAGCTATATGCCAAGCTCTCGAAGTGTGATTTCTGGATCCGGGAAGTTCAGTTTCTCGGGCACGTCGTGAATGAAAAGGGTATCCATGTAGACCCTGCCAAGATTGAAGCCATCAAAAACTGGGAAGCACCTAAGACACCGACGGAGATCCGCCAATTCTTAGGATTAGCTGGTTACTACAGACGCTTCATCGAGGGATTCTCAAAGATCACACAACCGCTCACTACCCTCACCCAGAAAGGCATCAAGTATACTTGGGGTGACAAACAAGAAGCAGCATTTCAATTGCTGAAGCAGAAACTTTGCAGTGCACCTATTCTGTCCTTGCCGGAAGGGACAGATGACTTCGTAGTGTATTGTGATGCTTCCATTCAGGGATTGGGATGCGTACTCATGCAACGCGATAAGGTCATCGCGTATGCGTCACGACAGCTGAAAGTTCACGAGAAAAACTACACGACGCATGACCTGGAATTGGGAGCAGTAGTGTTTGCACTTAAGATTTGGAGACACTACCTCTATGGGACGAAGTGCACAATCTTCACAGACCACAAAAGCCTCCAACACATTTTTGATTAGAAGGAGTTGAACATGCGACAGCGTCGCTGGGTCGAACTCTTGAACGATTATGAGTGTGCCATTCGGTATCACCCGGGTAAAGCTAACGTGGTAGCTGATGCCCTCAGTAGGAAGGAACACTTGAAACCTCGTCGCGTACGAGCACTACAACTCACTATTCATTCGGGGCTACCCGATCAAATACGCGACGCCCAGTTAGAAGCAGTTAAAGGGGAAAACATCAAAGCCGAATCAGTGGGAAAAATGGAACGCGATTGGGAAGTAAAGCCCAATGGAGCCCGGTATTTTATGAATCGCATATGGGTACCTCTCTACGGAAACCTTAGAGAGCTAGTCATGGACGAAGCTCACAAACCTCGATACTCTGTCCATCCAGGTTCGGATAAGATGTATCAAGACCTTAAAGCTGCGTATTGGTGGCCCAACATGAAAGCCGATATAGCCACCTACGTGAGTAAATGTTTGACTTGTGCAAAAGTCAAGGTGGAGTATCAAAAGCCATCGGGGCTACTCCAACAACCTGAGATCCCAATATGGAAGTGGGATCAGATCTCAATGGATTTCATCACTAAACTCCCGCGAACCTTGGGTGGTTGTGATACCATCTGGGTGATTGTGGATCGTTTAACGAAGTCCGCACACTTCCTAGCTATTAAAGAAACAGATAAGATGGAGAAGTTGACTCGCATCTACATTAAGGAAGTAGTTTCTCGGCACGGTGTGCCAACGTCCATCATCTCAGACAGAGATGCTCGCTTCACGTCAAACTTCTGGCGGTCACTCCAAAAAGCGTTGGGAACCCGCTTAGATTTGAGCACAGCTTATCACCCTCAGACTGATGGTCAAAGTGAAAGGACCATACAGACCTTGGAAGACATGCTTAGGGCATGCGTGGTGGACTTCGGAAATAATTGGGAAATTCACCTGCCTCTAGTAGAATTCTCATATAACAACAGCTATCATACGAGTATTTCGGCAGCACCGTTTGAGGCATTATACGGTCGTAAATGTAGATCACCGGTCTGCTGGGCAGAAGTCGGTGACAGTCAACTCACAGGCCCTGAATTAATACTTGAGGCTACTGAAAAGAATGTACAAATCAGAAACCGCATGGCGGCGGCACGGGATCGACAGAAAAGCTACGCTGACCAACGACGCAAACCGCTCGAATTTCAAGTAGGCGACCGCGTCCTACTAAGGGTGTCACCCTGGAAGGGTGTAATCCGTTTTGGAAAACGGGGCAAACTTAACCCACGGTATGTAGGCCCGTTTGTAATCTTGAAACGAATCGGACCCGTAGCATACCAATTAGACCTTCCTGCCGAACTCAGTGGAGTTCACAGTGTATTTCACGTGTCAAATCTGAAGAAGTGTCTATCAGATGAAACTCTGGTTATTCCATTGGAGGAGATCCAAGTGGATGAGCAACTGCACTTTGTAGAACAGCCCATCGAGATCATGGATCGTGAGATCAAGACTCGAAGGCACAGCAAGATTCCAATCGTTAAAGTTCGTTGGGACTCTAAGCGTGGACCGGAGTTCACGTGGGAAAGAGAGGACCAAATGAAAAGCAAATACCCACACCTCTTCGCAACTGAGCAGCAAACTAACGATACCAGTAACTAAATTTTCGGGACGAAAATTCTTTCAACATGGGGATGATGTGACAACCTGGAAATTTCTCATACTTTCGTGTACTATTGTTGACTAAATTCTTGTGCATGGCACTTGGAAATCTTTGTGTATGACACTTGGGAACTTCTTGTAACGTTGCATACCATTATAAACGAACTAACTCTTTGTGCGTGGCACTCTAAATATGTACGCTACATGCTAAACCGCGTTTACTCAATTTTCGGGACGAAAATTCTTTCAACATGGGGATAATGTGATATCCCGGGTTTTTCGGATAACTTACACGTGACATTTGTCGAATAATATATATGCTAAGTATTCAACGTGCATGAATTAAATACGTGTTGTGTGTTGTGTGGATTTTTAGTTATATATGTATGTATAAAAAAATATGCACACGAACCGAACCGTGACACAAACACAAACCGAACTCTTTGTGAAACTAGGAAACCTGAAACCCAAGTCTTCGGCCGCGAGATGTAGATCTCAAACCTTAAGCCATTCTCGGCCATATGCAACCCAAACCACAAACCTAAACCAAGAACAAGCCCAAACATGTTTCGGCCGTGAAGATCGAACCCAAACCGAAACCACCCTAGTACTTGGCCGCGAGATCACATCCAAACCAAACTAACTTACCCAAGTCCCTCGGCCATAAACCCAAACCAAACCGTAAACCCTATCATTCTTGCGCCTATAAATATAAACCCATGCATGTGCCATTGACAAAACACAAACCCTAACAAGCAAACAGCCGTCGGCAGCTTTGTCTCACCATTGTGATCGCAAAACACTGATCAGCCTTGTTCTTTGCCTTCCTCTCGGTCGCAGCAACAGCAGCAGCCTTGCGATCGCAGACCGATTCTTTCCGGGTTCGCTTCTTTCTCGGTCGCAGCAAGCAGCAGCCGAAGTCTTCATCATCTCAGACGTAAAACAGCCCTTTATTTGTTCCTTGGATCGCCCGTTCAGCCTTGATACACTTCACCTAGATCACAAACAGCTTAATCTCATTCCCTGGTCGCGAGATCAGTTTTTCTTTCATCTCGGCCGCAAGCATCCTTGATCACCGATCTCTTATAATACTCACGGTTCGTGTACCTTATCATCTAGAATTTATCATAAGTTGCTAGATTATAGTCGAGTATATATGTGTTTGATTGTATTGTTTTCAGATTATGTGAGTGTTAAGTAATCGGCTGATTTGATCATTGTTCATGTGCATGATTGTTTACGGATATCATAAGTGTGCAAGTGTGTTTTGTTTATAATAACTAGAAGTAAGAACTAGGGTTGCATGGGTGAAATATTAGTATTAATCTAGGATTAGAAATCGGTTTTAAGATCGCCTAGATTAATCGCATGAACGGGATTACACAAGATTATGATAAAGGTATGCTGAATCAGTTGCTGAGTAATAGTTACAGCCGACTTCATCAGGCTGTAACTCGGTTGTTAGTTGTCGAAAAACGGATTTTCTGATGTCTAGAACGTAGAGATTTGAATAAGGAATCTAATGGCGCCGGATTCATAATTTTCTGAAATCGTTTGATATTTTTAAAGGGCCAAACAAGTTCAGTAGCTAAAGCTGTTAAAATGCTGGAATTTTGTTGATTGTTTATCAGGTTCGATTTTAAAATCAGTAGGGAGTTGAGTCATGATTTTTGTACAGCAACTAGGTATGGAAATTTCCGGGCAACTCCAACTAGAATTTTGTTAATCGGACGATCAGTGATTTTTAAATGAATTCTTCCGTGGACTGCAGTCAGAAAGCGGTAAATCTGACTGCAGCTTAGTGAATTAATATTTATGGTTAATTGGTAAAGATTTAGGACTTGGAAAAATTATATAAATTTCTATGGTATAAATGTCACCTACTGTAAAAATATGGGAATTTTTGGAATGTTAGAACTATTTTATAAAAATCCTAGAAAACAGCTGAATAATTGAGTGTTAAGCAGAAAGTTGATAACTTGTGATTTTATGCATTAAAGTGTTGCATGGATTTGGAATATGTTCATGATAAGTTGTTTGATTACTATGATCACATGAGAATACTTGCATGCATGTTTGAGTGTTAGAGATGCTGTTTGTGTGTATCAATTTGTGAGTAAGTTACGTGTAGAATTTGTATTGGTGTGTTCACACACTGACGTGGAATTAATTGGTTTGTTAGGACGCAACTAGCGGTCCCATCTCTTATAACATCTTTGCTACACTAACCGAGCAAATAAAGGTGAGTTCACGGCCCCTAACTTTATCCGGTTTTTAAACAACAGGGGGAGAAACATGTATACACTCTCAAACTCAATCTCTTTACGTTATACGAATTTAACGTCACGCAACTATACGGTAACTAAGTTAATGTTAATGTAATGTTATAGGCACTAAGCAGCTTTATCACTTAAGTCCTCGACAATCTCCTCGGATCGTTAGTATTTGGGTTAAATAGCGGGGAATTATAAGTAGTACTACTGGGTCTGACGAGCCCCATCCGAGCTAGTCGCGCTAGCCGACCGGGTATGGTCAACGGGTGTATGATTTGGCCTAACATCGCCATGGTCATGTGATAGGCCTGGCAAAACGGAGGCACAACAGTCAGCTTCGATCGCGAACACTTAGTGACATGACTTTAGGCTAGCTACCTATATATATTAACATTGAACTTAATTACGGATCAACTTAATATTCCGGGTTTGGAATATTGGAAACATCAACTTATTATCCCGGGTTGGGGATAATGGAAATAACAACTTAATATTCCGGGTTTGGAATATTGGAAACATCAACTTATTATCCCGGGTTGGGGATAATGGAAATAACAACTTAATATTCCGGGATGGGAATATTGGAAGCAACAACTTATTATTCCGGGATTGGAATAATGGAACTGATACGTTATCCCGAGTTGGGGATAACGGAGTAACAAACTATAACCGAACAAACGAATTTATGAAAACCTGTGAACTCACTCATCTTTAATGTTGACACTTGTTTCTTTACATGTTTCTCAGGACGCTAGGAGCTCTAGGTGCACGCACAGGCAATGAACAAGACATCTTTATCGAGTCATATTTATTAATATGGTTTTGGGATTTTTCATTTGTCTTGGCGTTTGTGTTGGCGCCCGCATCACTACTTATTTATGCTTCCGCTCAAACTTAAAACTAATGCTCTGCTAAATATTGGTAATTGATATAAAATCTAAAATGAACGATTTTGGAAAACGTATTATCAAATCATGTAGAGTCGTTCGACGTACTAGTGTTTCAGATTCTGGTTTGTTCACACGCCTCGCGGTAAAACTCCGCAAGTGGAAATTGAGGGTGTGACACAACCCATCATTCATAGAACCAAAAATTATATCATCTACGTAAATTTGAACAAGAATGATGTCCTTGTCAACACGTTTGATGAACAAAGTCTGATCAATGGTTCCCCGGGTATATCCGTGAGCAAGCAGATGCTCTGTTAGGGTTGCGTACCACGCACGAGGTGCTTGATGCAACCCATACAAAGCTTTATCCAACTTGTATGCATAGTCTGGCTTGTCAGGATCAATGAAGCCTGGTGGTTGCGCCATGTATATCTCCTCTTTCACAGTGCCGTAAAAAAACGCAGTCTTGACATCCATTTGATAGACTGTGAAGTCCATGTATGATGCATATGCCAAGAAAATGCGAATGGCTTCCAATCTAGCCACAGGTGCATAAACTTCATCGTAATCCAACCCCCCGATCTGGCGAAAGCCCTGAACAACCAATCGAGCTTTGTTCCTCACAATCACACCAGTATCATCCTGTTTGTTGCGAAATACCCAACGAGTTCCAAGAGCACGTTTTCCCTGAGGAAGCTTCACCAATTGCCATACCCCAAGTTTCTCAAACTGATTGAGTTCTTCATGCATAGCGTCAACCCAGCCTTTTTCCTGCAAGGCGACATCAATGCTTTTAGGTTCAATTTGTGAGATAAAACAAGAGTAAAGACATGTATTGATATATCCTGATTGACTGCGGGTCTGAACTCCAGCAGTAACAGGACCAATAACATTTTAAATTGGATGATTGCGCTGTAGACGTTGTGGTATAGGCGTAGCAGGAACATGGACATCTGATTGCAAGTTTGTAAAGTTCCGCGATGCGACTCTAGATGGCTCCCCCTCATTAGTTGCACCAGTGGGAATGTTGACTGATGACTCAACAGAACAGCCTGGGGGTGTAGGCTCAGGAAATAGAGATGATCCTAAGACATCAGGAGTTGTAGCTCCTTCATTTTCCACAGGAGTTTCCGTGTTTGGAGCCTCAACTTCAAGGGAACCTGTCTAAGGAATCTGTTCAGAAACAGTTTCCTGATTCTACGATGCTGATGGAGGTGTAGACACAGCTTCATTGAATCCAGGTGGATCCACACTCAGCTGGTTGAAAGATTCTTGCAGCTGTTTAGCATCTTCATCATCCTCAAGTAAGATAAGCATCGGTGAGGGTTCAAAATTTGTGCCTGTACATGCATTCATATAAGAAGAGACATCAACAGATTTAAATAAAGAGGAATAATCATAGAGCCAGTCGGGACCAATTCGTGCGTCCTTGGGATTCTCCTCCAGCCAACCCACATTGTAGGTTTCAACTACCATTTTCTTGATTTTGTTGTAGACACGATAAGAAGTGTTCTTAGAATAGCCGACGAAGATGCATGGATCTCCGCGTGATTAAAAATTTCCCTTAGCATCCAAGAGTAGGAGAACACAGGGGCATCCGAGTTTGCAGAAATGCTTGAGCAAAGGTTTGTGCCCTTCAACCACTTCATACGGCGTTTTGATGTGCCTTTTGTTAATCAGGGCATGATTCTGAATGTAGCAAGCGGTATTGACTGCTCTCTGCCTAGAAAATAAGAGGCAGTTCCGATTCGACCAGCATAGTACGTGCTGCCTCAATGAGTGTGCGGTTTCTGCGTTCCACAACCGCATTCTGTTGAGGAGTTCTGGCTGCACTGAACTATCGATCAATTCCCTTTGAGGAGCAAAAAGAATTCAAAATGGCGTTCTTGAACTCTGTTCCGTTATCACATTGAATAGCCTTCACTGTGGTGTCTGCCTGGTTTTCCATTAGGGTGATAAACTGTTTGACTAACTCAGCTGTTTCACTCTTTTGTGCCAGAAAGAATACCCAAGTGAAACGGGAGTAGTCATCAATGATAACCAGACAGTATGCCTTCCTGCCAATACTCAGAATATCGGCCGGACCAAAAAGATCCATATGAAGCAATTCCAAGACTTTGACATGGAGGGTGCGAGTTTCGACTTGTGTGGCTTTCAATGTTGTTTCCCACTAGCACATGATTCACACTTTCAATCTGCATAAAATCTCGAACAGATAGATCTCTGACTAAACCACCTTTTGCAAGTCTGTTGAGATTCCTCATGTTGATGTGTCCTAGTCGGCTGTGCCACAACATTGCATCATGCTCAGCGGTTGATGAGAACAAATAGGTAAGCTTGTCGGTGGGGGTTTTATTCATGTCGATGACGTAAGCGTTTCCTTTGCGTTTAGCTTTGAGAAGAATCCATTCATCAGGAATAATAAGGCATGGTTTCAACACATAACAACCTTTCTTTGTAAAGAGCACATCTAAATGATTATCACAGAGTTGAGACATAGTCAAGAGACTGTGCTTCAACTCTGGGACATAGTTCACGTTCTTGAAGCTAAGAGCTCCATTGCAAACCGTTCCTCTCATCGTTATCTTTCCCTTTTCACCACCTGCAAAGGAGACAAACCCACCATCGAAAAACTGAATGTCATTCAACTGCGAAATGTCTCTTGTCATGTGCCTTGAACAGCCACTGTCGACATACCAAAGTCTGACGAGAGTCCTCCAAAGCTGGACCTGCACATTTCAACAGGTTTAGTTAGAAGCTTCAACCCAGGCCATTGACGATCTGGGTGTTCTATTTGCATGAACATAAGTGACCTCACGAAAAATTACATTAGTTAAGGATGAGATCGGTGATGCTTTTGATTTGTCCAATTTTGGGATAGAAGACTAGGCCTTGGTCAAGATCTTAGGCCTCCAGGCTAGCGAGTCAGACTTCTGCACAATTTTCGGAGTGCTAGAAGGATTCAGAGAACCTAAAGGTCTTAGAGATTTTTGGTTTTGTCTCTTGGCCATGTTCCAGTCTTGATCAGAGGGCTTAGCTGGAGCAAATCGAGCCTGATGTAGGCGATTAGGCATAGCTCTCTGATTTTTCGAAGATATGGCGTTGAAAGGCATAAATGCATTTTGACAGTTTCGTGAAATATGTCTGGGAAAACCGCAGTTGAAACAGATTTGCCTCTTCTGGAAGAAGACAGTCCGTTCAGATTGGGAAATTCTAGGCAGTTTGTTTGTCAGTTTCTTGCTTGTTGGTATTGACGGCTGGCGCAAGGTCTTAGTCTTGGATGTAATCTGCTCACAACCATCAACACACTTGTAAGTTTTATGATTTAAATTAGATAGTTTGGAGTTGGTAGACTTAGGCAAAATTTTAACTGATTCATGTTCAGCTGGTGGCTTAACAGATTCAGTTTGGGGCTGCTGAGTCAATTTCTGAAGAACTGAATCAGTAGCAGCCTTTTCAGTAGGCTGAGGTGCCTGTTTGGTTTTCTTCTTTTTGGATCTACGTGTTCTCCGTTTTTTATCAGATTTCAAATCATTTTGCTTGGCGGATTCTTTAGAGGAAACAGGTGATTCAGCAAGGTCATCCTTTTCTGAACTGTCAGAAGATGAGCTTTGATCGTTAGTAGCAAAAGAAATATCTATATTTTGAAAAGTTTGAGATTCCGATTCAGATTCAATTTCAAAAGTTTTATCGGAATCAGCAGGGGAGATTGCCATTTTCTGTCATTTCAGAATTAGTCAACGATAGTTCGAAGAATCTGATTCGCCCGATTCTTCTGGTACTTTGCCAGCGTCACTCATCACAGAGCTGGTTGGTTGGTTGATTTCCTCATCGTCAATCCTAGGAATAGCATCAACAGGCGGTGCTTCGTCAGAAGAACCTTCAGTCTCTTCAGTGGGAACTGAGGAAACCGATTCATCTGTCGATGCTGTACCTGTAGCAAATGTTATGTTTCCATCACAAAAGATATCACATGCGTTATCAGAATTCATAACATCAGCATCAGATGAAAAACCAGAATTAAAAATGTCTAAGTTATCAACACAACCAACATTGTCCGAGAATTTAAATTGTTCAGCAAGAAAAATATTCAAAATGTCAAAAGCAGGTTTATAAAAATCATACTCAGCAGCTGAATCGTCCGAATTTGAGTTCAAACATTCTTCTTTATCACAATCTGTAATATCCTCAACAAATATTTCTTCTGCACATGAAGTAGAAGCGTTAGTAGTGTTCACTGTGTCAGTTTCAGGAGGATTTTCTTGCTTTGATTCTTTAAGTGGTGTCTCTGCCTCTTCTTTAGACGTCATTTTCTCCAAACCATCTGAACTACAAGCGGGGGTGTCAGCAGAATCTTGCAAAAATGGTGTGGAAGAGAAAAACCAGCATCCTTCTTGAGTTCAGTTGGCTTAGAAAACTTTGGGTAGTAGTGCTTCCACGGTTTTGAAAAGTAATCTGAGGGTTTTCCATACATCATATTTTCTTCATTTTCTAGTTTTGCCTCATAATTAGGCATTCGTGTGTAGTTATGATTATATGGTGGAGGAGCCCTATTATACACAATGCCTTTTGTTTTGTTTTTCTGACTTTCAAGCTGCAGATCACACAAGTCCTTGACCAGCTTGCTGGAAGTTTCAATTTTTTTAATATTTAATTCGTTTTCTTGAAACTTTCCTGTCAAGGAATTTAACTTGGCTAAAGCTGCTTGAAGTTCTACGTCCTTTTCAGCTAATTTTAGCTTATAGTCGTATACCCAACATTGCTGTTGGTTCAAGTCAAGCTTTAGCTGAGCTATGTCTTGTTTCTGTGCTTCGACCTTTTCCATAAGAAGGTTGTTCTTATGTTTAAGGGCGATGTTCTGCGATGCAACTTGTTGATATTCAGCGTCGAATTATGGGCGCGCATTTGTGATAATTTAAAACGACAACTATCTGAACAGAGAATGCGATTTACAGTTTCTGAGAGATCAGGTGCCACAGCTGTCTGCGCCATCATGCAATGATTGCTGTTCTTGGAAAGGTTCAGAATCTCCATCTGAGCTACAGCATCTGCCCAGTTGAACCTTTAGTGCTGCTATGCCACCAAGGCTGTTGATTTCTTACTAGAGCTGCTCGAGGGACTTGAAAAAGACTTTGAAAGAGAGACGGGCACATGCTGTCTGTCATTGTTCTGAATATCTGCCACTCTGGATAAGACATATCCAGATGGCGTCTTTTTGCATTCCCGAGCGAAGTGCCCTGGCTCATGACATCTATAACACCTGAGCTTATCTTTCGTTAGCCCAGTTTTCAGATTCAAGAATGGTTGCCTCCCATACTTCTTCAGAAATTTGTTAACACAGAAAGTAACCATCGTAAGATTCCAGGACATGTCAATCTCGTCTAAATCCTCCTCCATGATCTGATCTACTTTAGTTGGGAGAATAGATGAAGGGGTCAAATCACCTGCTAAGAAAGCGTTTAAACTGTTAATCATTGAAGCAGTATGGCCAATTTCTCCTCATTCTATTTTGTGAGAAAAGAAGAATTTGACACAGCTGGAGCAGGAGCTGGTGCGGGAACAGTAGATTGAGGAATGCCGCCTTGTTGAGCTGTTGCAGGATTGGAAGGACTATAGACCATGTTAGGATATTGGGCATGATATTGTGTCTGAACCTGTGCTGCAGAGATCATCATAGGAGTCTGAGATTGAAGACCATAAACATACTGAGTCTTCTATGCAGAGGTAAGAGGACTATACACCAAGTTAGAGCTACCTGGTGTGTGTGAGATTCCTTGCAGAGGGCTGTAAACAAGATTCTGAGACATTAATGCCGCATTCTGCACTATAATACCAGCTGCCATCAGACTGCTTTGATGATTAATGTCCCTTTGTTTATTTTCTATCTCACATGACTTGATAGTTGCAATCATTTCCGTGAGGGTGACATCGTTTAGATTTTTTGTTTTTTTAATAATGCCCACATCAGCATCTCAGCTCTTGGGCAAAGAGTTCAACAGCTGTCTATTCATAGTTCGTAAGAGAGATTTCAGCTGAAATCAACTGAGAGACAAGCTTCATGTATCTTTGAATTTGATTCTCAATGGTTTCTCCATATATGTGGTTAAATGAGCTGAACTGTTGATTTAGCTGATTAACCTGACTTGCTTTCATATCAGTGTTTCCCTCATAGAGATTCTGTAGTTCGCTCCACACCTCCTTTGCTGTCTTGTAATTTCTGATAGCTATGGAAATGTCGGGTCCGAGTGCCATTGTTAGAACAGTCGAGACTTTCTCATCTTCTTCGATTATCTTCACGTCTTTCGGAGTCCACAAATGACTAGGTTTAGGGATCTTTGTGTCCGGATCTTCAGCAGTGCTTTAAACTATGGTTCGAGGACCATTCATGATACATCTCCAAACACCCGGCTCTTTAGCCTTGCAGTATTGCTCAAACCTGAACTTCCATTCATAATATTCATCACCATATAGCAGACGGGGCACCTTTGTAGAAGTGCCAATGACTTGGTCTAGCTCTTGATGAAGAGCCGGCGTCTGCGACTGCAAAGCTGCAAGGGTGGCATTTGTCAGATCCTGAGCTGTCATTTAACTGTTCATTTTTTTTAAATTTTACCAAGTAAAACTAAAGTTAATTTTAAATTTTTATTATGAACAGTCCTTAATGAGTCCGAGATAGTATCCGAAACAGTAATCCGGAATGCTATCAGAGACAAAGCAACAGTAACTCGGATGAATCCGATTTCTTGATTCGAGATGAAAAGTCAATCCGGAATGGAGATGAAATCCGAAACAGAGAATGATCCGAATTGCAAGAGATTCGAGATGAATGCCAATCCGAGATGAGAGGTGATCCGAAATAGGAAAACAGATCCGGAATGGAGGCCTGATCCGGAATGAGAGTCTGATCTGAAATAAGAACCCTTATCTGAAATCAACAGTATTCTGAAGTTCCTGCAACAGATAAAAACAAGTTAATTTAAACAGTGATCCTTATCCGGAATGTGGGTAATCCGGATAAGGTTGTTGAGAAGGCCGATGAACAGTTGTCCGGAATCAATCCGAGATGGATGATCTTCTTCGTGTTCTTCGGGAACTTCAACGATTACGAAACCGAATTGCTTGAATCTCCTTCGGTTTTCTCGGAACACTGGCAGCCTGAGATGAGAAAGCAGCAGAAATCTTCAGTAGATTTTCAACAGTGATATTCCGAGATGACTAATAGGAACAGTTCTTCGAGATCTGAACAGTTCTTCTTCAGTCTGTGACACCGAGAGCCTGTATCGAACAGAAGGCTTTGATACCAAATGTAAGTCCCTGATTCGGATCTGTACACGGTATCACAGCAACTAATCGATTGCAGAAATAAAGATTAGATGAACAAAACATGAACAATCTCTAATTAATCAATTGCATACACCAAATGGTGTCTGATACAAGATATCTGAATAACAAACTGACAAGCAACCTAAACTCTAACCCCAATACTTGTATTTATACTAATCTCAAAACCCACTAATTACAACCCTAGGCCCATAAGGCTCTAGGAAGCCCATTCCTTCACCCTTAGCCCAAAATGCAACACTAATGTGTAAACCTTTTAGCTAGGGGCCCAACACACTAGTAGACCAACATGTAAGGTATATTAATCTCAAAGAAACTAAGAACCGAATCGACCATACTTGCATATCCCTAGCTAGACACAAGCCCAACTCTTTATTAACTCATATTATCATTATTTGAAACCGAATAAAACTCGACTTTTCTATCATTTTCCGTTTTTATTTTGAAAACTTCTTTTTCAAAAGACATTTTCTGATTTTTTATTTATTTTTAATAAAAATCCACTCTATGACTCAACTATCCCATCCCCACACTTAAAATTTGCATTATCCCAAATGCAAGGATGAGAATACTCAACTACACTAAATAATAAAAAACTGAAAACTAAATAAATAAAAATATACAAAATATACAAGTGAAATGACTTAGCTGATATGCGAGACTGTCAATGTGCCAGTCAATTCCACATATGCCCTCCAATCTAATCACGCTCAACAAACAATTCCTAACTCTCACACGCGAATGAAAGCGGCAAAATAAACACCAAACCTATCAACTAAACACAAATAACTTCCAAACATAACATGATAAATAAATAATTGTCCAACAAAAATCAACCACAACCATCATCTAAACCCTCCCAACCAACCCAAATTCAAGTGTTCAAAGTACACATACAAACCATGAGAGGATGAAAACAACATAAAAACAAGATTTAGAAATCATAGAAAACACCGTTGCCTCTGAAAGCTAATCATCCTCCTCCTCCTCTTCCGACTGCTCAAAAACTTGGTATAGCTGCACATCCTCCATACCACTTGATCCCGGCAGCCCCTGATGCTAAAAATATGACGAAACTTCCATGTGCAAGTTTTCCATCATGTACCACATCCTATCCTCCAACCTTCGCTGACCCTATTCATGCATCCTTCTACTTTCCATCATAATCTATCTGATCCCACCAAACTGCTCATCAACATATCCCCTCAAATCCCCAAATCTTGTCTCCATCCTGTCATATAACGAATCCAAAGTGAGTGGATCTGGACGGGGTTGTCGCAGAGGATATTGCCTGCCCGGTAGTTCCTGACGGACTACTGGTCTCTGATAGCACGGAGGGACAGCTGATTGCATAGATGAGGCAGCCTCAGAACTAGGTGGAGGCTGAACCTATGGACCATGCCGAATAGGCTCCCAAGAAATCAGCTCATGAGATGACAACCAGCAGCTTGTAGATCCCACACACTCATAAAACAAAGAGACGGCCCTTCTCCCATCTTATCCCACGGGTACCTATCAAATACCCCCAGGCTCTCAGCCAACCAAATAATCAATGGCCCACAATAAACACAAGCCCCTGGACCACCTCTCCATAGCCTCCTCATTGACCATGCAAAAATACTAGCCAAATTTGCGGGCCTTTGCTCCACCATGCACATTAAACAAAACAAACTGACTTGATTGACCTTATTGTCACCATGCCCCCTGCCTACTAACGTAGCTTCCAGAATCTTGTGAATAAACCGATAAACTGGATCAATAATATCACTGGCCACCATGTTGTTCGATTAAGGCGCAGACGAAATTGTACCCCAGAATCTGGCCAGCTCATCTGTCTGAACACTATGCGGGTGTCTCCTTTTAAATACTCCCCTCAAGCTCTCAGCAAACTCCTATGACTGAACCTCCTCCACCATATAAAATTGTGCAGCAATGGCAAATTAAGGAATGGTCATCTCATAGACATGCCTACCCAGAGCAAAGGACACAGCATCGCTCTCGCTATAATTTCCCTACTTGTACTCAAAAGTAGAATGAAACTCAAGAGTAATATCTTTGTATTGCCTCGTATAGCAGTCCAGCACCCTTCTAAACTTATCGTCCAGCAGCTGCTCAACTCTGCCCCTTGAACCCAGATGGTCCAACATTTCCCAATCTATCATTCTATAAGGTAACAGGTCTACCATGATTCAATTGGCCAACCTCTCATTCTCATGCGAGTCTAGCTCAAACTACAGCATAGGACTGTCTCTTAATCTCGTGCTTTGACCATGGGGAACACCGCCCCTCTATATCTAACACTTTTCCTCTGCCCAAAGTTTGGTGGCAAAGGCTGAGTATCTGCTAGGTCTCCCTGTGGTCGAGCTGCGGGACCTCTCTTCTTCTTTCCTAGTCTACTTGAACTACCTTCACCTGACATCTCAGAGTTGATCTACATAGAAAAGCTAATAAAATGAAGTATAGCTTGCAAGACCCTTAAAAAGCTTGTTTTAACGATGAAAGGTGGAAACTTTATGTGGGAAATCAACTAGGAATGATGTGGTGAAGTGGTGGTGGAAGATTAGAGTGAATGGCGGTGGTTGTGGGCGGTTTATGGTGCTTGAAAGAGTGGTAGCCGTATGGTAGAAGTGAAGAAGATTAGGTTATGAGTGAAGAATTTGGAGAATAAAAGATGCAGATTTGACGTTAGGGTCTCTCGCGGACCGATAGAGATTTAAGGTAGTCCCTCGCGGGCCACCACCGTGTAATAAAGTTTCCGGGATTAAGATGTCTCACGGGCCGCGACCGTGTAAGACTTTGACTCTCGCGGCCCGCCAGAAGGTCTGTTTTACAGAAAGTTTCGTGGTTTTTGTTAGTTCATGCTTGCGACTCTAATTCTTCGTCAGTCGTGGCTCCATGTCGGTGATGTATTCATGCGAAAGACTAAATGACACAAAAAAACAAAAACACAAACTACGAAAAACAATCATTAGCACTATAAAAACATAAAACTTATTCCATTACTAAACAATACAAACTCTACATTTGAGTTTTCACTCAATGCCCTATACAGTGGTGCGAGGTGGAACTTTGAGAGGCCATCTTGGTGGGGTCTATCGACCCTCCTAGGTAATGCTTCAACCTATGGCGATTTACCTTCCAAGTGCCTCCATCGGCTCCATCTTTCCGCTCAACCGTCCCATACGGAAATACTTCGTTAACCACGTAAGGACCCGTCCACTTGGATTTGAGCTTTCTGGCGAATAATTTCAATCTTGAATTATATAAAAGCACCTTATCGCCGGCTTTAAAATCTTTCAACCCCTTCAACTTCCTATCATGCAATGCCTTTGTTTTCTCCTTAATACTCCATGATCATTCATAGGTTGCATCTCTAAGCGCTTCCAACTCATGAATTTGGAAATAACGTTTCTTAGCCGCTTCAGTAAGGTCTAGATTGACGGTCTTAAGGGCCCATAGTGCTCGTGCTCGAGTTCTACCAGAAGATGGCAAGCTTTGCCATAGACAATCATGAATGGAGTGGTACCTAAAGGTGTCTTATAAGCGGTTCTAAATGCCCATAATGCATCATCGAACTTGTCTGACCAATCCTTTCTACTTTTGCCTACCGTCTTCTCTAAGATTCTCTTCACCCCTCGATTTGTATTCTCAACTTGACCACTCGTTTGAGGATAATAAGCGGTGGAAAAATGATGAGTGACACCGTAACGTGCTAATGCCTTCTCCATTACAACATTACAAACATGGGTGCCATGGTCACATATGATGGCTCGAGGTGTACCGAAACGAGTGAATAACCTTTTAAGAAATCTCACCACCGCTCGGGCGTCATTTGTAGGTAAAGCTTGAGCTTCCACCCACTTAGAGACATAGTCGATTGCCATGAGGATGTACTGATTCCCGCTAGAGACCGGAAACGGTTCCATGAAGTTGATTCCCCAACATCAAATATTTCAAGAATTTGGATCTGGTTTTAGGGCATCTCATCCTTAGATGAGATATTTCTGGTACGTTGGCAATGATCGCATTTCCTAACGAATTCTAACTCATCCTTAACTACTGAGGGCCAATGGAAACCGCAATCAAAAACTTTTTGGGTGGTGAAGTGTGGGCTGTGGTGACCTCCCGTCAACCCCTCATGAACATGCCTAAGGAGTTCTATCCCCTCTTCTCGACTCACACACCTTTGAAGAATCCTATCTCCTCCTACCCTAAACAAAAATGGGTCATCCCATATATATCTCCTAACGTCCCTAAAGAATTTCTTCTTCTGTTGCGTGGTCATACCCTTAAGAACTACTCCATTTGCATGGTAGTTTGCCAAATCTGAAAACATGGCATACCTTCCTTTTCTGCCGCCACAAACTCCACCGATTCATGAGGGAATCTATCACCTATTTCCTCCTCACAAATCTCTTCTCTATTCATATCTTCTAGTCATGATAGATGATCGGCGGCTACATTCTCTACTCCCTTCTTATCCTTAGTTTCTATATCAAATTCTGAGAGTAGAAGAATCCACCTAATAAGATGAGGCTTAGCGTCCTTCTTCTGGAAGAGATAACGCAAGGCCACGTGATTAAGGAAGACTATGGTCTTGGAAAGCACGAGGTATGAACGGAACTTATCGAATGCAAAAACTACGGCTAGGAGTTCCTTCTTGGTAGTAGTATAATTCTCTTGGGCGTCATTAAGGGTTTTGCTCGCGTAATAAATAGGGTGGAAGTGTTTATCTCGTCTTTGGCCCAAAACTGCACAAACTGCATAATTGCTCGCATCACTCATGAGCTCAAAATGTAAGCTCCAGTCGGGTGATACGAGAATGGGGGCACTAACGAGTTTCTCTTTTTAAGATAGCAAAGCCCTTAAGGCATTCCTCGTCGAAGACGAAAGGCACATCCTTCTCAAGGAGATGGGTCATGGGTCGTGTGATTTTGGAGAAATCCTTAATAAATCGCTGATAAAAGCCCGCATGATCAAGGAAACTGCAGATGGATTTCACACTTGTCGGCGGAGGAAGTCTACTAATGGTATTTATTTTTGCTCTATCTACCTCTATGTCGGCTCTAGATATCTTATGGCCCAACACAATCCCCCCTGTCATCATGAAGTGACACTTCTCCCAGCTTAACATTAACTTCGTCTCCACATCTCTTCATCATAGCTTCAAGATTATCAAGACATTGATCGAAGGAATTTCCATAAACTAAAAAGTCATCCATAAAATCTCCATCAAATTCTCGATCATATCTTGAAAGATGGCGACCATGCACCTCTGAAATGTCGCTGGGGCATTACATAATCTAAAAGGCATGAGGTAGTATGCATATGTGCCGTAAGGACATGTAAAGGTTGTCTTCTCTTGATCCTCTGGGGCGATAGAAATCTAGAAGTAACCTAAAAACCCGTCGAGGAAACAATAGAATTGCTGCCCCACGAGACGCTCTAGCATCTGATCGATAAACGAAAGTGGGAAGTGATCTTTTCGGGTGGTGTCGTTTAATTTTTGGTAATCGATGCACACACACCAACCAGTGACCTTACGCGATGGGATGAGTTCATTTCTCTCATTCATGAAAAATGTCATTCCCCCTTTCTTGGGAACAACTTGAGTTGGACTCACCCAGGAAGAATCGAATATAGGATAGATCAACCCGGCTTCCATCAACTTTAGAACCTCTTTCTTGACTACTTCCTGCATATTCGGATTGGGGCGTCGTTGAGGTTGTTCCACCGGTTTGTAGACATCATCCATGAGGATCCGATGAGTACAGAAAGTTGGGCTTATTCCCTTGATGTCGGATAGTTTCCACGCGATGGCTTCCTTATTCTCTTTCAGAACAACTATCAACTTCACCTTCTCCTCCATCATCAATTTCAAAGAAATTATGACGAGTAAGCTCGAACTCTCTCCTAGGAAAGCATATTCTAGGTGTGAGGGAAGGACCTTAAGCTCTAAAGGGGCCGGAGTATCTAGGGGTTTCCTCTCATTCACCTCATGAATCTCACAAAAATCTAACGTTTCGGGGACCCAAAGTGGGTCATCCTCTATGTCCTCTTCTTCAACCTCCTCGTCTACTACCCCCTCATTCACTAAATCGGCTCCACTAATATATTCGAGACAATGATTTACGCACGAAATGAATGAATTGATAAAATAGATGGAATGACATGGGCCACTATCTTTATCTCCACCGCTAGGGTGTTGCATGGACCTAGCGATTTCAAAAGTGACATTCTCATCCCCAACGTGGAGTGTAATCTTACCATCATGGACATCGATAATTTCCTTCGCGGTACGGAGGAATGGACGACCTAGGATGATGGGCACTCTCTCGTCGGCCTCCATATCTAGGATAACAAAATCAACGGGGAAAACAAATTTATCGACCTTAACTAGTAAGTTTTCTATGATTCCCTGAGGATACTTAACTAACCGATCGGCTAAAGATAGTGACATCCGGGTCAGAGTAAGATCCCCTAGACCTATTTTCTCATAGAGAGAGAATGGCATCAAATTGGTGCTAGCACCTAGGTCGGCTAATGCGTGAGCGGGAGTGAAGGAACCACCAAAGAAACACAGAATGGTAAAGATACCTGGATCGGTGAGTTTTTCTGGTAACTTATTCAGAACTATGGCGGAACATCCTTTGGTCAAAGGAATATTGAGAGCTCCCCCAGCCTGTCTTTGCATTTAAGAAGGTCTTTCAGAAACTTTGCGTGGCATATGCTGGAGGGCATCAATGAATGGAAGATTGATTTTAAGTTGTGTGAACACATCAAGAAAGTTCCCATATTCCTTAGCATATTTTTGTTACTTAAGGCGGGCGGGGTAGGGCAAGCGTGAATGACTACGTATGGTGACGGCCTAACCTCCATCGGTTTCTTTTCAGCTCTACTCTCAACTTGAGGCTCACGGTTTAGTTCAGTACTTTATGGGTGTAGCCTATTTTGCAACCTAGGTGGAGCCTCCATCTCTATCTTTTATCTACTTTTCCTCCTTATCTTGTATCTCTACTATATCTCTAACCACTTCTCCTAAACTCTTACCGCTACAGTGGTTATCCCTTTTGCATGTTGGTTCACCGGGTTAGTTTGAGGGTGTTACCCGAGAACTGACCATGTGGTTGTTCTTGCACTTGCTTAGCGATACTACCTACAGACCTTTGAAGATCTAGGAGTGCGGATTGCTGATTCTTTAAAATAAGATCATGCTCCGCTAACGTTTTATGAGTAGCCTGTTCCTTAACCACTAACTAAGAAAGAAGTTCCTCAATCCTATCCCAACTACCTCCCGAACTTCCACTCCAGTTTTGACCCTCTTGGTTTGAACCCCCACCACTAAAATGTCCTTATTGACCTGAACCTCCACTAGAGTAATGACCCTGCCCCCTGTTTTGAGATTGACCTGATTGGAAACAAGGGGAATTACCGGAAGAACGTAAATTATTATTAATATTCCAGTTAAGTTATAATTAGGATTATTATTATTATTATTATTATTATTATTATTATATTATTATTATTATTATTATTATTATTAATATAGGGGTTCTTTTGGCCTCGATTCTGACCTGTGATGAACTCAACTTGCTCGACAGTGAGCGTAGGACATTCTAAGTATCATGACTTCCTCTACATACCTCACATCTATCTACCTTCTTTTTCAACTCTTGTTTTTCCTTAGTTACATCTCGCTTGAAACTATCTAGTGTAGCAGTTGTCGTTGTTTCCAAGCTAATTTGGTGTACTCCCCGACTGACCCGGGTGGTACGAGAAACAGGGATCGAATTCCTGCCGGTAGCGCTGTAATCTATATCAGAATGCGTGAAGCTCCCGAAGAGGTCATTACATTCAACAACCGTCTTCTTGCCCATAAGTTGCCCTCCAGCAGAAGTGTCAAATCGGGCTCGGGTTTCAGGGGTGAGACCGTTGTAGAATTTCTCTACAAGTGCCAATCAGACAAACTGTGTTGAGAACAACGAGCACTAAGGTTTGGAAATGCTCCCATGCCAAATGGTAGGGTTTATTAGGTTCCATCCGAAACGAATGGATCTGATCACGAACACGAGATGCTTTAGCGGGTGGAAAATATTTCTTAAGGAAAGCATCTCGAAGGGCGGCCCTAGTAGTAAAGGTGCCAGCTGATTGTGAGTCAAGCCAGACGGCGGCCCGGCCTCCTAGGGAGAAAGGGAATACTTGAAGGAAATGAGCATCATTTCCCGCACCCTCCATGTTAAAGGTGTGACAGAGGCGGTAAGGCGTTAATGTGAGCGGGCGCATCCTCGTCATCACGACCGTGAAATTGGCACGAGTTAGTTATAACAGTCATGTTGTAAGACGGGATTTGCCAGGCTTTGTCATGGTTCATTGGGGAAGAGTGATGGGCGAGTTTGCACTGGTGAAACTGGTGGTTGCTTGCTGGTAAACTGTTTGGTTGTTAACCATGTGGAAAACAGGTGGTGGGCTTGTGTTTCGGTGAATTATGCGGGGAGGTGGTGAACTATGCGGTGAGGACTTCGGTGTGAAGTCAAAGTTCGGTGGTATAAATGGACGGGAAGAATCGGGAAAACCTGAAGATGAGGATGAAGAAGTACTAACCTTTTGAGCAGAAGAAAGAGACGTGTCCGTTGGCAGCTTCGGCGGAGGTCCTTACGAATGCGAATGGGGCATCCATTAAAAACCGGAAACGAGACAAGTAAGAAAACTCAGAAAAGATACTTAAGAGAAAATATATAAAACTGAAAAAAATAAATTAACTAAATTATTTAGACTCTTACGACGCAAACAAAATTTAAAAAACACGTATGATGTCAATTAAGTCTAAACAAAGTAATCAATGCAATCGCCAAAGAGAGTCCATGGCAACAGCGTAAAAAACCTGATGTACTAAAAGTAGTTTAATAAAATAAATGAAATTAACCTAAATCTAGACTCGAAGTAATACTCTAGACTCCTAAACTCGACTAATCTACTAACCGGCAAGTGGACCAATCAATTGTAGAGAAGCTTCAGTAAGTGCGGATATTGAACTCACAAGACTCTCTAATTACGTTAACGACCCAATTTAAACTTTATTGACACAAATTAAAATATTTTATATTTGGGGGGGGGGGTTTACTAAAAATCCTAAAATTATAATAAACCTAAAATTAACTTAACTAAGACGACTTGAAACGAAATTTCGAAGCGAAGACTTAATTCAATGATAATGGAACGGCTGCCTAGGTTAGAATCCTTATTAATTTCGAATGGTTTTTAATTGAATAATAATGTGATAGGTAACCGGGATCTTGAGATACTAAATCCTAAGAAATATTGAATAGAACCCCCGACCCTTCTCGGGAAGCCACCTATGATATTCTAAAGATAATTATGTTCACCGGTTTATAAGATTTCCTTTCGGTTATCTAATATTTAATAAAGTGCCTAAATAACCAACTACCTCTCAATAGAAAGCTTAGACTAACTAAGGTTCTTGATTTGGGTTAACTAACATAAATATGGCGAGTAAACTAAAACCGGGTTTCTTTCAAAACCTAATCCTAGCAATTCACCTATTTAAATCAGTTAATAAACTATTATTTCTCAATAATTAAGTTTAGTATAATATTAAGATTTAATTATATTTTTTACTTAATTGCTCCTAGGGTTTATTGGCCAATTTACCGAAAGATTACCCGAACTCGTTAAGACTCGACAATCAACATAAACCTATTACTCGAAAGACATTCAACTAGATCTATGTGAAACAATTAAACAATCAACAATTAATTCAAAACATGCAAATACACCAAATCAATTTACCAAAGTTTACTACTTTCTCAAAAAACCCATAAACGCATCATAGATTCAATAAAAATCCAAACTTTAATAATAAATCATCAAAACCTAGGTAGTAACAGAAAATCTAGCCAAGAATCATTATCTTAAACAGAATTAAACAAAGTTTAAAACTGAATTCATCAAAACAAGAATGATAAAGATAAAGAATGGAAAAATAAAACAAAACCCGGATTTTCCATGATCTCTAGGCTTCCCTCTTCAACTTCAATGATTCCCGAGCAATCTCTACTTCAAAAACGAGCACAAGATCACAAGAAATCGCCTCTTAGCATAAAAAATCGTCTAAGTCTTGTTATTAGAGTAAAACTCTAATATATAAACACAAGCTGACCAGTTTACGATACTTTCTGATAAAATCATCCTCTCGCTGGCCGCGAGAGGCATGTAGTACCCGGTCGCGGGCCGCGACCGATGTTGAATCTGTCCAGAGAACTTTCTTCCTTACGCTACCCGCGAGATGATCATCCTGGTGCGATCGCGGGCCGCTAGTGGTCTATTTTCCCATTTTTCTGATTCGTTTCTTCTCTCAACTTCCAATTACAATCCCGCACGGATTCTTCAACATTTTTACTCGTTTTCTTCTCTTTTCAGCTATTTTCACAAACCAAGACCTGCGAAACATAATTGGATTAAATGTAGATAAATTCTTATAAAATTGAAACGAACTTAACGAAACTTATACGAACTATATACGATAAATAGATGTATTATTCAATACATCAGCTTGCAATACATATTCAATCAAAAGGAACTAAATATGCGCCAACGGTGTTGGGTGGAACTGTTGAATGATTATGACTGTGAAATCAAGTATCACCCGGGCAACGCAAATGTAGTGGCAGATGCCTTGATCCGGAAGGAGCGAGTCAAAACTTTACGAGTACGAGCTTTAGAGATGATGATTCAGACGAACTTTACGACTCGAGTGCATGATGCACAACAAGAAGCTCTAAAACCGGAAAATATTTAAGCAGAATCATTACAGGGAATGGAGAAATAAATGGAACCAAAACAAAGATGGAACTTTATATTTCGTGGGAAGGATCTGGATTCCCTATTTTAGCTATCTGCGAGGCTTGGTGTTGGACGAAGCACACAAGTCAAAATACTCAATACACCCAGGATCTAATAAATTGTATCAAGATTTAAAGGTAGTATTAATGGTGGCCTAATCTCAAGGGAGATATGGCGACCTATGTTGGGAAATGCCTAACTTGTGCAAAGGTCAAGGCCGAATACCAAAAACCATCTTGTCTATTACAACAACCTGAGATCCCTATTTGGAAGTGGGAACAAATCTCAATGGATTTTATTACAAAACTACCGCGGACCTCTCGAGGTCACGACATGATCTGGGTTTTCATTGATCGGTTAACCATGTCAGTTCACTTCTTACCAATCCATGAGAAAGCAGTACCAAGAAGTTAGCTGAACTGTATCTTAAGGAAATCGTAGCACGCCATGGAGTGCCAGTCTCGATAATCTCAGATAGAGATGGTCGTTTTGTGTCACGGATTTGGCAATCATTTCAAGCTTCATTTGGTTCTCGCTTAGATTTAAGCACGACTTTTCATCCACAAACCGATGGCCAAAGCGAGCGAACCATCCAAACGTTGGAAGACATGCTTCGTGCCTGTGTGATGGAATTGGGCGGAAACTGGGATACTCATTTACCATTGGTAGAGTTTTCTACAATAAAAGTTATCACACAAGTATCAAGGTCGTGGCGTTCGAAGCACTTTATGGACAAAAATGTCGATCTCCACTTGTTGGTCAAAGTCGGTGACAAACAACTCATTGGTCCCGAACTTGTCCAAGAGACCCCAGACAAAATATTCAAAATCCGTGAGCGTATCAAAACGGCTCGGGATAGACAAAAGAGCTACGCAGATCGAAGACGTAAACCATTATCCTTCGAGGTTGGAGACAAAGTGTTGCTAAAAGTCTCGTCTTGGAAGGGCGTAGCTAGATTCGGTAAGCGTGGAAAGCTAAACCTGAGATACATTGGGCCTTTTGAAATTCTGGAGAAGGTTGGTACAATGGCTTTACAAGCTAAAACTGCCAGAAGAACTCAACAACGTAACAAGAAAATTTCATGTGTCTAATCTAAAAAAAAGCCCGACTAATGACACGGTTATCATCCCCGCGAATGAAATTCATATTGGTGACAAACTCCAGTTTACCAATGAACCCGTTGAGGTTATGGACTGGAAGGTTCAAAAGACAAGGAGAAGTTGAATCAAACTAGTCAAAGTTCGTTGGAACTCACGTCACAGACCCGAGTATACGTTAGAACATGTAGATCAAATCAAGATAAAGTACCCCCGCCTGTTCAAGAAGACTCCTTCGGAGGATGCCTCAAAGTGAATTTCGGGACGAAATTCTTTTTAACAGGGGGAGTATGTGACAAATGGCAAATAACCGGTAATTCCGTACAATCTAATCACAATTTTTGATACATAATCTCATGCATTTCATCATAATTTGGTTACGTAACTGAGTCGTACGCCATATCACAAGTGTTAGGACGAGGGAATCATGCCATAACACATATTGGATTCTGTTACAACACGAAACAAATCAAACTATGCCCTAAAAGTGTTGGGCTCACTATTCGCGGTTACACTATTCATGTCAGCAAAACCACTAAAACAAGACAGAACAATGAATAACGGCATACTAATGATATAACTGAGTCCATATATGCATGAAAACACTAATGTGGGAACACATCTTGCAATAATACATAACTTTCTGGTACAATGCCTATATACAAAATTGTTTGTTTCGAGTAAAAAGATGACAATTTTAATTCGTCCGCTACATTAATTCGGTATTTTCCGGACTCTAGAATTATAACAGAACAATGACAAACACCTTAAAACAATATGAGGATATAAAAAATACATAAAAGACATCGTTTCTGATTGTACGACAAGCATTGCACAACTTGACCAGAAAGCGACCGATTGTTGAACCGACAAAGATTTCAATGGCCGATAGTCTCATACATTAGTCTAGAGAACTAGTTAAGCTTCATTTGGGATCCAAAATCTTTTCATCCATCTTGAGGTTGTGAAAATACAACTCCTGGAAATATTCGGTGGTAAAATATGTAAGTGTCATTTTTTAGCGAATAATGAAACGGAAAGCGTTTCAGCCACCCAAACTCAACATCTACTCGACTAATGAACTAGTTAACAATATTTTGAGGTCGAAAGTACCCTAAGTAAACGCCATGGCACTTACGGTAAACAAAAACCAAAGCTTCCGGTACGAAACAATAACTTCCGTATATCAACCGATATCGCACCGATGAGAAAACTAGTGGTGCTTTTACCATCCAAAACTAATACCAACTAGTCAAGAGAACTATTTAGTATTACTTAACATCCTAAACCCTAATTACTCTCTAATGATGCAAGACCAACCCCTAATTACCATACTTAACTTAAACACCTAAATATCTAATAAAGTATCACATTTATAAAATAAATTACACTTAACCCCCCACTCATGTTGGCGGATTCAAGTGGGCCCACACCCACTTGATTTGTGTTGAAAAAATGAAGATTCAAGTATGGTAAGAGATGTGGTCTTGACTTAGTAGTTTATATAATCATCATCCCAATTCAACATTATTATTTTCAAAAAAAAAAAATACACAACACCCGTACAACTCTCCCTCACTCACGGCTACACTAGCACAACCTTCAACACCCTAAAACACCACATTACACTCACTTTCAAGCCATCACAAGGTCATCTATGGTGTTTTCAAGCATGGGAAAGCATTAGAGCTTTCTTTGGAGCTTAATTGTCTTCTTAATCTTCACTTAATCTTGTGCAAACTTGTAAGCTAATCTTTCACCATATTTAAGTTCCTTATGATATATGGTTTATGAAAGTACTTGTTGATCATCTTGAAAATAAAGAAAAATCCAACTTAAAAACCCTAACCTCACCCTAATAATCTACTAAATATAGTTTATTATTTGTTGATTATGTGTATTAGTGATAACTAGTTAGCATGATTAAGTTGATTATGTTAAAGTAAGTTGTTTAAGTGTGTGATCTTGTATGATTAAATGATGATATAAATATTTTGATGTTTAAATCTAAACAAGATCATCAACCTCATAATCCATGAACTTTACTATAACTTAAAAATGATTTATTACATATATATGACTTTTATAAACAATAAACACCATGATTTTCATTATGATCATCTTAAAAAGTTTAGTAAACAAAGTGGTTTAAAGTGGAGATCTTGACTTGGAAGCATAATAAACATGTTGTCTTTAATGTCCTATAAATATGTGAAGATCTCATTATTTTTAAGTAAAGCTGTTAAAATGTATATTTACAACAGTCTATGGAAATGAGGATGAAAAGTGTACAAGTCATGCAAACAAAGGCTGTATTAAACTTGAGTTGATGATTGATTGTGATTTTGGGTTTAAACATGATTTAAATACAATTTTAAGCGTGGAAAACGCCATAGTTTATGGAAACTATGGCGAAATTTTCTAAAAATCTAATCGCAATGAAAGTATAATTAACGGGGTGATTAACGGGACTATACGTGATTAGTGACCTAAACCGTCATTAAGGAAGTTATAATGACAAGGGTTTAACCCTAACCTTCCAAGGATTTAACAAATACTTATATATATTTTTACAAGTTAAAAATGAGTATTTATTTCATATATATATATATATATATATTTGGGAATAAAAATATATGCATATATCTTGTGACCATATTTAAATGTGTAAAAATACATGTGTATGTACCTAGAAAGTCTAGGGTATACAACACAAAATACCTAACTAATACAACACACCAAATACTTGAAGATTACCAAGTATAAATAACATGAACACTTACACTTTTACACAATTCTTGAAACAATTATTGGACGAATGGACTATGCGGACAACGGTCGAATTTATACAATACACCGTCGATCAACGAACATATCGCCAACATGAAGAGCACTATGACACTTGGGCGATTTTCGATGCGAGAATAATATATTAAACAACAACGACGACATGTCTAAAAATAATATATTTAGACACTTGACGAATATATATTAACGATGACAAAATCCCGAAAGTTAGGATGTATAAAAATTACTAAGTGATTTTATAAAAGTATATAAACATACTTAAAAGTGTAAATTTAGTAAAAATCATCAAGTGCAAGATTATAAACAATATCGACTCATTAAATTAAGTTGGGATAGGCCCATTATAAAAAGACATGGGCAAGGCCCAAATACACAATCATATAATTTCATGGGCTAGGCCCAAACATATAAATTTCATAGGCTAGGTCCAAACATATAATTTTATGGGCTAGGCCCAATCACATAAAGATAAGGGCTAGGCCTAATAACTAATTACATGGGCTAGGTCCAATTACATAAAGACATGGGCTAGGCCCAATCACATAAAGACATGGGCTAGGCCCAATAACACGCATGCAAGGTACGAGGACATGTGAAGGGCGAGGCATGTTCACACACGATCTAAATTTAATTATATATAATAATAATATATATATATATATATATATATAATATCTGTGAAATACATGTATATAAATAATAACCAAACAAACAAACTACCAACACTATAATAATATTAAAGTTGTTCTAATATGATAAATATATACACAACAAGAATTCAAGATGAACAACTGGTACGGGGTCCAACATGACCTAGGTGTCTAATGATGTTAATACACATGTAGGTTACACACGTGTACGGACACCCGAATTCAAATAAGTACGACTTACGGAATGCCAAACAGTGAGTTCATGTCCTCCCTTCATTTATTTCAAATTTTTTTATTTTAAAACCATCCAGGGGGATACATGTCATAACAAACAGTATGTTAGCTTTGGGTTTAGATGATAACACGATCAAATGTGCGTAAGTAGGATGATGAAAATAGTAACCATTAATCACTTCGTGACCAAGGTGCAAAAGATATAGATCTATTTAGTTTGAGGCGCGTTCCCCTCCTAGTTGATATACCCCTAGGAATGTTTTGTGATCCCAATGATGTCAAAGTTGTCTCGGTTTGGTTGCTTACTTATGTCACAAATGTCAGGGTGCTCGCGACACACTGATAGATCCTTAAACTCCATGAATGCTAATGACATACTCAAATTTCATTACTGGATTACAAGCATGACATTTCATAAGAAAATAATAACTACATGAACTCGCCAACTTTTGTTGACTTTTTAAAATTACATGTATTTCAAGATGTAAGACTTGAGTTGGTGAAACATTTCGGGATATGGAAATGCCATGACAAGGAATGTCACCTTTTGGAGGATTTTCCTCTTATATCCCAACTCGTATGGGTATATAGGGGTCAAAACCTTAACATGCTTTTACGATGAAAACAATCTTTTATTATGGTGTAACGTATTTCAAACCATATTTTTTATGACAATATGAAACCATTGAAAACTATGATTTTACTATTGGAAACTTATAAACGTTGGTTGCAAATTAATATAAGTATGACATCGTTGTTGATTCACACTTGTTTATATAATTGGATGCAACGATTACTTCAAAGTCACACGGTTGCGCTTACGCTACGACCAGGGTGTGACAATATTTTAACTGTTGATTTTATAGTAAAACTATTCAAAAATGTTATTTCGTTATAATCAAAACAAATTTTTAACTTAATAAGGAAATAATGTTTAAAATTATGTAGATATTTAAAAGCTATTTACATAAATATAAAATTTATATTTTACACAAATGGTTCCTTTAATAAAATTAAAGAATTACATAAATAGTCCTTGATGTTTTAAATGGTGTTTTAATCATTTCATAGAAACTTAACAAAAAAATTAACATGTGTTAGCTTTAGTATCTTCGCTTGTTATAAAATTAAAAGTTAATAACTTAGATTGTTACTTTAAACTATTAATTTTAATTTGTTACTTTGCATAAACCATAAGAGCTAACCTAGTAATTAACTCTAAAAGAAACCTATTAAGGACAAATGTCATTCATTGAAACTATCTATTTTATTGTTTCTTGCCTCTCTCTCCTACCTAATTATACATATTTATTTTTTTATAATTAAAGATATCATTATATTGAATTAAAGATAATCACTATATATAGATATTAATTAATGATAAGAATATAACAAATAATCTTATTCCTATAAATGTTTAAAAATGTATAAAAATAATTTATGAACTTCGTATATAATTGTCTTTAAATTAATTAAATACATTCATTTTATTTTAAGTTTAAAAATATAAAGTCCATGTCTTTATAGCCAAGTGGCATCTTGGTGGTGGGATAGGATTTGGCACCAATAGGTCTTGGGTTCGATTCTCAAAAGAAGGTTTTCCCATATTTAATGGGTTTCCTTCTGAATTGGTGTGCCATTATGCCTAGTGGAGATGGATATGATCGGGTGGTTTCTCTGATGGCACGATGATACTCAAGTGATCCGTTAGTGATCCAAATTTGCCGTTAAAAAAATACAAATATATATAATTGTAACAATAATCTTACTATATGAATTTGTTTTTGGGCTCTGTAATCATTAATGAAATCACTTCCTCAAAAACCATAAACCAAAATACTGATGTAAAAAAAAATTAATATGACATTAATTATTAATCTTTTAAATAAACTTATATAGAGGTTAAATTTATGTAAGTTAAAATATTAAAAAAACAAAAATTAATGATGATAATTATTTTTGTGAGTGATCTCTAAATTCAAATATTTAATATGCTTGAAAACTAAGAATCGTATTAAGAGATTACATTAATTTTATATAGCCCGTGTAATATACGAGTATTTAAAGACATAACTTTTATATTACTACGTATATAATATTACATTTGTTTCTAACTAATATCATATGTCTTCCTTTCTTCAACCTAAAAATGTTATTTATATTTTATTTTTTAATAATTAATACATAAATATGACTAAACTTATCCTTATCTTTTATTATAAATTTATTATTATTATTATTATTATTATTATTATTATATGTTAAAAGAAAAAGCCTTTAATGATAACTAAGATATGTCAATCCATATGTCGGTTTTTATTGATGTAACTTTTTTTAATTTCTAGCAACTGTTTTTGCATACAATTTTGTTAGTTCGGAATTGTTAAAGCATTCACATTGAATTCTTTTTCATTATTTCTAAAACTACACTAAAAATTATTGTATTTCTCTCTTATTTCTAATTAAATCATATTTTTATACCTTTATCATTATATTTATTTTCTTTTTCACTTACAATCATTTCTAAAAATATTAAAAATAATTATAGGGGTAATCAGTGTTCCCATATATTTACAGATAAACAATAACATTTTCTCTCTTCTTCACTCACAATCTTTCTTTATAATATAAATAACTCACCTACATATAACCTAATGATAAATAAATAAATCAAAGTAGAATGTAATAATTAGTAAACAGTAAATCAAAGTCAATCTTTAAATACATGTTTTAGTGACTGTAAGTATTAAAAGGCTTGACTTCATTTTGAAATGACACCGAATTGTAAAGTTTTGACTTCATTTTAAAAGTTTTTAACTGTTTTATATTATATTTAACAAGCAAATAATTTCATTTAAATGATTTGAACGAAATGACTTTAGTAACTAAAATAGTTAACTCTTAAAAACAATTCAAAACCTGAAATATATGATAAACAAGGAAACTAAATCATCACGAAAATATGGAAATTAATTTAATAAAGTAGAAGCTTTATTAATTTTCATCTTGCTTGCTTCTTTGCTCACAACTTTCACTCTCGAGCCCAATTTTTAGTCGGCCTAGTTACTCTCTGTAAGGCCTATCAATGGATGGATACGGACTGGATTATAATCCGATTTATTAATGATCCAACTTAAATGGATTATGATCCGATCGATGATCCAATAATGGATCGTGAACCGATCCATACCCAAAAAATTTTAAATGAATGGATCACTATCCGGATAGATGCATATTAAAAAATATAATAAAAAACCCAAAAAATTCTATAGTAAAAAAGTAAAAAAAAAACTCAAAAAAATTCTTAAAAATAAAAAAAATTGAAAAAAAATTCAAAAAGTCATAAAAAGTAAAAAAAATCTAAAACATGTTTTCATATGCACCTTACTCCCTATAAGGCCTATCAATGGATGGATATGGATTGGATCATGATCTGATCCATTAATGATCCAACTTAAATTGATTATGATCCGATCCATATCCAAATAATTTTAAATGGATAGATCACTATCCGGATAGATCCATATTAAAAAATATATATATATTAAAAAAACCCAAAAAACTCTATAGTAAAAAAGTAAAAAAAAAAATTGCAAAAAAATTCAAAAGAAGTCACAAATTCAAAAAAATCTAAAACATGTTTCCATATGCGCTTTCCAATCCGATTGAGCATCGTATTTCTTCGAGCACCATTCACACTTCCACTTCTTCTCGTTGTGCTTCCCACAAAAGTGTTTTCTTTTAATTCCGGTGAGATCACCGAGAGCTTGTGACGGATCGTGATTGACGCAGGTTTTCTCCGGACAAACGCATTTTTGTATCTATTTACCGTCTCGATGCTTTAACTTCCACGGTAAGTTAGGACCTCGCCGATGAAGCTGCAGGTTCTGGTCTCGTTGAAATCCTTTGTTGTAGATCTTGCACACAAATCGGTTTGTAGCCATTAGCGTTGTCGGTGACAGTGCGATCACTTCAACATGTGGATCAACAACAAAGGAAACATTGTATCAAAAATTCAAAATCACTCTATACAGTTTACTTAGAATAAAAAGATCCAAATATTTTTTTTCTAACGTAGTTTACCAGGCATTCCAGGCAGATTTCACTTTTCTTCCATTAGTTTTATCTCAGCACGAGGTCCTAATAAAACATTCAAACTTAAATGATTAACCTAATAAACTACCGAAACCCTAGACTATAAAATTAACTAAAACGAAACAACATTTTGTATCGTCATCACTAATCAGTTAACCTAAATCAAATCAACAAGCACGTAACATACTGAATCAAAACATCAACTACAGATCTAAAACCAGAAACACTTCCGCGATGCGTAACACAATTGATTCCTCAAAATAAAAAAAACGAGAATAACCGCTAACAAATCCGAATACAGAAGAAAATTAAACAATGAGAACTAATTAACTTAGTTATAGAACTAAATGCTAGCATAGATTCCGGTTGAAACTTGAAGATGCAAAAGCGAGTTTACCTTTTTTGAAATTACGCCACACAGTTGCAGGATTGAAAGTTGAAAGTGCGATTTGAACAACGTGTGGTGGATTTGAATGAGTGGAAACTTGAAATTGAAGTTGCATGTGGTAGAGTTCTAATGTAAGTAAGTTACTGAAGGTTGATTGATGAATTGTATTTTTTTATCTTCTTCTTCACTAGCTTTGAGAGAAATTTTCCTTGTTCTACTTTCTCTTATTTAGTAACGGATCAACGTGGATAGATCATTGGTCGATACATATAATTAATTGGATAAATGGATCGATCCAGTGGATTAGTGGATATTTTTTATGATCCAATAAGTGATTTAAATGGATCGGATTGGATTATCCAGTCCATTGACAGGCCTACTCCCTGCGAGCCCAATAAATTAGCGACTCATTTCTTAGATTAAAAGGACTGCTAAATGGATACGCAACAAAGGAACCCACGGATACTCCAACAAAGGAACCCACGGATACTCCTACATTATACATTCAGTATTTTTATGAGTAATCTTTCATTATGATTTTATAAATTAGTTAAACTACTCAAAATTTTGACAAAGTGAGAGGGTGATTTTAATCTCAGACGATTTCCAACTGAAAGTTAAAAAAAGATGAAATTAATTTTATGCATTCAAGGGGAAACCTAGGTGACACAAGCTCTTGGTCCAGTTGAAGGTGAGGGCGAATTATGAATGTTCATAACAAACAAGCCTTAGGGGTGGGTCTTCTACTGATCACCCCCATCAACTTGAAGGAAGATTGCTGCAAATGTTCATAAGAAACAAGCCTTAAGAGATTTTATTCTTCTGAGTCAAAGTGGTGAGGAGAACCGTGATATTTGAAAAGTTTGCGATGAATCGTCAATAGTATCCAGCAAGACCAAGAAACGAACGAACTTCGGTAGGAGTAGTAGGTGTACTCCAATCCCTAATCGCACTGATTTTGGCGGGATCTACATGTATACCTTGTTCGTTACAATGTCTCCCAAAAATTGAACTTCTTTTAGCCAAAATTCACACTTGGAGAATTTGGCGTAAAGTTGTTCTTTCTTCAGGAGTTCCAACGTCAGACGGAGATGTTGTTCGTGATCGGCTCGAGACTTAGAATAAATGAGGATGTCGTCGATGAAAAATATGATGAACTTGTCTAAATAAGGTTTACAAACCCTATTCATTAAGTCCATGAAGACGGCCGGAACATTCGTCAAACCAAAAGGCATAAGAGTGAACTCGTAATGGCCGTATCGAGTGCGAAAAGTAGTCTTGGGAATATCTTCTTCGAGTACACGAAGTTGATGATACCCAGAACGCATATCAATCTTTGAAAAGTTGGTCGCACCTTGTAGCTGATCAAAGAGATCATCAATGCGATGTAGGGGATATCGATTTTTGATTGTGAGTTTGTTGAGCTCAAGATAATCGATACACATACGAAAGGATCCATCCTTCTTTTTCAGGAATAGGACATGAGCGCCCCAAGGTGAAAAGCTCGGACGAATGAATCCCTCGTCTGAAAGTTCTTGAAGTTGCTTTGACAACTCTTGCATTTCAGATGGTGCAAGACGGTAAGGAGATTTAGCAATTGTGTTGGCACAAGGTACAAGGTCAATACGAAACTCAACTTGACGAATTGGGAGTAAACCAGGTAGCTCTTCAGGAAACACTTCAGGATTTTCCCAAACAATGGGGATGTCCTGAACAGTTTTACCCTTGCCTTTTTCCTCTACGATATGTGCGAAAAGGCTACATAATTCTTTCGTAGGTATTTTTGGGAGTGGGTACAGGTCATGAGTTTTAGGCTACTAGAGGGTTTCTCTCCGTGAACTTCTAAGGTTTCGCCAGATGAAAGAAGTATACGAACAACCTTGTCGAAACAGATCACCTCAGCATGGTATTTGGTTAACCAATCCATTCCTATGATGATGTCAAAACTCCCGAGTTGCATTGGTGTGAGGTCAATGGGAAAATGGTGGTTATCCAAGTTCAATTGGCAACTACGAATGACATAGTCGAGCACAAGGGGTTCACCACTAGGTATTTCCACCACTAAGGGTTTACCTAGTTTAGTTCTAGGCATCAAAAGCAAAGGTTCAAAGGCTAGTCATATAAAGCTTCTATCGGCACCCGAATCGAAAAGAATAGAAGCAAGATGATTGTTAACAATGAATGTACCGTTAATGACTTCGTATAAGCACGAGCCTCGTTGGCATTGATGTTGAATGTGCGTCCACGGGCTGGATTTGAATTCGCATCACCAATTTTGGGTAGTTGTTTCTAAAGTGACCCATCTCGCCACAGTTGTATCAAGAACCAGGTGGGAATGGAGGTCTAGCAGGGTTGGCTTGGGGTTGAACAGGGTTCTGAACAGCTTGTTTTGGGGCCGAACGACAAACATTGGCTATGTGATCGAATCTTCCACATGATGTGCATTGGCGACACTCTATGTGAGCTTGATGGTGACCATTGCACCGGTTGCACAACGGTGCAGTACCAGCATAAGGTTTCCTCGCAGGAGGTTGTGCTGGCTGGTTTTGAGTGTTCTGGTTGGGTTGTGCAACAACTACAAAGTTCTGTGAAGCCTTACGCTTCCTCGACTTCTTGGAAGACTCAGCTTTGTTCTCCTTTGTTTTCTCTTGAGTGGTCTTAGCTGCCCGTTTCTTGTCGCCCTTGCGAAACAGTTTCCCCTTCTTGACCTAAGACTCAGTCAGGGTAGGAGCTAATTCGATAGCCTATCAAACAGTGGTAGGGTTGCTACCAGTAACAATGTCCTGAATGGGGTCAGGCAGGACATCGATGTACCTCTCGATTGCTTTATCCAACAGGGTGACCATGGCGGGACACAACAAGCTCAATTCTTCGTAACGGTCAGTGTAGGCACGATGCTCTCCACTATCATGTTTAAGATTGTGGAATTCATCTTCCAGTGCCCGTTGTTCATGACGTGGGCAGAATTTCCTCATCATTAGAGCTCGAAGCTCTTCCCACGTTTGTGCCATTGCTACATCAGCACCCCTATCTCTCATCACACCATTCCACCATGTAAGTGCTCTTTTCTGGAATACACTCGATGCAAACTCGACTTTTCGCTCATTCGGTCATTGAACTTGTCGAAATGTGCTTTCGAGATTCTCAAACCACTACAGGAGTCTAGTAGCTACTTCGGACACAGTAAACTTGAGTGGTTTAGCCGAGTTAAATTGTTTGAAGTTGCACGGTGTGGGTGCATTGTTGTTGTTAGTATTCTTATTATTTGCTTACTTTATCTGGTCACTAGGTTTAGGAGTACAACAGCAATTTACTGAGCGATCATAGCTGCCATTTTGGCATTTGATTTGTATTACGTTGAGGAGGCATTCTAGAAGAAAACATGAGGGAATATATGTGTGATTGACAATGGATAATGAAGAGAGATGTTATAAAATATCGACGAAATATAAGGATGGTGGTCATTTGTTCGTTATTTAAAACAAATAAATGACACACGATGGCTAATCAAAGTAAATGGGTCTTTATAATGTATCGCGAAGACATGCTTAGCCTATAAGTGGACACTCACCCCAAGAGTTCCGAGGTAAGAGTGACTGGTCCGATAATGCGGATTTGTACGAACACTCTAGCCTTAGACATAAAACTCAGGGTACAGGCATCCACCCTTCCAGATTGCACGTGTTCACATTAATAAAACCCAAACTCTGACGGGATTTTGAAAACTTACAAGGCTGTAAGCCAAAACAAATCATCTAAGGATAGATGATTGATTTTCAAAACGAATTTGTAACTTGTGTATTTGTTTTGGTAATCACCTAAGGATAGGTGATGGTATTGTTTTAATAATCTAAACGCAAGATAACTCGTGTTAGTCCTAGGAAGGTTATAGTCTAGGTCAAAGCATTACTAATAACCTAATTCCCTATAACCATAAGCTCTGATACCAATCTTTCTGTAACACCCCGACCGCATAAAACAACGAACCGCGACAGAAACGTCGGGGAGTCATGTCACAGAACTATTATTTCACAACTCATGGAATTTAAAATTATGTTTGATTATGTTAAATGTTTACATTGTCTTAGGATAAACAGAAACAACACATAAATAAATTGTCTTTCATGTTTTAAGTCACTAAGGCCCATGTCCATTCCTACGTGAAGCATGCATCATATTATCAAGTATTGATTCCTGAAACATATGTGAAAAGAGAGTCAGCATAAAAAATACCGGCGAGTACATAGCTTTTGTGAGTGTGTCAAATTCGTGGCTTTGTATACATATTGCCACACCTCGTCCGACTACAAGAGTCGTTAAGTGAAAACCTCGTATCAAAAGTGTTTGATATTGCAATACAATTAACCAACTAAAACAAGTTGGTTAGAGTTGTGAAAACCTTGTAGCCATAAATCTTGACAAAAACATTTCTTTTGTAATAACCTTGTAATAGATTGATTCAAAAAAAACTTCGTATGTTTTATATCTTTAAGTGAAAATCATTGCGTGACACTGTTCGAAACCATTCCTTCGTGTTATAAATCAATCGTCCGTGTTATAAATCAATCATCCGTGTCATAAACCAATTGTCCATGTCATAAACAAATCGTCCGTGATTTTAATTGTGAAAACTTTTGATCGTTCTTTAATGAACACATTCAAACCTGTGTTGACTATACCACCAACGGGTATCTTTAATAGACCACCAAAGGATCTCTTTAACTAGACTAACAAATCAACAAATGATTTGTTAATCAGAAACAGTTTCTATCATTACCCAAACTTCCACCAAATCCAGTGAACAGTCCGATAATGGGATTGTCAGTCCTATGGTACCATAACATACTACTGGTCGGCTCGATCAAAGCTAATGAATGTCATTTGTGTTATGGATAACGCATCAACATGTTATTCACATTATTGAAATCGTATTGTTTTATATATAAACCATATACATTGTTTTTGAAAACTTGAAAATGATTTAGCACATATGAGTCACCCCAAAACATTTGCAAATCGTAAAAGAGGGGAACTATGTACTCACTTTGAAAATAATTTTGTATTTATAAACCATGAATATTGTTTTGAAATCTTGAAAATAATTATAGGCACATATGAATCACCCCAAAACATTTGAAAATGTAAAAGAGGGGGGGGGGTATGTACTCACTTTGAAAATCATTTTGTATATATAGACCATGTATATTGTTTTGAAATCTTGAAAATAATTACAGGAACATATGAATCACCCCAAAACATTTGAAAATGTAAAAGGGGCGGGGGCTATGTACTCACTTTGAAAATCATTTTGTATATATAAACCATGTATATTGTTTTGAAATCTTGAAAATGATAATAGGCACATATGAATCACCCCAAAACATTTGAAAATGTAAAAAGGGGGGGGGGCTACGTACTCACTTTGGATTGCGAAAGTGTTCTTAATCAAACGTGTTCTCATGTGTCAGATAAATATGTTAGCATGTCGGGACTACAAACAGGAGATCGGATAGAATGAAGTCTTATAAACCAAACGAGTGTTGGAACTCATGTGATATGGTTTACCAAACTTAACATTCTGATTTGGAAAGGATCCTAAGTGCTTTTGACCCATTATGACCCGTTAAGGTACTTTATGCTACTTTAACGGGTCATTAGTGTAAACGTGTCATCGTCCTAGGATAAGTCTCAAATACCCAAAAACGTTTGAAAAGGTTATAACATCGGTTTATATGTTAAAATTTGGGTATATGTGTTTAAAATGGATTTATGCGCAAAGGGCATTTTGGTCATCATTTTTTTAAGAACATTGAAGTAACTTATCATAACACTAACCAAATGATGTGACCATATGGTATAACCTCAGTAGGTTATTCCCTATACAACTATGGTCACAAATATGTGTTTGGTCGGATCCTAAGATCGACCAAACGGGTCGGATTTGAAAGTCAAAGCGGTGGTCAAGGCAGCTTGACTTACGACACTAAATAAGCACTAAACTAGAAGTGACGAGTTAGACATGTCAAAATATGTCTAACTAAGTTTATAAAACTGATTTGGTATCAAAACTTGGTGTTTTGATACCCGAAAATAGTTTCATCGTAAAATGCACATCATGCGCATTTTTGACCGAAAGTTTGACTCGTCACTTCGACTAGTAAACATGGTAATCAGAAGGTGAAATCGTTATTATAACCTTCATGGTTACGATCACGTTTCAAAGTTCAATTGAACTTTGACTTGATCAAATGTGGTCAGAACCAAAAGTCAATCAGGAAGCCAAATTGTTCGACTTTTAGCTCAATTTAGCTAAAATAATGAAAGAACTAGGAAGAGTACCTACTCGTGTTGAAGAACACTTTCGGAACTCAAGATAGGAGGCTTCCAAAGGCTGGACACAAGCTCCAAGAAGGATAGAAAGAAGAACTTCACACTTTGCTTTAGATTACCAATTTTATGGATTTTGGACACGAAGGACCAGGAGAGAAGTTAGATTTGGGTTTTGACACAGTTATACCAAAATCCATTTAAACTGATACTCTGCATGGTGAACATGGTCAGAATGAACAATATGAGTGAGGGTGTTAATAACTGCCCAAAGTTGATTGATGCTGAACAATATGTAGACTGGAAAGAGAAGTTTGAGGCATTTTTCAATGTGAATATTCTAAGATGTGGAGCTGTATGATTGATGGGTATATTGCTCCCACACGTTGAGTTAACGGGAGAATTTTGGTACTTTCATATGAGAAGATGTAAGACTCTGAGAAACAGATGTATGATGCTGAGAAGAAAGCTTCAGCAACGATAAAGATGTCCTTGCCAACTGATATGAAACACATTTGTAATCGGTATGGCTCATCTAGAGAGCTGTGGGAAGCTTTAGAAAAACGTTATCAGTGTTCTTCAAGACGAAGTACATGTGAACAAGCATGTATAGCTGAGACTGGTGCTATAAAGACTGAAGAAGTAGCTGCTAAGAAAGAAGAAAAGCAAGAAGCTGAGAAGGAGATAATGGAAGTCAAGGATGCAAAAGCTACAATGTGCATGGATGATACAGATGAGCTTACAGCAATGGTACATGTAAAATTTCAATATGTAAGTCATACTTGTCAAAATTGCACTGAACTACAAGGTAAAGTTAACAAACTATTGGAGCAAAACAAAATTCTATTAGCCGAATTAGAAAAACAGAAAGAGTCAAATGTTCTTTTGAACAAAAGGGAGTCAAATTGTGATAAAACGGGAGTGAAGTTTAGTAAAGCTTCATCTTCTGAGGATCAGCTTTACTACTTTTTACCAAATGAAAATGAGCTAACAGATTTTGTTCCTACTATACCAGCTATAGTGGATCTGATAACAGTTGACATACCTACTAGTCCAGGCTCTTTGAAAGAATCAGTTAGGTCTAATAGTACACCTCATAAAGTGGATGAGGATACTAAAGACAAAACAGTCAACCCATTTAAAAAGGGATACAACAGAAAGAAAACTTTTAAGAAGAGATCCTGTTTTAAATGTCACAAACAAATGGCATGTGGCTAGTTGTTGTCCATTTAAAAAGGGTAAGCAAGTGGAGACTGAGGTTGAGGTTAAGGATGGAAATCAGGTTGGGTCAAATAAGAATGTTAAACCAAGTTCTCAGACTAATCAACCAAGATTTCAACCTAAATCTTCAACATAAAGAAGGTTTGATAGTCCAAGAAAATTGTCTCCTAAATCAAGTCATGTTAATGGAGAATCAAACTGTTTTACAAAGAAAAATTTTGGATATCAAAATCGATACCAGACTTATGGTAATCGAAATTTTCAGAGGAGAAACGAATATAGGGGTTTTAGTAACTCAAATATTCAAAATAATCCAAAAATTTCTCAAAGTTCAGATTATGATAATGGGAGAAGAAGGTTTCGAGATAATAATTTTCAAAGGTCGGCCAATCCGAGAGTTTATTGGAACTCTAACGATCAAAGATCTCGTGGAAATTATAAATCTTGTTCAGCAACTTGGAAGACATCCAAGACACCAGTAGGGTGTGATGGATATTGGACATAATTAAGTAATATTGATATTCATGGCCAACCCAAAACTAGTAGGGTTTGGGTTCTCAAGTCTAACTAAGTTGTTGAGTGAGTGCAGGATGGCCAAGAAGGACTGTTGATGTGTTCAACAGTGGTTATTCCTGTAAAGCATCTGAGGTGAATAGTAGGTTACTCATGGTAACGAATTATTTACTTCTGTGATATGAAATGTTTTCAAACAGTGAAAAACCTTTTGTCAGGTTGAAGTGGGAGTCTGTTTGTATTTAAATTTCTGTTTTTAAATCCTGATTCCATAAAAACAAAAATTTAGGGGGAGAAATTTCCCTAAGCCAAAAAGAGTTTTAGTTAGTGCGTGAGTTTAAAGTTTTTTCGAAAATAAAAAATGAGGTTCACTGTGTGAAAAGAAGAAATGATAGTACATCAGCAAGTTAGACTGTCACACTAATATTTAAAAGAAAATTGCTTAAGTGTGATAGCAGCCTCATCATATGATGTACCAGTATGCAAAAGGCATGAAATAATTAACTTACCTTTGTGATAAACATAATTTAAACTGTGTATGAGTGGGTAACATATCAGTGGCGTATGGTTTTATAACCTTAAATCTTGCGTTGATGGATTGACAAAATCTGAGGTTTTAGGTCTTTATATCGTTATTTCATCCGGGGTATCAACGTTGTCCTTCTGCTGCATCCAGATATATGCTGACCTAGGCACAACCAGGATATCTTAAAAGAGCTAAAATGCCAACTCCCAAAAATTGAGGAAGCTCTCCTAGAGAGTCATTCAAATGTGCAAATTGCATTATTTGTACCAAAATTTGGTATTTGCCCTAACCCTCGTTAGATATTGGTCTCTTCGCTGTATGGAAGTACTGACCTGATCACCAATTATCTAACGTTGTAAATCAAAAGGATGAATTTCGGTATACTCACCTACTATGATGAATTTTTGTGCATACCTTGATCGCGGGGGTATGTCCTGAAGTGGGACACACTAGTATATCAGTATAAATTATCTAAACAGATCACTAGGTAATGGTACTTGAAATGTTCATGTATTTTGTTTAAGTGGATAAATAATACTGGTAATCGTCTTGAACTGTTTTTCATGAATATCGCATATAGAATAATAAGATAGTGTGAAAACAGTTTGATGTTGTTGATATGATCTTCTTAACGGTGATTTTCACAAAAATAGAGTGTTTATTTTTCTTGTTAGTTATTTGTTTTCAGAAAATTTAAAAATCCAAAAAGATTTGTTTTTAAAGTCTCCCAGATTGATCTGATAAGTTGTTTGTTTTTGCATAATAAGATAAAATATTGGTTTAGCTTTAATGTAGAAAAGGTCTAATGGTTTTTCGAGTTACTTGCTTGTGTTTCTAAACAGATTGATGCAGTTATCAAAATGAAGTGCAAAATTCAAGTAAAGTACATTTTAAGAATGGAGTGAAGAATGTGTGAAGATGCATGGTAGGATCCTTCTACTACGTTGCAAAGGGAGATGTAGAGGAATTTGGATATAAGAGCTTAACCAGAGAATGCTAGCTCACTAATCTACAACAAATGAAAGTTTTGGAGATTGGAAGCATCAGCAAAGGGGGAGTCTGTTAATGTCAGAATTTGCGTGTAGCTGAAGCTATCCAAAGACCAAAAGATCACAAGATGTTTGAAGGCAAAATTACACTATGAAGCTATTGTCAATGGGAATCTGTTGGTGCATATTTGTGACAATAGCTTAATAGTTTGCTAGTTTAGTCTTGGATATTTTGTATTGGGCTTAGCATTTGTGTTTAGCTTGTTTAGAGTTGTATTGGGCTTGGAGAATGGCCTAGCCCAGTATAAAGCCTAGTACGTAGACATGTAGTATATATACATGTTGTGCATTAGGGTTTAGGGGTGTTGTTAGAAAGAGAGGAGTGTGAGAAATCTACAGAGAGTGGCTGAGAGATTTCTTGAGAGTCTTGAATTGATTGTAAACACATTGTGTTCGATAATCAATAGAAGACTGTTTGAAAGTGAATGTGTTCGTGTTCGTATTCTTGTTTTTGTGAAATCTGATCTAGGGGATTCCGCACTCTAGATTAGATAGACGATTCTGTGAAGATCCATACGGACTAGGGGACCTACAAGTCTAAAATCCATCTACGGGAAAGTCCAAAATCCATAGATGCCCCTTATTGTCACACCCTGGTCGTAGCGGAAGCACAGGTGTGTGACTATTAGGTAATCATTGCATCCAATATAGTAAACATTATAAATTAACAATGATGCATGCCATTCATAAGTTTCACTTTGTATTTAAAAATCATCAAAAGGTAAAGTCACATAGTTATCAGTTTCAAATCACCCTTACAACCATAACTTAAAAGACATTGTACCAAAATAAGATAGTGTTTTCATCACTGTTTCATGTTGAGGATTTGACCTCTATATGCCCAACGAAGTTGGGATATAAAAGGAAAACCCTCCAAAAGATAATACATCGTTGTCTTGACAATCCCATACCCGGATCCCGTCACCAGCTCAAGTCTTGCATCCTGAAACACATGTAATTTTAAAAAGTCAACATAAAGTTGGCGAGTTCATGTAGTTTAATGTTTTCGTATCCAAATGTCATCTTTGAAAACCTTTATTGAAATCCAAGTATGTTATTAGCATCAATGAGTTAATTTATGACCAATCAGTGTGTCGCGAACACCCTGACATACTAGTGCCATAAGTAAGTAACAAAACCGAGACTTCTTTGACTTGTTGGGATCACAAAAGCACTCCAATGGGTATACCAACCAGGAGTGAAGCGGGTCTCAAACTCAATAGATCTACCTCTTTTGCACCTTGGTCACTAAGTGATTAATGGTTACTACTGTTATTTCCTACTTACTCACAGTGATCTGTTATCTGCTAACTCATAGCTGACATACTGTTTTGACATGACATGTATTTCCCCTCGAAAGTTTAAAACAAACTTAAAACAAGTGAAAAGAGGGACATGAACTCACAGTTTTGGCGTTCCGTATAAGTCGTAATGTTTAACTTGTGGTGTCCACAACGTATGTAACCTACATGCGTATGGGTTTATTAGACACCTAGGTCTCAGTAGACCTTGTACTCGTTGTTCATCTTGAATTCTAGTTATGTGCTTCTTTGTTATGATTGAACAACTTAGAATGTTATTATAGTGTCGGTAGTTTGTTTGTTTGATGAATATTGTTATATATATATATATTTCTTAAAAATATATATATTATTGTTTTCAAACAATGTGTGAACTGGGCCTTGCCTACACATGTCATTGGTGCCTAGCCCAAGTCTTTTTATATTTGGGCCTAGCCCATGTCTTTTTTTCTTTGGCTTAGCCCATGTCTTTTTATATCCTCGGGCCTAGCCCATGTATTTTTGTATCCTTGGGCCTAGCCCATGTATTTTTGTATTCTTGGGTTGTCATTAATTTTTTGGCCACTTCATAACCTTATGAAATTTGGGCCTTAATATATGGTTTTCACAAATTGGGCCTAGCCCACATATATATGTATGAAGCACATTTTTATTATAAGTAATTTACTTATAATTTTTCTAACTTTTTATATACTTAACTTTCCGGATTTTCATATCGATAATATATAAGCAAGTGAAACGTCTAAATGTATATTTGACTCGTTGTCGGCGTTGTTTATTACATGTTTCTTTTCGTCGAGAATCATTCGTTGTCGTCGACGTGAAAGTGCAATTTTGGATGTCTGCCTATTGGTTGCCTTGTTTCAATTGTCCGATTTATGGTTTCGACGCTTTAACAAAATATATTTATCACGTTACCAATACTTGGTGTGTTATTTCAAGTGTTTGTATTTTGTATATGGTGGGGTATTTTTATTGTGAATACCCTAAGTTTCTAATACATACATATACAATACCCACATGTATATGTATTATTTATTAGCACAATTATACATACAACACTTTGTATTATTTTTCCTTACAAGAACATATATATTTATAGAAGTGTTTATTTTTCTCATAAATATATACTTGGGACTTTATTTAAACACTTAGTCGTTTAGGGATAACTCTTGTCATTAAAGTCCACTTAATGACGTTTTAAGTTACTATCCACGTTTAGTCCCACTAATCACCCCACTAATCATGCTTTAATCGCGATTAGGTTTTTAGAAAATTTCGCCATAGTTTCCCTAAACTATGACGTTTTCCACGTTTTTAAAACGTATTTAAAACATGTTTAAACTCATAATCATCATCAACAACTCATCTAATATTTATTTATCATAATCTACATATCATCATCCATGAATTTTTGTTGTTAAAAACCCCAATAAATCAAGAGGGTTTTTAATGTTCATTATTCTTTTCAAAACAATACTTTAGTAGGTTGTTTAAACAAGTTCATGCATGTAATCCCTTTGATTACTACACACTTTTGATGTGGTTACAACTTAAATACATATGTTTATTTCTTATAAAAATCATTCTTATGTATGAAAATTATATTTAAGTTGTAGTATTTTACATGGATGATGTAAATGATGATCTTGTTTAGATTTAAACCTTGTCATGTTTAAATCCTTATTTTTATACTAAATCATGCAAGATCATCTTACTTTTATCTCATAACTTCAACATAAACAACTTCAATATGCATTCTAACAATCATATAAGCATGTAATCAACACCAAATAATTAATATTTATTGTTAATATTATGTTGTATTTTAGGGTTTTGATGTATCTTTTCTTGATTTTCAAGATGATCAACTTGTACACTAATTATCTAAGCATAAAGATAAGTTAGATTATGGAGGAGATTAGCTCACAATGGGTGTACAAGATTCTTGAAGATTTTGAAGAAAAATAAGCTCCTTAGAAGATCCTAATGAGCTCCATCCTTGAATGCTTCTTTAAGGGGCTTGATCAAGCTTCAAAGTGTGATTATAGTGGTGGTTTGTGTTGGCTTAATGGTGGTGCTATGGTGGGTATATGGAGTCGTGGGGTGGGGGGGGGGGGGAAGAACAAGAGAAAATGTTGCAAGTTATGAAGAAGAAAATGTTGAGATCTTGTTTATAATTTCACATATATTTCCATCATTTATCATGTCCATCAACTAATCAAGATCTATACTTAGAATCTCACTTTTTCAAACAAAATCAAGGGGGTGGGACCCACCTTGTGACCGTCAATTTGGAGGGGGGGGGGGTAAAGTGTAAGTTAATTGTTATCACATGTTATTTTATAAGATAATTTGGTGATTAAATTAGTTATGGTGATTAGGGTTAATCTCCTGGCATCTTAAGCGTATAACTTGTGTTTAGGGTGTAATTACATGGCATTTAATCCATATAATCTTCCAAAATAAGTTTCGGATGACGGATATGTCGCTAGATCGTTCATCGTCGAAGTATTCGCTAATAAACGGAACTATATATTTATTACCGGAAGCGTTTGATTTCGATTACCACAACTAATATAGTGTCAAATTAATGCATTTCCGGTCCAAAAATATTCGTGACTAGTTCGCTAGATGAATACACGATGAATTAGGGTTGCCGATATGCCTTCCGTTCGACTGTTCGATCGATATCGGCACTTTTATGATCCGCCGTCGAACTTTTCCGAAAGTTGTGTTTCCGTGACCTCATGTTAGTTGAATGGTTTCCGAGTTCCAAATTATGCTTAACTAGTTTACTAGACGCTCGGATGAGGCTATCGGCCACTAAAATATCCTTCGTTTCGACGGTCAGCCGCTTTCCTGTCGAATTGTGCACTTTTTGCCGAATGACCGGAAACGATGTGTTAGGTGCATTTTTGCTATTCTCACATTATTTTAGGATGTTTAGCATTGTTTTATTCTTATATTGACATCCGGAATCCTCTGAATCGGTCTTCCGGACAAATCGTCATTTGTCGCCTTTTTGGTCAAAACGGACAATTTTGCAATTTAGGCGTTATACCGGAAAGTGATGTATTTTTGTAATAGTTGTTCTCAAATGTGTTTTCATGTGTATATGGACTCAGGGATGGCATTAACATGTCGTCATTTCTTGATCGGATTCGTTTCAGCGGGTTTTCTGACACGGTTAGTGTCACCGCATTTAGTGCATTCAAAACTTTCTACCAATACTTTTAGGGCATTGTTTTGGTCTTTTTCCCATCGTAAGGGAAACCAGTATGTTTTGATCAGATTTACTTGCCCTAATAGTGTACGACTCAGCTTTGAATTTAAATTACGATAATTATGCATGAGATTATAATATGAAATTAGTGATTACATTGTACGGAAGTTCCAGTTATTTGCCAGTTGTCACATACTCCCCCTGTTAAAAAGAATTTTGTCCCGAAATTCAGCTTGAGGCATCCATTGAAGGAGTCTTCTCGAACAGGTGGGGGTGTTTTGATTTGATTTGATCTTCACGCTCCCACATATACTCGGGACCGTGACGCGAGTTCCAGCTTACCTTCACCAGTTTGATTTGGCTTCTTCTTGTCTTTTGGATCTTCCAGTCCAAGACTTCAACTGGTTCTTTGGTGAATTGTAATTTGTCATCGACATGAATATCGTCTGCTGGAATGATAACGGTGTCATTTGTTGGACTTTTCTTTAGATTAGACACATGAAAAGTGTCATGTACGTTACTGAGTTCCTCTGGCAGTTTTAACTTGTAAGCCACAGTACCAATCTTTGCCAGAATTTCGAAAGGTCCAATATATCTCGGGTTGAGCTTTTCGCGCTTCCCGAACCTAGCTACGCCTTTCAAAGGGGAGACCTTTAACAATACTTTGTCTCCCACCTCGAAGGATAATGGTTTGCGTCTTCGATCCGCATAGCTCTTTTGTCTATCTCAAGCTGCTTTAATACGCTCGCGTATCTTAAATATCTTGTCGGTGGTCTCTTGCACTAATTCGGGACAAATAAATTGTCTGTCACCAACTTCCGCCCAACATAGCGGTGATCGACACTTTCGTCCATATAGTGCTTCGAAGGGCGCGACCTTGATACTGGTGTGTTAACTGTTATTGTAGGAAAACTCTACCAACGGTAAATGAGCATCCCAGTTTCTGCCTAAATCCATCACACAGGCCCGAAGCATGTCTTCTAATGTTTAAATGGTTCGCTCACTCTGGCCATCGGCCTACGGATGAAAGGCTGTGCTTAAATCCAACGAGAACCAAATGAACTTTGAAATGATTGCCAGATACGCGACATAAAGCGACCATCTCTATCAGAGATTATCGAGATTGGCATACCATGACGTGCCACAATCTCCTTCAGGTATAGTTCCGCTAGTTTCTCCGTACTGTCTTTCTCGTGGATGGGTAGGAAGTGAGCTGATTTCGTCAGCCGGTCGATGATAACCCAGATCATGTCATGACCTCGAGAGGTCCGTGGTAGCTTTGTAATGAAATCCATCGATATCTGCTCCCACTTCCAAACCGGGATCTCTGGTTGTTGTAATAGCCCAGATGGCTTTTGGTATTCGGCCTTGACCTTTGCACAAGTTAGGCATTTCCCAACATAGGTCGCAACATCTCTCTTGAGATTAGGCCACCAATAATACTCTCTCAGATCTTGGTACATTTTGTCAGATCCTGGGTGTATCGAATAATTGGACTTGTGTGCTTCATCTAGCACCAAGTCTCGCAACTCCCCATAATAGGGAATCCAGATCCTTCCCATGAAATATAAAGTTCCATCCTTGTTTGGTTCCAATTGGTTTTCCATTCCCTTTAATGATTCAGCTGGAATGTTTTCTGGTTTCAATGCTTCTTGCTGTGCTTCACGCACTCGATTTGTGAAGTTCGTCTGGATCGTCATCTCTAAAGCTCGCACCCGTAATGTTTTGACTCGTTCTTTTCTGCTCAAAGTATCTGCTACAACATTTGCTTTACCTGGGTGATACTTAATCTCACAGTCATAATCATTCAACATTTCCACCAAACGTCGTTGGCGCGCATTCAGTTCCTTTTGATTGAATATATGTTGAAGACTTTTATGGTCTGTGAATATGGTACACTTAGTGCCATATAGATAATGACGCCGGATCTTCAAGGGAAATACCACGGCACCTAGCTCCAGGTCATGCGTGGTATAATTCCTTTCATGAACTTTCAATTGTCGAGACGCGTACGCGATGACTTTTTCTCGTTGCATTAACACGCAACCCAAACCTTGATGTGATGCATCACAGTACACCACAAAGTCATCGGTACCGTCCGGGAGGGACAGTATTGGTTCTTTGCATAGCTTCTCTTTCAATATTTGGAATGCGGATTCTTGCTTTTCTCCCCAATCAAACTTCCTATCCTTCTAGGTAAGCGAAGTTAGTGGTTGTGCAATCTTGGAGAAATTCTCAATAAATCTCTTGTAATATCCCGCTAAGCCTAAGAATTGTCATATTTCCGTGGGGTTCTTGGCGTGTTCCAATTCTTTATAGCCTCGATCTTTGAAGGGTCAACATATATTCCGTTTTTGTTCACCACGTGACCGAGAAATTGTACCTCGCGAATCCAAAATTCGCATTTCGAGAACTTGGCAAATAATTGCTCTTTCTTCAGCAATTCCAAAATAGTTCTCAGGTGTTGTCCATGTTCTTCCTCGGTTCGTGAGTATATCAGAATATCATCTATGAATACGATCACGAATTTGTCAAGGTATGGCTTACACACCCGGTTAATCAAATCCATGAATACTGCAGGGGCGTTCGTAAGGCCAAAAGGCATAACGAGGAACCCGTAATGACCGTAACGAGTCCTAAACGCCGTCTTGGGAATAATTTCCTCCTAGATTCTCAACTGATGATATCTGGATCTTAAATCAATCTTGGTAAAACTCGATCCCTGTAACTGATCGAACAGATCATCGATCCGTGGTAATGGGTACCGGTTCTTGATAGTTAACCTGTTTAACTCTTGGTCATTGCTATGCACATGCGAAAGTTTCCGTCCTTTTTCTTCACGAACAACACCGGAGCTCCCCAAGGCGAGAAACTCGGTCGTATGAAACCTTTGTCTAGCCGCTCTTGCAACTGCGTAGATAATTCTTACATTTCCGAGGGCGCTAAACGGTATGGAGCTTTTGCCATAGGTGCAGCTCCTGGCACTAAGTCGATACAGAATTCGACTTGTCGCTATGGGGGTTGTCCTGGCAAGTCTTCCGGAAAGACCTCAGGGTATTCCCTCACTATTGGTATGTCTTCAGTCTTGCGCTCCTCAGCCTTCTTATCCACCACGTGGGAAAGAAAGGCAATGCATCCTTTCCTCAAGCACTTCTGTGCTTTCATGCAATTTATGATTCGAAGAGGTGTATCAAGCTTTTCCTCGTGAATCAACAAATGTTCTTCGTTGGGTAAGGGGATGTGAATGATTTTCTCATGACATATAACTCGGCTCGATTATTGGATAGCCAATCCATCCCAATAACAACATCAAAACTACCCAGTTGAACTGGTAATAGATCTATATCAAACTTCCGTTCACCCAATTCTAACGTACATTTCTTTATTATTTCCTTCGACTCTACTAATATTCCATTAGCTAACTCAATTGAGTAGGGAACATCTAGTTTACTCGACTTTACCCCAAATATATCTCTAAACTCTTTAGAAATAAAACTGAAATCTGCCCCGGTATCAAAAAGAATAGATGCAAAGTGATCATTGATAGGGAACGTACCGGTGACCGCGTTTGGATCATGACAAGCATCTTTCGCTCCAATTACAAACGCTCTTCCCCGTGCCTGATTCGCTTTAGGACAGTCCTTCTTGAAATGTCCTTTGTCTCCGCAACCGTAGCAAACTTGATCTCAAGTGCTGGCTCGACACACCTCGGTGCGATGTTCGATTTTTCCACACTTTCCACACTTGGGGCCTTGACATTCCCCATGGTGTGAAAAGGTCATTTGGGACATTTCGGTGTCCCAGTATAAGGTTTCTTAACGTAGTGTTCGTGGTTGTGGTAACATATGCCTTGGCTTCCTTAACTTCCCTCGGGGCTTGTCTCTTGTTATTGTGATGGCTACCACAAGAGCCTTTCTTAAAATGAGAGAATTTCCATTTGTTGGAATCAGTTGCCTCCTCAGCAGATTCTTTCTTGCTTCCACCATGCTTCAGCAACTTCTCCTGACATACAGCCTCTTCAATCAGACTGACCGCTAGCTCATAGCTTCAGCAATCTCTGTGAGTTTCGAAGAGGTAACCAAACTCAGAATTTCGGGGCAAGTCCCCAAACGTACCTCTCAATTCGTTTAAATTCCGGTTCCACTAGATACGGCACCACCCGTGATAAATCATGGAATCACTGTGTATACTCAGAAACGTCTGAACCGACCATTTTCAGATTCCAGAATTCTGTCTCCAACTTTTGAATTTTTGATCTGGAACAATATTTCTTCTTCATCATCTCCTTTAATTCATCCCAGGTTAGGGCATATGCAGCATCATCGCCCTTGGTTTGGACCTGGAGGTTCTACCATGATAGAGCTCCATCCGCAAAGAGTCCGGTAACATAGGTGACTGTTAATTCAGCCGGGCACTTACTCATTCGGATGACTGAGTCTGTCTTCTCAGTCCAGCGTACGAAGGCTACAACGCCTCCGGTACCATCGAAGTTCAGAGTTTTACAGTCAAGAAACTGCTTATATGTGCAACCTGAAATCATTGGATACACCATTTAGGCGTGAGTAAGTAGCACTAATAAGATGGATGAGAGTGTATCGAGGTTTTATGGGAAACCGTGTATTACCGGTGGGAGGATTTACTCCTGTTGAACCTCCTGTACCGCCGCTATGCTCAGAACGGTTTGCCTCGTATTGTGCAATGGCTTGGGAGATACGTTCGTTCTGCTCCTCTTGTGTGGTGGGTAGGGTGTTGTTGTTTGAACTTCTTATGCGGGGTGGCATCGTCTTTTGACATAATATGTCGCTCTCAATTAGTCGAATAATACTTTCATGTTATCATTATCATTCAGTTATTTATTATCACTATTATTTATTACATTTATTATTATTATTATTATTATTATTTTATCAATATCCACGCAATAGCGCATTGGTCCAAAATAGAAATATATGTAAATGCCATACGCACACCCATCGTCATCATACACATAGTCGCCACATCATAAGAGATAAATCATACAATCACCATGACACAATGCATTAATCACAATATCACCACATCATGACATAACCAACCATAACATAAAAGAAATACAATGTAATATAAAGAAAACACACTTTTATAGAATGACAACTTGTTACAATTTGTTCGCGAAGAGCCAAAAGGGACTTATGGGTACACAACCCTAGTCGATACAAGTTTTTACATTACAAAAGTATAATTTTCTACTACATTGCTTCTTCACGCCAATAAGTTGTCTTCCAAAAGCTGGGATCTTCAAAGCTGAGTCTTCATGAGCCAAGTCATCAAAAGTACAGCTAATCCCCAAAAGACATCTACAAACATGCTACTGGGGTGGAGGGGGTGGTGGAAATGATGATCCTGGAAACAGGCTGTGATAGTAGGCCCTCTCCTCCTCGAGTCTAGAAATGCGCCTAATAGCATCGGTCTGGAACTGCTCTAACTACTGCACTCGTGCCTCGGACGGGCATGACGAGTGATGGAATGGGCAGTAGAAAGGTGGGGTCGGTGGTGGTGATAGAGGTAGTGGTGCTGGTGATGGAGGTGGGTATGATGGTGGGGGTGGTATCGGTGATGACAGTGGTGGAGGTGTCACTCTGGTAGTGGCGTGAGCAGTACGTTGCGACTCTATCTCCCAAATCCTATGAAAGATCAGAGAGAGTTGTAGGTCGTGTGAAGTCACCCTTTCCTCCACAGGGATCGGAGGAAAGTGTGAGGGATGATAAGGGTCTGAAGGGCTCATGCCCGGTGGAGCTGTCGGGGTAAACATACTTGCTGGAGGTGGTGTGGGTCGTGGGTCATACATGGGTGGTACTCTATCAGAAAATGATGGTCCTGGCATATGAGAAGGTCCAACTGCAGATGGGTTGAAGATAGGGTGATACGTGGACCCTCAGAAAAGTACAGTGGTGGCTGCTCGGGGGCACGCGGAGTGCCACTCAGAGAGTAGTGACGAGCATGTCCTGTATAATAAATGGGTCCACGGGTCGGGACTCTAATAGGGGACGGACTGACGCGGGCTGGTGAGGCTACAGGGGGTGAATACATGGATGCAGGGGTGCCTGGGGTGGCGGATGAAGCATCGTCCACCTCATGCTCACTAGGAGCAGCATCAGTAGATGACGAGATGTCCACGACTGGAATTTCCGAGGGTGGGATCTCTAGTATAGCGATATCGTCGAAGACCTCGCCGTCTCCCAGGTCGTCCTCCATGTGTTCCATATGGAACACTGGTATCTCGTCGTCGTCATCATCCAAATCAATCACGGGCGGGACCACAACAAGCGGCACGAGCAGATGTACTATAGCATGTTCACCCTCCGGGTGACCATACACTATGATGTCGTGCAGTGGCTGAGGGACGACCAATACGTCGTCTGCTGGGGGTGCATCAACCTCCATAGGATCGATCAACGCCAGTGGCTGAAAGTCCCCGTCGTCTCCATCTTCGGCTCCATCCTCTATAGGCTGGGCCTCGGCAGCAGGATCATATCCATCATCGGATTTATACTCCTCTCGGTCTTCCTCATAACTCGATGATGAAGACATGGTCCTGGCAAATAATCCGTACAATACATATATATACATGTTAGTAATTTATGATATATTTTAAATAAATCACCATTTCTCATGCACCGCATTGTTCTCTTCTATATTCCATGGAATCTTACTGTTTTGTGTCTATCCATTATTGACTACTCATGTATTGACTCTGCTCATTACTCATAGGCTCGGGCGATAGATCCTTGTGTTATAGTGACACAATGAAAACCTTTTTATTATTTTGTTTTAATTCCAAAACATTTCTATCATGTTTTAAAACTTTTGTTTTCATGTGTGAGCCCCTGGTGATTGTAGACCAAACTTCTTATAAAAGTTTTCCCGGTTCACTACAATCGGAGCTCTGATACCAGCCTGTCACACCCTGGTCGCAGCGGAAGCGCAAGTGTGTGACTATTAGGTAATCATTGCATCCAATATAGTAAACATTATAAATTAACAACGATGCATGCCACTCATAAGTTTTACTTCGTATTTACAAATCATCAAAAGCTAAAGTCGCATAGTTATCAGTTTCAAATCACCCTTACAACCATAATTTAAAAGACATTGTACCAAAATAAGATAGTGTTTTCATCACTGTTTCATGTTGAGGCTTTGACCTCTATATGGCCAACGAAGTTGGGATATAAAGGCAAACCCTCCAAAAGATAATCATCGTTGTCTTGACAATCCCATACCCGGATCCCGTCACCAGCTCAAGTCCTGCGTCCTGAAACACGTGTAATTTTAAAAAGTAAACATAAAGTTGGCGAGTTCATGTAGTTTAATGTTTTCGTATCCAAATGTCATCTTTGAAAACCTTTATTGAAATCCAAGTATGTTATTAGCATCAATGAGTTAATTTAGGATTAATCAGTGTGTCGTGAACACCCTGACATACTAGTGCCATAAGTAAGTGACCAAACCGAGACTTCTTTGACTTGTTGGGATCACAAAAGCACTCCAATGGGTATACCAACTAGGAGTGGAGTGGGTCTCAAACTCAATAGATCTACCTCTTTTGCACCTTGGTCACTAAGTGATTAATGGTTACTACTGTTATTTCCTACTTACGCACAGTGATCTGTTATCTGCTAACTCATAGCTAACATACTGTTTTGACCTAACATGTATTTCCCCTCGAAAGTTTAAAACAAACTTAAAACAAAGGAAAAGAGGGACATGAACTCACAGTTTTTGCATTTCATACAAGTCATACTGTTTAACTTACGGTGTCCACAACGTATGTAACCTACATGCATATGGGTTTATTAGACACCCAGGTCTCAATAGACCTTGTACTCGTTGTTCATCTTGAATTCTTGTTATGTGCTTCTTTGTTATGATTGAACAACTTAGAATGTTATTATAGTGTCGGTAGTGTGTTTGTTTGATGAATATTGTTATATATATATTTCTTAAAAATATATATATTATTGTTTTCAAACAATGTGTGAACTGGGCCTTGGCCTGCACATGTCATTGGGCCTATCCCATGTTTTCTTGTCACCGGGCCTAGCCCATGTAATTTTTGTCTTTGGGCCTAGCCCATGTCTTTTTGTATTCTTGGGCCTAGCCCATGTGTTTTTATATCCTTGGGCCTAGCCCATGTATTCTTGGGCTTTTATTAATTTTTGGGCCACTTCCATAACCTTATAGAATTTGGGCCTTAATATATGGTTTTCACAAATTGGGCCTAGCCCAGATATATGTATGAAGCCCATTTTTATTATAAGTAATTTACTTATATTTTTTCTAACTTTTTAAATACTTAACTTTCCAGATTTTCATATCGATAATATATAAGCAAGTTAAATGTCTAAATGTATATTTAGACTCGTTGTCGGCGTTGTTTATTACATGTTTGTTTTCGCCGAGAATCGTTCGTTGTCGTCGACGTGAAAGTGCAATTTTGGATGTCCGCCTATTGGTTGCCTTGTTTCAATTGTCTGATTTATGGTTTCGACGCTTTAACAAAATATATTTATGACGTTACCAATACTTGGTGTGTTATTTCAAGTGTTTGTATATTGTATATGGTGGGGTATTTTTATTGTGAATACCCTAAGTTTCTAATACATACATATACAATACACACATATATACATAATATTTATTAGCAAAACTATCATACAACACTTTGTATTATTTTTCCTTATAAGAACATATATATTTATAAAAGTGTTTATTTTTCTTATAAATATATACTTCTGACTTTATTTAAACACTTAGTCGTTTAGGGATAACTCTTGTCATTAAAGTCTACTTAATGACGTTTTAAGTTACTAACCATGTTTTGTCCCACTAATCACCCCACTAATCATGCTTTAAGCGCGATTAGGTTTTTAGAAAATTTCACCATAGTTTCCCCTAAACTATGACAATTTCCACGTTTTTAAAATGTATTTAAAACCTGTTTAAACTCATAATCATCATCAACAACTCATCTAATATTTATTTAACATAATCTACATATCATCATCCAAGAATTTTTGTTGTTAAAAACCCTAATAAATCAAGAGGGTTTTTAATGTTCATTATTCTTTTCAAAACAATACTTTAGTAGGTTGTTTAAACAAGTTCATGCATGTAATCCCTTTGATTACTACACACTTTTGATGTGGTTACAACTTAAATACATATGTTTATTTCTTATAAAAATCATTCTTATGTATGAAAATTATATTTAAGTTGTAATATTTTACATGGATGATGTAAATGATGATCTTGTTTAGATTTAAAACTTATCATGTTTAAATCCTTATTTTTATACTAAATCATGCAAGATCATCTTACTTTTATCTCATAACTTCAACATAAACAACTTCAATATGCATTCTAACAATCTTATAAGCATGTAATCAACACAAACTAATCAATATTTATTGTTAATATTATGTTGTATTTTAGGGTTTTTGAAGTATCTTTTCTTGATTTTCAAGATGATCAACTTGTACACTAATAATCTAAGCAGAAAGATAAGTTAGATTATGGAGGAGATTAGCTCACAATGGGTGGAAAAGATTTTTTGAAGATTTAGAAGAAAAATAAGCTCCTTAGAAGATCCTAATGAGCTTCATCCTTGAATGCTTCTTTAAGGGGCTTGATCAAGCTTCAAAGTGTGATTAAAGTGGTGGTTTGTGGTGGCTTAATGGTGGTGCTATGGTGGGTATATGGAGCCGTGGGGTGGGGGGGAAAGAACAGGAGAAAATGTTGCAAGTTATGAAGAAGAAAATGATGAGATCTTGTTTATAATTTCACATATATTTCCATCATTTATCATGTCCATCAACTAATCAAGATCCATACTTAGAATCTCAATTTTTCTAACAAAATCAAGGGGGTGGGACCTACCTTATGACCGTCAATTTGGAGGGGGGGTAAAGTGTAAGTTTAATTTTTATCACATGTTATTTTATAAGATATTTTGGTGATTAAATTAGTTATGGTGATTAGGGTTAATCTCCTAGCATGTTAAGCGTGTAACTTGAGTTTAGGGTGTAATTATATGGCATTTAATCCATATGATCTTCCAAAATAAGTTTTGGATGACGGATATGTCGCTAGATCGTTCATTGTCGAAGTATTCGCTAATAAACAGAACTATATATTTATTACCGGAAGCGTTTGATTTCGATTCCCACAACTAATATGGTGTCAAATTAGTGCATTTCCGCTCCAAAAATATTCACGTCTAGTTCGCTAGATGAATACCCGATGAATTAGGGTTGCCGATATGCCTTCCGTTCGACCGTTCGATCGATATCGACACTTTTATGATCCGCCGTCGAACTTTTCCGAAAGTTGTGTTTCCGTGACCTCATGTTAGTTGAATGGTTTCCGAGTTACAAATTATGCTTAACTAGTTCACTAGACGCTCGGATGAGGCTATCGGTCACTAAAATATTCGTCGTTTCGACGATCGGCCGCTTTCCGGTCGAATTGTGCACTGTTTGCCGAATGACCGGAAACGATGTGTTAGGTGCATTTTTGCTATTCTCACATTATTTTAGGAAGTTTAGCATTGTTTTATTCTTATCTTGACATCCGGAATCCTCCGAATCGGTCTTGTGGACAAATCGTCATTTGTCGTCTTTTTGGTCGAAACGGACAATTTTGCAATTTAGGCGTTATACCGGAAAGTTGTGTATTAATGTAATAGTTGTTCTCAAATGTGTTTTCATGTGTATATGGACTCAGGGATGGCATTAACATGTCGTCATTTCTTGATCGGATTCGTTTCAGCGGGTTTTCTGACACGGTTAGTGTCACCGCATTTAGTGCATTCAAAACTTTCTACCAATACTTTTAGGGCATTGTTTTGGTCTTTTTCCCATCGTAAGGGAAACCAGTATATGTTATGATCAGATTTACTTGCCCTAATAGTGTACGAATCAGTTTTGAATTTAAATTACGATAATTACGCATGAGATTATAATATGAAATTAGTGATTACATTGTACGGAAGTTCCAGTTATTTTCCAATTGTCATACTTATGAATTCCAACATAAGAGTGAAAATCTTCATTTGGTATACCTGTATCCATTTAGTGGACCTCTAGATTACCAACTTGACGTGAAGAGTGCAAATCTTCATAAGAGTCCAAAATCCATAGATGCCCCTTATGAATTCCAACATAAGAGTGCAAATCTTCATTTGGTATACCTGTATCCATCAAGTTGGTAATCTAGATGTCCAGTGTGATCTTCCCGTTGGTCACTTTTCCTCGACTGGTAATGTGCCCTCCATTAGCACTTGCAAATTCACATAACCACCATCTATATACTCAAACTCTGTCAACAGCCTCGCATCCCCTGTCATGTGCCTGGAGCAGCCACTATCAACATACCACAAGTTGATAATCCTCCTTAGCAGCTCCTACACAACCCAACAAAATTAGTTAGATTTGGGGACCCAAGCCTTAATGGTCTTGGGTCTTCCAGATTCATCAACTACAGGAACATCCATCAAGTATCCATCACTCCTAACAGGAGTCTTGGATCTTAGACCTAATGATGGAAATGGTTTTTGATTCCCACTAGGTCTCTGGTCCTGAGGTTTCCTAAACATGTTTGGACTTTGCGACCTATGGAAATTATGGTTTTGGTTCCATGAATCTTGATGATTATAATTTCTAAAGCCATTGTTATAAAAATTTTGACTACCAACATTCTTGTATCGAGTTTGATATTGATCTTGACTTATAAAATTATTTGATTGACCATTAAAGTTATTCATTCTTGGTGAACTACTTCTAGGTCTTTCATATCTGCCTGATGTAGATTAGGCTGAAATCTTTGTTGATTTCTTTGAAAACGAGGAACTTGGTGAGTTCCTTGTTCAGCCTTACACCCACAGCAACACTCTGTTTCCTGGTAGCAGATATCTTTGGTGAGTTAACTTTCTTCTCACCATCACCACTTTTTGCTGGTGATTTTTCTCTCTGTCTCTCACTTAACTGTGCTTCACTCTTTTTGTTAGGACAGCAGCTAGCTACATGTCCCTTTTCGTGACATTTGCAGCACAATTTTCTAGCCGAAGACTTCTTGACTAAAGTCTCTGCTTTCGATTCATCAGATAATGATGATGATGATGATGATTGTGATGATGCCTTTGAAGGATCTTGTTTAGTTTGCTTAACTTTGATATTTCTTTGTTTTAATTTTTAGCAAACTGCACATTTGACTCTTTTGTAATAACAGTGAGCTCTTCATTCATAGCACTCCCCTCAACAAAATCAACCTTTTTAACAAAAAATTTGCTTTTGATTCTTAGGGTGTGTATTCTTTGTTCTCAAAACGGTGTCTCTGTTAGTATCCTTTTTGGCATTCTCAGAACCATCAACATTATCTGAGGTGGAACTACCAGGTGTAGTTGACCCAAAGTCTGTAAGCTCTCCTTCATCTGGCAAGAAAGAATAGTCATAACCAAGAGGTGGTGGAACTTCATTTAAACCTTTGAATCCCACACATGTCTTGTCATTACTCTTCTTCAAGCCATTCATCATGTGTTTCATGACAAAAGATGAATCTCTGAATTGATTTAATTTCTTTTCAAGTTCACAAATTTTAAGTTGTGCTTCCGACAACATTTTGCATTTTTCAGAAACCGCTTTTGTTTTCTCACTCATCGTATCATGAGTTAAATCAATAACTTGATGTTTTTTTATTTAGCTTACAGGTTAGAATATTGATTTCTTCTTCATAACCTTTAATTTTCTTCAAGTATAATGACTCATTTCGTTTTACGAAAAAGTTTGATTCTTTTAGGTTCGAGAGCTCATTTACCAGACTTTGGTTTTGATTGGTTAACCTGTCAACCTCACTTTGCAGTTCACGACATTTTAAGCAAACAGAACTACCAGAGTTAGAATGTACCTCTCCTGTTGACTTGCTAAAATCGGCCATGAAAGCGGCAAAATCAGCAGCCATCTTTTTCTCTGTAGCAGTCTGTTCACCATCAGCTTTTTCAGTTACCTTCTCTCGCTCTGCCTCAGCATCAGCTTTCACTTCTTCATCAACAACTGGAGCTATCTCAGCCATGAACGCCTGTGAGGCATTGTTATCACTCTCCAGATGAACACTCCAATCATAAGAACCCTCTCTAGCAGTAGAGATCAGGGCCTTTGATCTAGTGTTGGTTGACGCATTCCTGTTGCTTGAACCACCAGGAGAATCTTGAAAGGATGAACTAGAATGAGATTCAGACTTAGGTCTTTGACACCCTCTAGCAAAATGTCCGTAGTTTTGACAATTGTAACACTTCACTTTCGACTTGTCAAAGCCCACACTCTTTCCAATGAACTTCCTGCACGTTCTGTTCATGAACCTCCTCACTCTTCAAGATATCATGGCCATCTGCCATTGCAAATCCATCTCCTCTAGATCATCAGGGTCGATCTGATCATAATCTTCATCAAACTTAGCAAGATCAGATATTCTTCCATGAATGTAGTTCTCATAGGAAGCAACAAAAGAGGCCAGCAATGCCATATGATCTTCAGCACTTTTGACACTCGGAGGCATAGACCTAGTACTATTGTTACTATTATTCGATTGTTGCCTTTTTGCCCCTGACGAGCCTCCTGAAGCAGCAACAAAAACATACTTCACCCTCAGCATTGGTCACAATCTGCTCATTCTCACATGAAAGAAACGCAGTTGCAGTATCACTTGAAGCATTGTTGGAAGATGAAGGTGTAAGCCCTTTATATATCCCAGGATCTTGAACCTAATCATAACCCGTTTCCTTCTTCTTCATATTGAGCTCATAAGCTCTCAATTTCCCAACAACCTCTTCCAAGTCTTTCATTTCATAATCAGCTTCACCTTTTATCATTAAAGTATAGATATCCCACTTTGCAGGTAAAGCATCCAGCAACTTGTCGTTTATCTCCACATCCATGTATCCCTCTATGTCATAATTATCCATTATTACATCAGATGATAATATCTCGTGATAATATCTTCAAGGGATTCATTTCTCATTCCTTTGAACACAGCAAACTGTTTCTTTAGTAGATCAACCTTGTTCTTCTTCACATCGGTATTGCCCTCATACCTCTTCTCTAGGGCATCCCACATCTCCTTCGATGTAGTATAACGCTTGAATGTATGTTTGATGCCATCAGGTAATGACATCTTGATAGCAGCTAAGGCTTTCTTCTCAGACTCATACATCCTTTTCTCAGCTTCAGAGATGTTTACATAAGTAGTAACACGTTGTCTGCCCTCAAAGTCATGAGTGGGGTTAGCATACCCATCTTGAATACAGATCCACATCCATGTGTCCTGGTATTCAATAAACAACTGAAACCTGTCCTTCCAAGTAAGATAATTTTCCACTTTCAGCATTTTGGAGGTTTATTAGTCGTGCCAGCCTCGTGCTCCATTCTTAACAACTCATTTAGGTTAGACATATTCATCATTTTTACCGAACCGGCTCGTAAAAACGTTAAAACTTGTCCAAAATGAGTGATTACCAAATTATACTGTTAGACTCGTCTCGACGATACGATTCTAATGATGTATATTGTCCGATTATGATTTTAGGAATTTTCGTGCCTCTTTTTTGTCCTAAAAATCACACGAGCCTAACCGTGCAACCAATTTGTCAAAATTGTTTATGGATAAAATTCTATGTCCGAAAATGTTTAACTCCGGTTACGTCAGCTGGTTAACATCCCACCTTTTTGTATAGAACCCGGAACAGTGCCAAATCCGGAATAGTAGCTCGGATAGTGAATCCGAGATAGATTCCTAAACAGTAATCCGAATTGCTAATCCGAGATGGTGATTCAGAATAGTGATCCAAGATGAAATCCGGAATGCACTGTTCTGATCTAAAATGGAATCCGGAGTAGACTATTCTGATCCGAGATTGAATCTGGAATAGTTCTGATCAGAGATGGAATCCGGAATACACTTCTGATCCAAAATTCAATCCAAAATGAAATCCGAGATGGGCTTTTCTGATCCGAATTGCACTTTTCTGATCCGAAATCCAAGTTTTCCAGATCCGAATTGCAAGTCTTATGATCTGAAATGCAGATTTCTGATCCAAAATTCAAGTCTGCAATCCAAAATGTTTCTCTTTTGATCCGAGATGACTTCCTTCAATCCGAAATGCCTGCTGGTAATCCGAAATCGCTGCAGAAACCCTAAAACAGCCGCTGAAACCCTAATTCAGCTGCCAAAAACTTCAAAACAGCCTCCCAAATGTCAAAAACCCCAACTTTTTCTGCTGATACGATTCTGAACCGAGCAAAATTAAGAGCCGAATGCTCTGATACCAATTGTAGGTCCCCTAGTCCGTATGGATCTTAACAGAATCCCTATCTAATCTAGAGTGCGGAATCCCCTAGATCAGATTTCACAGAAACAAGAACATGAACACGTGTGCAATTTCCTTCAAACAGTTTTCTGTTGATTATCTAACACAAAGTGTTTACAATCAATTCAAGACTCTCTTCCAACTCTCTCTGAACAACTAAACCAGCAACACAATCAACAGAACCAACAACCTAAACCCTAACGCAAACCTCCCTTTATATAGAGATAGGTTATGCAACTAGGCTAGGGTTTCCTATATGGACTGCTAATGTGTCTAAAGCCTAATTCGCCTACCATGTTCTATTTAGTGTCTAGTTCAGCCCAATTACTTCTAATTCACTATTACAAAACAAAACCCGCTAACCGTTTATCCTTTTACTAATTACAAGATATCCAAAGACCAAATTTAAGTTGTTTTCACAAATATGCACCAACAAAGTATTTTGAAGTGGTGTGAAAAAAACGGAAGAATCATGGGGTATTTGTAGTATTTTAGGATTAAGGAGATGATGACAAGTGTCCTCAAGTGTGGATTAATGTCCTAACATGTATCAACACCGTATTAAGTGTGGAAAAGTGAGTGCTAGGTGTCAAAAATTGGAGATAGGTGGCAAACTTGGTGAAGAAGCAAAAATATTTATTATTTTTTTGACATTTTTGGCCCTTAGACTTGTATTTTTACTTGGTTGCCATTTTTAACCCCTGTAACCTAATATTTAGGTTATATGAAAGTGTTAAGACATGTGTAACTTGGATTATGCCGGAAAATGCCGTGGAGGTCGGTTTGTTCAGTTGTACAGTTACGCGTTTCGCAAAAATGTGTAAAACGTTTTAACGAACACGAAAATGATCGAAATTGTGCAACGATTGACATTTTTGCATTCTCATCAATAAAAACAATATTTTATTGAATACAAAAATATTTTGAAATAAAACACAGGGTTTCATTGAATACGAAATTGTTTGTAATTGTGCAATGATTGAAAAGACACAAATGTCACAAAATTTTCTTTAGTTGAATGAGTAGTTTTAATTGAGGATTTACTACACAACTATATAAGTCACTATTTTCCTACACATATTTTAGTTGCCTATAACTACCTATGTGACAAATGCACATTTGTATTAAATGTTGAGAACTTGAAAGCAATATTTGTTTAAGTTTCAAAGTGACAAATATATTATTTTTATATGATGACATGCTATAAGGTCATGTATTTTATGATTTGTTGCTAGTTATACCTTGTATTCTATATGCTATCACTTCTTTGCATCGATATACCAAATAGAACGACTAAACCAAAGTTGTGGTTTCTTGTCATTCTCATGATAAAGTAGAAATATGCGTCGATTTGACACCCAAAGTGTCATACTCATTGTATCTCATTATCAAGTATAAAAGAAATATTTTATGACTCGGACATATAATTACTTCTCAATTGATGTTATACCAAGAGAGGTTCATTTATAAGGGAAATCGGATAAAAAAAATTGTGTTTGTCAAACCTCAAATATACTCCTGAAGTAGCAATATCATTTAAAGGGTATGAACGGTTTGAAATGACTGTATATCTATATGTTCGAGAAAATAATGGTAAACCGTAAAAATGTATGGTTTTACTCTGATTCATGAAGTGAATATATATTGATCATTGTAATCATGGGTATCATTGAGAAATTGTAATGATGATCATATTAATAATGAGATTGACCATTAGAAGTGCAACAATCATCATGTTAATAAGAGATCAAACTATCAGAAATTATAAGATAGCCAAGCTAATAGTGAGATCGAATATCAATATTATAATGATAGTCATGATAAGATCGACCACCAAAAGTGGAAAACTAGTGATTACGTAACACGATGGTTTGAACTTTGAAGTTATAATACATTATTTCATATCTTATGTTTTGTATTAGATACATGCAAGTAATACATATACAATATCATAAACCATAAGTTTATGGATCTTAATTATATGTTGGCATTATCAGTTAGACCAGACCGAGCCAATGATGATGTGAAACTTAGTGAATAACCATAAGATTCTTAATGATAATTAAACATGTCATAGTTTCTCTCAACAAAAGTTAATTATTTACCAACCAATGTAGGGTGTGAATCCCTAAAATATTATGGAATGAACGAAGGATGTATATATCCAAACATGATACCGTTTATTGTTTTTAAATCGATGCACCGTCTAAATGGTCATCAAATTTACAACTTGAAGTTGTGTGTAGCTTAGCTAATGAGATAGCAAGCATATTATTTCAGAGTATCATATTTATGGTGGTTATAACATTGAATTTAATATCCATGTTACTAATGATTATTGGAATAAGTATTGAACTTTCTAAATACTTAAGACACAAATTGCTTTTGTTGAAGACGATGACCAAACGTCTACAAATTGATTGCAAAGCCAATAATCAAGAGAGCTAAAGTTCATATTTGAGCACACGTGATTTTACATGCGGTAACATTATTTCACATCAAGCCAACATGTTGTAATAGTTTCTCCCCATTATAGTTGGTTTTGGCTAGGAACCAAATATTTCCCATCAAACTTTTTATTGTAGCGGTATACATTGGAATTGATCCACCACAACGCATAAAGATTGAAATTCAAATAATGTTGGGAATATATGTTGGGTGAAAATACTATTTATGATTACATACTTAGAGCAATTAATGAGAGATTTATTTATGACTCGTTAGATCTTACTTTAAGTTAATTAACATTCCCAACATTAAGGGGAAATTAATGGCAGTTGGAAAAGGAATGGGTATCCATGAATTATCATTGATCCTCAAACTAAATTAGGTGAACAAGAATTTCAAAAGATAATTCATTTACCTAGATTAAAGAATTAATTACCAAACATGTTCAATGAACTAAAACAGTGACTAAGTAAGTTACATAGTCAACTGCTAATGCTCCAACTAATATACGTGTCCTAGAATGACAAACCATATATTAATGAGTCTATTGTACGCCTGAAGCATGGTAGACTAGTCGATTCCAAGAAAATAAAAATTCTTCGAAAAATTGGAGCAAGTAAATGAAGAAGATGGCCAACTCGAGGTTGTTGTAAAAAAAAAGATCTCTTGAAGAGACATTAGACACGGTGGTTCTGGAAGAACCTCAGGTACCTGAAAAATAAAGAGCTCTTAGTAAATTATATCATGTCTAGAAGTGTATGGAATCGAAACATAATCGACGTCGTTATACTTTTGTATATGTAGTGGTTGAAATGATGAAATGACAAGGATCATGATTTAAGATCTACCTAAGAATGAAAACATATAAATGATTGGCCAAAAGAAAATGGAAAGATACAAATAAGGCAGAATTGAATTCTCTAATGAAATGGAAAGTTTCTAAACCAGCAGTCCATATAACTGAAGGTGTAAAATATGTTGGATACAAATGGTTCTTTTATGCGATTCATGTGAAATCAAATTAAGTGAAATAAGGCAAAACTTGTGGCACAAAGATTTTCGCAAAGATCCATGATTGATTATAAAGATGCACACTTTCTAGTGGTGGAGGCAACGACTTTCCAATATTGTATTCGTCTGGTAATATAAAGAAAGAATTGATATGCGTCTTACGGAATTTATGTATCACGTGATGCTGAAAGTTTACATAAAAGTCCCTGAAGGATTTAAATTATCAAACTCATGTAAAATAAGTTCTCGAGAAGACTGTGATTCAGATCTGCATACATTATGGGTATATATATAGGCTAAATATAACTATAACTCTTGATGAGTTTACTAAAGCAGTCGAGTACTTAAAAGGTAATATTAAAACATCTTAAGGATGTAATTCTTATCCACCAATAAACATACATAGAAAACTTGTACCCGGTGATTATAATATCTCAATGTACATCGTTTAAGCATGGTGTAATATAAAACCAATGAGAAAGTTTACGTGATGGAACTTTTAAAGAGTATATGCACATACATATTATTCAAAGTAGAAAGAAGTATGTGAATGATTATAAATGCCTAAAGCTCAAAACATTGGCAACGTATCTTTATAAAGTGAAGAAAAGATTTATATGGACTAATATAGTAGAGTCGAATGTGGTATAATCGACTTGCTGCTAAGCTTAAAAAAGGAGAAATACATATGGTGTAGTTGGTCCATTTGTTCTCATTAAAAGAACAATATGATGTTTACAAGTATTATTGTATATGTTGATAATGTCATTAAAGATGACATATTAAAATGGGCTCAAATATTTAAACTATGAATTTACAAATTAAAGATGGTGGCAAATTTATAGCCCAATATGTAGAATATGCATTTGTATTATTATCCATCAATCATAATACATCTAGAAGGTGGTGTAAATTTTCATACGGATAAAGCTTATGGTCTAAGTACATTTAATGATGTCCAAGTAGTTGATATACAAAATAGCTCTATCATCTCCAATGAAAATAAAAAGGGAAAACAAAAGTCCTTGGTCCAGAAGTACCATATTTGCAAATAAGTTATACACGAACATATATCATGAAATTCAATGACAGAATATAACTCGTGTACAGTGAGAAGATAATGTAATGGGTACAACATATATTTTATATACCTTGTGTTACGAAAGGAATGAGTTCATATTACACTAACCCGTAATCAAGTTTAGGTTAGTTTTGTAAATGTAGGGAATGTAACAAAACACATTCATGAATCTTATGCTATCTACTTACAAGAAGAAGTAATTAAAGTTTCATATGAAGATCATACATCAATGTTCATTGAAGGATTTCCAAGGATCAAACGACATATCAAGCTGCACATCAATAGATTACAAAGTTTTGGGCAACTTTCAAAGAAGCCCGACACGAGCCACTTATAGGATACATGTAAAATGAGGGGGAGCATTATACAAGTTGCATTCTTTTTCCCTTAACCAAGTTTTATCCCAAAGTGTTTTCTTAGTACGGTTTTTAATGACGTAACATACCTCATCCAAATATTATCAGGGGGAGAAAATACGCGCTACACTCTTTTCCCTTAGCTTATGTTTTGTCCCACTGGGTTTTCCTAGCAAGGTTTTTAACGAGACAGCACCACCAAACGTATAATATATTATTTTATTTTATCACGTGGATAGTCAGGGGGAGTGTTATAAATAAACTATATTATGGTGACTATCCATATTCTAACTCCCGTCTCTTCGTATCTTTTGTATTAATGTAACGTTCTAACTCACGTCTCTTCATGTTCTTTGTATTAATGTAAGAACTCTCTATATATAGATCTCTTTGTATTACATGATAACAACTCAATGAATTATAATCATATATTCTATCTTTCTCTATGTGTTCTTTTGATACTTGTTCTTATGTTCATATACTAGTCGCTAGTAGGCTGTTGCTTCACAACACAGTAATAATATTTTTTATCAATAATAATAACGATAATACAAATTGGATTGATAAACATGTGTTATCTAATTTATAAATACTAGGGATTTATTAGTCCATAAAGTAAATATTAAGAAACTGAAATGCTAGTTAAAAAAAAGAATTGTTGAAGTTTAAAAGAAAATTAAATTAAGGAATGATAACTTTGATTGAGATTTCAATTTCATCTTTGAATGATTATAATTTTAATTGCTCAATGACCATAAACCCATGGAATGTATATCAACAAAGCCAATCTATTTTCGAAAATCTTGCATTTCCTAACTTTCTGTGACAAACCCTTTATCCCTCGAACCTCTACATGTTCGTCGCATACCAGCCATACACCCCCGTAAACACCACCGCCCAAACCTTCGCCGACATCACCAACAAACCACCACCACTATTAATTACAAATCAGATTAACCGCGCCGCCATGAGCCTTATCGCCTCCGCTATCAGTCTTATCCAGTCCGCGACCAAAACCACCATCATTTGTACAAGGATTTTAGCCGCCATCCTTTCTCACCTTCACCACACGAACCGCCGTCATACATCTCGGACCAACAAGCAGCCCACCACTTTGCCTCGGCGAACCAGACCCGTCGCCACATATCATATAGTCGACCACCGTGAATCGCCAACGCCGTTACTCCATTCGCCGGTCCGACGTCTCTGGTCGACGTTCTCTCTTCATCCAATTTCGGTAAGATTCAAGAGCTGTACTAACTTAATCCAATTCTTGATCTTGTAAATTGTCTTATGTTAACCATAATGGGATTTTGGTTAGATCTTTCCGGCGACTTAGAAAAACAACGATAGAAGGAGAGTTGATTTTGAGTGTGGCCGGGTGTGTGTATTATTAGTGTAAGAATGTGTGATGTGAGTGTTCTGTGTGTGATCCATATGCACTTTGTATGTGATGTATAAGGTTTAGTTGTGTGCATGAATGTGTGTCTTATGTGCATGAATGTGGTCTGTGCGTGTGTTTTGGTTGTGCATGCATGTGTGTGTGAATATGAGTATGTGGTGTGTGTATATATATAAGTATGTATATTTATATATATGTATGTATTAATCTGGTCATAATAGATTATATGTTATATAAACAAGATGATTAAATGAGTTATTGTGAGTGTTGAACAAAAGCGTACTTGATTATCGGGTAAATTAGTTTTGGTGGCCGGAAAGTCTAAAGAATAATATTTTAGATTAAATGAACAAAAAAACTAATTTTAAAATATGGGATTTAAGCTTGCAATATTTTTAAGGAAGAATCAATTTGGAGTTTTCTTAGCTAAATCATGGTACGGATTCTGTTTTCTTTTAATTGTAGTGCAATTCCTAATTCATTATATGAGGACGAAATCTTGGGTCTCGACATCATAGTATAATTTTATTTTCGTTACTCTTTAATACGGATCTTTGTCCTTGTTTTGAAGTCTGATTGTCATGGTTTGATACCTTTATCCGTTGATATGTGATACGTTATCCGAGTTAGTATTGTCTTTGTCTACTTGTTTAATAGTGTGTTTTAGGATGCCATACCTCATACTTGTCATGGTCGCATGTTTCTGTCGGTAATTAATTTTAGTTATCAGTAAATTATATATATGGCCTTAGTTTTGTACTCTGTCACCCAAGCATGTCAGGCTTGTCGTTTGGGCGTCAACGACATGGTACTTATCGTGACAGTGCATAATAAACGTTCACGGCGTCTCTAGCTCGTGCTTGTGTAGCACCTTGGCCACTAGAGGCATATAGATCGATCTTAGCTCTGAGTTTAAGTTTGTTTGTTTGTCTGGAGATGGAATAATGGGTGCACGCCACACTCACCATCTCATAGGTGCATGAACTAGCTAGCTGTGTACCAGTCTGTTTTCGTTTCTGGCTTTGGGTGCTTCTGTGTTACACGACTTATTTTGTTGATATATAACTGTCGTGTAAGTTAGTATATGTTTCTGTATGTGCATAAGTTCAGTATATGTTCTGATATGTCTGCTACGTTTTGTTCGCATCTGATTTGCTTTCCGACTTTGTATCGGGTTATGCTTCCGATAATGTTCAGTATCTATTCTGATATGTCTGATATGTTTGTACGCATGTGGTTATGTTTCCGATCATGTATCGGGTTAGTTATGGTCCTGATCATGTTCAATATCTGATTCTATTATGTATTAGTTATGTCTGCTTTGACTTAGTATTTTTACCGGTCTGTATCAGTGTCACTCACTGTCAGTCTGGTTTTGGATTTAGATTCCATGTCTTACCTTTAGTTTGTATCTGCCAGTACCTGTACTAAGTATTTGATTCAGTGTCTATTCGATATTTCTCATTGAATCTTTCTTTGTTTGCTGTCGATTTTTCGACCGATTTAAGAAATTTCACAAGGATTAAATTATTCTATTTTTAAACTCAGGTTATCTAGATTACTTTGCTTATTAATATAAATCTCCAAAGCTATAAAAATAGTTATTTTAATTAAATAATAACTTACGAGTTTGATTAATTAATAAAGATGGATTTAAATCTAAACATTTATTTAAAGTTAATTTAAAGATAATAGTTCGACAATTCTTTTCTTTTAAAGATATGGGATTTTAAATGGTATTTAAAATATTTTGGCTTAGCTATTTGTTTTTGCTGCTGTGTCCCATGTTGTTTTGCGGAATGGTTGAAAATGTTTCATTTTGAAATTCAGTTTTTTAAATTATTTTATTTCTAAAATACAAGTTTTCAAAGTTATAAATTAGTTCTTTTGTCTAATGATGATCTGCTAGGAAATTGATAAACTATTTATTTTGTTAAAAATATAAGTAAATAGTTTTGCCAAGTATTTTTTTTAAATAAAAAAAAATTAATAATAATAATAATATTATAATAATATAATAATAATAATAATAATAATAATAATAATAATAATAATAATAATAATAATATAATAATAGGATTATTAAACGTTGTTCTATACCTTGGATGAGTATTAGTTTTTGATTTGTTCAAGCATTTCATTTACAAATGATAGGTTAAAAACTTTCTTGGTATATGAATACTAGACTATTCAAATGATGTTAAAATAAGTTGGTTTATACAAGAAAAAAATGCTTTAGTCATCATGTTCAATGTTGTATCAATCTTTACATCCGTTTTGTGTTGGGTTCGGTATCAATTATGTATAGTCATGTAAACTTGCACCTTCACAATTTCTTTCTCTCTATCATTTGGAGCAGCTTCTGGACCAAGAAGCCTCCTTCTCTGAAGTTTAATATTTCCATTGAACACTTGTAAATTTTCTATCTTCGCCTTGTTCCATTCCTAGGCTAATTATTAGCCGAAAGTCAAGAAAATTGACTTTTGCTTTGACTTTCGGTTACAACCATTTGGTAAAGCCAAAGTTTGAATCAAACTTAGCTACGTGATTGTAATAATGAAGGTGTTAATCCCCTGTGATGGCACCTTCTGAAGATCATGTTAAGTTAGTGAAATGAAAGGTCAAAGTTTCATTAAATAAAAGTTAAAACATAGATTTTTGTAAATTACGTTAAATGAACTTCTAAATATCGAAACCTTAATTTTTTTGATGATTTAATAGTTTGTATAAGATATTTGGACGTATTTGATCATGTCCAACTCTTCATTACCATGACCCACAGCGGAAATGGTAGTCGGGGCATTATTGAGTTTTCATCAGAGCTCATGTCATTTACTATAATAAAGTTTCATATTTATTTTTTCTAATTTAAAGGAAAAATAACAATAATCATACAAGCACAACATTATTCATGAACTCTTTATATTTCTTCTAAGGCAATTTCCTATGTGATCCTTTCTTCAACCTGTCAACCTGTATCACGCGTAAAAATAGGGTTTTTGGGTCAACAAAAGTTGTCTAGTGAATCTCATTTAAGCATTTGAAAGAATTAGTTTTATTGATTATTTAAATAAAAATTGTGCATAAACCAAATATGAGTATACGCATATGTAAATCTAACCACAAACCACATAATATCAATCAATGCACACACAAACATGACAAATGATGAACAATGAGATCAAGGCTCAATCAAACAGAGCCGATCTAAAGAGGCACCTGATACTCAACTCGTATCCCACGAGGAACTGATGGGCCTAATGTGAATGATTGGACGCAACTGATAAAAATGTAAACACATGATGCAACATATAACGTTACATAACAAGTAAGATCATATAATGGTAATAGCACAAATGTTTGAATGAACGAAATATTAAACGACATATGATACACCCCAAAAGATGAATAAAAAAGGGAATTTGTAAGGATTCACTCACAGTGGGTGCGTTTCTTGGAATTATAGCGAACGCGCACGAATTTGAGATTTAACCACGAGAGAAAACTAACCTAAAATAATAACGTAATAATTCGATAAATAAATAGATTCTATTAGAAAGTAATATTTTAACTAGATTTTTAGGTTATTTTTGTAGTATTTAATGGAGTTTTTAAAACATAAAAAGTCTTCTTTTTTAGTGTTTTAAATTGATTTTTAATTAACATTTTAAAGAAAAAAAGAAAAAAAATATAAAATATATTAAAAAAATTGGGATCTTGTCAGACCTGACAGTCTGACCGGTTCTTATGTGAATATTGGCAGCGTGTGTGAGGTTCGAACTCGTGACCTCCCGTTTACGTGCACGCAGCTCTACCAACTGAGCTACGTGTCTAACCCGAAAGATATCTGATTTTAATTATCTTTATATACTAACTAGAATATTTCAGAAATTAGTTATTTTAAAAAGGTTTAAAATCTGTTGAAACGGTGCGTATATCCCGCATCGAACCCGTGACCATCGCTTTGTTTTGCACCCAGCCCTACCAACTGGGCTGGGTGTCTAACTCGGTATAATCAGAAATTATATTATATTTATATACATGTTGTAAGGTGATCTGAATAAGTTAAAAAATGGAATTTTAATCCTGAAAATCGGAGACATGCACGATTCGAACCCGGGTTGTATGTATTGTGTTTCCACACAGTCCACCACTGGACTGTGTGTCTAACCCGTTTAAAACAACAAATTTAATTATACATAAATACTAAATAACTTCATTTTCTTTTTGAAATTAGAATACCCCAAACCCGTTTCCAACTTTTAATCGTAGATAACAATTGTGATTAACTGTTATAAGATTACAATACATTATACAGAAGAAATCAAAAAGATTAAGAGAGTTATACCGACTAGAAGCCAAGTTTTGGTTTTTCCGGTGATGTTTTCTGGCGTGTGCAGACGATTTCCGTCGATAAGAATGCGATCAGACAGATGTTAGAGTGAAGGTTTGAAGGATTGAGCGAGTTGAATGAAATGAAATGCTTCAATATTTATAGCCAAACTGATTTCTAATCATAACATCCGACATTGATTTCGAATCGGTTACAAAAATTGGTTTCGATTTTAGAGTTGAAACCGATTTACGAAATCGGTTACACATGATTTCATAACCGAAAATTGTTAAATGATCTTGATGGAATCGGTTACCAGTTTCCGATTTTCAACCTTTGCAGTTATCGTTTGAGATGCGTATAAAATTTAATGATTTCAGTGTTAAACAAATGTGGTGTGTGTAGTTCAGTGGTGTTTTGGTTAATGAGATTTGTGGGGGAACCCGGGTTCGAATCCCGGCTACCTTTTTATTCTTTTTATTTTTTATTTTTTACAATATTTCAAGGTTCAATTTATTTACTTATTCTTTTATTGGTTATTATTTTAATTATGTAACTTATTTATTAATCATGAATAATAACATAATTTTAATAACACTAATAAATGCGTAACGGACTTTTAAAGAAATACTTGATTCTCAAACGGAGTGGGTTTTGGAACCCGTTTTACATGAATGTTACAGTATCCCCTACTTTTAGAAATTTCGACCCGAAATTTTGGTAGAAGTTGTAACTGGGAAAAGATGCGGGTATTTTTTCGCGCATTGAGTCTTCGGGTTCCCAAATAAACTCAGGTCCTTGATTCGACTCCCAGCGTACTCCGAATAAAATCTGAATACCTCTTAACAGAAAAGAGAGGTATGATGTTTGGATTTGACGCTAAGGGTTTACATAGCCAAGTGAGTGCGAAGTTTTGGATTTTTATTTAGGCGGTAACGTTCCTAGTAAGAGTTGAATACACTACTACAGGAATCGCTTTTTTGATGCCTGAGATGAGAAGCGTTGGTACACCTAGTTGATTGACTAGATTTGATCTTATGCATAGGAGTTTTGAGAAAATTGATGCGTTGAAAAGATAAAGTTATAACACAAAACGAAAACTTCAACCATGACGATATCCAAATTAAAATTTACACTACTTACACAGAACTTCCCATAACCGCCTGACAATACTTTTGATCCTTTGACAAAAATACTTATGTATAGGAAGTACTAGCGGCGTATCCACCATATTCTTGTCAAATTTTCATTGGCTTTGTCAGTAAGTATGATTAGTTCTATGTAGCTCGTCCTAACATCTAAAAAACATAAACAAACACAACAGCCAAAGCTTGAGTCTCAAATCTGACACAATACTGAATGACGGCGGTACCTCTCTCGTGTGTATGATGAAGGGTCAGTCTATGAAAAAGTGAACACGACCCAACTTCTTTAAATGATGAGACGAGGTGAGTCGTGATGTATGATGACATGAAAATTTTAAATCAATGAGTAGAGACATGAAATAAAACAATGGTATCAATTTGCATTAAAATTCTTGGATACATAAATTCCCAAATTGAAACAAGGATATACAAAGATTGAGATTTAAAGAAAACATTAAAAACTAGACGGTTGGAGCTGAGTCTTGACTCTTGGTGATGGAAGGTTAGTTAGCTTGCTCGTTTGCATCGTTATTGACTTCAACTGGATTAGCGTTGATGTTGTAAGCTCTTCCTCTTGCTGGTGGAGGTGCTGGGTTTGCTTGATTTGCTTGGTTAACTGGGTTTGCTTGAGCTTGGGCTTAATGATGTTAACCAACCTAGGGCACGTGTTTCTAAAGTGGGTAGGGTCACCACAATTAAGCAGGCTAGAGCATGTGGAACCATGGGGTATTGGGGTTTTTGATAGGGTTGGATCGTGTTTTTAGTAGGGGGTGAAGCTTGGTTTTGGGGAGTGCGGCAAGTTTTACTTAGATGACCATAACGCCCACAATTAGCCCACAATCGACACGGTATAGTGGGTTGATGATGATAAAAACAGGTGTTGCATTGAGGGTGAGGGCCAATGTAAGGTTTCTTATTTGGGTAAGCAGAGTTGGGTGCTACTTGAGTGATTGGGATAGCTTGAAGGGGTACGGCTTGTGGAGCTAGTTGACTGCTTTGAGTAACAGCGAAATTTTGTCCGTCTCGCTTTCTCTTGGCAGTGAGTTGAGAAGAGGATTCAGTTTGGGTTGAGTTTGAGGTTTCAGTTGGTGTTTTATCTTTCTTTTTCTCATCCTTGAAATCTCCATTCCTGATGTGGTTTTCGGTGAGCTCTATAGCTAGCTCCATTGCTGCTTCCAAAGTTGCAGGTGTAGTACTTATCACAGGGTCTTGAATCTTTGAGGGAAGACCCCGAATGTGGTGCTCGATCAAACGGTAAAGAGGGGTGAAACAATTGGGAACCATTTGATTCAACTCGAGGAACCTCTTGTTGTAGGTTATGTGATCTGCCTCTTTTTGCTTCAAGGAATAGAACTCATCCTCCAATTTCTTAATTTCACTTCTTGGGAAGAAGCGTCTTGTCATGAGTCCCCGAAGTTCTTCCCAAGTTAGGGCTACAGCGACTTTGGTGCCTCATCTGCCCTTCTCAGCATTCCACCACGTGAGGGCTACTCCATACAAGTGTCTAGTAGCATAGCGCACTTTGCGGTCATTGGGACAATCATAGTTGAGGAAAGTACTCTCCATCTCTTCGAACCAACGAAGGAGAGCAGTGACCCCTTCAGTTCCTTCGTACTTGGGAGGGTCACATGAGTTGAAGTGCTTGTAGGTGCACTTGGTGGTGTTTGAGGGAGGATTAGCAACATTTTGACGCTCTTGATTGATTGGGTTGATGGGATTAGCGGCAAGGGTTTGTTGGACTTGAACTACGATATCGGGAAGTACGACGACCATTTGTTGAGCGATTTGGGTAGCCATGCTCACGGGATTTTCCTGATCTCCTACCTCTATGAGAGTGACTAGAAGACATCTACAAGGAATACGTATCGAGGGTATGAGTTTGATGATTTAGGTGTCATGTGTCGTATAAAAGATTAAATATCCACAAAACAAATGAGAGGAAAACAAATTCACTACATCCATAGGATGTCTTGTGTTTTGCGCATGTTTGGGCCCCATATGTCTCCCATACTTTGACCTAGGTAGTCATGTGGGCCCCCATGACTACTGGGCTTTGTAGGGTTCACATTGGTGTTGGCCTGTTAACACTCGCGCCACCCGAATGAAAATCGTAAAACATGATTGCAAGGTATAAAGTCGGAGGGTGTCCAGGTGTAGACACAGTGACAACTCAAAGTTGAGTGAGTTCACACGACGTTTGGTGTGGCATGCTTTAGCCTGACAGGTCATTCGTACTCTCAGCGTTAGTCCCCAGATAGGCAAACTAGTCCGTTATATTGGATTTATACAAATGCCAACCTAGACAGGACGTTTTGACTATCGGTACTTGTACACTTCCAGTTACTACACGCCCGTCGTAGAACTCACTTTGATGAGATTGAAAAATGAAAACATCACAAAATCTTGAATAAGGAAATATGAGAATGTTTTAGATATTGAAACGTGCATGATGAATATATATGTAAGCATGTTATGTTTGATAATATGTATAACACATTATATATCACACAAAATGATAGTGGAAGTGCTTGCATGCATTTGCGTGTGATACAAGTAAATATCATGAGTTCGTATGGAACCAAATAGCACGTAAGCAATTAAAATCTAACCGACTATAGTATAGGCTCTAAGGGTCTAATAACCTATCCTATATCCCTATAGTCAGAAGCTCTGATACCAATCTGTCACACCCTGACCCGCAGCGGAAATGGTAGTTGGGGCATGATTGGGTTTTCATCAAAGCTCATGACATTTACTATAATAAAGTTTCATATTTATTATTTCCAATTTAAAGGAAAAATTACAACAATCATACAAGCACAACAATATTCATGAACTCTTTATATTTCTTTTAAGGAAATTTCCTATGTGATCCTTGCTTCAACCTGTCCACCTGTATCATGTGTAAAAATACGGTTTTTGGGTCAACAAAAGTTGGCAAGTGAATCTCATTTAAGCATTTGAAAGAACTAGTTATACTGATTATTTAAATAAAAATTATACATAAACCAAATATGAGTATACGTATATGTAAATCTAACCACAAACCACATAATATCAATCAATGCACACACAAACATGACAAATGATGAACAATGAGATCAAGGCTCAATCAAACAGAGCCGATATAATGAGGCACCTGATGCTCAACTCGTATCTCACGAGGAACTGATGGGCGTAATGTGAATGATTGTACGCAACTGACAAAAATGTAAACACACAATGCAACATATAACGTTACATAACACGTAAGATCGTATAATGGTAATAGCACAAATGTTTGAATAAACGAAATATGTAAACGGCACATGATATACCCCAAAACATGAATTAAAAGGGGAATTTGTAAGAATTCACTCACAGTGGGTGCGTTTTTGGAATTGATAGCGAACGCGCACGAATTTGTGATTTAACCACGAGATAAAACTAACCTAAAATAATAACGTAATAATTCAATAAATAAATAGATTCTACTAGATTTTTAGGTTATTTTGTAGCATTTAATGGAGTTTTTAAAGCTTAAAAAGTCTTGTTTTTTAGTGTTTTAAATTGATTTTTAATTAACATTTTAAAGAAAAAAATAAAAAATATACATATATTAAAAAAATTGGGATCTTGTAAGACCTGACAGTCTGACCGGTTCTTATGCGAGGTTCGAACTCGTGACCTCCCGTTTACGTGCACGCAGCTCTACCAACTGAACTACGTGTCTAACCCGAAAGATATCTGATTTTAATTATCTTTTATACTAACTAGAATATTTCAGAAATTAGTTATTTTAAAAAGGTTTAAAATCTGTTGAACCGGTGCGTATATCCCGCATCGAACCCGTGACCATCGCTTTGTTTTGCACCCAGCCCTACCAACTGGGCTGGGTGCCTAACTCGGTATAATCCGAAATTATATTATATTTACATACATGATGTAAGGTGATCTAAATAAGTTAAAAAAATGGAATTTTAATCCTGAAAATCGAAGACATGCATGATTCGAACACGGGTTATATGTATTGTGTTTGCACACAGTCCACCACTGGACTGTGTGTCTAACCCGTTTAAAACAACAAATTTAAATATACATAAATGCTAAATAACTTCATCTTCTTTATGAAATTAGAATACCCCAAACCCGTTTCCAAATTTGAATCGTAGATAACAGTTGTGATTAACTGTTTTAAGATTACAATACATTATACAGAAGAAATAAAAAAAGATTAAGAGAGTTATACCGACTAGAAGTCAAGTTTCGGTTTTTCCGGTGATGTTTCCGGCGTGTGCAGATGATTTCCGGCAATAAGAATTCGATCAGAGCGATGTTAGAGTGAAGGTTTGAAGGATTGAGCGAGTTGAATGAAATGAAATGCTTCAATATTTATAGCCAAACATTGATTTCTAATCATAACCTCCGACATTGATTTCGAATCGGTTACAAAAATTGGTTTCGATTTTAGAGTTGAAACCACAAAATCGGTTACACATGATTTCATAACCGAAAATTGTTAATTGATCTTGATGGAATCGGTTACCAGTTTCCGATTTGAACTTCAACCTTTGCAGGTTATCGTTTGAGATGCGTATAAAATTTAATGATTTCAGTGTTAACAAATGTGGTGTGTGTAGTTCAGTGGTGTTTTGATGAGTGAGATTTGTAGGGAAACCCGGGTTTGAATCCCGGCTACCCCTTTTATTCTTTTTATTTTATTTGTTTACATTATTTCGTGGTTTAATTTATTTACTTATTCTTTTATTGGTTATTATTTTAGTTATGTAACTTATTTATTAATCATGAATAATAACATAATTTCAATAAAACTATTAATGCGTAACTAACTTTTAAATAAATACTTTATTCTCAAACGGAGAGGGTTTTGGAACCCGTTTTACATGAATGTTACATCGGTTTGCAATTGAAAGTCTAACAGTTTGACTTCTACTAACTTTCGATTCTGACCCGTTTGAGCAAGTTTAGAGACGGATTATGGGTTGTAATATGGTTATATTATTGTACGGAATAACCCTTAGAAGTTATAGCTTCTGATCATATCGTTTGTCGGGTTTATTGCAAAGCCCACATATTATGGCAAATAAATGCCCAAAATGCCCTTATGGAAATGGTTCTAAAACCAAATGAACATGTAATCTGATTATGAAACTGATGTTATGATACTATGAAATATATTTTGGCATATTGGACTTGTCTTAAACCCATTCGACGACCCGATACGTGCTAATGCGCGCATGACTAGCTTAATACGCTTAAATTATATAAACTAGTCGAATCGAGTCAAAACCTTTCCAAATCAGTTCTAATCAGAATGTTTTCTTAATTGGCCCATATCATACGAGTCCTCGTACTCGGAAGCGTATGAACTACATTCTAACCAATTTCTTCTTATTCCAGTGAACCATACTTATCTTATTAAGTTAATCGGTCAAAGTCAAATGACTTGCATAAGATTCGTAAACATTCTTACGGATCATAGTTCCATTCATTCTAGAATAGGAGCCTTTAGTAAATTGCGCCTGTTTTAGTTATTTTAATTAATGGTTGTGTTTAGCGCCTTTGATTTGTAAAGACTGGTACAAGTAAATACTCTTACCCTATTTTTCCTATACGGGCTTGGGATACGGCACTAGTCGCTTGGTCATATTGAATCATGGGCGAATGATGCTTAAATAACCCATTTTATTTTGTTTTGCTTGATAACTCACGCCCTAAGCCAGGGGGGGGGGGTATATATGATATAGAAAATGTGGTGTGTCAGTTAATCATGTACCGACATTTAGTTTCAGTCCCCGTATGTATTGACAAACATGTAAAATTGGTAATAAAAATCATTATCTTATCCCATGTTATTTTTAAAATATACCAAATGGTATCAAATGCTTTTTGAAAAGATTTTCAAAAAGGGTCGCTTAATTGTATTTACTAGTGAACACTGATATATTTTCAAAAGACTAAGCTTCTGTTAGATAACAAATACGGAATAGCCCGGAGCGGCTCAGTCCAGGCGATTTGGAATTTGCAACTCCATGAAGGACCTATTAGTCTCAAGTTTCATTTTATTATATTGGGCCTTTATAATTATTTTTGAACTTTCAGACAATTAAGTTTGTACTTTTACATTTTAAATTTAAATTCCCATCTTCCTCTATTCTTTGTGATTACTGATATCAATTATCATACATAAACCCTAAGTCCGGGCCCACTGGGAAATCAGGGTGTGACAGGTTGGTATCAGAACCAACATTTGAGCGAATTAGACACCAACCTTTTGTGTCTAAGCTCAAATATCACAATTGCATACTCTTTATACTTTTTCGAGTCTAGAGTTAACCTAAGACCAATCCTATATATATAGTTAAAATACGCCGCCAAGAAGGCGAGGAGTAGGAAAAGGTCCTACGCGTGGAGGACTGTCACAACCTCAACCATCTTGTTCACACCATTCAGACAATTCACAACATTCGAGTGAATCTCACTCCTCACAACCAGCGAGGCATTCATTTTCACACAATTTCCATTCCCACTCACACCATGATTCACTTCGTCCATCACACTACCTAAATTCACCTCACCCTAGTCATAACCAATTAAATAATGACTCCGACCCGGAAATGCCACCTTCTAGAACCAATCAGCATCCGATAGAACTGTCTAGCGTTAATGTGTTATATGCAGGCTTTACCATACCCTTGAACACAAACCCAAACACCACCATATCCACCTCCACAAGAGGATGTACAAATGGAGCAACAACAACCACCACCGCAACCAAGGAAGCCCCGCACCTGCGCACGAATGTTAGTGTGTACTGGATAGTAGTCTACATGACGTCCACCTCTTCCCCCATCTTATCCAACAATACCAGAGGAACACCAAAGGACAAGTATTGTAATTTATTTATGAAATTTGGAATTCTATTTAAATTTTCTTTGCAAAAATCCGAACGTTCATATTAATATTTAATTGATTTGCCCTGAACGATTAATCTATTGTTGGCGTGTTGCTCAATTATTTATACTATGGCAAGCCAAAAATCTGGTGGTGCCGATGGTGGACGTGACAACATGGAGCATGTTGACCGAGAGGGCGGAGGAGATAACTTCCGGTCCCTAATGGCTGCAGAAGTTAGCAAGGCCATGGATGAATTCATGGCAAATTTTAAATGGCCATGACCAACACATTCTATATCTCTATCTATATCCCTCCATCTTCCACACAAAAAAACCAAGAGTTCACATTATTTCTCTACCAAGAGTGAGAGGAGTGAACCAAGACGTGTTGCCAAGAAAGAACCATGAAATGCTAAAGAAGGGTGTTCACATAAGTACTTTGTCTCGTGTAAACCTCTCGACTTCACGGGGGAGAAGGGAGCTATAGATGCTATGAAGTGGCTAGACGAAATGGATCCCGTTGTAGATATCAGCGGTTGTGCTGAAAAAGACACTATTAAATATGTGCCTTAGTCCTTCAAGGACGATGCTCTAACATGGTGGAAAGCCATGGTTAAGTCTATAGGTGAGGTCTCCCTGTACAATATGAGTTAGGACAAATTTGTTGACCTGATCAAAGAATCCTAAAGCCCTCCTCACGAGGTTGAAATAGGTGGAGTTTGATTTCTTGACTCTAACCATGAAGAACTTGGACTGTCGGAAGTATGTATCCGACTACAATTCTATATCCAGCTTGGTTCCATATCTGATTACTCCTGAACCAAAATGCATTTTGCGTTTCATTGGCGGTTTAGCACCTTAAATTAAAGGGATGGTGAAATCCTCCAAATCCGCTACCTTCAGATTCGCTGTGGATCTAGCTCTCTCACTAACTGAAGATGAAGTGAGATTGAGGTAAATCAAGTCTGAAATTGACAGGAAGAAGAAGCATGAGGATAACCGCTACCAAAGCTAAAAGAAAGGAAGGTTCGATTCAAATAAGAAGCAACCAAGGTCAAGTGATAATAGGACCGACTGCAAATCATGCGGGAAGCGACACTAGGGCAGTGTCGAACAAAACAACAACTAAGGTTGTGTGGCATCTATACAAACTGGCCACAAGACTCATGAATGTTAGGAGATAAAGAATGTTGTATGCTATGAGTGGGGTGAGAAAGGCCACATTAGAATAAGTGGCACCAAATGTGCAACCGGTGGAAGTACCAAACCAGGTGAGGCGAAGAAGTCAAATGCTCGAGCCTTTCACGACCGCAAGGGAAGCGGTAAATGACATGAATGTTATAACAGGTATGTTCCTTGTTAATAACATATATGCACGTGTCTTATTTGATTCTGGTGCAGATAAATGTTTGGTAGATTATAAGTTTAGTGAACTATTAAATTTCCCAAAAGAACTTTAGAACATTCGTACGGAGTAGAAATGGCTAATGGCAAAGTTAAATTAGCTTCTAAGATTCTTGAGGGATGCGCTATATCCATTAAGAATCATTCCATTTTAATAAACCTTTTACCCATGACTCCTGCAGGATTTGATATAATCATGGACTGGTTATCTTGCAAACCTTCTAGGCATGGACTGGTTATCCCATAACCAGGCCCACATTGCCTGTGATAAGAAATTGATCGAAATCAAATCACCATGGGCGAGATGCTTATCATTCACGAAGATCGACACTATAGGTTGCCTAAGAAAGCATCTTTACTTAAAGCATCCAAGCGTCTGAGGAGAGGATGTGTCATTTACATCGCACAAGTAATGGTAGATACGCCAAAACTCAAGATAGAAGATATGCCAGTTATTTCTGAATACCATGAAGCGTTCCCAAAAGATTTACCCGGATTACCCCCAGAAAGGCAAGTTGAGTTTAGAATCAATTACTTGGGTTTGCTCCAATAGTTAGAGCTCCATACTGTTTGGCACCAACTAAGATGAAAGAGTTAAAGGCGTAACTCGAGGAATTCCTTGAGAAAGGTTTTATACAACCTAGTTCATCCCCTTGGGGAGCTCCTACTCTATTCGTTAAAAAGAAGGACGGTTCAATGCGGATGTGCATTGATTACCACGTGCTGAATAGAATAACAATTAAGAACTGTTATCCCTTGTCAAGGATTGATGATTTGTTCGATCAATTGCAAGGGGCAAGGTTCATTTCGAAGATTGATCTTTGTTTTGGATATCATCAATGGAAGGTTGGAAGTGAAGATGTTCCTAAGACTGCCTTCAGAACTAGATACGGACATTATGAGTTCTTGGTTATGCCATTTGGACTCACTAATGCTCTAGCAGCTTTCATGGATCTTATGAACAGAGTCTACAAACCATATCTAGACAAGTTTATCATTGTCTTTATAAATGACATACTTATCTATTCTCGTAGTGAGAATGATCACGAGAAACATCTTAGATGTATTCCTTATTTTCTAAAGTAAGAGAAGCTTTATGTGAAATTTTCTAAGTGTGAGTTGTGGCTTAGAGATTTCCAATACTTAGGACACATGATCAGTGAACATGGAATCCATGTAGATCCAGCAAAGATAGAGGCAACCGTGAATAAGCACCCAAAACTTCATCCGAAATCCCTAGCTTTTTAGGATTAGCTGGTTATTAGAGAAGGTTTATCCAGAACTTCTCGAGAGTATCCACTCCTCTAACTGCGTTGATTCGCAAGAATGCTAAGTTTAATTGGGGACCAAAGCAAAAACATCCTTTGAGATTCTTAAACAAAGATTGAGCAACGCTCTAGTATTATCTTTACCTATGGAATTGAAGACTTCGTAGTCTATTGTGATGCTTCGCACAAAGGATTAGGGTGCGTCTTGATGCAAAGTTATTGCCTATGCGTCACGAAAACTTAAGATGCTCGAAAAGAATTACACCACCCATGATCTGGAACTGGGTGCCGTTGTATTCGCACTAAAGTTGTGGAGGCATTATCTATATGGTATGAAATGTGTTATACACACAGATCATGAAAGCCTCCAACATATATTTAATCAGAAATATTTAAATATGCGGCAACAATATTAGATGGAAACATTTAATGATTACGAATGCGAGATTCGTTATCATCCTCAGAAGGAAAATGTCGTTGCTGATGCCTTAAGCTGCAAGGAAAGAATCAAACCAATTAGGATTCATGCTAAAAGAATGGAACTATGAACCCATTTAAATGAGAAACCTTGAGGTTCAAAAGCAAGCCTTATTAGAAGCAAATACATCTAACAAAGGATTAGGCGAAACTGTTGATTAGTTAACACCTGGAAATGATGGAATCTTGAGATTCAATTGTAGAATTGAGTTCCCATCTTCAAAGGACTCAGAGATCTGATTCTCTAGTAAACATATCTTCCAAATATTCGGTACATCCTGGAGGAGATTAAATGTACCAAGATCTGAAAAGAAATTATTGGTGGATAGGTATGAAGAAATCTATAACCACATATGTAGCTAAGTGTCTGACATATTCACAAGTTAAAGTTGATCATCAGAAACCGTCAAGAATGCTACAACAACTTGAATTCCCACGTGGAAATGGGAAATGGTAACCATGGATTCAATTACCAAGTTACCAAAGATAAAATGTGACAATGACACGATTTGGGTAATAGTCCCTAGATTGACCAAGTCAGCCCATTTTCTACCAATTACAAAAACTTTCAGTTTTAACAAATCGGCCAAGTTATACGTAGACAATATTTTGTCTCTTCTGGTGTGCCAATATCCATAGTAACTGATAGAGATACCAGATATGCTTCACATTTTTGGAATAGTTTCCAACAAGCCTTAGGCACACGATTAAACTTCAGTATGGCTTACCATCCATAGACTGATGGTCAGAGAAAGCATACAATCCAAACTTTAGGGGACATGCTGAGAGCATGCGTCATTGATCTAGGTGGTAGCTGGGATGATCACTTACCACTGTTTGAATTCTATTATAACAGTAATTACCATACAAGCATCAAGGCCGCTACATTTGAAGTCTTGTATCGGAGAAAATGTAGAACGCCCATCTGTTGGGCTGAAGTTGGAGAAAACCAACTGTCCATACTAGGGATAGTCTTTGAAACCACAGACAAAATTATACAAATCCGTGACACGCTCAAAGCCGCCCGTGATAGGAAGAAGAGCTATGCTGACAAGTGGCGGAAACCTCTTAAGTTCCAAATATGGGACAAAGTATTACTGAAAGTATCACCCTAGAAAGGTGTGATGAGATTTGGAAAGAAACCAAAATTGAGCCCAAGATATATTAGACCATTCGAGATAACCTAATGTGTCGGTTATGTACCTTATAGGTTAAAGCTACCTGAGGAACTCAGTGGAATCCATGATTTATTCCATATTTCTAATCTAAAGAAATGTTAAGCCGATATGTCGCTGGCCATGCCGCACCATGTGTTAGGGTTTGATTGTTGTGAAAATTAAGATGAAAATAATGAAAGAAGATAAAACAAAGGTGAAATATGCAGCGGAATAGTTAACTTTTCAATAACAACAATGAAGATATTGCTTTCATCAACATGCTTTTATAAATTCAATGATTCACGTATGCATGAAGAATTACAACTCCCCCTTAGCCTGATCACTCTCTGTTTGTTCGTACAAAAATGTCAAGATGGAAATTGATGAATAGAACAGTATAATCACTATTCTACTTATAGTACAAACGAAACATTTGAATAATCTAAGCTGATGTCACCTAGACAGCGACATCTAATAGCCTAACAAACTCCTAAGTTCTACTATGGCCTAAGCATTGTAACATAGAAAATACATATAAACTCTGTTGATAAACATCTGTCGAGAAACCTCCGTTGGCCTTTAACATTTGTTGATCCATAACAAACCTTAGCTTCATCAGACTTTGTCTTCATCAGAAGAGGTTCTTTTTGGCAGACCTTTGGCTTTAAACAAAGTTTGTATTCAACATATCTTGTGAATAGACTTTTGCTCTTGGCAGATTTTAGAGTAGTAGATGTTGAGTCTTTGCATTTGGGAGGAGTAGATCTTCAAAGCACTATTTATTTGTAATTAGAGGTTGTAGACTTGACTTTCCAATCATCTGTTCTTTTGTGGGGTCCACTAGATCCAACAATCTCCCCCTAGAACAGATAATGCCAAAACACTTCTTTATTTCTGGTCTTTATTCCTCACTAGTTTTCCCTGATTTGTCCTTTGAATTGTAATTCAAATTCCATGGAAATCATGTCTTCAAAATCCATTTCAAGTTCAAGATTCAACAAACCTTGGAGGTCATCTGCATCCGGACCATATGCATCCTTCATTCTTATCTTTTGAACTTCACCATCTGATTTGAGCAATGTCAATTCGTGGGTGTCTGAGGATGACTTCCACTTTAGAATTTTTGAATCAAATGATTTTCTTGGGTGAAGAGTTATTTTTGATGAGTTTGTTGATTGAGGCCTGCTTATAAGATTAGCAAGTGTTTCATGTAATTTAGCACTGGCAGGATCTGTGTGGTATAGTACCTGGTTCTTCAGTCCCTCTTTTCTGAATTCATTTTCATACGTCTTTATATCAACCTCAAACATTTGTTTCTGCCTTTTTGCTTGATTTAAGGTAGCTATGGTTAAGCCAGATGCTGAGGACTACTTTTTAGATCTAAGGGTCTATTGGGGACAGTCACTGTTGGATATACTTGCTTCTTTGGAATTGTAGGATCCTTTTCTCTCAGTTGTTCCAGTCTTTTGTAAGTTTCAACAATTCTTGATTCTGATCATCTAGCAATAGACCTAGCATTACCATACTTAGCAGCAACAAGTTCTTCTCTCATTCTTTTAGATTCAGTGCCTTGTTTTGATCAACCTTTTTGTATTTCTTCCAATCTAGTGGAGTTGGCTTATGTAAAGGATCATTGAGCATCTTTTGAATTCTTTTTATTTCTTCTTTGAGATCATCTGTTGACCAATCTTTGAACTGTGATATATTTGCTTTGTATGGTTTATGTTGCGTGATGTGATCAAGGTAATCCTGCCTTAGTTCCTTATCAAGCTCAACATTGATTAGCTTCTCAGACATGGACTTGCTCAGGTCTTAGCAAAATATTCAATCTTTCTCACCTTGCTAAGTTCTAGTGAGAAGATCCCCTGAGCAGTCCTGTCCTCCTTCCCTTTGCACACCTCTTTTCCAATATTCTCAGCCTGTTTTGCTTTTAGCTTTAAATATTCATCTAATTTCTTAGGCTTGCGATAACCAAAGAGTGATGGGAAGGATCTTTGTGATACATCCTCTGTTGAGAAAAATGATTCAATTTCACCTTCGATTGCAAGAATCTCAAGAGGATACCTAGCAGCCATTGGGATGACTTGTGTGGTGGTTGAGTGGATGGAAGTGAAGTGGATTTAGGTGGAAATGATGAGAGTGGTGTGGCTGCAATAGGGGCAGATGATAAGGGAGTTGGTGATGGAACCTCCTCATCATCTTCTTCCGCAACAAAAGTTTTTCTTTTGCGTGTGAATTTGATATTTAGTGAAGGTGGGCATGTTGGAATTCTTGATGGTGTGGAGAGTGGTTGTGTTAATGTGGGAAAGGTTATCATGGTAGTGGTGGGTGAAACATCTAGTTTAGTTGGAGGTGATTTGGGTGATGGTTTCTTTTAAGGTGATTTTTATGGTGAGGGTTTGGTTTTGGTTGTAACAGAGGATACACTTCTTGTAGACCTAACAGTGGTTTTAGGAGGGGTGGAAATTGGTTGTCTAACATTTCTTGTTGACTTTCTCCTTTTTGAAGTGCCAATATCCTCCTTTTCCCTCTACATGGCCTATTCTTGTTCAATTAGGAAAGAAAGCTTTTCTTTCAAGTGTATATTGACCCTTTTCTGCTTTTCTTACGTAATCTCTTCTACTTTCTTGTTAATGGTCTCATCAATCCCTTTTTCCCTTCCAGCATCTGATGCCTTAGAAGAGGTTGTGGTTGATTTTTCAGGAGCAGACGGGCTTTTGTTGTTGCACCTTTGATGGTTTTGCTTGTGATAAAGGCTGCAACTTCTCAATTTGTCATTCTTCCCCTTTTTGGCATCATTATTTACTTCTTCTTGTAGTACAGTTGGAGGGACAGAACCAGTGGTCTTTAGAAGATATTTCCTGATGGCCTTGATATCTGTTTGTGTGACTTTGTACCTGGCCTTAACCATGTTCCTTATCAACTCTATGTGAGTATTGTGATTTATATTAGCCAAATTCCTTTAAGCTTGGCTAATTAGTTGCACTGACTTCCAAAGCTCATTAGCAATTTGCTGAGTGGAAGGTTGACTAGTAGAGTTTTGTAACATCTATTTCATCATGCTTTTCATTTATTGAAGATTCCATAGATGTCATTCTCTCCGTCAAATCCTTGTATCTTAATTCATCACGTAACTTAATAGGATCATCTGAATCCCTACCAGAGGTAGTTGTATTTGATTCTATAACAGGAGAAGACTCTAAATTAACAGAACCAAATGCCCCTTTGTCTTTGTACTGGGGACTTCCAACTGGAATAGAGGTTACAATTATATCCTCAACAGTTGTTGCCTTCAAGGAAGTCCTGGAGATGAAACCACTTTCCAACTGAAAAACTGTTGTTTCATCAGTTGTAGTGGCTGCTTCCCTTGAACTACCACCAAGAGTTACTTGTAACTCAAGGGGTATAACCTCCTCAGCTGTTTGTGGGCTAGTAATTTGATTTTTCTCAGACTCAGTCACTTGTGGAAGTTTTCTCTCATTAATTGGTGATTTAGAGGAACTGATTTGTGTTTAAGTGGTATCAATTGCTTCAAACAGAGGTGTAAATGTTGGTGGAATTGGAGTGGAGGGTTGTAGAGTTGAAAAAGAGACAACCCTGGGAGAGGGGCTTAGAAACAGACTTTCAGTGAAATATCTGTCTCTTGATATGGTGTCCCTATGCTTACAACTTAATCCTTTTGTGAGGATTCAAGAGGAGTTTGGATGCGTGGAGTTCTTTCCATCTGTTGTGAGGAAATAACAACAGTGGTTTCAAGTGGCGTTGGTATTGCCACAACGTTATCCTCTGGGATCTCATCTTTCAGAGTTGCCTTTTTATGTTGTTTCTTTTTGGTGGGCTTTTTGGATGTGGAAGGTTTGTTTTTGGATTTTTCTGGTGTGGGTTTTACAACACCGGTTTTGGTGTCATGATCACAAGGAGCAGTGGGCTCAGCAGCAGAACTATGAGCAACAGATGTGGACTTATCTAAAACAGGTTCATCCCCCTTTACTTGTGTTTTAGACACTTTGGACTCTTTATCTTGCATCCTAGTAAAAGTGTCAGTTGTAAGACTTGTTATTTTAAAAGCTACCTTGTTGAAAATCTTTTTGAAACATTTGTTTTTGAAGGTAATAGCTTAAAAGTCTGGGATACATAAGAAAAAGCTTTAGGTTTGTTCCCTTTTTAATATAAGTCACATTTGCCACCAAATCCAAGAACAATGTCTTGGATAGATTATAATCAGAATTTTTCAAAATAGCATATCCCAAGTCTTGAACCTTTTATGGAACTCACTAAATGAGGTGGTCTTGGGTGAGAGACAGACAAGTAAGGTATGCATTTCAACAGGAAATTGAGGTTTATAAATTGTAACTCCTGTGAATTGACCATCATACCCTCTTTCTATGAACTCTGTGTGAAGATGCTGCTTCTTGAAAGTAGTATTACATGCCTGATCATTTAGAGCAAATACTACGGATATAAAGATGGGGATATATAAACAATTGTTCTTCCTACTTTTGACGTCATACCAAATGGCTTTTTATTTTGAGATCTGACTTCAGCATTTGCCTAGAACTTTCGGAGGGTGTCCACATATATTGGTTCATCGACAGTTAGGATGGGGTAGTATTTTGATGATGTTAACACATCAATTATTGAGTGAAAAGCTTTTTTTGTTGGTTTTCTCAAAATAAGGAACATAGTTATGAGGGGTTTTGATTTGTAGAGCCATGATTGGAGAAGAGAGGAGAGGAATTTGGAGAAGATGATAATAGAAACCGCTTTTTTATGAATTTTGAATTCAAGTCGATAGTGTAAACTCTGTTTGGATGGAACCTGGGTTTTTTATAAGGGGAAAAGTGAGTGCTGACATGGCAGCAGCTGTTTGAATGATCTGATGTCTAACATCTGTAAACGTGGTAACCTCTGTTTGTGGATGACATTTGTTTGATAACCTCTGTTGGAAAACAACAGAGGTTGGGAACAATGTATATGAACAATGGCTGATTTTTATCTATCAGAGGATAGACATTAGAGGTTAGAGAAAACAGTGGTCATGCCTAACAGATGTTATGAAACAGTGATGAAAGAGAATAGAGGTTACCTTTCAGCAGTGGATAAATTTTAGCCAAATAAAGGTTCTAGAAAACAGTGGTTTGGAACAGACTTTAAAGATATTTGAAAAAAATTCAAACAAAGCTATTTATGATGATGGACTTTTGATTTGCTGAAAACATTTTAATGCTTTATATTCAGGGAAAATAAAATTTTGCATTTAAGCCAAGTTTAGCATACCAATCCTAGAGATCAAACTTTCAAAGGTGGATGTGTCTAAAGCCTTTGTCAACACATCTGCCAGCTGATCCTTGGTTGGAACATGATGCAGAGAAATCAAACCATTTTCATAGCAATCCCTCACAAAGTGATGTCTGATGTCAATGTGCTTGGTTGTTGACTAGAAAACCGGATTTTTAATGATGTTTTCAGCTACTTGACTATCCAACATGAGAGGAGTCTTTAAAGCATTATACCAAAATGTAGCAACTGATTTTGAAACCACGAGAGTTAAGCTATACAACTTGCAGCAGCAATATATTCAGTCTCTGTTGTTGATGTTGAAACTGCTGCTTGCTTTTTACTTTGCCAAGAAACTAAGCAATTGCCTAGAAACTGACATCCTGATGAAGTGGACTACCTTGTAGTATGACAACTAGCAAAATCACTAAATAACATGAAGGCTCAATATTTCCATTAGCAGGATACCAGATACCAAGCTTGGGAGCACCTTTTATGTATCTCAATATCCTTTTCAAAGCTATAAGATTAGACTTTCTAGATGCTGACAGGGAGCTAGCACAGACACATGTGGCAAACATGATGTCTGGTCTTGATACAGTTAGGTACAATAATGACCCAATCATGCTTCTATAAAGTGTTTGATCAACCAAGTCATCTTTATCATCAACAAGGACCAATTTTGAGGTGGCCATGGGTGTACTACATGGTTCACAATCATTTATATCAAATTTTGTTAAAATTTCTTTGACATATTTACTTTGATGAATAAATGTACCATTTTGCAATTGCTTAACTTGGAGACCAAGAAAGCATTAAAGTTCACCCATGGCACTCATTTCAAACTCTACTGTCATGATTTCCCTAAATTCTTCATACGTGGAATTACATGTGGATCCAAAAATAATGTCATCAACATAAATCTGGACGATCATCAAATCCTTTCATTTCCATTTAAAAACAATGTTTTATTAATTTTGCCTCTTGTAAAGCCTATGTATAAGAGAAATGTGGATAGAGTTTCATACCAGGCCCTTGGTGCTTGTTTCAAGCCATACAAAGCTTTATTAAGCTTGTAGACATGATCAGGATAAAATGCATCTTCAAAACCAGAGGGTTGGCATACATGTACCTCTTCCTGGATCTTACCATAAAGGAATGCACAATTGATATACATTTGATACACCAAGATGTTATGGTTGACAGCAAAAGCTATAAACAATCTGATGGCCTCTAATCTTGCTACTAGAGAAAATGTTTCATCATAATCAATGTCTTCTTCTTGTCTATGGACTTGAACCACAAGTCTAGCTTTGTTTTTGACAACAATACCCATTTCATTTGTTTTGTTCTTGAAGACCTATTTTATGCCAATTGACATACATTCTTAGGCAATGGTACACGTTCCCATACTTGTTGTCTCTTGAACTATTAGAGCTCTTCCTACATGGCCTCTACCCAACTATTGTCTTTTAGTGCCTCTTGGTACTTGACAGGTTGTGTGAAGTGATAGAAAATCAGCAAAAGACAAATGGTTTGGGATTGACTTCTTATGAGTACCATGTCATTGATGTTGCCAATAACTTGGTCTGATGGATGATTTTTAAGGTAGATTAGATCTCCCTTATATGGAATGATGGCATTTAGTGGTGAAGGCTGCAAATGAGAAGCATCTGAGCTAACATCTGTTGGCAATTTTGAAGAGTCAACAAATGTTTGGAATGGAGGTGGAGGCATGGGTGGAATAGGTATGAAAATAGGTTGACTTTTCTTCACAAATGATGGAGTTTTGTCAACAGTAGATTGACTAGATGAGGCGGTAGAGGTTTGAGGATCAACAACTATTGATGTGTCAGTGGAAGAGTTTTGACAGCTGTTTTGAACATCTGTTCCTCTGGTGATGGAAGTGACTTTATATTGTGGGATCACAATGTCAAATCCATAATCTTGCAGAGAAGACTCAGGTGTACCTGCATTGTTAGTCTTGACACACATCTTCAAATGTATTTTATCTAAATCAAATAATTCAGCTGGATTTGTTGGGATTTTTAAAGAAGAAAGTTCATTGAACTTTACATTCAAAGTCTCTTCTACACACCTAGTCCTTGTGTTGAACACTTTGTAGGCTTTGGCAGTCGTTGAGTATCCTAGAAAATAACCACAATCTACTTTGGCTGCATATTTTGAAATTGAATCTTTTAACTTTAAAATGAAACATGGGCAACCAAAGATTTTGAAATAAGAGATCAGTGGTTTGATTTTGAACAAAATTTCATAACTAGTATTTTGATGTCTAGGGTTGATTAAAACTCTGTTTTGCACATAGCAAGCAATGTTTACAGCCTCTGCCCAAAAGGACAACGGTAAACCTGAATCTGCAAGCATTGTTCTAGCAGCCTCAATCAAGGTCCTATTCTTCCTTTCAACCACCCATTTTGTTTTGGTGTCCTTGGGAGGCTATACAGCCTTACAATCCCTTTGACACATAGAAGTCATCCAACTCCTTATTTTTAATCTATGTTCAATTGTGACTCCTAAAGATTTTTACTTGCATATCAAATTGCTTTTCAACTTTTCTTACAAAGTCCGGCAAAATACTTGCAGTCTCATCTTTGGAGTGCAAAAAGTAAGTCCATGTAAACCTTGAAAAATCATCAATTATGACAAGACAATGCCTCTTCTTTTTAAGACTCATGATTCTAATAGGGCTAAACAAGTCAATGTGTAACATTCTAAACACTGACTAGTTTTGGACTCATCAATGGATTTGAATGAACTTTTATGTTGTTTACCTTTTATACAGGAAACACAATGTTCATCACATGTGAATTATTTTAGTGGAAGGCCCTTAAAAGACCTTATTTTGAGAGTGTGGTGATAGTTTTGATATTTGTGTGACCAAGTTTTCTATGCCATAGTTCTGTCTCTTTGTTAGAGGCAGCTGAGAACATGCAAGCATCAGACATTAGATTATCTTTCAGCATATCTACCACATACACATTGCCACTCCTGTGAGCAACAAGCTGTGTTTTGCTCTCAGCTATGATTGTTTCAATCTTTTTCACCACATCTGGCCCAACAATCTTACAAGTTTTTTAGTGAAGAATGACCCATTGTCTTTGTCACTCATTTAAGACACACCAAGGAGGTTAAATTTTAAGTTGTCTATAAGATTTGACATTTTCAAACTTGAGTTTCCCTGCTTGGACTGCTCCTGACCCTAACACTTTTCCTTTTGAACCGTTACCAAAGGATATATCACCCCCTCCATATGCTAGAAAATCTTTGAGAAGGGTTCTACATCCTGTCATGTTCTTGGAGCCTCCACTATCTACAAGCCATAAACTATCAAGACCAGTAGAAGCTCCCTGCACATCAGTAACATATTAGTTTTGGAGAGTGCCAAAGCTAGAATGGCTTTAGATGGGGTCATAGACATTTCAGCCTCATGTCATGGAAAATGGTTAGAGTTTTGAGCAGATTTTTGAAACATCTGTTGTGGACCATTTCTGTCAAGTGGTTGTAACCATGAGGATGCTTGTTCACTCTTGGTTTTGAAGGTCTTTTGTAAATCTCATAACCCAGTGGTACACTTTATAAGGTGTTGGCCATATCCTCTTGGAAATTTGTTTGCTACTGGTGCATCTATTACCTGAACCTCTCTAGGAGCAAATGTTACATTAAGCTCTTTGGTAACAGGTGTTGGACTAGGATGAAGGTCTGTTTGGACTTTACTTTTTGAGTACTAGCCCTTGGACTCTCAAGTGTTTTAGATTTATACTCATTTTTCTTGACATCAAAATTTTTGAGATAAACACACTCTTGAGTTTTGTGATTTTTCTTCCCACGTATAGTACAATGAGGTGCAGCAACAATCACACTTGTCTTGTTTTTGTCATATGCTTTTACGTGAAAACAATATTTAGTCACATGGTTTTTCTTTTAACAAAAGTCACAAAACAAGTTTATTATTTTTATCTTTCTTCTTCCCTTTTTCAAACGTTATGTCAATAGATATGATAACATTTGCTGGAAAATCTTTCAAGGGAATGATTTTCACTTTAGATGCTTTCACATCCTCAATGGTTGAGAAATCCATTTGCTTAAAATTTTCAAGAATGTCAAATTCATCTAACCATGTTGGTTTAAATTGATATTTTTCAATTTCCTCAAAGGTTGAGGAACCTTCAGGTCTTTCCAAAACAATTTTCTCTCCATTTGGTTCTGTAACTTTAATTTCTTGACCAACCATGTTGGTAGGAATGATTTCAACCAAACCATAATCATTTACAGAAGTGTTTTGAGAAATTTGGTCATTTTTGCGAAAACCTATGCTAAATGTTACATTGCTTTTGATATGTTTTTCTAACATCAACTCATAACCTTTGTAGGACTCTATCCATTACTCACATGTGATCTGGGTAGATTTGTTGGTGCATAATGTCTATCACCTACGTCTAGGATATGTCAGTTGTGTAAATAGGGCTTAGAATGACATTTGTAAATGTATTGTATTTGGCTCGTACGAGTGACCATTGTTGTCACTCGTACGAGGCACCACTCGCACGAGCCTACACTCATTCACTCCTTGTGCGAGCCATGTTGGCCTATAAATAGTGGAGCTTGAGTGTTGTGTTGTTATCTGTTGGTGTGTGACTACGGTGAAGCCCTGTCCAGTTGTTTACTCGTCTATAATGTCACACTTGGTCGTAGCGGAAGCGCAAACGTGTGACTATGAGGTAATCATTGCATCCAATCATGTAAACAACTGTAAATCAACAACGATGCCATATGTGCCATAAGTAAGTAACCAAACCGGAGACAACTCTTGACATCATTTGGGATCACAAAAGCACTCCAAAGGGTATACCAACCAGGAGTGGAGCGTGCCTCAAATTCTATAGATCTATACCTTTTGCACCTTGGTCACTAAGTGATTAATAGTTACTCTTGTCATCATCCTACTTACGCACATTGATCGTGTTATCAACTAACCCCATAGCTAACATACCATTTAGTATGACATGTATTTCCCCTCGATAGTTTTAAAATAAACTTTGAAATAATTGAAAGGAGGGATATGAACTCACAGCTTTGCGTTCCGTACGTCGTACAATTCACAGTTCGGTGCCCGTACACGTGTGTAACCTACATGTGTATTAAGTTTATAAGACACCTAGGCCTCGTCGGACCTTTTACCAATTGTTCATCTTGAATTCTTGTTATGTATTTATTTATTACCTTAGAACAACTTTTAATGTTATCATTGTGTTGGTAGTTCGTTTGTTCAATTAATATTTTTATACATATATTTCTCAAATATATATATATATTGTTTTTCTAACATCGTGTGTGAATCGGGCCTTGCCCTTCACATGTCCTCGTGCCTTGCACGCGTGTCATTGGGCCTTGCCCATGTCATCTATATTATTGGGCCTAGCCCATGTTTTCATGTCATTGGGCATAAGCCATTTAATTTATATCATTGGGCCTAGCCCATGTCTTTATGTCATTAGGCCTAGCCCATGTAATTTATGTCATTGTGCCTAGTCCATGTTTTCATGTCATTGGGCCTAGCACATGTAATTTATATCATTGGGTCTAGCCATGTTTTCATGTCATTGGGCCTAGCCCATGTAATTTATGTCATTGGGCCTAGCCCATGTCTTTTATAACATGGCATTAGCCCAAATCATTTTCAAGAGCCCATTATTTTATAAGTCTTATACTTATAATTTTACTAAGTATGGATTTGTAAGTATTTAAACCATGTTTAAACTCATAATCAAGATCAACAAATAATTTAAAGCTTCCATATTATTTGTTTACAATTTATGTACTTCATTATCCATAGCATTTTGGTAGTCAAAATCTTACTAAAAATGTAATGTGATTTCAAAAAGCATTTTTAAACCATCATATTTGTTAAATCATTAGATCAAGTAATTCATTTTAAATCCCTTTGATTACTACACCTTTTAAGATGGTTACATCTTAAATCATGGTGTTTATTTTTTATAAAAATTATTCATGTGTAATAAATCACTTTTAAGTTGTAGTAATCTTCATGGATGATGAAGTTGATGATCTTGTTTAGATTTAAACATCACCATGTTTAAATCATAATTTTCATACTTATCCATACAAGATCATCTAACTTATACACTTACTTTAACACAAACAACATCATCATGCTAACTAGTTAACATATAAGCACATAATCAACACATAATAACTATATGTAGTGTTATTATTCTTGTGAGGTTTAGGGTCTTTGGGTTATATTTTCTTCACTTTCAAGATGATCAACTTGTACTTCCTAAAACTAGACATTGTAAGAAGCTAAAATATGAAGGAATTTATCTTACAATGGTTGCACAAGATTAGTGAAGATTTAAGAAGAAGATGAAGCTCCAAGAAAGCCCTAATGATCCTCCACCTTTGCTAGCATCTTGGATGGTCTTGAAGTGGCTTTAAAGTGAGTGGAATGAGGTGGTTAATGGTGGTTATATGGAGGTGGTTGTGACCGTGGGAATGAGGGAGGAAGAAGAGATGGTTTCAATTTTTTTAAGTGGTGAAAATTATGGAAAATGTGAGGTGATGTTGATATATAATCATCATCTTTCAAAATTACTAACCATATCCATCTCCATGCTTATAATCCCTCATTTTCAAAAAGAATCAAGTGGGTGGGGGCCCACATGGGGGGGGGGGGTTAAGTGTAATATTAATTATAACATGTGTTGAAAAAATAGATATTTAGGTAATTAACTGAAGAATAGTGATTAGGGGTTGATCTTGTATCATTAGCAAGTAATAAGGGTTTAGGGTGTTAATCTATGATAATTAATCCACTTGATCATTTAATATAAGTTTTGGATGACGGGAACATAGTTAGTTCGTTCACCGATACAATATTCGCTAATAAACGAACTTTATTATTTAGTACCGGAAGCTTGTAATTTTGACCACCACAATTGCCAGACGTTTATTTAGTGCACTTTCGATCTAAAAAATACAAAACTAGTTCGCTAGACGAATATATGTTGAGTTAGGATGGCCAAAATGCCTTTTGTTCGATCGGTCGCTCGATAACGGCACTTATATATCTTGCGTCGAACTTTTCCGAAAGTTGGTTTCTGTGGCCTCAAGATAGTTGAATGGATTCTGAGTCCCAAATGAGGCTTAACTAGTTCACTAGATGCATAAATGAGGCTATCGGCCACTAAAAAGTTTGTCGGTTTGACAAACGATCGCTTTCCGGTAGAGTTGTGCGTTGTTTGCCGTATGACCGGAAATGATGTCTTTTATGCATTTCTTTCTATGTTTTAGGTGTTCAATATTGTTTTGTTGTTATTCTCACATCTGGAATCCCGAATTAGTATTGCGGACAAACTGTCATTTGTTGCTTTTTTGGTCGAAACGGACAATTTTGCAATTTAGGCGTTGTACCGGAAAGTCATGTATTTTTTAATGGGTGATCTCATATCAACGTTTTCATTTATATATGAACTTAGTTATGGCATTAACATGCCGTATTCATTGTTCTGATTCGTTTTAGCGGTTTTGCCGACACAAATAGTGCCACCGCAAATAGTGCGGCCAACACTTTCTACCAACACTTTTAGGGCATTGTTTGGTTTGTTCCTCGTCGTAACGGAAACCAGTACATGTTATGATCTGATTTACTTGCCCTAATACTTAGGATATGACGTACGACTCAGTTATGCAATTAAATTACAATAATATGCAAAATAAAAATAGTGATTAGATTGTACGGAATACTGGTTATTTGCCATTTGTCACATGTAACCTTCACGTTTATTAATACGAATCAAAGGCGTTTTAAGCAGCATACTTGATTGGTTGTTTGTTTGTCCAACTCACTGGCAATGAATTCTGCCTCTGTTAGCTGAGTTGAATCGGTCCGGTTCTCATAAGAGGAGAGCTGATCCCCTCTCACAAGTGGTATTAGAGCCTTGAGGCCTTATTTGAGGACAAACATCAAGTTTCAGTAGACAACCAACAAGTTTCAGTAGTTGCAAATCCAGATTCAACCATTGAAGATTTTCTATATCTACTCTTTCTTGATACAAATTTCCAATCTAGACAATGGACGAATTGGACTAGGATTTTAGTATATCACGTTAAAATCAACTCTAACAAATCCCTGAAACTTACAGATCTAAAATCGACCAAATTCATGACGAAAATTGCAGAAATCATCCGTTTGGTGACCTGAGCTGACCCGTACGAGTAGAAGGACAACTCATACGAACGGCCATCCGTACGAATTAACCACTCGTACGACCAAGAAAAACAAGATTCTTAAAATTTACAAGTAATAAAACAGTCAATCGTATGAGTGAGTGATTCACACGAAGAGTCACTCGCACGAATCACTCTCTCTCTCACACATGAGTATCCTGCTCGAAAAACCACTAATTCGCATGAGTATCTTGCTTGCACAAACCACATGTTTGCAAAAGTAGCTGTTCATTCGCACGAAGAACATTTTAAGGAGTTTTTTTCTTAAATTTCGCATTTTTTTGTCAATCTAATCAGTGTTTTCGAAAGTTTATGTTTCTAAAAGTTTCAGATTTAATGGAAGAAGAGTTTTATAAAGCGTTTGTTGCTTCAGCTGTTATGACTACCGCAACACAAAACATGAATCTAGAAAACAAAATGGGAACCATGACGAAACCTCCAAAGCTCATAAACTTAGAAGATTATGACAGTTGGAGTGAGAGATTCATAAGCTGGGTACAAGCTAATCATTTCACGAGTTGGTCTGCCATCGAGTCAAAGTATACAGCACCTACTAGTGAGAATGGTCTCGAAAAGACACTGGCTCAGTTGACGGATATGGAGAGAGCAAAGTTTATCAACAAAAAGAAGATGATGAACATACTGCAACAGGCACTAAAAGAAGATATCCTGGCACTTCTTCAACACAATGATGACGCTCAATCACTATGGAATGCTTTACGACTGAAGTTTCAAGGAAGTTCTCAACTTCGAAAAGGAAGAAAAGCGCTGCTAAGCAAGGAGTTCGATAGCTTCAATCTGATAAAATGTGAGACAGTAAAATAGCTGATCGAACGATATTGTCATTTAGTGGTTCAGATGAAAAGAATGGATATCTTTAAAACCAATGAAGAACTGTTGATAAACTGGCTGATCTTTACTAGAAGGAGAGTGGATGACCTATCTAACTATTCTGAAAAAAGGCACAAAATACAGTAACTTCGCATTGCCAAGATCTATTGAAAGAATAGAAGGTCACGAGCTAGAAATGCAGAAAATGGCAAAGAACAAAGGCGCTCATATGCAGCAAGATGTGAACCTATACTACAAAAGTAGTTCTGCTGGTCACATACAATGTCCCAAGGCTCAAACCGCCTACAGCGCCAACAATGCTTCAAGTCCACCATCAAACCAGTCCATTGGGTTTCAATCATTTTCTCCCCAAGCTCCTCAATTTTCACAAAGTTCAAGTAATCCTCAAAATGGTCAAAACAATCCCCCTAATCCAAACTAGCGAATTCTTCAATGCAACATTGTTGTGAATCTCGAGAATGCATAGGATTTTAATGAATACACAGCCAAACAACACATGGCCTTGTTTGCATCAGTTCTTGAATCATATGAAAGTCTGGTAGCCGGAAGGATTGGAAATCCTGAAATGACCAAAGAAGATTATGATTAGATTGATCCAGTTGAGTTGGAGTTAATCGACATTAGATGGTGCATGGCGTCAATAGTCTGTAGAGCTCAACGCTTTATGGAAATCACGGGAAGAGACAGTTTGGGAGGTATTGATGGGAAACTCGGCTTTGACAAGGCTAAAGTTACATGCTTCAAGTGCAGAGAGAAGGGACATTTCAAGAGAGAGTGCCCAAACAAGAAGTCAAAGGAAACCAAAATCTATTTGCATATGATTATTACAAAAGAGCCATCTATCATCGACCCCAACCACCTCAGACAAGGTTAGTGCAGATTGAAGATGGTCCATCGAATTCAAAGGTTAAGGCTTTGGTTGTTACCCAAGAAGATGAAGGGTTCAACTAAAACAAATACATTTCAAAGAATGAAAGCCTCGCACTGGTAGCTGAGATATTCGAAGAAACCAGAACAGGCAGAAGAAGAATTTGCTGAGGCATCTTTTGACGAAGCAGCAGAAGAATATTACAACACATATTCAGAGGAAGAAGAACTCTTAAATAGTACATTTAAACATCTCTTGCCTTCTGACATTTTTAAAACTTTTGCATGTTACTTCGATTCAGCTATCAATCACCATGTGTAGAAGAGAAAAAGCATGAAGTAGAGGAGATGATTGATGTGACCAAAGAGTTGACGTTGGAGAATCTGACTTACATAGTCGACAAAGCTCTAATGGCTAACATGAATGAGGTAGTCACTGAGGAAGCATAGGAAGCTAGAGTCAGATCGGTAAATGTGTCATTAAAAGAACACCTTGCATGAAGTGCGAAGAGCCATGCATTGAGTGTGTCGAGAAAGAAACAAGATACAAAGAGCTGAAATGTCATACAGATAATTTGTCATGTGATTATAATTCAACAAAAGAAGCTTATGACAAATTAAGCAAAACAATCAAACAATTTGAACAAGTAATCAGGGAAAATGACAAGACACTTTTGTTGCTCAAGGCAACTGTAATGGACAAACAAATGGCCATTAATATTCATTTAAATACAATTGCCGAGCTAAAAAGTGAACTTGAAAAAATGAAAATCAAAACATAACGGGTTAACAAGTTGTTAATCAGTTATTCTAGAAGTTCGTACGTCATTGATCATATTCTTCCAAAGATTGAAAGCAAGGAAGATAATAAAATTGATGAAAACAAAGGTGTAAATTACGATTGTGTTCCACCACCCTTGTGGAATAGCTATGCAAGTAATAAACCATCGGGGGTGGAAAAGGCACTCAATTTAAAATTGAAAACTGAAAATAAAAATGAGCTGCATACGGACATTGATGGACCATACAGCAAAACAAAAAGTGGTTGAGTTTCTAAAGTGTAAAAGCTGTGGTCGAAAATGTTTTGGAAAATGAGTCTGAAAAATCTGAATTAGGTGATGTATCATCAGAAAATAGTTTAAACAATGATCCAAACGTAGTTGTGTACAAAATGAATGGATCTGATAAACTATATTCTGATGAGGATTTCCCAATTCAGAATGTTAATCTTGATCGAGTTGATAAGTTGTTCTAGCTAGTTGAAGTCAGTCATTCTGATTTAGAAAAACACAAGATGCATCATTTTACTCTAAATCAAAATGTGTCTACAGAAACCACCATCAGAGGGACAGGGACTATACTGAAAGCAGGAGAGCAGGTTTGGGTTTTCAAAAGCAAAGAAAGAACAACAAGTTTCAAAAGGTGAACTTTACAAAGAAAATTGATTTTGTCTAGTAGAAAACAGGTTTTGGATTCCCCTGTTAGAAATGACAGCAGGACGTTCTACAAATGTAACAATGTCGGACATATTGCACGACAATGTTCTCAAAGAAATCCAAAACTTGTTTCCAACTCAATCAGATCTACAAAAGATGTGAAGCAAAAAGCACCCAAGTTTGTACCAAAACAAATTCTAAAAAGAAACAATGAATCAAATAAAAATATGACATCAAAGATTCAACTTAATTCTAAATTTGAATTTTGTGAAACTTCTACCAAGAATCGTCAAAAGGATTCAAAATTTTATTCTGAAAAGGCAATTCTAAAAACGCAAACTTGGGTAGCAAAAGTTAAACCATCTTCGGTAGAACTGGAAACACCTATTCCACCTAAAACGGAAATCAAATAAAATGTCAAGATCAAAGTTCCAAAGTTTGATATTCCAAACCCACCCAAGACCAAGCAGGCTTGGGTTTCTCTGTTTAAATGGTTTCTTCCACATGTGTGCAGGGGCTGCCGAGATCAATCATATCAAAATGGATTATGGATAGTGGAGCTTCCCGACACATGACTGGGATGCTTGCGTTGTTATAAGACGTAAAAGCTATCCGGGGAGTTGACGTTGGGTTTGGGGGGACACGGGGTGGAAAAAGAGTGGGTGAAGGTATTCTCACAAACGGAGTGGTATCTTTCGACAAGGTGAACTACATTGTAGAGCTTGAGAACAACCTACTGAGCATCTCACAAATCTGTGACAAGAAATTCACAACCCATTTCAATAACAAGGAATGCTTAATTCTCAAACCGGGATTCAAAATTCCTGAGGAGTGGATCCTCATGCGTGCTCCACAGGAAAATGATCTTTGTCTTAGACATGAGCGTCGCATCCACTATGTCAAAGAAGGTTCAATGCTTTGCTTCTAAAGCTTCGAGAAAGAGTCAATCTTATGGCATCGAAAGATGGGGCACACACACCTGCAAAAATTGAATTATTTGGTGCATAATGACCTAGTGGAGGGTGTTAATACGAAGAATTTTCATTTATCTAATGATTGTCTGAGCTGTAAAAGGGGAAGCAGCATAACACCCGAGAAAGCTACTTAATTCTATCAAGCTACCACTAGAAAGGCTTCATATGGATATCTTTGGGCCAGTGAACGTGAAAAGTATCTTTAGAGATCTATATTGCCTGGTCGTAACATATGATTATTCAAGATTCTCATGGGTTTTCTTTTTGGAGAGTAAAGATGAAACGTTTGAAAGTCTTATGATTCTTTTCAGGAAGCTAGAAAACCTATATTACTTGCCTATCAAGAGACTCCGAAGTAATAATGGTACTGAGTTCAAGAACAAGAGGATGCTCGAATTCTGCAACGAAAAGGGTATTCTTCATGAATTATGCGCTCCCTATACTCCTTAACAAAATGGAGTAGTTGAACGTAAGAATCGAGCACTGATTGAGAGTGCCAGAACAATGCTCGCTGATTCAAAACTTCCAATTAGTTTCTGGAGCGAAGCAGTCGCGTCAGCATGTTACACCCTTGACCGTGTGTTGACAGTCAAGCCTACAACAAGACATGTTTTGAGCTACTAAACCATCGAAAGCCAAACCTAGCATTTTTTGGAACCTTATGGATCGCCGTGTACAGTTCTAGACCTGGACGGTAAATTTGGGGCCAAATCCTTAGAAGGATTTTTCGTCGGTTATGCTAGTCCTCAAAAGCGAGTCTTCTTGCTGAGTCTGAACCAGGTTATTCTTGCACAACATGTTGATTGTTAAAGATATACAACGCCTACGCAGAAACCTGGGGATCCATGGCTGTTCAATTACGATGGGTTGTGGAATTCATTTGACCAGCCAGAAGTACCTTCAGAAGACGAAGTTATGCTTTTTCAACAGCATCAAATCTCCAATCAAGAGCAATTTCAAGACCGTTGATGATTTCCCCATCATTTCCTATCTCTAACACTTCTGATGTATGTCCGAGCAATACTCTGCAAGAATCAGTCTCTGTACTAGTCTTGAATACTGCCGAATCATCTTCCCATCAACCGATTGATGCCAACTCTGATCGTGAACCAACTTTTAACGATGGAGGAACTAGTTCCGATGAAGGATCCAAGAAAATTCAAAGCATTCTGAATACTCAAGCTGATAAATCAAATGTCAGAAATGAAGCTACATCCTCTAAACTGGTAGCTGATGAAGTTGTCACGAATTTGCAAAGTCAAGTAGATGTTCCAAGTGAAGTAATGCCTAGGACACTATCTTACCATCTGTCAGAGAATATTATTGGCAACTTACAAACCGGAGTGAAAACTCGAAATCAGATCAATAAGGATCTAAGTTGCTTTTATACAAGTGTTGCTCCAATACAAACCAGACTTTCTTATAGTTGTTTTGCTTCGCAGGTTGAACCAGGAAACTGGAAAGACGCTTTGAAAGAAGTAAGCTGGGTGGATGTAATGCAGGAAGAGTTGCTTCAATTCCAGAAAATCGGTGTCTGGAAGCTTGTTGACCTACCAGATCATCATAAAAAGATTAATACTCGTTGGGTCTTCAAGTGCAAGAGAGATGACAGAGGTATTGTCGTCAGAAACAAAGCTCGGCTCGTGGTCCAAGGCTTCCATCAGCAAGAAGGGATAAAATACAATGAAGTCTACGCTCCTGTCGCACGTCTTGAAGCTATCCGCATTTTCTTGGCCTTTGCTTCTTGGAAAGGTTTCAAGGTGTACCAACTGGATGTGAAGTCTGCTTTCCTTTACAGAAAGGTAAACGAGGAGGTGTACGTCATCCAACCACTTGGGTTTGTCTATCCGATACACAAGAATAAAGTCTATCTGTTGAACAAAGTGTTATACGGATTGCACCAGGCCATGAGAGCCTAGTACGAGACGCTCTCTAAGCATCTCCTGGGAAACGGTTTCTCAAGAGGCACAGTAGACAGTACCCTCTTTACCAATGGACATCTTATTATCGTACAAATATATATGGACGATATCATCTTTGGATCAACAAATGATAAGCTGTGTAAAAACTTTGAAGAAGTCATGAAGAGAAAATGAGTGCTATGGGGGAGATGAAGTTATTCTTAAGACTTCATGTTGAGCAATTGCCTGATGGTATCTTCATTCACCAGACGAAGTATGTTCATGACGTGTGAGAGAAATTTGACATGCCAGGAACTAAACCAGCATCAACTACATTAGCCACCAACCACGACATTTGTCTAGACGTCCATGGAGTCAAAGTCGATGAAAAATTATATCGCTCCATGATCGGATCCTTGATGTATCTTATAGCTTCGAGACCTTATATCATGTATCCAACATGCCTGTGCGCCCGATATCAGTCTAATCCAAGAGATTCACACTTTTTTCAGTCAAACGAATCATGCACTAACTAAAAGGATGTCCAAGCAGCGGCTTGTGGTATCCTCGACATGTCGACTTCAATCTCGTGGGTTATTCAGATTCCAATTTCGGTTGCTGCAAGCTTAATGCCAAATCTACAATGGCTGGTTGTCAGTTCTTCGGAACCCGTTTGGTAGCATGGCAATGCAAGAAACAGACCGCTGTTGCTTTCTATATGTGTGAAGCTGAACACGTTTCAGCATCCAGTTGTTGTTCCCAGATTCTCTGGATACAACAGCACATGAGAGACTTCGGAATGCAATTTCTTAATACGCCCATATATGTAGATAATAAGGCAGCTATTGATGTCACTAAAAACCCAGTTCAACACTCACGCACTAAACACATAGAAATTCGACACCACTTTATCCGTGATTGTTACAAGAAAAGTTGGTTAGAATTGAAAAAATCCACACTAATGACCAGTAGGCAGATTTTTACACCAAATCTTTTGATAGATCAAGATTTAAAAATCTTTTGAAATTAAATGGTTTAAAAATCTAACATCCAGGGTTGGGAATGAGGTCGAATTTAAGGATGACAAGGACTTAACGTGATTCTCATCGGTTTAACATATGTTGTTCTGAAAATACTTTTCTTGCTTTCTTAAAAACCAAAATCCCAAAAATATGTTTCTGATTTTAGGGGGAGAAAATTGTGAAAAATACAAAAACATTAAAAAGTACAAAAAGAGCTTTTGTGAAAAAAGAGGTAATCATATTACATCAGTGGACTATCACCGTATGCTAAAGATATGGAATGTTTAAACAGGTAGTTAAACAGGTCTTACTGATGTTGTGCCAATAGGCTTCACACGTTCAGTAAATTATTCTTCAAGATATAAACCTAAAAGAAAATGCCAGATTTAGTGGGTCGACATCTCTCGGATATATGGTCTTAGTACTCCGAAATTTTGTTTGAGAGAATGCCAGATTCTGTGATACTTTTATAGTTAATTGATATTTGGGGTATTATCCGAGTTCTTCTGATTTGGCGTCAGCAATGACCTAGAACTTGTATAATACTTTGCGCTTTTCACCTCCAATAGCTTCATAAAAAAGATACGACATCTGCAGTTTAAAAGATTCCTAAATGGAACACCACCTAAAGTCGAGTTTATCTCCTTCTCTGTATGGAAATACTAACCTGAGCTCTCAAGGTCTCGCAATTCACCCCATTTACAGATATCATATATTCACCTGTGAGATGAAATTATGGGAATCTCGATGTGGGAGTATATTATGAGATGGAAACACAGTTATTTCATGCTCCTTAAATTTACCTAACATATCTTGAAATAATTGAGAAACGTGTAGAGGTTTATATGGATACGTATATTCGCAATCTAAGTAAATCTGTTTAAGACCTTAAAGTTATTACCGAGATCAACGGTACTGGTGATTTATCTAAACAACTGATGTGCTACTCTAACACAAAACTCACAAAAATATGTCTGTAAATACATCTTTATTTACTTTATCTTTCTTTTCAGAAAAACCCAAAAAGATTTTTAGTTTATTTTTAGCAATCTATCTTAAATTTTAGTCTACCGATGATGAAAACACCGTTAGTCCAAGCCAAGGCGACAGTTGCTGAAGGATAGCTGAAGATCATGGGCTGGGAGCTAATCTAAAAAGAAAATGTCCTGAAACTTCAAAAAGTCCATTAACTTGATGTCACACCCGTTCAGAGGCGGAAGCGCGTGGTGTGAACTTGATTAGTTTTCATCGCCTACGACATAAGTAAACAACTATATGAATTTAAAAGCATCCATGATGTTGATCCATTCACCATATATAAACATTACAAGTCACAAGTTTGTTTGAAAATAAAAGACGTCATAAGTAATTTAAGGTTTACAACAGACTTGTTCAAAATAACTTTTAAAGATTAAGGCTTTGCATCCTATAATCCATTCGAAGACGGAATATATAGACCAAACCCTTCAAAATACGGATGACATCGACTACTTGTTAACCTTGAAAGTTTAGTAACGACTGCACCAAGATCCACTTCAATTTCCTGAAATACATGTAAGTTGGAAAACATCAACAAAAGTTGGCGAGTTCATGCGTTTTGTGTGCGCACCAAATGAATCTTATAAACATTTGAGAGTTCTTATATGAAATTATATGGTATGTGAAGCGTCAATGAACTTGATGATCATTATGTTTTGCAAGGACATTAATATGTGTGACGACATAGGAAGTATTCAACCCTAGACGATTTCTTCCGGTCCACCCGGCTGGGACAACAAAAGCACAACATGCGGCCACACAAGGACCCAGGAGTGGGGCTAGCTACACCCGATAGATCTACCACTCTTGTTCCTCGGTCTTATAAAAGATTAACGGCACTTAAGAGAGACCCTATTCACACATGATCTAATATTCCATTCCATAGCTAAACCATACCATCAAAAACATGTATTTCCCCCGAGAGTTATAAACTGAAAACATTTAAGAGAAAAGGGAGACATGAACTCACTGATTTGCGTCCGTGAACATATGCAAGCAATTAGGGTATCCCAAAGAGCGTATCAACCTACAAGTGCTCTAACTCATTAGACACTTGAGTTACCGTTAAATACGTACGCGTTGTTCATCTTGAACGTTATTGTTTAAGTTAAGTATTTGGGGTCCCTTACGTATTTTAAATATGTTGGCATTTGTTTTGCATTTTTGTTTTAATATATATACACTTCTTTTATATATATTTCATATCCGTCAAGTGTACGAACGACCCTTGCCCTTCGTGAGCCTTCGTGCCTCACACGAGTATAAGTGGGCCTAGCCCATAAGAGTCTTTGTGCCTTGCACAAGTGAGAATGGGCATAACCCATTTGAGTCTCCGTGATCCACACGATATGAGTGGGCCTAGCCCATGAGAGTCTCCGTGCCTCGCACGGCTTACGTTCGTTATGTGTGTTATATATATGTTCTCTGAATATATATATACTTTGAGTTTAATGAACCTCGTTCATTCGTAACGACATGTTCAACTTAAGTATGAGCATTTGTTCTTCATGTTGTATGCCTTTTATAATTGTAAGTGGTAAAAATATTTATTTTTAACTTCATAATTACGTTGATGTAATTGTACGCTATTCTTTACGGGAGTATACATTACCAATTGTATGTGAGCACATAGCTATGTGCTTACGTAGTTTTATACCGTATTTATACGTATTTTATACTGTATTTATACATATTAGTATACCGTATTATTTGGTATTTATATTGTATTTATCCGTATTTGTATACCGTATTATTTGGTATTTATATTGTATTTATACGTGTTTGTATACCGTATTATTTGGTATTTTTGCGTATATGGGCCTAGCCCAAATGAATTGTGTGTGGATGGGCCTAGCCCAATAAGGTTATGTAAGTGGGCCTAGCCCCATGTATTATATGATAAGCTTAGCCCATTTGACATGTTAATGGGCCTAGCCCAATGTTATATTTTAAAATGGTCCTTAGACCATTTATATATTAGTAGGCCTAGCCCAACTTATATATATTAGTGGGCTTTTACTAGCCCATTACATAATCCAAGTATTCTTATATTTATCGTATGCGTATTTGGAGCATATTTTATACGTATATACCTTTACATGTATAATTTGTGAGTCTTCGTTTTATACTTATTGTCATATATCTTCTTGTCGAAACGCCCAAGCATCACCCGTGATAGGTATCCTTTCTGTGTTGTAACGATGCGTCGACCGTTGCGGTTAGCTACACATTTACTTCGCTGGGTTGTTTATCTAATAATTCATGTCTGTTTTTGGTTTTTGTATATATATATATATATATATATATATTTTGTCTGTAATATAAGTTTATGTAGCGATTTGCACGATGTCCGATTGTTAGTTGTCCGCGTCTCGTGCCCAAGTGTAATATAACTTTGTTCATGTATTTAGTTCCTTAAATGTTTTTTTACACTCGTTAGTTGTCACGTATTTGGAAATTGTTTTTATAGTGTATTTGCATTTTAGTTAGTATTCTTCCTAACTTCTAATACATACACATAATTGTACACAAGTATTTATACACATAAGTTGGTGTATTTTTAAACATATATATAGTTTTATGTAAGAATATTTTTATACTTATAAAATATACATTTTTCCCCTTTTTTTTACAAGTTGAAATATGACAGATTTTGAAGATAGTGTTAGGTTATATATTGTCAAGTCCATACCCTTATGCCAAATCTTCCCATGCCTTTCAATCTTCATTTTTTCAAACATGAAACAAGTGGGTAGGACTCACTTGTTGACCGTTTTCTTGTAATGGGGGGAAGGCTAAGTGTAACTTTTTTAAACATAAAAATCATGTGCAATTATGTTAATCTTGTAGATATTTTAGCCATTAGGTTAATTAGGGGTTAACTAGGGTATCAATGGTAGTTAGAGTTTTAAAAAAAGTCTAACGAGTTCACTAGTTTAGCGGGTATTGATTTTGGATGGTAAAAATGCCACTAGTTCGCTCGTCGGTTCGATATCGGGTGTTATATAAAAGTTGCAATATAATACCGGGAGCTATGGTTTTATTTTACCATCAATGTCATGAAGTTTATTTAAGGCGTTTATGACTCCAAAATATGACTAACTAGTTCGTTAGCTTTTTAGTTCGGCAACTAGATGGTAGGAATATAATTCATTCGCCTATCAGTTCGAATTTGAGTAATGTGTACAAGTTGTGGTGTAACACCGGGAGTTTATGTTTAGGATATTCCTTTGATATCCCCAAGCTCATTTAGGTTCATAACATTATTTACGAGTCCTACTAAAATTTAAAATGTTGCACTTTAGCATTTCGGACAATTTACTTGGTTATATTTTAGTGCGATTCGGACGAATTCTATCGATATGTAATTTCCGGAAAGTTAATGTGTCTTTGCATTTAGTATCCCTAATTAGGGGTTTTTATTTGTATTTCAACCATAAAATACTTTTGTGCCATTCGTTGCTCGTTCCAACAGATTTCGAAACTTGCTGGCATGAATAGTGTGTTCCGGTGAATTGTGTTTTCAGCATTTTGCCAACATATTTGGACATAGTTTGTTGTTTTCTTGCAACGTGAAGAATGTAACCATGTTGTTTGGCATAATTAAACATGTCCTATGATTGCTAGACTTTACGCGACCTAATCATGCATTAATTAAATCGTAACGAACGCAATAAATTATATAATCAAGTTGTTAAGTTGTACGGAATTTACCATTATTTTGCCGGTTATCACACTTGAAACTTTAAAATTTAAAATATAAATATGTTTTTGTCAAACAACGGTCAACCAAGGTCATAAATTTTGACTTGGTAGGCAAATCGGTTAACCGGGGTCATTAAGTTGGACTCGGTCAACTGAGTGGGTAGTAAAAATAGATAAATTTCACAAAAAATCAAAAAGTAACAAATGTATGGAACTGACTCGTACGAGTGACATACTGACTCGTACGATTGATTAAAGGCTACATTCATACACCTGGTGCATATATAAGGGGCATTCACTCGCACGAGTCACATTTGTGACTTTGTGTGACTGGCGATTCTCTCTGTGCGATTCAGTTCTTACTTCACGTTTTCTTGATCATTTTTCGTATCTTATTCTTCGAGGAGGTTGAATGGCACACCTCTCATGATGGGAAAGGTACTAATGCTAGTTTTGAGCCGTTATAAAATGTAGATTTAGGATAATTGGACCGGTAAAATGTAAAATTGAACTTAAATTCATACAAATCGACCCTTTTAGCCTCTAAATAATCATTCAATTTGTTAAAATTTACACGTTTTAAGTTTGGTTTGACAAGGTATTATTTGGTGCAATTCGTAACTCGTACGAATTGTCACTCGTACGAGCAAGCTTTTTAAAGGTCAGATTATCATCATCACTCGTACAAGTGATCGTTCGTACGAGCATGTCCTTAAATGTCTTAAAACTCTTTGACTTGTACGAGGCACCACTCATACGAGCAAGTCTATTCAAATCCTAAAATGTTAAGTACTAAGTATAACTCGTACGAAGAGTGACTTGTACGAGTGGGTTTTTGTTCAGACTTAATTCTTTGTCTTAGTATCTGACTCGTACAAATGATGACTCGTACGAGTGTGTAAGTGTTGAAAATTTTTCTAGGTGTTTAAAATTTTTGTGTTTGCAGATCAAGAAGTCTACGTTCTCATCATTGCACAACATTTCTTGTCTTCTAGATGAGAATATACCAGAGACAGCAGCATGTAGAGAAGTATTGGATTTTCTGAGCAGGCTGCCTATTACGAAGTATCTTACAGATAGACATATGGTGTACTAATCACATGTGGAATATTTTTGGGATGTTGCCGAGTATAGTGAGGAAGAGAATGCCATCTTGTCTACAGTATGCATTGATTACGAAGATATTCAAGTCAAGATTACTGAAGATCTGATTCGAACAGTGTTGGAATTCGAAGATAGTGAAGAAGACCCGACCGGTTATCCTAAATACATGGTCAAATGGTGCTTTTATAGGATGGGTTATGCTGGATTCGTCAATGCCGCACCTTTTAAGAAGGGAAATCTCAGTGGTCCTTTTGATACATCGCTCACTGCATTATTCATGCCCTTAGTCACATAAAGGGTGGTTTCAATTATTTGATTGATTATCAGATGTGTATGATTACGGCACTTATTCTCATTCTGTCGTACAACTTCTCAAGACTCGTATTTTCGCAGATGGTACAGAACATTCAACGAGAAAAGTTTCTACAGTACCCGAGATTCATGCAAATGCTGCTAGATCATCTACATCCCAATCTAAAGAAGAAGAAAGACGATATTCTTAGACTTGAGCATATGGATGTATCTACTTTGAAGAAGATTAATCTGCACCTAAAGGCCTTCCCTAACGCCAAGCCTGTTTTTGGGGCTATTTTTGATAAAGATTATGTGGCGCCGCCCAGGGGGAAGTGGTGAAAGGATGAAAGTGGGGACGAGGCTGATGAGATAGAAGCGTTGGATGGTTTTATATTGAAGAGAAGTGTGTGGCTCTCCAAAGAAGATAAGAAAGGGGGTAAGGGGACTAAACGAAAGCCAGCGGCTACATCTTCCTCCGCTGCCCCTCAAAAGAAGGAATGTGCATCCACTAGCACGAGTTTGGTTGATGAACCAGAGCCTGAAGAAAACGTTTAGTTAGTTGCGGCTGACATAAAGCCACGGGCGTTTGGTGGAAAAGTCGGTAGAGACGAGGAGGCATCCTCCTCTAGCACTGATGAAGATGATAGGATTGTCGGTGAAAGGGAGAGAGCCAAGCAAAAGGAGTTGGAACGTTTGGCAGAAGTACAACAAAAAGCTGAGGTGGGAAGAAGGAAAGAGACAGGAGAAGATGATACTACGTATATACCATCCGAGTCTGACAGTAACACTCCTATTCTCAAATCATCGAAGAGGCCATCAAAACGTTTGAAGAGGCCAGTGGCTAGAAGTACAGACTCTCCAAAAGCTAGATCAAAGAGAAAGGTGTAGAAGAATGTTGAGTCTATGCCACAACCACCACCATCTCCAACTCCACAACCACCACCATTACCTACTCCACAACCACCACCATCAACTGTGACAAATGGCAAATAACCGGTAATTCCGTACAATCTAATCATTATTTGTATTGCATAATCTCATGCATTTTTTGTAATTTGACTTCGTAACTGAGTCGTACGTCATATCACAAGTATTAGGACAAGTAAATCAGATCATAACATATACTGGTTTCTGTTACGACGCGAAACAAACCAAACAATGCCCTAAAGGTGTTGGTAGGAAGTGTTGGGCGCACTATTGGCCTTTGCACTATTCATTTCAGCAAAACCAAGAACATGAAACAGAACAATGAATAACGGCATGTTAATGCCATAATTGAGTCCATATATATGAAAACACTAATGTGGAAACACATATTTCAAAAATACATAACTTTCCGGTACAATTCCTGAATTACAAATTGTCCGTTTTGACTAAAAAGGTGACAATTTCAGTTTGTCGCAACATTAATTCGGTATTTTCCAGATTCCAGAATTATAACAAAACAATGTTGAATACCCTAAAACAAGATGAGAATAACAGAAATACATAAAAGACATCGTTTCCGGTCATACGGAAAACAGTGCAACTTGACCGGAAAGCGACCGATTGTCGAACTGACGAAGATTTTATTGACCAATAGCCTCATATATTTGTCTAGAGAACTAGTTAAGCGTCATTTTAGACTCGGAGTCCTTGCAACTATCTTAAGGTCACGAAAACACAACTTCCAGAACCTTTCAACGGCAAAATATATAAGTGCCGATATCGAGCGAACAATTAGACCGAAAGCTTTTCGGCCATCCTAACTCAACATATATTCGGCTAGAGAACTAGTTAAGCATAATTCTAGGTCGGAAGTGTCATAAATAAACACCATGACACTTATGGTGGTCAAAAACCAAAGCTTCTGATACAAAATAATAAGGTTCGTATATTAGCCGATATCGTACCGATGAACGAAGTAGTGACGTTTTCGTTATCCGATTAGTTAAGTGGACTAATTAACATTGATTAACATGCTAATGATAGAAGATCAACCCCTAATCATCATACTTAAGTTAATTACCTAAATATCTAACATATCATCACATGTTAATAAAAATATTACACTAAACCCCCCTCATTTTGGCGGATTCAAGTGGGTCCCACACCACTTGATTTGTGTTGATTTTGTTGAGATAAGAAGCATGGTCATAGATTTTATGTTGATGGTTGGAAGATTTGTGAAACCTGATCTTTTTTATAACAACTACATCACTTTTCTTATCATAAATCACACCTTGCAAAACACACACAACTCCTACCTCTCTCTCTCTCTTTCCCCACGGCTAAACACCACCACCATCATCATCCATTTCTTCAACTTTTAAACACCCTATCAAGCTTAGTTAGGCCACTACAAGATCATCCAAAGTGCTTGCAAGGATGGAGGATCATTAGGGCTTTCTTGAAACTTCATCTTCTTCTTAATCTTCACTAATCATTGTGCAACATTGTAAGATAATTTTTCTCCATATTTAAGCTTCTTGTAATGTCTAGATTAAGGAAGTACTTGTTGATCATCTTGAAAGTAAAGAAAATACAACTTAAAAACCCTAATCTTACCATCATAATCCACTAAATAAAGCTTATTATGTGTTTATTATGTGCTTTAGTGTTAACTAGTTAGAATGATTTTGTTGATTATGATAAAGTAAGGTATTTAAAGTAGATGATCTTGTATGTATAACAATTTAAATGATGATTTAAACATGGTGATGTTTAAATCTAAAAAAGATCATCGACCTCATGATCCATGAAGATTACTACAACTTAAAAATGATTTATTACACATGTGTGATTTTTATGAGAAATAAACACCATGATCTTAGGGTATAATCATCTTAAAAAGTGTAGTAAACAAAGGAGATTATAGTGGAAATAATGATTTGAAAGTATAACTAAAAATGGTGACTTAAAGGTTCTAATAAATGTATAAAGATCTCATTGTTTTTAAGAAAAGTAGTAAGAATATATTTACAAAGATCATGGAAAATGAGGATGCATAAGTTGTAAATAAAGTTTAACAAAGTGATATGTAATCTTGAATTGAGGATTGATCTTGATTTTGGGTTTTAAACTTGATTTAAATACATTTTTGAAACGTGGAAAACGCCATAGTTTAGGGGAAACTATGGCGAAATTTTCTAAAAATCTAATCGCGATGAAAGGATGATTAACGGGGTGATTAATGGGACTAAACACGATTAATGACCTAAACCGTCATTAAGGAAGTTTTAATGACAAGGGTTAAACCCTAACCATCCAAGAGTTTAACAAGTATGTGTGTATATATATATATATACTTGTGGGAATAAAAACATATATATATATATGCATATTTTATCACCAAAAAATATGTGTAAATACATGTGTATGTATCGAGAAGTTTAGGGTATATACCACAAAATACCCAACTTATACAAATACTTCAAACACTTGAAAGAATTACCAAGTGTAGATGACACAAAGCACATTGTAAGTCCGTTAATTCGGATCTAACACTGATATCACACAATCACCAAGGATGGGCGGAATCCAAACTTGGTGATGATTCAAGAAAACCGAAATGATGAAGAACAACACAAATCAACTTTAACCTTGCACACGATTCTATTACTTGAACAAGCAAAACCGTCTGGTACAAGATCGAGGTTCTCTAGAGAAAACCTAAAAGTCTCCAAAAGTCTTAACCCTAGAAATGATATAACATTCTATTTATACCTAGGGTAGGGCATAACCCTAATGGGCTTGCCTGTGGGATTGCCTAGCCCACATGGCCTATGACATGCCCAAATGACCTATTAAGGTCCAAACCTAACCCAAACTAACCAAGTTAAGCCCAGTTAACTACCATAGACTGTTTCATATATTTGATGCTTCAGTCTCCTACTTCTAGGACCTAACAATCTCCCCCTAGACTGATGCATCAAATTGTCTTCATAGCCTGAATTCAGCAATGTCCTCAACGGAACCTATGGTTGTCGTTGTGCCGTAAGTGTTGTGGAAGTCAGTCTCATACTTTTAGGACCTCACTCTTCAACAAACTCTCAGCATCGGGTCTGTTTCTTCTGCTCTTGTTGTTAGCTTCATATCAGGATCTCGATCAGCTTCGCTTGAAACATCTTTATCAAAAAGAACACGAGAGGAGGAACCTCAGCAGCTCTTTTCTTCTTAATTCCTTCTCTTTCAAGCAAGCAGGTTCTCAGGTACTTCTTCAAATGTACTATCACTGTCAGATGATGACTTGAATCTGGTTCTTCTGACTCAGGTACACTTTGTTGTTGTGATGGTTCATGCTTTGTCGGCAACTAACAACATCTTAATTTCAGCAACCCCTGTTTCTTGATCTAAATCAAGATCTGCACATTCTCAGAAATTTATATGCAAAACATTCTTATGCAACAGGGAGAGTACCGCATGAACACTTGGTACATCCAAGTACTTGTACTCGGATCAGAATTCAAATTTCTTTCATCATTTGATGATTTGTCCAATCTTCAAGAACGGTTATTAATTTTTTAATAAAACAAAAAGCACTCTATTTTTGGATTTTTGAATTTTCTATTTTTAATGATAAAATGTAAGAATATAAACAGAAACACAAATAAACAAAGACACTAACTCAATAGTTACAACTCTACAATTGCAATGGGATCAATATCCTTTTCAGGCGGACCAAGGAACACTTTTCGGTGCGAACAAGGCTCCAAGTGTGAAAACTAAACAATTTGAACCTTCTGCTTCTGATGAAAAGGTTCAATGCAATCTGAAAGAACAGAAAAGAGCAAATCAGAGACGAAGAAAGAAGAAATCCAAACGTCAAGGACAATCAATCTCTCCAAAATCATCAGTGGGCATCAATAGCCCTCAATAGGCTAGTGTTGTGACAAATGCCTTTGTTAAGCCGGTCTTCAATGGTAAATGCAAAAAATATGCCTTTGACCGTGCTAGCAAAGCTTTTGAAAGGCTGGGGAGATTTCTGAACAAGACTTGCAGTCTAATCAAAAGAAGAAGAATCCAAAGAAATCTCCAAACAGAAGAAGGCCCTTGCAAACGACAAGTACAAACATCTAAATTCATCTTCGTCTGCAAGAAACGTGCAAGGAAGGCGAGCACAGAAGGGATCACCTCATCCTTCAAGGCCTGCAAGAGCAAATCAAGCTGATCAGAATGCTTTACATGTGAAGAGACAAACGTGCTTCAATTGTTGCATTCCTGGTCACATTGCTCGAAACTGTACACGCAGTCCCCATGTTCCGTGTCATGCTAAAAATCAGAAGGTTACACCAAAGAATAAAAATCATTCCAAGCCGATGAAGGTATCATCACCTAAGGCAATGAAGAATGTGAATTCCAAGGGTAAACCATCTAATGGGGATTTGAATGTTGCCAAAAACAGAAGCAAAGTTATTCAGAAACAAAAATTTGTTTCTAAAATGACTAATCCTGAAACGGCCAAAGTATCTCAATCAAAGGCAACTACCGCGTTTGTTAAAATGATACAGATTTGGAAACCTAAACCCAAATCCAAATCAGCAGCAACATCACCAATCCTCGAAACAAAAGGGGACTTGTGTCTTAAAGAATTATCTTATTTTGATGCTTCAGGGAAACCCAGGACCACGATGGCCTGGGTCCCACTGTCTTACTAATCTCTTTATTTTCTCAGGAACAGCCAATTCGGAGCAGTTGACAATCTTTAGAGTGTTGATAGCAATTTTCCAGGGGCATGAAGGATAAAATCTCACTGTTGCAAAAAGGTTCAAATTTTTACGATTGTGATGTTTCCTTTGTAGGAGATGAGGTAAGAAAACATCAGCAAAAAGGTACAAATTTGAATTTCGTGCTTTAATTTTGAAACTGATTATTTTTAATCTAATGACGGAACGCTTAAGCAAAAACAACAAAAATATTTCCTTTTCATTTTGTTTAAAACTTTATGCATATGTTTTCTTTATTAGGTAAATTTGTGCATAAAGTGTGATGCACAAATTTAGGGGGGAAGAGGGCGATATATGTATTGTTTGAGGGGGAGAAATTATAAAAATACAAAAAGAAAAAGTCATGGGAAATGAAATGAATATTCGTGATAAAGGGCATGACTGACACATGTAAGGTGTCGTAGCTGAAAAGAATAGGATCTAATGTGATATGTCGATAGGCTAACGCTCAAAGTGATTAAAAGATACTAAGTGATATAAACATAACGAACTATGCATCTTGTGGGTAACATATCATCGGCGTATGATTTTATGGTCTTAAATCCTATGTTGATAGATAGCCAACATCTGAGGTTTCGGGTCTTTATGCTGTTGAGTCATCCGGGAATGTCTTGCCTGCCCTTCTGTTGCATCCAGATTATATGCTGACCTAGGCACAATCAGGATATTCTTAAAAGAGCCAAAATGAAAATGCCAAAACCTTAAAAGAAAGGAAATCTCATCATGAGAAAATTCCATGAATTCAAACATACCAAATAAGGTATTTGCCTTGCCTAACCCTCGTCAGTCACTATTGGTCTCTCTGCTATACGGAAGTACTGACATGTTCACCAATAGTCTGACGTTGTAAAAGATAAAGGATGATCTCAGTATACTCACCTGCTATGATGAATCGTTGTGCTTACCTTGATCGTGGGGTATGTCATGGTGTGGGACGCACGAATATTATAGTATAATACTATCTTAAGCGTATCATAAAGTTGAAAAACGAAAGTTGAGCGTTAAAGTTTAAGTGGACAAACATATTGGCAATCGCATAGACCAGGTTGAATAAGTTCGCACCGAAAAGTGTTCCTTGGTTCGCCTGAAAACGATATTGATCCCATTGTAATTGTAAAGTTGTAACTATTGAGTTAGTGTCTTTGTTATTTGTGTTTCTGTTTTTACTCTTACATTTTAATCATTAAAAAATAGAAAATTCAAAAATCCAAAAATAGAGTGGTTTTTGTTTTATTAAAAAATTATTAACCGTTCTTGAAGATTGGACAAATCATCAAATGATGAAAGAAATTTGAATTCTGATCCAAGTACAAGTACTTGGATGTACCAAGTGTTCATGCGGTACTCTCCCTTTTGCATAAGAATGTTTTGCTTATAAATTTCTGAGAATGCGCAGATCTTGATTTAGATCAGGAAACAGGGGTTGCTGAAATTGAGATGTTGTTAGTTGCCGACAAAGCGTGAACCATCAACACAGCAAAGTGTACCTGAGTCAGAAGAACCAGATTCAAGTCATCATCTGACAGTGATAGTACATTTGAAGAAGTACCTGAGAACCTGCTTGCTTGAAAGAGAAGGATTGAAGAAGAAAAGAGCTGCCGAGGTTCCTCCTCTCGTGTTCTTTTTGATAAAGATGTTTCAAGCGAAGCTGATCGAGATCCTGATATGAAGCTAACCATAAGAGCAGAAGAAACAGACCCGGTGCTGAGAGTTCGTTGAAGAGTGAGGTCCTAAAAGTATGAGATTGACTTCCACAACACTTATGGCACAGCGACAACCATAGGTTCCGTTGAGGATGTTGCTCAATTCAGGCTTTGAAGACAATTTGATGCATCAGTCTAGGGGAGATTGTTAGGTCCATGAAGTGTGAGACTGAAGCATCAAATATATGAAACAGTCTATGGTAGCTAACTGGGCTTAACTGGGTTAGGTTTGGACCTTTATAGGTCATTTGGGCATGTCATAGGCCATGTGGGCCAGGCAAGCCCACAGGCAAGCCCATTAGGGTTATGCCTTACCCTAGGCATAAATAGAATGTTATGTCATTTCTAGGGTTAAGAATTTTGGAGACTTTTAGGTTTTCTCTAGAGAACCTCAATCTTGTACCAGACGATTTTACTTGTTCAAGTAATAGAATCGTGTGCAAGGTTAAAGTTGATTCGTGTTGTTCTTCATCATTTTGGTTTTCTTTAATCATCACCAAGTTTGGATTCTGCCCATCCTTGGTGATTGTGTGATATCAGTGTTGGATCTGAATTAACGGGACTAATAAGGAATTGTAAGTCCCATGAAACGGATCAAACATGTATCGCTAGCCTATTCAATTGCGGAAATTATGATCAGGATGAGAACAACTTGAATAACTTGAATAAAATAACTTGCATAAACCAGAGGATGTCAGATACAAGTTTTTGTGATCAACTCTCTAACCCCTACCAAATGACCTAACCTCACTATTTATAAACATGACAAAGCCCAAAAGTACAACCCTAGGCCCACTAGGCACTAGGAAGCCCAAACAAGCCCAAAAGCCCAAAATGAATAAACCTTTAAGCTCCAAACCAACATTCTCCCCCTAGGTTTCTTCATTTGTCCTTCGGTGCCGCATCCATTCCCAAACGTCCAGCAATAATTCCAGCAACTGCAGCTGTCCAGTCTTTGAAGATCAATCCAGAATGCACATGTACCTGATCCGGAAAAGGGCAGTCCGAAATGTTTAGTTCGAGAGAGAATCAAAGAAGACAAATAGTAACTCGGATATTGAATAATCCGAAATGAGAACAGAGATACCAATATAGATTTTCAGAAATGGGCTTGGGCCTGAAATTTGAATCCAGATTGGGCTTGTGATAGGCCCAATTTGGAACAGTTACACATTGGGTTGTCCGGAAAGATTTAAATTGGCCTTTCCGGACAAGTCCAATCCGGAACAGTAAACCTTAACCAAATTGAGCCCAATTCGGAACAGTAACCTTAATTTCAATTTTCAGACTTAAAAACCAATTTCATCAGGCTGACCCAAATCTTAAAGCACACTAGGCCAGTCCAATATCTCTTGACAGAAAACCATCCCACCAAAATTCATCCAGTAAACTAACCAAGCATCCAACCATAACAAAGAGAACTTATTCAAAACAGACATAAACAACTAACACAACATTCTAAGGGATCAAATCGTTTCAAACGATGACTAAAGAACATTTTTTGATATTAGCAGGTTTAGTTGGTCTAAGCGATTGTCAATATACTTGTCCACTTAAATCCAAAACTCAACCCTTGTAGATTAGACTTTATGATATGCTTAAGATAATTTTTACTAAGATACTCGTGTGTCCCATACCATGACATACCCCCGCGATCAAGGTAAGCACAACGATTCATCGTAGCAGGTGAGTATACCGAGGTCATCCTTTATCTTTTACAACGTCAGACTATTGGTGAACATGTCAGTACTTCCGTACAGCAGAGAGACCAATAGTGACTGACGAGGGTTAGGCAAGGCAAATACCTTATTTGGTATGTTTGAATTCATGGAATTTTCTCATGATGAGATTTCCTTTCTTTTATGGTTTTGGCCTTTTCATTTTGGCTCTTTTAAGAATATTCTAACTGTGCCTAGGTCTGCATATAATCTGGATGCAACAGAAGGGCAGGCAAGATATTCCCGGATGACTCAACAGCATAAAGACCCGAAACCTCAGATGTTGGCTATCTATCAACATAGGATTTAAGACCATAAAATCATACGCCGATGATATGTTACCCACAAGATACATAGTTCGTTATGTTTATATCACTTAGTATCTTTTAATCACTTTGAGCGTTAAGCCTATCGGCATATCACATTAGATCCTATTCTTTTCAGCTACGAAACCTTACATGTGTCAGTCATGCCCTTTATCACGAATATTCATTTCATTTCCCATGACTTTTTATTTTTGTATTTTATAATTTTCTCCCCCTCAAACAATACATATATACATATATCGCCCTCTTCCCCCCTAAATTTGTGCATCATACTTTATGCACAAATTTACTTAATAAAGAAAACATATGCATAAAGTTTTAAACAAAATGAAAAGGAAAATATTTTTGTTGTTTTTGCTTAAGCGTTCCGTCATTAGATTAAAAATAATCAATTTCAAAATTAAAGCACGAAATTCAAATTTGTACCTTTTTGCTGATCTTTTCTTACCTCATCTCCTCCAAAGGAAACATCACAATCGTAAAAATTTGAACCTTTTTGAAACAGTGAGATTTTATCCTTCATGCCCTGGAACAATTGCTATCAACACTCCAAAGATTGTCAACAGCTCCTCCTTGGCTGTTCTGAGAAAATAAAGAGATTAGTAAGACAGTGGGACCCAGGCCATCGTGGTCCTAGGTTTCCCTGAAGCATCAAAATAAGACACTTCTTTAAGACACAAGTCCCCTTTTGTTTCGAGGATTGGTGATGTTGCTGCTGATTTGGATTTAGGTTTAGGTTTACAAATCTGTATCATTTTAACAAACGTGGTAGTTGCCTTTGAATGAGCTACTTTGGCCGTTTCAGGTTTAGTCATTTTAGAAACAGATTTTTGTTTCTGAACAGCCTTACGTCTGTTTTTGGAAACATTCCAATCCCCATTAGATGGTTTAACCTTGGAATTCACATTCTTCATTGCCTTAGGTGATGATACATTCATCGGTTTGGAATGATTGTTATTCTTTGGTGTAACCTTCTGATTTTTAGCATGACACGGAACATGGGGACCGCGTGTACAGTTTCGAGAAATGTGACCAGGAATGCCGCAATTGAAGCACGTTTGTCTCTTCACATGTAAAGCATTCTGATCAGCTTGATTTGCTCTTGCAGGCCTTGAAGGATGAGGTGATCCCTTCTGTGCTCGCCTTCCTTACACGTTTCTTGCAGACGAAGATGAATTTGGATGTTTGTACTTATCATTTGCAAGGGCCTTCTTCTGTTGTGGAGATTTCTTTTAGATTCTTCTTCTTTTGATTAGACTGCAAGTCTTGTTCAGAAATCTCCCCAACCTTTCCAAAAGCTTTGCTAGCACAGTCAAAGGCATATTTTTTGCATTTACCATTGAAGACCGGCTTAACAAAGGCATTTGTCACAACACTAACCTATTGAGGGCTATTGCTACCCACTGATGATTTTGGAGAGCTTGATTGTCCTTGACGTTTGGACTTCTGCTTTCTTCGTCTCTGATTTGCTCTTTTCTGTTCTTTCAGCTTGCTCTGAACCTTTTCATCAGAAGCAGAAGGTTCAGATTGTTCAGTTTGCACACTTGGAGCCTTGTTCACATCAGCTCTCTCTTCATCAGCTGAATCATTTGAAGAGTTATCAGCACCAGATGGTTCCCGTGCGTCTGGCGTATAATCACTGGGTTTGCCATACACCATATGTTGTGCTCTCTCAATATCTTCGTCGGTTTCTGGCATTGTTGTATAGTTGTGATTATACGGTGGGGCAACCTGATTGAATCCCAACCCCTTCCCTTTGTTCCCCTTATATTCCAGCTGCACATTGCACACGTCTTGAACAAGCTTGCTGGATGTATCAAACTTCTTTATATTGACTTCATTTTGTTGATATTTTCCAGTATGAAGTCCCAGCTCAACTCTTACCAAGTCGCATTCCATGGTTTTTGATTCTAATTTGGTTTTGTAATCATGTACCCAACATTTCTGTTGATTTACATCCCAAACAATATTCGTAATGAGACTCGATAAAAATATGTCTTGGTCAATGCAAGTGAGTGCACCTAGCGCTCCTAGCGTCCTGAGAAACATGTAAAGAAACAAGTGTCAACATTAAAAAAGAGTGAGTTCACAGGTTTTTATAAGTTCACAAGTTCGGTTAAAAGTTTGTTTCCCCCATTATCCCTAACCCGGGATAACGATTTAGTTCCATTATTCCTAACCCGGAATAATAATGATATTGGTTCGTAATTAAGTTCAATGTTAACATGTAGGTAGCGAGCCTAAAGTTACGTCACATAAGTGTTCGCGATCGAAGCTTACTGTTGTGCCTCCGTGTTGCCAGGCCTATCACTGACCATGGCGAAAGTTAGGCCAAATTAACCACCCGTTGACCATACTCGGTCGGCTAGTGCGACTAGCTCGGGTGGGGCTTGTCGGGCCCAGTAGTACTACTTATAATTTCCCCGCTATCTAACCCAATACTAACGATCCGAGAGTTTGTCGAGGAATTCCGTGATATAGCTGCTTAGTGACCATAACGTACATTAACATTAACTTAGTTACCGAGTAGTTTAACGACGTTAATTTCGCATAACATAAAAAGATAGAATTATAGAATGTATACATGTTTCTCCCCCTGTTGTTTAAAACCGGATAAAATAGGGGCCGTGAACTCACCTTTAATTGCTCGGTTAGTGTAACACAGAAGTAGCAAATGATGGGACCGCTAATTGCGTCCTAACATGTCAATCGGTTTAAAGTTAGTGTGTGAACACACTGATACAAACCCTACGCATAACTAACACACAATGCGGCACACATAATAACAAATTCGAAAACACAATCATGCACGCAAAGTATCATCATACCAAAATAGTGATCAACCAACTTGTCATAAACACAAATCAACTCATACAACACTTTGGTACACACATACGCAAGTTATCATGTTTCAGCTTGTACGCTTATAACTAGGCTGTATTCGAGGATTTTTATAAAATAGTTCCAACGTTCTAAAAATTCCAATTTCTTTACAGGAGATGTACTAAACTATAGAATTTTAATGTAAACTTTTCAAGTCTAAAACTTTACCAATTATTTATAAACATTTATATGCTAGGCTGCAGTCAGATTCGTCGCTTTCTGACTGCAGTCCACGGGAAAAATTATTTAAAAATCATCGTTTATCAAATTAACAAAATTTCAGCGGGAGTTTTCCGAAAATTCCCGTCTCCAGTTACTGTACAAAATTCGTAACCCAACCCTCTATAGATTATGAGATCCGACTCGATAAACAACTAGCAAATTTTTAGAATTTACGCAGCTTCAGCTCTGCACTTAAATGACCACTTAAAAATAGCAAACGACCTCAGAAAATATGAATCCGACGCCATTAGAAGCGTTTCCAAAAATACACGTTTTAGGCTTCAGAAAATCTATTTTTCGATAAATAATGATCAGGTTACAGCCAATTGAAGTTGGCTGTAAAAGCTATTCAGCAACCTGTTTTCGACTTTTATCGCAATAGAACACGCTTAAACGATTAAGACGCTAAATAATAATGATCAAGAACAGGTTTATTTGTCACATATCATCATGTACATCAATATTCATGCAAACCCTAATCATATAATATGATTTTTATCGCTAAAACGTAGCTTATGATTTTTGTATTCATCCAAACGATCACAATCGCAAAAACTCGCACAATTAACCAAACTAATCACAAATCATAACACTTTTTATGCCAATGATCCTAACAATACATATAATCATGATCAATATTACAAACCCTAATGTGATTTGTAAAACAATTAAAACCCTAACCTTGCAACGATGAAGATTAGCGAACCCGAAACAAGATTGGAATCAATCCGGGATTGGAGGCTTGTGCGATCGAGAGAGGGGGGGGGGGGCTGCCGTCGACTCACTTAGGGACTAGGGTTTGTGTTTTTTTTTTTTTTGAAACATAACACATGCATGTCCTTATTTATATAAAACAAGGGAAAGAAGGAGAAAGGGCGTGGGAGGGCTCGCGACCGCAAAGGGGGGGGGGGTTTGGGTCATTAGCTTGGGCCTCAAGTTTAGGTTACTTACTTGGGTCACAAGGAGGTGAGGTCGACACGTTTCGCGGCTCGGTTCGGTTCGGCTATTTACTTAATATTTATTTTTATTTTTATAACTAATAATCGCGAAATCAAAATGCGATATAATAATTCTACAAACGTACATCAAAACGTGATATAATAATTCTACAAACGTCTAATAACACATAGCACGTAATTCACCCAATGAATTCACAAAGTTAGCGTAGTTATTGCGAGCGTGTAATTTAATTCTCTGAATTAAATTAGCGTAGAAATGAATAACCGTGAAGTAGCGCGTTTAAGATACCTGAAAAGCCGGGATATCACATTATCCCCATGTTGAAAGAATTTTCATCCGAAAATTGAGTAAACGCGGTTTAGAATGCAACGCATAAAGATTCAGTTTGTTAGCAATGGTACAAGAAATTCCCAGGCTGTCACATCATCCCCATGTTGAAAGAATTTCGTCCCGAAATTTATTTGGTGGTAACGTTAGATTGCTGCTCAGCTGCAAAAAGGTGTGGGTATTTGCTTTTCATTTGGTCCTCTCTTTCCCACGTGAACTCCGGTCCACGCTTAGAATCCCAACGATCCTTGACGATCGGTATCTTGCTGTGCCTTCGAGTCTTGATCTAACGATCCATGATCTCGATAGGTTGTTCCACAAAGTGCAGTTGTTATCCACTTGAATCTCATCCAATGGAATGACTAGGGTCTCATCTGATAGACACTTCTTCAGATTGGACACGTGAAAAACGTTGTGAACTCCACTGAGTTCGGCAGGAAGGTCTAATTGATAACTATGGGCCCGATACGCTTCAAGATCACAAATGGGCCTACGTACCGTGGGTTTAGTTTGCCTCGTTTCCCAAAACGGATTACACCCTTCCAGGGTGACACCTTCAGTAGGACGCGGTCGCCTACTTGAAACTCGAGCGGTTTGCGTCGTTGATCAGCGTAGCTTTTCTGTCGATCTCGTGCCACTGCCATGCGGTTTCTGATTTGCACAATCTTTTTAGTAGCCTCAAGTATCAACTCAGGACCAGTGAGTTGACTGTCACCTACCCAACAGACCGGTGATCTACATTTGCGACCGTAGAATGCTTCAAACGGTGCCGCTTGAATACTCGTATGGTAACTGTTGTTATACGAGAATTCCACTAAAGGCAGATGGATTTCCCAACTGTTCCCGAAGTCTACCACACATGCCCTAAGCATGTCTTCCAAGGTCTGAATAGTCTTTTCACTTTGACCATCCGTCTGAGGGTGATAAGCCGTGCTCATATCTAAGCGTGTGCCCAATGCTTTCTAAAGTGACTGCCAAAAGTTGGACGTGAAACGAGCATCTCTGTCTGAGATGATGGACGTTGGCACTCCGTGCCGAGAAACTACTTCCTTAATGTAGATGCGAGTCAGCTTATCCATCTTATCTGTTTCTTTGATCGCTAGGAAGTGTGCGGACTTAGTTAAACGATCCACGATTACCCAGATGGTATCGCAACCACCCGGAGTTCGCGGGAGTTTAGTGATAAAGTCCATCGAGATCTGATCCCATTTCCACACTGGGATCTCAGGTTGTTGAAGTAGCCCTGATGGCTTCTGGTATTCCACCTTGACTTTCGCACAAGTCAAACACTTGCTCACGTAGGTGGCTATATCCGCTTTCATGTTGGGCCACCAGTACGCGGCTTTAAGGTCTTGATACATCTTATCCGAACCGGGATGGACAGAGTATCGGGATTTGTGAGCTTCATCCATAACTAGCTTTCTGAGGTCTCCGCAGAGAGGTACCCATATACGATTCATGAAATACCGGGCACCATTGGGTTTTACTTCCCAATCGCGTTCCATCTTTCTCACAGATTCGGCCTTAATGTTTTCTTCCTTAACTGCTTCTAGCTGCGCATCGCGTATCTGTTCGGGTAACCCCGAATGAATGGTGAACTGTAGTGGTCGTACCCGACGATGTTTCAAGTGCTACTTCCTACTGAGGGCATCAGCTACCACATTAGCTTTACCCGGGTGATACCGAATGGCACATTCATAATCGTTCAGGAGTTCGACCCAGCGACGCTATCGCATGTTCAACTCCTTCTGGTCAAAGATATGCTAGAGGCTCTTGTGATCCGTGTAGATTGTGCACTTTGTTCCATATAGGTAGTGTCTCCAAATCTTAAGCGCAAACACCACTGCTCCCAATTCCAGGTCATGTTTTGTGTAGTTTTTCTCGTGAACCTTCAACTGTCGGGACGCATACGCGATGAGCTTATCACGTTGCATGAGTACGCATCCCAATCCCTGAATGGAAGCGTCACAATATACCACAAAATCATCAGTCCCTTCCGGCAAGGACAGAATGGGTGCACTGCAAAGTTTCTGCTTCATCAATTGAAATGCTGCTTCCTACTTGTCACCCCAAGCATACTTAGTGCCTGGGTGAGAGTGGTAAGCGGTTGCGCGATCTTTGAAAATCCCTCGATGAAACGTCTGTAGTAACCAGCCAAACCCAAAAATAGGCGGATCTCTGTCGGTGTCCTGGGTGCTTCCCAGTTCTTGATAGCATCGATCTTGGCGGGATCAACGTGGATACCCTTTTCATTTACGATATGCCCGAGGAACTGAACTTCCCGAATCCAGAAATCACACTTTGAAAGCTTGGCATATAGTTTCTCATGTTGAAGTAATTCTAGCAATAATCGTAGATGTTCAACATGTTCTTCTTCACCCTTAGAGTAGATGAGTATATCATCGAGGAACACGATGACAAACTTGTCGAGATACGGCTTACACACGCGGTTCATGAGGTCCATGAACACCACGAGTGCGTTGGTGAGACCGAAGGGCATGACCAAGAACTCATAATGGCCATACCGAGTACGAAATGCCGTCTTGGAGATATCCTCCTCTCTGATGCGTAACTGGTGATAACCGGACCGTAGATCAATCTTGGAGTAGTAGCTTGACCCTTGAAGTTGGTCGAAGAGATCGTCGATGCGAGGTAATGGGTATCGGTTCTTGACAGTAACCTTATTGAGTTCCCTGTAGTCGATGCACATGTGGAAGGTTCCGTCCTTCTTCTTGACAAAAAGGACCGGAGCTCCCCATGGCGAAGTACTGGGTCGGATAAATCCTTTTTCCAACAATTCCTGAAGTTGGGTAGACAGCTCTTGCAGCTCTGCTGGAGCTAGGCGGTACGGGGCCTTGGCGATAGGAGTTGCGTGGTTCGCCAATTCGATTTCAAACTCCACTTGTCGATGTGGTGGAAGACCAGGTAACTCCTCTGGAAATACACCGAAAAAGTCACGGACGACGGGGATATCTTCAACCACTTCTTGTCCTTAGGCTGCTCGGTGACCAGTGCGAGCAAAGCGAAGGAGTTCTTTCTCCGAAGATACTTCTGAGCTTGCATGTATGAGATGATGTTTGTGACGGCGCCTGCCTTCTCGCCTTGCACCATCAAGACTTTGTAGTTAGAGAGCGGAATACGGATAGCTTTCTCGAAACAGAGAACTCCAGCTCGGATGTCGGATAGCCAGTCCATTCCGGCTACTACGTCAAAACTACCTAGGGTAGTTGTCATCAGATCAATGGTAAAGGTGTGGCCTGCAAGTTTAAGTTGGCAGCCGGTTACTAAATGGGTCACATCTACAGATTTACCATCGGCTAGTTCTATGACGTAAGGGGTCTCTAGGGGTTTAGGCGTGAGATTTAGGTTCTTCCTAAAAGACTCAGATATAAAACTCCTATCCACACCCGTATCAAAAAGTACAGTAGCAAAATGATCGTTAAGGGGAAACTTACCGGTGACCACGTTCGAGTCGTTTTTGGCCTCTCCGCGGCCTAGCGTGAATGCACGACCTTTGGCACCTCCTGTGCCACCATTTCCATTGTTGTTATTGTTGTTGTTGTTGTTGTGGTTGTATTTGTTGTTGTTGTTGTTGTTGTTGTTGTGGTTGTTGTTGTTGTTGTTCCCACCATTATTGTTGTTGTTGCGAAGCTGCGGGTAGTCTCGCTTGAAATGGGTAGTGCTACCGCACTGATAGCACCCCCGTTTAATACCTTGCTGTTGAACCTGGTGCTGATTTTGATTTTCTCGAGACACGATTTCCCCGCGACAATCCTTTGCCGCATGTCCCATTTTGCCACATCGTTGGAAGCGATTTCCGGCACAAGGGCCGTGATCATGGATGTTACAACGATTACATTGCGGCTTTCGACCCACATAGCCGCTTGTGTTATAGGTGTTGTTGGCGGACTGATTATTGTGACCCCGATTGTTGTTGAAATTGTTGAACCGTTTCTGGTTTTCTTGTTGTGGCTGGGCTGACGAAGACGGTCGAGCAGGTGAGTCTTCAAATTTCCTTTTGTTATCAGGGACAACTTCAGTTGCACCCCGAGATGGCAACTTCCTTTGTTCCCCCCCCCCCTTATCGGTGAGTTTGTGCGCCAACCTGATCGCTTGATGTTCTGTCGCAGGGTTGCTAGACATTACCATGCCATGGATCTCAGGGACCAGACGCCCAAGATAAAACTCAAGTCGTTTTTCAATGGTGTTAGCCAGATCGGGACATAGGAACACCAGATCGTGATGTTTCGCCGTGTACGCTTCAATTTCAGATCCTACCATCTTATGGTTCCATAGCGCTTGCTCCAACTGCTGAACTCTGTCCCGCGGACAGTACTCCTCTTTGATTAGGGCCTTAAACTCGGCCCAGGCCATTGCGTTTGCAGTAATAAGTCCACGCGTTTGGACTTGTGCGTTCCACCAGGTTAATGCCCCATCTTCCAGCGTTGAGGCAGCATACTTGACCTTATTGGCCTCAAGGCAATTGCACATCTCGAACACCGATTTTGACTTTTCAATCCAACGGACCAGGCCTATGGGTCCTTCTGCACCCGTGAATTTGCTCGGTTTCGCATCGAGGAACATCTTGTAGGGGTTAAGACCCCCTCCTGAAGACAGAGGATAGGTAGTCAGCGAGAAAGTCTACTAGCCCAACTATTAGATTTTCCCATGAAAATTTAATAATGGTTACCTGCTGGTGGGTTTTGAACACCTGCCAGAGCAGCATTCACGTGTTCTTGGATCATTGCGGCTAATTCTTCAGGTGTCATGTTGAGGTTTCCACGACGTCCAGTTGCCATTTCAGATCTTTGCAAGACAACACAAACACACACTGATAAGTATATAGATCCAATATAGTTATCATAATCCAAACTTCAATCATCACACAAGTTATGTCAACCCAACAAATTAAACAATAGAAAGGAACATTCGATTAAATAAATTGCAATGTCTCACAAATTACCAACCAAACATCTCAGTTTAATTATAAAGTTTCAAGTTCAAACATAAGTGGAAAATGAACAAACTAAAGAAAACAAAGCGGGAATTGGCGAGACGAGTCAGTCTTCTACGTCTCCATCTCCCAAGTCGCTATCGTTGCCGTCATCCTCTGCGGCATTTTCAGCTTCAACAGCCGGTTCCTGTTCCGGCTCCTCTTCCTCCGGATCTTCCTCTGGGTCCTCCTCTTCTTCCTCTACTGGCGCTGGAGGGACCGGTGCTGGGGCGGGTACTGGGACAGGTGCTTAGTTCTGCTCCAGTTCTTGAATCCTCCAACTGGACTCAAGAACTCTGTCTTTGAGCCAGTCAGCCCTCAGCTGCTCTGCACGAAGATCCTTAGCTAAAATGTTTCGAGCTTTCCTATTCTCATGTTGCTCTTCCTCGAGCCTTCCAGTTTTACCAGTTAGTTGACATATCATCCCTCCTTGTGCTTCGAACGTCTCCTGCATTCTCTCTAGTTGTTCCTGTTGTTTTCTTAACATATCCCTAAGTAGGTCGTCCCCTACTTCTAACGAGTTGACCGGTTCGACCGGCATAGCGGTGGTCGGACGGGAGCACGACTCCTCTCCTAGAGCGAGTCTTTTCCTAGCAGCTGAGCGTGTCTCCACGCCATGAGGTGGTGAGGGTTCGACCATAGGTGCCTTCCCCGGCGCCCTTGGTTGTAGAGGTTTGTCGGATGATGATGATGACATTGCCTGTTGGGTTGTGTAGTTAGTTACGAGTTACGTGCATCACAATATACATTTATATCTTACATAAGACAGTTGTAGTATAACACATAACAAGATATCACAGTTCGGTGCCAACTAAGTCTAGTGTCGTGTAATCAGCTAAAGTTTAGGTCTACTTTTAATGCAAACCTGGTTGTCTATAGCTAGAGGCTCTGATACCAATCTGTCACACCCTCAATTTTCCACTTGCGGAGTTTTACCGCGAGGCGTGTGATCAAACCAGAATCCGAGAAACTAGTAATATCGAACGACTCTATATGATTTATTTGAACGTTTTCCAAAAACATTTGTTTAACCATTCATAGTTATTTTTAAGTCGTCTTAGTTTAGTTTCAAAGTTTAGCGGAAGCATTAGTTTCAAAGTTGGGCGGAAGCATTAAAGTAAAGTAAAGTAAAGTAACGGGCGCCAACATAAACGCCAAAACCAAAAATCCCAAACAATATTCGTAATGAGACTCGATAAAAATATGTCTTGGTCAATGCAAGTGAGTGCACCTAGCGCTCCTAGCGTCCTGAGAAACATGTAAAGAAACAAGTGTCAACATTAAAGAAGAGTGAGTTAACAGGTTTTTATAAGTTCACAAGTTCGGTTAAAAGTTTGTTTCCCCCGTTATCCCTAACCCGGGATAACGATTTAGTTCCATTATTCCTAACCCAGAATAATAATGTTGGTTCCATTATTCCTAACCCGGAATAATAATAATGATATTGGTTCGTAATTAAGTTCAATGTTAACATGTAGGTAGCGAGCCTAAAGTTACGTCACATAAGTGTTCGCGATCGAAGCTGACTGTTGTGCCTCCGTGTTGCCAGGCCTATCACTGACAATGGCGAAAGTTAGGCCAAATTAATCACCCGTTGACCATACACGGTCGGCTAGCGCGACTAGCTCGGGTGGGGCTTGTCGGGCCCAGTAGTACTACTTATAATTTCCCCGCTATCTAACCCAATACTAACGATCCGAGAGTTTGTCGAGGACTTCCGTGATATAGCTGCTAGTGACCATAACGTACATTAACATTAACTTAGTTACCGAGTAGTTTAACGACGTTAATTTCGCATAACGTAAAAAGATAGAGTTATAGAATGTATACATGTTTTCCCCTGTTGTTTAAAACCAGATAAAATAGGGGCCGTGAACTCACCTTTAATTGCTCGGTTAGTGTAACACAGAAGTAGCAAATTATGGGACCGCTAATTGCGTCCTAACATGTCAATCGATTTAAAGTTAGTGTGTGAACACACTGATACAAACCCTACGCATAACTAACACACAATGCGGCACACATAATAACAAATTCGAAAACACAATCATGCACGCAAAGTATCATCATACCAAAATAGTGATCAACCAACTTGTCATAAACACAAATCAACTCATACAACACTTTGGTACACACATACGCAAGTTATCATGTTTCAGCTTGTACGCTCATAACTAGGCTGTATTCGAGGATTTTTATAAAATAGTTCCAACGTTCTAAAAATTCCAATTTCTTTACAGGAGATGTCAACTAAACTGTAGAACTTTATGTAAACTTTTCAAGTCCTAAAACTTTACCAATTATTTATAAAGATTTATATACTAGGCTGCAGTCAGATTCGTCGCTTTCTGACTGCAGTCCACGTGAAAAATTATTTAAAAATCATCGTTCATCGAATTAACAAAATTCCAGTGGGTGTTTTCCGAAAATTCCCGTCTCCAGTTACTGTACAAATTTCGTGACCCAACCCTCTACAGATTATGTGATCCGACTCGATAAACAACTAGCAAATTTTCAGAATTTACGCAGCTTCAGCTGCTGCACTTAAATGACCACTTAAAAATAGCAAACGACCTCAGAAAAATATGAATCCAGCGCCATTAGAAGCGTTTTCCAAAATACACGTTTTAGGCTTCAGAAATCCACTTTTAGATAAATAATGATCAGGTTACAGCCAATTGAAGTTGGCTGTAAATGCTATTCAGCAACCTGTTTTCGACTTTTATCGCAATAGAACACGCTTAAACGATCAAGACGCTAAATAATAATGATCAAGAACAGGTTTATTTGTCACATATCATCATGTACATCAATATTCATGCAAACCCTAATCATATAATATGATTTTTATCGCTAAAACGTAGCTTATGATTTTTGTATTCATCCTAAGATCACAATCGCAAAAACTCGCACAATTAACCAAACTAATCACAAATCATAACACTTTTTATGCCAATGATCCTAACAATACATATAATCATGATCAAGATTACAAACCCTAATGTGATTTGTAAAACAATTAAAACCCTAACCTTGCAACGATGAAGATTAGCGAACCCGAAACAAGATTGGAATCAATCCGGGATTGGAGGCTTGTGCGATCGAGAGAGGGGGGGGGGGCTGCCGTCGACTCACTTAGGGACTAGGGTTTGTGTTTTTTTTTTTTTGAAACATAACACATGCATGTCCTTATTTATATAAAACAAGGGAAAGAAGGAGAAAGGGCGTGGGAGGGCTCGCGACCGCAAAGGGGGGGGGGGGGTTTGGGTCATTAGCTTGGGCCTCAAGTTTAGGTTACTTACTTGGGCCACAAGGAGGTGAGGTCGACACGTTTCGCGGCTCGGTTCGGTTCGGCTATTTACTTAATATTTATTTTTATTTTTATAACTAATAATCGCGAAATCAAAATGCGATATAATAATTCTACAAACGTACATCAAAACGTGATATAATAATTCTACAAACGTCTAATAACACATAGCACGTAATTCACCCAATGAATTCACAAAGTTAGCGTAGTTATTGCGAGCGTGTAATTTAATTCTCTGAATTAAATTAGCGTAGAAATGAATAACCGTGAAGTAGCGCGTTTAAGATACCTGAAAAGCCGGGATGTCACTGTGCAACCGGTTTGTTAAAATTGTCTAAGGATCAAATTCTGTGTATGAAAACGTTTAACTCTGGTTACGTTAGCTGGTTAACTTTTCAACTTTTTGGGTACAATGCGGAACAGTACCAAATTCGGAATAGTAACTCAGATTAACAAACCGAGATGAAATCCGGAATCAGAGATCCGAGATGGTAATTCGGAACAGTGATCCGAGATGCAATCCGAGCTGAGAGAATCCGAAAAGTGAATCTAGTCCGGAATGAAACCCTGATCCGGAATGAAGACCAAATCCGGAATGAATATCAAATCCGAAATGAAGACCAAATCCGGAATAGTAATCCGGAATGCTATCAGATACACATCAACACTCAGAATCCGGAACAGTAATCTGGAACAGTAATCCAGTATGAAAGTCTATCCGAATTCAGAACATTACGAATCCGAAATGCTTGAAGATTTATCTGAAATCTAACAGAAATTCAAGATTTTTATCCGAAAAGCAGCAGATTTATCTGAATCAATCCGAAATGCAACCAGAAAATCCAAAATCCTTGAATGTTGATCCGAAATGCTTGAATCTTCTTCGTGTTCTTCGTGTTCTTCAGCAAGAAAACCGAACAGAATCTTGTAATATCATATCTGAGCCTGGAAAATAGGTTCAACAGGCTCTGATACCACTTGTAAGTCCCGTTAATTCGGATCTAACACTGATATCACACAATCACCAAGGATGGGTGGAATCCAAACTTGGTGATGATTAAAGAAAACCGAAATGATGAAGAACAACACGAATCAACTTTAACCTTGCACACGATTCTATTACTTGAACAAGCAAAACAGTCTGGTACAAGATCGAGATCCTCTAGAGAAAACCTAAAAGTCTCCAAAAGTCTTAACCCTAGAAATGACATAACATTCTATTTATACCTAGGGTAAGGCATAACCCTAATGGGCTTGCCTGGCCCACATGGCCTATGACATGCCCAAATGACCTATAAAGGTCCAAACATAACCCAAACTAAACCATTTAAGACCAGTTAACTACCACAGACTGTTTCATATATTTGATGCTTCAGTCTCATACTTCTAGGACCTAACACACATACACTTTTACAATATGTCAAATTAATGATCGGACGAACGTAGTAATGCGGACGATGGGCGAATGTACACGATACACCGTCGCGTCGTTGACAAACGGACAAATCGCCAACATGAAGAGTTACAACGATGTTGGGTGATCTTCGACCCTAAAAAGTATATATTAAACGACAACGACGACATATCTAAAATAATATATTTTAGACCCTTAACGTATATATATGTTAACGATATTAAAATCTGGAAAGTTAAAATGTATAAGAATTACTAAGCGATTTTATAAAAGTATATAAATATACTTAAAAGACATTGCTTAGTAAAACTTTATAAGTGTAAGACTTATAAATATTTGGACTCTTGAAAATGAATTGAGCTAGGCCCATTATATAAAAGACATGGGCAAGGCCTAATTACATAAAACATGTAATAACATGGACTAAGCCCAAAGACATAAAATATATGGGCTAAGCCCAAAGGTATAAAATACATGGGGTAGGCCCAAATATATAATATATGGGCTAGGCCCAAACATATAATTACATGGGCTAGGCCCGATCAAATAAAGACATGGGCTAGGCCCAATAACATAAATTACATGGGCTAGGCCCAATCACATAAAGACATGGGCTAGGCCCAATGACATAAATTACATGGGCTAGGCCCAATCACATAAAGACATGGGCTAGGCCAATGACATAAATTACATGGGCTAGGCACAATGACACGCGTGCAAGGCACGAGGACATGTGAAGGGTGAGCCCATTCACGCACGATCTAGAAATGACTCTATATCTATATCTATATATATATATATATATATATTTGAGAAATATATGTATAAAAATATTAATCGAAAAACGAACTACCAACACTAGGATAACATTAAAAGTTGTTCTAATGTGATAAATATATACACAACATGAATTCAAAATGAACAACTGGTACGAGGTCCAATGAGACCTAGGTGTCTAATGAAGTTAATAAACAAACGGGTGATTAATAGGATTATTAACCACTCGTTGGACACGTGTACGGACACCGATTAATACACATGTAGGTTACAATACGACGTACGGAACACAAAGCTGTGAGTTCATGTCCCTCCTTTTAATTATTTCAAAGTTTTGTTTTAAAACTATCGAGGGGAAATACATGTCATATCAAACAGTATGTTAGCTATGGGTTAGATGATAACACAATCAATTGTGCATAAGTAGGATGATGAAAATAGTAAACATTAATCACTTAGTGACCAAGGTGCAAAAGATATAGATATATTGAGTTTGAGGTGCGCTCCACTCCTGGTTGATAAACCCTTAGGAGTGTTTTTGTGATCCCAATGATGTCAAAGTTGTCTCGGTTTTGTTGCTTACTTATGGCACAAATGTCAGGGTGCTCGTGACACACTGGATTACAAGCATGACATTTTATAAGAAAACAATAACTACAAACTCGCCAACTTTTGTTGACTTTTAAAATTACATGTATTTTAGGATGCAAGACTTGAGCTGGTGAAACATTTCTGGATATGGGAAATGACAAGACAATGAATGCCACCTTTTGGAGGATTTACCTCTTATATCCCAACCTAGTATGGGTATATAGGGGTCAAAACCTCATTATGCATTTATGACAAAAACAATATTTATTTTGAAGTAATGTATTTCAAACTACGTTTATGATGACAATTTGAAATCAGCAAAAAACTATGAAATTATTTTTGGTTGGTTGTAGATATTGTAATGCAAATTATATCGGTATGGCTTGTTTACTTAATTGGATGCAATGATTACCTCATAGTCACACACTTGCACTTCCGCTACGACCAAGGTGTGACAACAACCCACCCCTCAACCTAAACCTACTCAATCTCAATCCCAATTCTCAACAGGCTCCATACTTGAAGATCGGTTTGACTTTGATTTTGGAGATATTCTAGAGGGGAAGAATTTTTGGCAGATATGTTCAATGACACGCAGATTGAAAAGTTAGAGAATCAAGTGATGCTTAACAGTGTTAAGATAGTTGAGTTGCAGGAACAGATTAAGGGCCTTAAAGAAGATAAACAACATCTTGAGGTTGTTTTGGCATCGTGTCAGAGAACGAAAGACTGAGGAACAGAGTGGAAGAATACGACGAAGAACGCCTCAGAAATCAAAGGCGGATGAGCTTATTTGAGAAAATCCTTATCAAGAAGCTTGGGATTAATCTGGCTACTGAAATTGATGAGATTGAAAAGGAAGAGGCTAGGGAAAGAGTGCTGAGCGTGAACGTATTGCGAACGAACTATCCAACGCTCAAGGCAAGGGAATAGAGAAGGTTGGAGAGGAGCCTGTGATAGATAAAACTTCGCCAGAAGCTGAATCCGCGCCAGTATCTTCAGAATTGGTGGCGTATGTGTAGAACAAGAAGTTTGTGTTGGTAGGAAAGCCAAGGATGTAATTATTAACATGTCGAATTTATCTGGAAAACATTAGGAATGGCTGAAGAAAAGAAAGATGGTGAAAGAGATTGAGGAAGAAATAGATGCTTTTACTGAAAATCCTGAGGAGATTGATGAAGACTTGGATGAAACTGATAATGCGTTAAAGAAAAAGTCTGATAGTGATAATGATGATGATGATAATGATATGGGTGGTTCGGCAATTCTTGTAACAGAATCGGGTTTGAATGAAGATATTGATTTTTCTGTGTACTTGTACGATTCAGCCAACCAAGTTAACGGTGACAAAGATCAAGGAAAGTCATATGATAGCTCGAAGGATTCTAAGATGGTAGGAATCCTCACAGTGACTGATATGTCAACTGCTCCTGCCATGCCTAAACTGAAGATTTGGTATTTAGAGCATGATGTGGAGGAAGGAGAGTTTATCCACAGTTATACAAAGGAAGAGATTGCGAGTATGTTGGGTGTGGACGAAGAAACACTTGAATTGACTTTGAAGACAAGCTGAAGGATATTAGTGCTTTCTAGCCTGAAGATTATATCTTCAAACATTTTTCTGAAGCACACGATATGATAAGGTTGTCGTGGAGGATGATTCCGATGATGATGATACTACTAATATTTCCGGAGAGGGTACGGATGACTTCCCAACCTTTAGTGAGATGTTTGCAGCCGAAAATGATGATTTATTGAAGCATAAAGTAGAAGAGGCTGTGAAACAGGGAACAACTCCTCAACGTTTATCGAAAGAAGAAATAGTCGAGATAAGGAAATTGTGGTTCAAGGAATTTCCAGAGGAATGTAAATTCAAATGTCCCCTAGCATTCTTCACACGAGATGCTGACATTTCTCTAGGGGACATCATTAGCTGGGGATGGATCGTGCAACTTGATGTTTATGCGATTAAAAGGGGGTATGGGCTCCAATACTTTCGACACTTGAGCAATATTAAGACCCTGTCGTTCTTGGATATTAAAGAACTGGTGCAGACTAAGATGATAAATCTGAAGACAAAATTTCCTGACCAGCGACTGTGGAAACTGATAAAGCTGGAAGCTACTCATGGTTTTAGACGCTGGAAGCCACATATGCCCAAAAGAGTCACAAAGATTGATCCTGTTACAAAAGAGAAGGATGTGACGTTGATCGCTAAGAGATCAAGAGTGATGAAAATATGCCTCTGATAAAGATGGAGCAAAATTTCTTCAAGATATTCAAATGGTGGCACTATGATTCAAGCACAGGTGAAGCTGTTATTTGTGTCCAACCGGATGAAGATTCTTGGAAGATTACTGAAGAACTATCTGAATCCGTCATCGTGCACAAACGTATATATGGGCTATGGCGCGGCATTCGAGTACTAGACCCAGTGTGGCTAGTTAATTGCTCAAAGAAGAATATAGAATGTTTATTCTATAGCAAGATCAGTTATGAGGAAAGGGATATAGAACAGGCGCTCCAATTCAAAAAGATTGTTAATGTTTGTTTTACTAACGATATACATTCAGAAACAACATGGAACACTTCATGGAGGAAGCTAGAAGAGAAGGAGCAGCGAAGGAAGGAAAAGAATGCAGACATGATTGCGGATAGAATGAGGATTGCATCAATGAGAAGTTTCGGTTTGGCAATACGTACAATCGGCCACCTCCTACAAACCAAATGCCGATATCTTCTGAGTAGCGTCACAGGCCACCGAAACGTTTTTTTGGACGTTAAAGTCAAATAGGTTTGAAGAATTTTGAAGAAATTTTTTGAAGACTATCCAAGACTGTGGGAACATCCAAGGGGAGTTTGTTGGTGCATAATGTCTATCGCATACGTTCGATCGATATCGACACTTTTATGTTAAGCTGTCAATTGTGTAAATAGGGCTTAGCATGTCATTCGTATATATATTGTATTTGGCTCGTACGAGTGACCATTGTGGCTCGTACGAGTGACAAGAGACATCTTGTCACTCGTACGAGGCACCACTCGCACGAGCCTACACTCACTCACTCCTTGTGCGAGCCATGTTGGCCTATAAATAATGGAGCTTAAGTGTTGTGTGGTTATCTGTTGGTGTGTGACTACGGCGAAGCCCTGTCCAGTTGTTTACTCGTCTGTAACCTTCATGTTTATTAATACGAATCAAAGGCGTTTAAGCAGCATACTTGATTGTTTGTTTGTCCAACTCGCTAGCAATGAATTCCGCCTCTGTTAGCTGAGTCGAATTGGTCCGGTGCTCATAAGAGGATAGCCGATCCCCTCTCACAAGATTCCAGCTCCTTTTTATAACTATGATATTTTTCTATCATCGTTTAGAGTTGGTCATTGGTTATGCTTGATTTATGTTTGAGACTGCTGATTTCGCTTTCTTTTCCAAACAGTTTTAATTTTAACTCTTTAATAAGTTTTTCAAACTAAATTTTATCATCTAAGATCTTGTTCCTAAGGCTTTCATTCACATCTTTAATGTTAGAAAAAACAATAATACATTTATCAAAACATAAGTCTTTAAGGACTTGAGGTGATACCTTGCCAGCAGCCATCATGGCACAATTACATTTTCCTTCACAAATACTAGACTCCCATGGGTCTGGCAGAGGATTCACAACTTCTTCACCAACCTTTTCTTCGGAAACATCTGTTTCAACAATATCACACACCTCATTAGAATTGGACACCACTTCCTGAGACTCTACCCCTTCCAATATTGTCTCTAGTGCCACAACACAAAAATCATCATGTTTCTTTTCAAAGTTGGCAACTAGGACAAAGTTTTCATCTGTAAGTTCTTCAGGTAAGCTGCTCCAATCAACAAAGCCTTGTGCGAAAAAGCTCTGTTGACTAGTTTCTTTAGGAGCAGAGGTTTGTGCAACTTGTAGTCTAGGTTGCACTTGAACCTAAGGGACTGTGGTTTGAACATACTGTATCTTGGGAACAGTGGTTTGGACATACTAACCTCAAACAGTGGTTGTAGGGTGTGCAAAGTGAGCAGTGCTTTGCATGTGTTGAGCAGGGGTATATTGGGTATAATGGACAGTGTTTTGAGTGTTTTGAGGTCTAGGACTTGGATGTGTGATAGTAGGAGCACTTGTTTGGCTGCTACATTCTTGAGCAAAATGGCCTAACCTGTTACACTTGTAACACTTGATTTTAGATCTATCCAACCCAACTTTCAACCCCCATGCAAACCTTGAAATTTTCTACTAGTTCTTTTATAAAATTTGCTAGTTCTAACACTTAGCAGAAACTTGATTTTCCCCATTTGCTGCAAAAGCATAATTGGGTAAGTAAGGAATCCTACACCAGAAGTTATGTCAAAAAAATGATCATAACCCTGATCCTTACTTCCACTAGAGGTTTCCTCTTGACCAAAAAGTGATGTACTAACCAAAGCATAGTCATAAGCAACTTATCCTGACTCTTGATGCTTCTTTTTCTGTTTAAGCTCTCTTTCACAGGTTAAGAGCCTACCATGAATCTGAGTCAAACTCCTCTCTTTGAAACCAATAGAGTTTCTTGTTACAAAAGCAATAATGTCCCATTTATCTAGTAATGATCTTAGAAATCGGCTATTCAAGGTTGAATTAGGATAACTAACATTTGTTAGTTTTAATTCACTTATTAGACAACCAAAACTTTCGAATTGTTAAGTTAATGATTCTCCTTTAATGTGACAAAATGTTTCATACTATTGGTTTAAAACTTCTCGGTTATATCGTTAGCTTCCTCTGTACCTTCAAACTGATCTTTCAAAGCATCCCACAACTCTTAAGCACTGTTGCAATGCATCAAGCCAGCATAGATATCATTCGGCAAAGCCGTAGCAATGATACTAAATGCCTTGGCATCTAGCTTGATTATTTGAATATCTTGCTCAGAGTAGTTTTCCAGCTTCTTTGGTACTTAAACCTTGGGGTCTTCAGCATTCAGCACCATCAGAACATGTGGTCCGAAGATAACCGATTCCCAATAACCCGTGTTCTATTGAGCAAGTATGTGACCTGTCCGACATTGCTAGATGTTATACTCCGATCTGAATAGTATTGGAGGTTTGTATAAAGTACCCGCGTTGTGTGGATCTTGTGCATTTTGAGACATTTTTGGTTGTTTTCAAACAGGTTTTTATTTAAAATACTTTTGAACGTAAACAAACTTTTAATCTGTTTTCAATTCAACAAACAAACGATATCAGTAGTAGGAGTTGATCTGTTTATATCAAATTGATTGTTTAAATCAAATTTGATTGACCAAGCTCTGATAGGATCTGAGTTGAATGTTGTGAAAGTTTGGATGAAAAGAATGAAAGAAGATAAAACAAAGGTGAAATATGCAGTGGAATAATTAACTTTTCAATAACAACAATGAAGATATTTCTTTCATCAACATGCTTTTATAAATTCAATGATTCACGTATGCATGAAGAATTACAACTCCCCTCAGCCAGATCACTCATTGTTTGTTCGTACAAAAATGTCAAGATGGAAAGTGATGAATAGAATAGTACAAACACTGTTCTATTTGTAGTACAAACAAAACATCTGAAGAATCTAAGCTGACGTTACTTGGACATCGACATCTAACAGCCTAAAAAAGTCCTAACATCTGCTATGGCCTAAGCACTTTTACATAGAAAATGCATATAAACTCTGTTGAGAACCCTCTGTTGACCTTTATCCTCTGTTGGTCTTTAGCATCTGTTGATCCATAGCAGACCTTAGCTACATCATACTTTGTCTTCATCAGTAGAGGTTCTCTTTGGCAGACCTTTGGCTTTAAACAGAGTTTGTCTTCAATAGATCTTGTGAATAGACTTTGGCCTTGGCTGACTTTAGAGTAGCAGATGTTGAGCCTTTGCCTTTGGGAGGAGTAGATCTTCAAAGCACTGTTTAGTTGTAATAAGAGGTTGTAGACAATTTTGGCTTTCCAATCATTTGTTCTTTTGTGGGGTCCACTAGATCCAACAGTTTGTAAGGCATTTAAACTTTATGTGGGCACGCAGTGTCCCTTAAGGACCGTGACCAACCCCTTACGGTCCATAAGGGGTGTCGTTGGGAGATTCTACTAGCTGGTAGCTGCAGCCTGCAAATTATGCCACATTTCTAACGAATTTCCACATTCTTCCTGCAAATTATGCCACATTTCTTTTTAACAGGGGAAGTATGTGACAAATGGCAAATAACCGGTAATTTCATACAATTTAATCACTAATTTTGCTTTATAATCTCATGCATATTATCGTAATATAATTTCACAACTGATTCGTACGTCATTAGGGCAAGTAAATCTGATCATAACATATACTGGTTTCCGGTACGACGTGAAACAAATCAAAACAATGCCCTAAAAGTGTTGGTAGAAAGTGTTGGGCGCACTAATTGCGGTGACACTACCTGTGTCGGTAAATCCGCTAAAATGCATCAGAACAAGGAATAACGGCATGTTAATGCCATACCTGAGTCCATATATAAATGAAAACACTATTTGAGATCAACCATTGCAATAATACATAACTTTACGGTACAACGCCTAAATTGCAAAATTGTCTGTTTCGACCAAAAAGGCGACAAATGTCGGTTTGTCCGCAAAACTAATTCGGAGGATTCCGGATGTAAGAATATGAATAAAACAATGTTCATCATCTTAAAACAATGTGAGAATAGCAAGTATGCACAAAAGACATCGTTTCCGGTCATTCGTCAAACAATGCAGAATTCAACCGGAAAGCGGCCGATTGTCGAAACGACGAATATTTAAGTGGTCGATAGCCTCATTCGGGCATCTAGCAAACTAGTTAAACCGCAGTTGGAACTTGGAATCCATTCAACTAACATGAGGTCACGGAAACACAACTTTCGGAAAAGTTCGACGGCGGAACATAAAAGTGTCGATATCGATCGAACGAAAGACATCTCGGCCATCCTAGCTCATCGCATATTCGTCTAGCGAACTAGTTAGGCACATTTTTAGATCGAAAGTGCACTAAGTAGACACCATAACAATCGTGGTGGACGAAAACAAAAGCTTCTGGTACTAAATAATAAGTTCGTTTATTAGCGATTGTTGCGACGATGAACGATCAAACGACATTTCCGTCATCAGAAACTTATATTGGAGGACTAAGTGGATAAATTAGCATGTAATAACACACTAAACCCTAATCTTATGCTAAGGATGCCCTAATCACCATACTTAACATAATGACTAAAATATCTACATTTATAACATGTGTAAAAAAAGTTACAATTTACCCCCCCCCACACACCACTTTTTGACGGTTCAAGTGGGCCCCATGCACACTTGATTTTGTTGAAAATTGAAGGTTAGGAAGTATGGTGTCTATGATGTGATGAAGATTTGAAAGGAAGGCATGTTATATTCATAATTCACCACATTATTCATTATTTTCCTTCACAAGATTTGCAACCATTTCCCCTCACTCTCTCTCTACATCAACGGCTCCACCACCACCACCTTGAACTACCACTTAGCCACCTTAATACACCACATTTTATCCACTTTAAAGCCTAATCAAGATCACTCAAGAAGCTAGCAAGGATGGAGGGTCATTAGGGCTTCTTTAGAGCTTCATATTTCTTCAAAAATCATCAAGAACTTGTGCACCCTTTGTAAGCAAAACTCATCCATAATCTAGCTTATTTTTATGCTTAGATTTATAATGTACAAGTTGATCATCTTGAAAATGAAGAAAGAAAACTCACACCATAATAATAACACTAAATATTGATTATTTTGTGTTGATTATATGTTTATATGGTAGTTAGATAGCATGTTGAAGTTATTAATGATAAAGTATGATTTAAAAGTTGGATGATCTTGTATGATTAAGTATAAAAATGAAGATTTAAACATGATAAGGTTTAAATCTAAACAAAATCATCAACTACATCATCAATGAAGAATACTACAACTTAAAGATAATTTTTAAACACACGAATGGTTTTTATAAGAAGTAAACATTTGTATTTAAGAGGTAATCATCTTAAAAATGTGTAGTAATCAAGAGGTTAAAGGTATGAACTTGATGAAATGACATGATAAAAGTAGTGATTTGAAAGTGTTAATAAATATTGAAAACCCTCTTAATTTAAAAGAATTTTTAACACTAGAAAGTCATGTATGATGATGTCTTGATGTGGTAAAATAAATATTAGATGGATTGTTGATGTTGATAATGGGCTTAAACAGGTTTTAAATACATTGTTGAAATGTGGAAACGCCATAGTTTAGGGGAAACTATGGCAAAATTTTCTAAAAATCTAATCGTGATTAAGACATGATTAATGGGGTGATTAGTAGGACTAAATGCGATTAGTAACTTAAATCGTCATTAAGTAGGCTCTAATGACAAGGGTTAAATCCTATAATAGTTATATGTATATATAATATATGTATATATAACTTTGTTGAACTCTTGGGTATTTAGGATTTAACCCTTGTCATTAGAGCCTACTTGTATATATATATATATATATATACAAGTAAAAATAAATACTTTTTACAAATATATATATTTACTTGGGAAATAATAGAAGTATATACATTTGTCACCAAGGAACTTATATGGATACATATGTGTATTGTATGTGTATGTATTTAGAAGCTTAGGGTATTCACAATAAAATACCCAATCATATACGAAAATACTAACACTTGAATATGATACTAAGTGTTGGTGGCACAACAAATATATTCTTGCGATGCGTAGAAACAATAATCGGACAAACGAAACAATGCGAACGATAGGCGAACATTCAACATTACACCGTCGCGCCAACGACCAACGGGTGAATCGCCGACACGAAAGGCCATTACGACAACGGGCGATTTTCGACGAAAACAAGCACTTAATAATTAACGTCGACGACAAGTCCAAATATATATATTTAGACGTTTAACATATATATATGTTATCGAATTCAAAATCCGGAAAGTTAAAAATATAAAAAGCTAGAAAAATATTATAAGTAGAATACTTATAAGAAAATGGGCCTTTATAAATAAATTCGGGCTAGGCCCAAATTGTAAAACTCATGTGCTAGGCCCAATCCCATAATATTTATGGATGAGGCTCACAATGAATAAAAGCCCAAAAGCACATAGAAACATGGGCTAAACCGAAAATATATAAATTACATGGGCTAGGCCCAAAGATATAAATTACATGAGCTAGGCCCAAAGACATAAATTACATGAGCTAGGCCCAATGACATAAAAACATGGGCTAGGCCCAAAGACATAAATTACACGGGCTAGGCCCAATGACCTAAAAACATGGGCTAGGCCCAAGGACATAAATTACATGGGCTAGGCCCAATGACATGAAAACATGGGCCAGGCCCAAAGACATAGATAACATGGGCTAGGCCCAATGACAAGAAAACATGGGCTAGGCCCAATGACATAGATGACATGGGCAAGGCCCAATGACACGTGTGCAAGGCACGAGGACATGTGAAAGGCAAGGCCCAGTTCACACACGATCTGAAAACAACAATAAATATATTTTTTTTGAGAAATATATTTAACAATATTAATCGAACAAACAAACTACCAACACTATGATAACATTTAAACGTTGTTCTATCATAACAAAGAAATACATAACAAGAATTCAGAAGTTCAATCTTTACCTTGAACGCTTATAAGTGTCAGCCTTGTTCCATTCCTAGGCTAGTTATTAGCCAAAAATCTAGCAAATTGACTTTTTCATTGACTTTCAGTTATGGCCATTTCAGTCAAGCCAAAGATCAAATCGAGCTTGGCTACATGATTGTAATAATGAATGGATTAATCCCCTATGATAGCACCTTCTGAAAATCACGTTAAGTTAGTAATATGAGGGGTCAAAGTTTTATTAAATAAAAGTCAGAATGCATGTATCCGTAAATTACATTACATGAGCTTCTAAATATTGAAACCTTAATTTATGACATTGTAACAGTTTGTATAACATACTAGGACATATTTGATCATGTCCAACTCGTCATTTCCTATTTAGAGCTCGGTTCGCAATCGAAGTTTAACACTTTAACTTTTGCCTTAACTCTCGATTCTAACATGTTTGAGCAAATTTAGAGAATGATTAAGGGTTGTAATATGATCATATTGTTTTAGGGAATAACCCTTAGAGGTTATACCTTCTAATCATATCGTTTGTCGGGTTTCTTGCAAAGTCCACATATTATGGCAAATAAATGCCCAAAATGCCCCTATGGCACAAAATATGGTATTAAAACCAAATGAATATCTAATCTGATTATGAAACTGTTTTTATGATAATATGAAACATATTTTGGCATATGGGACTTGTCTTAGATGCATTCAACCATCTGATACCGTATATGCGCGTACGACTAGGATAATAAGCATAAATTATATAAACTAGCCGAATCGGGTTAAACCTTTCCAAATCAGCTCTAATCAAAATGTTTGGTGTTGGTGCATATTATGTCCATCACTGTGCGAATAGGCTAGATAGAGTGTGTGTTGAATATTGTATAGATTATCTACTGAAACGCCCATTTCTTTACAAAGGTCAAAACATTATATAACAAGGAATTTCATATCGTAATACAAATTTTGACCAAAATGCCCCTTGTTTTGATACAACCCAACATAAAACATAAGATCTATGGAGGGGCATTAACTTAGATAACATATTAAAACACAAGTTTTAAGTTTTTGCACACAGAGAACATAAATGTTATAAACGGCATATACAACCCAAAAGTATTAGTTTTGACGCATTAACACCAAGCTTGAACCGGAAGCGCGTAGGGGGTGATGCGGTGTGTTCGTTCCAAGCGCTCCATCATCACGATTGTAATTTTCCTATCATACACAACATAATTACAAATATAAGTATACTCATTTTACAGATGCTCTCATCTTATCTTTATCCTTTTGTTTGACCCGTTATCAAAATCATGGCATTGTATCATCCTTCTTACTTACTTTCCATACTTACGATAATTTCGCCAACTACGAAATCATAGTGCCTCATTCTTTTAATAACAAATACACCATTCATCTAACCCGTTCATACGGGTCCATACAATAACCATTTCACTCTCCTTGACACGTTTACAACAAAATCAATTGTAAACATGTTCATTCCATACTTTCCAACTATTTCTTCGTTGTTCTTCATATCACACTTCCATACTTTAAGATAATACTAACAAGCTAGTAATAACGAAATGAAACTAAATTCAAGATTTACATTAAAATAAAGCGAAGTTCATATAAACTTACCGTGATCTAGCATAACTTGTGTCTTGGATTGGCTCGTGCCTTCCTCCTTCTTCGCTCCTATTATTACAACTTCACACTTTTATCTTTCATATAGATTCATCACATATGCATTCTCCTTTATTCATTATGGAGCTAATAACTACATTCACTTCCATTTTCATTCAAATACAATAAATCCACAAGGATTCATCTCAAAACATAACTAAATCAATCAAGGCATTTCATCGAACATGTTGTGTGCGTATCATTAATAGAGCATAATGTACAAGTAAATTTAGCACATTCTTCCTAGTTCATGAATTGATTAACGTAATCATTAAATCTTCACAAATTAACACCATAACCATGTAACTTTTGTTTTACATCAATTTATCCAACAAAATTACTTTTCATACGTAACTTCAAACATTAACATTATACTAATTTGCACATAATCTTCTCCAACTTCATCATTCTACAACATGCAAGTGGGTTTTACCCCAATTCATCAATATGATGTAAATTAAGCACAATACGAACTCTACATGTTGATAATACCTAGCATTCATGCTCAATTTCGTTAAACATTCACAGATTATACATAACCCACTTCATCAAATTCACCAAATCTTGAAATTTAACTTAACTGGTTATAAGAATACATAGATGATCATAAATCTTGGTTCATGCATCAATTAGAGCTTCAATTTCCTTATCAATTTTGCTAATTTATAAGTGTTTTTCCTTTTTCTTCTCCTGCTTTGTCAACACACACCACTGATGTGTGTGCTTGTGTTTTATGCACTAATCTTTCAACTTATACATATCTGCTCCCTCAATTATAGTGTTTATATTATTCTTGGCTCAAACCTTTTCTTTTTAAGTTAAAATCTTATTTACATTCTTATTTTAACATAGTCACGTATATAAGGATTGTGGGGTGTTACAAATATATCCCCTTAAAGAAGGTTTCGTCCCCGAAACCTAATACCTACCAAATAATGACGGGTAATGCTCTCGCATTTCTTCCTCTAACTCCCACGTAAGGTCGGATCCTTTTCTATGTTGCCATTGTACTAACACTTGCTTAATAGCTTTGTTGCGTAGGTACTTCACCTTGTAGTCTTTAATGGCTATCGGCTTCTCAATGTATTCATTCGTTCATCTACCTCAACATCATCTGAAAGTACATGAGTCATTTCGTCTGCAAGACACTTTCTCAATTGTGACACGTGAAACGTGTTGTGTATTCCATCTAATGATAGAGGCAATTCGATCTGGTAAGCTACTCTCTCGACCCGTGCTAGGACCTTGAGAGGTCCTATATAACGTGGTCCCAACTTTCCCAGTTTGCAAAAACAAATTATTCCCTTCCAAGGGGAGACTTTCAGAAAAACATGGTCTCCCACTTGAAATTCAATAGGACGCCTCCTATTGTCCGCGTATGATTTCTGCCGGTCTTGTGCCGCCTTAAAACATGCCCGTACAAGGTCAATCTTTTCATTTGTTTTAGCTACCACATCTTTCAGTGCAAGCTCTCTTTGCCTAACCTCTCCCCAACACATAGGAGTTCTACATTTTCGTCCGTACAACATCTCGTACGGTGCCATTTGGATGCTATGGTGATAGCTGTTGTTGTACGAGAATTCCACTAATGGTAGATGTTCATCCCAATTTCCCCCAAAATCCATAATGCATGCTCTTAACATATCTTTAAGCGTTTGGATGGTCCTTTCTGACTGACCATCTGTTTGAGGATAATAAGTGGTACTTAAGTGTAATTTAGTACCCATTCTTTCGTGGAACTTTTGCTAATAACGGAAGGTAAATCACGTATCACGGCCTGACACAATGGATACGGGTACTCCGTGACGGGATATAATTTCATTCACAAATATTTTTGCCATCCTTTATAAGGGATATGTTTCTCGTATATGTAGGAAATGAGCACTTTTCGTGAGATGATCAATAATGACCCATATAGCATCGTGCCCCTTCTTCATTTTCGGAAGCTTAGTTACGAGGTCCATGGTCACGTCCTCCCACTTCCACATCGGGATTTCCAAAGGTTGCAACTTCCTGTACGATTTTTGATATTCCGCCTTTACTTGAGAGCAAGTTAAATATTTCGTGACATACTTAACAATATCACGCTTCATTCCAGGCCACCAATTATTCTTTCTTAAATCTCGATACATTTTCGTGGCTTCCGGGTGAACCGAGTATCGTGACTTATGAGCTTCCTCAAAAAGTAACTCCTTTACATCACAACGCCAAGGTACCCAGATTCGGCCATACCTTGTTTTTATCCCTTTCGCGTTTTCTTCTAGCTTGTGCGCAAATCCTTTAATTTTTTCTTTCCTTGGATCATCTATATTTAATGACTTAATTTGAGCTTCTCGTATACTTTCGAGGAGATTAGGTGTAACTATCATTCTCATTAATTTTACCTAAATTGGGGGCGGGTGTTCCTTTCTACTCAGAGTGTCTGCCATGACATTAGCCTTATCGGGATGATAGTGGATCTCATAATCGTAATCCTTGATGAGTTCTAGCCATCTCCGTTGCCGCATATTAAGATCTTTTTGCTCGAAGAAGTACTTGGGACTTTTATGATCAGAGTATATCATGCACTTCATTCCATACAAGTAATGCTTCCATATCTTTATGGCGAATACTACCGCTGCCAACTCCGAATCATGAGTCGGGTAATTACATTCATGTTGTTTTAGTTATCTAGAGGCATAGGCAATGACTTTGCCCCTTGCATCAAGACGCATCCCCAACCTTGATGCGAAGCATCCGTGTACACAACTAAATCTTCCACACCATCAGGTAATACTAGCACCGGCGAACTTGAAAGTTTTTCCTTCAAGGTCCGAAAGGCTTTCTCTTGATCCGCACCCTACTCAAACTTTTCATTCTTTTTCGTTAGCTTAGTCATGGGTAAGTCTATCTTAGAAAAATCCTGAATGAATCTTATATAGTAACCGACTGAGCCTAAGAAACTTCTTACTTCACTTTGGTTCTTTGGAGGAACCTATTTCATTATGGCCTCTACCTTAGAAGGGTCTACTTGAACACTTTCTTCATTTATCACATGACGAGAAATTGCACCTTTCTTAGCCAAAATGCGCACTTGGAAAATTTAGCATACAAGTTTTCGTTATGAAGCGTTTCTAACACTTCACGCAAATGGCAGGCATGATCGGATTCTTTTCGGGAGTATACCAATATATCATCTATGAAAACTATCACAGACTTGTCTAACATATTCCGACATACTCGATTTATTAAATCCATGAACGCAGCTGGTGCATTAGTCAATCCAAAGGACATTACCAAGAACTCGTAATGTCCATAACGGGTCCTAAACGCAGTCTTGGCTATATCTTCCTCACGTACCCAAAGTTGGTGATATCCCGATCGTAAATCGATCTTCGAGAACCAACTCACTCCTTGCAACTGGTCAAATAAGTCATAAATTCTAGGCAAGGGATAACGGTCCTTAACCGTCAATTTGTTTAATTCTCGGTAATCAATGACATTCACATTGCGCCATCTTTCTTTTCCACGAAAAGAACGAGTGCACCCCATGGTGATACACTTGGGCGTATGAAACCCTTGTCAAGTAATTCTTGTAATTGGGTCATCAATTCCTGCATCTCGATGGGAGCTAATCAATAGGGTGCTTTAGCCACCGGCTTTGCACCTGGATTTAACTCAATCAGAAATTCTACTTCTCGTTCGTGTGGAAGCCCTGGTAAATCGTCCTGGAACACATCAGGATATTCATTTACAATTCTTACATCTTCAAACCTTGGGGGCCCATAGTGGGTATCCACCACATTGGCTAAGTATGCCTTACTCCCTTTTCAGACGTATTTGACTGCTTGGATAAGGGTGCACAACGTAGGTTTTACTTCTCTTTCCCCATGTACAATTATATGTTTGCTACTAGGCATCATCACGTGAATGGTCTTGCTTTCACATTGGATACTAGCATGATGTCGAGACAACTAATCCATAGCAACCACTACCTTGAATTCTCCCAAGATCATTGGAACGAGGTTAATATCGAATTCTTCGTCTTCAATTGTTATCTTGCAACCTCTACATATTTCATGTAGTAGATAGCTTTTGCTATCGGCTATTTTTACTTCTAAAGGTATGGGCATCTTTTCTATTATGAATGAGGGGTGACATATAATACCACTCAACACAAATGACTTACTAGCCCCGGTATCAAATAATACATACATGGGCATTGAATTTAGTAAAAATATACCTGATACGACATTCGGAAGAGTCTTGGCTTCTTCAGATGACATCTGAAACATTGTGCCCCGAGCCTTTGGGACTTCTTCTTTCTTTCCTTCCTTGCCCATCTTCTGTTGAAGCTTTGGGCATTCAGCCTTGATTTGACCCAGTTGAAAACAATTGAAGCAAGTTCTCAAGGGATTAGGACACTTGTAGTACGGGTTTCCTTCTTGAACACAGTTATAACATCCCTTCTTACCCATTAGACACTCCCTCGTATGGAGCTTCCGGCAAGTCTTTCATTTGGGAATACCTCCCCTCGTTTTATCCTCCTTACCATGATCTTGGAACTTCTGCTTCTTTGACGGACTTGAATTGGTGAACTTCTCAGAAGGTCTCTTCTCACCCCTTTCCACTTGTCATTTCAGTTCGGTCTCCCTATCCCGGGCCCAATTGATGAGCTCGTTCAGGGTTTCACATTTTGATGGGTTGATGAATTCTCTAAACTCGGCCTTCAACATGTCGTGGTAGCGAATTATCTTCATTCTTTCTGACCTCACCAGATCTTGACAAAACTTCAACTTGTCAAGAAATATATTTGTAATCTCATCGATCGACTCCTCCTTTTGCCGAAGACGCAAGAAGTCTTCTTGAATTCTATCAACCGCTGACTGTGGGCAATGATATTTTAAGAATGGCTCTTTAAACTCTTGCCAAGTTAAAGTCGAAGCTTATCCTCACCTAGCTCCTTACAATAAGCATCCCACCAATCCTTGGCCTGAAGTTGAAGTTAGCCCGTAGCAAACATTACTTGATCTTCCTTTTCGCATCGGCTACGGACAAAGACGGCCTCCATGTTAGCGATCAATCTTTGGAATTTTATTGGATCGATTTCACCAGTATATGACACGGGGTTGCACGCCATAAAATCCCGATACGTACACCTACGAGTTCCCTTCTTGCTATGGGATTCACAGATGATATCCTTCAATTCTTCCATCTTACTTTCCAACATAGCTTCGACTGCTTCTAGAACACGACTTTCTACTTCTTGAGCCATTTGAGGAAGGTTGGCTTGGATAACCTTCCCTACTTCATTCGAGATTCTCTCGTTCATTGCTTCTTGTTGTGCCGCTTCATTATCGTTCACATTAATTTCATCGGCCATCTACATACATTTATCACATTTGTTAATTTTATTCTTAACTTCACTACATGTTAACTCATGCCCTCGTTATTTCATTCTATTGACTTTCTTTTCTCATTTATTTCCATTATCATTGGTCATGATGGATCATACAATACACAACCTTCGATTGTAGTAAATGATAATCCCGAGGTCTTATTGTTTACATTTGCACATTAAACATTCCCAAAATGTAATCATGAGACATATTTATGTTTCTTCAACATTCTTATAGATAATACTAACTTCCCGGGACTTTATCGGGGTCTATATACAAGTTGTAAGGAATACGAGGTTTCAACACATAAAATTTTATCAAAATTTTAAAAATCTTTACTTGTCTCATCATTCTCGCCGTAAGCTACGGTTTACTCACTATAGCTTACGGTGGACCTTAACTAGAATTATCAGAGATCGCTGACCGTAGGTGACGATCACCTACCGTAGCCTACGGCACCCTTCATTTGGCACTTCAGTCCTCACCGTAAGCTACGGTATGCCTACCATAGCTTACGGTAATGAGAAATTGAAACAGGGGCTTATCACGTAACTTACGGTTAGAAACCGTAGGTTACAGTTAGTAACTGTTTTAATTCTTTCGATCCTTCAGAACTCACCGTAAGCTTACCGTAGCTTACAGTTATCATCTGCAGCTCCATTCTTTCATTCTTTTGACCGGTTCCGAATCTGTTCGATTATTCCAGTCACCGAGGGTTTCGAACCCGTTTTTCCTTAATGTTTATCTGCTTTCACCTAACTAAACTTCCCATAACATCATCCACTCATATCATAGTTTATAAAAGAATTCTAAAAAAATGTTTACCTCTTCTTGCGCCGTGAAGCGAACACACACCTTCTTGTGAGCTTTCGGTTTGAGTTCGAGCACTTTAACGCGCTCGAATCCCTCAAACCTACGCTCTGATACCAACTTGAAACACCTATTTCTTTACAAAGGTCAAAACATTATATAACATGGACCTTCGTATCGTAATACAAATTTTGGCCAAAATGCCCCTTGTTTTGATATAACCCAACATAAAACATAAGATCTATAGAGGGGCATTAACTTAAAATAACATATTAAAACAAAAGTTTTAAGTTTTTGCACACAGAGAACATAAATGTTATAAACGGCATATACAACCCAAAAGTATTAGTTTTGACCCATTAACACCAAGCTTAAACTGGAAGCGCGTAGGGGGTGATGCGGTGTGTTCGTTCTAAGCGCTCCATCATCACGATTGTAATTTTCCTATCATACACAACAAAATTACAAATATAAGTATACTCATTTTACATAACACTCTCATCTTATCTTTATCCTCTTGTTTGACCCGTTATCAAAATCATGGCATTGTATCATCCTTCTTACTTACTTTCCATACTTACGACAATTTCGCCAACTACAAAATCATAGTATCTCATTCTTTTAATAACAAATACACCATTCATCTGACCCATTCATACAGGCCCATACAATAACCATTTCGCTCTCCTTGACACGTTTACAACAAAATCAATTGTAAACATGTTCATTCCATACTTTCCAACTATTTCTTCGTTGTTCTTCATATCACACTTCCATACTTTAAGATAATACTAACAAGCTAGTAATAACGATATGAAACTAAATTCATGATTTACATTAAAATAAAGAGAAGTTCATATAAACTTACCGTGATCTAGCGTTACTTGTGTCTTGGATTGGCTCGTGCCTTCCTCCTTCTTCGCTCCTATATATTACAACTTCACACTTTTAGCTTTCATATAGATTCATCACATATGCATTCTCCTTTATTCATTATGGAGCTAATAACTACATTCACTTCCATTTTCATTCAAATACAATAAATCTACAAGGATTCATCTCAAAACATAACTAAATCAATCAAGGCATTTCATCGAACATGTTGTGTGCGTATCATTAATAGAGCATAATCTACAAGTAAATTTAGCACATTCTTCCTAGTTCATGAATTGATTAACATAATCATTAAATCTTCACAAATTAACATCATAACCATGTAACTTTTGTTTTACATCAATTTATCCAACAAAATTACTTTTCATATGTAACTTCAAACATTAACATTATACTAATTTACACATAATCTTCTCCAACTTCATCATTCTACAACATGCAAGTGGGTTTTACCCCAATTCATCAATATGATTTAAATTAAGCACAATACGAACTCTACATGTTTATTACCTAGCATTCATGCTCAATTTTGTTAAACATTCATAGATTATACATAACCCACTTCATCAAATTCACCAAATCTTGAAATTTAACTTACTTGGTGATAAGAATACTTAGATGATCATAAATTTTGATTCATGTATCAATTAGAGCGTTAATTCCCTTATCAATTTTGCTAATTTGTGTTGAATTAGGGTTTTTTTCCCTTTTTCTTCTCCTGCTTGGTCGACACACACCACTGATGTGTGTGTATTTGTGTTTTAATTGTGTTTTATGCACTAATCTTTCAACTTATACATATCTGGTCCCTCAATTATAGTGTTTAAATTATTCTTGGCTCAAACCTTTTCTTTTTAAGTTAAAATCTTATTTGCATTCTTATTTTAACATAGTCACATATATATGGATTTTGGGGTGTTACAGATACGAACACACGACTTAAGTGCGAACATGAGAGGTGTATAAGTGTCACTTCGTACGAAGTGGTCATTTTGTACGAAGGGAACTCACTTCGTACGAAGTTAAATATGCTCACTTTGCACGAGTGTAAAAGTCTATAAATAGCGTCATATGTTCATAATTTTGTTGGTTTTGGAGTTCCCAGAGGGAAACGCTGATGAAATTAGTTTGATAAGATGTATACTCTTTCGGTATGAATGAATGAATTATTAGACTTTAGCTTTTACTCCTTTCTTAATAACATTCTACCGAATTAGTTCTACCCAAACTCCCGTCTAGAACAGCTAGATCCTTTACTCCCAATTGGCATCAGAGCTACCATACCGATTCAATTGATCTAACAATTAATTGAATCACCTACGCTCATGAATTATAGACTTTAGAGGGTTTTAGACGTATATCATCAAATAAACGGACAATCCATGGACAAAAAGTAAAATTGAAACCATAGGATTGTTTAGAAATGAATTTCGACTAGATTTGTAAAAAAATCATCATGAAATTCAAAGAAATAAAGATTTGGATTGAAAAATGTGATCAGGTTCATTCGTACGAAGATGGTTCACTTTGTAAGAAGATGGTTCACTTCGTACGAAGTGTGACTTCACCTCGCATGAAGATAGAATTCACTTTGCACCAAGATATCGCACGAAGGTAGATTACCCTCGTACAAAGGCATTTTTTGATCGTGGCGATGAGACGAGTGTCTATAAAAAATTGTTAATTGAATTGGGTAGTCACGTATACATATGCAAATTGAAGATCAAATATGGGATGTTCGGGGACACCGTCAAGGGCTTTAGAGAACATATTTTATGACACGATCATAGAGGGTTGAAGAGAATTGAGTAGTCATGGATACATATGCAAATTGATGATCATTTGGTATAGTGACTATGAATGGGTCTTAATGTCAAATCCGCATTGATGAAAAACGCACTTTTGAGGACCAAAATGACATATTTTCCATATAGCGGAGTTTTTCAATGAATAGTTTAGAAAGGTCCAAATTTGCAAAAATGATGGGGAATAAAAAATTCACATAATATATTGAAATTCCGACATTTTAAATTCGTGACGTTCAACAGCATTCGCGTGGTTCCAACTTCAGATTGTCCGATGATGCATTTGATCTGGATTTGTTAGTTCGTGATTGTAGGAAGTTCAGAGTCTTCGGATCGTGATACAGATTGATGTCTTGTGGTTTGAGTCCCTGGTCTTCATCAAGTGGGTTAGTAGGATTATCATCAGGAGATGCACTTGTATTGTCTCTTAAAAGATATTAGAGGGTGTTCAAGTTATGTTGCATACACGAATGCTCGATGATAGTCTAAAGTGTCAGGATGTTTAATCTTCAAGCAGAGGAATTGTTTGTCAGACTAATCGCCAGGAAAATGACGATGTTTGTTGATTAAGTTGCTATCGGCCTAGCGGAGAAGACTATATATCTGTTATTGTGACTGAAGATGAAGAATGTGATTTTGATTATGAAAGAATGTTTCTCAAGATCTGAATGTGTTACCAGATGATTTGATTCTGATGAAGATTTGCTTGTTGATTGAAGAGATTACCGTTTTCCTGATCAATCATTCAGGAGTGTGCTTAAATGTGATTACGGAAAACGGGATTTCAGAGTTTGCCGTATTCACAGACTTGAAATTTATCATTGTGATGTTCAAAGTTTCTTTCAATTGTTGGTTGGGTTTTTGAAGATTAGAGGATCGAGCATAGGAGTGCGCTAAATCCGAACGCGGATGTGGTTAACGTAGAAATAGAGATGCTGCATTGATTAGTTCGATTTGGTGATTATTCGTGAAGATTATAGTTAAGCAAATAAGAGGAGGTCGGGAACCATGCAAATAAAGACCTGAAGATTTATTCCAGGAGGAATTTACCAAAGAAGTTGCAAACCCGAATCATCAATCAAGGGGGAATTTATTGAAGCGTTCTACAACATCAACAGATTCTTGATTGAAGTTGCATAATATTCAAACATAACTCTCATATTTCAAGATCAAGATCAAGCTTCGATAGTGACGTCCAAGGGGAAAATTGTTGGTGAATATTATGTCCCTCACTGTGCGAATAGGCGAGATAGAGCGTATGTTGAATATTGTATAGATTAGATACGAACACACGACTTAAGTGTGAATATAAGAGGTGTATAAGTTTCAATTCGTATAAAGTTAAATACGCTCACTTTGCATGAGGGTAAAAGTCTATAAATAGCGTCATGTGTTCATAGTTTGTAAGTTTTGGAGTTCCCAGAGGGGAACCGTTGACGAAATTTTTCCAGGATTTCGCCGACAAGATGTATACTCTTTCGGTATGAATGAATGAATCATTAGACTTCCGCTTCTACTTCTTTCTGAATAACATTTTACCGAATTAGTTCTTTTCTACTCAAACTTCCGTCTAGAATCGCCGGATGCTGGACTCTCATTTGGTTATTTGACCCATATCATACGAGTCCTTCAACTCGGAAGGGTATGAACCACATTCTAACCAATTTCCGCTTAATATAGCAAACCATACTTATCTTTTAAAGTTCACCGGTCAAAGTCAAATGACTTGAATAAGACCCATTAACATTCTAACATATCATAGTTCCATTCATTCTAGACTAGGTGCCTCAAGTAAATTGCGATGGTTTTGGTGCATTTGATTTGTAAAGACTAGCACAGGTAAATACTGTTAGCCTATTTGCCCTGTACGGGCTTGGGATATGGCACTAGCCGCTTGGTCGGGTATTGAGTCATGGGCAAATGATGCTTAAAATCTAAATAACCCGTTTTAATCCGTTTTGCATGATAACTTAAACATTGGGGGTTGATACGACCATGTCTTGGATATCCTCAACTCATATAATTGCAAGTAGCGACGACCTAAGCATAGCGTGTAGGTATACACCTGACAGACGCTAATGCTATTTTAAATGACATTGAAAATGTGGTGTGTCGATTAATCACGTATCGACGTTTAGTTCCGGTCTCCATATGTATTAACAAGCATGTAAAACTGGTAACAAGAAACATTATCTTATCCCATTTTATTTTTAAAATACACCAAATGGTATCAAATGCTTTTTTAGAAGATTTCCAAAAAGAGTCGGTTAAATGTATTTACTAATGAACATGACGTATTCAAAAGACTAGGCGATAGCAAATACGGAATAGGCTGGAGCGGCTCGGTCTAAGCGATTTGGAATTTGCAACTCTACGAAAGACCTATTAGTCACAAGTCTCATTTTATTATATTCGGTCCGCCTATGGATTTTTTAGTACAATCAGTCTGTATAATTATTTTTGAACTTTCGGATACTTAAGTTTGTACTTTTATATTTTTATTTTAAATTCCCATCTTCCACTGTGCTTTGTGAATTTACCTCCAAGGTCTTCCTCTCTCCATCCGTGACGTAATTCAAGCTACTAGACCCGACACCATAGAGTTAGTCTACCGTCTAGTCACTAGCCTCAATGAAAACCGTGTGAGACATAGGCACTCCTCATCCCAAACCACCATCGAACGCAAGAACACCATATCTCAGTCGTGAAACATCGACAAGAAATGAAAGTTTCAAAGCCAAAGTTGCAAGGCCATCACACCCGTCAACAACCCTAATTCCCCATAAGACGCCATTAGAAAACTATACACTAGGCGCTTCCAAAGTGTAACGCGTGCTAATACCATCACCCATCAGCCATCGCATGCCGCCATTGCACGACTTGCAACCATTTTGGGCAGTTTGCTGCTACCTGCCGAAGTGGAGCAGTGCCACAAGGCAACCAAATTCAAGCACCACCCCGAAACCAAAATCAAAACTTTCAAGCACCTGCAAACAATGGCAGTTCTTGCTACAAATGAGGTGATCCTACCCACATTCGGCTTCAATGTCCGCAAAAAAAAACCAAGAGTAGCAACAACAACAGCCTCATGGATGCGCCTTCAATATCAATGTGAATCAGGCTCAACACGACAATGAGGTCATAAATGTACGTTCCTTGTAAACGGTTTGTATGCTTCCTTTTATTTAATACTAATGCGAATAAAAGTTTTGTGTCCATACAATTTGAACCAATGCTTTAGTGTACACGCTATAAACTTCCAAAACCATTCACCATCGAAGTCGCTAATGGAAAATTAATCACCGTTGAGTTTGTTATTCGCAATTGCGTTCTTCACCTTAATGAACATAAATTCCCTATTAATCTCAGACCCATGCAACTGGGTAGTTTCAATATCATGGCAGGCATAGATTGGCTTTGAAAATACCGTGCCTAAGTTGTTTGCTTGGGAAAGTTCGTTCGCCTTCCTCTTTCGTCCGGTGATACCTTGCACATCGACGACGAAAAACCTTCAAAGGTTTTAAGTTTATGTCGTGTACTCAAGCGAAAGTACTTGCGCAAAGAGTACCTTGCTTTTCTGGCCCACATTGTGGAAAAGAAGGACAAAGGAAAAAGCATGAGTGATGTTCCGGTCGTTTTCGATTTTCCGGATGTTTTCCCTTAAGAATTACCAGGTCCTCCTCCTCGTTCTGTGGATTTTTGTATTGAGCTCATTTCTGGTGCTACACCCATTACTAAATCTCCTTACCGTCTCGCACCTTCGGAGATGTAAGAGCTATCGAGCCAACTTTAAGAATTACTTGATAAAGGCTTCATACGCCCTAGCACTTCTCCTTGGGGGTGCTCCAATTCTCTTCATAAAAAAAGATGGATCCTTTCGAATGTGCATCAATTATCATGAGCTTAACCAACTCGTTATCCTCTTCCTCGCATCGACGATCTTTAAAATCAACTACATGGCGCAACATGTTTCTCCAAAATCAATCTACATTTCGGTTATCATTAACTTTGAGTCCTCAAAGAGGACATTCCAAAAACCGTGTTTTGTACTAGATATGGTCACTACGAGTTCGTGGTCATGCCTTTCGGTTTGACTAATGCACCCACGGTCTTCATGGATTTGATGAACCATGTGTGTAAGTTATACTTGGACCACTTTTTGATCATATTCATTGACGACATCCTCGTCTATTCTAAAACCAAAGCCGAACACGAGTGACATCTATGCGTAATCCTGGAACTCCTTCGAGCTGAACAATTATACGCCAAATTTTCTAAGTGCGAATGAGAAAGTCATCCATGTTGACCCCGCCAAAATCAAAGCCGTCAAAAATTGGGTTACACCAAAGTCTATGTCTGAAATCCGTTCCTTCCTTGGACTGGCGAGTTACTACCGTCGGTTCATCCCAAACTTTTTGAAGATCGTTATTCCGATCACCTCGTTAACTCAAAAAGATAAACCTTTTGTTTAGGGTTCCTAACAAGATGAGTCTTTCCAAACTCTCAAGGACTAGCTTTGCCATGCTGCTACTCTCACTCTTCCCCATGGAAACGACAATTTCATTGTGTATTGTGATGCCTCTAACCAAGGTCTCGGTTGTGTTCTTATGCAATGAGAGAAGGTTATCGCCTACGCATCAAGGCAACTCAAAATACACAAGAAGAACTACACTACCCACGACCTTGAACTTGGTGAAGTTGTTTTTGCGTTAAATATTTGGCGACACTATCTTTATGGTACTAAGTATGTGGTCTTCACCAACCATAAGAGCCTACAACATGTCTTTAACCAAAAGGAACTGAAGATGCATCAAAGACGATGGGTAGAGTTGCTCAACGACTATGATTGCGAGATTCGTTACCACCTCGGTAAAGTGAATGTCGTGGCTGATCCCCTTGGTCGAAAAACTCATGTGAAAGGTATTCATTGCTTTCAGATCCAAAACGACATTCAAAATCATATTCGGGAGGCGCAATACTCTTCCGTTAATGAAAACAATTTATATGATGAGATGAAGTGCGGTACCAAAAGCCAACTCGTAACCAAACCCAACGGTATCCTCTACTATCTCGATCGCATTTGGGTACCGAACCATGACAACGTCCGTAAGCATTTGGTGAAAGAGGCACACAAATCTCAATACTCCATTCATCTAGGTGCCGACAAGATGTACTTAGATCTTCGTCAAACTTATTGGTGGCCTGGCATGACAAAAGACATTGCCACTTACGTATATGAATGTCTCACATGCTCCAAACTCAAAGCCATCAACGTCTTTCTAGCCTACTCGAACAACCTGAAATTCCCGTTTGGAAATAGGAAAGTATAGCCATGAGTTTTATAACCAAACTCCCTCGAACCATTGCCGGTCACGATAGTATTTGGGTGATCATCAACCATCTGACCCAAACCGATCATTTCTACCCCTTTGGTGAAGATTATCAAGTCGAGAAATTGGCTCATATCTACACCGAAGAAGTCATCTGGCGTCACGGCATTCCAATCGACATCATTTCGGACCACGATAGTCGTTTCACTTCTCGCCTTTGGTAAACGTTTCAAACCGCAATGGGTACGCAACTTAATCTTAGTACAGCTTCTCATCCTCGATCGGATGGTCAAACTAAATGTACTATCCAAACTCTTGAGGACATGCTTCGTTCATGCGTAATTTATATTGGTGGAAATCGGGATGTACATTAACCCTTGGTAGAATTCTCGTACAACAACAACTATCACTCCAGTATTCAAATGGCTACATTCGAAGCTTTGTATGGTCGAAAGTGTCGTTCACCTATTTGTTGGGACGAGATCGCTGAAGCACAAATCACAGGTCCTGAGCTCATACAATAGACGGCAGACATGATCCTACAAATCTGCGATAATCTCCTCTAAGCTAGAAGCTAAAAAGTGTCGTAAACCCTTAGAATTTAACGTTGGTGACCATGTACTCCTCAAGGTATCCCCTTGGAAGGGAGTCATTCATTTCGGTAAGAAAGGCAAACTCGCTCCATGTTTTGTAGGTCCTATCAAGATTCTCAAGAGGATTGGCAAGGTTGTGTATTGTAACATTTGTAAAAATCGGGTTTTCAAAACCCGCTCCGTTTTGTAATCGAATATCAAGTTATTAAAGTTATGTCGAATATTTATGATTATTTTGATTTAAAACAATACATAATTAATAAATAAACTAAACTATAAAAATTATATTTGATGAAAAGTTAAAATAAAATAAATAAAAAAATTATAACGCTGCCGGGACTCGAACCCGGGTCAGCCAAGACACCCTTCAACAACTTAACACACACTCCCAAGACCACTCCGCCACATTGTGTTTTCTGCTAACTCTAGGAACACAAATGAAATTATACACAAACCCAGTTAAAACCGATTGCGCTATCTGAGAAACGGTAATCGGCAAACCAATCGTCAAATCGTTGTTTATTTCACACATTCAGTTTATAACCGATGCATGACGGTTTCTAATCAAATTGGAATTGATTAAACTTAAAGACTCATCATTGTCGGTTTTAAAACCGGAAAATCATCAAGTCCAGAATAACACAAGCTTCAGACCACTCTTCGTGACTCAGAGATATCATACCAATACTCCATTTCATTTTCCTCGCATTTCGGACCACCAGAACACCTAAAACACCTCGCCGGAATTTTCTGCCAAAGTCGCCGGAAAACCGTATTCAACTTAAACCGGTAAAATACTTCTACTTTACGGTTTCAATCCATTGTTAGAACCTTACTAACATTAACCCATCGCTCATAATCAACCACAGACGACATTGCTGGACTTTCTGTTTTCGCCGGGAAACTTCTGGAATTGTCGGAAACTCGTTGATTACCGGTATGCTCATTCCAACGTACTGATAATCAATATTCATTAGTTCAATTTCACATCTAATCCCTTAAACCTGTTAATTGATTCTCACAGCCGAAGGTTCCAAAAACAGAGCCGACAAGTTTCGCCGGATTCTCTAAAGAAGACGATCTGTTCGGTATCTTCTTTCCCTAAACTTTTCGGTTCAATGCATTCAACCTGGACATCATGTTCATTAACTAAATTAATCGCGTATCGGTTGTTTGATTGATGACTGCATTTGTAATGAAGAAGACTAGTTCAGTGATGATATAAGGTTAATTAAAATCGGAGTTATAAACGGGTTAGACACACAGTCCAGCGGTGGACTGTGTGCAAACAAAAATCATACACGTCCCGAGTTCGATCCCTGCTCCACGCACTCCTTGTATAATAAAAGGCCTTTTTGTTTAAACTAAATCGGGATAACCCAGTTAGTTGTTAAGTATAATAAAAACTGAGATAATAACCAGGTTAGACACACAGTCTAGCGGTGGACTGTGTGCAACATGAACCACACGTCGCGCGTTCGAAACCCGTCACGAGCACCGGTCCGATTGAATTAAAATGTTTTTATAAATAAAGGAAATTTGGATTAACTGAATAAGTGTATAAGTATAAATAAAAACAAGATTATTTCGGGTTAGACACGTAGCTCAGTTGGTAGAGCTGCGTGCACGCTTACGGGAGGTCGCCGGTTCGAGCCTCACCCGGCGCAAACTAATACGCTGACCGACCGGTCAACGGTTAATGGTCAACACTAAATAAACAATTTTTTTTATATTTTTATTTATTTAATTTAATTTAAAAATCAATTAAAAATACTTAAAAATAACATTTCTAAAGATAGAAAATAGCCATAAACTCACAAAAATATACCTAAAAATTTCATTAAAATCCTTAATAAAATCCAATCATTTAATATATTTTCCGTTATTATTTAGGTTAGTAATCCCCGTTGTTCCGCTCATCTAAATCGTGCGCATATCACCATCTCCAATCCAACGCACCCAAGGTGAGTGAATCTTACAAATTCCCCGTTTTAACCACGTTTTGGGGTGTATCATGTGTCTTTGTATATATATACTATAACTAAACCATTGTGCATACATCATATCATGAACATGTGTATTTAGTTTGATGCTGTTAAGTAGTTATTATTGGATGCAATTTATTATTCAGTACATGCAATTTCATAGGCCACCGCTCCCCATTACATTATGAGCGTTGAGCATGTTCCCCATTTTATTATGCGGTTGAACCTGGCGTACCCACATACGACCGGCTCCGTTTGATTGAGCCTTGATCGCACAGTTTCATTTTCAGTACATGCAATACGATCGGCTCCGTTTGATTGAGCCTTGATCGCACAGTTTCATTTTCAGTACATGCAATACGATCGGCTCCGTTTGATTGAGCCTTGATCGCACAGTTTCATTTATGTTATTTACAGTATGATGTTGGTATGTTCATGTATGCTGCCATGTGTTATTGTATGTTATAGTTGTGACTGCTATTTGCCATTACTTGATTATTTACATTTGCTCATCTATGATTATGCACAATTTTTCATTGATAAACTAACCATAAATTCTTTAATAAATGTTTATCTAATAAGGTTCACTCTCCAACTTATGTTGACCCAAAACCCCATTTTACACATGATACAGGTGAAGCAGCAGCAGCTAGGAACACATAGGACTTGGACTAGAAGAATAAAACGATTTAGTGTTGGGATTGTTATGCATGGTTTATTTTCCTTGTATTGAATGAACATGTTTGGATTTTTGAAATGTAACTTTGACTTTATTAAATATGAAACATATTAGTAAATGTCATGAGCTTTGGTGATAACCCAATTATGCCCCGACTCTTATTCCGCTGCGGGTCAGGGTGTGACATGTATCATCTAGACTTACCGCAATAACTCATCAACGTTCACCCACTGTTTCATGTTTCAAACCTCAAGAAGTGCTTAGCCAAAGGACTTCAACGTCCACTCGATGACTTACAAATCAATGAGTCTTTACATTTTGTCGAGAAGCCGGTCGAAATCATGGACCGAGGAACCAAGCAACTTAGGTATAGTCGCATTCCCTTAGTCAAGATTCGATGGGAGGAATACGTGGTACTGAATTTACTTGGGAAGTCAAGAGTGATATGAAGACCAAATATCCACACTTGTTCATCGAGTCTTCCTCTTGAATAAATTTCGCGGTGAAATTTCCTAAAGTAGGGAAGACTGTAACACTTCGCATTTTTGTACTTTCAATATTCAGAAAGTTTGTATTCACTTTCTACTTTTAAAATCCTTGTAGTTCATATTTCATTTTCACATTTGTAATATGATGCTTGGATCATAATGGAAACACATTTCAATATGTTACTTGTTTAAATTCGTACATACATTACAGTTACTCATTTGCAAATGCGTGTTTTATATACAACATTACACAATGTTATTCTATGCTTATCCTACCCAAGTTCGTGCATATAGTGTATGTAACTCACTAATAATCTTGATCTAACAATGATATCAAACAATCACCAAGGATGGGCGAAATCCAAACTTGGTGAGATTCAAGAAAACCAGAAAATAAAAAGAACGAGATGAACAAGAATAACACTGATTTACTTCAAACTTTCATACAATTCTATTACTATATAATAGCAAAACCGTCTGATACAAGTTCTTCACCTCTCACTCTTTCTCAATCTCTAGGAGTTCTTTCTAATGGAGGCTCCTCTAAAAGCTTAACCTTAGAAATGACATAACACTAGCTTATATACCTAGGGTAAACCCACTCCCCACATGGGCTCCCCTTGGGCTTGCCTGGTGTGACAACCGTGGCGAAAACAGGTAAACCCTAATCTATACGTACGACTTATACAGATAACGAAACGATACTAAGTATGACTCAGAGGAATCCGAGGGTACGTTATGAGAAACCTGCAAATAATAATACCTAACAGTGTGATGTGGATGCCTAAGTGTCCTAAAAACAGGTTAAACAGAAGCATTTTGTTTAACAGTTCGCAAACCGTATAATAACGGTTTAGATGCAAACGTAAGCGTCGGAGACTATTCTAAGAGTACAGATTACCTAGACACGGTACTTAGACAATAATATAAGATTTGAGGCCTTAACATGCAGTTGGCACGTTAAACGAGGCGGTGTCGTTAACGAAACGCCTTTGCTTTAGCGCACAAAAAAACAACCAAACATGCATTTTATGGTCAGTCCAGCCTAAAACAATACTTATCAAACGCTAATATAATGTATTTTGAGCAAATACGTGAAAGCGTTCAACTTTTCATTAAAGACGGGTTAGTATTTTTAAAACTACGCGTGGTACGATCATTTACCAAACTGACGGGTCGAATGACAATTTAGACTATGAGATACCTTAATCGAAAGATAGTAGTATAAGAGCCCATTTGATAATAATCATAAATATATAATATTTGGCCCTACTCCGTTTTAAACGAAACTTAGGTCAAAATGTGAAGAAAAACAAGCTCGTCTCAATGGCATAGTTAGAGTTTTATAATACGCTATATTTTGAAAGTTATACGAGTAAAATGAGTGAAGCAGTTGAATTAGTTACAAAGTTAAAATAATAATAAAGAAAAAGTGAACCGCCTTTTGCCTGGTTGAACACCATACTTATCCCTTACTTCCTTTTCTTCAACACTGCACAAACATGAAACACTAAAAATTGTATAGCTTCTGTCCTTACAATTTCAACAAGAACCAACCATAAATTTGAGGTACAAAGTCTAATCTTTATATATTTTAGTTACTTTTTGTGCTAAAACTAGTAATAAACAAAAATAACTTAATTTGATCGATGAATATTTGATATCTTGGGCCATGAAGGCTGTGGAAACATGATAACCATATAACAAGATTATACATGTTGTTTGATGATACAAAAACTCGGATTATGGATCAAAACTTCTACTTATTTGACACTAAACGGACAATTCAAACCATAAGTGAAAAAGACTTGATAAGAGGCTTGATTGATAAGGTTAAATGCATATTTGTGTTGTACATGGTGTATAGGTACTGATCCTAGCTTAGAACAGCCTTTGGAAGGGTAGAGATCGCTCATTTGATCGAGAAACGCGAGGTATAGCACCCGAAAACTGAAACTAGTAGCCGTAACTTAGTTTTTGTATATCTTTTTGCGTGGGTATTTTTAGGACTTGAAAATTTACAGGATGGTCACTCATGGTGACAGTAAGACTCGATTAAAATTTTAGAATTTTCTGATTTTTTGTGATTTTTGGTGAATTTTTAACTGTTTAAAAGAATAAATTTGGATAACATACTAAACAAGCTCAATAAATCACCAAAGATTATAGGGATGTTGAGTTTAATATGTACAACATTCTGGAAAAAGTTTGGGGATCATTGACTGAGTTCGACATGGGTTTCAAAAATCGCGTTGTCGCGAAGTTTCGGTAGCCGAAAGAGCTGTATAACGAATTCAGAAAAATCTCGAATTTTTTCAGAATTTTAAGAAGTATGTCGAATGAGTAATGACTTTTGGGAGTTAAAATCTTATTATTTTATACAAAACCGACAGTTGTAAATATATAACGAACCTGCCGAGATTGCGAAATGACCAATGACTAAATTGGCAATAAGTGGAATACTAAAGTCATTTTGGATTGTTCCGAGGAAAAATGGGTGCTTGGGGTACATTACACGCCAGTTTGGGAGATTTCCCGACGGCGAAAAAGGAAACTTAAAATCGGGCAACCTGGGATCCCCAAAAGACTGAACTCCCTTAATATAAAGTTAATTATTTCTAATGAACAATTCATTAGTATAATCCGTGTGATTATACCACTTTCCAAACATCTAAAACAAACGACTTTGACTGGCACGCAAAATGGTGCCCGGAAACCAAACTGAAATCTGACAATAAAATAATACCCACAACTCTACTATTAGGATATAGGTCGAGTCTCAGATGATTATCCTCATCTGATCCATAGTTATTGCAATTATCAAATTGAAACTGTATTCAGTAATAACCAAACACGAACTGATGTCAGGACCGAAGGGATTGAGCACTGATACTTACCCTTCCTGTGATAGTCGTGCTATATACTAGGTGAGTTTCACTACCCCGCTTTCAAACTGTTTTACTTGGGGTGAAATGCATGTTACATACGGATGCACTTGCACATACATATATGTTGTGATGTGAATTATCTGAGTTATACTAACACACGAAAAGTCCCCACAAACACGAGTGATCAACTATATGCAGGTGGATGTGTGAATAGTACTATTGGTCTGACGAACCCAAGATCTTGCACAAATGCCATAGCTTCTATTGCAACTGTACATATCCATGCAATTCTGTGACCACGCTATGTGGTGTTAGACATAGCTACTTAGGGTGGTAAAGTGTTGAGGTGTCGGTTGTGGGACATGACACTGGAGAACAGTCAAGGTTTCACTTGTGGGCTTAGTATAATTTCATGTCAAACATGCAAACTCAACCGGTTCAAACTAAATTGTGAAACACCCTAAAACAGTGAAATTCACCTACTATTTGTAGTTGACGTTCAAACTTAACATGCTTTCCAGGTAAAGCTAAAGAAGAATAAAGTAAAGTGCGTATGGGTTTCAAGTTTTGTTGATCGAATACTATTGTACATAGAAGCATGCTTAGCAAACACAACCGCTTTGGGACATTAGTGCCTGTACAGTGAACCCTAGTGTGTAATCAAACATTGTAACCGGTGCTTGTGTTGTGTAATACAGTATCTTTTAAAAACATATTCATACCATGTATCTGTTGGTCTTCGCGTGCGCTTCAGCTGCGAGTCGGGGTGTGACACCTGGCCTGGCCCACATGGCCTTAGGCATGTCCCAAATGACCTATAAAGGTCCCAAACCTAATATAAACTAACCCGATTAATCTAAGTTTGCTACCATAGCTCGTTGCATATGTTTGATGCGTTAGTCTCTATTAGGTCCTAAAAGTGTGAGACTGGCGCATCAAATATACGCAACAGGCTATGGTAGCGAATTGGTATTTATTTGGGTTAGTTTGTATTAGGTTTGGACCTTTATAGGTCATTTGGGACATGCTTAACGCCATGTGGGCCAGGCAAGCCCAAGCAGAGCCCATGTGGGGAGTGCGCTAACACTATGTATATATGCTAATGTTATGTCATTTCTAGGGTAAGCCTTTTGAGAAGAACTTAGGAGCCTCCATTGATAGAACTTCTAGAGAGAGAATCTAAGAGAGGTGAAGAACTTTGTACCAGGAGGTTTTGCTTAGTAATAGAATTGTGTGCAAAGTTTAAAAGTGATTCACATGTTATTCTTGTTTATCTCATTTCTCTTAATTTTCGGTTTTCTAAATCTCACCACGTGTGGATTCCGCCCATCCTTGGTGATTGTTTGATATCATTGTTAGATCCGTATTATTCGGGATATACAATTGGTATAAGAGCCTTTGGATCTCAATTAACAGCAGTGTTAGGTCCTTGATTACAAAAATAGACTTAATGTGAAAACCGTGGAATGTGATTCTGTGAGAGCTGAGCTAGAGCTCCTGACTAGCAAGTATCAACAAAATAAAGTAAACATAAAGAAATTTGATACATCCCGCAAGGTTGTTCAAGAAGTGTGCAATGTGCAACTTGCATACAAAAAGAACAAGGGGAAGGGTTTGGGATTCAATCAGGTTGCCCCTCCATATAATCACAATTACATGAGAATGCCTGACACCGAGCAGGAGCTTGAAAACCCAGTAATTATACATCCGACACATGGGAGTCTGCTAAACCTATGAATGTTAAAGTGAAGCAAAAATGTGTGAACAGTACTAATGCTTCTACTTCATATGCAGAAAAAGTGTCATGTGTAGAACCATCTTGTGCTGATAACTCTTCTAATGATTCAGATGAAGTATATGGTCTTCCATCCGATAAACAAGGACTCTCCAATTCTATTAAAGCTAATGATGTAAAGATTGGCGTGACAAAGGCTACAAGTACGCAAACCGAAAAATCTGAAACTTCTGTTAGTGATGTAAAGGTTCAGATCATGAAACAAGAGCCGAAACAAGCAGATCGGAGATGAACAAAGCAGAAGTCATGCTCTCCGAAATCATCGACGGGCAACAATAGTGAAGAAGCACAGTTGAACCTAGGGAGATCCTGGGATATATTGGTCACAACCAGGGTGTTTCTGCATAAAAGGATAACCTCTCACTTCTCCTTTGGGTTTGCAAGTTCACTCCAGATGGTCTGCAAAACTAGCAACATCATTAGCCTCGTCACGAGGAAATGGGTGTTTTCTCCATGACCACACTCCGGCGTGAGAATAAGTATTTTGAGTAAGGTGTGCTAAGTGGTGTAGCAAGTGTATGTCTTGATAAGCCTTTGGTTACCTGGAGATCTGATACTTAGTTATAGCTGGGAGAAGGTATGTTTGGGAGAAATGTTGGTGGGCCTTGGGCCCGGCCCACACAGCCAGAAACATCCCTTTTGTCCCTCGGCAGCAGACATTAAATCCTCCCTACAGGAGAATTGATGCTCTTTGTCGGGAGGTATGCTCTGTCGGGTGTTGAGTGGTGCCACGTGTAAAGTAGTCCTTTCTGGTGTCAGGCCTGCTGCCAGCCGAAATGGAGAAAGTGGAACAGTCAATGGCAGGACAGTGGTTGGTGTATGGTCTGACACTTGCCCTATTATCATGAGTGTTGTCACTTCTGCCATTCCATACCCTGAGGTATGGTCAACATTTCTTAGTGCTTACCCCCTTCTGCGAGGCTTCAAGGTTTTTCCCACCAGCGCAGGGTGTCAGGGGTGTATCCTTTTGTCCTGAGACTATGAGGCGCTTCTCACGTGTGTCTTGTTCTGGAAAGGTTTTAGGATTAATGTTTTAAGAGGGTTGTTGACCCGCAAGGTCTAGTAGTCTGCGCGCATGAGTCTAACTTGCTGTTGTGCCAAGTACACAAGGTTCGTTGTGTGACTAGAAGATATTGGTCTTATTTACCGTTGCGCTGAGTGCACAAGCCTCATTGTATGACCTGATGGTGTTGGTCTAATTAACCATTGCTCTGTGTACACAAGGCTCAACGTATGACCTGATGTTGTTGGTCTAATTCACCGTTGCCCTGAGTGCGCAAGGCTCATTGTATGACCTGATGTTGTTGGTATAATTCACCGTTGCTCTAAGTGCGCAAGGCTCATTGTATGACCTGATGTTGTTGGTCTAATTCACCGTTGCTCTGAGTGCGCAAGGCTCATTGTATGACCTGATGTTTGTCAGGAAGGCGTACCATTACATGTTGAATGCTAGGTTATCCTTGTAAATGTAGTCAAGGGTATGGTTCTTTTTGGGACCATACCTCCTCAAGTCCCCCCAGTCCAGTGCTGCTCCTACACGCAAGTTGTAAAGTGGGAAGAGTGCTGGACTAGAAGAGATTGTTGCATGCGCCGTTGGGGTTGTGGCGAAAAATTTTCTAAGTGTTGGGAGGAAACATTTTGTCTTCATTCTTGGAATTTGAAAAATCTGATCTTCTGACGCCTGCAGGTGGTTTGGTGGGAAAGATTGGGATTTGAAAGGACATCTGACATGTGGCGTGTACTCAGTCACTTCGTCTACCATTTATTTAATGAATGGGAAGAGAGCGTGTTTGCCACGCGCTCACGTTAATCGTCATTCCCCACTAACTCGCCACGCGTCCTTCTGTTATTGGTTGTGATACCCACGTTTTGGACACGTTCTCCAAGCGCATTAAAAGTGAGCACTATAAATAGATGTGGTCCGGTAGAGTTTCTTCATCCCTTCACCAACTCTTCAAAGTTTTTTCTTCTTCTTGAATTTGCTTAAGTTCGTCTGAAAATTTTTTCAAAACTCTGTTTTCTTGTTTCTTCTTTCTATGGCGAAAAGACAGCCTGAGGCTGTCATTGGTGGCGCTGTTCCTCCTCTGCCGGTTTGCAAGTTGAGCCGGTAGTTGTTTGATGATATTTTGTCTGGTCTCCGGTTCCCTGCTTCTGGTGATGCCCGGATGCCAGCAGAAGGTGAGACGGCCGCCGATGCTCTAGCGGGTTACATCACCTTGTTTGCTGATTGAGTGTAACTTTCGATTTCCCGCCACCAAATTCTTTGTTGAACTTCTTTAGTATTACGGCTTCCGCCTTTCCCAACGGAAATACGATGGGAATGGTGAGGATCCGTCACTTTGAATTCCTCTCCGGTCGAGTGGGTCTATTCCTACTATCGACCGGTTTCGTATTTTTTATCAACTCCATTGCTCAATGGGGTTCTATTCTTTCCAACTTCGCTCCAGGCGCAGATGATTTTGCTCTCTCCCCCTAAGTCCTTTCATGATTGGAAGGCAAAATTCTTTGTTAAAGCCGGGTGATACCGGTTCCGATGACGTTCCGGGGACCGGAAGAGATTCCGACGGAGACCCTTCCCATACCAGTGCTTGACGCCTGGTATGGCGACTTGAAAGAGATCCCGGCAATCCAATTGCCGGAGAAAGTGTCTATTGCCGCGGGAATGAGCCTGGTGTGGGGACCTAAGCGCCGGTCCCGACCGGTGTAATTTGAGGGCGATCGCAGTAAGTATTTTTTATTCCTTTTTGCTTGTAGGAGCCCCGCTGTAATACTTGTAGGAGCCCCGCTGTAATACTTATGGTGCGTGTGTAATACTTGTAGGAGCCCCGCTGTTCTTGGCTGCCTTCCAACGGAAGGAGGGGCGGATGGAGAAAGTTCCGTTGAAGCCGGATGAGCCTGCTTGGTACACGCTCCTTCATAATTTTGCTTTAATCAAGGACGCGGATCTAGCGGCTCCTGCGTCACCAACTGGTGAGTTTATATTGTTTGTTTGCGCGCCCTTGCAAGTGACTTATTTGTTGTCTTGGTTTGCATGCAGGCGCGCTGATGGATTTGGGCGTTGGCCCAGATCACAAGAAAAAGAGGCGCGCGGTGTCCAGCGCGGTGCCAGGTAGGGAGGCAAATCAACCTGGGCAGGCCCTCCCAAAGGTACGCGCGTTATCACTGACAAGTGGGAAACTTATGCGGTCATCTCTGACTCGTGGGAGCGTCTCGACCTTGTAGGTGTGAAGAGGGCTGCGCTGAAGCACGTGGTTGCAGCAGCCGCCATATCGGCTAGCCCGGAGGAGCCTGAAGAGGTTCTAGAAGTGCCTCTAAAGCGAAAGAGGCGTCCGAAGGAGACCCTCTCCGCGCAACCCCCTAAGAAGGTTGCGTGGAGACACTTTGGGAAGCGGGCTAATCTAAGCTAACTTACCTCTAGAGTATCCCTCTGTAAGTACTTTATACCCCTTGATATTTTCTTCCATATTTTGTGTCGTATGCTGCTAACACTTATCAATGTGCAGTTGGGGATGAGCCGATATTGGTGGATTCCGGCCCGAATGTTGGGGAAGCTGAGCCCCCCGTGACCCAAACCGGTGGTCATGAAGAGAAATCTGCTGCTGGGGCAGAAGAACCGGTCGGCATGAGGGAGGGGCCTCACGTGGAGGTGGAAGGTAGCGGTATGGATACTAATGTGGGTTCCCCGGTTTTGGAAACTCAGGCGTTCCAATGACGCAACCACAGTAGGATATTGAAGAACCTGTGGTTGTTGGGAAGGAATCCCGGGTGGATCTTAGGGAACCTACCATGGGAGTGGAAGAATTATGGTTCTTTGACCAGGACCCCAATGTGGTGCTGGAAGAACCCACTGTGGCGGAGGAAGCACGCGTGCATCCAGGTGACGTGGTTAATGTTGTGAGGCGGGGCCGTCGGGGGCGGTGTCCGCCGAAGAGGTTCAGACTAGTGCTCCAGAAGGGCACATGGAGGAACCATTTCCTAGGGGCGACGTAGGATTTGCCGCCCTTGGTTTGTCTCCTATCCGCCCGGATGAGACTCTGGGGGATTATTACTATAGGTCTTTCTCCTTTTCCCATGCTGGGGAAATCCACACTCATGTGTGGAAGTTGGAGAAAGGAGATGACGTTTCTCACTGGCCTGCGTGCCATGAGTTCTTTAAGGGAGCCTTCCCCCTGGCAGAGGTACGTCTTCTTTCTGATCATGAAGAAAAAGAGACGTATCGCACGTACCTCTAAGCAGTTGCCAGGTTCGCCTCTGTTACTTACAAAATTGTTCGAGATTGGCGGGGCCTGGTAAAAGAAAAGAAGAATCTTGAGGCTGCTCAAGAAACCCTTGGAAAGGAGCGAGCCCAAGTGGCTCCGTGTGAAGCTTCATTGTCGGCAAGGAGACTGCCTTTGCTGATAACCAGCGCATTGAAGGGTGGTCTGCGCAGGGGTGGAAGAACAGGGCTAAAGCCTTAGAAGCCAAACTTGCTGAGGAACGAAAGTTATGGAAGGAGGCTTGCAAGAGGGACAACATGGAGAAAAGATCCCTAAGGGATGAGTGGCCCAGCTGCGCGCCGATGTGGCGCGTGAAAGGAAAGAGAAGGAGGCGGCCACTACCTCACCTGCACAAGCCAGTGTGCAACTTGAGCACAACGAGAAGAAAGAGGTACCTCCTTGTCTTTTGTGCTTATTCTTTTGATAAGTTTTAGGTAAGGTTCTAACCTTGTTTAAATTACGCAGGTCGAAGTTGCGCTGCCTTGGCGAGCCTAAGAGAGATCTCAAGGCAGTTTCGGCAAAAAACGTTGAACTGGTGCGGAAGCTGCAACTCGCGGAGGCGAAGGTGGAAACAGGAGAGAGGAAATTAGAAGACTCCAAGAACTCCCGTGGCATCTCTGAGTCATTGGTGGAATCACTCACCAACAATATGTTGTGGCTCCAACAGCATGGAATTGGTCATGTAAGTGTTTGCACTTGTATTTTATTCTGAACCTTATAAAATTGCTCTGATTTTTCCTTTGAATTCGCAGGTTGCCGATTCCATTGTGAATTCCGTGGAATTGGATGGTGCAGTGGCTAAGCTGTTGGTCGTTGTGCGCAATGATGGGCATGCGCAAGGCTATGCGGAGTGTGCGCAACAAGTTGCCCATGCCTTGGACACTCAGTGGGACTCTAGCCATGCCTCTACTCACGGGATTAATACTAGAGCTGTCTTCGAGAAGGCGCAACAGGGGTATAATCGCCTTGTAATTCCTGCTTTGGAGTTGGTGAGCGAGGCTCTTACCCATGATGACTTTGATGACCGCTTGAAGGATATTTTCCCGGTAGATGTTGAAGTCGCTGCTGAAGACAAAGACTAGTGTAGGATCCATAGTGTAATATCTATGTAGGATCATTGCTTGTCTCGCTCGTGTCGTGGTTATGTACATACTCTTTTTTTCTTTTATCTTTTAATGAAGTGTTTCTTTTCTGTTACAATATTTGCGTCGATTGAAACGACTTTGTGCAAGTATAGCAAATAAAACTGGTAATGAACTCGCGCCTAGATATCACTTTTTGTGCATGTTGCATAGGTAGTGAAGTATAGTTTACGAGTCATTGCGCACCAAGTTGCTTTTGCGTATACTCAAAGTGTTTCGGCGTATTTCTAACGAAACATTGAGATAAAAAGAAAAGAGAAGTAAGTCATATCTTTATTACATGATGGGCGCACAGGCCGCATTGCTAGATAGACAAAAGGCTATGTCCTTAGGAATTTACATGTAAAATCGCCTTAGTTACTGTGCATTCCATGTCCTGGGGATGCTTGTTCCGTCTAAACGCTTAAGGGTATATGCACCTTTTCCCAGGACTTCATGAATGACATAAGGACCTTCCCACCTAGGTGCCAGTTTTCCAGGATGTTCGACATTAGATGCCTCATTGTCGCGTAGAACAAAATCTCCGGGTAAGAAGGTGCATATGCGGACTCGGCGCGTTGTAGTATTTCTCTAGCTTGGACTTGTATTTTGCTTCATTGATGGCGGTGTTTTCACACCTTTCTTCTAGCAAGTCCAAATCTAGTCTGCGCTCATCCTCATTGTTTTGTTTTTGCGCAGCCAACATGCACGGTGATGGGAGGCCTACCTCTACAGGAATCATTGCATCCGTCCCATACACAAGGCTAAAAGGAGTTTCACCCGTGCTGGTTTTAGGCATGGTTCGATGAGCCCATAAGATGCTTGGCAACTCATCTACCCAACCTCAGCGCGCTGTTCCCAACCTTGCCATGATTCCTTCGACGATGCTTTTGTTGATCCTTTGCACTTGGCCATTTCCTTGTGGATGTGCGACCGAAGTGAAAACGTATTCAATGTGCATTTCTTGCATCCATTGCTGTAGTTCTTCGGCTGCGAAATTGGGGCCGTTATCGCTAACTATGCGTAGGGGTAACACAAAACAACATATGATATGCTCCCAAATGAAATTTTGCACTACAGTTATTGTGGTGGATGTGAGAGGTTTGGCCTCTACCCATTTGGAGAAATAATCGACTGCAACGATTATGAATTTCACCGCTCCTGGAGCGTCTGGAAATGGTCCTACCATATCGATTGCCCATTGCTAAAAGGGCCACGTTGTTGTTACCGGAATCAAGGGATTCTTGGGGCGCAGTGTCTTTGGAGCATGGCGCTGACTTGACACGCATTTTCGTAATGTCTCAACTGCATCAAGGTGCATGCCAGTCCAAAAATATCCCTGTTCATGATCTTTGCAACGACCATGCGCGGTCTAGCATGGACTCCGCATAACCCTTCGTGTATTTCACGGATCTAGTACTTGGCGTCTTGTGCGTCGACGCAGCAGAGGAGAGGTCCAAGGTATGACTTCCGGTATACGATACCATCCGCCATTTCATAGTTAAGCGCCTTGTTCTGGACCTTCCTAGCTTCCGCTTTGTTTTCAAGGAGGCTCCCATGTTGCAAGAACATGAGACATCCAGGATGGACTTCCCATTTCTATGATGTTCACCTGTCGCAAAGGAAGGGTTTTTTAGTACCTCAATGCGCACTTCGCGCGCAAGGTGCTTGAAGCTTGTAGCGACGAGCTTGCTGAGAGCATCCGCATGTTTGTTCTCGCTTCGGTTAATGTGGGTTATCTTGAAATGTTGGAATTTGGTTATTAAGGTTTGGGCTTGTTCTGGATAAAAGGCCATTACCTCGCCTTTTGCATCGTACAGGCCGTTGACCTATCCGGCGACTAGGAGTGAGTCGACATGGGCTTCCAAATTTTGCGCACCCATCTTGATTGCTAACCAAAGTCCTGCCAGGAATGCTTCGTACTCAGCTTCATTGTTTGTGCTTTTAAAATCCAATCTAATGGAATATGTGAACTCTTGGTCGTCGGGGCTTATGAGGCGAAGACCTGCCCCTCTGCCATCATCGTTGGATGCGCTATCGGTGTGAAGTATCCATGCATGGCTATCCGTAGCCGGTGTGGGATTCTGTACTTCTTCACACTCCTGCGCCTTATTTTGCAGGACTTCCGCGATAAAATTGGCCAACATCTGGCCTTTTATTTTCGGTCTTGGCTTATACACAACATTGTATCCGCCGAGCTTGATCGCCCATTTCGCTAGACGATGACAAAATTTGGCCTAGATGATAGTTCGAGAGAACTGTTATCTCGTGGCCTGAAAAGTATCGGCGCAACCGCCGGGATGCATGGACTAAAGCTAGAGCTAGCTTTTCCATCATTGGGTATCGGGTCTCTGGATCAGTGAGCGTTTTGCTGACGTAGTATATTGGAGTTTGAACTCCTGCGCGTTCTACAAGCAGAACTGCTCCTAGAGCGACATCTGATGCGGAAAGGTAGAGTAACAGTGGCTCCTTCTTTTGGGGCGCGGTGAGTGTTGGTAACTGAATCAAGCATTCCTTCATTTCGGTGAAGGCTTTTTTCGCGTCTGGAGTCCACTGAAACTTGTTCTTCTTCACACAATTTGGAAGAGTGCTTATGAATGGGAAGGATTTCATCGCGTGGTTGGCCAAGAACCTGTTCAGCGCAGCCCGCAGCCCTGCTAACTGTTGCATTTCTTTAATAGTTGAGGGTGATAGCATACGCTGAATCGCTTCCACTTTGTCCAGGTTGACTTTAAGCCATCCCGGAAATTTGCCTTCCTCCATTCCAAAAGAGCACTTACCGGGGTTCAGCTTCAAGTTTGCCTTGCGCAAAGAGGCAAACGTTCTTTAGATGTTGGTCTCCTAATCTGAGCTCATGATGACTAGGTCATCAATGTATACTTCCACGGTTTCACCAATGTCATCCCCAAAGACGTGGTCCATTAATCGTTGATAGGTGGCTCCCGTGTTGCGCAGTCCGAAAGGCATTTTTGTGTAGCAATAGTTGCCCTTGTCCATTTGGAAAGCGGTCTTGTCTTCGTCTTCTTGTTTCTTTTGGATCTGGTGGTAGCCCTTGTAGCAGTCAAGGAAACACTTCCACCTCAATGAAGCAAGCGAATCCACCTTTTTGTTGATTTCTTGCAAGGCGTAGCAGTCCTTGGGAAATGCCTTGTTGAGATCTTTGAAGTCGACACACATGCGCCAACTGCCGTTGGACTTTTGGACCATGACTGGGTTGGCTACCCATTTATGATAACGCACTTCTTGGATTATCCCTGCTTGGAGAAGCTCTGTGACTTGTTCGTTCAAAGCAAAGGTCTTTTTGGGTCCGAAGTTGCGCTTCTTTTGAACGATAGGCTGTACCGAAGGGAAGGTGTGAAGAGCATGCTCGGCTATTTCCCTCGGCACCCTTATCATGTCCGTCGGTGACCATGCAAAAATGTATGAGTTTCGGAAAAACAGCTGTTTCATCCGCGCCCTGACTGTGGGGTTCATGGCAGGTCCCAAGAGCACGGTTTGTTCCGGGTACTTGTTGTTAAGTACCCATTTCTCTGGCTCACCGTCAGGAGATGGCTTAGGTTGCTTTACTTGTGGCTCCTCGTCCACCGACATGATTTCCTTCCTTGAATACATGATAGCCACTCCGGTTTTCATCGGGAAGTAATCATGCTGAAGTCTCGATCGGCGCGTCGTCCTAATAATACGTCATGGCGGGGGGTTGCGGGCATGACCATGAAGTTGACTTGGACGGTGCGAGTGTGGCGCCCATCGGAGAGAGTAACTGGAAAAGATATTTGTCCCAAAGGAAAAACAGCCTCATTGCAGAAACCGGTGAGTGGGAAATCCACTGGTTCCAGGCGTGCTTTGCCATCCGGGTCAAGCTGTTGGAAGCACTGTTTGTATATAATGTCCATAGAGCTCCCATGGTCTATGAACATGTAGTCGGTCCGGTAGTGACTGAAGATACCAGTTATTACTACCGGTCGGTCTTCTTGAGGACCCATGGGAACGACGGGGAATATGACCTGCTGCTCACGCCAGTGAGACGTGCAGCACTTTTGATGGCTGCGCTTGCGCAAAGGACCACCTTGGATCATAAGAACAGCCTTCATTTTGTTGTTACTCAGGCCCTCGCCGCTGCTAGTAATTTGGCGCACCTCCCTGCGCATGTTTTCTAATAAGTGGGTAAGCTTCCCACTCTTGAGTGCCTTCTCAATCTCCATACGCAGGGAGATGCAATTGCTGGTTGTGTGCCCCGTGTCTTTATGATAATCACAGAAGTGGTTGGGGTCTTGACCCTTCTTGTTGCGAATCGGCGGTGGCTGCTTGAATTGATGGTCTTCTGTGCTGAGGACCTCCGCCGGTGTCTTCGTCAGTGGGGTCCACTGACAAGCACGATTATCTTGCTTTATTGCTCGCTGGGTGGCGAGCTTATTAACGGTCGCTCGAGCGTTGATCGATGTATGGGGAGGGTGTTGGTTGTTGTCCTTCCACCCTTTATTCTTTTTCCCAAAACTCCTGCTCAAGTCCTGGGGACGATGGTGAGGTAGAGGAGGCCTGCTATTGCTAAGGTTACGCTCTGTTTAGGCATAGACCTTTGTTGCCGCCATAAGTTTCTCCCAACTCTTGGGGAACCTGTAGTCCCTGACAAGACTTTGATCATCTCGTCATAGCGCACGGCGTATTTGAACTGTGCGCGAATCAGGTCTTCGTGCACATCTCCAATCTCCAGCACCTCCTTGTTGTATCGAGTGATGAAATCCTTGAGGCTTTCATCATCCTTGCGCCAGATATTCATCACGTCAGAGGAATCTCTAACATAACGCCTTTGTTGGCTGAAATACGCCATGAACTTGTCTAACAGATCGTTCCAGGACGCGAGTTTGCCTGTAGGCAAGTTGTCAAACCACAGGCGTGCCGCACCTGTGAGGGTTTGAACAAATAGGTGACACCACATCGGTAGTGTCCATCCTCCAATCAGCCCTGCGCCGGTGAAAAGACGCAGGTGGTCATCTAGGTCGGTCGACCCATTGTATTTGCCGACGTTGGAGGGCAGTTTTGCACGCTCCAAAGGTGCAAGAGCGATCTCCTTGATGAACTTGGAGTGTTTGGCTGCATCCGCCGGTCTGTAAATCAAGTTGTAATCATGCTTGGCCTCTGGGTTGTAACCGTCGCGTCGAGTGGATATGTATGCCGCATGTTATTTTGGTATTCGGTGAAAGACGCTGGAGCTGTCACCTTCACCGTAAGTTTTCTCTCCCTCACGCTAGGTGTACCGCTCCCCTTGAGGTTGCGGGCCCAGTCGGGAGTGAATAGATGCTCATCTGAGAGAGCGAGACTCCGACTTAAGCGGCGGCTGGGTGTATTTCGTCTCCTATGGGTGGAGACTATATGGTGCACTTGCCCTAGCTGGTGAGTCGTAACTCAAAATCCCAGGCTAAGTATGTATTTGAACAGCGGGTTGCACTAGGTCAGCAGGGGTATTCGTTTGCGCACAGAGTTGCGCATAGATGGCAATTAGCGAAGTCTGAGACTTTATGAACCATGACATCGGTTTCTCACCCGGGGGTAAGACCGACGTGATTGGAACAAAGGGAGTCTCTAAATGGGCTTCGGGGGTGACCGGGATGTTTATTCGGCCAGAGCTGTGTTGGTCACCGATATCCTCGGAATAATCTTCCCTCACTTGCCCGTCGACACGAGAGGTTTGAACCGGGTTCTTGCCTTCGCGTCGAGAGCCTCGTGGGGTTGGGAAATCGTCCATCAGGAAATGAGGCTTAGAAAAGATGAATAAATGGGAGGTTGGAAATTGGAAATAGTGAGAAAATAGCGGATGGCACCAATGAAGAAGCACTGGTTGAACCTAGGGAGATCCTGGGATATATTGGTCACAAGCAGGGTGTTTCTGCATAAAAGGATAACCTCTCACTTCGCCTTTGGGTTTACAAGTTCACTCTAGATGGTCTGCAAAACTAGCAACGTCGTTAGACTCGTCACGGGGAAAAGGGTGGTTTTCTCCGTGACCACACTCCGGCGTGAGAATAAGTATTTTGAGTAAGGTGTACTAAGTGGTGTAGCAAGTGTATGTCTTGATAAGCCTCTGGTTACCTGGAGATCCGATACTTATTTATAGCTAGGAGAAGGTATGTTTGGGAGAAATGCTGGTGGGCCTTGGGCCCGGCCCATACAGCCAGAATCATCCCTTTTGTCCCTCGGCGGCAGACATTAAATGCTCCCTGCAGGAGAATGAATGCTCTCTGTCGGGAGGTACGCTCTTTCGGGTGTTGAGTGGTGCCACATGTAAAGTAGTCGTTTCTAGTGTCAGGCCTGCTGCCAGCCGAAATGGAGAAAGTGGAATAGTCACTGGCAGGACAGTGGTTGGTGTATGGTCTGACACTTGCCCTATTGTCATGAGTTCTGTCACTTCTGCCATTCCGTACCCTAAGGTATGGTCAACATTTCTTAGTGCTTACCCCCTTTTGTGAGGCTGTCAAGGTTTTTCCCGCAAGCGCATGGTGTAAGGGGTGTATCCTTTTGTCCTGAAACTATGAGGCTCTTCTCACGTGTGTCTTGTTCTGGCAAGGTTTTAGGATTAATGTTTTAAGAGGGTTGTTGACCCGCGCAGGGTCTAGTAGTTTGCGCGCATGAGTCTAACTTGCCGTTATGCCAAGTACACAAGGTTCGTTATGTGACTAGAAGCTATCGGTCTAATTTACCGTTGCGCTGAGTGCACAAGGCACATTGTATGACCTAATGTTGTTGCTCTGATTCACCGTTGCTCTGAGTGCGCAAGGCTCATGTATGACCTGATGTTGTTGGTCTAATTCACCGTTGCTCTGAGTGCACAAGGCTCATTGTATGACCTGAGGTTGTTGGTCTAATTCACCGTTGCTCTGAGTGCGCAAGGCTCGTTGTATGACCTGATGTTTGTAAGGAAGGCACACCTTTACATGTTGAATGCCAGGTTATCCTTGTAAATGTAGTCAAGGGTATGGTTCTTTTTGGGACCATACCTCCTCAAATAGTCCTCAAAAGGGTGTGATTTGAAAAATGCTTTTGTTAAGCTGTCCAGCAGTGGCAAATATGAAAAATATGCATTTGACCGTGCTAAAAAAGCTTTTAACAAGAAGGCCCTTGCAAACGACAAGTATAACCATCCGAATTCATTCTCGTTTGCAAGGAAAACAAGCACAAAAAGGATCAGTTCATCCTTCAGCGCTTGCAAGAGCAAATTTAGCTGATCAGAATGTTTTATACGTGAAGGGAGAAACATGCTTAAATTGCAGCATTCCTGGTCACATTGCTCAGAACTGCACACATCGTCCCTACATACCTATTACGCTCAAAATCAGAAGGTTATACCAAAGGATAATTATCATTCCAAGCCGATGAAGGTATCTTCACCTAAGGCAATGAAAAATGTGAATCCCAAGGTTAAACCATCTGATGGGGATTAGAATGCTTCTAAAAACAAACGCAAGGCTGTTCAGGAACAAAAATTTGCTTCTAAAACTAACAAACCTGAAACAACTAAAGTTGCTCAACCAAGGGCAACAAACGCGTTTGTTAAGCCGAAACAAATTTGGAAACCCAAATGCAAAGCAGCAACATCTCCAATCCTTTAAACGAAAGGGGACTTGTGTTTAAAGTAAGTTTCTTATTTTGATGCTTCAGGCAATCCCAGGACCACAATGGCCTGGCTACCATTGTCTTACTGAAGGAGGAGCTGTTCACAATCTCTGGAATGTTGATAGTAGTTGTTCAAGAGATAAAAAGGGTAACGTCTCACTATCGCAAAAAAGTTCAAATTTTTTTTTACAAATGATATGTTTCCTTTGGAGAAGATAAGGGAGGTAAACTAAGATCAGAGAAAAGGTACAAATTTAAATTTCGTGCTTTAATTTTGATGTTGATTAGTCTTTCATCTGATGACAGAATGGTTAAGCAAAAACAACAAAAATATTTGTATTTACTATTGTTTATAACTTTGTACATACGTATTCATTATTAGGTAAATTTGTGCATAAGGAGTGATGCACAAATTTAGGGGGGAAGAGGAGATATATGTATATATGCATAGTTTTAGGGGGAGAACATGAGAAAAATACAAAAACATTTGAAAAACAGAAAAAGACAAAAACATTTGAAAAACAAAAAAATCCAAAAAGATTTTATTGCATCACTAGGAAATGAAATGAGATGTTCGTGATAAAGGCTTTGACCAACACATGTAAGGTGTTATAGCTGAAAATACTGGGATCTAATGTGATATGTTGATAGGTTTGACGCTCAAAAAGATAAAAAGATACTAAGTGATATAAATATAACGAACTGTGTATCTTGTGGGTAACATACCATTGGCGTATAATTTTATGGTCTTAAATCTTGCGTTGATAGATAGCCAACGTCTAAGGTTTTGGGTTTTTATACTGGTGAGTCATCCGGGATATCAGGGTTGTCCTTCTGTTAAATAAGATTATATGCAGACCTAGGCATAGTCAGGATATCTTCATAGAGCCAAAATTGAAGGGCAAAACCTTAAAAGAAAGGAAATCTTATCATGCGAAAATTCCATGTGCTTGAAAAGTCAAATATACCATATAAGGTATTTTCCTGACCCTCGTCATATTTTGTTTGGTCACTTTGTTGTACGATGTACTGACCTGTACACCAGCAAGTCTGACGTTGTAATAACCAAAGTATGAACTAAGTATACTCACCAGTAAGTCGCGGGGGTATGTCATTTAATGGGACACACGGGTATTATAGTATAATATTACTATAAGCATATCACAAAGTTAAAAAATGAAAGTTGAGTGTTAAAGTTTAAGTGGACAAACATATTGGCAATCACTTAGACCTGTCTGAATAAGCTCACACTAAAAAGTGTTCCTTGGACCGTTTGAAAACGATTTTGATCCCGTTGCAAATTATAACTGTTAATTTGTTTCTTTGTTTATTTTTGTTTCTGTTCATATTCTTATATTAAAAAAATTAAAGAAAATAGAAAACTCAAAAAAACCAAAATATTGTCTTGTTTTTACAAAATCAAAAAATCCAAAAAATAGGGTGTTTTATTTGTTTTATTAAAAATTAAATTAAAATTAACCGTTCTTGAAGATTTGACTGCTCATCAAAAGATGGAAGAAATTTGAATTTTGATCCGAGTACAAGTACTTGGATGTACCAAGTGTTCATATGGTACTCTCCCTATTGCTTAGAAATGTTTGCTTATAAATTTCAAAAAATTTTGCAGAACTTGATTTAGATTAAAAAACAGGGGTTGCTGAAAACTGAGATGTTTGTGGGAGGGGATCGGCTCTCCTACGTGAGCACCAGACCGACTTGACTCAACTAAGCGGAATTCATTGCTAGAGATTTGACAAACGAACAATCGAGTATGCTGCTTAAATGTCGTTACTTTTTATATTAATAAACGTGGAAAGTTACAGACGAGTAAACAAACAGACAGGGCTTCGCCTCAGGCAAACATCAACAGCTATCGACACAACATCAAAGCTCCACTATATATAGGCCAACATGGCTCGCACAAGGAGTGAGGTTATTGGCTCGTGCAAGTGGTGCCTCGTACGAGTGACAAGGTGTCACTCGTACGAGCCATATAAGATACATAAAATCTGATAAATAAAAGCCCTATATACATGACTGACATATCCTAGACGTAGGCAATTGACATTGTGCACCAACAAACTACCCCTTGGATGTTGTCGCAGTCTTGGATAGTCTTCAAAAATTTCTTCAAAATTCTTCAAAAACGTTTGACATTTAGCATCCAAAGAAAAGTTTTCTTGGCCTACGACGCTCCTCGGATGATATCGGCATTTGATCTATAGGGGGAGGTCATATGTAAGTGTTGCCAAAATGAAAACTTTGTAGCGATGCAATCCTTGATCTCTCGGCAATCCTTGCTACGTTCTTTTCCTTTTTCCGCTTCTCCTTTTCTTCAAGCTTTCTCCAAGAAGTGTTCCATGTTTTTCCGGAATGTCTATCATTAGCAAAACAAACATTAACAATCTTCTAGAATTGTAGTGCCTCCTCTTTATCTCTTTCTTCATAACTGATCTTACTATAGAATAGACATTCAATATCCTTCTGAGAGCAGTTTACTAGCCACATTGGGTCTAGTACCCGAATACAACGCCATAAACCATAGATTCGCTTATGTGTAATGACGGATTCAATTAATTCTTCTGTGATTTTCCAAGAGTCTTCATCTGGTTGGACACAAATTACTGCTTCGCCTATGCTTGAATTGTAGTGCCACTATTTGAATATCTTGTGAAAATCTTCTTCCATTTTGATCAAAGGCATATTCTTAATCACCCGTCACCTTTTTACAATCAACGTAACATCCTTCTCCTGTGTTACTAGATCAATCTTGGTAATTCTTTTAGGGATATGCCGCTTCCAGCGATTAAAACCATGTGTAACTTCAAGCTTTATCAATTTCCACAGCCGCTGGTCATGAAATTTCATCTTCAGATTAATCATCTTTGTCAGCATAAGCTCTTTGATATCCCAGAATGGCATGGTCTTTAAGTCGCTTAAGTATCTAAAGTATTGGAGCACATATTCCCGTTTTATAGGATATACGTCCAATTTTTCGATCCAACCCCAACTAATAATGTCCCCTAGTGAAACATCAGCATCACAAGTGAAGAATGCTAGGGGACGTTTGGATTTACGCTCTTCAGGTAACTCTTTAAACCACAGTTTTCGCATCTCAGCAATCTCCTCTTTTGATAAACGTTTAGGAACACTTCCTTGCTTCACAGTCTCTTCCACCTTTTGTTTCAACAAATCATCGTTTGGGGTGAAAACATTTCATTGAAGGTTCAGAAGTCATCCGTACCCTCACCGGCATAATTAGCAGTATCATCGTCATCGGAATCATCCTCCACAACAACCTTATCATAGTCATTGGCTTCAGAAATATATTTGATGTGATAATCTTCAGGCTAGAAAGCGCTGATGTCTTTGAGCTCATCTTTGAAGTCAAAGTCAAACGATTCTTCATCCACTTCTAACATCTTAGCAATTTCTCCCTTGTATAACTGTGGACGTATTCTCCTTCTTCCACATCATGTTCCAAGTAAAAATTCCTTGGTTTAGGCACAATAGGAACAGTCGACATAGTAGTCACTGTGAGAATTCCTTCCTGCTGAGTATCCTTCGAAGCATCATACGACTCCCCCTGAACTTGGTCAGAACCAAGTTGGTTTGCCGAATCATCCAAGTACATAGAATAATCGATATGTTCATTAACTCCAGAATTTGTTACAAGAATACCCGAACCACCCTGATCACTATCATCATTCTTCCTATCACTATCAGGTTTCTTCTTAGATGCATCACCTGCTTCGTCTAAATCCTCATCATCTTCCTCAAGATCTTCATCAAAAGAATCAATCTCTTCATCAATTTCCTTTAACATCTTCTTTTTCTTTAAGAACTCCTGATGCTTCTCAGAAAGATTTGACATATCAATTTCCACATCTTTCGGTTGCCCTATCAACATGAAGTTCATCGTTGGTGCATACACAACCAAATCAGAGAGACTGGCGCATATTCAACTTTTGGCGTAACTTTTTCTTTCAAAGGATCCTCTCCAACCTTTTCCTTTCCTTTGCCTTGAGCATCATATAACTCTTTGGCTATTCGTTCACGTTCAGCCACTCTTTCTCTCGCTTCTTCCTTCTCAATCTCATCTATCTCTGATGCAAGATTAATGCCAAGCTTTTTTATAAGAATCTTCTAAAATAAGCTCATATATCTCTGATTTCTGAGGCGTTCTTCATCATATTCCAACATACGCTTTCGGAGCCTTTCGTTTTCTGACACAAAACTCGCTAATACAGCCTCAAGACTCTTTCGATCTTCTTCCAGATTCTTTATACGCTCTTGCAGCTTGACAATCTTTACATTGTTCAACATGACTTGATTTTCTAACTCTGTCAGCCTTGAGTCGTTGAACATATCTGCTGTAAACTCGTACCCCCTGGAATATCTCTGAAGTCAAAATCAAATTAATCTTTAACCTTGAGCCCTTTGAAAATTGGGGAGGAGATTGAGTCGTATTAGGTTGAGGAGTTGGTTGTGGTGAAGGTTGTGGAGGTGGTTGTGGTGATGGTTGTGGAGGTGGTTATGGAGGTGATTGTGGTGATGGTTGTGGAGGTGGTTGTGGTGATGATTGTGGAGGTGGTGATGGAGGTGTTTGTGGAGTTGGCTCAAAAGTAGATGCTTCAACAGCTTTCTTCTTTAGTTTACGCTTTGAACGAGCTATTGGAGAGTCTGTTTTTCTGGATGCTGGTCTTTTTAAGCGCTTTGTTGTCGGCCTCTTAGCTGGTTTGACAACATGAGTATCACTGTCAGAATCTAATGGTACATAAGTTATAACAACCTCTCCTGTCTCTTTTCTTTTTCTCTCTTCAGCCTTTCAACATTCCTCTGTCAATCGTTCCAGTTCTTTCTTTTTTTCTCTTTCTCTTTCCCAGCAATCCTATCCTTAGAATCAGTACTCAAGGAGCATGCCTCTTCATCTCTACCAACTTCTCCAGCAAATGCTTGCTGCTCTATGTCTGCCGCAACTGTTTCAATGTTCTCTTCAGCCTGAATAGGTTCTTCGACCTGTATATCTTCAGTTTCTTGCTCATCAATCAAACGTGTACCAACAGATGCACGCTTCTTTTGTTGAGGAGCAGAGGATGAGGTTGTGGCAGCTCGTTTTCGCTTTGTACCCTTGCTCCCCTTTTTGTCTTCTTTCGTAAACCAAGCACTTCTCTTTGACACGAAACCTTCTAACGCTTCAAGTTCTTCATTCTCATCTCCACTATCATCTTTTCTCCATTTCCCCTTTAGCAGCGCCACATAATCTTTGTCAATGATTGCCGTAAAAACCGGCTTAGCGTTCAGGAAGGCTTTCAAATGTAGATTCATATTTTTCAATGTAGAAATATCCATATGCTCGAGTTTTAGAATATCTTCTTTCTTTTTCTTCAAGTTTTTGTAGAGATGATCCAGCAACAACTGTACGAACCTCGGAACTGAAGAAAGTTTTCTCTTTGTATATTTTGTACCAGCTGCATAAAGATAAGCTTGGAGAAGTTGTATGGCAGATTGAGGATCAGTGCAGTAATCATGCACATTTAGTAATCAACCAAGTCATCAAAACCTCCCTTTCAGTGACTGAGAGCGGGTGTGACACTGTGTGCAATATATCGGAAAGGTGCGCTCAGATTTCCCTTTTTGAACGACGCAACGTTAACATGACCAACATAACCCATTCGGTAAAAGCAACCCTTCACCATATATTCTGAGTATCCAGTTGGGTCTTCCGCTCGGTCTTTGAACTCTAGCACTTTCCAAATCAAATCTTCAGTGATTTTAACTTGAACATCTTTGTTGTTAATCCTCATTGCAGAAACTATAGCATTTTCTTCTAAATCATATTCTGTGGCATCCCAAAAAAATTCAACGTGCGATCTATAGGCCGTTTGTTTGTCGGTTAAGGCCTTCGTAATTGGCAGACGACTAAAAAAATCAAGCACTTCTCTGTAAGCAGTGATCTTCGGAATATTCTCGTCTAATAAGCAGCATATATTGTGGAACGGAGAAAACGAAGACTTCTTGACCTGCGCACACAAACATTTCCAACACTTAGAAAAAAATTTCGAAGGTTTTCAAATCTTTGACACTCGTACGAGTCACCATTCGTACGAGTCATATTGACATTAAGGCAATGATTCCAGTTTGAACACACCCACTCGTATGAGTCAAATTGATACTTAACAGTTTAGGATTGAACATATTCGCTCGTATGAGTGATTCCTCATACGGGTCAATGAATTGATTCACATAAAGCTCTTACTCGTACGAACAACCACTCGTACGAGTGATGAAAATATTTGACTTTAAAAACTTACTCATACAAGCGACTATTCGTACGAGTCATGAGTCGCACATAATAACACCTTTTCAATCTGAACTTAAAACATGTAAATTTTAACAATTTGAATGAAAATTTAGAAGCTAAAAGGGCCGATTTGTACGATTTTGTGTTCAATTTTACATTTTACCAGTTCAATTAGCCTAAATCTACGTTTTATGTCCTTATGGTCTGATTTTGGCATTATAATGGCTCAAATCTTAAATTAGTGCCTTTCCCATCGAAAGAGGTGTGCAAATCAACCTCCCCGAAGATTCAAAGATACGAATTGGTCTAGAAGTGTGAAGAAAGAACTAGATCGCACAGAGAGTTTCTTCAGTCGTACAGAGTCACATATGTTACTCGTGTGAGTGAATGTCCCTTTTATATGCACCGAGTCATTCGTGTGAGTCATCATTCGTACGAATGAGGCTGTTATCACTCGTACGAGTCAGATAGTCACTCGTACGAGCAAGCTCTTTTCACTTTGTTTCTTTATTATCTTTTGTGAATTTAACTATTTTTACGACCCACTCAGTTGACCGAGTCCAAGTTAATGACCCCGGTTAACCGATTTTTCTACCAAGCCCAAGTTAATGAACTTGGTTGACCGCTGTTTGACCAAAACAAATATTTTTTTAAAAATTTAAAGTTTCCAGTTAATGAACTTTGTAGTGTTTCAGAATTCTCTTTCTTTTCAGATTGGCTCCCAGCCGTAATCTTCCAGCTATCCTTCAGCAACTGTCGCTATGACTTGGACAAACGGTATTTCCATCATCGGTAGACGAAAAAACTAAGATAGAAATCAAATCTTTTTGTGTTTTTCAAAGTTTTGCTAAAAATAAACTGAAAATCTTTTTGGGTTTTTCTGAAAAGAGTAATAAAGTAAGTAAAGACGTATTTACAGACATATTTTTATGATTTTGTGTTAGAGGATCACATCAGATATTTAGACAAATCACCTCTACACATTTACTTAGATTTACTTAGATTGCCAATATATTTTTCCACTTAAACCTCTACACATTTCTCAATTTTTTCAAGATATGTTAGGTAATTTTAAGGAACATGAAATAATTGTGTTTCCCATCTTAGAATATACTCCCGCATCAAGAATCCCAAAATTTCATCTCACAGGTGAATATATCTAACTGATATCTGTAAATCGGGAGAATTGCGAGGCCTTGAGAGCTCAGGTTAGCACTTCCGTACAAAGAAAGAGATGAAGGCTCGACTTTAGGTGGTGTTCCGTTTAGGAATCTTTTTGTACTACTTATGTCGTATTTTTTATGACATATACTCATTTTTTATGCAGCTTTGGGGGAGAATAATGCGCAAAGTATTATACAAGTTCTAGGTCGTTGCCGACGCAAAATCAGAAGAGCTCGGATAATACCCCAGATATTGACTAAATATAAAGACCTAGTATCACAGAATCTGGCATTCTCTCAAACGAAATTTCGGAGTACTAAGTTCATATATCCAAGAGATGTCGACCCACAAAATACTCAGTTTTTCTTTTAAGTATATATCCTGAAAAGCAATTTATTTAACTTGTGGAGCCTATTGGCACATCATTAGTAAGAACTGTTTAATTACATGTTTAGAACATTCCATTTCTTTAGCATATTGTGATAGTTCACTGATGTAATATGATTACCTCTTTTCACAAAACTCTTATTGTCCTTTTTTAAATGTTTTTCTATTTTTCACAACTTTTCTCCCCATAAAATCAAAAACATATTTTTGGATTTTTTTTTTGTTTTTAAGAAAGCAAGAAAAGTATTTACATAAAAACATGTGTCATACCGATGAGAATCACATTAAGTCCCCGTCATCCTCTAATTCAATCTCATTTTCATCCCCTGATGTCAGATTTCTTAAACCAGTTAATTTCAAAAGATTTTTAATCTTGATCTATCAAAAGCTTTGGTGTAAAATCTGCTTTTTGGTCATCAGTGTGGATTTTCTCAATTCGAACCAACTTTTTCTCGTAACAATCACGGATAAAGTGGTATCGAGTTTCATTGTGTTTAGTGCGTGAGTGTTGAACCAGGTTTTTAGTGATATCGATGGCTGCCTTATTATCTACAAATATGGACGTATCAAGAAACTGCAATTCAAAGTCTTTATGTTATATCCATAGAATTTGGGAACAATAGTTGGAAGCTGAAACGTATTCAGCCTAACAAGTAGAGAGAGCGACTGTGGTTTGCTTCTTGCATTGCCACATTACGAAGCGTGTTCTGAAGAACTGACAACTAGCCGTTGTATATTTGGCATTAAGTTTGCAGCAACCGAATCAGAATATCCAATAAGATCGAAGTTTTCATTTCGCGGATACCACAAGCTTTCCTTCTCCAACAATTTTCCCACCTTGATTTACAGCAAACCCCTCATAGCCTCCACGAATAGATTTTACATCATAGAGTAAGGCTAGCATTCTTGTCATGTGACGAGAACCTCCACTGTCCATAATCCACTTTGATATAATTGACCTTGTGAGCCCCTACACATGCAAATAAGTAGTTACTTAAAGAGTGAAACCCAAGCCTGCTTGGTCTTGGGTGGGTTTGGAATATCAAACTTTGGATCTTTGATCTTGATATCATGTTTAGCTGGAATAGGTGTTTTCATTTCTATTGAAGATGGTTTGATTTTTGCTACCCAAGTTTGTGTTTGTAATAGAAGTTTGAATCCTTTTGACTATTCTTTGTAGAAGTTTCACCAAACTCAAATTTTGAATTATGTTGAATTGTTGATGTCATATTTTTGTTGGATTCGTTATTTCTCTTTAGAATTTGTTTTGGTACAAACTTGGGTGCTTTTTGCTTCACATCTTCTGTAGATCTGCTCGAGTTGTAAACAGGTTTTGGATTTCTTTGAGAACAAGGTCGTGCTGATTTTGTTACATTTGTAACACGTCCTGCTGTCATTTCTAACAGAGGAATCCAAATCCTGTTTTCTACTCTCCTTTTCCTTTTTAAATTCATCATTGGATTGTTTACCAATGCTCTCTTTTTCTTTTTCAGTGTTTGTTCCATAGACAAAATCAATTTTCTTTGTAAAGTTCAATTTTTGAAACTTGTTGTTCTTCCTTTGCTTTTGATAACCCAAACCTGCTCTCCTGTTTTCAGGATAGTCCATGTCCTTCTGATGGTGATTTTTGTAAACACATTTTGATTTAGAATAAAATGACGCATCTCGTTTTTCTATATCAGAATGACTGACTTCAACTAGCTTAAATAACTTATCAACTCGATCAAGATTTACATTCTGAATTCGGAAATCCTCATCGGTATATAGTTTACCAGATCCGTTCATTTTGTACACAACTACATTTGGATCATTTTTTAAACTATTTTCTGATGATACAACATCCAGTTTAGATTTGTCTGACTCAGATTCCAAAACATTTTCGACCACAGTTTTTACCACTTCAGATTCACACTCATTTTCTGTTTTGGTGTATGTTACGTCAATGTTCACAGGTAGCTCCTTTTTCTTCTCTGTTTTCAATTTTAAATTGAGTGTCTTTTCCACCCCAGATGGTTTCTTTCTTGCATAGCTATTCCACAAGGGCGGTGGAACACGATCATAACTTACACCTTTGCGTTCATCAATTTTATTGTCTTCATTGCTTTCAATTTTGGGAAGAATGTGATCAATGACGTATGAACTGGTAGAATAACTAATTAAGAACTTGTTAACCCGTTCAGTTTCGATTTTCATTTTCTCTAGTTCACTTTTTAGCTCGGAAATTGTATTTAAATGAATATTGATGGCCATGACTCAGTGCATCAGCCTTAGACAAAGCAAAAAGTTGCTTACTGAAAAGGTTGAAGCACAAAAGAAGGATATCGCTCAGCTCCGCTTGGACGTAAATCAACAGCAGTGTTGTGTCCAAGTTTATAAGAACAAACTCAATGTGAAAAATATGGAACTTGAGTCTGTTAGAGTTGAGCTAGAGCTTCTAACTAGCAAGTATCAATAAAACAAAGTAAATATAAAAAAGTTTGATACATCCAGCAACGTCGTTCAAGATGTGTGCAATGTGCAACTAGCATAGAGCAAACAAGGTGAAGGGTTTGGGATACAATAAGGTTGCCCCAATATATAATCATAATTACACGCTAATGCCTGAAACTAAGGAAGAACTTGAAACGTACAACATATGGTGTATGGCAAACCCAGTGATTATATATTATACACACGGGGATCTATTAAATCTGTCAATGTTAAAAGGAAGCAAAAATGTGTGAATAATACTAATGCTTCTACTTCATGTGTAGAAAAGATGTCATGTGCAGAACCGTCTTGTGCTAATGACTTTCAGCTAAAGTGTCTGGTCTTTCATCCGATAAATCAGGACTCTCTGATTCTATCAAAGCTGATGAAGTGAAGACTGGCGTGAACAAGGCTCCTAGTATGCAAACTGAACAATCTGAACCTTCTTTTATAGCTGTAAAGGTTCAGAGCAAACAAAAAAAGCCGAAACGAGCAGGTCAACGACGAGGAAAGAAGAAGTCTAAACATCAAAGAAAATCACACTCTCCAACTCAACGGGCAGTAATAGTTTTCAAAAGGCTCGTGGTTCACAAACAGTTTTTGTTAAGTCCTACTGTAAAGGCAAAAGTGAAGAATATGTTTTAACTGTTCTAACAAGAAGTTTTGCAAGGTGAATGACAAATCTAAACAGGAAAGAAAGATGAAGAATGTGCTCAGAGCAACAAGACTTCTGCAAGCGGCAAATACAAGCACCCAAACTCATCTTCGTCCGCAAAAGAAGTGCATAAGAATAAAGCACAGAAAGGACCGGTTTGTCCTTTTGGACCTGCAAGAGCAAATCAAGCTGCTCAGAATGTCTTTCCTATGAAAAGACAAACTTGTTACAACCGTGGCATTGCGGGTCACATTGCTAGAAACTGCAGACATCGTCCCATGTTCCGTATTATACTCAAAATCAGAAGATTACACCAAAGGATAACTATTATTCCAAGCCGATGAAGGTATCGTCACCTAAGACAATGAAGGATATGAATCCTAAGGTTAAACCATCTGTTGGGAATTGGAATGTTGCTAAAAACAAATGCAAGGCTGTTAAGGAACAAAAATCTGTTTCTAAAACTAATAAACCTGAAACATCTAAAGTTGCTCAACTGAAGGCAACAAACACGTTTGTTTAACCGAAACAGATTTGGAAACCCAAAAGTTGCTCAATTGAAGGCAACAAACACGTTTGACATTGATTAGTCTTCAATCTGATGATGGAATGGTTCAACAAAAACAACAAAAGTATTTTCTTTTATAACTTTGTACATACACTTTCTTTATTAGGTAAATTTACGCACAAGGTGTGATGCATAAATTTAGAGGGGAAGAGGGAGATACCTGTACATATGAATTGTTTTATGGGGAGAAAATGAGAAAAAAAATCCAAAAACATTTGAAAAAAAAATCCAAAAAGATTTATTGCACAATTGGGAAATGAAATGAATGTTCGTGATAAAGGGTTTGACCAACACATATAAGGTGTTATAGCTGAAAATACTAGGATTAATGTGATATGTTGATAGGTTTGATGCTCAAAAAGATAAAAAGATACTAAGTGATATAATATAATGAGCTGTGTATCTTGTGGGTAACATACCATCGGCGTATGATTTTATGGTCTTAAATCTTACGTTGATAGATAATCAACATCTAAGGTTTTGGGTTTTTATGCTGGTGAGTCATCCGCGATATCAGGGTTGTCCTTCTGTTGTATCAAGATTATATGGAGACCTAGGCACAGTCAGGATATTCTAAAAGAGTTAAACATGGGCCAAAACCTTAAAAGGAAGAAAATCTCATAACAAGAGAATTCCGTATGCTTTAAAGCTAAATTCATACACAAAAAGGTATATGCCTAACCCTCGTCGGACATTTTATTGGTCACTTTGTTGTACGAAATATTGACATGTTCACCAACAATTCTGACGTTGTAATAACCAAAGGATGATCTCGATATACTCACTTGTTACGATGAATTGTTGTGCTTACCTTGATCGTGAGGGTATGTCATGGTATGAGACACACGAGTATTATAGTATAATATTACCTTAATCATATCACGAAGTTGAAAATTGAAAGTTGAGTGTTAGGTTTAGTGGACAAACATATTGGCAATCGCATAGACCAGTCTGAATAAGTTCGCACTGAAAAGTGTTCCTTGGTCTGTCTGAGAACGATTTTGATCCCATTGCGATTGTAATTGTATAATATAACTGTTGAGTTAGTTCTTTGTTTATTTGTGTTTCTATTTATGTTCTCATATATAAAAATTAAAAAATATAAAATTCAAAAACCGAAAAACCCAAAAATACTGTTTTATTTGTTTTATTAACAAAAGAGAATCTTTAACCGTTCTTGAAGATTTGACTAATCATCAAAAGATGAAGGAATTTGAATTGTGAAGTCCGAGTACAAGTACTTGGATGTACCAAGTGTTCATGTGGTACTTTCCTCTGCTGCAAATAAATGTTTGCTTATAAATTGCTGAGAATTTTGCAGAACTTGATTTCAATCAAGAAACAGAGGTTCATGAAGCTTGAGATGCTGTTAGTTGCTGATAATGCATGAGGCATCATAACAAGAAGATGTACAAGAGTCAGGAGAACCAGATATGAGTCATCATCTGACAATGATAGTACATTTAAAGAAGTACATGTGAACCTACTTGAAAGAGAAAGATTGAAGAAGAAAAGAGCTGATGAGAATCCTCCTCTCGCATTCTTTTTAACAAAGATGTTTCAAGCAAAGCTGATTGTGATCTTTGTACGAAGCTAACTGCAAGAGAAGAAGAAAGAGACCTAGTGCTGAGAGTTCAGAAGTCAACAACTTCCACAACTTTCTGCTGCATAGCGACAACCATAGACTCCGTTGAAGACGTTGCTGAATTCATGCTATGAAGACAATTTGATGCATCAGCCTTGGGAGATTGTTAGGTTCTAGAAGTGTGAGACTGACGCATCAAATATACGCAATGGACTGTGGTGGTAAACTTGGATTTATTTGGGTTAGTTTGTATTAGGTTTGGGCCTTATTAGGTTATTTGGGACATGCCTAAGCCCATGTGGGCCAGGCAAGCCAAGGGAAGCCCATGTGAGGAGTGGGCTTACCTTAGGTATATAAGCTAATGTGATTGTTTGATATCATTGTTAGATCCAGTTTTTCAGGACTTACAATTTATACACAACCAACACATATCTACGTTTATTCGAGATTGGAATTCAATCAATCATACACAATATACATAATATGCTTAAACACTACCCTTTTTACCCTAAATTATGCTTAACACATAACTTTATTGCATAATATAACTTAACTAACAACAAGGAGGGGCTAAAATGTAAATTTTGGAAACTAAAGGTGGTTATGGACCGTAACCATATCCTCATGGTCTGTAAGGGTGTCTGACAACAGAATCTTGTTTTAGTATTAATTGCACTTTTCAACCAACTAACCTCCACCTAACATCATTAAACGACAACCCTAATATCCCGCTTATTAATAAGCCTCCTCCACACTCTCTTAACCCTTTACACTCTCTCAAATAACTCCCAAGATCCACAAATCATCCAAACTTCCAAGTGTTGGCAGATTGTTCTCTAGTACAAAACAATGAGTTTTGGACCTTGTTCTTCTTGTTTTCTTGCATCAATCTACTTGGATGACCTTCAAGGATTTTACCCAAGGTTCACAAAAGTGTAACAATATGGTTTATCACTTGTGTAAGGCTCCAAAGTTAGATTTGAATTATGATTTATAAAAACTTTTACAAACATGTCTCATTTCATTGTTCATCCAATGGAATCTTGTACCAACCTTGTTCCTTATTAAACTTGTGGTTGTGGGCTTGTGTATGGTTAATATCCATAGGATTAGAGGCTCAAAAACCACAAGAACCTGCTGCCCTAAAAGTTCCCAAACAACCTACAAAGTAATGGAACCATCCAAGCTTTTAACCTTCAATGTTGAAAGACTTGTGTTTTGGTTAGGTGTGAACAATGGAGGCTTTGGCTTTCCATCTTTGATTCCACCACCTCACTTTTTTAGTTAATCCATTTCTATTTAACCTAAGTCATCAAGTAAACTTTTCTAGCAACAAAGTGTTCAAAATACAGTAAGTCTCCAAACGTTTGCCATGATTGGAATGCACTAGTCTAGTTTGAGTTTCACTTGGTTATTTGATGATTAATTACTTGTACATTTTTATTTTTATGCATTACCAACCGAAATCATCAACTAAGTTGATGATTTTGTGCTTTGGTGAATCCATACAATGATGTTAAATGGATGGAATTCATCCTACCTCCATGCATGCCAATACATGTGTTGGTGCAGGTTCCGTGTGTCTGCCACTGTACGAATAGGCTAGATAGACGTGTGTTGTATATTATGTATATGAGATACGAACACATGACTTAAGTGCGAAGATGAGAGGTGTTTAGAGGTCACTTCGTATGAAGGTAGATGAGTCACTTCATATGAAGGTGATTCACTTCATACGAAGTTAAATATGCTCACTTCGCATGAGGGTAAAAGTCTATATATAGTGTCGTGTGTTCACAGTTTTGTAAGTTTTGGTGTTCTTAGAGGCGAATTCTTTCTCCAGCTTGTTCAGATGTATACTCTTTCGGTATGAATGGAAGCTTATGACTTATGACTATTATTCTGTTTCTACTTCGTTCTTAATAACATTCAATCGAATTAGTTTTATTTTACCCAAACTTCCGTCTAGAACCGCCAGATCCTAGAATCTCAATTGGTATCAGAGCTACGGCACCGATTCAATTGATCTAACAGTTGATTGACTCACCTACGCTCATAAATTTTGGAATTTTGAGGGGTTTTAGACATAATCATCAAATAAATGGACAATCCATGGACAAAAATTAAAATTGAAACAATAGAATTGTTTAGAATTGAATTTCAGCCATATCTATGGAAGAATCATCATGAAATTCGAAGAAATAAAGATTTTGGATCGAAAAATGTGATCAGCTTCGTTCGCACGAAAGTACCATCTTTGCATGAAGGTACCACGTTCGTACTAAGTAACACCTTCGAATTCGCACGAAGATAGATTACCTTTGCACGAAGCTAAGTTACCCTTGTACGAAGGTTACCCAAAATGCCTAAAAAAGGGCATTTTTTATCATGGCGACGAGACGAGTGTCTAGAAAAAATTTGGTAATTAGATATTTTTTGAGATTTTAACGTCAAATACGGGCTGTTCGGGGACACCGTCGAGGGCTTTAGAGAACAGATATGATGACACGATCATAGAGTGGTGAAGAGAATGGGTAGTCACGGATACTTGTGCAGAATAATTTGGTATAGTGACTATGAATGGGCCTTAACGTAAAATCCGCATTGATAAAGCACTTTTGTGGACCAAAGTGACATACTTTCCGCATAGTGGAGTTTTTCAGTGAAGAGTTTAGAGACGTCAGAATTTACAAAAATGAGGGGGAGTAAAAATTTCATAAAATATATATTGAAATTCCTGTATTTTTTAAATTCATGACTTGTAACAGTAAGTTCAAAGATTGTCCGGTGATGCATTTGATCTGGATTCGTTAGTTCGTGATCACAGGAACTTCAGAGTCTTCGGATCATGATACAGGTTGATGTCTTGTGGTTTGAGTCCCGGGTCTTCGTCAAGCCAGTTAGCAGGATTAGCGTCAGGAGATGCACCTGCTCTGTGGAAGAATCATCATGAAATTTGAAGAAATAAAGATTTTGGATCGAAAAAAGTGAATCAAATTTGTTCGAACAGAGGAACTATCTCCGCACGAAGATAGTTAACCTCGCATGAAGGTACTTAAAAGGATTTTTTGATCGTGGTGACGAGACGAGTGTCTAGAAAAAATTTGGTGACTGAAAATTTTTTCGAGATTTTAACGACCAATATGTGCTGTTCGGGGACACCGTCGGGGGCTTTAGAGAATAGATTTGATGATAAGATCACAAAGTAGTAAAGATAATGGGTAGTCACAAATGCCTAAGCATAATGATTATCATTTGGAGTAGTGACTATTAATGGGCCTTAAAAGAAAAATCCTCAGTGATTAAAAACGCACTATCATGGTCAAAAATGACACATTTTCTGCATAGTTGAGTTTTTCAGTGAACAGATAAGACTGAATTTGGCAAGATTGAGGGGGAAATTCAGTGACAAGTTTGAGAGAGGTTAGAATTTGCAAAAATGAGAGAATATAAAAATTTAACATAATATATTGAAATATTAGCATTTTGAAATTCGTGATATGCAACATTATTCACGTGCTTCCAACTTTAGATTATCCGGGGATGCATAAGATCTGGATTCGTTAGTTTGTGATCATAGAAAGTTCAGATTTTCAGATCGCGGTCAGATTGATCTCTTAGGGTTTGTGCCCTGAGTCTTCGTCAAGTCGGATAGTAGGATTAGCGTTAGGAGATGCATCAGTATTATCGATACTTAAAAGATATCTCGGAACTGATAATTCTGTGATAGTCTAAAGTACTAGAATGGTTAATCTTCGAGTAGAGGAACTGTTTTTCGGACTAACCACCGGGGAATAATGATGTTTGTTGATTAAGTTGCTGCTCGGACTAATAAAGAAGACTATGTATCTGTTATTGTGACTGAAGATGAAGAATGTGAAGTTGATCATGGAAGAATGGTTCTCAGATCTGAATGTGTTACCAGATGATTTGTTATCCGATGAACATCTGCTGATTGTGACCGTTTACATTGATCAATCATTCAGGAGTGTGCTTAAAGGTGATTACAGAAAACGAGATTTCAGATTTTCGTGCATATTCACAGACTTGAAGTTTACCAGTGTGGTCACTTGAAGTTTCTATCAATTGCCAAATTTTGCTTTTTAAGATTAAAAGATTCATCAAAATGTTAAATAAAAAACAGAACACGGATGTGCTTATAGTCTAAATGGAGAAGATACATTGATTAGTTTCGAGTTGGTGACTATTCGTGAAGATTACAGTTAAGCAAATCAGAGGAGGTCAGGAACTGTGGAAACAAAGAACTGAAGATTCATTTCAGGGGGAATTTGTTTATAATGAAGATAATGCAAGCCTGAATCATCAATCAAGGGGGAATTATCTGAAGTTGTCAAGATGCCTGATTGAAGTTGCAAAATATTCAAACATGGCTCTAACATTTCAAGATCAATTTTCGACAGTGATGGCCAAGAGGGAACTTGTTAGTGCATATTATGTATGTCCGCCATTGTGCGAATAAGCTAGATAGAGAGTGTGTTGAATATTGTATAGTTGAGATACGAACACATGACTTTGGATAGGTCAAGAGAGGTTCGTACGGATGTAACTTCGTACTAAGGTAACACCTTCGTGAGGAGGTAACCTTCTTGCGGAGGTAACTACCTCCGCACAGACTTGTACATCCGTCCCAAACCTCAAGTATATATAGTGTTGTGTGTTCGTTAGTTGATAAGTTTTGGAGGTAACTCTTTAGGTATGAATGGAATCATTCAACTTATGACTGTTTCTACTCTAATCTTAATAATATTCTACCAAACTAGTGTTATCCCGTCTAAACCCGTCGGATCCTGAACTTTCATCTGTGCCACAGTATAGACTCTTTCTTTGTCACTTTTGACACAAAACATTGAGTTGTTTTCGTCATAGTAGTTGCAACGCTTATGTCTAAGACATACAGATCGTTTTCATGAGGAGCGTACATTAAGATCCACTCTTCCAGTATTTTAAACCCTTGCTTCAGAATCGAACACTCTCTGTCTGTGAAGTGCGTGATGAATTTCTTATCACAGATTTGAGAGATACTGAGCAGATTATTCTCCAACTCGGCTATGTGATTGACCTTTTCAAATGACACCATCCCATTGGTTAAAATCACTTCACCTACTATCCGACCTCCCTGGTTCTCTACAAACCTGACGTAGCCTCCTCTTATCGGTTTGACATCATGTAAGAGTGCTAGCATCCTTGTCATGTGCTGGGAAGCTCCACTACCATAATCCACTTCGATATGATGGATCTTGGAAGCCCCTACACATGTTTCAAAAATATTACTTGAAAAGTGAGTCCCAAGCCTTACCGGTCTTGGGTGGGTTTACAATTTTTGGTTCACACATACTTACACTCTTTTATTCTACTTTTTTGACATTGGCTGTTGAAACACATTGTTTTGTCTCTTCAGAAGGTTCTTTCTTCTTTATCACCCATGTTTGATTTTTCAAATTTGTTTTCTTGGTGTAAAATGTTGAATCTATTTGTTCAACTTTGTTTAAAGTTTCATCAGTTTTATTAGTTGAAACTTTGTGGTTTCACTTTGTTTGTAGATTCGTTGTTTCATTTTAAGATTTGAGATGGAACAAACATTGGTGATTTTGTTTTAGATCCTCTAAAGACTTTTTAACACCGTAAACAGGTTTAGGATTCTTTTGTGGACACCGATTAGCAATATACCCAACCCGATTACATCTGAAACAAGGCCTACTGTTTGATACAACGGAGGATCCCTTAACCTTTTCACGTTGTTTCTTTTGAGCAAAAAACTCTTCATTTGATTGTTTGCTAAATTGATTCTCTTTATCACTTCTGAACTTGAACTAGAAACAAAAGTTATTTTCTTTGTAAACTTTGATTTTCCAAACTTGTAATTTTTCTTACAATGTCCTGAATCGTTTCTCCCATTATAGTAATTTCTCTGTTGATGATTAGTATAGGAGCCTTTTGGTTTAAAATAGTAAGATTTATCATTTCTGAAGTTTTAAAAGTGTTGATCATTTGTCAAATTTTCAATCTCGGATATTTCAACCTCGACTAATTTGAAAACCTTTTCGATTTTATTCATGTTCACATTCTGAACGGAAACTCTACATCAAAATATAGTTTGTCAGATCCATTCATTTTATACATAATCACAATTGGATTGTCATTTGAAATATAACCTGATTTTGGAATGTATTTTTGTGAAAACTTTCGTCACTTTCATAATGAACTTGAACTCGTTTTGTCAATTTTGGATTGAGCACTTTCAAAATCAGTGTTATCACTCTCACTTGCCAAAAATTTTTCAACAACATCTTTGACCAATTCTGATTCACATTCAGTTTCAGATTTGGTATAGGTCACATCGAGATTGTTAAGTAGTTGGTCTTTCTGTTCAGTTTTCAATTTTAAGTTCAGCGCCTTTTCCACCCCGTCTAGTATCTTTCTCGATTAGCTACTCCACATATAGGGTGGAACTCAATTATAACCCAAACCTTTGTTATGATAACCATACACATCTTCCGCTGTTTCATCTTTTCTTGTTGGTTTGGAGAGAATGTGATCCAAAACATAAGATGCCGTAGAATAACTAAACAGCTTCTTATCATCCCGTTCCATTTCTATCCTAACGGTTTCTAGCTCTTGTTTTAATTTGGCAATCGTGTCAATGTGATTATTAATTGTGATTTGTTTATCCATGACAATACTTTTGAGCATAGAAATAATTGCTTCATTTTCTCTACTTGCATCACGATACTGGTTGATAGTTATGTTTAGTTTCTTTTATAACATAGGCTTCTTTTGTTTCTTTTAAATCACTTGACATATTATCTGTGTCTTTTAAACTCTTTAAATTTCTCATCTTTTTTGATGCATGATTTGCACAGCTCTATGCATTTTGTGCATTGAAATTGTGTTTCAGTTTTCTCATTTTTAACCTCTTCCTCAACTGACTCTACCATGACTTTCTGAACATATTCAGAGGTTTCAACAACCTCTTTTAACTGATCCATCGTGGCTTTCTTAGCGATTTTGGACAACCTTTTTGCATTCATCTCCTTCGTTACATCTATAATCTCTTCAACAGGTTCTTTCTTTTCTTCTTCAACATGATAACTTCCTTCATTGCCGAAGAAACCTGCAAAAGATTTAAACATATCAGGTGGCATAATAGATCTAAATGCATTACAAATAACCTCGTGCGAAGCTTCAAAATCATAACAATCATCTGAATTTTCTAGAGTTTCATCAAATGCAATCTCAGCATAAACTTCATTTAGAGCTTCTTCGACTATCACTTCCACCACAATTTATTCTTGTTCTTCAATAATTTCAGCCAAAAGAGCAAGGCTTTCGGTCTTGGGAATATAATTGTTCCAGTTAAATACATGATCTTCCTAAGTGACAACCAACACTTTGTCTTTGACGAACCATCTTTAATTAGGATTGGTCATGACATGTTCGGCGGATGTTGGGAATTCTTGTGATAGATCACCCTTTTGTAGTAGTCTTCTCTAAAAGGATTACTACCGTGATTTACCTCTCTGTTGGTGCATTCCCTCTTAAAATGGCCTTTTTCTTTACACTTAGAACATGTTACTTTGGATTTATCAAATCCTAATCTGGCCCTCTAACATAGTTCCTTCTTGTTATTTCCATGAATCGTTACTTCTAACCACACTCGTCATACACCATTTTATGTTGATCAGTTCCAACTCTTCTGGATCCATCTAATCGTATCCTCTTTGGTCATGTTAGGATTCCCGATCCTTCCTGCTATCAGACTCTCATAAGATTCCAAGACAGAAGCAAGAACCACCATGTGCTCCTTAATTGTTGACTCATTGAAATCTTAAGCGTTTTGTAGATTTACAACAATATTGCACTATATAATATGAGGAGTTGAGTTGTTCTGGCTTGTGAAGTTATTCGAGCTTTGTGTAGATTGAGGACTCTGCATCGGAGTATTTGGCTCAAAGTTTGGATACGACAAGAAACTACCCCTACTGTTTGAACTATTTGATGAAGATCCAGATAAGGTATCTGTGCTAAAGCATGTTTGGATCTTTGGGCTTTGGGTATTTTCCACACTACTACCCATGAAATAAAGAACATCTTGTTAAACACTTGAACTCTTCATTTTGGCTATTTTTATAGCTCTAATTCATGGCCTTCAAGCTTCCCAATTATTTTCCCAGTTTTAGATCTCTATATTCTTTGCTATTCTCCAGAATCATAAAATATGTCGACCATTCACCTTGTGGTATCACGTCATGTAACATCCGTCGAAAAACGGATTTTCAAAACCCTCTTCGTTTATTAATCGAACAATCAGTTTTAAATTTTTGTTGTTTATTTATGATTAATTTTAATTTTAAACAATACATAATTAATAAACAAATTACGATTTAAAAGCAAAAATTGTTAAAAAGTGAAAATAAAAGAATTAAAAATAAAACAAGGCTGCCGGGATTCGAACCCGGGTTAGCCGGGTCAGCCAATGACTTAACTCCCACTCATCCAACCACTCCGCCACTTGTGTTATTTGATAACATATCGAAACAATTAATTCAAATAACAAAACACAGAAATCAAATTCAGTCAATGACGCGCCCATTTCGCAGTCGCCGGAAATCCCGACGTCTTCGCCAATAATTGACGGTTTCTATCGATTTAATGGAAGAATTAATCCTAACATCGGTTATAACCGATGTCTAAACCCGCGACATCAGTCGTAACCGCCGGAGAACAGCTGACCATGAATCGAGACTGAAACCAGACCCAATGCGTCTCGATTCTTCCCTATAAATACACCCACAAGTCTCTGGTAGCCTTTTCGCTCAAAATCGCACCATTTCTCGAAGCAATTCACTCGCCGGAAATATCCTGGCATCACCGGACTTTCGCCGGAAAACCGAGACTCACCTCAACACGGTAAATACCTCGACTCTTTCTGTTTCAATCCGTTGTTAGACTGTTACTAACTTCAATCCAACAATCAGAATCAATCCCAGACGACGTAGCCGGAATATTCAGCTCTCGCCGGAAAACCTCTGGAATTTCTAATCTCACTCTGTGAATCGGTATAATCATTCAAACTTCTGTTAATCCTTGTTTAGTACCCCCACTTTCATAACTAATCAAACAAAACTGATAATTGATTCAAGCAGAAAGAATACACAAATCAGAGCCGACGTTAATTGCTGGAATTCTGAAGAAATACAATTGATCGGTACATTCGTTTCCTGAGTTCATTTTATTCATCACATTTCAACCAGTAATATGCTCGATGAACGACCCAATCAAGAACAGTTGAAAAATCGTCGACTGAGTCTTTGAGCGAAGAAGACGAAGTCGACTGTGTATTATAAGATTAATTAAAATCAGATTAATAAACGGGTTAGACACACAGTCCAGCGGTGGACTGTGTGCAATAATAAGAACATGTCTCGAGTTCGACCCCTGCCCCAACCTCACTCCTTTAAACAAAAATGCTCTTTTTAACCGAACCGGGATAACTCACAGAATCATGTTAAGTATAATAAAAACCGGAATATTAACCAGGTTAGACACACAGTCCAGCGGTGGACTGTGTGCAACACTAACTCGCACGTCCCGGGTTCGAGACTGGTTAACGGCACCGGTTCAATGCAATTAAAATCTTTTTTAAAAATAAATGATTTTCGGATTAAGTTAAATAGTATATAAATATAATAAAAAAATATTTCGGGTTAGACACGTAGCTCAGTTGGTAGAGCTGCGTGCACGCGTACGGGAGGTCACGGGTTCGAGTCTCACCCAGCGCACATATATAAGCGACCGGACCGGTCAACGGTCAACGGTCAAAGTCAACATTTTTTTATATTTTTTTATTTATTTATTTAATTTAAAAATCAATTAAAAATACTTAAAAATAATGTTTTTAAAGTTAGAAAATAGCCTTAAACTCACAAAAATATATCCAAAAATCCTATTAAAATTGTTAATAAAAATCCACTTATTTACCGTATCTTTTCGTTATTAATTAGGTTAGTTATCTCTCGTCGATCAATCCTCTAAACTCGTGCGCATTCACATCTTCAAACAAACGCACCCAAAGTGAGTGAATCTCTACCAATTCCCTGTTTTAATCACATTTTGGGGTGTATCATGTGTCGTTATTATTTATTTAAATTAAACACTTGTGCATTCATCATATTCATGATCAAATGTGTTGCCAATATATATCAATTGTTTGTGTGGTTAATGTTTAGATTAAAGTTATCATTTCAGTACATACGTTATCATAGGCCGCCGCTCCCCATTACCTATGAGCGTGAGCTGTTCCCCATTACCTATGAGTGTGAACGAGGCGTTGCCAACATAAGATCGGCTCCGTTTGATTGAGCCTTGATCTCACATACATCATCATAGGCCGTCCGTTCCCCATTACCTATGAGCGTGAACGAGACGTTGTCAACATATACATTGTCATTTATATCATATACTCATGCAAGTTGTTTGTGATTGTTTGTTTACATTCGTTTGTTCATGTATGATTATTGCACAATTTTCCATAATATTTACAATAAGGAACCAATAACAAATGTTTTTAACAAGGTTCACTCGCCAACTTTTGTTGACCCAAAATTCCCCATTTTTACACATGATACAGGTGATCAAGTTGAAGCAAGAAACATATAGGGCGGCCTAGAAGAATAAACCAGTTTAGATTTTGGATTGTTTTAGTTAATTTTTCCTTTCCTTGTATTGTATGAATTTGACTTGGAACTTTGAGATGTAATTTGAATTTAATAAATATGAAACATATTAGTAAACATTATGAGCTTTGGTGATAACCCAATTATGCCCCGACTCTTATTCCGCTGCGGGTCGGGGTGTGACAGATTGGTATCAGAGCCATGACTATAGGGATATAGGATAGGTTATTAGACCCTTAGAGCCTATACTATAGTTGATTAGAATTTTTAAATTGTTTGTGCGTTACATGCAAAATTCATGATGTTTATATGCTTTATGTTTATGTTACATTCAATGTTATGCAAGCATGTTCATAAATACATACTATTATACAATGCTTATCATGAATCATATTCTCATAACATATCATATCCATGGGAGCACACACCTCACAATTCATATGATTTTTACAACGATTTTTGTATTTTCAAATCACATCAATGTGAGTTCTCATGACGGGCATGTAGTAACTGGAAGGGTACGAGTACCGGTAGTCGGAACGTCCTGTCTAGGCTTGGCATTCGTATAAATCCAAAATAAAGGACCAGTTTGCCTACCTGGGGACTAACGATGAGAGTACGAAGGACCTATTAGGCCAAAGCATGCTATACCAAACGTCGTGTGAACTAACACCACTTTGAGTTGCCATTGTGTCTACACCTGGACACCCTCCGACCATACATCTCGCAAACATGTTTTATGGTTTTCATTCGGGTGATGCGAGTGTTAAACCGCCAATACCAATGTGAATCCTACTAAACCAATAGTCATGGGGGCCCACATGACTATACAGGCGATGGTATGGGGGACATTGGAGGCCCAAGCATGAGCAAACCCAAGACATCCTATGGATGTAGTGCATTATTGATGATTATGTTATTTTATTATTTTAAACGGCACATGACACCTAAACACTCCTTAAACTCACCATCTTCCTATGTATATTCCTGTAGATGTCGGCTAGGTAGCTACGTGGAGGACGAAAGTCAGGAAGGTCAAACGAACGCTTGGCCACTCAAATTGCAAAACAAATCGCTGCGGTGCTTCCTGATATTGTAATACAAGTCCAACAAGCTCTCACCGCGAATCCTATCAACCCACCCAATCAAGAGGATCAAAATATCGACAACCCTCCCTCCAAGAAGTGCTCCTACAAACACTTCAAGTCTTGCGATCCCCCAAAGTATGAAGGGACCGAAGGTGTCACCGCTCTCCTCCACTGGTTTGAGGAAATGGAAAACACCTTCCTAAATTGCGATTGTCCCGAGGATCGCAAGGTACGTTACGCAACCGGGAGATTATTTGGGGTAGCCCTGACCTGGTGGAACACCGAGAAGGGTAAGAGAGGAGTTGAAGACGCTATGGCCTTAACGTGGGAAGAGTTAAGGGAAATAATGATGAAACACTTCTGCCCAAGAAGCGAACTCAAGAAGTTGGAAGACGAATTCCACTCGCTGAAGCAAAAGGAAGGAGACCATACTTCCTACAACAAAAGATTTCTTGAGCTGAACCAGATGGTTCCTAACTTGTTCACCCTAGTATACCGCTTGGTTGAACACTACATTCGAGGCCTCCCCTCGAAGATTCAAGACTCAGTCCTCAGCACTTCGCCTGCAACTCTCGAAGCTGCTATGGAATTAGCCACCGAACTTACCAAGAACTGCATCAGAAACGGTAAATTCAAGGAGGAGAAAAAGAAAGCCCCCGTTGAGGGCCAAACTACAAACCATTCAACCTCCTCCTCAAAGTTTTCAAACAAGAGGAAACGAAATACCAGAAATTTTGCTGTCACCCAAACCAATTTCCCTATCCCTGCTACACGCATCACTCAAGTTGCCCCTTCACCCGAACCATACAAAAGGCCATACTCCGGCCCCTACCCAAAATGCACCTGTTGCCACTACCATCACTCTCCCGAACACCCCTGTCAATATTGCACCAGTTGTGGTCGTGCAGGTCACACCATCCAAACCTGCCGCTCACTGCAGCGAATGAACCGCAACCAACCCACAACCCAAACCCACCATCAAATAATGGGTCTAGCCCAACAATCCCTACTACTACCACCTACACAACTTACGGCCCAAACCTACTACCAACCCAACTACCCCATGATGCAACCCATGCGGGCTTGCTACAATTGTGGAGACCCAAACCACTTTAGAAACACTTGCCCACATTTGGGGAACATTATACATGCTCAAGCTCAAGCAAATCCGGTGAACCAAGCTAACCAAGCTCCTCCACCTGCTAGAGGAAGAGCATTTAACATCAACGCCAACAAAGCTAGGGCCGACAACAACGTGGTTAACGGTACGTTTCTCCACATGGTAGTTATGCATTCGTGTTATTGGATACTGGCGCGGATCAGAGTTTTGTGTCCTTAGAATTTGAACCCATCCTCAACCAAACTCGTGATAAACTTATGGAATCCATAACGGTAGAAGTTGCTGATGGAAAACCGGTATCATTAAACTCCATTATACGAAAGTGTACTCTTACTCTAAACGATCACGATTTTCCTGTTGACCTCATTCCTATGAAGTTGGGAAGTTTTGACATTATAATCGGCTTGGACTGGCTCAGCCAACATCATGCTGAAGTGGTATGCCGCGAAAAGTTCATTCGCATTCCTCTTGCAGACGGCCAAACCCTACGAATCTTTAGAGAAACCCCTTCGAAAGGACTCAAACTGATGTCCTGTCGTCAAGCCCGAAAATATCTCCACAAGAATTATGTAGCATTTCTAACCCACGTTGTCAAGAAGGGAAATAAGGAGAAGAAACTCGAAGACATATCTGTAGTGAAAGAATTCCCGCAAGTCTTCCCCGACGACATCTCAGGACTTCCTCCCAAGAGAGAAGTCGAATTCCGCATTGATCTTATACCTGGCGCTACACCCGTCGTGAAATCTCCTTATAGGTTAGCCCCATCCGAAATGCAAGAGCTAGCCAGTCAATTACAAGAATTGACCGACAAAGGATTCATACGTCCTAGCTCATCGCCTTGGGGTGCACCTGTTCTGTTTGTGAAGAAGAAAGATGGAACGTTTCGGATGTGTATCGATTACAGAGAACTCAACAAATTAACGGTCAAGAACCGCTATCCATTACCTCGCATCGATGATCTTCTAGACCAACTCCAGGGTGCCACCTGTTTTTCAAAGATCGACCTTCGTTCTGGCTATCATCAACTCAGAGTACATGAAGAAGATGTCCCAAAGAACGCCTTCCGAACTCGTTATGGTCACTATGAATTCATGGTCATGCCCTTTGTCTAACCAACGCTCCAGCCGTCTTCATGGATCTAATGAACAGATTTTGCAAACCCTATCTCGATCGCTTTGTTATAGTCTTCATCGACGATATTCTCATTTACTCAAAGTCTAAGACTGATCATGAACGACACCTTCGACTCATCCTCACGCTCTTAAGAACCGAAAAGCTCTACGCTAAGTTCTCCAAATGCGAATTCTGGTTAAAAGAAGTACAATTCCTTGGACATGTCGTCAATGACAAGGGAATACATGTCGACCCCTCAAAGATCAAAGCAGTGCAAGAATGGCAAGCGCCACGTACACCAACCGAAGTAAGATCTTTCCTTGGTTTGGCTGGTTACTATCGTCGTTTCATATCAAATTTCTCTCGTATCGCTGTACCACTCACGGCTTTGACACATCATATGGGGACCTAAACAAGAAGAAGCCTTCCACACCCTTAAGCAAAAGCTTTAAGACGCACCTATCCTCACACTCCCCGAAGGTTGCGATGACTTTGTAGTATATTGCGACGCATCAGGGCAAGGACTAGGCTGTGTATTAATGCAAAGGGGAAAAGTGATAGCCTATGCTTCTAGGCAACTCAAAACTCATGAGAAGAACTACACTACTCACGACCTAGAACTTGGAGCCGTTGTGTTCGCTCTTAAGATATGGAGACATTACCTCTATGGTACAAAGTGTGAAATTTATACTGACCACAAGAGCCTCCAACATATCTTTAACCAAAAGGAGTTGAATATGAGGCAACGAAGATGGGTCGAACTTCTTAATGACTACGACTGCGAAATTCGGTATCATCCTGGCAAGGCAAATGTGGTGGCCGATGCACTCAGTCGAAAGGGTTATGCGAACTCCATTCGTCTTCTATGTTCGCAAATCATAACCGATATCAAAGATCAAATCCGAGAAGCTCAACATGTTTCCATAACAGAATACGACATACGCAATGAGTTATCTTGTGGAGCAGAACTTAAACTCGAAACAAAATCCGACGGTATCCTGTATTATCTAGATCGCATATGGATTCCCGATCACAATAACCTTCGCGATATCCTTATGAAAGAGGTGCACAAAACATGATACTCTTTACACCCAGGAGCCGACAAGATGTATCAAGACCTTCGATACACCTAGGCGCACAAAACACGATACTCTTGCATTTAGATTAACACATGTCAGGTTTCGGATAAACAGGATGTCAAAAAAAACTTTCCAATTATGATTCGAAATGCTCAGGTGTTCGAAATAATTCAAAATGATTAGAAATGCTTATTATATGGATTCAAAATTGGGCCTTTCTGAGTTACTGGGCCTGGCCCAATTAGGAACAGTGGTCGGAAAAGCTTGCCTGGCCCATTTCGGAACAGTTGTCCATTCGAAATGATGGGCCTGTTTGAAATGGGTGGGCCAATTCGAATCCATCCGAGATAGGTGGGCCCATCCGAAACTGTGATTTCGACGATGTGGGCCCCCTACTATACCTTGTTCTAAATAGTAACCCCTTGGTCATAATCAACTATCCAACCAACCGAGCAACCCTTTTGGCATAAAAAAATAATAATAAAATAATAAGATTTGCAAAATTGCTGTGGGATCAAACCATTATTGAACCGATTAAGGAATGCTTTTCAGCATTTGCATAGTCAGAGTAGTCCACGCGATTGTCGAATATATTTGTCCACTTAAACTTATCACTTCAGCCTTCAATAAAGAATGCTATAACATCCGTGTGTCACATATCATGACATGCCCCCGCGATCAAGGTAAGCGTAATAGTTCATCATAGCGAGTGAGTATACTGGGATCATCCTTTGATCTTTACAATGTCAGACTTGTTGGTGAGCAGGTCAGTACATCGTACCGCAAAGTGACCAATCAATATCTGACGAGGGTTAGACATTATACCTTATATGGTATATTTGACTTTTCAAGCACATGGAATTTTCTCTTGATGAGATTTCCTTTCTGTTAAGGTTTTGGCTTCGATTATGGCTCTTTTAAGGATATCCTGGCTGTGCCTAGGTCTAGATGTATCCAACTGCAACTGAAACGCAGTCATAATATCTCGGATGTCTCATCAGTATACAGACCTGGAACCTCATATGTTGGCTATCTATCAACACATGATTTAAGACCATGAAATCATATGCTGATGATATGTCACATGGCATCTTTTTGCCCTTTGAGCGATAAACCTATCAGCACATCGCAGTGGATCCTCGCCTTTTCAGCTTCGATACCTTACATGTGTTAATCAAATTCTTTAGCACGGAAATTTATTTCACTTCCCAGCAAGTAAATCTCCCCCTCAATTAAATATTTATTCCCCTAAATTTGTGCAATAGTACTTTATGCACAAATTTATTTATAAACCACCCTTTTTGGTTGCTCAGTTGGTGAAACACATCATTTTTAAAAGGTCCACAAGCACCATGAATCTTGAGTTGACAGCTTTTGTAAAAATATCCACTGTATTAGCATTAGTATGGATCTGTTCAAGTTTAATCAATCCTCTGTCATCGCAATCTCGAATGAAATGAACCTTGATATCAATGTGCTTGGTTTTAGAGTGCAAACAGGGTTTTTGATGATTTGGATAGCGACATCATTATCACAGTAGATAGTAGTGTTTAGATAAGTCAAACCGTAATCCTCGAGCTGATGTTGCATCCAAATAACCTGGGAGCAACAAGCAGAAGCTGCGACATATTCTGCTTCCGCAGTTGAGAGAGGCACAATTTGTTGCTTCTTGCAATGCCACGAGATGAATCTATATCACAAGAATTGGCATTCAGCCGATGTGGACTTCATATCCCTGTCCGTCCCTCCAAGGTTACTGTCAGCAAAAGAAAACAAATCAAAGTTCGAACCCTTAGGATACCAGAGTCCCAATTTTGGAGCTCCCTTAAGGTATCTAAAGATTCGCTAAATGGTAGTAAGATGAGAAAGTTTAGGATTAGCCTGATAACGAGCACATTGACAGATGTCAAACTTAATGTCCGGCCGACTCGCAGTTATGTACATCAATGAACCAATCATTCATCGGTACATTTTCTGGTTGACCGGGTTTCCTTCAGCATCCTTATTCAACAAGGGTCGTTCTTCAGTGGAGGAGTCCATAGGCTTAAAATCTGTCATGTCGAATTTTGCAAGAACGTCCTAAACGTATTTGCCTTGATGAATCAAGATCCCTTGACTGCTCCAACGAACTTTCAAGCCTAGGAACATTGTCATTTCACCCAATGAGCTCATTTCGAACTTCTTTTTCATCATTTCCTCGAATTCTTTACAAAGATCCTCATTGGTTGACCCAAAAATTATGTCATCCACGTAGATCTGAACAAGAAGAAGATCCTTGTTAACACGCTTGATGAATCGTGTTTGATCTATCATTCCTCGAGTGTATTCATGTGGAAGCAGATGTTCTGTTAAGGTTGCATACCATGCACGAGGTGCTTGGTGTAACCCATACAAAGCTTTATCTACCTTGTAGGCATAACCTTGTTTATTGGAATCAGCGAAACAAGGGGGTTGAGAAACATAAATTTCTTCCATGACCTTTCCATACAGAAATGTTGTCTTGACATCCATCCGATAAACAATAAAACCCATATAGGATGCATATGCCAAGAAGATATGTATGGCTTCTAGACAAGCCACTTATCACACCCCAACCGATGGCGGAAACATCAAAGTGAGACGAAATAGATTGCTCGAGACATCATAACACTATTTGCGACAATATTAAAATCAAAACTCGTTTCATTTCATTTATCAAAAAGTTAATTACAACACAAATCAAAGTACAACAACTTCAGCAACATTACAACATAAAAACCTAACATTCTAGATGTGTTTCTATGGCGTCCCTACTAAGTTTTCGTCATGTTCAACATCCTTAACCTGCAACATGTTAAAAGTATAGTTCAACACAAAAGCATTGGCGAGTACACAAGTTTGAATACATAGCCCAAGTACAAAAAAGTTTTCTCAAATCCACATGGCAATTGTATACAAGGTAAGCTAGCATGCAATAATAAATGTCAAACCTAAGTGTCCACAAAAATTAATTGTCCCTCGTCACACACGAATTAAGTGTCCCTAGTCACACAAAGTAACGAGACTATGTTAAGTTGGGGCTAGTTAAGTTAATGACAAGAAGCATGTATTAATCTAGCATGAACCTAAGCATAACAATAAGCATGTATAACGGATCGAGTGTATAAAGTATGTTGTTTGTATTTGTGTATTTTGTAAGTTAACATGTAACAACCTAAATTGTGTAAAAGGGAAAATGGGTCAAGTGTACTCACGGTTTTGCAAGCTTCCACTTGGTAATTTCCGTGAAGAGTTTTTGAAGAATAGAATGCCAAGTTATCCTACATAAGGAAAATGTAAGCGCGTAAGTGTTCAGATGATAGCGGAGGATTGGGAATTTTTAAATGTACCAAAGTATGTATACGAGAAAATAATCACCTAGACTTAACATTCGTTTTTGATAGTATAATACCCATTCGGGTTGATGTGTTTTCATGGGTTGAGATACCTATTAGAATCATAACGAGAAGTTATGTACTTAGGTGATGTAACCTAGTACCATGACAGACAATCATCGATTATCTTCAAGGGTTGGGTTAGTGTATATATATATTATATAGTATACGTAATAAGTGGATCATATTTATCATGGAAGTTCATAGAAGTCATGCATGGAGGTAGGAGGATAATTGTTGGTGTATAATGTCTATTGTCTACGTCTAGGATATGTTGATTATGTATATAGGGCATAGAACATCAAATTGTAAATGTTAATATAAGTTTTATTTGTTTAGTCAATGACTCGTACGAGTGAGTCTCATGACTCATACGAGTGACACTCTGTCACTCGTACGAGGCACTATTCGCACGAGTCACACTCAGACACACACTCTCCTGTGCGAGTCATGTCAACCTATTAATAGAGGAGCTTGAGTGTTGTGTCGGTATCGAGTAATTTGTTGGTTGATGTACGGTGAAGCCTTGTCGAACTGTTTACTTGCTCTATACTTGTTCACGTATATCAATACAATTCAAGTCATTTAAGCAGTACATCTCACTTGTTTGTTTGTCAAACTCGCTAACAATGAATTCCGCCTCTGTTAGTTGAGTCAGATCAGTCCGGTGCTCATCGGAGGAGAGCCGATCCCCTCTCACAAGTGGTACCAGAGCCTTAAGGCTTGATCTGAGGACAAGCATCAAGTTTCTGCATACTATCAACAGTTTTAGATCCATATTCACCATTGGAGTTTTCTACTTCTATACTTTCTTACACAGATCTCTGAATTAGACAAATTCATGGACAAAATTGACTAGGATTTTAGGATATCATGTTAAAATCAATTTTAATCAATCCATGACAATTTCAGATCTAAAATCAAACTTAATCATGACAAATTTGTTAAAATTCATCCATTTGGTGACCTGAGTTGTTTCGTACGAGTAGAGAGACAACTCGTACGAATGATCATCCGTACAAATTTAAGTCCTTCGTACGAACGAACAAACAATTTATCTAAAAATTTACAAGTTAAAAACAGTCATTCGCGTGAAGCAATGATTCGCACGAATTAGTCGTTCGCACGAACTAGTCACTCGCACGAGTAACTATTCACTCGCACGAATATCTCATTCGTACGAATCTCAGAATTGCACAAGTATATCACTCGCACGACCATCTCAGTCGCATGAGCATTTTTGTCATCCGCAAGAATCATTCTAATTAGTTTTTCGAAAGTGTGTTTCTAAAAACTTTTGCAGAAAAATGGAAGAAGTATAATGCAGTTGCTACTTCAGCGGTCACAACTATTGTAGCTCAAAATATGAACCTAGAGAATGAGATGGGTACGATGACAAAGCCACAAAGTTGATGAACCTTGAAGACTTTGACAGTTGGAGTGAACGTTTTATGAATTGGGTTTAAGCAAAGCATTTTACATGCTGGTTTTCAATTAAAGCAAAATATTAAGCTCCGATTGGATAAAACAGTCTGGAAAAAACGTTAACTCAACTTTCGGATTTTGAAAGAGAGAAGTTCATAAATGAGAAATATATGATGAACATTTTACAACAAGCCATCAAGGAAGACATATTGGCGTTCTTACAACATGATGATGACGCACAATCGTTATGGAATGCTCTTCGGTTGAAATTCCAAGGAAGCGCACAGTTGCGAAAAGGGAAGCGAGCGTTGTTAAGTAAAGAATTTGATATCTTTCCTTTGATCAAGGGAGAGATAGTGAAACAACTAATTGAAAGATAATGTCACTTGGTTGTGCAAATAAAGCGTATGGGAATCGTAAAGACAAATGAAGAATTAGTCGATAAACTGGCGGATTCCTTACCACAAGGAGAATGGTCTACCTATTTGACTATTTTGAAAAATGGCACCGAATATGGTAATTTCTCATTACCAAGATTCATTGAGAGATTGGAGGGACACAAACTCGAAATGCAAAAATTGGCGAAAAACAAAGGCGCCCAAATGCAACAAGACGTAAATCTGTATTACAAGGGTAGTTCTGCCACTTAGATACAGTCTCCAAAAATCCAAACTGCCTTTAGCACTTATAACACACCAAGCCCACCGTCGAGTCAACACAGTGGTTTTCAATCCTTTGCTTCGGTCAATCCGAACACGCCTCCAGGCCCACAGTCGTCACATGGTTCGAGCAATCCCCAGATCAACCAGAACAATCAATCTCACCTTACTCAAAGAGTTTTACAGTGTAATATTGCTGTTGATTTCCAAAATGCTCAAAACTTTGACGAGAAGACCGCAAAGCAACATATGTCATTATTAGCTTTGGTACTCGAATCATACGACAGTTTAGTTGCAGGAAAAATTGAAAACTCAGAGATGACAAGAGAGGATTATGATTAGATGGATCCGGTCGAGATGGAGTTAATCGACATCAAATGGTGTATGGCTTCTATTGTTATACGAGCGCAACGTTTCATGGAGATCGCCGGTAAATAGAATTTGGGAGGATTAGACGGGAAACTTAGCTTCGACAAGTCCAAAGTTACATGTTTCAAGTGTCGAGAGAAGGGACATTTCAAACGAGAATGTCCAAACAGAGAAGTTCAGGGTAACCAAAACCCATTCGCTGACGACTACTACAAGAAAGCCATTTATCATCGTCCTCAACCAAAAACAAGACAGCCAGATTCCAAAGACAAAGCTCTTGTCGTAACTCAGGAGGACGAAGGCATTAACTGGAACAAGTACATCTCCAAGAATGAGAGTTTGGCGTTGGTCGCAGAAATAATCGAAGAACCCGAAGAATATACATAGGCATCTTTTGACGAATCTCCCGAAGAATATTATCACACATCGTCAAAAGAAGAGGAATTGTTAAACATTGCTTTTAAACATCTCCTGCCTAATGATATTTTGAAAACTTTTGCAGGTTATTTTGAGCCAAGCCATCGATCATCTTGTGAAGAAAAGAAGAAGCCGGAAGCTGAAGAGAGTGTTGATGAGACCAACAAAGCTTGTATGGCAAATGTGAATGAGGTAAACGTGTCAGAAAGTGAGTGTGTGATAGAAAAACCGTGTTTAAAATGTAACAAGCCATGCTGTGAATGTGCTGTAAAAGAAGCACGTCACAATGAGCTCTAATGTCTAACAGATAATTTGTCATGTGACTATAAATCAACAAAAGAAGCTTATGACAAATTAAGTAATTCTGTTAAACAATATGAGAAGGTTATCAGAGAAAATGACAATACACATTCAATGCTTAAAGCGACTATAATGGACAAACAGTAACATTCATTTAAATACAATCGCTGAGCTGAAAAGTGAACTTGAGAAAATGAAAATAGAAACAGAACGGGTTAACAAATTGTAAATCAGTTATTCTACAAGTTCATACGTCATTGATCACATTTTACCAAAGATCGAAACCAAAGAAGAAACTAAAAATGATGAAAACAAAGGTGCAAGTTATGATCGTGTTCCACCACCCATTTGGAATAGCTATGCTACTAAGAAACCATCGGGGGTGGAGAAGGCGCTCAACTTAAAATTGAAAACTGAAAAATCATACGAGCTTCATGCGAGCATTGATATAACTTACACCAAAGCAGAAAATGAATGTGAGTCTGATGTGGTTAAAACCGTGGTTGAAAGTATTTTGAAGAGTGAGTCTGAGAAATCTGAATCGGATGTTGAAACATCGGAAAATAGTTTAAACACTAATCTAAACATCATTGTTTACAAAATGAATGGATCTGATAAACAATATTCTGATGAAGATTTTTGAATCCAGAATGTTAATCTGGATCGTGTCGAAAAGTTGTTCAAGCTTGTTGAGGTGAGCCATTCTGATTTAGAAAAACATGATGCATCATTTTACTCTAAATCAAAATGTGTTAACAAACCCTACCATCAAAGAAACAGAGAATATCCTAAAAATAGGAGGGCTGGGTTGGGTTTTCAAAAGAAAAGAACAAACAACAAGTTTCAAAAGTTGAACTTTACAAAGAAAGTTAACTTTGTTTTTGGAACAACTACAGAAAAAGAAAAAGAGATCATTGGTACACAATCCAATGATGAGTTCAAGAAAGAAAAAGAGTGTAGAAAACAAGTTTTGGATTCCTCTGGTCAAAAAGACAACAGGATGTGCTACAGTGTAAAAATGTTGGACATATTGCACGACATTGTTCACAAAAATATCCAAAACCTGTTTCTAACTCTAACAGATCTACCAAAGATGTGAAACAAAAGACACCCATGATTGTACCAAAACAGATTTTGAAAAAAATAACGAATCTCACAAAAATGTCAAATCAATGATTCAACTTAATTCTAAATTTAAAATTGGTGAAACTTCCACCAAAAATCGTCAAAGTCAAAAGGACTTAAAGTTTTACTAAAAAAGGGATCTGCAGTTCAAAAGATTCCTTTATGGAACACCACTTAAAGTCGAGCCTTCATCTCTTTGTCTGTATGGAAATACTAACCTGAGCTCAATTTCTCACAATTCACCCATTTACAGATATCAGTTAGATATATTCCACCTGTGAAATGATATTCTGGGAATCTTGATACAGTAGTATATTCTGAGATGGGAAACACAGTTACTTCATGTTTCTTAAATATTACCTAACATATCTTGAAACAGTTGAGAAACGTTTAGAAGTTTAAGTGGATAAGTATATTGGCAATCCAGGTAAATCTGTTTAAGAACTTAAAGGTACAACAAGATCAACGTGTGATTTATATAACTATCTGATGTGATTCTCTAAACACAAAACTCACAAAAATATGTATGTATATACATCTTTAGTTGTTATTTCTTTTTAGAAAAAATCCCAAAAAGATTTTCAGCTTTAGCAATTTATCTTAGATTTTAGTCTACCGATAACGAAAATACCGATAGTCCAAGTCAAAGCGACAAATTGCTGGAGGAAAGCTGGAGTCCACGGGTTGGGAGCTAATCATGAAAAGAGAAGTTTACCTGAACGTCAACAAAGTTCATTAATTTGAAACTTTACATTTTTAAATAAATCTGTTTTGGTCAAACAATGGTCAACCAAGGTCATTAACTTGGACTTGGTAGGCAAATCAGATAATCAGGGTCATTAAATTGGACTTGGTGAACTGAGTGGGTTATTAAACAGATAAAATTTCATAAAAAATTAAAAAGTTAAAAAGTTAATCAAAGTGTGAGAACTGACTCGTACGAGTGACGGAAGTTTTCATTCGCACGAGCCATCGCTCATATGAGTGACTACTGAATGAGTATAAAAGGTTGCCTCATTCGCACGAGTCGGACTATTGACTCTGTGCGATTGAGAGCAAATTTCGTGCGACCCAGTTCTATTCACTTCATTTTCTTGATCTATCATTTATATCTAGACGTTGGGGAGGTTGATTTGCACACCTCTCACAATGGGCAAGGTACTTATGCTTGTTTTAAGACGTTATAATGCCAAACTTGGACCAAATGGACATAAAACGTAGATTTAGGATAATCGGAGCGGTAAAATATAAAATTGAACTTAAAAAAGTTAAAATTGGCTCTGTTAACCAATTAATCAACCTTCAATTTGTTAAAATCAACACGTTTTAAGTTCGATTTAATTAGGTGTTATTTGGTACGGTTTGCAATTCGTACGAATATTCACTCGTACGAACAAATTTTCAAAATGTCAATGTATCATATTCACTCGTACGAGTGAGTATTCGTACGAGTAGGTCCTTTAATGTTTAAATCTTGATGACTCGTACGAGGCATCATTGGTACTAAGAAGTTCTGGTTAAAACTTAAAAAGTTGTTAAATATTTTTTCATTCGTACGAAGTAGTGACTCGTACGAGTGAGGTTTTGACTTTGACTTATTATCTTGTCATAGTGTATGACTCCTACGAATGGTGATTCGTACGAGTGACTAAAAAGTTGAAATTTTTGAAAAAGTTTCTAAGGATTGAAATGTCTATGCTTGCAGATCAAGAAATCTTCATTTTCGCTGTTCCACAATATTTGCTGTTTTCTCGATTTTCTAAGCAAACTTCTTATCACGAAAGCTCTTACAGATCGCCACACAACATATAGATCTCACGTCGAATATTTCTGGAATGCTGCTGAGTTTGACGAAGATGAGAATGCAATTTTATCTGCTGTAAGGATCAATAGCGAAGATGTTCAAATAAAGATCACCGAAGAGTTGATCAGAATTGTGCTAGAGTTCAATGATCACGAAGACGACCCTACCGGTTTTTCTGAGTATATGGTGAAAGGGTGTTTCTACCGAATGGGTTATGCCAGATTCGTTAACACTGCTCCATTCAAGAAGGCTAACTTCAGCGCTCCATTCAGACATATAGCTCACTGTATTATTCACGCTGTTAACCACCGAAAGGGCGGATTCGAAGAGTTAGTCGATTATCAGATGTGCATGATCACAGCTCTTGTTCTGAACCTGCCGTATAATTTCTCAAGAGTGATCTTTTCCCAAATGGTCCAAAACACGCAACAAGAGAAGTTCTTGCAATATCCTCGTTTTATTCAGATGCTTCTTGACCATTTGCATCCTAACTTGAAGAAAAACAAAAGATGATGTGTTGAAGTTGGAGCATATGGATGTCTCAACATTAAGAAATGAACTTGCATCTCAAGACCTTCCCTAATGAAAAGCCATTTTTTGGAGCGATTATTGATAAAGATTATGTGGCACCATCACAAGGGAAGTGGAGCAAAGACGATAGCGGAGACGACGATGAAGAGCTTGAAGCGCTAGATGGTTTTATCGCTAAGAGAAGCGCGTGGTTTGTGAAAAAAGAGAAAAAAAGGGTAAGGGGACAAAAAGAAAACAAACGTCCACATCTTCCTCCACTGCCCTTTAGAAGAAAAAGAGAGTGTCTGAAAGCTCAAGATTGATTGATGAATCAGATCCTGAAGAGAACGTTGAAACTATGGCTGCTAAAATTGAAAGAGAAGCTTTTGGACTTCGAGAAGGAGAGGTTGAAGAAGCATCATCTTTCAGTACTGATACTGAAGATAGAATTGCAGGGGAGAAAGAAAGAGCAAAAGAACGTGAACTTGAATGTCAAGCTGAGCTCAAACGTAAAGCCGAAGAGAAGAAAAGAAAAGTGCCAGGAGAGGATGACCCAACATATGTACCTTCGAATTCAGATAGCGATACTCCTGTACGAAAAACTCCAAAGAAATCTTCTCGACGACTTAAAAGACCAGCAATTAGAAGTTCAGATTCTCCAATAGACAAATCAAAGAGAAAACTACAAAAGAAGATTGTGGAAGAAGAGAATGTTCAGCCAACTCCACAGATACCATCATCTCCACCACGTCAGTCAACACCACAACCACCACCACAACCAACACCGCAGCCAATACCACAACCCTCACAATCCCAACCGATTTTCATTTTGATTTCGGTGATATACCTAGGGGGAGGATTTCTCTGCTGACATGTTTAACAATGCGCGTGTTGAAGAATTGAAGAAACAAGTTATGTTAAACAGTGTCAAAATTGCTGAACTTCAGGAGCAACTCAACGAGATTAATGCTGAAAATCAGCAGCTGAAGCTATGTCGGCAAGTATAGTATCTGAGAATGAGCGTTTGAGATTTGAATGGCCGAATACGATGAAGAACGTCTCAGGAGCCAAAGAAAGATGAACCTATTTGAGAAGATACATACAAAGAAACTTGGAGTTACTATCACTGCTGAAATTTATGAAACTGAGAGAGCTGAAGTAAGAGAAAAGGGTTGCTGAGTATGAATGTCTTGCTAAAGAACTATCAGATGCTCAAGGAAAAGGCAAAGCAAAGGTTGTTGAGGATCCTGTAACTGTTACAACTGAGCCAGAAGCTGAATCTGTGCTAGTAACTTCTGATATAGTGGTGTTTTCGGTTTCGAAGAAGTTTGTATTGGTGGGTAAGCCTAAAGATGTTGATATTGACACGTCGAATCTTACAACAAAGCATCAAGAATGGCTAAATAAGAGGAAGTTGGAAAAAGTGATTGAAGCCGAGGTTGATGAGTTTGATGAGACTGCTGAAAAAGAGAAAGACGACTTGGATGATTTTGATGATTTATTCTCTGACAAGTCTGATGACGATAGTGATGGTGGTGATGATGATTTAGGAGGATCGAGTGTCCTTGTAACAGTGTCTGGTTTGAATGATGATGTTGATTTTTCTGTGTACTTGGATGACTCAGCAAATCAAGTTGAAGAAGATAGAGATCAGAATAAATCTGATAGCTCTAAAGATGCTCAGTAGGATGGAATTCTCACATGTTACCGAAATATTTACCGTTCCTGTCATGCCAAAACCGCAGATTCCTTATTTAGAGTATGATGTTGAAGAAGGTGAGTTTGTCCACAGCTATTCTAAAGAAGAAATTGCTAAGATGTTGGGCGTGGACGAAGAAAATTTTTAGTTTGATTTCGAAGAGGAGCTCAATGATATTAGTGCTTTCGAGCCGGTTGATTATGTCTTCGAACATGTGTCTGATGCACATCACTATGATAAAGTTGTCGTAGAGGATGATTTTGATGACGATGATACATATATTGCCGATAAGGGTACAGATGACTCTCCAACTTTTAGCGATCTGTTTGCAGCTGAAAGTGATGACCTTTTGAAACGTAATGTTGAAGAAGCTGTTAAACAAGGAACTGTTCCTCAACAACTATCTGCTGAAGAAATTGTTGAGATGAGGAAGCGCTGGTTCAATGTAGCACCAGCTGAGCGAAATTTCAAACAATCCTTAGCATTCTTTACGCGCGATGCGGATATCTCACTAGGGGATATTGTTAGCTGGGGATGGATCGAGGAGCTAAACGTGTATGCTATTAAAAGGGAGTATGGGATTCAGTATTTTCGATACTTGAGCGATATCAAGACCCTGCCGTACTAGGATATCAAAGAGCTTGTGCAAACAAAGAGGATAAATCTTAAGATGAGATTTCACGACCAGCGGCTGTGGAAACTTATAAGCTTAAGGCTACACATGGTTTTACACACTGGAAGCCGCAGTTCCCTAAGCGAATTACGAAGATTGATCCAGTAACACAAGAAAAAGACGTGACGCTAATCCTAAAGAGGACGAAAGTGATGAAGAATATGCCTCTTATCAAGATGGAACAAGACTTCTACAATATCTTCAAATGGTGGCACTACGATTCGAGTACAGGTGAAGCTGTTATAAGTGTGCATCCAGATGATGATTCTTGGAAGATTACAGAGGAACTGACTGAAGCCGTCATAGCACACAAACGTATATATAGACTATGGCATGGCATTCGAGTACTAAACCCGATGTGGCTAGTCAATTGTTCAAAGAAAGATATTGAATGCTTGTTCTACAGCAAGACTAGTTTTGAAGCAAAAGACAAAGAACAAACACTTCAGTTCCAGAAGATTGTTAATATCTGTTTTGCTAAAGATGTACATTGAGGAACGGCATGGAACACTTCAGGGAGGAAACTGGAGGAGAAAGATAAGAAGGAAGAAGAATCGCAGAGCGAGCATGAATTGCTTCGCTAAGGAGCTTTCGGTTTGGCAATACAATTAACTGACCTCCTCCTACAGATCAGACACCTATATCTTCTGAGGAGCGTCGCAAGCCACTAAAACGTTTCTTTGGGCGTTAACTGTCATATCTTTTGAAGATTTTTTGAAGACTATCCAAGACTGCGGCAACATCCAAGGGGGAGTTTGTTGGTGCATAATGTCTATTGCCTACGTCTAGGATATTTTGATTATGTATATAGGGCTTAGAACGTCGAATTGTAAATGTTAATATAAGTTTTATTTCTTTAGTGAATGACTCGTACGAGTGAGTCTCATGACTCGTACGAGTGACACTCTGTCACTCGTATGAGGCACTACTCGCATGAGTCACGCTCAGACACACACTTTCCTGTGTGAGTCATGTCGACCTATAAATATAGGAGCTTGAGTGTTGTGTCCGTATCGAGTAATCTGTTGGTTGATGTATGGTGAAGCCCTGTCAAACTGTTTACTTGCTCTGTACTTGTTCACGTTTATCAATACAATTCAAGGCATTTAAGTATTATATCTCACTTGTTTGTTTCTCAAACTCGCTAGCAATAAATTCCGCCCCTGTTAGTTGAGTCAGATAAGTCTAGTGCCCATTGGAGGAGAGCCGATCCCCTCTCACAATAACCTTCCTTTAACCTCTCTTGGCTTGTTCACCAATGCACAAGTTATCACAAGGACAACAAAGATGGTCATGAATAAGTTAAAATGAAAATAAAAGTTGTAAAATAATCAAGATCATCAAGTGAGGTGGCAGATTGAAGGTAGGATAGCCAAGGCTTCCAAGTAACCACACAATACAACCTCAAGTCTTGTTTCAAGAACAAGCTTGGAAGAATACAACACTTGTGGGTTAAAACCCTATTAAAACGAAAAGTTTCTTACACTTGGGAGCTCGAATATGGTGATGTTCCATGTTGGTTTTCCAGGGAGAACCTATGGAAACACTCCTAGAGGTGTTCCAAGTATTAAGAAGAAGAAGAGTAAAGAAGGGAGGTAAAGGTGAGTTAGAACTCTTTGAAAGTCTTGAACTTTCTAGATTAAGAGAGAGATTTAGAAAGAGATTTAGAGAGAGAGATGAATGTTTGAGCTGTGAGGTGAGTATAGGAGGAGGTGGGTATTTATAGTTGAGGTTAGGGGGTGAGTTAGGTGGTTGTAATAAATGAAAGAAACACACATTTGCCCAATCCATGAGCTTGAAAAAACTAAACAAGAAAAGACAGTCGCGGGGTGCGAGAAGTGATATTCCAGAAACTTCTTTGATTTTTGTCAGTTTTAGTCCCTGAACTTGTTTTTTCCTTCATTTCATGCTATAGCTTGATATTTTTGCATGTTTTTAAGTGTATAATGTATATGTAAGTATATTTTAGGTATCGAGTATATATGTATGAGTATTTTCACGTATAACAAGTATCGGTTTGTATGTAAACTCGTATTTAACAATTGAATGCATGTAAGACACGTATGTATCTAGTATGGATTTTATTACGATTCAAGTCTCAGATTACAAGATTGGGAAAGAAATACAAATATGATACTAATACAAGTTTCTATAAATAGAAATACGATTACAATTTCTAATTAAGGAAAGTACGAAAAAGCGAGGAGTTACAGTCTCCCCTCCTTTAGGAAATTTCGTCCCGTAATTTATTCAAGAGGAAGGTGTAACGAACAGATGCGGATACTTTGCCTTTATATCACTTTCGAGTTCCCAAGTAAATTTGGCGCCACGTTTACCTTCCCGTCGAACCTTGACTATGGGAATTCGACCGCGCCTCAATTGCTTGATGCCTCGGTCCATGATCTCGACAGGTTTCTCCATGAAGTGTAGGGTCTCGTTGATTTGAAGATCTTCGAGAGGAATTGAAGTCCTTCATCAGCTAGACACTTCTTCAAGTTTGAGACATGGAATGTAGGATGGACATTGTTGAGTTCTTGAGGTAGGTCTAGTCGTTATGCTACCTTGCCAATCCTTTCAAGAATTTGAAAGGACCTAAATAGCGAGGAGCGAGCTTGCCTTTCTTACCAAATAGAACCACACCCTTCCAAGGGGATACCTTGAGAATTACAAAGTCACCTACGTTGAACCCCAAGGGTTTGCGTCTTTTGTCGGCGTAACTGTTTTATTGGCTCCTGGCTTTAAACAAGTTGTCTCGAATCTGTTGGATCTTGTCCGCCATCTCTTGTATTAGCTCGAGACCGGTGATTTGAGCTTCCCCGATCTCGTGCCAACAAATAGGCGACCGACACTTACGACCCTACAATGCCTTGAAAGGTGCTATTTGAATACTCGCGTGATAACTGTTATTGTACGAGAATTCGATCAAAGGCAAGTGCATATCCCAGTTTCCACCAAAATCGATTGCGCAAGAACGAAGCATATCCTCTAGAGTTTGGATAGTACGCTCGGTTTGACCATCAGACTGGGGATGGAAAGCAGTACTAAGATTGAGATGAGTACCAAGGGCTTTTTGAAACATTTGCCAAAGACGAGAAGTGAAATGACCATCACGGTCCGAGATGATGTTGATGGGGATACCATGACGACAAATGATTTCATCCGTGTAGATACGAGCCAATTTCTCGACTTTGTAATCTTCACGTATGGGGAGGAAGCGAGCGGATTTTGTTAAATGGTCAATGATAACCCAAATACTATAGTGACCAGAAGATGTATGAGGGAGTTTGGTAATGGAGTCCATGGCAATGCTCTCCCATTTCCAAATAGAAATCTCTAGTTGTTCGAGTAAGCCAGAGGGACGTTGATGTTCGGCCTTTACCTTGGAACAAATAAGGCATTTTAAAACGTAGAAGACGATATGTTTCTACATACTAGGCCACCAATAGGACGTACGAAGGTCATGGTACATCTTATCAGCGTCGCGATGAATAGAATATCGGGATTTGTGAGCTTCTCGCATCAATAACTCTTGATGGTTGTCACGGTTCGGAATCCAGATACGATCGAGATAGTAAAGGATGCCATTGGATTTGGTTACGAGTTGATTTTCGACACCACACTTGAACTCATTATCAAGGTTACCCTCATTAATGGTTGAGTATTGCGCCTTGCGAACCAGTTCATGAAGCTTTCCCAAAGTTTGGTAGCAATGGGTACTCTTAACATGAGTTTTCCGACTAAGTGCATCGACTACAACATTCGACTTACCAGGGTGGTAGCGAATATCGCAGTCATAGTCGTTTAACAATTCCACCCAACGACATTGACGCATGTTGAGTTCCTTTTGATTGAAGATATGTTGAAGGCTCTTATGGTCGGTGAAGACCGTACACTTTGTACCACAAAGGTGTCACCATATCTTTAATGCAAAAACAATTGCACCAAGTTTATGGTCGTGCGTAGTATAGTTTTTCTCATGAATCTTGAGTTGTCTTAACGCGTAAGCGATAACCTTGTCCCGTTGCATAAGAACGCAACCAGGACCTTGTTTTGAGGCATCGCAATACACAACAAAATCGACGTTACCATCAGGAAGAGTTAAGATAGGAGCATTGCAAGCATGTCCTTGAGCGTTTGAAAAGATTCCTCTTGCTCGGAACCCCAAACAAAAAGTTTATTCTTTTGAGTCAAGGAAGTGAGAGGTATGGCGATTTTGGAGAAATTTGAGATAAAGCGACGATAGTAACTAGCTAGACCAAGAAATGAACGATTTTCGGACGGAGACTTAGGAGCAATCCAATTCTTTACCGCTTCGATTTTCGCTGGGTCAACGTGAATACCGAGTTCGTTGACGACATGACCAAGGAATTGAACTTCTTTTAGCCAAAGTTCACACTTGGAGAATTTGGCAAAAAGACGTTCAGTACGCAACATCTGGTTATCCTCGGCTCATTACATTAGATAATTGCCACGACCTTAGCGCGGGGTGTAGGCATACACCTGACAGACGCTCAAATGCAAATTACCCAAGACGTTGGGGATAACTCCTCTATGAGTTCTATGTGTTGTGTATTTAATCATGTCTTGTTCTCTGTACTGGGCCCTGTATGTATGGACAAACATGTGAACCTGTTAACAAGGTTACAAAGTAACTTTCCCAAGTTATAAATGATTTTTCCCCTGTGCACTTAAATCTAATTTCTAAAATGTTTCAAAATGAGTCAGTCGGGTGTATTTACCAGCGAAAGCTGACGTATTTTTAAAAAGATTAAGCTTGGAGGTACAATACGAAATAGGACGGAAGCTACTCGGTTGTGAATAAGAGGATGTTGCAAATCCTTGGATCTGCCCTAAAGTCTATTGTATATTCTTTCTTTGTACATTTATGATCCGCCTTGGATCTTCTATTACGAGTCTGTATATTATTTTGTATTTTGAACATTGGTTTGTAATAGTAATTTTACTCCAAGACTTCCGCTGTGCCATGTTAATTGACTATGATGTTATCAACTGACGTCACGATACTCCCCACCCGGGCCCACCGTTGAATGGATTTGGGTTGGAAATCCGGGGTGTGACAGGTTGGTATAAGAGCCAACGTTTGAGAGAGTTAAACACTATTCTTCTTGTGTTTAATCTCAAACTTACACGAGCACATTCCTTAGACTTCCGAGTCTAGGCATGAAGAATATGCCTCTTATCAAGATGGAACAAGACTTCTACAATATCTTCAAATTGTGGTACTACGATTCGAGTACAGGTGAAGCTGTTATAAGTGTGCATCCAGATGATGATTCTTGGAAGATTACAGAGGAACTGAATGAAGCCGTCAAAGCACACAAACGTATATATGGACTATGGCATGGCATTCGAGTACTAGACCCAATGTGGCTAGTCAATTGTTCAAAGAAAGATATTGAATGCTTGTTCTACAGCAAGATTAGTTTTGAAGCAAAAGACAAAGAACAAACACTTCAGTTCCAGAAGATTGTTAATGTCTGTTTTGCTAAAGATGTACATTGAGGAACGGCATGGAACACTTCATGGAGGAAACTGGAGGAGATTGAGCAAAGGAAGAAAGATAAGAAGGAAGAAGAATCGCAGAGCGAGCACGAATTGCTTCGCTAAGGAGCTTTCGGTTTGGCAATACAATTAACTGACCTCCTCCTACAGATCAGACACCTATATCTTCTGAGGAGCGTCGCAAGCCACTAAAACGTTTCTTTGGGCGTTAACTGTCATATCTTTTGAAGATTTTTTGAAGACTATCCAAGACTGCGGCAACATCCAAGGGGGAGTTTGTTGGTGCATAATGTCTATTGCCTACGTCTAGGATATGTTGATTATGTATATAGGGCTTAGACCGTCGAATTGTAAATGTTAATATAAGTTTTATTTCTTTAGTGAATGACTCGTACAGTGAGTCTCATGACTCGTACGAGTGACACTCTGTCACTCGTATGAGGCACTACTCGCATGAGTCACGCTCAGACACACACTTTCCTGTGTGAGTCATGTCGACCTATAAATATAGGAGCTTGAGTGTTGTGTCCGTATCGAGTAATCTGTTGGTTGATGTACGGTGAAGCCCTGTCAAACTGTTTACTTGCTCTGTACTTGTTCACGTTTATCAATACAATTCAAGGCATTTAAGTATTATATCTCACTTGTTTGTTTCTCAAACTCGCTAACAATAATTCCGCCCCTGTTAGTTGAGTCAGATAAGTCTAGTGCTCAATGGAGGAGAGCCGATCCCCTCTCACAATAACCTTCCTTTAACCTCTTTTGTATTGTTCACCAATGCACAAGTTATCACAAAGACAACAAGGATGGTCATGGATAAGTTAAAATGAAAATAAAAGTTGTAAAATAATCAAGATCATCAAGTGAGGTGGCAGATTGAAGGTAGGATAGCCAAGGCTTCCAAGTAATCACATAATACAACCTCAAGTCTTGTTTCAAGAACAAATTTGGAAGAATACATCACGTGTGGGTTAAAACCCTATTAAAACGAAAAGTTTCTTACACTTGGGAGCTCGAATATGGTGATGTACCATGTTGGTTTTCCATGGTAAACCTATGGAAACACTCCTTGAGGTGTTCCAAGTATTAAGAAGAAGAAGAGTAAAGAAGGGAGGTAAAGGTGAGTTAGAACTCCTTGAAAGTCTTGAACTTTCTAGATTGAGAGAGAGATTTAGAAAGAGATTTAGAGAGAGAGATGAATGTTTGAGCTGTGAAGTGAGTGTAGGAGGAGGTGGGTATTTATAGTTGAGGTTAGAGGGTGAGTTAGGTGGGTGTAATAAATGAAAGAAACACACATTTGCCCAATCCATGAGCTTGAAAAAACTATTTGCGGATTATGCCCTCTCGCGGGCAGCGAGAGGCACAAGAGAAGACAGTCGCAGGGTGCGAGAAGTGATATTCCAGAAACGTCTTTGATTTTTGTTAGTTTTAGTCCCTGAACTTGTTTTTTTCCTTCATTTCATGCTATAGCTTGATATTTTTGCATGTTTTTAAGTGTATAATGTATAGTATATTTTACTTATCGAGTATATATGTATGAGTATTTTCACGTATAACTGGTATCGGTTTGTATGTAAACTCGTATTTAACAATTGAATGCATGTAAGACAAGTATGTATCAAGTATGGATTTTATTACGATTCAAGTCTCAGATTACAAGATTGGGAAAGAAATACAAATATGATACTAATACAAGTTTCTATAAATAGAAATACTATTACAATTTCTAATTAAGGAAAGTACGAAAAAGCGAGGCGTTACAGTCTCCCCTCCTTTAGGAAATTTCGTCCTGTAATTTATTCAAGAGGAAGGTGTAACGAACAGATGCGGATACTTTGCCTTTATATCACTTTCGAGTTTCCAAGTAAATTTGGCGCCACGTTTACCTTCCCATCGAACCTTGACTATGGGAATTTGACCGCGCCTCAATTGCTTGATGCCTCGGTCAATGATCTTGACAGGTTTCTCCATGAAGTGTAGGGTCTCGTTGATTTGAAGATCTTCGAGAGGAATTGAAGTCCTTCATCAGCTAGACACTTCTTCAAGTTTGAGACATGGAATGTAGGATGGACATTGTTGAGTTCTTGAGGTAGGTCCAGTCGTTATACTACCTTGCCAACCTTTTCGAGAATTTGAAAGGACCTACATAGCGAGGAGCGAGCTTGCCTTTCTTACCAAATAGAACCACACCCTTCCAAGGGGATACCTTGAGAAGTACAAAGTCACCTACGTTGAACCCCAAGGGTTTGCGTCTTTTGTCGGCGCAACTCTTTTATTGGCTCCTGGCTTTAAGCAAGTTGTCTCGAATCTGTTGGATCTTGTCCGCCATCTCTTGTATTAGCTCGGGACCGGTGATTTGAGCTTCCCCGATCTCGTGCCAACAAATAGGCGACCCACACTTACGACCCTACAATGCCTCGAAAGGTGCTATTTGAATACTCGGTGATAAATGTTATTGTACGAGAATTCGATCAAAGGCAAGTGCATATCCCAGTTTCCACCATAACCGATTGCGCAAGAACGAAGCATATCCTCTAGAGTTTGGATAGTACGCTCGGTTTGACCATCAGACTGGGGATGGAAAGTAGTACTAAGATTGAGATGAGTACCAAGGGCTTTTTGAAACATTTGCCAAAGACGAGAAGTGAAATGACCATCACAGTCCGAGATGATGTTGATGGGGATACCATGACGACAAATGATTTCAACCGTGTAGATATGAGCCAATTTCTCAACTTTGTAATCTTCACGTATGGGGAGGAAGCGAGCGGATTTTGTTAAATGGTCAATGATAACCCAAATACTACAGTGACCAGAAGATGTATGAGGGAGTTTGGTAATGGAGTCCATGGCAATGCTCTCCCATTTCCAAATAGAAATCTCTGGTTGTTCGAGTAAGCCAGAGGGACATTGATGTTCGGCCTTTACCTTGGAACAAGTAAGGCATTTTAAAACGTAGAAGGCGATATCTTTCTACATACTAGGCCACCAATAGGACGTACGAAGGTCATGGTACATCTTATCAGCGTCGCGATGAATAGAATATCGGGATTTGTGAGCTTCTCGCATAAATAACTCATGAAGGTTGTCACGGTTCGGAATCCAGATACGAATGAGATACTAAAGGATGCCATTGGATTTGGTTACGAGTTGATTTTCGACACCACACTTGAACTCATTATCAAGGTTACCCTCATTAATGGTTGAGTATTGCGCCTTGCGAACCAGTTCATGAAGCTTTCCCAAAGTTTGGTAGCAATGGGTACTCTTAACATGAGTTTTCCGACTAAGTGCATCGACTACAACATTCAACTTACCAGGGTGGTAGCGAATATCGCCGTCATAGTCGTTTAACAATTCCTCCCAACGACGTTGACGCATGTTGAGTTCCTTTTGATTGAAGATATGTTGAAGGATCTTATGGTCGGTCAAGACCGTACACTTTGTACCACAAAGGTGTCACCATATCTTTAATGCAAAAACAACTGCACCAAGTTCATGGTCTTGCGTAGTATAGTTTTTCTCATGAATCTTAAGTTGTCTTAACGCGTAAGCGATAACCTTGTCCCGTTGCATAAGAACACAACCAAGACCTTGTTTTGAGGCATCGCAATACACAACAAAATCGACGTTACCATCAGGAAGAGTTAAGATAGGAACATTGCAAGCATGTCCTTTAGCGTTTGAAAAGACTCCTCTTGCTCGGAACCCCAAACAAAAAGTTTATCCTTTTGAGTCAAGGAAGTGAGAGATACGACGATTTTGGAGAAATTTGAGATAAAGCGACGATAGTAACTAGCTAGACCAAGAAATGAACGATTTTCGGACGGAGACTTAGGAGCAATCCAATTCTTTACCGCTTCGATTTTCGCTGGGTCAACGTGAATACCGAGTTCGTTGACGACATGACCAAGGAATTAAACTTCTTTTAGCCAAAGTTCACACTTGGAGAATTTGGAAAAAAGACGTTCAGTACGCAACATCTGGTTATCCTCGGCTCATTACATTAGATAATGGCCACGACCTTAGCGCTGGGTGTAGGCATACACCTGACAGACGCTCAAATGCAAATTACCTAAGACGTTGGGGATAACTCCTCTATGAGTTCTAAGTGGTGTGTATTTAATCATGTCCCGGTCTCTGTACTAGGCCCTGTATGTATGGACAAACATGTGAACCTATTAACAAGGTTACAAAGTAACTTTCCCAAGTTATAAAAGATTTGTGCCCTGTGCACTTAAATCTAATTTCTAAAATGTTTCAAAGTGAGTCAGTCGGGTGTATTTACCAGCGAAAGCTGACGTATTTTCAAAAAGATTAAGCTTGGAGGTACAATACGAAATAGGACGGAAGCTACTCGGTAGTGAATAAGAGGATGTTGCAAATCCTTGGATCTGCCCTAAAGTCTGTTGTATATTATTTCTTTGTACATTTATGATCCGTCTGTGGATCTTCTATTACGAGCCTGTATATTATTTTGTATTTCGAACATTGGTTTGTAATAGTAATTTTACTCCAAGACTTCCGCTGTGCCATGTTAATTGACTATGATGTTATCAACTGATGTCACGATACTCCCCACCCGGGCCCACCGTTGAATGGATTTGGGTTGGAAATCCGGGGTGTGACAGGTTGGTATAAGAGCCAACGTTTGAGAGAGTTAAACACTATTCTTCTTGTGTTTAATCTCAAACTTACACGAGCACATTCCTTAGACTTCCGAGTCTAGGCATTGACCTAGGATTACTCATTTCATTATTAAGTTATTATCATTGTTTTTTAATTGATAATTGACAGGAAAATGCCGCCAAGAGTGATAGGATAAGGAAAAGGAACCATGAGGGGAGGACCATCAGGACACATTCCTCCACATCCCCATCACCCGAACCCTTATGAGGACTTAGGAGATTCATGGCCATTTGCCCAACATTCACCTACCCACACTCAAAGTTCTTACCGCTCCTACCATTCGCACCACTCTCACCATTCCCATCACTCTCATCATTCTTACCATGATTAATTTAATCCGAACCAATATCTAAATACACCTCCAGCCTATCAAAATAAGTTGGACCAACCAAACCCCATGGACGAGGACTCCGACCCAAAGATGCCGCCGTCGAGATCGCATACACATCCCGTAGAAATTTCAAGCGATTCAAACTCTTACGCCGAATCGCCATATCAAGGTCCTAACGAATGGGACCAATGCTGGAACCAATTTACCTTCGCCAACAATCCCTCTCATCACTCTCAAGCATATCCTATATAAGAACACGTTCACATGGAACCGGTGGACCAACCTCAACCACTGCCTGAACCACCAAGGATGAAGCGTGGAGCACGTATGTCGGTACGTGCAGGTCAAAGGTCAGGATCGCTGCCACCTTTGCCCAACTCCTACCCCACAATTCAAGAGGACCCACAAATGGGTGGACCCTCTAATGTATCACCTGTGGTGGAACCAACACCAACACCTACGGTTCAACCACCACCATCTGGTTATAGTAACCCTATCGCAACATATCTAGATAATACTGGATATGATCCTTTTAACCCGTCTACCCTTGTTGATTACCAAGCATGGCCGCATAACCCATACATGCAAGCGGTCATGCATAACGCACTCTACCCATCTCCTTTCCCACCTGCTGGATATCCAAGTTATGGGTACCAGTATCCGAGTGTACCACAACCACAACCTCCGCCACCACTTGAAGCCATTAATGAGACTTGGAACGGATGAAAGAAATGCAACAACAAGCAGAGAAAATGGAGAAGAAGACAAAAAAGTTCTTCAAGAAACTCTCCAAGTTGGTCAAGGGAAAGAAGGACGAGTGAAGTCTCTTCTAATAACTTATGTTAGTCCCTGCGAGGACATTGTTATTTCCTTAGTCCCTGCGTGGACATTTTTATTTCTTTAAAGTCCTTGCATGGACAATTTATTTCATTGTTTCTAGTATTGTAATTTCTAATTGGAATTTAATGAAATATTTTTTGGAATTATAAATAAGTATTCATCCTCTTCAAACGAGCGTCTCCATTTTACTCGAAATTTATGCTCTGCGATATAATTCAAAAAAAGATCTTAATGGTTTTGATTAGCCAAGTGGCACAGACCACATATTTGGCCAAAATTATAAATGATAGTTAAGGATGAATAGCCTTCTATCATGATAGTTAAGGAAGAGTTATCCTTCTATCTAGAGGTAGTGGACTTAAGTTCAAGCCTCCAAGTTATTTAGGTTAATGCGACCGGGACTATTAATCAACCATTAAGGTACTCTTACGTTAACATTCAGGAATGTTCATACTCCTGGTAGTGTGACTTGAGGAACCACACTAGCTTTCAAGGTAATGGACTATGTCCTAGCCTTATATAGCCTACGTGATCAAATTTGATCCCGGCTAATATCATTAGTGCGATGATAATAAACATCCATTAGTTATGTATTGCCATTGGGGCTATGATTAAACATCCATTAGTGATGTATTGCCCTTGGGCTATGATTAAACATCCATTAGTGATGTATTGCCCTAGGGCTATGATTAAACATCCATTTAGTGATGATTTGCCTTCGAGCAATATTACATTGTCAAATGACAACGACAAATTCGGGTAATATAACCCCCTGTCTAAATTCTATGTCCATTAGTGATAGGCCTATGTGCCATACTTTATGTCCATTAGTGACAGGCCTATGTGCTATATTTTATGTCCATTAGGGACATGCCTATGTGCCATAAACTTTATGTCCTTCATGACAAGCTTAAGAGCTAAATGTAATTGTTGATTACGACAATGATAGTTGTGACATTACGATCCACTGTCTAGTAATATATGGACTATGTACAAATTTTATTTTGCCTTTGATGGTCCTATTAAGACCTAGGCCAAATATAGATATGTTAAGCCTAAGAGTTGTGATGTTATTCACACTAGTTTAGGCAGTGGATTGTTATATCCAATTTTTAAAGCCAATATGGTTGACATACCATGGCTAAGTGAAGCTTTATTGGTGTATAGAACCAAAGCTCAAAAGATGGCTAACTCTCATGCGGCACAAAGTAGCCACTGGAATGTTGACTCTAACAAGGCCGAAAACAGAGATATTGATAATGATAATTTTCAAGCTCGCATTGATGCGGCTGTTGAAAAGGCCATGGGAAAGGCCATAGAAAAGCTTAAAGAGTCGAATGCTATGCACTCCAGACCATTATCGATTACCCCATCCTCAGCTCATAAGGAGAGCTCAGTTCACTCTTTGAATGCAAAGAGTGAACCAAAGAAAATAGATTTTGCTAATAGGTCCCATTCTTTTAAAGACGAATGTACCTATAAGTATTTCGTCTCCTGCAAGCCCTGAGACTTTAATGGGGAGAAAGGAGCTGTAGAAGCCTTAAAGTGGTTGGATGAGATGGAGATAATCATAGATATCAACGGCTGTGCTGATAAGGATGTGGTCAAATTTGTATCACAGTCCTATAAGGGCGATTCCCTAATCTGGTGGAAAGCCATGATCCAGTCTACAAGTAAAGTACACCTGTATAATTTGGGATGGTCCAAGTTTGTGGACCTTGTTAAGGAAACTTACTGTCCACCCCATGAGGCGGAAAAGATAGAGTCATACTTTCTGACTCTCACAATGAAAAACCTAGATTTTCAGAAATATGTTTCCGATTTCAACTCCCTATCTAGGTTAGTTTCCTATCTGATCACCATTGAAACCAAACGCATTGTGCGTTTTATCAATGGATTAGCTCCTAAGATTAAGGGTATAGTAAAGGCTGCTTAGCCTAGTACCTATAGGTCCACTGTTGACCTGTCTCTCTCCCTCACCCTTGATCTAGTGAGGCAAAAGTCAGTTAAGTCTGAAACTGACAGAATAAGAAAGAGAGAATATGACAACTCCCAAAGGTTTAATAAGAAAAATAAAGGGAGATTTGTGTTCAGAAGGAACCAAGGCAAGTCGGCTATGACGCCAACATGCAAGACTTGCAACCGCAAACACTGGGGACAATGTAGTTATGATCCACAAGCCAAACCTTGTGGCATCTGTAATAGAAAGGGGCATAAGACCTTAGAATGCAAGGATCTTAAGGATGTCATCTGCTACGTCTGCAATGAAAAAGGGCACATTAAGACTAACTGCCCTATGAACCTTAAGAATAATAATGCGAAGCCTAGAGAGACCAAGAAGGGGAATGCTCGTGCCTTTCAGATGACTGCCAGAGAGGCTGTTAATGACAACAATGTCATAATAGGTACATTCCTCATTAACAATATATATGCTAGATTTCTTTTCGATTCGGGTGCAGATAGATCTTTTGTTGATCATAAGTTTAGTAAACTATTAAATTTGCCCATAAGAACTCTAGATAAAACTTATGAGATAGAACTTGCTGATGGAAACTTAGAATCCGCATCTTCCATTCTTGATGGATGTTCTATATCCATTAAGAATCATTCCATCCCTATCTCTTTACTGCCAATGAAATTGGCGGGGTTTGATGTAGTTTTAGGCATAATTTGGTTATCCCATAACCAAGCCCGCATTGCCTGTGATAAGAAACTCATCGAATTAAAACCCCATCCGGTGAAATGATCACCTTCCCTGGAGATTTACACTATGGATTGCCAGTCAAGGTGTCGTTATTTAAGGCATCCAAGTGTTTAGGGAAAGGTTGTGTCATCTACATGGCACAAGTCACTATCAACGAGCCTAAATCAAATATTCAAGACCTTCCAGTTATTTTGGAATATTCCGATGTCTTTCCCGAAGAACTACCAGGTCTACCTCCGGACGGACAAGTAAAATTTAGAATTGATATCCTGCCAGGGTCAGCACCCGTAGCTAAAGCTCCATATATACCAGCACCAACGGAAATGAAGGAGTTGAGGACACAATTAGATGAACTCTTAGAGAAAGGCTTTATACTGCCTAGTTCCTCGCCTTGGGGAGCTCCTATCCTCTTTGTTAAGAAGAAAGACGGTTCGATGCGAATGTGCATTGATTGCTGTGAGCTAAACAAGATAACAATCAAGAAACATTATCCATTACCCAGGATCGATGATTTATTCGACCAACTTCAAGGTGCGAGTTATTATTTAAGATCTGGAGATCATCAGTTGAAGGTTAGAAGTGAAGATGTTCCTAAAACTGCCTTCAGGACCCAATATGGTCATTTTGAATTCTTGGGATGCCTTTTGGGCTCACAAATGCACCTGCAGCATTCATGGATCTCATGAAAAGAGTCTGCAAACCATATTTAGATAAGTTTGTCATTGTCTTCATAGACGACATACTTATTTATTCTCGTAATCAAGTTGATCACGAGAAACATCTTCGGTGCATTCTAGAATTATTAAGACAAGAGAAGCTTTATGCAAAATTCTCTATGTGTGAGTTTTGGCTTAGAGAAGTCCAGTTTCTTGGACATATGGTAAGTGAGTGTGGCATCCAAGTAGATCCCGCCAAAATTCAGGCCATAATGAATTGGGAAGTACCCAAAACCCCATCGGAGAGTCGTAGCTTCTTAGGATTGGCAGGTTATTATAGGAGGTTCATTGAGAACTTTTCGAGGATAGCCACTCCTTTGACTACCTTAACCCGTAAGAATATTAAATTTAATTGGGGTCCAAAACAACAAGAATCCTTTGAGATTCTTAAACACAAGTTAAGCAATGCTCCTGTGTTATCTCTACCTGAGTGTATTGAGGAATTTGTAGTCTACTGTGATGCATCGCACACTGGCATGGGCTGTGTGCTAATGCAAAAAGGCAAGGTAATTGCTTATGCATCACGACAGTTAAAGGTGCACGAAAGGAATTACACCACCCACGATTTGGAATTAGGTGCCGTTGTATTTGCACTAAAGCTGTGGAGACACTACTTATATGGTACAAAGTGTATTATATACACAAACCATAAAAGTCTCCAAAATATGTTCAATCAGAAGGAATTGAACATGCGACAACGCCGATGGATGGAAATGCTTAATGATTATGATTGCGAGATTCGCTACCATCCAGGCAAGGCAAATGTAGTTGCTGATGCCTTAAGTTGCAAGGGACGGGTTAAACCTATAAGGATAACGCCAAGAGTATTGAGCTCAGAAATAGCTTGAATGAGAAGCTATTAGATGCGCAAAAGCAAGCTCTATTAGAAGCTAATGCTCCTAATGAAGGATTAGGCGGAACTGTCGATCAGTTAACGCTGGAAAGGATGGAATCCTTAGATTTAATGATAGAAGCTGGGTTCCAATCTTTGGGAGACTCAGAAATCTAATCCTCCAAGAAGCGCATAACACAAGATACTTGGTTCACCCAGGAGGTGACAAGATGTATCAAGATCTGAAAAAGAATTATCGGTGGATGGGTTTGAAGAAATCCATAGCCACCTATGTAGCTAAGTGTCTGACATGTTCGCAAGTTATGGCCGAACATCAGAAGTAGCAAGGACTTCTTCAACAGCTTGAGTACGGCTTACATCCCTAGACTGATGTACAAAGTGAGTGTACTATCCAGACATTGAAAGACATGGTTAGGGCATGTGTGATTGATTTAGGTGGAAGTTAGGATGACCACTTACCCCTAATATAATTCTTCTACAATAATAGTTATCATACAAGCATCAAGGCTGCTCCTTTTGAGGCCTTGTATGGGAGAAAATGTCGAACGCCCGTGTGCTGGGCAGAAGTTGGGGAAGCCCAACTATCAGGACCTGAGATCGTCCTGGAGACCACAGATAAGATTATGCAAATCCGTGATCATCTCAAAGCTGCCCGAAGATCGACAGGTTAAAAAGCTCTGACGGAATTCAAACCTATAGTAAAAGTTAAATGGGACGCCTTTAGAGGTCCCCAGTATACATGGGAGGTTGAGTCCACTATGCGACAAAATTACCCCCATCTTTTTGAATAAAATCTCAAGGTTGAGATTTCTTTTAAGGGGGTGAGGATGTAACACCCTGTAAAATCGTGTCCAATAATATAGCGGCATGTATCGTATTTTTATTTAAGTTTATTAAAGACTAATAGGGACTAAAAGCATCAACATGCTTAAACTAAGTCTCTAAGTGATCTTCTGATGTCAACATACATAAACCGAGCCTCTGAATGACCATTAGTGTCAACATGCTAAACCTTGGCCTCTGAGTGACCATTGTGTCAACATGCCCAGTCTCTGAGTGACATTGGAGTAACATGCTTATAATGAGCCTCTGAGTGATCGTTTACGAACTCCTAACTCTCACATGTCCCATTTGTTGGACGACAGGGATTGAATCCACCATTATATAAAATTTGGACGCTGAAGGGGTTAAAGGTGTCAACATGTTAATTTATATCTCTGGGTGACCTTTTAACGAACCGAGAGCTCGACAATGTCCGGGCATAATCCCGGGTATGCCAAGTATTGGCTACAAAGGGCTAAAAATGCTAAAAAGGTATTTTAGAAGGTTTTTAGAGGGTTTAATAAGTTCAGGGGGTAAAAGTGTCAAACCTTTAAACTAGCTTATGGGCGCTCGTGGGACGCGAGAGGCAGGGCCTGTGCCTCTCGCGGCCCACCAGAGACCTGTATCTACAGAAAAATTCCTTGGCCACCACACAAAGTGCCAAAAACCATTTTCTCAAAACCATGGCTTCCCAAACAGCTATGCCACATTTTAGGACACTTGTAAGCTCCCTCTTACACCCCTTACACCTGACATCACCTCCTTCAAGCTCTCCAACTATAAATAGGAGCAAAGTTTCAACCTTTGAACTTGCACCTTTCTCATTCAACTCTATCTCCCTCATCTGGAAGTTCCTAACTGAAAGGAGCATCCAACTTAGTTCTATTGCATTCTCGGAACCTATTGTAAGTTTTCCATCCTTGTGCATTTTCGTTTATAGTCTTTTATAGCCAAAAGTCAAGCGTTCTACGGAAAACGCTTGACTTTCGGTTAAGACCATTATGGTCCAGCCATTTTTTGTAACGAACATGGCTAAGTGGTCGTAATAAGGTAGGTGTTAGTCCCTATAAAGGGCACCTCCTGAAGATCACGTTTGCAAGACCAATTGACGTGTCAAAGTTATGATATTAAAAAGTCAAACATGCCATTTTTCGGAAAAATCATAATTTAATCCTATATATTTATGAAACCTGTTTTGACACTTAAACAAGTTGGTAATAATTATTAGAACATGTTTGGCTCCTCAATTTCAGTTCTAGGGTCGATTCGCAATCGAAAGTCGTGAAGTTTGACGTCTTCTTTGACTTTCGATTCTGACCCGATTTAGATTAGTTAGATACTGATCTAAAGTTGCATTATGATCGTAATATAATGTAGCATAAACCTCTGAGGTTATATTACATGATCATAATCAGAATCTAAGTTTACGCGCAAGCTCTGTAATTATGCCATTTTTGACTAAAATGCCCTTCCTGCATAAATCAAGGATTTAATGATAATGAACTCGAAAATAAGTTTCCTACTGATGTAATATTTTAAGTAGGATTATTTGGGATGTTAAATCAGATTATAAACTGAGTTTACAAGCAGGTCCTTGAATTATGTCGATAAAGGACGATTTAGCCCTTGTGGCTCATAAAATGGTTTTAATCAAATCTTTTCAAAGTAAATCCTTTAAATAACATATCTAAGACATTTTAATCTGACCTCAACATCAGTTTTCATTAAACGTCGCATAAAACGTCATTTTACGACATAAGTGCCGTTTCGGCGCATAGTATGGTTTTAAACCATATTAATTGACCAAGACTTGTTACCTACTGATTTTAAAACTCTTTTTTAAACATGTTTACAGTAGGTACATGTTATAGACTCAGAATCCCAAATAATTTATAAACTATGTGTAAAATGACCAAAATGCCCCTTCGGTGCATAGTTTGGTCATAAAAGATAAATTACACATAAAGTTAATATCCTACTGATATCAGTTCATAAATAAATTATTTTTCCAGAATACTTGTGGTTATAACATTAAATTATAATCAAGTTCCTTTTATACGATATGAAATTACCAAAATGCCCTTATGAGACATAGTTTCATTTTTAAATCTTAATGGGCATATAAGTTGATATCCTACTGATATTACGACTTAATTAAAGTATAATGGCATATAGAACTTGTCCATGACTTATCCGGTTACCCGATATCGCTAATAAGCGTACGGTTAAGTATATGTAACTATTTTACGAAAATTAACCGAAACGGGTCTAACCTTGTCATTTAAGTTTCAAAATCCAGAATGTTTATAGTTTACCCATATTATGCAAGTTAAAGTACTTGTCGGGTTTAAACGACATTCTATCCGATCATCGTTTAATCAAGCGCTATACGTCTTGATCTTGTACACTACTCGGTCTAACTCTAGACTTAAATAAGACCGTTAGTATTTAATTGGTTAGCTTATGCCATAATCCAGACTAGAGCCTTCCGGTAAATGCTATCTGCACTTAATTAATTTTGGATACGACTGAGATATTAAATCCTGCATTTAAATCAAGACTAGCTCAGATAAATACTTTTGACTTATTTCCTTATATGGGCTTTGGATACGGTAAATTATTACCGCTTGGTCGGAAATGAGATTAATCTGTCACACCCTCAATTTCCACTTGCGGAGTTTTACCGCGAGGCGTGTGAACAAACCAGAATCTGAAACACTAGTACGTCGAACGACTCTACATGATCTGATTATACGTTTTCCAAAATCGTTCTTTGTAGATTTTATATCAATTACCAATATTTAGCAGAGCATTAGTTTTAAAGTTTGAGCGGAAGCATAAGTAAGTAGTGATGCGGGCGCCAACACAAACGCCAAAACAAATGAAAAATCCCAAAACAATATTAATAAATAAGACTCGATAATGATGTCTTGTTCAATGCATGTGCGTGCACCTAGAGCTCCTAGCGTCCTGAGAAACATGTAAAGAAACAAGTGTCAACATTAAAGATGAGTGAGTTCACAGGTTTTCATAAATTCGTTTGTTCGGTTATAGTATAATTACTCCGTTATCCCCAACCCGGGATAACGTATCGGTTCCATTATTCCAATCCCGGAATAATAAGTTGTTGCTTCTAATATTCCCATCCCGGAATATTAAGTTGATTCGTAATTAAGTTCAATGTTAATATATATAGGTAGCTAGCCTAAAGTCATGTCACGTAAGAGTTCGCGATCGAAGCTGACTGTTGTGCCTCCGTTTTGCCAGGCCTATCACATGACCATGGCGGTGTTAGGCCAATTATTCACCCGTTGACCATACCAGGTCGGCTAGCGCGACTAGCTCGGATGGGGCTTGTCGGGCCCAGTAGTACTACTTATAATTCCCCCGCTATTTAACCCAAATACTAACGATCCGAGGAGATTGTCGAGGACTTAAGTGATAAAGCTGCTTAGTGACCATAACATTACATTAACATCAACTTAGTTACCGTATAGTTATGTGACGTTAAATTCGTATAACGTAAAGAGATTGAGTTTGAGAGTGTATACATGTTTCTCCCCCTGTTGTTTAAAAACCGGATAAAGTTAGGGGCCGTGAACTCACCTTTATTTGCTCGGTTAGTGTAGCAAAGATGTTATAAGAGATGGGACCGCTAGTTGCGTCCTAACAAACCAATTAATTACACGTCAGTGTGAAATCACACCATACAAATTCCACACGCAATTTACTCACAAAGTGAGACACACAAACAACATATCTAACACTCAAACATGCATGCAAGTATTCTCATGTGATCATAGTAATCAAACAACTTATCATGAACATATTCCAAATCCATGCAACACTTTAATGCATAAAATCACAAGTTATCAACTTTCTGCTTAACACTCAATTATTCAGCTGTTTTCTAGGATTTTTATAAAATAGTTCTAACATTCCAAAAATTCCAATATTTTTACAGTAGGTGACATTTATACCATAGAAATTTATATAATTTTCCCAAGTCCTAAATCTTTACCAATTAACCATAAATATTAATTCACTAAGCTGCAGTCAGATTTACCGCTTTCTGACTGCAGTCCACGGAAGAATTTATTTAAAAATCACTGATCGTCCGATTAACAAAATTCCAGTTGGAGTTGCCCGGAAATTTCTATACCTAGTGGCTTTACAAAAATCATGCTCAACTCCCTACTGATTTTAGAATCTAGCTTGACAAACAACTAGCAAAATTTCAGGATTTTCACAGTTTTAGTTACTAAACTTATTTAGCCCTTTAAAAATATCAAACGACTTCAGAAAATTATGAATCCAGCGCCATTAGATTCCTTATTCAAATCTCTACGTTCTAGACATCAGAAGTCCGTTTTTCGACAACTATCGACCGAGTTACAGCCAGATGAAATCGGCTGTAACTTTTAATCAGCATCCTGTTTCAGCATATTATTATTACAACTTACATAAACTGTTCCTATTGATCAACCTAAGCGAGCAAGAACCGATTTTTAATCATAGTTTACTACTAACAACTTATCCATGCAAACCTAGTTCTTACTTCTAGTTTTTACAAACAAAACACACTTGCAAACTTACGATATCCGTAAACAATCATGCACATGAACAATGATCAAATCAGCCGATTACTTAACACTCACATAATCTGAAAACAATACAATCAAACACATGTGTTCCGAAGATGATATGACAAATTCGAGTCTTTTAACGGTAGAGTAAACGAACCGTGATTTAGATAAGAAACCGATGATCAACAAAAATCGCTGCCGAAGACTGAGATGGCGAGGACTGTTGCGACCGGGAGGAAGGAAAAGCTGATTTCGCGCCCGAGGAATGAGACTAAGCTGTTTGTGATCTAGATGAAGTGTATCAAGGCTGAACTGGCGATCCAAGGAACAAGTAAAAGGGCTGTTTTGCGACTGAGATGATGAAGGCTTCGGCTGCTGCTTGCTGCGACCGAGAAGAAAGCATGAGTAAGGCAGCCGACGGCTGTCTTGTTTGTTATGGTTTTCGAATTGTGAAAGAGTATGTATGGGTGTTGTATATATAGGCGCAACAAGATGAGGATTACGGTTTTGGCTAGAGTCGTGGCCGAAGGAACTAGGGTGAGTTAGTTTGGTTTGGACTTGATCTCGCGGCCAAGGACTAGGGTGAGTTCGGTTTAGGTTTGAACTCAATAAATCCGCGGTTTTGAACTTGATCTCGGCCGAGAGTGTTTTGGTTTAGGGTTTAGGTTTGCTCTCGGTTTGGATTTGATCTTGGCCGAGGACTTGACTTGAGTTAAAGTTTAAAACTTGTTACTCCTAGAGTCACAATGAATCGAAGTTGGTTCGCGTCGCAGTTCGGTTCAGTTCGTGTACATATCTACTGTAATTATTCTATAACTAAAACAATCACACAACACACAACACGTATTCATTTAACTCGTGCATGTTTAATACTTAGCATATACATTATTCGGCATGTGTCACGTGTAAGTTATCCGAAAAACCCGGGATATCACATTATCCCCATGTTGAAAGAATTTTCGTCCCGAAAATTGAGTAAACGCGGTTTAGCATGTAACGTACATGTTTAGAGTGCCAGCACAAAGAGTTAGTTCGTTTATAATGGTACGCAACGTTACAAGAAGTTCCCAAGTGTCATACACAAAGATTTCCAAGTGCCATTCACAAGAATTTAGTCAACAATAGTACACGAAAATATGAGAAATTTCCAGGTTGTCACATCATCCCCTTGTTGAAAGAATTTTCGTCCCGAAAATTTAGTTACTGGTATTGTTAGTTTGCTGCTCTGTTGCGAAGAGGTGTGGGTATTTGCTTTTCATTTGGTCCTCTCTTTCCCACGTGAACTCCGATCCCCGCTTAGAGTCCCAACGAACTTTAACGATTGGAATCTTGCTGTGCCTTCTAGTCTTGATCTCACGATCCATGATCTCAATAGGCTTTTCCATGAAGTGTAGTTGTTCATCCACTTGGATCTCATCCAATGGAATAACAAAAGTTTCATCTGATAGGCACTTCTTCAGATTTGAAACGTGAAATACGTTGTGAACTCACTGAGTTCGGTAGGAAGGTCTAATTGGTAAGCTACGGGTCCGACACGTTTCAAGATTACAAACGGGCCTACGTACCGTGGGTTAAGTTTGCCCCGTTTTCCAAAGCGGATTAACCCTTCCAGGGTGACACCTTTAGTAGGACGCGGTCGCCTACTTGAAATTCGAGCGGTTTGCGTCGTTGATCAGCGTAGCTTTTCTGTCGATCTCGTGCCGCCGCCATGCGGTTTCTGATTTGTACAATCTTTTCAGTAGCCTCAAGTATTAATTCAGGGCCTGTGAGTTGACTGTCACCGACTTCTGCCCAGCAGACCGGTGATCTACATTTACGACCGTATAATGCTTCAAACGGTGCTGCCGAGATACTCGTATGATAGCTGTTGTTATATGAGAATTCTACTAGAGGCAGGTGAATCTCCCAATTATTTCCGAAGTCCACCACGCATGCCCTAAGCATGTCTTCCAAGGTTTGTATGGTCCTTTCGCTTTGACCATCAGTCTGAGGGTGATAAGCGGTGCTCATATCTAAGCGGGTTCCCAACGCTTTCTGGAGTGACTGCCAGAAGTTCGACGTGAAGCGAGCATCTCTGTCTGAGATGATGGATGTTGGCACTCCGTGCCGAGAAACTACTTCCTTAATGTAGATGCGAGTCAACTTCTCCATCTTATCTGTTTCTTTAATAGCTAGGAAGTGTGCGGACTTAGTTAAACGATCCACGATCACCCAGATGGTATCGCAACCACCCAAGGTTCGCGGGAGTTTAGTGATGAAATCCATTGAGATCTGATCCCACTTCCACACTGGGATCTCAGGTTTTTGGAGTAGCCCCGATGGCTTTTGATACTCCACCTTGACTTTTGCACAAGTCAAACATTTACTCACGTAGGTGGCTATATCGGCTTTCATGTTGTGCCACCAATACGCAGCTTTAAGGTCTTGATACATCTTATCCGAACCCGGATGGACAGAGTATCGAGATTTGTGAGCTTCGTCCATGACTAGCTCTCTGAGGTTTCCGTAGAGAGGTACCCATATGCGATTCATGAAATACCGGGCTCCATTGGGCTTTACTTCCCAATCGCGTTCCATTTTTCCCACTGATTCGGCTTTGATGTGTTCCTCCTTAACTGCTTCTAACTGGGCGTCGCGTATTTGATCGGGTAGCCCCGAATGAATAGTGAGTTGTAGTGCTCGTACGCGACGAGGTTTCAAGTGTTCCTTCCTACTGAGGGCATCAGCTACCACGTTAGCTTTACCCGGGTGTACGAATGGCACACCATATGTCAGAGTTCGACCCAGCGACGCTGTCGCATGTTCAACTCCTTCTGATCAAAGATGTGCTGGAGGCTTTTGTGGTCAGTAAAGATTGTGCACTTCGTTCCATAGAGGTAGTGTCTCCAAATCTTAAGTGCAAACACTACTGCTCCCAATTCTAGGTCATGCGTCGTGTAGTTTTTCTCGTGAACCTTCAGTTGTCGTGACGCATACGCGATGACCTTATCGCGTTGCATGAGTACGCATCCCAATCCCTGAATGGAAGCATCACAACACACTACGAAGTCATCTGTCCCTTCCGGCAAGGACAGAATGGGTGCACTGCAAAGTTTCTGCTTCAGCAATTGAAATGCTGCTTCTTGCTTGTCACCCCAAGCATACTTGATGCCTTTCTGGGTGAGGATAGTAAGCGGTTGCGCGATCTTTGAAAATCCCTCGATGAAGCGTCTGTAGTAACCAGCCAATCCCAAAAATTGGCGGATCTCTGTCGGTGTCTTAGGTGCTTCCCAGTTTTTGATGGCTTCAATCTTGGCAGTGTCTACGTGGATACCCTTTTCATTCACGACGTGCCCGAGAAACTGAACTTCCCGAATCCAGAAATCACACTTCGAAAGCTTGGCATATAGTTTTTCCTGTTGAAGCATCCCTAGCAGTAATCGTAGGTGTTCCGCATGTTCTTCTTCACTTTTGGAGTAGATGAGTATGTCATCGATGAACACAATGACAAACTTGTCGAGGTATGGTTTACACACGCGGTTCATGAGGTCCATGAATACCGCAGGTGCGTTAGTGAGACCGAATGGCATGACCAAGAACTCGTAATGGCCATACCGAGTGCGAAATGCTGTCTTAGCGATATCCTCCTCCCTGACGCGTAGCTGGTGGTAACCAGACCGTAAATCAATCTTGGAGTAGTAGCTTGACCCTTGAAGTTGGTCGAAGAGATCGTCGATGCGAGGTAACGGGTATCGGTTCTTGACTGTAACCTTGTTGAGTTCCCTATAGTCGATGCACATGCGAAAAGTCCCATCCTTCTTCTTGACAAACAGGACTGGAGCTCCCCATGGCGAAACGCTTGGTCGAATAAATCCTTTCTCTAAAAGTTCCTGAAGTTGGGTAGATAGCTCCTGCAGCTCGGCTGGAGCTAGGCGGTATGGAGCCTTGGCGATAGGAGTTGCATTGCTTGCCAATTCGATTTCAAACTCCAATTGTCGATGTGGTGGAAGACCAGGTAGTTCTTCTGGTAATACATCGGAAAAATCACGGACGACAGGGATGTCTTCTATACGTTACTCGTCCTTAGGCTGTTCGGTAATTAGTGCGAGTAAAGCGAAGGAATTCTTTTTCCGAAGATACTTCTGCGCTTGCATGTATGAGATGATGTTGTGACGGCGCTTGCCTTATCGCCTTGTACTGTCAGGATTTCGTCGTTCGAGAGTGGAATACGGATAGACTTTTCGAAGCAGAGAACTTCAGCCCGGACGTCAGATAGCCAGTCTATTCCGACTACCACGTCAAAACTACCCAGGGTAGTTGTCATCAGATCAATGGTAAAAGTGTGGCCCGCGAGTTTGAGTTGACAGCCGGATACGATTTGGGTCATATCTACCGATTTACCATTGGCTAATTCTATCACATAAGGGGTCTCTAATGGTTTAAGCGTGAGATTTAGGTTCTTCCTAAAAGACTCAGATATAAAACTCCTATCCGCACCCGTATCAAAAAGCACAGTAGCAAAATGTTCATTAAGGGGAAACTTACCGGTGACCACGTTCGTGTCGTTTCTGGCCTCTCCGCGGCCCAATGTAAATGCACGACCTTTGGCACCTCCTGTGCCACCGTTCCCATTATTGTTGTTGTTATTATTGTTGTGGTTGTGGTTGTTTCCACCATTGTTGTTGTTATTGCGCAACTGTGGGCAGTCTCTTCTGAAATGAGCTGTGCTACCACACTGATAGCATCCCCGGTTTATACCCTGCTGCTGACCCTGGGGCTGATTGTGATTTTGTCGGGACATAATTTCCCCACGACAATCCTTTGCTGCATGTCCCACCTTGCCACATCTTTGGCAGCGACTTCCGGCACAAGGGCCGTTATGGTGGAGATTACAGCGGTTGCACTGCGGCTTTCGACCCGCATAGCGCTTGCATTCGGGTTGTTGATATTGTTGTTGTTGTTGTTGTTGTTGGGATGATTTTGATGGCCCCGGTGGCTGTGGTAATGATTGAACCGTTTCTGGTTCCCTTGCTGCGGATGTGATGACGAAGACTGTCGAACAGTGGAGTCTTCAAATTTTCTTTTGTTATCTGGGGCGACTTCGGTGGTACCCCGTGCTGGCAGTTTCTTCTGTTCCACCGCTTTATCAGTGAGTTTGTGAGCCAATCGGATTGCTTGATGTTCAGTTACAGGGTTACTAGACATCACCATACCCTGAATTTCCGGAACCAGACCCCCGAGATAGAACTCGAGTCTTTTCTCCATCGTGTTGGCCAATTAAGGACACAGAAATACCAAGTCATGGTGTTTTGCGGTGTAAGCTTCAATTTCCGATCCCACCATCTTGTGGTTCCATAGAGCTTGCTCCAATTGTTGCACTCTGTCTCGTGGACAGTACTCCTCTTTAATCAGGGCCTTGAACTCAGTCCATGCCATTGCATTCGCAGCTATAAGCCCACGTGTTTGGACTTGGGCATTCCACCATGTCAGTGCCCCATCTTCCAGTGTTGAGGCTGCATATTTGACTTTGTTGGCCTCGAGGCAGTTGCACATTTCAAAAACAGATTCCGATTTTTCGATCCAGCGGACCAGTCCAATGGGTCCTTCCGCCCCCGAGAATTTGCTAGGCTTTGCGTCAAGGAACATCTTGTAGGGGTTAAAGCCCCCTCCTGCTGACAGAGGACAGGAAGTCAGCAAGGAATTTTACTAGCCTCACTATTAGATTCTCACGCGAAAATTTAATAATGGTTACCTGCCGGCTGGTTCTGAACACCCGCTAAAGCTGCGTTCACATGCTCCTGGATCATGGCAGCTAGCTCTTCGGGCGTCAAGTTAAGGTTTCCACGTCTTCCAGTCGCCATTTAGATCTTCGAAACACAACACAAGCACACCCCGATCAGTCTATATATCCAATATAGTTATCCTACTTCGTACTTTAATAATTTGTAAGTTATGTCAACTCAATATGTTAAATAATCAAAAGAAATACTTGATTAACTGAAATTTCAACGTCTTACAAAAGTGCAAATCACACATACGAATTCACTATAAAGTCTCAAGTTTAAACACAAGTGGGAAAATAAATAAACTGAAGGAAAACAAATAATATAAACGAGACGTGTCAGTCGTCTACGTCTCCATTCCCCAAGTCACTGTCGTTGCCGTCATCCTGTGCGGCATTTCCAGCTTCTTCAGCTGGGTCCTCCTCCGGATCCTCTTCTGGATCCTCCTCTACCGATACTGGAGGGGCCTGTGCTGGTGCAAGTGCTTGATTTTGCAATTCCTGAATGTTCCAACTATTTTCCAGGACCCTGTCCTCCAGCCAGTCGGCTCTTATCTGCTCAGCACGTAGATCTCTGGCTATGGTGCTACGAGCTATCTTGCTCGTACGATGCTCTTCTTCGAGCGAGTCAGTCTTTCCGGTAAGGTGTCGGATCATCCATCCTTGTGCTAGGATGGTTTCCTGCATTCTTTCTAACTGTTTTTGTTGTGTATGACAAGGATTCTAAGCATGTCAACTCCTATTTCTACAGGATTAACCGGTTCAACCGGTACAGCAATAGTTGGGCGTAACGACGACTCCTCCCCCAGAGCGAGCCTTTTCCTCGCTGCTGAGCGTGTCTCCACGCCATAAGGTGGTATGGGTTCCACCATTGGTGCCTTTCCTGGTGCCCTTGGTGGCGTAAGTCTGTCGGACGATGATGACGATGAGGATGATGACATTGCCTGTTAGGTCGTGTAGTTAGTTACGAGTTGTTTTCATTTCTTATTATGAAGGTATAATCTACCAAACACGATTGTGGCATATTGCATAACAAGATATAATAATTCGGTGCCAAACTAAGTCTAGTGTCGTGATATCAGCTATAGTTTAGGTCTACTTCTAATGCAAACCTGGTTCTCTATAGCTAGTGGCTCTGATACCAATCTGTCACACCCTCAATTTCCACTTGCGGAGTTTTACCGCGAGGCGTGTGAACAAACCAGAATCTGAAACACTAGTACGTCGAACGACTCTACATGATCTGATTATACGTTTTCCAAAATCTTTCTTTGTAGATTTTATATCAATTACCAATATTTAGCAGAGCATTAGTTTTAAAGTTTGAGCGGAAGCATAAGTAAGTAGTGATGCAGGCGCCAACACAAACGCCAAAACAAATGAAAAATCCCAAAACAATATAAATAAATAAGACTCGATAATGATGTCTTGTTCAATGCATGTGCGTGCACCTAGAGCTCCTAGCGTCCTGAGAAACATGTAAAGAAACAAGTGTCAACATTAAAGATGAGTGAGTTCACAGGTTTTCATAAATTCGTTTGTTCGGTTATAGTTTAATTACTCCGTTATCCCCAACCCGGGATAACGTATCGGTTCCATTATTCCAATCCCGGAATAATAAGTTGTTGCTTCCAATATTCCCATCCCGGAATATTAAGTTGATTCGTAATTAAGTTCAATGTTAATATATATAGGTAGCTAGCCTAAAGTCATGTCACGTAAGAGTTCGCGATCGAAGCTGACTGTTGTGCCTCCGTTTTGCCAGGCCTATCACATTACCATGGCGGTGTTAGGCCAATTATTCACCCGTTGACCATACCAGGTCGGCTAGCGCGACTAGCTCGGATGGGGCTTGTCGGGCCCAGTAGTACTACTTATAATTCCCCCGCTATTTAACCCAAATACTAACGATCCGAGGAGATTGTCGAGGACTTAAGTGATAAAGCTGCTTAGTGACCATAACATTACATTAACATCAACTTAGTTACCGTATAGTTATGTGACGTTAAATTCGTATAACGTAAAGAGATTGAGTTTGAGAGTGTATACATGTTTCTCCCCTGTTGTTTAAAAACCGGATAAAGTTAGGGGCCGTGAACTCACCTTTATTTGCTCGGTTAGTGTAGCAAAGATGTTATAAGAGATGGGACCGCTAGTTGCGTCCTAACAAACCAATTAATTACACGTCAGTGTGAAATCACACCATACAAATTCCACACGCAATTTACTCACAAAGTGAACACACAAACAACATATCTAACACTCAAACATGCATGCAAGTATTCTCATGTGATCATAGTAATCAAACAACTTATCATGAACATATTCCAAATCCATGCAACACTTTAATGCATAAAATCACAAGTTATCAACTTTCTGCTTAACACTCAATTATTCAGCTGTTTTCTAGGATTTTTATAAAATAGTTCTAACATTCCAAAAATTCCAATATTTTTACAGTAGGTGACATTTATACCAAAGAAATTTATATAATTTTCCCAAGTCCTAAATCTTTACCAATTAACCATAAATATTAATTCACTAAGCTGCAGTCAGATTTACCGCTTTCTGACTACAGTCCACGGAAGAATTTATTTAAAAATCACTGATCGTCCGATTAACAAAATTCCAGTTGGAGTTGCCCGGAAATTTCTATACCTAGTTGCTTTACAAAAATCATGCCTCAACTCCCTACTGATTTTAGAATCTAGCTTGACAAACAACTAGCAAAATTTCAGGATTTTCACAGTTTTAGTTACTGAACTTATTTAGCCCTTTAAAAATATCAAACGACTTCAGAAAATTATGAATCCAGCGCCATTAGATTCCTTATTCAAATCTCTACGTTCTAGACATTAGAAAATCCGTTTTTCGACAACTATCGACCGAGTTACAGCCAGATGAAATCGGCTGTAACTTTTAATCAGCATCCTGTTTCAGCATATTATTATTACAACTTACATAAACTGTTCCTATTGATCAACCTAAGCGAGCAAGAACCGATTTTTAATCATAGTTTACTACTAACAACTTATCCATGCAAACCCTAGTTCTTACTTCTAGTTTTTACAAACAAAACACACTTGCAAACTTATGATATCCGTAAACAATCATGCACATGAACAATGATCAAATCAGCCGATTACTTAACACTCACATAATCTGAAAACAATACAATCAAACACATGTGTTCCGAAGATGATATGACAAATTCGAGTCTTTTAACGGTAGAGTAAACGAACCGTGATTTAGATAAGAAACCGATGATCAACAAAAATCGCTGCCGAAGACTGAGATGGCGAGGACTGTTGCGACCGGGAGGAAGGAAAAGCTGATTTCGCGCCCGAGGAATGAGACTAAGCTGTTTGTGATCTAGATGAAGTGTATCAAGGCTGAACTGGCGATCCAAGGAACAAGTAAAAGGGCTGTTTTGCGACTGAGATGATGAAGGCTTCGGCTGCTGCTTGCTGCGACCGAGAAGAAAGCATGAGTAAGGCAGCCGACGGCTGTCTTGTTTGTTAGGGTTTTCGAATTGTGAAAGAGTATGTATGGGTGTTATATATATAGGCGCAACAAGATGAGGATTACGGTTTTGGCTAGAGTCGTGGCCGAGGAACTAGGGTGAGTTAGTTTGGTTTGGACTTGATCTCGCGGCCAAGGACTAGGGTGAGTTCGGTTTGGGTTTGAACTCAATAAATCCGCGGTTTTGAACTTGATCTCGGCCGAGAGTGTTTTGGTTTAGGGTTTAGGTTTGCTCTCGGTTTGGATTTGATCTTGGCTGAGGACTTGACTTGAGTTAAAGTTTAAAACTTGTTACTCCTAGAGTCACAATGAATCGAAGTTGGTTCGCGTCGCAGTTCGGTTCAGTTCGTGTACATATCTACTGTAATTATTCTATAACTAAAACAATCACAAAACACACAACACGTATTCATTTAACTCGTGCATGTTTAATACTTAGCATATACATTATTCGGCATGTGTCACGTGTAAGTTATCCGAAAAACCCGGGATATCACATAACCGAATGCCGGATTGTGGCTAGTAAATCCACATATTCTATTTTAATCAGTTTTGTTTGATAACTTAAACATCGGGGGTTAAAATACCATGTCCTGGATATCCTCGGCTCATTACATTAGATAATGGCCATGACCTTAGCGCGGGGTGTAGGCATACACCTGTCAGATGCTCAAATGCAAATTACCCAAGACGTTGGAGAAAACTCCTCTGTGAGTTCTAAGTGGTGTGTATTTAATCATGTCTCGGTCTCTATACTGGGCCCTGTATGTATGGACAAACATGTGAATCTGTTAACAAGGTTACAAAGTAACTTTCCCAAGTTATAAAAGATTTGTGCCCTGTGCACTTAAATCTAATTTCTGAAATGTTTTCAAAATGAGTCAGTCGGGTGTATTTACCAGGGAAAGCTGATGTATTTTCAAAAAGATTAAGCTTGCAGGTACAATCAAAATAGGCCGGAAGTTGCTCAGTAGTGCATAAGAGGATCTTGCAAATCCTTTGATCTGCCCTAAACTCTGTTTTATATTCTTTCTTTATACATTTATGACCCGCCTGTGGATCTTCTATTACGAGCCTGTATATTATTTTGTATTTCGAACATTGGTTTGTAATAGTAATTTTACTCCAAGACGTCCGATGTGCCGTGTTTAATTGACTATGATGTTATCAACTGACGTCACGATACTCCCCACCCGGGCCCACCGGTGTATGGATTTGGTTTGGAAATCCGGGGTGTGACACCAATCCATGCCTATTATGATATTAAAGCTCCCCATTTGCATGGGTATGAGGTCAATAGAAAACATATGATCGTTATGATTTAAGGAACATTTGGAAAGGACAGAATCGACAGTGACGGATTTTCCGTTAGCGACTTCGACTTCCAATGATTTGGGCAACTTAGAACGTACACATATGAATAGGTTCGAATTCAACGGATACAAAACTTTTATCCGCGCTAGTATCAAAAAGACAAGAAGCATAGACATTGTTAACGAGAAACGTACCGGTTATGACCTCATTAGCGTTTTGCGCTTGTGCGGCGGTGATCACGAAGTCTCTGCCTCGAGCTTGTTGAGGCTGTCATGGATGTTGCTGCTATTGGTTGTTGCGTTGGGGGCAGGTGTTGTTAAGGTGGTTAGGATCGCCACACTTGAAGTATGCTCGAATGGTAGTGGCTTGAAGTTGAGGTTATTTAGGGCAGGTTTGCAACGATAGGTTGGTCTTCGGTAGGCCTTAGGTTTTGGTGACATTGATCGGTGAAAATGCCCAAACCTGTTACAGGTTGCGCATTTGCGACACGGGTTGTTGGCGGGATGGTGGTAGGAGCATTGTTTACACTTGGGCCATGACCCAGTGTAGTTCCTCCTTGGTAGTTCAAGGGTTGAGGTAGTGGAAACCGATTGTATGGGTATCGGGTTTTGCGGAGTAAAACCGCCCAATTTGACTAGAAGCCTTCCGTTTCTTGCCCTTGTTGTTGTTCCTAGGAGGCTTGGATGGGGTAGGCTTTTCAGTGGTATCGGTGGTGGCTTGGTGTGCATTCTTTGATAAAGCCTTGTTGGAGGCTTCACAAAGAACGTGGTTGTTGTTGAATTTAGTGGCTAGGCGATAGGTATCCTCGAGGGTTTTGGGTGAGGCGGCTTCGACCAGGTCCATGATCGAGGGGGTAGGCATTCAATGTACTTTGTGATGGACTTGTCAAGGGTGTCGACTTGGCTAGGACATAGCGAACTTAGTTGCTTGAATCAAGCTATGAGGCCAGCATTGTCTTTCCCCACTTGCTTCAGATTCCAGAATTCATTCTCTAGTTTTTTGAAGTTCATGCGAAGGGCAAAACTCGCCCCTCACCAACTTTTGGAGTTCGGCCCAAAGGAGGGCATGTGCGGCTTCATTCCCACGGACGTTATGCTCGGATGTCCACCAATCAAGGGCTCTCGATCGGAAAATGCCCATCGCGTTAATCGTACGCAAGTGGTCAGGGCATCCACTTGTAGGAACGTTACTTCAATGGCATCAAACCATTGGAGCAACTTAGTGGCATCGCCTTCGCAAGTGAAAGGTAGAGGGTTGCAAGAGCAGAATTGCTTGAAGGTAAAAGTCGACTTAGATGTTTCCACCTTAGAGTCGACAGAGGCATGGGGTGATTCGACATTTGGTGGGGGATGGATCTTGCTAACGATATCAGGGATGACCTTAGCCATCTGCTTCGCCATAAATTTCATGTAGTCCTTCTTGGTCATTGAGTTGGAGTTGGCCTTTGACTTCAAGCTTCCACTCGAGTTTTGTGAGAAAGACATCTAGGTGGTCAAAAAATAGAGGAAACGATGAGACTTGATCGTAGTGTTATTATAAAAGTCACATTGAGCATGTAAGTAACATGTATGAAAATAGCTTAACAAGTATAGACACGTATGATTGAGTAAGGAGTATAAATTTAGTTGGTTTGCGAAATTTATTATTGTCTTTGGTTGTGGGAAAACATCCGAATTGTGTATTGGGTTCGAAATGAACGACGTAACAAGTATTAAAAACACATAGAAATTGAGATAACATAAAAGATAGGCTTAGTAAAAACATTGGAGTGTTTCGGGTTAAGAAACGTCGACTATTCCAAAGTGAATCGAAGATCCTTTGAAATTAGAGAAACGTGCTTTGGCCTATAGGTAAAATGATCTCCTCAAGAAGCAATTAACGACATTTTACCCTTCCAGTTACTACACGTCTCGAATTTGATCGAAAAGTCGAAACTTTGGCGAGATAAAAAATCGATGAGTGGGACTATTTGACAGGGTGCGGGTTTCACCCCTAACTTGAACAACATCGTACCTTAAGCGTGGTTGGTACTTACCAAAACGAGGAGCGAATTCCGTCTCGTTGATGAGGGTCCACTAGAGTATAAAATGGAAATTTTTTCATCAAGGAATGGATATCATGTGAAAAATGGCAAATAGCTAGTAATTCCGTACTATCTAATCACTATTTTTATTTTATAATCTCATTCATATTACTGTAATTTAATTACATAACTGAGTCGTACATCATATCCTAAGTATTAGGGCAAGTAAACCAGATCATAACATGTACTGGTTTTGTTACGACGCGGAACAACCAAACAATACCCTAAAAGTGTTAGTAGAAAGTGTTGGGCGCACTATTTGCGGTGGCACTATTTGTGTCGGTAAAACCGCTAAAACAAAACAGAACAACGAATAACGGCATGCTAATGCCATGATTGATCCATATATAAATGAAAACATTGATATGAGAACACCCATTACAAAAATACATAACTTTCCGGTACAACGCCCAACTTGCAAAATTGTCCGTTTCGACCAAAAAGGCGACAAATGTCAATTTGTCCACAATACTAATTCGCTGGATTCTGGATGTCAGAATAATAATAAAACAATGATGAACATCCTAATTCAATATGAGAATAGCAAAAATGCATAAAAGACCTTGTTTCTGGTGATGCGACAAACAGTGCACAACTCGACCGGAAAGCGACCGTTTTTCGAACCGACGAACATTTTAGTGGCCGATAGCCTCATTCATACATCTAGAGAACTAGTTAAGCCTCATTTGGGACTCGGAATCCATCCAACTATCTTGAGGTCACGGAAACACAACTTCCGGAAAAGTTCGACGGCAGGATATATAATTGCCGATATCGAGCGAGCGATCGAACGAAAGACATTTCGGCCGTCCTAACTCAACATATATTCATCTAGCGAACTAGTTAAGCATATTACTAGATCGGAAGTGCACTAAATAAATGCCATGACACTTGCGGTGGTAAAAACCAAAGCTTCCGGTATTAAATAATAAGGTTCGTTTATTAGCGATTAATGTGTCGAAGAGCGAACTAGTGACGTTTACGTTATCTGAAACTTATACCAATTAGTCAAGAGGACTAATTAACATGGATTAACACCCTAAACCCTAATTACTTGCTAATGATACAAGATCAATCCGTAATCACAATACTTAAATTAATTACCTAAATATCTAATAAATAAACACATGTTATAAATAATATTTACACTTAACCCCCCATGTGGGCCCCCACCCACTTGATTATATTGAAAAATGAAGATTATGGGCATGGTGGTGATTATGGTGATGATGTTTGTCACTTTTAGTCCCTGAACTTGGTTTTTCCTTCATTTCATGCTATAACTTGATATTTTTGCATGTTTTTAAGTGCAGAATATATATGTAAATATATTTTAGGTATCGAGTACGTATGTATGAGGATTTGCATGTATAACAAGTATCGGTTTGTAAATAAACACGTATTTAACAATTTGAATGCATGTAAGACAAGTATGTATCAAGTATGGATTTTATTACGATTCAAGTCTCGGATTACAAGATTGAGAAAGAAATACGAATACCATACGAATACAAGTTTCCATAAATAGAAATATGATTACACTTTCTAATTAAGGAAGTACGAAAAAGCGAGGCGTTACACCGCTTGTGCGTACACCTCATCATAATCAAGGCCTTCAAACTGCTTGAATCCCTGGACCAACAGTTAGGCTTTGTTTTTCACAATCATGCAAGTATCATCTTGTTTGTTTCTAAATACCCAGCGTGTTCCAATAACGCGTTTACCTTCAGGCAGCTTCACTAACTTCCAAACTCCCAATTTTTCAAATTGATTGAGCTCTTCAAGCATTGCATCGACCCATCCAGGTTCCTTCAAAGCAACATCAATGCTCTTAGGATCAATATGTGAAATGAAGCATGAATATAAACATGTGTTAATGGTTCTTGATCTACTGCGAGTTTGTACACCAATAGTTACAGGACTAATAACGTTTGCAATTGCATGGTTTCTCTGAACACGTTGTGGAATTGCTACAGTAGGGGCCTGCAAGTTTGGTTGCAAATTTGAAAAACTTCCTAATTCTATCCTGGATTGCTCCCCCTCATTTGATGCAATAATAGTGTTGATCAATGGGGGATCTACATTGCAGTAGGACGGAATCGGCTCTGGAAACAGTGAAGCTCCTTGGATATTTGAATTTGAGGGACCCGTAATAGTTTGGTGTGTGGAGGCTTCACTGGTGTGAGCTACATCATCAAGAATAGTTGTTGTAGTAGATTCAGGAACCGGCTCCTGAGTTAGTGAAGTATGATGTGGTTCAATAGCGACTCCATGAAATCCTAGTGGATCCACAGTAAGTTTCTTGAAAGCATGTTGTAGTGGCACGACATCATCTTCAGCTACAATGGGAATAGGTATCACTGTACATGAGACATCCATAGTAACAATCACATCTGATAGAATATTAAATGACTTAAACAAGGAAGAATAATCATATAACCAATCAGGTCTAATTCGAGCATCTTTGGGATTTTCTTCTAGCCAATCCATGTAGTACGTCTCCACGATCTTCTTCTTGATCTTATTGTATACTTGATATGAGGTGTTTTTAGCATAACCGATGAAATAGCAGGGATCTCCTATATTTCTCCAAATATTACCTTTGGTATCCATGGTTAGAAGAACACAAGGACAACCAAAAGTGCGGAAATGTTGTATAGAGGGTTTCTGTCTTCAACTATTTCATAAGGCATCTTCATGTGACGTTTGTTGATTATCACATGATTTTGAACATAGCAGGCAGTGTTCACTACTCTGCCCAAAATATCAGTGGAAGGCCAGAATCTATCAGCATCGTGCGAGCAGCTTCAATGAGAGTTCGATTAAGTCGTTCAGCGACTCCATTTTGTTGAGGAGTTCGAGCTTCACTATCTTGACGACCAATTCCCTTCAAGGTATAGAATTATTCAGCTCGTTATTCTTAAACTCCATCCCATTATCGCATCGAATGATTTTCACTCACTCGTTTGCCTGATTCTTCATAATAGTGACAAATTTCTTTATCAAACCCCCAGTTTCACTCTTTTGTTCCAAGAAAAACACCCAAGTGAAGGAGAGAAATCATCAGTGATGACTAAGCAATAAGCTTTTCCTCTAATGCTCAGCACATTTACAGAACCGAAGAGATCCATGTGAAGTAGTCAAGAATTTTAGACGTCATGTGCACAAGCTTGGATTTGTGAGGCTTACGATGCTATTTCCACAAGCACATGATTCACATTTCTTGATTTGCATAAAACTCTTGATGGGTAAGTTTCTAACTAAACCTCCTTTTACTAGTCGATTAAGATTCTTCATGTTAAGATTACCAAGTCGTCGATTCCACATCATTGCATCATGTTTGGCAATTTTAGAGAACAAACAAGTAACTTGATTAGTAGGGGCCTTATTCATATCAATCACGTAAGCATTTCCCCGGTGTTCAGATTTAATCAAGAACCAATCTTCGGGTATAACGATCCCCGGGCTTCAAAGCTACCATCCGCTTTTGGTGAAGAGAACTTCTAAGCCTTTGTCGCACATTTGAGACACATTAAGAAGATTGTGTTTGAGTTCAGGAACATAATTAACATCTGAGAAGCTTAGGACCCTGAATCTGACTGTACCCTTCATAGTAATTCTTCTAGTTTCTCCTCCTATAACGTTGACAAATCCACTGTCGAGGATTTGATGTCGTTCAACTGGAGATGTCCCTTGTCATGTGTCTGGAACAACCATTGTCGACAAACCAAAGTCTGAAAACAGCCCTCCATAGTCGTTCCTTCACACCTAACGAGATTAGTGAGAAACTAGAACCTAGACCATATTTGATCTGGGTCGATCATCATTCTTTGTTTGCGAAACCTCACGAAAGATCATATGGCTTTTAATAGAGGTTGAGGTTTGAGAGGAAGAAGATGTAGAGTTTGACTATTGTGAACACTTAGACTGAGATCTAGAAAGTATTTTGGGATTCAAGATTTTTGAATCAGAGTTGTTTGAAACAAATTTAGTTGATGTTGCATTTAGTTTCTTGGACTGATTTTGGAAACCATTTGTGTTAAAGACTTTTGATTGACTTTCTTTGCTAGATTCCAGTCTCCATCAGAGGGCTTAGCTCGAGTGAATTGATGTCCATGACGTCGATAGTGAGAAGCCATCTGATGATAGGTGTTCCTGGATGGTAAGGCACGAGAGGATGACGAACAAATTTCTAGCTATGTGCCCCGGAATTCCATAATTGAAACAAGTTTGTCTTTTTGAGAAAAAGACATATAGTTTTGCTTGTGTTATTCTGGGGAGCTGATTGGGCCTGACATTCTTTGGTTTGAAAGGTTCCCATTGAATGTAATCACTTAGTTTGCCATACATCATTTTATCATAATTTTCTAGCTCTTGTTCAGTAATAGGCATTCTTGAATAATTATGATTATATGGCAGAGGAACCTGCTTATAACCCAATGCTTTGCCTTGTTTTCTTTAAAAGCCAGTTGCATATTGCATAAATTACGAACAATGTCGCTGGAAGTGTCAAACTTATTTAAGTTCAACTCATTTTTTTGATACTTTCAAGTGAGAAGCTCTAGCTCAGTTCACACAGATTCACATTCATAAGTTTTTACTTTAATCTATTTTTGTAATCATGGACCTAACATTTCTATTGATTTATGTCCAAGTGGAGCTGAGTTATTTCCTTCTTTCGTGCATCATTCTTTTCATAGAGAATTTTATTATTCTCTTGAAGACTAATGCACTTAGACTTGGCACTGTTGTAATCTTTGACAAGAGCAAAGTTGTGTACTCTCATCTTTGCCATTTTATTTCTACAATGTTCGAAACATAAAAGAGAGTTTACCATTTTAGAGAGAGATTTTGGTTCCTCAGTTTGTGCCATTAAACATTGATGATTGACATCTGGAACTTCAGAAATCTTGAGCTGTTACACCTGTGCAGCAGTATCCACCCAGCTGAAACCATGTTGCTCTTGAACCACTAAATTCCTTTCCTACTCTAGTATTTCCTTGACTTGTTGAAGTGGAAGTTGAAGTTTGAGCAGGTATAACAGGAACCATCGACCTTTCAGGATTCCTAGCAGCAGCTGTCTGAGTAACTTCATACCCCACTGGTGCCTTCTTAAAATCCCTTGCAAAATGTCCTAACTCATGGCATCTGTAGCATCTTAGTTTGTCTCTCAGTGATCTAGTGCGAATGTTTGACATACAACGACGAACGTATGAAACTTTTCAGCTCGGAATGCAGCTATAGCCAAATTCTAGGATGCATCCAGTTCTTCAATATCTTCTTCGACCAAATCATAATCTCTGTAGCAAGAATGGATGGGGACAAGAGGTCACCTGCGAGGAAAGTGTGCAGGCTGTTAAACATTGAGGCTACGAGAGTGAACTTTTCTTCATTCTGCTTGTTCATAAAGGCAAGGTTTTCTGCAAAAGGTGTGGATGAGATCTTCTTAGATGATGGATGGTTTACTGGACTGAAAACCACATTAGCTTGCTAAGGGTATTGCTGAGCAGTAGTGGGTGTGGCTGAGTTGTTTGGAAGAGACATGCCATACACATAGTTGTCTTCTGAGCTTGTAGCTGAGCTTGTGTTATCGGACTGAAAACAACATTTGGGTTGATGTTCGACACTCCATTAACATGACTGGAAACAATGTCGGGATAACTTTGAGACAGTAAGGTAGTTGGTCATCCAAGCAGCAATCATGGAATTCTTGTGGTTTAGCTCTCCCTGCTGATTGTCAATCTCACATGACATGATTGTAGTAATTAGCTCGGTGAGTGTAACTTCATTCAGGTTTTTTGTCCGCTTCATCATCGAGACATCAGCATCCCAGCTTTTTGGCAATGAGTTCAGAGGTTGGCGATTCATCCCACTGTTAGTGATAGTGATGCCAACACTTATCATTTGTGAGACAAATTTGACTTTTGATTTGGTTCTCCACAGTCTCCCCCGTAAATGTGATTGAACAAACTGAACTGTTGGTTCAACATGTTTACCCTGCTGGCCTTCATGTCAGTGTTTCCTTCATATAGATTTTTAAGCACATCCCAAACCTCCTTTGCATTCGTGCAATTTCTGACAATGATTGAGATATCCGAACTAAGAGCCATAGTGAGATTTGCCATTGCCTTATCATCTTCGTCTTTGATTCTCTGATCATCATCCGTCCACAGATTCTCAGGTTTAGGAATCTATGTTAGAGGGTCATCTTCAATAGCGTACATTATGGTACGAGGACCATCCTAAATACACCTCCAGACCCTAGGCTCCTTTGCCTTACAATACTTCTCAAAACACCAGGTCCACTCAAAGTAGTCGTCTCCATACAACAATTTCAGAATTTTGTTAGACGTGCTGATAATCTGATCAGTTCCAGATGCAACGCCCGAGTCTAAGACTTGATGGCAGCTAAGGTAGCGTTGGCGAGATCCGCAGCTAGCAAAACATCATTCAGGTTCATCATTTTTAAGTTTACCGAATAGGAATTAAGTAATTTTAAAAATTAAAAGTGAACAGTCCAAAACAGTTCAATCGAAACAGTCCAATCGAAATGGTCCATACGACACAGTAGTCTATCCGAAATGCAAGTGATATCAATTCGAAACAGTAGATTTATCCGAAATGATCCGAGATCACTGAGATTATCTGAAATACTATGCAATTGATTTGAAATGAAGGCAAACTTCAACAAGGATGATTTGAAATGAGTTCGAAATGCAAACTTGTGATCTGAAATGAATCCGAAACTCAAGCTATTTATCCCAAATTAACTTAAAACCCAAATTGTTGATCCGAAATACACTCGAAACTCAAGCTGTTGATCCGAAAAGTATTCGAGTCTTCAAAGGATGATCCGAAATGATGAGTAGATGATCCGAAATGAAAACAGAACCTTCAAATATCATCGAAACAGCAACAGACTAGCAATAGTACCCATCTAAATCAGTGTGATATTAGATTTGAGCCTAGAAATAGGCTCAACAGGCTCTGATACCTATTGTAAGTCCCAAAAAACCGGATCTAAATATATCACACTAAGCTTGTTCGGTGGCGGAATCACACAAACAAGCTATGGATTCGAGATAGAAGATATAAGATGAAATAGAATAGATTAATGATTAACTTGCATACAAATTAGATTTGTCTATACAAGCTAATAGAGAACCACCAAAAAACTCCTATCCCTAATACATCATTTACTTTTTATAGTAAGGGATTAGTGCACCATCACCCTAAACCCTACTACCATAAGCCTCATCAAGCCCCAAACTCTACAAGCTAGCCCAAAAATACTAAATGATTAATGCATAAACCTTAAGGACCTAACAATCTTTTTCATCAGATATGAATGGTTTTGATGTACTCATGGGGGTAGCACATGGTTTATCACATGTGGATCCAAAGATGATATCATCCACATAGATCTGTATAATCAACAGATCTTTCCCTTCCCAATTTAGAAAAAGAGTTTTATCAATTTTACCTCTTTTAAATTTGTTGGATATGAGAAAAGTGGATATAGTATCATACCGGGCTCTTGGTGCTTTTTTAGACCATACGAAGCTTTGTTTAGATTGTAGACATAATCAAGATGGAATGAGTTTTCAAATCCAGGTGGTTGGCACATATAGACCTCTACTTGGATATTTCTATAGAAAAAAAACAGTCTTTATATCCATATGATACACCTTCATGTTGTGGTTGTTAATAAATGTCAAGAAGAGTCTTATAACTTCCAACCTTGCTAAAGGAGCAAAAATTTCATCAAAGTAAATTCCTTCTTCTTGATTATAACCTTGAACCACAAGCCTGACTTTGTTTTTTTATAACTATGCCTCTTGCATTAGTTTTGTTTTTAAAGACCCATTTTGTACCAATTGAACAAGTGTCCTTTGGTAATGGTACAAGTTCCCAAACTTGTTGTCTGTTAAACTGAAGAAGCTCTTCTTGCATGGCTTCTACCCAACTGTTGCCTTTTAATGCCTCTTGGTATTTGACAGGTTGGATGAGTGATAGAAACCCTGCAAATAGGCAAACATTTGAGGTTTGGCTTCTCTGTGAGCACTCCTTCATTAATGTCTCCTATAACTTGTTCAGATGGATGAGATCTATGGAAGATTATGTTTCTAGTGTATGGAATGATGGAACTTTGTGGTGAGGGGCATAAATGAGAATTTTCTAGTGAAACCTATGTTGTCAAAATAGTATGGTCAGTAGTGGATTTAAATGGTGGTGGTCGTATTAGCCTGAGTGGTGAGTTATTTGATGATGAAGATAGATTAGTGGTTTAACCACAAGCAGCATGAGAGCTATGGGGTTGACTTTGGCCAACAGTGGTTTCAGTTATCGTGGACTGACTGTTGTTTTGTGAAGAAGAAATTTGTGGATCAGAAGGGACTTTATATTGAGATGGCATCTCAATATCAAATCTATAATCCTATTGAGCTTGCATTTTGTTTACAAGATCAACACCAACCTTAGAAGTTATTTCTTCAAAGTTGAATTTATCAAGATCAAATAGTTCTGAAGGATTTTTAGGGATTTTTAAGGATGATAATATTACTAAATTTTACATTCAAAGTTTCTTCTATTGTCATGGTTCTTGTGTTAAACACTTTGTAGGCCTTGGTTGTAGAAGAATATCCAAGAAATATCCACAATCCACTTTAGCTGCAAACTTTGAAATTAAATCTTTAAGATTGAAGACTTTAAAAAATAACTTTTAAGAAAATATCATAGGCAGTTTTTTGATTCCTAGGATTAATCAAGACTCTGTTTTGAATGTATCATGCATGATTCATAGCCTCTACCCATAAGGAGAATGGAAGACTAGAATTCTGCAAGCATAGTCCTTGCAGCCTCTATAGGGGTTCTGTTTTTTCTTTCAACAACCCCATTTTGTTCAGATGTTCTATGAATACTGAATTTCCTCAGTGTTCCTTTGGATGTACAGGATTCATCAACCTCTTGGTTTCTGAATTTTGTCCCATTGTCACTTCTGATGGACTTTATAGAAAGATCATATTGTTTTTTCTATTTTTATGATAAATTCTTTTAAAATTCCTGCTGTCTCATCTGTTTAGTGAAGAAAGAATGTCCATGTACACCTAGAAAAATCATCAACTATCACCAAGCAATAACGCTTATTTCCTCAAGCTCGTGATTTTTTCTGGCCCAAACAAATCCATAGGTAACAATTGTAACATTTGGCTGTTTTGGAATCTTCAACGGGCTTGTGTGAAACTTTGTGTTGTTTTTCTTTTAAATAGGAATATGCACATCAGATTTGAATTGTTTGGTTGGTAAACCTCTGACAAGCTTTTCTTTTGTTAGGGTGTTAATTATTTTTGAATTAAAATGTCCCAACCTTCTATGCCATAACTTTGTCTCTTTTGTAGAGGCAACAGATAATAGACAAACATTGGATTTTGGGGCTTCTTTAGACATCTCAACTACATAAACATTGCCACTTCTATGAGCAACAAGTGGTGCGGTGCTTTCAGCTATAGTTTTGTCAATCTTTTTCACAACCTCAGGTCCAACGATTTTACAAGTTGTCTTTGTAAAAATGAGCCATAGACTGTGTCCCTCATTTGTGAAACATTGAGTAAATTAAATTTGAAATTATCTATAAGATTAACATTTTCAAATTTTAGCTTTCTAGCTTGGACAGTCCCTAATCCCATCACCTTTCCTTTTCATTATTACCAAAGGAAATATCACCACCTCCATGAGAATGGAAGTTGGTTAGTAGAGCTTGCATCCAATCACAGGTCTGGATCCTTCACTGTCTACATACCATAGGCTATCTATACATATAGATATTCCCATTTTGGTAGCCATGAGTGTACATTTGCACTCATTCTCATCTTCAGTTGTATTCTAGGGATCACTGCTTTTTACAACATTATCATTACTATTTTCACAAACGATTGTTTGTACTGAGTTAGATATACTCTTAACATTTTGTATGTTAGGAATTTCCTGGTTATTTATAATAGTTTCCTTAGATAACTGAATGTCTCTTTTAACTCCTCCCATAACACTCCAGCACTATCACAGTGTGATAATTCTGCATAATTTCATCTGGTAGTGCCTTTGCAATTATAAGAAGAGATTTGGTAGCTATCTCAAACCTTTTGAAATCTAACATAGAGTAATCTTCCGATTTCTTTGGCTCACATACATCATGATTTTCGACAGAAGGTGTTATTAGAATATGTGGTCAGTATAAAACAGACCTCCAACATCCTGATTCTTGTTGAGCTAAATAGTGTACCATCAGAGATTGCAAGATATAAAAATTAGATCTATCAAGCATCGATGGTTTTCTATCATACTCGAAGATAATGGGATCATAGCTAATGAGTGACATTCTCTTTTGATCATTTAAAAGTCGACCGGAGTATGTGTACGACACTTTTGAGTTCTACACTTTTCTACTCTGAGCTACGAATAGTGTTGGACCTTTGTTGAGCTGATATTTGATTATTAAATTGATTGTAAAATCAAGTTTAACGTGACCAGGCTCTAATACCAATTGTTAGGATCTGAGTTTAATATTTGTAATCAAATATTGATAAACACAATATAATTCACAAATAGAGAGACATTATCATGAACTGTTTTCTATTGATTTAAAAGATTTAAAAGTTTTAAACTAATGATTCTACAATCTCCCTCTCAGCCAATCACTCACTAGAACTATTTATACAAAAGAGAAAGTGTGAAGTGATAAAATAGATCTCTAACAGGTGAGATCTATTAAGAGAAGTACTAAAGCTTTGTTTGTGATATGCTGACACCACCTTGATAGTGACTTCTAACATAACTAACATAAAACGATTCCATAGATGTTACAAACATTTGTGCAAATCCTATCATACGATCTGGCTATTTCTAAAAACTGATAAGATTAGTACTTTTATATTGAGAAACCACTGTCTAAGCTATCCACTGTTACAATTGTCTAATCATCTGTTTGGCCAAATAGATGATTGGTCTTCTTCATCAGACCTTTGGCTTGAACAGGGTGTTGGTCTTCAACAGTCTTGTAGGATCGTCTTATCCATATAAGGGCAGAGCCTAATATGATTAACTAGTCATAACATGTGCGGAATCTATTTTATGACAAGTGACAATATCGAGATTACTTTCAAAGTTTACTATTTCATTAATGTTCATTACGTGTACAATCCTAAAAAAAACATGCAAGGCTTCGCCGTACACTTTGCATAAACTGTTACGGACTCAAGACATCACACACCTATATGTAGACTAGTCACTTCGTGCGCGCTGAGTCTTGCCACATTGAATGAGTTGATCACTTCGTACGAAGTGGCTTACATACATCCAAAATGTAAATCTAACAACATAAAACCCTATTACAACGACAGAACATGACCCTAAGACATAGGCGATAGACATTCTGCACCAACAAACTCCCCCTTGGATATTACCGTAGTCTTGGTCAGTCTTTAAAACTCTTCATAACATTAACGTTCAGCATCCAAAAAAAGGTTTCTTCGGCTTCTTACGTTCTTCAGATGGAATCGGTGTTTGATCAGTAGCAGGAGCCCATTTCATAAACGAAATCTTCTAAGTCGTGCTTCTTTTCCCATTTCATCAATCTTTTCCAACCTTTTTTTCTTTCATAAACTCTTTCTTTTCCACCTCTCGCCACTTTGATTGCTACATCTTTCCAGAATTTATACGATGTGCATAACAAACATTAATTACACCCTGGTATTGCATCGCTTGAGTCTTCTCTCGTGCTTCATAACATATCTTGTCAAAGAATAAGCACTCTACATCTTTCTCTGAGCAATTGACCAGCCACATCGGGTCTAATATGTGAATCATCCTCCAAATACGTTCATCTTTCAACATGATCTCTGCTTCACACGTCTCTATATCATACTACCACCATTTGAAGTAAGTATGAAAATCTTGTTCAATCTTCAATAATGGCATGTTCTTCATGGCTCGTGGTCGCTTGATAATCAACGTCACATCTTTTTCTTTCGTCGTCGGATCAATCTTTACTCGTTTCTTTGGAATATGCGGCCTCTAGTGATTGAATCCGTGATCAGCTTCATACTTGATCAGCTTCCATAACGTTGATCATGAGATTTCATCTAAAGTTTTATCATCTTCGTCTGTACAAGCTCCTCTACATCCCAGTAAGGCAATATTTTAATATCAGAGAGGTATTGGAAGTACTGCACTCCAAACTCCCTCTTGATAGCATACACGTTTAACTGTTAGATCCAACCACAACTTAGGATATAACCCAATGACTTATCTTGATCACGCGTAAAGAAAGCCAATGGTCTTTGAAATTTTCTTTCTTTCGGTAGCTCCCTAAACCATATGTTCTTTGCTTCTTCAATCTCTTCTCTAGATAAGCGTTTAGGTGTAGTTCCTTCTTTCGTAGTTTCCTCTATTCTTCTCTTTAATAGATCATCAGACGACTCAGCAAAATCTCTTGAAATTTTGGAAAACTATCTGTACCATCTCTAGAATACTTCACAGCATCATCTTCGTCATTTGATGCATCTTCCAACAACAACTCTATCATAAGTATCAGCATCTGGAATATACTTATACTGGTAATCATTAGGTTCAGATGTGCTGATTTTGCTTAACTCTTCTTCAAAATCAAATTCAAACTTATCTTCCTCAACCCCCAACATTTTCGCTATCTCTTCTTTTGTGTAGTTATGAACATATTTGCCTTCCTCAACGCCATGCTCTAGATAAAAAACTTTGGGTTTGGCAATTTAGGAACAGTCGATATAGGTCCAATGACTGTGAGGATTGCTGATTGCACTGCATCGTGTAGTCGATCTTTTTGCTCCCCTGTCTATCCACTTCTCTCTCCTCGTTTACGTCATTCAACAAATAAGCGTCATACTTAAATGATTCATTTATCTTTGCATCAACCACTGTCACACCAGATCCACCTTGGTTATTATCATCACCATCACCTTTATCATCATCATTCTTTTTATCGTTCTTATCACCCGCATCATCATCATCATCCTCTTCATCCTCGTTCTCGTCAAATGCATCAATCTCAGCATCTATCTCAGCATCCCTCTTCTTTTTCTCTAAATACTTTTGATGCCTTTCAGAAATAATAGTTACATTTACATGCCCACCAATCATTACATAATTGATCGGCTCAGCTTCCGTTTCTGCTTCAACTTCAACTTCTTTTTCAACCTTAGATTCAATCACATTCTCAATCACTTGTTCAACATTCTCTACAGTTTGTGTTTCTGTTACTAGCGTAGACTCAGCTTCTTGCTCAGTTTGAACAATCACAGGAATCTCATCAACTTTTTTGTTTCCTTTACCCAATGCTGCTGATTCTGCTTCAGCTATTCTTGCACGTTCTACAGCCTTAGCTTTTGTCTCTTTAATCTATATTTCATCTATTCAGATGAAATTTACTAATTTTCCGATACTGAATACATATCAACTTTTCTGCATTACTCTTTCACTCAGATCTTTGACAACATATAACTTTCGTTTCAGCATTACGCTTGTACCATTCGAACTATCGACAATGTTTTCTTTCTCAGTTTTTTCTGATTTCTGCCTTTGTACTTGCACTAACCCGTTTTCTATATCATTTATTATCAAATTCTTTTATATTTAGAACATCCCACAAAAATCAAAATCCGATAACGTTCTATAAACGGTATTTCACCAAAAGGAAAGCAATCAGATAACGTTTGTCTTGGAGCAGACTGCGGTGTTGAATGTTGTTGAGGTGTTATTTGTTTGGTGTTGAATGAGTTCGTGGTGGTGTAACATGTTGAGTTTGTGATGATGGTGTAGGTTGTTGTGGTGATTTAGTGGTGATGGTTATGGTGGTAATGATGTGGTAAATGGTGGGATAATTGGTGGTTGTTGTATATTTTGTGGTGATGGTGGAACAACAGACTCTACATTCTCAGTAGTAACCACAACTTCAGGTGTTTTCTTTCTTCCATATTTACGCATGGCTTTCTTTGTTGCTGGAGATCCTGTTGTTTTCTTTTGAACTTCAAAAGCTTTGCTTTTTGTACGTCTTGATTTCCAAGTAGGTATCTCAATTTCTTCTTCATGTTGAGTGGGAACATATGTAACATTATCGTCACCAACCTCTTCACTTTTTTCGTTGAAGTAATCTTTCCTCTTCGCGTTTCTTTGCAACAACGATTTCACGATCAATACTATCATCAGAACTTTCTTCGTTGTCACCTTCGACCACCTCTTTTTCCACATCAGCTGCTATCTTTTCAACATTCACAACCTCTATATCATTGTCAGACGTAGCAGAATATACTTCCTCGTGCACATTTTCAGCCATCGGTTCATTAACAGGCTCATTCACCAATGACTGTTCAGGTTCATCAACTAATAATGTTCGCACAATTGCAAGTTGGCGAGCTTGTGTAGGCTTTTTTTTGTACTAGCCCTCTTTCTTTTTCGAACCAACTGCATCATCTTGGTATGAAATCATCTAACTTTTCCTCGTTGTCTCTTTCAGACCCACTAGTATCCTTCCTCCACTTGCCCTTAGGCAGTGCAATATAGTTCTTATCATGAATCGCTCCAAACATTGGTTTTGCAATCGGCTCTGACCTCTGTTTCAAATACATATTCAATCTAATCAACGTATGTCTATCCATATGTTCCAAAACAAGCTCATCATCCTCTCGCTTTTCTAGATTCGGAAATAAATCAACCAACATCATCTATAGAAACCTTGGATTATTGGAAAAAACTTTTCCCGTGTAGTGTTAGCCGCCATTTGTTCAAAAATTAACTTAGTGAAGTTATAAGGCAAGTTCATTGTTAGAGCAGCGACCATACACATCTGGTAATCCAAGATATCATCAAAACCGCCCTTCCTGTGGCTGAAAGCATGTTTAATAGAATGCATAAAGAACTTGTATAGCCTTCCAAGGTTTGCTTTCTTAAAATCGGCATATTTACGTGACCTTTGTAGCCCATACGGTAAAACAGCCTTTAACCATCCTTTCTAGATAACCTGTCGGATCTTCATCTTTATCTTTCAGATCTAACACTCCACGAATCAGATAGAGTGTTAGATCTGATAATCTTTGTCACTAATAATATTCCCATAAACTCAAGAACTTCTCTAAACAGAGCTATCTATGGAATATTGTCTTCAAGAATGCAGCAAACATTATGAATTGGCTTGAAAAGTGTCTTCTTTTGCTACACATACACAAAGAATTCACTAACACTTTGTGCAAAGTGTCATATGTGCGAAGTGATAATTTGCACTTCGTACGAAGTGGTCAAAATAATAAACATTCTGATATTACCCACTTTGTGCGGAGTGAATTTTTGAAAAAACTACCATATTGCACTTCGTGCGAAATGACAATGTCACTTCGTACGAAGTGGCACTTTGTACCAAAGCAGTTTGGTACCAATTTTTTCAAACTTGAAGATTTATGAAATTTGATGATTCTAAAGGGTAGTATACACGCCGATTAACACAATGGTATGTCCAATTTTAGATTTGGCGGGCTAGATTTTCCTAGATCTATGTTTAAACGTCCAAGTGTCTGATTTTAGTGTTTTAAACATAAATTTACAGTCTAAGACCTTAACCATTGTAAGAGATGTGTAAATAAACTTCCCCAAAGTTAATTTGGGCAGCACTTCGTCTCAAATCGCACAAAAACACTCAAATCGTTCTAACAGTCTCAACTAGTACGAAGAATAATGTCCACTTCGTACGATTTAGATTCTTTATATTTTTAAAACATTTTCTCATTTCAGATAAGCTGCCAACCTGTTGTCACAAGATTTTCCTCAGCAATCAGCATCTCTAGAATTTGAAGATCCGCTTTCCATCATCGGCAGTCGAAACATAGATAGAAAAAAAAATCTTTTTGATTTTTTCAAATTTTATGCTAAAACACACTGAAAATCTTTTTGGGTTTTTCTAAAATGAAATGCAATTTCTATGTACAAACATATTTATAGACATATTTTTGTCAGTTTGTTTTAGAGGATCATATCAATTTTTGACACATATCACTAGTACCTTTGACTTTAAGTTCTAAAAAGATTCGCATAGATTGTCAGTATACTTGTCCACTTAAACCTCTACACATTTCTCAATTGTTCGAAGATATGTTAGGTAATTTTAAGAACTTGACTTAGCAGTGTTTCCCACCTTAGAATATACTCCAGTATCAAGATTCCCTAGATTTCATCTTACAGGTGAATATATCTAACTGATATCTGTATCTGGATAATGCGAGACCTTGAGAGCTTAGGTTAGTATCACCATACAGACAAAGAGATGAAGGCTAGTCTTTAAAGGTGGTGTTCCAATATGGAATCTTTTACTTCAATTGTTGGATCTTTCGATACTTACATTATGCTGATTTTTGGGTTTTTAAAGCAAAAGTATTCTACAAGTTCTAATCCATTGCTGACGCAAAATCAGAAGAACTTGTATAATACAACATATATCAATTATCTATAAAGACCTAGTATCTCAGAATTCAGAAATCTCTCAAACGAAATTTCGGTGTACTAAGACCATATATCCGAGAAATATTAAGCCACTAATTATGAAGTTTTTCTTTATGTTTATATCTCAGAAGCAATTTACTGAATATGTGAAGCCTACTGGCACATTACCAGTAAGACATGTTTAAATATTTTAACACTATAAATCTTTAGCATATTGTGATAGTCCACTGATATACTATGATTTCCTCTTTACACACGAAAACTCTTTTTGTCTTTTTCAATGTTTTTATACATTTTTAATTTGTAAATGTTTTTGTATTTCCACCAAATTTCTCCCCCTAAAATAAAAAAACATATTTTTGGATTTTTGTTCTTACAGAAAGAAATTCTAAAACAGTAAAAACATGACTAAACGATGAGGATCACATGAACTTATCATCCGAGCCGAATTCAACCTCTAATTCCCCATCTGATGTAAGATTTTTCATACCATTAAGTTTCAAAAGATATTTAAATCTCGTTCGATCAAATGGTTTAGTAAAAAATCCGCCTTTTGTTCATCAATGTGGATCCTTTCAATTCTAATCAACCTTTTCTCGTGGCAATCACGGATAAACTGATGTCGAATTTCAATGTGTTTAGTTTTAGAGTGTTGAACTGGCTTTTTAGTTATATCAATTGCAGCCTTGTTATCTACATATATGGGCCTATCAAGAAACTACAATCCAAAGTCTCTCATCTATTGTTGTATACACAAGATTTGGACCAACTAGAAGCTGAAACGTATTCTGCCTCGCAAATAGAGAGAGCGACTGTGGTTTGCTTCTTGCATTGCCACGTTACTAAGTGTGTTCCGAAGAACTGGCAACCAGCCATTGTAGATTTGGCGTTTAATTTGCAACAACCAAAATCCGAATCAGAATATCTAACGAGATTGAAGTTGTCGTTTCGCGAATACCACAAGCTGGTGCTTGGGCAACCCTTCAGATATCTGAGAATCCGCTTGACGATCATCAAGTGTGATACTCGAGGACTTGATTGATAATGGGCACAATGGCATGTCGGTTACATGATACCCGTTATAAATGTTGTAAGATACATAAATGGTTCAATCATCGATCTGTATAAGGCTTCATCTATCTTGACTCCCTGTTCATCCGGGCAGATGCCATGATTGATTGCTAATGGGGTAGATAATGGTGACATTCATAACATTTCGAATTTCTCCAAGATATCGTGGACGTACTTCGTCTGATGGATGAATATACCATAAGGAAACTGATCGACCTAAAGTCTCAAAAAGAACTTCATCTCTCCCGTTGAACTTATCTCAAATTTCTTTTTCATGACTTCTTCAAATTCTTTACACAACGCATCATTTGTAGACCCAAAGATGATATAATCCACATAAAGTTGTACTATCAGTAGGTGTCCTTTCACTTCGCGTGTGAAGAGTGTGCTATCGATAGTGCCTCTGATAATGTCATTGCTTAACAAGTGCTGAGAGAGTGTCTCATACCAAGCTCTCGGGGCCTGGTTCAACCCATATAGTGCTTTATGTAGTAAGTAAACCTTATCTTTATGCACTGGATCTACAAACCCCGGAGGTTGGCCAACATACACTTCCTCTTTCACTTTTCCATGACGCAAAGGCAAGGAATATGCGGATTGTTTCTAGTCGTGTGACCGGAGCATAAGCCTCTGTGTAATCAATGCCTTCTTTCTGATGAAAACCTTTGACAACCAGTAGAGCTTTGTTGTGCACAATTACCCCTCCATCGTGTCTTTTAACACTTGAAGACCCATTTTGTAGCGATAGCTTTGTGATTAGCTGGTAGGTCAACAAGCTTCCAGACACCAAGCTTTTCAAATTGTTGCAGCTCTTCCTACATTGTGTTTACCCAACTTTCGTCGGCAAGCGCTTCTTTGTTCTATTTTTGTTCAACCTGTGAAATAAAGCAACGATGTAAGCATATTTCTTGCATAGCTGCGATTTTAGTGTTAAAAAACTTAGATCCTTGTTGATCTGATTAGCGTTTTAACACCTGCTCACAACTCTCCAATTATGTCCTCTGATGGGTGGTAGGACAGATTCCTTGGGATAACCTCATTAGAGACACTCACTTCTCTCTCCATATTTGTAATGTTCTCTTCAGCAACCTGATTACTCGCTGAAGCTTCATTCTGATAACTAGGACCTGCAGATTGATTTAGTAGACTTGTGATTTGCTTAGAACCTTCATCGGAGTTGGATCCACCATCATTATCATACGTCGGCCCAGCTTAAGAATCAGAATAATCAGACTTGTCAAAAGTAGGCTTTGTGTTGTTCACTTATGGTTCGACGACGGGTTCTCTTTTAGTATTGCTCGAACATGCTTTCAAATCACTTGTGCCAAAAGGTGGTTAAGAAACCACTATTGGTCTTGGAACTTGTTCTTGATTAGATGCTTGTTGTTGCTGATATAACAACACAAGTTCCTCATCTATAGTTTCTTCTGGCAGATCGTATGAATTCCATAAACTCTCATAGTTAAACAACCATGATTCCCCAGGCTTTTGAATAGGAGATGTATATCTCTGACAATCTACATGTTGAGCTAAACTAACACGGTTTAAGCTAGCAGATACACTCATCTCTAAGGACTAGCATATCCACACGAAAAATCTCTCTAGAGATTTGGCTGCAAATTTACCATCCGGGTCAATAACCATACACGGCGATCTAAACGGCTCCAAAGACTCCAAGTTTGGTTTTTGTTGCTTAAGTAGCTCAAAGCATGTTTTCTTGTGATCCTTGGCTATTAAAACCTTGTTAATGTGTAACAAGTAGAGGCAACGGGTTCGCTCGGCGAGCATCGTGCGTGCTGTTTGACTAAGAGAACGATTCTTACGTTCAACTACCCATTTTGTTGCTGAGTATAGGGGGCGCTGAATTCGTGAAGAATACCTTTGTCATTACCAAATTCAAGGTTCGATTATTCTTGAACTTCGTACCATTGTCACTGCGTATTCTCATGATTGCCAAATGATACAAGTTCACTAAATTTCTAAAACGAATCATCAGATTATCAAACGTCTTGTCTTTACTTTCCAGAAACATAACCCATGAGTATCTCGAGTATTCGTCAGTCACAATAAGGCAATACAGATCACAAGACATACTCTTGACATTAACTGGCTCAACAGATCCATATGTAGCATTTCTAGTGGCAGTTTATTGAGTTTAGGAGTTCTCTTGGATGAGATTTCTTGTGATGCTTTCCCTTTTTACAGCTGATACAACCATCATTCAAGTGGAAACTCTTAAGATAACACCTTCCACTAGATTGTTGTGCACCATATAGCTCATCTTACGCAAGTAGATATGCCCCATCTTTCAATGCCATAAGATCGATTCATTTTCTGTAGCCTTTGATACAAAAATCGATTTCGTAGTAGTGGATGCGATGCTTATGTCAAGGACATAAAGATCATTTTTTGTGGAGCGCGCTTGAGGATCCACTCCTTGGAAATTTTGAATCCTGGCTTTAGAATAAGGCACTCTTTATCTATAAAATGAGTTGTGAACTTCTTATTGCATATCTGAGAAATGCTTAGCAGGTTGTTCTCTAATTCGGCTATATAATTCACTTTGTCAAATGAGACCACACCATTCGTGAGTATGCCTTCTCTGACTATTCGTTCACCTTGTGTACCCGCAACCCCTACATAGACTCCACATATTGATTTGACATCATAAAGCAAGGCTAGAATCCATGTCATGTGATGAGAAGCCCTACTGTCCATTATCCATTTAGAAATTATTGACCTCGGGAGCCCCTGTACATGAAATAAAACAATTAGTTAAATAGAGAGACCCAAGTCTTCTCGGTCTTGGGTGGGTTTGGGACATCAAACTTTGGAACTTTAACTTCAACCACTCGTTCTACCTTTAGCTTGGTAGTAATATATGTTTTATCAACATCAGAAGATGGTTTAGATTTTATCACCCAAGTTTGTTGTTTAGAAATTTCTTTTTTGGAGTAAAATTTTGAATCTTTCTAATCTTTCTTGATCGATAATTCACCAGTTTCTTTGTTTAAAATATTAGCAGTTACTGGTTTCTCATTGTGGTTAGATTCAATTTTTCTTTTCAAGATTGGGATTTGTTTTTCACATTTTCTAATGACTTTTTAGCATGGTAAACAGGTTTAGAATTGGGACAATGTCATGCAATGTGTCCGACTTCATTACACTTGAAGCATATCCTGTTGTCAGTGGCAGAGGATTTCTGAACCTGTTCACGATGCTTTTTCTTAGCGTAAAACTCATCATTTGATTGCTCTTTTGCTAACCTCTCTTTTTCATTTTCCGAGCTTGTTCCGAAAACAAAGTTTACATTCTTTTGAAAATCAGGTTTTCGAAATCTATCATTTCGCTTCTTTACATACCCTTACCCTTTCCTTTTGTTTTTAGGATAATTTTTACCTTTATAATTTTTATTGTAAGACCTTTGGGTTTAGAGTAGTAAGTTGCATTTAGATTTTCAAGCTCTAAAAGACTCATTTCAACCATTTTAAACACTTGTTCAACCTTTTCAAATTCACATTCAGAATCGGAAATTCTTGATTAGAATATAGTTTGTCTGATCCTTTCATTTTGTACGCAACCAAATTAGGATCATCATCCTTTCATTTTCCAATATAATTCTTATAAAAACTTTCTTTATTTTCAGACGGTGAATTTAAACTAGTTTTCTCCAAACTTGACTCAGCACTTTCAAATTCAGTACTATCACTCTCACTTCCTAAGACTTTTTCTACCACATTTTTCACCACTTCAGATTCAGTCATTTTCTGATTTAGTGTAGGCTACATCGATGTTCTCAGGCAGCTCGTTATTCTTTTCAGTTTTCAATTTTAAATTAAGCGTCGTTTCCACCCCATAAGGTTTCTTTCTTTAATAACTTTCCCACATGGGTGGTGTAACTCGATCGTAACTTTGTCCTTACCATTCTTATCATTTTCTTCCTTTTCATCTTTTTCAAGTTTCGAAAGAATATGATCAATGACATATGAACTTGTGGAATAACTGATTAGTAGTTTGTTAACTTTCTTAGTTTCAATCTTTATTTTCTCGAGTTCACTTTTTAGCTTGGCAATCGTATTTAAATGAATATTTATGGCCATCTGCTTGTCCATTACGGTTGCCTTGAGCATCAGAAAGTATGGCTGAATCCTCTAAACTAGATTGTTCATATCGCTTAATGGTTATGCTTAATTTTCTATATGCTTTTTTAGTTTATTTATAATCAGTTTACAAATTATCAGTACGTTTTCTCAAAACTTTTTATTTTTCAGCTTTTTCAAAATATTAAATGCAAGGTTCAGCACATTTCTTGCAAGGTTTTTCAATTTCAATAATTTAAACTTTTACTTCCTTCTATACCATCTCCTCGACAGACTCTTTTCCCGACTTGACTTCTTTTTCTTCATCAGAAACTACGTTTTTCAGATTAGCCATCATAGCTTTGTTGGCTATTTCGGTAAGATTCTCGACATTCATCTCTTTGCCCACATCTATCGATTCCACAACTACAGGCTTTGATTTTTCTTCTACAGAACGTTGTTCCTGAAAATATCCTTCAATTATAGCATCTTCAATTACTTCATCAAAGACTGCATCAGCACATTCTTCTTCCTCGGGTTCAGGTTCTTCAATTATTTCTGGTAACAACGCCAGACTTCCATTCTTGGTGATATATTTGTTCCAATTAAATCCTTCATCCTCTTGTGCAACTACTAAGGCTATATCTTTTGAGTTCAAGGGGCCATCTTTGATCTAAATCGTTCTTGTCGTAGATTGTTGTGGCCTTAGTCGATGATATAATGCTTTTTTATAATAATCATCTCCAAATGGACTCTGATTACCATCCAAACCTCCCAAACTATTTCTGACTGTGACTTCCATAAAGCGTTGAGCTCTCCGGACAATTGGCCATACACCACTTTATATCTGATCATAATCTTTCCGGCAACCAGGCTTTCATAAGATTCAAGAACGGAAGCAAGAAACGCTATGTGCTGCTTAGTAGTGTGTTCGTTGAAATATTGTGCATTTTGTAGATCTCCAGCAATGTTGCACTATAGAATCCTCTGGTTTGAATTGGTATGTGCGTTTTGACTGCTCTGAGAATTGCTTGAACCTTGCGAAGATTAAGGTGTTTGAGGAGAATTTGGTTCATAAGACAGAAATGATTGAAAACCACTAGATTGATTCCAATACGAACTTGTAGAATTGTTTGCACTAAAGGTTGTTTGTATCTTTGGACTTTATGTATTTGCCACAGAATTACCTTCTAAGTACATGTTTACGTCTTGCTGAATTTGCAATCCTTTTGTTTTTCCATCTTTTGCATCTACTATTCATGACCTTCAAGCTTTTCTATAAACTTTGACAAATTAAATGAACTATAATCTGCACCGTTTTTCAGAATTATCAAATAAGTAGACCACTCTCCTTTTAGCAAGGCATCAACCAGTTTGTCAACTAACTCTGCATTGGTCTTCTAAATCCCCAATCTCTTCATTTGAACAACAAGATGGCAGTATCGCTCGATCAACTACTTCATGTTCTCACCTTTTAGTTGATTGAAAATGTCAAACTCTTTCCTTACAATGCTTTCTTACTTTTTCTCATTTGAGAGCTTCCTTGGAACTTAAGTCTCAATGCGTTCCATAAGGATTGAGCATCATCTTCATGCTGCAGAAGAGCCAAAATATCTTCTTTGATCAGTTGTTGTAATATGTTTATCATTTTCTTTTCATTTACAAACTTTTCTTTTTCGGGTGCTGAAAACTATGATAACGTCTTCTCCAGACCATTTTCGCCGACTGGTGGAGTGTATTTATCTTAAATTGTAAACCAATAGTTAAATGATTTGCCTAAACCCAATTAACAAGCCTTTCATTCCAGCCGTTATAATCTTCTAAGTTCATCAGCTTCGGGGGCTTCGTTATTGTCCCTATTTCATTTTCCAGATTCATGTTTTGTGCTACTGCAGTTGTAGCGGCGGATGTCCCGAATGCATTAAAGAACTCGTTTTCCATTTTTTCGAGAAAATTTGACAAAATTTTCTTTGTGCGAAGTGAGTCTTGTACGGAGTGTTACTTCGTGCGATCTGGAATCAAAACAGTGAAAACACATATTCAAATTTTCACTTCGTGCGAATTGTCACCTCGTGCGAAGTGCAGCACTTCGTGCGAGTTTAATGTCACCTCGTGCGAAGTGATGTATAAAAATCTAATTACCCATCTGATGTCAGATTTTTCATACCATTAAGTTTCAAAGGATATTTAAATCTTGTTCGATCAAATGGCTTAGTATAAAAATCTGCCTTTTGTTCATCAGTGTGGATCTTTTCAATTCTAACCAACTTTTTCTCATGGCAATCACGGATAAAGTGGTGTCGAATTTCAATATGTTTAGTTTTAAAGTGTTGAACCCGGTTTTTAGTAATACCAACGGCCGCCTTGTTATCTACATATATAGGTGTATCAAGAAACTACAATCCATAGTCTCTCATCAGTAGTTGTATCCACAAGATTTGGGAACAACTAGAAGCTGAAACGTATTCTGCTTCGCAAGTAGAGAGAGCGACCAGTGTTTGCTTCTTGCATCGCCACATTACTACCGTGTGCCAAAGAACTTGCAACCAGCATTTGTAGATTTAGCATTTATTTGCAGCATCCGAATCAGAGTCAGAATATCCAGTGAGGTTGAAATCATCGCTTCGCGGATACCACAAGCCGGTGCTTGGGCAACCCTTCAAGTATCTGAAAATCTGCTTGACGACCTCCAAGTGTGACACTCGTGGATTTGATTGATATCGGGCACAAAGGGATATTGGATACATGATATCTAGCATGGGTGTTGTGAGGTACATTAAAGATCCAATCATCGATCTATATAAGATCTCATCAATCTTCAATCCTTGTATCTTTGGTTCTATGCCATGATTATGTGCCAAGGGAGTAGATAATGGTGACGATCCCGACATGTTGAATTTCTCCAAAACATCTTGAGCGTACTTCGTCTGATGGATAAAGATACCATCAAGCAACTAATCAACATGAAGTCCCAAGAAGAACTTCATTTCTCCCATTGAACTCATTTCAAATTTCTTTTCCATGACCTCTTCAAATTCTTTACACAACTCATCATTTGTAGATCCAAAGATGATGTCATCCACATAGATTTGTATGATCAGCAAGTTCTGTTCACTTCCCATGTGAAGAGAGTGCTATCAACAGTGCCGAATATATACATCAACTTCCGAATATATACATCAAATCGGACATTACATTCAATCCTAACAACACTATTCCTAATATATACATCAAATTCGGATAACCAACAAAACAAAGAATCATGAATATATACTTCTAGTCCGAGTTTAACTAATATATTTGGACAAGGCGTTCATTACTTGGATCTTTGACTTATCTGACTTTGTTGACAAGAACTGATAAAGCACACTTACCCAGTGAGAGCTTCTCTTACAGACTCCCCCTTAACTGTTGCTATTAGTTCTGTGTGGCATTGATAATCTTCAGTCACCATATACTACGCTTACAGTACGTGACTCAATCAACTGTTAGACCAATTGAATCAGTACCGTAGCTCTGATACCAATTGATAGTCTAGGAAATGGCGGTTCTAGACAGAAGTTTGGGCTATATAGTACTAATTCGGTACAATGTTATTAAGAATTAAGTATAAGCAGAATAATAGTCATAAGTCATAAGCTTCCATTTTACACCGAAAGAGTATACATCTTTATAAGCTGGAGAAATTCTCTATCATTTCCCCTCTGGGAACTCCAACACTTAGAAAACTATGAACACACCACGATATATATAGACATCTACCCTCGTGCGAACTGAGACATTTAACTTCGTACAAACTGAGCTAACTTCATACGAAGTGACACTAGTTAACTTCGTATGAAGTCACCATGTTACCTTCGTACGAAGTAACTACCTTTGTAAGGAGTGACCTACTTCGTACGAAGTGACATTTAAACACCTTTCTCGTCCGTACTTAAGTCGTGTGTTCGTATCTAAATTATTAAATATTCAACACATGCTCTATCTAGCCTATTCACACAGTGACGAACATAATATGCACCAACAACAGGGCTTAAGTTCATGTATTGTATTCAGGTCCAAAAGTATCTTCGTAAAGAATATGTGACTTTCCTGGCCCACATAGTTGAGAAGAAGGATAAGGAAAAGAAGTTGCAAAATATTCCAATCGTTCCCTGAAGACATATCTAGACTTCCTACTACACGAGAAGTTGAATTCAGAATTGGTCTTATTCCTGATGCAACTCCTATTGCAAAATAACACTATAAACTAGCGCCATCTGAAATGCAAGAATTGGCTAGTCAATTGCAGGATTTAACTGACAAAAGGTTTATTTGCACTAGTTCATCTCCATGGGTGCACAAGTCTTACTTGTTAAGAAGAAAGACGGTTCGTTCAGATAGGTATCGATTATCGAGAGCTCAACAAGTTGACAATCAAGAACCATTATTCATTGCCATAAACTGACAATCTATTTGATCAACTCTAAGGCGCCACATGTTTCATGAAAATTGATCTACGCTCTAGGTATTATAAACTTAGAGTTCATGAGGAAGACATTCTTAAGACTGCATTGTGCACCTTCAGTCTTTATGAACTTAATGAACCGAGTATGCAAACCCTATTTGGATCGTTTTGTCATCGTCTTCATTAATGACATTATTTATCCTAAGACAAAGACTGACCTTGAGCGACACCTTCGTCTTATTTTGGAGTTTTTATGTGCTGAAGACTTTATGCTAAGTTCCTGAAATGTGAGTTTTGGTTGAAAGAAGTTAAATTCCTTGGTCATGTTGTAAACGAAAGGGAATTCATGTAGACCCTACAAAGATTGAGGCAGTCAAAAATTGGCATACTCCACATGCTCCTACTGAAATCAGGTCATTCTTGGGCTTAACTAGTTATTATCGGCGTTTTATCGCCAACTTTTCAAAAATCATATTACCTCTCACAGCCTTAACTCATAAAGGAAACCATTTGATTAGGGGCCTAAGCAAGATGCAGCATTCCAAACCCTAAAGTTGAAATTGTGTGATGCACCTATTCTTACTCTTCTGGACGGTTGTGATGATTTCATGGTCTACTGATTGGGTTAAGGACTTAGTTATGTCCTGATGCAAAGAGGCAAAGTTATAGCTTATGCCTCGAGACAACTTAAAATCCATGAAAAGAATTACAACACTCATGATCTTGAACTCGATGCAGTTGTATTTGCTTTGAAGATATGGAGGGATTATATATACGGTACTAAGTGTGAAATTTACATTGACCATAAGAGCCTTCAACACATATATTAGTCGGAAGGAGTTAAATATGCGGTAACAACGATGAGTCGAACTCTTAAATGACTAAGATTGTGAAATTCACTATCACCCTCGTAAAGTGAATGTTGTAGCTGATGTACTCAGTTGAAAAGGCACACAAAATATATTCATATCTTGTGTTCTCAGATTAACCGACATTCAGAGTCCGATTCACGAAGCTGAACTTACTTTTGTTACTGATTATGATTTACATGACGAATTGTCCTGAGGGTAGAGACAAAGTTAGAATCAAAATCCAGTGAAAAACTCCATTATCTAAACCAAATTTGGGTACATGATCAAGATGACCTTCTTACTTTTCTGATGAATGAGGCTTACAAAACTCGATACTCGATTCATCTGGGCACTGAAATGGAGAAAGATATCCTACAATGTATTAGGATCTCTGGTAAACTTATTGGTATCCTACAATGAAGAAAGATATAGGTTTATTCGTATCAAAATGTCTCACCTGTTCTAAGGTGAAAGTGGAACATCAATGACCCTCAGGTTTACTTGTGTAGGACAGGGGTTTGACGTGTAGATCGTGATTAAACTTGATTTATAACATGTACCGATATCGATGGATCTTGTGATAGGTGCAAAATCCAAATTACGAGATTGTATACACGAGGATTTCGAACTATATCTTTTTTCATATAAAAATCGGCAGCATAACGTTCTGTTAACAACTCCTTTAAAAAAGCTCTCCAATGCGTAAGTTTTGAGCTCATGTGCACGGAGGTCATATATATAGGCCTTTGTCCTCCGTGTGCAGGACTCCGACGCCCTAGGTACTCATAGGCACGTATGATTCAAGCGCATGTGTAATCCTTTATAATATCAAATTTAACGCTCTAACACATTATGCTACCTATAAACAAAACAGACTCTAACAAAGACATAGACAGTAGACATTAATGTACCAACAAACTCCCCTTGGATGATGTCGCAGTTTGGTCTTGTTTTCAAAATCATCATTCCTTCATACAAAAAACCCGCTTCCTATACTCCTTCTGATGTTCTTCGAAGCTTTTCTTCAGTCTTTGATCGGTGAGTGGCGGTTTCCTTTACTTAAACCTAGAAATAGACGATTTCTTCGTCTTTTCAGCTCTCTTCTCCAACATGCTCTCTCTCTTATCTTCCTACTTCTCTAATTCCCTGCATTTGGTCTCCCACATTCACCCTGAATGTATTAAATATGCAAAACATATTCTAACAACTCTTTGAAATTGCATCGCATATTCGCGACCATAGAAAATCTTGTTGAAGAATAAGATCTCAATGCCTGTGTCTGACATGTCTACCAACCACATAGTATCATAAACTCTGTAGTTCTCCAATATTTATCACCTTCACACAATACGATCACTGCCTCCTTTGTCTTCTCGTCATAATACCACCACTTAAAATATTGATAGAAATCCTACTCCATCTCATTAAATGGTATTACTCTCAACACTTTCAGCATTTTGTATTTCATAGGGACAACAGACTTTCCAATCTCTTGATCTATCTTAGTTTTTGATATAATGTATTTTTGTTCCTAAGGCTTCCAATGTTTGAACCCAGTACGAGCTTCTTGCTTTATAAACCTGAGTACATGTTGATTATACTGATTTTGCTCATAGTTGATCATCTTTCATCTGCACAACTCCTTAAATTCCCACCAAGGTAAGTTGTTTATATCATTTGTAACTCTAAAATACTGAACCATATACTTACTTCGAATAGCAATCTTTTTAAGCTTTGGTATCCAACTCCAACTAATGTTGTCTCCCATAGATATTTCCTTATGTTGTTTGAAGAACTTCAGTAGTCAGAGAAACTTTCTTTCATCTTTTAGCTTCTTGAACCATTTGACCCATTAACAATCGTATTAATGTCATCAACTTTTGGAATATTTCCTAGTCATTCATCAGGCTTCCGTTTCAACAAATCTTCTATTTCTTGAGCAAACATTTCATTTAACGTCGGAATTCGTTTCCTTAATGTTATCAGCATATTTAACCTTAGCATCTTCAAAGTCATTCTCAATCTCAACTATGTCATATTCATCAGCATCAACCACCAATTCAAATATGTATTCCTCATGTTTATCATCATTCTCAATATCTCCAAGCTCTTTCTTGAAATCAATTCAAAATCATCTTAAGATATTCCACATAATCTTTGTAAGTCTAGGAGCTATCAATTGGATATCACAAACACAATTCTAAGTGCGGAAAAAAAAAGAATAGTGTAGAACAAGAAAGTCGATTGTATTAATTATGCACACAAGTTTAAGACTTGTCTGGTACAATATCAAATAAGAGCCTTAACAATCAACAACCCTTAACTCTCCTCTCTAGCTCTCTTTAATATCTAACTCTAATAATGAACTAAACATAACATTATATAGGGTCCACATATAACTCTGTCTAGATGGCATAACCCAAGCCCACTAGAAAACTAAGTTCAATAACTATATTGTGCTTGATAAAGACAAGCGTAAACTTACTCAATTTTATGGCCTTACAATATCCCCCTAGGTTTATGCTGACTTTATCATATCTCTATGGGAAGATACTTCATATCTTCATCTTCAAACTTGGGTCTTTTGTTCTTCTTGAACATCATCAGCTTTTTCTTGAATATGTAGCTTAAAAAGTGTAGGATCGTCTCATGCAAATAAGCATAGGACCTAACTTGAAATCTAGTGAATATATGCAGAATTTATGATTAAATAGTGACAATATGATCATTAATGTTTAAATGCTCAATTTCATTAATATTGATCAACATATTACAAATCGGAGACAAACTGGACAGGGCTTTGCCTTCACAGTCAACCAAAACAGCTACAAACTCAAGACCACAACTCTCTATATATAGACAAGACACACTTCGTGTGAGTTGGTCTTCACTTCGCACGAGGTGACTGATTTCGTACAAAGTGATACACCACTTCGTGCAAAGTGTACAATACATACATCAAAAACATGTTTATCTACATTGAAGCCCTATTACATACATGACATGACCCTAAGACGTAGGCTGTAGACATTCCGCATCAACAAACTCCTCCTTGGATATTGCCATAGTCTTGGTTAGTCTTCAAAAACTTGATAACTTTAAACATTCAGCGTCCAAAGAAATTCTTCCTTGGCTTTCTGCGTTCTTCAGATACCAGATGGTATCGGTGTTTGATCATTAGCTGGTGCCCACTTAATAAATTGAAAATTCTAATCGCGACTTTCTTCATCATATCAGCAATCCGTTCTTCTTTCTTTAACTGTTTCAAGAATTCAACATTTTCAAGCTCATGCCACTTTGATCTCCACTTTGTTTTAGAGTTAATTCCATGAGCATAACACGTTAATCACCCGCTGATACTACATGGCTTGAACTTTCTCTCTAGCTTCATAACATATCTTGTTAAAGAATAAACACTCTATATCTTTCTCAGAACAATTAACTAGCCACATCGGGTCTAGTATGCGTATCCTTCTCCATAATCCTTCATTCTTCAATACAATCACAGCTTCTCCTGTTTCAACATCACATTGCCACCATTGGAAGAATTCATAAAACTATTGTGCTATTTTCATTACTGGCATGTTCTTCATTGTGCGTGGACGTTTAACTATCAAAGTCACATCCTTTTCTTTCGTTACTGATCAATCTTGATTCTCTTCTTTGGTATATGTGGTTTCCAATGATTGAAACTGTGACCCGCTTCATACTTTATCAACTTCCACAAATGTTGATTATAAAACTTCATCTCATAGTTGATCATCTTTGTTTGTACCAACTCTTCCACATCCCACCATGGCAAAGTTTGGATATCACAAAGAAATTTTAAGTATTGCACACCAAACTCCCTCTTTATTACATAAACATTCAACTCTTTGATCCAACCCCAGCTCAGAATATCACCAAGTGATTTGTCTTAATCTCGTGTAAAGAAAGCCAATGGTCATCGAAATTTTTTTTCTTTGGGAAGCTCTTTGAACCATGACTTCTTCGCCTCATCTATATCTTCTCTTGTTAAACGTTTAGGAATATTACATTCCTTCATAGTTTCCTTGACTCTGTCCCTCAATAAATCTTCAGAAGCTTCAGTAAATAACTCCTGAAAGGTTGGGAAGTCATCTGTATTCTCACCGGATATTAACTTTTCATCATCGAAATCATCCTCCATGACAACCTCATTATAACTATCAGCATCAGCTACATACTGGTATACATAGTCATTAGCCTCATATGTACTAATGGGATTCAACTTTTCCTCAAAATCGCAATCAGGAATAATGTGAACGAATTCACCTTCTTCAACTCCATGCTCCAAGTACAAAACTCTGGGCTTTGGCAAATCAAGAATAGCTGATAAAGGTGTAGCTAGGAAGATTCCTGATTGCTCTTCATTGTTTGCAGGATCTTTCTGCTCCCCTTGTCTCTGAGAGTCATCTTCTTATTCACTGTATCATTCAGAAAAGCATCATAGTCAAATGATTCATTCAACTGAGCATCCACAACCTTTACACCTGTACCTCCCTTTGTATTATCATCATCATCATCGTCTTTCTTATTATCTCCACCAACATCTTCATCATCATTCTCATCAAAATCATCAATTTCTTTTTCAAGATCTTCCACCTCTTTATCGGCTCCCTCTTCATTACATAGTTGATTACCGGTTTAGCTTCAGTTTCAGTCTCAGCTTCAGCTTCCTTTTCAGTTTCTATTGGTATAACAACTTCAGCTTCTGTTTCAACTACAACTTCTTGTTCAGGCTCAGTTGGAACAATAACAGGAACTTCATCAATTTTTTCTTTGCTTTTACTAGTAGCTACAACATCTTTTTCAGCTTTGCGCGCTCTTTCATCCGCTCTTTGCTTTGCTTCTTCAATCTCTATTAACTCAAATTCAGCTTCAAAGTTTATGCCCAACTTTTTAGATAAAATCTTCTGAAACATATCCATCTTTCTATCACTTTGAATTCTTTCAGGTTCATAATCAGCAACCAACCTTCTTAATCATTCATTTTCTGAAAGAAAGGTTGGCAACACAGGTTCTAAGTTCTTTCTATCGTCTTCAAGAAACTTTATTCTGCTTTCTAACTCTACAATCTTAGTGTCCTTGAAGAAATCACCATCCAATCCTCCTTCAGACTTACTATACGGCATTTCTCTAAATCTGTCGGAAAGGATTGACGTCTTTGTGGAGATTGTGGAGTTTTTGTTATACTGATGATGTTGGATGTTTTGGTGTTGAAGCTGGTTGTGGTAGTGTAACATGTTGAGGTGATGTAGGTGGTTGTTGTGGTGGTGGTGATGGTGGAATAACCGATTCAACATTCATTGTTGTCGCTTTAGCCACAGGTGTCTTCCTGTTTTTCAAAAACTTTTGTCAGGCTTTCTTTGCCGCTGGAGACCTTGTTGTCTTTTTCTGAACTTCAGAAGCTTTGCTTTTAGTACGTTTAGCTTTCTTAACAGGCCTCGCAATAGATTCTTCTTCAGGATCAGTGGGCACATATGTCTCGTTATCATCACCTAAATCCTTTCTCTTTCTTTGTTCGGCTTTTTCAGCTGCTCCAACTATTTCTGGATCAACACTATGCTCATAAATTTTATCAACATTTCCCCCAATCACTTTTTTTTCAACCTCAGCCGCTGCTTTCTCAACATTCACATCTCTTTCGTTATCTGATGTTGCAGAGAATACTTCTTCATGTACATTTACGTTCTTAGCTACTGGTTCATTCACAGTCATATTCACTTGATCTCATCTTCAGATTTTTTAATCTATAAGCATGGTTTGTAAAGTTGCTCTTTTTCTAGCTTGAGTCGACTTCTTTTTAGGAGTTGCATGTTTCTTTTACTTATCTTCTTTCTCAAACTAGTTGCTTCTCCTTGGAATAAAACCGTCTTACATTTCTTCTTCTTCTCTTTCAGAATCGCTTGTATCTTTTCTCCATTTGGCAATTAGAGGTGCAACATAATTCTTATCGTTAATAGCTCCAAAAACTAGCTTTGCAACATGCTCTGACTCTTGATTTAGATATAAATTTAGTCTAATCAACGTCTCTTTATCCATATGGTTCAATACCAACTCATCATCTTCTTATTTCACCAAGTTTGGAAACAAATCATCCAACATCATTTGCAAGAACCTCGGATACTGAAAAAGTTTCTCTCTTGTTGTGTTCAATGTCATCTGATCAAAGATTACCTGGTGAAGTTGTATGTCGGATTAAGTGTTAGTGCAGCAACCATGCACATCTGATAATCAAGAATATCATCATAACCTCCCTTTCAGTGACTGAATGCATGTATAATAGAATGTACGAAAAACTTATATGGTCTCCAAGATCAGCTTTCTTGAAGTTAGGAGAATTCACATGTCCCTTATACCCCATTCGATAAAAACATCCCTTAACCATTTTTTCTGGATAGCCCGTGGGATCACCATCTTTATCTTTTAATTCCAACACCTTTCGTATCAGCTCTTCTATAATCTTGACTTCAAATTCTTTATCTTCATATTTTACGACAGAATGTATTGCTCGTGGTTCAGAAACGTTCAATATGAGATCGGTAGACATTGTGTTAATGCATTACTGCTTTTATCACCGAAAGACGTCCAATAAACTCTAGTATATCTTGAAACCGAGTTATTTCTGTATTGTATCATCTTTAACATGACATGTATTATATGTCGGCTCAAATAGGGATTTCTTTTCCTACGAAAATATAACAACAACAATTAGAATTTCAACACTTAGAAAAATTTGACGAAAAATACCAAACATTTCGTACGAAGTGATATTTGTACGAAGTGGTCTTTTTCACTTTGTACGAAGTGTGCAAAAATAATAAACTTTTCTGACCAACACACTTTGTGCGAATTGGTGTTTAAAATTACCATAATTCACTTTGTGCGAAGTGACATTGTCACTTCGTACAAGGTGCCACTTCGTCCCAACAACTGTCAAGAACACTAGATTTGAAACTTGTTGATTTCGTTAAATTGAAGGTCCAATCATGTTCTACTAGCGCCGATACACACAAATATATGTTCAGTTTTAATTTTGGTCGGCTAGATTTTCCTAGATCTAGGTTTTAAAGTCCGAAATACCGAAATGTATGATTTTACGGTTAATTCACGGTCCAATACCTTCACCATTGTAAGAGGTGTGCTAATCAACCTCCCCAATGTCAATTTTGGCAGCACTTCGTTCTAAATTGTTCAAACTCTCCAAATCGCACAAAGGATACTCTCAGTTCGCACAAATAGTGGATGAACACTTCGTGGACTTCAAATTTTTCAACCTTTTCAAACTTTTTCGTTTTAACAAGTTTTAACGGCCCACCTCAAAATATACTCCCGTATCAAGATTTCCTGAATTTTTTCTTACATGTGAATATATCTAACTGATATATGTATCTGGATAGTGCGACACCTTGAGAGCTTAGGTTAGTACCACCGTACAGACAAAGAGATGAAGGCTCGACTTAAAAGTAATGTTCCAATTTGGAATATTTTGTACTGCAATTGTTAGATCTTTTGATACTTCCAATTATATGCAGTTTTCGGGTGTAAAAGAAAAAGTATTCTGCAAGTTCTAGGCAATTGCTGACGCAAAATCAAAAGAACTTGTATAATACCCCATATATCAATTATCTATAAAGACCTAGTATCTTAGAATTCGGCAATCTCTCAAACGAAATTTCGGTCTATTAAGACCATGCATCCGAGAGATGTTAAACCACTAATTAAGAAGTTTTTCTTTATGTTTATATCTTATAAACAATCTAATGAATGTGCGAAGCATACTGGCACATCATCATTGAGACCTGTTTAAACATTTTAACACTACATTTCTTTAGCATACGGTGATAGTCCACTGATATACTATCATTTCCTCTTTTTACACGAAAACTCTTTTTGTCTTTTTCATGTTTTTCTACATTTTTCAAATTTTTATATGTTTTTGTATTTTTCACAACATTTCTCCCCCTAAAATCAAAAACATATTTTGGATTTTTTGTTTTTAACGAAAGAAATTCTAAACACTAAAACATGACTAAACCGATGAGGATCACGTCAACTCGTCATCCACCTAGAATTCAACATCCTCTAAAATCCCCCCTGATGTCAGATTTTTCATACCATTAAGTTTCAAAAGATATTTAAATCTCGTTCGATCAAATGGTTTAGTATAAAAATCTGCCTTTTGTTCATCAATGTGGATCTTTTCAATTGTAACCAACATTTTCTCATGGCAATCACGGATAAAGTGGTATCGGATTTCAATATGTCTAGTTTTAAAGTGTTGAACCCGGTTTTTAGTAATACCAATGGCCGCCTTGTTATCTACATATATAGGTGTATCAAGAAACTATAATCCATAGTCTCTCATCTATAGTTGTATCCACAAGATTTGGGAACAACAACTAGAAGCTGAAATGTATTCTACTTCGCAAGTAGAGAGAGCGACCATTGTTTGCTTCTTGCATCGCCACATTACTTACCGTGTGCCAAAGAACTTGCAACCGGCAGTTGTAGATTTAGCATTTAATTTGTAGCATCCGAATTAGAGTCAGAATATCTAGCGAGGTTGAAATCATCGCTTCACGGATACCACAAGCCGGTGCTTGGGCAACCCTTCAAGTATCTGAAAATCCGCTTGACGACCTCCAAGTGTGACACTCGTGGATTTGATTGATATCGGGCACAAAGGCATGTTGGAAACATGATATCCGGCCTGGATGTCGTCACGTACATTAAAGATCCAATTCATCGATCTATATAAGGGCTCTTCAATCTTCACTCCTTGTATATCTGGTTCTATACCATCATTAAATGCCAAGGGAGTAGATAATGGTAACGATCCCGACATGTTGAATTTCTCCAAAACATCTTGAGCGTACTTCGTCTGATGGATAAAGATACCATCAAGCAACTAATCAACATGAAGTCCAAAGAAGAACTTCATTTCTCCCATTGAACTCATTTCGAATTTCTTTTCCATGACTTCTTCAAATTCTTTACACAGCTCGTCATTTGTAGATCAAAAGATGATGTCATCCACATAGATTTGTATGATCAGCAAGTGTCCGGTCACTTCCCATGTGAAGAGAGTGCTATCAATAGTGCCTCTGATAAAACAATTGCTCAACAGGTGTTGATAGAGTGTCTCATACCAGGATCTCAAGGCTTGGTGCAGACCATACAATGCCTTATCTAGTAAGTAAACATTTTCTTTATGCACTTGATCGAAAAACCCCAGTGGTTGGCCGACATACACTTCCTCTTTCACCTTACCATATAGGAAAGTAGACTTTACATCAAGCCGGTACACCTTAAAACCTTTCCATGACGCAAAGGCCAGGAAAATGCGGATAACTTCTAGTTGAGCGACAGGAGCGTAGACCTCTGTGTAATCAATACCCTCTTGTTGATGAAAACCTTGGACAACTAGTCGAGCTTTATTGCGTACGATGACTCCTCTGTCGTCTCTTTTACATTTGAAGACCCACCTAGTACTGATTGACTTGTGATTATCAGGTAGATCGACAAGCTTCTAGACTCCAAGTTTCTCAAATTGTTGAGCTCTTCCTGCATTGCGTTTACCCAACTTTCTTCGGTAAGCGCTTCTTTGTACGTTTTAGGCTCAACACGTGGAATAAAACAACTATATAAGCAATTTTCCTGAATAGATGCAATTTTAGTATAAAAAAAGATTAGATCCTTATTGATCTGATATCTCGTTTTTACTCCAGCCTACAACTCTCCAATTATGTTCTCCAAAGGATGGTATGACATCATCCTCGGCATCACCTCATTAGAGACACTCACATCATCTCCAGATTTGTAATGTTCATTCAGCAACCTGATTACTCGTTGATGCTTCATTCTAATTGCTAGGACCCGCAGATTGATTGAGTAAACTTGTAATCTGCTCTGAGCCTTCATTAGAACTAGATCCTCGATTATAATATGTTGGCTCGCTATCAGAATCAAAATCATCTGATTGATCAAAAGTGGGTGCTGTGTTGTCACATCTGGTTCGACTATGGGTTCTTATTGTGTGTTGCCCGGACATGCTTCAGAATCATTTGTGCCAACTTGTGATTGTGAAATCACTATTTGTCTAGGAATTTGCTCTTGAGTAGACGATTGTTTTGTTAATATAGCAATACAAGCTCCTCTTCAGTAGGTCACATAGTTAAACAACCAAGGATCACCAAGCTTCTATGTAGGTGAAGTATATCTCTAGCAGTCAACATGTTGAGCTAGAATAACCTAGTTTATGCTATGTAAAAATACTCTTCTCAAAGGACTAGCATATCCCACGAAAAACCCCTCTAGAGACTTAGCTCCGAATTTACCATTTGGGTCAATGACTATGCATGGATATCCAAACGGTTCTAAAAACTCTAAATTTGGTTTTCTCTTATTAAGCAACTCAAAGCATATCTTCTTATGATCCTTGACTGTTAATACTCCATTAAGCGTGTAACAAGCAGAGGCAACCGCTTCGCTCCATAAACTGACATGTAATTTAGAATCTGCGAGCATTGTGCTTGATTATTCAATAAGAGTTTGGTTCTTTCATTCAGTGACTCCATTCTGTTGCAGAGTATGGGGCGCACTGAATTCATGAAGTATTCCTTTGTTGTTGCAAAACTCTTCCATTCTTTTGTTTTTGAATTCAGTACCACTGTCGTTATGAGTCCTTCTTATCGGTAGATGGTACAAATTCTCCAACTTTCTAAAAAGAATCAACAGATTTTCAGATGTCTCATGTTTGCTTTCTAGAAACAGAACCCATGAAAATCTTGAATAGTCGTCAGTCACAACAAGGCAACATAAATCACCAGATATACTTTTGGCATTTACTGGCCCAAACAGATCCATATGTAACCTCTCTAGTAGCAGTTTGATAGAGTTCAGGAGTTTTCTTGGGTGAGATTTCTTGTGCTGCTTGCCCTTTTTACAGTTGATACAATCATCACTCAAGTGAAAACTCATAAGATTCACACCTTCCACTAGATTGTTGTGCACCAGAAAATTCATCTTCCGTAAATGGATATGTCCCATCTTTCGATGCCTTAAAATCGATTCATTTTCTAAAGCCTTTGATACAAAACATTGAGCTGATTTTGTAGTCGTGGATGCGACACTCATGTCAAGTACATAGAGATCATTTTCTCATGGAGCGTGCATGAGGATCCACTCCTTAGGAAGTTTGAATCATGGCTTCAGAATAAGGCATTCTTTATCCGTAAAGTGAGTTGTAAACTTCTTATCGCAAATCGTTGAAATGCTTAGCAAGTTATTCTCTAATTCGGTAACGTAGTTGACTTTTTCAAAGGAAACCAAACCATTCGTGAGTATTCCCTCTCCGATTATTCTTCCTCCTTGAGTACCCACAAACCCTACAGACTCCATGTATTGATTTAACATCGTAAAGTAAGGCTAGCATCCCTGTCATGTGTCGAGAAGCTCCACTGTCCATTATCCACTTAGAAATGATTGACCTTGGGAGCTCCTTAACATGTAATTAAGCAGTTATTTCAAAAGTGAAACCCAAGCCTTCTCGGACTTGGGTGGGTTTGGGATATCAAACTTTGGTCCACTAACAATTTCATCTTTAACTTCAACATCCTATCCAACCGTTAACTCAGGTTTAACTACTGCTTTTGTTCGAAAAGGTGTTGTTTTTACTTCTACAGAAGATGGTTTAGATTTTACCACCCAAATTTGTGTTTTCCAAAATGCCTTTTTGTGGTAGAGTTTTGAATTCTTTTGTTCGCTCTTAGTTGACGATTCACCAAATTCAAAGTTTGAAGCATTTAAAATTGTTGGTTTCGCATCTTTGTTGGATTTGTTATTTCTTTTTAAGATCTGTGTAGGTATAAACTCAAGGGTTTTTTGTTTCACATCTTTTGTAGACTTCTTCACACTGTAAGCAGCTTTTCGATTGTTTTGAGGACATCGTCGTGCTATGTGCCCTTATCTATAGCATGTCATGTTATTATTTTCATCAGATGAACCCAAAGCCTATTCACGACATTTCTTTTCTACATAAAATTCATCATTTGATTGTTCTTTAGTAAGACTTTATTTATCATTAACAGTGCTTGTTCCGAAAACAAATTCAATTTTCTTTTTGTAACTTGGTTTTCTAAACCTATTGTTATTTTTCTTCTCATCAAAACCCAAACCATTCCTTTTGTTTTTAGGATAATCCCTTCCCTTTTGATGGTAATTATTATAAACCTTCTGTGGTTTAGAATAGTAGGCTGAAGTTTGCTTTTCAAGATCAGAAAGACTAACTTTGACAAATTTGAACAATTTGTCGAGTTTTTCAAGATTCACGTTCTGAATTGGAAATTCCTCATTTGAATTTGTCCGATCCATTCATTTTGTAGACTACCACATTAGGATCATCATTCAGACTATTTTCTGATGTTGAAATGTAATTCTGATGAAAACTTTCTTCATTTTCAGAACGATAACTTGATTTAGATTTCTCAAATTTTGACTTAACACTTTCAAAATGAGTGCTATCAGATTCATTTCCTAAACCATTTTCAACAACGTTTTGCACAACATCTGACTTACATTCATAAGTGAAATCAATGTTTTCTTGCAGCTCATCTTCTTTTTATTCAGTTTTTAGTTTTAAATTGAGTGCCTTTTCCACCCCATCTGGAAACTTTTTAGCATAATTGTTCCACATTGGGGGTGGACGCTTATTATAACCCAGACCTTTGTTTTATTTTTCAGATTCATTTTCTTCCTGTTTGATTTTCTCAATTTGTTATGGAAGAATATGATCAATCACATATGAGAATGTTGAGTAACTACTCAACAATTTGTTGATTCGTTCAGACTCAATTTTATGGCTTCAAGTTCAGTTTTTAGCTTAGCAATGGTGTTTATATGAATATTAATTGCCATTCGTTTATCCATTACTGTAGCTTTTAGCATTGATTTTATTGCCATGTACTCCTTACTGAGTTTTTGAAATTGTTTAATTGATTTACAAAATTTATCATAAGCAACTTTGGTGTCTCTTACGTCACTTCTCAAGTTGTCAGTATATTTTTTAGTTCCTTAAGTTTTAGATCCTTTTCTGAGCAATCCTTGCACGGCTCCCAGCATTTCGTGCATGTTTTCTCGACTTCTTTGATTACAACCTTAATTTTCTCTTTAATCAACTCATTAACCGACTCTTTCACTTCTTGACTCTCCTTAGTAACTACCTCTTGTAACTGAGCCATCATGGCTTTATCAACGATTTCCTTCAGATTTTCACCATTCATCTCCTTTGTGACATCAAAAATTTCTTCCACCGGCTTCTTAGATTCTTCTGTCTTTGACGCACATTGGTATTGACTTGAACCTCTAAAGAAACCTGCAAAAGAATTATAAACATCAGGATGAATCACATATTTTAAAGCATAATGAAATATGTCTTCCTCAGCACAACATTCATAATAAATCGCTTCAGCACACTCTTGAGCACAATTATCAGGCGTTTCATCAAACACAACATCACATTCTTCATTCGAACTTTCCTCAACAACCTCATCAAACACTGATTCTTCTATTATCTTAGCAAACAATGCCAAACACTCCTTTTTTGGAATATAATCATTCCAGTTAAATCCCTCATCCTCTTGAGTCACCACGAGTGCTTTGTTAGCTTTTGCCGAACCATCTTCAATAGCGTTAATCATTGATGAACTTTTAGGAGGATAAGTCTTGTGATATATGGCTTTCTTGTAGTAATCATCAACAAACGGATTGTGATTACCCTTGACTTCTCAGTTCGGGCACTCTCGCTTAAAATGACCCTTTTCTCAACATTTAAAACATGTCACCTTTGCCTTGTCAAATCGAGGTCTACCATCTTGTCATCCCAAACTGTTACGCCCTGTTATTTCCATGAAGTGTTGAGCTCTGCTAACTATATTGGCCATACAACATTTGATGTCTATTAATTCCAATTCTTCAGTCAATTTGATCGTAATCCTCTTTAGTCATGTCAGGATTTCCGATCTTACCGGCTACTAGGCTCTCACAAGATTCAAGCACGGATGCGAGTAGAGCCATATGTTGCTTAGCTATATTTTCTATGAAGTCTTGTGCATTTGTCAAATTCACAGCTATGTTGCACTGAATAACTCTCTGATTTTGATTTGATGGGTTATTCTGGCTACTATTGTAGCTGTTAAAGCTTTGGGACGATTTTGGAGTACTAGGACTATTCGGATCATAGCTCGGGAATAAGGTGAACCAACTACTACTGCTTGAATTATTTGACGAGTTGTTAGCACTAAAAGCCGTTTGAATCTTTGGGCTTTGGTTATTGGCCCTGGTACTTCCTTTAAAGTGCATATTAACGTCTTGTTGTGCATATGCACTTCTGGATTTTGCAATCTTTTGAAAATCCAATTCATGACCTTCAAGCTTCTCAAAAAAAATTGCGAGACTCAACATACTTTTGTAATCAGGACTGTTCTTTAGAATCATGAGATAGATTGACCATTCGCCCTCTGGTAGTGCATCACCTAACTTATCTACTAGCTCTTCGTTATCTTTGTTAACCCCCAACCATTTCTTTTCAACTACGAGATGACAATACTTTAAGATCATTTGTTTCATCGACTCGCCTTTTAATGAATGAAAGATATCAAATTATTTCTTCAACAGTGCTTGCTTGCTCTTAATCATCTGTGAACTTCCTTGAAATTTAACCTTGAGTGCATTCAAGATGGATGGAGCGTAATCCTCATGCTGTAAAAGCGTGAAAATATCTTCTTTAGGTCGCCTGTTGTAAGATATTCATTATCTTCTTTTCACGAGAAAATAGAGCTTTTTCTTGTTCGTTATACTGCATTATTCCCTTCTCTAAACCATTCTCTCCCGTCAGAACCTTATACCCTTCCTCTATCGTGTACCAACATTCGAGGTAGTTAGATTGTACCCAATTCGTGAATCTTTCATGCCATCCCTTATAGTATTCAAGATACATCACCCTTAGTCATCATGCCCATTTCGTTATCTGGTTTGTGCAGCTGTGGTCGTAATGCGGATGAAGCGAACACGTTAAAGAATTTTTTCTCCATTTCTACGAATTTTGAACAAAGATTAGTTTTGTGCAGAGTGACACTTCGTGCGGACCGAACTGGAATTGTTTCACAAAAACATATTTTGATCACTTTGTACAATTCGGAGATCACTTCGTGCGAAGTCGTAGGAACACTTTTAACAAATTATCACTTCGTGGGAAGTGTAGGTCAAGCTCGTGCGAGGTGTGTTTACACTTTCACGATTTTTTTCAATTTTCGACATAATTTCAATTGTTTTTAGCTCTGGTTATTTCAAGGATTTTTCTAAACTGGTTTTTACGTATTATACTGAAAAATCAGTCCATTTTGTCCATGAATTCGTTTTTAAAAGTGAAAAATAAGAAGAATGAGTAGAATAAGAAGTCTTCTAAGGCTGAATCTTAAACACTTATTTTCAAATCAGGCCTCCATGGCTCCGATATCATTTGTAGGATCGTCTCATCCAAATAAACATAGGACCTAACTTGAAATCTAGGCAATATGTGCGAAATTCATAATTAACTAGTGAAAATATGATCATTACTGTTTAACGGCTCAGTTTCATTAATATTGATCAATGTGTTACAAATGTGAGACAACTTGACAGGGCTTTGTCTTCATAGTCAACCAAAACAGTTACAGACTCAAGACCACAACTCTCTATATATAGACAAGACACACTTTGTGCGAGTTGGTCTTCACTTCGCACGAGGTGACCTCACTTCGTACGAAGTGATACACCACTTCATGCGAAGTGTATAATATATACATCAAAAACATGTTTATCTAACATTGAAGCCCTATTACATACACGACATGACCCTAAGATGTAGGCTATAGACATTTTGCATAAACAAAAAGAATGCTAGAGGAGGATTCTCGTCAGCTCTTTTCTTCTTCAATCTTTCTCTTTCAAGCAGGTTCACATGTACATCTTCAAATGTACCATTACTGTCAAACGATGACTCGTATTTGGTTCTTCTGACTCAGGTACATCTTGTTGTTGTGATGCTTCATGCTTTGTCGGAGCATCTAACGGCATCTCATTCTTCATCAGCCCCTGTTTCTTGATTTAAATCAAGTTCTATACATACTCAGAAATTTATAATCAAACATTTCTATTCAACAAAGGAAAGCACCATATGAACATCCAAGTATTTGTACTTAGATTTCACAATCCAAATTTCTTTCAACTTTTGATGATCAGTAAAATCTTCAAGAATGGTTAATTTTAAATTAAATCAAGAAAAACACTCAATTTTTGGATTTTTTGAATTTTCTAATCTTTTTAATTTTTAAGTAAATGAGAACATAAACATCAACGCAACTAACTCAATAGTTACAATATACAATTACAATTGCATTGGGATCAAAATCGTTTTTAGGCAGACAAGGAACACTTTTCGGTGCAAACTTATTCAAACTGGTATAAGTGATTGCCAATATGTTTGTCCTCTTAAATCTTACGCTCAACTTTCAACTTTCAACCTCGTGATACGATTAAGATAATATTATACTATAATACCTGGATGCCCCATACCACGACATACCCCCGCGATCAAGGTAAACACAACGATTCATCGTAGCGGGTGAGTATATTGAGTTCATCCTTTTGATTTTACAAAGTCGGACTACTGGTGAATAGGTAAATACTTTCGTATAGCAGAGTGACCAATATTTGTATCCAACAAGGGTTAGGCAAATATATTTTGGTACAAATTTAGATTTTTAGCTCAATGGAATTCACTCAATTTGAGTTTATCTTCCTTTACGGTTTTTATCCTCTTTGACTCTTATAAGATATATTGGCTATGCCTAGATCTGCATATAATCTGGATACAACAGAAGGACAGCCATAATATCCTCGGATGACTCAACAGTATAAAGACCTAAAACCTCAGACGTTGGCTATCTACCAACGCAAGATTTAAGATTATAAAATCACACGCCGATGGTATGTTACCCACATGATACATACTTCGTTTTGTTTATATCACTTGGTATCTTTTATCTTTTTTATCGTTAAGCCCATCGACATATCACATTAGATCCCAGTCTTTTCTGCTATAACACCTTACATGTATTAGTCAAACCTTTTAATACGAACAATTATTTCGTTTCCCATATATGCACAAACTCTTTTTATCCTCTTCTCTTTTTTCTTCCTCTAAACAAAACATATATATAGATATCTCTCTCTAATTTACCTTAAAGAAAATGTATGTACAAAAAGAAAGACCAAATAAAATGAAAATAATTTTGTTGTTTTTGTTTAACTGTTCCATCATCAGATTAAGACTAATCAATATTGAGATTAGAGCACAAAATTTAAATTATACCTCTTTGCTGATCTCATCTTACCTCCCTTATCTCCTCCAAAGGAAACATATCAATTCTAAAAAAAAATAGAATCTTTTGCAACAGTGAGATCTTACCTCCCTTATCTTTGGGACAACCACTATCAACATTCCAGAGATTGTCAACAGCTCCTCCTTGGTTGTCCCTGAATAAATAAAAAGATTAGTAAGATATTGGTGCCCAAGCCATCGTGGTCCTAGGATTTCCTGAAGCATCAAAATAAGACACTTCTCGTAAGCACATGTCCCTTTTTGTTTCAAGGAATGGTGATATTGGTGCTTTATGTTTTTCTTTCCAAAGTTGTTAGGCTTTTCTAATTTCTTAGGTGCCTTTTGCAAAATAGTTTGCTTTTCAACCATATTAATTTCCAAAACTTGTTTAGGTTTCAAAGCTTGTTTTCTTTTAGCTTTTGCAGCATTCCAATCCCCATCAGATGGTTTAACCTTGGGATGCTTATTCATCATTGACTTAGGCTTTTTAACCTTCATTGGCTTATAATAAGATCTATCCCTTGGTGTAATCCTCTGATTCTATGTATAATATGGCACATAGGGACGATGTGTGCAATTCCATGCAATGTGACCGGGTATGCCGCAGTTGTAGCATGTTTGCTTCTTTACATATGGAGCATATCCCGATCCATTCGATCCAACTGATGATTAATTTGAGTTATAGGATCTATTGGATGATTTGTTTGCATATTTTTCAAACTTTCTGCCCTGCAACATATGTCCTTGTTTGCAACAGTTGGTACATTCATGGTTTTTCTCTCTAAAACATTGTTAGATTTTGCACACTCATTTGAAACTATTGGTTTTGGAGACACATATTTATTTGATGAGCCTCTCAAAACTTCACATATGGACAAGCATTAATGGACAAATCGGATGTTTTCAAACCAACAACTAGCAGTTTCTTGGCAAACAATATCATCCCCCTCAACCCAATCCTCTACCTTTACTTCATCTGCACATGAGGTAGAAGCATCAGTATCATTCACACATTTAAAGTCAGAGCTTGAGTTACATTCCTTTTGTTGTAGCTCTGCTAAATCCTCTGTTGTTGATTTAGCTACTCCAAAAGACTCATAAAAGTATTCACTAGATTCAACTGATTCTAATTTCTCAGAATCAGTTGCTTTAGGTGATTCACATTTGAAGTTAGATGGTGCAACTGGCGTAGTTGGTTCATTTGCCGATTCTACATTTTTCTCAAAACTCAATTTCTCTGTTTGTTTAGAGACATTTTCTTATTTAACAAAAACAAGTGCAGATGTTGGTTTGGTTGTTTTTGTTTCACTCTTTTTAGGCTTTGAGATTTTAACTTTTGAGGTCTTGACTGGCTCAACTTTCAGACCCTTAACCCCACCATAAACCATGTCAGGAATGTTAGCAATCTCCTCTTCAGTCATAGGAATAGTTGTGTAGGAATGATTATATGGTGGAGGAATACTCATACATCCTAGACCTTTATTCCTTTTTTCTTTCTTACTGAACTTTAACTACTTATTAATCATTTTTCAAGTTTCACACTAGAAACATCTAATATTCTAAAATTAAAGTCCGTATTTTCAAAAGTTGATTTTCATGAATCAAGTTCAATTGTTAATTTTTTAGAAAGCTCTTTAAAATGGAGATGCCTACATTTCTCTTGACTCAGATCTTTATGCAACTGTCGGATATCACCTTTTTGTTTCTCCACCATATCCTTGTATCCATTGATTTTCTTTTTTATCTGATATAAATGAGATTTGGATAACTGTACTTGCATAATTAGTGAGTTGGCCTATTCTTTGTAACCACTTACCATCTCTCTACAGCCATCAGTACAACAAATATCATCTACACATACCTCAATGGAAGTAGGAGTGAAGTTATGCATTTGAGACATGAAAGATTGAGTCTGAGTCCCTACACAGCAACCTGATTCTGAATTCGGCGATGAATTAATAGATTTGATGACTGAGCTCAATAAACCAGACAATGGAGCAGCAGGAGTGGATGAGCAAACTGCAACATAGGTGTTGTCTTGAGCCTTCTGCTTGTCAGCCTTATCATATGATTTGATGAGTGAGATCAGCTCATCAGGCTCTAAATTTGAAACAGTTGGTTGTAAACATGATCAGATTAACATTTCTAAACCATCTACTCTTTGGCTGATCTAGAATACTTTTTAGAGCATCCAGAAGCTTCTTGTTGCCCCTATAAGTAGACACCACCATTTATGCATTCTTCATTCAGAAAGCAGTTAAGCAAACAGGCCAATTAATGCTTCTATACATTCACTAGTAATATAACTGAAATTTTTAAGTTTCTACTAAAGCACATCACTTTAAGAAAACATTTCTAAGTTGCTAAACTATGATCCCCTGGAAATGTCAGCCTGTTTGCGGATCAATTCTACACTTAATTATGTATAAAAACCGAACACATCATCTGGTTAAAATTCCACCTTTTCCCACACTCGCGCACTATGTTTGGGCCGCACACACTTCAGCCGTACACTTCAAATTGGGCCGCACACAACTTTGTTTGAACCGCACACTAGTTAGTTTGGGTTGCACGCTAGTTATTTGGACTGTACACTTAGGTCTGAACCGTCCACTCTAGGTCGCACACCTCAGGTAGCACACTCCAGATCTTGTACACAAGTTGCCTTGTAAGGAAAGTGAAAATCAAATCCCGATAATTAAGGAATGATTTCGAACTTCAATTTCTGTTGATTCTTTCCACCAATAACTCTGAAAAACTAGGAACACAATCAAGACTTCTAAAAAACAGATCAAATGAAGATTTTTTTCGAACTGTTCTTGATCTTTAACATTGTTCTTCGTGTTCTTGATTGTTCTTCAAATCTGATCACACCTTTCTTCTTGTTTTTGGAGTAATATCCAGAAAAACTGAGCCTTCGAAATACTTCTTAGGCTCTGATACCAATTCTAAGTGCGGAAAAACAAAGAATAGTGTAGAACAAGAAAGTCAATTGTATTGATTATGCACACAAGTTCAAGACTTTGGTATCAATTGTAAGTTAAGGACTATCAATTGGATATCACAAACACAATTCTGAGTGTGGAAAAACAAAGAATAGTGTAGAACAAGAAAGTCAATTGTATTGATTATGCACACAAGTTCAAGACTTGTCTGGTACAATATCGAATAAGAGCACTAACAATCAACAACCTTTAACTCGCCTCTCTAGCTCTCTTTAATGTATAACCCTAATAATTAACTAAACATAACATTATATAGGGATCACATATAACTCGGCCCACACCTAACCCAAGCCCACTAGAAAACTAAGTTTAATAACTATAAGTGTGCTTGATAAAGACAAGCGTAAACCTACTCAATTTTATGGCCTTACAATCTTGCTAACTCTTCTTTTGTGTAGTTATGTAAGTATTTATCTTCTCCTATATCATAATCTACTTCAAGAAATTTATTAGCTATTGGACTTGCAGGAGCGAACGTGAATGGTACCGCATCTGTGATAATTCTTGTAGTTTCCTCCCTGAATACTATCAAAGCTCTTTCTGTATTCTTATATCAAGTCTCCGCTTGACCTTTATCACTATCATCAGTCTTTTCATTTGGAGTTTGCTCAGGTTGCCTTTCAGATACATTCTCTTTCTCACCAGAATTAGTAGACACTCCAGCACCACCTAGATTATCATCATCATTATCATCACCAAGATCATCACCTGAATCACCATAATCTAGCTTCTCTTCATCATCTTCCTCATCATCATCCTTCTTTCCATCATCATCTGGACTATACAAGTGTCCGTGATTTCTTTATCTTTTTGGAAAGCTCAGCAGTAGTAACAGTAGTAGTTTCTAGTGTGATATCGGTGATAGGATCCACTGCATGAACATGTTTCTTTCCCTCAGCTTTAAAATAAGCAGCTAAAGTAGCATCTTTCTCTAACTCTACCACATTCTCCACATGTATCCCTTTCATAACTTCTACTTCTTTATCAAAGCTAATTCCCATCTTTTGCTCCAACACTTTGAAATAATCTCTAAACTTTAGTAACATACTCACATGTACACCTCTTCGTTCAACGTCTTCAATAATTTGTTGTTGTTGAGTGGCATTCTGTATCCAAAGTATTTCATTCTCTTCTGTAAGAATCACAACTTTAACATTCAGTAGTTCAATTTTGGCTTCCAACTCTAATATCTTCTCGTTGTTTGGTTAGTTGAAGTAGTCATAACCTCGACCATCTAAAGATTCAATACGAGGAGTTTGTTCTGGTTATGCTAAGATGATGGACCTGCTTGATCAGGCTTCTTCGGTGGTTGTGGTAGTGTTGATTGTGATGGCAATGAAGTAGGCATTTTAATGTGAATGTAGTGAGGTGTCTCCAAATCTATAGTTTCCTCAATAACTAGAGTTCCCTTCTTAACAATCTCTCCTTCAACTCTCATAGGCTCATCGGTAGTTTCAAATTGTTCTTCATGAATACCTACTGTGGTTGGTTCACTCATCATCTCGTCAGGTTCATCAACAAGTCTAAAACCTGATTTCTGCTTTCTAGCTACAAGAGATCCAGTCTTCTTCATTGTAACAGCTTTAGTTGTACCCTTCTTTCTACCTACAACCTACTTCACCCTCGGTACTTTGGGGACAAAATCAGTATCTTGTTCTTCTTAAGACCAAATTTGTTTATCACTCTTTGATGGTATCTTGCCACTTGGTGGATATGGACCTCTGTGTGTTAGAATATGTTCATCACTTTCAGTTTCTTCATCACCAGATTTTTCTTTCTTTTTATCAGATGTAGCAGATATTACAACATCTTCAGCCACTGGTTCTTCATTTACTAGTTCTTCCATGTCTATAACTTTCTTGGCTTAGGAGCGCTTTCTATTCTTTTAAGATCATTGACTATCATCCTCTTCCTTTATACGTTTGCTCTTTGAATACATGAACTTTTTCATCTTTTCAGTTTCTTCATCTGAATTGCTATCGACATGTCTACACTTATCATCTTCTAGTGCTACATACCTTACCTTCTTTAGATGCCCAAAAAAACCTCTTTATGGTGCAACCTGCTTCTCAGATTTCCTTTATAAGATGTCAATCTTTCAATCATAATAATGTTCATATCTTCCAACTCCATCTTGTCGTTCTCACGCTTCTCTAAATCCTTGTTTTGGTGATCTATCAATAAATGTTTGAACCTTGGGTATATAGACCTTGTATTATAGACACTTCTCTTCATGTTATTAAAAATCATTGCCAAGAAATTAAATTTTAAATTCAGGCATAGAGTTGCTATTGCACTCATCAAGTAATCTAGTGCTACGTCGGACCCTCCTTTTCTATGCCCTAAGCAGTGAATCATAATGTGCGTAAGAAATTCGTTTGGCCTTGAAACATAACTCTTTGCGTAGCTCGTTGTTGATATCTCCATTATATCCGATATTTTGAAAGCATCATTTAACTAATCTTTCGTCTAGCAAGTCTGGATCATTTGGTGAGTCTTTGAATCCAGAGCTTGTCGTATAAGAGCTTTAGTAATGACCACCTTCTTTTTTTGTATAGTCGATTTTATTTTTTGCGGTGTAACCAAGCATTCAACAATAGTATTTGACAAGAATTCCCTGATAACAGTTTCATGTGGCACACGCACTTCAGTTATCGCCTTAAGGATTCTTGAATCTTTCAAAGAAAGACATCATTGGTTTAAACGGAGCGGCCTTTTTTCAACTTCGTCTAACAGTGCTATGATGTTGTGCTTGAGATCATTATCCTTTATAATAGTTGCACGCACCATCTACATGCTAACTACGACAAATATAACACTAACATCTCAAAATATTTTCAACACTTACAAAAATTTCAACACATTAACATATTATCAAGCGCATAACACTGAGCGTATGAGATTATGAGCATATGACCATTTAACACGTATGACTTGAATGTATGAGACATTGAAGCGTATGAGATATTGAAGGGTATGAACAATCAAAACATTGTTTGAATATATGAGTCCTACTTTTGTAGGACTCCTACGTTTGACTTTCTTTGACTAATGTTGTTTGCTCAACCACATGAGTCATATGCACGTGTGACTCCTATGTTTGAACACTTACACTAGTTTTGGTCATTAAACTACAATCTGTGTCACAACTTGGGATCTTGAAAAACAATTCCCCTACAAAGCCCCACAACGATAGAGTTAAATCCACAAGGTCATAACATTTGAATCTCCAACACATAACCAAAACAAACTAACTAAAACTCTCATGATTAGTATAACGCTGCTTTTGAAAATTTGACACAGACACTTATATATAGGAAGTACCAGCGGCATATCCACTATGTCTCTACAAAATTTCCATCCACCTCATTATTCGTATCATATGGACAATTCTTACAAAACTTGCGTAGACTTCTTACGATTAGTTTAACCATGCTTTCAAAAATTTGAAAGATACCCTTATATATAAGAAGTACAAGCGGCATATCCACCTTGTCTCTATCAAACTTTCATCCACATCGTTATTTGAATCATGATTGATGACATGAGAAAGCTTTACACAAATCTTCATATGACCAGTCTAATGAGGCTTTTGATATCCTGATAAGAACACCTATATATAGGAATTACCAGCGGCGTATCCACCATGCTCTTATCAAATTTTCATCGGCTTTGTTATTCGAGTCATGATCGGCGACAACTTACATAGAACTTCTCTTGACCAGTCTAACAAGGTTTTGATAGTTTGATAAGAACACTTACATAAAGGAAATACCAACGGTGTTTCCACCATACTCTTATTAAATTTCATCGGCTTCAATAGTAATTTCGATTGGTTCTACATGACGACTCAACTCAAACTTACTAACTAGATAAACACAACCAAATCCCCAAACAATCAATGCTTGAGTCTCGAACCCAAAAAGGATGTGACTAAATGATGGCAGTACTTACATCCGTAGTTATGAGGGAACGGCCGGTCTATGAATAAGCGAGACGATACCCACATCACATAAATCATGGGGAAAAGTAAGTCTTTATGAGTGATGATGCACACAACAAGATCTAGCAATAATATAAAAAGATCACAAAACAACTAGTAACGGCGAATAAATATGGCGATAGTATAAAACGTCAGAATATAGGGACGAAAACAATGATAATTAGTAATGTTGAAAGCGTGACAATCGGCACAACCTTCAAACGATAATGATTAAGAGTTAATTATTGCATCGATTTGCGTTATTGCAAATGTCAAGGATACGAATTGGGAGTTGTAGATAAAGTCGTTAATGAGGGAAAACCAAACCTGAAGTCTAACAATGGAAGAAATGAAATGGCAGCAACAATCTTAACTTCCACCAGTCATGCAATAGTTACAATTCAGAAAAACGTAGAGGGGTCCTAAAATAAATTAAGGTAGCAACTAGTATGCTCTTGGATCGACAATCTGAGGATGTGTCTCGAGTGTTGGAGGAGTCGTAAGAGAAATTACCTATGTTTTGCTAATAAATTTTAGTTGTCAAATGGTTTATTATGAACCAAAATTTTGTTATTTAGACTCACGTTTGTTGAGTTTCGTATTCTTAACTATACTTACACTTGACGGAGTGTAAAACATTAGTATTTTAATCTTTCACACACAATGCAATTTGGTTTATATTAAAAAAATCTGTTAAGTTTTAGGGAAAGTATTTTTGGTTTGAAGTGGAAATTTTACTAAATACATTTACTATATTTTATTATTTTTATTTTTATAAAACCGTTTTTTTTTTTAGGTTAGAAAAATTTTATCATCACCGTATGCCCTCGACTCGAATTTGCCGACCTTCGGGAACAGGTTACGAGAGTGGTTAGGGTTGATGTTGAAGTCATAATGGATGACTCGTAAAGATTTAATTCATGCTACAAAAAATCACCTCTTTGCATTTGTATTCAAAATTTGGTAACAACTTTATTTGATTTAAACTAGTTCATACATAGTCAAACTCAAAATGTTTCATTCAAAATAAACTTATTGAAATAAAACTTTGTCGTGTTGCTGACCGCGTCCTGGTTATCTTGGAACTGGATGAGTGCCCATTCAAGGCCTTCTACTTACCTTCGTTCACTTGGTTGGTTTGAACGGTTCGATCATAAGGGAAGAGTTGGGTGTCATACAATACGATCATAAGGGTGGAGTGTCTGGTTGAACATACAGCTTTATCATAAAGTGGGTGTTTGGTTCATCAAATGGAGGTGTCACGTGTTGTGCATTGAATGGTGCCATAGGTAGTTCTGTTTGAGGGTTATAGCGTCAGTAAATGCCGGTTAAGTGGCCATAAAGTCCACAATAAGTGCAAATGCGGCACAGGGAGTTGACTGGGTGATGACGACGGTGACGATAAGGCGACATCTGCGAGAGACGAACATAACTAAGGTGTACGACCCATAACGAGAATAGATGAACAAATGATTGGGGTCCACAAATTTGTGAAATCATGGAACTTAGGAAAAATCCCATGATTCAAGTATACAAATCATATGAAAATATTATGGAGCACCAACGGGTAGCAAAAGTCGAACCATTCGACAAGGTACAAAAAGTTAGGGTGATTTATTTGAAATATCATTATAATCTCGTGGAATATTAAAAATTTATTCTGGTGGTTTTTATACAAAACGATATAATAACCACATGGAATAAGATAAAATAATATTTTATCGTAAAATATTGAAAAGCATAGGTTTGGCACATCATAGGGTTTAGTATGATTTTCGTGCGTCACTTTCGTAATTACGTGACTACCGAGCTTTCGCATGGTCTGCATATGTCTACCCCTTGATGTACAACTTAACCTAAAAGAAATTGTGTATTAATAAATGACTCGAGTTGGGGTGTTGTAAAATGACATGTTCGGATAGCACCCATGAATTAGCATGGACACGTTTGACGTATCAAAGTGTTGTTAGTTCTCGTGACGTTTGGTGTGACATGCTTTGGCCTAATAGGTATCGGTACTCACATTGTTAGTCCCCATGTAGGTAAACTGGTCCATTAATTGGATTTATATAAATGCTAACCTAGACAGGATGCCCCGACTACCGGTACGTAACCTTACAGTTACTACATGTCCATCACAAGAACTCACTTTGACAAGAATGAAATATATCTGAACTTTGAAACTAAAAAACGAAATATGAAACTCATGAATTATTGAAATACATTAAAAGAAACAAATTTGATCGATGAATTTAGATGTATTGAAATAGGATGAACATAATAATAGAATATTTAATATTCATATACTATATAAGGTGTGTGCATATGTAACGTTTAATTAACACATATAATAGGAATAAATCACTAGGTAACATACAAGGCACATAACATTTAGCATCTAACAATTAAATATTCTCACATGCATTTGTGTGTTACATTAGACAATTTAATCATGTATACTATATATATGTATAAGCTAAGACAAATCAATAACTAAGCACATAAGGTACCTAAGTTACCCAATCAACTATAGACTAAGCCTAAGGGTCTAATAACCTAAACCGAATTCTCTATAGTCATTGGCTCTTATACCAATATGTCACACCCTGACTCACAGGATATGGTACAGTGCATGATGATTGTCCATAGCTTATGACATTAATATAAGTTTAAATATTTATAGGCACTAAATTTAGTTTGTCACACATGATCATAGATTATATTCCCCAAAAATTCATAAAATATTCCTAAGGTAAATAAATCATGACCAGATCTCCCATTTATTACTAAGGCACATCCTATGTGTCTTCAACTTTAAACCCTCTAAAAGTCCTGTAACTGTATCATATGTAAAAGAAGTTTTTGGATCAAAATAATGCTGGTGAATAGATCTAAATATAAATAAAAAGCTTTTCCTTATTATTTGATTTATTTTACTACGAAATCATTTAAAAATATATATACATGTTAACATGCAATTTCCTGCGTTGTAAACATCCATAACCACAATCACGATATAGACACAATAGAAACAATGAGCTTCAAGCCATAAAGATCGAATCTGCGAAACAATAATGGTGATACTGAGTTCGACCCATGGCCTTGGGGAACCAGTAAGCCAGGTGGATCCACGCAAAACCTATGACACAAAGCGAGTAAACATTGACACTCATAATGCAACAATAGATACGAGATACCATAGAAACAATAGAAACATGATCATGATACACATAACGACACGTAGATTTTGCATGTTATTTATTAAATTAAAAATAGTAACAATGGCACATGACACACCCCGAAAGTAGTTAATGACTAAAGAAAAGGGAGATAAATAGATCTACTCATAGGTTGCAAAGAAATGATCGACGAGAATGCACCGCACAGAAAGGAACAATTTATATTTAAACAATGACTGCTATATAAATAAACGAGATACTAAACGAAAGGATAACCTATTGATTTTACGAAATTGGGTTCTCCTATTCAGAGACTTAAATGTACATAAAATAATTGTTCAAGAAAAATAACCAAAACAATAATAATATAATTCTAAAATTTATTAACATGGAAAAATCACAGAATCACCATTTTGACGGGTTTTAAATATATTGGTAATGCCAATAATTAAATAAGTTAATCAAACTCATCTACTAATTATATTTATCAAAGTTAATAATTATCCCAAATTTTTTTTTTTTTTTTAAATTTCACCAACCTTTTGATTATATTATAATTATAAAAATTGATAGAGAAACTTCATAAAAATTCTATAACAATTAAATAATCTCTAAAAATCAGTAATATCTACAAATTTTATTTTTATTGTATTTTTTAAATAATTAAAACATGTATAAATACTAATAAATTCAAATTAAATTATAAATTCCCAAGAAATATGGAAAGGTTCCATAAAGCTTTATACAGTTCATATGACTTGATATATTTAGTTAAAATATTTGGGGAATTTATTTATGATTATTTTTTATTTAAGTGATTTAACAACTAATTAAACACATGAATAATTCACCAAAAATCCATACGATATCTAAAAATCACCAAAAATTCAACAAAATATATTAACATGATACATAACAGTATTCTACTTTCAGTTTCTTCAAAACACATGTCTAACCCTAAAAGTCCCAATTTCTATAAACAAAGAACCCTAATTTAAACTATAATTAAATTCGGATAAATCACCATTCAATCACTGAAATTGATAGAGGGTTTTTTAGAGGATGACAAATAAATAATATTAGGCTTTGGAATCACCTGATTTGGATAAGAATTGAAGGAGATATCGTTACTTGAAGTTACAAGTGCTAGAATCTTCTCCGGATTAATTCACGATGTGTGGTTGATGAAACACGAAACTTTCAGCAGGGTTTTGCTTAGTTTTATTAGAGGAACCAATGATACAAGTTTTGCAAGCTGATTTTACGAATTGATAGGAAACCCAAATGTTGATCATGAAGTCGTTAATGGTGATTAAGCTTTGATCACGAATTGATCATTGAATGTCAATTAGAGGACATTTTGAAGAGTGAGAACTTAACTCTCCATCAAGGCGTGTTAATTAGGTCTGAAAGGGAGACAAATCTTCGAGTTTTAGGCTTAATTATAACGGGTTGGTTCATTTCGTGGGGTTGGGTCACGTGACCAGGTAGCAGCGAAGGGGAAGGGTTTTAGGGTTAGGTTTAGTTTGGTTAAATAACCATTAAGTGTAGCTTAGCTGGTATCACGAGTTGTGTGAAAACCGAGCTTTAAAGTGTTTATCTTACGAGTTTTGTTTCATTTTAAGTAATTATATGCTTTGAATGTGATAACTACGAGAGATTGTGGTTTTACAGGTTAATTACGTAAATTGATGAAGTTAGGTTGGTTAAAGATGAAGCGGAATGGTCGTAGATGATAATCAAGGAACATTACATGATTCGGGATTTGTTTCAGGCCGGAAGATAGCTTGGGGGTGCAAGAAATAAGAAAGAATGAAGTCAAGGGGCCTTTTGGTTGTTTTATGAAAGTTGAATGGTGAAGGTGGATCCAACTGAGATAACAAAGCTGAGCCGTAACTTACGATAGTTACGCCATAGGTTACAGCCCCAGTGCGTAAAGTTGACTTTTTGGATGTATAAAGGCGACTTTTAACCCTAAACAAATCATTCACTTCCTAGGATGAATTTGGGGATCTAAGAGCATAAAGTCGGGCACTTTTCACCTCTCCGCATCATAATTTTTACAAAATCGACCGTATTAAAGATGAATTCAACCGTATTTCAAGTGTTTGAAGATCAATCAACCGAGATGAGCGGATTTCCCTAGAGGTTTCCTCCGTGTGGAGGATTCTTGTAAGTTGACAGATTTTATGCGTTTGAACTTGTGTTAGAACTTGGTAATCTAAGCATTCGATGTTTTTTACCGTTTGATTCGATTGATTGACTTGTAAACGATTGGTTTTACTTAATTTCTTAAATCTAATTCATTCAATTCCCGGGATTTCTAGTAATTGGGATACATTTGATATGGGATAGGGTTAGTAATTGCAATTGATAATTCATATGATAACCTTCCGTTTTCTACAATCTAAGTAAGTAGTTGTTGGAAAATCACAATTAATTAATCGAACTATACAAATCATGTCTATGTGATTGTAAACAGTCAAACATATAATTGAAGTTTACTTTGAATCTAAAATTTGGAGGAACCATTGTTTTCTCCTATTGTTACAAACTTGTTTTTTTAGTAATTCTTAGTTTAATTCAAACAATCAAACCAACAGACTTTACATTTTTGCAATTACTTTTGATACTTAGTTCATAACGCTTTCCACCATACTCCTCTGGTTCGATACCCTATTTACACTATCTACAGAGTTAATTAGTTTTTGTATGACATTCATTACAGTCATTAAAATGGCGTCGTTGCATTGGAGTCGTGTGTAAAGTGTTTTTTAAGTACTTTTAAAAAAATAGTTAAAAAGAATCCAAAAAAAGAGCTTATTCCTTTTTGTTCAGAATTACGTGTGGTTTCTTCTCTGTGTGTTGTGTAGGTGATTTCGTACGTGAATGCATCATACCAGAAAATCCAAAAAGTCTTCACTGTTAGTATTTGATCTGGAAATCGAGAGAACAATTCGGCAGACCCGAGTGCTTCATCAAGAGAATAAAGTATTGTAGTCACCAACACCCACATCTAAATCAATGGAGAATTCGCGAATCTAGATAAGCAATCTGCAAACCCGCTTTCACAAACCCAATTCTCACCAACTCCCAACCATCCTTCACCTAACACCTCCAAACCATCTGAACCACCACCACAATCCACCCAAACTACTACTCAAGTTCCACCAATTCCACCAACACCATTTCCCTATTTAGACAACTTTCCACCATTACCAAACCAGTCATCATCTTCTCAATACCCATATTGCACCTTTCACCCACCAATGTTCAATAATATTCACCCTATGTGAGGATTGTTCCAGATGATACTACAGTCCCACCTAGTCAAACTCGACCTGGTAAAATTTATAATAAGCTCAACTCTCCACCACCATTCGTTGAAGGTGTGGTGGAGGATGTGGATGAGAGTGACGATAGTGAGGGTGAGTCAGAACCTAACCCTGTTAAAATTAATGAAAAAATCACTGTTGAAACCCCTAAGGAAACTGTTGAAATTGTTAAATCTAAGGAAGGGGAACAAATTCAACCCCCATTCCCCGAAGCTCTGAAAAATCCGACTAATAAAGGGATAATTAACAGACGGGGACCTCAATAGGAGGAAATGTGGTAGGTTTTAAACTTGTTAAAATAAATTTACCTTTAATTGATATAATTAAACAGTTTCTGGCTTATGCCAAATATTTGAATGATATGTGTACCCAAAAACGGCAACACAAAGTTAAAATATTGACTTAACTGAGCGAGTTAGTGCCGTTTTGACTGGGGTACTTCCACCTAAGTTGCGAGACCTAGGAACGCCTTTGATACCCATTCAAGTGGGTGATTTTAAAATGAATAAAGCGTTGCTGGTTCTTGGGGCTAGCGTGAGCATCCTCCCAGGAAGTTTGTACGACCAATATGACTTTGGTCCACTACGTCAAGCTGACAGCACTGTGGTGTTAGCTGATTTGAGCCTTAAGCTTCCTAGGGGGATTGTTCAGGATGTGATTGTAAAGATGGAAGAGTTCTGCTATCTGGTAGGCTTTTGGTGCTTGATTATGTGTCATCTAACCAAATCAAACAGCCAAATGTGATTTAGGCCGACCTTTCTTAGCCACGGCACATGCATTGATCAACTGTCGTTCTAGAATGGTTGATATAACTTTTGGTAATAGAAAGGTCCGTCTGAATGTGTTTTTCAATGTTACTGACTCTCTAATAAGTGGTGAATGTTTCATGGAAGATATTACTGATGCGTGCCATCCTCATCTTGGGGATGAAACACCAAGGTTTGTTTTGTCTATGGCAGGTCTGAACAGGAACATAATCACGAGTTGGCAGAGTAAGTGAAAATTTTAGAGGCGATGGCAGTGCAGGATGGAAGACCTCCATGGACTCATCAGTTAGAGAGTCTTCCGGCTGAGATCTTTTTAGAATTGAAGTTGTCACCTATTAGTCCACCAAAGTGGAATTGAAGGAACTACCACAACACTTGAAATATGCGTTCCTAGGAGAGGATCAGACACTCCCGGTTATTATTGCAGCCAATCTGGGAGAAGAGCAAGAGATAGCACTACTAAGGTGCTGAAAGATCATCATGCAGCAATCAGATGGACACTTGCGGATTTCAAAGGTATTAGTCCTTCTATTGTTATGCATAAAATTATTATTGATGGAGATGCGAAGCCCGCGCGGGACACACAAAGATGGATGAATCCGAACATGCGTGAGGTTGTGAAGAAGGAGGTGATCATGTGGTTGGATGTTGGGATCATATATCCCATTTCAGACAGCGTGTGGGTGAGCCCAACGCAGATGGTGCCTAAGAGCAAGCATTCAGATTGTGAAAGGTGAGAATGGCAAGCAATAGCAGTCGGTAACCAGGTGGAGTGTGTGTATTGATTACAGAAAGCTGAATGCCGTCACGTCAAAGGATCACTTTCCTTTGCCTTTTATCGATCAGAATGTCGAGAAAATGTCGGGTCAAAAGTTTTATTGCTTTTTAGATGGCTATTCGGGGTACAATCAGATAGCTAGCCACCCCGATAACCAAGAAAAGACCACATTCACATGCCTCTATGGTACTTTCGCATTTAGGCGAATGCCATTTAGGTTGTGTAATGCCCTGGCCACCTTCCAAAGATGCATGGTGAGTATCTTCTCAGATATGGTCGGGGTGCCTTGAAAATATTCATGGATAACTTTTGAGTATTTGGGTCATCATTTGATTCATGTTTGAGTGAACTGTCTAAGGTCTTAAAAAGGTATGTGGAAACTAACTTGGTGTTAAGCTGGGAAAAGAGCCATTTTATGGTTAAGGAGGGCTTCGTGCTGGGGCACATGGTGTCAAGTAAGGGGATTGAGGTTGATAGGGCAAAAATCAAAGTTATTTCAACATTACCTCCCCCTACTAATGTCAAAGGCGTCCGTTCCTTCTTGGGACACATTGGGTTTTAAGGTAGGTTTATTAAGAGTTTTAGTGTTATAATGAAACCTTTATGCAACTTACTTCTGAAAGATGTTCCTTTTGAGTTTAATGATGAATTTTTCAAGGCATTTAATGTGTTAAAGGAGCAACTAGTACAACCCCCGATCTTGCAATCACCCGATTGGACAAAACCTTTTGAAATTACGTGTGATGTAAGTGATTTTGTTGTCGGGGCTATACTAGACCAAAGAGTAGATAAGAAACCGGAAGTTATCTATTATACAAGCAAAACTCTCTTTGATGCACAATTGCACAACAACAGAGAAGGAGTTGCTTGCCGTTGTCTATGCGTTAGAAAATTTTCGGTCTTATATCTGGGAAGTAAAGTAACTGTTAACTCTGATCACAGTACAGTGAAATACCTGATGGAGAAGAAGGATGCCAAACGGAGGCTGATTTGGTGAATCCTGTTGCTACAGGAGTTTGATTTGGAAATCAGAGACAAAAAGGGGCGTGAAAATGTTGTAGCTGATCACTTGTCCCGATTGCCTTTGGGAGTAGAGGACCTGACACCTGAAATCAATGAACAATTCCCAGGTGAATATCTTATGTCTGTTAACACTGCACCATGGTATGCTAACTTTGCTAATAATTTAGTGTTAGGTACAGTGCCCAAAGCTTGGAACAAGAGAAGGAAGCAACAGTTCCTTATTCAGGTGAAGCAATACATATGGGATGAGCCAGATTTGTTCAAGATCGGAGCAGACTAGATCATCAGAAGATGCATCCCAGAGACGGAGTTCTTAGAGGTGTTACAACATGCCCACTCATCAGCATGCGGTGGCCACTTCAGTGGTCAAAAGATGGGTCACCGGGTTCTTAAATGTGGCCTTTATTGGCCGACTTTTTTAAAGATGCTTTTGAGTTTACTAAACATTGTTTGAATTGTTAGAAAATGGGTGGGATTTCTAAGAGGAACGAGATGCCCATGCAACTAATTTTGGTTCCAGATATTTTTTATCTGTGGGGCGTTAATTTTATGGGCTCGTTCCCTAATTCGTATGGTAACCAATACATTCTGTTGGTGGTTAATTATGTTTCAAAGTGGGTCGAAACAATTGCCACCAGGACCAACGACCATTTTGTTGTGTGTAAGTTTGTCCAATCAAACATATTTTCAAGGTTCAGAATTCCCCATGTGATCATCAGGGATTGGGGGATCCCATTTCAGAAACTTCCACTTTGGAAAACTTCTCAAACGATATGGGTGGACCACCTAATAGCAACACCATATCATCCACGGACCAGTGGACAGGTTGAAGTGTCCAATAGGCAGATAAAGGAAATATTTTAGAAAAAACCATGTGAGCCGACCGCAAGGATTGTCAACCAAATTAGATGACGTCTTGTGGGTGTATCGTACCACATTCAAAACTCTTATTGGCACTACACCCTATAGATTGGTGTATGGTAAAGGTTGCCACTTACCATTGGAAATTGCACACCATGCACTTTGGGCAGTTAAAGAGGTTAATACAGATTATACTGATGCAGGTGCGTAGAGGCAATTGAAGTTATGTGAGCTTGAGGATCTACGCAATGAGACATATGATACCGTGGCCGCGTACAAGGACAAGATGAAAGTAGTGCATGATGCAAAATTGAGGCGCCAGGTCTTTGAAGTGGACTAAAAGGTATGATTATTCAATTCGCGTCTTAAATTGTTCCCAGGAATGCTGAAAAGCAAGTGGATGGGCCCATTTGTCATCAAAGGAGTGGAAAATTTGGAGATCTGGAGATTGAAGATCTGAAGGATCAAAGGAGGCAGGTGGTGAATGGACACTGGTTGAAACCATATTTGGATAGCAATGATCTCAACATGAAGTCAACAGATGAGATGAGCTTTCTTGTAAGCTCACCGGAGTATACGACCGACTAAGGGTCACGAGAAGTCCGGCTGAAGACAAAAACATAGCACTACAGGGAGGCAGCCCAGAATTCAATACATAATTTCTTTGTATTTTTGTTTATTTTTGCTGAATTGTTAACGGTGTTAAAAGATTTTGAGAAGTACACCCACAGCGTCGGGCAAGTGTGTGGACGTTGAAGACGCCCAGGTACATTTGAGAACTAGATCGAGTGTCAAGGACGACACGAGTTTTCCAAGCGGGGTGGAGCAGGCAAGTAACTTGAAAAATCGAAATCAATAAAGTTTTCTAAAAAAACCTCACAATGAGAACTACCGTTAATTCATTCAATAAAATTAAAAAATAAAAATAAATAAATAAAAATATCTGAGTGTGGCTCACCGTAACTTACGGCCTTGTATCGTAGGTTACGATGGAGGGTTTCTGGTTCAACTAGAGGGTGTTGGTGTAACTTACGGTCCTGTACTGTAGGTTATGGCATGTGTTTGGGCGATGTCGAGTCCGGGTTGGGTTAAATGGTCGACCCGAATCACTTTTAAACCCGGTTTTCAACCGAGTGAAAAACCTATATTCACTTGATTTAAGAAGATTTCCTTCTCCTCTTTCACCACAAACCCATCTCTTACCTTCATCTTCTCTCCCAAAACCTTCAAACGGAGCCATAACCACCAAGCTTTCTAAATATCTCGTTTCTCAACCAAATTGACCCAATCTGTCATAGTTGCTAAACATGAAGGTACAATTGCTTGAGTTATGCGTGTTAGATGCTTGTTTAGTTATGAATTTACTTTATAGGTGCTTATTGAGAGGATATCATGCAATGTTGTTCTAAATCTTTGTTATTGGGGTATGAATACTTGATTGAAGGGGTGATATGGCTATCATATGATGTGAAGCGCTTGTCGAACTTGTTTAAGGATCAGCAAGTAGTGAAAATTCTGATTTTAAAGCAGTTAATGTTATGAATTGATAATTTTTAAATTGAATGCTCAACAAGTGGGTAGGCATAGCATAGAACAAGTGTAGGAAGGGTCATAGGACTGCACTTGTTCAGTTCGGTTGTTCATGTTTGTTGAAATTGATCTGATTCGTGTTTGTATTGTTGGTTTTTGAATGAAGGATGGTTAAGGAAAGAAGAGCAGGAAAGGAAAAGGTTGGAGAAGCATCATCCACCCCTGATGCGTCAAAGAAACGAAGAACAAAGGGGGTAACTATACGCGATGCACCTATGGAGGATGTTCAACCCACTGTGGGTGATGTCCCGTACAAAGCAGTTTGGGGGAAAGGGCCCCTGAATAAGCATCAAGAGGAGTATAAAGCACAGTTGTTCTACGAGAAAATGGGGGATGATCATTCCAACAACAAAAATATGTGCTTTGAAAAATGGTTTATAATCCAGACTTTAGAGCATTGGGGTTCTATGAAAATTTTACTATGCTCGGTTGGGAGGCAGTGATTGATTTCAAGGGAAATGTGAAGGGAGAGGTCTATGTCAAGAGTATCATGGAATGGCTTAGTACTTTGAAGAAAAATGATGGAAATAACCCGCTAAAGACCGTTAGTCTGACAGGAACATGAAACAGTAAACCAGCTACGTTGTCCTTAGCCACTTAGAGGCAACTAGCCAAGTTCGATTCAAATTTAGATAGCTTTTACAAGTGGGTCAACGAGAATGATTGTTTCAATACCCCAAAGAATATATCCAAAGAAAATATTATACTTTCAGAATTATTCATATTGGAAAAGGGGGTTGAGATGAAGAAAGACAATTTGAAGTCGTTGGTACGGGTGCTTCTTAGTTTTATGATTTTGAATGTGGCACCCCGGTTGGGGGGATAGGATAGCCATCAGGACTTGGGACTCCTGGTTCTCTATGGCACTATGACCGGTCAATTACATCTTTCATTCAGAAAATTGGTCATCATGCATGTATGACAGAGTAGAAACATGAAGCTTAAGAAACTGATAACCCATGCTCGACTGCTAAGTGCCTTGTTGGAAAAGCAAGGGGCCCTGTTGTCCACTGAATACTCTTACAGCAAGCCACATACCGTCTTCTGAATTGTAGATATGTGCAAGATTGAAAAGCTGAAATACGTGAAGACGAAAAAATGGCACAAATTAAATATGGAGACAGTCCGAAGGTAAAGGTGCTTCAGTGGGTAAGGAAGCACCTCAACAGGGAGAAATGGATGACCTCGACTCGAGTGATGAGGAGTTGTTAAGGAGAAAGAGAGAGGCGAGATAGATAACGGGCGAAGGTTTGAGTAGACAACGGGGGAGCCAAGGGACACTTGATATTCATGGGGTGTGTTTGATGACGAGATGCAAGCGAGAGTAGAAAGTGGTAGACCACCGGATTACGATAGTTGGGAGATGTCCAGAGGTCCATATATGATCAAGGCACACGCTAGGATGCCGATAGAGAGCATCAACATCGGGAGTTAATGGAGCATATGACCTGAATTGACCAAATGAGACATTTGAATGAGCAAATGGAGCTCAATATGTGGGCTTACAATGATAACCAAACGAGGAGGCAGATGGACTATTATCAGGGAGTACCATATGTGGAAAATCCACCATACGTGGATTACAGTCAAGAGCCTTCTTACCGGCCCGACATGCCAAGACATCATATGCCACAGGTTCACGGTTCTGTGCGGGTGCCTTCAAAGTACACGACACCGCATTATCAGAGTTCATACCCTATGAGCCGCATCGTATGAGTACCCGTCCCACCATCAAGAGCAGCAGTCGCAACCGATAACCCATGCTCGATTGCTAAGTGCCTTGTTGGAAAAGTAAGGGGCCCTGTTGTCCACTGAATACTCTAAGAGCAAGCCACATACCATCTTCTGAATTGTAGATATGTGCAAGTTTGAAAAGCTGAAATACTTGAAGACGAAAAATGGCACAAATTAAATATGGAGACGGTGCGAAGGTAAAGGTGCTTCAGTGGGTAAGGAAGCATGTCAACAAGGAGAAATGGATGACCTCGACTCGAGTGATGAGGAGTTGTTAAGGAGAAAGAGAGAGGCAAGATTGATTATGGGCGAAGGTTCGAGTAGACAATAGAGAAGCCAAGGGACACTTGGTATTCATGGGGTGTGTTTGATGACGAGATATAAGCGAGAGTAGAAAGTGGTAGACCATCGGATTATGATAGTTGGGAGATGTCCAGAGGTCCATATATGATCAAGGCACACGCTAGGATACCGATAGAGAGCATTAACATCGGGAATTAATGGAGCATATGACCTGAATTTACCAAATGAAACATTTGAATGAGCAAATGGAGCTCAATATGTGGGCTTATGATGAGAACCAAACGAGGGAGGCATATGGACTATTATCAGGGAGTACCATATGTGGAAAATCCACCATACGTGGATTACTGTCAAGAGCCTTCTTACCGGCCCGGCATGCCAAGACATCCGATGCCACAGGTTCACGGTTCTGTGTGGGTGCCTCAAAGTACACGACACCGCATTATCAGACTTCATACCCTATCAGCCGCCATCGTATTAGTACCCGTCCCACCATCAAGAGCAGCAGCTGCAACCGATAATCCATGCTCGACTGCTAAGTACCTTGTTGGAAAAGCAAGGGGCCCTGTTGTCCACTGGATACTCTTAGAGCAAGCCACTAACCGTCTTCTGAATTGTAGATATGTGCAAGACTGAAAAGCTAAAATATGTGAAGACGAAAAAATGGCACAAATTAAATATGGAGACGGTGCGAAGGTAAAGGTGCTTCAATGGGTAAGGAAGCACCTCAACAGGGAGAAATGGATGACCTCGACTCGAGTGATGAGCAGTTGTTAAGGAGAAAGAGAGAGGCAAGATTGATTACGGGCGAAGGTTCGAGTAGACAACAGGGGAGCCAAGGGACACTTGGTATTCATGGGGTGTGTTTGATGACGAGATGCAAGCGAGAGTAGAAAGTGGTAGACCACCAGATTATGATAGTTGGGAGATGTCCAGAGGTCCATATATGATCAAGGCACACGCTAGGATGCAGATAGAGAGCATCAACATCGGGAATCAATGGATCATATGTCCTGAATTGACCAGATGAGACATTTGAATGAGCAAATGGAGCTCAATATATGGGCTTACGATGAGAACCAAACGAGGAGGCATATGGACTATTATCAGGGAGTACCATATGTGGAAAATCCACCATACGTGGATTACAGTCAAGAGCCTTCTTACCAGCCTGGCATGCCAAGACATCTGATGCCACAGGTTCACGGTTCTGTATGGGTGCCTTCAAAGTACACGACACCGCATTATCAGAGTTCATACCCTATCAGCCACCATCGTATGAGTACCCGTCCCACCATCAAGAGAAGCAGCCGCAGTAGCAAGGAAAGCCAGCAGCAGGAGGGTTGGCGGATATTTGACATGAGTGCATTTTACGAACACCTCGAAGGTTACTTTGGTGGACCGCCGGGTCCGTCATACAGATGAGCACTCACTGATCCCACTGTCTTGATCAGGTCCATGTGATTGATCTCTTGTCCTTTCATTTATTTAGACACTTTTTATTTTTTTTTCGTATTGGTGGTACTCGGGTTACGTTAATAAAAAGCACCATGCATTGGGGACAATGTATCATAAGTGTGGGGATGTGGTAACCCGAGGGAAATTGATGATTGAAAACGCTTGAATGATATTGAAAGTGGTTGAAAATGATATTTTTGAAAAAAATGCAAATTTTTTTGTCTCAAGCATGCTTGAACTACATAAAAGCCAAAATTTTTAATCGCTAAAGGTTCCTATTGATGTTGAGCTAAGCTAGGTCCCTAGTCATGGTTGTCTCTTTAAGTTTCATGAGAGTATTTCTGACAGGTATTTTTAGAGCGAGTTAAAAGGAGATGCCAAACTAAGGTAACATGCTTTAGGAAGTACAAATACTACATGTCGGTAACCCTTATTCCTTTTGTTCATTGAGATGCTTGAGCCTACTAGAATTGTTAGTTTAATTTGCAATAAATATTAATTTATTGAGTGTAGGCCATATGTTACTCTGTTTTAGAACTTGTGTGGTTTGATACATGCTAAGACTATGGTTTAGTGCATGCACATAGATGTTAAAAGCATTAGAATCCCTTCATTGTCTTATCTGTTGATTGTTTATCCATTTCACCTTAGTAAACCATTTTGAGTCGTATAATCCTTTGTTTGTTAAACCCTAAGTTACCTGTTTGATTAACAACCCTGAAAGACAATATGTGTTTATATATTTGTAGTCTAGAAAAGAAAAAAAAAGAGAAAACAGAAAATGCAGCCAAATAAATGGGTCAAATGGCCAAAATAAGCGGCTGAGAAAAATATGTTAGTATTATGATGTTTAGTGTGAATAAAAATTGTCATCGTTTGGTTTACCTTTCTTTGTTAGTGCCTAAAAAACCGAAAAGTTCCTTACCTTTACCTAAACCCAAAACCCGGAAGTCCTTTTGATATGTGCTATGTTATTTGTTACAGTGGAGGTGTGATTGCTATACAAGCTTCTGAGTACAGAGTTTCATTCTAGTTTTGAGTGATATATATATATATATATATATATATATATATATATGACATACTAGTCCAGATACAGCCGAGAGGAGAGTTGATTGTGAGGGGCGCGTTGGCATGCATGTTAGTTTTAGTTAGGCAAGTCTTGAGTTCTTTTAAATGTGCATCATATACTTGTCAGATTGTCAACCTCGATTGTGTTAGTCTATGGGATGGGTATGACTTGGGACTTTATATTGTTACATTGGTAAGGGATTCGAAGGTGATTTGTTAATAAGGTGAGTAAAGTTTGTGACGGTTGCTTGAGGAAAAGCAAGGTTAAGTGTGGGAATATGATGGAGAGAGTGAAAACCGAGCTTTAAAGTGTTTATCTTATGAGTTTTGTTTTGTTTTAAGTAATTATATGCTTTGAATGTGATAACTACAAGAGATTGTGGTTTTGCAGGTTAATTGCGTAAATCGATGAAGTAAGATTGGTTAAAGATGAAGCGGAATGGTCGTAGATGATAATCAAGGTACATTACGTGATTCGGGATCGGTTTCGGGTCGGAAGATAGCTTGGGGGTGCTAGAAATGAGAAAGAATGAAGTCAAGGGGCCTTTAGGTTGTTTTATGAAAGTTATGAAAGTTGAATGCTGAAGGAAAGAGGAGGTTAAGGATCCAACCATAGGCTACGGTGTGTATCCCGTAACCTATGGCTAAGTATCATAAACAACGAAATAAACAACAGAAGCAAACCTTAACTTACTATATGAGACCGTAGGTTACGGTCAGGTGGATCCAACTGAGACAGCAAAGCTGAGCCGTAACTTACGACAGTTACGCTATAGGTTACAGCGGGTTCCGAGACAGCGCGTAGAGTTGACTTTTTGGGATGTATAAAGGCGACTTTTAACCCTAAACAAATCATTCACTTCCTAGGACGAATTTGGGGATCTAAGAGCATAAAGTCGGGCACTTTTCACCTCTCCGCATCATAATTCTTACTGAATCAACGGTACTGAAGATGAATTCAAGTGTTTGAAGATCAATGAACCGAGATGAGCGGATTTCCCTAGAGGTTTCCTCCGGGTGGAGGATTCTTGTAAGTTGACAGATTTTATGTGTTTGAACTTGTGTTAGAACTTGGTAATCTAAGCATTCGATGTTTTTTACCGTTTGATTCGATTGATTGACTTGTAAACGATTGGTTTTACTTAATTTCTTAAATCTAATTCATTCAAGTCCCGGGATTTCTAGTAATTGGGATACATTTGATATGGGTTAGGGTTAGCAATTGCAATTGATAATTCATATGATAACCTTCCATTTTATATAATCTAAGTAAGTAGTTGTTGGATAATCACAATTAATTAATCGAACTATACAAATCATGTCTATGTGATTGTAAACAGTCAAACATGTAATTGAAGTTCACTTTGAATCTAAAATTTGGAGGAACCATTGTTTTCTCCTATTGTTACAAACTTGTTTTTTTAGTAATTCTTAGTTTAATTCAAACAATCAAACCAACAGATTTTACACTTTTGCAATTAGTTTTGATACTTAGTTCATAAAGCTTTCCACCATACTCCTCTAGTTCGATACCCTATTTACACTATATACATAGTTAATTAGTTTTTTTATGACATTCACGATAGTCATCATTGGGCCGGTGGAGACTAGGGTTCGAGTCCCGTCCCCACCATTCTATTATTTTTTTCTTGAATTAAATTTCGGGTTATACATTTATACAAAAGATAGTGGGTACCATCACAATGAGTTGTGCAGCTCAATTCTTTAATGCTTGCCAGTCAGGCCCCTATAGTTTCTTGAACTTGATAACCTCAGTAATGTATAACACTAACCTTGTTAGTGCATCCCCTATAGAGGATTAATCAATAAACTAACCTCATTAGTTTGATTGGTTTTATTTTGAAGGTTCAACTATTTACCAAACAACCCCTAAACTTATTACTTTATATAACTAACAACTTGTCAAACCTTGTTAACTTGTTTCGTCTAACATCTAACGATTCTAACCGAGTTTTATTACAAATTCCATATTTTAACATGAACTAACATAGCTTAATACTCTAACTTAGTTAGGTGATTCCTTTGCAAATACTAACCAAACTAGTTGTCACACTATATCAGTTTAATGTTTCTAGTCCAGTTTTAATTGAACCTGAATACGTGATGCTAGAGAATATATATATATATATATATTATATATATAGGGTAGGGTTCATGCGAGAACCACATTTATTGCGAGAACCGCGAGAACAAATGTGAAAACAAAAAAATACCTTAAAAAAATCTAAAAATACACAAAAAAATAAATTTTTTTAAATCGCTATATTTCCTTACCATAAAAAAATACCGAGTAATAATTATCGATGCACATATGCATATATATCATTTCTTAGAAAAATTCTGTAGTACATTAATAGTAGTAGACAAATGCACTTTCATTTACACTACCATCCGTAATACACTACTTTTTACATTACCAATATTAAAAATGCACATGTGAATCATTATGTATAACCATGATATAACGTGTTCTGGTACAAAAAGTTTGTGATTTTGAATGATGGAGTAGGCCCAAATACATGTTTTTTGGTTAGTTATATCTAGTGGTTGATGGTTTGGTTATATTTGTCACTTTATAATATAATATGTCGTTTGGATGGTATAAAGGAAGTTGATATACATGTAAGAAAGTGAAATATTGGTAATGATATTGTATTATGGATGGTAGGAGGTAATGGTATTGTATTATGGATGGTAGGAGGTAATGGTAGTGTATTTTGGATGGTATGATAGATGAAAGAGAAAGTGTGTTCAAAGTAGTGTACCAAAATACGTTATATCATGTTCATACATATAGATGCACATGTGGATTTCTAATATTGTTAATGTAAAAAGTAGTGTATTATAGATGGTAGTGTAAATAAAAGTGCAATTGTCTAATATTAGTAATGTATTATAGAATTTGTCAAAGAAATTGTACATATGCATATATGCATGGATAATTGTTACTCATTTTTTTGGGATTTTAATAGCGACAAGAAATAGCGAATTTTAATAAAATTATTATAAAAACTTGTTTTGTTTTTTTTATTTTTAGGTATTTTTGGTTGTGTTCATATTGGTTCTTGCGGTTCTCACAATAAAGAGTAGTTCCTAACGGATCCTTCTCCTATATATATATATATATATATATATATATTAAAATATAATATAGATTATAATAACAAGTTCACATTTAATATTTTATCCCAAAGGATCCGGTTTTACAATCCGGGTCGGATTTTAGAGATCCCTTTTTTTATGGATATTACAAATCGTTCCTTTTCAGTTTTGTAGGATCTAAAGGTCCAAAATCACAAAGATCAGTTAAGCGTGGTAGGCAAGAAAGAAAAAGTGTCGTGCACGCCTATGCATCCTTAGGCATGTACGTGCTCCCACCAAAGACAAATCAAACAAGATAAAATCAAGAGGCAAAAAGTATACCTATTGTTGGCCCTATTGGGACACCTCTCGTGCATAGGTAGGCACGCCCGTGCAAAACATGTTCATGGAAGACAAAAAGGACAAGATCACGAAGCTTCCAAGGAACACAAAGACAACATACGGTCGTGACACCCCTGGCATGCCCGTGCTTATCTGCCCTCAACCAGCTTGTAAATATAGGCCTCATTCACCCATTTGAGGCATGCCCTTCTTTCCTTTCTAATTCCTTGGTTTACTACAGCCCCAAAACTGATTGACTTGTGCCTTATTGGCCTTGTTCTCTCTTCCTTAAAGGCTCTAGTCCCTTGGAGAAGTTTGGGTGATCCATGGAGCTTGGTTAATCAATAGCCAAGTATGCCATGATCATGATGCTTCCCAAGCCGCGTTTGCTTGGAAGTGAGAGGTTGATCCCTTTAGAAGGCCTTCGTGCGGACCGAGACCTCTCTAAAGCTAGGATCCCAATATCCTACATTTGATCATCCATGTTAAGAATAAGGCATCGGTAGATTAGTTCCTACATATGTGTAATAATGAGAAATGATAGACAAGTTGTGATAGTCCAGGAACCGGCGGGATTAGATGGAAGTTTGGGTAGAAAAGAACTAATTCGGTAGAATGTTATTAAGAACAGGGTAGAAGTGGAAGTCTAATTATTTATTCATACCGAAAGAGTACACATTTTTACAAGCTAGACAACATTTCCCCTCTAGGAACTCCAAAACTTGGAAAACTATGAGCACACGACACTATATATAGACTTTTACCCCGTGCGAAGTGAGCATTTTACCTTCGTACGAAGTAGTTACCTTCGTACGAAGTGACATATATACATCTCTCCCGTTCGCCCTTAAGTCATGTGTTCGTATCTCATCTATGCAATATTCAACACACGCTCTATCTAGTCTATTCGCACAATGGCGGACACACGGAACATGCACCAACAATTTCCCCCTTTTACGTCATTGTCGAATCGTGATCTTGAAATATGAGAACCGTGTTTGAATATTCTGCAACTTCAATCATGCATCTTGAAATCTTCAATTTATTCCCCCTTGATTGATGATTCGAGCTTGCATTATCTTCATTATGCACAAATTCCCCATGGAATGAATCTTTAAGTCTTTGTTTGCACGGTTCTCGGCATCCCTGATTTGCTTAACTATAATCTTCACGACTAATCACCAACTTAGAAATTGATCGATGTAGCATCTCTGTTTCTATGTTAACCACATCCGCGTTCGGTTTTAGCACACTCCACTGCTCCATCCTCTGATCTTCAAAAACCCAACGATAATTGACGGAAACTTCGAACATCACAATAATAAACTTCAAGTCTGTGAATACCCGTGAAAATCTGAAACCCCATTTTCCATAATCACGTTAAAGCACACTCCTGAATAGTTGATCAGCAAAATGGTAATCTCTATAATCAGCAAATCTTCATCGGATAATAAATCATCTGGTAACACATTCAGATCTTAGAAACAGTTTTCCACTATTAGAATCACATTCATCATCTTCAGTCACAATAACAGATGTTTAGTCTTATCCGTTAGTCCCGGCAGCAACTTAATCAGCAAACATCATCATTTCCCAGTGGTTAGTCTGAAAACAATCCCCTGCTCGAATATTAACCACTCTAACACTTTAGACTATATCCTACTAACCGGCTTGACGAAGACGCATAACTCTAACCCTAAGACATCAATCTGTATCACGGTTCGTATACTCTTAACTTCCTATGATCACAAACTAACGTATCCAAATCTTATGTATCCCCAGATAATCTGAAGTCGGAACCACCTGAATACTGTATCAAGTTACGAATTTCAAAAAGGCCAGAATTTCATCATACTCTCTGAAATTTTTATTCCCCCTCATTTTTGCAAATTCTGACCTCTCTAAAACTTATTACTGAATTTCCCCTTCAAACTTGGCAAATTTAGTCCTATCTTTTCACTAAAAAACTCAACTATGCAGAAAATATGTCAATTTGGTCCACAAAAGTCAGTTTTTCATCAATGTGGATTTTTCATTTAGGCCCATTCATAGTCACTATACCAAATGATCACCATTTTGCATATGTATCCATGACTACCACATTATCTTCACCCTCATTGATCGTGTCATCAAATCTATTCTCTGAAGCTCTCGACGGTGTCCCGAACAGCCCGTATTTGTCGTTAAAATCTCATAAAAATTTTCAATCACTTATTTTTTTCTAGACACTCGTCTCGTCGCCACGATCAAAAAATGCTTTTTTGGGCATTTTGGTTGCCTTCGTACGAGGGTAACTACCTTCATGCGAAGTAGTATCTTCTTGCGAAGGTAATCTGATTCAGTTTTTTGATCCAAAATCTTTATTTATTCGAAATTCATGATGATTCTTTCACAAACATTATCGAAATTCAATTCTAAACAATCCTATGGTTTCAATTTTAAATTTTGTCCGTGGATTGTCCATTTATTTGATGATTTACGTCTAAAGCCCCTCAAAGTCCATAATTTTATGAGTGTAGGTGACTCTATCGACTGTTAGATCAATTGTATTTATATCGTAGCTCTGATACCACTTGATAGTCCAAGAGCCGACGGGGTTTGACGGAAGTTTGGGTAGAAATGAACTAATTCAGACAATTCAGCAACCAAAACTTTAGACCGCGTTTGTGTCAAATGTTAACCCCTTTTTACCACCACCAATTCTAACGGATCAATCCGCTGGCTCAAGTACTCAAACCTATGGTCAAGTATTTGATCCTAAAGCCTTTCTACCACAACCTCAAATTGTTACACCTCAAGCTTCATAACAAGCTTCTCAACAAGCTTTATTGGTAACAACTTTCAACCTTTAAATCCCAATACAATCAAACTTGACACATCACATCTTTCCAAGGTCAGTGTAGAAGTTGCTCAGGAACATATCTAAACACCATGGTTAGTGCTTATTGTGGTTTAGTCGCTGGTCAAATGGGAAACATCAATTTGACTAATGAAGACTACCAACAAATAGACAGAGATGGGATGGAGCTAATGGATATCAAATGGGCGTTTGCAAGTGCGGTTAGAAGAGCTAAGGATTACATGAGCAAAACTGGAAGAACAAGTTTGGAAAGCAAGAAAGATACAAAATATGGTTATGATAAAGATGCAGTTACTTGCTTCAATTGGGTGAAAAGGTCATTTCAAGCATGAGTGCACTAGACCCAGCAAACAAGGAAATCACAACCCTTTCCAAAATTAATCACATCCATCCAACACAGCATATGTTAACAATGATCAGAGAATAGTAGCTGTTAACAACCAAACAACACCAACCAGTCTGTGTCTTCAAATAACACAAAAATAGCTCTTGTAGTTCAAGCAGATGAAGGATGCGATTGGTCAGTACAATTGGGTAACGAGAATCAAGGAGGAACTGCATGTTATGCCAAGATTATCAATCGAATCAAACATGTTCACAACATTGAAAATTCTGATGATGATGATAGTTCGGGGTATAATGGTAGTTCTGATGAAGAATGCTCAAGTGTAGATGGTTATAGATCTGATTCAGATGTCAGGGAAAGGATTGATACTGAGGTTAGTGAGTTGCTAAAAGAAGCAGAAAAGTCAAAAGGCTGGTTTGATGAAGAAAGCAGAAGCTTGCATCGAAGGAAATGGAGAAAATCTGTACAAATAGTGCATCCTTCCCTCATCATATTGCCTTCATGGCTAATGTTGCTGGTTCGACAAGTCAGGTAAACTCCGACTCTCCTAAAATATGCAGTGACTATGCTGAATTAAAAATAAAATTTGAAACAATAAACAGTCACAATCAAAAACCTAGTTGTTGAACTATCAAAATGTGTTGATACACTTTTGTGTCTGTCGCTTGTTCTTAGTTACATTTGTAATTGTACGGTCTTTGCTCAAGTGTCTGTATAAGTTTGGTCGTGTCGACCAAATCAAGATATCCTTCTATCTTGGTTTCGTACGACATCTTAGTTAGTCTGTGTTAAACGGGTACATGTGTGCATACCGTTGAGTCTTGTGTACGGCACGTCTGTGACATGTTCTCCAAAGTAAGCATTCTATGCGAGTTAGAATGCTCCGTACGAGCAAGGTGTTGCTCGTACGAGCCACATGCTTCGTACGAAGGAATCATTGTAAACAAGTTGGCTTACATGGTTCGTACGAACCATTCGCTTCGTATGAACCAATTGCTTCATACAAGCCTCTTTGGAGCAGTGCTTCGTGGGTAATAGAGTGTTCCGTATGTCTGGTAACGTGCTTCGTAGAAATGAACAGCATGGACACTATATAAGCAGACATGCACCTCTCAGTCAGGGTTCTGTTGGTTGTTCAACTTGTTGGTGAGCTGAGCAGTTAGCATCTCTGGAGCAGATGAAGACATAAGAACACAGGCAGTTTGTTGAGTCGTATGAGCATTGTTTGTATGTGTGTGTACTTGTTCTCATCTCTTAATCAAGATAGTGAATCTTTGGTTACCCCGTGTTCTTACTTTGCTTTGGTTTGCATACATACTTGGATTCCGCACTCGTATGTGTGTTGCATGAACAAGGAATAGGTTTAACTTGTTCCTCAGGTTGACCTACAAGTGGTATCAGAGCTTTGGCTCTTTCCTTGTTCAAAACCAAGCTTAGTGTGTCTGAGCTAGTTTTAAGATTTCTGAAGTGTTCTTGAATCTCCAGCAGAAAACTTAAGTTTTGAATAGATATCTAACTTAAAACTTGGTTAAAATCTGTTGCATGCAGAAAATTTTATGTTAAAATTTTTTTCTAAAGAACACATTTTAAGAAGAAATTCTGCAGAAAATTTCAAACAGAATAGTTTGGTAGGGTTGACAAATCTTTCTGACATTGTTGGACTTGAACTTAGAGTGTTGTGACTTTTAAGACTGAAAGAATTTTTGTGTTTTAACTAAAATTGGGCAAGACAACAGGGTATTTTCGAAAAGCAGGTCTGTACAAGAAAGGAAATTTTTCACCAAACCAACTCTGCAAAGATTCCTCTGAGAAACACTGACAAAACAGTCTGTGCGAATATTTGGTTTGTACGAGGGATAGGTTGCTCGTACAAAGGACCATTCATCCACACGAAACAATCTTGTTTCGCATGAAGGACTTGCTCGTACAAAGCATAGTGTTGCTCGTACGAAAGAGGCTTTATCCGCACGAACATTGGTCCATACGAATAACCTACGTTACTGTTTGTTTGTCGTGTTTCAGTTTTTCAAGCTTTGTGCTTTTTAGAATTTGTAATATTCTCAAAATTGTGAATTTTTAAAAGGAAATTGTTATTTTCAAACCTTAATCCTTTAAAAATTTTCATAAATTAAGAAAATATAATGAGTTCTAACCCGTGGGATTGGAGTATTTCAAGCTCAAATCAGGAGTCTTCGCAAAGCTCCGCAACATCATGGGTTAAGTCTTTGATGCCTCAACATGCAGCTATGATCTTTGCAAATCAGTGGGCGTGTGTTGCGAATCAGAATCAAAGCATCCAAACGCTGTTAATGAGCAAAAATGAAACAGGGAGTAATAACCGTCCGCCGAAGCTAAACCACATGAACGACATCCTTCGTGGAAAAGTCGTTTTCATACGTATGTTCTTGGACAGAACACAGAATTGTGGACATGTTTTACTACACCCTATAAAGAATCACTTGAAGAAGCCGGATCAAATCCAACCTCCTTAGCCAATCTAGACGAGAGTGACAAGAAGGCATATGATCTAGAGAAGAAGGCGTTTGCTATCCTGACACGAGCTCTTCATAAAGACATTTATCATCAGTCTGTGTATTGTACAGCCACGAAAAATCTGTGGGATACTTTGGAAGCAAGAGGAGAGGGTAATGCTGCTACCAGGAAAATTCGGCATGATCTACTCAAAAAAGAGTTTGAAGGTTTCATGTTCATGGAAAATGAAATGTTGAATGACATAACCACACGGTTTTATCATCTGCTCAGCGAGATGTACTCTTACAAAGTGCTAGCAGCACCACAAGAAATTGTGATGCGATTTGCTGATGCTTTACCACCGAAATGGGGTCAATTTATTGACTTGTTAAAACATACAGGTGTTTTGGACTCAATTAGTATTTATGAATTTGTGTAGAAACTGGAGAACAAGAATGAAGAAGAACTCCGGAAGGCATAACGAGTCACTGTTCCACAAAACCCTGAGGTGTACTTCGGAGGTATGAATGCAGGGACAAGCTCAAGCCAGCAACCGAAGCTGCAAACCGCGTTTGTATCAAATGTGAACCCCTTCCTACCACAACCTGTTCAATCAAGTCAGTCTGCAGGCTCAAGTACTCAAGCCTATGGACAAGCCTTTGATCCGAAAGCCTTCCTTCCACAGCCAAGAGACTTAGCACCTCAAGTTCCACAGCAAGCTCCTCAACAAGCTTTCTATGGAAACAACTATAAATCTGCAAATCCCAACACTGTCAAGCTTGACACGTCACATCTCTCCAAAGTCAGCGTAGAAGTTGCACAGGAACACATGGAACTTCTCAACACAATGGGCAGTGCTTATTGTGGTTTAGTTGCAGGTCAAATAGGAAATATCAATTTGACAAACGAAGACTACCAACAAATTGACCAAGATGAGATGGAGTTGATGGATATCAAGTGGGCATTTGCAAGCGCTGTGAGAAGAGCAAAGGACTACATGCGGAGAACAGGGAGAAATAGTTTGGAAAGCAAGAAAGATACAAAATACGGCTTTGATAAAACTGACGTTACTTGCTTCAACTGCGAAGAAAGAGGTCACTTCAAACCGGAATGCACAAGACCCAGCAAGGAAGGAAATCACAATCCCTTTTGAAATCAGTCTCAACAACCCAACACAGCTCAATTCAACAATGAAAGAAGAATGGTAGCTGTTGGCAACTCTAACTACCAATCAATCAGGACCTTCAAACACACATAGAGCTTTGGTAGTTCAATCTGATAAAGGATGCGATTGGTCAGTTAGTTGGGAACTGAGAACAATGGAAGAACTGCATGTTATGCGAAGATCGTCGATCAAATTAAGCATGTTCATAGCATTAATACTCCAGATAATGATGATACTTCGGGGTATGCTGGTAGTTCTGATGAAGAGTGTTCAAGTTCAGGTGGTTATGGGTCTGATTCTGATATCAGAAATGAGAGTGATGCTGAGGTTAACAAGCTGTTGAGTGAAGTTAAGATGATGAAGTGTGAAAAGGTGGGTATGATGAAGAATGCAGAAGCAGTAGTGAAGGAGACAGCGACACTCTTTACAAATGATGCAGCCTTCCCTCATCACACTGCCTTCATGGTAAATGTTGCAGGTTCTACAAGTCAGGTAAATTCTGACCCTCCTACTGTTTGTAATGACTATGCTGAATTGAAAATAAAGTATGAAAGCATCAACAATCATAATCAAAATTTAGTTCTTGAACTATCAAAGTGCAAAGAGGTGAATTTGGCTCTAACCCGAAATGAAAAAGAATTCAAATCTGTAATAGAAACCCTTAAGAAAAGCGTTTCTAAATTGATAAAAACAGTTTTGAATAAATAGACAGGAATTAACAACTATATTAATCTCCTGGAAGAAACTAAGAAAGAGCTAGCCATCACCAAATGCGAATATGATTCGATCAAGCTCAAGTTGGAAAGTTACTCTAACACTTGCTATGTGCTTGATCATATCATTGATGTTCAAAAACTAAAAGGATATGTTCAATGCATAGGGTATAAGTCGTGTCCACCACCAATGAAACACAACTATACCAAAATGCCTGATGAAGAGGAGATGCCTCGTTTTGAACCCTCTGTACCTTTGAGTCCTGAAGAATTTGCAGCAGGATTAGGGTTCAAACTAGACAATTCCTCTCAAGAACCAAGCAAGCCAGAAAATTCATTGTCTGATGTTGTTCAAAAACTCATCTGATGAAGAGGAAGATGATACATCAGATGATGAATCAAGAAAAGATGATTAGGATCAGCCTCTTGATGAAAGGAAAAGAGTAGACTTTCTGCTGCTCCTAGTACTCAATCTGTTGAGATTCAAAAGACTGTTACTAAGAAATCTGTCAAGACAAAAGTGTCGACAGGTGAAGTAGATAATGTGTTGTACACATTAGTTGGAGATAAGAAAATCTATTCAAACAAAGATTTTCCAACTAAAAACATAAATCCAATCTCTATAGATCAGGTGTTTGAAAAATCAACAACCAAAGTTTTAGAGAAGAAAAAGCCAACCAAATCACAACCAGTATCCGCTTCAACAGAAAAACAATGGAAGCAAGTTGAAAAGCCTAACGTTTCACAACCAAAGGTTGAAGCAAAAAGCACTCACTTCAAGAAAAGGGTTAAGAATGTTAAATTTGTGAGTTCCAAAGGTACCGATAAAGTCAAAAGTTTTCAAGGAAAATCTAATATAGATTTTGTAAAGAAAGTTAACATTTTGAAAAGAAATAGTCAAAATAATCACACCTAACATACGGATGGATGTAATGAAAATGAACCTAGTACCTTAAGACCTACAAGTTCAACATCAAGCCAAGAAACACGATCTCCTAGTTTTGTTGAAAAGAGAACATGTTTCAAATGCGGAGAATTTGGCCACATTATAAAAGATTGCAAAAATACAGCCAAATGAAGATTTGTGGAAAGAACCCCTCATGCCAACTTGCCAACGTAGATCTGTTTCTCCAACACAAGATAAACAAATTATTAAAGATCAAAAGGAGAAACAAAAACGTAAACAAGTAAAAGCAATTTAAAAAGCTTTAAAACCGGATTCTTCAGAAAAGAATTCAAGATATTCAAAGATAATAAAACTAGAAATTGTTAAAACTGTAAATAATAGTAAATCTGGTAATAATCAACGATCTTGGAAACAGAAGACCGGTAGTGGTTCAAGAGGAGAAACTCAGTTTGACAATCATCAAGAAATAAAGATTACATTTCTTGATGATAAGGAACGACCCAAGACCACTAAGGCTTGGGTCCCTATCTCACACTAATCTTGTTTGTTAAGTGTGCAGGGTGTTCCAAGAGGAACGGTAAACAGTCATTGGATTGTTAATGGAGCATCAAGACACATGACAGGCGACTTGCGGCTCCTATATGATGTGAAAAGCATTAGGGGTGGTTATGTTATTTTTGCTGGTGATAAAGGTGGTTACATCACTGGAGAAAGAGTAGTCTCCAATGGTGTTGTAACTTTCGAAAAGATCAATTATGTGCGGAAAATTGATCACAATCTTCTTAGCGTTTCTCAAATATGCGACAAGAAGTTCACGGTACATTTTGATGATACCGGATGTTATGTGCTGAAACCTGGATTCAAGATCCCCAAGGAATGGATTCTCCTGTCGGCTCCAGGAACTAACGACTTGTATATTCTAGATATGAGCCAAGCTATTACAACGTCTGAGCAAGTCACATGTTTTGTCTCTAAAGCCACCAAGAAGGAATCAATCTCTTGGCACAGAGGAATGGGACACATTCACCTGAGGAAAATGAACTATTTGGTGAAGAATAATCTTGTGAATGGTGTACCAGTCAAGAATTTCCATCTTTAAGACGTCTGTGTATCATGCCAGAATGGAAAGCAAGCGAGAAAATCCCATCCCATGAAGAAGATCAACACTGTGAATATACCACTGGAACGTCTTCATATGGACCTCTTTGGACCTATGAAACACAAGACAACCTTTGGTGATTCTTATTGTCTGGTAGTTGCTGATGACTATTCAAGATTCTCATGGGTAAACATGTTGGCACACAAGAGTGAAGTTCCTAATATCCTCAAGAATATTCTGACGCTGGTAGAAAATTTGTACAATCTGAAGGTAAGGGGAATCAGAAGCGACAATGGCACCGAATTCAAGAATCAAGTTATGGATGAGTACTGTTCCTCAAAGGGTATTCTGCATGAGTACAGTTCTCGCTACACTCCACAACAGAATGGTGTCGCTGAGAGGAAAAATCGAACTCTAATTGAAACTACAAGAACCATGTTAGTAGAATCAGAACTTCCTGTTCAATTTTGGGGAGAAGCTGTTGCTACTATATGCTACACGATGAATAGAGTTCTAACGGTGAAGAGACACGGGAAAACATGCATTGAGTTGTTACATAAAAGGAAACCGGATGTTTCTTTCTTAGAACCTATTGGAGCTCCATGCACTATGATCGACCCCCATGGAAAGTTTGGTCCGAAGGCTATCGAAGGTTTCTTTCTTGGATATGCTACTCCAAATTTCAGGGTGTGGAATTTGTCTTCAAAGAAGATTGAAGAATGGGGTGAAGTCAAGGTTCAGAGATATGCAGAAGCAGTTAGAGCTCCGAGTGCTCCTTGGATGTTTGACTACGATGGGCTATTTGACTCCTTTAATCTGCCAACTTTTGATGATGCAACAGCTGCTGCTCAGATGTTACTGGAAAGTGATACAGCAGTTGACTCGTCACTAGTTCGACCAATTATTATTAACCCTCAAGTGTCGACTTCGGTTAACAATCTTGTTCAAATTGAGGAATTCAAAGATGCTGTGGATTATAATTTTTCATCAGAAGATGATGAGTTTCATGATGCTAATGAAGCTACCTCTGGTGCAGTTCCTGGAATTTCGGATGTTACATCAAATATTCAACCTCAAGGGACGACTGAAGGTCATGCATCTACATCCTCATCAACTCCAGCTCTCGATTTGACTGTTGATCTGAATATCAACAATTTGGGTATAAACTTGCGAGTGGCTGATGTTCCAGAGACTTGAATTCATAATACCCATCCTCAGCAGAATATTATTGGAGATGTCCAGAGTGGTGTGCAGACTCGTAATCAGCTTCGAAACAACCAGAATGCTGGATTGTATTCGGAAATCAGAGAATCACGGGAGCAGAATGATTGGTCTTTTGCCTGTTATGTGTGCCAAGTAGAACCAAACTCTTGGAAGGAGGCAATGAAAGAAGACTCTTGGGTTGAAGCCATGCAGGAAGAACTTTAGCATTTTCAGAAGTTAGGCGTCTAGAAATTGGTTGACCGGCCTGACAGCTATAAGAAGATTGGTACACGATGGGTGTACAAGTGCAAGAAGGATGACCGGGGCGTTGTTGTGAGAAACAAGGCGTGATAGGTTGTCCCGGGCTTTAATCAGATAGAAGGTATTGATTACAATGTAGTTTATGCACCGGTTGCACAACTTGAGGCCATAAGAATTTTCTTGGCTTATGCGTCCTACAAGAAGTTCACCGTTTATCAGATGGATGTGAAGAGTGCATTTCTTCATAGTGTGGTGGAAGAGGAAGTATATATTGAGCAACTTCAGGTTTTGAAGATCCACTCCATCCTGACAAGGTTTGGCTTCTCAACAAGGCGTTATAAGGTCTTCATCAAGCTCCAAGGGCTTGGTATGAAACGTTGTCTACCTATCTGTTGAAGAACGGTTTTCGACGAGGCTTGATCGACTGTACTCTCTTCATCAAGGAAAGAAACGAGGATTTGCTGCTAGTGCAAGTTTATGTTGATGATAGTATTTTCGGGTCTACCAATGAACGAATGCGCAAAGAATTCGAACAGGTTATGCAGGAGAAATTTGAGATGAGCGCTATGGGAGAAATGACTTTCTTTTTAGGTTTGCAGGTTCAGCAATCAAAGGAAGGGATCTTTATCCATCAAACCAAGTACGTCGGGGATATTCTCAAGCGATTTCAGATGGATGATTCAAAGCCTTTGGGAACTCCATTAGCTCAGAATCATGGGATTACTCCAGACGGAATGGGTGAACATGTGGAACCATCTCTCTACCGTGCTATGATCAGATCTCTCATGTATCTTACTTCTTCAAGACCTGACATAATGTACCCAACATGTCTTCTGGCACGCTATCAGTCGAGTCCGAAGGTTTCTCATTTGATGGCTGTGAAAAGGATCTTTCGTTATTTGAAGGGTCGCCCTGACACTGGTATATGGTACCCTAAGGATGATAACTTTGATCTGACAGCATTCAGTGATTCTGATCATGGCGGCTGCAAAATCGATGCAAAGTCAACAACAGCGGGATATCAGTTCTTGGGAAATCGCCTAGTCACGTGGCAATGCAAGAAGCAGACTTGTGTAGCTACATCAACATGTGAGGCTGAGTATATTTCAGCTTCTAGTTGCTGCACTCAGATTCTACGGATTCAACATCAGATGCGCGACTACGGTTTTGAATTTCTAACTACTCCTATTTTTGTTGATAATGAAGCTGCCTTACAGATCACTCGGAATCATGTACAGCACTCAAAAACAAAACACATTGAGATTAAGTATCATTTCATACGAGATTGTTATGAAAAGAAACTTATCAATGTTGTTAAAATCCACACTGATCACCGACGTGTTGACCTTTTTACTAAAGCCTTTGATAAATCACGTTTTGATTTTCTACTTTTGGTTAATGGCATCAAGGTGAAACCCGAGTAACTCAACCATGGCTAATCATTTTTTTCTACATATTTTTCTAAAAATCTAAAACTACAAAAAGATTTTCCATTTTATATTTTACAGGGAGAAATTTTCAACATAATACAAATATATGTCTTTTATTCATTTACCTTCTATATTTAAGGGGGAGAAAGTTTAGAAAAATACAAAAACAATAGAAAAATAAAAAATGAGTTTCTTGGATAACATGAAGATGATGAAATACACTGGTAAATCTGTCAAAAATGGTCAAAAGCATAGAAAGAAGACTGATAAGTAGCTTTACTTATGATGTATCGATAGGCTCACAATCAGTCTAAAATGTACAGGTTGATATAAACTTAACAGACAGAATGCCAGGTGGGAACCATTCATTGGCATATGGTCTTGGTACCGAAATTTGTTTGATAGAGTGCCGAGGTTCTGAGATATACGGTCTTTATGCTTGCTTATCATCTGGGTATCATGGTTGAATCTTCTATCTGAAAAATAACGGTGATGCAAGTCTAGAACTTCCATGATACCATACGTACGTGTACATTCTACATACGACCATCAAATAAGTGATAAAAATATCACATCCACAAAATAAGTGATAAAATATCACAGCTTCATGCGGGAGCTAAGTTCGTCTCTTTGTCGGTACGATGTGCTAACATGTTCACGGACTTACTCCTGTGCCCTGCATGCATATGAAAATCAAGTTCCTCATCAATAAGTGATTTACTTGTTTTCAATCAAAAATAAGTGAGTATCTCACATCATATATATACGTCAAAACAGATGATAAAGCAGTATACTCAGCGGTAAGATTTTCTCTCATGTATATCTTGATACGGGAATGTGTCATGAAGTGGTTGAACACCGGCTAGTATGTATAATCCATACTTAATCATATCTCCTAATCATTATTACATCTGATAAGTTTGAGCATACGTGGACAACAATACCGATAATCATAAGTTGAATACTTATCTGTTTAATTTGAAGTTTAAACCAAATATCGTTTTTGACAAAGATTAAAAAGCTGGTATGATTCTCTTACCTTGAAACTCGAAAAAGATTGTTCGATAAATATATAGTTTATCTGTATATTTTTTATTTTAAGTCTAGTTTACTTAGTTTCTTATAATATTTCTTTTTGAAAGTTAGCCATAGTTGAGACTCAAAAGTTTTCTACCAAGATACGCTCAGAAAACCATTTGTTTGATATCGCAACTTCATAAAGTAATATCTTGCAACAGGTAACCCATCAAAGAAAACCAAATCTATTCAAAAGCACTTTTCCTAAATATAACTGTGTGATTTGTGTGGATATGTGCAAAGTTCAGTTTTGAAAATAGGAATTCTTACGAGTGTGTGTATCTCGTACGAATGAACCTGGTCAGCTGTTTGACTTGGTCATTTGTTTACTCAAATGAGTTACTCTTCATACAAATTAAGTGTTATTCGTATGGTTTGGTATTTCTTCGTTCAGGGAATACATTCATACGGAAAAATTATGATAAATTTTTCGTGTGTATTTCCTGATAAATTATGTTCTAAATTTATATATCTATTTCTTGATTACAGAATGGAACAAAAGAACATAAACGAAACCAGCAACGAAGAGAACTGACAAGTCAGAAGAAGAAATAGAAAAGATTTAATGTTTCTGAAAAGTTTGAAGACCTAATGCTCTATCAATGGATAGCAGATCTTCAGGGGGAGTTTGTTGATACTCCAAGCCATTCCAGTGTGAAGACCAAAGTATGAAGACCAAAGACCGAAGACTGAAGACCAAGCAACATCCAAGGGGGAGTTTGTTGATACACTTTTGTGTCTGTACCTTGTTCTTAGTTACATTTGTAATTTTGCGGTCTTTGCTCAAGTCTCTGTATAAGTTTGGTCGTGTCGAACAAATCAAGATATCCTTCTATCTTTGTTCCGTACGACATCTTAGTTAGTTTGTGTTAAACGGGTGCATGTGATACCGTTGAGTCTTGTGTACGTCATGTCTGTGACACGTTCTCCAAAGTAAGCATTCTATGTGAGTTAGAATGCTCCGTACAAGCAAGGTGTCGCTTGTACGAGCCACATGGTTCGTACGAACCATTCGCTTTGTACGAACCATTCGCTTCGTACGAACCATTCGCTTCGTACAAGCCTCTATGGAGCAGTGCTTCGTGGGTAATAGAGTGTTCCGTATGTCTGGTAACCTGCTTTGTACGAATGACCAGCATGGACACTATATAAGCAGACATGCACCTCTCAGTCAGGGTTCTGTTGGTTGTTTAACTTGTTGGTGAGCTGAGCAGTTAGCATCTCTGGAGCAGACAAAGACACAAGAACACATGCAGTTTGTTGAGTCGTATGAGCATTGTTTGTATATGTTTGTACTTGTTCTCATCTCTTAATCAAGATAGTGAATCTTTGGTTACCATGTGTTCTTACTTTGCTTTGGTTTGCATGCATACTTGGATTCCGCACTCGTACGTGTGTTGCATAAACAAGGAATAGGTTTAACTTGTTCCTCGTGCGGACCTACAAAATGCAAAGAGGCAAATCTAACTCGAAAAAAAAAGAATTCATATCTGTAATAGAAACTCTTAAGAAAAGCGTTTATGAATTAACAAAGTCAGTTTTGAACAAGCAAACAGGAATTAATAACTACATTAATATCCTTGAAGAAACAAAGAAGGAGTTAGCCATTGCCAAATGCGAACATGATGCGATCAAGCTAAAATTGGAGAGTTACTCTAACTCCAGATATGTGCTTAATCATATCATTGACGTTCAAAAACTGAAAGGAGATGTCAAATGCATTGGGTATAAATCGTGTCCACCTCCATTAAAACACAATTATACCAAATTGCCTGATGAAGTAGAAATGAAATGGTTTGAACCTTCTGTACCTCTTAATCCTGAAGAGTTTGCAGCAGGATTAGGGTTTAAGCCGGAGAATTCCTCAGTTGAATCAAGAAAATCAGAGAACTCATCATCTGTAGTTGAACAGAATCCATCTACAATAGAGGAGGATGATTCATCAGATGATGAGTGTAAGAAAACTGATCCAAATCAATCTCTTGATAAAGAAAAAGGGATAGAAATTTCAGCTATTCCCAATGAGAAAACTGTTGAAAATCAAGAGAATGATCCTATGAAATCTGTCGAGACATATGCGTCTACAGATGAAAATGATAATGTGTTGTATACTTTGATTGGGGACAAGAAAATCTACTCAAACAAAGACTTTCCGATCAAAAATGTAAATCCAACCTCAATTGATCAGGTTTTTGAAAATTCAAAAACCAAGTTTTTGGAAAAGAAAAATCCAATCAAGTCACGACCATTATCCATTTCAAAAGAAAAACAAAAAAGAAAAGCGAGCTGAAAAAACCTAAGGTGTCACAACCAAAGGTTGAAGCTAAAGGCGCTCGCTACAAGAAGAAATTAAAGAATGTTAAATTTGTGACTTCTACTGGTACTGATAAAGTCGAGACTTTTGAAAGCATGTCTAATATCGATTTTGTAAACAAAGTCAATACAATTACACCCAACATACAAATGGGTGTGAAGATGAACCAAGTAACTCCAGACCCACAAGTTCAATATCAAGTCATAAAACAGGTTCTCTAAATTTGTTGAAAGGATTTTAAATGTCGAGAGTTTGGCCACATAATCAAAAATTGTTCCAACCCAACAAAACCCAGATTTGTTGAGAAAGCCCCTCCTGAACCAACTTGCAAACGTTGATCTGTATCACCAAAACAAGACAAACATATTGTTAAAGAACAAGAAGAAAAGCAGAGACGTAAACAAGTAAAAATAATTGAAAAAGCATTAAAACCGGATGTTTTAGAGAAGAAACCAAGTTCTTCAAGTTTGTTAAAGACAGAAATTTTTAAAACTGTAAATAATAGTAATTCTGGTAAATTTCAACAATCTTGGAAACCTAAAACCGGTAATGTTTCAGGAGAAGGCACAAAGTTTCCAAATCATCAAGAAATAGAAATCACATTTCTTGATGACAAGGGTCGACCCAAGACCACTAAGGCTTGGGTCCCCATCTCAAACTGATCGAGTATTAAAATGTGCAGGGTGTTCCAGGAGGAACTGTGAATAGTCATTGGATTGTTGACAGTGGAGCATCGAGGCACATGACAGGTGACTTAAGGCTCCTTTATGATGTAAAAAGCATTAGGGGAGGTTATGTTGCCTTTGATGGAGATAAGGGCAGATACATCACTACAGAAGGAATGGTATCCAATGGTGTTTTTAGCTTTGATAAGATCAATTATGTTCGTCAAATTGATCACAATCTTCTAAGTGTTTTTCAAATCTGCGATAAGAAGTTCACGCTTCATTTTGATGATATTGGATGTTATGTGCTGAAACCTGGTTTCAAGATTCCCAAAGAATTGATTCTCCTATCGGCTCCAAGAATTAATGACTTGTATATTCTTGGCATGAGCCAAGCCATTACCATGTCTGCACAAGTTACATGTTTTGTCTCAAAAGCCACCGAAAAGGAATCAATCTCTTGGCATAGACGAATGGGACATGCACTTAAGGAAAATAAACTATTTAGTGAAAAACAATCTTGTGAGTGGTGTACCAGTGAAGAACTTTCATTTATAAGACGTCTGTGTATCGTACCAAAAAGAAAAGCAAGCTAGAAAATCTCATCCTGTGAAGAAGATTAACACGATGAATATGCCTATGGAATGTCTTCATAGGGACCTCTTTGGACCTATGAAACATAAGACTACCTTTGGTGATTCTTATTGCTTAGTAGTTACTGATGACTACTCAAGATTTTCATGGGTGAATATGTTGGCGCACAAGAGTGAAGTTCCTGAAATCCTCAAGAATCTCCTGACGTTACTCGAAAATTTGTACAATTTGAAGATAAGGAGAATCAGAAGCGACAATGGCACCGAATTCAAGAATCATGTTATGGATGAGTTCTGTTCATCTAAACGCATTTTGCATGAGTATAGTTCTTGTTACACTCTACAACAAAATGGTGTCGCTAAGAGGAAAAATAGAACTCTAATTGAAACTGCAAGAACTATGTTAGTAGAATCAGAACTTCCTGTTCAATTCTGGGGGGAGGCTGTGGCTACTGCATGTTATACAGTGAATAGAGTTCTTACGATGAAGAGGCATGGGAAAACATGTTTCAAGTTGTTACATAAAAGGAAACTAGATGTTTCTTTCTTAGAACCTTTTGAAGCTCCATGCACTATGATTGATCCACATGGTAAGTTTAGACCAAAGGCTATTGAAGGTTTCTTTCTTGGATATGCTACTCCTAATTTTAGAGTATGGAATTTGTCATCGAAAAAGATTGAAGAACGGTGTGAAGTTAAGGTTCAAAGATACACTGAATAAGTAAGAGCTACGAGTGCTCCTTGGATGTTTGACTACGATGGGTTGTTTAACTCCTTTAATCTGCCAACTTTTGATGATGCATATGTAGCTACTCAAATGCTACTGGAAAGTGATACTACAGTTGACTCGTCATTAGTATGACCAATTATTGTTAACCCTCAAGTGTCCACTTCAGTTAACAATCTTGTTTAGAATGAGGAATTCGAACATGCTGTTGATTACAATGTTTTGTCAGAAGATGATGAGTTCCATGATGCAAATGAAGCTACTTCTAGACCGGTTCCTGGAATTTCAGATGTCACGTCAAATATACAAAATCAAGGGACGGCTGAAGGTCATGCCTCTACATCTTCGTCAAATCCAGCAAACAAATTAGTTGTTGATCTGAATATCAACAACTTGGGTATAAATTCTCGAGTTCCTGATGTTCCGGAAACTCGAATTCATAATACCCATCCTTAGTAGAATATCATAGGAGATTCCTGAGTGGTGTGCAGACTCGTAATCAGCTAAGGAATAAACAGAATGCTGGTTTATATTCGGTTATTAGGAAATCTGGGGAACAAAATGATTGGTATTTTGCATGTTATGTCTTCCAAGTTGAACCGAAATCTTGGAAGGAGGCAATGAAAGAAGCCTTATGGGTTGAGGCAATGCAAGAAGAACATCAGCAGTTTCAGAAGTTAGGCTTGTGTAAATTGGTTGACAGGCCTGACAACTACAAGACGATTGGTACAAGATGGGATTACAAGTGTAAGAAGGATGACCGAGGTGTTGTTGTGAGAAACAAAGCAAGATTGGTTGTCCTGGACTTTAATAAGGTAGAAGGCATTGATTACAATGAAGTTTATGCACCGGTAGCACGTCTTGAGACCATAAGAATCTTCTTGGCTTATGCCTCCTACAAGAAGTTTACCATTTATCAAATGGATGTGAAGAGTGCATTTCTTCATGGTGTGGTTGAAGAAGAAGTATTTGTTGAGCAACCACCTGGTTTTGAAGATCCAATCCATCCTGACAAGGTTTGGCTTCTGAATAAGGCGCTATATGGTCTGCATCAAACTCCACGGGCTTGGTATGAAACGTCGTCTTCCTATCTTCTAAAGAATAGTTTTCGACGTGGATTGATCGACTGTAGTCTCTTCATCAAGGAAGAAAATGAGAACTTACTGCCGATACAAGTGTATGTTGATGATATTATTTTTAGGTCTACAAACGAGAGTATGTGCAAAGAATTTGAGCAGGTGATGCAAGAGTAGTTTGAGATGAACGCAATGGGAGAAATGACTTTCTTTTTAGGTTTGTAGGTTCATCAATCTAAGGAAGAGATTTTCATCCATCAAACCAAGTACGTCGGGATATTCTCAAACGATTTCAGATGGAAGACTCAAAGCCTTTGGGAACTCCATTAGCTCAAAATCATGGGATTACTCCTCATGGAATGGGTGAACATGCGGAACCATCTCTTTATCGTGCTATGATTGGATCTCTTATGTATCTAACTGCTTCGAGACCCGATATAATGTACCCAACATGCCTTCTAGCTCGCTACCAGTCAAGTCCAAAGGTTTCTCATTTGATAGCTATGAAAAGAATCTTTCATTATCTGAAGGGTCGCCCGGACACTGGTCTCTTGTAACCTAAGGATGATACGTTTGATTTGACAGCATTCAGTGATTCTGATCATGGTGGCTGCAAGATCGATGCAAAAGCAACATCAGCAGGATGTCAGTTCTTGGGAAATCGCCTAGTCACATATCAATGCAAAAAAGCAGACTTGTGTAGCTAGTCAACATGTGAGGCTAAGTATATTTCAGCTTCTAGTTGCTGCTCGCAGGGTTCTATAGATCCAACAGCAAATGCGCGACTACGGTTTTGAATTTCTAACTACTCCTATTTTTCTTGATAACGAAGCTGCTTTACAGATCACTCGTAATCCTGTACAGCACTCAAAAAACAAACACATTGAGATTAAGTATCATTTCATACGAGATTGTTATGAAAAGAAACTTATCAATGTTGTTAAAATCCACACCGATCACCAACGTGTCGACCTGTTTACAAAAGCTTTTGATAAATCTCGTTTTGATTATCTACTTTTGGTCAATGGCATCAAGGTGAAACCCGAGTAAATCATCCTTGGCGAATCACTTTTCGTAATATTTTCTTAAAAATCTAAAACAACAAAAAGATTTTTCATTTTCTCTTAGTTTATATTTTAGGGGAGAAATTTCAAGAAAATACAAAAACATAAAATACAAAAATATAAAATATGTCTTCTATTTATTTAAGTTTTCATTTATTTACCTTCTTTATTTAAGGGGGAGAAAAATTTAGAAAAATACAAAAACAATAGAAAATCGAAAAATCAAAAATGAGTTTCTTGGAAAGATAAGAGAAGATGATGATACACACCGGTGATCTGTCAAAAATGGTCAAAAAATAAAACGAAAATTGATAAGTAGCTTTACTAATGATGTATCGGTAGGCTCACAATCAGATTAAAATATGCAGGTTGATATAAACATAACGAACTGCAAGCCAGGTGGGAACCATTCATTGGCATATGGTCTTGGTACCGAAATTTCGTTTGATAGTATACGGAGGTTCTGAGATATGCGGTCTTTATGCTAACTTATCATCCGGGTATCATGGTTGAATCTTTTACCGAAAATAACGGTGACGCAAGTCTAGAACTTCCATGATACCATACATACGTGTAAATACTGCATACGACCATCAATAAGTGATAAAAATATCACATCCACCTAAAAATAAGTGATAAATATCATAGCTTTATGCGAGAGCTAAGTTCATCTCTTTGTCGGTACGATGGTACTAACTTGTTCACGGACTTACTCATGTGCCCTGCATGCATTTGAAATTCAAGTTCCTCATCAATAAGTGATTTAATCACATAGGGCTTGTTTTCAATCAAAATAAGTGAGTATCTCACATCATATACTTTAAAACAGATGATAAGCAGTATACTCACCGGTAAGATTTTCTCTCATGCATATCTTGATAAGGGAATGTGTCGTGAAGTGGTTGAACACCGGCTAGTAAGTATAAATCATACATTAATCAAATCTCCTAATCAAGATTACATCTGATAAGCTGAGCTTACGTGGACAACAATACCGATAATCATAGTAGAATACTTATTTATTTAATTTGATGTTTTAAACAAATTCGTTTTTGACAAGATTAAAAGCTGGTATGATTCTCTTACTTGGAAACTCTGAAAAAGAATTGTCTAGTAAAAAATATAGTTTATTCTTATCTTTTAGTAGTTATTTTATTTTATTTTAGTTTACTCTGTTGTTAAATTAAAGTATTTTTTATTTAGCCAAAGATGAAAACTCAAAAGTTTTCTACCAAGAAACGCCCTGAAAATCATTTGTCTTCTATCATAACTTCATTAAGTACTTTCTTACAACGGGTAAACCCATTTCAAAGAGCAAAATCTGTTTAACGAGCACTTTTCCTAACTTAATTTGTGATTAGTGTAGATATGTCAACGAAAACCTAAGGTCCTCGAAGAACTAAAAGTCCATGTTTGAAAGACTTCGACTCGTATGAATCATAGATCACCCGTACGAGTGATTGTGCCTCGTACGAAAGACCACTGGTGTCTTGTACAAATGGAAGTTCTTCGTACGAGCTAAGGTTCTTCGTACGAGTATCTTGATATGGTATAAAGGTGATGAAGTTCTTTGGTGGGACTTTACTTTCACCTTGCTCATGTCATTCTTTCACCTCTCTTTAAAGTTGTTTCTAATATTTTTAAGGTATATTTGACAATGTTGGCATACTTTGAAGATGAACAACTTGAACATCTGACCCTGGGACTTTGACTGACATGAACAACAAACTTTAAGCGAAGAATCTTTAATGAAAAACAAGTTCCTCATGAATAATCTTCTCTTGAAGTTGTTTGTGCGAACAATATCTGTACGAGTGAAAGACCACTCGCACCAGTAACTTATCGCTCGTATGAGCTAGTTACTCATACGAGTACATCACTTGTTTAACCAAGTGAGTTTTTCGTAAAAATCAGTTGTCCTTCATACGTATATTGTTATTCGTATGAGTCAGTAGTTCTTCGTCCAGGGAATACATACATACAGAAAGTTTGAAATAAAACTTTTTGTGTATATTCCCTAAAGAATTTACGTTCTTATCCTTGTTGTCGTATATGTACAGAATGGGAAAAAAAGGAACATAAAAGAAAACCCGCAACAAAGAGAACTAACAAGTCAGAAGTGGAAATTATGTCAGAACCAAGACATAACATGGTGGCCTACTTAGATCTGGAAGACAAATTTGCTGAGTACAACGGTATAATGAAGTTTTTGCACAACTCAAGGATAAATTTTGCTATCACGCACAAGACTACAGTATACAAGACGTTGATCAAGGAATTTTGGGATTCAGCTATAGTTATTGAAGTGAATGGGCAGGACCTTATCCGCGGGAGAGTAAATGACTTGAACGTAGATGTCTCTGTTGAAATCATTAATTCAGTATTACAGCTTGACGATGATTCTGAAGCTCCTTTCTAAGTACCGTTGAAGTGTCAACGTGGATGTTTGCTTAGAATGAAATGTGTTGGAGATTTTCTCGTGGGACAACTAAACAAAGCATGGTTGCCACTCCAATACAAGTTCTTTTTACATGTTTTAATTAGTGTTTGAGCAACAGACGAAGGGTTATGACATGGCGAATAATGACTTGGTTGGAATGATAATAGCTTTGACATTGAACAAACCATTTAGTGTTTCAAAGTATATTTTTGCAAACATGAAGGAAAGCCTGAGAAGAACCAGATATGGTGGAAACAAGTTTTGGATGTATCCTCATTTTCTTCAAATTATCTTAAATGTGCAACATCCGAATCTTCTGAAGAACGACAACGATGTTCTAAAAGTTGAGATCATGATGGAACATTCGTTGAAGATCTTTGGGAGTGTAGCAGCAAAACATTACAAGGAAAGCACACATCCTCGTAAATTGATCGGTTTTCTGGAAAATGATAAATATGTTGTACCTGAAAACGATAAGTGGCGCCATGATGACAGTGAGTCAGATAATGAAGAACCAACTTTAAAGAAGATGATCACAGATAAGTTTGGTCGTCAAAAGGGAAAAGATGATGATGATGATGATGATGATGATGATGACGGTAATAATGATGGTAATGATGGTGCAAGTGATGTAGGGGTTACAGGTGGTGATAAGGAAGAAAGAAACAAAGCAAAAAGACTATGAAAACATCATCAGCACAACCTAAAATCACACGACCTACAACTTCACATCAAGAAACTGTACTGGAACCAGTTGCAGAAGTCTAGTCTACTTTTACAACAAAGGAGACCGAACCTGTAATATGGAACCCAATACAACCTCTGAACCACAACCATCAAATACCATAGCAGCTGAAACACCTTCGGCTGAAGATACTCCAGTTAAGTCACAACCTACTACTTCATCAGTTCAACAATCCCAGTCCCACAACTCATCAACAAAATACAAAACGAAGCAGTTGTTTATTTTCTAGAAATGGAAAAGGATGAGAAAGTGGATTTTCTGTTCTCTTAGTTGCAAGCTATAACAATTCAGATTAACAAGCATTCAGAGTTTATATCTTCAAAGAGGAACACAGTTGTCAAACAACAGTTGGAGATAAACTCTTTGAAATAAACTATTAGAAAACATGATTCTGAAATTGCACAGTTAAGAAAAGAAAATGAGCGGCTGAAGGTGGCAGATGCTAAAAGAGCAACTCAGCTACAACAAATGAGAGCATCTGATAACTCTCGGGGGATTGAGATAAATAGACTGAAAGAACATAGTGCGGCTGTACAACGATCTGCCGAAACATTAACTGCTAAACATAATGACTTGAGAGAATGGTATCATTCTTGTAATGCTACATTGGTTGAAGGTTTTAATGGTATTAAAGACGTGTTTGAAATGAGCAGAAAACGAGTGAACACTCTATGGAATGAAAGATGCAAAGCACAGGAAATCAAATGTAAACATGACCAGGATAGTGAAGTTCCTAGCAATCCTGATGCTTCAGCCTCATCCTCGCAACCAAAAGTTTCTGCTTCAACTCTAGTGGTAGAGTCTAATGTACAGCAGAATGTGACCGATCCAGTTACCTCCAGTGACACTCAAGAGGAAACAGGAAAGGTTTGATGTTTCTGGAAAGTTTTGAAGACCTGATTATCCATCAACGTTGGATTGAAGATTTTCAGGGGGAGTTTGTTGATACAACAGGCATTTCGGAATGAAGATCGAAGACCAAGCAACAGCCAAGGGGGAGTTTGTTGATACACTTTTGTATCTGTGGCTTGTTCTTAGTAACGTCTGTAATTGTACGGTCTTTGTTTATTGTGTTTGTATAGTTTGGTCGTGTCGACCAAGTCAAGATATCCTCATATCTTGGTTTAGTACAACGATCAGTTTGTCTGTGTAAAACAGTTGCATGTGTGCACACTGTTAAGTCTTGTGTACGTCATATCTGATGGAACGTTCTCCAAAGAACACATCCAAGTACGATTGAGAGATCCTTTGTACAAGCAAGATGTTGCTCGTACGAGCCACATTCCATTCGTACGAGTGGCTCTTTGTAATAAGCATCTTGTTTGAGTCATACGAACTAGTTCATGTTCGTACGAGCCATGGGACATTTGTGCAAGCAGCTTTTGGAGAATGTTCTTCGTGTCTTTTGGTGTTTCGTACGATCAGCAACATTCTTCATATGTAGCTAGGTGTGGACACTATATAAATAGACATGCACTTCTCAGAGAGAGAGTAGAGCAGTGTGAGACATCAGTGAACAAGCTAGACACTAGAGAGAGACACAAGAACACAGAGAGTATTTCATGAGTCTGTATGAACATTGTTTGTATGTGTTTGTACTAGTTCTCTTCTGTTAATCAAGATATTGAATCTTTGGTTATCCTGTGTTTCTTACTTTGCTTTGGTTTGCATAGTTACGAGGATTCCGCACTCGTATTTGTGTTGTATAAACAGGGAAGTAGGTTAATCTTGATCCTCCAAGTGGACCTACATAAGCCCCGTAGGGGGTTTGTGGTTTTATGGGTCATGCCCAACAGAATCGTAATGATGGTTAAGTCTAAGATAAAATAACCTAATGTTAGGACAAGTAACCATACGGTCATTGTCAAAGGTTCGGTTATATTTCTTATTTACATATATAGTTTACATATATTATTACAAGTTTATCATATAAATCATAGATTTCATAGAAGTCATGCATGAATGTAGGAGGATAACCGTCCTAACCTCTTTAGTAAGATTCACCAATACACAAATTGTCACAAGGACAATCCGGATGGTCATGAATAAAGTACTTCACTAAACTAGGTTTCGACCGAATAAGCAAGCTAGGTGTGTGCATCCCGAACATGGCAATGTTTGGGGACGTGTCGTAGCCTTGTTACTCAAGTGAAGGTGAAACTTAGCTTAGTGGATAGAAATCATCAAGTGAGGGGTGGATTGAAAGTTGGATAGCCAAGGCCTCCATGTAATCACACCTTCACCAAAACACAAGCTTGTAAGCTTGGATGGTTCAACACTTGTGGGTTAAGACCCTTAGTAAAACAACAAGTTTAGAGGCATGTTATACCTCTTGATTTTGTATGAAACAAGTCTAGCTAGCTCACTAACCATAAACTTGATTAGAGGTACAAGCAGCATAGATTTGTTAAGATAAAACAAGTTTAAGAAAAGTTTATAAGTTTAACTTCTAAAACAGAATGTTTGGAAAACCTATGGTAACATCCCATGGGTCTTAGTAAATATTTTTGAGGAAGAAAACGTGAAGAAAACTTGAAGTTTTTTAGAGTTTTGAAAAGAAAAACATGATAGAAAGTTTAGCACACTTTTGGGCCTCAAAATGGTGAGATTTCACCTTAGTTTTCCCAAGCAAACTTGTGAAAACCTTCCTAGAGGTTATCCAAGTGTGTTAGAAGGAGAAACAAGGTTAAACAAAGAAGGAAGTGAGTTGAAACTCACTTGCAAATTGAAATGGTATAGCAGAAAGTTCTGGAGGTTTAAGGAGGTTTTGTGAAGTGTTGGAGGCTTGCAAAAGTGAGAAAAGGTTGGGGAAAGGTGGGGTTTTATAGAGGGAAGATTAGGGTTTGAATTATGGTTGCATTTAATGGAGTTTGGTGGGAGATAAACTTGAAACATGAAGTGATTAAAAGAGTGGCAGTTTGCGGCCGCAAGCTGCCTTGTATTTCTTTTTTTTTTTTGTTAACTAATTGTAATTGTTAGCTTAATTGTTGTATTATGATATATTAAAGACATATTTGATTGAATGGTGGCCTATTTCTAGATGTATGTATGTTACATAACCATAACAAGACCTTGTTAAGTGACAATTAATCATAACATGATTATGTAGGATTTACAAGATGCCATTTGCTTATGTTTTTCATGATTGAAACACTAATTGCCTTGCTTGATTGATATGTTTAAGTTTCACGAATGCATGATAAGAATATGCAAGTAAAATTGAAGCTATAAATTGTGTATCGAATACGTGCATGAACAAATGTATAGAGGCGTATAAAGATTGCAATTTTCGTATAATTGATCAATTTGATTACAATCAAAGCCTTGGATTTACAATGATTCGAAATGAGATACCTTAACAAGGTTTGGACTTTCCAAATATAAAAACACGAAGCAAACTTATTGAAAACGGAAAGTTACAAATGCAAAGCGTTACAATGCGTTCGTATCTCATCTATATAATATTCAACACATGCTCTATCTAGCCTATTCGCATAGTGGCGGACACACAAAACATGCACCAACAAGTTGCACACATACTTGCACTTGAGCTAGAGCTTGAAGATCAAGAAGAGTGGTAATCGCCATTGGTAAAAGTGTTTCATATGGTTGTAATCTCTATGTCTCTTCATACTCTTGGATAAGTTAATCTTATTAATATAGTATTTTTATCTTATTTAATGTGTTTATCTTTTATTAATTCTTGGTTTAATAACTTGTGTGGCAGGATTACATAACCTCTTTGAAACTAAATTAACTTAACCACTTAATTTAACCATATAATTTAACTTAACTTGACTAATGTGTGTGTATGGCTCTTTTACCCTTAATCAGATCCGATGTAAGCTTCTGGTATTGAACCAAATCTTACTAGAGTTTTCTGGTACGGAACCAGATTCAGGTGACTAGCTTTTGGTATTTAACCAGATCTTGAGGTAATAAAAGGTTCTTATATTACGTATTATATACATTGAGATCCTTTGGGAAGGATTTTAGTAATGCACTATATACGATTGGGAAGTAAAAGTTAAAAAGGTAAATTAGTATGGGATAGGTAATCGGTAAAATAGAAGAGACCGTGAAACCGAACCTATTTTACTTATTCAGTAAACTAATTAATTAGATGACTAAATCGCTCCGGTAATTAATTAAATATCCCTAAAACGAGACCTAATTATGAGCTTGAATTACAAGCACTAATTAATTAAGTTGTAAGAAAATAACAAAACCAAGATCGCCTTAAACCAATCTTGTTATGGCATATCGTTTACTAATCGAAAGGCTAGGGATGGTTCATTATGGATATATTCCCATACCAGTCTATCAATATGTTGTGGCAAGATTGAGGGAGTGCCAGTATCCAGACCAGGCGCTACTTCGAATTTTCATAAAAGATAAAATTGAAGACTTAACTATTTTCTTCATTTTATAAAATAAACTATATTAATTAAGAAAGACCTATCCCATAGTCATATATTGTTATTATAGTCAACTAAACAAACTACAAATAAGGATGGTCAAAATAATAGTAAACATGTCAGTAAGGGAAGCATATCCTTGGACGACACTTGTTTCTTATCTAAGCTATACTATACACAATGATTTCTCTGCCCGTTGTGTGCATTTAGTCAATATCAAAAATCATTTCTTTTGTAAATTTAAAACTGGATAATCGTGCTTTCAAGTTATTAAATTAAAATATGCTTAATATTACCGAAACTAATACGCCTAATTGATTAATTCACACGAATTAGAATACAAGAGTAATGGATGCATTACAAAAAGTTTTTAAAGAAAGCTAACTTAGAAGCCTTCATGGTGCATGGAAGAGTTTCCAAGCAAAAAATACGGGCATGTGGTAAACACAAAATTTTGATGTTATAAGTAAAAAACGGAGTTACCTCTAGACTGTGAAGATGGTAACTAAGGGTTTAAAATGTAAATTATCTTTTTTTTGAACTTATTTGGCTAGATAAGGGGTAATAGTGTCTTTCTATATCATATTTTTTAATAAAGAAACTGCCATCAATTTTAATGCACATGCAAGTTTCACCCATTTTTTAACATCAATAACTTATTATACGTAACGTTTTTAAAAAAAATAAATTACACCATAATAACGAGCTTTTTTATCTTTAAGATGAGTACCATATTGTTATATTTATATAGATTAAAAAATTACGTATAGCATGATATGAAGCCTACTGGAATGCAGGTTTAAAACACTATACGAAGAACATACACTGGAATGCAGGTGTAAAACACCATGAATACAGGTGTAAATCCAGGTTTAAAACACCATGTGAATAACCTACGAAGAACACATACTTGACTGTAGGTTTAAACACCATACGAAGAACATACAAAGATCAACACATACTGGACTACAGCTTTTAAACACCATGAATGCAGGTTTAAAACATCATAAAAAACACATATTGGACTACAGGTTTAAAACACCATGAATGCAGGTTTAAAATACCATACGAAGAACATATGAATAACACATACTGGACTGAAGGTTTAAACACCATGAATGCAGGTTTAAGACATCATACGAAGAACACATACTGTACTACAGACTTAATAACCACACAAATAGATTTTCGCATAGAACAGAAAAGAAACCGTATTACAATGATGATGATAACTTTTTGCGATCTTGAAAATTTATACGAGATGAGAAATAAATCACAGATTTTTAAAGGATCTTAAAAAAATCGGAATCCTAAAATAACTCCCAGTCGGTTATGGGAATATTTATCATTTAATTGAATTATTGAGTAAATTACTTTTTTACCCTTTTGAATTAATATAACTCAAGAACACATGTCATACCCACAATATTTCTCACACTTTTTACACTCACGTACCTTTTTACAGGATTCTCAATCTACATATATTAATTTATGACATTCCAAGAAATAGTAGCAATTTCGTCTTTTAGTCTATATTGTCTTTTATTGTAAACTTTATTTTTATCCCTTTTAGTAGCAATTATTTTACAATTTCCTTTAGACACTTTACTATTTTACCCCTAAACTGTAATTTAGATATCATACAGCTTCAAAACTTTAATAAAGTTGTTGCTATAAATTCAATGATATTTACGAGTTTTTTTCCCGTGAGTCACTTAATTTTAGAAATTCGTGTTTTTGTTTTACATTTTCCTCGTTTTGGTCTTCGTTTGATTCGCACCGTCTTACACCCCCGCAACCCTCCCCCTCCCTCCCTTAAAAACTGGTAGTACCGTGTTGTGCTCCCTGTCCCGCAACACGGAGGGGCTTAAGACTAGCTTGTACTTAAAGCTAAAATTTCAATATAAGTTTAAATTTTCCCTATACATTTATCAGGTCAATCATATAAAAACAATAATAAGATCACACGGTGTGGGTGTTCAAAAATTGCATTGTTGCTGCTCAACGTCGTTCAAACCATCCCATCCACGACGTTCTCAAATGGCGGGGAATCTCCAGCGGCGTGGAAGACATTTTGCAGTCGACGTGGCACGTGGTTAATGGACGAGAATGTTAGTCGTTTAACCCCGAACGGTTAACTTTTAAATTTTTATTTTTTTTACCTTTTTTAAAAATTATAATTTCACACTATAAATACAACCCACATCTTCAACCAAATTTATACAAACTCCACCACTTCTTCATTTTATGTAATACCCTGTAAAATCGTGTCCAATAGTTTAGTGACGTGTTTTATTTTTAAATAAAGTCTATTAAAGACCAATAAGGACTAAAGGTGTCAACATGCTCAATTGAGCCTCTGAGTGACGGTCTAATGTCAACATGCATAAATAACAGCCTCTGAGTGACTGATATGTCAACATGCTTAAATCATTAGCCTCTGAGTGACTGATATGTCAACATGCTTGAAATTTGGCCTCTAAGTGACTGATATATCAACATGCTCTAAGTGATTCTTTGTGAAGTCCTAACTCTCATATGTCCTGTTTGTTGGACGACAGTGATTAAATCCAATAATATGTGAAAGTTGGATATTGGAGGGATTAAAAGTGTCAACATGTTAATTCTTACCTCTGAGTGACCTTTTAACGAACCGAGAGCTCGACAATGTCCGGGCATAATCCCGGGTATGCCAAGTATTGGCTACGGAGGGCTAAAAGTGCCAAAAAGGTGTTTAAAAAGGTTTTTAGAAGCTTTAATAAGTTAAGGGGTTAAAAGTGTCAAATTTTGAAACTGACTAAGGGGCGGTCGTGGGCCGCGAGAGACTTGGTCTGTGTCTCTCGCGGGGCGCGAGAGGACCTCTGCTGCAGAAAGTTTGCTTGGCTTCCAAACAAAAATGCCAAAAACCATTAAATCGAAACCATGGACTTGTAATCAGCTATGCCACGTTTTGGGACACTTGTAAGCTTCCTCTTACACCCCTAGACACATGAATTCACCTCCTTTAATCTCTCCAACTATAAATAGGTGTTTAAGTTCACATTCCAACTTGCATCTTTCTCATTATTTCACTCTTCTCCCTCCTCTGGAAGTTACTAGCTAAAAGGAGCATCCAACTTAGTTCTCTTGCATATTAGGAACCTCTTGTAAGTGTTCCTTGCTCTTGCATTTTCGTTTATAGGCTTTTATAGCCAAAAGTCAAGTGTTTTTCCAGAAAATGCTTTGACTTTCGTTAAGACCATTATGGTCCAGCCATTGTTCGAAATAAACATGGCTAAGTGATCGTAATAAGGTAGGTATTAGTCCCTATAAAGGGCACCTCCTGAAGATCACGTTTGCTAGACCAATTGACGGTTAAAGTTATGATATTAAAAAGTCAAACAAGCCATTTTTGGAAAAATCACAAATTGATCTTATATATGTTATGAAACCTGTTTTGACACTTAAACAAAGTTGGTAAAAATATTATAACATGTTCAGCTTGTCAATTTCAGTTCTAAGGTCGGTTCGCAACCGAAAGTCGCGAAGTTTGACTTCTGCTTTGACTTTAGATTCTGACCCGATTTAGATTATTTACCTACTGATCTAAAGTTGCATTATGATCATAATATAATGTAGCATAACCCTTGAGGTTATATTACATGATCATAATCAGAATCCAAGTTTATGCGCAACTTCCATAATCATGCCATTCTTGACCAAAATGTCCTTTTTGCATAAAACAAGGTTTTAAATAATAATGAACTTGAAAATGAGTTTCCTACTGATGTATTATAAGTAGGATTATTTGGGATGTTAAACCAAGTTATAAACTGAGTTTTCAAGCAAGTCCTTAAATTATGTCGATAAATGGCGATTTTAGCCCTTGTGGCTTATAAAATGGTTTTAATCAATATTTTCAAGGTAAATCAGTTACCTACTGATATTTTATACTAAATAACATATTTTAAACATTTTAATCTGACCTTAACATCAGTTTTCGTAAACATCGCTTAAAGATGCCATTTTACGACATAAGCGCCGTTTAGGCACATAGTACGGTTTTAAACCATATTAATGGACCAAGACTTGTTATCGACTGATTTTAAAACTTATTTTTAAACATATTTACAGTAGGTACACATTATAAACTCAGAATCCCAAATAAATTATAAACTTTGTGTAAAATGACCAAAATGCCCCTTCGGTGCATAGTTTGGTCATAAAAGATAATTTACACATATAATTGACGTCCTACTGATATTATATCATAAATAAATTATTTTTCCAGAATACTCATGATCATAAACCTAAAATTATATTCAAGTTCCTTTTATATGGTATGAAATTACCAAAACGCCCTTATGACGCATAATTTCGTTTTAAAACCTTAACGGGCATACAAGTTGATATCCTACTAATTTCTTAACTTATTTAAAATATAATGGAATATAGAACTTGTCCATGACTTATCCGGTTACCCGATATCGCTAAAATGCGCGCGGTTACGTATATGTAACCATTTTACGAAAATCAACCGAAACGGGTTTAACCTTATCATTTAAGTCTCAAATCCAGAATGTTAATAGTTTACCCATATTAAATAAGTCAAGGTACTTGTTGGGATTAAACTACATTCTATCCGATCATCGTTTAATCAAGCGTTATACGTAATTATCATGTACACTATTCGGTTTATAAGACCGTTAGTATTTAATTGGCTAGCTTATGCCATAATCCAGACTAGAGCCTTGCCGGTAAATGCTATCTGCACTTGGTACTTTTGTATACGGCTGAGTTATTAAAAATTTAAAAGAAGAAGACTAGCTCAGGTAAATAATCTCAACTTATTTTCCCTATACGGGCTTGGGATACGGTAAATTATTACCGCTTGGTCAAAAATGGGGTCAATCGAATGCCCGCTTGTAGCTAGTAAACCCCATATTTCGTTTTAATCAGTTTTGTTTGTTAACTTAAACATCGGGGGTTAAATTACCTTATCCTGGATATCCCTGGCTCAATACATTAGATATTGGTCACGACCTTAGCGGGGGGTGTAGGCATACACCTGACAGACGCTCATATGAAATATTCCCAAGACGTTGAGGATGACTCTTTCGTGAGTCCTGAGTGGTGTGTATTTAATCATGTCTCGGTTTCTGTACTGGGCCCTGTATGTATTGACAAACATGTGAATCTGATACAAGGTTGCGAGGTCAACTTTGCCAAGTTAATAAAAGATTTTGTGCCGTTTTGCACTTAAAAATCATTTTAAAGTTTTCAAAATGAGTCAGTTGGGTGTATTTACCAGCGAAGCTGAAGTATGTCCAAAGGCTAAACTGCAGGTACAATACGAAATAGGCCGAAAGCTGCTCGGCAGTGAATAAGAGGATCTTACAAATCCTTAGATCTGCCCTAAAGTCTGTTTTATATTCTTTCTTGTACATTTTAATGATCCGCCTGTGGATCTTCCATTACGAGCCTGTATATTATTTTATTTTGACTTGTAATAGTAATTTTACTCCAAGACTTCCGCTGTGCTATGTTTAATTGACAATGATGTTATCAACTTACGTCACGATACTCCCCACCCGGGCCCACCGGTGTATGGATTTCGGGTTGGAAATCCGGGGTGTGACAGGTTGGTATCAGAGCCAACGTTTGAGAGAATTAAACACTATCCTTTTGCGTTTAATCTCAAACTTACACGAGCATATTTCTTAGACTTCCGAGCCTAGGGATTGACTTAGGATTACTCATTTCATTATTAAGTTGTTAGTATTGTTTTTGAATTGAAGTTTTAACAGGAAAATGCCGCCACGTGTGAAAGGACAAAGTGGAAGAGGAAAAGGTCCAATGAGGGGAGGACCATTAGGGTGCATTCCCCCTCAACCTCATAACCCAGACGCTTACCAAGAATCAGGAGATTCATCTCCTTGGCAACCAGCGAGACGTTCTGTCTCTAATAGACACTCGCCCTCACATTCTCAAAATTATTACCACTCTCACCACTCTTATCATTCACACCATACCCATCATTCCCATTCACATTCTTACCATGAAGAATTTGACCCTAACCATTATTCTAACACGCCTCCAGCCGATTAAAATCAGTTGGACCAGCCACATCCTATAGACGAGGACTCTGACCCGGAGATGCCACCGTCGGGATCAAATAGACATCCAATTGAAATTTCAAGCGATTCAAACTCATATGTCGGATCGCCCTACCAAGGTCCTAATGAGTGGGACCAATACTGGAACCAATTCACCTTCACCCACACTCCTTCTCATCACTCTCAACAACCCCCTGTTCAAGAAGATGTCCACATGGAACCAGTGGACCAACCTCAGCCACCACCTGAACCACCAAGAAGGAAGCGTCGAGCACGTATGTTGGTATGTGCCGGACAAAGGTCGGGATCGCTGCCACCTTTGCCCAACTCCTACCCCACAATTCAAGAGGACCCACAAATGGGTGGACCCGCTAATGTTTCACCTATAGTGGAACCAACACCAACACCTGTTGTTCAACCACCACCATCGGGTTATACTAACCCAATCCCCACATATCCAGACATGTCTGGATATGATCCTTTTAACCCGTCTACACCGGTAGACTATCAAGCATGGTCGCAAGACCCCTATATGCAATCGGTTATGCACAACGCACTTTACCCGTATCCTTTCCCACCTACTTATCCACCGACTGGATATCCAACTTAAGGGTACCAGTATCCGGTTATGCCACAACCGCAACCACAACCTCCGCCACCACTTGAGGCCATTAATGAGGCCTTAGAAAGAATGAAAGAAACGCAGCAACAAGCAGAAAAACGGAGAAGAAGACAAATAAGTTCTTCAAGAAACTCTCCAAGTTGGTCAAAGGAAAGAAGGACGAGTAAAGTCTCTTCTAATTATATGTAGTCCCTGCGAGGACATTGTTATTTCTTTAGTCCCTGCGTGGACATGGTCATTCTTTAAAGTCCTTGCATGGACAATTTATTTCATTTTCTAGTATTGTAATTTCTAATTTGAAATTTAATGAAGTACTTTTGGAATTATATATATATATATATCATCCTCTTGAAAACGAGCATCTCGATTTTACTCGAATTATGCTCTGGGATATAATTCCAAAAAGATCTTAGTGGTTTTGATTTGCCGAGTGGCACTTTATATATATTTGGCCAAATATATATAAATGATAGTTAAGAACGGAAGGTCTTCTATCATGATAGTTAAGGGAAGTTATCCTTATATCTAGAGGTGGTGGACTAAGTTCAAGCATCCAAGCCATTAAAGTCAATGTGACCGGGACTATTAATCAACCATTAAGGTCCTCTTATGATAACATTCAAATAATGTTCATACTCTTGGTAGTGTGACTTGAGGAATCACGCTAGCCTTCAAGGTAATGGACTATGTCCTAACCTTATATAGCCCTTGTGATCTGTTTGATCCCGGCTAAATATCACCAGTGCGGTGATGAATAAGACATCCATTAGAGATGTATTTTATATAGCCCTTGTGATCTGTTCGATCCCGGCTAAATATCACCAGTGCGGTGATGAATAAGACATCCATTAGAGATGTATTTTATATAGCCCTTGTGATCTGTTCGATCCCGGCTAAATATCACCAGTTCGGTGATGAATAAGACATCCATTAGAGATGTATTTTATATTGCCCTTGTGATCTGTTTGATCCCGGCTGAATATCACCAGTGTGGTGATGAATAAGACATCCATTAGAGATGTATTTTATATAGCCCTTGTGATCTGTTTGATCCCGGCTAAATATCACAGTGCGGTGATGAATAAAACATCCGTTAGTGATGTATTACCCTTTCGGGTTATGATTTATTTTATATAGCCCATGTGATCTATTTGATCCCGGCTAATATCATCACTGCGATGATAAATAAAACATCCATTAGTGATGTATTACCCTTTCGGGTTATAATTTATTTTATATAGCCTATGTGATCTATCGTGATCTCGCCTAATATCACCAGTGCGGTGACTAAACATCCATTAGTGCTGTAAGGCCTATATGCTATAATTTATGTCCATCAGTGAAAGGCCTATGTGCCATAATTCATGTCCATTAGTGACAGGACTATGTGCCATAATTTATGTCTATTAGTGACAGGCCTATATGCCATAATTTATGTCATTTAGTGTCAGGCCTATGTGCCATAACCTTATGTCCTTTGTGACAAGCCTATGTGCTATAAAATTTCCAAATATGACAATGACAGTTGTGACATTGCGGTCCCCTGTCTAGTAATAAATGGACTATGTCCAGATTGTAATTTGCCTATGATGGTCCTATTAAGACCTAGGCCAAATATAGTTATATTAAGCCTAAGAGTTGTGATGTTATTCACAGTAGTATAGTCAATGGATTTTTCTTATATCCAATGTTTAAAAGCCGATATGGTTATTATACCATGGCTAAGAGAAATTTTATTGATATTATAGAACCAAGGCTTTGAAGAATGGCTAATTCTAATGAGGCACAAAGTAGCCATCGGAAGGTCAACTCTAAGGAACGCCGAAAATGTAGCCATAAATGATAATGATTTCCAAGCTCGCATTGATGCGGCTGTGGAAAGGGCCATGGGTAAGGCCATCGAAAAGCTTCGAGAGCCGAGTGCTACTCGCTCTAGACCTTTATCTATTCCACCATCTTCAGCTCATAGGGAGAGCTCCGTTCACTCTTCAAATGTGAAGAGTGAACCAAAGAAAATAGAATTCGCTGAAAGGTCCCGTTCTGTTAAAGACGGATGTACCTATAAGTATTTCGTCTCCTGCAAACCCCGAGACTTTAACAGGGAAAAGGAGCGGTGGAAGCCCTAAAGTGGCTAGATGAGATGGAAACAATTGTAGACATCAGCAACTATGCTGATAAGGATGTGGTCAAGTATGTATCACATTCCTTTAAGGGCGATGCCCTAATATGGTGGAAAGCCATGATTCAGTCTGTAGGTAAAGTACACCTGTATAATCTGGGATGGTCCAAGTTTGTGGACCTTATTAAGGAAACTTACTGCCCACCCTATGAGGTGGAGAAAATACAGACAGATTTCTTGTCTCTTTCAATGAAAAACCTAGACTGTCGGAAGTATGTCCCCGATTTCAATTCCCTATCTAGTTAGTTTCCTATCTAATCACCCCAGAATCCAAACGCATTCCATGTTTTATCAATGGATTAGCGCCCGAGATTAAGGTCATGGTAAAGGCTGCTCAGCCTTAATTACCCATAGTGGTTCTTGCTTCAGTAAGACCTATCTCATCTCTCCTACTCACCCTCCAAGATTTGTTAAGATGCAGAGAAGTCAGTTTTAAGCCAGAAACAAAGGAGGAGAAAAAGGAAAGGAAGAGAGGAAGACAACTCCCAAAGATTTAATAAGAAAAATAAAGGGAGATTCGGGTTCAAAGGGAACCAAGGCAAGTCGGCTGTAATGCCATTTTGCAGGACTTGCAACCGAGACACTGGGGACAGTGTAATTCTGATTCACAAGTTATGCCTTGTGGTATTTGTAAAAGGAGAGGGCATAAGACCCTAGATTGTAAAGATCTTAAGGATGCTGTATGTTATATTTGCAATGAAAAAGGACATATTGTGACTAAATGCCCTAAAAATTCAAAGAATAATAATCCAAAGCCTGGAGAGGCCAAGAAGGGGAATGCACGGGCTTTTCGACTAAATGCTAAGGAAGTTGATAATGACAATAACGTCATAACAGATACTTTCCCCATTAATGATATTTATGCTAGAGTTCTTTTCGATTCGGGTGCCGATAAATCTTTTATTTATCATAAGTTTAGTAAACTATTAAATTTTCCCATAAGAACTCTAGATAAAATTTATGAGATAGAACTTGCCGATGGAACCTTAGAAACTGCTTCTTCCATTCTTGATGGACGCTCTATATTCATTAAGAATCATTCCATCCCTATCTCTCTTCTGCCAATGAAATTGGCGGGGTTCGATGTAGTCTTAGGCATGGATGGTTGTCCGATAACCAGGCCCGCATTGCCTGCGATAAAAAGCTCATCGAAATTAGAACCCCATCTGGTGAAATAATCACCATACTCGGAGACTCACATTATGGATTGCCAGACAAGGTATCGTTACTTAAGGCAACCAAGTGTTTGAGAAAAGGCTATGTCATCTACATGGCACAAGTCACCATAAACGAACCTAAGCCAAACCTTGAAGATCAACCAGTTATCTCGGAGTATCCCGATGTTTTCCCTGAAGAACTACCAGGCCTACCTCCAGACAGACAAGTGGAGTTCAGAATTGACATCCTACCAGGATCAGCACTAGTGGCTAGAGCTCCATATAGACTAGCTCCAACCAAAATGAATGAGTTAAGAGTTCAATTGAATGAACTCTTGGAGAAAGGATTCATTCAACCTAGTTCCTCGCCTTGGGGAGCTCCTATTCTGTTTGTAAATAAGAAAGACGGTTCGATGCGAATGTGATCGACTACCGAGAGCTGAACAAGTTAACAATCAAGAATAGATATCCTCTGCCCAGGATCGATAAATTCAAGGGGCTAGCTACTTCTCCAAGATCGATTTGAGATCCGGATATCATCAATTGAAGGCTAGGAATGAAGATGTTCCTAAGACAGCCTTCAGGACCCGCTATGGTCATTTTGAGTTCTTGGTGATGCCTTTTAGACTCATAAATGCACCAGCAGCATTCATGGACCTCATGAACAGAGTCTGCAAACCGTATTTGGATACGTTTGTCATTGTCTTCATAGACGACATACTTATCTATTCTCGTAATCAAGCTGATCATGGTGCATCCTAGAATTATTAAGGCAGGAGAAACTTTATGCAAAGTTCTCTAAATGCGAATTTTGGCTTAGAGAAATCCAATTCCTTGGACATGTTGTAAGTAAGCGTGGTATCCAAGTGGATCCCGCCAAAATAGAAGCCATAATGAACTGGGAAGTACCCAAAACTCCATCTGAAATTCATAGTTTCTTAGGACTGGCTGGTTATTATAGAAGGTTTATTGAGAACTTCTCAAGAATAGCCACTCCTTTGACTACCCTGAACCATAAAAATGTTAAGTTCGTTTGGGGTCCAAAACAACAAGAATCTTCTGAGATTCTGAAACATAAGTTGAGCAACGCTCCTGTGTTATCTCTACCCGAGGGTATTGAGAACTTTGTTGTCTATTGTGATGCTTCGCACACCAGAATGGTTGTGTGCTAATGCAAAACGGCAAGGTAATTGCCTACGCATCACGACAACTAAAGGTGCATGAAAGGAATTACACCACCCAAGATTTGGAGTTAGGCGCCGTTGTATTTGCACTAAAACTGTGGAGACATTACTTGTATGGCACAAAGTGTATTATATACACTGATCTTAAAAGTCTCCAGCATCTGTTTAATCATAAAGAATTGAACATGCGACAACGTCGATGGATGGAAATGCTTAATGACTATGATTGCGAAAGTCGCTACCATCCAGGCAAAGCAAATGTAGTTGCTGATGCCTTAAGTCGCAAAGAACGAGTTAAACCTATAAGAATTAACGCTAAGAGCATTGAGCACAGAAATAGCTTGAGTGAGAAGCTACTAGATGCGCAGAAGCAAGCTCTATTAGAGGCTAATATCCCTAATGAGGGATTAGGCGGAACTGTCGATTAGTTAGCGCCTGGAAAAGATGAAATCCTTCGATTTATTGATATGATCTGGGTTCCAGTCTTTGGAGGACTTAGAGATCTAATCCTCCAAGAAGCGCATAGTTCAAGATACTCAGTTCACCCAGGTGGTGACAAGATGTATCAAGACTTGAAGAAGAATTATTGGTGGATGTGTTTGAAGAAATCCATAGCCACTTATGTAGCTAAGTGTCTGACGTGTTCGCAAGTTAAGGCTGAACACAGAAACCGTCAGGACTCCTACAACAACTTGAGATTCCTATTGGAAATGGGAAATGGTAACTATGGATTTGATTACCAAGTTACCTAAGACCAAATGTGGTAATGACACAATTTGGGTCATCGTTGATAGGCTGACTAAGTCAGCGCATTTCTTGCCAATCAAAGAAACGTATAATTCAGATAAATTGGCTAAATTGTATGTGGACAAGATTAGGTCCCTACACGGTGTGCCGGTATCTATTGTATCTGACTGAGTTACTAGATACACATCTCACTTTTGGAAAAGTTTCCAACAATCGTTAGGCACACGATTAAATTTCAGTACGGCTTACCATCCACAGACTAATGGTCAAAGTGAGCGTACTCTCCAGACACTGGAAGACATGCTTAGAGCATGTGTAATTGATTTAGGTGGAAGTTGGGATGACCACTTACCCCTAATAGAATTCTCCTACAATAACATTTATCATACTAGCATTAAGGTTTATATGGGAGAAAGTGTCGAACGCCCGTATGCTGGGCAGAAGTTGAGGAAGCCCAACTATCAGGACCAGAGATTGTCCTGGAGACCACGGAAAAGATTGTACAAATCCGTGATCGTCTCAAAGCTGCCAGGGGTAGGCAAAAGAGCTATGCTGACAAGAGGCATAAACCTCTTCAGTTCCAAATAGGGGACAAAGTCATGCTGAAAGTATCACCCTGTAAAGGTGTGATGCGTTTTGGAAAGAAGGGCAAGTTAAGCCCAAGATATATAGGACCCTTCGAGATAATCGAATATGTCGGCACTGTAGCTTATCAGCTCAGGTTGCCAGAGGAGCTTAGTGGAATTCATGATGTATTCCACATATATAATCTTAAGAAATGTCTAGCCGATGAGTCGCTAGCAATATCGCATGAGGATGTGCAAATTGATGAAAACCTGATGTTCATTGAGAAACCAATTTCGATCGAGGATTGACAGGTTAAGAAGCTCTGAAGAAAACTGATACTATTGTAAAGGTTAAATGGGACGCCTTTAGAGGTCCCGAGTATACATGGGAGGTTGAGTCCACTATGCGACAAAAGTACCCCCATCTTTTTGAATAAAATCTCGAGGTCGAGATTTCTTTTAAGGGGGTGAGGATGTAACACCCCGTAAAATCGTGTCCAATAGTGTAGTGACACGTGTTGTATTTTTAAATAAAGTCTATTAAAGACCAATAAGGACTAAAGGCGTCAACATGCTCAAACTGAGCCTCTGAGTGACGGTCTGATGTCAACATGCATAAATAACAGCCTCTGAGTGAGTTATATGTCAACATGCTTAAATCATTAGCCTCTAAGTGACTGATATGTTAACATGCTTGAAATTTGGCCTCTAAGTGACTGATATGTCAACATGCCCAGCCTCTGAGTGACATCGGAATCAACATGCTTATAATAAGCCTCTGAGTGATCCTTTGTGAAGTCCTAACTCTCATATGTCCTGTTTGTTGGACGAGAGTGATTAAATCCAATAATATTTGAAAGTTGGATATTGGAGGGATTAAAAGTGTCAACATGTTAATTCTTACCTCTGAGTGACCTTTTAACGAACCGAGAGCTTGACAATGTCCGGGCATAATCCCCGGTATGCCAAGTATTTGCTACGGAGGGCTAAAAGTGGCAAAAAGGTGTTTAAAAAGGTTTTTAGAAGCTTTAATAAGTTAAGGGGTTAAAAGTGTCAAATTTTGAAACTGACTAAGGGGCGGTCGCGGGCCGCGAGAGACTTGGTCTGTGTCTCTCGCGGGCCGCGAGAGGACCTCTGCTGCAGAAAGTTTGCTTGGCTTCCAAACAAAAATGCCAAAAACCATTAAATCGAAACCATGGACTTGTAATCAGCTATGCCATGTTTTGGGACACTTGTAAGCTTCCTCTTACACCCCTAAACACCTGGCTTCACCTCCTTCGAGCTCTCCAACTATAAATAGGTGTTTAAGTTCACATTCCAACTTGCACATTTCTCATTATTTCACTCTTCTCCCTCCTCTGGAAGTTCCTAGCTAAAAGGAGCATCCAACTTAGTTCTCTTGCATTGTAGGAACCTCTTGTAAGTGTTCCTTGCTCTTGCATTTTCGTTTATAGGCTTTTATAGCCAAAAGTCAAGTGTTTTCCAGAAAATGCTTTGACTTTCGGTTAAGACCATTATGGTCCAGCCATTGTTCGAAATAAACATGGCTAAGTGATCGTAATAAGGTAGGTATTAGTCCCTATAAAGGGCACCTCCTGAAGATCACGTTTGCTAGACCAATTGACGGGTTAAAGTTATGATATTAAAAAGTCAAACAAGCCATTTTTTGGAAAAATCACAAATTGATCTTATATATGTTATGAAACCTGTTTTGACACTTAAACAAAGTTGGTAAAAAATATTATAACATGTTCAGCTTGTCAATTTCAGTTCTAAGGTCGGTTCGCAACCGAAAGTCGCGAAGTTTGACTTCTGCTTTGACTTTAGATTCTGACCCGATTTAGATTATTTACCTACTGATCTAAAGTTGCATTATGATCATAATATAATGTAGCATAACCCTCTGAGGTTATATTACATGATCATAATCAGAATCCAAGTTTATGCGCAACTTCCATAATCATGCCATTCTTGACCAAAATGCCCTTTTTGTATAAAACAAGGTTTTAAATAATAATGAACTTGAAAATGAGTTTCCTGCTGATGTAATATTATAAGTAGGATTATTTGGGATGTTAAACCAAGTTATAAACTGAGTTTCCAAGCAATTCCTTAAACTATGTCGATAAATGGCGATTTTAGCCCTTGTGGCTTATAAAATGGTTTTAATCAATATTTTCAAGGTAAATCAATTACCTACTGATATTTTATACTAAATAACATATTTTAAACATTTTAATCTAACCTTAACATCAGTTTTCGTAAACATCGCTTAAAGATGCCATTTTACGACATAAGCGCCGTTTAGGCGCATAGTACGGTTTTAAACCATATTAATGGACCAAGACATGTTATCTACTGATTTTAAAACTTATTTTTAAACATATTTATAGTAGGTACACATTATAAACTCAGAATCCCAAATAAATTATAAACTTTGTGTAAAATGACCAAAATACCCCTTCGATGCATAGTTTGGTCATAAAAGATAATTTACACATATAATTGACTCCCTACTGATATTATATCATAAATAAATTATTTTTCCAGAATACTCGTGATCATAAACTTAAACTATATTCAAGTTCCTTTTATATGGTATGAAATACCAAAACGCCCTTATGAGGCATAATTTCGTTTTAAAACCTTAACGGGCGTACAAGTTGATATCCTACTGATATCTTAACTTATTTAAAATATAATGGCATATAGAACTTGTCCATGACTTATCCGGTTACCAGATATCGCTAAAATGCGCACGGTTTTGTATATGTAACCATTTTACGGAAATTAACCGAAACGGGTTTAACCTTGTCATTTAAGTCTCAAAATCCAGAATGTTAATAGTTTACCCATATTAAACAAGTCAAGGTACTTGTTGGGATTAAACTACACTCTATCCGATCATCATTTAATCAAGCGTTGTACGTAATTATCATGTACACTATTCGGTTTATAAGACCATTAGTATTTAATTGGCTAGCTTATGCCATAATCCAGACTAGAGCCTTGCCGGTAAATGCTCTCTGCACTTGGTACTTTTGTATACGGCTAGGTTATTAAAAATTTAAAAGAAGAAGACTAGCTCAAGTAAATACTCTCGACTTATTTTCCCTATACGGGCTTGGGATACGGTAAATTATTACTGCTTGGTCCACCCGTTTGTGGCTAGTAAACCATATTTTGTTTTAATTAGTTTTGTTTGTAACTTAAACATCTGGGGTTAAATTACCATGTCCTGGATATCCTCGGCTCAATACATTAGATATTGGTCACGGCCTTAGCACGGGGTGTAGGCATACACCTGACAGACGCTCATATGCAATATTCCCAAGACGTTGGGGATGAATACTTCGTGAGTCCTGAGTGGTGTGTATTTAATCATGTCTCGGTTTCTATACTGGGCCCTGTATGTATTGACAAACATGTGAATCTGATACAATGTTGCGAGGTCAACTTTCCCAAGTTAATAAAAGATTTTGTGCCGTTTTGCACTTAAAAATCATTTTAAAGTTTTCAAAATGAGTCAGTTTGGTGTATTTACAAGCGTAAGCTGACGTATCGTCCAAAGGCTAAACTGCAGGTACAATACGAAATAGGCCGGAAGCTGCTCGGTAGTGAATAAGAGGATCTTGCAAATCCTTAGATCTGCCCTAAAGTCTGTTTTATATTTTTTCTTGTACATTTTAATGATCCGCCTGTGGATCTTCTATTACGAGCCTGTATATTATTTTATTTTGAACATTCGGTTTGTAATAGTAATTTTACTCCAAGACTTCCGCTGTGCTATGTTTAATTGACAATGATGTTATCAACTTACGTCACGATAATCCCCACCCAGGCCCACCGGTGTATGGATTTCGGGTTGGAAATCCGCGAGTGACATTTTAATACAAACTTTTCCACTTCAACGCCGTTCCACTTCACCCAAAAAAACGAGAATGGCAGCCCTGCGTGGACCGAAGATGAGGATATTGCACTTTGCGAGTTGTGGGTCTAAGCTTTGTGCCACTATACGTCGGGTAGGCGCTCGAGCAATCTTTTTTTGGAGAACAATCCGACAACACTTCCACGCCTTTACAGTTCATAACCACCGAATCGTCGACTCCCTCTCGCCTCATTTTAGGACGATCCGTCTTGGTTGCGATAGATTTGAGACGACACACCGCCGTGGAGCTCGAGGGTGGTGATCTCGGGGAGGACGATATCATTCAAGTAACTCTCATCAACTTTAGGCATGTGTGAATTCAAGCTTCGCTCGGCGTGTGAAATCATTAGATTTTTTAATTAAATTAGGTGTTTTTTAGTTTCGTATTTTTTATTTTATGTAATGTTTTTAAAATGTATGTAATGTTTTTTTTATTTTAGTGTTATGTATCTGTTTAATTACTAGTAATATATTTATAAGTTTTTAATATACTTTATATAATTTTAATTATAAAATAATACAAAATGTGTGTAACACGTGTCAAAAAAAGCCGTTTTCACGCCCGACCATACCATCCATTTTAACAGCACGCACTGTCTGACACATTCACATACCACATAATGACCCATCTTCAAACTTATTCACAACGTGTGATAATAAACAAACCATTCATTCATAATACTTGTTCACATAAGACACATAAGACACATATAATTCAACTACTCTAGCCGATTTAAATTTGTTTCTAGATAAGTTTTCCGAAACATAACATAGATGGATACAAAGTGTTTAAACATAAATAAATAATATCAAAACGACGGCCGATATAATAATGGTAGTATTTCCTGAGAGATTGTTTCTATAAATAAATGGCGTCTCCTCAGCCCTTTTCTTCCCTCCACTCGCCGACTACACCTTTCCGCCGCCTGATCGATATGCATTCTTATACAGATTACGATTGTAACTATTAATCGGAAATGTTGAATTTCACTCTGTAAGTGTTATTTGATTGATTTTTGTGGTGTTTTAGGGTTTTATATATTTTGTGAGTGTATTACTTTCTATTTGGGAGCTGTAATCGTTATGAAACCATGAATGCAATATGCTCGAATTAAGGTGTAGTCAGTATGTTCAATTGTCCAGGGGTAAGAAGAATTTGTAATTTATATTTTGATCTTATTTCATGATTTGCAGTTTAATTATGATGGATGGGATAGGTATCAAGGGTCATGAAATTGGGGGTAGTTAGGTTCTTTTCCGTCTAAAGTCACTAAACTTTATATGAATGAATCTTGGTTACTCTTTAGTTTCCAATTTTACTTGAATTTAACAATTATCAAACTTCATTATAATTTAGTGGATTTTTCTTTTCTTCACTGTTACCTTATGCTTCAAGTTAAGTGGAACGTCGTTTATTCGTAATCAAGATTCATATATGTTTCCTCTGTCCGTCTTAGATTTAAATATATGTACATAGGATTGGTACACCTGAGAACATATTGGGTGTTTTTCAATCAGGTGGGATTTGGATTATGGATTCAAGGTTTCATCATTCTGGCTCTACACCATCAGAGGAATCAGCATTGGATTTGGAAAGAATTTGCTGCAATCATGCTACTCTGACATCACCAAGTCGACCTGTGCAATCCTTTATCACAACATCGGCGGGTCAACTGTCCGAGAGTAATGCTGCGCATTTCTCATGGCCTACTTCTAGCCGGTTAATCGATGATGCTGAAGACAGAGCTAATTATTTTGGGAATCTTTTAAAAGGAGTTTTGCCTGAAACTCTTAATCGACAGCCAACTGGACAACGAGCTACCACATTGCTTGAACTCATGACAATCAGGGCTTTTCATAGCAAAATCTTGCGCAGGTGCAGTCTCGGGACTGCAATTGGGTTCCGAATTAGACGCGGGGTACTAACCGATATACCTGCCATTCTTGTGTTTGTGGCACGCAAGGTTCATAGACAGTGGCTCACTCACATTCAGTGTCTGCCATCTGCTCTTGAGGTTGTTTATCTATTTTTGTTTTTGGAGTTATATTGTTTTGAATTTTACCATATAAATAAAGAGGTTGAACAGGGACCTGGAGGTGTGTGGTGTGATGTTGATGTGGTAGAGTTCTCTTATTACGGTGCACCTGCACCAACTCCAAAGGAACAGTTGTATTCAGAGCTTGTTGATGACTTGCGAGGGAGTGGTCGATGCATTGGTTCAGGTTCCCAGGTAATCTATCCATTTCAAGTCATATATTCAAATGTTAAATATGACTGTTTGAATTAAGATATTACTTTCTACCCATTTGACGTGTATTTGTTATTATTAATATGGCTTGTTTGAGATAGAACATAACCCAAATCTTCTCATATATAAGCGAACTGATAATTCATTTTAGGAATGGTTTATATTTTTCTTAAAGGATCGATCTCAAATCAAACATAAACTCACTTGTTGTTTTTAAAGGTTGCAAACCAAGAAACATATGGAACCTTGGGTGCCATTGTTAAGAGCCGAACAGGAAACCACCAGGTGGGTTTCCTCACAAATAGACATGTGGCAGTCAACTTGGATTATCCGAGTCAAAAGATGTTCCATCCTCTGCCACCTAGCCTCGGACCCGGGGTGTATCTAGGGGCTGTTGAGAGGGCCACATCATTCATCACCGATGAACGCTGGTACGGGATATTTGCTGGGACAAACCCAGGTAATAACATTAATTAAAAATTAGTATTATTATCTTTTTATTATTGTAACATTTTACCCTGTAGAAACCTTTGTCAGAGCCGATGGGGCATTCATTGCATTTGATGAAGACTTGAATATATCAAATGTGACCGCATCTGTAAAAGGCATTGGGGAAATTGGTGATGTTAGAGTTATAGATTTGCAGTCTAAAATCAACAGTTTAATTGGAAAACAAGTTGCTAAAGTTGGTAGAAGTTCCGGGCTAACTACCGGGACAATAATGGCGTATGCCTTAGAATACAACGACGAAAAAGGAATATGTTTCTTTACAGATTTCTTGGTTGTTGGTGAAAACCAAGAAACATTTGATCTTGAAGGTGATAGTGGAAGTCTAATCCTTTTAACAGCACAAAACCCGGATGAGAAACCGCGTCCCATTGGAATCATTTGGGGCGGTACCGCCAATCGTGGGCGGTTAAAACTAAAAGTGGGCCAGCCACCAGAGAATTGGACTAGTGGAGTTGATCTTGGACGGCTTCTTGATCTTTTGGAACTTGATCTCATCACAACTAACCAAAGTTTACAAGGTATGTACAATTTTGATCATAAATTGACTCTAATACAATCAAGAGATAAGCTATTTTTAGTGAAATTTAATGTTGATGAATCATATACAACAATAGCCTTCTTAAATACATTTAGTATCAACGCTTTGGTTTTGTTTGGCTCAAACACCTAAAAACTAGGGTCCATATCACGTCGATTGGGTGAATCAAACTGACCACATATACTTGTTCGTGTAAAAGTCATCAACATTAACCCGGACGCCTCAAAAACACACGTCAACTTTTAAAACTTGATTGTGACATATTTGTCTTTATGTACTCAAACTACAGTTGCACTGCAAGATCAAAGAAATGCGTCTGCAGCAGGGATTGATTCTACTGTTGGAGAATCATCACCTCCAAAAGAAAAAACCGAAGAAGATCATGAGCCACTTGGAATAATAAATCTTGAGGAAGTCCCCAAAGGAGAGTTCATGCATGAAGAACATCAGTTTATAGAGAGCTTCTCGGTTAGATCTCCTGTTTTTCAAATTGGGAAATCTGAAGCATCTAACACAGATAATCTTTCATCATTAAAACTCAAGGACCAAGAAATTTCTGTCAGTCTGCAATTGGGTGAACCACAACCCAAGAGACAAAAGCTATCCGGTTCTTCATCACCCGGTGAAAACATCGAATGAGTTTTTTTACGGCAAATGTTTCTACCCGACGATTATGCTATTTTGTTCTTGAGTGTAATAGTTCATAAGAACGTATCGTGTGGAATGCGCGGGTTAAAGTGTTTAAAACATGTGCATCATCTCCTTTCCTTTTATGTTCCGCTACTGTTACTAGTACTGGTATGTTGATGATTTTGAAGGTTTGATGTAAGAAGTTGGTTATTTCTCTTATGGTAATTTATGTTGATACATTGTTGTTTTGATCACTGATTGGCTAGATAATAAGTTGTTTGAATGTTTGATGAAGTAAAAAAAAAACGACCAGAAGGAAAATATTTCAACAACCAATAAAACATTTGTGTTTCAATGCATTGTAACCCAAACAAGGAAAGTAGTTGGTGGTCCCTCACAGCAAGCAAGACAAAAGGACGGCCCAAGACTAAGTCATTACTTCCCCCTTTTAGGCTTTGAAATCCATAGATAGAGGGGTATTTATTTCTTTACTATAAATATCTACATAACTTCTGAACTATTTTGGTTTAATTCATATTCGGTTTATGTTTTTTTTCTCGTAACTTTCAAAGACACATTCAAGAAAAATCAAAACTATTGGGATTTTTTTTATCTAAGGTCAATTAAAGAAAACTTGGATTATGGACTATGAAATTATGAAACAAAATTTCAAAATTGGATCAATGCGTCCAATTGAATACACACATCAAAATAGAAAGTGATCTGAGCCATTAATCAGTGAAAATCAATGATTAAGATGAGTAGGGTGTTACAGGAACATAATTAGATGATTTAATGGGTGGGAAAGGCAAAATGAAAAAAAATGTCATTGTTAACTTTTTATCTAATTCCACCATATGTTATAGCAAATAACTTTTTATTTGCTTCATCACTTTGTAAAAAAAAATTAAACCACAGAATCGAGTATTTTATTCTCATTCATTAAAGTATAATATTGTTATATGTTAAAAAAACATGGTTATAAATGTTGATGAGTTCTGTATAAACATAATGGAAAACATAAAGAAATACTTGTAACAGCAAACATGACAGCAGAGAATCCAGTCAGAGACGCAACCATGGAGTTCGACTACTTGTCAGGATGATCTGGTTCCTCCTTAAGGCGTAAGTTAATGATGGTGAAACCGAATTCTAGGGTGGAATTCGGTTGGTTATGGAGAGAGAGATGGAGGATTTTATGATGTTATGAGAGTCCAAGTTGTGTAACCTTTAACCTCTCTAATTATCTCTTAATATACACACTCAAGAGGAAACCTAATTAGGTAATAAGGGTAATATGATCCATCAACAATTATCAACTAATTATATAATAGGTTTAATATATTTTGATCTTTATTATATAAATGATTAGAATGGCTACACAATTAAATATGACACATTAATTATATTTAATTTTACAATAATAGATGTATTGTGTGTATAAAATTTCGTAATTACGTGTATATGGTTGTTATGTATAAAGCGCTCGTAAATTTACATATGTTGCTTGTTAATACATGTACTTTTCATGATTACTTACACATGTTGAGTGATTATATATATGCATTGTGTGATTTTGTATGTAATTATTTATATATGACGCGTAATATTGTGTGTAATTTGTACGTAATTATGGGTGATGAACTACATTAACATATTTGTCATCACCTTAAGACTCGTATCACATTTTGTTCATTTCTATACTTTGTACGATAACCTCTCTATCTTTTTTTTTGTGTGGATGTGTACACACAATGTTAATACAAAACCAATATTAAATGTAAAAAGTGTGAAATGTATAATACACTTTATACAACAATTAGAGGAGAGTTAGGAAAGGAGATAAAGGGATTATATTTACCGATTTATGTATGAATATAACAACTTTCTATGTGATTCCACATACCTTTAGACTAAAATTGACTATTTATTGAATATTCCAATATATTCCTTTATCTAGCATCATTTCGTCTAAGAACCCGCTTGTAATTTAAGATAGGCATATATAGTTATTATAAAAACCACTTACTATTTTTTGTACCTTTTGTATACTTTGGACACATTCCCACTTAGCAAAGAAATCACCCTATATGTGTTATTTTCAATTTCTCCTTTGATGTGATCGTCTTACAAAAAATGTAGTTAAAAAACAAATATGCTTACATTTAATTATGATTGTTTTTATATTTCTTCAAATAAACGATTTAGTAAAATGGAACTAAAAGATGTTGACGTTGATACCTCATATGAGGTGGATTCATTAGGAACTCGGAAACCACTATTTTTACATTTAACAAAAGCATTAAAAGTTATTTTACACAGAAAAAATTTTACATGATTTTTTCAGAGTTTTTTTCATCTACGTTTGTTGTAAAAAAATTTTGGCCTAACTCGTGCGGTAAAAAAAAGTTTCATGACTCACAATTCGTAGTGGTTTCTCATTTGAACGGAGCCCTATATATACACACATATACATATGCTAATGTGAGGCTAGCTCACTTGATAGAGTCTCTTGCCTCTTAGTTGGAGGTCTTTGATCAATCCTAAGCAGAAGTAGATATGAGGCTAGCTCACTTGATAGAGTCTCTTGCCTCTTAGTTGGAGGTCTTTGATCAATCCTAAGCAAGAAGTAGATTATGAGGCTAGCTCACTTGATAGAGTCTCTTGCCTCTTAGTTGGAGGTCTTTGATCAATCCTAAGCAAGAAGTAGATTATGATTTATTTGATATAATTCAGGTGTATATAAGCTTTGGTATTCAATATATTTGTAGTGGTTCTCATTTGAACGGAGCCCTATATATACACACATATACATATGCTAATGTGAGGCTAGCTCACTTGATAGAGTCTCTTGCCTCTTAGTTGGAGGTCTTTGATCAATCCTAAGCAAGAAGTAGAGGTAAAAAAAAGTTCTCATGGCTCACAATTCGTAGTGGTTCTCATTTGAACGGAGCCCTATATACACACACATATACATATGCTAATGTGAGGCTAGCTCACTTGATAGAGTCTCTTGCCTCTTAGTTGGAGGTCTTTGATCAATCCTAAGCAAGAAGTAGATTATGATTTATTTGATATAATTCAGGTGTATATAAGCTTTGGTATTCAATATATATTGGAGGGTTCAAATAAGAAATTTTTTAATAAGAATAAAAAAAGAAATTTTAACCAATAAGAATCGTTCATTTTACTTCATTTAACTTTTGTATTTAATATAAATGTAAGGGTATATTTGCTAAATATAGATAGTTTTCCTTTTTAATAGCTAACTACATTAAATTAGTAGCTTATTTTCAAAAAATATATTTTTTCAATTTTTTTTAAAGTATAGGATAAATTACGAGCTGTGTAGTATAAATTTTAATATGTGTAGGATAAATATCAAAATGTGTAGAATAAATTTTGATGTATATAGGAAAAATTTAGTGTGAATGATGATAATATTTATGACTAATTAATTAGTAAAAGATAATAATAAATGCGATAAGAGAAAAAACTATTTAATATTTTACAATTGTACCCTTTTTTTTTCTTTTCAATTTAAATTTTTTCTCAAATGAACTTACTCTTATATATATATATATATATATATATATATATATTAATTCTTGTAAAAAGAATTATTATTTAATTGTTTTCTAAACTTTTAATACAAATTATGTTTTTTATACAACTTTTCCTTATGTTATACGTAAGAGTTTAAAAATTAGATAATTTTTTACATACCTCACACTACTCCATATATATGTATAACGAATTTCTTATATTTTTGCAACGGAAAAAATAGAGTAGTGCGTTCATTAATGATATTAACTAGCAAAATTTCCTCGCGCTACGCTTCGAGGAATTATCCATTTGTTTCATTTCTTGATGGGATTAACACGGCATCGGCACTCGGTATAACAATCGAAAGAAAAAAAAATATAAAAAGGCCATACATAACAAATACGATGTCCACACATTACCTCTAGTAAGGTTCAACGCAAGGGTCAACGCGTATCACAGGAAGAATGTATGATAAAAAGTGTAACATGTTATTTGTTTAAAAAATACGGTTTAAAAATTAACAAATTAGGAAGAAGATAAAATTACATAAAAAATAGAGGAAATGAATAACAAAAAGAATAGAGGAAAAGGAGATAAATGACAAAAAAAAAACAATAAATTACACAATTTATTCTTTTAACTTTTATTAGATTGCACAATACGTAATTACAAAAAGAAACTTTGGCATGATTAGATTCAAAACCAGGCAAGTCTAAGTATATGCAAGTGTGTTGTACCAACTGAGATGCTTTAGTTTGTTAATTGTTTGAGAAAATATTGCTTATAACCTACTACACAAAATACAAAAGGATACAATAAAAAAGCAACCAATGAACATCTACCATGCAGGTGACAGCTACTGTATATGCATATTCATAAATGTTATAGATAGAGATGCTTTAGTTTGTTAATTATTTGAGAAAATATTGCTTATAACCAACTATATAAAATACAAAAGGATAAAATAAAAAAGCACCTAATGAACATCTATCATGCAGATAGCACTACTGTATATGCATATTCATAAATGTATTGATGTATGTAATGTAATATATGATACATTAATGTGTATGATAAAAGCATGTGTGATAATGTGGTGCAACATTTATTTGCCCGTCGTCATTCCAGAATTTCACCTATGACTTACCTTTTGTTTGTTTTTTTTTAACTCTTACTCTTTACACCAAATAATATAAAATACTTATTTTGTCTAAAACTTTCCCTCAAAGAAACAAACATATCTATCAAATGGGCTAACCTCAGGTTGACACCTATAACCTACCTACTATAGTTAAATAACGTGCAATAGAGTGTTTGCGGGGAGCGACAACAATTACGAGTTTTTTTTCATGTTGAAAAACTATTTTATCAAAATAAATGTTTTGAAAAATATTTATTAAAAAGAATTATTATTTAAAAATTACGAGTTTTTTTTTCATATACTTTTTCTTCGTCCTAATTTTGTTAACTAAAAAGAATTATTATTTAAAAACATGTTCTTTAACTAGAATTAAATAAAATAAAAAATATAATAAAATCAGAAACACATTTTTGTTGGATCAAATTATATAAAAAGTTTTTTGGTAATTGTATAATTATTTTATATTGTTTTCTTACATTTTCGTAATAGAAACATTTTTAAATTATACTTACTGTTAAAAGCAAAACGTAGTGAATCGTATGTGGACATGTGTCCACCTGATGTTGGCTGTTTTTTTATTCTTTATACCGCCTCTATTAGTCTATATATAGTGTTTGTGTTGCCTTTGCTTAGCAAACGTTGTCGGTTCAGTGGTTAAGAGTCTTTTGTGTGTTTAGGTTATCCGAGTTCGAATCTCAAGAGGCCGTTATTTTGGGTGCCGGTGGCTTTCCGGCCGTCCATGGCGGCTGTGTGGTGACCTCTCTCATTTTCTTCTCTTTGGTTTGGTGACAATGATAGTGATTTAGTCCATGACGATGACTTGATGGTAAACTAATATGAAGTCATCATCGGCTATGTATTGCCCTCTCTCATTTTCTTCTCTTTGGTTTGGTGACAATGATAGTGATTTAGGGCTTCTCTTGCCCATGACGATGACTTGATGGTAAACTGATATGAAGTCGATGGCGATGAAATGATAGTGATTTAGGGCTTCTCTTGTCCATGACGATGACTTGATGGTAAACTGATATGAAGTCGATGGCAATGATTCAAGATTCATCTGAGATAAAGACAATAGGGTGGTGATGATGATGTGAAACCCCTCACCTGAACCCTAAGTATTTATGCTTTTGAATTAAGTTTTTAAAGTAGAGGTTCTTTGAATCTGTGATGGTTTGTTCAGCTTTTGAAATTTGAATATTGTCGTGGAGGCTTTCTTTGATGGACTGAAACTTGAATTTGGGGATAAGTGATTGGAATTTCTTTCCAACTATATTTTTCCTTTTCCGATTTCTATATGCTAAATATTTGTAAAATAAATCCGCATAACATGTTCATGTGGTTTGTAAATGGTCAAAGTTGTTTGGTACTGGTTATCTTTTGGAAGATGGAAGGCTTCCACTTGGAAGATTAGGAACATTTTGTGAGAAGGTGGATGATTATAACAATAACATATTATTGCAAACATATTTGAGATCCTTAAAAGGTTGAAAGTGATGTTTGGCTTAAATGCAGATTCAAGAACTGAATTCTTATGGATTTGCGGTATCTTGATGTCATGTGGTGCTGTTAGAGCTGGTTGACGACGACTTACAGGAAACAAGAATAATTAATGACAGGTACTTAGTAGCATTGACTGTGCTACAATTTCTTATACGTGATGATATTATGCATTTTGTAAGGGATGTTATAAATATATAACAATGCAAACTGTTGTTAAAATATTGTTGTGGAGGACATTGTTTTAGCTTTTTGCTTCTTTTTTTTTTGTACCAGCGTGTTCATCACGCCTAGCAATCTTGACCAATACACTACTAAAGTTTGGGTCATTTTGGACTTAAATTAGAAGCTTTGGGTTATTTGGGTTAAGTGTTATTTTATAAGGGGTGGAACTGGACTAAACTAAACTAACTGTGAGAGGTTAGAAGTGTGAGTCAAACAAGTCATCAGAAAAGAGAAGCGCGGGTCATAACGGCCATGAGAAAACTTGCCCTACCCATTACAACCCATCCCCAAAAACCACTAGACTTCTTAAACTTGTCTTCTCACCTGAATTTCCTCATACCACAAGAAAAAAAAGTTGTGTTCCACATGAAGCCTTCAAAGGAAATTCAACTTAACATTGATCATCACCTGTTCAAGGTAATTATTCAAATTTTGTTTGGAATAGATAGTTTTTACGTTTTGGTTTATTGAATTAGAGACGAGTTATATGTCAGATTGATTAGCCGGATGCTATTGAATGCATTTGTTGATGAATTTTATTTTGATAAAATCATAATGATCAGCCAATTTTTATACAAATTATTTGACTTTCAGTTGTATTTGGGTTTATATTTTAGTTGTAGGTGTACGTGCTTCCAGCTTTTGTCCAAAATTTGTTCAATTTTATTGTCATAACTAACTACCTTGATTTTTTTTTTCGTTTTTAGGACAGCGAACACAACCACAAGAACAACTAGATTGGTGGTACTTTAGTTGCAACAGTCGTGCATGCCAAAGAAAAAGTTCGGGATACTTTCACCTCTAAGAGACACTTTTAGAGAAGAAAAACACCAACCGAGTGATCCTTAAATGCATACTACTACGTGTTACTTTCATATTGTAAGTGGAGGGCTTTTATATATTGAGGTTGCTGAGCCCTTTATACTTGGAATTGGTTACAACTTTTCAGCCAATCACTACCATAATGCAGGTCTACATATAGAGTTCCTTATGCTATGTTTAAAATATAGTCTTAAATAATCTTATGTATCATTAGACTGATAATGAAATTTTGTTCAAAATCAAACTGCTAATTTAACTTTTTAAAAGTCTTTGGCTGTCTATACTTTTGAATCTCAAAGATTCAGTCTCAAAATTTATAGTCAAAATTGATTATAGATATTTCTTGGCATATTCTTCTACAGTCAAGGCCTATAAAGTGTTAACACAGGGATCATGACTAGTTCAATGAACTTTCTTCCTTAAAAATCCTTGAAAATCCTGTAGAACTTTTTGAACTTGATAAATTCAAATTTAAAGAAATTACTACCAAAGTTGATGTTGCTACAGGAAAATCAAAAGCAGCACAACAGGATTACAGATTTGTCATTGAGATGCACAAAGTCTCTTCTGATCCACAAAGTTCATCAGCACAAAACAACAGTCAGTCTGCAACAACTGGAACCATTGTTGACTAAAGTCAACATCAACCACTGATCTATCGTCCACAACAAATTACCCACTTAGGCCAATTCAACCACCTCCATTCCAAACCACTATGAACCATAACACTATGGTAACAAAGGTTTCACCAGAAAATTCCCAATTATGCCCTTGACCACAAAATTTTATTATTCCATACACTGCGAACAACCCGTTCCTCAGATCCCATATACAAAAACAAGTTATAGGAGACATCAATGCATGAGTGCTCACAAGAAGCCAAACCTCAAATGTCTGCCTATTTGCTGGTTTTCTGTCACTAACCCAACCTGTCAAATACCAAGAGCCATTAAGAGATAATTGTTAGGTAGAAGCCATGTAGTAAGATCTCCTTCAGTTTAAAAGACAAGTGTGGGAACTTGTTCCATTACCAGAGGATACAAGTCTAATTGGTACAAAATGGGTTTTATAAACAAAACTGAGGAAAGGGACATTGTTATAAAAAAAAAACAAAGCCAGGCTTGTGATTCAAGTTACAAACCAGAAGTAGGAATAGATTATGATGAAACTTTTGCTCAAGTAGCAAGGTTAGAAGCAATAAGACTCTTCTTGGCCTTTGCTGTCAACCACAACATCAAGGTGTCTCAGATGGATATAAAGTGTGCTTTTATCTATGGATAAATCCAAGAAAAATTCTATGTGTGTCAATTACCAAGATTTGAAGACACATTCCATCTTAATTATGTCTACAAGCTAATTTTGTATGGACTAAAACAAGCACCAAGAGCCTACTATGATACTCTATCCACCTTTCTCTAGTCTAATAAATTCAAAAGAGGTAAATATGATAAAACTCTGTATCTAAAATGGAAAGGGAAATATTTGTTAATAGGAAAAATCTATGTGGATGATATCATTTTTGGATCTATATGTGATAATATTTGTGACGAATTCAAGAAATTGATGACAACTCAATTTGAAGTAAAACAACTTGAAAATGGAACTTTCAATTATCAAAACAAATATGATAAAACACTTTAGAAAAAAATTGACATGAATGACTGTAAACCATGTGGCACTCCCATGAATACAAGCAAACCATTCATTTTGACGAAAAAGATGACTTGATAGACCTGGCACTTTATAGATGCATGATTGGGTCACTAATGTACTTAGCTGCATCAAGACCTGATATCATGTTTGCAACATGTGTCTGTGCAAGATATCAAGCATCCCCTAGAAAGTCCCATTTAGTAGCTGTAAAAAGGATATTCAGATATCTCAAAGGTACTCCTACACTTAGTATTCGATATCATGCTAATAGAAATATTGAGCTTTTAGGTTTTTCAGGTAGTGATTTTGTTGATTGCCACACAACAAGAAAGTCCACATCTTGAGGTTGCCAATTCATTGGGAATGCATTGGTCTCATGACAAAGCAAAAAAGCAAACAACAGTCTCTATTTCTATAACAGAAGCAAACCTCGATATAACCTAACCAAGTCAGAAAATGAGTGTGAGTCAGAGGTTGTTAAAAATGTCGTTGAAACTGTTTTGGAAAACGAAAGTGAATGGTAATTAATTTGAAATTGCTCAATCTAATCTTGAAAAAACAAGTTAAAGCTTGCGTTCTGAAAATGACGACAATTTCCATAAACATTATATTCCAAAATCAGAGCATAGTTTGAATGATGATCCAAACATCGTTATGTACAAAATGAACAGATCTGACAAGCTGTATTCTGATAATGAATTTTCGATTCAGAACGTGAAACTTGACAAAGTGTTTAAGTTTGTAGAAGTTGAAATTTCTAAGCTTGGAAACATGACAAAAGAACAAAGATTTTCAAACTTTAAAATTGATAAATCTTACTATTCCAAATCAAAGGCTCATATTCTAATAATCAAAAGAGAAATAACTATTATGGGAGATAGGGTTCGGGATATGGTAAGAGAAACAACAACAAGTTTTGAAATTCAATATTCACAAAGAAAAACTTTTGCTGAAAAACTGTTACATGAAAAGGTTCAGGGATCCACTATTGTAACAGACAATCGGACGTACTTTAAATGCAACCAAGCTGGGCATATCACAAGACGTTGTCCACAAAATGTCTCTAAATTTGTTTATAGTGTTAGGAAAACTTTAGAGGATGCAAAACAAAAATCCCCAATGTATGTTCTTACTCAGATTCTTAAACGAAACAATATCTAAAAAACGAAGAGAAATCAGCAAATCTTAATGTTTTAACTAAAAAGGCCAGTGAATCTTCAATAAAATTAGAATAAAAGGATTCAAAATATTATCCAAAAATGCCATTTCAAAAAATCAAACTTGGGTGGTTAAATCAAAAGCATCATCTAAAGAAATCAAAACATCTATTTCAACTGTGATTGATGACAAAGTTGAACAGATAGTTGAAACAAAGAATGAAAGTATGTGTGATTCAACCTATGAAACCTCACCCAAGATCATTAAGGCTTGGGTCTCGCTATTCAAATAATTGTTTAAGTGAATGTGCAGGGGCTCCCAAGATCCGTAATTTCCAAGTGGATCATGGATAGTGGAGCGTCCCTGCACATGACGGGGATGTTGGCTCTCTTATACGACGTTAAATCTATCTAAGGGGGCTATGTCGGGTTTGCTGGTAATCAGGGAGGGAGAATTGTAGGTGAAGGAATGCTAACTAATGGTGTGGTGTCATTCGACAAGGTTAACTACATAGCAGAGTTAAAGAACAACATACTGAGTATCTATTAGATATGTGATAAAAAATTTACAACGCACTTCACTGTTCTAGAAGCCTTATTCTGAAGCTAAGATTTCAGATTCCGGAGGAGTGGATCTTGATGCGCGCTCCCCGAGAAAATGACTTGCATGTCTTAGACATGAGCATTGCTACTACAATGACAAAAACCGCGCAGTGTTTTGTGCCAAAAACAACCGAGAAAGAATCAATCACGTGGCATAGGAAAATGGGACACATTCATCTTCGAAAGATGAATTTCTTGATACAAAACGATCTAGTGGAGGGTGTCAAGTTGAAAAGTTTTCACTTGAATGATGACTGCATAAGTTGCAAGAAGGGCAAACAACATAAAACGTCGCATCCAAGGAAGCATCCAAGAAGCGCTAGAAAGATTGCACATAGATCTCTTTGGACCAGTCAATGTTCGAAGTATCTCAGGAGATCTATATTGTCTCATTGTTACCGATGACTACTCAAGGTTTTCATGGGTGATGTTCTTGGAAAGCAAGGATGAAACTTTTGAGAGTCTGATGATCTTGTTCCGAAAATTAGGGAATCTGTACCACTTGCCGATTCGACGCCTTATAAGCGAAAATTGTACAGAATTCAAGAACAATCGAATGTTAAAGTTTTGCAATGCAAAAGGAATTATGCGTGAATTCAGTGCACCATACAACTGTGGGTCCCGGTGACGGTGGTTCTAGACGGAAGTTTGGGTGTATGATAATACCGATTCGGTAGAACGAGAGTAGAAACAGAATCAGCGAAAGCATTCATTCATTCATAATGAAAGAGTATATATCTTGTCTGGCTGGCATAATTCCTGGACAGAATCCGCCAGCGTTTCCTTTAGGGAACTTCCAAAACTCACAAACAATGAACACACAATACATATTTATAGACATGAGTAGCTCGTGCGAAGCGAGCAGGTTGGCTTCGTATGAAATATCCTTTGTACGAGTGAGATGTTTATCACTCGTACGAGTCACAATGTCACTCGTACGAGTCACATTGTCACTCGTACGAGTTACTTTGTCACTGGTACGAGCCAGTTCTCGTTCGCACTTGGGTCGTGTGTTCGTATCTAATCGATACAATATTCAACACACACTCTTTCTAGCCTATTCGCACAGTAACGGACATAAAGCGCATCAACAAATTCCCCCTTAGACATCACTATCGAAGCTTGATCTTGATCTTGAAATTTGAGAGCCGTGTTTAAATATTTTACAACTTCAGTCAGGTATCTGTCGATGTCGTAGAACGCGTCAACAAATTCCCCCTTGATTGATGATCCGGGTTTGCATTATCTACTTTAAGCAACATTCCCCCTGAAATAATTTTCTCCAGAAATTAATCTTCAGGTCTTTGTTTGCACGGTTCAAGACCTCCTCTGATTTGTTTGATCTACAAATTTTCTTTAATAATCACCAACTTGAAATTAATCAGTGCAGCTTCTCCGTTTCGAATTTAACCACATCCGCGTTTGGTTTAGAGCACTCCCCTAATGCTCGATCCTTTGATCTTCAAAACCCAACTGACAATTGATAGAAACTTCGAATTACCACAACGATAAACTTCAAATCAATAAATATCCGCGTAAATCTGAAATCCCGATTTTCGTAATCACAATTAATCAGCAAATCAACATCGGAATCATATTATCTGGTAGCACGTCGAATCTGAGAAACATTCTTCGCAATTAGAATCACATTCTTCCTTTTTAGTCACAATAACAGATGTATAGCTATCTCCGCTGGATTGGGGCAACTGAAACTACAAAACATCCTCATTTCCTAGCGGTTAGTCCTGAAAACAGTTCATTTATCTTGCAGAGTTAAAGATAAGCAGTCGTATGTGCATCTAGTTCACATCAAAGACCTGGTATTTAACCCTTAAGCATCAATCTGTATCATGAGCTGAAAATTCTGAACATCCTTTGATCACGAAACTCCAAATGTATAGTCTATTTCATTAGCAACTGGTACACATTTTTTGTCTGAAAGATTTATTATATCATCTTCTTTAGTCATGAATTGCAAGTATATAGCCTTCCTCGTTAGTCCCGGTGAAACTGAAGCCACAAAGCATCCTTATTTTCTGGTGGTTAGTCCGAAAAACAATTCATTTGCCATGCGGAGTTAAATTGGATACTTTGTACCACTAAGCAGTCGTGTGTGCAATCGGCTTGTACGAAGACTCAGGCATCAACGTGACCACAACAACTGAATCCGATGAATAACTCCTCCAGGACTCAGTAATGCAACCGCACTTTACGAGAAATAGACATCAACTTTATCTCATCACTAATGAATCTTCAATGCTCTGAGTTTCCCAGATAATCTGCAGTCGGAACCACCCGAATACTGTTGCATGGTCACGAATTTAAAAATGCCGGCTTATTAACACATACATGAAAATTTTTATTCCCCCTTATTTTTGCAAATTCTGACGTCTTGAGCATCTTTTCACAAAAACCAAATTTTGCGAAAAATTTCCCAAAATTGTAGTTTTGATAAAATACGGATTTAACGTTAAGGCCCATTAAAAGTCACTACACCAGATGATCAACCTTTTGTGTAGGTATCAGTGACTACCCCAATAGCTTCAACATTTTGTGACCGTATCATCAAATCTATACTCTGAAGCTCTAGATGGTGTCCCCGAACAGTCCGAATTAGACGTTAAAATCTCGAAAAAAATTTATGATCACCAAATTTTTTTCTGGGCACTTGTCTCGTCGACAGGATCAAAAAATGCCTTTTTTGTCACTGATGTTCTAGGAGTAGTTTATTAAAAACAAAACAAATTACCCTAATTCTAGACTCAAATTATACTCTAGACTCCTAAACTATACTAAACTACTAACTTGCAAGTGGACCGATCAATTGTAGAATAGTATTAAGCATGTCCGGACTATCGAACCCACATGACTCTCTAGTTACTATGACTACTAATTTAGACTCGATTACATACTATCTATATTTTAAAAGGGCGGTTTTTGCTAATAAATCTAAATTATCAATTTAACTAAAACTACTAAATTGGAATGACCAAACTATTAACTTCTAGGGACTTCTTAGATTTTAACCAAGAGATAATGAACTAGTTACTTAGGTTAGATTTTTAGACTACTACTCATTCAATTTAATAATAATTAATCTGGTTGAATATTTTACCGGGATATTGACATATCAAAGTCTAGGTTTATCAAACAGGACCCCCGACCCTTCTCAGGAAGACACCTACAATAACCTATCCTTTTTATTCATTTACCGGTCCTAAAGATTCCTTTTCAGTTATCTTTTTAAATTCGTAAAGTGTCTAATTATTAATTACCTATCGATAAATAACCTAAACCAACTACAATTTCTAGTTTAGATTAACTGATTCAATTATGACAAGGAAATTAGACTCGAGAATTTCTCAAAACCCTAACCTAACAATTTACCACATTAATTCAACCAACTAATTGCAATTTCTCAATTAACGAGTTAGGTATAACGACAAGTATGATTTTATGGTTAACTTAATTGTTTCCCAGATTTTATTGGCCAATTTTTCCGACAACTTCACGAATTCCTAAGAACACGAAAAGTAACACAAACCTATTCTATGGAAGACTCCACCTAAGTTCATGCAAAACAACCAAACAATCATAAAACAAGCAAGATCATGCAAATACCCTAAACTAGATCATTAAAGTTGTGACCTTTACCAATTAAATATTCAAACCATAAATTTAGTTAAAAGAAATCAAAGTTTCATAAATCCATCATCCAAAACCAAGGTAACTGAATAAGATCTAGCCTAAAAACATGTTTGAAAAGTAATTAAAACAAAGTTAATAACAAGGTAGCATGATTGATCAAAACAAGGAAATCAAAGTGAGGATTGGTATGATGAAACCATGACAAGCTCCTGCCTTGAACTCCCTTGATCACCACCACAATCCCTGCAGCTTAGATCCGCTCCTTGTAGCTCCCAATCTCCAGAAAGTTACTCCAATTCTGCCCTAGTTCGTCCAAGGTTGTCCAATATGAGTTTAACAATGATTATAAGTCTTTTAAAACAACCAAGTCCCAATCCTTCTCTGATTTTGAAACTTTCGGGATAAACGCCTCTCTCGCAGGTCGCGAGAGAGTTTGGGTAGGTCGGTCGCGCTCCGCGACCGAGGTGGAGTCCGGGTGATAACTATCACTCTCTCGCGGGCCGCAAGAGAGTCTATGTGTTCTGGTCGCGCCCCGCGACCGTGTTGAAATCCCTGATTTGCGTTTCGTTTTCTCGTTTTCCGATCCACTCACGTCCTGGCTCGGTTCTTTTCACCATTTTCGCTCGTTTTTCTCATCCTTCCAACCGTTTTTACGAACCAAGACCTACAAAACGTGTTTGGATTAAAAGTAGATAAATTCTTGACAAACCAAAATGAAAACGCGCTAAAATTATACAAACTCTACAAGATAAATGGATGTATTATTCAATACATCAAATATCCCCACACTTGCTCTTTTTTCGCCCTCGAAAAAGAATTGTGCATAAACGGAATCATAACCAAACAATTACTCGATTTAAAAAATTACGATTATTTTCATTAGGGAACAAGATTCATGTTAACCGTGATTGCAAGTATCGGATCCACTTAAACTCAAAATTCGGTTCAAACCTCTTATCATGTAAATTTAATTTAAGTGCGGTTAATCCAGCTAGGGTCTCACACTAGAGTCCACAGTATCACTAATCCCACCTCCAGCTTATGAAACAAAAGGAACGAATTATGTAAACTCTTTCCTAACCGTTTTATACCAAAATATAAAGAATTTAAAATCAAGCAATTTCCTTTTCTCTTTTTTTTTTCATTTTTCACTTGAGCATTTTGATTTCTTTTTGCATATCTAACCTAGAGGTTGTCTCAACCAGAGTCACCATCCCCGAGAGCGACAACGTGGGCTTCGATACTTAAAATTTCAACTAATCCTAGAGGGATTCTCGATCAGAGTCACCATCCCCAAGGGAGATTCCATAGGCCTCGTCTACTTTTCAATCAAGCTCATTTTTCTATTTTTTTCTCTTCTTTTTACATGATTAAAAATTATAAATATTTTAGCTTATAACGGCATTCCTTATACTATTATTGACGGTTTCAGTTTCCCATTTCTCCTAGATGACTACCCACTAGTAGACCGAAAATTAAGGTGTATTAAGCTCAAAGAAAATAAGAACCGAATCGAGCCTACTCATATATCCCAAGTTAGACACAAACTCACCCTTTTATTTATCATATTATTATTATTTGAAACCGAATAGAAAATCAATTTTTCTATCATTTTCTGTTTAAATTCATGCAAACTTCTTTTTTAAAAGACATTTTTGGATTTTTTTTAACTACACTACTCTAATATCCCATCCCCACACTTAAATTTTTGCATTGTCCCCAATGCAAGGACGAGACAACTACTACTCAAAATAAAATAAAAACAAACCAAATAAGAAAGAGAAATAAAATACAAAAAGGAAGCGACTTAGCTGGTAGTGCAAGACTGTCGATGTGCCAGGCAAACCACTCGTGCTCTCCAAACCGAACGTGCTTAATGTACCACTCTCAAAGCTCTCATGCGAACGGAACAACATATAACACCAACCTAGCATCACGCACTTACAAAACATAATAATGATAAAGCCAGATAAATAAATAGTTTTGCAAGATTGTTCATCAACACATACCCAAACCAACCAACACCAACCCCAAAGTAAATTGTTTAAAAGTACAAACCATCAATAACTGAAAACAGCAGAAAAGAAAAAAAATAAAGATAACGATCTTCGGCTACTTCAATCATCCTCTTCAGATTCTTCAGACGCCTCAAATATTTGGTATGGCTGCACGTCCTCCATCCCCGCAAACTGGCTAGAACCTGCCTGACCGCCTGGCTGCTGAAAGTAAGACGGGATTCCCATATTTAGATTCTGCATCATGTAGCGCATCCCATCCTCTAGTCTCCTCTGGCTGGCCTCGTGCATTTGTCTACTCTCTAACATGGTTTGGCGAACCCCGCCAAACTGCTGGTCCACATAACCTCGCAAATCCCTGAACCCAGTCTCCATCCTGTCATAAAGCGAATCTAAGGTCAGTGGGTCCGGGCGAGGCTCCCGAAGAGGATACTGTCGTCCTGGCAGTTCCTAGCGGGTGACTGGCCGCTGGTAATGAGTAGGGATGCCCGCGTGCATAGAAGATGCAGCTTCGGATCCGGGAGGCGGTTGCACTTGAGGGCCCTGGCGGGCTGGTATCCAGCTAACAGGCTCTTGGGTTGTAAGAATTCCGGCAGCCTGGAGATCTCTGATGCTCATGACACAGGGGCGGGGCCTTCTCTCATTCTATCCAGGGGGTATCTATCGAACACCCCTAGGCTCTCAGCCAAGCATGTAATCAAGGGCCCGTAATAAACCCTTGCCCCGGGGCCCCCCTTCCACAGTCGCTTCATCGACCAAGCAAATATTGTGGCCAGGTTTGCCGGCCGTCCCTCTACCATACACATCAGACAAAATAAACTCACCTGGTTGACCTTCTTGTCCCCCTGTCCTCTCCGAACCAGCGTAGCGGGAAGAATCTTATGGAGAAACCGGTGAATGGGATCAGTAATATCACTCGCCACCATGTTTTTTGAGTACGGGGCAGAAGAGATGGTACCCCAAAATCTGGCGAGCTCGTCTGTCTGGACACTATGGGGGTGCCTCCTTTTGAAGACCCCCTGCAGGCTCGTGGCGAAGTCCGGCGACTGAACCTCCTCATCTGAGTATATTTGCGAAGCCACCACAAACTATGGGAGTGTCATCTCAAAGACGTGCCTCCCCAAGGGAAAAAAACCGCATCATTCTCGTTGAACTTCCCCTGTTGGTATTCGAATGTGGAGTGGAACTCATAAGTGATCTCCTTGTATTGTCTCGCTCCGCAGTCTAGCACCCTTCGGAACTTATCCCATAATAATTGCTCAATCCGACCCCTCTAACCCAAATTATCAATCAACTCCCAATCAATTCTCTATAAGGTAGCAACTCACAAGTGACCAGATTTGAGAGCCTCTCCCACTCGTGGGAGTCTAAATCGAACTGCAAGAGAGGACTATCCACGATTCGCGTACTTTGCCCGTGGGGGACACCTTCTCCCCGATATCTAATTCTGCGTCTGTCGAAGTATGAAGGTTATTGTGGCGTGTCGGCGGGGTAACCTCTCTAACGAGGCGTTGGTCCCCTTCTCTTCCTTCCAGCCCTACTCGAGCTACCCTCCCCTGACATATGCATAAAGCACAAGTAAGAAAGCAACCACATAAAACAAATGACAGTATAGCAATTTCATTCGCGGTCCGGTCTGCAATAGATAAACAATTTACCTCATGATTTAAGATACATTTGAAAAGAGTGTAACATTATAATTTGATAAAAACCGAATCTCGCCCAAATGGAGATTGAGTACGGGCGAGACTGAATCTTATGTGCATGACCATTCAGATATTACTAACCCCCGAAAAACATATCAAAAACCAAATAACTACCCCCTACTCGGCACTTTAATTGTCCTCAATTAAACTGAAGTGCCGAGATACGAGCCCACATTGAGTGTACAGTGAAAGATAAAACAGTTTGAATCATGGTAGAACTTACGGTTGACGGTCTCTAAAATCTGATTATTAGTAACATAGTTAGCCAACCCTCATCCCCACACTCAATGTTGGACCGCATCAAACCCGCTAAAGACACCCTGCATGTACGTAATCTATCCACAAAATATAACCAGTACCACTATCAAAACTCAAGTGAAACCTAGTTGAACCCAACGCGCACTTAACCGAACAGATAACTAGCACAGTATCAAACATCAAAATAACCGCAACAACGAGATAGATAATAAAGAATGTAAGCATAGAGGTTGCGAAAAACCATACCTTGTTGTAGATCTGTAAGACTAGTGCACGAAAATTGAAACTTTAAAACACCGGTGAAATGCGAGTAGAAAGGTGAAAACCAGGTGGAATCACATAAAGATGAGTGAGGATTGATGTAGTGAAGAAAATGTGGGAGATTTCAGTGAATCTGGGTTGAAAATGTTGAATATTTGGTGAAAATGGGGTTGAAACCGTAAGCGAAATGGTGAAGAAAGTTGGGAAATATGTGAGAAATGGAGGCTAGGGTTTCTTATGTGCAGATATGGTCTCTCGCAGGCCGCGAGAGGGACTACTAAGTCTTTCGTGCCCCGTGATGGAGTAATAATTCCGGAGTTTCTTGATCTCTCGCGGGCCACGACCGAGGACGCTTGTGCCTCTCGAGCCCGCGAAAGACCTGTTTTCATAGAAAGTTTCTTCTTTTTCTTTAGTTTCATGCCTTAGAAAAATTTTTGTTTGTAGAAACTATCATGTTGGCACTTAAGTTTACGGAATCACACTCGTTTTACCGGATTTATCAAACGTACCTGCAATCGTCCGTGCTCCATGAATGATGCGTGATATGACCTGCAAAAACGAACTAAACCGACCCACACACAAACACACACAATTACGAAACATGAATTAACTAAAAACACAAAATGCAACTAACTACCAAACTTTACAAACTCTACACTCGAGCCGAAACCCGAGAATCTACGCGGTCTGAGGTGGAACTTCGAGAGGAGTCTCCTCCGTCTCGGTGGGATCTAGCGATCCTCTTAAATAGTGTTTCAAGCGATGCCCGTTGACCTTCCATGTCCCTCCGTTGGCTTCATCTTTCAGCTAGATAGTTCCATACGGGAACACCTCATTCACCACGTACGGGCCGGACCATTTTGATTTCAGCTTGCCCGCAAACAGTTTCAATCGCGAATTATATAGAAGCATTTTGTCGCCGATTTGAAAGTCATTCACATTCTTCAATCTCTGATCGCGCAGCACCATGGTTTTCTCCTTCAAGCTCCATGACCGCTCATACGCCGCTTCCCGAAGTGCCTCTAACTCGTGAATTTGAAAGAATCGTCGCTTGGCCGCTTCGGTGAGGTCCAAATTCACAGTCTTCAATGCCCACAGTGCCCTAAGCTCTAATTCGAGCGGGAGATGGCAGGCTTTACCGTAAATGATCATGAAGGGCGTGGTGCCTAGTGGTGTCTTACAGGCGGTGCGAAACTCCCATAAAGCATCGTCCAACTTGTCGGACCAGTCCTTCCGACTTTTACCTACCGTCTTTTCCAGGATCCGTTTTACCCCCCAGTTCGCGTTCTCCACTTGACCGCTAGTCTGAGGATGATAAGCGGTGGAGAGGCGATGAGTGACACCATAGCGCGCCAATGCCTATTCCATTACGGCATTGCAGAAGTGCGTGCCACGGTCACTGATAATGGCTAGTGGGGTACCAAAACGGGTGAACAATTTCTTTAAGAATCTCACCACCACTCGGGCATCATTTGTGGGTAAAGCTTGAGCTTCCACCCACTTGGATACATATTCAATAGCCGCGATGATGTACCGATTCCCGCTAGAGACGGGAAACGGTCCCATGAAGTTAATCCCCCAAACATCGAAAACTTCAAGAATCTGGATCGGATGTTGGGGCATCTCGTCCTTGGATGAGATGTTGCCGCTGCGCTGGCAACGATCGCACGTCTTCCACAAACTCTAGAGTGTCTTTCACAACTGATGGCCAATAAAAACCGCAATAAAAAACCTTCTGTGCGGTGACGTGCGGACCATAGTGACCTCCTGTCAGTCCCTCATACACGTGCCTCAATATCTCTGCCCCTCTTCTCTACTCACGCAGCACCTCAAAATTCGGTCTCCCCCTGCCAGAAATAGAAATGGGTCGTCCCAGATATAACGCCTGACATCACGGAAGAATTTCTTCTTCTGCTGCGTGGTCATCCCCTTCAGCACCACTCCATTCGCTAGATAATTCGCGAAGTCGGAAAACCACGGCATTCCCTCCATCTCCGCTGTCACAAACTCTACTGAATCGTGGGGAAATCTATCACCGATCTCTTCTTCCCTAATTTCTTCTCTACTAGGATCCTCTAGTCGGGATAGATGGTCAACAGCCACATTCTCCGCTCCCTTCTTATCTCTAATCTCTATGTCGAACTCGGAAAGCAGGAGAATCCATCGAATGAGACGAGGCTTTGCGTCCTTCTTTTGGAAAAGGAAACACAGAGCCGCATGGTCCGTAAAGACGATGGTCCTAGACAGGACAAGGTAAGAGCGGAATTTATCAAACGTGAATACCACTGCTAAAAGCTCATTCTCTGTAGTGGTGTAGTTCTCCTGTGCGTCATTGAGGGTTTTACTAGCGTAGTAAATAGGGTGGAAATGTTTGTCCCATCGCTGACTCAAAACGACGCCTACAACATAATCGCTCGCATCACACATGAGCTCGAAAGGCAAGATCCAGTCGGGTGAGACGAGGATAGGAGCACTCACTAATTTCTCCTTAAGGATCGTGAAAGCTTTTAAGCAGTCGTCATCGAATACGAAGGGTACATCTTTCTCGAGAAGTTGAGTCATGGGGCGGGTGATCTTTGAAAAATCTCGAATAAACCGTCGGTAGAAGCCCGCATGACCGAGAAAGCTACGGATGGACTTGACGCTAGTCGGTGGAGGGAGTCTGCTGATTGTATCTATTTTCGCCCGATCGACCTCTATACCTGCTCGCGAGATCTTATGCCCTAGCACTATGCCCTCTGTCACCTTAAAGTGACATTTCTCCCAGTTGAGCATCAGTCTCGTCTCGACACACCGTTTCGTCATCGCATCTAAGTGAGTAAGACATTGATTAAAGGTGTTCCCATAGACAGAGAAATCGTTCATGAAAACCTCCATGGTGGTCTCGATCATGTCCTGAAAGATGGCTACCCTGCATCGCTGGAAAGTAGCCAGAGCGTTACATAACCCGAACGGCATGCGGCGATACGCATAAGTACCATATGGGCATGTGAAGGTTGTCTTTTCTTGATCCTCGGGAGCAATCAGGATCTGAAAGTAACCTAAAAAGCCGTCAAGAAAGCAATAAATTGCTGTCCTGCGAGTCGCTCTAGCATATGATCGATGAACGGAGCGGGAAGTGGTCCTTGCGGGTGGCGTCGTTTAATTTATGATAGTCTATGCACACCCGCCAGCCCATGACTGTTCGCGATAGGATAAGCTCCTTCTTTTCGTTCATAACCACTGTCATTTCCCCCTTCTTGGGAACGACCTGAGTGGGGCTTACCCATGTGGAATCGGAGATCGGATAGATGAGACCAGCCTCCATCAGCTTAAGCACCTCTTTCTTTACAACTTCTTGCATATTCGGGTTCAGACGGCGCTGTGGCTGCACTACTGGCTTAAAGACATCCTCCATGAGGATCCTGTGAGTACAGAATATAGGGCTAATCCCCTTGATATCAGACAGTTTCCATGCGATGCCTCCTTATTTGACTTCAGGACCTCGATTAAACGCTCCTTCTCCTCCGTTGACAATTTCGAAGAAATGATCATGGGTAAGCTCGAATTGTCACCTAGGAATGCGTATTCTAATGAGACGTGAGAACCTTAAGCTCTATGGCTGCTGGTGTCGACAACGGTGTGCTCTCAGTAGCTGCACTCAGCTCACAGAAGTCTAGGGTCTCGGGAATCTCTAAGAAATCGTCCTCTATATCCTCACTATCCCTCTCCTCGGGTAAGTAAACTCTCATTCACTAAATCGGCTCCGCTAATATAGTCTAAACAGTGATCAACGCATGAAATTAATGAGTTCAAGAAGTATACGGAGTGACAAGGGCCACTATCACTGTCGCCACCACTCGGGTGTTGCATCGACCTTGCGATTTTGACATTCTCGTCCCCGACTCGAAGGGTGATTTTCCCATCATGAACATCTATGAGCGCTTTCGCGGTGTGCATAAATGGGTGACCTAAGATGATGGGAACCTTCTCATCGGCCTCCATATCGATGATGACGAAGTCTACAGGAAAAACAAATCTATCAACTTTAACCAACAAATTCTCTACGATTCCCCTCGGGTACCTAACCGACCTATCGGCTAACGACAGAGACATATGAGTAGGGGTGAGCTCCCCTAGACCTAAATGCTCGTACAGTGAGAAGGCATTAGATTTATGCTCGCCCGAGATCAGCTAGAGCATGAGCTGGAGCAATGGAGCCGCCGAATAGGCATGCAATCGTAAAGATACCCGGATCAGTCAATTTCTCGGGAAACTTGTTTAAAACCACGGCGAAACATCCTCCAGTCAATGGGACATTCGAAAGCTCCCCCAGCCTATCTTTACGTTTTAAAAGATCTTTTAAGAACTTAGCATATTTAGGCATATGCTGGAGGGCCTCGATAAACGGGAGATTGATTTTTAACGGAGTAAACATGTCAAGGAAATTCCCGTATTCCTTGGCATATTTCTGTTGCTTCAGACGTGCTGGTAGGGTAGGTGGGAAGTGTACGATCGGTGATGGCCTAACCTCTACCGGTTTTCTCTCTCCCTTACTCTCAACTGAAGGTCCACTGGCTGGTGCAGTACTTGCTGGGTTTAACCTGGTGTGCACCCTAGGAGAAGCCTCCATCTCGATTTCTTCATCTACCTCTTCATCTTGCTCCTCTACCTCTACCTCTACACCCTCTCCACCTACCTCCGTCAAAGTCCTACCACTGCGCGTAGTAATCGCTTTCGCGTGTTGGTTCGCGGGATTGGGTTGGGTATTGCCCGCGAACTGGCCATGTGGCTGCTCTTGCAGCTGCTTAGCAATACTACCGACCAACCTCTGCAGATATAAGAGCGCGTACTGTTGATTTTTCAAAAGCAGATCATGTTCCGCGAGAGTTTTCTGAGTAGCCTGATCTTTGATAACTAATTGAGATAAGAACTCTTCAATCCTATCTAGACTACCTCCTGACCCTCCACTCCTAATCTGACCCTCCTGATTTGAACCCCCACCACTAAACTGACTGGTGTGACCTGACCCTCCACTATTGTAATGACCCTGCCCCCTGTTCTGATAAGAGCCTGATTGGAAACAAGGGGGGTTACTGGAAGATCGATAGTTATTATTATTATTATTATTATTATTATTATTATTATTATTATTATTATTATTATTATTATTATTACGCCAGTTTTGATTATAATTGGATGTATTATTATTGAAGGGATTCGTAGGACCTCGGTTCTGACCGGTGATAAACTCGACTTGCTCAACAGTGAGCGTGGGACACTCTAACGTGTCATGACCCGCTCTACACACCTCACACCTGTCCACTTCTTCTTCAGTTCCTGTATCTCCTTCGTGACCTCACTCTTGAAGCTATCTAGAGCAGCAGCTACCGTAGTTTCCAAGCTAACTTGGTGTAAACCACGGTTAACTGGAGGTGTACGAGAATCAGGAATTGAATTCCTGTCAGCAATGCTGTAATCGACATCAGAATGGGCAAAGCTCTCGAAAAGGTCATTGCACTCGGCTACTATTTCTTTCGCATCAGGTGGCCACCAGCAGAGGTGTTGAATCGAGCACGGGTCTTAGGGGTGAGACCGTTGTAGAATTTCTCTACAAGTTCCCAGTCTGATAGACCATGTTGGGAGCAACGGGATACTAGAGTTTGGAACCGCTCCCAAGCTAGATGGTAGGGCTCATCAGGCTCCATCCGGAACGAATGAATTTGATCACGAAGGCGGGATGTTTTAGCGGGTGGAAAGTATTTCTTAAGGAAAGCATCCCGTAGAGAGGCCCAAGTAGAAAAAGTACCGGGTGGTTGGGAGTCAAGCCAGATGGCGGCCCGATCCCCGAGAGAGAACAGAAAGACTTGGAGAAAACGAGCATCATGGCCCGCACCCTCCATATTGAATGTATGACATAGACGGGTAAGGCGGTTGATATGTGCGGGCGTATCCTCATCATCACGACCATGGAATTGGCAAGAGTTAGTGATGGCAGTCATGAAGTAGGAAGGGATTTGCCAAGCTCGGTCATTATTCATGGGGGGTAAGGTGATGGGTGAGTTTGCACTGGTGAAACTGGTGGTGGCCTGTTGGTATACGATCTGATTATTATTATTAGCCATGTGGAAGTTAGGTGGTGGCGGTGGTGGGCTTACGTTTCTATGGACTACACGGGGTGATGGGGAATCGGGTGATGAAGGTTTAGGTGTAAAATCAAAGTCGGGTGGTACAAAGGAACAGGATGAACTTGAAAAAGTTGAGGAAGAAGCACTTACCTTTGGTGCGGGAGAGAATGGCATGTCTGTCGGCGGCTTAGACGGAGGTCCTTGCGAACGCGCATGGGGCATCCACTAAACCGGAAACACGACAAACACGTGAAGTTAGCACAAATAATTCAATTATATACAAAAATAAATATTAAATAATTAAACAACTTAGACTTCTATGACACAAACGAATACAAAATAAACACAAGTGTAAAAGAAAAGCCTAAATCGAATAATCAACGCAATTGCCAATGAGAGAGTCCCCGGCAACGGCGCCAAAAACTTGATGTTCTAGGAGTAGTTAATTAAAAACAAAACAAGTTACCCTAATTCTAGACTCAAATTATAGTCTAGACTCCTAAACTATACTAAACTACTAACCGGCAAGTGGACCGATCAATTGTAGAATAGTATTAAGCAAGTCCGGAGTATCGAACCCACATGACTCTCTAATTACTATGACTACTAATTTAGACTCGATTACATACCATCTATATTTTAAAGGGGGTTTTTGCTAATAAATCTAAATTATCAATTTAACGAAAACTACTAAATTGGAATGACCAAACTATGAACTTCTAGGGACTTCTTAGATTTTAACCAAGAGATAATGAACTAGTTACCTAGGTTAGATTTTTAGACTACTACTCCTTCAATTTAATAATAATTAATCTGGTTGAATATTTTACCGGGATCTTGACATATCAAAGTCTAGGTTTATCAAACAGGACCCCCGACCCTTCTCAGGAAAACACCTACAATAACCTATCCTTTTTATTCATTTACCGATCCTAAAGATTCCTTTTCAGTTATCTTTTTAAATTTGTGAAGTGTCTAATTATAAATTACCTATCGATAAATAACCTAGACCAACTAAAATTTCTAGTTTAGATTAACTGATTCACTATGACAAGGAAATTAGACTCGAGAATTTCTCAAAACCCTAACCTAACAATTTACCACATTAATTCAGCCAACTCATTGCAATTTATCAATTAACGAGTTAGGTATAATGACAAGTTTGATTTTATGGTTAATTTAATTGTTTCCCCGGTTTTATTGGCCAATTTTACCGACAACTTCACGAATTCCTAAGAACACGAAAAGTAACACAAACCTATTCTATGGAAGACATCCACCTAAGTTCATGCAAAACAACAAAACAATCATAAAACAAGCAATATCATGCAAATACCCTAAACTAGATCATTAAAGTTGTGACCTTTACCAATTAAATATTCAAACCATAAATTTAATTAAAAGAAATCAAAGTTTCATAAATCCATCATCCAATACCTAAGTAACTGAATAAGATCTAGCCTAAAAACATGTTTGAAAAGTAATTAAAACAAAGTTGATAACAAGGTAGCATGATTGATCAAAACAAGGAAATCAAAGTGAGGATTGGTATGATAAAACCATGACAAGCTCCTGCCTTGAACTCCCTTGATCACCACCACAATCCTTGCAGCTTAGATCCGCTCCTTGTAGCTCCCAATCTCCAGAAAGTTCTCCAATTCTGACCCAGTTCATCCAAGGTTGTCCAATATGAGTTTAACAATGATTATAAGTCTTTTTAAAACAACCAAGTCCCAATCCTTCTCTGATTTCAAAACTTTCTGGATAAACGCCTCCCTCGCGAACAGCGTGAGAGTTTGGGTAGGTCAGTCGCGCCCCGCAACCGAGGTGGAGTCCGGATGATAACTATCACTCTCTCGTTGGCCACGAGAGAGTCTAGGTGTATAGGTCGCGCCCCGCGACCGGGTTGAAATCCCTGATTTGCGTCTCGTTTCCGATCTACTCACGTCCTGGCTCGGTTCTTTTCACCATTTTCACTCGTTTTTCCCATCCTTTCAACCGTTTTCACGAACCAAGACCTTCAAAACGTGTTTGGATTAAAAGTAGATAAATTCTTGACAAACCGAAACGAAAACGCGCTAAAATTATACAAACTCTACAAGATAAGTGGATGTATTATTTAATACATCAGTCACCACTTCGTACGCGGTGGACTTCGTACGAGTGGTGCTTCGTACGAGTTGTGATTCATACAAGTGACAAATTGTCACTCGTATAAGCCATAGAGGGTCACTCATACAAATGAGCCTGATTACATTTTTCGATCCAGAGTCTTTATTTCTTTGAATTTCAAGATGATTTTTGCACAGATCTGGTCGAAAATCAGTTTCTAACAATCCTATTGTTTCAATATACATTATGTCCATGTATTGTCTGATTAATTGATGTTTTACGTATAAAATCCCTCATACGTCCAAAAATCATGAGCGTAGGTGATTCATCAACTGTTAGATTGAACGAATCGGTACCGTAGCTCCGATACCAGTTATGGGTCCCAGTGACGGCGGTTCTAGACGGAAGTTTGGGCGTATAATAGTACGATTCTGTAGAACGGGAGTAGAAACAGAATCAGCGGAAGCATTCATTTCCTGGAGAGAATCCTCCTGCGTTTCCCCTTAGGGAACTGCCAAAACTCACAAACAATGAACACACAACACATATTTATAGACATGAGCAGCTCGAGTGAAGCGAGCAACTTGGCTTCCTACGAAGTATCCTTCATACGAGTGAGATGTTTATCACTCGTACGAGTCATAATGGTCACTCGTACAGTCATAATGGTCACTCGTACGAGTCACTTTGTCACTCGTACGAGCCAGCTCTCATTCGCACTTGGGTCATGTGTTCATATCTAATCTATACAATATTCAATACACACTCTTTCTAACCTATTCGCACAGTGACGAACATAAAGTGCATCAACAACAACCCACATCAAGACGATGTAATTGAACGTAAAAACAAAATGCTTACAGAGACAGCAATAACCATGCTCGCCGATTCAAAACTGCTAGTTAGTTTTTGTAGCGAAGCTGTGGCTAAATCAATGGAAGGGTTCTTCGTGGGATATGCTAGTCCAGTTATAAGAGTTTATCTTCCTAGCATAACCAGGTTATTGAAGCTCAGAACGTAGATTGTCAATGTTACACATCTTTGGCACAGAAACAAGGAGATCCTTGGCTATTCAATTATGAAAGTCTTTTGAATTCCTTCGAGCTACCCGCTGAACCGATAAAAGAGGAACTTGTGATGCTTTATCAGCAACAACAATCTTTATCACAAGATCAAGTTCCTATACCAATTGTTATAACTCAGACACCTGATGGAATTCATGATGCTTAAGCAGGCCCTAGTTCTCAACATACAGATTCATAGACTGCTGGAATAAGTGATCCCACAGCCGAACAAGAGATGAATGATACAGCTCCCTCGTTCAATCAATCTGATGTTTCTGAATCTGATGCTGAACCGACATATGACGACAACGGATCTACTTCTGAAGATGATGAAGATCAGATTAAAAGGTTACTTAACAATCAAGCTGAGGGAATGAGTGCTCAGAATCAGGCATCTACAGTTAATTAGAATGCTGATCAAAATATTACAAATCTGGAACACGATGTGAGCGTTTCTAACGAATTTATGCCGAGGACACTGTCGTACCACCCACCAGAGTATATCATTTGAGAATTGTAAACTGGTGTTAAAACGCAAAATCAGATTAATCAGGATCTTAGTTGTTTTTATACTAATGTAGCACCTATACAAAACACGGTCTCGTGTAGATGTTTATTTCGTTGATAGAGTTGTAAACGAATAAGGATCTCTCACAGAAGAAAGCTGGGTGAACGCAGGAGGAGCTCTTGCAGTTTGAAAAACTGGGTGTGAGGAAACTTGTTGATCTGCCAGATGACCACAAAAAGATAAATACAAAATGGGTCTTAAAGTGCAAAAGTGATGATAGAGGAGTAATTGTGGTAACGAAGCTCGACTCGTTGTATAGGGATTTCATCAGCAAGAGGGAATAGACTACACTGAAGTCTATGCTCCCGCGACCAGATTGGAAGCAATCCTCATCTTCCTCGTATTCGCGTCAGGAAGGGATTCAAAGTGTATCAATTGGATGTTAAGTCCGTGTTCATATACGGAAAGGTGAAAGAAGAGGTGTACGTCGGCCAACCACTGGGTTCGTCGATCCAATACACAAAGACACGGCTTACCTATTGGATAAAGCGTTATACGGCTTACACCAGGCTCCGAAAGCCTTGTATTAGACGCTTTCTCAACACCTTCTAGACAATAGTTTTACCAGAGTAACTGTAGACAGTACCCTCTTCACACGGGAAGCAGCAGGACACATCTTAATTGTACAAATCTATGTGGATGACATCATATTCGGTTCGAAAAACAATGTGTTGTGCAAAGATTTTGAAAGAGTCATGAAAAAGAAGTTTGAGATGAGTTATATGGGGGAGATAAAATTCTTTCTAGGACTCAGGTCGATCAATTGCCTGATGGAATCTTTATACATCAGACGAAGTATGCAAACGACGTTTTGGAGAAATTCAAGATTTCTGAATCAACCCCAATGTTTACCCCATTAGCTCTGAACCATGACATCGGACCAGATCCAACTTGATTAAAGATACATGAAACTCTATATCATTTGATGGTCGGCTCTTTAATATATCTAATAGTATCACAGCCGGATATCATGTATCCAATATACCTCTGTGCACGCTACCTGTCAAGTCCAAGAGTGTTGCATTTGTTGATCGTCAAAAGGATCCTTCGATATCTGAAAGGTTTCCCAAGCAACCGACTTGTGGTATCCCCGTGCCAACGACTTCAATCTCACAGGATACTCAGACTCTGACTTCGGCTATTGCCAATTAAACGCTAAATCTACAACTTCCGGTTGCAAGTTCTTTGGCACGCGCTTAGTAATGTGGCAATGCAAGAAGCAAACCACAGTTACTCTCTCTACTTGCGAAGCAAAATACGTTTTAGTTTCCAGTTGTTGTTCCCAAATCTTGTGGATACAAAAATAGATGAGAGACTACGGATTGTAGTTTCTTGAGACGCCTATATATGTAGATAACGAGGCTGCCGTTAACATAACAAAAAATCCGGTTCAACACTCAAAAACTAAACAAACCGAAATATGACATCACTTTATCCGTGACTGATACCAGAAAAAGTTGATTCGAATTGAAAAGATCTACACTGATGAACAAAAAGCAAACGCTTATATAAAACCGTTTGATAGAGCAAAATTTAAATATCTTTTGAAAGTAAACGGGTTAAAAGATTTGACATCAGGGGGGACACAGAGGTTGAAGCCGAGGGATGACGAATCCTCATCAGTTAGTCAAGTTTTTAGTTTCAAATTTCTTTCTTTAAAACAAAAAATCCAAAAATATGTTTTTGACTTTAGGGGGAGAAATATGATGTTAAAAATACAAAAAACATATAAAATTTGAAAATGTACAAAAACATTAAAAAGACAAAAAGAGTTTTCATGTAAAAAAGAAGAAATGGTAGTACATCAGTACGCTAAAGAAATATAGTGTTAAAAAGCATTTAAACAGGTCTTACTGATGATGTGCCAGTAGACTTCGCACATTCAGTATTTTTTTCGAGATATAAACATAAAGAAAAACTTCTTAATTAATTGCTTAACATCTCTCGGACATATGGTCTTAGTACGCCAGTTTTGTTTGAGCGCTTGCTGGATTCTGAGATACTAGGTCTTTTTAGATAATTGATATCTTGGGTATTATACAAGTTCTTTTGATTATGCATAAGCAATGACCTAAAACATGTAGAATACTTTTGCTTTTAAAAACCCTAAACTGCTTCAAATTGAAAGTATCGAAAGATTTGACAATTGCAATCAAAAGATTCCAAATATGGAACACCACTTTTAAGTCGAGCATTCATCTCTTTCTCTGTATGGTGGTACTAACCTGAGCTCTCAAGGCCTTGCACTACCCAAATACAGATATTAGTTACATATATTCACTTGTAAGATGAAATTCAGGGAATCTTGATACGGGAGTATATTCTGAGGTTGGAAACACTATTAATTCAAGTTCTAAGACATCTAATTACCATATCTTGAAATAATTGAGAATTGTGTAGAGGTTTAAGTAGACTAGTATACTGACAATCTAAGTTAATACTTTTAGAACTTAAAGTTTTCTCAGATCAACTGTACTAATGATAAGTCTCAAATACTAATATGACTCTCTTACACAAACTTATAAAAATGTCTGTAAATATGTTTATACATAATTATTTCATTTCAGAAAAACCCAAAAAGATTTTCAGTGTGTTTTATCATAAACTTTGAAAAATAAAAAAGATTTTATTTTCATCTTAGTCTCTACTGCCGATGATGGAAAAATGATTTTCAAAATCTGAATATGCTGAATACTGAAAGAAATCTGGAGAACAAGGTTGGGAGCTTAAATGGAATGAGAAAATGTTTTGAAATGATCAAAAGTTTATTAATTGGAAACTTAAAATTGTCAGAAAACATCAGTTTGCTCATAAAGTGTTCAACCAAGGTAATTAATTTGGACTTGGTAGACAAATCATCTAACTAGGGTCATTAACTTGGACTTGATTAACTGAGTAGGTTGTTAAAACTCGTAAAATGTTCGAGAAATTGAAAAGTTGAAAATAATAAGGAGTACCTTTGTATGAAGGAACACCCTCGTACGAAGGTAGACATGGTTCCTTCGCACGAAGTAAACATGTTTACCCTCGCACGAAGGTAATTCCTGTAACCTATATAAAGGTTCCTTCGTACGAAGTGATCATTCATTGTTTTGATGGTTACTCCGCACGAAATAAAGGTTTAAGAGATTTTGTGTTCTAAACGACGAAGTGCTGCCCACAATTACATTGTAGTGGTTGATTGGCACAGCACGAACAACGGTGAAGGTATAATTTGGACGAATTGGACCCTAAATTGAATGTATCGGCCTGATATACTTAAAAACATAGATCTGGACTAAATGGCCCGCTAAAAATCAAAATTGAACTCATACAAGTCTTAATCGGCATGTTTAGTAGTTGTCATAATCTTCAATTTCATCAAAAACATCAAAATTGCAAGAATTAATCTTAACTGTCTTTTGTATGGAGGAGAAGATAATCATATTTCAATGTTAAAAACACCTTGTACGAAGGTATTCTATTTTGGTCTAACTATGTTAAAAACCTATCTTCGTACGAAGATGTCAATGGTACCTTCGTAAAAAATCATCTTCGCACCAACCTTTGAAAATTTTGGAAATTGACCAAGTGTTGTTTATGTTTATGTAGAAAAAATCTACGAGCTTCGAGCCGAAGCACAACATTTGTTGTGTGCTTAACAAGTTGTTGATAAAGATGAAGCCATTCGAGGAAATTTTCGATTTCATGGATTGAATTCCGATTAAAAAGGTGCTCACAGATCAGCATACGACATATAGATCGCACATTCAACAATTTTAGGATCATGCAAAGTTTATAACTAATCCGCCTACTATAGGTCTAGTGTGAAGATCAGGGATGAAGAGAAGGAAGTGTCTTGATGTATTGGAAATACATTGATTTATGGTGTATAGTTTGTACAATTTTTATATTCGTTATTTCGATTTTTAGGTAGATATAGTTTCTTTTGATCATTTGTTTGTTTATAGGTTCTGGTTGCTGAAAAGTATAGAAAATGGTTAAAATTAGCTGGAAAAGAGCTAACAGTAAGGATCGGGTCGAGTCGTAATTGACCGGGAACGCGAATGAAGAAATTTGAAAAAGGGCCCTTCGCGCTACGCGAAGGTGAAAAAGAAGGAGCTTCGCGCAACGCGAAGCTATTAAATAATGATTTAGAAATTCTATACGTAATGCGACGGGGGTGTTTGTCGCGGCAGAGTTGTACGACATGATGGATTGTTGCTGACATCAATATATATACATCATTAACTTTTCAAGTCAAACCTAATTACAATTTTGGGACATCTTGGACGAACTTAGCAGCAGTTTTTGCATGGTTTGGATGCATTCGGAGCATAGGAATCGTTCGGTAGAAGCTGTAGGATCAAAGACTTAACGGGTTTTGTCTCCCGGTTTCCTTTTTTCATCGTTTCTTTATACTTTTGTCAATGAACTTCTTTGTTAATAGCTTTATTTTGAATTTTGAAGCTATTTTTTCCAGCTAAACGCTTTAGACTACCTAGGTTAGGATGAATATTTAATAAAGTTTGGATTTTTATCGTTTCTAGTGTGTTTATGGATATACTTGAAAAGTAACTAATATTGGTTTCCATGGGTTGGAATGTATGCGTATTTTAACTTGATTATTAATTGTTTAGTTGTTTCACATGAATCTTGTTGCATGTCTTTCATATAATAGATTTGTGTTGATTATCGGGTCCTTGCGGGTTTTGGTAATCATTTGGTGAATTGGCCAATAAACCTTAAAAACAATAATCAAAAGAGAATTCGGTTTTAATATTCTACTAACCTTAGTTGCTGAGAAGTACTAGGTTATTGCTAGGTCTTGTTTGGTAAATTGCTAGGATTAGGTTGTGAGAAAAGCCGGTTTTAGTTGCCTTGCCACGTTCTTGTTTATTAAACCAAATTAAAGTCCTTAGTTGCCTTAGACTTTCCGCTGAGAGGTAGTTAGTCACTTTAGGGCACTTTTCTAGAAAGTAAATAAGTGAAAGGGAGTCTAATTAACCGGTAGGCGTAACAATCCTTTAGAGCTTCATAGGTTTCTTCTCGAGAATGGTCGAGGGTCCTATTCGATATCTCTTAAGGTTTAGCACTTAAAGACCTTGACTCCATATCACATTAGTTTCGATAGAAATCCATCCTAAGTTAAGTGGGATTCCAAGCTAGGTAGTCTTTTATCATCACTGAGTTCAACCTTCATCTTAAAGTCGTGTTCTAGTTAGTCTGGTTAATTAGTATATAATTTTAATTGCAAATTTAGAATTTTTAGAACCCCCCTTCCAACATAAAATCAATTAGTTCATGTCCGTGTCAGTCTGGATAAAGTAGTTAAACATAATTAAATAGAGTGTCATGGGTTTGATATCCGAACTTGCTTAGTTTTACTAGAGTCGATCGGTACACTTGTTGTTAGTATTTTAGTCAAGTCTTAGAGAGTCTAGAATATTACTTTGAGTCTAGATTTAGGTTAATTTTAGTTATTTTTATTAAACTACTTTAGCACATCATGTCTATTACAGAATCTTTGATCAGGAGGGTGTTAGACTTTAAGGACAAAGACAGTGATCCGACTAGTTATTCTAAAAGAATGGTGAAGGGTTGTTTTTATAGGATGGGATATACGGGTCATGTTAATGAAACGATTTCATGAAAGCGTATTTGGCAAGGCCATACAAATTCTTCGTACATTCTGTGATTCATGCTTTGGGACATCGTAAAGGAGGTTTTGACGTGCCACTTGATTATTAGATGTGCATGATAGCAGCGTTGAGTTTGAATTTGCCATACAATTTCACTAAAGTTATCTTTGAGCAAATGAAGACTAACATCGACAAAGAAAAGTTCTTGCAATGTCCATGATTTGTGCAAATGATGTTAGAAGACCAATTCTTAACTTAGTGAAAGAAGAATCTGATGCGTTAGTTCTTGAACAATGATGAATATGTCATTGGAACGTCTGAATCAGTATCTTTATCAGAAGACAATTCCTATAGGCAAAAAGTATTTCGGGTTTATAAAAGATGATAATTACAGACCACCACCAACTGATAAGTGGAGAAAAGATGAGAGCAACTCTGAAAATGATGAAGAAGAATGCTTAGCAGAATATGTACAGAAAAGAAGTAAATGGTACAAAAAGGATGATAATAAGAAAAATAAAAAGCAAACACAGAAGAGAAAACGAGCGTAGAAGAAGGCTACAATGATGCTGGTAGATGAAAGTTCTGATGATGAGGTGCATGTTGAAGAGAATATTGAAACCAAAGTGTTTTCTACTAATTCAGGTCATGAGAGGAGAGAAAAGAGTACAGCTGATACAACAGAGATTGAAGAGAATATTGAAAAGCAAGCTTTTGTTGGTGGAAGTGAATCTCATTATGAAGAAACCCTGATTACTAGTGATGAAGATGTTGTTTCAAGGGTTGCACCAAGAACATTTGATCCTAGAGTAGAAGCTAAAAAAAGAGCGTCAAAGAAAAAGAGACCCGTATGTGCCACCAAAGAAAGTAAAAAGAGTTAAAAGCAAAGCGACTGATATTACAACGAAGAAAACAGGGTCTCTAGCTGCAAAGAAGTCAAGAAGAGAGTATTTGAAGGTTGCTAAAGAAACAAGTACTGGGGCTGATTTAGTAGTTCAAGAAAAAGAGACACCTACAGTCGAAGTTGAGATTGAAAATGTTGTTCCAATTCAAACTCCACTATCACCACAATTACAACAACCACCATCGCCACCAAAACCACCAAAACAATCAACACCACAAAGGTAACCACAATCAACACCACAATCCTCACCACGAAGACAATCTCATCTGACATGTCCTACTAATAGAGAAGCTAGTAATATCTTTGATGATAATTTCATGTTTCCAAACATAGAGTCGATGGGAACAATGGATTTTGATTTTCTCAATTGAGCCAATGATCTAAAGATAAAAGAATTAGAGAATAGAGTCAAGTTTTTGGAAGCTGATCGTAAACAAATGGAAGCTGTAATCGCAAGTCTTGTGCCAGAAAGTGAGAGAATACGCAAAGACTTAGTGATCATGAAGCTGAAAAGAATATGAAAGAACGAAAATTTGATACGTTTTAGAAAGTGTTGGAAAAGAAGCTTGGAATAGATTTTGAAATAGAGTATAGTTAGATCGAGATTGAAGAAGCTAGAGCTAGAACTAAAGAAAGAGCTCGCAAAGTTGCTGTAGAAGCTGAAGCTGCTAATGCAGACAAAGGTAAAGGGAAGGTTGATGCCATTTCGAAGATTATACAACCTGATCTTAAGCCTAAAGTTGAAAAGTATTATGAAACGCTGATAGAGACTGAGGCAGAAGAGATTGATATTACAAGATATGTGCTGGTTGGTCTTGTTGTTGACATGTCTTATCATTCTAAGAAGAAGAAAGAACCGGAGAAAAAGAAAGAGGTTGATAAAGAAGTGGAACATAAAGAAGTGGAAGATAAAGAAGATGATGTGGAAGTGGATGTGGATGGTGATGATAATGATGATGATGATGACAAAGGTGATGATCATGATGGTGGTTTATGAAGCGAAGATTAATAAATCGTTTGATTATGATGAGATTCTAAATGACAACACAAACAAAAAAGATGATTCCCAAATAAAGGGGAGACAGGGATTCTGTTCACGAAGAAGAGTATTCAGGAATCTTCACAAACGTTACCCCACTAACAGCTGTTCCTGCAATACAACAGAAAACGATATATCTGGAGCATGGAGTTGAAGAGGGAGAGTTTGTTCACAATTACTCTAATGAAGAAATTGCTGAGATTATGGTTATAGATGAAAGTTCGTTCGAGTTTGATTTTGAGGAAGAGCTGAATAGCATCAATATAGCACATCCTGATGATTATGTATATAGATATGTTGAAGATGCTGATAACTTTGATAATGTTATCATGGACGATCATTCTAACGATGAAACAGTGAAATATTCTAGGGAGTTAACAGATGACTTCCTACTTTCCAAGAGCTGTTTAATGAAAATACGATTGATTTGTTAAAAAGAAAGATAGAGGAAATGGTGAAAGACGGTAAGTCTCCGAGACATATCAATAAATAAGAAATTATGGAAGCTCGGAAGACATGGTTCAAAGAGTTACCAAAGTGTGAAAGTTTCGATGACCACTGGCTTTCTTCACACGTAATTAAGATAAAATTTTGGGAGATATTCTAAGTTGGGGTTGGTTGCCAGAACTGAACGTGTTTGCAGTTAAACGAGAGTTTGGAATTCAATACTTCAGATATTTATTAGATATAAAACCTCTGCCGTGGTGGGACGTGCAGGAGTTATGCCAAATGAAGTGTATTAATTTCCAGATGAAACTGGGCGATCAGAAATTATGGAGAATTATTAGATGTGAAGCATGACACAATTTTCCTAACTTGAAGCCACATTACCGGAAAAAGATTATCAAGAACGAGATGTGACTTTGATAGTGAAAAAGCCACGAGCTATGAGGAACATGCCACTGATGAAAGTTGAACAAAATTTTAATGAACATTTTTAGTGCTGGCAATAGGATTCAGAAACGGGTGAAGCTGTAATAGTACTGAAAGAAGATGATTTGTGGAGAGCGATTCGAAAACTAGATCCTATGTTATTGGTGAATTTAGCTGAGAAAGATATCAAATGCATGTTCTACAACAATATTTGCTGTCAAGAGAAGGAGAAAGTACAGGCAATGTAGTATCAAGATGTCATCAATGTCTCTTATGCACATGATATAAATTCTGGAAATATGTGGAAATCGAAGTGGAGACTGTTGGAAAGAAAAGAGTTTATGAAACAAGTTAGAAAAGAAGAAAAGATAGCTTTTATTATGAGGAAAGCATCTATTAGAAGATTTCAGTTCGAGAAATGGGCTCCAAACACAAATCAAACACCAATACCAAGTGAAGAAAGACGGAAGCCACGAAAGAATTTCTTTGGGTGTTGAAGTGTAAAGTTACAAAGATTTTGAAGACTGAAGACCGATCGAGACTGTGGCAACATTCAAGAGGGAGTTTGTTGATACATATGTCTGCTGGCTATGTCTACGAGTCATGTCCGAGTCTGTAATTGGTCAAAATGTTAGATTTTAGTATGTACGTTTGTTACTTCATACGAAGGTATATATGTTTAGTTCGTACGAAGGTAGTTAGTGTTACTTCATGCGAAGGTGAAGAATGTTAGTTCGTACGAAGGTGTTTAGACTTAGTACGCACGAAGGTGAATGTCCTATAAATAGGTGTGTGTGGTCATTGAGTCTGTGTTGGTTTTGCGGACGAGACGATGAAGCCCTGTGCATTGTTTCCAGCTTGTAAACGTTTACGATATTAATGAAACAGTGATTGAAAAGTAATCTTGTTATATTTGTCACCTAATCTAAAATGGATTCCACATATTGTGGACTAGGTTACACAGGATATCAGATCCTTACAGTAACAGTAACAGTAATAGTAATAATCTCTCCTTTAGTGTATTTCTTTAAATAAAGAGTTCATTGCCATTTACGTCCATGTGGTTTGTCCACTTATGCCATTTCAGGCCAAATTTTAAATTGTACCATTTTCCTTCTTGACATTCTCGAAAAGTGTCACTTCAGTCCAAAAACCTCACCTTAATTAAAAAGTTCAGTTAGTTGAGGGGTAAAATTGTCAACAAACCACATGGTCGTGTATAGTTTGTACATTTTTTTGGTGAATGGTTCAATTTTGAAATTTGACATGAAATGGCATATGTGGACAAACCACAGGTCGGAAATGGCAGTTAACTCTTAAATAAAAAACTAGAATTTAATATTACAATAATAATAGTATACTTATAATAAAGCAACCCTTTTAAGTAGAAAACTTGCAAAATGAGAATTCGTAAAAATAGATTAAATTGTCAAACAACTTGCATATTATTATGTCAAATGCATGGATGAGAATTTTATTTGAATAAAATATTCTTTGCACGAATTGTTTTCCACTAAACAATCTTTGCAAACCTTTGAAATATTCACCAACGAGAACTTTCGGCTCTCCTCTATAAATTGAGAAATTTGTAGTCTTGCAAACCATCCTCACCTTTATTCACAAGTTATATCATTTTCATCACTTTCGATAAGAAATACCCGGTTTCGGTAACCGTAACCCAAACCTAACACCATACCGACACCACTTTTCATTCACCACTATCACTACTAAACCACTCGAAGCTTTAACCTTGAAAAACCTACCACCCGAAACCATTTTTGGTAAAGAAATGCCAACTCCGATGATCACCACATATTTAATAACAACGTTTCTCGTAACGGCAACGCGATTTTGACCAAGTTAACCATAAACTAAATCTCCATTTTTGAATCTTTAAGATTAATATATAATGAAAGTGGAATATAGGATTGAATTCGTGAATGTTAGTTTTGGATAAAAGGTGATGAAAAAGAAGATGAATTAGTGAACTAAGTATATAAAATAATCAATGAATCTATTTGTTCACAAGGGCTTAGGTTGCCTAGTTGGTTCGGATTTTGGTTTATAGCCCAAAGGTCACAAGTTTGAATCCTGCTGGATTAGATTATCGTCAGATTTCTAATAAAATGTTAGATTTTCAAAAAAACATTAAATTTCCTATTAAATTCAAAAGATTTATTATCTAAAAGATCAAATTCTATAAAATAAACATAAATGACTAAGTGGTTCACTGATTAAGGTTCACTTATAACCTAGAGGTTTTGAGTTTAAATCTTGCAAGAGACTTTCTTTTGAATACATTAGATTTATATTTAAGCACATCATATTAGTCTTTAAACACATCATATTTGTAATTAAACCCATCTGATTTCTGGTTATACCTATCAGATTTTAAAAATATATATTAAAAGGTAGAGTAGTCCAACTAGTTAAGTCTTGAGACTTAGAAACTAAAGGATTGGGGTTCAAACCTTATTTGTGACATTATTTTTGTCAGAGTTTATAATTTATGAATAAGATTTCTTGTTTAAATAATCAGAATTTTGAGATAAACTTAAATGCTTAAGTGACTCACTAGTTAAGCATTTTGACTTACAACCATTAGTGCACAAGTTCAAATCTTGTGACTAACATTTATTTTTAACTATTTTTTATTTTATTTAAACATATATTAATGTTTATTTGCACATTATATTACAATTATATAACTAAAAAGTAACATTATGTTTTATTAGTTAATATAAATATACATATATAGATAATAATTGTTTCTTAGTCTAAGCAAACCAAATGTATATAAATGATATTAGTGCAGAATGTCTATAGCCTACGTCTTAGGTCACGTCTAATGTAACAGGGCTTTTTAATGTTACATTTTTTAAATATTTTGTACGTATTTAGGCCACTTCGTACGAAGCACTTCGAACAAAGTGGCAACTCCAACTCGTGCGAAGCTGTCTTGTATATAAATAGCAGAGTTGGGGTCTTGAGTCAAGAGTTGTTTTTCTGATACTGAGGTGAAGCCCTATCAGTTTGCTGTTTGTAATTCTTCCACGTTTATTAATACAAGAAGCAGAAGCGTTTAAATAGTAGATCCGATCTTTTGTCAAACTTATTAACGATGAATTTCGCACACATTGATAAGCTCGAGTCCGGTCCGTTACTTTCGGGGGAAAGCCGATCCTCCCACAAGTGGTACCAGAGCAGGAGGCCTGATTCGAAGACATCTGATCATATTTCAGTAATTGAAGATCTCTATTTCCACTCCTTAGAACTTTTATCAGATCTGGAAAATTTCATGGACAAATTGGACTAGGATTCTAGCATACATGTTAAAACAAGTATAAACAAACCCTTGAAACTTTCAGACCTAAAATCAACTGAAATTATGTCAAAAATTGTGAAAACAAGAAAAACACGAAGCTGTGAACATAACTCATACATACGAGCTGATATTACACTCGCACGAGATGCCTAGATACCTCGTACGAGGCGACTTCAAATCGTTCGAAGTTTTACAATTACTTTCTATATCCACCTCGTACGAAGTAAGTTCCAACTCGTATGAAGTGGTAAACTTTTCTTAAAAATTGTTTGTGAACACCTCGTGTGAAGTGCCACATCGCACCAAGCATACTTCGCACCAAAACACATTCTAATCAAATTTTTTCGACAGTTTTCGATAATTTTCAAGTAAAATATGGAAGATGAATTCTTTAACGCTTTCGCCACATTTGCTGTTACAACTACTGCAGCTAAGAACATGAACCTAGAGAACGTAATGGGAACCATGACGAAACCTCCAAAACTCATGAACTTAGAAGATTCTAACAGTTGGAGCGAGAGATCATCAACTGGGTGTAAGCTAATCATTTTACATGTTGGTTTTCCATTGAGTCAAAATACACAACACCTATAGGTGAAAGTGGTCTTGAGAAGACACTGGCTCAGCTCACGGATATCGAGAAAGAAAAGTTTATCAATGAGAAGAAGATGATGAATATACTACAACAGGCAGTAAAATAAGATATCTTGGCTCTTCTGCAACATGACGATGACGCCCAGTCTCTGTGGACATATTGTGAACGGGGATCGAGCTCCCGAAATGAGCAATCGACCTGATCTCGCTCAACTAGCAGAGGCGGAATTCATTGCTAGAGAGGTAGACAAGACACACAAGATAATACTTACTGTTTAACTGCTTCTGATGTATTAATGTCGTTCAAATACAGATGCAAGTAAACAAACTGGCAGAGGTTCGCCGTACAATTGATAAATCACTAACTAGCTCTAACACAACACTTCCCATTTATAGGTCGACATGACTCGTACCGAAGTGCATGCTAAATAGACAACTATATTTCGTACGAGTCTGTGTTTCGTACGAGTGAGTCACTCGTATGAAATATGTATTCTTTCGTACGAAACATAGTGTTAAAACATATAAAATTTACTTTTTCACATTTAAACATTAACGTGTAAACTTTATAAACATTACAGATACATCCTAGACGTAGGCAATAGACATTATGCACCAACAAACTCCCCCTTGGATGTTGCCGCAGTCTGGATAATCTTCAAAAAAACTTCAATTAGATTTGATTCTAACGCCCAAATCTCTTTACAGGCTTTCGACACTCCTCAAAAGCAATTGGCGTTTGATCAGTCGGAGGAGGTCATTTCAAAAACTCCTCAAAGATGCTATTCTTGTACGTTCTGTGATTCGAGCTTCTTTTTCTTCCTTTTTCTTTGACTCTTTCTTCTCAAGCTTCCTCCAAGTTGTTTTCCAATCCGATCCAGAATGAATATCATTTGCAAAGCACACATTAACGATCTTTTGAATTGAAGCGCTTGTTCTTAATCCTTCTCTTCAAACTTATCTTACTATAGAATAGACATTCTATATCTTTCTTTGAACAGTTGACTAGCCACATTGGGTCTAGTACTCGAATGCCTCGCCATAGACCATATATTCGTTTGTGCGCTATGACGGCTTCGGTTAATTCCTCTGTGATTTTCCAAGAGTCATCATCTGGATGCACACAAATAACAGCTTCTCCTGAACTCGAATCATAGTGCCACCATTTGAATATCTTGAAAAAAATCTTTCTCCATTTTAATCAGAGGCATATTCTTCATCACCCGCGGTTTCTTCACAATAAAAGTAACATCTTTCACCTTCGTTAATGGATCAACTTTAATAATGTGACGACGATAATGAGGTTTCCAATGTACAAAACCGTGCGTAGCTTCAAACTTAATCAATCTCCAAAGCCTTTAGTCATGAAAGTTCATCTTTAGATTTATCATCTTTGTTTGAACAAGATTCTTATATCCCAATACGGCAATGTTTTGATATCGCTCAAATATCGAAAGTATTGGATACCAAATTCCCTCTTTATCGCATACACATTAAGCTCTTCAGTCCATCCCCAACTCATAATGTCCCCTAGAGAAATATCAGCATCTCTGGTAAAGAATGCTAGGGGTCTTTTAAACTTACGCTCAGCTGAATTCACGCGAAACCATTTCTTCTTTTGTTCAACAATTTCAGCTTTAGACATTTTCTGAGGAATTGTTCCTTCTTTTGTAGCTTCAAATACTTTTCTTTGCAACATCTCAGAACTTTCTGCTGCAAATAGATCAGTAAACATTGGGAAATCATCTGTACCCTGATTGGCATCATAAGCATCATCATCAGAATCACTTTCCACGACAACGTTATCATACATGTTTGCATCTTCTACCTCTTCAAATACATATGAGTTTGGTTCAAAAACATCTATATCATTAAGTTCGTCTTCAAAATCAAAATCAAACTTCTCTTCACTAATACCAAGCATTGCTGCTATTTTTCTTTCGAGTAACTGTGAACAAACTCCCCTTCTTCAACGTCATGCTCAAGATATAACACAAACGGCTTTGGCATGACAGGAACAGAAGATATAACATTTTCTGTGAAAATTCCTGCCTGCTGAGCATCAACTGACTCATCAACTTTGTTCGTCTTTTCTTCTTTAGTAGTTTGGTATGCAGAACCATCAAAGTACTCAGAAAGATCTACTAGTTCATTAACATTCGAACCAGTTACACGAATTCCAGACCCTCGAACATTATCATCATCATCCGAACTACTAGAATCCTTAACATCAACATCAGCATCCTCTACTTCTGCTTCCTTCTCAGTCTCTTCAGTAGATTTACTTTCTTTTGCCATCCTTTTCTTTAGCAACCAATCCCGATGCCTTTGAGTAATATCAAGAAATGCTATATCCACATCTGTTGGCTTTCCTATCAAGATAAACTTTTTTCGGTTCTTCATAGACCATAATATCCCAACATGTTACTGGCTCAGACTCAGCTTCTGGCACAGTTTTGTCAATCTCAGATTCCTCCACTATCTTTCCCTTTCCTTTCCCTTGTGCGTCAGATTGTTGTTTAGATAAACGTTCTCTTTCCGCAACTCTCTCTCTTGCTTCTGTTCGTTCTATCTCATCTATTGCAGTAGAAATATTTATACCCAACTTCTTTTCCAAAATCTTTTCAAATACATCCATTCTTCTATTGTTTCTCAAACGTTCTTCTTCATATTCTGCCATTCGTAAACGCAATCTTTCGTTTGCAGAAACAATACTTTCTAACATCACTTCTAACTGTTGTTTGTCAACAATCAATTCTCTGATCCTTTCCAGCATTTCAAGCTTTTCAGCAGTTAACACATTTATCTGCTCCTGTAACTCAGCTATACGTACCACATTTATCGTAACATGTTTTTGCAAGTCGTCAACCCTTGGATCATCGAACCCAAATTCATCTCCTCCTAGTAAATCATCTAAACCAATCTCATCAAAAAATGATTGTGATTCAAATGGCTGCTGTGTTGGATGATATTGTTGCGCATGAGATGGTTGTGATTGTTGTTGAACTGACTGTTGTTGCGGTGGTTGCTGAGCTGGCTCTGATTGTTACGGTTGTTCCTGAATTAGCTCCGGTTAAGGTTGCTTCTGTGCTGGCTGTTGTTGATCTAGTTCTGGCTCAGGAATTCATTGTTGTTGAGGAGCTATCTCTGGTTGAGATTGTTGCTGAGCTGGTTCTGCCTGCACATGTTGTGGTGGAAACGGAATATTCTGTGACGGTTCCTCCACATTTTATTCAATTATAGGTTTAGCATCAGTTTCTGTTAGAATAACATTTGGAGATACTCGAGCTGCAGGACGCTTCATTCTTCTTTGCTTTTTCTTGATGGGAGTTCGAAAAGCAATCAGTATCAGATTCAGATGGAACATAAGTTGTATCATCTTCCCCTGTTTCTTTTCGTTTGCGTTCCTCTACTTTGTGTTTCAATTCAGCTTGTCGTTTCTTCTCTAATTTTCAGCTCTTTTCTTTTCACCAGCTCTTCTATCTTCTGAATCAGTACTTGATGATAGTACTTCTTCAGCTACTTTGTCAGCTCCAAAAGCTTGACGTTCAATCTCTTCATCCATCTCTTCAACCTTTCCTCAACTTCTGGTTCATCTCTTAACCCTGAACTTCTAGCTGCAGACGTAGTTTTTCTCTTGTTTTCTTTATGAACTGATGAATATGTAGCTTTAGAGTTCCCACCTTTTTCTCCAACCTTCACAAACCATGGACTCCTTTTTGCAACAAACAACGTTAATGCTTTAACCTCTTCTTCATCGTCACTACTTTCATCTTTTCTCCACTTTCCTGGTGCTGGTGATACGTATTCTTTATCGAGAATCACACCAAACATTGGTTTTGCCACTGGAGCATTCTTTAAATGTACATTCATCTTTCGTAATGTCGAGACGTCTATATGTTCAAGCCTGAGAACATCATTGGGAGACTTCTTCAGATCAGGATGCAAAAAGTCTAACAACATCTGAATGAATCTTAGATACTGCAAAACTTCTCTTTCTAAATGTTTTGAACCATCTGAGTGAATATGACCTTTGAAAAGTTGTATGGCAGGTTCAAAACTAATGCTGTAATCATGCACATTTGATAATCAACTAAATCATCGAAACCACCTTTCCGATGACTTAAACTATGAGCTATAACATGTGCAAGATATCTGAAAGGTGCGCTCAGGTTTCCTTTCTTGAACGGTGCAGCGTTAACAAATCTTGTATACCCATTTGATAAAAGCATCCTTTTACCATATATTCAGAAAAACCTGTTGGATCGTCTTTGTTATCTTTAAAATCCAAAACCTTCCGAATTAGATCCTTGGTAATCTTTACTTGAATATCAACATCATCAATCTTTACAGCCGAAATAATGGCGTTATCAGCAATACTGTACTCAGCGGCATTACAAAAATATTCTACATGAGAAAGATATGCTATATGTCTATCTGTTAAAGCTTTGGTTACTCGAATCCGTGTGAGAAAATCCAAAATATCTCGATATGCTGCAACCTCTGGAATTGAGGCATCTGTGACACAACATATATTGTGGAATGGAGAAAACGCAGATTTCTTGGCCTGTACATAAAAATAACAACCAACCGTTAGAAAATTTTACACATTCAAAATTTCCTTCAAATATTCGTACCAAACATCTGTTTCGTACGAAACACACTCTTATCCAAAAATTAAAGTTTGAAATGAATGTTATTTATGCGATTCAACACCTTCGTACGACTTACTTTGCACATTAACATTTTGTTTTCAAATTTTATTTCATACGATCCACCTATTTCGTACGAATTAATCATTCAGTTCATCTTTGATCAACTTTTAAAACTTCTCCGTATGAAATAATTATTTCGTACGAAACAAACTCCAACTGACATAACAAAAATTTTCATGCGAAACAATCCCTTCATACAAAAACTCATCGTCGTCATAAAATGTCAAAGTATAATCCGAACTCAAAACTTGTTGAATTTTAACAAATTAATAGTCGATTTTCAGGTTATTAGAGCCGATTTAAACATTTTTGTGATCAATTTTAAGTTTTACCGGTCAATTTCCCTAGATCTAAGTTTTAGTCCGATTCGTACAAATTTTGGCATTATAACAACATGATTTTGTCGAAAATACCTTTCCCATTGATAGAGGTGTGCCAATCAACCTCAACAATTTAAATCGAAAGCACAAATATCCAAGAAATGAAGATTTTAGTATCAACTCGCACAAAAATTCTCTGAATCGCTCAACAGTACAGAGAAAGTGGTAACCTCATTTCTGTGCGAAACAAAGAGTATTTATACTAAACTTGTTTCGTACGAATCAATTTATTCGCACAAAATGTTTTTTGTTTCGTATGAAAATGAAGATCTCCGTATGAAAAATTGTTTCGTGCGAATCAAAACTAAAAGTCTTTAAACTTTTCATTTTTATTTTTTATTTTTCATTTTTAAGTAATTTTATCTGTTTTACAAATCCACTTGACTAACCAAGTCCAACTTATTGACCCTGGTTATCCAATTTGCCTTCCAAGTTCAAGTTAATGACCTTAGTTGACCATGTTTGACCAACAGATTTATTTTAACATGCAAAGTTTCAAATTAATGAACTTTCTTGACATTCAAGTAATATTTTTGCTAAAAATTAGCTCCCAACCCATGATTTCAACTTTTCCTCAGCAAGATGTTGCTATGAATCCAACTGTCAGTGTTTTTATCATCAGTAAACAAAAATAAGACTATCAAGCTAAGAAAACTAAAAATCTTTTTGAGTTTTGAGATATTTTTCAAAAAGTAATAACATTTTTTTTGTGAATTTTGCGTTTTTAGAGGATCATTTCAAGCATATATATAAGTCATCAGTACCGTTGATCTAGAAACACCCTTTAAGCTTTTAAACAAATTTACCTAGATTGCCAATATATTTGTCCATTTAAACCTCTTCTCGTCTCTCAACTGTTTCAAGGTATGTTAGTGTAATATTAGGAACATGAAATAACTGTGTTTCAAATCTCAGAATATACTCCCATATCGAGATTCCCAGAATGTCATTTTACTGGTGAATATATCGAATTGATATCTGTATATAAGGTGAATGCGAGACCTTGAGAGCTCAGGTTAGTACTACCGTACAGACAGAGAGATGAAGGCTCGTCTTTAGGTGGTGTTCCATCAAGGAATCTTTTGTACTGCAAATGTCATAATTGCTTAAGACATCACCATATTTTCATGCAGCTTTTGGGGAAATAATACGAAAGTATTATATGAGTTCTAGGCCATTGCTTCCGTAAAATCAGAAGAACTCGAATAATACCCAGATATCAATCAAATATAAAGACCTAGTATCTCAGAATCTTGTATTCTCTCAAACGAAATTTCGGAGTACTAAGTCCATATATCAGAGAGATGTTAACCACAAGTTAATCAGTTTTGTTTTTTAGGTTTATATCTTAAATACAATTTACTGAACGAGTGAAGTCTATTGGCAGATCCATAGTAAGACTTGCTTAATTACTTTTTAAAAACAATACACTGCTTTAGCATACTGTGACTATCATTTTTGATTTACTATGATCACTCTTTTTACACAAAACTCTTTTGCCTTTTTTAATATTTTTGTATTTTCCTTAAACATTCTCCCCCTAAAATCAAAAACATATTTTTGATTTTTTTTAAGAAGTTATAAGAAAGAATGTACAGAAAATGTTTAACCGATGACAAATTCACATTAAGTCATCATCATCCTCAAACTCAACCTCAAACACATCCCCTGAGATCATATTTTTTAAACCATTTAGCTTTAACAAATTATTAAACTTTGTTTTATCAAAAGCTTTGGTATAAAAATCTGCTTTTTGGTCATCAGTGTGGATTTTCTCAATTCGCACCAACTTTTTCTCGTAGCGATCACGGATAAAGTGATGTCGAATCTTGATATGTTTAGTACGTGAGTGTTGGCATGAGTTTTTAGTGATATCGATCGCGACCTGATTATCTACATATATAGGCGTATCAAGAAACTGCAAACTGAAACCTCTCATCTGTTGCTATATCCAGAGAGTCTGAGCACAACAACTGGATACTGAAACATATTCAGCCTCACAAGTAGAGAGAGCGACTACGGTTTGTTTCTTGGTATGACACATTACCAAACGAGTTTCGAAGAACAGGCAGCCGGCCGTTGTAGACTTTGTAGTTAGTTTGCAGCATCTGAAATCAGAATCCGAGTATCCTGCAAGATTAACATCATCATGTCTAGGGTACCACAAGCCGGTGCTTGGAAAACCCTTCAGATATCACATTATGCGTTTAACAGCAAGCAGGTGTGACTCTTTTGGATTAGACTGATAACGTGAGCACATGCACGTTGGATACATGATATCTGGTGGAGAAGCTGTAAGATACATCAAGGATCCGATCATGGAGCGATATAAAGTTTCATCAACTCTTTCTCCAATAAGATCTGAACAAATGCAGTGATTTGGAGCTAACAGGGTAGATGCTGGTTTAGCTCCTGTCATATTGAATTTCTCCAATATGTCATGAACATATTTTGTTTGATGAATAAAAATACCATCAGGCAACTGATCAACCTGAAGTCCTAGAAAGAACTTCATCTCCCCCATTGCGCTCATTTCAAATTTGCGCTTCATGACTTCTTCAAAGTCTTTACACAGCTTGTCATTTGACGATCCAAAGATAATATCATCCACATATATATGTACGATGATTAGATGCCCATCTACTTTCTTTCTAGTGGTAGCTTTATCGAATTCAACAGCTTTCTCGGGTGGGATTTCTTATGCTGCTTCCCTTTTTGCAGCAAAGACAATCATCTGATAGATGAAAACTTTTCAAATTGACACCCTCCACTAAGTCGTTATGCACAAGAAAATTCATCTTTCAAAGATGAATATATGCTATAAAATTGACTCTTTCTCGGTAGCTTTGGAAACAAAGCATTGAACTTTCTTTGACGTGGTAGAAGCGATGCCCATGTTAAGAACAAATAAATCATTTTCTCTCGGAGCTCACATCAAAATCCATTCTTCTGGAATCCTGAAACCGGGTTTTAAGATTAGACATTCTTTATCATTGAAATGTGTCGTGAATTTCTTATCACAAATTTGTGAGATACTAATCAGATTATTCTCAAGTTCAGCGATATAGTTCACTTTATCAAACGATACAACTCCGTTCGAGAGAATCCCTTCTCCGCAATTCTACCTCCCTGCATTCCAGCAAATCCTACATATCCTCCACGAATAGCCTTAACATCATTGAGCAACACAAGCATTCCTGTCATGTTGCGAGACGCTCCACTATCCATGATCCATTTTGACAATATCGAACATTGGAGCCCCTGCACACATGATTAACAAAACTTATTTAAATAAAGAAACCCAAGACTGTTTGGTCTTGGGTGGGTTTGGAATATCAATTTTGGACCCACTTTGTTCTTTTCAATCTTTTTAAGCTCAATTTTGTTTGGAACAGTAGGTTTGTGTTCAACCTTGGATGATTTGGTTTTGACGATTTTAGCAACCCATTTCTGTGTTTGTGGTTTAGCCCATTTAACAATAAATTCTGAATCTATTTGTTGAATTTTGTGTGATGTCTCACCAATTTCAAATTTAGATTGAAGTTGAATGGTTGGTTTAACATTTTGATGAGATTCAATATTCCTTTTAAGAATTTGTTTTGGCATGAACATGGGTGCTTTTTGATTTTCATCCTTGGTGAACTTTTTCAGAGAAGAAACTAGTTTTGAACTTTCTTGTGAGCAGTATCATGCGATATGTCCAACTTTCTTGCATTTAAAGCATGTCCTGCTGTCCTTATGAACAGAGCTATCCAAAACATGTTTCTGTTTTTGTTTCTCTTTTTCTTTAAGAAAATCATCATTTGATTGAGTTTTGATGACCTCCTTTTCTTTCTCAGTTGTTGTCCCAAAAACAAAATTGATTTTCTTTGTAAAGTTCAATTTTTGAGACTTGTTGGTTTTATATTGCTTCTGGAAACCCAACCCTGCTCGTTTGTTTTCCGGGTAATCTCCATTTTTACGATAGTAAGGTCGGTTGTCAGTTTTCGATTTAGAATAGAAAGATGCAGCATGTTTTTCTAAATCATCATGACTTACCTCCATAAGCTTGAACATTTTATCTACACAATCCTTTTTCACATTCTTGATTGGAAAGTCCTCATCCGAAAATAGTTTATCAGACCCTTTCATTTTATAAACTATGACATTGGTATCATCATTTAAACTACTTTCTGATATATCATCAGACCTTGACTTCTCAGATTGTTCAGGCTCAGACACTTCAGATTCATTTTTTAACACTTTTTCAACCACATTATTTACCACTTCAGAGTCACATTCACCATCATTTTTAGTGTAAGGTACATTTCAATTTAAGATTTAGCTCCTTTTCCATCCCAGATGGATTCTTGCATTCATAACTGTTCCACATGGGTGGAGGAACTCGATCATAACTACCACTTTTTGTTTCACCATTTTTAGATTCCTCTGTATTTTTGATTTTTGATAAAATGTGATCTATGACGTATGAGCTTGTGGAATAACTAATTAACAATTTGTTAACTCGTTCAGTTTCAATTCTCATTTTCTCAAGCTCACTTTTGAGCTCAGCAATAGTGTTTAGATTAATATTAATTGCCATTTATTTTTCCATCACTGTTGCTTTAAGCATCATAAGTGTTGCGTAATTTTCTCTGAGTGCTTTATTATATTGTTTAACAAACGCACTCAATTTGTCATAAGCTTCCTTTGTGGATTTGTAATCGCTTGACAAATTATCTGTTAAACTTTGCAATTCAGCAAATCTTTTTTCCTTTACAAGACACTCACCACACGGTTCTTCATACTTTGAACAAGATTTTTCATTATCAGATGACTTGTTTACCTCATTGCCATTGGCCATGCACGCTTTAATGATATCTTCTTTCAACAATTTCTTTTTCTCATCAGCTTCAACTTCTTCAATTGATTTCTTTTGCTATTCATTTGCTAAATGTTGGCTAGGTGCGAAATATCCTGCAAAAGTTTTTAACACATCGTTAAGCAAAAGATGTTTGAATGGACCATTTAAAAGTTCTTCCTCCTCTGATGTAGTATGATAGTAATAATCGTCATCATCAGGTCCTTCATCAAATGATGCTCCCAATTCTTCTTCCGGTTCCTCAATAATTTCAGCCACCAATGCCAAACTTTCTCCTTTCGAAATAAACTTGTTCCAATTAAACCCTTCGTCTTCTTGTGTAACAACCAATGCCTTATCTTTAGTTTCAGGTTGCTTATCTTCAATCGGTACGATTCTGGTTCTTGGTTGAGGTCGGTGGTAGATCGCTCTTTTGTAATAGTCATCAGCGAAAGGATTATGATTTCCTTGAACCTCTCGGTTTGGACATTCTCTTTTAAAGTGACCTTTCTCCCGTCACTTGAAACAAGTAACTTTGGATTTATCAAATCCAAGTTTCCCATCCAAACCTCCCAAATTTTCTTTACCAGTGATTTCCATAAATCTCTGTGCACGTCGAACGATTGAAGCCATACACCATTTTATATCTATCAACTCCATTTCAACTAGATCAATTTGATCGTAATCCTCAGTGTCATTTCAGAATTTCTGATCTTTCCAGCAACAAGACTATCATATGACTCAAGAACTGAAGCAAGTAGAGACATATGTTGTTTTGCTATCTTTTCGTCAAAATTTTGAGCGTTATGAAAATCAACGGAAATATTTTCTTTGATTTGCATTGGTTGATGAAGTAGTTTGATTGACGTGAGGTTAATTTGATCCTAAAGAAGATTGTTGGCTTGAAGGTGTATTTGGATCAACTGTTGGGAATGATTGGAAACCACTTGTCTGAATTGGTGGTGTGCTTGGTGAACTATATGCACTGAAAGCAGTTTGAATCTTTGGTGCTTGGATTTGAGCAGCAGAACTGTTTTTGAAATAAAGATTAACATCTTGTTGCACTTGAACAGTCTTGTTTTTGACATCTTTTGCATCTCTAATTCATGACCCTCCAACCTTTCGATAAAGCGAGGCAGCGATAAATTGATGTATTCAACTCCATTCTTTAAGATGGTTAAGTAAGTCGACGATTCACCTTGTGGTAGAGAATCAGCTAGCTTGTCAACAAGCTCTTCATTTGTCTTTACAATTCCCATTCTCTTCATATGAACCACGGGATGACAGTATCGTCAATCAGTTGCTTTACCGTTTCTCCTTTAATCAGTGTGAATACATCAAACTCTTTGCTTAATAACGCCCTTTTGTTTTTGCAGAGTTGATCACTACCTTGAAATTTGAGTCGAAGAGCATTCCATAAAGATTGCGCATCATCATCATGTTGCAGTAAAGCCAAGATGTCTTCTTTAATCGATTGCTGAAGAATATTCCTCATTTTCTTTTCGTTGATAAACCTTTCCCGTTCAACATCAGAGAATTTAGCAAGGGTCTTTTCAATCCCATTTTCACCAACTGGTGCGATATATTTTGCCTCGATTGCAAACCAACAAGTAAAGTGGTTAGCTTGAACTCAGTTCATAAACCTTTCACTCCAACTATCAAAGTCTTCTAGATTCATAAGCTTTGGAGGTTTTGTCATTGTTCCCATCTCATTCTCTAGATTAATGTTTTGGGCTGCTGCAGTGGTAACGACTGATGTGGCAAACGCATTGTAAACTTCCTCAGACATTTTTCCTGTTGAAAATTAAGACACTTCTCAAAAACAAACCAATGAGATCAATAAAGTTTTTGTGCTGACAACTTGTTTCGTACGAAACAAGCACTATTTCATACGAATGAGATTTATTTCACAAGAACAAATATTTCATACGAATTAAACCATTTTGTACGATTAAGATATTTGTACGGGTGAATTATGGTACGACTGAAAACCTAAGAGTTTTGGTACGAACTTGTGAACGGGGATCGAGCTCCCGAAATAAGCAATCGACCTGATCTCGCTCAACTATCTGAGGTGGAATTCATTGCTAGAGAGGTAGACAATAAAAACAAGATAGTACTTACTGTTTAACTGCTTCTGATGTATTAATGACGTTCAAATACAGACGAAGTAAACAAACTAGCAGAGCTTCGCCATACCAATTGACAAATCACTAACTAGCTCTAACACAACACGTCCCTATTTATAGGTTGTAACATCCGTCAAAAACCGGATTTACCAAACCCGCTCCGTTTATTAACCGAACAATCAATTAAAAATTTCGTTGCGTATTTAATGCTCAAGTTAATTTTAAGCGATACATAATTAATAAGTATATTGGAATATATCATTTATATTTGAAAATTCATTAAAAATAATGAAATAAAAAAATATTGCTGCTGCCGGGAATCTAACCCGGGTCAACGGGTCAGCAACGCTTTAACTCCCACACGCTCAACCACTACGCCACTTGTGTTGTTTGTGTTCATATTGAAACAATTAATACATAAAATAAATCTCGAATTCAAACTGACGCGCCCAAATCACAGGCGTCGGAACGATTACCTTAATCATCGGTTTCTTCTGATTTAACCGAAGCATTAACCTTAACATCGGTTATAACCGATGTCCAGTCCGTGACATTTAACCGCCGGAGAATTCTTGACCAACGAATCAAGACGGTAATCAGACCAAATTCGTCGATGTTCTTCCCTATAAATGCACCCTCTAACCTCTGATAGCCTTTTCGCTCACAATCACACCCATTCTCGACGAAATTTCACTCGCCGGAAACTTTCTGCAACTCGCCGGAAAACCGAACCCCTTCACCTCTGTGCCTTACTCTAAAAACAGAACACCTAGGGCTCATACCGAAGCCACCCACACTCACCTCAAGCTTCCTGAAGACCCTCTGCCGCAAGACACACGTCGCCGGAATAACCTGCTATCATCGGAATTTCGCCGACGAAACAGAGGATCTATGTTCGGTATATCTTACACCTAATCTCTCTCTTTTTATTAATCTCACATGTATCTAATCACAACTTACTAAAGAAACTGATTATTTTTGTCAAAACGGTCGGACATCGATTCTGGTTAAGTTTAACGAAGAAGATGAAGTCTTCGGTTATAAATATATTTAATTTAAAACAAGTTATATCTCGGGTTAGACACACAGTCCAGCGGTGGACTGTGTGCAAATAAACACGCATACGTCCCGAGTTCGATTCTTGTCACACGCACACTCGCCTTAATAAAAATGTTCCTTTTTAAAACTGAACCAGATTCACTCGCAAATAGATTTTAAGTTTAATGAAAACCGGAATAATAACCAAGATAGACACACAGTCCAGTGGTGAACTGTGTGCGCGTGTAAATCATACGTCGCGGGTTTGAGTCCAGGCTACCGCACCGGTTCTGGCAATTATCAAACTTTTTATATAAGGACAGAAATGAATTTATCCAGTTTGTATATAAGTATAATAAAAACCAGATTATTTACCAAGTTAGACACACAGTCCAACGGTGGACTGTGAGTCAAACTAAACCACAGGTCCCGGGTTCGAGACCTGTGGCGAGCACCGAGTCATGCAATTAAATCGTTTTTAAATAAATGATTTTCGGATTAATCTAATTAGTATATAAATATAATTAAAAACAGAAATATTTCGGGTTAGACACGTAGCTCAGTTGGTAGAGCTGCGTGCACGCGTACGGGAGGTCACCGGTTCGAGTCTCACCCAGCGCATGTCATATACACGACCGAACCGGTCAACAAGTCAACAAGTCAATGGTCAACAGTCAAAAATCAACATTTTTTTTATTTCTTTTATTTATTTATTTAAATTAAAAATCAATTAAAAATACTTAAAAATAACATTTAAGGTTAGAAAATAGCCTTAAACTCACAATAATATATCCAATAATCCTACTAAAATTGATTAATAAAAATCCGCTTATTTACCGAACCATTATGTTATTATCTAGGTTAGTTTCACTCGTGGTTAAATCAAACTTCGTGCGCATTCAACATCATCAACCGAACGCACCCAATGTGAGTGAATCTTACAACTCCCCTTTTTAATTACACGTTTTGGGGTGTGTCATGTGTCACTAAAATTAACTCGGTTATTTAAACTTGTGCCATACCATATTGTGATATAAACTTAGAATGTATATATTGTTGTAGTTATGTATTTCATATTGTCAAGTTGTATGCAAATCATTCATTAGGCCCATCAGTTCGTAGAACAACGCGTGCCTCAAAACTCATTCATTAGGCCCATCAGTTCCTCGTGGGAGACGAGTTGAGCAACGCGTGCCTCAAAACAATCTATTATTGTATGCGTGTGCATTATTTAATATTAAGTGATTTGTGAATAAGTTTACATCTATATTTACTCATATGTGGTTGTGCACTTTATTTTATAATCAATTCAATAAACTTGTTCAAATGTTTTTCATAGGATTCACTCGCCAACTTTATGTTGATCCAAAAACCATTTTTACACATGATACAGGTGAACAGGATGAAGCAAGGAAAACATAGGAAATGCCTTAGAAGAAAATATTGAAAGTCTAGAATGATGTGTAGGACATGATGTAATTATGATTGTATGTTTCCCTTTAAATTGTAATAATAAATAGAAACGTTATAATAAATGTCGTGAGCTTTGATGATAACCCAATCATGCCCCGATCACCTGCGGGTCGGGGTGTGACATAGGTCGACATGACTCGTACCAAAGTGCGTGCTAAACAGACAACTATATTTCGTACGAGTCTGTGTTTCATACGAGTGAGTCACTCATACGATATATGTATTCTTTCGTACGAAACATAGTGTTAAAACATATGAAATTTACTTTTCACATTTAAATATTCACGTGTAAACTTTATAAACATTACGGATACATCCTAGACGTAGGCAATAGACATTATGCACCAACATATATCAAAGTGGATCATGGACAGCGGAGCTTCTCGTCACATGACAGGAATGTTGGCCTTACTTTATGATGTAAAATCTATTCGTGGAGGTTATGTGGGGTTCGCTAGAAATCAAAGTGGAAGAATTGTTGGAGAAGGGAAGCTTTCGAATGGAGTAGTCTGGTTTGACAAAGTAAACTATATTGCTGAATTAGAGAATATTCTACTAAGCATCTCTCAAATTTGTGATAAGAAGTTTACAACGCACTTCAACGACAAGGAATGCTAAATTCTGAAACTAGGGTTCAATAATCCTGATTAGTGGATTCTCATGCGCGTTCCACGAGAAAATGATCTTTATGTCCTAGACACGAGCGTCGCATCCACCACCTCGAAGTCGGCACAGTGTTTTGTAACCAAAGCAATTGAGAAAGAATCCATCCTCTGGCATAGTAAGATGGGGCAGATTCACTTGAGAAAAGATGAACTATCTAGTACACAACAACCTAGTGGAGGGTGTCAATCTCAAAAATTTTCATCTAGATGATGATTGTCTTAGCTGTAAAAAAGGGAAGCAACATAAGAAATCACACCCTAGGAAACTTCTGAATTCCATCAAGTTACAACTTGAGAGGCTTCATGTGGATCTTTTTGGGCCAATAAACGTCAAAAGTATTTCTTACGATCTTTATTGCCTAGTTGTGACAGACGACTTTTCAAGGTTCTCATGGGTTATGTTTCAGGAGAGTAAAGATGAAACATTTGAAAATCTTATGATTCTCTTCAGAAAGCTAGAAAACATGTACCATCTTCCAACTAGAAGGATAAGAAGTGACAACAGTACCGAGTTCAAGAATAATCAAATGCTCGAATTCTGTAATGACAAAGGGATTCTTCACGAATTCAATGCCCCCTATACTCCGCAACAAAATGGAGTAGCTAAATGGTAAAATTGACCTCTCATTAAAATAGCACGCATAGTGCTCCCCGATTCTAAGTTACCTATTAGTTTTTGGAGCGAAGCCGTTGCCTCTGCTTGCTACATGTTAAACTGGGTTTTGACCGTCAAGGGTCACAAGAAGACATGTTTTGAACTGCTTAATCAACGAAAGCCGAATTTATAGTTTTTGGAGCCATTCGGGTCTTCGTGTACGGTCATCGACCCGGAAGGATTTTTCGTAGGTTACGCCAGGCCGTTGAGAAGAGTATATCTGGCAAGCTTAAATCAAGTGATCCTTGCTCAACATGTCGACTATTGGAAATATATAATGCCTACTCAAAACCCTGGTGAACCTTGGATGTTCAATTATAAGAGCTTATGGAATTCATTCGACCTAACAAAAGTACCTAACGAAGAGGAACTTGTGTTATTATATCAACAACATCAAGCAGCAAATCAAGAACAAGCTCCGAGACCAATAGTGGTTACTCAACCACCTGTTGGCACAAATGTTTCTTGTGAAGCTCCGAGAACGTCTCATTCTGAACCTGTCGTTAAACCAGTAGTAAATACCACTGAGCCCACTTTCAACCAGACGGATGATTCTGATTATGACGCTGAGCGAACATATGATAATGGTGGTGAATCTAGTTCCAATGAAGGATCTGAGCAGATAACAAGTCTACAAAACCAATCTACAAGTCCTAGAAATCAGAATGAATCATCAACAAGTGAGACGGTTTCCGAACAGAACATCACAAATTTAGAAAGTGAAGTGGACATTCCTAATGAAGTAATGCCAAGGAATTTGTCCTACCATCCATCAGAGAATATCATCAGAGAACTACAAGCTGGAGTGAAAACACGCAATTAGATCAACAAGGATCTTAGTTGTTTTTATACCAAGATTGCACCAATTCAAGAAATGTGCTTACATTGTTGTTTTATTTCATAGATTGAGCCAAAATTGAACAAAGACACGCTTGCCGATGAAAGCTAGGTAAACGCAATGCAGGAGGAGCTACAACAATTTGAGAAGCTTGGTGCCTGGATGCTTGCTGACCTACCGGCTAATCAGAAACCTATCGCTACAAAATGGGTCTTCAAGTGCAAAAGAGATGATCGAGTGGTAGTTGTGTGCAACAAAGCTTGACTCGTTGTCAAAGGATTTCATCAACAGGAAGGCATTGATTATACTGAGGTTTATGCTCCAGTCGCTCAACTCGAAGCCATTCGCATTTTCCTGGCATTTTTGTCGTGGAAAGGTTTCAAGGTGTACCAGCTAGATGTCAAGTCTGCATTTCTTTACGGAAATGTGAAGGAGTTAGTGTATGTTGGACAACCATTGGGGTTCGTCGATCCCGTGCATAAGGACAAGGTTTATATACTAGATAAAGCATTATACGAGTTACATCAGGTCTCGAGATCCTGGTACAAGACACTCTCTCAGTACCTGTTAAGCAACGACTTTATTAGAGGCATTGTTGACTGCACACTCTTCACGAAGGAAGTAAACGAACACTTGCTGATCGTACAAGTCTATGTGGATGACATCATCTTTGGCTCAACAAACGACGTGTTATGCAAAGATTTTGAAGCAGTCATGAAGAAGAAGTTCGAAATGAGCTCCATGGGAGAGATGAAGTTCTTTCTATGACTTCAAGTTGATAAGTTTCCTTATTGTATCTTCATCCATCAGACAAAGTACGTCCACGATATCTTGGAGAAATTCGAAATGTTGGAACGTCACCGTTATCTACCCCATTGGCAATCAATCACTGAATCTGCCCAGACGAACACGGAGTCAAGATAGATGAAACTGTACAAATCGATGATTGGATCATTGATATATCTCACAGCATCTAGACCAGACATCATGTATCCAACCTGCCTTTGCGCTCGTTATCAATCAAGTCCTCGAGTGTCGCACCTGATGATAGTCAAGCGGATTTTTAGATATCTGAAAGAGCCCAAGCACGGGCTTGTGGTATCCGTGAAACTACAACTTCGACCTCGCTGGATATTCTAACTCAGATTTCGGATGCTGCAAACTTAATGCTAAATCTACAATGGTCGTTTGCCAGTTCTTCGGAACACACTTAGTAACGTGTCAATGCAAGAAGCAAACCACAGTTGCTCTCTCTACTTGTGAAGCTGAATACATTTCAGCTTCCAGCTATTGTTCCCAAATTCTGTGGATACAACAGCAGATGGGAGACTTTGGATTGTAGTTTCTTGATTTGCCCATATTTGTAGATAATAAGGCAGTCGTCGATATAACCAAAAATCCGGTTCAACACTCTAAAACTAAACACATTGAAACTTGATATCACTTTATCCATGATTGTCCCGAGAAAAAGTTGATTCGAATAGAAAAAATCCACACTGATGAACAAAAGGAAGATTTTTATACCAAACCATTTAATCGAACCAGATTTAAATATCTTATGAGACTTAACGGTTTGAAAAATCTAACATCGGATGGGAAATTGATGTTGAATACGGACCGGATGATGAATTTTCGTAATCCTCATCGGTTTGTCACATTTCTATCTTTAAAAAAAATACAAAAATATGTTTCTAATTTTAGGGGGAGATTTGTAGTGGAAAAATACAAAAACAAAAAGACAAAAAGAGTTTTCGTGTAAAAAAAACAAACAGAGTTTTCGTTTAAAAAGAGAAAATGATAGTATATCAGTGAACTATCACAGTATGCTAAAGATATGTAATGTTAAAAAGTGTTTAAAAAGGTCTTATTGATGATTGATATATGGGGTATTATACGAGTTCTTCTGAGTTTGTGTTAGCAATGGCCTAGAACTTTTATAATACTTTTCACATTCATTCCCCCAAAGCTGCATAAAAAAAATGAAAATATCAAAAGATACGATATTTGAAGTACAAAAGATTCCAAAATTTGGAACACCACCTTAAGTCGAGCCTTCATCTCTTTGCCTGTACAGTAGTACTAACCTGAGCTATCAAGGTCTCACATCACCCATATATACAAATATCAATTGGCTATATTCACCTGTGAGATGAAATCTAGGAATCTCGATACGGGAGTATATTCTGAGGTGGGAAACACAGTTAAGTCATGTTCCTAAAATTAACTTACGTATCTTGAAACAATTGAGAAATGTGTAGAGGTTTAAGTGGATCAGTATGCTGACAATCCAAGTAAATCTATTTAGAACTTAAAGTTTTATAAAGATCAACGATACTGGTGATATGTCTAAAAACTGTTATGATCCTCTAACACGAACTCACAAAAATATGTCTGCAAATATGTTTTGTAACAAAGTTTACTTTTCATTTCAGAAAAACCCAAAAAGACTTTAAGAGTGTTTTAGTATAAACTTTGAAAAATTCAAAATGATTTTATTTCTATCTTAGTTTTTACTACCGATGACGGAAAACGGATCTTCAAAATCTAGAGTTGCTGAACGCTGAGAGATCCAATAGACAACGGGTTGGGAGATGATCTAAACTAAGAAAATGTTTTGAAAAAAGATCAAAAGTTCATTAATTTGAAATTTACATTGTCTAAAAACAGCAGTTTGTTCATAAAGTGTTCATCCAAGGTCATTAACTTGGACTTGGTAGACAAATCAGTTAACTAGGATCATTAACTTGAACTTGGTCAACTGAGTGGGTCGTTAAAACAGTTAAAATACGCAAAAAGGTGAAATTGAAAATTTGAAGTTTAAAGGTCACCTCGCACGAGTTGGATATCACCTCGTACGAGTTGGATACATCCCGCATGAGTTGGACAACTCGCACAAATCAGCAGCCAAGTCGTACGATGTGGAACAGGTCCTATATATATGGGCCAACTCGTACGAAGTGTCATTATAAAAGTTGGTGCGAGTTGAGAACGACTTTGTGCGATTTGAGATGTTTGAGCATTTACACCGATTTACTGCTAAATCAAACATTTGGGAGGTTGATTTACACACCTCTTAAAATGGTTAAGATAATTAACATCAATTTAACCTTGAATTTGAGGATTTCGGCCGCTAGCTCCTAAAAAACGTAGATCTAGGAATATTGGACCGACCAATCTTAAAATTGATCATTGAAATGTGTTTATCGGTGTTAATAGGACATAATGGAACCTTCAATTTCATAAAACACACAATTTTCATGTTTGGTGTTCATCACAGATGTCTTTGTACGAGGTGACACCTCATATGAGGTGATATGCACACCTCGTACGAAGTGGGTGCAATAAAAATCTATTATTACTAGTTACACCTTGTGAGAGTTACGTTTCTATCACTTCGTTCCAAGGCACCTCGCACAAAGTGTTTAATTATTTGTGTGTACAAGATAAGAAGACGTTGTTCGAGCCCATCCACAACAAATGAGACAAATGAGAATCTTCCTGGGATGGCTCCTTTTAAAGGAATTCTAGAGTTCATGAGACGCTTACGAGTTACCAAGACTCTTACTGACAAACATACACTGTATCGCTCACATGTTGAACTCTTTTGGAAAGCTGCAAGATATGATGAGGATCAAAAAGCAAGATTTTCTGCAGTAAAGATCGACGGCAAAGATTTTGAAGTCAAGATTACAGAAAGTTTGATTAGATAGGTTCTTGATTTCAATGATGATTAAAAGGATCCGACTGGATATCTTGAGTGAATGGTTAAAGGTTGTTTCTACCGAATGGGGTACAGAGGATACGTCAATGCAACAAACTTCATAAAAGCCAATCTTGGGAGGCCATTCAAAATTTTTCGTGCACTCTGTCATTGCAGCCCTTGGCCACAGAAAGGGGGGGCTTTGACGACATCACAGATTATCAAATGTGCATGATTACGGCCCTTGTCCTTAATCTGCCATACAACTTCTAGAAGCTGATATTTGATAAGATGGTGCTAAACATTTCGAATGAGATATTTCTACAATACCCACGGTATGTGCAGATGCTCGTAGACGACCAATTTCCGAATTTGCGAAGAATGACGATGATGAGCTAAAGCTGAGCCACATGGATGAAGATACATTGAATAGGTTGAATCTGTATTTGAAGAAAACATCTGAACCTGCCACCAAACCTTTTTTGGAGCGATTCTAGACAAGAATTATGTTCCTCTACTAAAGGGAAAATGGAGGAAGGATGGTAGAAGTGATGAGAATGATGAAGTTGAATGACTTGAGGGTTTGGAGCCAATAAGAAGTGCTTACTTCGAAAAAGAGGAGGAAAAGAAGAAACGTAAACACTCAACCCCAAAGAAAGCTTAAGGGGCCTCCACTTCGACAGCTCCTAAGAAGCGTAAACGTGCGACTGTGCGTACGTTACTAGTTGATGAACAAGTAGTTGAAGAAGCGGCTGTGAATGAACCTGTTACAGAAGAAGATGATAGTGATGGTGAAAGTTCGTCCTCTGAGGATACTAATTCAGATCCTAACATTGCTGCAGAAAGAGAAAGAGAAAGAGAAAGAAAAAGAGAGGAGGAACGCAAACGTGAAGAAGAGCACAAGCGTAAAGAGGATGATGATTTGTATGTACCTTCTGATTCGGATAAGGAGTTAGTGATCTTAAAGCCTACCGGGAAGCCAGCAAAACGCACAAAAAAAGCATCTGGTCTTGCTAAAACAACTAGTTCTCCATCTGCGATAAAGGCGAGAAAGAAATTTGGGAAGAAGAGAAAGAAAGATGTGGAGGTTGTTACTAGGAATGAAGAGTCTGTTGAACCACCACCAACTTCACCACCACAACATCCACCTACTTCTCCGATACCACCACCACTCACATCACCACAACATATTATACCTCCACAATCACCACTACAACTTACTTCTCCGCCACAAATTGTTCCACCATCTCCACAACACATAACACCACCACAACCATCCCCACCAAAACAATCAACTCCCAAATAGACAACTCCTCCTGTGCAACAACGTACTCCACAATCTGGACCTAGTCAATTTCTGAATGATCAGTTTCCTAACATTGAAGATTCTTCTTTCTCAGAAGGTTTTGGAGAAAATGAAGGAAGAATTGGTGATTTGGAAAAATTGATCAAAGAACATGAAACTCGAATTAAGTTTCTTGATGATGATAAGCAGAGGTTGACAACATTATTGTCTACACTAGATGATGATAACGAGAAAGCCCAAGAGATTCATGTCCAAGTTTTGGAGAATGAAAGGATTATCAAGCAGCTTGAAACAACTGCTTTCAAAAGTTACAACAGAGAATGAACAGCTACATCTGGTAGTTAAAGACCTGGAGACTGAGAAAGCCGAGAAGGTTAAGAAGTTTAACATGTTGTTCAAATAAAAGATTTGATATCAATTTCTCCACTGAACTTGACGAGATAGAGATTGAGGAAGCCAAAGCCAGAGCAACCAAACGAACATCTATAGCTGCAACTGAAGCTCCTAAAGCTACTGCTGGTAAAGGGAAAGGCAATATAGATGAGATACCTTTGAATACCCAGTCTGAGCCAGATGCTGAATTTGTGTTAGATACAGATTCTATGGTTGGAGGAGTATCACCATTAAAATATGTGCTTATTGGTGAAAGTGTCGACGTTGGTCCTAAGCTGACAAAAATATATCTTTTGGAGAAGCGAAAGATGGATGTGGAGATTGATGTTATGGTTGATGAGTTTGATGAAAATGAAGAGTTTGGGACAGGTGATGATGTTAGTGGTCAGAAAAGTGTGAATGATAATGTACAATATGCTAGTTTTAATAAAACTTTAATGTTGATATGTACATGAACGACTCTGCTAATCAGATAGATGAAGCATAGAATCAGGGGGGTCGAAGGATCTCGTGAATGAGTCTGAGCAACTAGGAATCCTCACAGTGACTCCTATATCAGTTTTTCCTGGTTTGCAAGAAGCGAGAGTTATATATCTTATGCACGATGTTGAAGAAGGTGAATTTGTTCATAACTACACCAAGGAAGAGATTGCCCAGATGCTAGGTGTAGACGAAGGATTCTTTACTTTCGACTTCAAAGAAGAATTGAATGGTATTAGTGCTACGCATCCTAATGATTACTTATACAAGCACATACCAGATACTGCTGATTATGATCAGGTTGTCGTGGAGGATGATTCCGATGAAGACATGAATGCTAAATATTCAGGTGAAGGAATGGATCACTTCCCAACCTTTAATGATTTATTTTCTGAAAATACAAATGATTTGCTAAAGCACAAAGTTGAAAAGGGGCTATGAAAGAAGGCAATGTACCTAAACGTCTTTCGAAGGAAGAGATCGCAGAGATGAAAAAGTATTGGTTTAAAGAGATGCTGGTTGAAAGGAAGTTCAAGCGTCCTTTAGCATTCTTTACTAGAGATCTTGATAAGTTGTTAGAAGATATCATCAGTTGGGGATGGATTGAAGAACTAAATGTGTATCCTATTAAGCGAGAGTTCGGTGTTTAGTACTTCAAGTACTTATGCGATATAAAGTCGTTGCCATATTGTGACGTCAAAGAGTTAGCACAGACAAAGATATTCAACTTCAAGATCAAATTCATGGATCAATGATTGTGGAAGCTCATCAAGTACGAAGCTCTTCATGGTTTTCCTTACTTGAAGCCACACTATCCTCGGAAGGTTACCAAGTTTGATCAGTTTGAAACAAAAGGATGTTACTCTCATTATTAAAAGACCACGCACGATGAAGAATATGCCAGTGCTAAAGATTGAAAAAGACTTTCATCAAATCTTCAAATGGTGGCACTATGACACTGAAAGTGGTGAAGCAATGATCGTGGTTCAAAATGATGATTCATGGAAGATCACTGAAGAGTTATCTGAGGCCGTTATTGATCACAAAAGGATCTATGGCTTGTGGAGGGGAATTCGTATAGTTGACCCGATGTGGCTGGCCAACTGCTCGAAGAAAGATGTTGAATGTCTCTTCTACAGGAATATCAGCTATGAGGAAAAAGACAAAGAGCAGGCTTTACAATTCCAGAAAGTTATAAATGTTTGTTATGCTAATGATATTAATTCAGGAAAAGTCTGGAATATTGAATGGAGAAAGCTGGAAGAGAGAGTTGCGTAAACAAGAGCATAACAAGGAAAGGATTTCTGAAAGAATGAGAGAGGAGCTTTAAGAAGATTTTAGTTCAGTGATACCTACAACAGACCTCCTCTTACTGATCCGAAACCTATTCCATCTGAGGAGCGTCGTAGGCCAAGGAAGCACTTTTTTGGGCGATAGTGTCAACTGCTTTTGAAGATCTTTTTGAAGGCTGACCATGACTGCGCCAATATCCAAGGGAGAGTTTGTTAGTGCAGATTGTCTATAGCCTACGTCTTAGGTCACGTCTAATGTAACAAGGCTTTTAATGTTAGATTTTTTAAATGTTTATATGTATTTAGGCCACTTCGTATGAAGTGATGATAACCTCACACGAAGTGAAGCAGTTCACTTCGTACGAAGTACACTTCAGACGAATTGGCAACTCCAACTCGTGCGAAGCTGTCATGTCTATAGATAGCAGAGTTGAGGTCTTGAGTCAAGAGCTATTTTTCTGATACTGAGGCGAAGCCCTGTCAGTTTGCTGTCTGTAATTCTTCCACGTTTATTAATACAAGAAGTAGAACCATTTAAACATGGATCCGATCTTTTGTCAAACTTACTAACGATGAATTCCGCGCACGTTGGTTAGCTCGAGTCCGGTCTGTTGCTTTCGGGGGAAAGCCGATCCTCCCATAATTTATTAGTGCAGAATGTCTATAGCCTACGTCTTAGGTCACGTCTAATGTAACAGGGCTTTTAATTTTAGATTTTTTAATTGTTTTTTATGTATTTAGGCCACTTCATACGAAGTGATGATCACCTCGTACGAAGTGAAGCAGTTCACTTTGTACGAAGTGCACTTTGGACAAAGTGGTAACTCCATCTCATGCGAAGTTGTCATGTCTATAAATAACCGAGTTGGGGTCTTGAGTCAAGAGCTGTTTTTCTGATACTGAGGCAAAGCCCTATCAGTTTGCTATCTGTAATTCTTCCAAATTTATTAATACAAGAAGTAGAAGCTTTTAAACAGTAGATCCGATCTTTTGTCAAACTTACTAACGATGAATTCCGCGCACGTTGGTTAGCTCGAGTCCGGTCTGTTATTTTAGGGGAAAGCCGATCCTCCCACAAATGATTACTTAAACAACTTGAGGCTTTAAACTAGCAAGATCTCTCAACAGATAAATATATATACTTTATATGTATGAACACAACCTCATGAAATATATTGCCATGATAGGTTTATACAAACACGCTTAGGTTAACAAATCAAGCAACAAGGTACAGATCTTTACCCATTTTTATCATTTTCTTCTTCGATTGTTTATGAAACCTGTTGTGTATGGATCCTTTCCCCTTTCCATTTTGTTATCTTTTTCAATTGTTTCTAAACCCATTGGCTATCATTCTTTTGGAACTCGTAACATCTTTTGAATATCAATTCTTTGGTTGTCTGTTCATTTCCTTTTCAGATTCCAAATTCAACTTGATATCATGCGATTGGATTATGATTACATTGTACTCATTATCATATGTTAAGATACTGATTGCATGGTTAGTGTTTCTTGTTCACTGCTAAACTAAATTACTTTTTATAACTGATTGTGCTTTGTTACCCTGAGTTCTACGCTTCTCGTGGAGTGTCCCACGAGCACATTATTGAGGCACCAATAACGTGTGCTCCTTCCATGATGAATAGATTAGTTCACTGTGTCCCTAGGTACAAGTGTGGTACATAGTTACTAGGGGGCGTATGGATCGGTCCTATGAATTCTGTTACAGAGGTATATGGCTTGTGTGTGCCCACACCCATCATACCTATTATTGTTCAGCTCAAGGGAACATTTATATGATATAAGTTCTCTTGTTAACTTATTTCATATTGTGTCACATTAGTGTTACTGTTACTGATTGTTACTTTTACTGTTACCTTTGTTATTTGAGATTATTATTCCGAACTGGGCATTTGGCTCATTCCGTATATTTTATTTCACCATAGGTTCACAGGTTATTTAGGCAGGGTGAAGAGTGAAGAAGAAATCCTAGGAAGCTAACTATAGATTTTTGTCTCTTATATAAATAAATATGTATTTTGGGCTTATATCTATGAACTATCTTTGGAATGTAACCCTAACTTTAGTACTAATGGAACTATGTCTTTGTTTATGATCATCATTTCTAATGATACGCCAGCCCTATCCGGGTTGGGTTGTTACGCCATGTCCATATGCTATGACTTATTTTCCGGGTTTAATAATAATATTATATTAATTTTATGACTTTTGATATGTAATATTACTAACTTTATGACCTTTTCTACGTTATGGTAGGTGTTTATGTTAGTCTCACATTTTTCGCAAAATACGCAATTTAAATACAATTTATATACTCTATAAAACCATTTGGATGCATTTTTATGGAGTAATAATATAGGGGCGCAGAATGAATGTATTTTATTTGAAGTTTGCGGGTAAATAATTTGATGCGACCAAGTACTCAAACAAATAATAGGTTTTAAACCATAGTGGCTCAAAGAAAAGGAAAAAGTGGGCATTTAGTTAATTTAATTAACAAGGTTAGCGGCAAGGACTCTAATTGTAGTGCTTTTTAAATGAGGGGGATGCAAGTTCCAAAATCTCACTGGGAGGACTCAAGAAGACACCGCCTGATTAGACCAGGACGTAAGTTGCAGTTTACTCTAGAGTTTATTAAATCTTGAAAACTTGAATCAAGCGGAGTTCAAGTCTAATTAGAGTGTGATTACTAAATCTGCTCGAGCTTAAGGTCCATCGATTGATTTTGATTGGTTTCCATGAATTGATACGAACTTTTATTTACATAAATGTAATAATATATGTACGAAGTTAACATACAAACATGAAATCTAACATTTTAGCCATGTTACATGACACAGACATGACCCAAAGACGTAAGCGATAGACATACCGCATCAATAAACTCCCCCTTGGATATTGCCACAGTATTGGTCAGTCTTCAGTCTTCAAAATTTTATAACATTAATCTTTTATTTTCCGAAAAAGTTCTTCCTCAGCTTTCGACGCTCTTCACTTGGAATGGGTGTTTGATCTGTCGTCGGAACCCATTTCATAAATTGAAATCTCTTTATTGAAGCTTTCTTTATCTTTTCATCAATCTTTTCTTATCTGCTTCCTGAATTCTTTACCTTCAAGTTCACGCCATTTCGACTTCCACATTTTGCCAGAATTTATACCATGTCCATAGCATACGTTGATCACACCTTGGTATTGTATCACTTGAACCTTTTTCTTCACTTCAAAACAAATCTTGTTGTAGAATAGGCATTGAATATCCTTCTTTGAACAATTCACCAACCACACTGGATCTAAAATCCTGATAGTTCGCCACAAACCTTTAGCTTTCTACAAAATCACTACTTCCCCAGTTTCAACATCATACTGCCACCACTTGAAGAACTCACTGAAATCTTGTTCAATATTCATTAACGGCATGTTCTTCATCATGCGTGGTCGTTTCACAATCAATGTAACATCCTTTTCTTTACTAACTAGATCAATCTTGATAATCTTCTTTGGAATATGTGGCTTCCAGTTTAGAAATCCATGTGTAGCTTCAAATCTGATTAGCTTCCATAATCTCTAATCATTGAACTTCATCTGATAGTTAATACACTTTGTTTGGCATAGTTCTTCAACATCCCACCATGGTAATGTCTGGATATCGGGCAAGTATCTGAAGTATTGAACTCTGAACTCCCTCTTTACAACATACACATTTAGTTCTGGTATCCAACCCCATCTTAAAATATCCCTATTGACTTGTCTTGATCTTCTGTAAAGAACGCTAACGGTTGTCAGAATTTTCTTTCTTTGGGTAACTCTTTGAACCACGTCTTCTTTGCTTCAAGAATTTCTTCTTTAGATAGACGCATTGGCAAATTTCAATCTCTCACTGTCTCCTCAACCTTTCTTTTTTTCAAATCATCCGTTGCTTCAGAAAACATCTCTTGAAATGTTGGGAAGTTATTTGTACATTCACCAGTATATTCATCATTTTGTCATCATAATCATCCTCCACGACAACATTATGGTAATTATCAGCATCCTCCACATAACGATACACATAATCATCCAGCTTCGCTATGCTGTTGTTGTTCAATTCTTCTTCAAAGTCAAATTCGAACGAACTTTAGCATTTGAGCAATCTCCTCTTTCGTGTAGTTGTGTACAAATTCACCTTCTTCTACGCCGTGCTCTGGATATATCATTCGATGTTGCATAACAGGAACAACCGTTATAGGTTCAACGTCGGTGAGGATTCCTGTATGCTCTTCTTCGTGAACAAAATCCTTAGACTCCCCCTCTCTCTTAGAATCTTCATGATTTTCTTCATCGTTCAGAATGCGTCATAGTCAAATCAATCGTTTATCTTAGCTTGAACCACCAAACCTTTACCCCCAGATTATCATTATTGTCATCACCTTTGTCATCATCATCTTTCTTTCCGTCACCACCAACATCATTATCATCATCATTCTGATCATCATCACCATCATCATCCTCTTGTTCTTCTTCTGTATTAACCACTACCAGATCTCTAATTGGCTTATCTTTCTTTTTATAATCATACCGCACGTCAACAATTGGTCCAATCATTAAATAATTCACCAATGGCTCTGGTTCTTTCTCTTGCTCAATAGGTGTAATAATTGGGACTTCATCAATCTTTCCCTTACCCTTGCTTACAGCTGCAGCCTCAGCTTCAGCTTTTCGTGCCCTTTCAGCAACTCTCTCTCTGGCTTTCTCTATCCCAATCAAAAAACTCAGCTTCAAAATCTATACCAAGCTTTTTGCTTAACACTTTCTGAATCATATAAAAATTTCTGTCTTTCCTTAGCCTATCAGCTTCAAGCTCTTCAGGCACTTTTCGTAATCTTTCATTATCAGATTTAAGACTAGCTATAACTGCTTCTATGTGCACCCGATCATTCTCTAAGAATTTCACTCTAGCCTCCACATCTCTAATCTTTTGTTCATTCAAAGTATCTATAGAATCAGGAATAACATTACCCATTTTCTCCATTCCCAGAAAATTGAAATCACTAAATAAAATTTCAGCCTCTCTAGTATATTGTCGTCTTGCTGCAGAGCAAGGAGTAGACTGTTTTTGCGGTGTAGGTTGTTTTGGTGTTTGATGTGGTGTAGTTTGTTTTGGTGGCGATGTTTGATGTGGTGGTGTTGTTGTACTTATGGAGATGGTGGACGTTGTGGTGATGCGGGTGGAGTTTGAATAATCATAGTTTCAATAAGCGCTTCAATCTCATGGGTCTCCTTTTCCTGACCTACTGGACAAGCCCCAGCAGTCGATGTCTTCAGATACTTTCTTCTAGCTTTCTTAACGCCCGGAGACCCTGTTGTCTTTTTAGTAATATCTGTTGGTTAACTCTTCACCCTCTATACTTTCTTCTGCGGCACATAAGGCTCGTCGTCATCATCAACAGATTTCTTCTTTCTTTTTGAAGTTGGTTTTGGCTCAAGAATTCTCGGTGCAATCGGAGAAATTCTACTCGAAATATCTTCATCACTAGCAATCGGAGTCTCATCAGATTTAGACTCATCATCTCCACCTTCCTCATGATATGAAGTAGCAGAGAACACTTCAGTTTCAACATTATCAGTTTCAACATCCACCTCTTCTTCCAATTGTTCCTCCTCATCAATTAACATTGTTGTTGCTTTCTTTGTTGCTCGCTTTATCTGAGTGGCTTGTTTTTTTGGAGTTGTATTTTTCTTCTTTTTATCCTCTTTCTCGTACCAATTGCTCCTCTTTGGTATGTAATCAGATAAACGTTCCTCCTCATCATTCTTAGAGTTGTTGTCATCCTTCCTCCAAGATCCTTTGGTAGCGCGATATAATCTTTGTCTTTTATCGCCCTAAAAAACTTCTTTCCAACAGTTCACTTGCATGCTTTAGATACTGATTTAATCGAACTAAGGAAAGATTCGACATGTGTTCCAATTTCAACTCATCCTTTTTATCTTTCACAAGATCATGAAATTGATCATCTAGCATCATCCGTATGAATCATGGATATTGCAAGAATTTCTCCTTCGTGATATTACCCTTCATATGCTCGAAAATTACTTTGGTAGAGTTGTAGGGAAAATTCAGAGATAGAGCTGTAATCATGCACATTTGGTAGTCTAACAGAACATCGAATCCTCCTTTGTGGTGACTCACTATGTGAATCACCGAGTGCACAAAGAATTTGTAAGGTCTGGCAAGATAAGCTTTGTTGAAGTTTGCAGCATTCACCATTCCTTTGTAGCCCATTCTATAAAAACAACCATTTGCGATCTTCTCTGAATATTTTTTTGGATCATAATCTTTATCTTTGAAATCAAGAACTCTTCTGATCAGTGCTTCAGTAATAAAAACCTTCTTATCTTCATTACCGATTCTGACGAAAGATTTAATGGCCGGAGGATCTGGTACGAACTCTGCGTTATCCCAAAATCTTTGAACGTGCGACCTATATGCTTTTTGTTGTTCCGTTAGTGCTTTCTTTATTGGAAGTCGATCCATAAATGTCAAAATTTCATTGAATGGTTCAATTGCCTTGAATGGTTCAATTTCTGGAATCGTATTAACGAGTACACAACATATGTTGTATTATGGCTCCAAATTCGACTTTTTCTCCTACAAAACACAAACAACAAACACTTTAGCCAAAAATTCAAAAATGACCAAAATCCTTTGTGCGAAGTTGGTTTGAACGAAGATAACATTCTTACTTCATACGAAGATAGACCAAAAACAATTTGAACCGAAGATAACATCTTACTTCGTACGAAGGGTGATTGTCAACAATAGAGAACATTTTTACTTCATATGAAGAGAAACATTTTACTTCGTGTAAAGGAGATTTTCAAATTTTCTAGAATTTCGCTTCGTACGAAGGTAATTCTAACTTCGTGCGAAGTGAGTAGTTCGTGCGAGGGTGGTTCAAAATCTCATGTTTTTTGATGATTTTATCATGATTCTGGTTTATTTTAGGTCTGGTTCTTCCAAGGGTTTGTTAGATGTACATTTTACATATTCCTTTGAAAAATCAGTCCATTTTCTACCGTTAAATCTTTGAAAAATGATAAAAAAGAGTGAAAATGAGTAAAAAAGAAGTAGAATCTTGATGATTGTCTTCAAATCAGGCCTCCAAGATCTGATACCATTTGTGATTCCAGGATCCTGTTGTTCTAGACGGAAGTTTGAGTAGAAAATAGAACTAATTCTGTAGAATGTTATTAAGAATAGAGTAGAAGCAGAATAATAATCATAAGTCATATGCTTCCATTCATACCGAAAGAGTATACATCTTGACAAGCTGGTGAAATTGTCAGCATTTCCCCTCTGGGAACTCCAACATACGACACTATATATAGACGATTACCCTCGTGCGAACTGAGAATAATTAACTTCGTACGAAGTGACTACCTTCATACGGAGTGGCCCACATCGTACGAAGTGACACTTAAACACCTTTCTCGTCCGCACTTAAGTCATGTGCATATCTAATCTATACAATATTTAACACGTGCTCTATCTAGCCTATTCGCATAGCAACGAACATAATATGCACCAACACATAACATTATATATAAAATTTTCATTGTACATATAACAAAAGGTATTTAATTAATAAGTGATCATAGTCAATCCTAAGCTCTCTTAAGGTAGGTAAACAAGCCAATTTAGAGGTAAGTCAGACTCAGACTCAACTGAAACATTTACACCCTCACAAGCTTTATAATTAACTAGTAGGATGCCCACGCGATGTGGTGCGAGCGACACATCGCATTGTGATACTCGATTTTGGTAGTTTTCTTATTCATATAATATTTACTGTATCATCATTGTGATAGATATACATCAAAAGTGAAGTAATCAGGTAATCCATTTCATTATGTTGTGTATGGTTTGGTCGGTTCAGTTATTATCCTCAATCGAAGCTGAAACAAAAGTTATCGATTAGTGTATTTTATTAACCAATCGATTTTTGGTTAATCACTTCGATTCATTCGGTTAGATTGATGGTTTTGGTTCATTTAATTTCAATTAATAGCAAAAAAACCAAACTTGGGCTACAACTTTTGCTTAGAAATATATGAAATTGAGGTATAAATTCGTAAAATGAAAGTATAAAATTATGAAATGGAGATATAAAATATGAAATATAAGAACTGGAGGTAAAAAAGCTAGAAAATATGAAAATATGAAGGATTTGGTTCGGTTAAACTAATTTTGATTAATTGAGAGTACAAAAAAATGATAACCGGTTTTTGGTTCATTCGGATTTCAAATTTTAGTTAATTCAGTTTTTGGTTGATTTCGTTCGGTTTCGTCTGTTTTTGGTTTGGTTTGGTTTAGGTTAAGGATTTAGTTATTGCTCATCGATCCGGTTTTGATTAATAATCGATAGGTGCATGCGCAATGCGGTGGGAAACACAGACATTGCTACGGTGTGCATTGTTCAGTTGGTTAGATCTTTATCGTCAACCGAAAACTAGGTCATCGATTATTCTATTTATTCCAATCCGTTTTCAGTTAATCAGTTTCGTTTATTCAGATAAGATTGATGAGTTTTGGTTTGATTCATTTAATTTTGGTTAATAGCCTAAACCAAACTTGGGCTAAAACTTTTGATTAGAAATACATGAAATTTAGGTATAAATACATGAAATGGATGTATAGGTACATGAAATGAATGTATAAATACATAAAATGGTTATAAATATGAAATACATGAACTGAAGTTCTAAAAGTTAGAAATTTATGAAAACATGAATGGTTTCGATTAAGTTAATTTTGGATAAATGAGGGTACGAAAAAATAGATAACCGTTTTTGGTTAATTCCGGTTTCGATTAATCAGTTTTTAGTTAATTTAGTTTTTGTTGATTTAAGTTTGATTTCGGTTAACGATCAGTTATTACCCATCCTTAGACATTGCTAATCACGTAACATATCAACTTTTTTTATTAAAAAAAACTATAGGAATACTATAATCAAGTTAACGAGAATTAAATACTCGTTTATATGGTGTAATTTAGAAAAAAATATTTAACATACAAAAAAGTTATGAGCGTTTAAAAATCATAAGAAGATAAAGTGTAACTAGTAACTAATTATCTATAATTTGTTAAAAATGAGGGATTAAAGTGAAATATAGATGAGAGGATTGAATTGACGTTATTTAATCACTTGTTATTCTGTAGCAATTAAACATTCTGTGATAATGACTAAGTACATTGTGCTTTAATTACTTGTACACTAAGGCATCATCAACTTGTACCTTTTAATCCACACGTTAATACTAACCAAGACAACTATCCTCGACAAAAAGAAGTATGTCGTTACGGTAATTTTGAATTTTTTTTAAATATTATAGTTTATACGGCAAGAATACATAAAAGAATTATAAGTTTGTTATGGATTGGGAAAGTGTAACTAATTACTTATAATTATGTTAAAACTTAGAGATTTAAGTATAATAAGATGGGAGGGAACTAAAATATAATTATTGTTTAAAAGACCAATTTACACTTATTTTAAGAGCGGTATTTATTATGTAGAGAGAAAAAAATCTTATTTTTAAGAGTAAATGTAAAAATTGTCCCTGAGATTTGGATAAATTATTTGATCCATTAAAAAAGTTTTTTTTTTCTCAACTAGAACACTCAGGTTTCAAAGTTATTACCAGATCCAACTACTTTTCTAATTAATCTTGTTAAAACTAGTATTAAATAAGTGGTATTTTGATTAACTATCTTTATTTAATTGATTTTCCTTAATTTTTAATCTGTTTTCTCCCTTTTAATATTATATCATGTTCATAACAAGCGAAAAAATGTTAGAATGATTCCTTTTAAACAAATGAGGAACAATGTTGATTCAGTGTTAATGTCCTTGTTTGTAAAGCATATCATGAAATAAATTTTATAGTTTATTACAAACAAATGATTACTGTTTCAAAAGGTAACAAGTCATGCCATCGAAAAAATCATGCCGTCCACCATATAATATTAATTCAATAACATATTATATAAATTCATCCGTATGATATTAATTCATTAACATATAATATATTAATTCATCCACCATCACATCCATTAATACATGCCGACAATTGATACAACTGACTAAATATAAACTATTGTAATTAAAAACTATACATTAATAACATTTTGTAGACTCTTAATTTTGTATGTTGTGTTGTTTCTATTTGTACAGTGGTTTTGAAGAGACAAGGGGTTGGTTTTTCGCTTTACTTTTCAGATGTATTTTGCTTCTTGAACCACACCCACACGTATCCCTCACTTCTTTCTCAACTCATATGTATACACTTTTACTCAATTCCCTCTAAAACCCTATTTCATAATCTTTTTATTTTTTACCTTTTAACGTCCATCATCTCCGTAGGCTTTTTAGATGGTCGTGTTTTAATTAACAGGAAAGTTGGGTTAACTTGGGCATTTGATTTTTATAATTTGTTTTCTGTTTCTTTATTTAGATAGGACCTGTTCATTCTTCGTCTATCGTCTTCCTCGGACTTCTCCGAACGGACTACCTTTCTTTTAATTACGGCGGTTACTTTGGTATTCAATTATTATTTGTAGGTTTTTTTTTTTGCATTTTTGCAATTTTCGTGAAGGACAGGTTGAGGCTTGTAGGACATGGATCATAATTTTATTAACAAAACTAATAAAAAAATAAAGATACTCTATTTAAACATTTGAGAAATTTTAGTAAATAAACCGTGTACAAATTCAAACAAAGATAAATATGGAGTACAACATATTTAAATAAATCAATTGATTCAAACCAATATCTTTAAAAGATATAGTCTTCAACTTGATCTTAAGTAACGTATTCTTGTAGTCTCCTTAGCAAGACCTTCATAAGATAGAGTAATCATCTTTTTGCTCGAACAAGGCCTTCTTGTAATATCCCATGCTACAAGAAAGAACAAACGATATTGACGGTTGTGGCTGAGGTACGCGTCAAACACGCTTCCCTTAAAACAGATTTCGCGCCTTTACCAAAGTCGACGCGTCTGTCTCCCAGGGTACAACAGCCGAAGCAGTCTGTACTGCCGGAAATAACCACGAGCCCGAGGTTACATCAAATAAAATTATAGTGTTAAAGGTTGTGGAAAATATGAAAAAGAAAGTGATGGAATCGAGTAGAGAAAACTTATCTCTCTAAATACCCAACACATGGATCTTCAAATATTTTTCGTTCTCCAAGAACTCTTCATGTATACATGTATTTTCCTTGTATCGTATTTCTTGTATTTCTCTAGTGTCCTTTGCATAAAAGACACAATCTTCTAAGCATCCAAGAGTTTTTTAAAGAGTCTCAATAATTATATACTTAAACTCTAATAAAACTCAACAAATGTTATCAATAAAACTCTACTCAAAAGTTTCACCATATGAAAAGTTAAGAATCCTATCATTATAGACTTAAACTCTAATAAACGTCATCAATAAAAATATACTCAAGAGTTTCACCATATAAGTTTAATTAGTAATTATAATTTCACTCAATTATAAATTAACTAAATATTCATTCACTAATTTTTCAACAAGGCTGAGAATGTGTTGTTTGTTATTAACTGATTTCACACAAGGCCTAAGTGAGAGAGAATGTGTTATTGAAAAAAAATGTGTATGAACCGACTTAATACGATTTGTATTGCTCATTGTTGATCCGGTGATTGTACGGTCTTCGGTTTCTTTTTTGAGTTTTTTCTCAATTTTGTGAAGGACCCACTGAGGCCTAAGTGAAAGAAGAAACAAGAAAGCATTGTGTATGCATTCTTTTCTTATGTTTGTATGTTTTTAAGTTTTAACGTCTGGTACTTTCCGGATTTTAGATATTGCTATAAGAGCGTGGATTCTATTTTGTTTTTGTTTGATTCCTATTTTGTAGACAATATTTAGATTTTTGAAGTTGAAATGAGATTAAGCTTAATGTGTATGGTTCATTTTTTGATTCAGGATTAGTAATCTTTTTCTAATAAATCGTCATGGTTCATGTCCATTGCCATTGCCGGTGATGAAGCCGACGGAAATTGGAAACTTAATACACGTATCAAAATCACCACCACAATTGAGATACAAACTATAAAGTGGATTTAACCCAATATCAATACAAAAGCCTACTATTTTATGCGTGAGTTTACGAATGATGCGGTGAGTGATTTGGTCGTCATATGTTGGCGATTTAGCTGGAGTTGTAGTTTATTTTATGTATTTATATTTTTATTCTATTAACCGTATAAATTAATGATAATGCCAGAGCCATTATAGTTAAGGTTGTTGCCAGTAAAGGAAAGCCTGCATTGGACAAGCAATAATGGCTTCTTCATAACATCTTAAGAAATAAAGTATTTTCCCATTTCTGAAACTGAACTGATAAAGAATTTTGAAGAAATAAAACATTCAATAAGCTTACAAACAGTAGCTATATAGGAGAAGATTCATTTGAAAAAAATTTAATACTAGAATTTAATACGAGAAGAAAAAGAAGAAAGAGTATAATGGTAAAACATTAAATAGTTTATAACGCATCTCATTAATTATGTTATCTTTAATTAATAAAACAAAAACATTTTATCCTACACATTTCAAATTTTAACCTACATATGTCTTACACTTACCGAAATTTACCCTACACATACTAAAATTTATCATACACATGTCGAAAATTGTCTTTCACCATAAATTATTTTATCTTGAAAGAGTATATTAAAAAAATGAGTTACAAATTTAATTAATTAGCTAAATAATGACAATTATAAATTTATTTATGTACCCTTTTCATAACATTAAATACACATTAAATAAAGTAAATGGAGAATTTCTATTGATTTAAAAGTTATTCTTTTTATTCTTACAAAGTTTTTCTTTTTATTTGAACCCTCCACTATATATGTATATGTATATGTATATACGGTAGGGTTCATGCGAGTACCACCTTTATTGCGAGAACTGCAAGAAACAATGTGAACATAAAAAAATATCTAAAAAATCAAAAAAACACACAATTTTTTTAATATTTTTTAAAATCGTTGTATTTCGTTAACAAAAAAAATTATCGACTAACAACTATCGATTCACATGTGCATATTTATCATCTCTTGGAAAATTCCGTAATACATTACCCGTAATAGACAAATGCACTTTTGTTTACACTACTATCGGTAATACACTACCTTTTACATTACCAATATTAAAAATGCACATGTGCATCATTATGTATAACCATGATATAACGTTTTTGTAACAAAATGTTTGTGATTTTGAATAAAAGTTTGTGATTTGAATGTTGAAGTAGGCCCATATACATGTTTTTTAGTTAGTTATATCTAGTGATTGATGGTTTGGTTAATTTGTCAATTTATGATGTAATATGTTGTTTGGATGGTATAAGGGTGTTGATGTACATGTAATAAAGTGAGATATTGGTAATGGTATTGTATTATGAATGGTAGGAGGTAATAGTAGTGTATTATGGATGGTATGATAGAAAGGAAAAGTGTATTCAAACTATTATAACAAAACACGTTATATCATGTTTATCCATATATATGCATATGTGCATTTCTAATATTGTTAATGTAAAAATTAGTGTATTATGGCTGGTAGTGGAGGGGTATGGTCCCAAAAACTCTGCGCCTGCGCAAGGAACCATACCCTCAACAACATAATACAAGGATAACCTTGCGCGCAATGTGCAATAGTACGTTTTCCTTGGAACCAATAGGTCATACAATGAACCTTACGCACTCAGCGCAATGGTAAATTAGATCCACACCAATAGGTCATACAATGAACCTTGCGCACTCAGTGCAACGGTAAATTAGATCAACAGCAATGGGTCATACAATGAACCTTGCGCATTCAGTGCAACGGTAAATTAGACCAACACCAATAGATCTTATAAGGAGCCTGCGCACTCTTCGCAACGACAAGTTAGACCAAACAATATAAGTCACACAACGAACCTTGTGTACTTGGCACAACGACAAAGTTAGACTTAGACGCGCAGGCTACTTGACCCTACGCGTACCAAACAACCCTCTAGCCGCAAGTCCTAAAACCTTGCAAGGACAAGACAAACATGATAGCACCTCATAGTCTTGTGGACAAAAGGATTTACCCCTGCCACCCTGCGCTGGCCAGAAAGCATTGACAGCCTCGCAGAAGAGATAAGCGTTGAGAGGTGTTGACTATATACAAGGGTACGGAGTGGCAGAGCTGTGACCAATGGATGCGTCTGACAGTGTCGCATGAACAGTAATGAGACGCCAGACTGTGCACCAACCATACGTACGCCAGTGATTGTCACACATTCTCCACTTTTGGCTAATAGCAGGTCTGACACCGGAGACAGCTGCCTCTACACGTGGCACATTCAGCATCCGACAAAGCACACCTCCTGACAGAGAAAATTAATTCTCCTGCGGGGGCATTTAATGTTCGACGCAGGGGGACAAAACGGATATCTCTGGTTGTCTGGGCCGGGCCTTAAGGCCCATCAGCCCATCTCCTGAGCCCGCTTACTTTCGGCTATAAAATAAGTATCGGACCACAAGGTAAATCTATCAACGATCATCTACAATCACTTGCACAAACATACGTACTAGCTTACTCGCTTACTACTCGCAATCACCAGATACTTATTCTCACGCCGGAGTGTGGTCACGGAGAAAACCCACCCTTTTTCCCCGTGACGAGACTAACGGCGCTGCTAGTTTTGCAGATTAGTCCGAGTGAGATCACCCTAAAGAACGAGTGAAGAGGCAACCTTTTATGCAGAAATCTCTCGGTTGTAACTAATATATCCCTAGATATCCATAGGTTCAATCGGTGTTTCTTCATTGGCGCCATCCCTGGTTTTACTCTCTCTCACATCTGTTTCTTCGTTTCGTTTTTTCACAAACCTCACGTCCAAATGGCTGATTTTCCATCCAACACTCCACGAGGTTCTCGGGCTGAAGGCAAGAAACCAGTTCATGCCTATTGGCTTGACGGACTAGTGGAAGAAGCTTCTTCCGGGAATGCCGGAGTTCATCACGACTCTAGTCGTGTAAACTTTCCTGTTACCCCCGGAGCTCAAATGGAGACTCCTTTCGTACCAATCACATCGGATTTACCCCGGGTGAGACCCTGATGTCTTGGTACATCAAGTCTCAGACGGCTCTGAACGCCGTTTACGCGCAGCTCTGTGTACAAACAAACACTTCCACGGCCCCAGTGCAGCCCACTGCTCAGGTGCATGCTTCGCCTGCACCAAGAATACTGAGCTACGACTCGCCAGCCAGGGCGAGCGTACCATTTGAACTCCGTACATGAGAAACGGAGTACACTCAATCGTTGCCTAAACATGAGTCTCCTACTCATAGGTGAGCGTCCATCCACTCGCGGTTGGGCCCGCGTCCCCTTGGGGAGCGGTACACCCAACGTTAGGAGGACAAGACATATGGCGAGGGTGATAGCGCCAGTGTGTTTCACCGGCTACCGAAGGATCATTCTGCTTACAGATCTGCACCACGGGCTGGTTACAACTTGGAGGCGGAGTACAACTATAATTTGATCTATAGGCCTGCTAAAGCAGCCGAACACTCAAAATCCATCAAGGAGATCGCGCTCGCACCGCTTGAGCGCGCAAAACTTCCCTCCAACGTTGGGAAATACAATGGGTTAACAGACCCAGATGACCACCTGCGTCTCTTCACTGGCGCAGGACTGATCGGAGGCTGGATGCTACCTATGTGGTGTCACTAGTTTGTCCAAACTCTCACAAGCGCTGCGCGCCTATGGTTTGACAACTTGCCCACAGACAAGCTCGCGTCATGGAACGATTTGAAAGACAAGTTCCTGACGTACTTCAGCCAACAACGGCGTTTCGTCAAAGACTCTTCTGACGTAATGAACATCTGGCGGCGTGATGACGAGAGTCTTGAAGACTTCATCACCCGCTATAATAAAGAGGTGCTTGAGATAGGGGATGTGCACGAAGACCTGATTCGTGCACGGTTCAAGTACGATGTACACTGCAACGAGATGATCAAAGTCTTGTCGGGAACTATAGGCCTCCCGAAAAGCCAGGAGAAGATTATGGCAGCAGCAAAGGTCTATGCGCAGATGGAGCGCAACCTCAATAACAGTAGACCTCACCTACCTCACCACCGTCCCCAAGACATGAGCAAAAGTTTTGGGAAAAAGAATAAGAGTTGGAGGGAGCACAGCAAAAACCCTCCCTACTCACCAGTTGACGCACGCGCGACCATCAATAAACTTGCTACTCAGCGAACAATAAAGCAAGATAATCGCGATCGTCGGTGGACCCCGCGGAGGTCCTCAGCGCCGAAGACCATCAGTTCAAGCAACCGCCGACGATGCGCAGTAAGAAAGGTCAAGACCTCAACCTTTTCTGCGATTATCATAAGGATACGGGGCACACAACTGATAACTGCATCTCCTTTCGCATGGAGATCGAGAAAGCGCTCAAAAGTGGGAAGCTCACCGACTTACTATAAAATGTGCGCAAGGAGGTGCGCCAAATCACTCGAGGCGGCGAAGGCTCGAGTGATAAAAATATGAAGTCTGTTCATATGATCCAGGGTGGCCCGTCGCGCAAGCGCAACATCCACAAGAAGACCGACCGCTCGTGATAACTGGCATCTTCGACCACAAAAACACCAATTACATGCTCATAGACCCTAGGAGCTCTATGGACATCATCTATGAATAGTGCTTCCAGCAGCTCGACCCAGAAGGCAAGGCGCGTCTAGAGCCAGTGGACTTCCCACTCACTAGTTTCTGCAACGAGGCCGTCTTCCCTCTGGGCTAATTTTAATTTCCGGTGACTCTTTCTGACGGGCAACACTCTCGCACAGTCTCGTTCAATTTCATGGTCATGCCCGCAACCTCACGCCATGACGTATTACTGGGTTGGCGCGCTCAACGAGAGTTCAGCAGAAACCGGGGTGGCCATTATGTACGTAAGGAAGGAAATCATGTCCGTCGAAGAGGAACCACCGACGAAGCAACCAAAGTCATCATTCAACGGTGAACAAGAAAAGCCGGTACTAAACAACAAGTAGCCAGAGCAAACAGTGCTGTTAGGACCCGCCATGACTGCTGCAATCAAGGCGCGGTTGATAACAACTTTTGTTTTGTAATGTAGATATTTTTGCATGGTCACCGATGGATATGACTGGAGTACCAGGGTAATCGCTGAGCACGCGCTGCACACATTCCCTTCAGTTCAACCCATCGTTCACGAGAAGCGCAGCTTCGGTCCTGAAAAGACTCGCGCACTAAACGAGCAAGTTTCAGAGCTTCTCGAAGCTGGAATCATCCGAGAGGTACGCTATCAGACATGGGTAGCCAGCCCAGTCATGGTACAAAATTCCAACGCAGTTGGCGCATGTGCGTCGATTTCAAGGATCTTAACAAGGCATGTCCCATCAACTACTACGCCTTACCTGAAATCGATAAAAAATTGGACTCCCTCGCTTCATTTAGGCTGAAATGTTTCCTTGATTGCTGCAAAGGCTACCACCAAATCCAAATGAAGAAAGAGGACGAAGACAAGACCGCTTTCCGAACTGACAAGGGGATTTTTTGTTACAAAAAGATGCCCTTTAGATTGTGCAATGCAGGAGCCACCTATCAATGTTTAATGGACCATGTCTTCGGGATGACATTGGCGAAACTGTAGAGGTGTACATTGATGACCTCGTCATCATGAGATCGGATGAGGAGAAGATGCTGGCAAACGTTCAAAAGATGTTTGCATCCTTGCGCAAGGCAAACCTGAAGCTGAACCCTAGCAAGTGCTCGTTTGGAATGGAAGAAGGCAAATTTCTGGGATTCATCATCACGCGTGAGGGTTTCAAAGTTAATCCCGAGAAAGTGGAAGCGATTCAACGTATGCCTTCCCCCTCAACTATCAAAGAAATACAACAGTTGGCGGGGCGATTGGCTGCGCTGAACAGGTTCCTGGCCAACCACGCAATGAAGTCCTTCCTATTCATCAACACTTTGCGGAACTGCGTGAAGTAAAACAAGTTCAGTGGACTCCGGGTGCGGAGAAAGCCTTCACTCAAATGAGGGAGTGCTTAATTCAATTGCCACCACTCACGGCACCACAAAAGAACGAGCCACTGATACTTTACCTTTCCGCATCAGATATCGCTTTGGGAGTAGTCCAGCTAGTAGAGCGCGCAGGAGTTCAAACTCCGATCTACTATGTCAGCAAGATGCAAACTGACCCAGAGACACGATATCCATGATGGAAAAGCTTGCTCTAGCTTTGGTCCACGCATCCCGCCGGTTGTGTAGGTATTTTTCCGGCCATGTGATAACCGTTCTCTCGAACTATCAGTTAGGCCAAATTTTGTCAAAACCGGACATATCTGGTCGTCTAGCAAAATGGGCGATTGAACTTGGTGGACACAACATTGTGTAAAAACCACGCCCCGCAATAAAGGGCCATATATTAGCTGATTTCATTGCGGAAGTACCAAACAATAAAGCGCAAGAGTGTGAAGTTGTACAGAACCCAACACCGGTTGCAGATGAGCGTGCATGGATACTTCACACAGATGGCGCATCTAATGATGATGGCGCAGGACAAGGTCTCCGCCTTATAAGCCCCGACAATCAGGAGTTCACCTACGCCATCAGGTTGGATGTCAAAAGTACTAATAATGAAGCTGAGTACGAAGCGTTCCTAGCAGGCCTTCGGTTAGCAATCAAAATGGGGCACAAGCAACGTTGATTCCCTTTTAGTCGCAGGACAGGTCAACGACCTATACGACATAAAAGGCGAAACGATGGCTTTGTATCTAGAACAGGCGCAAGCCTTAATAACCAAATTCCAACACTTCAAAATAACCCATGTCAACCGAAGCGAGAATAAACATGCCGACACACTCAGCGAATTAGCCGCTACAAGCTTCAAGCACCTCGCGCGTGAAGTGCGCATTGAGGTACTAAGGAATCCTTCCTGGATGTCTCCCATAATCATGTTCTTGCAACACGGGATCCTCCCCAAAAACAAAGCGGAAACAAGGAAGGTCCAGAATAAGGCACTTAACTATGAAATGGCAGACGATATCCTATACCGGAAGTCATACCTTGGACCACTCCTCTGCTGAGTCGATCCGCAACACGCGCAGTACTTGATCCGCGAAATACATGAAGGGTTATGCGGAATTCACACCGGTCCACGCATGGTCGTAGCAAAGATCATGAACGTCGGTTACTCTTGGCCTGGCATGCACCTAGATGTGGTCGAAACACTACGGAAGGGCGCATCATGCTAGCGCCATGCTCCAAAGACATTGCACCCCAAGAACCCTCTGATCCCTGTGACAACAGCATGGCCTTTCCAGCAATGGGCAATCGATATGGTGGGACTTTTCCGAAACGCCCCGACGCGGTGAAGTTCATAATCGTTGCAATCGATTACTTCACTAAGTGGGTAGAAGTCAAACCCCTTGCATCCACCATAGCAATTGTAGTTCGGAAATTCATTTGGGAGCACATCATATGCCATTCGGGCTGCCCCTGCGCATAGTCAGTGACAATGGCCCTAATTTCGCAGCTGAAGAACTACAACAATGGATGAAGGAAATGCATATCGAGCATGTTTTCACTTTGGTGGCGCATCCCCAAGGGAACGACCAAGTGGAGTGCATAAACAAGAGCATCGTCGAAGGGATCAAGACGAGATTGGGCACGGTGCAAAGAGGCTCGGTAGATGAGTTGCCAAACATCCTTTGGGCTCATCGAACCATGCCAAAGACCAGCACAAGCGAAACTCCTTTTAGCCTTGTGTATGGGACGGAGGCAGTGATTCCTATAGAGATAGGCCTCCCATCACCACGCATGCTAGCTGCACAAAGCCAGAACAACGAAGACGAGCGCAGACTTGACTTGAACTTACTAGAAGAAAGGCGCGAAAACGCCGCTATCAACGAAGCAAAATACAAGTCTAAGCTCGAGAAGTATTACAACGCGCGAGTCCGCATATGTACCTTCTTACCTGGTGACTTTGTTCTACGTGACAATGAAGCGTCTAATGTTGAGCATCCTGGAAAACTCACACCTAAGTGGGAACGTCCTTACATTATCCATGAAGTCCTAGAAAAGGGCACTTACACCCTTAAACGCGTAGACGACACAAATATTCCTAGGACATGGAATGCGCAGCAGCTAAGACAGTGCTACACGTAAATTAGCAAGTTCATTATCTTATTGTCTACCTTGTATATGGCTCTTACTCCTCATTGATTAATGAAGACAAGGGTTACATGTTAGTTTATCTTAATGTTTCGTTACAAATGCGCGAAGCCACTTTGGGTCTATGCGAAAACACCTCGGTACGTAATGACTCTTGAACCAAAATTCACTACCTACTGCATGCGCATGGGAGCGGAGGTTTATACACGAGTTCATTACCAGTTTTATTTGCTATACCTACACAAAGTTGGTCCTTTTTCACGCAAAATATTGTACAAGGAAGAAACATTTCATTCAAGATAAAAATATTTACAAACTCGCGCAGTGCACAGTACATTCAAAGATCCTACAAAGATATTACATTAAGGATCATACACTAGTCTTCATCCGCAGCGGCCTCGGCTTCTTCCGGAAATATGTCTTTTAAGCGATCCACGAAGTCGTCGTGTGTGAGCGCCTCGCTCCCCAATTTTATAGCCGAGATGTTAAGACGGTTGTACTTCTACTGAGCCCGGGAGAAAGCGACTCCAGTATCAACACCACGAGTGGTAGCGCGGCTGCTCTCCCAGGGAACATCCATTGCATGAGTGACGTGTTGCGCACACTCAGCATAACCCTATGCATACCCGTCATGGCGCGCAGTGACCACCAGCTTGGCCACTACGCTGTTCAGCTCCGTGGAGTTTAGGATGGAGTTAGCGATCTGAAATTTCAAGAAAAGGGTTAGAGTCAACACAAAATGACCAAGAAACAATTGAAGTACTTACATTGACAACTCAATGTTGTTGCATCCACAACATGCACCAATGACTCGGAGATGGCGCGGGCGTCTTTAGAATTTTCTAGTTTCTTCTCGCCCGCCTCTACCTTGGCCTCCGCCAATCGCAGCCGCTCCTTATCCTACCGGTGCCTGCGCTGAATTTCAGCCTTTTCCACGAAGGCCACCTGGAGATCTTTCTGCGCACCCTGGAGATCTTTTTGTGCGCCATGGAAATCTTTCTTCGCGCTCTCCAAAGCGGCGCAAACAGTAACCTGGTCATATACATAAGTTTGGTGCAACATTCCTGTAGCTCATACAAATGAAGGAAAAATAATGAGGCAAGTTTTTACCTCTCTCTGCTCACTGCGCTCGCGGTCCGCCCTGGCCTCCGCGGCCGCAGCAACTACTGCCTCCTTCTCCTTTTTCTCGTGCACTACCTCTACGCGCAACCAGGCCAATTCATCCCTTAATGAATTTTTTCGTTGTTGTCCCTTTCACAAGCCTTCTTCCATAACTTGCGCTCCTTCGCAAGTGTGGCATCGGAGGTTTCGGCCCTCCTATTCCACCCAGCACGGCCCATTCTTCAACCCGCTAGCGGTCAGCATAGGCAGTTTCCTTAGCCTCCACCTTAGCTTTTCGCGCTACCACTTGGGCTCGCTTATTATCCAAGTCCACTTGGGTAGCTTCGAAATCTTTATTTTCTTTCAGCAGGCCCCTCCATTCACGAACAATCCTGTGTATAACCGAGGCGGAGTTTGTAGCTACTTGGAGGTACGTGCGGTATGTGGTTTCTTATTCATGTTCAGCACGCGCACGCACCTCTGCTGGAGGGAAGGCTCCTTTAAACCACTCACGGCAAACCCGGCCAGTGAGAGAAATCATCTCCTTTCTTTAATTTCCACACAGGGGTGTCGATCTCTTCACCATGAGACGCGGAGTAAGACCTGTAATAATAATCAACCGGGGTTTCGTCCGGGCGGATTGGAGATCCTTCGGCGGAAGGTTTCCACCAGATCCCCAGCTTCACCCCCGGGCGCCGGCTCCTCTACATGCACCCCCTGTGGAGCATCAGTTGCGAACCCTTATCGTTAGCCGTCATCACCGGTTCCCTCTCCTCAACAACACCTGCATCACCAACCACCACGGGTTCTTCCACCACCACCCGAGGTTCTTCCACCACCACTACCACGGGTTCCTCCACCACCACCTGAGGATCTTCCTCCACCACCTGAGGATCTTCCACCACCACCTCATGTTTCACTGCCCCAGCGGTAGACTCCCCACCCTGTGCGCTGGACGCTTGCGCACCTTCACCCACAGGCGGGGGCATTAGAGTAGCCTTGGGCGCGGCCGGTGTGCTAGATTCCACAAAAACCGGCTCATCCCCACCTACGGGATGACAAACAGTCAGCTAAACATTATACAAAAGCGTGGTGTGAGTAATACAATTTATAAAGTTACCTAGGGAAATCTTGGCGGTGAGTGTCTCCAGACTCCCCCTTTTCCCTATCACCTTCCGCGCAACCTTTTTGGTGGGCTGCGTGGAGATGTCCTTATTTGGACGCCTCTTCTGCTTAAGGGGCTCCTTCGGGCTGGACTCGACCTCCACCGGGTCAGCAGGTTTGGCGGTCGGGATAACCATCGGCCTCGTGCGGGCTTCTTCACACCTACAGGATCAAGACCTTTCCACGAGTCAGATACTACTACATAAGCTTTCCAACGGTCAGACACAATGTGCTTACCTTTGAGAGGGTCCGCCCCGGGTTGAGTCAAAACTTCTCACCCGTCGTGCCCGGCCTCGCGCGTCGTTTTCTCTTATGATCTGGGTCAATACCAAAGTTTTTCAAAGCGCCTGCACAATGGTGCAACAACAAACGAGTAATCTGCAAAGATGCCAACACTAAAAAATATGAAGACTTACCAGTTGGAGGCGCGATGGCTAGCAGATCCGCATTCCTGGGGAGTGAAAATTCCCCAGGATCTGCGTGTACCATGTGGGCTCCTCAGGGCCCAGGGCGATCTTCTCAATACGCCCTTCCTTCCTTTTGAATGCGGGCAAGAACAGCGGAACCCCTGCAAAAGAGAAATGCATGTCAGCCTACACACAAGGCGATATCAAGAAATACAACAACAAAGCAAAGATACTTACTCCTATCCTCCTCCATGTACACCGGCTTCTCCCGGCGGTCGGGCTTCCACACCAGGCTCATCCCGGCCGCCACCAATATCCTCTCCGGCAATTGGATTGCCGGGATCTCTTTCAGATCCTTATACCAGGGATCCACCACTGGTATAGGAAGGGTCTCCGCCGGAATCTCCTCCACCCCCCGGAAATTCATCTGGAGGGGGATGACACAAGACTTCACACAAAAAAATTTTGCCTTCCAATCATGGAAGAACTTTGGAGGAGAGAGCAAAATTTTTGTGCATACACACGGTGCTGGAAAGAATAAAACCTCAATGAACAATGGAGTTGGTAAAAAATGCGAAAACGGTCGACGGTTGGGACAGATCCCGTCGACCGGCACAAAAACTCAAAATGTTTAATCCTCACCATCCCTATCGAATTCAACTGGGAGATGTGGAAGCCGTAAAAATGCAAAATTTCAAGAAAATTTTTTGTAACCGGTAAGCGGATGTAGCCAGCCGGAGCATCGGCAGCTGTCTCACTGTCCGCTGGAAACCGGGCATCCCAGCTCTTGGCGAACCGGTAGCCGGAGACCATGCGGTCAAAAGTTGCGCGGCTCCACTTAACCGCCGGCAGAGAGGTCGAAGTATCTGTAGAAGATGCAGAGTTCGGACCACTAGCCGCCATTAAAATCAAAGAAAAGCAAAGAAGTTTTGAAGATGAAAAGTTTGGAAGAACAAGAAAACTTAAGAAATCAAGAAGAATACCGAGAATTTCAAGAGACAATTTGAAGAAATGAAGAAAACCCTAGACGGTTACCCTATTTATACTAATCACATTTAATGGGTTTGGGAACCATGAAGCACGTGAGGAAATAACAACCAATCAGCGCAAGCGCATGGCAGGCAAGTTGCCACTAGCGGTTAGCATGCGCGCATGGCCGCCACATTCTCTGACCATTCATTAATGAATGTGAGGCGGTACTGTTGACAACATGCAACAACTGTCAAATGTCCTCTCAAGGACACTCTTTTTCTCACCAACCCACCTGCAACGTCAGCATGGCAGGGATTCAAATTTCAAAATCATCATTACGAAGAGTTTTCTTCAAGCAAACATTTCCTCCAACCCCTTCTTGAATTTTGTCGTTCAAATAAATGCGCAAACAAGAATTATTTTAGTCCAGCACTCCCACTACTTGCCAACATGCGCATAGGAGCAGCACTAGACTAGGGGGACTTGGAGTGGTATGGTCCCAAAAACTCTATGCCTACGTAAGGAACCATACGCTCAACAACATGATACAAGGATAACCTTGCGCGCAATGTGCAATAGTACGCTTTCCTTGGAACCAATAGGTCATACATGAACCTTGCGCACTCAGCACAACGGTAAATTAGTTTAACACCAATAGGTCATACAATGAACCTTGCGCACTCAGTGCAACGGTAAATTAGATCAACACAAATAGGTCAAACAATGAACCTTGCGCATTCAGTGCAACAATAAATTAGACCAATACCAATAGGTCATACAAGGAGCCTTGCGCACTCTTCGCAATGGCAACTTAGACCAAACAATATAATCACACAACAAACCTTGTGTACTTAGCACAACGACAAAGTTAGACTTAGACGCGCAGGCTACTTGACCCTGCGCGTACCAAACAACCCTCTAGCCGCCCAAGTCCTAAACCTTGCAAGGCCAAGACAAACGTGAGAGCACCTCATAGTCTTGTGGACAAAAGGATTTACCCCTGCCACCCTGCGCTGGCCAGAAAGCACTGACTGCCTCGCAAAAGAGATAAGCGTTGAGAGGTGTTGACTATATCAAGGGTACGGAGTGGCAGAGCTGTGACCAATGGATGCGTCTGACAGTGTCGTATGAACAGTAATGCAGACGCCAGACTGTGCACAAACCATACGTACGTCAGTGACTGTCACACCTCCACTTTTGGCTGATAGAAGGTCTGACACCGGAGACAACTGCCTTTACACGTGGCACCATTAAACATCTGACAAAGCACACCTCCTGACAGAGAACATTAATTCTCCTGCAGGGAGCATTTAGTGTTCGACGTAGGGGGACATAACGGATATCTCTGGTCGTCTGAGCCGGGCCTAAGGCCCATCAGCCCATCTCCTGAGCCCACTTACTTTCGACTATAAATAAGTATCGGACCACAAGGTAAATCTATCCACGATCATCTACAATCACTTGCACAAACTTACATACTAGCTTACTCGCTTACTACTTGCAATTACCAGATACTTATTCTCACGCCGGAGTGTGGTCACGGAGAAAACCCACCCTTTTTCCCCGTGACGAGACTAACGGCGCTACTAGTTTTGCAGATCAGTCCGAGTGAGATCACCCTGAAGAACGAGCAAAGAGGCAACCTTTTATGCAGAAATCTCTCGGTTGTAACTAATATATCCCCGGATATCCCTAGGTTCAATCGGTGTTTCTTCAGGTAGTGTAAATGAAAGTGAAATTGTCTATTGGTAATGTATTACGGAATTTGTCAAAGAAATGAGACATATGCACATGTTTATGGATAATTGTTACTCGACATTTTTTTTTGGTTTTTTAGTGCCGAAATATAGCGATTTTAAAAAAATAAAATAAAAAAAGTTTGTGTTTTTTTTATTTTTTAATATTTTGGTTGTGTTCACTTTGATTCTCGCGGTTCTCACAAAAAAGGATGATTCCTAACTGATCCTTATTCTCTATATTATATAAAGAAGTTACAAGGAAATGGATGATTGACTCTGCAAAGTTTTTACTTTTATTAATAATATAAAAGTAAAATGTTATTATCAACAATAGCAAGATGGCTTTTGAAATTACAGGTTCAAAGGCTTAATCAAGACGGTATAAACGATAGTGTCACGAAGATGTATTAGCATAACTTAGGCGTATTAGATTTAATGGTTTAGTATTGAAAAAAATTATTGACATTGTAGTTCTTTGTATTGTTTATAATAGTAATTAGTCTTTAAATGTGTTGATTATGTTATGGTTTTTCTTTTGTTGTAAAATTGTTGTTATTTGTACCGAACCACGTAGCATTGCGGCGGGTGATAATTCTTGTTGGTAATTAACAGGGCAAAATACTAGAATCGCAAGTTGTGGAAAAAGGAGGAAGAGGATTCGATGGATTGAACTGCGAATATGATGATTTGGCATGTCATTTAGGATTAAACAAATAAGAGTTAAAAATAATTAACCAAAATATCCCTTATTTAACATTAGTTTTTAACAAGGTTAGAATAGCGCATGGCTCTTGCAAAGATTTCGAAACGTCAGTGGGCCAGTTGAGAAAAAACCCTTTTTGGATGAATCTGGTAATTGTATCCAAACCTTAGTGACGATTTTGACCGTTTACTTTATTTTTTAGGTATTTTAAAATGTCTCTCATGCATTATAATATTGTATAGATATATACACATTTAACCCATTTAGATTATAATAATCTTATATTTCTATTTGTTAATTAAGAAAAACAAATGCGCAGATATGCATAATTTTTTTGGCGACATTCCAATATATTTTCTACTGAAATCAGAATTATATTCAAAATACAGTATTTTTTAGGTATTATTAACTGTAACTAGTTGTTTCCGTTCGGTGCTATAACAAACCGAATCGATACCGATCGAACATCATTATTGGTGCAGGTATTATTAGAACCAGTATTCGTTTTTATAATTTTTGATCGATGTAAAACACGCATCAATATTCTTATCTCTGGACAAATCAAGACTTCTTTTTTGCATTTTTTTTTTCTTTTTATTAAACGGGGCGCCAGAAGTCTTATAAAATATTGTACTGATTGTAGTTATTTCTTTTATGTGTAGTATACATTTTCACCATGGCATTAAGTGTCTAGAACTTGCTACGTATTTCCATATATGATTTCTTAGTGTCCATGTAAACAACTAACACAAAGAGATCTCTCCTTAAAAGTCATGTTAACCGGTCGAAATGTTTGTATGCTAATTAAGATCAAACATTAAAAACTTAATCAAACCAAATTCATGTCTAAATTAGTCTGAACGAGTAGGAGCTCGAGGTTCGTATATTGAATTTGATTTGTTTTGAGTCTACACGAGCTTTTATTTATATAATTGGAAGATTATATGTATGTATAATAATATATAAAATTGTCATTGTACATATAACAAAAGGTAATAGGCTAACAAGTGACTCCGAGCCGAGCTCTAGCTCTCTTAAGGTAAAGAAGCCAATTCATAGCTAAGTCAAATTTGGGCTCGACTATTATTTACACTCTTAAAAGCCCTAACAATAAAATACACATATAACCCATTTAATTTTTAACAATATTATATTTCACTAATAACTTTCGTTTGTTAACTTACAAAAATACTAAACACGCAGATGTGTTTAATTTTTTTTACAACATTTCAATATGTTTGTGACTAAAAACGGAGTTTTAATCAAAATAAAGCATTTTTTAGTATCATATACTATACTGGGTACTAGTATCATACCTATCTTGTAACAAGCCAAATCAATATGGTCGAACAATATTGATATTGGAATAATATAACGCTTCGCATTTCTACACTTTCCTAATTTGAAAGTTTTATTCACATTTCTATTTTTGGATGCTTGTATTCGTAACATATTCGTATTTCATTTCCAACTTTGTAATTCGAGACTTCGACCATAATGGAAATTATCTTTATTACTTATACATGTTATACTTGGGTGATACCCAAACAATTAGTGAATGCACATTTACATTCAAACTAAGACTTACTATACGCTTGAATTACCAATTATGTGTACACGATACTCATCACGTATTTACAAACACGTTCCATACTAAAAAACAAGTCAAAACGCAAACTTTTAATATAAAATAACAAACTTAAGGAAGTTCAGGGGGCTAAGTGTTAAAAACAAAACTTTGGTGGTCAAAAGAATACGCCGTGTAACACGATGGGCAAGCACATGAAGCCCGCGTGGCGAGGATGTCCAATCTGGAGAAAGTTATTCTCACCGATACGTATTTCACCTTTTCTCACCTCCTTTATTCCTCAATCGCCTTCATTCTTCATTAAAACACCAACCCTACTTCACCACCATATAAACAAGCTTCCTACACCTTCATTTCACTTTTCTAAACCCTCAAACACTCAAAAACACTCTCTAATCAGTTGGAATAACAAGTTTGGGCAGAATTCTATCAAGCTCAAAGTGAGCTCTTATCTCACTTTTCTTATGTTTTCTTAACTTTTCTTCTTCTTGAAAGCTTGGAACACCTCTAGGAGTGTTTCCACAAGCATTAGCATGGTAAACTAAGGTGGAGCATCACTATTTGAGGTCTAAACTTTCTATTTTTAAGTTATATTTTACAAACTTTTCATAAACTTGTTCTTCTTATAAGAATCTTGTGCCAACCATGTTCCCAATCAAACCTATGGTTGTGAGGCTTGAGTATGTTTGATTTCCATAAGTTTAGAGGTTCAAATACCTTCTAAACTTTTTGTTTTAACAAGGTTCCAAGCAACCTGCAAGTGTTGAGACCACCCAAGTTCACCATCTTCAATATGGTGAGACTTGTGTTTCGGTAATGTGTGAGCAATGGAAGCTTGGCTTTCCAACTATGTTCCCACTACGTCACTTGTTGATTTGCTAATAAATCATCTAAGTTACTAAGTAAACTTACTAGTAATAAAGTGATCAAAGTACACAAAGTCTCTAAACATTTTCCATGATTGGAATGCACTAGACTATTTTGAGATCACTTGGTTATTTACTAACGTAGATGTTACAAAATTCAAAGTAGCTTTCAAGAATCAAAATGAACCAACCTCACCTCGTCTCCTACATTTACCATGTTGGGTATGCACACGTTCGGGTTGTGCTCATTTGGCTACTTAGTAGATTATGTGCGTTCATTTTTTGTCAATATTCATGACCAACCGAGATCATCAACTAAGTTGATGATTTTGTACTTTGGTGTATCATATAATGAGGTTTAATGGATGCTAATCATCCTAACTCCTTGCATGACCATTCTCATGGTACATTTACTTTACATTTTACTATAACTTATAGATTATCCCCTAAATTCCGAATCCCATCCAACAATCGAATCCACAACTAACGCACATCTGTTTCCCATCTTAGGGTAACTTCGGTGTTCCAAACTCAAGATTTGTCAAACTCACGTTCGTGGACTTTGTACGCAAACCATGAGGATACTCGATCCTATTTTCCTTTTTACACACTTTGGGTGCAACATTTACACAATATTACAAATCACATACTACGATTAAACTTGTTCATATAAACACTCTATCCATTAAAACATGATACTTGTTATATTCTTATTAATACATGCTATACTCATTCTTGTGTTTTATATACCCATTAATTTTGTAAGCCTACCATAACAATTATAGCGCTATAAGATTAACGCACCGCCTGTACACTTATAGTATTGTCAAGTAATCTACTTTATTGCCTTGTCGTTTCGGTGACAAGGATATGCACGATTGTGGTATACTTTGGTTTAACTCATAGTTGACGCATGCTCGTATGTTAATCATGGTTGTAAAAGTCCCGCCTAGGCTCTGAGTACTCCCCGAGTACTCGCTATAAGGTAAGCTGCCGAGGCCTGAGTACTATTCTCCGAGGCTAATTACTGCCTGAGTAATCTCCGCCTAGCCCGTGTACTTACCGAGTACTCTCAAATCCGACTAGGGAGCGTCTAGAGACTTTTGCTGTAACATCCGTCAAAAAACGGATTTACCAAACCCGCTCCGTTTATCAACCGAACAGTCAGTCAAAAATTTCGTTGCGAATTAAATGCCCAAAATATTTTTAAACGATCCGTAATCAATTATTATACGGGAATATATATTTAGTTTTTGAAAAACTGTCAAAAATCGCAAAATAAAAATGAATTGCCTCTGCCGGGTTTCGAACCCGGGTCTGTACCGAGTCACTCAGCGACTTATCACCTCACACACAAACCACTGCGCCACTTGTTCCGTTTGTTAAATAATGAAATCATTTAATTGTTATAATGACGTTACGAATTCAAAACCGGCGCCCAAACGGTTCAGTCGTCGGAATCCCGGAAATCTCGCGAGTTTTAACACCACTTTCAGTTATAACGTAAACCATTAACAATACATCGGTTATAACCGATGTTTGAAGTCCGCGACACTTTTCTATAACCGTCGGAAATTTAAATCAGTGAATACAGTCGGAATTCAGACCAAGTGCATTGACGATTTGCCTTATAAATTCACCCACAACCGACGACAAACCTTTTCGCTCAAAAACACATCTTTTCACGGTGTAATTCCACTCGCCGGAATTTCTCTGCTCATCGCCGGAAAACCGGTTTCCCCATTGCCGAGCTTTTCTAAACCTCTGAAGCTTATACCGGAGATACCCATACTCTTTCCAAGCTTTTCGGAGACTTGCTGCTGCAAGACACCTGACGCCGGAGTTGAATCCTGTCGCCGGAGTTCTGCCGGAAAACAGAGGATCCAGTCGGTATACTTCTCCGCCCAATTTCTTTTCCTTTTTCACAATTATCTCACCTTAATGAACTGTAATTCACTAATGAAACTTGAATAAAACTCGAACCAGTTGATTTCCGATTTCTGGTTATTTTTCAGTGAAGAAGACGATGTTTTGTTATCATATAAGTATAATATAAATCAGGATTTTACTCGGGTTAGACACACAGTCCAGCGGTGGACTGTGTGCACATAAAACGTTAAACATGCAAAGGTCTCGAGTTCGATTCCCGTCTCACACACGCTGCCTTGATAAAAACCTTTTTTTTGTTTAACTGAACCGGAGTCGCCACAGATATATGTTAAGTATATTGTTAACCGGAATGATAACCAAGTTAGACACACAGTCCAGCGGTGGACTGTGTGTTTGTTTATATCACTGGTCACGAGTTCGAGTCCGGTCTTCAGCACCGACTCGGACAATTATCTCTTCTTTTTAATTAAGGCAGAAAAGCAAATAAATAATTAGTATTTAAGTATAATAAAAATCGAATGATATAACATGTTGAACACACAGTCCAGCGGTGGACTGTGTGTTGGATTAAACCACAGGTCCCGGGTTCGAGACCTGTGGAGTGCATGACCGTGTCGTTTAAACTGTTTTTAAAATAAAAAGGATTTCTGTTTAATTCTAATTAATGTATATATGTAATTAAAATCGGATATATAACGGGTTAGACACGTAGCTCAGTTGGTAGAGCTGCGTGCATGCGTACGGGAGGTCTCGGGTTCGAGCCTCACCCAGCGCACAATAATATGCCTTCCGAACCGGTCAACGCCAGTCAAAGTTAACCGGTCAAAGTCACTGTAGCAAAAATAAAATAATTTTTTTTTATTATTTTTATTTAATTATTTTAATTAAAAATCAATTATAAATACTTAAAAATAACATTTTTAAGGTTAGAAAATAGCCTCAAACTCACAAAAATACACCCAACAATTCTACTAAAATAGTTTAATAAAATCCGTTTACTTACCAAACCATAATGCGATTTATCTAGGTTAAATCTCACTCGTGGTTAAAACCACTTCGCGTGCATTCAACGTCATCAACCGAACGCACCCACTGTGAGTGAATCTTGCAATTCCCCTTTTTAAATTACACGTTTTGGGGTGTGTCATGTGTTATGAAAATAATTAATTTATTTATTTAAACTTGTGCCATACCACATCATGACTTAAACTTAGATTGTTTTATTGTTGTGATTTACTTATATTCCGTTTGTCAAATTATATGAAACTCATACATTAAGCCCATCAGTTCCTCGTGGAAGACGAGTAGAACATCGCGTGCTTCAATTCAAATTCATTATTGTTCATGTGTGTTTCATTGAGTTTATATTGTTTGTAGTTGTGTCATTCATATCATCATGTTTATGCAATTCATTCATCAGGCCCCTCAGTTCCTCGTGAGAGACGAGTTGAGCATCGCGTGCCTTTAATTGTGCCATTGTTATTCATGAGCGTTTCATTTAACATCTTATGATTGTTGATCAAGTTACATCTAATTTTACTCATGTTTGGTTGTGCACATATTTCATAATCAATTTAAATAAATTGTTCAAATGTTTTCCATAGGATTCACTCGCCAACATTATGTTGATCCAAAAACCTTTTTACGCATGATACAGGTGAACAGGTTGAAGCAAGGAAAACATAGGATATGCCTTAGAAGAGAACAAAGAAGTTTAGATTGTTAGTTAGATCATGTTGTAGCAATCATTGTAAATTTCCATTTAATTTGTATTAATGAATATGAAACGCTTAATAAATGTCATGAGCTTTGATGATAACCCAATTATGCCCCGATCACCTTTTCCGCTGCGGGTCGGGGTGTGACAGATTGGTATCAGAGCCATGACTATAGGGATATAGGATAGGTTATTAGACCCTTAGAGCCTATACTATAGTCTGCCTAAATTTTAAATTGATTAGGTGGTTACATACAAACTTGTGATATTTATTTGTTTCATATTTGTTTACATTTCGGTCAAACATACATGCTCATATACATATTCATTATACATATATACATATTCATTATACATATATCGATGTTCATGTATTCAATTTATTTTCATACTCTCATTATCCAAAGATTTTGTGCAATTTTCAATTCTCATCAAAGTAAGTTCTGCGACGGGCATGTAGTAACTGGAAGGGTACAAGTACCGGTAGTCGGAACGTCCTGTCTAGGCTGGCATTCGTATAAATCCAATATAACGGACCAGTTTGCCTACCTGGGGACCAACGATGAGAGTACGAAGGACCTATTAGGCCAAAGCATGCCACACCAAACGTCGTTCGAACTAACCCTACTTTGAGGTGTCACCGTGTCTACACCTGGACACATTCCGAACATCACACGTTGTATACATATTTCTCGATTTTCTCCGGGTTTTTGTGTACGCAACCAGGCAGAAACCGTGCGAACCATATGAAAAACCGGTATTCATGGGGGCCCACATGATTACACAGGTAAAGTATGGCGGCATGACGGGCCTAACAGCGAGCAAAGCCCAAGACATCCTATGGATGTAGTATTTTTCTATAATTATTTTATGAATGTTCATTCCTGAATGCGACCCATGATCTCAAAAGCATCCAACTCATACTCTTGTCATGTATTCATTGTAGATGTCTTCTAACCTCGCCCGTAGGAATACGAGAGCAAGAAAAGCCCGCGAACGCGTGGCTGCCGTAATACCCAACATTGTAATCCAAGTTCAACAAGCACTCACCGATAATCCCGTCAATCAAGCAAACCAAAACATTTTCAACTTTTCCCCAAATACCACTAAATGCACCTACAAGCATTTCAAATCATGCGACCCTCCGAAATACAAAGGGACTGAAGGCGTCACCGCTCTCCTCCATTGGTTTGAAGAAATGGAGAATACTTTTCTAAATTGCGATTGCCCTGATGATCGCAAAGTGCGTTATGCTACCGGTCGACTATATGGGATAGCACTTACTTGGTGGAACACAGAGAAGGCCAAACGAGGTGTTGAAGATGCTATGTCCTTAACTTGGAACGAATTGAAGGAAATCATGACCAGACGATTTTGCCCAAGGAGCGAAATCAAGAAGTTAGAAGATGAATTTTACTCATTGAAGCAAATGGAAGGAGACCACACCACCTACAACAAAAGGTTCCTCGAGTTACATCAAATGGTTCCCAACATGTTTACTCCCCTCTACCGTTTGATCGAGCACTACATTCGTGGTCTTCCGTCAAAGATTCAAGACCCTGTGATAAGTACCAAGCCTGCAACTTTGGAAGCAGCAATGGAGCTAGCAACAGAGCTCACCGAGAACCGAATCCGAAACAAAGACTTCAAGGAGGAGAAGAAGAAGGATAAAGAATCGACTGAAACCTCCGACTCCACTCAACCCGAATCACTTTCTCAACCCAATCCTAAGAGAAGAAGAGTCGGGCGACTTTTCGCTGCTACCCAACGAAATCAACCAGTTTTACACGCTATACCCATCCGAGCTATCCCAATCACCCAAGTGGCACCCAACTCAGCTTACCCAAATAAGAAACCATATCTTGGACCTCACCCTCGATGCAACAACTGTTTTTATCACCATCCCCATACTTTACCTTGTCGTCTATGTGCAACTTGTGGACGCTATGGTCATTTGAGCAATGTTTGTCGCACCTTTCAAGACCAAACCTTTTCCCCTACTCAAAACATGGCCCAAACTTATCATCAACCCCAATACCCCATGTTCCCATATGCTCGAGCTTGCTTCAATTGTGGCGACCCTACCCACTTTAGAAACACATGCCCTCAATTGGTTAACGTTATCAACACTCAAGCCCAATCAAACCCAGTTAACCAAGTAAACCAAGAAAACCCAACCACTATGCCACCAACAAGAGGAAGAGTCTTCAATATCAACGCCAATCCTGTCGAAGATAATGACGGCCCAGATGAAGATACTCAGCTAGTCCTCTTCGCCGAGGATCCAGATTCAATTCCTATCGTTTAGTTTTATGTTTTTCCATGTGTAGACTGTTAGAGAAATTATTGGATATTATATATTATATATTGTTTTCAGTATATGCTTTTGCCGAGGCCGTAGCTCCCCATCCATCGAGGTTGAGTTTGATCCCCATTTTATTATGCGGTTGATCAGGGCGTGCCCGCACGATCGGCTCCGTTTGTTTGAGCCTTGATCGGTTATTTCATTTTACATTTCAATACATGCAATACGCTCGGCTCCGTTTGATTGAGCCTTGAGCGCACATTTCAATTTACATTTCCAGTTCATGCAATACGTTCGGCTCCGTTTGATTGAGCCTTGAGCGCACATTTCAATTTACATTTCCAGTTCATGCAATACGTTCGGCTCCGTTTGATTGAGCCTTGAGCGCACATACAATTTCATTATCAGTATCTTGTGGTTGTGGTGTTTGTAGTAGAGTCGCATCGAACCAACCATAATTTACGGATAAAGTCAATGAAAATTTGACAAGGATATGGTGGATACGCTGATGGTACTTCCTATATATAAGTATTCTTGTCAAATGATCGGAGGCATTATCAGGCGATTATGAGAGGTTCCATGCATAGGCTGTTTGTGTGATGGTTGTTTAGATTAAGTTGTTCAATTTCAGTACATTCAATACGTTCGGCTCCGTTTGATTGAGCCTTGAGCGCACATACAATTCCATTCAATACGTTCGGCTCCGTTTGATTGAGCCTTGAGCGCACAGACAATTTCATTATCAGTATCTTATGGTTGTGGTGTTTGTTGTAGAGTCGCATCGAACTAACCATAACTTGCGGATAAAGTCAATGAAAATTTGACAAGGATATGGTGGATACGCCGCTGGTACTTCCTATATATAAGTATTCTTGTCAAATGATCAGAGGCATTATCAGGCGGTTATGAGAGGTTCCATGCATAGGCTGTTTGTGTGGTTAAGTTATTCATTTTCAGTACATGCAATACGCTCGGCTCCACCCGATTGAGCCTTGAGCACACAATTTCAATTTCAGTACATTCAATACGTTCGGCTCCATTTGATTGAGCCTTGAGCGCACATCCATTTCATTTTCAGTACATGCAATACGATCGGCTCCGTTCGATTGAGCCTTGATCGCACAGATATATTTCATTTCAGTATTTTATGTTTGTTGTATTGATTGTAGAGTTATAGGACTAATCATAATTCACTGATAAAACCAATGAAAATTTGACAAGAATATGGTGGATACGCCGCTGGTACTTCCTATATATAAGTATTCTTGTCAAAGGATCAGAGGCATTATCGGACGGTTATGAGAAGTTCTATGTAGGATTTATTAGTTTCTTGGTAACCAATCATAACTTGTGGATAAAACTAATGAAAATTTGGCAAGAATATGGTGGATACGCCGCTGGTACTTCCTATATATAAGTATTCTTGCCAAAGGATCAGAGGCATTATCAGGCGGTTATGAGAAGTTCCATGTAGGTTTTGGTATTGCCTTGGTTGGAATTTGTGTGACATTTATATCATCATGCTATTTAAAGAGATTGGATTGTGATCCATTTCTACATAAACTAACCTCTCCATCATAATAAACGAGAGAGGAACTTTCATCATTCAAACATATATGCTATCAGAATGTGGATTCAAATATTTGCTGTTGTGTTTATTCATGTTCAAATATTTGCTGTTGTGTTTATTCATGCTCAAATAATTGCTGATGTGTTTATTCATGTTCGAATATTAGCTGTTGTGTTCACTTATGTTCAAATATCAGCCGTTGTGTTTTTATTTATGTCCCATATAGGTTGTAGTGTTAGAAGTTTTGCCTTAGAATATAACCATACTTTCCCAAGCGTATCTAAACTCTTATGCATGATATCATTTTTAGCGAATCATTCCTGTTTATCAATATTCATACAGTATGCAACAAAAAGCGATTCCTGAATAGGGTACTTAACCCTTACAAGGAACGTTACCGCCTCGAACAAAAACTTAAGCCCTTATTTTGTTAAGCATACAACTGTCAAACAAAACATCATCATCCTTTTAGTCAAAATATATCATTATTTAAATTTCGGGACGAAATTTCTAAAAAGCAGGGGATACTGTAACATCCGTCAAAAAACGGATTTATCAAACCCGCTCCGTTTATCAACCGAACAGTCAGTCAAAAATTTCGTTGCGAATTAAATGCCCAAAATATTTTTAAACGATCCGTAATCAATTATTATACGGGAATATATATTTAGTTTTTGAAAAACTGTCAAAAATCGCAAAATAAAAATGAATTGCCTCTGCCGGGTTTCGAACCCGGGTCTGTACCGAGTCACTCAGCGACTTATCACCTCACACACAAACCACTGCGCCACTTGTTCCGTTTGTAAATAATGAAATCATTTAATTGTTATAATGACGTTACGAATTCAAAACCGGCGCCCAAACGGTTCAGTCGTCGGAATCCCGGAAATCTCGCGAGTTTTAACACCACTTTCAGTTATAACGTAAACCATTAACAATACATCGGTTATAACCGATGTTTGAAGTCCGCGACACTTTTCTATAACCGCCGGAAATTTAAATCAGTGAATACAGTCGGAATTCAGACCAAGTGCATTGACGATTTGCCTTATAAATTCACCCACAACCGACGACAAACCTTTTCGCTCAAAAACACATCTTTTCACGGTGTAATTCCACTCGCCGGAATTTCTCTGCTCATCGCCGGAAAACCGGTTTCCCCATTGCCGAGCTTTTCTAAACCTCTGAAGCTTATACCGGAGATACCCATACTCTTTCCAAGCTTTTCGGAGACTTGCTGCTGCAAGACACCTGACGCCGGAGTTGAATCCTGTCGCCGGAGTTCTGCCGGAAAACAGAGGATCCAGTCGGTATACTTCTCCGCCCAATTTCTTTTCCTTTTTCACAATTATCTCACCTTAATGAACTGTAATTCACTAATGAAACTTGAATAAAACTCGAACCAGTTGATTTCCGATTTCTGGTTATTTTTCAGTGAAGAAGACGATGTTTTGTTATCATATAAGTATAATATAAATCAGGATTTTACTCGGGTTAGACACACAGTCCAGCGGTGGACTGTGTGCACATAAAACGTTAAACATGCAAAGGTCTCGAGTTCGATTCCCGTCTCACACACGCTGCCTTGATAAAAACCTTTTTTTTGTTTAACTGAACCGGAGTCGCCACAGATATATGTTAAGTATATTGTTAACCGGAATGATAACCAAGTTAGACACACAGTCCAGCGGTGGACTGTGTGTTTGTTTATATCACTGGTCACGAGTTCGAGTCCGGTCTTCAGCACCGACTCGGACAATTATCTCTTCTTTTTAATTAAGGCAGAAAAGGAAATAAATAATTAGTATTTAAGTATAATAAAAATCGAATGATATAACATGTTGAACACACAGTCCAGCGGTGGACTGTGTGTTGGATTAAACCACAGGTCCCGGGTTCGAGACCTGTGGAGTGCATGACCGTGTCGTTTAAGCTGTTTTTAAAATAAAAAGGATTTCTGTTTAATTCTAATTAATGTATATATGTAATTAAAATCGGATATATAACGGGTTAGACACGTAGCTCAGTTGGTAGAGCTGCGTGCACGCGTACGGGAGGTCTCGGGTTCGAGCCTCACCCAGCGCACAATAATATGCCTTCCTAACCGGTCAACGCCAGTCAAAGTCAACCGGTCAAAGTCACTGTAGCAAAAATAAAATAAATTTTTTTTTTATTATTTTTATTTAATTATTTTAATTAAAAATCAATTATAAATACTTAAAAATAACATTTTTAAGGTTAGAAAATAGCCTCAAACTCACAAAAATACACCCAACAATTCTACTAAAATAGTTTAATAAAATCCGTTTACTTACCAAACCATAATGCGATTTATCTAGGTTAAATCTCACTCGTGGTTAAAACCACTTCGCGTGCATTCAACGTCATCAACCGAACGCACCCACTGTGAGTGAATCTTGCAATTCCTCTTTTTAAATTACACGTTTTGGGGTGTGTCATGTGTTATGAAAATAATTAATTTATTTATTTAAACTTGTGCCATACCACATCATGACTTAAACTTAGATTGTTTTATTGTTGTGATTTACTTATATTCCGTTTGTCAAATTATATGAAACTCATACATTAAGCCCATCAGTTCCTCGTGGAAGACGAGTAGAACATCGCGTGCTTCAATTCAAATTCATTATTGTTCATGTGTGTTTCATTGAGTTTATATTGTTTGTAGTTGTGTCATTCATATCATCATGTTTATGCAATTCATTCATCAGGCCCCTCAGTTCCTCGTGAGAGACGAGTTGAGCATCGCGTGCCTTTAATTGTGCCATTGTTATTCATGAGCGTTTCATTTAACATCTTATGATTGTTGATCAAGTTACATCTAATTTTACTCATGTTTGGTTGTGCACATATTTCATAATCAATTTAAATAAATTGTTCAAATGTTTTCCATAGGATTCACTCGCCAACATTATGTTGATCCAAAAACCTTTTTACGCATGATACAGGTGAACAGGTTGAAGCAAGGAAAACATAGGATATGCCTTAGAAGAGAACAAAGAAGTTTAGATTGTTAGTTAGATCATGTTGTAGCAATCATTGTAAATTTCCATTTAATTTGTATTAATGAATATGAAACGCTTAATAAATGTCATGAGCTTTGATGATAACCCAATTATGCCCCGATCACCTTTTCCGCTGCGGGTCGGGGTGTGACATTTGCAACCATGATGTTAATAAACAATGTATGCAATTACCATCTTGGATAAGAGACAACTTTTAGTCACAATTATGCTACGTATTCAAACTTGTATACTCGCCAACTTTTATTGATTTTATTTTAATATATGTTGCAGGAAACTAACGATGACGCATGAAGAACGATATTTAGGGTGGACTAGAAACATACCTAAACTTTATTCTATGTATTTGTTTCATGCTGTTATGTTTAATTGCACTATGTATGCTTTCCATTCCAAAACAATGTATTTCTATGTTAGTATGAAATGAAATTTGAATTACTTAAACATCGTCATAATTAGTCGTTATTAAGTCTCGAACAATCTCGGTTTCGTCTCACTTTAATGATTCCACCATCGGTTGAGGTATGACAATTGAAACTAGTATTGGTATCCGATTTTGTAATTTTTTTATCGATTCAAAACAAGTGTGAATATCCTTAATTATTGTCATATATTTTATTTTTAATATTTGGTTCAACGGAGGGCATAAGTCTAATAAAATATAATAATACGGTTTATATTTCCTTTATTTTGTAGCATACATTTTCACCATGACATCACGTGTGTGAACTTACTAGTTATTTCCATATATATATGATTTGTTAGTTTCGTGTGTGAACTTACCAGTTATTTCCATATATATGATTTGTTAGTTTCATTAATCTCCACGTGAACAACTAACACAAAGAAACATCTCCATGAAAGTCACGTAAACCAGTCGAAATGTTTGTAAGCTACGTGTGAGATAAACTCATTAATCTAGATTGAAGCCGGGTTAAAGTCTAAATTGAAGGTCGTTTACTAAATGCGTTTGAGCACGAGGTTCATACATTAAGTTTGATCAGTTTTACGATTCTAAACGAGTTTTTATTTATATAAATGTAATAATACATGTACGCATAATATCTTTTACATATAATAAATAAAATCTTTGTGGAACCTTGTCAATCAATGAGGTATTTAAAATTTTTGTTTTCTTGACAAAACCATTAAATTTTTCTCCGAGTATTTTAATTTTCAGAATTATGTGAGATTTTTTGTTTGAATCATCTATAAATTATAATAAATCAAAATCATCTTATGCCACATGGCGTTCTTTTAAACATCTAATTACCATGTGACAATGTATTGTGAGACATTGACTGAATTTGAGTGGGAAAAGAAAACAAGGGTGTTCAAGACTTTTTCACTCCCATCCTATTCAATCCCGCATAGTCTATTGTTTCAATCAAATTCAAGTTTCCTAAATTACTAATCCGTTTCCTTTTAATCTTTTTTTTCTTTTAAATCTTAAATCCAATTACATGTTTATAATATTCAAATAAATTGTGGTCAATGGTTTGTTAACATTCAAATTTTAAACTCAATTAATTTTGGCTACATTTATTATTTTTTATAAATTGTGAGTGAATTTTGGTAATATAGTAAATGCATATTTTTTAGATAGTTTTGCTATTTAAATAGATAAATGTTATCATTAATTGTAACTAAATTTTTTTCTTGATTTAAGAAAAAATAATTCGATATAACTATACTATTTTGTTTTATGTAAGTATATTATTATTTTGTTTTACTTAACAAATTAATAAATGTCGTTTGTTATATATAAAAATAATAAAAACATAAATAAATTATTTCGAGTCTTGACTTCTTGTAAGTCCCAAAACGAGATCACAACGATATCACACGAGTTTGATTGGTGGCGAAATCACACAATCAAACTTGATTCAAGCAAAAGTAATAAAGATGAATTAGAAAGATGATTCAAAGGTTAAGTTGCATACAATAAAGATTGTCTAATACAAGTTATGGCAAAATTCCAAGAATCACCAAAACCCTAAACATACTTAACTATTTATAGGGAGGGTTTAGTCCACCACTCCTCCTAAACCCTAAGCCTAATACCCCTAAGGCCATGCAATACAAGCCTACTTTACCAAACAAATAAGCTATCTCAACACTAATTAATTAGCTAATGTGTAAACCTTAAGGGCCTAACAATCTCCCCTTGGTATATAACATTAGTGCCTCATCAGATTGATGGTCCACCAGACATATTGCCACCGAAAAGAGGAGCAGCATCAACAAATAACCTGTTTCTAATCACATTCACCACTACACTCGTCCATGACTTCGCACAGACTTCATACTCTTCATTTGTGTGAATCTGATGTTGACTCAAGATCTTGATATCCTCTTCATGAAAACTAATCAGATCTAATATGTCTACTAACCGATACGCTTGTTCCTTAGTTACAATCACTACTTCACCCATCTTTGGATCGTATGCCCAAAATTGGAAGTTCTTTAGAACACCTATAGGAAACTTTGGAGCAGCTAGAATAATCTTCTCTTTATCAATTGGTGGCCTAATTACTGACTGAATCGTTCGATGTGTAAGCGAATCATGAACTCCACGGTTTTTCTTCAAATATGATTCAGCAAACTTCGTATTCGGAAAATTATTCTTAACTTCATATTAAAACTTTGAATGAAATGCCCAACCTCTTCCTTGTTGATTAGGACCAGAGTCGTGATAAAGAGCACGTAACAGATCCGCAGATAGATCTTCGTCCATGATTCAAACTGAGACTCTTTTGCATAGTATTCTCTGTGTCCACTATCTCCATGTAAGTCCAAGAACTATCAATCGGATATCACAAACACGATTCTAAGTGCAGAAAACAAAGAATAGTGTAGAACAAGGGAAAGAAATGTCAATTGTATATTAAGTTTGCACACAATCTCAAGGATTGTTTGGTACAAATCGCAGGAAACACACAAAAAACAATTAAACCTACCAATACCTTGGTGCACCCTATTTATATAGATGATAGGGTGCAACCTAGTTACAACCGGGCCAAGCCTAAACCATACACCCTTAACTGTGTAAAACAAGTCCAAAACACTAAAACTAACCAACCACTATTAACATACACAAGACAAATGTAAACCTATTAAACCATGCCCTTACAATATCCCCCTAGGTTTATGTTGTCTTGGCAATTCAAGCTCTACTTGCGTTTCTGCTTCTTCTTCAAGTTAGCTTCTAAAATCTTCTTTCCAACATAAGGACCAAACAGCTGCGTTTCAACTCTTCCTCTGATCTCCCTTCGCCTTTGCACTCGAGGGCCAATCTCCGTCCGGCCCGAGGAAACCTTTGCACGCCTCCGTTACCTTTTGGGTGACCATAGCTTCATGTTTTTGATTTGACAAACCCCACCTGATATACGCTTCATATTGAGGATCACACTGAATCTGAAATCTTCCAGGCAAATGAATGTCCTTTTCTCCAAACCTCATCAGATCACGGACATCATTAATCCTATATTCTTCATGTTTACAAATATAACAGCCTGTCTAAGAACAGGTTTGTACATCTAAAATTTAAAACCATTCAGACTATCGTCAGGCAAGTCTTTGAGCAGTTGAATAGTCTTAGCTTGTTTGGTCAGAGGCCACATTACTGCCTTCAGAGGCTGGTTGGTGGATGGATCGAACACATCTTTGTGCACTTTTACAAATGACTGTTGCAAATTCATGTGTTTGAAATTGACCAACACTTGTTGTTGTAGCTTGTTGTAGAAATTCCATCCAATCTTGCAATTTGGATTTCTGCACTGATCATGATATGGAGCTTAACTTAATTCACGAAGATCAACTGCAGTCCAGGATTCAAATGAGCTTGAGGAGTTATAATACTCTACTTTCCCATTCTTTCTCGTAACCAAAAACATCCCCTTTTCATCAATATACGCCCAACTCTTGATCCCAGACTGATTCCCATATCTATCAAATCTAGCTTTCCTGGTAATCACCAGATAACGATTAAGCATATCTTGAAACCCATAATTCTTCTCACTACCCACATTCCTCATAACCACCTCCTTTTGTTTCGTTTTCTGACTCATAGTACGAGGAGGATTTTGAATATACTTGTTGAGTGCTTCCTCACGTTCTTTATCCATCTGTTCTTTCTCAGCTGCAATATATTTTTTGTTGGCTCAGCAAACTCTTTCCCAAATTTTCCTTCCAATTTCTGTTGCAGATCCATCACAACTGCTGAAAGAGATCCCAGATTTGTTTCCAGTTCCTGAATTTGCTAATTCTTGTGAAGTAATGTCTCCCAACAAGCTAGAAATCTACACATCTTTGAAAAACTTATCTTCTTCAAGAGTAGTGATCTGTTTCATCAGTATCCCAACATCCACATCACCAAACAAATTTTCACTTTCTCGGCTGCTAACAGGTTCATGAACCTTTTCTTGAACTGGTTTTTTCTGTAGTAGCACTATCTCATACTAACAAAGACGCTACTTTAAGCACTTCAGCTTCTGACGGAGTACTACTTGATCCTTCTCCAGTTTTAGCAGCAGGCATGTACATCGCAGCCTTTGGATTGGTTAAAAATTCAATAAATGCATCGCTCACATGTGTTCCAGTAGCACTAGCAGATTGTGAAGCAGTAACTTCAGGGCTCGAACTCGATACACAGATCATCTCTTGATTGAACCTAGGTTCCCTTCGACTTCGTTTCCTAGGTTGAAGATCAGCCATAGGATCTTCCTGTATCACTTCATGTTCAGCAAATACTTGTTCAGGTGTTATAATATGAGGAGGATTCACAATCAACACCTGTCTTTATTGATTCTCTCTACTATGAAGCTCTTTGTCTCAATTTCTGGTTCATGTTCACCCACATTCTCCTCTATCTCTGCATCAACCATTATATTCTCTTCAAACACTTTCTCCGCATTCGCTTCCTCACTCTCCACTTCAGTCAAAGCTATATTTTCAACAGCTCTTCAACTCTTGGTGGCGCATCTATAATCTGTACATCATGTTCATCAGCCACACTTGCATTTATTTGTGTAGGAGTTGGTTCTACATTTTCAGGAAAAACACCAAATTTCCCTAATGGTTTCTTGTTCTGATACTGCACCTAAGCATCTATCCTCACTTGCTTCAATACACTAAAAACCATGTGGTTCATCATCTTGGTGTTATAAATGCCAACAGTTTGTGGTAGAGACAGGTACTTGGCTTCCAAAATCATTTGAATGAACCTTGGGAACTTAAACCAGTACTTCTTGTTTAAGGTTCTAACATTCGCCATCATATCATCAAAAACACATTTGGAGTAGTTAAACTTCCATCCTTCAACTAAAGCGACCACTCCTGAAGTTTGTCTGATTGTAAGGGTATCAATTCCGCTCTTGTTCCCACTAATGCAGACTAGATACACGTGTGCCAAAAAACTCTAGTAAGGATGAAGCATATTCTTGGTCGTTGGTGGATAAGAGCCTTCATAACTCATCCTTTCAAGAACCGGGACAATCTTTTCTTTTGAATATTCAACGTGATCATCAGTAGCATCTCCAAATAACAACATTTCCCTGATCGTCTGTTCAGTAATGAGAATCTCCTTCTGCTGAATAGTTGACCAAATCACTTTGTCTGTCTTTTGAGCCGAAGCATTATTCCAAAAATCCCTGATCCAGTCTTCGCGTATGATGGGATTTTCTCATAAAGTGTGTGCCAGCTAACACGTGTTTAATCCCACTATCATGGATCTAAATTCTTCGTGCCCCTTCGGAGGTTCTCCTAGAAAGCAAGAAATATTAATGCTCTTTTCAAAGCTGGGAATGTGTATGGATTTGTCGACGACCATCTTTCTCGTATCTGCACCAAACGATTCAAGTTAGAATAATCACAAACGCTAAGTCAAAGGGTTCTCGATTTTGACTGTAAACTTGGTTAAACCCCTTTACCCCTTAGTCAAATTATTTTAAAAAACTAACTTTCAGTATAAAAAATTTTCACTGATTAAAACCAGTTATATATAAAAAACATTCTCAAAATTGACTTCTAAAATAGTCCAGGCCCAAGTTTCTAAGGACAAACCCAAAGATATGAGAAGCCGACCCAAATACTTGATGGTGTGCGGTCCACATAGGAGTGTGCGGGGGACAATATCATAATTTAATGTGATGTATGAGGGGTAAAGTAGTAAAACCCTACAGACCGCACTCTACTCTGGTCAGCAAGCCAAACCGCACAATCGCTGGACAATAAGTCAAACCGCAAAATTGATGGTCAATGAATCAAACCGCACACTCTCTAGTCAACCGGTCAAACCGCACATTCTCTGGTCAAACTAGTAATAAACCAATGTGCGAGGGGCACATTGGCAATTCTAGTTGGTCCTATCACTCCGTAAACCCTTTGAGGGCACATTGGTAATTTTACCAAGTGTGCGAGGATAATCATGTCATAACATGAGGTGTAGGAGGGACATTAAGGTCATTTTATCATTGTACGATCCCTTTTCCGACGCGTGCAGTCCACTATCACTATTCCGGCCCAAATCTTTAAATCTGATTCCAAATCCGATCGACCTGTAACGTGATTCTACCCTCCTATTCGACCATATCAACCCCCAATTCACCAAAATATCATCCAATTCCTCTCAATGTTCACAAATAGTTACAGAAGACCTAATAAAAAATTGAACTAGTCAAGACATATCAATACTGATTAATAAGAACGACCTTTATTTTTAGCTTTCAAACTTAACATCGTTGATATGCTTGAGGACTCAGGAACAATTTTGATGATGAAGATAATTTTCGAAAAATATGAGAGCTATTTGAGTAGGATTTTTGAAAAGCTGATTGGATATGTTTGCTTTTACTGCCGTCAAAAGCATTTTGTCATTCAAACCCTACGCCCACCAAGTTTGCGGTGGGCCTAACAATGATCAAAAATCTCTATTGAGATTTCGTGGGTCTCACCAAGTGTGCGGTGGGCCCAACTCAAATCCCGAGACCAATAGCACCCCTTTTTAGCAAACAATTTTATGAAGAAAAACCATCTGTTTCAATTCTTAACAAGGCCACATTTTAAACAAAATATACTAATAAAATAATATAATAATACACATATACACACACAAAACTATTTGCAAGCATTTGTCTACGCGATCAAATCATAGTGTTTCAGACCAGACTACACTTATCAACACTGATTTACTTTGGGTGATCCAAGCGATTGCTAGCATGTTTGTCCACTTAAACTTATTTCCTTAGGTCTTTTCATATGGCAACCTGTAATTGATTTATCATGTTTTGGTATATTGGATATGAACACCCAAACAAATTACAATCAAATCCTTGAACTGTGATTAGTATATTCTATCATGCAAGTAGTTACCATACAACATATTTCACAAGTCTGTTATAGGATTCTGAAACCTTGACTGGGACTTGGTTGAGAGCAGAACATAATAGAACCAGCCAAAGTTTTCAGCCATCAAGATAAAGCCTACCAACATATCGCCCTAGAGTCAGACTATTTCAATACTAGTCTTACATGAGTCAGCCTTAATCTACATAGTGAAATTCATTTCATTTACCGCGTTATACCAAAAAGCTTAACAAAAACTATTTTGTAAATAATTTTCTAATATTTTTGTATTTTTCAGCATTTTTAAAGTTTTTGTATTTTTTTGACAGATTACACCCCCCTAAATTTTTGCTTAAAATTGAAAAGAAAAAAATGAAAAACAACTTTAAGAAACAATTTTATATACAAACAAAGAAAAATATACTTTTTTGAAGTTTTTGTATTTTTCTATGACCAAGTTTAGTCCTCGAATTGGACCATTTTGAGCAGTTCAAGAAGTGCATTAAATTGTGCTCGATCAATTGGTTTTGTGAACCAATCCGCGACATTGTCGTCAGTGTGAATCTGTTCCATTGAAATCAGTCCCTGGTTGTACAAATCACGAATGAAATAAATTTTTATGGGAATGTGCTTAGTTTCAAAAAATACACATGATTTTTCACTATTTGGATTACTGCACCATTGTCACAATAACTGAGAGTATTAGAGAAATCAATACCGTAATCCACTAGTTGGTGTTGGATCCATATCACTTAAGAGCAGCAAGCCGAAGCAGCTACATATTCAGCCTTTGTAGTTGATAATGACACAGTCTGCTGCTTCTTGCATTGCCAAGAAATAAGACAATGACCCAGGTAATTGCATCCAGTTGATGTGGACTTCATATCCCTGCCTACACCTCCAAAATTACTGTAAGAAAAAAAAACATAAATCAAATGGAGAGTCTTTATGATACCAAAGGCCAAGTCTAGGCTTGCCCTTAAGACATCTAAAGATTCTCTTGACTGCATTTAAGTGAGAGAGTTTAGGATTAGCCTGAATACGTGTGCACTGACACACAGCGAACATAATATCCGATCTGTTGGAGGTCAGATATATTAAAGACCCATCATGGACCGGTACAATGTTTCTTTGATAGCTTCTCCTTCTAGATCCTCTGTGAGAACTAGTCTCTCTGCCATAGGAGTGTTTGCAGGTTTGGCATCCTGAAGGAAGAATTTTGCAAGAATATCATCCACATATTTTCCCTGATGAATCAGGACACCCTTAGAGTCCTGATGAACTTGCAATCCCAAAAAGAAATTGATTCTCCCAAAACACTCATCTCAAACTGCTTCTTCTTAACATCCTCAAATTCTCTACATAGTGTATCGCTTGTGGACCCCAATATAATATCATCCACATAGATTTGCACTAGAATCTGCTCTTCTCCCACTTTGCGAATGAACAGGGTCTGATCAATGATTCAACAAGTGTATCCGTTCGTGAGCAAGTGCTCAGTAAAAGTAGCATACCATGCACGGGGTGCCTGATGCAAGCTATACAAGTCCTTGTCCAGCCTGTATACATGCCTTGGATAGCGTGAATTAACGAAACAAGGTGGCTAATCAACATAAATTTCCTTTTTCACTTTTCCATATAGAAAAGCCGTCTTCACATCCATCTAATAAACTGTGAACCCTTTAAATGATGCATATCACAGGTTCCTCTACAGATTCATCCACAACATAATTGTCTGGAATTTCTTGCATTTCAGGTACAATTGTTGAAGCTTCCTCTATAGATTCGTCCACAACATAATCGATGAGTCTTCATCATTAGATGATTCGAAGTTCCATTTCTTTGTTGAGAGAATCCATTGATCTGGAACTTCTTGCATTTCAGGTGCAGTTGTTGAAGTTGATGTTGTAGTTGTGCCATCCCCCACAACTTCAGCATCCCCCTCAGCTTCAACATCCCCCTCTTCATCAGCGTTATTTATTATGATCGATGAGCCTGGAGCAATGCTTAAAGCACTTGTTTTATCTGTAGGAACAACAGGAGGTAAGTTATCAAGGATATCAAACGATTTGAACAAGTGTTCATAATTATAGAGAGTAAATGGCCGGTTTCCAGCATATGTCTTGTTTTCATCAAGCCACCGTACATCAAATGATTCGACAATCTGCCTTGTTGGTTTGATGTACACACTGTATGTACTTTTGTTCTCGTGCGCAGCTTTACCATCATAGCCAATAAAGTAACATTCATCCCCTCTTTCATTAAATTTTGGTATTGCATCTAAATGCAGCAGAGTACATGGACAACCAAAGGCTCGAAAGTGTCCAACTGAGGGTTTGACACCAAATAGGACTTCATGGGGAGTCTTCATTCATGCTTTGTTGATCAACAATTTGTTTTGAACACATCACACAGTTTTATAGCCTCAACCGAGAAGAACACGGGAAGCTTAGAATCACACAACATAGTTCGAGCTGCTTCAATAAGGGTTATGTTCCTTCTCTTCGCAACTCCATTTTGTTGTGGAGTTCTTGCAGCACTGTACAGCCTAGCAATTCCTTTTTGATCACAGAAAAAATTGAACTCTGCATTCTTAAACTCGGTGCCATTGTCACTACGAATCCCCTTTACCTTCTTGTTGGTTTGATTTTCCACATAAATGATAATTTTTTTTACAAGCGTTGCAGTCTCACTTTTGTTAGTTAAGAAAAAAACCTATGTAAATCGTGATAAATCATTAGTAATAACTAAACAATACGACTTTCCTGAGATGATGAGCACGTTCTAGACTAAAAAGATCTATATGAAGAAGCTGCAGCACGCTATCAGTCGAATTTACCATTTTAAGAAAATGAAGTTTTCTATGCTGTTTACCTTTTGCACAAGAAATAATTTTTTCAAAAGTTATAAAATCCTTAACCGGTAAATCCCTTACCAAACCCGGTTTTACAAGATGGTTCAAGTTCTTGACATTTGCCTGTCCATGACGATGATGCCACAACATAGCACTGTGTTCAGAGATTTTAGAGAACAAACATGTAACGCTTTCTGAAGGTGGCTTGTTCATGTCAATCACATAAGCATTCCCTTTTCTGTCTGATTTCATTAGAATCCAATCTTCAGGAATGACAATGCCTGGTTTTAAATTAAACAGCTCTTGTTGGTGAAGTGAGTTGAGTAGCCGGTGTCACAAATGTGAGAGACGTTTAATAGGCTGTGCTTGAACTCAGGAACGTAATTAACAATATTGAAACAAAGATCACCATTCTTTACAGTGCCTCGACGGGTTATTTGACCCTTCAAACCTCCCGCAAATGAGATAAATCCTCCATTAAATTCCTCAAGATCACTTAGCTGGGATAGGTCCCGAGTCATATGTCTACAACAACCACTATCAAGATACCATAGTCTAATGATAGTCCTCCATATCTGTTCCTACACATGACGCGGGATCAGTTAGTTTTATGTACCCATGCCATAGTGGTGGTGGGTAAACCCGTCACATTAACATACGTTACTTTCATCCAAAGCATGTTATTGTTTTAGAAGGACATTCTATTGCTAGAACATGAGGAATTGGGAAGAATAGATTGAACAAGGCTTTTCGGTCACCATGTTTGCTTAGTAATGTTTAAACCTTTTAAACTTTGCAAATTTTGTTTTGGAGATTTTAATTGATTCTTGTTGTGTAAGAGTTTCGCCTTGTTCCAATTGCCATCAGAAGGCTTCACCTTGGAGTCCAAACTTTTCACAGGTTTAGATTATTTAACCTTCACCTGTTTAGGTTGTTTGTTATTCCCTTTTGGAGCCTTTTGATGCTTCCATTCTGTGAGTTTTTCTAGACGTGCTGACAATTTCTTGCAATGTGACCAGGGATGCCACATGTGTTATTTGACGTTTCACATGTGGCTTCGCTAGAGATCTATCAGCCTTTTTAGAACTAGAATACCTGTGTGGTTCCTGAGGTCTCAACGAAATAGACTTACTTTGATCCTTCCCCTTCTTATTCGTTTCTTGTGTTTTTGTAGTTTTATTATCTAGATTAGCTGCACACACAATTTTTGATTTTGACTTAGGTGGAACATACTTTGTTTGACCACCCTGTCCAACTTGTTTGACCACCCTGTCCAACTTGTTTTACCAGCAAATTTTTAGACGCATCAGAATTATTTGGCAAAACAACATAATTTATGCAACCAGAAATGGAATCAAAGCAAGCATCTAAACATTCATTTATCTTAAAAACGGAGCCCACACAATTCAAATCATTAATAGAATTTGAAACATTGTTCAAATTTTCGGAAACTGAAAAATTGTTTTCTGAATTTTTATTTCTAAAGCATGCAATCCAACATCATCATCGTCGTCATCCTCTACCCAATCTTCAACAATCACTTTTTCTGCATATGAAGTAGCCGGATTAGTAACTTTCATTTTCTCACAAACAGTGTTAGTTGAATCTGCAACACTACTCTCAGTTTCAAGTGACACCATTTGTTCAGCAGATTCAAAATCAATGACATTTTCTGGTGGAATACAGGCTTTTGTTGTTGATTTAGATTCAGTAGGTGATATATCATTGGATTCAACAAACGCTTCTGTTGTGAGTTCTGATTCTGCTTTCCTTTGTTCTGATTCAACTATTTCAGGTATTTCATCAGTAGATGTAGCAGATTCAATTAATTCTGAGTTTTCACAACTAACTGATTCTGAAGAATCATATGAGGAATTGAATGAAATAGTTGATTCAGATTGTTTGCTAGATTCAAATTCTTTGATGAACATAGCCGTATCGTTCATCATAGCAAACTCAAGACAGGTTGTTTTAATTTGAGACTTTTCCTTTTGATTTTTCAATTCAGATGATTTTTGAGAAACAGTTGATTCATTATTGTTCAAAACTTGAAAGTGTTTATCAACATCAACATTTTTCTCAAAATTTAGAGTCTCAGTTAGTTTGTTTTGAGACATCAGCAAGTTTTACAAAAAACTTTATTAATAGTCTGTTTGTCTAACTTGATTTCAGTTTTATCGGGCCTTGTAATTTTGATTTTCCTAGGCTTTGTAGGTTCAACTTTGATATCACTCGCCACACCCATAGACCATGTCAGGCATGTTGGCAATGTCGTCTTCAGTCATAGGAATATATGTGTAGGAATGATTGTATGGTGGGGGAATGCATATGAATCCCGAACCCTTATTTCTTGTTTCCTTTTAACTACATTTTAACTGTTTATTTATCATTTTCTCTACCTTCTCGCTTGAAACATCAAATTTTTTGAAAATTAAATTCTGTATTTTCAAAAGTCAATTTTAGAGAATCATGTTCAACAATTATTTTTTTAGAAAGTTCTTTAAAGTGAAGATGCCTACATTTTTCTTGACTCAAATTTTTATGCAGCTGCCGGATATCACGTTTTTGTGCCTCCACCATATCCTTGTATCCATTGATTTTCTTTTTGATTTGATATAAATCAGATTTGGATATTGTAGTTGCATAATTAATGTGTTAGCTTCTTCTTTATAACCACTTACTTTCTTTCTACATGCACTAGTACAACAAATATATCAACACATACCTTAGTGGGAGTAGGAGTAGAATCATGCATTTGTGCCATGAAAGCTTGATACACAGTTTCTTCAGTTTTTTCCAGATCAACCATTTGAGCAGACCAATCAAAGCCCCCTCCCTCTTGAGCTACCATGGCATTGCTAGGATTTGCGACTAAGGATGATCCAGAGGTATTTCTTAGGTTTGCACCGGATCCGTTTGTAGTAGTAGCAGTAGCAGGTCTTGAGGCTGGTTGACTATGACAGTAAAATTTGCTTTGGATCTCTCTCTGCTCTTTGGCTGTCTACATTCACAAGAAAAATGTCCTAGTTCATGGCAGTTGAAACATCTTAGCTTTGAATTATTCCATCCAAGATCCTTGTTGTTGGATCTAGTGGATCCCATAAAAGAACAGATGATTGGAAAGCCAAAATAGTCTATAACTATTGATTATAAATAAACAGAGCTTTGAAGAACTGATCCCTCAAATGGGAAAGACTTAACATCTGCTACTCTAAAATCTGCTGAAGCCAAAGTCTGTTTACAACGAACTGTTGAAGATATACTCTGCTTGAAGCCAAAGGTCTGATAAAGAGAATCTCTGATGAAGAGTAAAGACTATTGAGGCAAAGCGCCGCTGAAGACCAACGGATGATAAAGCTCAACCAAGGTTAATGCTCAACATATGATATCAACAAAGTTTATTTGTAATTCAATGTAACAGTGTTTAGGTCTAGCAATGGTTAGAGTTTGTTAGGTAATTAAATGTCACTGTCAAGGTGACGTCAGCCTAGATGCTTCAGATGTTTGATTTGTAATATAAATAGAATAGTGCATGTACTATTCTATTCATCACTTTCCTTCTTGACATTCTTGTACGACCAAATTAGAAGTGATCTGGCTAAGGGGGAGTTATAATCTTCATGCATAAGTGAATTATAATTTACAAAAGCATGTTGATGAAAGCAATATCTCATTTGTTATGATTCAAAAGTCTATCATTCCGCTACACTATTCATCTTTTTTTATCATTATTTTATCTTAACTTTCACAAAAAATCAAACTTAGATCCTAACAATTGGTATCACAGCTTTGTCATTCAAAATTGATATAAACAATCAATTTGATATAAACAGATCAGCTCTCACTATTGTGATCGTTTGTTCATTTTATTGAAAACAAAGTATAAGTTTATTTACATTCAAAGTAGTTCAAACAAAAACTTGTTTGTAAACAATCAAAATGTCTCAAAGTTCACAAGATCCACACAACGCTGACACTATGTACAAACCTTTGATGCTTGTCAGATCGGAATATAACATCTGGCATTGTCGTATGGGTCACATACTTGCACAACAGAACACGGGTTGCTGGAAAGCAATTATCGGATCACATGTTCTGATGGTACCGAATGCTGAAGACATAAAAGTTCAAGTTCCTAAAAAGCTGGAAAACTACTGTAAGAAGATTTTCAGAAAATCAAGCTAGATGCAAAGGCATTTACTATTTTTTCTACGACTTTGCCAAATGATATCTATGCTGGCCTATTGAATTGCAACAGTGCTAAGGAGTTGTGAGATGCTTTAAAGGAGCAGTGTGGTGGGACAGAGGAAGTTACCGAAAACAACCGAGAAGTTTTAAACCAACGGTATGAAACATTTTGTCACGTTGAAGGAGAATCATTAACCCAATAGTTCAAGAGGTTTAGTTGTCTAATAAGTGAATTAAAACTGGTGAATGTTAATTATCCTAATTCAACCTTGGTAAATGTAACTAGAAACTCTGTTGGTTTCAAAGAGATGAGTTTGAGTTAGCTTCATGGTAGGTTCTTGACTTATGAGAGAGAGCTTAACAAGAAAAAGAAGCTTCAAGAGTTAGGAAAAGTTGTTGATGACTATGCTTTTTGTAGTACAACACTTTTTTGTCAAGAGGAAACCTCTAGTGGAAGTAAGGATTAGTGTTATGATCATTTTATTGACATTACATCTGGTGGAGGTTTTAACTCTGATTCTTACTCACCTAATTATGCTTTTATAGCAAATGGGGAAAACCAAGTTTTTGACAACTTATCCTTTGAGTTAAATGATCTTCAACATTTTGATCCCACTGATTTGGAAGAAATGGACATCTTGCATCAACTTGCCTTGTTAAGTGTAAGAACTAGCAAATTTTTCAAAAGAAATGGTAGAAAATTTCCAGTGCTGCATGGGGGATTGAAAGTTGGGTTGGATAAATCTAAAATCAAGTGTTCCAAGTGTAATAGGCTAGGTCATTTTGCTAGAGAGTGAAGGAGCCAAACAAGTGGCCCTATTGTCACACATTAAAGTCCTAGACCTTAGAACATTTAAAACACTATCCATTATTGCCAATATACCCATGCTCCACACATGCAAACATTGCTCATTTTGCACGCCCTGCAACCACTATTCAAGTATAGTATGTCCAAACTACTGTTCCTCAGATACAATATGTTTAAGCCCCAGTTCCCGAGGTTCAATTGCTACCTACAACACAAGCTACACAAACCTCTGCTCCTACAGAGAATAGTCAATAGAGCTTCTTTACATAAGGCTTTGTTGATTGGAGTAGCTTACCTGAGGAACTAACTGATGAAAAGTTTTCCCTAGTTGCCAATTTTTAAAAGAAACATGATGATTTTTGCTTTATGGCACTAGAGACAATATTAGAAGGGGTTGATCTGAGGAAGTGGTGTCTAATATTGATGTGGCTTGTGATAATGTTTAAACAGATGTTTCAGAAGAAAAGGTTGGTGAAGAAATGGTAAATCCTCTGTCAGACCCATGGGATTACAATGTTTGTGAAGGAGATTGTGATTGTGTCATGATGGCTGCTGCTAAGGTAGCACCTCAAGTCCTTAAAGACTTATGTTCTGACAAATGTATTATTTCTTTTACAAACATTAAAGAGGTGAATGAAAACCTTAGAAACAAGATCTTAGATGATGAAATTCAGTTTGAAAAGCTTGTTAAAGAGTTAAAATAAAAACTGTTTGAAAAAGAAAGTGAATCATCGGTCTCAAACATGAACCAATCATAACCGAGGATCAACTCCAAACAATGATAGAAAAATATCAAAGTTGTAAAAAGGAGCTTGAATCTATCCAGATCACATGTGAAAAATGGGTAGAGTCCTATAAAGGTAATTAGTTGATGTTAGAAAAACATATCAAAAGCAATGTAAAATTTGGCATAGGCTTTCGCAAAAATGACCAAGTTTCTCAAAACACTGTTGAAAATGACTCTGGATTGGTTGAAATGATTCCTACAAACTTGGCTGGTCAAGACATTAAAGTCATAGAACCAAATGGAAAGAAAATTGTGTTAGAAAGAACTAAACGATCCTCAACTTTTGAGGAAACTGAAAAATATCAATTCAAACCAACATGGTCAGGTGAATGTGACATTCTTGAGAATTTTAAGTCAATGGATTTATCAACCATGGAGGGTGTGAAAGCACCTAAGGTGAAAATCATTCCCTTAAAGACCTTCCAATAGATGTTATAATCTCTGTTGATAAAAAGGTTAAGAAAGGGAAAAAGAGAGAAAATGTAACAAACTTGTTTCGTGATTTTTGTGAAAAGAAGAACCATGTCAATAAAAACTGTTTTCACTTAAAAGCATATGACATAAACAAGACAAGTGTAATTGTTGCCGTACCTCATTGCACCATATGTGGAAAGAAAAATCACAAAAGTCAAGAGTGTGTTCATCTAAAAAATTTTGATGTCAAGAATAATGAGTATAAATCCAAAACAATTGAGAGTCCAAGGGCTAGTACTCAAAAAGGAAAGTCCAAATACACCTTTGTTGTAGTCCAAACATCTATTACCAAACAACTAAATATAACCTCTTTTCCCAGAGAAGTTTAGGTAACAGATGTACCACCTGCAAACAAATTTACAAGAGAATATGGTCAACCACCTTATAAGAGTGTACCACTTGGTTATGAGATCTATAAAAGACCTTCAAACCCAAGAGTAAACAAGCATCCTCATGGTTATAATCATTTGACAGGAAATGGTCCACAATAGATGTTTCAAAAATCTGTTCAAAACTCTGACCATTCTTCTTGACTTGAGGCTGGAATGTATGTGATCCCATCAAAGCCATTTTGGCTTTAAACACTCACCAACACTAATTTGTTACTAATGTGTATGGAGCTTCTACTTGCCTTGATAGTTTATGGTACGTAGATATTGGAGGCTCCAAGCACATGACATGACTTCTCAAAGATTTTCTAGCACATGGAGGGGGTGATATATCTTTTTGTAATAATTCAAAGGGGAAAGTGTTAGGGTCAAGGATAGTCCAAGCAGGGAAACTCAAGTTTGAAAATGTCAATCTTAAATTTAACCTTCTTAGTGTATTTCAAATGAGTGATAAAGGCTATAGGTCATTCTTCACTAAGAAAACTTTTAAGATTGTTGGGCCAGAAGTGGTGAAAAAGATTGAAACAATCATAGCTGAGAGCAAAGCACAGCTTGTAGGAGTGGTAATGTCTATGCGGTTGATATGTTTAAAGATAATCCAATGTCTAATGCTTGTCTGTTTTCAGTTGCTTCTAACAAAGAGACAAAACTATGGCTTAGAAGACTTGGTTACACAAATCTCAAAACTATCACAACACTCTCAAAACAAGGTCTTGTAAGAGGTCTTCCACCAAAAGAATTCACATGTGATGAACATTGTGTTTCCTGTCTAAAAGGTAAACAACATAAAAGTTCATACAAATCCATTGATGAGTCCAAAACTAGTCAGTGTTTACAATTGTTACACATGAACTTGTGGCCCTGCTAAAATCATGAGTCTTAGAAAAAAGAGGTATTGTCTTGTCATAATAGATGATTTTTCAAGGTTTACATGGACTTACTTTTTGCACTCCAAAGATGAGTCTGCAGGTATTTTGCAGGACTTTGTAAGAAAAGTTAAAAAGCAATTTGATCTGCCAGTAAAAGTCTTCAGCAGTGACAATGGAACAAAGTTTAGAAATAAGGAGTTAGATGACTTCTGTGTGCAAAAAGGATTATAAGGTAGTACAACATCCCAAGAACACCAGAACAACATGGGGTGGTTGAAAGAAAGAATAGAACTCTAATCGAGGCTGCCAGAACAATGCTTGCAGATTCAGGTTTACCCTTGTCTTTTTGGGCAAATGTTGTAAACACTGTTTGATATGTGCAAAACAGAGTTTTAATTAACCCTAAACATCAAAAGACTACTTTTGAAACTCTGTACAAAATCAAACCACTTATCTCTTATTTAAAAATCTTTTGCTACCTATGCTTCTTTTTAAACTTAAAAGATTCCATTTCAAAATTTGCAGCCAAAGTAAATTGTGGTTATTTTCTAGGATACTCAAGTACTGCCAAGGCCTATTAAGTGTTTAACACAAGGACTAGGTGTGTAGAATGTAAATTTCAATAAACTTTCTTCTTTAAAAATCCTAGAAAATCCTGCAGAATTGTTTGACTTATATAAATTTACATTTGAAGATGTGTCTGTCAAGACTAACCATGCAGGTACACCACAGTCCTCCCATCAAGATTTTGGATATGACATTGTGATCTCACAATATAAAGTCACTTCCACCACTAGAGGCATAGATGTTCAAAACAACTATCAAAACTCTGACACTACCACATCAACAGTTATTGATCCTCAAACCTCTGCCGCCTCATCCAGTCAAACCATTGTTGTCAAAAGTCCATCTTCTATGAACACAAGTCAACCCACATTTCCACCTATCCCACCTATACCTCCACCTCCATTTCAAACAGATGTTGGCTCTTTAAAATTTCCAACAGATGTTAGCTCAGGTGATTCCCATCTGCAGCCTTCACCTCAAAATGCCATTGTTCCATACAAGGGAGATCTAATACCTTAAAAATCATCCAATAGACCAAGTTATTGGCAACATCAATGAAGGGTTACTCACAAGAAGTCAATCCTAAAACATTTGTCTTTTTGCGGGTTTTCTTTCACTTACACAACCTTTCAAGTACCAAGAGGCACTAAGAGACAACAGTTGGATAGAGGCTATGCAGGAAGAGTTTCTACAATTCAAAAGAAAACAAGTATAGAAACTTGTACCATTGCCTCAGGATGTATGTCCAATTGGCACAAAATGGGTCTTCAAGAACAAAACAGATGAAAGGGGCATTGTTGTCAAGAACAAAGCTAGTCTTGTGGTTCAAGGCTATAGATAAGAAGAAGGTATTGATTATGATGAAACATATACTCCAGTAGCAAGACTAGAGCCCATCAGATTGTTCTTAGCTTTTGCTGCCAACTACAACATGAAGGTGTATCAAATGGATATCAAATGTGCATTCATTTATGGTAAGATCAAGGAAGAGGTATATGTATGCCAACCCCCTGGTTTTGAAAATGCCTTTTATCCAGATCATGTCTACAAATTTAATAAAGCTTTGTATGGCTTGAAACAAGCACCAAGGACCTGGCTTGAAACAAGCACCATAGGCTTCACAAGAGGTAAAATTGATAAAACATTGTTTTTAAAATGCAAAGGAAAGGATTTGATGCTTGTGCAAATTTATGTGGATGACATCATTTTTGGATTCACATGCAATGCCATGTGTGAAGAGTTTAGGGAACTCATGACAACAGAGTTTGAGATGAGTGCAACGGGTGAACTTCAATGCTTTCTTGGTCTCCAAGTTAAGCAATTGCAAAATGGTACATTCATTCATCAAAGTAAATATGTCAATGAACTATTAACCAAATTTGATATGAATGATTGTAAACCATTTAGTATACCCATGGCAACATCAAAGTTGGTCACTATTGATAATAAAGATGACTTGGTTAATCAAACACTTTATAGAAGCATGATTAGGTCTTTAATGTACCTAACTACATCAAGGCCAAATATTATGTTTGTAACATGTGTCTGTGCCAGATCCCAGTCAGCACCTAGAAAGTCCAACCTTATAGCTGTGAAAAGGATATTCAGATACATAAAAGGTACTCCCACACTTGGTATCTGGTATCCTGCTAATGGAAATATAAAGCTTTCAGGTCATTCACATAGTGACTTTGTTGGTTGCCATGCTACAAGGAAGTCCGCATCAGGAGGATGCCAGTTTCTAGGCAATTGCTTGGTTTCTTGGCAAAGAAAAAAGCAAGTAGCGGTTTCAACAACAACAGTAGAGTCTGAGTATATTGCTGCTGCAAGCTGTACAACACAACTCCTATGGCTTCAAAATCAATTCCTGGATTTTGGTTTAACTTCTTTAAAGACTCCTCTCATGTTAGATAGTCAAGCAACTAAAAACATCATTAAAAATCTAGTTTCACATTCCACAACCAAGCACATTGACATTACTTTGTGAGGGATTGCTATGAAAAAGATTTGATTTCTCTACATCATGTTCCAACTAAGGATCAACTGTCAGATGTGTTGACAAAAGCTTTAGACACATCCACCTTTGAAAGCTTGATCTCTAGGATTGGCATGCTAAACATGGATTAAAAGCAAAATCTTGTTGTCCATAAATAAAAAGCATTAAAATCTTTTCAGAAAATTAAAAATCCATCCTTAAAAATAGCTTTAAAATTGAAAAATTTTCAATAAATCCTTAAAGTCTATTCTAAACCACTGTTTCTAAAACTTCTGTTTGGCTTAAACTTATCCACTGTTAAAAATGTATCCTCTCCTATGATTTACCACTGTTCATAACCTCTGACAGGCGTAACCTCTGATAGGCATAACCACTGCTTATCCCAACCTCTGATGTCTGTCCTTTGATAGACTAAAATCACCACTATTTCTATACAATGTTCCCAACCTTTGTTGCTCTCTAGCAGAGGTTGTCTAACAACTGTCATCCATTATCACAACAGAGGTTCCACATAGACAGAATCAGATTTTTTAAACAGATGCCACGTCAACATTCACTTTTCCCCTTTACAAATTTTCATGTTCCATCCAAACAGAGTTTCTACTACTAACTTGAATTCAAAATACACAAAAAGCGGTTACTACTATCATCTTCTTCACTACTCCTTACCTCCCATCTCCGATCATGGCTCTACACATCAAACTCCCTCATAACTACCTCCCTACTTTCGGTTAAACCGACAAAAATAAATCCTTTCTCTCAATAATTGATGTTTTGACATCATCCAAATACAAAACAATTCTCATTGCTAATGCACCAATCTATGTGGATACTCTCCAACAATTCTAGGGCAATGTTAAAGTTCAAATTCAAAATAAAGAGCCTTATGTCGGAGAAACCCTTGTTCAAATATCCCCGTCTTCCATATCCACAACATTTGCTTTGAATGACCTAGACGGTAATAATTCTTTTGAAAAACAGCCACTTCACACAGAGTTCATAGAAAGATGGTATGAGGGTCAATTTACAGGAGTTACTATTTTTAAACCTCAATTTCCTCCTGAAATAAGATATTTTTTCCATACCCTCCTGATTCACCCAAGACCACCTCAGTTAATGAGATTCCACAAAAAGTTCAATACTTGGGATATGCAATTTTGACAAAATCAGATTAGAATTTGTCCCAGGCATTGTTCTTGGACTTTGTTGCAAATGTGAATGCTGTAAAAGGAAATAAAACTAAAGCTTTTCATATGTATCCCAGACTTTTGAGCTATTATTTTCAAAAACAAGTGTTTAAAAAGGATTTTCAACCAGGAAATATTTTTAAAATGAAAAGTCTTACACATGAAACTTTTACCAGAATGCAAGATAAAGTGTCACACCCCAACCCGCAGCGGAAAAGGTGATCGGGGCATGATTGGGTTTTCATCAAAGCTCATGACATTTATTATAATGTTTCATATTTATTATTACAATTTACAAGGGATTCTACCATCAAATCAAACAAATACAACATGTTCTATTCATCCTTCTAAACTTTATTATTTTTCTTCTAAGGCAATTTCCTATGTTTTCCTTGCTTCATCCTGTTCACCTGTATCATGTGTAAAAAAATGGTTTTTGGATCAACAAAAGTTGGCGAGTGAACCTTGTTAGAAAACATTTATTATTTATTTCTTATTGTGTTTAATATGGAAAAATTGTGCAATATTCATATATGAACAAACATAAATAAACATACAATAACAAACAAATAGCATACAATAACAAACAACAACAAACAATAACATACAATAACAAACCAATAGCATACAATAACATATCAACTTGCATGAATATATAACATGAATGAAACTATATATGTTGGCAACGTCACGTTCACGCTCATAATGTAATGGGGAACGGACGGCCTATGATAAATGTATGTACTGAAAATGATAAATGTCTGTGCGATCAAGGCTCAATCAAACGGAGCCGATCGTATGTTGGCAACGCCTTGTTCACGCTCATAATGTGATGGGGAACTGCTCAACGCTCATAATGTAATAGGGAGCGGCGCCTATGATATTGCATGTACTGAAAATGATAAATGTCTGTGCGATCAAGGCTCAATCAAACGGAGCCAATCGTATGTTGGCAACTCCTGGTTCACGCTCATAATGTAATGGGGAACTGCTCAACGCTCATAATGTAATGGGGAGCGGCGGCCTATGATATTGCATGTACTGAAAATGATAAAATAAATCTAAACAATAACCACACAAACAGTTGATACAAGCTGAATACACATTTGTTCATGATATGATGTATGCACAATGATTTAAATAATAAATGGTAAGACACATGATACACCCCAAAAACGTGATTAAAAAGGGGAATTTGTAGAGATTCACTCACATTGGGTGCGTTCGGTTGGAGATGCTGAGATGCGCACGAGTTTGAAGGATTGATCAACGAGGATTAACTAACCTAAATAATAACGGAAGGTATAGTAAATGAGTGGATTTTATTAATAATTTTAATAGGATTATAGGATATATTTTTGTGAGTTTAAGGCTATTTTCTAACTTTAAAAACGTTATTTTTAAGTATTTTTAATTGATTTTTAAATAAAATAAATAAATAAAAATAATAAAAAATGTTGACTTTTTGACCGTTGACTTGTTGACCCGCTGACCGTTGACCGTTGACCGGTTCGGTCGTTCGTATGAGTGCGCTGGGTGAGTCTCGAACCCGTGACCTCCCGTACGCGTGCACGCAGCTCTACCAACTGAGCTACGTGTCTAACCCGAAATATTTCTGTTTTTAATTATATTTATACACGAATTAAGTTAATCCGAAAATCATTTATTTTAAAAAGGATTCAATTGCATCAACTCGGTGCTCGCCACAGGTCTCGAACCCGGGAACTGTGGTTTAGTTTGGCACACAGTCCACCGCTGGACTGTGTGTCTAACTTGGTAAACATTCTGGTTTTTATTATACTTAACATCTTACTGTTGTGGATCCGGTTCAGTTTAAAAAAAAAGACATTTTATTACAGCGAATGTGTGTGTGTCAAGGATCGAACTCGGGACGTATGCGTATTTATTTGCACACAGTCCACCGCTGGACTGTATGTCTAACCCGTTCATAATACTGATTTTAATTAATCTTATACACTAAGCCGACTTCATCTTCTTCATTCAAACATAGACAACGGTTAACCAAACAATTACTTGTTAAATTAAATTAACGAACTTTAATAACGATTGTAATGTGATGAACAGAGAGGGTTTGGGGAAAGAATGTACCGGAACAGGTCGTCTTTTTCAGAACTCTGGCAAGGATCGTCGGCTCTGTTTTGTATATTCCGTCTGTTCGGATCAATTAGCAACTTTGATCGATTAGATGTGAAATTGAATTACTGAGTAACGATTATCAGGATGTTTAGATGATCATACCGGCTCACGGCGAAATTCTGGAACTTTCGGAAATTTTCCGGCGAAAATGGAATATCCAGCAATGTCGTCTGGAATAGATTCTGGGTGAGGGATTGATGTTAGTATTAGTCTCACAATGGAATGAAATAGAAAAAGTCGAGGTATTTACCGTGTTGATGAAAGTCTCGGTTTTCCGGTGACTTTCAGAGAATTCCGGCGATGTTAAAAAGAAATTCCGACAACCAGAAAATAGAGTAAACGTGAAATTTGATGCTCTGGGAATGTAATTGAGTCGCGAGATGAAGATTTTGTTGAAGTAATTCCAGAAATGAATGTTTTTCGGTTATAAAAATCAAACATCACCTGAATTCAAGTTCATTAACGATTGAATTGATTTAAAATGTTGGTCTATCGGTTATGTTCAATATTCCGCGAGCACTCAAACGTCTTGGACGGTTTGAAAGCCGATATTGGTTTCAGTTGGCGTAACAGGTCGATTCCCAGTTGAAGATATGATTTAGTTGTTTCATAGAACTCACAAAAACATCAAGTGGCGGAGTGGTTATATGAGCGCGAGTTAAGACTTTGGGGTTTCCGGCTGACCCGGGTTCGAAACCCGGCTTCAGCATTTAATTTTTTCTCACTACTTCTAATAAATTTTCAAATATAAATTTCATATTCTAATATACTTATTAATTATGTATCGTTTAAAATTAATTTGAGCATTAAATTTGCAACGAAATTTTTAACTGGTTGTTCGGTTAATAAACGAAGCGGGTTTGGTTAACCCGGTTTTTGACGGATGTTACAGTATCCCTACTTTTAGAAATTTCGTCCCTAAATTTAAGTAGTGGCATGTTTTGACTCATAAGGATGGTGTTTAATTTGACAGTTACATACTTAGAAGAGAGTAAGAGTTTAAATTTTTGTTTGAGGCGGTAACGTTCCTTGTAAGGGTTGAATACCCCGCTACAGGAATCGCTTTTTGTTGCCTAAAGTGTATGAATACGGAACATGGATACCCAGAGTTGATTGACTAAGTATAATTTCATGCGCAAGAGTTTTGATATGTTTGGAAAGATAAGGTTATATCCTAAAACAAACTTTTACTACTAAAACCTACATGGAACCTCTCATAACCGCCTGACAATGCCTCTGATCCTTTGGCAAGAATACTTATATATAGGAAGTACCAGCGGCATATCCACCATATTCTTGTCAAATTTTCATTGGTTTTATCAGTAAGTTATGATTAGTTCTATGATGTGACTCTAGAACATAAACAAACACGACAACCAAAGCTTGAGTCTTAATTCTGATAGTATACATGCTTGAATAAAGACAGTACCTCTCTCGTTTGTTATGATGGAGAGGTTAGTCTATGTAGAAGTGAGACACAGCCCAACTTCTTTAAATGATGAGATTGAAATGATATGAATGCTAAATCAGTGAGTATAAAACAAACTTCAACCAAGACATTACTAAATCCTATATGGAACTTTTCATAACCGCCTGACAATGCCTCTGATCCTTTGGCAAGAATACTTATATATAGGAAGTACCAGCGGCGTATCCACCCTATTCTTGTCAAATTTTAATTGGTTTTGTCAGTAAATTATGATTAGTTCTATGTGACTCTAAAACATAAGTAAACACAACAACCAAAGCTTGAGTCTCAATTCTGAAAGGATACATGACTGAATGATGACGGTACCTCTCTCGTTTGTTATGATGAAGGGGTTAGTCTATATAAAAGTGAGACACAACCCAACTTCTTTAAATGATGAGATCGAGGTACGCCGAGATGTCTGATGATATGAATGTTAAAACAATGAGTATAAAACAAAATTGAGATAGTAATTCGCATTAAGATTCTTAGATTCAATTTTTAATTTACAAATGAGATACGTGAAGATTGAGATAAACATAAATAAAACATAAACACTAAGCGGTTGGAGTTGATTTGGGTGATTCGTTTGGGCCATCATTATCTTCATCAGGATTGGTGTTGATGTTGTAAACCCTTCCTCTTGCTGGTGGCCTAGTGGTTAGGTTTTCTTGATTTGTTTGGTTAACTGGGTTTGCTTGAGCTTGGGCGTTTATGATGTTAATCAATCGAGGGCACGTGTTTCTAAAGTGGGTAGGGTCGCCATAATTGAAACAAGCTCGAACATATGGGAGCATGGGGTATTGAGGTTATTGATATGTTTGGATCATGTTTTGAGTAGGGGGTAAGGTTTGGCTTTGAGAGGTGCGGCAAACCTTGCTCGAATGACCATAGCGTCCACAATTCACACATAGTCGACAAGGTAAGGTAAATGGATGGTGATAAGAACAGGTATTGCATTGAGGGTGAGGTCCAAAGTAAGGTTTCTTATTTGGGTAAGTTGAGTTGGGTGTTACTTGAGTGATTGGGATAGCTTGGAGGGGTATGGCTTGTGACGTTGGTTGATTGTGTTGGGTGACAGCGAAAAGTTGCCCATCTCGTTTTCTCTTAGAAATGGGTGAGAAAGGGATTCGGTTTGGGTGGAGTTCGAGGTTTCAGTTGATGCTTTATCCTTCTTCTTCTCCTCCTTGAAGTCTTTATTCCGTATGCGGTTCTCGGTGAGTTCTGTAGCTAACTCCATAGCTGCTTCCAAAGTTGCAGGTGTGGTACTTATTACAGAGTCTTGAATTTTGAAGGAAGACCTCGAATGTAGTGCTCGATCAAACGGTAAAGATTAGTGAACAAGTTGGGGACCATTTGATTTAACTCGAGAAATCTCTTGTTGTACGTGGTGTGGTCGCCTTCCTTTTGTTTCAATGAATAGAACTCATCCTCTAATTTCTTGATTTCACTTCTTGGGCAAAATCGTCTTGTCATGATTTCCTTCAACTCTTCCCAAGTCAAAGTCATAGCATCTTCAACACCTCGTTTGGCCTTCTCTGTGTTCCACCATGTAAGTGTTATTCCAAGTAAAAGACCGGTAGCATATCGCACTTTGCGATCATCGGGGCAATCGCAATTTAGAAAAGTGTTTTCCATTTCCTCAAACCAATGGAGGAGAGCGGTGACACCTTCAGTCCCTTCGTATTTTGGAGGGTCGCAGGATTTGAAATGCTTGAAGGTGCATTTAGTGGTATTTGGGGGAGGGTTGATGACATTTTGATCATCTTGGTTGACGGGATTAGCGGTAAGGGCTTGTTGAACTTGAACTACAATGTTGGGTATTACGGCAGCCATTTGTTGAGCGATTTGGGCAGCCATACGCTCGCGAGCTTTTCCTGCTCTCATCTTCCTACGAGCGGAATTAGAAGACATCTACAAGGAATACATATCAAGAGTATGAGTTGGATGTTTTTGGGATCATGTGTCGTATTTAGGAATGAACATTCATAAAATAAACATAGCATAACAAATCTACTACATCCATAGGATGTCTTGGGCTTTGCTCGTAATTGGACCTTGCATGCCGCCATAATTCACCTTCGTAATCACGTGGGCCCCCATGATTACCGGGTTTTTCATATGGTTCGCATGTGTTAGCCTGGTTACGTACACTAAAACCCGGAGAAAATCGAGAAATATGTATGTAAACGTATGATATTCGGAATGTATCCAGGTGTGGACACGGTGACACCTCAAAGTGGGGTTAGTTCGAACGACGTTTGGTGTGGCATGCTTTGGCCTAATAGGTCCTTCGTACTCTCATCGTTAGTCCCCATGTAGGCAAACTGGTTCGTTATATTGGATTTATACGAATGCCAACCTAGACAGGACGTTCCGACTACCGGTACTTGTACCCTTACAGTTACTACATGCCCGTCGCAGAACTCACTTTAATGAGATTTGAAAAATGAAAAATGCCACAAAATCTTGAATAACGGAAGTATGAAGATGATTTGAATATGTGAACATTGAAATATGTATGATGAATATGTATGTAAGTATGTATGTTTGACTGTAAGTATAATTCACTATGTATCACAAAATGTAATATTGGAAGTGTTTGCAGGCATTTGTGTATGTAATAAATATGAAAGAAATAAACATCATGAGTTTGCATATAACCACATAAACAATTAAAGTCTAATAAACTATAGTATAGGCTCTAAGGGTCTAATAATCTATCCTATATCCCTATAGTCAAAAGCTCGGATACCAATCTGTCACACCCCAACCCGCAGCGGAAAAGGTGATCGGGGCATGATTGGGTTTTCATCAAAGCTCATGACATTTATTATAATGTTTCATATTTATTATTACAATTTACAAGGGATCCTACCATCAAATCAAACCAATACAACATGTTCTATTCATCCTTCTAAACTTTATTATTTTTCTTCTAAGGCAATTTCCTATGTTTTCCTTGCTTCATCCTGTTCACCTGTATCATGTGTAAAAAAATGGTTTTTGGACCAACAAAAGTTGGCGAGTGAACCTTGTTAGAAAGCATTTATTATTTATTTCTTATTGTGTTTAATATGGAAAAATTGTGCAATATTCATATATGAACAAACATAAATAAACATACAATAACCAACAAATAGCATACAATAACAAACAACAACAAACAATAACATACAATAACATACAATAACAAACCAATAGCATACAATAACATATCAACTTGCATGAATATATAACATGAATGAAACTGTATATGTTGGCAACGTCACGTTCACGCTCATAATGTAATGGGGAACGGACGGCCTATGATAAATGTATGTACTGAAAATGATAAATGTCTGTGCGATCAAGGCTCAATCAAACGGAGCCAATCGTATGTTGGCAACGCCTGGTTAACGCTCATAATGTAATGGGGAACTGCTCAACGCTCATAATGTAATGGGGAGCGGCGGCCTATGATATTGCATGTACTGAAAATGATAAATGTCTGTGCGATCAAGGCTCAATCAAACGGAGCCGATCGTATGTTGGCAACGCCTGGTTTACCCTCATAATGTAATGGGGAACTGCTCAACGCTCATAATGTAATGGGGAGCGGCGACCTATGATATTGCATGTACTGAAAAGGATAAATTAAATCTAAACAATAACCACACAAATAGTTGATACAAGCTGAATACACATTTGTTCATGATATGATGTATGCACAATGATTTAAATATAATAAATGGTAAGACACATGATACACCCCAAAAACGTGATTAAAACGGGGAATTTGTAGAGATTCACTCACATTGGGTGCGTTCGGTTGGAGATGATGAGATGCGCACGAGTTTGAAGGATTGATCAACGAGGATTAACTAACCTAAATAATAACGGAAGGTATAGTAAATGAGTGGATTTTATTAATAATTTTAATAGGATTATAGGATATATTTTTGTGAGTTTAAGGCTATTTTCTAACTTTAAAAACGTTATTTTTAAGTATTTTTAATTGATTTTTAAATAAAATAAATAAATAAAAATAAATAAAAAATGTTGACTTTTTGACCGTTGACTTGTTGACCCGCTGACCATTGACCGTTGACCAGTTCGGTCGTTCGTATGAGTGCGCTGGGTGAGACTCGAACCCGTGACCTCCCTTACGCGTGCACGCAGCTCTACCAACTGAGCTACGTGTCTAACCCGAAATATTTCTGTTTTTGATTATATTTATACACAAATTAAGTTAATCCGAAAATCATTTATTTTAAAAAGGATTCAATTGCATCAACTCGGTACTCGCCACAGGTCTCGAACCCGAGACCTGTGGTTTAGTTTGGCACACAGTCCACCGCTGGACTGTGTGTCTAACTTGGTAAATATTCTTGTTTTTATTATACTTAACATCTTACTGTTGTGGATCCGGTTCAGTTTTAAAAAAAAGACATTTTATTACAGCGAATGTGTGTGTGTCAAGGATCGAACTCGGGACGTATGCGTATTTATTTGCACACAGTCCACCGATGGACTGTGTGTCTAACCCGTTCATAATACTGATTTTAATTAATCTTATACACTAAGCCGACTTCATCTTCTTCGTTCAAACATAGACAACGGTTAACCAAACAGTTACTTGTTAAATTAAATTAACCAACTTTAATAACGATTGTAATGTGATGACCAGAGAGGGTTTGGGGAAAGAATGTACCGGAACAGGTCGTCTTTTTCAGAACTCCGGCAAGGATCGTCGGCTCCGTTTTGTATATTCCGTCTGTTCGGATCAATTAGCAACTTTGATCGATTAGATGTGAAATTGAATTACTGAGTAACGATTATCAGGATGTTTAGATGATCATACCGGCTCACGGCGAAATTCTGGAACTTTCGGAAATTTTCCGGCGAAAATGGAATATCCGGCAATGTCGTCTAGAATAGATTCTGGGTGAGGGATTGATGTTAGTATTAGTCTCACAATGGAATGAAATAGAAAAAGTCGAGGTATTTACTGTGTTGATGAAAGTCTCGGTTTTCCGGCGACTTTCAGAGAATTCCGGCGATGTTCAAAAAGAAATTCCGATGACCAGAAAATAGAGTAAACGTGAAATTTGATGCTCTGGGAATGTAATTGAGTCGCGAGATGAAGATTTTGTTGAAGTAATTCCAGAAATGAATGTTTTTCGGTTATAAAAATCAAACATCACCTGAATTCAAGTACATTAACGACTGAATTGATTTAAAATGTCGGTCTATCGGTTATGTTCAAGATTCCGCGAGCACTCAAACATCTTGGACGGTTTGAAAGCGGATATCGGTTTCAGTTGGCGTAACAGGTCGATTCCCAGTTGAAGAAGATTTACTTGTTTCATAGAACTCACAAAAACATCAAGTGGCGGTGTGGTTATATGAGCGCGAGTTAAGACTTTGGGGTTTCCGGCTGACCCGGGTTCGAAACCCGGCTTCAGCATTTAATTTTTTTCTCACTACTTCTAATAAATTTTCAAATATAAATTTCATATTCTAATATACTTATTAATTATGTATCGTTTAAAATTAATTTGAGCATTAAATTTGCAACGAAATTTTTAACTGGTTGTTCGGTTAATAAACGAAGCGGGTTTGGTTAACCCGGTTTTTGACGGATGTTACACAAAGTGTCAAAATTTTCTAGAAGACAAGCAAAGGGGGATGAGCCTAATTTAGACAAGTCCACATCTGTTACTCAAACCTCTATTGCTAAGCCCACTACTCCTAGTGATCATGTCACCACAACCGTGTGTTTGAAACCACACCAGCAAAACCCAGATTGAAACCCCCTACATTCAAAAAGCCCACCAAAAGAAACAAAATAAAAAGGCACCTCTGGAAAATGAGATCCTAGAGAATAACCTTGTGGCAACACTAAAGCCACTTGAAACCACTGTTGCTACATCCTCACAACAAATGGAAAGATCTCCACCTAACTAAACTCCTCCTGCATCCTCACAAAAGGATCAAGTTGTAAGCACAGTGACACCAACTTATGAGTCAGACCTTTCAGTTGAAAGTATGTTTCATAGCCCCTCTCCCAAGGGTATGTCTCTTTCAACTCTATAACCCTCCACTCCAATCCCACCTACATTTATACCCCTGTTTGCAGCAATTGATACTACTAAGACACAGATCGGTTGCTCTCAATCACCAATTCAAGAGAGTAAACTTCCACAAATGACTGAGTCTGAGATAGATTAATTTGCTAACCCACAAACAGTAGATGAGGCTACACCCCATGAGTTATATGTAACTCTTGGTGGTAATTCAAATGAAGCACCCACCACAACTGATGACACAACTGCGTTTCAGTTGGACAATGGTTACATCTATGAGTCTTCCTTGAAGGCAACAATTATTGAGGCTACAATTGTAACCTCTGTTCCAGCTGGAAGTCCCCAATACCAAGAAAAAAGGGGCATTTGGTTCTGATAACATGGAGTCTTCTCTTATTAAGGATCCAATTACAACTACCTTTGGTAGGGATTCAGATGATCCTATTAAATTAGTTGATTAATTAAGATATAAGGATTTGAAGGCCAGAATGACATCTATGGAAACTTCCTTAGATGAAATGAAGAGCATGATGAAAAAATTTTAAAGAATTCTGAGGGTCAACCATCAACTCAGCAAATTGCCAATGAGTTGTGGAAATTAATGCAACCAATTCTCAAAGCTCAAAGAAATTTGGCTAACATCAACCACATTACTCACATGGAATTGATAAGGAACATGGTTAAGGCCAATACAAGTTACACAAGCAGATATCAAGGCCATAAGAGAACATTTGTTATAATCCACTGGCTCTGCCCCTCCAACGGTACTTCAAGAAGAAGTAGATGATGATGCCAAAAAAGGGAGAATGACAAGTTAAGAAAGTTGCAGCTTTCTTCACAAGCAAACCAAAGGTGCAACAACAAAATCTAGGGTCTGCTCCAACACAAACCTCTGCTAAGGCATTAGATGCTAGAAGTGCAAAAGGGATTGATGAGACCCTAAACAAGAAACCAGAAGAGATTGCCTTAGAAAAGCAGAGAAGGCAAGATACACTGCAAAGCAAAGCTTCCCTCTTAATTGAACAAGAATAGGCCATGCAGAGGGAAAAGGAGGATATTGGTACTTCAAAAGGAGAAAGTCAACAAGAAGAGTTAGAAAGCTAATTTCGATCCTTCCTAAAACCACTGATGGGCCTATAAAGAGTGTATCCTCCGCTGGAACTAAAACCAAACCTTCACCACAAAAATCACCCAAAAAGAAACCATCACCATCACTAAATCAACCAATAGATGCTGGTACTACAGATGTATCAGCAAGTGTTACAAAATCACCACCAAACCAAACAACAGATGTTGGTACAACAGATGTATCAACAAATTTTACCCAAAAAACTGACATGATAACCTTTCCTACCTTAACCCAACCAATGTCCACACCACCAAGAATTCTAATATACCCACCTTCACCTAAACTAAAATTCACACACAAAAGAAAAACTTTTGTTGTGGAAGAAGATGATGAGGAGGTTCCATCACCAACTCCCTTATCATTTGTTGTGAAAAACTTTTGTTGTGGAAGAAGATGATGAGGAGGTATACTCTTGAGATTTTGGTCGTTCAAGGTGAAACGTAATCATTTTTCTCTATAGAGGATGCATCATAAAGATCCTTCCCATCACTATTTGGATATAGAAAGCCTAAGAATTTAGATGAGTACTTGAAGTTAAAAGCAAGGCAGACTGAGAACATTGGTAAAGAGATGTGCAAAGGGAAGGATGATAGGACTGCTCAGGGAATCTTGTCACTAGAGCTTAGCAAGGTTAGAAAAATTGAAGATTTTGCTAAGGACCTGAGCAAGTCCATGTCAGAGAAGCCAATCAATGCTTAGCTGGATAGGGAACTATGGTAGAATTATATTGATCACATCATGAAACATAAACCATACAAAGCAAATAGAGCATAGTTCAAAGACTGGTCAATAGATGAGTTCAAAAAAGAAATAGAAAGAATTCAAAAAATGTTCAATGACCCTTTGCACAAGCCAACTCCACCAGATTGGAAGAAAGACAAGAAAGTGGATCAAACAAGGCTTTAAAGCTAAAAAGAATGAACGGAGAACTTGTTGCTGCTAACTATAGTACTACTAGAGCTATCGCTAGATGGTCAGAGTCAAAGTTTGTTGAAACTTACACAAGACTGGAACAGTTAAGAGAAAAGGATCCCATAGTTCCAATAAAGCTAGCTTATCTAATAGTGGTTATCCCTCAACAGACCCTTATATCTAAAAAGCAGACCCTAACCTTTAACTTATCCACAATTGCCTTGAATCAAGCAAAAAGGCAAAAGCAGATTGCTGAGGATGATTAAGAGATGTTTGAAGAACACATAAAGGAGGGAATAAAGAACCAACTGCTATATCACATAGATCTTGCAAGTGACAAATTAAAAGAAATAACTGTAAATCTTATTAGCATGCCACAATCACCCAACTCATCAACAATAACCCTTCACCGAATAAAATCATCTGATTCAAAAATTCTAAAGTGTAAGTCATCCTTACATGCCCACGAATTAACCTTGCTCGAATCAGATGGTGAAGTTCAAAAGCTTAGAATGGTGGATGCATATGATCTGAATGCAGATGACCTCCAAGATGTGTTGAAACTTGAACTGGAAAGGGATTTTGAAGACATAATTTCCTTAAACTTTGAACTACAATTCAAAGGCCAAATCAGGGAAATGTTGATGAGAATTAAAGATTAGAAATAAAGAAGTGTTTTAGCATCATCTGTTCTAGGGGGAGATTGTTGGTTCTAGTGGACCCCACAAAAGAACAGATGACTGGAAAGCCAAAATAGTCTATAAATACTAATCAGATATACAAAGAACTTTGAAAAATTGCTCCCTCAAATGGCAAAGACTTAACATCTACTACTCTAAACTCTGCTGAACCCAAAGTCTGTTTACAAAGAACTGTTGAAGATAAACTTTACTTGAAGCCAAGGTTTGCTAAAGGGAACCTCTGACGAAGACTAAAGACTATTGAGGCAAAGCTCTGCTGAAGACCAACAAATGTTAAAGCTCAGTAGAGGTTAACGCTAAACAGATGATATCAACAGATTTATTTGTAATTCAATGTAACAGTGTTTAGGTCTAGTAGTGGTTAGAGTTTTGTTAGGTTGTTAAATGCCACTGTCAAGGTGACGTCAGCCTAGATGCTTCAGATGTTTGATTTGTACTATAAATAGAACAATGTCTGTACTGTTCTATTCATCACTTTCCTTCTTGACATTCTTGTACGAACAAATTAGAAGTGATCACGCTGAGGGGGAGTTGTAATCTTCATGCATACATGAATTATAATTTACAAAAGCGTGTTGATGAAAGCAAAATCTCATTTGTTGTGATTCAAAAGTTTATCATTCCGCTACACTATTTCATCTTTTTTTATCTTCTTTCATTATTTCATCTTAACTTTCACAAAAATCAAACACAGATCCTAACACGTGTTTGATGCTTCCAAGTTGTTTCTGCCAGTCCTTTTTATGAAGTTTTTGGCATGAAACTTTGCCATGGCCATTTGCTAGGTGATATCCATTTCTTCAGTGTCGTCTGGATGAACTTCATTTAGCTCGTCTGACCCTATGTTATTTGAAGTAAGCTTGCCAACAGCAAAAACATTATAGTAGTTCATAACTCCCGCCATGAAAGCCATATTCTGCTTAACTTCTTTCGAGACCACAAAGGGAGTTGAGTTACCTGAAGTAGAGCCAAATGAAGCAGGAGCTGGAGCATATTGAACAGAGTTCACTGATTGAATAGGAGTAGCAGGCATGTAAATTAGAAGGGAACATCTGAAATAACCCATTCACGTGTTGCGAAACCGAAGTTGTGTTAGATGGGACAACAACATTGTTATAATTCGAGGTATGATTGAAAAGTCTCTGCTTGTCGTCCATTTCATAATATTTTAGCAAAGAAATCAGTTCAGCAAGGCTCATGCAGGTCAAATCTTTGGTCCTCTTGATAAGTGTGACATATGTATCCCAGTTCCTTGGAAGAGCGTTTAGTAGTTTCTTGTTAACGACTGAGTTTTCAAGCATCATGTTATGTGTTCTCATTTCATTGATCAGTGCAATGAACCATTGAATATGATTTTCAAGAGTTTCTCCAGGAAAATTATTGAACATATTGAACTTCTGAGTCAACATTTCTCTCTTGGTCCCCTTCATTTCTTCATTCCCTTCGTACATTGCCAAAGGAGCATCCCACAGTTCCTTGGCAGATTTTGCTTCACGAATCCCAATATCAATCTCTAGAACCAACGCAGTATGCAACATACCCAAAGCCTTATCGTCAATATCTGTTTTTTCATAGTCTTCATCATCATAAGCTGATAAAGGCTTGACGGCAGTTGTTCCCTTTTCTTCATCTACCACGTAAGTGATGACAGCTGGTCCTCTACAGATTAATCTCCAAGCCTTAGGATCTTTGATCTTCATGTATTGAATGAAACGAAACTTCCATTCTGAAAAGGAATCCTCCAAGTGCAGCCTAGGAATCTTGTTGTTGGTTCCAATAATGTTCTCCAAGTCTTGGTTTTTTGTAACTTTTTCACTAAATGATATTTGGTTAGTGAGATCCATTTCTTTTGTAAACTGATGAATCTGCAAAGCTCTTCAATCTTGTTCTTCACGTAATATCCAAAGAAACTAAGCCTTTTGAAAGACTTCTAAGGCTCTGATACCAATTGTAGGTCCAAGAACTATCAATCGGATATCACAAACACGATTCTAAGTGTGGAAAACAAAGAATAGTATAGAACAAGAGAAAGAAATGTCGATTGTATATTAAGTTTGTACACAATCTCAAGGATTGTCTGGTACAAATCGCCGAAAACACATAAAAAACAATCAACACCTACCAAGACCTAGGTACACCCTATTTATAGATGATAGGGTGCGACCTAGTTATAACCGGCCAAGCCAAACCATACACCCTTAAGCGTGTAAAACAAGTCCAAAACACTAAAACTAACCAACCCACTATTAACATACACAAGACAAACGAAAACCTATTAAACCATGCCCTTACACTCTAATCATTATCCGTAACTTCTTATTGTGATCATATCTCCAGCTGGTAATTTTAGACTTGTTTCCAACTTTATCATAATGACTTGAATCCAATTCCATCACATAACGGTTAGACGTCTTTGTTGGATCCTTAAGTTGAAAGTTTTCGTCGAGCGGATTCACATCTTGATTCTTCATTATCAACATTTATTTGTTACTTTGTTACTTTGATGGCAATTTCCTCTTTTTTTGTTCAGCTGCCAAGTAAGCATTCAAACCTACTTCACGTTCAGCATCAGCAGCAACTTTTTCTTCAATTGTTCGTTCATATTGAGCAACGTTCATTGGATCATCATCCTGATTAGCAAACTCGTTGTAGGTCTGGTCTACATATCGGTGTCGATGTATACGGAGATATCTAAACCTAAGTTGGATGTGTGGAATCCCCCAAAAATAGGTAACAACACAAGATTTCACAATTTTCAAAGTTTTCTATTAACTTCATAATCATGGTACAATTTTGACAGCGCTTCGCCTCACAGTTCACCAAAACTCTAACTAGACTCAATGAACACACACCTATATATAGACATTCACCTTCGTGTGAAGGTAGCTTCGTGTGAAGATAGAATCTACCTTCATACGAACATATGTATTAACAGTCTCCCTTTTGAGCTCAGATATCTTAAATGCTCAGTTTTGATTTGTTGTAGAAAAATCTTCATAGCTACAAACTCCCCCTTAAATTATGCTTTGAATCTTTAAGATTTGATGAGAATGTACACATTCACATATCCTCACACAAACAATCTCACTCTCATTTTTTCGGAACACATTCAACATTATTCGGTTATAATGGAAGATTTGTGAAAGAAACTCTTTTTGAATTTTTAGAATTGAATACTGAAATGAAAATATAGTAAAATGTAATATTTATGGTTTATATTTTTGTGAGAAAACGTGCTAGAGGATCATATCAGTTTATATCAGCTGCACCGTTGATCTAGATGAAACACTTAGTTTAAACAATTCACGTGGATTGTCGATATTTTTGTCCTCTTAAACTCAATCAAAAACTTTCGTAATGCTTACTAATATGTTAAGATACATTAATTTGCACTAAGTTCTTATGGATCCCATAATCTCAGTATATTCCTTCATCATGTAATACACTGACTCAAGTAATGCCTTTAACTTTCATCAACTGTGATTTGTGTAAAAATAACTCAGAATGTTTAAACATTAATAATCATGTCGATCTTTCAATATGCAAATAAAGTCCAATGTTTAAACAAAATAAGAAATAAAAAATAAATTGAATTTGTTTAGATCTTAATCACCAGTTCGATATTCTCATATTCACAGAGGTGATCCAAGATTTAAACAAAATACCAAGTAAAATAAAGTAGAAATGCTCAGGCACTAACATCCAGTTCGATACTTCATATACATATGGGATGTCAAATGCTTAAACAAATTAAAGAAATAAAACAAGTTTAATCTTTTGAAAATGAAATACACAATCATAGTGACTTTTTCATTAAGTTGTGAAAGTTCACAAACTGACCGGTTTTTATGCTTTACATCATTCAGCGATTACCGAGTAGGTACACAGTCACGAAGGACAAAACTAAGTACTAGATTTCAACTGCGTTTTCTACTAGAACTAGGCTTTTTCTTTTAAGTTTGTATCATTTTCGCAAAACTACTAATCTAGCTGAGACTACCGACTCATCTTTAGTGAGACTGTTTAACCATTTTAAACAATACATATCTTTAGCATGCACTGATAGTGCACTAATGTACTATTATTTCCTTTTTTTGCACAAGTAATCTCATTTTTATTTTTCAATGTTTTTGACATTTTGAGATTTTCTATTGTTTTTGACTTTTTGATAATTTTTAAGATCTGAAATGATTTTGAAATGATGTTTTTCAATGTTACAGAAATTTTGAATAAAATTTTTCTCCCCGTCAAATTGAAAATATCTTTTCTAAATTGAAAATAAGAATCTTCTACTTAAACCGTTTAACGAATTTTTATGAATGTGAAAGTGAGGCTATCATTTTGTTTGTATGGAATATCAATCATGTCTCTCTGCATAAAGAACCACTGCTTCTGAAATGCCGCTTGCTTGAAGCTTGGTTTACCGCACATTCAAAACAAACTTCAATTAATTTTGAATTGGAACCCAATCCATACATGATTTAGGTTGTCCAAATTTATCAACACATGAAACCACCGTCCATTCGGCATCTCTTTTATCATCAAATAGTCTTATAGATATTTTATCTGAAAATCTAACTTGCTTTTCTTTTGGAACTGTTTGATTAATTACTTTCTTCTCTACTGTTTTCTCTTACGTTCTCAGATTTGTATCTGATGAATTCATTTTACTAGACTCATCATAACTCTTTGTAAAGTAAAATGATTCCTTCGGAATTGTTATCTGAATAATTTGTAGTATCTGAGGAAAAAATCTTCTTCAAATTTCTCCAACTTTCTTTCTGTTTTTCCTTAACCTTCTTTCTCCCCTTGCGATAGCTTGACCTTCTATTCTTTGGGCTTTTCTTCTGTTCTTTCAGTTTTCTTCTGAGTTTTCTTCTTCTCTTAAACTTCTTGTGAGATTTATCCAACGATTCTCTCTTTGACCAAATTGGACAATCTCTAGCAATATGACCTTTGATTTGCAGTTATAACATCTTCTTGTATAAAATCTCTTTTTTATACAATTTACAGCTATGTGTCCAATTATTCCACAATTATAACACACCCTATTATCACACCACTCTTCTTTATCAACCCGTACACTCAAATCATAACACTGATTTGATGTTTGATTGTTTTCATTCTTGAAAATTTGATTTTTTTCTTTGAGCTCTATAGTCAAACCTGCACCACTTATTATCAAAATTCTGTGAGTTTGGATTTTGATATTTTTGTGAATTTTATAATGATTGAATGATTGATCTGATGATCTTTTATTGTTATTTTGAATTTTTTAAGAATTTTTAACACGTTTATTTTGTTTTTGATCCCCATTTTACTTAGAAGGCTTCTGTGTCTAACACACCTTTTTCATCAAATAGTCGAATATTCTTGAAAATTTTCTTTTAGTTTGAAAAATATTTCCTTTTTATCATTTTCATCATCATTAGTAACATCATCACAATCCTCAATTATGACATCATCATAATTTGTGACATTGTCACTGATTGGAATTTCAACTAAGGGAGTTTTATTTTTTGTATTATCAGGTATAACCATTTTTTATTTACCATTTCCCGACCGTTTATACCCAATACCACGATTACAAAATTCATACTTGTCCTCCCCAGTTTCTTCATTTTTCTTGATTGGTTTTGGAACCATATGCTCTAGCATTAAGAACGAGGTAACAAAACCTTTCAATTTATTTTCTAAATCATCAATTTTATTTTTGTCAATCTAAACTTCTTTTTCAAGTTGAGTTACTTTCTCAAGATGAGAATTTATTGTAATTTGGTTTTCAAAACTGTTTTTATTCAACACTAATTTTTCATTTTCTAAAATTTTATTTGATTTTTAAATTTTTTTTCAATTTGTAATTTTTCATTTTCTAAATTTTTTATTTTGTTTTGAAATTCTTTTTCATTTTCTTTTAAAATTTTATTTTCTAATGTAAAACTCTCCAAATTATTTAAGAGTTTGACATTATTTGCCCGATAATCTCTCAATTTTTCATCACAATTTGGATATACTGGTTTAGAACTTGAAGCCTCATTTGTAGATATAATTGACTCTTTGACTTCACGGTTTTTCGCCATTATTTTTCTTCTCTCCAATTTTAACCTCTTATATTTTTCTCTTCAACTATTGGTATATTCGATCTAATCTCATTGATGAAATTATACCCATCAATATACTTGTAATCAAATTCACTTTTAAATTTCTTCAACTCTACATCCCAATCTGAAGATAAAGATTCTATTAATTTGTCATTCTTTTGTTTAGGAGTTTTATAAACATGAAATTTATCATTTCAAAAAGTAATTGTCTATATCTTTCCAATCCCTCTTTTATTGGTTCATCTTCTTTGATTTTAAAGTTTTCAAATCTATCTCTTCAAGCATCTTATTTTATGTATTTTTAGCAGTTTTAGTCGTCATTTAAACAAATTATCACTTGGCAACCAAACAGTTTTTTAAAGTTCGTTCGTGCGAATCGACCTCCTACGTGCTAAGGTAATTAATTCATGTGGACATACTTTTCCTTGTACGAACAAAGCAAATTCAAATGAACGTATACACTCTCGTACAAACTAAAACTTAAAAGTTACGTTCGTGCGGAGGTGCAAACTAAAATTTTCAAACAACACTTCAAATATACCTTCGTGTGAAGGTAACCCTCATGAGAAGGTAACCGTCGTGAGAAGGTAACCCTCGTGAGAAGGTAATTATCTACCTTGGAAACAAGGTTTAAAGTTTTTTGAAAATTTCGGCATGAAAAAGTTTGAAATTTAAGCTAATTTTTCAGTACGTTGTTCAAAACTGAGTTTTTTTTAAATCCTTGCAAAAATCAATCCATTTTAACCGTTAAATCCATAAGAAACAAAGAAAAGGTTGAAAGAATGTTTTCAGTCCAAATCTTGTAGTTTCAAAAGATATCAGCCTCTAGCTCTGATACCACATGTAGGTCTGGTTTGCGGATCGAAGTCGATGTATACGGAGATATTACAAACCTAAGTCGGATCTGCGGAATCTATCATAAATAGGTAGAAACACAAGATTCCACAATTTTCAACGTTTTCTATTAACTTCACACTCCTTGTACAATTTTGACAGCGCTTTACCTCACAGTTCACCAATCTAGACTCAATGAACACACACACCTATATTTAGACATTCACCTTGGTGCTAAGGTAGCTTCTTGCGAAGATAGTTTCGTGGGAAGATAGAATCTACCTTCGTACGAACTAGATGTTTTACCTTTGTACAAAGTTAATGTTTACAATACATCAAAAATAACCTGTAAACTTTGTTACATCAAGACGTAGGCAACAAACTTATGGATCAACACTTTAAACTTTTTCTCTAACTCACATTGCTACTTCATTATGTTTAGACAAACCATCACTAGAACTACCAACATCAAACTGAACGCCGCTAGAGCTTTCTGGTTGCGATCTAGCAGTTATCTCTAGCATATCAAAGTTAAAGAAATCTGGTATGTCTGTATCTTGAGCTGCAGCAGTAACTTAAGGTTCAGCTTGCCTAATGGGCTCAGGCTCAACACTTGGGCTTACCTGTTCAGTATCTGGTTCAGGTTCGGTTCTTTGTTTCTTGCGTGATTCTTGTTCAGCACCTACAATTGTGTCATCTTCAGTTCGTTCTTCTTGAGTAGGAACAATTCCAGGAGGAGGGTTCCTGAGATTATCCTTCAACGATGTAATCAATGCTTGAAGATTCTTAGAAGTCACCAACATTAAATCTCTAGCAGTTTCCTCAGCTTTCTCAAATTCAATTATTTTCACATCACTATCATTATTGGTTCCTTCTTCACTCGTAACCAACACTTCTGTCTCTACTTCAATCTTAGCTGCAGCACTCATGAGTTGCACATCATGTTCTTTGGCAATCGTAGCATTCAATGGTTTCGGTGCTGGTATGACAGGTCCAAACTTCCCATGCTTTTCTAGCGCATACTTTCCCAAACATTTTGTCACACCCCAACCGATGGCGGAAACATCGAGATGAGACGAAAACTAGATTGCAAGAGGCTTCATAACGCTAATTGTGTCAAGTGTTTAATACTTACCTTTTTTCATAGTTTAAATCAAATAATACAAAATTTAGATCCCGACACGTAACAAATATAACTTTATTTCATTGATAACGATTTAATAGAAGATATTGAAACGAAATACATGTTTGAAACAAATACAATACAATAAGTATTTAAAGTTTAAATGCGTTTCTAGGCAATCCTACTAGATTCCATGTGTCATCAAAATTCCTGCAACATGTATTAAAAGCATAGATCAATACAAAATATTGGCGAGCATACAAGTTTGAAATTAATTATAAGTATAAAAGTTTGTTTTGATTGTGACAAGTATATATTCAAGTCGAATCGCACGAATATGTAGACCACTTTCGCATAACAATAGCATATAATCGAATTCCTTAACTAGCATGCATAGTATTCTAAGCATAACGATATCATGAGAATACAAGTCAAAACTAATAAGCATAAACAAACTCAAGCATAACAAGTAGCATGTATAGACGAGTTTAAACTAACACATATAACTCACATAAGCGTAACTGATGGCACATTTGGTATTGTGAACACATTTAATTTTGTTTAAAATAAATTTTGTAATTTATACATATTGCACCCCAAAATGCATTAAAGTGTAAAAAGGGGGTCGAGTATGCTAACAGTTTTGCAAAGTTTCCTTTGGTGATTCCGTGAAGAGTTGGAGGTTGAAGCTTCAAAGCTTCCTTTAAAACACTTAGTGTTTTATTATAGAACTCTTAGAGTTCTCTTCCTTGCTTGGAAGATTTGAGAGAAGTAGAGAGGTTGAGAGAAGAATGGTTGGAACACTTAGTATCCTTTTAGAATTCTTGATTTAGAGATATTGAGAGAACTAGAGAGATGGAGAGAATAATGGTGTGAATAAAATGGTAGAAGGAGGTTGGTATTTATAGGTAGAGAAAGTGGAAAAGGGTGAAATATGATTGGTTAAAAAAGTTGGAAGAGGATTGAAAAGATGATTGGTGGAGAAAGGAGGTGGAAAAGGGTGAAATATGATTGGTTAAAAAAGGTGGAAGAGGATTGAAAAGATGATTGGTGGAGAAAGGAGGTGGAAAATGGTGAAATATGATTGGTTAAAAAAGGTGGAAGAGGATTGAAAAGATGATTGGTGGAGAAAGGAGGTGGAAAAGGGTGAAATTTGATTGGTTAAAAAAAGGTGAAACAGGATTGATGAGGTGGAAAGATGATTGGTATATTTCTTGGTATTTCTTGAGTATATAATATGTAATTGAGTATATATAAAAAAGTATAAAAGTATAATTCAGGTATTGAGGATGTGCGTGTAAGTATTTATACGTATAATTGTGGCGGTTTGCGTATAAATACGTATTTAAATGATCGGTCGTGTGATTAATGAATATGTAATAAGATATATATATATATATATAATGATTAACGCCTCGAATTACGATATAAAAAAATAAAGATACTAAAATACGAGGCGTTACACATTTGTGCTTCTTCGAAGTATCTCTATTTCTGCTCACTGCGACAAAACACTTTGGACCCATTGGTTTCAAATTTAGGAAGTTTGTGCTCTTGACTAGACCTGGATACTTCTCATCAAGAATCATTTGAATGAACCTCGGGTATAGCATGAAAATCTTCCTTCTTTGGATTTTCTAATATCTTCCTCATGTTATCGAAAATGAAAGCAGCGAAATTATAATCCCAATCATTTAGCAATGCATGTTGGTGCATAATGTCTATTGCCTACGTCTAGGATATGTTGGTTATGTATATATGGCTTAGAATGTCAAATATTGTTTGTTAATATATGATTCGTATGTTTTGTACATGGCTCGTACGAGTGAGATTAGTGGCTCGTACCAGTGACACCTTGTCACTCGTACGAGGCATCACTCGCACAAGTCATACACACCCCTCTCCTGTGCAAGTCATGTTGACTATAAATAGAGGAGCTTGAGTGTTGTGTTAGACATCTGTTGGTGCGTGACTACGGCGAAGCCCTGTCAAACTATTTACTCGTTCTGTAACCATTCACGTTTATCAATACGAATCAAGGCGTTTAAGTAGTGTATCTTTATTGTTTGTTTGTCCAACTCTCTAACAATGAATTCCGCCTCTGTTAGCTGAGTCAGATCAGTTCGGTGCTCATAAGAGGAGAGTTGATCCCCTCTCATAAGTGGTATCAGAGCCTTGAGGCCTGATTTGAGGATAAACAACAAGTTTTAGTAGATAACCAACAATTTCAACAGTTTCAGATCCAGATTCAACTATTGAAGTTTTCTATCTGCACTTTCTCATACAGATCTCAGATTTGAACGAATTCATGGACAAATTGGAGTAGGATTTTAGTATTACACGTTAAAATCAACTCTAACAAATCCTTGAAAATTTTAGATCTAAAATCAAAATAAATCATGATCAAAAATTGTAAAAATTATCTGTTTGGTGACCTGAGCTGACTCGTACGAGTAGAGAGACAACTCGTACGAACGGCCATCCGTCGAATTAGACACTCGTACAAACAAGTAAACAAGTTTTTTCTCAAAATTTGCAAGTTACCAAACTGTTATTCGTACGAAGCAGTGATTCGCACGAAGTAGTCACTCGCACAAGCAATCTCTTCATTCGCACGAGCATCTGGCTCACACGAATCTTTGGATCGCATGAGTATCTTACTCGCACGAACCATCTGAGTCGCACGAGCAACGGTCATTCACACGAAGAACATTTTTAAGAAATTTTTCTTAAAATTTCATATTTCTTATCATTCTAATCAGTGTTTTTCGAAAGTGTGTTTCTGAGATTTTGCAGAAAAAATGGAAGAAGAATTTTACAATGCATTTGCTGCTTCATCAGTTACAACCACCGCATTTCAGAATATGAATCTAGAAAACGAGAGGGGAACGATGACAAAACCTCCGAGGCTGATGAATCTTGAAGAATATGATAGCTGGAGTGAAAGATTTATGAACTAGGTTAAGCGAATCATTTCACCTGCTGGTTTGTCATTGAATCGAAATATCAAGCTTCGATTGGAAAGAATGGTCTTGAGAAAACATTAGCTCAACTCTCGGAATTCGAAAGGGAAAAGTTCTTTAACGAGAAGAAGATGATGAACATCTTGCAGCAAGCCATCAAGGAAGATATTTTGGCGCTTCTACAGCATGAAGATGACGCTCAATCTTTATGGAACGCTTTACGGTTAAAATTCCAAGGAAGCTCTCAGCTACGAAAGGGGAAGAGAGCGTTACTAAGTAAATAATTCGATATCTTTACTTTAACCAAGGGAGAGATGGTGAAACAATTGAATGAACGATACTGTCACTTGGTGGTCCAAATGAAGTGCGTGGGAATTGTAAAGACAAATGAAGAATTGGTCGATAAGCTGGCAGACTCTCTACCTCAAGGAGAATGGTAAGCTTACTTGACTCTTCTAAAGAATGGCACAGAGTATGGTAATTTCTCGTTACAAAGATTTATTGAAAGATTTGTAGGGCACGAACTCGAGATGCAAAAAATGGCAAAGAGCAAAGGCGCCCAAATACAACAAGATGTAAATGTATATTACAAGGGTAGTCCTTCCGGGCATATACAATCTCAAAAAATTCAAACTGCCTTCAGTGCCTTCAACACACCAAGTCCACAGTCAAGTCAAACAAGTGGATTTCAATCTTTTGCGTCTGTCAACCCAAATACGCCTCCAGGCCCACAATCATCTCATAGTTCAAGCAATTCATAGAATCACCAAAATAATCAATCTAATCCCAATAAACAGGTTTGTAACATTTGTCGAAAACGGGTTTTACCAAACCCGCTCCATTTTGTAATCGAATATCAAGTTATAAATGTTCGTCGCCTATTTATGCTTATTTTAATTTTTAGTGATACATAATTAATAAACAAACTAAACCATAAAAGTTATAATTGATAAAAAATATAAATAAAGTGATTAAAAATAAAAAGGGGCTGCCGGGACTCGAACCCGGGTCAGCCGGGTTGTAACTCCAAAGACTTAACACTCACACGCATAACCACTCCGCCACTTGTTTGTTTTCTGTCAACTCTAGGAAACAAATAATTCTTATATACAAACCTAGATGAACCGGTTGCGCCAATTGAAAACCGAAATCGGCTATTCAACCGTCTAAAACGTTTGAATAATCACGAATTCAGGTTTATAACCGATGCACTGACAATTCTAATCAATTCAGACTTGAATTGACTTGAATTCTGATGATGATGAGTTTTATAACCGAAGCTATCCAATAATCCGAATTACTGTAATCAAAGATCTTCTCGCGACTCAGAAACATTCCACAAACCTCCAATTACATTTCCGCACACTTTACAGTCCACCGGAGAAGTTTATTGTACTCGTCGGAAAATTCTGCAAGTTCGCCGGAAAACCGTATTCTTCCTCAAAACGGTAAGTCCTTCAATACCGTCGTAGTCTAACAATTGTTAAGCTATTTCTAACTCAAACCTTTCACTTGAATCGAATTCAGACGCTGTTATCGGATAATTCCAGTTCGCCGGAAAATTTCTGGAAATCTTTATTTTGGTCTGTGAAACGGTAAGGACCTTCAAACACACTGTTAACGTTTGTTTAGCATTTCAATTCCATGATTAGCTAATCAAAACGATTAATTGATTTGCTCAGTTGAAGTTCATAAAAACAGAGACCGACGCATTGCCGGAATTCTGTAATAAATCGTTCACCGGTATGTTTATTTCTAAATATCATCTCTGCTATCTCATATTAGTCTGTGCAATGTTTAACAATCGAATTAACAAGATATAATGGTGTAATCTGCGGTCTGTAAAAACCAACGAAGAAGATGAACTGCGCTAACAATATAAGAATAATTAAAATTGGTATTTTGAACGGGTTAGACACACAGTCCAGCGGTGGACTGTGTGCGAACAAAAACATGCATACGTCCCGAGTTCGATTCTTGACACACGTACCTTCGCAGAAATAAAATGCCTTTTTGTTTAAAACTGAACCGGGTTAACTCCGTTAGTTGTTAAGTATAATAAAATTTGTATATTAACCAAGTTAGACACACAGTCCAGCGGTGGACTGTGTGTAATGTTAAAGCACAGGTCCCGGGTTCGAGACCTGTTAGTGGCACTGGTTCGATGAATTAAAATGTTTTTGAAAATAAAAGGATTTTGGATAAATTGAGTTAATATATAAGTATAATTAAAAATAGAATTATTTCGGGTTAGACACGTAGCTCAGTTGGTAGAGCTGCGTGCACGCGAACGGGAGGTCTCGGGTTCGAGCCTCACCCAGCGCATTTCAGTCACACAATAAACCGGTCAAACAGTCAAAGTCAAAAAGTCAACGGTCAACCCAAAAAGTCAACATATTTTTATATTTTAATTATTTATTTTAATTTAAAAATCAATTAAAAATACTTAAAAATAATGTTTTTAAAGATAGGAAATAGCCTTAAACTCGTAAAAATACATCTAAAAATTCTATTAAAATCTTTAATAAGATCCACTCATTTACTATATTTTCCGTTATTATTTAGGTTAGTTAATTCTCGTTGTCCCGCTCTTCCAACTCGTGCGCATCTCACCATCTCCAATCAAACGCACCCAATGTGAGTGAATCTATACAAATTCCCCGTTTTAATCACGTTTTTGGGGTGTATCATGTGTCTTGCTATATATTATATTTAAATCATTGTGCATACAACATATCATGAACAAATGTGTATTCAGCTTGTTTCAACTGTTTGTGTGGTTATTGTTAGATTCAATTTATTATTTTCACTACATGCAATTTCATAGGTCGCCGCTCCCCATTACATTATGAGCGTTGAGCATGTTCCCCATTACATTATGAGCGTGAACCTGGCGTGCTAACATACGATCGGCTCCGTTTGATTGAGCTTTGATCGCACAGACATTTATCATTTTCAGTACATGCAATACGATCGGCTCCGTTTGATTGAGCCTTGATCGCACAGTTTCATTCATGTTATTTATTGTATGATGTTGGTATGTTAATGTATGCTATCATATGTTATTGTATGTTATAGTTGTGACTGCTATTGCTGCTGTTTGATTATTTACATTTGCACATTTATGATTATGCACAATTTTTCATTGATAAACTAACAAGGAAATAAAAAATAAATGTTTATCTAACAAGGTTCACTCGCCAACTTATGTTGACCCAAAAACCCCCATTTTTACAAATGATACAGGTGAACCAGCTGCAGCAAGAAACACTTAGGATTGGACTAGAAGAATAAAATGATTTAGAGTTTGGAATTGTTTTGTTTGGTTTATTTTCTTTGTATTGTATGGACATGTTTGGATATTTGGGAATGTAATTTTGACTTTAATAAATATGAAACATATTAGTAAATATCATGAGCTTTGGTGATAACCCAATTATGCCCTGACTCTTATTCCGCAGCGGGTCGGGGTGTGACAGATTGGTATCAGAGCCATGACTATATGGGATATAGGATAGATTATTAGACCCTTAGAGCCTATACTATAGTTGATTAGAAACTTATAAGATTTTTGTGTGTTACATGCCAAATTTCATGATGTTTATATGTTTTATGTTAAATGTTACATTCAATGTTATGCAAGCATGTTCATAAGTATATATTATCATATAATGCCTATCATGAACCATATTCTCATAACACATCATATCCATGAAAGCACACACCACATCATTTTCATGATTGCTTTTACAATGATTTTTGTGTTTTCAAATCTCATCAAAGTGAGTTCTCATGACGGGCATGTAGTAACTGGAAGGGTACCATACCGGTAGTCGGAACGTCCTGTCTAGGCTGGCATTCGTATAAATCCAAAATAAAGGACCAGTTTGCCTACCTGGGTGCTAACGATAAGAGTACGAAGTACCTATTAGGCCAAAGCATGCTATACCAAACGTCGTGTGAGCTAACCCCACTTTGAGTTGTCATTGTGTTTACACCTGGACACATTCCGACCATACATCTGGTAAACATATTTTGTGGTTTGCATTCGGGTGATGCGAGTGTTAAATCGCCAATACTAATGTGAATCCTACCAAGCCCATAGTCATGGGGGCCCACATGACTATACAGGTGAAGGTATGGGGGACATTTGAGGCCCAACATGAGCAAACCCAAGACATCCTATGGATGTAGTTGCATTATTGATATTTATGTTATTTTCATTTTTCTTAAAGACACATGACACCTAAAAAGACTCCATAAACTCACAATCTTCTTATGTATGTTCCTGTAGATGTCGTCCAGACAACAACGAGGGGTAAAAGATCAGGAAGGTCTCACGAACGCTTGGCCACACAAATCGCGAAACAAATGGCCACGATACTGCCTGACATTGTGTTCAAGTACAACAAGCTCTCGCCACAAATCCCACTAATCCTCCCCAACAGAATGACCAGAACATCGGCAACCCTCTTACCAGCAAGTGCTCATACAAACATTTCAAGTCTTGTGATCCTCCTAAATTTGAAGGGACCGAAGGTGTCACTGCTCTCCTCCATTGGTTTGAGGAAATGGAAAACACCTTCCTCAACTGCGATTGTCCTGAGGATCGCAAGGTTCGATATGCCACCGGGAGACTATTTGGGGTAGCTCTCACTTGGTGGAATACTGAAAAAGGGAAGAGGGGAATTGATGATGCAATGGCCTTAACTTGGGAGGAGTTAAGGGAAATCATGACTAGGCGTTTCTGTCCTAGGAGTGAAATTAAAAAGTTGGAGGACGAATTTCATTATTTAAAACAGAAGGAGGGAGATCATACTTCATACAATAAGAGGTTCTTAGAATTGAACCAAATGGTCCCTAACTTGTTCACCCCAACTTACCGTTTGATCGAGCATTATATTCGAGGACTTCCCTCGAAAATTCAAGATTCAGTTCTCAGCATTTCACCGGTAACACTTGAAGCTGCTATGGAGCTAGCGACTGAACTGACCGAGAATCGAATTCGCAACGGGAAGTTTAAAGAAGAGAAAAAGAAAGCCCCTGTTGAGGGTCAAACTTCAAACCATTCCATCTCCTCCTCTAAGTTTGCTAACAAGAGGAAGCACAACACCAGAAATTTCGCTGTTACACAAACCAACTCCCCTATTCCTGCTGCACCCATTACCCAAGTTGTCCCTTCACCTGCACCATACAAAAGACCATACTCTGGCCCGTTACCAAAATGCAACCGTTGCCAATATCACCATTCTCCTGATCATCCTTGCCAATATTCCACCGGCTGTGGTCGCGCGGGTCATACTTTTCAAACCTGCCGCATGCCTCAGCGAACGAACCGCCACCAGCCTTCAACCCAAACCCACCAACAAATAATGGGTCAAGCCCAACAACCCCTACTATTACCACGCACCCAACATTTAGCCCAAACATACTACCAACCCAATTATCCTATGGTTCAACCTATGGGGCTTGCTACAATTGCGGAGACCCAAGCCATTTCAGAAACACGTGTCCAAGGTTGGTAAACATTATTCATGCTCAGGCCCAAGCCAATCCGGTGAATCAAGCGAACCAAGCTCCTCCACCTGCAAGGGGAAGAGCTTCAATATCAATGCTAATCAGGCTAGAGCTGACAGCAATGTGGTTAACGGTACGTTCCTTATAAATGGTAGATATGCATCCATGTTGTTTGATACTCGTGCGGATAGAAGTTTTGTGTCCTTAGAATTTGAACCTATCCTAAACCAAAATCGTGATAAGCTCATGGAATCCATAACAGTAGAAGTTGCTGACGGAAAACCGGTTTCATTAAACTCTATTATACGCAACTGTACACTCACCTTAAACGACCACAACTTTTCAGTTGACCTTATTCCTAAGAGGTTGGGAAGTTTTGATATCATAATTGGTATGGACTGGCTCAGTCAACATCAGGAAGAAGTTGTATGTGCAAAAAGTTTATACGTATTCCTCTTTCAAACGGTCAGACTCTTCGAATCTTTGGAGAAACCTCGTCGAAAGGGCTCAGCTTAATGTCTTGTCTTCAAGCTCAGAAATATCTTCGCAAGAATTATGTCGCGTTTTTAGCTCATATCATCAAAAAGGGAACCATGGAGAAGAAACTTGAAGACATCCTAGTAGTAAAAGATTTCCTGCAAGTTTTTCCTGACGACATTTCAGGACTTCCTCCAGTTAGAGAAGTCGAATTCCATATTGATCTTATACCTGGTGCTACACCAGTTGCAAAGTCTCCTTATAGGTTAGCCCCCTCTGAAATGCAAGAGCTAGCCAGTCAACTGCAAGAGTTGACTGACAAGGGATTCATACGTCCTAGCTCCTCGCCTTGGGGTGCACCTGTCCTTTTTGTAAAGAAGAAAGATGGATCGTTTCGTATGTGTATCGACTACAGAGAGCTCAACAAATTAACAATCAAGAATCGCTATCCTTTACCTCGCATTGATGATCTTCTTGACCAACTTCAAGGTGCCAGCTACTTTTCCAAAATCGACCTTCGATCTGGTTATCTTCAACTTAGAGTACATGAAGAAGACGTCCCAAAGACCGCATTCGAACTCGTTATGGTCATTATGAATTCATGGTCATGCCATTTGGTTTAACCAATGCTCCAGCAGTCTTCATGGACCTAATGAACAGAGTCTGCAAACCTTATCTTGATCGATTTGTTATAGTCTTCATCGACGACATTCTTATTTATTCAAAGTCTAAGTCTGATCATGAGCGTCATCTTCGACTCATCCTTACACTTCTAGAGAATGAAAAGCTTTACGCCAAATTCTCCAAATGCGAATTCTGGTTAAAAGAGGTACAATTCCTCGGACATGTAGTCAATGACAAGGGAATACATGTCGACCCCTCAAAGATCAAAGCGGTACAAGAATGGCAAGCGCCACGTACACCAACTGAAGTAAGATCTTTTCTTGGTTTGGCTGGTTATTATCGTCGTTTCATTTCAAACTTCTCCCGCATTGCTGTACCACTCACGGCTTTAACTCATAAGGGAAAACCTTTCATATGGGGACCCAAGCAAGAAGAAGCCTTCCAAACCCTTAAACAAAAACTCTGTGATGCACCAATCCTCACTCTTCCTGAAGGTTGTGATGATTTCGTGGTCTATTGCGACGCGTCAGGGCAAGGATTAGGCTGCGTTTTGATGCAAAGAGGAAAAGTTATAGCTTATGCTTCGAGACAACTCAAGACGCATGGGAAGAACTACACCACCCATGACCTAGAACTTGGAGCCGTTGTGTTCGCTCTTAAGATATGGAGACATTATCTCTATGGTACTAAGTGTGAAATATACACTGACCACAAGAGTCTTCAACATATCTTCAATCAAAAAGAGTTAAACATGAGGCAACGAAGATCGGTTGAACTTCTAAATGACTACGACTGTGAAATTCGGTACCACCCTGGCAAAGCAAATGTGGTGGCTGATGCACTTAGTCGAAAGGGTTATGCGAACTCCATTCATCTTCTATGTTCGCAAATTATAACTGACATTAAAGATCAAATTCGAGAAGCCCAACATGTTTCAGTTACGGAAGATGATATACGAAAGGAGATGTCCTGTGGAGCTGAACTTAAAATTGAAACTAAATCTGACGGTATTCTGTACTACCTAGATCGTATCTGGATTCCTAACTACAACAATCTTCGTGAAATTCTTATGAATGAGGCTCACAAAACACGATACTCTATACACTCAGGAGCCGATAAGATGTAAGAAGACCTACGATATACCTATTGGTGGCCTGGAATGAAAAATGATATTGCTGTTTTTGTTTCTAAGTGCCTTACATGTTCCAAGGTGAAAGCTGAACACCAAAGACCCTCAGGACTTCTGGTTCAACCTGAAATACCTGTATGGAAGTGGGAAAATATAACCATGGACTTCATTACCGGGTTACCTCGCACTTCTGGTGGGTATGACACTATATGGGTAATAATTGACCGACTTACAAAATCAGCTCACTTTATTCCTATCCGCGAAGATTTCAAGAACGAAAAGCTAGCTCGTATTTATATCAGCGAAATCGTAAGCCGACATGGTGTACCGTTAAGCATTATTTCTGATCGTGATGGTCGTTTCACTTCACGAACATGGCAAGCAGTACAAGCCGCTATGGGTACACGATTAGATCTCAGTACCGCCTATCATCCTCAAACTGATGGTCAATCTGAACGCACCATTCAAACTCTTGAAGATATGCTTCGAGCATGTGTTATAGACTTCAAGGGAAATTGGGACGCTCATCTACCATTAGTCGAATTTTCTTACAACAACAGCTATCATTCAAGCATCGGCATGGCACCTTTTGAAGCCTTATATGGTCGTAAGTGCCGATCTCCAGTATGTTGGCACGAAATTGGGGAAGCTCAAATCACTGGTCCGGAATTGATTCAAGAAACCACAGACAAGATCCATCAAATTCGAAACAATCTTCTAGCGGCCCAAAGTCGTCAAAAGAGTTATGCAGATAAACGACGGAAGCCTTTAGAGTTTAACATTGGTGATCATGTACTTCTAAAAGTATCACCGTGGAAGGGAGTAGTTCGATTTGGTCAAAAAGGCAAGCTAGCACCACGCTACGTAGGACCTTTCAAGATACTCGAAAGAGTAGAACCTGTAGCATAGAAGCTTGATCTACTAGAAGAACTCAACAGGATTCATCCCACATTCCACGTATCAAACTTAAAGAAGTGCCTCGTTGATGAAAACCTTCACATTCCTCTGGAAGATATTCAGATTGATGAATCTATGCATTTTATTGAAAGACCAGTAGAGATCATGGATTTCGGAGAAAAACGTCTACGACGAAGTCGTATTCCAATTGTTAGGGTACGCTGGGAGTCGAAACAGGGACCTGAGTTTACTTGGGAACGTGAAGACTCAATGCGTGAAAAATACCCGCATCTTTTTCCTACTACTTCTATTACTTAAATTTCGGGACGAAATTCCTAAAAGTAGGGGATATTGTAACATTTGTCGAAAACGGGTTTTACCAAACCCGCTCCATTTTGTAATCGAATATCAAGTTATAAATGTTCGTCGCTTATTTATGCTTATTTTAATTTTTAGTGATACATAATTAATAAACAAACTAAACCATAAAAGTTATAATTGATAAAAAATATAAATAAAGTGATTAAAAATAAAAAGGGGCTGCCGGGACTCGAACCCGGGTCAGCCGGGTTGTAACTCCAAAGACTTAACACTCACACGCATAAACCACTCCGCCACTTGTTTGTTTTCTGTCAACTCTAGGAAACAAATAATTCTTATATACAAACCTAGATGAACCGGTTGCGCCAACTGAAAACCGAAATCGGCTATTCAACCGTCTAAAACGTTTGAATAATCACGAATTCAGGTTTATAACCGATGCATCGACAATTCTAATCAATTCAGACTTGAATTGACTTGAATTCTGATGATGATGAGTTTTATAACCGAAGCTATCCAATAATCCGAATTACTGTAATCAAAGATCTTCTCGCGACTCAGAAACATTCCACAAACCTCCAATTACATTTCCGCACACTTTACAGTCCACCGGAGAAGTTTATTTTACTCGTCGGAAAATTCTGCAAGTTCGCCGGAAAACCGTATTCTTCCTCAAAACGGTAAGTCCTTCAATACCGTCGTAGTCTAACAATTGTTAAGCTATTTCTAACTCAAACCTTTCACTTGAATCGAATTCAGACGCTGTTATCGGATAATTCCAGTTCGCCGGAAAATTTCTGGAAATCTTTATTTTGGTCTGTGAAACGGTAAGGACCTTCAAACACACTGTTAACGTTTGTTTAGCATTTCAATTCCATGATTAGCTAATCAAAACGATTAATTGATTTGCTCAGTTGAAGTTCATAAAAACAGAGACCGACGCCTTGCCGGAATTCTGTAATAAATCGTTCACCGGTATGTTTATTTCTAAATATCATCTCTGCTATCTCATATTAGTCTGTGCAATGTTTAACAATCGAATTAACAAGATATAATGGTGTAATCTGCGGTCTGTAAAAACCAACGAAGAAGATGAACTGCGCTAACAATATAAGAATAATTAAAATTGGTATTTTGAACGGGTTAGACACACAGTCCAGCGGTGGACTGTGTGTGAACAAAAACACGCATACGTCCCGAGTTCGATTCTTGACACACGTACCTTCGCAGTAATAAAATGCCTTTTTGTTAACCGGGTTAACTCCGTTAGTTGTTAAGTATAATAAAATTTGTATATTAACCAAGTTAGACACACAGTCCAGCGGTGGACTGTGTGTAATGTTAAAGCACAGGTCCCGGGTTCGAGACCTGTTAGTGGCACCGGTTCGATGAATTAAAATGTTTTTGAAAATAAAAGGATTTTGGATAAATTGAGTTAATATATAAGTATAATTAAAAACAGAATTATTTCGGGTTAGACACGTAGCTCAGTTGGTAGAGCTGCGTGCACGCGAACGGGAGGTCTCGGGTTCGAGCCTCACCCAGCGCATTTCAGTCATACAATAAACCGGTCAAACAGTCAAAGTCAAAAAGTCAACGGTCAACCCAAAAAGTCAACATATTTTTATATTTTTAATTATTTAATTTAATTTAAAAATCAATTAAAAATACTTAAAAATAATGTTTTTAAAGATAGGAAATAGCCTTAAACTCGTAAAAATACATCTAAAAATTCTATTAAAATCCTTAATAAGATCCACTCATTTACTATATTTTCCGTTATTATTTAGGTTAGTTAATTCTCGTTGTCCCGCTCTTCCAACTCGTGCGCATCTCACCATCTCCAATCAAACGCACCCAATGTGAGTGAATCTATACAAATTCCGCGTTTTAATCACGTTTTTGGGGTGTATCATGTGTCTTGCTATATATTATATTTATATCATTGTGCATACAACATATCATGAACAAATGTGTATTCAGCTTGTTTCAACTGTTTGTGTGGTTATTGTTAGATTCAATTTATTATTTTCAGAACATGCAATTTCATAGGCCGCCGCTCCCCATTACATTATGAGCGTTGAGCATGTTCCCCATTACATTATGAGCGTGAACCTGGCGTGCTAACATACGATCGGCTCCGTTTGATTGAGCCTTGATCGCACAGACATTTATCATTTTCAGTACATGCAATACGATCGGCTCCGTTTGATTGAGCCTTGATCGCACAGTTTCATTCATGTTATTTATTGTATGATGTTGGTATGTTAATGTATGCTATCATATGTTATTGTATGTTATAGTTGTGACTGCTATTGCTGCTGTTTGATTATTTACATTTGCTCATTTATGATTATGCACAATTTTTCATTGATAAACTAACAAGGAAATAAATAATAAATGTTTATCTAACAAGGTTCACTCGCCAACTTATGTTGACCCAAAAACCCCCATTTTTACACATGATACAGGTGAACCAGCTGCAGCAAGAAACACTTAGGATTGGACTAGAAGAATAAAATGATTTAGAGTTTGGAATTGTTTTGTTTGGTTTATTTTCTTTGTATTGTATGGACATGTTTGGATATTTGGGAATGTAATTTTGACTTTAATAAATATGAAACATATTAGTAAATATCATGAGCTTTGGTGATAACCCAATTATGCCCTGACTCTTATTCCGCTGCGGGTTGGGGTGTGACAGATTGGTATCAGAGCCATGATTATAGAGATATAGGATAGGTTATTAGACCCTTAGAGCCTATACTATAGTTGATTAGAAACTTATAAGATTTTTGTGTGTTACATGCCAAATTTCATGATGTTTATATGTTTTGTGTTAAATGTTACATTCAATGTTATGCAAGCATGTTCATAAGTATATATTCTCATATAATGCCTATCATGAATCATATTCTCATAACACATCATATCCATGAAAGCACACACCACATCATTTTCATGATTGCTTTTACAATGATTTTTGTGTTTTCAAATCTCATCAAAGTGAGTTCTCATGACGGGCATGTAGTAACTGGAAGGGTACCAGTACTGGTAGTCGGAACGTCCTGTCTAGGCTGGCATTCATATAAATCCAAAATAAAGGACCAATTTGCCTACCTGGGGACTAACGATGAGAGTACGAAGTACCTATTAGGCCAAAGCATGCTATACCAAACGTCGTGTGAGCTAACCCCACTTTGAGTTGTCATTGTGTCTACACCAGGACACATTCCGACCATACATCTGGTAAACATATTTTGTGGTTTGCATTCGGGTGATGCGAGTGTTAAATCACCAATACTAATGTGAATCCTACCAAGCCCATAGTCATGGGGGCCCACATGACTATACAGGTGAAGGTATGGGGGACATTTGAGGCCCAACATGAGCAAACCCAAGACATCCTATGGATGTAGTTGCATTATTGATATTTATGTTATTTTCATTTTTCTTAAAGACACATGACACCTAAAAAGACTCCATAAACTCACAATCTTCTTATGTATGTTCCTGTAGATGTCGTCCAGACAACAACGAGGGGGTAAAAGATCAGGAAGATCTCACGAACGCTTGGCCACACAAATCGCGAAACAAATTGCTATTAATTTCCAAAATGCTCAAGACTTCGACGAAAACACAGCGAAGCAACACATGTCATGGCTTGCCTCGGTACTTGAATCGTACAAAAGTTTAGTAGCAGGAAAAATTGGGAATTCATAGATGACGAGAGTGGATTACAATCAGATTGATCCGGTCAAGATGGAATTGATTGACATTAAATGGTGTATGGCTTCCATCGTCAGAAGATCTCAACGTTTCATGGAGATTACCAGAAAAGATAATTTGGGAAGACTTGATGGGAAACTTGGCTTCGATAAGTCAAAGGTTACATGCTTCAAATGCCGAGAGAAGGGGCATTTCAAACGAGAATGTCCAAATAGAGAGGTCCATGGCAATCAGAATGCTTTTGCTGGCGATTATTACAAGAAAGCCATTTATCATCGACCTCAACCCAAAACAAGGATGGTGCAATTTGAAGATGGACCGTCAAACTCCAAAGACAAAGCTCTTGTCGTCACTCAAGAGGACGAAGGTTTCAACTGGAACAAGTACATCATGAAGAACGAAAGTTTGGTATTGGTAGCAGAAATCATTGAAGAACCTGAAGAATATGCAGAGGCATCTTATGACGAAGCTCCTGAAGAATATTACAACCCATCGTCAGAAGAAGAGGAATTGTTAAATATTGCATTTAAACATCTCTTGCCTAATGATATTCTTAAAACTTTTGCAGGTTATTTGATTCCAGCCATCGATCGCTTGTGAAGAAGAGAAGAAGCCTGAAGAAGAAGAAGAGAGGATTGAAGCGATGTTGAAAAATCTGACCGTCAAGACCAACAATGTCACACCCCGACCCGCAGCGGAATAAGAGTCGGGGCATAATTGGGTTATCACCAAAGCTCATGACATTTACTAATATGTTTCATATTTATTAAAGTCAAAGTTACATTCCAAATAATCCAAACATGTCCATACAATACAAAGAAATAACCAAACAAAATAGTTCCAAGCTCTAAATCATTTTATTCTTCTAGTCCAATCCTAAGTGTTTCTGGCTGCAGCTGGTTCACCTGTATCATGTGTAAAAATGGGGGTTTTTGGGTCAACATAAGTTGGCGAGTGAACCTTGTTAGATAAACATTTATTGTTGATTTACTTGTTAGTTTATCAATGAAAAATTGTGCATAATCATAAATGAGCAAATGTAAATAATCAAGCAGTGGCAAATAGCAATCACAACTATAACATACGATAACATATGATAGCATACATAAACATACCAACATCATACGATAAATAACATAAATGAAACTGTGCGATCAAGGCTCAATCAACGAGCCGATCGTATTGCATTACGAAAATGAAAATGTCTGTGCGATCAAGGCTCAATCAAACGGAGCCGATCGTATTGCATGTACTGAAAATGAAAATGTCTGTGCGATCAAGGCTCAATCAAACGGAGCCGATCGTATGTGGGCACGCCAGGTTCACGCTCATAATGAAATGGGGAACATGCTCAACGCTCATAATGTAATGGGGAGCGGCGGCCTATGAAATTGCATGTACTGAAAATAATAAATTTCATCTAACAGTCACTACACAACAGTTGAAACAAACTGAGTACACATGTTCATGATATGATGTATGCACAATGGTTTAAATATAATATATATAACAAGACACATGATACACCCCAAAACGTGATTAAACGGGGAATTTGTAAGGATTCACTCACATTGGGTGCGTTTGAATGGAGATGATGTGATGCGCACGAATCAGGAGAATTGAACAACGAGAATTTCTAACCTAAATAATAATGGAAAAATATAGTAAATGAGTGGATTTTAATAAGGATTTTAATGGAATTTTTAGATATATTTTTGTGAGTTTAAGGCTATTTTCTATCTTTAAAAATGTTATTTTTAAGTATTTTTAATTGATTTTTAAATTAAATTAAATAAATAAAAATATAAAAAAAATTGTTTATTTTGCGTTGACCATTGACTTGTTGACTTGTTGACCGGTTCGGTCAGGGAAATTGTTTGCGCCAGGTGAGGCTCGAACCCGAGACCTCCCGTACGCGTGCACGCAGCTCTACCAACTGAGCTACGTGTCTAACCCGAAATAATCTTGTTTTTAATTATATTTATATACTAATTCAGTTTAACCAAAATTCTTTTAATTTAAAAAACATTTTAATTCAACAAACCGGTGCCAGTAACGGGTTTCGAACGCGTACGTGCGACTTAGTGTTGCACACAGTCCACCGCTAGACTGTGTGTCTAACCTGGTTAATATCTCGGTTTTTATTATACTTAACAACTAACGGGATTAACCCGGTTCAGCTTTTATCAAAAAGGCATTTTATTACTTGGAGGGTGCGTGTATCAGGGATCGAACTCGTGACGTGTGCGTAATATTTGCACACAGTCCACCGCTGGACTGTGTGTCTAACCCGTTCAAAATAACAATTTTAATTATACTTATAGTGTTATCACAGTCATCTTCTTCATTGAATTTTACAGGCAGTCGATTATACCGTTATATCTTTTGTAGTTCGATTGTTAAACATTGTACAATCTAATATGAAATGACAGAAATGATAATTAGAAGTGAACATACCGATGAACGGTTTATTTCAGAATTCTGGCAATGTGTCGGTCCCTGTTTTTATGCTCTTCAACTGAACAAGACAATTAACCGTCTTGATTAGCTAATCGTGAAATTGAAGTGATCAGCAAATGTTAACAGAGCCTTTGAATGCCCTTACCGATTCTCTGACGAACATAGAGATTTTCAGAACTTTTCCGGCGAACTGAAATTAGCTGAATACAGTGCCTGAATTCGATTTCAATTGAAAGGTTTAAGTTAGAAATAGCTTAACAAATGTTGGACTACAACGTTATTGAAGGAATTACCGTTTTGATGATGAATACGGTTTTCCGGCGAATCTTGAAAAAATTTCCGGCGAGTTGATTTAAGCGTTCTGACGGACTGAAAGTGTGACGAAAGTGAAATGGAATGTTGGCCTGATGTTTCTGAGTCGCGAGAGGGATCTTGAGTTGAAGTAATTGGGACTTTGATTCTTTTCGGTTATAAAAACTGATAATAATGAAAATTGATGTTCAACCACTTCTGAATTGATTAAAATCATCGGTTCGTCGGTTATAAACGTGAATGTGCGAGTAATCAAACGATTTGACGATTGAATTGCCGATTTCCGTTTCTCAGTTGGCGCAACCGGTTTAACCGAGTTTGTGTATAAATGTTATTTGTTTCCTAGAGATAACAGAAAACAACAAGTGGCGGAGTGGTGATGTGTGTGTGTGTTAAGTCTTTGAATTTGTAAACCGGCTGACACGGGTTCGAGTCCCGGCAGCAACTTTTTATTTTTATTTATTTTGTTTTCACTTTTTATCAAATATAATTTTTATAGTTTAGTTTGTTTATTAATTATGTATCATTAAAAATCAAAATAACCATAAATATACAACGTGATATTTATAACTTGATATTCGATTACAAAACGGAGCGGGTTTTGGAAACCCGTTTTTGACAAATGTTACAAACAAAGCTTTTATGGTGAATGTGAATGAGGTAAACGTGTCTGTAAATGAGTCGGTGAAAGAAACACCTTGCATGAAGTGCCAAGAACCATGCATTGAGTTTGCTGAAAAAGAAACACGATACAATGAGTTGAAATGTTTACTAGATAATTTGTCATGTGATTATATTCAACAAAAGAAGCTTATGAGAAATTAAGCAAATATGTTAAACAATTTGAAAAGGTGATTAGAGAAAATGATGGAACACTTTCAATGCTCAAGGCAACTGTAATGGACAAACAAATGGCCATTAATATTCATTTAAATACAATTGCCGAGCTAAATTATGAAATTAAAAAAATAAAATAGAAATATAACGGGTTAACAAGTTGTTAATCAGTCATTCTACAAGTTCATACGTCATTGATCACATTCTTCCAAAAATTGAAAGCAAGGAAGAAAATCAAATTGATGAAAACAAAGGTTCAAGTTATGATCGTGTTCCACAACCCATGTGGAATAGCTATGCTAGTAAGAAACCATCGGGGGTGGAGAAGGCGCTCAATTTAAAATTGAAAACTGAAAATACAAATGAGCTGCCTGCGAACATTGATATAACTTACACCAAATCAGAAGAAGAATGTGATTCTGATGTGGTTAATACTGTGGTTGAAAATTTTCTAAAGAATGAATCTGACAAATCTGAATTGGATGTTGAATCATCAGAAAATAGTTTAAAAACTTATCCAAGCGTCATCGTATACAAAATGCATGGATCTGATAAACTATATTCCGATGAGGATTACCCAATTGAGAATGTCAATCTCGATCATGTTGAAAAGTTGTTCAAGCTTGTTGTGGTGAGCCATTCCGATTTAGAAAAACAAAATGCATCATTTTATTCTAAATGAAAATGTGTTAACAAACCCTACCATCAAAAGAACAGAGACTATCCTGAAAACAGGAGAGCTGGGTTGGGTTTTCAAAAGCAAAGAATGTACAACAAGTCTCAAAAGCTAAACTTTGCAAAGAAAATCAATTTTGTTTATGGGACAACTACCAAAAGAGAAAAAGAGATCATTGGTAAACAATCCAATGATGAATTCAAGAGGAAAAAAGAGAGTAGAAAACAGGCTTTAGATTCCTCTGCAATAAAAGACAGCAGGATGTGCTACAAGTGTAAAAATGTTGGGCATATTGCACGACAATGTTCCCAAAGAAATCCAAAACCCTGTTTCCAACTCAAACGGATCTACCAAAGATGTGAAAAAAAAAGCACCCATGTTTGTACCAAAACGAATTCTGAAAAGAAACAATGAATCTAATAAAAATGTAAAATCAACGATTCAACTAAATTCTAAATTTGAAATTGGTGAAATTTCCACCAAGAATCATCAAAAGGATTCAAAGTTTTATTCTAAAAAGGCAATTTTGAAAACACAAACATGGGTTGCAAAAGTCAAACCATCTTTAGTAGAACTAAAACCACCTGTTCCAGCCAAAACAGAGGTCAAACAGAAGGTCAAGATCAAAGTTGGTCTGAAGTTTAAAATTCCTAACCCACTCAAGACCAAGCAGGCTTGGGTTTCTTTGTTTAAATAGTTTCTTTCTCATGTGTGCAGGGGCTTCCAAGGTAGATCATGTCAAAATGGATTATGGATAGTGGAGCTTCCCGACACATGACTGGGATGCTTGCGTTATTGCACGACGTAATAGCTATCAGGGGAGGTTACGTTGGTTTTGCTGGTACTCAGGCTGGAAAAATTGTGGGAGAAGGTATTCTTACAAATGGAGTGGTTTCCTTTGACAAGGTGAACTATATTGCGGAGCTGGAGAACAATCTACTAAGTATTTCGCAAATTTGTGACAAAAAGTTCACAACACACTTCAATGATAAAGAATGCTTAATTCTCAAGTCGGGATTCAAAATTCCTGAGGAGTGGATTCATGCGCACACCAAGAGAGAATGATCTTTATGTCTTAGACATGAGTGTCGCATCTACTACATCTAAGAAGGTTCAATGCTTTGTTTCTAAAGCAACCGAGAAGGAGTCAATCTTATGGCATCATAAGATGGGGCACATTCACCTGAGAAAGATGAATTATTTGGTGCACAATGACCTGGTGGAGGTGTTAATCTGAAGAATTTTCATTTATCTAATGATTATCTGAGCTGTAAGAAGGGGAAAGAACATAAGAAATCACACCCAAGAAAGTTGCTTAATTCTATTAAGCTAACACTAGAAAGGCTTCATATGGATTTATTTGGGCCAGTAAACGTGAAAAGCATTTCTGGAGATCTATATTGTCTGGTCGTGACAGATGATTTTTCAAAATTCTCATGGCTTTTCTTTCTGGGAGTAAAGACAAAACATTTGAAAGTCTTATGATTCTCTTCAGGAAGCTTGAATACCTAAATCACTTGCCTATCAAGAGAATCCGCAGTGACAATGGTACTGAGTTCAAGAACAAGAGGATGCTCGAATTCTGGAACGAAAAGGGGATTTTTTATGAATTCAGCGCTCCCTATACTCCTCAACGAAATGGAGTAGCTGAACGTAAGAATCGCACATGATCGAGACTGCCAGAACCATGGTCGCTGATTCAAAACTCAATTAGTTTCTGGAGCGAAGCAGTCGCATCTGCGTGTTACACCCTCAGCCGTGTGTTGATAGTCAAGCCTCACAACAAGACCTATTTTGAGCTGCTAAACCAGCAAAAGCTGAACCTCGCGTTTTTGGAGCCTTTTGGATCGTCGTGTACTGTTCTGGACCCGGACAGGAAATTTGGAGCCAAATCCTTGGAGGGATTTTTCGTCGGTTATGCTAGTCCACAAAAGCGATTCTTTTTGCCGAGTCTGAACCAGGTTATTCTTACACAACATGTTGATGTCAACGATATACTACGTCAACACAGAAACCTGGGGATTCATGGTTGTTCAACTATGAAGGTTTGTGGAATTCATTTGACTTACCTGAAGTACCATCAGAAGAAGAACTTGTTATGCTTTTTCAACAGCTTCAAATCTCCAGCAAGTTTCTAGACCGTTGGTGATTTCCCCATGACTTCCTTTCTAACACCTCTGATGTAGGTCCGAGTAATACTCTGCAGGAATCAGTCTCTGTACCAATCTTGAACGCCGCTGAATCGTGTGGACATCAACCGATTAATGCCGACTCTGATCGTGAACCAACTTTTGATGATGGAGGATCCAGTTCTGATGAAGGAGCTGAGCATATTGAAATCTTTCTGAATACAAGCTAATCAATCAAATGTATGAAATGAAGCTACGTCTTTTGCACCGGTTGCTGATGAAGTGGTCACGAATTGTGAGAGTGGATCGGCTCTCCTCTTATGAGCACCGGACAGATCTGACTCAGCTAACAGAGGCGGAATTCATTGTTGCTGAGTTTGACAAACAAACAAGTAAGATATATTGCTTAAACGCCTTAAATGTATTGATAAACTGAACAGTTACAGAGCGAGTAAAAAGTTTGACAGGGCTTTTGCCGTACATCAACCAGCAGATATCTAACACAACACTCAGGCTCCTCTATTTATAGGTCGACATGACTTGCACAGGAGGAGAGCGTGCGTGTGTGACTCGTGCGAGTGATGCATCATATGGGTGACAGATTGTCACACGTACGAGCCATGATGCTCACTCATACGAGTCAAGCTACAAACATATAAATCATATATATACAAACACTATTCGACGTTCTAAGCCCTATATACATAAAAAACATATCCTAGACGTAGGTAATAGACATTATGCACCAACAAACTCCCCTTTGGAAGTTGCCACAGTCTTGAATAGTCTTCAAAAATGACTTCAAGGATTTGACAATTAACGACAAAAGAAACGTTTCTCTGGCTTGCGACGCTCCTCAGAAGTGATTGGCGTCTGATCTGTAGGAGGAGGCCGGTTAACTATGTTGCCAAACCGAAAGCTCCTTAGCGAAGCAATTCATGCTCGCTCAACAATTCTTTCTTCTTTCTTATCTTTCTTTCTCTGTTCGATCTCCTCCAGCTTTCTCCAAGAAGTGTTCCATGTTGTTCCTGAATGTACATCGTTAGCAAAACATACATTAACAATCTTCTGGAACTGGAGAGCCTGTTTTTATCTTTCTCTTCAAAACTAATCTTGTTGTAGAACAACCATTCAATATCTTTCTTTGAACAATTGACTAGCCACATCGGGTCTAGTACTCGAATGCCACGCCATAGTCCGTATATACGTTTGTGTGCTATGACGGCTTTGGTTATTCTTCTGTAATCCTCCAAGAATCATCATCTGGATGGACACATATAACAGCTTCACCTGTACTTGAATCGTAGTGCCACCATTTGAAGATCTTGTAGAAGTCTTGTTCCATCTTGATAAGAGGCATATTTTTCATCACTTTCAGCCTCTTTACGATTAGCGTCACATCTTTTTCTTTTGTTACTGGATCAATCTTTGTAATTCGCTTAGGGATATGAGGCTTCCAGTGTATAAATCCATGAGTTGCTTCAAGCTTGATCAGTTTCCACAACCGCTGGTCATGAAATTTCATCTTAAGATTAATCATCTTTGTCTGCACAAGATCATAGATATCCCAAAACGGCAGGGTCTTGATGTCGCTCAGTATCGAAAATACTGGATCCTATATTCCCTTTTAATCACATAAACATTCAGCTCCTTGATCCATCCCAAGCTTATAATGTCTCCCAAAGAAATATCTGCATCACACGTAAAGAATGCTAAGTGACGTTTAAACTTTCACTCAGCTGGTGCTACTTTAAACCACCGCTTCCTCATCTCAGCAATTTCTTCAGCGCAATTATTGAGGAACAGTCCCTTGTTTAACACCTCTTCTACTTTTCGCTTCAAAAGATCATCATTTTCGGCTGCAAACAAATCGCTAAAAGTTGGGGTGTCATCTATACCCTTATCGGCAATATCTGTATCATCATCATCAGAATCATCCTCCACGAAAACTTTATCATAATCATGTGCATCAGACACATGTTCGAAGACATAATCGACCGGCTCGAAAGCACTAATATCATTAAGCTCTTCTTCAAAATCAAACACAAAATCCCGATTGTCCATGCCTAACATTTGAGCGATCTCTTCCTTAGTGTAGCTATGGAGAAACTCACCTTCTTCAACATCATGCTCTAAATATAGAATCTTCGGTTTGGCATGACATGAACAGTAGACATTTCAGTCACCGTGAAGATTCCTGCATGCTGAGCATCCTTAGAGCTATCAGACTTTCCCTGATCCCTATCTTCGTTCACTTGATTCATAGAATCATCCAAGTACACAGAAAAATCAATATCATCATTCAAATTAGACTCTATTACAAGGACGTCTGATCCACCTAAGTCATCATGACCACCATCATTATCATCATCAGACTTGTCAGAAAATTGATCGTCGAAATCATCTAAGTCTTCCTTTTCTTTTTCAGCATTTTCATCAAATTCATCTATCTCAGCTTTAATATCTTTCTCCAACTTCCTTTTATTTAGCCATTCTCGATGTCTAGCTGAAAGATTCGACGTGTCAATATCAACATCTTTAGGCTTTCCTACCAACACAAACTTCTTCGAAACCGAATACACTACCACCTCAGATGATACTAGCGCAGATTCAGCTTCTGACTCAGTTATAACAGTCACGGGATCCTCACCAACCTTCGCCTTACCATTGTTCTGAGCATCAGATAGTTCTTTGGCAATCTGCTTTCTCAATCTCATCAATTTCAGCAGCTATATTGATTCCGAGTTTCTTTGTGAGTATTTTCTCGAATAAACTCATCTTTCTCTGGTTCCTGAGATGTTCTTCATCATATTCTGCCATTATATTTATCAAACGCTCATTCTCAGATACTATACTCGCCAAAATAGCTTCTAGCTGTTGTTTTTCTACATTTAGTCCATTGAGTTGCTCCTGAAGCTCTGCAATCTTGATATTATTTAGCATAACTTGTTTCTCAAGCTCTTTAATACGTACATCGTTGAACATGTCTGCCGCGAAATCCTCCCCCTGGTATATCACCAAAATCAAAGTCAAAATCGAACTGGGGTTAAGATTGTGAGGGCTGAGCTTGTGGTGTTGGCTAAGGTGTTGGTTGTGGTGGTGGCTGTGGTGTTGGTTGTGGTGTTGGTTGTCGAGTCGGTTGTGGTGGTGGAGATGCTGGTGGTTGTGGAGTCGGTTCGACATTCTCTTCTTCCACAATCTTTTCTGCACTTCTCTTTTGAATTTATGTTTAGGAGAATCAGTGCTTCGAATAGCTAGCCTTTTAAGAGATCTAAAGTTTTCTAAGAGTTTTGAAAACAGGAATATCGCTATCAGAACCCGAAGGTATATACGTCGTATCATCCTCTCCTGACGCTTTTCTTTTCTTCTCTTCTGCTTTTCTTTGAAGTTCAGCCAGACATTCACGTTCTCGTTCTTTTGCTCTTTCTTTCTCACCAGCAATCCTATCTTCTGTATCAGTACTCGAAGATGATGCTTCTTCAACCTCTCCTTCCCGAACACCAAATACTTCTCTTTTAATTTCAGCAGCCATAGTTTCAACATTCTCTTCTGGCTCTGATTCATCGATCAAGCTTCTACTTTCAGATGCTTTCTGCTTCTTTTGAGGGGCGTTGAAGGAAGATGTGGATGTTTGCTTTCTTTTTGTCCCCTTACCCCCTTTTATCATCTTTCAAAAACCACGCGCTTCTCTTTGCAATGAAACCGTCTAATGCTTCAAGCTCTTCATCTTCGTCTCCGCTCTCGTCTTTTCTCCACTTCCCTTTAGATGGTGCCACATAATCCAATGATAGTTTCGAAAACTGGCTTCCCATTTGGAAAAGCTTTGAGATGCAGATTCATCTTCTTTAGAGTTGATACATCCATATGCTCTAGCGTTAGAATATCATATTTCTGTTTCTTCAAATTGGGATGCAAATGGTCGAGCAACATTTGAATGAACGTGGATATTGCAGAAATTTCTCACGCTGAATATTTTGGACCATTTGGGAGAAGATCACTCTTGAGAAATTGTAAGGCAAGTTCAGAATAAATGCAGTGATCATGCACATCTGATATTCCACTAAATCATCAAATCCGCCCTTTCGGTGGCTAAGAGCGTGAATAATGCGGTGTGCTATATATCGGAATGGAGCACTAAGGTTAGCCTTCTTGAACGGAGTTGCATTAATGAAACCGACATAACCCATTCAGTAAAAACACTCTTTCACCATATACTCTGGAAAACCAGTAGGGTCGTCTTCATGATCGTAAAATTCTAGCACCTTTCTAATCAACTCTTCAGTAATCTTTACTTGAATATCTTCGTCATTAATCTTTACTGCAGACAGAATTGCATTCTCTTCTTCATCAAACTCGGCAGCATTCTAGAAATATTCAATGTGAGAACGATATGCTGTGTGACGATCAGTGAGAGCTTTAGTGATAGGAAGTCGGCTAAGAAAATCTAAGACTTCTCTATATGCAACGATTTATGGGATCATCTCATCCAGAAGACAACAAATATTGTGGAACGACGAAAACAAAGATTTCTTGATCTGCAAGCATAGACATTTCAACACTAAGAAAAAATTTCAAAAATTTTAACTTTTTAATCACTCGTACGAATCACCATTCGTACGAGTCATATACTTAGACAAAGTATAAGTCTGAGTCAAAACCTCACTCGTACGAGCCACTACTTCGTACGAATTAAAAGATACTTAACAAATTTCAAGTTTTTTGAACAAACTTCTTCGTACGAATGATGCTTCATTTGAGTCATCAAGTTACAGACATTAAAGGACCTACTCGTACGATCGATCACTCGTACGAGTGAAAATGATAACCAAACATTTGAAATCCTTGCTCGTACGAGTGATAATTCGTACGAGTTGTAATTCGCACGAAATAACACCTTATCAAACCGAACTTAAAACGTGTAAATTTTAACCAATTGAAGGTTGATTATTGGTTATTAGGGCCGATTTTAACATTTTTAAGTTCATTTTTATATTTTACCGGTCCAATTACCCTAAATCTATGTTTTATGTCCTTTTGGTCCAGTTATGGCATTATAACGGCTCAAAACAAGCATTAGTACCTTGCCCATTGAAAGAGGTGTGCAAATCAACCTCCTCAATGTATAGATACGGATCGTAGATTAAGAAAATAGAGTGAAAAGAACTGGTTTACACAAAGTATGCTCTCAATCGCACAGAGACAATAGTCTGACTCATGCGAATGAGCCATCCTTTTATACTCATTCAGAGTTCACTCGTACGAGCGATGGCTCGTGCGAATGAAGACTTTTGTTACTCGTACGAGTCAGTTCTTATGCACTTTGATTAACTTTTTGATTTTTAAGAAATTTTATATGTTTTTATAACCCACTCAGTTAACCAAATCCAAGTTAATGACCCTGGTTATCTGATTTGCCTACCAAGTCCAAGTTAATGACCTTGGTTGACCATTTTAAACAAAATAGATTTATTTTAAGAATGTAAAGTTTCAAATTAATGAACTTTGCTGACATTCAGGAAATTCTTTTCTTTTCTGTAGCTCCCAACCAGTGAACTTCAGCTTTCCTCCAGCAATCGTTGTTTTGACTTGGACTATTGTTATTTTCATCATCGGTAGAATATACATACATATTTTTGTGATTTTTCTGAAGCTGAAAATCTTTTGGGATTTTTCTGAAAAGAAAGAACAAGTAAAGATGTATATACATACATATTTTTGTGAGTTTTGTGTTTAGAGGATCATATCAAGTATTTAGACAAATCACAAGCACCGTTGATCTTGATAGTAACTTAAAGTTCTTATACAGATTTACCTAGATTGCCAATATATTAATCCACTTAAACCTCTACTCATTTCTTAATTTTCTCAAGATATGTTAGGTAATATTAAGGAAAATGAAATAACTATGTTTCCATCTCAGAATATACTCCCGCATCGAGATTCCTAGAATATCATTTCACAAGTGAATATATATCTAACTGATATCTGTAAATGGGGTAAATTGCGAAACCTTGAGTGCTCAGGTTAGTATTTCCATACAGACAAAGAGATGAAGGCTCAACTTTAAGTGGTGTTCCATAAAGTAATCTTTTGAATTGCAAATGTCGTAAATGTTTATGACATAATCATTTTTTGTGCAGCTTTTGAAGGCGAATAATGCGTAACGTATCACACAAGTTCTAGGTCATTGCTGATGCAAAATCAGAAGAACTCATATAATACCCAGATATCGATTAAATATAAACACCTAGTATCGCAGAATCTGACATTATCTCAAACGAAATTTCGGAGTACTAAGTCCATATATCCAAGAGATGTCGTCCCACAAGTTACTTAGTTTTTCTTTTAAGTTTATATATTGAAAAAAAATTTACTGAACGAGTGACGCCTATTGGCACATCCTTAGTAAGACCTGTTTCATCACTTGTTTAAACATTTCATATCTTTAGCATACTGATTGTAATGTTGATGTAATATGATATCCCTTTTCACAAAAACTCTTTTTGACTTTTATAATGTTTTTGTATTTTCCCAAACTTTCTCTCCCTAAAATCAAAAACATATTTTTGGATTTTTTAAGAAAAGATATTTACAGAAAAACATATCATACTAATATCAGGTCGTGAAGATGTAAGACACATCAAGGATCCGATCATGGAGCGATATAATGTTTCATCGACTTTGACTCCATGAATGTCTGGACAAATGCCGTGATTTGGGGATAATGGAGTAGATGTTGGTTTAGTTCCTGACATATCAAATTTCTCTAATACGTCATGAACATACTTCGTCTGATGGATGAAGATACCATCAGGCAATTGTTCAACCAAAAGTCCTAAAAAGAACTTCATCTCCCCCACAACACTCATTTCAAATTTCTTCTTCATGACTTCTTCGAAGTCTTTGCACAGCTTATCATTTGTCGATCCAAAGATGATATCATCCACATATATTTGTACCAAAATCCGATGACCATCTACTTCCTTTGTGAAGAGGGTATTGTCCAAAGTTCCTCTGAGAAAGCCGTTATCAAGAAGATGTCTTGAAAGTGTTTCATACCAAGCTCTCGGGGCTTGGTGAAGACCATATAAAGCTTTGTTCAGAAGGTAGACTTTATCCTTGTGTATTGGATCGACAAACCCCAGTGGTTGGCCGACATACACCTCCTCTTTGACTTTTCCATAAAGGAAAGCAGATTTGACATCCAATTGATACACCTTGAAACCTTTCCAAGAAGCAAAGGCAAGAATATGCGAATAGTTTCGAGACGAGTGACTTGGGCGTAGACTTTAGTGTAGTCTATCCCTTCTTGCTGGTGAAAACCCTGGACCACGAGCCGAGCTTTGTTTCTGACCACTATACCTCTGTCATCTCATTTGCACTTGAAGACCCATCGAGTATTTATCTCTTTATGATGACATGGTAGGTCGACAAGGTTCCAGACTCCTAGCTTCTGGAATTAAAGCAACACTTCCTGCATTGCCTCCACCCAGCTTTCTTCTTTCAATGCGTCTCTCCAATTTCCGGGTTCTACCTGCGAAACAAAACAACTATAAGAAAGCTTGGTTTGTAATGGAGCAATACTAGTATAAAAACAACTAGATCCTTATTGATCTGATTGCGAGTTTTCACTCCAGTTTGTAAGTTGCTGATGATATTCTCTGATGGATGGTACGTAATGTCCTTGGCATTACTTCACTCGGAATATCCACTTGAGTTTGCAAATTCGTGATCACTTCATCAACACCCGGTGCAGAAGATATAGCTTCATTTCTGACATTGGATTGATCAGCTTGAGCATTCAGAAAGCTTTCAATATGCTCAGGTCCTTCATCAAAACTAGATCCTCCATCATCAAAAGTCAGTTCATAATCAGAGTCAGCATTAGGCGGTTGTTGGGCAGATAATTCAGCAATGTTCAAGATAGGTACAGAGACGGATTCTTGAAGAGTAGTGCTCGGACCTACATCAGAAGTGTTGACAGGAAGTGATGGGGAAATCACCAATGGTCTAGAAACTTGCTTTTGATTAGAGAATTGATGTTGTTGAAAGAGCATAACAAGTTCTTCTTCTGATGGAACTTCAGGTAGGTCAAATGAATTCCACAAACCTTCATAGTTGAATAGCCATGGATCCCCAGGTTTCTGCGTTGGCGTAGTATACCGTTGACAATCAACATGCTGTGCAAGAATAACCTTGTTCAGACTCGACAAGAAGACACGCTTTTGTGGACTAGCATAACCGACGAAAAATCCTTCCAAGGATGGCTCCAAATTTACCATCCGGGTCCAAAACTGTACACGGCGATCCAAAAGGCTCCAAAAACACGAGGTTCGGCTTTTGATGGTTTAGCAGCTCAAAACAGGTCTTCGCTCCAGAAACTTATTGGCAGTTTTGAATCAGCGAGCATAGTCCTAGCAGTCTCGATCAGTGTGCAATTGTTACGTTCAGCTACTCCATTTTGTTGTGTAGTATAGGGAGCGCTGAATTCGTGAAGAATCCCCTTTTCGTTGCAGAATTCTAGCATTCTTTTGTTCTTGAACTCGGTACCATTGCCACTACGGATTCTCTTGATAGGCAAGTGATTTAGGTATTCAAGCTTCCTGAAGAGAATCATAAGACTTTCAAATGTTTCATCTTTACTCTCCAGAAAGAAAACCCATGAGAATCTAGAGAAATCATCTGTCACGACCAGGCAATATAGATCTCCAGAAATGCTTTTGACGTTTACTGGCCCGAATAGTTCCATATGAAGCCATTCTAGTGGTAGCTTGATAGAATTTTTTTCTTGGGTGTGATTTCTTATGTTGTTTACCCTTCTTATAGCTTAGACAATCATCAGATAAATGAAAGTTCTTTAGATTAACACCCTCCACTAGGTCGTTGTGCACCAAATAATTCATCTTTCTCAAGTGTATGTGCCCCATCTTCCGATGCCATAAAATTTACTCCTTCTCGGTTGCTTTAGAAACGAAACACTGAACCTTCTTAGATGTAGTGGATGCGATGCTCATATCAAGGACATAAAGATCATTCTCTCTTAGAGTGCGCATGAGGATCCACTCCTTAGGAATCTTGAATCCCGGCTTTAGAATCAAGCATTCTTTATCGTTGAAGTGAGTTGTGAACTTTTTGTCACAAATTTCTAAAATACTCACTAGATTGTTCTCTAACTCCGCAATGTAGTTCACCTTGTCGAAGGAAACCACTCCATTCGTAAGAATATCTTCTCCTACAAATCTTCCACCTTGAGTTCCATCAAAAGCTACGTAACCTCCTCGGATAGATTTGATGTCGTGCAACAACGCAAGCATCCTAGTCATGTGTCGTGGAGCTCCACTATCCATAATACATTTTGACATGATCGACCTCAGGAGCCCCTGCACACATGAGGAAGAAAACTACTTAAACAAAGAAACCCAAGCCTGCTTAGTCTTGGGTGGGTTAGGAATATCAAACTTCGGACCAACTTTGACCTTGACATTCTGTTTAGGCTCTGTTTTGGTTGGAACAGGTGGTTTCAGATCTACTTTAGGTGGTTTGACTTCTGCAACCCATGTTTGTGTTTTCAAATGTGCCATTTTAGAATAAAACTTTCAATCCTTTTGATGATTATTGGTGGAAGTTTCACCAATTTCAAATTTAGAATTTAGATGAATCGTTGATTTAACATTTTTGTTGGATTCAATGTTACTTTTCAAAATCTGTTTTGGTATAACCATGGGTGCCTATTGTTTCACATCTTTGATAGATCTGTTAGAGTTAGAAACAGGTTTTGGATTTCTTTGTGAACAATGTTGTGCAATATGCCAACATTTTTACACTTGTAGCACGTCCTGCTATCTTTACAGATAGAGGAATCCAAAACTCGTTTTCTACTCTCTTTTACTTTATTAAACTCATTATTGGATTGTTTACCATTGATCTCTTTTCCTCTTTCTGTAGTTGTCCCATAAACAAAATTGATTTTCTTTGTAAAATTCATCTTTTAAGACTTGTTGTTTGTTCTTTTCTTTTGAAAACCCAACCAAGCCCTCCTATTTTCAGGATAATCTCTATTTCTTTGATGGTAGGGTTTGTTAACGTATTTTGATTTAGAATAAAATCTTGCATCGTGTTTTTCTAAATCAGAATGGCTTACCTCAGCAAGCTTGAACAACCTTTCAACACGATCTAGATTGACATTCTGGATTGGTAAATCTTCATCAGAATATAGTTTATCAGATCCATGCATTTTGTATACGATGATGTTTGGATCAGTTTTTAAACTATTTTCTGATGATTCAACATCTGATTCGGATTTCTCATATTAACTCTTCAAAAAACTTTCAATCACAGTTTAACCACATCAGGCTCACATTCATTTTCTGGTTTGATGTAAGTTATATCAATGTTCGCAGGCAGCTCATTTGTCTTTTCAGTTTTTAATTTTAAGTTGAGCGTCTTCTCCACCCCGATGGTTTCTTAGTAGCATAGCTATTCCACATGGGTGGTAGAACAGGATCATAACTTGCACATTTGTTTTCATTATTTTTAGTTTCTTTTTTGCTTTCGATCTTTTGAAGAATGTGATCAATGATGTATGAAGTTGTAGAATAACTGTTTAACAATTTGTTAACCCGTGTTGTTTCTATTTTTATTTTATCAAGTTCATTTTTTAGCTCGGCGATTGTATTTAAATGAATGTTAATGGCCATCTGTTTGTCCATTACAGTCGCTTTAAGCATTGAAAGTGTTCCGTCATTCTCTCTGGTCACCTTTCATATTGTTTAACAGATTTGCTTAATTTTTCGTAAGCTTCTTTAGTTGATTTATAGTCACGTGACAAATTATCTGTTAGACATTTTAGCTCATTGTATTGTGTTTCTTTTACAGCACATTCACTGCGTGGCTTGTTGCATTTCAAGCACGGTTTTTCTATTACAGACTCATTTCCTGACACGTTTACCTCATTTACGTTGCCAAACAAACTTTGTTGTCTTGTTAGTCATCTTTTCCAACGTCTTATCAACTCTCTTTTCTTCAACTCCTGGCTTCTTCTTTTCTTCACAAGATGATCGATGGCTTGGCTCAAAATAACCTGCAAAAGTTTTCAAAATATCATTAGGCAGGAGATGTTTAAAAGCACTATTTAACAATTCCTCTTCTTCTGACGATGTGTGATAATATTCCTCAGGAGCTTTGTCAAAAGATGCCTCTGCATATTCTTCTGGTTCTTCAATGATTTCTGCGACCAAAGCCAAACTTTCATTCTTTGTGATGTACTTGTTCCAGTTGAAGCCTTCGTCCTCCTGAGTGACGACAAGATCTTTGTCTTTGGAGTTCGACGGTCCATCTTCGATTTGCACCATTCTTGTTTTGGGTTAAGGACGATGATAAATGGCTTTCTTGTAATAGTCGTCAGCGAAGGGGTTTACTGATTACCCTGGACTTCTCTATTTGGTCATTCTCGTTTGAAATGTCCCTTCTCTAGACACTTGAAACATGTAACGTTGGACTTGTCAAAGCCAAGTTTCCCATCTAATCCTCCCAAATTCTCTTTTCCAGTGATTTCCATGAAACATTGCGCTCGTCTGACTATAGAAGCCATACACCATTTAATGTCGATAAACTCCATCTTGACTGGATCAATCTCATCATAGTCCTCTTTCATGATCTCTGAATTTCCAATTTTTCCTATGACAAAACTGTCGTATGATTCGAAAAATTGAAGCTAATTAAGACATGTGTTACTTTGCAGTGTTCTCGTCGAAGTTTTGAGCACTTTGAAAATCAACAGCAATATTGCACTATAGAACCCTTTGATTAGAATTAGATTGATTGTTCTGGTTAATCTGGGGATTGCTCGAACCATGGGATGACTGTGGTCCTGGAGGCGTATTCAGGTTGAAAGAAGTAAAGGATTGAAAACCACTGTGTTGACTTGACGGTGGGCATGGTGTGTTGAAAGCGCTGATGGCGTATTTGGAGACTGAATATGTGAAGCAGAACTACCCTTGTAATAAAGATTTACGTCTTGTTGTATTTGGGCTCCTTTGTTTTTCGCCACTTTTTGCATCCCGAGTTCGTGCCCTTCCAATCTCTCAATGAATCTTGGTAATGAGAAATTACCATATTCTGTGCCATTCTTCAGAATAGTCAAGTAGGTAGACCATTCTCCTTGTGTTAGGGAATCTGCTAGTTTATCGACTAATTCTTCATTCGTCTTCACAATTCCCATGCACTTCATTTGCACAACCAAGTGACATCATCGTTCAATTAGTTGTTTCACTGTCTCTCCATTGATCAAAGTAAAGATATCAAATTCTTTACTTAACAACGCTCTCTTCCCTTTTTCTCAATTGTGCGATTCCTTGGAATTTCAACCGTAGAGCATTCCATAATGATTGTGCATCATGATGTTGCAGAACAGCCTAGATGTCTTCTTTGATGGCTTGCTGTAAGATGTTCATCATCTTCTTCTGTTTATGAACTTCTCCCTTTCGAAATCCGAGAGTTGAGCTAACGAATTTTTTCTAGACCATTTTCTCAATTGGAGCTTGATATTTTGCTTCAATAGGAAACCAGCAGGTAAATGATTCGCTTGAACCCAATTCATAAAACGTTCACTCCAACTATCAAAAACTTCAAGGTTCATCAACTTTGGTGGCTTTATCATCGTGCCCATCTCATTCTCGAGGTTCATATTCTGAGGTGCGGTAGTTGTGACCGCTGAAGCAACAAATGCATTGTAAAACTCCTCTTCCATTTTTCTACAAAAATTTCAGAAATACACTTTCAAAAAACTTATTAAAACGACAAAAATATGACAGAATATTCTTCGTGCGAGTGACTAGCTGCTCGTGCGACTGAGATGGTCGTGCAAGTAATATACTCGTGCGAGTCAGAGATTCGTGCGAGTAATATACTCGTGCGAGTCAGAGATTTGTGCGAGCAAGATGTTTGTACGACTGAAAGATTACTCGTGAGAGTGACTGCTTCTACGAATGACAATTTTTAAACTTGTAAGTTTTTAGGAAAAATTTCTTGTTCGTTCGTACGAATGCCATAACCTGTACGGATAGCCATTCGTATGAGTTGTCTCTCTACTCGTACGAAACAACTCAGGTCACCAAACAGATGATTTTTACAAATTTCGACATGAATTAGGTTGATTTTAGTTCTGGAATTTTTAAGGATTGATTAGAATTGATTTTAACGTGATATACTAAAATCCTAGTCCAATTTGTCCATGAATTCTTCCAATTCCGAGATCTGTGTGAGAAAGTGTAGAAGTAGAAAACTCCAAATGTTGAATCTGGATCTAAAACTGTTGGAAGTACGCAGAAACTTGATGTTTTTCCTCAGATCAGGCCTCAAGGCTCTGATACCACTTATGAGAGGGGATCGACTCTCCTCTTATGAGCACCGACCGATCTGACTCAGCTAACAGAGGCTGAATTCATTGTTAGTGAGTTTGACAAACAAACAAGTAAGATATATTGCTTAAACGCCTTGAATTGTATTGATAAAAGTGAACAGTTACAGAGCGAGTAAACAATTTGACTAGGGCTTCGCCGTACATTAACCAACAGATATCTAACACAACACTCAGGCTCCTCTATTTATAGGTCGACATGACTCACACAGGAGGAGAGCGTGTGTGTGTGACTCGTGCGAGGGATGCCTCGTACGTGTGACAGAGTGTCACTCATACGAGCCATGATTCTCACTCATACGAGTCAAGCTACAAACATATAAATCATATATATACGCACACACTATTCGACGTTCTAAGCCCTATATACATAAACAACATATCCTAGATGTAGGCAATAGACATTATGCACCAAAACGAATTTGCAAAGTCAAGTAGATGTTCTGAGTGAAGTAATGCCAAGGACACTATCTTACCATCGGTCGGAGAATATCACTGGCAGCTTACAAACCAGAGTGAAAACTCGCAATCAGATCAACAAGGATCTAAGTTGCTTTTATACCAGTGTTGCTCCATTACAAACCAGACTTTCTTACAGTTGTTTTGTTTCACAGGTTGAACCAGGAATCTAGAGAGACGCGTTGAAAGAAGAAAGTTGGGTGGATGCAATGCAGGAAGAGTTGCTTCAATTCTAGAAACTTGGTGTCTGGAAGCTTGTTGACCTACCGGATCATCATAAAAAGATTAATACTCGATGGGTCTTCAAGTGCAAGAGAGATGACATAGGTATTGTGGTAAGAAACAAAGCTCGGCTCGTGGTCCAGGGTTTTCACCAGCAAGAAGGGATTGACTACACTGAAGTCTATGCCCTAGTCGCTCGTCTTGAAGCTTCTCATATTCTTGGCCTTTGCTTCTTGGAAAGGATTTAAAGTATCTATTGGATGTCAAATCTGCTTTCCTTTATGGCAAAGTTAAAGAGGAGGTGTATGTCGGCCAACCACTGGGGTTTGTGGATCCAATACACAAGGATAAAGTCTACCTTCTGAACAAGGCTTTATATGGTCTACATCAAGCCCCGAGAGCTTAGTATGAAATGCTTTCAAGATATCTTCTTGACAATGGCTTTCTCAGAGGAACTGTAGACTGTACCCTCTTCAAAAGGAAGTAGATGGACATTTGATTTTGGTACAAATATATATGGGTGATATCATCTTTGGATCGACAAATGATAAGATGTGCAAAGACTTCAAAGAAGTCATGAAGAAAATATTTGAAATGAGTGCTATGGGAGATGAAGTTCTTTTTAGGACTTCAGGTTGAGCAATTGCCTAATGGTATCTTCATTCATCAGACGAAGTATGTTCATGACGTGTTAGAGAAATTTGACATGTCAGGAACTCCGCCAACATCAACTCCATTAGCCCCAAATCATGGCATTTGTCAAGATGCTCATGGAGTCAAAGTCGATGAAACATTATATCGCTCCATGATCGGATCCCTGATGTATCTTACAACTACGAGACCTGATATCATGTATCCAACATGTCTATGCGCCGTTATCATTCCAATCCAAGAGATTCGCACTTGTTAGCAGTCAAACTAAGCATGTGATACTTGAAAGGATGTCCAAGCACCGGCTTGTGGTATCCTTGACGTGACGACTTCAACCTTGCGGGTTACTCGGATTCTGATTTCGGCTGCTGCAAGCTTAATGCCAAATCTACTATGGCTGGTTGCCAGTTTTTCAGATTTCGTTTGGTAACATGGCAATGCAAGAAACAGACCACGGTCGCTCTCTCTACATGTGAAGCTGAATACATTTCAGCATCCAGCTGTTGTTCCTAGATACTCTAGATACAGCAGCAGATGAGAGACTACGGACTGCAATTTCTTGATACGCCAATTTACGTAGATAAAAAGGCGGCTATTGATATCACCAAAAATCCTGTTCAACACTCTCGCACTAAACATATAGAAATTTGACACCACTTTATCCGTGATTGGTACGAGAAAAAGTTGGTTATAATTGAAAAAATCCACACTGATGACCAAAAAACTTATTTTTACACCAAAGCTTTTGATAGATCAAGATTTAAAAATCTTTCGAAATTACATGGTTTAAAAAATCTGACATCAGGGGATACACTTGAGGTTGAATTTGAGGTTGACGAGGACTTGACGTGATTCTCATCGGTATGACATGTCTTTCTGTAAATATCTTTTCTTTAAAAACTAAAAACCAAAAATATGTTTTTGATTTTAGGGGGAGAAAAGTTGTGAAAAATTCAAAAACATTAAAACGTCAAAAAGAGTTTTTGTGATAAAAAGTGAATCATATTACATCAATAAGACTATCACAGTATGCTAAAGATATGGAATGTTTAAACAGGTAATTAAACAAGTCTTACCGAGGATGTGCCAATAGGCTTCACTCGTTCAGTAAATTGTTCTTCAAGATATAAACCTAAAAGAAAAAACTGAGTAACTTGTGGGTCGACATCTCTCGGATATATGACTTAGTACTCCAAAATTTCGTTTGAGAGAATGCTAGATTCTGCGATACTAGGTCTTCATATATAATTGATATCTGGGGTATTATCCGAGTTCTTCTGATTTTGCATCGGCAATGACATAGAACTTGCATAATACTTTACGCATTATTCGCCTACAAAAGCTGCACAAAAATGAGTATGTTATAAACATTTACGACATCTGCAGTTCAAAAGATTCCTTTATGGAACACCACCTAAAGTCGAGCCTTCATCTCTTTCTCTGTATGGAAATACTAACCTAAGCTCTCAAGGTCTCGCAATTCACCCTATTTACAGATATCAGTTAGATATATTCACCTGTGAAATAAAATTCTAGGAATCTCGATACGGGTGTATATTCTGAGATGGGAAACACAGTTATTTCATGTTCCTTAATCTTACTTAACATATCTTGAAACAATTGACAAACGTATAGAGGTTTAAGTGGATAAGAATATTGGCAATCTAGGTAAATTTGTTTAAGAACTTAAAGTTACTACCAAGATCAACGGTACTTGTGATTTGTCAAAATATCTGATATGATCCTTTAAACACAAAACTCACAAAAAATATGTATGTAAATACATCTTTATTTACTTGTTATTTCTTTTCAGAAAAATCCCAAAAAGATTTTCAGTTTATCTTTAGCATTATATCTTAGATTTTAGTCTACCGATGATGAAAATACCGTTAGTCCAAGTCAAAGCGACAGTTGCTGGAGGAAAGCTGAAGAGCACGGGCTGGGAGCTAAGAAGAAAAGAAAATATCCTAAAATGTCAACAAAGTTCATTAATTTTTGAAACTTTAAATCTTAGAAAAAATTTGTTTTGGTCAAACAATGGTCAACCAAGGTCATTAACTTGGACATGGTTGGCAAATCGGATAACCAGGGTCATTAAATTGGACTTGGTTAACTGAGTGGATTATAAAAACAGATAAAATTTCACAAAAAATCAAAAAGGTAAACAAAGTGCATAGAACTGATTCGTACGAGTGACACATTGACTCGTATGAGTGACTAAAGGCTTCAGTCATGCGAATCATCACTCGTACGAGTGAACCTGAAGGAGTATAAAAGGGCTCCTCATTCGGACGAGTCACACTATTGACTCTGTGCGACTAAGTGCTTACTCTGTGCGATTCGGTTCTTATCACTCACTTTCTTGATCTTTGTTACATATCTATACTTCGGGGAGGTTGATTAGCACACCTCTTTCGATGGGCAATGTACTATTACAAGTTTTGAGCCGTTATAATGCCGAAATTTACCAAAAGGACATAAAACGTATATTTCGGATAATCAGACCGGTAAAATATAAAATTGAACCCAAATTGTTAAAATCGTCCCTTTTAATCTATAAATCAACCTTCAATTTGTTAAAATCTACACGTTTTAAGTTTGGTTTGATAAGGTGTTATTTGGTGCGATTCGTAACTCGTATGAATCATCACTCGTACGAGCAAGGATTTCAAATGTCTGTTTATCATATTCACTCGTACGAGTGATTGTTCGTAGGTCCTTAAACATCTATATCTTTGTGACTCGTACGAAGCATCACTCGTACGACGAAGTTCTGTTCAAAATCCTAAATTTTGTTAAGTATGTTTTTTAATTCGTACGAAGAAGTGACTCGTACGAGTGGGATTTTGACTCAGACTTCAATTTTTGTCTAAGTATGTAACTCGTACGAATGGTGACTCGTACGAGTGTGTAAAATTTTAAACGTTTGAAAATTTTTATAAGTGTTTGAAATGTTTGTTTTTGCAGATCAATAAGTCTTCGTTTTCATCGTTTCACAACATCTGTTGTCTTCTAGATGAGACTATTCCTGAAATTGCAGCTTATAGAGAAGTACTAGATTTTTTAAGCCGACTTCCTTTGACCAAGGCGCTCACTGACCGTCACACGGCTTATCAGTCTCATGTCAAATATTTTTGGAATGCCGCTGAATTTAATGAGGAAGAAAATGCTATATTGTCTACAGTGAGGATTGATAACGAAGATATTCAAGTAAAAATCATTGAAGACTTAATCTGAATGGTGTTAGAGTTTAAAGATCATGAAGAAGACCCAACTGGTTTCTCTGAATACATGGTTAAGGGGTGCTTCTATCGGATGGGATATGCAGGAGCACACTGTGTTATTCATGCCCTTGGCCATAGAAAGGGTGGCTTTGATGATTTGATTGATTATCATATGTGCATGATTACAACACTTATTCTGAACCTACCATACAACTTTTCGAGACTGATCTTCTCTCAGATTGTCCAAAATATACATCGCGAGAAGTTTCTTCAGTACCCATGTTTTTTTAGATGTTTCTTGATCACTTACATCCAAATTTAAAGAAGAAGAAAGATGATGTTTTAAAGCTTGAACATATGGATGTGTCAACACTGAAAAAGATGAATCTGCATCTTAAAGCCTTTCCCAATGCCAAGCCTGTATTCGGGACTATTCTTGATAAAGGCTATGTGGCGCCGCCAAAGGGGAAGTGGCGAAAAGATGATAGTGGAGACAAGGCTGAGGAATTTGAAGCGTTAGGCGGTTTTGTTGCGAAGAGAAGCATATGGTTTTCAAAAGAAGATAAGAAGGGGGTAAGGGGACAAAGCGAAAGCAAACGTCCACATCTTCCTCCACTGCCCTTAAAAGAAGCATTGTGAATCTAATAGCACGAGGTTGGTAGACGAGTCAGTTCTAGAAGAAAATGTTGAAACTTTGGCTGCTGATATCGAACGAGAGCATTTGGGGTTCAAGAAGGAATGGTGGAAGAGGCATCCTCCTCTAGTACTGATTAAGAGGATAGGATTGCTGGAGAAAGAGAAAGAGCTAAAGAAAGAGAATTTGAACGTTTGGCTGAACTTCAACGTAAAGCAGAAGAGAAGAAATGAAACAAAAAGCAACAAGGGAAGATGATACAACTTATGTACCTTCTGTTCCGACAGTGATACCCCTGTAAGAAATTCTTCAAGAGATCTTCTAAACATCTTAAGAGGCCAACTGTTGGAAGCACAGATTCTCCAAAAGACAAACCTAAAAGAAAGGTAAATGGTTGATGAAGCAGTGAGTGTTGAACCGACTCCACAACCACCACCATCACCACCTCCTCAACTGACTCCACAACCACCACCATCTCCACTACCACAACCTACACCTCAATCTTAACCTCCTAAATCTCAACCCCAGTTCTTCATAGGAACCAGACTTGAAGAAAAATTGGACTTTGATTTTGGTGATATACCAGGGGGAGAAGAATTTTCTGCAGATATGTTCAATGACACATGAATTGAAGAGTTAGAAAACCAAGTTATGTTGAACAGTGTAAAGATTGCTGAACTACAAGAGCAAATTAAAGGGCCGAAAGAAGAAAAACAGCATCTTAAAGCTATCTTGGCCAGTATCGTGTCAGAGAACGAAAGACTGAGGAACCGAATGGAAGAATATAATGAAGAACGCCTCAGCAATTAACAAAATATGAGCTTATTCAAGAAAATTCTTATGAAGAAACTCGTAATTAACTTAGCTGCAGAAATAGATGAGATTGAGATAGCAAAGGCTAGGAAAGGGTTACTGAGAGGGAACGCATTGCAAAAGAATTATCAGACTCTCAGGGGAAAGGTAAAGCGAAGGTTGGTGAGGAACTTATGATTGATATAACTGAGCTAGAAGCTGAATCTTTGCCAGTATCTTCTGAAGTGGTGGTGTGTGCAAACACGAAGATGTTCCTATTGATTGGAAAGCCAAAGGATGTTGACATTGATTTGATGAATCTTTCAGCTAAACATCAAGAGTGGCTAAGTAAGAGAAAGTTGGAGAAAGAAATTGAAGCAGAGGTAGATTAATTTGATGAGAATCCTGAGGAGGAAAATGAGACTTTGACGATACTGATGATGTATTTAAGGATAAGTCTGATGATGATAGTGATAGTGATGATGATGATGAAGATGATGATTTGGGAGGTTCGGGTATCCTTGTAACAGATTCAGGTTTGAATGAAGATATTGATTTATCTGTGTACTTGGATGATTCTGCAAATCAAGTGGAAGAAGGTAAAGATCAGGGAAAGTCTTAATGCTCAAAGGATTCTAAGCAGGCAGGAATCCTCACAGTGACGGATACGTCATCCGTTTCTGTCGTGCCCAAACCAAAGATATTATTTTTGGAGCATGATGTAGAAGAGGGAGAGTTTGTCCACAGTTGCACAACAGAAGAAATTGCAAATATGTTGGGCACGGACGAAGAAACATTTGAGTTTGATTTCGAAGACGAGCTTAACAACATCAGTGCTTTCGAGCCTGTGGATTATGTCTTCGAACATATTTCTGACGCACATGATTATGATAAGTTGTCGTGGAGGATGATTATGATGACAATGATGCAAATATTGTCGACGAGGGTACAGATGACTCCCCAACTTTCAGTGAATTGTTTGCAGCCGAGAATGATGATCTTTGAAGTGCAAAGTTGAAGAGGCTGTCAAACAGGGAACGGTTCCTCAACAATTGTCTACAGAAGAAATTGCAGAAATCAGGAAGCGTTGGTTTAAAGAATTACCACTTGAGTGTAAATTCAAACGTCCCCTAGCATTCTTTACGCGTGACGCTAACATTTCTCTTAGGGGACATCATAAGCTGGGGATGGATCGAAGAGCGTAATGTTTATGCAATTAAACGGGAGTATGGGCTCCAGTACTTTCGATACTTAAGCGACATAAAGATCCTGTCATTCTGGGATATCAACGAGCTTGTTCAAACTAAGATGATTAATTGAAGATGAAATTTCATGACCAACGGCTGTGGAAATTCATAAAGCTTGAGGCTACACATGATTTTATTCACTAGAAGCCACATATCCTTAAAAGAATCTCGAAAATTGATCCAGTAACGAAAGAAAAGCATATTACATCGATTGTAAAGAGGCCATGAGTGATATGGTGGCACTATGATTCGAACACAAGCGAAGCTGTAATTTGTGTCCAACCAGATGAAGATTCTTGGAAAATTACAGAAGAACTATCTGAATCCGTTGTTGCGCACAAACGTATCTATGGATTATGGAGTAGTATTCGAATACTAGACCCGATGTGGCTAGTTACTGCTCGCAAAAAGATATTGAATGTTTATTCTTTAGCAAAATCAGTTTTGAAGAAAAAGACAAAGAGCAGACTCTCCAGTTCCAGAAGATTGTTAATGTTTGTTTTGCTAATGATATACACTCAGGAACAGCATGGAACACTTCTTGGAGGAAGTTGGAAGAGATAGAGAAATGAAAGAAAGAGAAGAATGATGGAAGAATTGCTGAGCGAACGCGAATTGCATCGCTAAGGAGCTTTCGGTTTGGCAACACATGTAATCGGCCTCTTCCTACAGACCAAACGACAATATCTTCTGAGGAGTGTCGCAGGCCACCGAAACGTTTCTTTGGTCGTTAACTGTCATATCTTTGAAGAATTTTTTTGAAGACTATCCAAGACTGCGGCAACATCCAAGGGGAGTTTGTTGGTGCAAAATGTCTATTGCCTACGTCTAGGATATGTTGGTTATGTATATAGGGCTTAGAATGTCAAATATTGTTTGTTAATATATGATTTATATGTTTTGTACATGGCTCGTACCAGTGAGATTAGTGGCTCGTACGAGTGACACCTTGTCACTCGTACGAGGCACCACTCGCACGAGTCATACACACCTATCTCCTGTGCGGGTCATGTTGACCTATAAATAGAGGAGCTTGAGTGTTGTGTTAGACATCTGTTAGTGTGTGACTATGGCGAAGCCGTGTCAAACTGTTTACTCGTTCTGTAAGTGTTCACGTTTATCAATACGAATCAAGGCGTTTAAGCAGTATATCTTTCTTGTTTGTTTATCCAACTCTCTAACAATGAATTCCGCCTCTGTTAGCTAAGTCAGATCAGTCCGGTGCTCATAAGAGGAGAGCCGATCCCCTCTCCACATGCAACCATCACATAAGCTTGGATTTGATTTAGTTGATCCAAGCCGCCTTTGTTCTCTGGATACATAACAAGAAGACATGCACCAACAATCTCAAATACGATAGAAATAGCTTCTTTAACACTGTTGGATAATCTCCTTCATAGCTCATCCTACGTAGTGCTTTCACAACCTTTTGTCTTTCGTATGATGTTGGGTGGTGAAGTTGATCGTCAAACTTGAAAACCTCATGAACCACAACTTCTGAAATAACAACATCCTTTCCTTGGCTCTTTAATTCTATCGAAGTCTACCGTTAGCTCCACTCTTGTTAACTTTAGCATTCAGCCAGAAGTCTCTAATCATGTCGCTACAAATCAGCGGATTAGTTTTCAAGGCATATGTGATACGGCAAGAGTTTGATCCCACAATCATTGAGTGAAAAACATCATAATATTCTGCTAGAGGATCTGATTAGTAACTCGCTTGGTTGTGTGAAGCCTCAGTGTCGAGCTTGCATTGTTCTACCATTACCTGAGCCATTGTCTGCACGAAACTAATCAAGTTAAAATTTACCATTGAAACTAGGTTAACTGAGTCAACAAGTCAACTGGTCAACATAAGTCAACAAGTTAGTTCAAAGGGTCAAGGGGACAAACACTATTCAAAAGCTCAAAAGGTTCAAAAGCCATTCAAAAGGTCAAAGGGGTAACAGCAATTGGGATGGTCAAAATGGTCAAAGACAATTCAGATTGTCAAAATCACTGTTTCGAAGATCCCGTGTCAGTTTTCCTAAACAATCTGACATTTTGGATAAAATATGTCAGGTTTCAGATAAATCATGTTAATTATCCGAAATGCATGTTGATTATCTGAAATACATGTTTGATGATCCGAAATGCAAGTTGATGAGCTAAAGTCAATATTCATCCGGAAAGCATAGGAATCCTTCAAACCTTTGAAGATTCAAGTTAGTAGTCCAAAGAAGATTAGAGAGAATTTGAAAAGCTTAGGAATCACATTAGTTTGAAATGTGACTCGAATTGACTTTATATAAGGCCGAAGACCAGTGGGCCTATCCAACTCAGACCCAATTCGGAATAGTGATCCGAAATCAGTTGACCTGATCTGATTCGAATCATATTCATCCGAATTCAGTGGGCCTGATCCAAAATCTGTATGCCTGATCCAAAATCAGTGGGCCTAATCTGATCCGAATGATATTCATCGAATTCAATGGGCCTGATCCAAAATCAGTGGGCCTGATCTGATCCGAATGATATTTCATCCAAATTCAGTGGGCCTGATCCAAACAGTACCTTTTTTCAAACACATTTTTCTCAAAATCAATGATCCAACCAACCGAGCAACCTTTTTGAACATAAGAACATAATTTTACACAGATAAAATGAAATAAAATGGCCATAAAAATAAAAATAATAATAAAAAATTGCTACGGGATCAAATCGTTCTCGAACTATTTAAGGAACACTTTTCAGCACATACCTAATCAGACTGCTCCACACGATTGCCAGTATATTTGTCCTCTTAAACCTAACGCTCAACCTTCAATTTTCAACCTCATGATACAATTAAAGTAAACATATACTATAACACTAGTGTGTTCGATACCATGACATACCCCCACGATCAAGGTAAGCGCAACAATTCATCAAAGTGGGTGAGCATACTGAGTCCATCCCTTTGTTTTCTCAACGTCAGACTTATTGGTGAACAGGTCAGTTGTTTCGTACTGCAGAGTGACCAATAAAATATTTGACGAGGGTTAGGCAAATACCTTTTACTGTACGAATTTAGCTTTAAAAGCACGCAAAATTTTCTCGTTGAGAGATTTTCTTCCTTTTAAGGTTTTTGGCCCTTTTATAGCTCTTTTAGGATACCTGACTGTGCCAAGGTCTGCAGTATAAAGACCCGAAACCACAAACGTTGGCTATCTATCAACGCATGATTTAAGACCATGAAATCATACGCCGATGGTATGTTACCCACATGATGCATAGTTCGTCATATTTCTATCACTTGGTATATCTTCGCCTTTTGAGCGATAGACATAACGACAAATCACAGTAGTTCCTCGTCTTTTCAGCTTCGATACCTTACATGTGTTAATCAAATTCTTTAGCACGACTATTTATCATTTCCCAACAAATATTTCTCCCCCTAAATTTGTGCAAAAGTAGAAACTTTATGCTCAAATATATTTTTTTTATTATAAAAACCATTTTTTATCGCCCAGTCAGTGAAACGCATCATTTTTAAAAGACCCACAAGCACTTTGAATCTCGAGTTGCTGATAGGTTTTGAAAAAAGATCCGCTATATTTGCATCAGTATGGATATGTTCAAGTTTAATCAGTCCTCTGTCATAGCTATCTCAAATAAAATAAACTTTGATATCAATGTGCTTGGTTTTGGAGAGAAAAACATGGTTTTTAATAATTTGGATAGCGGCATCATTATCACAATAAATAGTAGTGTTTAGATAAGTCAAACCGTAATCCTCAAGCTGGTGTTGCATCCAAATAACCTAGGAGCAGCAAGCAGATGTTGCAACATATTTTGCTTCCGTAGTCGAGAGGGACACAGTCCGTTGCTTCTTGCATTGCCACGAGATGAGTCTTTCTCCCAAGAATTGGCATCTAGCTGATGTAGACTTCATGTCCCTGTCTGTCCCTCCAAGGTTACTGTCAGTAAAAGAAAACAGATCAAAGTTGGAATCTCTAGGATACAGAGTCCAAGTTTTGGAGCTCCTTTTAGATATCTAAAATTTCTTTTAATGGCAGTAAAATGAGAAAGTTTAGGATTAGCTTGATAACGAGCACATTGACAGACGACAAACATAATGTCTGGCAGACTTGCAATCAAGTACATCAATGAACCAATAGATCGGTACAATGAATAACTGGGTTTCCTTCAGCATCCTCATTCATCAAAGGTTGTTCTGCAATGGGGGAGTCCATAGGCTTTGAATCTGTCATATCGAATTTCGCAAGAATGTCCTGAATATATTTGCCTTGATGCTTTAAAATCCCTTGACTACTCTGATGAACTTGCAAGCCAAAACATTGTCATATCTCCCAACGAGCTCATCTTGAATTTCTTTTTCATCACTTCTTCGAATTCCTTACACCGATTTTCATTGGTTGACCCAAAAATAATGTCGTCCACGTAGATCTAAACAAGAATAAGATCCTTATCAACGTGTTTGATGAACAACGTTTGATCTATCATCCCCTAAGTATATCTGTGTGCAAGTAGATGCTTTGTTAAAGTTGCATACCATGCATGAGGTGCTTGCTGTAATCCATATAATGCTCTATCTAACTTGTAGGCATAGCCTTGTTTCTCCGAATCAACGAACCCAGGGGGTTGAGCGACATAAATTTCCTCCTTGACATTCTTGTACAGAAATGTCGTCTTAACATCCGTCTCGTAAAAAGTAAATCCAATGTAGGATGCATATGCCAAGAAGATACAAATGGTCTCTAGTCTTGCCACCAGTGCGTACACCTCGTCATAATCTAGACCTTTAATCTGCCTGAAACCTTGGACCATTAATCGTGCTTTGTTTCTCACAATCACGCAAGTGTCATCTTGTTTGTTTCTAAACACCCATCGCGTTCCAAGAGCACGTTTTCCTTTAGGCAGCTTCACCAACTTCCAAACACCCAAGTTTGCAAACTGATTGAGCTCCTCATGCATCGCATCGACCCATCCAGGTTCATACAAAGCAACATCAATCCTCTTAGGCTCAATTTCTGAAATGAAGCATGAATATAAACATGAGTTCATGTTCCCTGATTTGTTGCGGGTTTGAACACTAGCAATTACAAGACCAATAATGTTCTGAATTGGGTGACTTCTCTAAACACATTGTGGAATTGCTATAGCAGGAGCCTGCCAGTTTGATTGTACATTGGGAAAATTTCCCGATACTATCCCAGTTTACTCCACCTCATGTGATGTAGTAATAGTGTGGATCACTGGTGGATCTACAATGAAGTCAGACGAATCGGTATCGGAAACAGTGAAGCTCCTTGGACATTGGGATCTGAGGGTCCCGTATTTGTTTGTTGTGTGGAGGCTTCAATATTATGAACTGCACCATCAAGAGTAATTATTGTATTGGATTAAGAAAATGGCTCCTGGATCAATGAAGTATGATGCGGTGCCGAAGTAGCTTCGCAAAATCCCGATGGACCCACAGTAAGTTTCTTGAATGCATCTCGCAAAGGCACAACGTCATCTTCAACTACAATGGGAATGGGTATTACTGTATTTGAGACACCTGTATTAACAACCACATCAGATAGAATATGAAATGACTTAAACAAAGAGGAATAATCATATAACCAATCTGATCTAACTCGTGCATCTTTGGGATTCTCTTCTAGCAAATCCACGTTGTAAGTCTCTACGATCTGCTTCTTGATTTTGTTGTACACACGATATGTGGTGTTTTTAGCATAGCCAATAAAATAGCATGGATTCCCTCTTGCTTCAATTTTTCCATTGGCATCCATAAGTAGGAGAACACAGGGACAACCAAAAGTGCGGAAATGTTGTAAAGAGGGTTTTTATCCTTCAACTATTTCATAAGACGTCTTCATGTGACATTTGTTGATCAATGCATGATTTTGAACATAGCAGGCGGTGTTTACTGCTTCTGCCCAAAATATCAATGGAAGGCAAGAACCTATCAGCATCGTTCGAGCAGCTTCAATGAGAGTTTGATTACGTCTTTCAACAACTCCATTTTGTTGAGGAGTTCGAGCTGCACTATATTGACGAACAATTCCTTTTAAGGCACAGAAATCATTCAGTTCAGCATTCTTAAACTTCGTCCTATTGTCGCATCGAATAATTTTCACTCACTCATTTGCCCGATTTTCCATGAGAGTGATAAATTTGTTGATCAAACCTGTTGTCTCACTCTTTTGTTTTAAAAAAACACCCAAGTGAAACAAGAGAAATCACTAGTGATGACCAAGTATTAAGCCTTGCCTCCAATACTCAGCACAATAACGGGACCAAAGAGATCCATATGAAGCAATTCCAGAACTTTCGAAGTCGTGTGCACGAGCTTAGACTTAGAGGCTTACGATGTTGTTTCCCATGAGCACATGATTCACATTTATCGACCTTCATGAAATCCTTGGTGAGTAGGTTTCTAACTAATCCTCCTTTTGACAGTCGATTAAAATTCTTCATGTTGAAATGACCCATTCGACGATGCCACAACATAGCATTATGTTCGACAATTTCTTAGAACAAATATGTAACTTGAGGGGCTTTATTCATGTCAATTATGTAAGCATTTCCCTGACATTCTGCTTCAATTAAGAACCAATCCTACGGTATAACAATCCCCGGCTTCAAAACTACGCATCCACTTTTGGTGAAGAGAACCTCCAAACCTTTATCGCACATCTGAGATACGCTCATAAGGCTGTGTTGGAGTTCAGGAACATAACTGACATCTGAGAAGCTAAGAACCCTGTTTTTTACTGTACCCTTCAATGTTATTCTTCCAGTTTCCCCTCCTGCACAGTTGACATATCCACCATCGAATATTTTTATATCATTTAACTTGGAAATGTCTCATGTCAGGTGCCTGGAACAGCCACTATCGATGAACCAAAGTCTAACAATAGCCCTCCATAGCCGTTCCTGCAGATACAAAAGGATTAATTAGAAACTGGAACTTAGGCCATTGTTGATCTGGGTTGATCACCACTGTCTGTATACGAAACCTCACAAAAGATCATATGACTTTTAGTAGAATTTGTGGTTTGAGAGGAAGATGTTGAGTTTGACGGCTATGAACACTAAGACTGAGATCTAGCAAGAACTTTGGGTTTCCAAATTTTAGAATCAGGGTTGTTTGAAACATTTTTCATTGATGTTACTTTTGATTTCATAGACTAATTTTGGAAACTGTTTGTGTTTGAAGTCTTTTAATTATTTTTCTTTGCCAGATTCAAGTCTCCATCAGAGGGCTTGGCTTGAATGAATCGATTTTGTCACACCCTAAATTTCCACTTGCGGAGTTCTACCACGAGGGTGTGATCAAACCAGAATCTGAGACACTAGTAATATCGTGTCACACCCCGACCCGCAGCGGAATAAGAGTCAGGGCATAATTGGGTTATCACCAAAGCTCATGATGTTTACTAAAATGTTTCATGTTTATTAAATTCAAATTACAACTTAAATGTTCAAATCAAATCCATACAAATTACAAGGAAAATGAAACTAAGTAAAACAATCGAAAGATTTAAGCTGATTTATGCTTCTAAGTCTTCCTATGTGTTTCTTGCCTCAACTGGATCACCTGTATCATGTGTAAAACGGGGGATATTTTGGGTCAACAAAAGTTGGCGAGTGAACCTTGATAAAACATTGTTATTAATTGCTTGTTGTATTTAACATTGAAAATTTGTGCAATAATCACATGTGAGCAAACATATATAAATAAACAATACACAAACCACATTGGATGAGTAAATGACATAAATGATGATGTATTTGAGATCAAGGCTCAATCAAACGGAGTCAATCGAATGACATGAATGATGATGATGTATGTGAGATCAAGGCTCAATCAAACGGAGCCGATCGAATGAGGCACCTGATACTCAACCCGTATCCACGGGGAGCTGATGGGCCTAATGAAATGCATGTATTGAAAATGATAACTTCAATCTAACATAATTCACACAACAATTGATACATACACATTTGATCACGGATATGATAGATGCACAAGTGTTTAAATATAATAAGGAATTAAACGACACATGATACACCCCAAAATGTGATTAAAACGGGGAATTTGTAGAGATTCACTCACATTGGGTGCGTTCTTCCGATGACGTTGGATGCGCACGAGTTTTGGGATTTGATCGACGAGGAAAACTAACCTAAATAATAACGAAGTGGTTCAGTAAATAAATAGATTTTAATTCATAATCTTAATAGGGTTTTTAGATTCATTTTTGTGAGTTTAAGGACGTTTTCTAACTTTAAACATATTATTTTTAAGTATTTTTAATTGATTTTTAAATTAAATAAATAATAAAAAGAAATAATTTTTTTTTACTTTTTTGACCGTTGACCGGACCGTTGACCGTTGACCGGACCGTTGACCGGTCGGACTGTGGTTAAGTGTGCGCTGAGTGAGTTTCGAACCCGAGACCTCTCGTACGCGTGCACACAGCTCTACCAACTGAGCTACGTGTCTAACCCGAAATATTCTCTGTTTTAATTATATATATACTAATTAATTGTTATTTTTATTGGGTTAATATTTAAAATGATTTAAAATGGCCGAACCGCTTGCAGGGACCTGGAGTCGAACTCGGGTCCTTTGGTTCGTATGCGCACAGCCCAACCAGTTGGGCTGTGTGTCTAATCTGTTTATCTTACGGATTATATTCCTCTTATAAACATACTATGACTTGTTTTGATTCAGTTCTAAAAATATTGATTTTATTTCTGAAAGTCGGTACGTTGTATGATTCGAACTCGTGACGTGCGTTTATGTTTGCACACAGTCCACCGCTGGACTGTGTGTCTAACCCGGTAAATCATTCAGTTTTAATTATACTTATACACATTTCGACTTCGTCTTCTTCATTTATAAAGACACAGAACGAAGGTGACCGACTGTTCTTGTTTAAATCGGTCATCTATCATATAATTGATTGCATTAAAATGGATAGAGAGGGTTACGTAATCGAATGTACCGATCAGAATGTTTTCTTCACAATTCCGGCAAGAGTCGTTGGCTCTGATTTGTGACTTCCGTCTGAGTGAATCAATTAACAGTTTTGATCAACGAGTTGTGAAATTAGGTTACTAAACAAGGGATATCAGGGGGTTTAGATGATTGTACCGATTCACAGCGAGACTTCGGAATTTCCAGTGATTTTCCGGCGAGTACAGAAATTCCCGGCAACGTCGTCGGAGTCGGATTCTGGTTGAACGATTTAAGTTATTACTTGTCTAATAATGGATTGAAAAAGAAAGAGTCGAGAAATTTACCGATTTGGTGTAAGTCTCGGTTTTCCGGCGAAAGTCCGGCGAATGCAGAATATCTCTGGTGAGTGCTAAAGCTCGAGAAATTGTGCGATTTTGAGCGAAAAGGTTACCAGAGGTTTGGGTGAGTATTTATAGAGAAGAAACAGAATGTATTGAGTCCGAATTTGGTCTTGATTCGTGGTCAATGTTTCTCCGGCGGTTATAACTGGTATTTGGGGATTAGACATCGGTTATAACCGATGTCGAAGTTATTTCACGCGTTCAGTCAAAGAAAAACGGTCGTGATTTACGAAATCGTCGGTATTTCCGGCGACTGCGGATTGGGCGCGCTGATCTCAGGATTTGATTTCGAGTTTTATTTTAAGCATTAATTGTTTCAGTATATATACAAAAGATCCATGTGGCGGAGTGGTGTAGTGTTTGTTTGTTGGACTTGCTGACCCGGGTTCGAAACCCGGCAGCTTCCTTTAATTTATTTCTTCACTTGTTTTTATTATTTATTAATTATAGTTTTTAAATTCTAAAATGTTTATTAATTATGTATTGTTTAAAATTAAAATGGACAATATATTCGCAACGAAAATTATAACTGACTATTCGATTAATAAACGAAGCGGGTTTTGGAAACCCGTTTTTCGACAGATGTTACAGTATCCCCTACTTTAGAAATTTCGTCCCGAAATTTAAGTAGTAGTGGTAACAGGAAAAAGGTGTGGGTATTTCTCGCGCATTGAGTCTTCACGTTCCCAAGTAAACTCAGGTCCTCTTTTCGACTCCCAGCGTACCCTGGCAATTGGAATACGACTTCGTCTTAAACGCTTTTCTCCGAAGTCCATAATTTCTACTGGTCTTTCAATGAAGTGCATAGATTCATCGATCTGAATATCTTCTAGGGGAATATGGAGGTTTTCATCGGCGAGGCACTTCTTTAAGTTTGATACGTGGAATGTGGGATGAATTCTGTTGAGTTCTTCTGGTAGGTCAAGCTTGTATGCTACAGGTCCTACTCTTTCGAGTATCTTGAAAGGTCCTACGTAGCGTGGTGCTAGCTTGCCCTTCTGGCCAAAACGAACTACTCCCTTCCACGGTGATACTTTTAAAAGTACTTGATCACCAATGTTAAACTCCAAGGGCTTTCGTCATTTGTCTGCATAACTCTTTTGACGACTTTGTGCCGCTAGAAGATTGTTTCGAATTTGATGGATCTTGTCTGTTGTTTCTTGAATTAGTTCAGACCGGTGATTGGTGCTTCCCCAATTTCGTGCCAACATACTGGAGATCGGCACTTACGACCATATAACGCTTCGAAAGGAGCCATGCCGATACTTGAATGATAACTATTGTTGTACGAAAATTCAACCAATGGTAGGTGAGCGTCCCAATTTCCCTTGAAGTCTATGACACATGCTCGAAGCATGTCTTCAAGAGTTTGGATGGTGCGTTCAGATTGTCCATCAGTTTGAGGATGAAAAGCGGTACTGAGGTCTAATCGTGTACCCAAGGCGGCTTGTACGGCCCGCCATGTTCGTGAAGTGAAACGACCATCACGGTCCGAAATGATGCTTAAAGGTACACCATGACGGCTTACGATCTCGCTGATGTAGATACGGGCTAACTTCTCGTTTTTGAAGTCCTCGCGGATCGGGATGAAGTGAGCTGATTTTGTAAGACGATCAATGATTACCCATATAGTGTCATACCCACTGGAGGTGCGAGGTAACCCGGTGATGAAATCCATGGTTATGTTTTCCCACTTCCACACAGGTATTTCGGGTTGGACTAGAAGTCCTGAAAGTCTTTGATGTTCAGCTTTTACTTTGGAACAGGTAAGGCACTTGGAAACAAAAACAGCGATATCCTTTTTCATGCCCGGCCACCAGTAGGTGTATCGTAGGTCTTGATACATCTTGTCGGCTCCTGGGTGTACAGAGTACCACGTTTTGTGCGCCTCATTCATAAGGAAATCACGAATGTTGTCGCGATCAGGAATCCATATGCGATTTAAATAGTAGAGAATACCGTCGGATTTGGTTTCGATTTTTAGTTCAGCTCCACATGACAGCTCATCGCGAACGTCATTTTCGGTTACAGAAACATGTTGAGCTTCTCGGATTCGATCTTTGATGTCGGTTATGATTTGCGAACATAGAAGACGAATAGAGTTCGCATAACCTTTTCGACTGAGTGCATCAGCCACTACATTTGCCTTTCCAGGATGATATCGAATTTCACAGTCGTAGTCGTTAAGAAGTTCGACCCATCTTCGTTGCCTCATATTCAACTCCTTTTGGTTGAAGATATGTTGGAGACTTTTGTGGTCAGTGTATATTTCACACTTGGTACCATAGAGGTAATGTCTCCATATCTTGAGAGCGAACACAACGGCTCCAAGTTCCAGGTCGTGGGTGGTGTAGTTCTTCTCATGAACCTTGAGTTGCCTAGAAGCATAGGCTATCACTTTTCCTCTTTGCATTAGTACACAGCCTAGTTCTTGCCCTGACGCATCGCAATAAACTACGAAGTAATCGCAACCTTCAGGAAGTGTGAGGATAGGTGCGTCATAAAACTTTTGCTTAAGGGTTTGGAAGGCTTCTTCTTGTTTAGGTCCCCATATGAAGGGTTTTCCTTTATGAGTCAAAGCCGTGAGTGGTACAGCAATACGAGAAAAATTGGCAATGAAGCGGCGATAGTAACCAGCCAAACCAAGAAATGACCTTACTTCGGTAGGGGTACGTGGCGCTTGCCATTCCTGCACTGCCTTGATTTTTGAAGGATCAACATGAATTCCCTTGTCATTGACGACGTGTCCGAGGAATTGTACTTCCCTTAACCAAAATTCACATTTCGAGAACTTAGCGTACAGCTTTTCAGTCCTTAAGAGTATAAGGATAAATCGAAGGTGTCGTTCATGATCGGATTTAGACTTTGAGTAGATGAGGATGTCGTCGATGAAGACTATAACAAAGCGGTCGAGGTAGGGTTTGCATACCCTATTCATTAGATCCATGAAAACAGTTGGGGCGTTGGTTAAACCAAATGGCATGACCATGAATTCGAAGTGACCATAACGAGTTCGGAAGGCGGTCTTTGGGACGTCTTCTTCATGTACTCTGAGTTGATGATAACCAGAACGAAGGTCGATTTTTGAAAAACAGGTGGCGCCTTGAAGTTGGTCTAGAAGGTCATCGATGCGAGGTAATGGGTAGCGGTTCTTGACTGTTAACTTGTTGAGTTCTCTGTAGTCGATACACATGCGAAACGTTCCATCTTTCTTCTTCACAAAAAGAACAGGTGCACCCCAAGGTGATGAGCTAGGACGTATGAATCCTTTGTCAGTCAACTGGCCAGCTCTTGCATTTCGGATGGGGCTAACCTATAAGGAGATTTTGCGACTGGTGTAGCGCCAGGTATAAGATCAATGCGGAATTCGACTTCTCTCACGGGAGGGAGTCCTGAGATGTCGTCGGGAAAGACTTGTGGGAATTCTTTCACTACTGGTATATCTTCGAGTTTCTTCTCCTTGTTTCCTTTCTTGACGACGTGAGTTAGGAATGCGACATAGTTCTTGCGGAGATATTTTCGGGCTTGAAGGCAGGACATCAATTTGAGTCCCTTCGAAGGGGTTTCTCCAAAGATTCGTAGGGTCTGACCATCTGCAAGAGGAATGCGAATGAACTTTTCGCGGCATACTACTTCAGCATGATGTTGGCTGAGCCAGTCCATACCAATTATAATGTCGAAACTTCCCAACTTCATAGGAATGAGGTCAACTGGAAAATCGTGATCGTTTAGAGTGAGGGTACAATTTCGTATAATCGAGTTTAATGAGACTGGTTTTCTGTCAGCAACTTCCACCGTTAGAGATTCCATGAGATTATCACGAGTTTGGTTGAGGATAGGTTCAAATTCTAAGGACACAAAACTTTTATCCGCGCCAGTATCGAATAACATGGATGCATAACTACCATTGATGAGAAACGTACCGTTAACCACGTTGTTGTCAGCCCTAGCTTGGTTGGCGTTGATGTTGAAAGCTCTTCCTCTAGCAGGTGGAGGAGCTTGGTTAGCTTGGTTTACCGGATTTGCTTGAGCTTGGGCATGGATGATGTTCACCAAGCGTGGACAGGTGTTCCTGAAGTGGTTCGGGTCTCCACAGTTGTAACATGCTCGCATGGGTTGCATCATGGGGTAGTTGGGTTGGTAGTAGGATTGGGCTATATTTTGTGTAGATGGTAGAAGTAAGGGTTGTTGGGCTTGACCCACTATCTGATGGTGGGTTTGGGTTGAGGGTTGATTGCGGTTCATTCGATGGAGTGTGCGACAGGTTTGGATGGTGTGACCCGCACGGCCACAGCTGGTGGGATGTTCAGGAAGGTGATGGTATTGACAACGGTTGCATTTTGGGTATGGGCCGGAGTATGGCTTTTTATATGGTGCCGCTGTGGGAGCAATTTGGGTAATTGGTGCGGCAGTGATTAAAGGGTTTGTTTGTGTGACAGCAAAATTTCTGTTGTTTCGTTTCCTCTTATCAGCAAATTTCAAAGAGGAGACGGAATGGTTTGGGGTTTGGGCCTCAATGGGGGCTTTCTTTTTCTCATCCTTGAATTTGCCATTTCGGATGCGATTCTCGGTGAGTTCTGTGGCTAATTCCATTGCGGCTTCAAGTGTTGCAGGCGAAGTGCTTAGAACCGAGTCTTGAATTTTCGAGGGGAGGCCTCGAATGTAGTGTTCAACCAGGCGGTACACGGGGGTGAACAGATTAGGGATCATTTGGTTCAGCTCAAGAAATCTTTTGTTGTAGGAAGTATGATCTCCTTCCTTTTGTTTTAGCGAGTGGAATTCATCTTCCAACTTTTTGATTTACCTTCTTGGACAGAAGCGTCTCGTCATGATTTCCCTTAACTCTTCCCTTGTTAAGGCCATAGCATCTTCGATTCCTCTCTTACCCTTTTCTGTGTTCCACCAGGTAAGGGCTACCCCAAACAGTCTCCCAGTTGAGTAACGTACCTTGCGATCCTCGGGACAATCGCAATTGAGGAAGGTGTTCTCCATTTCTTCAAACAAGTGGAGGAGACCAGTGACACCTTCGGTCCCTTCATATTTTGGGGGATCGCAAGACTTGAAGTGTTTATAGGAGCACTTTTTGGAGGGAGGGTTGTCGACGTTCTGGTCTTCTTGATTGGGAGGGTTGATGGGATTCGCGGTGAGAGCTTGTTGGACTTGAATTACGATGTCAGGAAGCACTGCGGCCATTTGTTTTGCAATTTGGGTGGCCAAGCGTTCGTTTGATCTTCCTGACTTTCTACCTCCACGTAGCTGCCTAGCCGACATCTACAGGAACATACATAGGAAGATTATGAGTTTAAGAAGTTTTTAGGTGTCATGTGTCGTTCAAAGAATAAAAATAACATAATCATCAATAATGCAACTACATCCATAGGATGTCTTGGGTTTGCTCATGTTTGGGCCTCCAATGTCCCCCATACCATCGCCTGTATAGTCATGTGGGTCCCCATGACTATTGGCATAGTAGGGTTCACATTGGTGCTGGCGGTTTAACACTAGCATCACCCGAATGAAAACCATGAAATATGATTGCGAGATGTATGGTAGGAGGGTGTCCAGGTGTAGACACAATGACAACTCAAAGTGGGGTTAGCTCACACAACGTTTGGTATAGCATGCTTTGGCCTAATAGGTCCTTCGTACTCTCATCGTTAGTCCCCAGGTAGGCAAACTGGTCCTATATTTTGGATTTATACGAATGCCAAGCCTAGACAGGACGTTCCGACTACCGGTACTCGTACCCTTCCAGTTACTACATGCCCCTCATGAGAACTCACTTTGATGTGATTTGAAAAATACAAAAATCGTTGCAAAAATCATGGGAATTGTGTGGTGTGTGCTCTCATGGATATGATATGTTATGATGATATGATTCATGATGAGCATTGTATAATGTACTTATGAAAACATAAAGCATATAAACATCATGAATTTTGTATGTAACGCACAAAATCTAAAAATTCTAATCAACTATAGTATAGGCTCTAAGGGTCTAATAACCTATCCTATATCCCTATAGTCATGGTTCTGATACCAATCTGTCACACCCCGACCCGCAGCGGAATAAGAGTCGGGGCAAAATTGGGTTATCACCAAAGCTCATGATGTTTACTAAAATGTTTCATATTTATTAAATTCAAATTACAACTTAAATGTTCAAATCAAATCCATACAAATTACAAGGAAAATGAAACTAAGTAAAACAATCGAAAGATTTAAGCTGATTTATGCTTCTAAGTCTTCCTATGTGTTTCTTGCCTCAACTGGATCACCTGTATCATGTGTAAAACGGGGGATATTTTGGTTCAACAAAAGTTGGCGAGTGAACCTTGATAAAACATTGTCATTAATTGCTTGTTGTATTTAATATTGAAAATTTGTGCAATAATCGCATGTCAGCAAACATATATAAATAAACAATACACAAACCACACTGGATGAGTAAATGACATAAATGATGATGTATTTGAGATCAAGGCTCAATCAAACGGAGCCGATCGAATGAGGCACCTGATACTCAACCCGTATCCCACGGGGAGCTGATGGGCCTAATGAAATGCATGTACTGAAATGATAACTTCAATCTAACATAATTCACACAACAATTGATACATACACATTTGATCACGGATATGATAGATGCACAAGTGTTTAAATATAATAAGGAATTAAACGACACATGATACACCCCAAAATGTGATTAAAACGGGGAATTTGTAGAGATTCACTCACATTGGGTGCGTTCTTCTGATGACGTTGGATGCGCACGAGTTTTGGGATTTGATCGATGAGGAAAACTAACCTAAATAATAATGAAGTGGTTCGGTAAATAAATAGATTTTAATTCATAATCTTAGTAGGGTTTTTAGATTCATTTTTGTGAGTTTTAGTACGTTTTCTAACTTTAAACATATTATTTTTAAGTATTTTTAATTGATTTTTAAATTAAATAAATAATAAAAAGAAATAAAAATTTTGACTTTTTTGACCGTTGACCGGACCGTTGACCGACGTGACCGGTCGGACTGTGGTTAAGTGTGCGCTGAGTGAGGTTCGAACCCGAGACCTCTCGTGCGCGTGCACGCAGCTCTACCAACTGAGCTACGTGTCTAACCTGAAATATTCTCTGTTTTAATTATATATATATACTAACTAATTGTTATTTTTATTGGGTTAATATTTAAAATGATTTAAAATGGCCGAACCGCTTGCAGGGACTCGGAGTCGAACTCGGGTCATTCGGTTCGTATGCGCACAGCCCAACCGGTTGGGCTGTGTGTCTAATCTGTTTATCTTACGGATTATATTCCTCTTATAACCATACTATGACTTGTTCTGATTCAGTTCTAAAAATATTGATTTTATTTCTGAAAGTCGGTACGTTGTATGATTCGAACTCATGACGTGCGTTTATGTTTGCACACAGTCCACCGCTAGACTGTGTGTCTAACCCGGTTAATCATTTAGTTTTAATTATACTTATACACATTTCGACTTCGTCTTCTTCATTTATAAAGACACAAACGAAGGTGACCGACTGTTCTTGTTTAAATCGGTCATCTATCATATAATTGATTGCATTAAAATGGATAGAGAGGGTTACGGAATCGAATGTACCGATCAGAATGTTTTCTTCAGAATTACGGCAAGAGTCGTCGGCTCTGATTTGTGACTTCCGTCTGAGTTAATCAATTAACAGTTTTGATCAACAAGTTGTGAAATTAGGTTACTAAACAAGGGATATCAGGGGGTTTAGATGATTGTACCGATTCACAGCGAGACTTCGGAATTTCCAGTGATTTTCCGGCGAGTGCAGAAATTCCCGGCAACGTTGTCTGAGTCGGATTCTGGTTGAATGATTTATGTTATTACTTGTCTAATAATGGATTGAAAACGAAAGAGTCGAGAAATTTACCGATTTGGTGTAAGTCTCGGTTTTCTGGAGAAAGTCCGGCGAATGCAGAATATCTCCGGGAGTGCTAAAGCTCGAGAAATTGTGCGATTTTGAGCGAAAAGGTTACCAGAGGTTTGGGTGAGTATTTATAGAGAAGAAACAGAATGTATTGAGTCCGAATTTGGTCTTGATTCGTGGTCAATGTTTCTCCGGCGGTTACGACTCGTATTGGGGATTAGACATCGGTTATAACCGATGTCGAAGTTATTTCACGCGTTCAGTCAAAGAAAAACGGTCGTGATTTGCGAAATCGTCTGTATTTCCGGCGACTGCGGATTGGGCGCGCTGATCTCAGGATTTGATTTCGAGTTTTATTTTAATATTAATTGTTTCAGTATATACACAAAAGATCCATGTGGCGGAGTGGTGTAGTGTTTGTTGTTGGACTTGCTGACCCGGGTTCGAAACCTGGCAGCTTCCTTTAATTTATTTCTTCACTTGTTTTTACTATTTATTAATTATAATTTTTAAATTCTAAAATGTTTATTAATTATGTATTGTTTAAAATTAAAATGGACAATATATACGCAACGAAAATTATAACTAACTATTCGATTAATAAACGAAGCGGGTTTTGAAAACCCGTTTTTTCGACAGATGTTACATATCGAACGACTCTATATGATTTATTTAAACGTTTTCCAAAAACATTTGTTTAACCATTCATAGTAATTTTCAAATTATCTTAGTTTCAAAGTTTTAGCGAAAGAATTAGTTTCAAAGTTTAGCGGAAGCATCAGAGTAAAGTAAAGTAACGGGCGCCAACATAAACGCCAAAACCAAAAATCCCAAACATTATTCGTAGATAAGACTTGATAAAAATGTTTTGATCAAATGCAATTGAGTGCACCTAGCGCTCCTAGCGTCCTGAGAAACATGTAAAGAAACAAGTGTCAACATTAAAGAAGAGTGAGTTCACAGGTTTTTATAAGTTCACAAGTTCGGTCTAAAAGTTTGTTTTCCCCGTTATCCCTAACCCGGGATAACGATATAGTTCCATTATTCCTAACCCGGAATAATAATGTTGGTTCGTAATTAAGTTCAATGTTAACATGTAGGTAGCGAGCCTAAAGTTACGTCACATAAGAGTTCGCGATCGAAGCTGACTGTTGTTGCCTCAGTGTTTCCAGGTCTATCACTGACCATGGCGAAAGTTAGGCCAAATTAATCTCCGTTGACCATTCCCGGACGGCTAGCGCGACTAGCTCGGGTGGGGCTTGTCGGGCCCAGTAGTACTACTTATAATTTCCCCGCTATCTAACCAAATACTAACGATCCGAGAGTTGGTTGAGGACTTCCATGATAAAGCTACTAAGTGACCATAACGTACATTAACATTAACTTAGTTACCGAGTAGTTTAACGACGTTAATTTCGCATAACGTAAAAGACAGAGTTTTAGAGCGTATACATGTTTCTACCCCTGTTGTTCAAAACCGGATAAAATAGGGGCCGTGAACTCACCTTAAATTGCTCGGTTAGAATAACACAAAAGAAGCAAATGATGGAACCGCTAATCGCGTCCTAACATGCCAACCGATTTAAAGTTAGTGTGTGAACACACTGATACAAAACCTACGCATATCTAACACACAGTGCAGCACACGTAATAACCAATTCAAAAACACAATCATGCATGCAAAGTATCATCATACCAAAATAACGATCAAACCAACTTGTCATAAACACAGATCAACTCATACAACACTTTGGTACACATAAACGCAAGTTATCATGTTTCAGCTTGTACGCTTGTAACTGGGCTGTTTTCGAGGATTTTTATAAAATAGTTCCAACGTTCCAAAAATTCCAATTTTTTTACAGGAGGTGTCAACTAAACAGTAGAATTTTTCAAGTCCTAACGCTTTACCAATTATTTATAAACATTTATATACTAGGCTGCAGTCAGATTCGTCGCTTTCTGGCTGCAGTCCATGGGAAATATTATTTAAAAATCATCGTTCCTCCAATTAACAAAATTCCAGTGGAAGATTTCCGAAAATTCCCGTCTCCAGTTACTGTACAAATTTCGTGACCTAACCCCGTACAGACTATGAGATCCATCTCGATAAACTACCAGCAAATTCTGCAAAATTTACGCAGCTTCAGCTGCTGTGCTAAATGACGACTTAAAAATAGAAAAAGACCTCAAAAAAATATGAATCCGGCGCCATTAGAAGCGTTTTTCAAAAATACACATTTTAGGCTTCAGAATATTCACTTTTCGATAAATAATGATCAGGTAACAGCCAATTGAATTTGGCTGTAAATGTCATTCACAAACTGTTTTCGACTTTTATCGCATTATAACATGCTTAAACGATCATGACGCTTTATAATAATGATTAACAAAGGTTTATTTGTCAAATATCATCATGTATATCAATATTCATGCAAACCCTAATTATATAACATGATCTTTATCGCTAAAACGCAGCTTATGATTTTAGTATTCAACATAACATCACAATCGCAAAGATTCGCACAATCATCCGAACTAGTCATAAATCACAACACTTTTCATACTAATAATCCTACCATTACACATAATCATGATCAAGGTTACACAAACCCTAATGTGAATCGCAAAACAATTAAACCCTAACCTTGAAACGATGATGATTAGCGAACCGGGACAAGATTGGAATCAATCCGGAAGTTGTAGGGTTTTGCGATCGTGAGAGGGGAGGGGCTGCCGTCGCCTTCCTCTAGGTGCTATGGTTTTGTGTTTTTTTTTTAACAAACAATCCATGCATACATATATATAGATATAACAAGGGAAAAGAATGGGAGGGGGGCGCGACCGCAAATAGGGGGGCGGTTTGGGTTAAGTGGCTTGGGCCTCAAGTTTAGGTTATTTCCTTGGGCCGCAAGGAGGTGAGGTCGACACGTTTCGCGGCTTGGTTCGGTTCGGCTATTTATTTATTATATTTTTTATAACTAATAACCGCGAAATCAAAGCGTGATATAATAATCTACAAAATCTACAAACGTCTAATAACACATAGCACGTAATTCACCCAATAGATTCACAAAGTTAGCGTAGTTATTGCGAGCGTGCAATTTAATTCTCCGAATTAAATCAGCGTAGGAATGAATAACCGTGAAGTAGTGCGTTTAAGATACCTGAAAAGCCGGGATGTCACATTATCCCCATGTTGAAAGAATTTTCGTCCCGAAAATTGAGAAAACACGGTTTAGAATGCAACGCACAAAGATTCAGTTTGTTAGCAATGGTACAAGTAATTCCCAGGCTGTCACATCATCCCCATGTTGAAAGAATTTCGTCCCGAAATTTAGTTGGCGGTAACGTCAGATTGCTGCTCAGCTGCAAAAAGGTGTGGGTATTTGCTTTTTATTTGGTCCTCTCTTTCCCATGTGAACTCCGGTCCACGCTTAGAGTCCCAACGAACCTTGACAATTGGTATCTTGCTATGTCTTCGAGTCTTAATTTCACGATCCATGATCTCGATAGGTTGTTCCACAAAATGCAGTTGCTCATCCACTTGAATCTCATCCAATGGAATGACTAGGGTCTCATCTGATAGGCACTTCTTCAGATTGGACACGTGGAAAACGTTGTGAACTCCACTGAGTTCGGTAGGAAGGTCTAACTGATAAGCTACGGCCCCAAACGCTTCGAAATCACAAATGGACCTACGTACCATGGGTTTAGTTTGCCTCGTTTCTCAAAACGGATTACACCCTTCCAGGGTGACACCTTCAGTAGGACGCGGTTGCCTACTTGAAATTCGAGCGGTTTGCGTCGTTGATCAGCGTAACTTTTCTGTCGATCTCGTGCCGCTGCCATGCGGTTTCTGATTTGCACAATCTTTTCAGTAGCCTCAAGTATCAACTCAGGACCTGTGAGTTGACTGTCACCGACTTTTGCCCAACAGACCGGTGATCTACATTTGCGACCGTACAATGCTTCAAACGGTGCCGCTTGAATACTCGTATGGTAACTGTTGTTATACGAGAATTCCACTAAAGGCAGATGTATTTCCCAACTGTTCCCGAAGTCTACCACAGATGCTCTAAGCATATCTTCCAAGTTCTAATGGTCCTTTCACTTTGACCATCCGTCTGAGGGTGATAAGCTGTGCTCATATCTAAGCGTGTAACCAACGCTTTCTGAAGTGACTGCCAAAAGTTGGACGTAAAACGAGCATCTCTGTCTGAGATGATGGACATTGGCACCCCGTGCCGAGAAACTACTTCCTTAATGTAGATGCGATTCAACTTACCCATCTTATCTGTTTCTTTGGTCGCTAGGAAGTGTGCAGACTTAGTTAGACGATCCACGATTACCCAGATGGTATCGCAGCCACCCGGAGTTCGCGGGAGTTTAGTGATAAAGTCCATCGAGATCTGATCCCATTTCCACACTAGGATCTCAGGTTGATGAAGTAACCCTGATGGCTTCTGGTATTCCACCTTGACTTTCGCACAAGTCAAACACCTGCTCACGTAGGTGGCTATATCCGCTTTCATGTTAGGCCACCAGTACGCGGCTTTAAGGTCTTGATACATCTTATCTGAACCAGGATGGACAGAGTATCGGGAGTTGTGAGCTTCGTCCATAACTAGCTTCCTGAGATTTCCTTAGAGAGGTACACATATACGATTCATGATATACCAGGCACCATTGGGTTTTACTTCCCAATCTCGTTCCATCTTTCCCACATATTCGGCCTTGATGTTTTCTTCCTTAACTGCTTCTAGCTGCGCATCGCGTATCTGTTCGGGTAACCCCGAATGAATGGTGAACTGTAGTGCTCGTACCCGACGAGGTTTCAAGTGCTCCTTTCGACTGAGGGCATCGGCTACCACGTTAGCTTTACCTGGGTGATACAGAATGGCACATTCATAATCGTACAGGAGTTCGACCCAGCGACGCTGTCGCATGTTCAACTCCTACTGGTCAAAGATATGTTGGAGGCTCTTGTGATCTGTGTAAATTGTGCACTTTGTTCCATATAGATAGTGTCTTCAAATCTTAAGTGCAAACACAACTGCTCCCAATTCCAGGTCATGTGTTGTGTAGTTTTTCTCGTGAACCTTCAACTGCCGGGATGCATACGCGATGACCTTATCACGTTGCATGAGTACACATCCCAATCCCTGAATGGAAGCGTCACAATATACCACAAAATCATCCTTCCCTTCTGGCAATGACAAAATGGGCGCACTGCAAAGTTTCTGCTTCAGTAATTGAAATGCTGCTTCCTGCTTGTCACCCAAAGCATACTTGGTGCCCTTCTGGGTGAGAGTGGTAAGCGGTTGTGCGATCTTGGAAAATCCCTTCTGGGTGAGAGTGGTAAGCAATTGGCGGATCTCTGTCGGTGTCCTGGGTGCTTCCCAGTTCTTGATAGCATCGATCTTGGCGGGATCAACGTGTATACCCTTTTCATTCACGATATGCCCGAGGAACTGAACATCCCGAATCCAGAAATCACACTTCGAAAACTTGGCATATAGTTTCTCCTGCTGAAGTAGTTCCAGCAATAATCGTAGATGCTCAGCATGTTCTTCTTCACCCTTAGAGTAGATGAGTATATCATCGATGAACACGATGACAAACTTGTCGAGATACCGCTTACACACGCGGTTCATGAGGTCCATGAACACCGCGGGTGCATTGGTGAGACCGAAGGGCATGACCAAGAACTCATAATGGCCATACCGAGTACGAAATGCCGTCTTGGAGATATCCTCCTCCCTGACGCATAACTGGTGATAACCGGACCGTAGATCGATCTTGGAGTAGTAGCTTGACCCTTGCAGTTGGTCGAAAAGATCGTCGATACGAGGTAATGGGTATCGGTTCTTGATGGTAACCTTATTGAGTTCCCTTTAGTTGATGCACATGCGGAAGGTCCCGTCCTTTTTCAAGACAAAAAGGACCGGAGCTCCCCATAGCGAAGTACTGGGTCGGATAAATCCTTTTTCCAACAATTCCTGAAGTTGGGTAGACAGCTCTTGCAGCTCTGCTGGAGCTAGGGGTACGGGGCCTTGGCGATAGGAGTCGCATGGTTCGCCAATTCGATTTCAAACTGCACTTGTCGATGTGGTGGAAGACCAGGTAACTCTTCTGGAAACACATCGGGAAAGTCACGGACGACGGGGATATCTTCAATCCGCTTCTCGTCCTTAGGCTGCTCGGTGACCAGTGCGAGCAAAGCAAAGGAGTTCTTTCTCCGAAGATACTTCTGAGCTTGCATGTAAGAGATGATGTTTGTGACGGCGCCTGCCTCCTCGCCTTGCACCATCAAGACTTCGTCGTTAGAGAGCAGAATACGGATAGCTTTCTCGAAACAGAGAACTTCAGCTCGGACGTCGGATAGCCAGTCCATTCCGGCTACCACGTCAAAACTACCCAGGGTAGTTGTCATCAGATCAATGGTAAAGGTGTGACCGCGAGCTTAAGTTGACAGCCGGTTACTAAATGGGTCACATCTACAGATTTACCATCGGCTAGTTCTATGATGTAAGGGGTCTCTAGGGGTTTAGGCGTGAGATTTAGGTTCTTCCTAAAAGACTCAGATATAAAACTCTTATCCGCACCCGTATCAAAAAGTACAGTAGCAAAATGATCGTTAAGGGGAAACTTACCGGTGACCACACTCGAGTCGTTTCTGGCCTCTCCGCGGACCAACGTGAATGCACGACCTTTGGCACCTCCTGTGCCACCATTTCCATTGTTGCCATTGTTGTTATTGTTGTTGTTGTTGTTGTTGTTGTTGTGGTTGTTGTTGTTGTTGTTCCCACCATTGTTGTTGCGAAGTTGCGGGCAGTCCCGCTTGAAATGGGCAGTGCTACCGCACTGATAGCACCCCCGGTTATTACCTTGCTGTTGACCCTTGTGCTGATTCTGATTTTGTTGAGACATGATTTCCCCGCGACAATCCTTTGCCGCGTGTCCCGCTTCGCCACATCGTTGGCAGCGATTTCCGGCGCAAGGGCCGTGATGATGGAGGTTACAACGATTACATTGCGACTTTCGACCCGCATAGCCGCTTGAGTTCTGGGTGTTGTTGGCAGACTGATTATTGTGACCCTGATTGTTGTTGAAATTGTTGGACCGCTTCTGGTTTCCTTGTTGTGGCTGTGCTGACGAATACTGTCGAGTAGGTGAGTCTTCAAATTTTCTTTTGTTATCAGGGACAACTTCAGTTGCACCCCGAGGTGGCAACTTCCTTTGCTCCACCGCCTTATCGGTGAGTTTATGCGCCAGCCTAATCGCTTGATGCTCCGTCGTAGGGTTGCTAGACATTACGATTCCCTGGATCTCAGGGACCAGACCCCCAAGATAAAACTCAAGTCGTTTTTCGACGGTGTTAGCCAGATCGGGACATAGGAACACCAGATCATGGTGTTTTGCCGTGTATGCTTCAATTTCAGACCCTACCATCTTGTGGTTCCATAACGCTTGCTCCAACTGCTGAACTCTGTCCTGCAGACAGTATTCCTCCTTGATTAGGGCCTTAAACTCGGTCCAGGCCATTACGTTCGCCGTAACAAGTCCACGCGTTTGGACTTGTGCGTTCCACCAGGTTAATGCCCCATCTTCCAACGTTGAGGCAGCATACTTGACCTTATTGGCCTCAAGGAAATTGCACATCTCGAACACCAATTCAGACATTTCAATCCAACGGACCACTTCTATGGGTCCTTTAACACCCGTGAACTTGCTCGGTTTTGCATCAAGGAACATCTTGTAGGGGTTAAGACCCCCTCCTGAAGATAGAGGATAGGTAGTCAGCGAGAAAGTCCACTAGCCAAACTATTAGATTTTCCCATGAAAATTTAATAATGGTTACCTGCTGGTGGGTTTTGAACACCTGCCAGAGCAGCATTCACGTGTTCTTGGATTAAAACGGCCAATTCTTCAGTTGACATATTGAGGTTTCCGCGACGACCGGTTGCCATTTCAGATCTTCGCAAGACTACACAAATACACACTGATAAGTATATATGTCCAATATAGTTATCATATTCCACACTTCAGTAATCACACAAGTTATGTCAACCCGACAATTTAAACAATCAAAAGGAACATTCGATTAAATAAATTGCAATGTCTCACAAAATACCAACCAAACATCTCAGTTTAATTATAAAATTTCAAGTTCAAACATAAGTGGAAACAAACAAACTAAAGAAAACAAAGCGGAGATTGGCGAGACGAGTTAGTCATCTACGTCTCCATCTCCCAAGTCGCTATCATTGCCGTCATCCTCTACGGCGTTTTCAGCTTCAACAGTCGGGTCCTGTTCTGGCTCTTCTTCCTCCGGATCCTCCTCTGGGTCTTCCTCCGGATCCTCCTCTGGGTCTTCCTCTGGATCCTCCTCTGGGTCTTCCTTGGATCTCCTCTCTTCCTCTACCGGCACTGGGGGGCCGGTGCTGGTGCGGGTACTGGGACAGGTGGTGCTTGATTCTGCTCCAGTTCTTGAATCCTCCAACTGGACTCAAGAACTCTGTCTTCGAGCCAGGCAGCCCTCAACTGCTCAGCACGAAGATCCTTAGCTAAAATGTTTCGAACTCTCCTATTCTCATGTTGCTCTTCCTCGAGCTTTCCAGTTTTACCAGTTAGTTGACGTATCATCCATCCTTGTGCTTCGATAGTCTCCTGCATTCTCTCTAGCTGTTCCTGTTGTTTCCTTAACATATCCCTAAGTAGATCGTCCCCTACTCCTAACGAGTTGACCGGTTCGACCGGTATAGCGGTGGTCGGACGGGAGGACGACTCCCCTCCTAGAGCGAGTCTTTTCTTAGCAGCTGAGCGTGTCTCCACGCCATAAGGTGGTGAGGGTTCGACCATGGGTGTCTTCCCCGGCGCCCTTGATTGTCGAGATTTGTCGGATGATGATGATGACATTGCCTGCTGGGTTGGTGTAGTTAGTTATGAGTTGCGTGCATCACAATATACATATATATCTCACATAAAGCAATTGTAGTATAACACATACAAGATATCACAGTTCGGTGCCAACTAAGTCTAGTGTCGTGTAACAGCTATAGTTTAGGTCTACTTTTAATGCAAACCTGGTTCTCTATAGCTAGAGGCTCTGATACCAATCTGTCACACCCTCAATTTCCACCTGCGGAGTTTTACCGCGAGGCGTGTGATCAAACCAGAATCTGAGACACTAGTAATATCGAACGACTCTATATGATATATTTAAACGTTTTCCAAAAACATTTGCTTAACCATTCATAGTCATTTTCAAATTATCTTAGTTTCGAAGTTTTAGTGAAAGCATTAGTTTCAAAGTTTAGCGGAAGCATTAGAGTAAAGTAAAGTAACGGGCGCCAACAAAAACGCCAAAACCAAAAATCCCAAACATTATTCGTAAATAAGACTCGATAAAAATGTCTTGATCAAATACAAGTGAGTGCACCTAGCGCTCCTAACGTCCTGAGAAACATGTAAAGAAACAAGTGTCAACATTAAAGAAGAGTGAGTTCACAGGTTTTTATAAGTTCACAAGTTCGGTCTAAAAGTTTGTTTTCCCCATTATCCCTAACCCGGGATAACGATATAGTTCCATTATTCCTAACCCGGAATAATAATGTTGGTTCGTAATTAAGTTCAATGTTAACATGTAGGTAGCGAGCCTAAAGTTACGTCACATAAGAGTTCGCGATCGAAGCTGACTGTTGTTGCCTCAGTGTTGCCAGGTCTATCACTGACCATGGCGAAAGTTAGGCCAAATTAATCACCCGTTGACCATTCCGGTCGGCTAGCGCGACTAGCTCGGGTGGGGCTTGTCGGGCCCAGTAGTACTACTTATAATTTCCCCGCTATCTAACCCAATACTAATGATCCGAGAGTTGGTTGAGGACTTATGTGATAAAGCTACTTAGTGACCATAACGTACATTAACATTAACTTAGTTACCGAGTAGTTTAACGACGTTAATTTCGCATAACGTAAAAGATAGAGTTTTAGAGCGTATACATGTTTCTCCGCCTATTGTTCAAAACTGGTTAAAATAGGGGCCATGAACTCACCTTAAATTGCTCGGTTAGAATAACACAAAAGAAGCAAATAATGGAACCGCTAATTGCGTCCTAACATGCCAACCGATTTAAAGTTAGTGTGTGAACACACTGATACAAAACCCTACGCATAACTAACACACATTGTGGCACACGTAATAACCAATTCGAAAATACAATCATGCATGCAAAGTATCATCATACCAAAATAATGATCAAACCAACTTGTCATAAACACAGATTAACTCATACAACACTTTGGTACACACAAACGCAAGTTATCATGTTTCAGCTTGTACGCTTGTAACTGGGCTGTTTTCGAGGATTTTTATAAAATAGTTCCAACGTTCCAAAAATTCCAATTTTTTTACAGGAGGTGTCAACTAAACTGTAAAATTGTATGTAAATTTTTCAAGTCCTAACACTTTACCAATTATTTATAAACATTTATATACTAGGCTGCAGTCAGATTCATCGCTTTCTGACTGCAGTCCACGGGAAAAATTATTAAAAAATCATCGTTCATGCAATTAACAAAATTCTAGTGGGATATTTCCGTAAATTCCCGTCTCCAGTTTCTGTATAAATTTGGTGACCTAACCTCCTACAGACTATGAGATCCATCTCGATAAACTACCAGCAAATTCTGCAGAATTTACGCAACTTCAGCTGCGGTGCTAAATGACCACTTAAAAATAGCAAACGACCTCAGAAAAATATGGATCCGGGGCCATTAGAAGCTTTTTTCAAAAATACACGTTTTAGACTTCAGAAAATCCACTTTTCGATAAATAATGATCAGGTTACAGCCAATTGAATTTGGCTGTAAATGTCATTCAGCAAACTGTTTTCGACTTTTATCGCATTATAACATGCTTAAACGATCATGACGCTTTATAATAATGATTAACAACAGGTTTATTTGTCAAATATCATCATGTATATCAATATTCATGCAAACCCTAATTATATAACATGATCTTTATCGCTAAAACGCAGCTTATGATTTTAGTATTCAACATAACATCACAATCGCAAAGATTCGCACAATCATCCGAACTAGTCATAAATCACAACACTTTTCATACTAATAATCCTACCATTACACATAATCATGATCAAGGTTACACAAACCCTAATGTGAATCGCAAAACAATTAAACCCTAACCTTGAAACGATGATGATTAGCGAACCGGGACAAGATTGGAATCAATCCGGAAGTTGTAGGGTTTTGCGATCGTGAGAGGCTGCCGTCGCCTTCCTCTAGGTGCTAGGGTTTTGTTTTTTTTTTAACAAACAATCCATGCATACATATATATAGATATAACAAGGGAAAAGAATGGGAGGGGATGCGCGACCGCAAAAAGGGGGCGGTTTGGGTTAAGTGGCTTGGGCCTCAAGTTTAGGTTATTTCCTTGGGCAGCAAGGAGGTGAGGTCGACACATTTGACGGCTCGGTTCGGTTCGGCTATTTATTTAATATATTTTTTTATAACTAATAACCGCGAAATCAAAGCGTGATATAATAATCTACAAAATCTACAAACGTCTAATAACACATAGCACGTAATCCACCCAATAGATTCACAAAGTTAGCGTAGTTATTGCGAGCGTGTTATGTAATTCTCCAAATTAAATAAGTGTAGGAATGAATAACCGTGAAGTAGCGCGTTTAAGATACCTGAAAAGCCGGGATGTCACAGATTTCTATAGGGTCGATGATGCGTAGCCGTCTGATGATGTGTGTTCCTTGAGTAGTAAGGCATGAAAACACGATGAACACAATTTCTAGCTATGTGCCCCGGAATTCCACAATTATAACAAGTTTGTCTTTTTGAGAAAAAGACATTCAGTTCAGCTTGTCTTATTCGAGGAAGTTGTTTAGGTCTCTTTTTTCCACTTGGTGCTGATTGCTTGTGTGCATGTTTAATTTTGGATGACACCTGCTCACAATCATCAGCACAAGAGTGAGTATCGATAATTTTTATCTTCAACTTAGATTTAATTAGCTTCTGAGGTGGATTTTCCTTTTGTTTTCTTTAGCATCATCTGAGGAATTTTTATCTTGAGTTTTCTTGTTGTGCTGTTTTTTGTTTTTACACGATCGCTTTTTCTTTAAAGGAGAAGATTCTGTAGACCTAGTTTCTTTAGAAACCTTTTCTTCGGAATCTGAGCTTTTGGGATCAGCTGGTTTTGGCTCGTCAGATGATGAGCATTTTTTGTTTAAAACAGTTTGGCTATCATTTTTCACACCATTTGATTCAGACTTGCAGCTACTTCACTATGCTCATTATCTGATGTACTAGAATCAGTAGTGTGATTGTCAGGTTTATCATACATCCTTGCTCATCAATTATTTCATTCACACGATCAATTATAGTAATATTTTCAACTTCATCATGTTCAGAGGACTCTGAGACATCAGTTGAGGTTTCAGGCACACTAGAACAGTTGTCTGAATCACTCGAAACAGATGTTTCAAATTCATCAGCAAATGCACAAGTCTCCTCTGGTAGAAAAATATCATCACAATCAGAATTAAAAACCACAGCATCTAAATTTTTCAGTTTTAGCAATGTTTTTAGAAAGATTGTTAGAAAAACCCTTAGTCTCAGCAAGCATAGACTAAACATACTTCCAAACATAAAAATCATGTTCAACACATAAAGAAACATCTAAATCATTAGCAGCATTTGAATGTGGTTCATCATCCACTTCAGACTGCTCTTCAACTATCACTGACTCTACACATGCACTAAGACAGCTAATATTGTCTATAGAATCAGAATTTGACACATTTTCTTAGTGCTCTTCTGTTGACGTTTCCACCGACTCCTTTTCTGGTTCTAATTTACAACTGATTCTTTTGGACATTTTTTTAATCCAAGTCCATGTTTTTAACAAAACTCATGGGCTTTTGAAAATCAGTGGGTCTGGCATTATTTGGTTTGAAAGCTTCCCATGGAATATAATCGCTTGGTTTGCCATAAATCATTTTATCATAGTTTTCTAGCTCTTGCTCTGTAGTGGGCATTCTAGAATAATTATGATTATATGGCGCTGGAACCTGTTTATAACCTAAACCCTTACCCTTGTTTTCTTTGAATGAAAGTTGCACATTGCATATGTTATGAATAATGTCACTGGAAGTATCAAAGTTCTTTAAGTTTAACTCATTTTGTTGATACTTACCAGTAAAGACTTCTAGCTCAGCTCTCACAGAATCATATTCCAAAGTTTTCACATTAAGTTTATTTTTGTAGTCATGGACCCAACATTGCTGTTGATTTACGTCCAAGTGGAGCTTAACTATGTCCTTCTTTAGTGCATCAATCTTTTCATAGGGTATCTTATTGTTCTCTCGAACACTGATGCACTTTGACATGGCACTGTTGTAAGCATTTATTAAAGCAAAATTATGTGCTCTCATCTGTGTTCAGAACATAAAAGAGAGTTTACCATCTCAAAGAGCAATTTAGGTTCCTTAGGTTTTGCCATCAAACATTGATGATTGACTTCTGCAACCTCAGAGATTTTGAGCGATTCTATGTGTGCCACAACATCTACCCAATTGAAACCGCATTATTCTTGAGCCATCAAAGCCTTTCCTGCTCTAGCATCTCCCTGGCTTGTTGAAGTTTGAGCAGGTGTAACAGGGACCATAGATCTTTCAGAGTTCCGAGCAGCAGCTACCTGAGTACCCTCATACCCCACCGGTGTCTTCTTACAATCCCTTGTAAAGTGTCCCATCTCATAACATCTGTAGCATCTTAGTTTGTCTCTCAAAGATCTAGTGCGAAGATTCGACATAGGACGATGACCATACTTTTTCTGAAACTTTGCAGCCCAAAGTGCTGCCATTGCCAAGTTCTAGGATGCATCCAACTCTTCTATATCTTCTTTGACCACTTGATTGATTTCAGTTGCTAGAACAGATGGGGGCAAAAGATCACCTGCTAAGAAAGCATGCAGGCTGTTAAGTATAGAAGCTGCAAGAGCCAACCTTTCTCCATTTTGCTTAGTCAGAAAGGCTATGTTTTCTGCTCAGGGTGTGGATGGAGTATTTTATGATGATGAAGGGTTTGTTGGACTAAGAGCCACATTGGCATGCTAAGGATGTTGTTGGGCTGAAGTGCGTGTGGTAGAGGTGTTAAAAGCGGCTTGTGGTGTAGGACGTGACATGTTGTACACATAGTTGGTATTTTGAGCTTGCAGCTGAGCTTGTGTCATTGGGCTGAAAACAACATTTGGTTATTGTTTGGCACTCCATGAACAGGACTAGAAACTATGTTTGGATGACTCTGAGACATTAAAGCATTGTTGGAACTGGTCAACTCGGCAGCAATCATTGAATTCTTATGATTAAGCTCTCTTTGCTGATAATCAATCTCACACGACTTGATTGTTGCAATTAACTCAATAAGTGTGACGTCGTTCAAATTCTTTGTACGCTTGATCATAGAAACATCAGTATCCCAGCTCTTCGGCAACGAATTCAGAAGTTGACAATTCATCCCACTATTTTTTATGGTGATACCAGCACTTATCATTTGCGAGACTAGTTTGACGAATCTTCTGATCTGATTTTCTACAATTTCACCATAAATGTGGTTGAAAGATTTAAACTGCTGATTAAACATATTCACCCTGCTTGCCTTCATGTCACATTACCCTCACACAAATTTTTAAGCTCATCCCAAATTTCCTTCGCGTTCGTGTTGTTCCTAACGGTGATTGAAATGTCTAGACCAAGTGCCATGGTGAGATTTGTCATCTCTTTATCATCCTCTTCTTTAATTTCGGTCATCATCTGTCCATAGATTCTCAGGTTTAGAAATCCGAGTTAGAGGGTCATCTTCTGTAACATACATAATGGTACGAGGTCCATCTCTAATACACCTTTAAACCCTAGGTTCCTTCGCCTTACAATACTGCTCATATAGAAATTTCCACTCATAGTAATCGTCTCCATAAATAGCCTAGGGACTTTGGTAGACATGACAATAACCTGATCTAGTTCCTGATGAAATGCCAGAGATTGAGTCTGGATGGCAGCCAAAGTAGCATTAGCAAGATCCGCAGCTATCATTACACCGAATGTGTTCATCATTTTTAAGCTTACCAAATAATAATGTAGTTTTTTTAATAAAAATGTGAACATTCCAAATACAACAACAAAGGTCCAATCCGAAAAGGTCAATCCAAACTGGTCAACTCGAAAAAGTGTTCGAAACAGGTTCAATACAGTTGTCAAATCGAATGGCTATCCGAAATAGAAGATTCAAAAATTTATCCGAAACAGTGATTATCCGAAATGCTTGAAGAATGATCCGAAATCCTTGATGGTTTATCAAAAACCAGGCAATCTTCAACAGCTAGTGATCCGAAATCCTTGATGGTTTATCCGAAACCAGTAATCTTCTACCACTGATGATCTGAAATCCTTGATGATGATTCGAATTCAGGCAATCTACAACAGCTAATGATCCGAAATCCTTGATGTTTATCCGAAACCAGGTAATCTTCTACACTGATGATCTGAAATCCTTGATGGTTTATCAAAAACCAGGCAATCTTCAACAGCTAATGATCCGAAATCCTTGATGGTTTATCCGAAACCAGGTAATCTTCTACCACTGATGATCTGAAATCCTTGATGATGATTCGAATTCAGGCAATCTACAACTGCCGATGATCCGAAATCCTTGATGATATTCGAATTCAGGCAATCTTCAACTACTGATGATCCGAAATCTATCTAGACGATCTGATACTTGACTTCAATAGTAGAAACCGTAACGGAACTTGCACAGTACCAGAATAACAACACAGAACAATCCGAGATAGCTAGATTAAGTGTGACATTAAATATGAGCCTAGAAACATGTTCAACAGACTCTGATACCAATTGTAAGTCCCAAAACTAGATTGCAACGTTATCACATGAGTTTGATTGCTAGCGAAATCACACAATCAAACTTGATTCAAGCAAAAAAAATAAAGATAAAGTAGAAAGATGATTCAAAGGTTAACTTGCATACAATAAAGATTGTCTAATACAAGTTATGGCAAAAATCCAAGAACCACCAAAACCGTAAACATACTTAACTATTTATAGGGAGGGTTTAGTCCACCACTCCCCCTAAACCCTAAGCCTATTAGCCCCTAAGCCCATTTAATATAAGCCTACTTTACCAAACAAATAAACTATCCCAACACTAATTAATTAACTAATGTATAAACCTTAAGGGCCTAACACTTCTTAAGGTAGGGTAGATCTTCCACAAGATCATACCGAAGCCGGAAATTTATGTGTTTATCACGCAACTCTGTAAGGACGTTTTCGTCAAAAACCAACTCGCCGGGCGCATCTCTTATGTGGACATGTGATATTGCATGGCCCATGGCCGTCGTCCTTCAAGATCATGGAATGTAATTTCATTTATAAGAAATAGTTTCTTTATACAACCCGTGTAACACATGTGAACTTAAACTATTTTACTATATATGACAATTTTGTTACCGTCAACCTTTTCTATTCAATTTCTTTTATTGTACCAATTTATTTATATACCGTAATAATTAATAATAACAACAATAATAATAGTTATATAAAGATCTTTTATTATGAATTATTATCTTTAATGTGTGACTATCCACATGTCTTCATAATGTGGTGACTCTCCAAGTACTTAACTCACATGTCTTCGTAATGTGGTGACTCTCAAGTACTTAACTCCTATCTTTGTGAGCCTATAAATAGAGGCATATGTAGTTCATACTTCATATCAATAAGAATGAGTTCTTCATTCTGCTTTCTATCTTTCTCTCTATATAATCTCTATAATCCTTATCTACATATATCATATATTGTTTGCTATTAGGCCGTTGTTTTACAACACGTTATCAACACGACTTGCTTTTGGAGTTAGATCATATTATTACAGGGTATATTAACTTTCATTGTTCTTCATTCTCTTAAACGTATATTACAATTCATACAATGTTTTGTTCAAAGGACCATTATGATATTATTGGTTATATATTTTTGTTTAATCTAAACAATGGGGGGTGAAAATAGTTTTCTATTTTCTTTTAATGTTAAGCCATAGAACTTTATTCCATCATTCACAATCAAAAGTTTTGTTTTTAATGAATCCTAAGAGTTTTTCATAGAAATATATAGTTAAAAACACATATTTTCCTTTATTATATTTTCCTTGATTATATTTGTTAAAATTTCTTTTATGCCAATTATGATGAGATAAAATTAAGATATGATAAATGATTGTTTATAACTTGATGAGTTTTGTGAAGCTTGTAGAACTAATTATATTAAGTCATATAATTAACATATTTATTGGTTTGGATTTATTTAAGTTTGTAAAACATACAAAAATAATTAAATAAATTAAGCAAAACACACTTGTAGTATAATTTAGTATTTCATTACTGGTTACATTTTTGTTAATTACCAGATTGTATTTACTTGTTTATTAATCTATAAACTATATGTAGTTTATTATGTTATCACAATGTGACATTAGTATATCATTGTTTAGCATAATAATAATTAAGAGGGAGAATTTTGACGAAGTAAAAGGTATATATATTTCGAATTATTGGCCTCTTCCACCTATTAACTAACCTAATATCTTTATATGCATGGATATATCATATACAAATATATGTAAACAAACTTTAACTGGTAATGACTTAATACATTATTATTATTTTTTTGTTAGTCCTGTTTTATTTTATAGTCAATAATGGTTACTAAATTTTATTTGATTATAATAACATGCATTAATTCATGCGTATTTCTTTAATATAGTTAGCTATGTCGAATCTTGCAAAGCTTAGTTTATGGCTTTGGAGGTCACTGGAAAAAATTATTTGTCACAGGCTTTGGATGCTGAAATCCATCTAAATGCCAATAACCTTTGGGAAACAATTAAAGCAGAAAATAAAACAAATACCCAGATAAAGCAAAGGCAATGATTTTCTTACGCCACCATATTCATGAGTCCTTGAAAAATGAATATCTCACTATTAAAGATCCACTCATCCTGTGGACCAATTTGAAAGAAAGGTATGACCATCAGTAAACAGTAATATTACCAAGAGCTCGTTATGAATGGCTCAATTTAAGGTTGCAAAACTTTAAGTCTATAAGTGAGTATAACTCGGCAATGTTTAGAATCACGTCACAATTGATTTTATGTGGTGAAATATTACTGATAAGGAGATGTTAGAAAAAACATTCTCCACCTTTCACGCCTCAAACATTGTCTTGCAACAACAATATCGTGAAAGTGGCTTCACCAAATACAGTGACTTAATATCATGTTTGCTTGTGGCTGAGCAAAATAATGAGCTACTAATGATAAACCATGAAACTCGTCCGGTTGGTACAACTCCATTCCCTGAAGTGAATGTGACAACATATAATGACCAAAGTGGAAGTCACGGACGTGGTCGTGGCTATCAACACGGGCGTGGTCATGGTCATGGTCATGGTCGTGGTCATGGTCGTGGACGTGGACGTGGATATGGTGGGGGAATTATCATAGTGTTCAATTTAAAAACAAAGGAACCCACCAGAAGTTGCATGATTATGAAAATAAATCCAATGATGGAAAAGGTAAAAAGAAAAATGGAACCCCATCTAATGCATGCTATCGATGTAGAAGTAACAACCACTGGGCTGGTACATGTCGTACAGCCAGACACTTGGTAGAGCTTTACAAACAATCTATAAAAGAAAAAGGAAAAGGAATAGAGACAAATTTCACATATGAATATGGAAATGTCGATGTCCCAAGTGGTGAAAAGGACCTTACACTAATCTGGATTATGCTGATTTCCTTATTGAGCAAGCAAAATTGGATTCTGGTGATATTATGGCTGATACCAACCAGTTGGATGCTTGCAATTTTCCTTACGCGTGAATGATTATATTTAAAATTATGTTATTTCCTTAATGTTTTATCGAGACATTTTATGGGACTTGTTATGTTTGAACCATATTTATGAAATTCTGTTCTGTTTTGAAGCATATGGAGTGTTCAACTAAACGTCCTATTAGTGGTGAAGATGTATGTCTAATAGACAGTGCTACTTCGCATACGATTCTAAAAAAAGAATTATTTCCCTAGTTTAATAATAAAAGAAGCAAGCGTTGGTACTATATCCGGTAAAACAAAATTAATAGAAGGCTTTGGAGAAGATTATGTAGTTCGACAAAGTGGAACTTTGCTCAAAATTAACAATGCATTATTTTCCCCACTATATCAAAGAAATCTAATAAGCTTTAAAGATACTCGTCTAAATGGATATCATCTTGAGACTACAAGTGAGGGACATGATGAGTACCTTCAAATCACAAGTATGATTTCGGGTAAAAAGCATATATTAGAGAAGTTACCCACATTTTCCTCTGGTTTGTATTCTACTAAAATTGGTGCAGTTAAATCAAATGCAATCATAAACCATAAGTTTATGGATCGAGAAAATTTTATAATTTGGCATGAATGGTTAGGCCATCCCGGATCAATAATGATGCGAAAAATTATAGAAAATTCATGTGGTCATTCTTTGAAGAACCAGAAGATTCTTCAATCTAAGGATATCACATGTGTTGCATGCTCACAAGGAAAGTTAATCACTCGCCCATCACCAGTGAAGGTATGGACAGAATCCTTGAGTTTTTTAGAAAGAAGACAATGGGATATATGTGGGTCTATACACCCTCCTAGTGGACCATTTAAATACTTTATGGTCTTAATTGATGCATCAACTAGATGATCACATGTGAGTTTACTATCAAGTCTCAATATGGCATTTGCACGACCACTTGCTCAATTAATAAGGCTAAGAGCACATTTTCCAGATTATCCCATAAAGAAAATTCGTTTCGACAATGCTGGTGAATTTACATCCCAAACCTTCAATGATTACTGCATGTCTATTGGCATAAGTGTAGAGCATCCTGTACCTCATGTACATACACAAAATGGACTTCTTGAATCGCTTATCAAGCGACCTCAAATGATTGCAAGACCAATGATTATGAAATCAAAACTACCAGCATCTGCTTGGGGGCATGCAATTTTACATGCAGCAACACTAATTCGCATCAGGCCAACGAGTTACCACACTTTCTCCCCATTAAAGTTGGTTTTGGTCAGGAACCAAATATTTCCCATCAAAGGAATCTCGGTTGTGCCGTATATGTTCCTATCTCTCCACTACAACGCACAAAGATGGGACCTCAAAGGAGATTAGGAACATATGTTGGGTATGAATCACCATCGATCATTAAGTATTTAGAGCCATCAACAGGTGATTTATTTACGGCTCGATTTGGTGATTGTCATTTTGTTGAAACAACATTCCCAACAATAGGGGAAGATGAAAAGCAGCTGAAAAATAATAATATAAGTTGGAATGAATTATCATTATCTCATCTTGATCCTCGAACTAAACAATGTGAGGTAGAAGTTCAAAGGATAATTCATTTACAAAGATTAGCAAATCAATTACCAAACGCATTCACTGACCTAAAGAGAGTGACTAAGTCACACATACCAGCTGCTAATGCTCCTGTAAAAATAAGTGTCCCAGAACGACAACCACATGTTGGAAATGAGTCTAATGCACGCCTCAAACATGGTAGACCAATCGGTTCTAAAGATAAAAATCCTCGAAAGAAAAAAGGAGCAAATAATGGAGATGGTCAATTTGAGGTAATGATAATGCCAAGAAAAGAGTCTCCTGAAGAGACACTAGACATGATGGTTCCAGAAGAACCTCAGGTACCTGAAAACGAAGAGATCTCAATAAGTTATATCATGTCTAGAAAGGTATGGAACCAAATGAAATCAACGTCGATGACAGTTTTTCATATAACGTAGCGCTAGAAGTAATGGAAAATAATGAGGATCAAGAACCAAAATCTATTGAGGAATGTAAAAAAAGAAATGATTGGCCAAACTGGAAAGACGCAATTAAGGCAGAATTAGATTCCCTCAATAAACGAGAAGTTTTTGGACCAGTAGTCCCTATACCTGAAGGTGTAAAGCCTATCGGATATAAGTGGGTCTTTGTGCGAAAAACGTAATGAGAAAAATGAAATTGTACGATACAAGTCAGGATTAGTAGCACAAGGATTTTTTCAAAGACCTAGGATTGATTATGAGGATACATATTCTCTGGTGATGGATGCGACAACTTTTCATTATCTTGTTAGTCTGGTAATACAAGAAGGGATTGACTTGCGTCTAATGGATGTTGTGACAGCCTACCTCTATGGCTCACTTGATACCGATATTTACATGAAACTCCCTGAAGGATTCAAATTGCCAAACTCATGTACATCTAGGTCTCGAGAACATCTTTCAATTAAATAAACAAATCATTATATGGGCTAAAAGAATCTGGGCGTATGTCGTATAATCGCCTTAGTGAGTATTTGTTGAAAGAAGATTATAAAAATGATTCAATATACCCATGTATCTTTTTAAAAAGGTCAGAATATGAATACGTTATAATTGTTGTAGACGTTGATGACTTGAATATAATTGGAACTCCAAAGGAGCTCTAAAAGACGGTTGAATATTTGAAAAAAGAATTTGAAATGAAAGAACTTTGTAAAACAAAATTTTGTCTCAGGTTACAAATTGAACATCTTAAGGGTAGAATCCTTGTGCATCAACAAAACTACATACAAAAGCAAAAGGTTCTATATGGAAAAATCACATCCATTGAGTACTCCAATGGTAGTAAGATCTCTTGATGTCGAGAAAGACCCATTCCGACCTCCGAATGATGGAGAGGAAATTCTTGGTCCATAAGTACCATATTTAAGTGCAATTGGTGCACTAATGTTTCTTGCTAGTCATACACAACCAGATATATCATTTTCTTTAAATTTATTGGCAAGATATAGTTCATGCCCAACAAAGAGGCATTGGAATGGGGTAACACAAATATTTCGATACCTTCAAGGTACAAACGACATGGGTTTGTAGTTTACTAATCAATCGACAACAAGTTTGTTTGGTTTTGCTCATGCAGGGTATTTGGCTGATCCTCACACTGGAAAATCTCAAACTGAATATTTATTCACAAGTGGAGGTACTGCTATTTCATGGCGTTCTGTAAAGCAAACAACCACACCCACATCATCTAATCATGCAAAAATATTGGTGATTCATGAAGCAAGCCGAGAATGTGTTTGGTTAAGGAATGTAATACAACACATTTTGTGGGTCTTGTGGCATTTCTATGAGAGATGAGGGATCAACAATTTTACATAAAGACAACGCAGCATGCATTGCTCAACTTAAGGAAGGATACATCAAAGGAGACAGAACGAAGCACATTTTACCAAAGTTCTTTTTCACACGTGATTTGCAAAAGAATAGAGATATTACTGTCCAACAAATTCGTTCTAGCGACAATTTGGCAGACTTGTTTACTAAATCACTTCCGACATCTACATTCAAGAAACTGGTTCATGGGATCGGGATGCGTCGACTCAAGGAGCTTAAATCATCAGGGGGAGAATAATACGCGCTGCACTCTTTTTCCCTTAGCTATGGTTTTACCCACTAGGTTTTACTGGCAAGGTTTTTAACGATGCAGCATCACCAAGCGTATTATAAGAAGAATATATTATTTTGTCACGTGGATAGTCATGGGGGAGCATTATGAATTATTATCTTTAATGTGTGACTATCCACATGTCTTCATAATGTGGTGACTCTCCAAGTAGTTAACTCACATGTCTTCATGATATGGTGACTCTCCAAGTACTTAACTTCTATCTTTGTAAGCCTATAAATAGAGGCATATGTAGTTCATACTTTATACAAATAAGAATGAGTTCTTCAACTCTTTTTTCTATCTTTCTCTTTATATAATCTTTATAATTCTTGTCTACATATATCATATGTTGGTTGCTATTACACCGTTGTTTTACAACATTTCACCTTTGGAATGAGAGGTATTAGGTTTAGGTCCTATAGACAATAAAAATTATATTTGCCATTAAAAATATATGACGACGGTTCGTTTAACAAAAAGATATTTCTCACATGAAGTACTTATTTTATCATTCAAGTAATTGCCAGATTTTAAAGAAGTGTGTTTTTGAAACGACGGTTCGCTTATAATTCCATGGGAGTTTATGTTCTTTTGACAGTTTAAATATATTTTCCCTATTTCTAATTCTCATTTCTATAGGCTGGAAGATACAATTAATTAATGTAATATGTAAGTTCTTATTTTCTTATGTAATATGTAATTTCTTATTTTGTTTACTTATAGAGTTATGACTAACATAATTTATTTGTTAATCATTCACAACCAGATCTTAATAAAAGCTTTGATATGGCTTTTGCTAGATGTAAAGAAAGAGAATATTTTTCTACCAGCAAAGTATACAAGCATTTGGCTTTAAGAATGGGTTCTGAATCGCCGGTCAAAAAAAAAGAATGGGTTCTGAATCTCTTGTAAAAATGCTCTCAAATGTTAAAGAATCAAATGTTAAGTATTAAAATTAATTCTTGAAATGGATCTGTTTTATCTGTTATATGACTTGATTGCTAATTAAATACGGTATTCCAGGTATTCAGTCGTCAGTTAACAAAACTTTAGCCGATCTGGAAGCTGACCGAGCCATCTTGGAAAGCTTATATCTACTAATGTTGATGTAAAGTTACAGATCTATTTAAGTTGGCTTTGATGGCTTAATACAATAACACCAGGAAAGTTACTTGAGAAAATCTGACACGAATCTAATACGAAATTCGTAAGTTTATGCTTAGTCTAAACGGGTCAGTTTAGTTTCAGATTGAACCCGTGAACCCGTTTAGGTTAACAGGTCGTGTTGGCGGGTTGACCCGTATAACACATTTATATTATATTATATTATATTATATTTCCAATATATTTTATGTCATAAATTGAATAGGTTGGTGTGTATTTTATGTCATAATTATAACTTACAAAGAGAAATTAACATAAGACATTATAATTCAAATATAATTGTGTTATATACATTTGTGTTTTTTAAGTAAATTTTAATTTTTATATATTAATTTCAGAAAAAATAATAATAATAAATAAAAAATTCGGGTTGAACGGGTCGTGTTCAGGTCAACGCACGAAGTTTCAGGTCTTGTTTGAGTTCATATGTATGATACGAATTTTGGGTTCGGTTCGAGTTCGTGTAAAATTTTCGGGTTTAGGTTGTGTTAAGCCCATCAACCTGTGAACACGGCCCATTTAGCACCCCTAATTAAGAGTTAAAAAAATAACAATAGCTATTGAAGTGTGCTTGACTTTTTGTTGATGATGTTGTTTCCTTTGTTTTTCTTATTTAATGTAACATGTAGTATCATCTATATTTTGATTATTTATAGAATTATGAATTATATAATTTACATTGTTTAACCCGAATTATACATGGGTATATATATATAATAATAAAGTAGATATTTTGTATATGTTATGCTATATATACAATGATATATATAATAATAAAGTAGATATTAAGTAGATATTTTGTATATGTTATGCTATATATACAATGATATATATAATAATAAAGTAGATATTTTGTATATGTTATGCTATATATACAATTGTCATTTTACATACAGCAAAAGTTTATATATTATGCTATATATAAATTTGTCATTGCAAATATAACGAACGGTAATTAGCTAATAACTGATCAGAGTTGAGCACAAACTCTCTTAAGCTAAACAAACCAAGTTAGAGCTAGGTTAGACTCGGACTCGAATAGAATCACTTACACCCCTAAAACCTCAGGATCGATGTTCTATTTCATGAATGCATATACAGGTGAAATTAGTTTAAACCTTATATATCCAAGTAGGAATACCCTTAGCCGAATGTGTCACTATATGCTCGAAAAATTCATCCAACTAAGCAAGTAGTGTTGACCTCAGGCCTAATCTAACTAAAAGGTTGATATATCGGACGCCATAAATGGCATCGTGCCTAATATCCCTTTGTTAACAATAAAACACATCTCCACAACTACAAGACATGTTGGGCCCGTACCGTTCTGGTGGTAAATTTGCACCACTGAAGTGGTGGTTAACAAACATTAGGTTTTGTTCCTATTCGTTTCAGTTTGCGGTCCCTATTGGTTCATAGCAAATCTGACATATGAATAATGTATCTATAATTAAATATATAGATACAAATTTATGTTTATAGATATACAAATATAGTAGGTCAACTTTCTATAGCTAGAAAAAAAGACAAAATTACACAACTGTTATGACAAAACTACACAATCGGGAAAGACTTTTTGTTTTTTACTTTGTAGTTTTGATTCATTTTTATATTATATCTGTGAAATTATAGATTAATTCTTTTTAGCTTTGATTCACAATTATATTTGGAATGATGAATGCAAATGAGAACACACAGAATAATATAAATCATTCATTCCTTTTTCTAGTATTAAAAACTTATAAAATAAAAGAAAATGATAAAATGCAATGTTTATTTGTCTTTCCTGAAAAAAAATATATATATGAATAAGTTTTGTTCATGTATTTAATCTATATATGTGTAAGTCATATGTAGGTTATATTCTCTAGTTATGGATAAACTGTTAAGATTTAAAAACATATTAATAAATAAGTTTGTTTAATGATCATGTAACACATTTATAGGTAAGAAGTACACAATTACTGAGATATGAACCACAATATAAGGTTAAACGATTTATGTTTTCCTTAGTTCTTGGAATAGTTTAGTGATTAACTTAGTTAGACTATAAGGTGTGAAGGATAGTAGTTCCTTAGGATGATCCATAACGTAGACAGCCACGTCATCAGTTGTTAGAGATGAGTCCTAAGGGATGGGCCAAGAGTGTGAAGGATGAGCCCCTTTATATATACAAGGTGGTGTGTGTGCGTGTGTGTGTGAGGTGGGTGCGTCATGAGCGGCAATGGAGAGACGAGGACGGACCAAAGTGGGACGGTGTGGACAACATCGAGGCATCGACGACCTTTGGACGTCCCCCACACCTTTTTGCCTTTGTAATGAAGGTCACCCAAGTCATCAATCTATATGCGTGTGTAGGTCTTGATCATAAGAAAATATTTTGTTTTTGTCAAAGAAGTGAATATTAAGTTTTATTAACTTACCGTAATTGTCATGACAAACATTTTGGAGTTGCTTTTTTACCATTAGTGTTGGAAAATATTTATTAATGTGGGGTAGGGTTATTGAAAAATATTTATGAAAGTCGTGTTGCATCAAATGCCATATGTACCCATGCTATTAAAAAAATCTTAATTTTATTTAAATAGCCTACCACTGTGCAAAATATTGATGTAAATTTTATCAAAAATTTATTTCAATAGCCTACCCCTGTACAAATTTTATTTAAAAAAGATATAGATTTTATTTAAAAAAGACCTAAATTTTACATACACAATATAATGTTCGAATGCTCCCATGTTCTAAAATGCTTTCATTTCATGTTCTAAGCAAAACTTAACTTTAATAAGACTTAGATCTAACAAAACACTAATGTTTACATTTTTTGAGCTTCTAACGAATATTTAGCTTACATTTGAACGAACAAATGACTCATAATAATTACCCCCTTCTTCCACCACCTATAAAATGCATGGCTCTCGTACCCTTCATACAAACTCTCTTTAAAAGCACTAATGTCCATGTTGGTCTAAGAGATTGAAGCTGCCAGCATGATCTAATATCTTGAAACATTTCATATAGTTTAGTATGTTATTATGTAACTGTGTATGGTGTGATATGTATACACCTACATAGATACATACATAGTGGTTAATCAGGCCATCTTGCAGCTTCAATCACTCGTTACAGCTTCAATCACTCGTGCCAACAATTATGTAAGTCATACATGAAAACTACCATCACTAATCAACTGTATGTTTTATTGAGGATAAAGGGTGTGGTCATGATCCTCATAACCACCATGACCTGTCACATAATCGTCATGTCACCCATCTCTTATCCAAAACCACTACCCTAAGGTACCCAAAGCAGTATCCCCTTATTTATTTTAATATATTGCTTATAAAGGAAAAGGAAAAAAGAAACATTGTAAATTGAAAAAGGAGGCCCGTGATAATCGTGGCTCAATCCACGCGAACCACCATCAATCAAGGAAGGAGGTAATGTAGCATTCCATTAATGGTCCTATGTAGCAATTGATTACTCAACCCACATCCCCACACCCTTGAACCTAAGTCCATGTTATCACTCATTTTCCCATGTAAGCATAGTTGTACATGTTCGCAACTCTTTGGCTTCTCTCTCTTAGGGATGAGCATGGTAGTCATTCGGTACCAGACTGGTACCGGAACTGAATATACCGGTGTTTTTACCCGTAAATACCGACATCGTACATGTACCGATATCGAAATACGAGGAAAATGGGAACTGATACATGTACCGAATATACCCGGTACAGTACGGTTCGGTTCAGTTCCGAAATCCGTTACCAAATGCTCATCCTACTCTACACTCTTTCTCTCTTTCTCTCTCTTTATTTATTTATTTAAATTGTCTTTGTTGGACCGTCGTAAAGTTACAAAACTTGTAGGAGTCTAACAAAACGGGGTCGATCAGATAACAAGTAATTACCTGACGGGTTATAAAATGATGGTTCTAACAAATCTTTAAGTTACCGTTAGATGATTACAAAACATGAGATTGTTATTGAAACAAACTAATTCATATATGGTGAGAATTTTGTAAGGAAGATTAGTAGATAATGTTAGATATTTTAGTGTAATTATATATTCTTATATTCCCAATAATTTGTAACTGCTTTTAGATGTATATAAGCCCTTGGATCAACTTGAGATGAAATCCTGAACGTATTAATTCAAAAAAGCTTCTAGAAGGAGAGGTTTAGGGCGGTTTTTTCATCCCATCAGTTTCTCCCCACGTCGCTCTAAAACCTCTTCAAATGTAGCGTCATTCTCATCTCGTCTATCTACGATTACATCTGCGACGGTGGAACGGCGGTCCCGGAATTTGTGAATTGAGAAGAGTTATGATTCTTCTTAAACACTCATTGTTTTCTCTTATCTACTTAGGTTCTACTTCTACATGAATTTTATTTTTTTCTATTTTGTTTCAATTTGATATGGTGATTTTCGCTATTTCCATTCATTTGTTTAGGGATTTAAGTTTTTCAATTTGTTTAACGTATGTTAAATTGAAGGCATAATTTGTGTTTGGATGTTTCAAATTAGGGTTTCTATGAATTTTTGCAGTTTCCTATCAACTATTTCAAAAGGTATTTCAAGCCGTCTATTTTCTACTCGCATACTTTTAGTGATACTTTTTTTATAATTGGTTGTAGCTCCTTGTCTCTTTGTTTGTTTTATTTTTTTGCCATTGAACTTTAGGTTGTGGGGAGATGACTTTGATGATTGAAAAATGTGTTTCATCTTATTTAATGGTAAGTTTGCCTGTGTATGGTGCATTGTGTAAAAAGTGTTAAGAAAGCATATAGAGACAAAATTAGTTTATTCTCTATAATGCCACATATCATAGAAAGTGAACGATCAAGTTACAGTGTTGAGCACTAATGGTCAAGTGATTCAATGTAAAGGTAAGCATTTATTTCATTCTTTCAGTTGTTTTTATAACCTGCTCATGGATATAAACATGTAAAGTTAACTAACTTAACAGCGGCGGTGGCTTTGGAAGCCGGAAAGTCTCGGGTGATTGAAGAAGTGGAGGGGGCGCCACTTGGAAGTCCGAATTAGGATCCTCTTCACTTCCCTCTTTCAGACCAATGTTTACTTCTGGGAAGCAAAGCAAGTATTCTAATTTCAAGCACTAAATCAGATAATTATTTTACTAATCTCTAATCTTAAGTTACTGCCAATTTTTCAGGGGCAAATTCTTGTATTTCCTCGGATTTAGGACATGAGGCTAGAGGGTAAGTTCATTTTTTTGTCAATCAATCAAGTTCTTGCAATTGTTTAAGTTTTTTTAATTAGTTAATTAGAAACAAATTTGTCGGATCATTCCGACATTCTTTAAACAAACAAATATATAAACAATCAAAATATCAAGCTTCATAATAGTGACAAACTTATTTAAAATCAATTGCATCCAATCGCAAACCACAATCTCTTCGTGATTCGACCCCTTACTACCACTAAGCATTGTTAAGGGCAATTCGGGACTATAAATATTATCTTTGACCGGAGCACGACACTCCGATTAAATTTTTGCGCCGTTGCCGGGGAGTTCGTGCGCTTTGTGTTTGGATTTGCTTGATTGTGTGATTAACTCTTAAAAGTGCTTGTTTCTTTATATCGTCTTTGCTTTTGTGTTATGCGGGTGTGTTACTTGTGCAAGTTACAGGTAGTGCATGCATACACGGAATTCTGGGAGGACCTCGCAGTTAGTGTTCGAACCGGAGATCGAGCGGGTCGTTAGAAGGAACCTAGCCAACCGGTTAGAGGCAACCCTTGTCTCTAATCCACCTAACACAAACTCACCATCTACACCATCTTTTGGACCCATTCCAATGGATCCCCAACACTCCAACCAACCCAACAACCAAAACCAATATTACGACTATCCACCCCAAACGAACAATCATCAATCGGGGGGTGGTAACAACTCAAGACCACCAACACCACCATTCCAATCTCGTAGCCGAAACCAAAACAATCGCCAACGTACACCCACACCTCCACCTCAAAACCAAAACCGACAAAACCCATTACAACCCAATCTCAACAACCGAAATGTTAACGCCAACCGTGGGGTTAATCAGAACCGTGGCATTCCCACGAACGAAGCCCAATTTCTCAATCTTGATGATTTGAGAAACAATATTCCCGATGATGCACCATATAGCGTCCCCGGTTATCAATCACCGGAACATGTGAGTATTCATTTGGAATACTTAGATGATGGCGGGAATTATAATGAGTGGTGTGAAGATGAAGCATGGGGAAATGGTAATGAGGAGAATTTTTATCATGCTCGGGGTTTTTATTATGAAGATGTTGGCTATCAAAATGCCAACTATGTGGGGAATGATGAAGGTTATGGGTACGAGTATGGTTGAAATGACGGTTACGAAAACAACCGTCAACCATGAAACAATCAAAGGAACTGGAATAACGGGAACTACAATAACAATCAAAATGTTAATCGTAACCGGATTCCACAATTCGTGGGCGGTGGTAATCAAGGAGGTGATAGGGGTGGTGATAGAAGAGGTAACCAAAGACCAGGGAATCAAGAAGTTAATGGTCCACGCCGTCAACCACAACAACAAGAACCCCGAGGAGTGAATGGTCGGTTTCGACCGGTGGTCACCGAAAATGGTTCACCTATTGTGCCTACACCTCGAGGGAGGCGATCATTCGAATGCAAGCCAAACTACATCAACATTCTACCTCACTTTAATGGTAGGGAACATGACGAACCGTATACCCACTTGGTGGAATTTTCTGCCATTTGTAGTACTATTGGGGGCCACCACTTTAAAATTGAAGAAGTGAAGTTGTTACTCTTTCAGTTTTCGTTAAAAGACAAAGCAAAACAGTGATTCCTCACGCTTTCGGCCAATAGTATTCGCACATGGGCAGAAATGCAACAAGTGTTTCTTGACGAATACTATTCGATAGCAAAGTCCGACGATGCAAGAGATGAAATTCGGTCATTAAGACAATTGTCGGGTGAGTTGCTACATGAGGCACTTGCTTGATTCAAGGAGTTGTTCAGAAATGCCCTCACTATCAAATCCGAGGTGGGAGCTATTGAAGTGTTTTGTAAGGGGGTTAGATGTCGAAGATCACAAGTACTTGCAATCGACAAGTAATGGCACATTGTTGAACAATCACGAAGAAGACGATTGGGATTTCTTGGAGAGAATGAGTAAAAACTCCAAGGCGGTTGCCATGACGGACTGAACCAAAAAGCATCCGATCTCAAGGTCTTGGCCCGACCGCGATGCTAGTTCTAAGGATGGAATTGAAACATTAGAACGGGGGTTGGCACGCATGAAGAAGAAAGAGGTGGGGGCGGTGAAATTCGTCGTTTGTGAAGATTGTGGGGACATTGCTCGTCGGACCGAGGAGTGCTAAGTTAATATGGCACAAGCCACCGAGGAGGTGAATCAAGTGTTTGGGGAGCGGAAGCAATTTGATATGAACTCCAACACTTATCACCCGGGTTTAAGGAACCATCCTAACTTTAGGTATGGTGATACCTTAAATGAAATGAACCTGAATTTTCAGTTGAGTAACCTGTAACATTTGTCAAAAACGGGTTCCCAAAACCCGCTCCGTTTTGTAATCGAATACCAAGTTATAAATGTCACGTTGTGTATTTATGGTTATTTTGATTTTTAATGATACATAATTAATAAACAAACTAAACTATAAAAATTATATTTGATAAAAAGTGAAAACAAAATAAATAAAAATAAAATGTTGCTGCCGGGGCTCGAACCCGGGTCAGCCGGCATTGAAATCCAAAGACTTAACACACACACGCATAACCACTCCGCCACTTGTTTGTTTTCTGTCAACTTTAGGAAACAAATAAGTCTTATACACAAACATAGTTAAACCGGTTACGCCAACTGAAAAACTGAAATCGACTATTCAACCGTCTAAACGTTTGAATAATCGCGATTTCAGGTTTATAACCGATGCACCGACGATTTTAATCAATTCGGATTTGAATGAACTTCAATTTTGATCATCATCGGTTTTTATAACCGAAAATAATCAAAGTCCAAATTACTTCAATCAAGACCCCTCTCGCGACTCAGAAATATCCTACAAACATTCCATTTCACTTTCATCACACATTCGGTCCATCAGAAAGCTTAAATCAACTTGCCGAAAATTCTGCAAGTTCGCCGGAAAACCGAGACTCACATCCACACGGTAATTCTTTCGACTCTTTCTGTTTCGATCATGTAATTAATCGGTCACTAACACAACTCCACCATCAGAATCAATCCTAGTCAACGTTTGTCGAAATTCCTACCTTCGCCGGAAAATTTCTGAAACTTCCGGAAACACACCGAGAACTGGTATGACCTTTTAAACTTCCGTTAAACTTTGATTAAGTGCCTCAACTTCATAAATAATCGAACAAAACTGTTAATTGATTTTAACAGCCGGAGTTCACTTTCAGAACCGACGGACCTCTGCCGGAATTCTGTGAACAACAATGATCGGTACATCCTTTTCCCCAAACTCTCTCCATTCTTTACCTTTAAATTACTTATAATGTTTGAAAATCGAAAATGACATGAATCGGTCAAAACAGTCGGAATATGTTTTTCTGGGTAAAGTCTAACGAAGAAGACGAAGATGGGGTATATTATAAGACTAATAAAAATCAGTTTAATGAACGGGTTAGACACACAGTCCAGCGGTGGACTGTGTGCAACAATCACACATACGACACGAGTTCGAATCCTGTCCCAACCTTACCCTCTCTATTATAAAAATGTTTTATTTTTCTAACCAAACCGGGTTAACTCCGTTAGTTGTTAAGTATAATAAAAACCAAAATATTAACCAGGTTAGACACACAGTCCAGCGGTGGACTGTGTGCAACACTAAGTCGCACGTCACGCGTTCGAGTCTGGTTAGCGGCACCGGTTCGATGATTTAAAATCTTTTTTAAAAACAAATGAATTTTGAATAAATCGAATTAGCATATAAATATAATTAAAAACAAGATTATTTCGGGTTAGACACGTAGCTCAGTTGGTAGAGCTGCGTGCACGCGTACGGGAGGTCTCGGGTTCGAGTCTCACCCAGCGCATACATGCACACTGACCGAACCGGTCAACAGGTCAACAAGTCAACGGTCAACGGTCAACGCAAAAATAAACAATTTTTTTATATTTTTATTTATTTAATTTAATTTAAAAATCAATTAAAAATACTTAAAAATAATATTTTTAAAGATAGAAAATAGCCTTAAACTCACAAAAATATATCTAAAAATCTCATTAAAATCCTTAATAAAATCCACTCATTTACTATATTTTTCCGTCATTATTTAGGTTAGTAATTCTCGTTGTTCAACTCTCCCGACTTGTGCGCATTTCATCATCTCCAATCAAACGCACCCAATGTGAGTGAATCTTACAAATTCACCGTTTTAATCACGTTTTGGGGTGTATCATGTGTCTTGCTATATATTATATTTAAACCATTGTGCATACATCATATCATGAACTTGTGTATTCAGCGTGTTTCAACTGTTTGTGTGGTTATTGTTAGATTCAATTTATTATTTCAGTACATGCAATTTCAGAGGCCGCCGCTCCCCATTACATTATGAGCGTTGAGCATGTTCCCCATTACATTATGAGCGTGAACCTGGCGTGCCCACATACGATCGGCTCCGTTTGATTGAGCCTTGATCGCACAGACATTTATCATTTTCAGTACATGCAATACGATCGGCTCCGTTTGATTGAGCCTTGATCGCACAGTTTCATTTATGTTATTTATCGTATGATGTTGGTATGTTAATGTATGCTATCATATGTTATTGTATGTTATAGTTGTAATTGCTATAGCTACTGCTTGGTTATTTACATTTGCTCATTTATGATTATGCATAATTTTTCATTGATAAACTAATTAGTAATTCAATAATAAATGTTTATCTAACAAGGTTCACTCGCCAACTTATGTTGACCCAAAAACCCCCATTTTTACACATGATACAGGTGAACCAGCTGCAGCAAGAAACACTTAGGATTGGACTAGAAGAATAAAATGATTTAGAGTTTGGGATTGTTTGGTTTGGTTTATTTTCTTTGTATTGTATGGACATGTTTGGATATTTGGAAATTTAACTTTGACTTTAATAAATATGAAACATATTAGTAAATATCATGAGCTTTGGTGATAACCCAATTATGCCCCGACTCTTATTCCGCTGCGGGTCGGGGTGTGACAGATTGGTATCAGAGCCATGACTATAGGGATATAGGATAGGTTATTAGACCCTTAGAGCCTATACTATAGTTGATTAGAAACTTATAAGATTTTTGTGTGTTACATGCAAAAATTCATGATGTTTATATGTTTATGTTAAATGTTACATTCAATATTACGCAAGCATGTTCATAAGTATGTATTATCATATAATGCCTATCATGAATCATATTCTCATAACATATCACATCCATGAAATCACACACCACATCATGATTGCTTTTACAATGATTTTTGTGTTTTCAAATCTCATCAAAGTGAGTTCTCATGACGGGCATGTAGTAACTGGAAGGGTATCAGTACCGGTAGTCGGATCGTCCTGTCTAGGCTGGCATTCGTATAAATCCAAAATAAAGGACCAGTTTGCCTACCAAGGGACTAACGATGAGAGTACGAAGTACCTATTAGGCCAAAGCATGCTATACCAAACGTCGTGTGAGCTAACCCCACTTTGAGTTGTCATTGTGTCTACACCTGGACACATTCCGACCATACATCTCGTAAACATATTTTGTGGTTTACACTCGGGTGATGCGAGTGTTAAATTGCCAATACTAATGTGAATCCTACCAAGCCAATAGCCATGGGGGCCCACATGACTATACAGGTGAAGGTATGGGGGACATTTGAGGCCCAACATGAGCAAACCCAAGACATCCTATGGATGTAGTTGCTCTCCTACATTGGTTCGAGGAAATGGAAAACACCTTCCTCAACTGTGATTGTCCTAAGGATCGCAAGGTTCGATACGCCACCGGGAGACTATTTGGGGGAGCTCTCACTTGGTGGAATACTGAAAAAGGGAAGAGGGGAATTGATGATGCAATGGCCTTAACTTGGGAGGAGTTAAGGGAAATCATGACTAGGCGTTTCTGTCCTAGGAGTGAAATTAAAACGTTGGAGGACGAATTTCATTCTTTAAAGCAGAAGGAGGGTGATCACACCACCTATAACAAGAGGTTCTTGGAGTTGAACCAAATGGTTCTAAATTTGTTTACCCCAACTTATCGTTTGATCGAACATTATATTCGAGGACTTCCCTCGAAAATTCAAGATTCAGTTCTCAGCATCTCACCGGTAACACTTGAAGCTGCTATGGAGCTAGCGACTGAACTGACTGAGAATCGAATTCGCAACGGAAGTTTAAAGAAGAGAAAAAGAAAGCCCCTGTTGAGGGTCAAACTTCAAACCATTCCATCTCCTCCTCTAAGTTTGTTAACAAGAGGAAGCGCAACACCAGAAATTTCACTGTTACACAAACCAACCTCCCAATTCCTGCTGCACCCATTACCCAAGTCGCTCCTTCACCTGCACCATACAAAAGACCCTACTCTGGCCCGTTACCAAAATGCAACGTTGCCAATATCACCATTCTCCTGATTATCCCTGCCAGCATTGCACCGGCTGTGGTCGCGCAGGTCATACTGTTCAAACCTGTCGCATGCCCCAGCGAACGAACCGCCACCAACCTTTAACCCAAACCCACCAACAATTAATGGGTCAAGCCCAACAACCCCTACTATTACCACCCACCCAACATCTAGCCCAAACATATTATCAACCCAATTATCCTATGGGTCAACCTATGCGGGCTTGCTACAATTGCGGAGACCCAAGCCATTTCAGAAACACTTGTCCAAGGTTGGTAAACATTATTCATGCTCAGGCCCAAGCCAACCCGGTGAATCAAGCGAACCAAGCTCCTCCACCTGCAAGAGGAAGAGTTTTCAATATCAACGCTAATCAGGCTAGAGCTGACGGCAATGTGGTTAACAGTACGTTCCTTATAAATGGTAGATATGCATCTATGTTATTTGATACTGGTGTGGATAGAAGTTTTGTGTCCTTAGAATTTGAACCTATCTTAGACCAAAATCGGGATAAGCTCATGGAATCCATAACAGTAGAAGTTGCTGACGGGAAACCAGTTTCATTAAACTCTATTATACGCAACTGTACACTCACCTTAAACGACCACGATTTCTCAGTCGACCTTATTCCTATGAAGCTGGGAAGTTTTGATATCATAATTGGTATGGACTGGCTCAGTCAACATTAGGCAGAAGTTGTATGTCGCGAAAAATTTATACGTATTCCTCTTTCAAATGGTCAGACTCTTCGAATCCTTGGAGAAACCTCGTCGAAGGGGCTCAGCTTAATGTCTTGTCTTCAAGCCCAAAAATATCTTCGCAAAAATTGTGTCGCATTTTTAGCTCATATCATCAACAAGGGAACCATGGAGAAGAAACTTGAAGACATCCCAGTAGTAAAAGATTTCCCGCAAGTTTTTCCTGAGGACATTTAAGGACTTCCTCCAATTAGAGAAGTCGAATTCCGTATTGATCTTATACCTTGTGCTACACCAGTTGCAAAGTCTCCTTATAGGTTAGCCCCCTTTGAAATGTAAGAGCTAGCCAGTCAATTACAAGAGTTGACTGACAAGGGATTCATACGTCCTAGTTCATCGCCTTGGGGTGCACCTGTTCTTTTTGTAAAGAAGAAAGATGGATCGTTTCGTATGTGCATCGACTACAGAGAGCTCAACAAATTAACAATCAAGAATCGCTATCCAGTACCTCGCATTGATGATCTTCTTGACCAACTTCAAGGTGCCAGCTACTTTTCCAAAATCGATCTGGTTATCATCAACTTAGAGTACATGAAGAAGACGTCCCAAAGACCGCATTCCGAACTCGTTATGGTCATTATGAATTCATGGTCATGCCATTTGGTGTAACCAACGCTCCAGCAGTCTTCATGGACCTAAGGAACAGAGTCTGCAAACCTTATCTTGATCGATTTGCTATAGTCTTCATCGACGACATTCTTATTTATTCAAAGTCTAAGTCTGATCATGAGCGTCATCTTCGACTCATCCTTACACTTCTAGAGAATGAAAAGCTTTACGCCAAATTCTCCAAATGCGAATTCTGGTTAAAAGAGGTGCAATTCCTCGGACATGTAGTCAATGACAAGGGAATACATGTCGACCCCTCAAAGATCAAAGCGTACAAGAATGGCAAGCTCCACGTACACCAACTGAAGTAAGATCTTTTCTTGGTTTGGCTGGTTATTATTGTCGATTGATCTCAAACTTCTCTCGCATTGCTGTACCACTCTCGGCTTTAACTCATAAGGGAAAACCTTTCATATGGGGACCCCAGCAAGAAGAAGCCTTCCAAACCCTTAAACAAAAACTTTGTGATGCACCAATCCTCACTCTTCCTGAAGGTTGTGATGACTTTGTGGTCTATTGCGACGCGTCAGGGCAAGGATTAGGCTGCGTTCTAATGCAAAGAGGAAAAGTTATAGCTTATGCTTCGAGACAACTCAAGACTCGTGAGAAGAACTACACCACTCATGACCTAGAACTTGGAGCCGTTGTGTTCGCTCTTAAGATATGGAGACATTATCTCTATGGTACTAAGTGTTAAATATACACTGACCACAAGAGTCTTCAAAATATCTACAATCAAAAGGAGTTAAACATGAGGCAACGAAGATGGGTCGAACTTCTAAATGACTACGACTGCGAAATTCGGTACCACCCTGGCAAACCAAATGTGGTGGCTGATGCACTTAGTCGAAAGGGTTATGCGAACTCCATTCGTCTTCTATGTTCGCAAATCATAACTGACATTAAAGATCAAATTCGAGAAGCCCAACATGTTTCAGTAACGGAAGATGATGTACGAAAGGAGATGTCCTGTGGAGCTGAACTTAAAATTGAAACTAAATCTGACGGTATTTTGTACTACCTAGATCGTATCTGGATTCCTAACCACAACAATCTTCGTGAAATTCTTATGAAGGAAGCTCACAAAACGCGATACTCTATACACCCAGGAGCCGATAAGATGTATCAAGACCTACGATATACCTTTTGGTGGCCTGGAATGAAAAAGGATATTGCTGTTTTTGTTTCCAAGTGCCTTAAATGTTCCAAGGTGAAAGCTGAACACCAAAGACCCTCAGGACTTCTGGTCCAACCTGAAATACCTGTATGGAAGTGGGAAAATATAACCATGGATTTCATTACCGGGTTACCTCGCACTTCTGGTGGGTATGACACTATATGGGTAATAATTGACCGACTTACAAAATCAGCTCACTTTATTCCTATCCGCGAAGATTTCAAGAACGAAAAGCTTGCTCGTATTTATATCGGCGAAATCGAAGCCGACATGGAGTACCGTTAAGCATTATTTCTGATCGTGATGGTCGTTTCACTTCACGAACATGGCAAGCAGTACAAGCCGATATGGGTACACGATTAGATCTCAGTACCGCCTATCATCCTCAAACTGATGGTCAATCTGAACGCACCATTCAAACTCTTGAAGATATGCTTCGAGCATGTGTTATAGACTTCAAGGGTAATTGGGACGCTCATCTACCATTAGTCGAATTTTCGTACAACAACAGCTATCATTCAAGTATCGGCATGCACCTTTTGAAGCCTTATATGGTCGTAAGTGCCGATCTCCAGTATGTTGGCACGAAATTGGGGAAGCTCAAATCACTGGTCCAGAATTGATCCAAGAAACCACAGACAAGATCCATCAAATCCGAAACAATCTTCTAGCGGCTCAAAGTCATCAAAAGAGTTATGCAGATAAACGACGAAAGCCTTTAGAGTTTAACATTGGCGATCATGTACTTCTAAAAGTATCACCGTGGAAGGGAGAAGTTCGTTTTGGTCAAAAAGGCAAGCTAGCACCACGCTACGTAGGACCTTTCAAGATACTCGAAAGAGTAGGACCTGTAGCATACAAGCTTGATCTACCAGAAGAACTCAACAGGATTCATCCCACATTCCACGTGTCGAACTTGAAGAAGTGCCTCGCTGATGAAAACCTCCACATTCCTCTGGAAGATATTCAGATTGATGAATCTATGCATTTTATTGAAAGACCAGTAGAAATCATGGACTTTGGGGAGAAACGACTACGACGGAGTCGCATTCCAATTGTTAGGGTACGCTAGGAGTCGAAACGGGGACCTGAGTTTACTTGGGAACGTGAAGACTCAATGCGCGTTAAAATACCCGCATCTTTTTCCTACTACTTCTACTTCTTAAATTTCGGGACGAAATTCCTAAAAGTAGGGGATACTGTAACATTTGTCAAAAACGGGTTTCCAAAACCCGCTCCGTTTTGTAATCGAATACCAAGTTATAAATGTCACGTTGTGTATTTATGGTTATTTTGATTTTTAATGATACATAATTAATAAACAAACTAAACTATAAAAATTATATTTGATAAAAAGTGAAAACAAAATAAATAAAAATAAAATGTTGCTGCCGGGGCTCGAACCCGGGTCAGCCGGCATGGAAATCCAAAGACTTAACACACACACGCATAACCACTCCGCCACTTGTTTGTTTTCTGTCAACTTTAGGAAACAAATAAGTCTTATACACAAACATAGTTAAACCGGTTACGCCAACTGAAAAACTGAAATTGGCTATTCAACCGTCTAAACGTTTGAATAATCGCGATTTCAGGTTTATAACCGATGCACCGACGATTTTAATCAATTCGGATTTGAATGAACTTCAATTTTGATCATCATCGGTTTTTATAACCGAAAATAATCAAACTCCAAATTACTTCAATCAAGATACCTCTCGCGACTCAGAAATATCCTACAAACATTCCATTTCACTTTCGTCACACATTCGGTCCATCAGAAAGCTTAAATCAACTCGCTGGAAAATTCTGCAAGTTCGCCGGAAAACCGAGACTCACATCCACACGGTAATTCTTTCGACTCTTTCTGTTTCGATCATGTAATTAATCGGTCACTAACACAACTCCACCATCAGAATCCATCCTAGTCAACGTTTGTCGAAATTCCTACCTTCGCCGGAAAATTTCTGAAACTTCCGGAAACACACCGAGAACTGGTATGACCTTTCAAACTTCTGTTAAACTTTGATTAAGTGCCTCAACTTCATAAATAATCGAACAAAACGGTTAATTGATTTTAACAGCCGGAGTTCACTTTCAGAACCGACGGACCTCTGCCGGAATTCTGTGAACAACACTGATCGGTACATCCTTTTCCCCAAACTCTCTCAATTCTTTACCTTTAAATTACTTATAATGTTTGAAAATCGAAAATGACATGAATCGGTCAAAACAGTCGGAATATGTTTTTCTGGGTAAAGTCTAACGAAGAAGACGAAGATGGGGTATATTTAAGACTAATAAAAATCAGTTTAATGAACGGGTTAGACACACAGTCCAGCGGTGGACTGTGTGCAACAATCACACATACAACGCGAGTTCGAATCCTGTCCCAACCTTACCCTCTCTATTATAAAAATGTTTTATTTTTCTAACCGAACCGGGTTAACTCCGTTAGTTGTTAAGTATAATAAAAACCGAAATATTAACCAGGTTAGACACACAGTCCAGCGATGGACTGTGTGCAACACTAAGTCGCACGTCACGCGTTCGAGTCTGGTTAGCGGCACCGGTTCGATGATTTAAAATCTTTTTAAAAAAAAAGAATTTTGAATAAATCGAATTAGCATATAAATATAATTAAAAACAAGATTATTTCGGGTTAGACACGTAGCTCAGTTGGTAGAGCTGCGTGCACGCGTACGGGAGGTCTCAGGTTCGAGTCTCACCCAGCGCATACATGCACACTGACCGAACCGGTCAACAGGTCAACAAGTCAACGGTCAACGGTCAACGCAAAAATAAACAATTTTTTTATATTTTTATTTATTTAATTTAATTTAAAAATCAATTAAAAATACTTAAAAATAATATTTTTAAAGATAGAAAATAGCCTTAAACTCACAAAAATATATCTAAAAATCTCATTAAAATCCTTAATAAAATCCACTCATTTACTATATTTTTCCGTCATTATTTAGGTTAGTAATTCTCGTTGTTTAACTCTCCCGACTTGTGCGCATCTCATCATCTCCAATCAAACGCACCCAATGTGAGTGAATCTTACAAATTCCCTGTTTTAATCACGTTTTGGGGTGTATCATGTGTCTTGCTATATATTATATTTAAACCATTGTGCATACATCATATCATGAACTTGTGTATTCAGCTTGTTTCAACTGTTTGTGTGGTTATTGTTAGATTCAATTTATTATATCAGTACATGCAATTTTAGAGGCCGCCGCTCCCCATTACATTATGAGCGTTGAGCATGTTCCCCATTACATTAAGAGCGTGAACCTGGCGTGCCCACATACGATCGGCTCCGTTTGATTGAGCCTTGATCGCACAGACATTTATCATTTTCAGTACATGCAATACGATCGGCTCCGTTTGATTGAGCCTTGATCGCACAGTTTCATTTATGTTATTTATCGTATGATGTTGGTATGTTAATGTATGCTATCATATGTTATTGTATGTTATAGTTGTAATTGCTATTGCTACTGCTTGGTTATTTACATTTGCTCATTTATGATTATGCACAATTTTTCATTGATAAACTAATAAGTAATTCAATAATAAATGTTTATCTAACAAGGTTCACTCGCCAACTTATGTTGACCCAAAAACCCCCATTTTTACACATGATACAGGTGAACCAGCTGCAGCAAGAAACACTTAGGATTGGACTAGAAGAATAAAATGATTTAGAGTTTGGGATTGTTTTGTTTGGTTTATTTTCTTTGTATTGTATGGACATGTTTGGATATTTGGAATTGTAACTTTGACTTTAATAAATATGAAACATATTAGTAAATATCATGAGCTTTGGTGATAACCCAATTATGCCCCGACTCTTATTCCACTGCGGGTCGGGGTGTGACATAACCAAGGTGGATCGTCATTTCAAAACCGCCAAAGTGGTAACTAAGGGGGTACCAACGGTCCAACTACAACAAAGGAAGTAACCAAGGATACAACAACGTGATAACAACAACTATCAAAGGGGTTATAACCAAGGTGGACATGGTGGTGGTAATTTTAATTCACAATCGGGTAGTGATGACCCATTGAACTCCAAGCTTGGCGTGATCATGAGCGCGATTAGAGACTCGAACCAAGAGATCAAGACGGAGATGAAGAAGGAGTTTGAGGTACGAGACAAGTCGCACAAAGCATTGGAGAAGCAAGTGGGTCAACTTGCGGAAGAAATGGCCCAACTCAAAGGAAGCGGTGGAAGACTTCCAAGCAACACTATGGTAAACCCGAAGCATCAAAATTCAAGCACGAACAATGTGAGAAATGTGCACATTAGTGCGGTAAGTATTCTTCTATGTGATGAGGCTTATAGTGTTGAGGGCACTCCACTACCACAAGTTGTTAATGATGTAGTGGAGGATTTTAATGATGAATGCGAACATGGGCAGGAAACAATTTCACAATAAAAATAGAAAAAGAAAAATTTAAAAAGTCTTTTTGTGAAAGTTGTTTATTTGATTTGCATACTAGGGACAATGATATGGGTGTGGAGTTTGAAACCATCCCGTATCCGTTGGCTTTATTAAAACCAATTAAGGCATCAACAGTGAAAAACAATCCCCACCAAAGGATGAGAGGTGGGAAAATTTTAAACAAGCAAAGATCAATTTACCATTGCTTGATGCCTAAAAAAGGATCATGCTCATGTTGAATGTTTGAAAGAGTTAAACACCAAAAAACGGCACAACAAACTACCCGAACCAGTTGATTTGATATCTGATGTTAGTGTCGTTTTATCGAGTGCCCTCCCCAAAAAGCTCAAGATCCGGGAGACCCTTCGATTCCAATCCAAATTGGTAAGTTTAAAATTAAAAGGGCGCTCCTAGATCTTGGAGCTTGCTTGAGCATCTTGCCTGGGAGTCTATACAACCAATATAGTTTTGGTCCTTTGAAAAAGTTTGACACCCCCGTAGTGTTGGCCGATCAGACTCCCACACACCCAAGGGGGATGGTGGAAGATGTGATAGTGAAGGTTGAAGATTGCTATTACCCAATTGAATTTTTGGTAGTTGATTATGTCGGGTGTGTTGAGGATACACAACTGATAGTCATATTGGGTAGACCGTTTCTGGCAACTGCTAATGCCATAATAAACTGTGCAACGGGAACGGTAAGCATGCAATTTGGGGACCGGGAACTAAATTTGAATGTTTTTTCCTAAATTTACTAACTCGATTAGTGAGGATAAGTGTCCTAAGGTGGACATGAATCCGAACAAAAAGATGTGTGCTATGGTTGGTAGGTTTGGAGAAATAAAGAAGAAGTCGGTCAAGAAGAAGAAGGTGAAGAAGTCACCTCAGGAGAAAATAGAAGAGGAGAGATTGAGAAGGTTTGGTCCATTTGGGACCAAATGGTGTGAATCGCCGGTGTGTGATATGGGAGAGTTTGTGGGCGACAAGCATTCTGTTCGACCACCATGAGGTGGTATGTCGTTTGTTGTTGTAACTTTCTTTTGTTTTTTTATAAGTTTTGTTCCTTTTTATCTTTTAGTCCTCTTGTAATATTTGTATTTCTTTTGTTTAGTAGTAAATGAACTTTATGGTTGTGCTCCCTAGAAACCCTCACAAGACCTACTCGTCCTTCCGAGCTATCGGAAGGTTTAAAAGGGCTTGTTGCATACGCTAAATGCAACCGTGATTCATACGAAAGTGAGTTTAGGTTGTTGTTGTAAATTCTTTTTCCACAAGAAAATCAAAGCTGAATAAAATTATATGACTTGGTAATTATTTTAATAAAAATGGTAGAACTAAGTAACTAACAAATTTTTAATGGTTGTGAGAAGCTTGCTTCTACACGAAGGTTGAAATTTGTAGGTAAACTGTATTCGCGAGACAACCGTTTTTGTTGAAGATGAAGAGCACAGAAAGAATGAGCAAAAAATCAGGTGCATACGTTTCCTTTAGCTTTGATTTGTTTTTTGTTTAATAAGTGGATTGTAATTTGTATTTTATTTTCCGGGGTGAAATTTTGGGAAGGTAGCCGTGTCACATCCCCTGTGCATTTTAAATGGCTATATTCTTACACATTGAGGACAATGTTGACCTCAAGTGTGGGGATGGGGAGAAGAAATGTTTTTTTTCAATTTTGACCCGTTCGTTTAAATACTACACATTGGGGACAATGTTGACCTCAAGTGTGGGGATGGGGGAAAATTTTAATTTTTTTTTCAAAATGTCTTTGTTTAAAACAATCAAAAAGCACAAGTAACTAAGTTAATGAGGATGGCACAACCCATGTAGTCTTTTGTCATGGTCAAGTTCAAATTAATGACCAGAGTCTGCAAACCTTACCTTGATCGATTTGTTATAGTCTTTATCGACGATATTCTTATTTATTCAAAATCTAAAGCTGATCATGAGCGTCATCTTCGACTCGTTCTTGCACTTCTAGAAAAGGAAAAGCTTTATGCCAAGTTCTCTAAATGTGAATTCTGGTTAAAAGAGGTGAAATTCCTCGGGCATGTAGTCAATGACAAAGGAATACATGTTGACCCTTCAAAGATCAAAGCAGTTCAAGAATGGAAGCTCCACGTATACCATCTGAAGTAAGATCTTTTCTTGGACTAGCTGGCTATTATCGTCGAATCATTTCAAACTTCTCTCGCATTGCGGTGCCACTCACGGCTTTAACCCATAAGGGAAAACCATTCGTATGGGGACCCAAGCAAGAAGAAGCTTTTCAAACTCTTAAACAAAAACTTTGTGATGCACCAATCCTCACTCTTCCTGAAGGTTGTGATGATTTTGTAGTCTATTGCGACGCGTCAGGGCAAGGATTAGGTTGCGTTCTCATGCAAAGAGGAAAAGTCATAGCTTATGCCTCGAGGCAACTCAAGACACATGAAAAGAACTACACCACTCATGACCTAGAACTTGGAGCCGTTGTATTCGCTCTTAAGATATGGAGAGATTATCTCTATGGTACTAAGTGTGAAATATACACTGACCACAAGAGTCTTCAACATATCTTCAATCAAAAAGAGTTAAATATGAGGCAACGAAGATGGGTCAAACTCCTAAATGATTACGACTGTGAAATTAGATACCACCCTGGTAAAGCAAATGTGGTGGCTGATGCACTTAGTCGAAAGGGTTATGCGAACTCCATTCATCTTCTATGTTCGCAAATTATAACCGATATTAAAGATCAAATTCGAGAAGCACAACACGTTTCAATAACAGAAGAAGATGTAAGGAAAGAGATGTCTGTGGAGCCGAGCTAAAACTTGAAACTAAATCTGATGGTATTCTATATTACCTAGATCGTATCTAGATTCCTAACCACAACAATCTTCGTGAAACTCTCATGAATGAAGCTCATAAAACGCGATATTCTATACACCCAGGAGCCGATAAGATGTATCAAGACCTACGGTACACCTATTGGTGGCCTGGAATGAAGAAAGATATTGCCGTTTTTGTTTCCAAGTGTCTCACATGTTCTAAGGTGAAGGCTGAACACCAAAGACCCTCAGGACTTCTAGTCCAACCGGAAATACCTGTATGGAAGTGGGAAAATATAACCATGGATTTCATTACCGGGTTACCTCGCACTTCTGGTGGGTATGACATTATATGGGTGATTATAGACCGACTTACAAAATCAGCTCACTTTATTCCAATTCGAGAAGATTTCAAGAACGAAAAGCTTGCTCGTATTTATATCAACGAAATCGTAAGCCGACATGGGGTATCATTAAGTATTATTTCTGATCGTGATGGTCGTTTCACCTCACGAACATGGCAAGCAGTACAATCCGCTATGGGCACTCGATTAGATCTCAGTACCGCCTATCACCCTCAAACTGATGGACAGTCTGAGCGCACCATTCAAACTCTTGAGGATATGCTTAGAGCATGTGTGATAGACTTCAAGGGAAATTGGGACGCCCACCTACCGTTAGTTGAATTTTCGTACAACAACAGCTATCATTCGAGCATCGGCATGGCACCTTTTGAAGCCTTATATGGTCGAAAGTGCCGATCTCCTGTTTGTTGGCACGAAATTGGGGAAGCACAAATTACTGGTCCAGAATTGATCCAAGAAACCACAGATAAGATTCATCAAATTCGAAACAATCTTTTAGCAGCTCAAAGTCGTCAAAAGAGTTACGCAGATAAACGACGGAAGCCCTTGGAGTTTAACATTGGTGATCATGTGCTTTTAAAAGTATCACCGTGGAAGGGAGTAGTTCGTTTTGGTCAAAAGGGAAAGCTAGCACCACGTTACGTAGGACCTTTCAAGATACTCGAAAGAGTAGGTCCTGTAGCATACAAGCTTGACCTACTGGAAGAACTCGACAGGATTCATCCCACATTTCACGTGTCAAACTTGAAGAAGTGCCTCGCTGATGAGAACCTCCATATTCCGCTGGAAGATATTCAGATCGATGAATCCATGCATTTTATTGAAAGACCAGTGGAGATCATGGACTTCGGAGAAAAGCGTCTTCGACGGAGTCGCATTCCAATTGTTAGGGTACGCTGGGAGTCGAAACGGGGACCTGAGTTTACTTGGGAACGTGAAGACTCAATGCGTGAAAAAATACCCGCATCTTTTTCCTACTACTTCAACTATTTAAATTTCGGGATGAAATTCCTAAAAGTAGGGGATACTGTAACATTTGTAAAAATCGGGTCTCCAAAACCCGCTCCGTTTTGTAATCAAGTACCAAGTTATGAAAGTGCATTAATTATTTATGGTTATTTTGAGTTAAAACGATACATAATTAATAAATAAACTAAACTATAAAAATTATATTTGATAAAAAGTTAAAATAAGATAAATAAAAAATATTTGAAGCTGCCGGGATCCGAACCCGGGTCAGCTGAGTCGCTCAACGACTTAACATCCATTTCCCAAACCGCTCCGCCACAATGTGTTTTATGTTAACTTTAGGAAAACAAAAGAAACTTAAACACAAACTCAGTTTAACCGATGATACCATCTGAAAACTGGTAATCGGCAAACCAATCGTCAAATCGATTGTTTACCTCACAATTTAAGTTATAACCGATGTATTACGGTTTCTAATCAAGTTAAAATTGATTGAAACTTTAAGTCCTATCATTTTCGGCTTTTGAAACCGAAAATTCATCAAGTTCTGATTTAACTCAAGTTTCCGATCTTTTGCACGATTCAGAACTATCACAACAATATTCAATTTCATTTTCGTCGCATTCTTGAACCATAAGATCTTCTGAATCAGATCGCCGGAAAATTTCTGCAAGTCACCGGAAAACCGGGACTCACATTCTCAGGTAATTCCTCCGACTCTTTTTGTTTAAAACACGTGATTAGTCAGTCTCTAACACAACTCCATCATCAGAATCGATCCTAGTCAAAGTTTATCAAAAATCTTACTTTCGCCGGAAAATCTCTGAGACTGCCGGAATCACACTGTGAACTGGTATGATATCCTAAAACTTCTTTTAAACCTTGTTTAAGTGACTCAACCTTATGAATAATCGATCAACGCTGTTAATTGGTTCAACAGCCGGAGTTCATTTCCAGTACCGACGAACCTCCGCCGGATTTATGTGAATAACATCAATCAGTATATTCTATTCCTTAAACTCTCTCCATTCTTTACTTTTGAATTCCTGTTAATGTCTGAGAACTTTATAAATCGCAAATAAATCATAACCAGTCGAATTATGCTATCTGTGAAAATCGGTGAAGAAGATGAAGCTATAACAGAACATGAGATTAATTAAAAACGGTATTTTAAACGGGTTAGACACACAGTCCAGCGGTTGACTGTGTGCAAGTTTCACACACACGTCCCGAGTTCGATCCTTGCTACGCGCACGCCTTGTGTAATAACATGCCTTTTTGATCCAGAACTAAACCGGGTTTAAAACAGGTAGTTGTTAAGTAAAATAAAAACCAAGAATATAACCGGGTTAGACACACAGTCCAGCGGTGGACTGTGTGCAACATGAACTTCACGTCGCGCGTTCGAATCTTGTCACGAGCACCGGTCCAATTGAATTAAAACGTTTTTGCAAATAAAGAATTTTCGGTTAATTCAAATAAGTATATAAATATAATTAAAACCGACTTTATAACGGTTTAGTCACGTAGCTCAGTTGGTAGAGCTACGTGCACGCGAACGGAAGGTCGCCGGTTCGAATCCCACCCTGCGCAGAATTAACCGCTGACCGAACCGGTCAACGGTCAACGGTCAACACTAAAAAAAATAATATTTTTTTATATATTTAATTATTTAATTTAATTTAAAAATCAATTAAAAATACTTAAAAATAACATTTTTAAAGATAGAAAATAGCCATAAACTCATAAAAATATATCTAAAAATTTCATTAAAATCCTTAATAACATCCATCCATTTAATATATTTTTCCATTATTATTTAGGTTAGTATTCCTCGTCGACTCGCTCATCTAAATCGTGCGCATCTCACCATCTCCAATTCAACGCACCCAAAGTGAGTGAACCTTTCAAATTCCCTGTTTTAATCACGTTTTTGGGGTGTATCATGTGTCTTTGTTTATATACATATTATAACTAAACTATTGTGCATACATCATATCATGACATGTGTATTTAGTTTGTTGCTGTTAAGTAGTTATTATTGGATGCAAATTATTATTTCAGTACATGCAATTGCCGAGGCCGCCGCTCCCCATTTTATTATGAGGTTTGAGCCTGTTCCCCATTTTATTATGCGGTTGAACCTGGCGTGCCCGCAACGATCGGCTCCGTTTGATTGAGCCTTGATCGGTCATTTCATTTTACATTTCAGTTCATGCAATACGATCGGCTCCGTTTAATTGAGCCTTGATCGCACAGTTCATTTTACATTTCAGTACATGCAATACGATCGGCTCCATTTGATTGAGCCTTGATCGCATAGTTCAATTTACATTTCCAGTTCATGCAATACGATCGGCTCCGCTTGATTGAGCCTTGATCGCACAGTTCATTTATGTTAGTTATCGTATGATATTGGTATGTTCATGTATGCTGTCAAGTGTTATTATATGCTATAATTGTAACGCTATTTGCCAATGCTTGATAACTTACATTTGCTCTTTTATGATTATGCACAATATTTCATTGATAAACTAACCATAAAATCATTATCAAATGCTTATCTAATAAGGTTCACTCGCCAACTTATGTTGACCCAAAAACTACCATTTTATACATGATACAGGTGAACCAGCAGCAGCTAGGAACACATAGGACCTGGATTAGAAGAATAAATCGATTTAGTTTTGGGATTGTTACCTTTTGATTATTTCCTTTGTATTGAATGAACATGTTTGGATGTTTGAAAATGTAACTTTGACTTCATTAATTATGAAACATAATAGTAAATGTCATGTGCTTTGGTGATAACCCAATTATGCCCCGACTCTTATTTCCGCTGCGGGTCGGGGTGTGACACATTGGAGGCCCAAACATGAGCAAACCCAAGACATCCTATGGATGTAGTTGCATTATTGATGATTATGTTATTTTATTTTATTACTTTTAACGACACATGACACCTAACCACTCCTTAAACTCACCATCTTCCTATGTATGTTCCTGTAGATGTCGGCTAGGCAGCTACGTGGAGGTCGAAAGTCAGGAAGGTCAAACGAACGCTTGGCCACTCAAAATGCAAAACAAATGGTCGCGGTGCTTCCTGATATTGTAATTCAAGTCCAACAAGCTCTCACCGCGAATCCTATCAACCCTCCCAATCAAGAGGATCAAAACGTCGACAACCCTCCCTCCAAGAAGTGCTCCTACAAACACTTCAAGTCTTGCGATCCCCCAAAGTATGAAGGACCGAAGGTGTCACCGCTCTCCTCCACTGGTTTGAGGAAATGGAAAACACCTTCCTCAATTGCGATTGTCCCGAGGATCGCAAGGTACGTTACGCAACCGGGAGACTATTTGGGGTAGCCCTGACCTGGTGGAACACCGAGAAGGGTAAGAGAGGAGTTGAAGATGCTATGGCCTTAACGTGGGAAGAGTTAAGGGAAATAATGACAAGACGCTTCTGCCCAAGAAGCGAAATCAAGAAATTGGAAGATGAATTCCACTCGCTGAAGCAAAAGGAAGGAGATCATACTTCCTACAACAAAAGATTTCTTGAACTAAATCAGATGGTTCCTAACTTGTTCACCCCAGTTTACCGCTTAGTCGAACACTATATTCGAGGCCTCCCCTCGAAAATCCAAGACTCAGTTCTTAGCACTTCGCCTGCAACTCTCGAAGCTGCTATGGAATTAGCTACCGAACTTACCGAAAATCGCATCAGAAACGGTAAATTCAAGGGGGAGAAAAAGAAGCTCCCATTGAGGCTCAAACCCCAAATCATTCTGGCTCCTCTTCGAAATTTACTGGCAAGAGGAAACGAAATACCAGAAACTTTGCTGTCACACAAACAAACCCCCAATCACTGCTGCACCCATCACCCAAGTTGCCCCTTCATCTACACCATACAAAAGGCCATACTCCGGCCCATACCCAAAATGCACCCGTTTCCAATACCATCACTCTCCCGAACACCCCTGTCAATATTGCACCAGCTGTGGCCGTGCAGGTCACACCACTCGAACCTGCCGCTCACTACAGCGAATGAATCGCAACCAACCCACAACCCAAACCCACCATCAGATAATGGGTCAAGCCCAACAACCCTTACTTCTACCACCTACACAACATACGACCCAAACTTACTACCAACCCAACTACCCCATGATGCAACCCATGCGGGCCTGTTACAACTGTGGGGACCCAAACCACTTTAGAAACACTTGTCCACGCTTGGTGAACATCATACATGCTCAAGCTCAAGCAAATCCGGTGAACCAAGCTAACCAAGCTCCTCCACCTGCTAGAGGAAGAGCTTTAAACATCAACGCCAACCAAGCTAGGGCCGACAACAACGTGGTTAACGGTACGTTTCTCATCAATGGTAGTTATGCATCCATGTTATTTGATACTGGCGCGGATAAGAGTTTTGTGTCCTTAGAATTTGAACCCATCCTCAACCAAACCCGTGATAAACTCATGGAATCCATAACGGTGGAAGTTGCTGACGGAAAACCGGTCTCATTAAACTCCATTATCCGAAACTGTACTCTCACTCTAAATGATCACGATTTTCCAGTTGACCTCATTCCTATGAAGTTGGGAAGTTTTGACATTATAATCGGCATGGACTGGCTCAGCCAACATCATGCTGAAGTACTATGCCGCGAAAAGTTCATTCGCATTCCTCTTGCAGACGGTCAAACCCTGCGAATCTTTAGAGGAACCCCTTCGAAAGGACTCAAACTGATGTCCTGTCTTCAAGCCCGAAAATATCTCCGCAAGAATTATGTCGCATTCCTAACTCATGTTGTTAAGAAGGGAAACAAGGAGAAGAAACTCGAAGATATACCTGTAGTGAAAGAATTCCCACAAGTCTTTCCCGACGACATCTCAGGACTTCCTCCCAAGAGAGAAGTCGAATTCTGCATTGATCTTATACCTGGTGCTACACCCGTCGCGAAATCACCTTATAGGTTAGTCCCATCCGAAATGCAAGAGCTGGCCAGTCAATTACAAGAACTATCCGACAAAGGATTCATACGTCCTAGCTCATCGCCTTGGGGTGCACCTGTTCTGTTTGTGAAGAAGAAAGATGGAACGTTTCGCATGTGTATCGTTTACAGAGAACTCAACAAATTAACGGTCAAGAACCGCTATCCATTACCTCGCATCGATGATCTACTAGACCAACTTCAGGGCACCACCTGTTTTTCGAAGATCGACCTTCTATCTGGCTATCATCAACTCGGAGTACATGAAGAAGACGTCCCAAAGACCGCCTTCCGAACTCGTTATGGTCATTATGAATTCATGGTCATGCCATTTGGATTAACCAACGCCCCAGCTGTATTCATGGATCTAATGAATAGGGTATGCAAACCTTATCTCGACCGCTTTGTCATAGTCTTCATCGACGACATCCTCATTTATTCAAAGTCCAAAACTGATCATGAACGACACCTTCGACTCATCCTCACACTCTTAAGAACCGAAAAGCTTTACGCTAAATTCTCCAAATGCGAATTCTGGTTAAGAGAAGTACAATTCCTTGGACATGTCGTCAATGACAAGGGAATACATGTCGACCCCTCAAAGATCAAAGCGGTACAGGAATGGCAAGCGCCACGTACTCCTACCGAAGTAAGATCATTTCTTGGTTTGGCTGGTTACTATCGCCGTTTCATTGCAAATTTCTCCTGTATTGCTGTACCACTCACGGCTTTGACACATAAAGGAAAACCCTTCATATGGGGACCTAAACAGGAAGAAGCCTTCCAAACCCTTAAGCAAAAGCTTTGTGACGCACCTATCCTCACACTCCTCGAAGGTTGCGATGACTTTGTAGTATATTGCGACGCATCAGGGCAAGGGCTAGGCCGTGTATTAATGCAAAGAGGAAAAGTGATAGCCTACGCTTCTAGACAACTCAAAATTCATCAGAAGAACTACACTACCCACGACCTGGAACTTGGAGCCGTTGTGTTCGCTCTTAAGATATGGAGACATTACCTATATGGTACCAAGTGTGAAATATACACTGACCACAAGAGCCTCCAACATATCTTTAACCAAAAGGAGTTGAATATGAGGCAACGAAGATGGGTCGAACTTCTTAATGACTACGACTGTGAAATTCGGTATCCTGGCAAGGCAAATGTGGTGGCCGATGCACTCAGTCGAAAGGGTTATGCGAACTCCATTCGTCTTCTATGTTCGCAAATCATAACCGACATCAAAGATCAAATCCGAGAAGCTCAACATGTTTCTATAACAGAAAACGACATACGCAATGAGCTATCTTGTGGAGCAGAACTTAAACTCGAAACAAAATCCGACGGTATTCTGTATTATCTAGATCGCATATGGATTCCTGATCACAATAACCTTCGCGATTTCCTTATGAAAGAGGCGCACAAAACACGATACTCTGTACACCCAGGAGCCGACAAGATGTATCAAGACCTTCGATACACCTACTGGTGGCCTGGCATGAAAAAGGATATTGTTGTTTTTGTTTCCAAGTGCCTTACCTGTTCTAAAGTAAAAGCTGAACATCAAAGACCCTCAGGACTTCTAGTCCAACCTGAAATACCTGTATGGAAGTGGGAAAATATAACCATGGACATCATTACCGGGTTACCTCGCACTTCTGGTGGGTATGACACTATATGGGTAATCATTGATCGTCTTACAAAATCAGCTCACTTCATTCCGATTCGCGAGGACTTCATGAATGAGAAGTTAGCTCGTATCTACATCAGCGAAATCGTAAGCCGTCATGGTGTATCGTTAAGCATTATTTCAGATCGTGATGGTCGTTTCACTTCACGAACATGGCAAGTCGTACAAGCCGCTTTGGGTACACGATTAGACCTCAGTACCGCTTATCATCCTCAAACTGATGGACAATCTGAACGCACCATTCAAACTCTTGAAGACATGCTTCGAGCATGTGTCATAGACTTCAAAGGGAATTGGGACGCTCATCTACCATTAGTTGAATTTTTGTACAACAACAGCTATCATTCAAGTATCGGCATGGCACCTTTCGAAGCTTTATATGGTCGTAAGTGCCGATCTCCAGTATGTTGGCACGAAATTGGAGAAGCTCAAATCACCGGTCCAGAATTAATCCAAGAAACAACAGACAAGATCCATCAAATTCGAAACAATCTTCTAGCAGCACAAAGTCGTCAAAAGAGTTGTGCAGACAAACGACGAAAGCCCTTGGAGTTTAACGTTGGTGATCAAGTACTTTTAAAAGTATCACCGTGGAAGGGTGTGGTTCGTTTTGGCCAAAAAGGCAAGCTAGCACCACACTACGTAGGACCTTTCAAGATACTCGAAAGAGTAGGACCTGTAGCATACAAGCTTGACCTACCAGAAGAACTCAGCAGAATTCATCCCACATTCCACGTATCGAACTTAAAGAAGTGCCTTGCCGATGAAAATCTCCATTTCCTCTTGAAGACATTCAAGTCGATGAATCTATGCATTTCATTGAAAGACCAGTAGAAATTATGGACTTCAGAGAGAAACGTTTAAGACGAAGCCGCATTCCAATTGTCAAGGTACGCTGGGAGTCGAAACGAGGACCTGAGTTTACTTGGGAACGTGAAGACTCAATGCGCGAGAAATACCCACATCTTTTTCCTGTTACCACTACTACTTAAATTTCGGGACGAAATTTCTAAAAGTAGGGGATACTGTAACATCCGTCGAAAAACGAGTTTCCAAACCCGCTTCGTTTGTAATCGAATATCAAGTTATAAAAATTTCGTTGCGTATTTATGACTTATTTTAATTTTAAACGTTACATATTTAATAAACAATTTAGAATTTATAAACTATAATTGTTAAAAAGTAAAAAAATAAAACAATTAAAAAGGAAAACAGGCTGCCGGGATTCGAACCCGGGTTAGCCGGGAAACCTAACTCACACCCATTCCACCACTCCACCACTTGTGTTATTTGATGATATATCGAAACAATTAATACATATCACAAAACTCGAAATCAAACCCAGTGAATCAGCGCGCCCAAATCACTCTCGCCGGAAATCCCAACGACTTCGCCAATCATTGACGGTTTCTATTGACTTAACGGATGAATTAATCTCGACGTCGGTTATAACCGATGTCTAATCCCGTGACATCAGTCATAACCGCCGGAGAAAAGCTGACCAACGAATCAAGACAGAAATCGGACCAAATTCATCGAAATTATTTCCTATAAATACACACCCAAGTCTCTGGAAATCATTTCGCTCAAAATCGCACCATTTCTCGAATCAATTTCACTCGCCGGAAATATTCTGCCATCACCGGACTTTCGCCGGAAAACCGAGACTCACATCAACACGGTAAATACCTCGACTCTTTCTGTTTCAATCCATTGTTAGATTATTACTAACATCAATCCATCACCCAGAATCAATCCCAGACGACGTTGCCGAATATTCTGCTTTCGCGGGAAAACTTCTGGAATTTCTAGAATCACGCTGTGAATCGGTATAATCACCTAAACCTTCTGTTAATCATTGTTTAGTAACTCAATTTCACATCTAATCAATCAAACGGTTAATCGATCCGAACAGACGGAGTTCACAAAACAGAATCGACGATCCTTGCTGGAGTTCTGAGAAAGACATCTGTTCGGTACATTCATTTCCAAAACTCTCTCTGTTTCATTGCATTACAATCGCTTATAAAGTTCGTTAATTGAATTTAACAAGAAACAGTTGAATAATCATTGTCTGTGTTTTGAACGAAGAAGATGAATTCGAACTAATGTATAAGTGAAATTAAAACAAAATAATAAACCGGGTTAGACACACAGTCCAGCGGTGGACTGTGTGCAAACACACAGCAAACGTCTCGAGTTCGATCCCTCTCACGACCCTATCCTCGGAAATAAAAATGTTTTTTTAAAAACCGAACCGGGTTAACTCACTGTAAGATGTTAACTATAATAAAAATCAGTATATTAACCAGGTTAGACACACAGTCCAGCGGTGGACTGTGTGCAACACTAAAACACAGGTCCCGGGTTCGAGACCTGTTGACGGCACCGGTTCGATATAATTAAAATCTTTTTAAAATAAATGAATTCTTATTAAATTAAATAGTGTATAAATATAATTAAAAACAGAAATATTTCGGGTTAGACACGTAGCTCAGTTGGTAGAGCTGCGTGCACGCATACGAGATGTCACGGGTTTGAGTCTCACCCAGCGCATACCTACACAAGACCGAACCAGTCAACAGTCAACAGTCAAAGTCAACGGTCAACGGTCAACGGTCAACCAAAAAGTCAACATTTTTTTTTTATATTTTTATTTATTTATTTAAATTAAAAATCAATTAAAAATACTTAAAAATAACATTTTTAAAGTTAGAAAGAGACCTTAAACTCACAAAAATAAACCTAAAAATTCAATTAAAATCTGTTAATAAAATCCACTTATTTACCGTACCTTTTCGTTATTATCTAGGTTAGTTATTCCTCGTCGATCAACTCTCTAAACTCGTGCGCATCCATCATCATCAAGAGAACGCACCTAATGTGAGTGAATCTCTACCAATTCCCCGTTTTAATCACATTTTGGGGTGTATCATGTGTCGCTATTTATTTATTTCAATTAAACACTTGTGCGTCCATCTTATTCATGATCAAATGTGTTGCCAATATATATCAATTGTTTGTGTGGTTAATGTTTAGATTAAATTTATCATTTTCAGTACATACATTATCATAGGCCGCCGCTCCCCATTACCTATGAGCGTGAGCTGTTCCCCATTACCTATGAGCGTGAACGAGGCGTTGCTAACATACGATCGGCTCCGTTTGATTGACCCTTGATCGCACATACATCATCATAGGCCGTCCGTTCCCCATTACCTATGAGTGTGAACGAGACGTTGCCAACATATACATTGTCATTCATATCATATACTCATGCAAGGTGGTTTGTGATTGTTTGTTTACATACGTTTGTTCATATATGATTATTGCACAATTTTTCCATATTAATTACAACAAGAAATCAAAAATAAATGTTTTCTAATAAGGTTCACTCGCCAACTTTTGTTGACCCAAAACCCCCCATTTTTACACATGATACAGGTGATCCAGTTGAAGCAACAAAATATATAGGACGGCCTAGAAGAATAAAACAGTTTAGATGTTGGATTGTTTATTTAAATTTTCCTTTCCTTGTATTGTATGAATTTGACTTGAACATTTGAGATGTAATTTGAATTTAATAAATATGAAACATATTAGTAAACATCATGAGCTTTTGTGATAACCCAATTATGCCCCGACTCTTGTTCCGCTGCGGGTCGGGTGTGACATGATTGTGGGAAAACATTCAAACCCTAATACCCTAGTGAAGTCGACGGCAGCCCCCCTCTCTCGGTCGCGCAAGTCTACACCACTCGGATCGATTCCAAGCTTGTCCGGTTCGCTAATTATCATCGTTTCAAGGTTAGGGTTTAAATGTGGTGCGATTCACACTAGTTTTTGTGTAATCTTGATTATGATTATGTGCTTGTATGATTATTATTATGAAAAAGTGTTGTGGTGTATGATTAGTTCGGATAATATGCGAATCTTTGCGGTTGTGATGATCTGTTGAATATTAAAATCGTAGGCTGCGTTTTATCGATAAAGATCATGATATTTAGGGTTTGCATAAATATTGATATATATGATGATATTTGACAAGTTAACCTGCTGTTAATCAATACAACTAAGCGTCATGGCTTTTACACATGTTCTAATGTGATAAAGTCGAAAACAGTATGCTGATTGACATTTACAGCCAACTTCAGTTGGCTGTAACCTGATCATTATTTACCGAAAAGTGGATTTTCTGAAGCCTAAAACGTGTATTTTTGAAAAACGCTTCAAATGGCGCCGGATTCATATTTTTCTGAGGTCATTTCCTATTTTTAAATGGTCATTTAGTGCAGCAGCTGCAGCTGCGTAAATTATGCAGAATTTGCAGGTTGTTTAACGAGTCAGATATCATAGTCTATATGGGGTAGGTCACGAAATCTGTACAGTGACTGGAGACGGGAATTTCCGAAAATCTCCACTGGAATTTTGTTAATCAGATGAATGATGATTTTTGAATAATTTTTCTTGTGGACTGCAGTCAGAAAGCGACAAATCTGACTGCAGCCTAGTACATAAATGTTTATAAATAATTGGTAAAGATTTAGGAATAAAAAATTTTACACAAAATTCTACAGTCTAATTGACACCTCCTGTAAAAAGATTGGAATTTTTGGAACAATGGAACTATTTTATAAAAATCCTCGAAAACAGCCAAGTTATGAGTGTACAAGCTGAAACATGATAACTTGCGTTTGTGTGTACCTAAGTGTTGTATGAGTTATCCTGTGTTTATTACAAGTTGGTTTGATCGTTATTTTGTATGGTGATACTTTGCATGCATGATTATGGTTTCGAATTGGTTATCACGTGTGTCGTACTGTGTGTTAGCTATGCATAGGGTTTTGTGTCAGTGTGTTCACACACTAACTTTGAATCGGTTGACATGTTAGGACGCGATTAGCGGTTCCGTCATTTGCTTCTTTTGCGTTATTCTAACCGAGAAATTTAAGGTGAGTTCACGGCCCCTATTTTATCGGTTATGAACAACAGGGGAGAAACATGTATACGCTCTACAACTCTATCTTTTACGTTATGCGAAATTAACGTCGTTAACTATTCGTTAACTAAGTTAATGTTAATGTATGTTATGGTCACTAAGTAGCTTTATCACGGAAGTCCTCAACTCTCGGATCGTTAGTATTGGGTTAGATAGCGGGGAAATTATAGTAGTACTACTGGACCCGACAAGCCCCACCCGAGCTAGTCGCGCTTGCCGACCGGGAATGGTCAACGGGTGATTAATTTGGCCTAACTTTCGCCATGGTCAGTGATAGACCTGGCAACACAGAGGCAACAACAGTCAGCTTCGATCACGAACTCTTACGTGACGTAACTTTAGGCTCGCTACCTACATGTTAACATTGAACTTAATTACGAACCAACATTATTATTCCAGGTTAGGAATAATGGAACTATGTCGTTATCCCGGGTTAGGGATAACGGGGGAAAACAATCTTTTAAACCGAACTTGTGAACTTATAAAAACTATGAACTTACTCTTCTTTAATGTTGACACTTGTTTCTTTGCATGTTTCTCAGGACACTAGGAGCGCTAGGTGCACTCACTTGCATTTGATCAAGACATTTTTATCGAGTCTCTATTTACGAAAAATTTTGGAATTTTGGTTTTGGCGTTTATGTTGGCGCCCGTTACTTTATCTTAATGCTTCCGCTAAACTTTGAAACCTTGATATTTTGAAAATGACTATGCATGTTTACAACAAATGTTTTTGGAAAACGTTTAAATAAATCATATAGAGTCGTTCGATATTGCTAGTGTCTGAGATTCTGGTTTGAGCACACGCCTCGCGGTAATAATCTGCAAGTAGAAATTGGGGGTGTGACAGATTGGTATCAAGCCTCTAGCTATAGAGAACCAGGTTCGCCTTAAAAGTAGACCTAAACTATAGCTGTTACACGACACTAGACATAGTTGGCACCAAACTGTGATATCTTGTTATGTGTTATACTACAATTGTTCTATGTGATATATAAATATATATATATATATATATTATTGTGATATACGCAGCTCGTAGCTAACTACACCAACCCAACAGGATATGTCATCATCATCATCCGACAGATCTCGACAATCAAGGGCGTCGTGGAAGGCACCCATGGTCGAACCCTCACCACCTTGTGGCGTGGAGACACGCTCAGCTGCTAGGAAAAGACTTGCTCTAGGAGGGGAGTCGTCCTCCCGTCCAACCACCGTTGTACCGGTCAAACCGGTCAACTCTTCAGGAGTGGGGGACGATCTACTTAGAGTTGTGCTAAGGAAACAACAGGAACAACTGGAGAGAATGCAAGAGACTATCGAAGCACAGGGATGGCTGATACGTCAGCTAACTAGTAAAACTGAAGAGCTCGAGGAAGAGCAAGATGAGAATAAGGAGATTCGAAGCAGTTTAGCTAAGGACCTTCGTGCTGAGCAGCTGAGGGCTGACTGGCTCGAAGACAGAGTTCTTGAGTCCAGTTGGAGGATTCACGAACTGGAGTAGAACCAAGCACCAGCTATCCCAGTACCTCACCAGCACCGGCCCCTCTAGCGCCGATATAGGACGAAGAGGAGGATCCAGAGGAAGACCTGGAGGAGGATCCGGAGGAAGAAGAGCCGGAACAGGACCCGACTGTTGAAGCTTAAAACGCTGAAGAGGAAGAAGGCAGTGATAACGACTTGGGAGATGGAGACATAGATGACTAGCTCGTCTCGCCAATCTCCGTTTTGTTTCCTTTAGTTTGTTTGTTTCCACTTATGTTTGAACTTGGAAATTTTATAATTGAACTGATATGTTTGGTTGGTATTTTGTGAGACATTACAATTTATTTAATCGAATGTTCCTTTTGATTGTTTAATTTGTTGGGTTGACAAAAATTGTGTGATCTTTGAAGTGTGGAATATGATAACTATATTGGATATATACTTATCGGTGTGTGTTTGTGTTGTCTTGCGAAGATCTGAAATGGCAACCGGTCGCCGCGGAAATCTCAACATGTCAGAGGAAGAATTGGCCGCTTTAATCCAACAACACGTGAATGCTGCTCTGGCAGGTGTTCCTAACCCACCAACAGGTAACCATTATTAAATTTTCATGGGAAAACCTAATAGTTTGACTAGTAGACTTTCGCGGTGACTACCTATCCTCTATCCTCAGAAGGGGGTCTTAACCCCTACAAGATGTTCCTGGATGCGAAACCAAGCAGGTTCACGAGAGTTGAAGGACCCATAGCACTGGTCCGTTGGGTCGAAAAGTCTGAATTGATTTTCGAAATGTTCAATTGCCTCGAAGCTAATAAGGTCAAGTATGCTGCCTCGACGTTGGAAGATGGGGCATTAACCTGGTGGAACGCACAAGTCCAAACGCGTGGACTTGCTGCGGTGAACGCAATGGAACAAGCGTTATGGAACCACAAGATGGTCGGGTCAGAAATTGAAGCGTACACGGCAAGACATCATGATCTGGTGTTCCTTTGTCCCCATTTGGCTAACACCGTCGTTAAACGACTTGAGTTTTATCTTGGGGGTCTGGTCCCTGAGATCCAGGGCATGGTAATGTCTAGCAACCCTACAACGGAGCAACAAGCGATTAGGCTCGCACATAAACTCACCGATAAGGCGGTGGAGCACAGGAAGTTGCCACCTAGAGGTGCGACTGAAATTGTCCTTGACAACAAAAGGAAATTTGAAGACTCACCTGCTCGGCAGTCTTCATCAGCCTAGCCACAACAAGGAAACCAGAAGTGGTCCAACAACTTCAACAACAATCGGGGTTACAACAATCAGTCTGCCAACAACACCCAGAACTCGAGCGGCTATGCGGGTCGAAAGCCACAATGTAATCGTTGTAACCTCCATCATCACGGCCCTTGCGCCGGAAATCGTTGCCAACGATGTGGCAAAGCAGGACACGCGGCAAAGGATTATCGCGGGGAGATTATGTCATGACAGAATCAGAACCAGCACCAGGGTAATAACCGGGGATGCTATCAGTGCGGTAGCACTGCCCATTTCAAGCGAGACTGCCCGCAACTTTGCAACAACAACAATGGTGGGAATAACAACCACAACAACAACAACAATAACAACAATGGCAACAATGGAAATGGTGGCACAGGAGGTGCCAAAGGACGTGCATTCACGCTAGGCCGTGGGGAGGCCAGAAACGACTCGAATGTGGTCACCGGTAAGTTTCCACTTAACGATCATTTTGCTACTGTACTTTTTGATACGGGTGCGGATAAGAGTTTTATATCTGAGTCTTTTAGGAAGAACCTAAATCTCACACCTAAACCCCTAGAGACCCCTTACGTCATAGAAACTAGCCGATGGTAAATCTGTAGATGTGACTCATCTAGTGACCGGCTGTTAACTTAAACTCGCGTGTCACACCTTTACCATTGATCTGATGACACTACTCTGGGTAGTTTTGATGTGGTAGCCGGAATGGACTGGCTATCCGACGTTCAAGCTGAAGTCCTCAGTTTCGAGAAAGCTTCTGTATTCTGCTCTCTAACGACGAAGTCTTGATGGTGCAAGGCGAGAAGGCAGGCGTCGTCACGAACATCATCTCTTACATGCAAGCTCAGAAGTATCTACGGAAGAAGAACTCTTTTGCTTTGCTCGCACTGGTCATCGAGCAGTCTAAGGACGAGAAGCGGATTGAAGATATCCCCATCGTTCGTGACTTTCCCGATGTGTTTCCAGAGGAGTTACCCGGTCTTCCACCACATCGACAAGTAGAGTTTGAAATCGAATTGGCGAGCCATGCGACTCCTATCGCCAAGGCCCCGTACCGCTTAGCTCCGGCAGAGCTGCAAGAGCTGTCTACCCAACTTTAGGAAATGTTGGAAAAAGGATTTATCCGACCCAGTACTTCGCCTGGGGAGCTCCGGTCCTCTTTGTCAAGAAGAAGGACGGGACCTTCCGCATGTGTATCGACTACAGGGAACTCAATAAGGTTACCGTCAAGAACCGGTACCCGTTACCTCGCATCGACGATCTTTTCGACCAGCTTCGGGGGTCAAGCTACTACTCCAAGATTGATCTACGGTCCGGTTATCACAAGCTACGCGTCAGGGAGGAGATATCTCCAAGACGACATTTCGCACTCGGTATGGCCATTATGAGTTCTTGGTCATGCCCTTCGGTCTCACCAATGCACTCGCGGTGTTCATGGACCTCATGAACCGTGTGTGCAAGCCGTATCTTGACAAGTTTGTCATCGTGTTCATCGATGATATACTCATCTACTCTAAGGGTGAAGAAGAGCATGCTGAGCATCTTCGGTTATTGCTGGAACTACTTCAACAGGAGATACTATATGCCAAGTTTTCGAAGTGTGATTTAGGGATTCGGGAAGTTCAGTTCCTCGGACATATCGTGAATGAAAAGGGTATACACGTTGATCCCGGCAAGATCGATGCTATCAAGAACTGGGAAGCACCCAGGACACCGACAGAGATCCGCCAATTTTTGGGTTTGGCTGGTTACTACAGACGTTTCATTGAGGGATTTTCCAAGATCGCACAATCGCTTACCACTCTCACTCAGAAGGGCATCAAGTATGCTTGGGGTGACAAACAGGAAGCAGCATTTCAATTACTGAAGCAGAAGCTTTGCGGAGCGCCCATTTTGTCCTTGCCAGAGGGACAGATGATTTTGTAGTATATTGTGACGCTTCCATTCAGGGATTGGGATGTGTTCTCATGCAACGTGAAAAGGTCCTCGCGTATGCATCCCGACAGTTGAAGGTCCACGAGAAGAACTACACGACACATGACTTGGAATTGGGAGCAGTTGTGTTTGCACTTAAGATTTGGAGACACTATCTATATGGAACAAAGTGCACAATCTACACGGATCACAAGAGCCTCCAGCATTTTTGACCAGAAGGAGTTGAACATGCGATAGTGTCGCTGGGTCAAACTCCTGAACGATTATGAATGTGCCATTCGGTATCACCCGGGTAAAGCTAACGTGGTAGCTGATGCCCTCAGTCAGAAGAAGCACTTGAAACCTCGTCGGGTACGAGCACTACAGTTCACAATTCATTATGGGTTACCCGAACAGATACGCGACGCGCAGCTAGAAGCAGTTAAGGAAAGAACATCAAGGCCGAATCTGTGGGAAAGATGGAACACGATTGGGAGGTGAAACCCAATGGTACCCGGTATTTCATGAACCGTATATGGGTACCTCTCTACGGAAACCTCAGAAAGCTAGTTATGGACGAAGCTCACAAATCCTGGTACTCTGTCCATCCTTGTTCAGATAAGATGTATCAAGACCTTAAAGCCGCGTACTGGTGGCCCAACATGAAAGCGGATATAGCCACCTACGTGAGCAAGTGTTTGACTTGTGCGAAAGTCAAGGTGGAATACTAGAAGCCATCAGGGCTACTTCAATAACCTGAGATCCCAGTGTGGAAATGGGATCAGATCTGGATGGACTTTATCACTAAACTCCCGCGAACTCCGGGTGGTTGCGATACCATCTGGGTACTCGTGGATTGTCTACCTAAGTCTGCACACTTCCTAGCGACCAAAGAAACAGATAAGATTTGACTCGCATCTACATTAAGGAAGTAGTTTCTCGGCACGGGGTGCCAACGTCCATCATTTCAGACAGAGATGCTCGTTTCACGTCCAACTTTTGGCGGTCACTTCAGAAAGCGTTGGGTACACGCTTAGATATGAGCACAGCTTATCACCCTCAGACGGATGGTCAAAGTGAAAGGACCATTCGGACCTTGGAGGACATGCTTAGGGCATGCGTGGTAGACTTCGGGAACAGTTGGGAAACCCATCTGCCTTTAGTGGAATTCTTTATAACAACAGTTACCATACGAGTATTCAGGCAGCACCGTTTGAAGCATAGTAACGGTCGCAAATGTAGATCACCGGTTTGTTGGGCAGAAGTCGGTGACAGTCAACTCACAGGTCCTGAGTTGATACTTGAGGCTACTGAAAAGATTGTGCAAATCAGAAACCGCATAGCAGCGGCACGGGATCGACAGAAAAGTTACGCTGATCAACGATGCAAACCGCTTGAATTTCAAGTAGGCGACCGCGTCCTACTGAAAGTGTCACACTGGAAGGGTGTAATTCGTTTTAGGAAACGAGGCAAACTATATCCATCGGTACGTAGGCCCATTTGTGATTTCGAAGCGTATCGGGCCTGTAGCTCATCAGTTAGACCTTCCTGCCGAACTCAGTGGAGTTCACAATGTTTTTCACGTGTCCAATCTGAAGAAGTGTCTATCAGATGAGACCCTAGTCATTCCATTGGATGAGATTCAAGTGGATGAACAACTGCATTTTGTGGAACAACCTATCGAGATCATGGACCGTGAGATCAAGACTCGAAGGCACATCAAGATACTGATCGTCAAGGTTCGTTGGAACTCTAAGCGTGGACCGGACTTCACGTGGGAAAGAGAGGACCAAATGAAAAGCAAATATCCACACCTTTTTGCAGCTGAGCAGCAATCTGACGTTACCGCCAACTGAATTTCGGGACAAAATTCTTTCAACATGGGGATGATATGACAGCCTGGGATTTACTTGTACCATTCTAACAAACTGAATCTTTGTGCGTTGCATTCTAAACCGCGTTTACTCAATTTTCAGGACGACAATTCTTTCAACATGGGGATAATGTGACATCCCGGCTTTTTAGGTATCTTAAACGCGCTACTTTAATTTTGTTCATCCTACGCTGATTTAATTCGGAGAATTAAATTACACGCTCGCAATAACTACGCTAACTTTGTGAATCTATTGGGTGAATTACGTGCTATGTGTTATTAGACGTGTTATATCTGAATTACGTGCTATGTGTTATTAGACGTTTGTGAATCTATTGCGTCTCACTCCAAATACGTGATTTAATATTTTATAAACTCCGTGTCACGAATAATATCTTAGTAACTTCTATTTATAAACCGAACCAAGCCTGTGAACCATTTCGACTTCGCGACCAAGCAAACCCAACCCGCCACCCACACCCCCTTGCGGCCCAAGGAAATAACCCAAACCGCCCCCCTTATGCGACCCTTTTATATTACGTACACATGCATGATTGTGGGAAAACATTGAAACCCTAATACCCTAGTGAAGTCGACGGCAGCCCCCCCTCTCGGTCGTGCAAGTCTACACCCCTCGGATCGATTCCAAGCTTGTCCCGGTTAGCTAATTATCATCGTTTCAAGGTTAGGGTTTAATTGTATTGCGATTCACACTAGGTTTTGTGTAATCTTGATCATGATTATGTGCTTGTATGATTATATTATGAAAAAGTGTCGTGTGTATGATTAGTTCGGATGAATATGCGAATCTTTGCGGTTGTGATGAATGTTGAATATTAAAATCGTAAGCTGCGTTTTATCGATAAAGATCATGATATATTTAGGGTTTGCATGAATATTGATATATATGATGATATTTGACAAGTTAACCTGCTATTAATCAATACAACTAAGCGTCATGGCCGTTTACACATGTTCTAATGCGATAAAGTCGAAAACAGTAAGTTGATTGACATTAACAGCCAACTTCAGTTGGCTGTAACCTGATCATTATTTATCGAAAAGTGGATTTTCTGAAGCCTAAAACGTGTATTTTTGAAAAAACGCTTCAAGTGGCGGCAGATTCATATTTTTCTGAGGTCGTTTACTATTTTTAAATGGTTATTTAGTGCGCAGCTGAAGCTGTATAAATTCTTCAGAATTTGCAGGTTGTTTAACGAGTCGGATCTCATAGTCTGTATGGGGTTAGGTCACGAAATCTGAACAGTGACTGGAGACGGGAATTTCCGAAAATATCCCACTCAAATTTCGTTAATCGGATGAACGATGATTTTTGAATAATTTTTTCTCGTGGACTGCAGTCAGAAAGCAACGAATCTGACTGCAGCCTAGTATATAAATGTTTGTAAATAATTGGTAAAGATTTAGGATTTGAAAATTTTACGCACAATTCTTCAGTCTAATTGACACCTCTTGTGAAAAAATTGAAATTTTTGGAACGTTGGAACTATTTTATAAAAATCCTCGAAAATAGCCCAGTTATGAATGTACAAGCTGAAACATGATAACTTGCGTTTGTGTGTACCTAAGTGTTGTATGAGTTATCATGTGTTTATGACTAGTTGGTTTGATCGTTATTTTGTATGGTGATACTTTGCATGCATGATTATGGTTTCGTATTGGTTATTACGTGTGCCGTACTGTGTGTTAGCTATACGTAGGGTTTTGTGTCAGTGTGTTCACACACTAACTTTGAATCGGTTGACATGTTAGGACGCGATTAGCGGTTCCGTCATTTGCTTCTTTTGCGTTATTCTAACCGAGCAATTTAAGGTGAGTTCACGGCCCCTATTTTATCCGGTTTTGAACAACAGGGGGAGAAACATGTATACGCTCTACAACTCTATCTTTTACGTTATGCGATATTGACGTCGTTAACTATTCGGTAACTAAGTTAATGTTAATGTATTTTATGGTCACCAAGTAGCTTTATCACGGAAGTCCTCAACCAACTCTCGGATCGTTAGTATTGGGTTAGATAGAGGGGAAATTATAGTAGTACTACTGGGCCCGACAAGCCCCACCCGAGCTAGTCGCGCTAGCCGACCAGGAATGGTCAACGGGTGATTAATTTGGCTTAACTTTCTCCATGGTCAGTGATAGACCTGGCAACACAGAGGCAACAACAGTCAGCTTCGATCGCGAACTCTTACGTGACGTAACTTTAGGCTCGCTACCTACATGTTAACATTGAACTTAATTACGAACCAACATTATTATTCCAGGTTAGGAATAATGGAACTATGTCGTTATCCCGGGTTAGGGATAACGGGGGAAAACAATCTTTTAAACAAAACTTGTGAACTTATAAAAACCTGTGAACTTACTCTTCTTTAATGTTCACACTTGTTTCTTTGCATGTTTCTCAGGACGCTAGGAGCGCTAGGTGCACTCACTTGCATTTGATCAAGACATTTTTATCGAGTCTCTATTTACGAACAATTTTGGGATTTTGGTATTGGCGTTTATGTTGGCGTCCGTTACTTTATTTGAATGCTTCCGCTAAACTTTGAAACCTTGATATTTTGAAAATGACTATGCATGTTTACAACAAATGTTTTTGGAAACGTTTATAAATCATATAGAGTCGTTCGATATTGCTAGTGTCTGAGATTCTGGTTTGAGCACACGCCTCGCGGTAATACTCCGCAAGTGGAAATTGAGGGTGTGACAGTCTATCCCAGAATTGTCGAAGAGTTTAGGATGATTGGTATCGTACAGATGTTCGAAAGGATTGGTTGGGAGAGAGTTCTAGATTGTTGTGAAGACATTACACCGCAGGTTTATTTGGCCGTTGTTTGTGAGTGGTTGGCTTCGCTTCGGTTTATCAATCGGGATGGCCCACCGAACATGTGGCAATTGGTGGGAGATATGGGTAGAGGGCAAATGATCATGTCCTTTGAACCATGAATTGTATCGCACGGTTTGATTCGTTGGGGATCGACGAGTACTACTACTACAACGTCGATCAATTTCTTGACAATAATGTGAACTCAGTTGATCCCGATGGCATGGTTGGATCGGTGTTGCCATTTTCTGATGGTGGGGCGGCATTACGTAGTCAATTATCTATTTAAGGGAAATTCTTCAACCCTTCTCTCTTGAAAATATTATGGTTCAAATCGAGGATCGAGGGAAAGTGAAGGCGTCTGATTACTGGGTACTCCATTCATTACTTTTTAGAGTACCAAAGTTATCATGGCGACATCTGGTGATAATCAATACTTGGGACACCCGTGAGTCGTACACCCGAAAGATGATACCTTATGTACGACTCATCAGTGCCATGATTGTGCAATAGAATAGGTTGCCACCCGAATCGTTTTGGGTTTCGAAGCCTGTGGATCAGATCTGTTTTGCATCCATGAAGCAGCTTTGGAAGATACAGGTGCAAGTATATGGTCATCAATATACAGTCACTAATGACCAAGGGCATAGATTCCAATTCACTAATCCGATTGCAGCTCAACAAGCTGCGAGAGAGGAGGAGATGATTGACGAGGAAGATGAAGATGAGCCCTAGGGTCCGAGGGGACCACTGCAAAGGTATACCCGGCCACATCGAGAGATTTCATTGGGAGTGGCCAGCTTTATTCCAAACTGGTGTAAGCCCGGGTATCCAAATTACAATCGGGGGCAACAAGACATTTATGATAACGTCTCCGCTTGTATTGGGGAGAACCGGGATAACGAGCAAAGGAGGTAGCAATGGGAACAAAATTGGGAGGCCCAACAGCAATCACATTGGGCTGAAGAGGCTGCTCATCATGCTAAGGAGTAGGAATAATGGGAGAACAGTAGGAGTAGTGGGCTTCCCAGCAAGCCTACATAGAAGGGCAAGACTTGTATGCTGACACAAGAATATTCTAGAACGCAGGCTTGGGAAGAGGAGCAGGATAGGTTGCGCGTGGAGCACAACACGTTGGAAGACCGTCGATGGAATGCTACGGCGGTGGCTCAACAAATGGCAGTTAACAATGCCAAACACTTGCATGACCAAGAGCGCCACTAGAAAGATTGGGAGGCGGGACATCCATATCAAGAACACACGCCTTGGACTTCCTACGAGAACCTTCCTGTTCCATCTGGGCCTTCTGATCCATCTCCGCATTGGCCTGAAGCAGTTGGTTCCAGTTGTATCCCACCGCAGTTTCAAGCGCCGGCTGAAGGCGAATGAGTGCCACTAGATGATTTCCATGACATGATGTCGGCTCTCACAGGATACCCTTACCCGCCATATCCACCGGTAGACCCTAATGAGCGATACCAGCGATGATCACCGGTATGTTTTCTTTTGTTGTATAGTTTTCTGTAATTTTTCTTCTTGTATTTCATTTATTGTTTGTAGTTAAATGAACTTTGTGGGTGTGTTCCCTAGATAACCCTCACGAGACCTACTCATCCTCCCGAGCTATCGGAAGTTTTAAAAGGCCTTGTTGCATGCGCTAAATGCAACGATGATTCCTATGAAAGTGAATTAAGTTTATTATTGTTGTAAATTTTTTACACAAAAATCAAAGTGAAATAACGAATGACTTGGTATTTCTTTATAAAAATGGTAGAACTAGGTAACTAACAAATTTTAATGGTTGTGAGAAGCATGCTTCTACACAAGTGTTGAGATTCATAGGTACATCATGTTCGCGAGATGACCGTTTTTGTTGAAGAATGAAGAGCACACGAGGAATAAGCAAAAACCTGGTGCATACGCTTCCTTTAATTTTGATTCTTAATTTTTTTTAACAAGTGGAATGTAATTTTATATCTTCTTGTTAGGGTGAAATTTTGAAAAGGTTAGCCATGTCACATCCCTTGTGCATTTTAAAACTTCTATTCCTATACGTTGAGGACAATGTTGACCTCAAGTGTGGGGATGGAGAGAAAAGGTTTTTCGATTTTAACCCGTTCATTTAAACACTACACATTGAGGACAATATTGACCTCAAGTGTGGGGATGGGAAAATTTTCAAAAATTTTCGAAATGTCTTTATTTGAAGCGGTCTAAAAAGCACAAATAACCAAGTCAATGAGGGATGACACAACCCATATGGTCTTTTGTCATAGTTAAGTTCGAATTTATAGCATAATGGGTATTTAGCGGGTGGTTATTTGGCAATAAGCCGCCTATGAAAATTGCATCTTATACATATCGAATACCATACCCTTTATATGTGTGAGACTTTGAGCTACTTTTACATATCATATATGCATATATTTCTTTGGTTGAGTGGACCATTAGTCACGTATTGTAGAACTTGCAACCTTGAATGGGTTTGAGACCATAGACCGAATATGAACACAAGAATGATTAAGGCAGATAAACCTTTTTCATTTTAAACCAATTATATATCCTTACCCGAAATCAACTCCTTAGTCGCCAATCTTGAGCCTAAACCATTCGTTTGACCAACCCATTAGCCCTTGACCATTGAGCCTTCTAATTTTTAACCCGTGTGATGAAAACTTGATTGTAGGAGTAGTCGTGAAAAAAAATATTATAATTGAGAAAAGAAAAGAAAAATATATGTATTGATAGTTTGTTGAATAAAAGGCGAAAGTTTTTGCCTCTTAGTTTATTGATTCGTAGTTGGTTATGTTAGAATAATCGTTTTGTTAATAAAAATCGAGTTTTCATCACCGTAGCCACTTTAAAAATATCCTATTCCATACCTTTAGCCTAGTCCTGCTACAACCCATCCAAGACCTTTTGACTTGTGTTTAGTATTTGTGTTCGGTGGTGGAGAATGATTGAGTTGCAAGCCTATGCGGGTTCATGTTCTAATCGGTTTGAGATTTTATCAAAGTGCTAGTGCATCATCCATTAGCCAATTTTTAAACCGAGTGGAGAGAACATGGTGAGGGATGTGTATGATTTGTGAGTTTCAAGGGCGGGTTAATCTTGGATAACCATTTCTCTGTGTTAATCATGTTAATGTTAAATATTTTGAAAATGGTAAAAATTATGAACCGGGTATGACATTAGACATAAGCTCATGTTTCAAGAATGGGAAATGTGTTCCTCATTCGACCCACGTGAAAGTGAAAAATAGATTTGCTTGAGGGCAAGCAAAAGACAAGTGTGGGGATGTGATACGTGGTCGAAAACCGATGTTCCTATTAAGCTTAAGTTAATGTTTTACGTAACTTTTAGTTTCAAATAGCCTACTTTTGATTGGATTTGTGTTTTATAGGTTTACAGAGTTTAAGGAGCTATTCGGGAGGGTTTTGGAGCATCGGGGCGGAAAACGGGTCAACCAGGATCGCCAAATGGAAAAATAGGAAATCAAGGATTAGAGAGGCCGTCGCCGATGCCCCCTGGGTCGTCGGCAACGCCTCCTAAAAGATCTGTCGGAGAAAATTGGTCGTAGACAGTGGATTAGAGCGTCAGAGAAGAACTACACAAAGTAGAGGCCGTCACCGACGCCCCATATGGCCTTCGGCGACACCTCTCCTATGTTTTTGTCGCTGAAATTCAACTTTGGACGGGATATAACACATGTTTGACCAATTTTTGAGGGAGTTATGGTTTTGTGAAGTTTGAATTTGTTCTTGGAGCCTAGAATCAAAAACCTTAATCCCCCATCATCTCCAATCCATCCAATCAACCGAATCAATCCCTCATCATTCCTAACCCTAATCCACTACCATCATCATCTTCATCTATTCTTCAATCCGTTCATCCTCACCATCACACCTAAACCCTAATCACCATCCATCACCATCATCAAGCTCAAGATGTCAATGTTCAAGCTTTCATCATCCGGTGATCAAGTTCCGTTCTTCATGAGCGGCTAATTCTTGAGGGTTTTACCCCGGTGTAAACTTTTGTAAGGATTTCTAGGGTTTGCTATTTGTTTAGAATTTGGTTGTGACTAATTGTATTGCATTTGAAACAATTCATAATTGTCTTACATTTGTATTGAATTTGTGAATTATTGAGTGAGTTATGAAATTCGACTTCGTGAAATGAATATACGTATTTATGCCTTGTCTTTTGATAGGATTTATTTGTCCAAGGCACGAAGTGCATTGCGATCTGTTGTCTATGATGTCGATAGCAATTGGCACCTAAACCTTTTGATTCTAAAACCGTTAATGATCTAATTCGATTGAACCAAGTTAAAACGTGTAGCAACCCTAGGTCCCACAATTGTTGAACCGGGTGTGAACTTTGTTCCCTCATTTTGTTATAATCAATCAAGTTTATTGCAAAGTTTAAGTTTTCGTAGTTAAGTAATAAAAACCAATTTGGTCAGAGCATTCCGACATCTCTTTCGAACACACAAAATTAATAAAATATTAGCAAGCTTCATAATTTGTGACATTTCGTTAAAATCAATCTTATTCGCACGCAAACCACAAACTCTTTGTGGTTCGACCACTTGCTACCACTAACACATTGTTAAGGGTAATTTGGGCATACAAATATTATCTTTGACCAGGGCGCGACACTCCGATCAAATTCTATTGATATATTTTCATGCGAATCTTTTAAAAATAAGTTAGTCATCCGTTAAGAGTTTTCTAACCTCATTTTATCAAGGAAAGTAATACCGATAACACAATATAACCACCGAGACAAGCATAACGTAGATCATATCACAAACCTATCCATTTTTTAAGTCTTGCACACAAATCTACTAAGTTAGCCATTTTAACAAAAATACTAAACAAAGATTACGAATCATGTCAAGAACTCGCAATAACACCATCTACACTGCTAGAGCCCTTACGTGTAAGAAAGCATTCTTGATCAAAATCAGATTTATCTTTTATTAAACCAATACCCATTTCTAGTTTCATGGTGTAAACACATTAACAAGTTAACAATTTACTAACAAATGATTAATTCAGGGGTTTTGTCAACATATGCTAACTAACCATTTATTAATCATCCAAGATAAACAACCACAATCAAGAATCTAACATCAATGAACCAAATTTGCCATATGATTATCAAGATTCAAACATGAAAAAGTTTCCTAAGCTTCATTCAAACAAGATTACAAACTAAAGATTGTTCATAAAACAAGTGTCTTAATACCATTACAATAATACATAAACATCAGATCAGTGCTTGCAAATGTGCTCAAAATGTATGTTAAAATAAGAAATCAAACCATAAACAAGCAAGGATTTGATGGATTGGGTGATGGATGAGCTTCTTGCAACTTTGAGGATTGAAATCATCCCAACCAGGTAGCTCTCAGACCCCAGAAATCGCCCAGAAGCTTGGAAAATTACCCAATAATTTGATTAGTACCGTCTGCACATAAAATGCACGCCCGTGCAATCATCAGCGCGGCGTCAGCTGCAGGGTATGGGCTAGACAAGTGGATGATTGGGCGGCAAAACTTCAGATGTGCATAGTCGTGCACATGGGTCGCACGGTCGTGCATGGTCTTCAGACAACCTGTTGATCAGTGTTCAGGTAGTGCACGGGAGTGCACCTGGGTCGCACGGCCGTGCATGCAGAGAAATCAACTGCACTACCTTGTGCACTGCCAGTGCTCCCGAGATTGCGAGTCGTGCACGGTCGTGCCGATGGTGTACATGGCCGTGCGTTAGCTGTAACTTCAACAATTTCTGCAAAATTCATTCGGAATGTTCGTAAATCCCACTTTTTCTCCAACTTTGTCTGCGGCACGCCGTTTAAGACCAGAAAACATAAAAGTGACCGATTAAGTACCTAAACAACGAAGTTTCAGTCAAAAACGCATAAAACAGGAGTAAAATGGGGGACATAAATATGTATAATTTAACATAAATCAAAGACCAACCTTTACTTCTCTGATTTGGATAAGAATCATGATAAGGTGCATGTTGTGTGTTTTGCAAGTCGATCTTCGTCTAGTACTCAAATTGTGACTGTTTCATGTAATACTCTCTATGGTCGCTTTCACGAGTAATTAGCCACATATCTTTGTCGTGATCGAACCTCTAGCTTTCCACCTTTGATTTGTTTCTGATTTTGTCATAAATGCTCGATCCTAGCTCCATAACATACCGATCAGACTTTTTCGTTGGATCTTTTAATTCGAAGTGCTCATCAAGTGAGTTCGCATCTAGATTCTTCATGATTAGCATCTGCTTGTTGCTTTATTTCTTTTAAGGGAGCTTTCTCTTCTTCTTTTGTTCAGCAGCTAAATAAGCATTCAGACCAGCTTCATGTTATGCATCAGCTGCGGCCTTTTCTTGAGCAGTTCGTTCATGATGAGCTACGTTTATAGGATTATCTTCTTTGTCAGCAAACTCCCCTTCCGAACTTCTTTTCTAACTTCGCCTTCAAATCACAATCAGCAATAAGTTCACATCACCTTGAAGTTGTTCAATCGTCTGATCTTTTGTTAGATACTTGAACTTGTAACAAGGTAATTTGAGCATCCTTTAATGCAAAATCTTGTTCCAACACAATTAATCTTTGCTGTAGCTTCTTGACATTCACATCTTCATCATCATCACTATCTGATTCAATCAACTTCATCGTCTCCGCATCATATCGCATTGCAGCTTCATCATGTTCTGTAAACTCACCACTGGAGCTGCCATCTTCAAATTGAACATCGCTAGAACTTTCAGGATATGATCTAGTGGTTGCTTCGAAGATAGAAGTATCTGGAATGTATGTTGCAGGGGCGTTTCGCATAATTGGCTCGGGAGTGTCACTTGAGCTTGTGAACTTGGGATCAATAGGGGTTTCTAGTTTGGTTTCCTGCTTCTTTCGGGCTTCTTGCTCACTGCTTGGATCATCTTTAGTATGTATTTCTTCAGTAGGAACGATTACGGGAGGAGGGTTCCTAGAATCGTCCTACAGCGAGGCAAGCAATGTTGTAAGATTCTCTGCAGTTATCAGATTGAGATCTCTAACGATTTCCTCAGCTTTCTCCGATTGAACATGTTCCAACTCAACTTCATCCTCTTCGTCGTCAGTTACTAAATCCTTAACTTCAGCCACTGGCTTTACACCAAAACCTAGAAACTACACGTCGTGTACGGTTTAGGTGCATGTGCAATTGGTCCAAACTTTCTGTGCTTCTCCAGATCAAACTTTCCAAAAAACTTGATTTTTGCAGTATCTCTATGTTTGCATGCTACTACAAAGCAACTTGGACCCATTGGCTTTAGCTTCAGACAGTTGGTGCTTTTTATCAGATCCGGATACTTCTCTTCGAGAATCATTTGAATAAACCTTGGGTATAGTAGGAATGCTTTTTTCTTGTGATTTTCCGACATGCTCTTCATGTTATTGAAAACAAAAGTAGAGAAGTTGTAATCCTAGTTGTTCACCAAAGTAACCAATGCAGACGTTTAGCTTTGATTAATCTTATCCAAACCGCCTTTGTTCTCTGAGATGCATTGCAAGAAAATGTGCGCTAGAAACCTCCAATACGGTGGCAACATCTTCTTCAAAACCGTTGGATGAGTGCCCTCGTAGCTCATACGTCGAAAAGCTTTAACGACGTTGTCTCTATCATATGACGTTGGGTGGTGAGTTTGATCCTTAAAATTTAATAGCTCACGAACCACCGCTTATGAGATACTGACTTCCTTTTCCTGAATCATCAATACAATTGCTCCTTTGTCGTTTGCTCCACTTCTTTGTACCTTTACGTTCAGCAAGATGTCTTGAACCATGTCTTTGCAAATAACTTGATTAATCTTCAACGCATGTGTGATGCAGCAAGAGTTCAATCCGACTATCATTTAGTGAAACATCTCGTAATAATTAGTCGGAGGATCTGATAAATAACAGGCTTGATTATGGAAGGGTTCCACCTCGAGCTTACGTTTCTCCATCATCTTTTGAGCCATTTTTCTTCACTTTTTGAAAAAAAAACGTCAAGTTTTATCATTAAAGTTAACTTAGTTGATCCGTCAACTGTTCAATCCTATATCAAACAGGTCAATAAGTCAATAAGTCAACACGGTTCAGATAAGGAAGGTCAAAGGTTCAAAAATAGTTTGAACTGGTCAACATGATTCGGAATGGACTGGGACAATAGTGTTTCAGATGGACAAGGGTTCAAATGATTTGAAATGCCCATATATATAGATTTGAATTGGGCTTATTCGAAATGCTTGGCCTTGCCCAATTTGGAACAGTGGTCCGAAATGCATGCCTAGCCTATTTCGAAACAGTGGTCATCCGAAATGATGGGCCTATTCGAAATGGGTGGGCCCAATTCGAATCCATCCGAGACAGGTAAGCCCAATCGAAACCGTGATTGCTACGATGTGCGCCCTTTCTATGTCTTGTTCTGAACAGTAACACCCTTTGTCAAAATCAACGACCCAACCAACCGAGCAAACCTTTGGCATCAAAAAATAATAATAATAATAAAATAATTATGTAGTAATGAGGGAGAGTTGCCATGGGAGCAAACCTTTCTTGAAACGATTAAGGAACACTTTTTAGCATTTGCCTAGTCAGGCTGGTCCACACGATTGCCAATATACTTGTCCACTTAAACTTATCGCTTTAATCTTCAACTTTTCAGGCTCGTGACTTGATGTGTTTAAGAATACTATAACTCCCATGTGTCCCACATCATGACATATCCCCGAGATCAAAGTAAGCGCAACAGTTCATCGTAACAAGTGAGTATACTAAGATCATCCTTTGATCTTTGCAACGTCAGACTTGTTGGTGAGCAGGTCGGTATATCGTACCACAAAGTGACCAATCAATACCTTATACAGTATATTTGACTTTTCAAGCACATGGAATTTTATCGTGATGAGATTTCCGTTCTTTTAAGGTTTTGGCATTCGATTTTGGCTCTTTTAAGGATATCCTGACTGTGCCTAGGTCTCCATGTATCCAGCTGCAACAGAAGGGCAGTCTTGATATCCCGGATAACTCATCAGTATAAAGACCCGAATTTTCAGACGTTGGCTATCAATCAAAGTAGGATTTAAGATCATGAAATCATATGCCGATGATATGTTACCCACATGATGTATAGCTTGTAAAATTTTGTCACTTGGCAGCTTTTTGTCCTTTGAGCGACAAGCCTATCAACACATCGCAGTGGATCCTTGCCTTTTCAACTTCGATATCTTACATGTGTTAATCAAATTCTTTAGCACGAAAATTTATTTCACTTCCCAGCAAGTACATCTCCCCTTATCTTTGGGCAAAAGTGGAATACTTTATGGGCAAATTTATTTACATTCCTCCTTTTTTAAGATTGCTCAGTCGGTGAAACTCATCATTTTTAAAAGGTCGACAAGCACCTTGAATCTCGAGTTACTGACAGGTTTTGTTAAAGGATCCGCTATATTAGCATCGGTATGGATCTGTTCAAGTTTAATCAATCCTCTGTCATAGCAATCTCGAATGAAATGAACCTTGATATCAATGTGCCTGGTTTTGGAGTGAAAACACGTTTTTTGATGATTTGGATAGCGGAATCGTTATAACAATAGATAGTAGTGTTAAGATAAGTTAAACCGTAATTCACAAGCTGATGCTGAATCCGAATAACCTGTGAGCAGAAAGCAGATGTTGTAACATACTCTGCTTCTACAGTTGAAAGAGACACGGTTTGTTGCTTCTTGCACTGCCATGAGATGAGTCTATCTCCTAAGTATTGGCATCTAACCGATGTTGACTTCATATCCCTGTTTGTCCCTCCAAGGTTACTGTCAGAAAAAGCAAACAAATCAAAGTTTTAATCTCTAGAATACTAGAGTCCATGTTTTGGAGCTCCCTTCAGGTATCTAAATATTCGTTTAACGGCAGTAACATGAGAAAGTTTAGGATTGGCCTGAAAATGAGTACATTGACAGACGGCAAACATAATGTCTGGTCGGCTTGCAGTCAAATACATTAGTGAACCAATCATAGATCAGTACAATGTTGGATTAACTGGACTGCCTTTCTTGCTCAAGTGTTTCCTTGACTTGTTGAAGTGGAAGTTGAAGTTGAAGTTTAAGCAGGTGTAAAAGGAGCCATTAACCTTTCTGAATTCGTAGCAGAAGCTGCCTGAGTAGCTTCATACTCCACTGGTGCCTTCTTATAATCCCTTGCAAAATGTCTCAGCTCATGGCATCTGTAACATCTTAGTTTGTCTCTCAGGGATCTAGTGTAAATGTTTGACATAGGACGACGACTGTATCTCTTTTGAAACTTTTCAGCTTGAAATGTTGCCATAGCCAAGTTCCAGGATGCATCCAGCTCTTCTATATCTTCTTCGACCACCTGATTAATCCCTATAGCAAAAATAGACGGGGCAAGAGGTTACCTACGAGGAAAGCGTGCAAACTGTTAAGCATAGAGGCTGCGAGAGACAACTTTTCTTCATTTTGTTTGGTCAGAAAGCAAGGTTTTCTGTAGAGGGTGTGGATGGGACTCTGACGCCTCGCTTTTTCATACCTTCTTTAATTAGAAAGTGTAATCGTATTTTCTTTTTTGTAAACATGTATTCATGTTCCTTTTCTCAGCTTTGTAATCCGAGACTTGAATCATAATGAAACTTATACTTGATACATATTGTCTTACATGCATTCAAACATTTATTATATAACTGATACTTGTTATACGCATTCACACTCGACACTTATACGCGATATATGCTTAAACAATGCAAAATTAGTAAAATTAACTAAGTTAGGGGACTAAAAGTGACAAAAACCAAAGAAGCTTCTGGCATAGCCCACCTCGCGGCCCGTGACCGAACTCCTATTAATCTCTCACGACCCGCCAGACCGCTAGCGGCTCGGGACGAGTCACCTTCACCCTCTTGCGGCCCGTGAGAGGGGCAGGATCCGGAAATGTTGGTTTAAAGCTCATGGATTGGCCAATTTTGTGTTTTCTCCATTTAATACCCCTCAACTAACACCCTCCCAAGTTTACCTATAAATACCCCACTCCATCTCCTCTCAAATCACACCTCAAATCATCTCTTCTCCTATCTCTCAAAAACTCTAAGAGCTCTTCTTCTCTAAAAGATCAAGGCTTCAAAAAAGTGATTTCTAACTCACTTCTCTCCTTTTGATCTTTCCCTTTTCTTCACACTTGAAACACCTTTGGGGATACTTCCATAGGTTTTCCATGGAAAACCAACCAGGAATATCACCCTACTTTAAGGTCCCATGTGTAAGAACTTTCTTTTTTTAATAGGGTTCTACCCACAAGTGTTGTATCCTTCCAAGCTTGTTCTCGAAACAAGACTTGAGTTGGAAGAGTGTGATCACTTGGAAGCCTTGGCTATCCTACCTTCGATCCACCACCTCACTTGATGTTTTCTTTTACTTTTGTCTTTTACTTTTATTAACTTACCCATAACCAACCTTGTTGTCCTTGTGACGACTTGTGTATTGGTAATATATAAAAGCGAGGTTTTAAAAGGAAGGTTATATCACCTACGTACTATATAATATATGTGTATCTGCTAACCGAACTCTTGATGGTAATCAAATGATTGTCCGTCATGGTACTAGGTGACATCAACTACGTACTTAATCTCTCGTTACGATTCTAATGGGTGACCTAACCCATGAAAACAAATCAACCCGAATGGGTCTTATAGTGTCCAAAAACGAGTATTAAGTCTAGATGATTATTTTCTCCTATACATATTTTATCGTATTTAAAGTTCCTAATCCTCCATTATCATTCGTATACTTACCAACCTACGTTTTCCTCTTGTAGGATAACTCGGCGCTCATCCCATCCATCAACCACCTTCACGGACTTGTCAAGTTGGAAGTCTTAGCAAACCGTGAGTACACTCGACCCACTTTTCGTTTACAACACTTTTGGTTGTAACATGTTTACTTATACCAAAACCACAACACTTAACCTTTGAAATGCACAAACAATACTATACACATGAATACTGATACGCTTACTTGATGCTTATATCTTGGACATTCTTTATGTGATACTTTAGTCATTAACTTGTTTTAAGCCTTCGTTTGACATGTATAAGCGCTTTAGGAAGTAACGCATCCCCCTCCATCGTGTAAACTTGAGGGCATGTTAAAACATCGTGATTGCGTTAAGCGTTTGACTAGTAGTATTGCATGCCTGGTACATGCTCTTGTAAGATCATAGTTGCCATGAGGATTTGTTTAAACTTTATCGTATATGTATGCTATGGTTAAACTTGTGTACTCGCCTTTGCTTTTGCATTGAATTGTATTTTAAAACATGTTACAGGTTGATGAAGAGGATGCTATGAAATCAAATAGCAAGGACTTAGATACACACATTTAGACATTTAGGTTAATGTTGTTGTATCAATTTTGTTGTATTATGTTATTGTTGTATTTGTTTCCATGTTGTATTGTTGACAATTATTTCTGAAATGAAATTCAACTTTATTTAAATATTATCATTGTTAGCGTTGTGAGCAATGAGCAATCTATTTCATCTCACTTTGATGTTCCCACCATCGGTTGGGGTGTGACAGATTGGTATCAGAGCCATAACTATAGGGAATTAGGTAAAATTGGCATGTTCGACCTAGTCTATAGTTCTAAGTACCCGTTTTGACCATTCTTGTTATGCTTAAAACTTTATGCTCCCTACTTTCCTTCTCCTCTTTTCTTTTGGTCTTAATACATATACATGATTTCTTTCCTAAGACATATTTACACAATACACCCTATTAAGACTTGAAGACACTCATACCACAAACGAGACGAGTTCACTAAAATAGGTGTGAAACCCACAATTTGGTGAACCACTCTCATCCCGCTATTCTTGTTCATTTTGTATGAAATTTCATCATCAAGTTAGGAGTGAGATCCACACCTTGATGGGAAATTTCCAATTCAAACTCTAGTGGACCCTTACCAATGAATCAGAATTTGCTCTTGTTTGGTAAGTACCAACCACACTTACGGTACGATGTTGTCAAGTTAGGGGTGAAACCCGCACCTTGTCAACTAGTCCCACTTCTCAATTTTCAATCTCGCGAAGGTTTCGATTTTCCGATCAATTAGGTACATGTAGTAACTGGAAGGGTGAAATGACGTTAATCACTTCTCGTCGAGAGCATTTCACCTATAGGCCAAAGCACGTCCCTCTAATTTGAAAGGATCCTCGATTCACTTTGGAATTATCGACGTTTCTCTACCCAAAACATTCCTACGTTTTATGAGACTATTCTTTTATGTGATTCAATTTCTATGTTTTTTAATACTTGTTACCTCGTTCATTTCGAACAGTTACACTATTCACACATTTATCGCAGCCCAAAAGAATTTTAATCCTCGTGAACAAACTAAATTTATACTCTTTTATTCGCATTCATACGTGAACATACATGTTATACTTGTTAAACTCATACAACTTATGTGAACTTATGTGAACCTTATACATGCAAAACTTGATATTTTGCATTATGATCAAGTCTCATCCCTTCCTCTATTTTGAACCTCTAGATGTCTTCCCCTAACTCTTCGAAAAAGTTAAAAAGGTCCAACAAGGGGTCCAACAACAACGGTGACTCTATGTCGAAAGAAGACCTCGTCGGTCTAGTGGCTGAGCAAATGGCTGACCAAATGGCCCGTGTTATCCCTGATATTGTTAGCCAACTCCAAACCATCCATACCGAAGGCACCCCTAAATTCTCCGCCGATTCGAAAACCGATACACCTAAAACGTCTTACCAGTTCAAGTACTTCATGGCTTGCAAAGCTGTCGAGTTCACTGGCATGGACGGTGTAACAGCCATGATCAACTGGTTCGACGCAATGGAGCTTACCTTTCTTTAGGGCGGATGCCCTGATGACCTTTGAACCCTCAATGCCACCGGGGTCTTTTGCCAGCGAGCCCTCGAGTGGTGGACTACCGAGCGCAACAAGCGTGGCAACGAAGCATCTCAAGTAATACCTTGGGAAGAGCTTAAGGAGCTAATGAAGGATCAATTTTGTCCTCCTCACGAGACCCAAAAACTCGAAAACGAATTCTTGAATCTTACTCAACAGGGGAGCGACGCCGAAGGTTTGATCGCACGCTTCAAACAATTGAGTATCATCTGTCCTGGACAGGTGGATACTGTTCCGAAGGCGATTGCCAAACTAATTCGTTTGCTCTCGCCTATGATCATGAACCATGTAGCCGCTGCAAACCCCAAGACCCTCGATGAAGCTTTTAGCCTTATCCATTCAGCTTAACCACAACTGCATCCTTCAGGGGGCCTATGAAAAGGTCTCTACGAAGCATGTGCACCAAGCCATCGCCAACACCGCCACTACCAAACTCCTCTCTCCCAAGCCAAGAGAAACCAGAACCGAAACAAGAAGCGGAAGGCTTCTGTCCAAAACAAGGCGGTTGTTACTCCACCTACCTCTACACCATTAAAGGTCATCGCCACTACCCAAAGCACGACCAGCTCAAACATGGTTACACTGGTTCTCACCCTTAGTGTACTACCTGCTTCTACCATCATCCCGTCGGTACTCCATGCCAAAAGTGCGTCAAATGTCAGAGGTTAGGGCACTTGTCTAACCGTTGCCGAAGCTTTCCTCCACCCCAAAATCAGCAACCCTTAGCCATTACACCTAACCCTCAAACCCAAGCCACTCCCGCTCGGGCATGTTACAACTGTGGTGACCCTAACCATTTCGCCAATGTTTGCCCCAAGCGCGCCAACTACCAGCAGCAACGTCCACAGCAACAACCTGACCTGCTAAAGGTCGAGCTTTCGTGCTCACCTCCGCTCAAGCCCAAAGCTCCAACGATGTTATTACTGGCACGTCCCTTTTGAACCATGTCTATGCTTCTTGTTTGTTTGATATTGTCGCAGGTAGAAGTTTTATATATGTTGAATTTGAACCCTTGCTTAAGTGCGAACGATCTAAGCTGCTCGATCCCTTCGCTGTTGAGGTCGCTAACGGTAAGACCGTTCCTGCTAAATTCGTCCTCTCTCATTGTTCTTTGGATCTTAACGGTCATACGTTTTCGTTGATCTCATACCTATGAAAATGGGTAGTTTTGACGTCATAGTAGGCATGGACTGGCTCTGGCAAGTTCGTGCTGAAGTTTTTTGCTCGAAGAAATTCCTTCGCCTTCCTCTTCCTAACGGTGATTCCTTACACGTCTATGGCGGAAACCTTCCAAAGGTCTCAAGCTGATGGCGTGTATTCAAGTGAACAAATACTTGCGCAAGGAATACTTTGCCTTTTTGGTCCACGTTGTGGAAAAGAAAGACAAAGGTCAAAGCCTAAGTGATGTTCCCGTCGTTTGTGAGTTCCCTGGTGTCTTTCCGGATGACCTCCCTGGTCTTCCTCCTCTTCGTTTTGTCGACTTTCGTATTGACCTCATTCCCGGCGCAACTCCTGTTGCGAAGGCTCGTTATCGATTAGCACCTTCGGAGATGCAAGAACTATCAAGCCAGCTTCAAGAACTTCTTGATAATGGTTTCATACGCCCTAGTACTTCTCCTTTGGGCGCTCCCGTACTCTTCGTCAAGAAGAAGGATGGATCATTCCACATGTGTATTGACTATCGCGAGCTCAACAAACTCACAAACAAGAACCTCTATCCACTCCCTCGCATTGACGATCTCTTCGATCAATTACAAGGAGCAACATGCTTTTCAAAGATTGATCTCCGCTTTGGTTATCATCAACTTAGAGTTCTCGAAGAAGATATACCCAAAACCGCATTCCGCACACGTTATGGACACTACGAGTTCGTGGTCATGCCTTTTGGGTTGACTAACGCGCCTGTCGTGTTCATGGATTTAATGAACCGCATGTGTAAGCCGTTCCTTGATCGTTTTGTTATTGTCTTCATCGACGATATTCTCATCTACTCCAAGATGAAAGAAGATCATGGGCGACATTTGCGTCTCATTATTACGCTTTTGCACACCGAACGTCTTTATGACAAATTCTCCAAGTGTGAATTTTGGCTAAAAGAGGTTCAATTCTTGGGTCACACCATCAACGAACTCGGTATTCATGTTGACCCTGCAAAGATCGAAGCTGTTAAGAGTTAGCTTGCACCTAATCACCTTCTGAGATTCGTTCGTTTCTTGGTCTAGCTGGGTATCATCGCCGTTTCATTTCGAACTTCTCAAAGATTGCCGTTCCTTTGACCTCCTAGACGCAAAAAGATAAACATTTTGTTTGGGGTCCCAGACAAGAGGAGTCCTTCCAAACACTCAAGGACATGCTTTGTAATGCTCCTACCCTTACTCTTCTCGATGGTAATGACGACTTCGTCGTGTATTGCGATACTTCTGACCAAGGTCTTGGTTGCGTCCTCATGCAACGGGACAAGGTTATCGCTTACGCGTCGAAACAACTCAAGATACATGAGAAAAACTATACTACGCACGACCTTGAACTTGTTGCGGTCGTTTTTGCGTTAAAGATTTTGCGACACTACCTTTATGGTACAAAGTGTGCGATCTTCACCGATTATAAGAGCCTACAACATATCTTTGACCAAAGAGACCTCAACATGCGACAACCCCGTCGGGTGGAATTGTTAAATGACTACGACTGTGATATTCACTACCATCCTGGCAAAGCGAATATTGTTGCCGATGCACCTAGTCATAAGACTCATGTGAAGAGTGTTTATTATCAAAACTAGGAAAATTTCCACCATCTGATTCGAGATGCACAATATTCAACCATTAACGAGGGCAACCTCGAAACTGAGTTGAATACCGGCGACGAAACACCACTTGAGTAGAAGAACAATGGTATCCTATATTATCATGGCCGCATGTGGATTCCTGATCGTGGTACTCTATGAACCACTTTGATGGATGAGGCTCATAAATCCCGATATTCCGTGCACCCTGCCGCTGACAAGATGTACCATGATCTTCGTACCTCTTACTGGTGGCCTAGAATGAAACGTGATATCGCTCTTTACGTGTCGAATTGTCTGACCTGTTCCAAAGTCAAGGCAGAACATCAATGTCCCTCTGGTCTACTCGAGCAACCTGAAATCCCTGTCTGGAAATGGGAGAGTATTGCCATGGATTTCATCATGAAATTTCCTCGTACTCCTTCGGGTCATGATAGCATTTGGGTTATCATCGATCGTCTAACCAAATCCGCTCATTTCCTTGCCATTCATGAAGATTACAAAGTCGAGAAATTGGCTCGTTTCTACACAAGTGTGATCATCAGTCATCATGGTACGCCCATTGACATCATTTCAGATCGTGACGCTCTTTTCACCTCCCGCCTTTGGAAAACTTTTCAATCCACCCTCGGCACTCGTTGAACCTTAGTACCACTTTTAATCCTCAATCTGATGGTCAGACCGAGCGTAGTATCCAAACTCTAGAGGATATACTTCGATCATGCGTAATCGATTTTGGCGGCAACTGGAATTCACACTTACCCTTGGTAGAATTCTCGTACAACAACAGCTATCACGCAAGTATTCAAATGGCTCCATTTGAAGCATTGTATGGTCATAAGTGTCGTTCGCCTATTTGTTGGCACGAGATCAGAGACGTATAACTCACCGGTCCCGAACTGATACAAGAGACAACGGACAAGATTCTACAAATACATGATAATCTCCTTAAAGCTCGAAGCCGACAAAAGAGTTATGCTGATAAAAGATGCAAGCCTTTGGAATTCAGCATAGGTGATCTTGTGCTTCTCGAGGTGTCCCCTTGGAAGGGCGTTGTTCATTTTCGTAAAAAAGGAAAATTCGCTCCTCGCTATGTAGGTCCTTTCAAGATTCTCAAAAGGATTGGCAAGGTAGCGTATAGACTGGATCAACCTCATGCGCTCAGCAACGTTCATCCTGTGTTTCATGTTTCAAACTTAAAGAAATGTCTAGCTGAAGAAGGACTTCAAGTCCCACTCGAAGATCTTCAAATCAACGAAACATTGCACTTCGTGGAGAAACCTGTCGAAATCATGGACCAAGGAACCAAGCAATTGAGGCGCAGTCGAATAGCAATAGTCAAGGTTTGATGGGAAGGTAAACGTGGTGCCGAATTTACTTGGGAACTCGAAAGTGATATGAAGACTAAATATCTGCACCTCTTCATTACACCTTCCTCCGAATAAATTTCGGGACGAAATTTCCTAAAGGAGGGGAGACTATAACGCCTCGCTTTTTCATACCTTCTTGAATTAGAAAGTGTAATCATATTTTCTTTTTTTGGAAGCCTTTATTCATGTTCCTTTTCTCAGCTTTGTAATCCGAGACTTGAATCATAATAAAACTTATACTTGATACATATTATCTTACATGCATTCAAACGTTATTACATAACTGATACTTGTTATACGCATTCACACTCGACATTTATACGCGATATATGCTTAAACAATGCAAAATTTGTAAAATAAACTACGTTAAGGGACTAAAAGTGACAAAAACCAAAGAAGCTTCTGGAATAGCCCACCTCGCGGCCCGCGAGAGGGGCATGATCCGGAAATGTTGGTTTCAAGCTCATGGATTGGCCAATTTTGTGTTTTCTCCATTTAATACCCCTCAACTAACACCCTCCCAAGTTTACCTATAAATACCCCACTCCATCTCCTCCCAATTACACACCTCAAATCATCTCTTCTCTTCTCTTCTCTTTTCTCTCAAAAGCTCTAAGAGCTCTTCTTCTCTAAAAGATCAAGGCTACAAAAAAGTGAGTTCTAACTTATCTCTATCCTTTTGATCTTTCCCTTTTCTTCACACTTGAAACACCTTTGGGGATACTTCCATGTTTTACATGGAAAACCAACTAGGATATCACCCTACTTTATGGTCCCATGTGTAAGAACTTTCTTGTTTTAATAGGGTTCTACCCACAAGTGTTGAATCCTTCCAAGCTTGTTCTCAAAACAAGACCTGAGTTGGTAGAGTGTGATCACTTGGAAGCCTTGGCTATCCTACCTTCGATCCACCACCTCACTTGATGTTTTTGTTTACTTCTCTCTTTTACTTACCCATGACCATCCTTGTCGTCCTTTTGATGACTTGTGTATTGGTAATCTATACAAGCGAGGTTTTAAAAAGACGGTTATCCTCCTACCTCCATGCATAACTTCTATGAATGTACATGATGTTTATGATTTACTTATTACGTATGCTATATAATATTTGTATATCAGCTAATCGAATTCTTGATGGTAATCAAATGATTGTCCGTCATGGTACTAGGTTACATCACGTACGTACTTAATCTCTCGTTATGATTCTAATGGGTGACTTAACCCATGAAAACACATCAACCCGAATGGGTCTTATAGTGTCCAAAACGAGTATTAAGTCTAGATGATTATTTTCTCGTATACATATTCTATCGTATTTGAAGTTCCTAATCCTCCATTATCATTCGTATACTTACCAACCTACGTTTTCCTCTTGTAGGATAACTCGGCGCTCATCCCATCCATCAACCACCTTCACGGACTTGTCAAGTTGGAAGTCTTAGCAAAACCGTGAGTACACTCGACCACTTTTCGTTTACAACACTTTTGGGTGTAACATGTTTACTTATACCAAAACCACAATACTTAAACTCTATGAAATGCACAAACAATCCTATACACATGAATACTTGATACGCTTACGTGATGCTTATATCTTGGACATTCTTTATGTGATACTTTAGTCATTAACTTGTTTTAAGCCTTCGTTTGACATGTATAAGCGCTTTAGGAGGTAACGCATCCCCTTCCATCGTGTAAACTTGAGGCCATGTTAAAACATCGTGATTGTGTTAAGCGTTTGACTAGTAGTATTGCATGCCTGGTACATGCTCTTGTAAGATCATAATTGCCATGAGGATTTATTTAAACTTTATCCGTATACGTATGCTATGCTTAAACTTGTGTACTCGCCTTTGCTTTTGCATTGAATTGTATTTTAAAACATGTTACAAGTTGATGAAGAGGATGCTATGAAACCAAATAGCAAGGACTTAGATACACACATTTAGACGTTTAGGTTAATGTTGTTGTATTAATTTTGTTGTATCGTATTTGTTTCCATGTTGTATTGTTGACAATTATTTCTGAAATGAAATTCGACTTTATTTAAATATTGTCATTATTGGCGTTGTGAGCAATGAGCAATCTATTTCGTCTGACTCTGATGTTTCCGCCATCGGTTGGGGTGTGACAGGGACATTCTGAGATGATGGAGGGTTTACTGGACTGAAAACCACATTAGCATGTTAAGGGTATTGCTGAGCAGTAGTAGGTGTGGCTGAGTTGTTTGGATGAGACATGTGGTACACATAGTTTATCTTTTGAGCTTGTAGCTGAGCTTGTGTTATCAGACAGAAAATAACATTTAGATTGTTGTTCGATACTCCATGAATAGGGCTAAAAACAATGTTGAGATGACTTTGAGACATTAAGGTAGTGTTGGAACTGGTCATCTCGGCAGCAATCATTGAATTCTTGTGGTTTACCTCTGTCTGCTGATTGTCAATCTCACATCACTTAATTGTAGCAATCAGCTTGGTGAGTGTGACTTCATTCAGTTGTGTTTTACGCTTTATCATCGAGACATCAGCATCCTGGCATTTGGCAATGAGTTCAGAAGTTGGCGATTCATCCCACTGTTAGTGATAGTGATGCCAGCACTTATCATTTGTGAGACCAATTTGACCAATCTTCTAATTTGGTTCTCCATAGTCTCCCCGTAAATGTGATTGAACAAACTGAACAGCTGGTTCAACATGTTTACCCTGCTGGCCTTCATGTTAGTGTTTCCTTCATATAGATTTTTAAGCACATCCCAAATTCCTTGGCATTCGTGCAATTTCTGAAAACAATTGAGATATCCGGACCAAGAGCCATAGTGAGATTTGCCATTACCTTATCATCTTCGTCTTTGATTCTCCAATCATTTTCCATCCACAGATTCTCAGGTTTAGGAATCTCAGTTAGAGGATCATCTTCAGTAGCGTACATAATGGCACGAGGACCATCCCAAATACACCTCCAGACCCTAGGCTCCTTTGCCTTACAATACTGCTCAAAAAGCCAGGTCCACTCAAAGTAGTCGTCTCCATACAACAACCTCAGAATTTTGGTAGATGTGCCAATAATCTGATCGAGTTCCTGATGTAACGCCAGAGTCTACTACTGGATGGTAGCCAAGGTAGGATTGGCAAGATCTGCAGCAGTCAAAACATCATTCGGGTTCATCATTTTTAAGTTTACCGAATAGGAATTACATAATTTTAACAATTAAAAAAATGAATAGTACAATCGAAATGGTCCACTCGAAACAGTAGTGTATCCGAAATGCAAGAGAGATCAATTCGGAACAATATATTAATCCGAAATTATCACTGTGCTTATCCAAAATGCTATGCAATTGATCTAAAATGCAAGAAAACTTCAACAAGGATGATATAAAATGAGTTCGAAATGCAAGCTTGTGATCCAAAATGAATCCAAAACTCAAGCTTTTTATCCGAAATGAATTTGAAACCCAAACTGTTGATCCAAAATACACTCGGATCTTTAAAGGATGATCCGAAATGGATTCGAGTCATCAAAGGATGACCAGAAATGATGAGCAGATGATCCGAAATACGAACAAGACCTTCAAATACCACCGAAACAGTAGCAGACCAGCAACAGTAACGATCCGAATCAGTGTGAATCAGATCTGAGCCTTGAAACAGGTTCCACAGGCTCTGATACCAATTGAAAGTCCCGAAAACCGGATCTACAATATCACACTAAGCTTGTTCGGTGGCAGAATCACCCAAACAAGCTATGGATTCGAGTTAGAAGAAATAAGATGAAATAGAATAGATGAAAGATTAACTTGCATACAAATTGAAATTTGTCTAATACAAGCTAATGGAAACCACCAAAGAACCACTATACCTAATACATCATTACTATGTATAGTAAGGTATTAGTGCACCATCACCCGAAACCCTAAGCCCATAAGCCTCCCCAAGCCCAAAACTATACAAACTAGCCCAAACATACTAAATGACTAATGCATAAACCTTAAGGACCTAACATTAGTAAAACTGAATAGTAGATAGTGAAATGGTAAAAATAAGTTATGGTAGAAGTGAAACAAGACAACATATTTAAAATAATCAATTTAAGATGGATATCACTTTGGCTTCAAATTACAAAGATGCAGGAAATGATATTAAAGATATACAAACGGTGTGGTTATAAAAGACATAAATGTAGAGATGGATCTCATTAGTGTTTCCAAAATCATATGACTTTTTGGAAAGCTAGAATGGTAGACATGCTAGCCACCTCGATTCATGCAATGAAAACCAAATTAATATTTGTTGCTTTTGTGATAAAACGAAAAGACCCCTATTGAGGCTATCAAACCCCACAACTCATTGGAAAGCTAGAATGATGAGGCACGCTAACTACTTTAAAGTCGGATTAAAGACATCTTAAAATGGCCAAATGTGAAGTGTAAAACCTCAACTCAAAGCTAGAATATCACAAGGCACATTTCTAAAAGGTTACACATGACTTCTTTAGTGGTATAAACAAGGAAAAAGAAAAGTAGCCAATCAAAGCATAAGGTCTTTAAATGGTTTGAATAATGTTATAGCTAAGCGACTTCAGATTTTGAAACTCTATTTGTCATCTCTAGTACGATAACCACTTTTTGTATAAAATCCATACAAACCCGAGATAAATGTTTTAAACAATAGTCTTTCAACATGTATCGCAAAACACACACAATATCAAAGCTTTAGTAATTATGATCAAGAACACACCGATTTACTTAAAATATATATCATAAAGCGTCAAGGTTCATCTTCACCAAAGTGATACAAGAAGTCTAGCCACAAATGGCAATACGTGTGTGCATCGATAATAGTAATAGTATGATCAAAAATAATCAACCAAAGCCAAGTAAGAGTTGATAAAAAAGTATCTTAATCCTAGATGGCTACTAAATGACCTCTCTTAAATTGAGTGGTAAAATGATATAGAAATGGAGCTAGAATAGTAGAAATTACCCCTAAATGTTGTATTAAGTGTGGTAGACTGCTCCACTTGTAGGATTCTCATAATGAGTTTACACAGGCATGCGCGTGAACAAAAATGTTAGTTAGCACAGGTGTACCTCTTATCAGCGTGGACATTTTGAAGTTCAAATTGAGATGTACGGCGTGCATATGTGATGCACAACCATGGCTCTGCTTCTGTTGGTGATTTTCTTGATTTTTCACTTGTTTATCACATATGCATCAGCATCTATATGTGAGCCAAATATCTTGTAACTTCACAAAGAAACGAATTAAGTATCTATATTAGGGGTGTTTGTTATTCTGTTTTAAACCGTGATACCAACCGAACTGATCATCAGTTTGGTTTTGCGGTAAGTTTTTTTCTTCAATTCTTGGTCAGTGATTTTCAAAAATTTTAAATGATGAACAGTTTGAGTTATGGTTTAAACCAAGAACCGTTTAAATAAATAGGACCGTGTGATTTGACAGTCTATTTTATATTACATACTGAATTATCTATATTTTATATTTGGTTTAATTAATATAAGTATGGACTAAATCTATTAGCTTTAAAGTCTAAATGGCTTCCAAATTCATTTTTTAACAACAATTCCTAGATTTTCTAGGAAATATATAACACAACTTGCATGTGAATTTGAACCCCTAACCTTTTGGTTGTGAGACACACACCTTAATCACTAATTCCATCCTTCTTTCCCCAAATCGTTACAACACTTTAAGATTCTTTGGTTATGGCGTTAAGACTTGTATTCTTTATTTAATATCATGAGACTATTTATTGTCTTTAGATTTTCATGTGGCTTTATTTTCTTGTTAAATTAACCTCTTGGAAACATAAAAAATTATCTTCAACTCTTATATATGGAAATTAAGTATATTTACATGTAAACTAGCATCGGTTCGTCATCTTCAACTCTTAAAAATGGAAATCAAGTAAGTTTATTTACACGTATACTAACATTGGTTCGCCTGTTAGTTAATGTTAATAGTATAAAAATGCACCGGAAATCAACATATATTATTATTGGAAACTAAGGTATATGGTAGAACCATCTCATAATTGCATGAGATGCTAATTAGTGTTAAGACAAACATAAGAATGCTTGGAATGAACTTTACTAAACTAAAAAGCCAATGCAAGAAAAGGGCATCAGTTGAAAGTAATGAGATTGCTAGGAAGAAAGCAACCCAAAAACCTCGTCAGGAATCCAGTTGTTAGTATTGCAATAGTGATGGACACTGGAAAAAGAATTGCTTGAGGTACCTTGCTAAGCTAAAGAAGAGTGAGCCTTGAGGGCTGGCACTTCAGGTATATTCATTATCGGACTTTATTCCTTTTCTGGTAAATCATGAGTATTCGACAACAGATATGGTTCTCACATCTGCAATAAGTTACATGGAGTAAGGAAACTTAGAGTTTTGAAAGCAGGTGAATTGAAACTCCATGTTAGCAATAGAGAAAAAGTTGCAATCAAGGTAATTAGAGATTATAAACTACTCCTGAAAAATAGTCTTTACTTATATTTAGAGAACTTCTGTTTGTACCTAGTTTGACTCAAACATTGTTTTAGATTCTTGTTCACGTGATTAAGGATTTAAGTCTGCATATAATGGTGATTTTATTTAGTTTACATTAAATGATATGCTTTATTTTGAGAGTTTTATAATGGAATCTATGAGATAGATATAAATTCTTCCTGTAATGATAACATGATATATACGCTAAACACCAAGAGAAAGAAGCCTAAGTTAAAAAATGTGTATATGGCATTATCGACTTTAGCATATTAGCAAGAGAAACATGATGAAAATCGAAGCTGATGGAATATTTGAATTCACTAGTTTGAAGATCTTTGATGAATGTGAGTCATGCTTGAGTGGCAAGATGACAAAGGACCTTTTTATCTATTATGTGTTATACATACATACATACTGATGTATATGGTCCTGTGACGTGATGTGTTGTGTATAAAAAGTGGTATACTTTAGGTCGTTTTATATAGCAATTTAAGTTTTAGTATTTATAAAAACACGATATAATACGATCACAGTATACTTCACATTGGGAAAGTGCACCAATCATTGGCGTAATATAATGATGGTATACAATTTTTTGTACCGAGTCTTCGCCAACGTCTAGCCAAACAAAAAGTAAAGAGTTAAAAATGGCTCAAAAATTAAATGGGGAGATAAAAAAAGGTTTATACTCAATGATGAGAAGATGGGTGTTTGGGATATATTTACCTCTTGATGTTTCGTTAACTAAGGCTTACCGTGGAAAACAAGGGCCTGATTGTCAGATGAGAAATTGTGTGTATTAAAGCATAAGGTTTTGTGGTTCTTTTTAGGGACCCTCACACACTCAACCATATTGCTTTAAATCAGCGGGTAAACGCCACGCAGGGTCGGCTCAAACCACAATGATATCACACAATCAGGAAGGAAAGTATATACCATTGTGGTTAAGTATTATTTTAGAAAATAGTTTAAGGGGTTTGAATTACTTGTGACCATGGTTCCCTTGGAAAAGCGTCATTTCCCCATTGGTAGTTATCTTTATAAAACGATTTGATCTTATCGCCACGCATTGGCAAGAGATTACCAACCCAAAGTCCCATTCCAAAACCTTTCTCCTCCTTTCGAAGCATCAACATGTTTTGACAAGTTTAAGTAAAGTTTTCTTCAAAAAAGAAAGTTTGGGCCCCAAAATGGTGATGTTATACCTTCGTTTACCATGGTAAACTTGTGTAAACACCCCTAGAGGTGTTCCAAGCTTTCAAGAAGAAGTGAAGAAACTTGAAAGAAAGTGAGATAAGAGCTCACTTTGGGACTTAGATGATTCTACCCTCAACTTGATATATTCAGTAATTTGAGAGTGTAGGAGAGTGTTTGAAGATTTGGAAAAGTGAAATGGAGGTGTAGGAGGCTTGGTTTTATAATGGAGGATTAGGTTTTGGGTTTAAATGAAGTTATAAAGTGATTGAGTGAAGAAGAAGGTGGGAAGAATTGGCCAACCCAAGAGCCGGTAACAACTTTCTGCAGATCGATGCTTCTCGCCACCCGCAGCGAGGAAGGCTTATCACGTCGCCCTCCGTGAGGAGCCCTTTTTCTTGCCCAAGTTTGTTTTTCATATTTTGGCCCCCAAACTCCTATATGTTTGTCATTTTATGCCCAAAATTGTGTTTTAACGTGTTTTCAAGCATGTAACGTGTCTGAAAGTATGGTTTTCGTATCACGTACGTTTGAATGAGAATTTGAGCGTATAAATATTCTTGGTTTGCACGTAGTTATGTATTAATGATCGTTTTTGCGTATGATACAAGTATAAGTATAAAATGAACTTTCCATTACGATCAAAGTCTCGGATTATAATATTGGAAATGAAATACGAATATAACACAATTACAAGTATCTAAAAATGGAATTGAGAATATAACTTTCTAAATATGGAAAGTACAGAAATGCGAAGCATTACATATGAATTCTTGGTTTTCGTATCACGCACGTATGAATGAGAATTTGAGCGTACAAATAGTCTTTGTTTGCACGTAATTATGTATTAATGATCGTTTTGTGTATGATACAAGTATAACAAGTATAAGTATAAAATGAACTTTCCATTATGATCAAGTCTCAGAATACAAGATTAGAAATGAAATACGAATATGACACGACTACAAGTATTTAAAAACGGAAATGAGATTATAACTTTATAAATAAGGAAAATATAGAAATGCGAGCGTTACATATAAATTCTGTTTTTTGCAAAAACTTCTACCACTTGTCTTTGTTCATGCTTATCTTGTGGAAATCCTGTAGCAGGGATTTAGAAACACATTTTAATTTAAGTACTTCTCTTTTTGTCGTATTTGAACTTCTATGTTGTATTTTCCATTTCCAAACAATGTATCACTTAGTTTATAAATGAAATTTGAGTTTAATTATATATTGCCACATTTAGCAAGTTATGATGTCTAGAGAAACCTATTTTGTCCCGCCCTGATGTTTCCACCATCGGTTGGCGTACGACACAACAGGTAAACATAACCATATCCACTCAAGTAAATGTTATAAAATATCTTTCAGCAAATCTATACATCATTCTGACAGGATGATATAAGCAAAAGTGCACATGTTTTTTTAATATCAAATTACACCGACTTTGTTTTTTGGTTTTGTTAGAAATATATTTGAAATAGACTTATTTTGATTTATTTTTTATTTTCAGGACAAAACGAACCAAATTCTAACAACCGGGCAAAAATCTAAAGAATTGCTTAAGAATTATCTAGACACGCCCCATGTCTTGCTAGACATGCCCCATTTCTCGAACTTCGAAGGCAATCAGCACACCTTCTGAAGACTACTGTTCAAATTTCAGAACAAAAAGAGCAAGTCATGCCCGTGTCTAAGCATTAAATAACAAAAACAACTTCTGGAAGATTTGCAAAGATCTAGTGGGGCCCAAAAGAGCTGACCATGACCGTGTCTGGGAAACTGGCTAGCCAGTCGCTGGTAATTAGACATGGCCGTGTGTCCAAAACACAACTGTGTCTGGGCTCAAAGTAGCCTATAAGTTGAGCCTTGTAGCCTCCATTTTCGCTTGCTCAATTCTTCTCTCTTCTCCAAAACACACTTCTCTTTTACCCCAACTATCTCTAGTCATTGTAATCATTGATGAAACTCAAGAATCATTGTTGTAATTAACCTTTTAATGATTAAGATAATCTTTTCAAGTTTGGTAACATAACCTTTGTTGGGGAGTTAACTAAAGTAAATCACGGGTTTACAAAGTGTGTGTGTGTGTGTTATGACTTTAGGTAAGAAGATGTTTGTTGAATGTGAGTGGAATATTAGTGTCACCAATAACTTGAGCTATTAATCTTTCGACCCAACCCTTAAAATCTACCAACAATCTTATGTCGCCATTAACTTGGGAGATTCTTGTTTTCTGTGTCTATGTAGAAAGCTTGGAACACCTCTAGGGGTGTTTACACAAGTTTACCATGGTAAACGAAGGTAGAACATCACCATTTTGGGGCCCAAACTTTCTTTTTGAAGAAAACTTTACTTAAACTTTTCAAAACTTGTGGAATCTTGTACCTATCTTGCTTTTAACCAAGTCCATGGTTGGAGAGCTCGAGTATGGTTGATTTCTATAAAGTTTAGAGGGTGTTTGCGCAATCACATACAAACATGCTTGACACAAACAAACAATCCTTTGTACATGCTTAATACGTGATGCTTAGAAATTCATACATGCTAGAAGTCTTACTTTCACTATTCTTGTCATTAACTCCGTACGAGCCTACCTTAACATGTATAGTGCTACAGGAATAGCACACCGGCCTTATTCTTGTGGTCATGTTAAGTTATACAAAAAAGATCTTGTCGTTACGAGGACAAGATTATGCTAATCTTTGGGTTGACAATTATGTGATGCATGTGGATTTTAAACTTTCTATACTTATCCTAGTAATTCAAACTTGTATGCTTGCCAACGCTCTTTGGTGTTGACATATACTTTAATATGTATTGTAGGATCTTGATGACGTTATGCTGAAAGATATCTAGTAGGACGGCTAGAAACGCACTTTAAATTTTAGTTCATGTATTGCACTTTGATTTCTATGTTACAAATGTTGTAATTTGTTTCCAAACATTGTATCTTTGCTTTAGCAATGAAATGAATTTTGATTATTAAATACTTGTCACAAATAGTCATTATGAAGTCTCTTACAATCTCGTTTTCGTCTCACTCCAATGTTTCCACAATCGGTTGCGGTGTGACATTATAACCCACTTTGACTTCAAATATGGAGTTGTACCACCTTGTTACACCTTGGTGAACACTGAGTAACAACCTTTGAAGTTGTCCTAGGGTTTTGAAGAAAGAAAATGTAAGAAAAAGTTGAAGAAGTGAGTTAGAACTCACTTTGAACAATCGAGTGTATTTGCCCAAAACATAATTTTCTTGAGAGAATGTGAGTGTTAGAGGAAGATTTGAGAGTTTGTAAAGGGTGGAGGAGTTATGGAAGACATGTATATATAGTTGGAGAAAATTGGTCGTAGATAGTGGATTAGAGCGTCGGAGAAGAACTACACAAAGCAGAGGTCGTCGCCGACGCCCCATATGGCCGTCGGCGACGCCCTCCTATGTTTTTGTCGCTGAAATTCAACTTTGGACGGGATATAACACATGTTTGACCAATTTTTGAGGGAGTTACGTTTTTTGTGAAGTTTGAACTTGTTCTTGGAGCTAGAATCAAAAACCTTCATCCCCCATCGTCTCCAATCCATCTAATCAACCAATCAATCCCTCATCATTCCTAACCCTATTCCACTACCATTAGCATCTTCATCCATTCTTCAATCTGTTCATCCTCACCATCACACCTAAACCCTAATCACCATCCATCACCATCATCAAGCTCAAGATGTCAATGTTCAAGCTTTCATCATCCGGTGAGCAAGTTCCGTTCGTCATGAGCAGTTAATTTTCGAGGGTTTCACCCCGGTGTAAAGTTTTGTAAGGATTTTTAGGGTTTGCTATTTGTTTAGAATTTGGTTTGTGACTAATTGTATTGCATTTGAAACAATTCATAATTGTCTTACATTTGTATTGAATTTGTGAATTGTTGAGTGAGTTATGAAATTCGATTTCGTGAAATGAATATGCGTATTTATGCCTTGTCTTTTGATAGGATTTATTTATCAAAGGCAAGAAGTGCATTGCGGTCCGTTGTCTATGATGTCGATAGCAATTGGCACCTGAAACTTGTGATTCTAAAACCATTAATGATCTAATTCGATTAAACCAAGTTAAAACGTGTAGGAACCCTAGGTCCTACAATTGCTGAACCTGGTGTGAACTTGTTCTCATTTTGTTATAAGCAATCAATCAAGTTTATTGCATCTGTTTAAGTTTTTGTAGTTAAGTAATAAAAACCAATTTGGTCGGAGCATTCCGACATCTCTTTCAAACACACAAAATTAATAAAAATATTAGCAAGCTTCATAATTCATGACATTTCTTAAAATCAATCTTATTCGCACGCAAACCACAAATTTTCTTGGTTAGACTCCTTACTACCACTAACACTTTGTTAAGGGAATTAGGGCATATAAATATTATCTTTGACCGAGCGCGATACTCCGATCAAATTTTGGCGTCATTACCGAGCAGTTCGTGCGCTTTGCATTTGGATTTGTTTGATTGTATGATTATCTGTTTAAAGTGCTTGTTTCTTTATATCGTCTTTACTTTTGGGTTACGCGGGTGTGTTACTTGTGCAGGTTACAAGTAGTGCATGCATACACGGAATTCGGTGAGGACCTCGCCGTTAGTGTTTGAACCGGAGATCGAGCAGGTCGTTAGAAGAAACTTAGCCAACTGGTTAGAGGCAACCCTTGTCTCTAACACACCCAACACCAACTCACCACCTACACCATCCTTTGGACACATTCCAATGGTGTCACACCCCGACCGATGGCGAAAACATCAGAGTGAGACGATAACGAGATTGTTCATTGCTCACAACGCTAATAATGACAATATTTAATTTAAAGTCGAATTTCATTTCAAGAATAATTGTCAAAATACAACATTGAAACAAATACAACAATTAAAGTTAACACAATACAACAAAACTGATACAATAACATTAACCAAAACGTCTAAATGTGTGTATCTAAGTCGTTGCTATTTGATTTCATAGCATCATGTTCATTAACCTGTAATATGTTTTAAAATAACAATTCAAAGAAAAGCAAAGGCGAGTACACAAGTTTAAGCATAGCATACGTATATGAATAAAGTTTAAAAAAATCCTCATGGCAACTATGATTCTACAAGAGCATATACAAGGCATGCAATACTTCTACTCAAACCCTTAATGCAATTACGATGTTTTAACATGGCCTCAAGATTACACGATGGAGGGGGATGCGTTACTTCCTAAAGTTTAAGTGTTGTGGTTTTGGTATAAGTAAACATGTTACACCCAAAAGTGTTGTAAACAAAAAGTGGGTTGAGTGTACTCACGGTTTTGCTAAGTCTTCAAACTTGTCAAGTCCGTGGAGTTGGTTGATTGATGGGATGAACACCGACTTATCCTACAAGAGGAAAACGAGGGCGTATGAGTAACGAGTTTGACGGAGGATTTGGATTATTCGAGCATGATTAGAATAAAGTGTGATAAAGTATGATGATACAAAAGTATTCACTAAGATGTAGCACTTGTTCTTGACACTATAATAACCCATAAGGGTTGAATGTGATTTCATAGGTTCAGGACATATTAGAATCGTGACAAGGAACTACATACTTTAGTGGTAACTTAATAACTTGGTAGGTGATTATATAGTCATTATCAAGGTTTCGGTTTTTAGGATTATAATATAGTCCATGGGTATCATGTGTACATAATAATAATCTATACTAACAAGGATTTCATGGAAGTCATGGAGGAGGTAGGAAGTAGAACCATCCATTTAGGAACCTCGAATAACGTTCACCACTACACAAGTCACCATAGGTAACAAGGAGGGTACTAGAACAATAATATGAACAAGAATGTAAATGAAAGAATGTAAACTGTGTCCATGGTGACACTTTAGGTCTAGAAAAATCATCAAGTGATGTGTGGTCTCGAGTTAGGATAGCCCAAGCTAACCATGGTGGACACACATGAACAAGTTTATGAACTTGCATCACTTGTGAGCTTGAAGCTCTATGAAAACAGAATATTTGGGAGGATAAATCCTCTATTTTGAATGTCTCAACCTTGTTTTTAAGCCTAACCAACAATAAGAGTGATTGTAAGCATTAGGACATAGGTTTGAGATGAGTTAAACTCGAGTTGGATGAAGAGATATGAGTTTTGAAAAGTTTTTGAAAACAAAAGAAAGTTTTTGGACATTTAAGTGCATTTCCAGATCTGAGTTCTCCATGGAGAACCCTAGGATTCAAACTTAAAGTTTGTCCATGTGTTTAGAAAGAAAAATGAGATGATTTCGTTGAGAAATGAGTAAGTTATGCTCACTTTTGTAAGATGGGTTACATTTGCTCGAACTTGGAATTTGGCAGCTGGTTTGAAGGGTTTTGAGAGAGATTTAAGGGAGATTAAAGTGTAAAAATGCTTGGATTAGAGGTGGGTTTTATAGGATAAGTTTAGGTAAGTTATTAGGTGAGTTAGGTGAATAATCAATGTAAAAAAAGTGTTTAAAACTCAAAATCCCGTCCACAAAGGGCTGTTGCCGCCTACTGTTCGTGACCAGCATCCTACTTCGGAAACACGGCTTAAAAGCCTTGTGTTTCCGGGATCTATCAAATGTGTGCGCCTGGCGAAGTGGTTGCGCTGCTGTTTGTTGAACCGGAGGTCCCGAGTTCGAGTCCGCGGATCCGGTTTTGCTGATATATTTTTTTATTAATTAAAAATCTTATATTAGTTTCAGAAATGGTAGAAATAGCCCCTGAAGTTAAAGAATCCAAGAATTGCAATTTAGACCTTAGACTTTATTAAGGAAAGATATATATATTAAAATTTAAATTCTAAATGTTAATATATATATATTAAAATTAGCATTTTAATTTTGTAAAAGGAAATTAATTAATTTTATTAACTAATTTAATTAATTAATTTAATCAATTAATTTAATTAATTCACTTTAATAAACGAATAGGTAATTATTTTTATTCGTAATGAATTTAGTTTAACGATTACGAATTTCACAGATCACAAGTGTTTTCATTCACGTATAACATTACGACAATAAATATTACGAATCTTGATTTCATTATGATCATAGTCTCAGGTTAACAACGATGCGGTTAAAGATGATTGCGAGAATTACAAGCTTCAAAAAAGAAATAAAGAATTATAATACACTGTTTCTAGATAGAGGAAGTATGGGAAAGCAGGGCGTTACAGTCTCCGCTCCTTTAGGAAATTTTTTCCCGAAATTTAGGAAGGCTCAACGAATAGATGCGGATACTTGGCCTTCATATCATTCTCGAGTTCCCAAGTAAATTCAGCGCCATGTTTTCCTTCCCATCGAACCTTGACGATAGGGATTCGACTGCGCCTTAGTTGCTTGATTCCTCGGTTCATGATTTGGACCGATCTTTCCACAAAGTGCAAGGTCTCGTTGATTTGAAGATCTTCGAGTGGGACTTGAAGTCCTTCTTCGGCTAGACATTTCTTCAAGTTTGAAATGTGAAATACAGGAAGAACATTGCTGAGTGCTTGAGGTAGATCCAGTCTATACTCTACCTTGCCAATCCTTTCGAGAATCATGAAAGGACCCACATAGCGAGGAGCGAGTTTGCCTTTCTTACCAAAACGAACGACGCCCTTCCAAGGGGACACCTTGAGAAGCACAAGATCACCCACGCTGAATTCCAAAGGCTTGCGTCTTTTATCAGCATAACTCTTTTGTCGGATTCGAGCTTTAAGGAGATTACACGTATTTGTAGAATCTTGTCCGTCGTCTCTTGTATCAATTCAAGACCGGTGAGTTGTACGTCTCCGATATCGTGCCAACAAATAGGTGAACGTCACTTACGACCATACAATGCCTAAAATGGAGCCATTTGAATACTTGCGTGATAGCTGTTGTTGTACGAGAATTCTACCAAGGGTAAGTGTGAATCCCAGTCGCCACCAAAACGATTACGCATGATCGAAGCATATCCTCTAGAGTTTAGATAGTACGCTCGGTTTGACCGTCAGATTGAGGATGAAAAGCAGTACTAAGGTTCAAACGAGTGCCAAGGGCGGATTGAAAAGTTTGCCAAAGGCGGGAGGTGAAACAAGCGTCACGATTAGAAATGATGTCAATGGGCGTACCATGACGACTGATGATCTCACTCATGTAGATACGAGCCAATTTCTCGACTTTGTCCCGTTGCATGAGAACGCAACCAACACCTTGGTTAGAAGCATCGCAATACACGACGAAGTCGTCATTTCCATCGGGAAGAGTAAGGATAGGAGCATTACAAAGCATGTCCTTGAGTGTTAGGAAAGACTCCTCTTGTTTGGAACCCCAAACAAAAGGTTTATCTTTTTGCATCAAGGAGGTCAAAGGGACCGCAATCTTCGAGAAGTTCGAAATGTAACGGCGATAATACCCAGCTAGGCCAAGAAATGAACGAATCTGAGAAGGTGATTTAGGTGTAACCCAATTCTTAACAGCTTCTATCTTTGCGGGGTCAACATGAATCCCGAATTCATTGACGGTGTGACCCAAGAATTGAACCTCTTTTAGCCAAAATTCACACTTGGAGAATTTGGAATAAAGACGTTTTTGGAATATCGTCGATGAAGCTCTATGAAAACAGAATATTTGTGAGGATAAATCCTTTATTTTGAATGTCCCAACCTTCTTTTTTAGCCTAACCAACCATAAGAGTGGTTGTAAGCATTAGGACATAGGTTTGAGATGAGATAAACTTAAGTTGGATGAAGAGATATGAGTTTTGAAAAGTTTTTGAAAACAAACAGAAAGTTTTTGGACATTTAAGTGCATTTCCAGATCTGAGTTCTCCATGGAGAACCCTAGGATTCAAACTGAAAGTTTGTCCAAGTGTTTAGAAAGAAGAATGAGATGATTTCATTGAGAAATGAGTAAGATATGCTCACTTTTGCAAGATGGGTACAATCTGCTCGAACTTGGAATTTGGCAGCTGGTTTGAAGGGTTTTGAGAGAGATTTGAGGGAGATTAAAGTGTAAAAAAGCTTAGATTAGAGGTGGGAATTATAGGGATAAGTTTAGGTTAGTTGTTAGGTGACTTAGGTGAGTAATCAATGTAAAAAAATGTTTAAAACTCAAAATCCCGCCCACAAAGGGCTGCTGCCGCCTACTGTTCACGACCAGCATCCTACTCCGGAAACATGACTTAAAAGCCTTGTGTTTCCGGGATCTATCAAATGTGTGCTCCTGGCGGAGTGGTTGCGCTGCTGTTTGTTGAACTGGAGGTCCCGGGTTCGAGTCCCACGGATCCGATTTTGCTGATATATTTTTTTATTAATTAAAAATCTTATATTAGTTTCAAAATGACAGAAATAGCCCGTGAAGTTAAAGAATCCAAGAATTGCAATTTAGACCATAGACTTTATTAAGGAAATATATATATATATATATACATATTAACATTTAAATTCTAAATGTTAATATATTATATTAAAATTAGCATTTTAATTTTGTAAAAAGAAATTAATTAATTTTATTAACTAATTTAATTAATTAATTTAATCTATTAATTTAATTAATTCACTTTAATAAAAGAATAGGTAATTATATTTATTCGTAACGAATTTAGTTTAACGATTACGAGTTTCACGGATCACAAGTGTTTTCAATCACGTACAACATTATGACAATAACGAATCTTGATTTCATTATGATCATAGTCTCGGTTTAACAACGACGCGGTTAAAGATGAATACGTGAATTACAAGCTTCAAAAAAGAAATAAAGAATTATAATACACGGTTTCTAGATATAGGAAGTATGGGAAAGCAGGGCGTTACAAATGGATCCGCAAAACTCCAACCAACCCAACAACCAAAACCAATGCTACGATTACGCACCCCAACCTCAAAACCAAAATACCCAAAACCATCAATCAGGGGGTGGTAACAATTCAAGACCACCAACACCACTATTCCAAGCTCATAGCCGAAACCAAAACAAACGCCAACGTACACCCACACCTCCACCTCCAAACCAAAACCGACAAAACCCATTACCACCCAATCTCAACAACCGAAATATTAACACCAACCGTGGGGTTAATCATAGTCGTGGCAATCCCACAAATAAAGACCAATTTCTCGATCTCGATGATTTGAGAAATAATATTCCTGACGATGCACCATATAGTGTTCCCGATTATCAATCACTGGAACATGTGAGCGTCCATTCGAATATTCGGACAACAGTGGAAACTATAATGAGAGGGTTGTAGACGATGAATGGGGAGACAAAACATGGGGAGTTTTTATAATTCTCGGGGGTTTGAGTATGAAGATTTTATCTATCAAAATGCCAATTTTGTGTGGAACAATGAGGGATATGGGCGAGAGTATGGTAGAGATGACGGCTAGGGGAATAACCGTCAACCACGAAATGATCGAAGGAATCAAGATTTTGGTAACAACAACAATAATAACGGTAACCAAAACTGAATTCCTCAATTTGTGGGCGGTGGAAATCAAGGTAGAGATGGGGTTGGTCACCGAAGGGGCAATAATAGGCCGATGAATAAAGAGGTCAATGGTCCAAGACGTCAAGTGCATCAACAAGCTCCGCGAGGTGTTAATGATCGTTTAGACCGGTGGTCACCGGAAATGACTCACCCATTGTTCCTACGCCTCGAGGGAGACGGGCTTTTGATTGTAAGCCGAATTACATTAACATTCTACCCCACTTCAATAGTAGAATGAAAGACGAGCCATATACACATTTGGCGGAATTCTCGGTCGTATGTGGTACTATTGGAGGTTACGATTTTGCATTGGAAGAAGTGAAGTTGAGATTATTTCAATTTTCCTTAAAAGAAAAAGCTAAACAATGGTTTCTCACACTTCCGGCTAACAGCATTCACACTTGGACAGAGATGCAACAAGTTTTCTTAGATGAATACTACTCAATTGCAAAGACCGATGATGCAAGAGATGAAATTCGGTCATTTAGGCAATTACCGTGTAACTCCCCAAAACTCGAATTGTTAAATTCGCTAGTATGTGTCCATGTTTTATAGTATGAAATAAAATAACTAGGTTATTTAATGTAGCAAAATGCTTAATAAAGCTAGTGAGGAAAAAGATTGTGTCATTAGTGACCAAGTAGCTAACCCAAGGGACTAAAGGTGAAAGTTTTAGGTGAAGTTATAATTAAATAGAAAGTGCAGGAGTTTAGTGTGTATATTCTTGTGTGTGTGTCGACATACATGAGAGAGAGCAGGAGGACTCTCAAACAAGTACAAGAAATGGATAAGGAAATTGGAAACCAGTCTCTTGCATGAATGAAGAAATGACATCATCTAGCCCTAAAAACCACTTAGTTAGTTTATGATTTAATTTGGTAAATTTTGTATGAAGTGGGTTATGATGAAATCATGAATTAGTATGAATTGAGCATGAATACATGTTAGAATCACCATATGGAACATGAATTATACAAGATTTTTGATGTCATTTGGTGTTTTGGGTGAAACCCACTTGTAGTAGTAAGGATGATGATATGGATGAATCATCCTTGTTCAATATTTGTGCAACTTTTGATGTAGTATGTTTCATGTGATGAATTATTATTAGACAAGTTGATTATGATATGAAATTAATGGATGATTAGTTGTATTTGATAAATTAAAGCAAGAAATAGGATATAAGCATGAAATACTTGTACAACATGCTTAAAAAGTAGTACTCCCACCAAGTGTTTGATGAAATGTCTAGCTGGCATTAATCTCTGAAAGTGTACATAAGTAGTGGATAGATATGCATAGAAAGTGATAATGGTATATTTGGTAGTAAACTAACTTGAGGAATGTATTATTAGATGAAGTTCATGTGGAAATTGAGATTTATTAGTACTACACACTAAGAACTTGTACCTTGTGTTTGAATAGTATGATGCTCACCATATGCTTGAGTAATTGCCCAATTTTGATTAAGAAGAGAATGCAAAGCCTGTAAGATTCTAGAAAGAAATGATGTTGCGATAGCTAAATATGGGTCATTTGAAAATTGAAGAATAATGGAAAATGCTAGTATAAATGAAAATGATTATTCATGTGTATATGTGCAACTAAGTGACCATGTAGTTATATGAGTGTTACTACATGAGTATGAAATGTGTGTGATGTCCATAGTATAATCTACTATAATGTTGAGGACGTATGAACCTAAGTGATAATTCATAAAATGGACAGTTGACATTCTGAAAAGTCAACTGTGTAGAAATAGCATATTAAGGCATTTGGCCACAAATGTAATGTTACGAAAATCGTAAGGTACATGCTATATCAATAAGGTTTATATGTGACAACATAAGGATTTAGGTGGAATGAAAATGTGATTTGCTAGCTTATGCATTATGTTGTTGGTATTTGACTAGTAAAGGTCAATATAGAACATGAATGTGAAATGAATATAATTTAGAACGTGTGCGTATGCTAATAATGTGATAACCATAATGATATGAAAGTATAGGATCGTAAGCAAGGTGGGTGAAAGCATCGATAGTTAACGGGAAGGATGCGAGGAAGCATGTACGTAACGGACTCTTAAGGTAAGTGACTTCCAATTCACTTCTTATTAAGCATAAAGAGTTTTGATACTTATGAATGTGGGGGAATCATGTAAGATTATGTAGTAAATGCGAGTACTAAGGTAAGTATTTTTGTAGCGGGTCGATAGTACCTAACTATGTCGAAAATAACTGGGTGAAACCAAATTAATCGTCTTGAACCGTGTAACGGCGGTGTAATTTCATAAAAGTTAAGAACCCGGTCAAGGATTCCGGGTAAGGCATGTAGAAAAATGTTCTACGGTCAACTAGAAACGAGTCCCAAGTGAAACAAATGAATATTGAAGAAGTTACGTAGTTTCTACTGGAAAAGGACAAAACGGAAAGTTCAGCAGCTCTGTGCCGTAACCTACGGCTGCCAGCCGTAGCGCTACGGCAGGCACTTGCTGCCTTTTTGTGCTCGTTAGGGCGTAAGCTACAGCCACCCAGCCGTAGCTTACGGCAGGCCTTGTTGTTAAATTCTGATTTTGTTGTTTTAGGTGTTCATGTTTAATTTGTTACGTTATGAACTCCGTATAACTAATGTATTCGATGATTTAAGAAATTTAAGTGTATTATTGAAGTTTTGGATGCATGATCAAGCTAGATGTTTGTAGTTAAGGTTGTTTATACTTATGCATGTGTCAAGTAGGATTATTATTTAAAGAGTAGTTGGGTCAGATAAGATGTATGCAAGTTAATAAACCTAATGTTTCCAACTAAGTGAGATTTCGTATGAGGTTAAGTATGGTGTTAATATATACGAATATTGACGATACTAACTTAGTCGTCTATGAGAATGAAATTGAAATGCAGGTACGTAAGTGTTGGGCTGGAGGTCGGGAGTAAAGAAAGAATTCGGAAGAACATCTTAATGGAGTTGTAAACATATATAGATTGCCACTTGGCTACTGATTGTTTATATATTTATTAATTTATGTATCATGTCACCATTTACTAATGTGTTAGTTATATATGGTGACTGCAGGTTATTCGGGTCATTATTATCATCCTAATGGACGAGTGGACGAGGATCGAGTCTAAGATTATGGATTGCACGAAGAAGTGGTCACATGGTTTGTATTTGTATATTAAAAGAGTCTCATTAACTAAGTATGAACACTGTATTAATTTAAGAAGTCATTTTAGAGATGGTTTTCAAGTATGATTGAACAGTTATAAAGAAAGAATTTTATGATTCATATTTCCGCCGCGTCATTTTGGTTCAAAACGTGTTAGGGTCTACATCCCAGGGGAATTGTTACATGAGGCATTGACACGTTTTGAAACAGTTAGGAAGTGTCCTCATCATCAAATTCCAAGGTGGGAGTTACTTAAATGCTTTGTAAGGGGGTTGGATGCCGATGATCACAAATATTTACAATCGGCAAGCAATGGAACGTTGTTGAATATCATGATGAAGATGATTGGGATTTCTTGGAACGGATGAGCAAGAATTCCAAAGCGGTTGATATGGCAAACCGATCTAAGAAGCATCCTATTTCCCGATCTCTTCCCGACCTTGATTCGAGCGCTAAGGATAGAATTGCTACTTTGGAACGGGAGTTAGCCCGAATGAAGAAGAAGGAAGTTGGTGCGGTTCAGTTCGCGGTGTGCGAAGATTGTGGGGATATTGGGCATCAAACCGAAGAATGTCAAGTAAGCATGACATATACGAATGAGGAGGTGAATCAAATATATGGTGATCGCAAGCAATTAGATATGAATTCTAATACTTATCACCCGGGATTGAGAAACCATCCAAACTTACATTATGGGAATGCTTCAAATCAAATGAATCCCAACTTTCAAGCGACTAACCAAAGTGGGAATCAAGGAGGTTCGATGTATCAAAACCGTCAAGGTGGTAACCAAGGGGGTACCAAAGAAATTACAACCAAGGAAGTGGTCAAAGCTATCAAAATTGTGAAGGTGGTTATCAAAGGGGCTACAACCAAGGTGGTAATGGAGGGGGTAACTCTAATCCTCAAATGGATGGTGAAGACTCATTAAGCTCAAAGCTAGATGGAATTATGAATTTTATCACGACTTCAAATCAAGAAATAAAGATGGAAACGAAAAAAGAGTTCGAAGTTCGTGATAAATCGCATAAAGCTTTAGAGAAGCAAGTGGGTCAACTTGTGGAGGAGATGGCTTAGATGCGTGGAAATGGTGGAAAATTGCCTAGTGACACTACAGTGAACCCTAAGCATCAAGGGTCCAGCTCGAAGAACACACGTGAGATACCAAATAATAAAATTTCATTACATAGTGGTCGTGTAATTGATAATGGTGTTGTTTCATCACCACCCCAGTTTGTTGAAGGGGTGGTGGAAGAGGGTAGTGATGATGAGATTGTTGACGGTCAAACGGGTCAAAAAGAAAATGTTTTGAAAAATGATAAAGATACACCCGCTGTGACCGTCCTTGTCCAGAAGGCTAAGGAAAAGGGTGTGGAGGTTGATACCGCCCCTTATCTCAAAGCTTTGTTGGACCATCCAAAAAAGTGGTAAACAAAAGAGGTCCCCACCAAGAAGAAATGTGGGAAATTTTTAAACAGGTCAAAATTAATTTACCACTTTTGGATGCCATAAAACAAGTTCCATCATATGCTATGTACTTAAAGGATTTGTGCACTCAAAAATGAACTCAAAAGTTTCCAAAGAAACTAGACTTAACTAAAAATGTGAGTTCGAGTCTTTCGGGTGCACTTCCACCCAAGTTGCAAGACCCGGGAGTGCCTATCATCTCCATTCAAGTTGGAGAATTTAAAATGACAAGGGTACTCTTGGATCTTGGTGCTAGTGTGAGTATTCTACCGGGTAGTTTCTATGACCAATATGAATTTGGTCCACTTTGAGCGGCAAACACTACCGTAGTGTTAGCCGATTTAACTCCTAAACTACCCCGTGGAATAGTCACGGATGTAATTGTCAAGGTCGAGGACTTTTACTATCCGGTGGACTTCTTAGTACTTGATTACGTTTCATTGGACCTCACCAAGAAACCTACGGTTATTCTAGGTCGACGTTTTTGGCAACATCAAATGCCCAAATTAATTGTAAAACGGTTACGGTAAACATGACTTTTTGTAACCGTCGGTTACGGTTAAATGTTTTTTTCGGATTAACGGATCCTCTAGTTAATGACGAATGCTATATGGCGGACGTTGTTGACAAGTGTATACCTCTTTGCGACATGGGTGTTGAGGACGAAAACACAATAGGGGAGTGTTTCATGTTTGACAGGTTATAACCGGAAATGAATCGGAGCATGGATGAGGAAGAGAAAAGGTTGGAGGTGATGGCGGTGAAAGAAGGAAGACCACCTTGGACACATCAAGTGGAAAGTCTTCCCGAGAAGATTGACACTAAGCTAAAGCCATCATTGGTAGAACCTCCCATTGTTGAGTTGAAGTTGTTGCCCAAGCATTTGAAGTATGCTTATGTGGGTGAGGGCAGCACGCTACCGGTCATCAATGCAGCAAATCTGACCGGGGAGCAAGAGAAGAAGTTGATGGAGGTGTTGTCGCCAATAGAGCCGCTATTGGGTAGACCATCGCTGATTTGAAGCGAATTAGCCCTTCCGTAGTGATGCACAAAATCATCACTGAAGATGGTAGTACTCCCTCTCGTGACACACAAAGGAGATTGAATCCTAACATGAGAGAAGTTGTCAAGAAGGAGGTACTTAAGTGGCTAGATGCGGGTATCATATACCCCATCTCTGATAGCCAATGGGTGAGCCCTACACAGACCGTTCCCAAAAAAGGCGGGCATTCAAGTCGTCACAAATGAGGCAGGTGAAGAGGTCGCCACTCGGCTGGTAACCGGGTGGCGTATTTGTATTGATTATAGGAATTTGAATTCCGCAACTTCTAAAGACCATTTCCCTTTACCTTTCATTGACCAAATAGTTGAAAAGTTAGCGGGTTAAAAAATTATTGTTTCCTGGAGGGGTATTCGGGTTATAATCAAATTGCTATCCATCCGGAAGATCAAGCTAAGACCATATTTACTTGCCCATACGGTACTTTTGCATTTAGGCGAATGCCGTTTGGGTTATGTAATGCCCCCGCCACCTTTCAAAAGTGTATGATGAGTATCTTTTTAGATCTGGAGGGAGTCTTTAGAAATTTTCATGGATGACTTTTCAATTTCTGGGTCATCATTTTATGTTTGCCTTGACCAACTCAAAAAAGTTTTAAAAGATGTGTTGAGAAAAATTTGGTCTTGAGTTGGGAAAAGATCCATTTTATGGTTCAAAAGGGAATTGTGTTGGGGCACGTGTTGTCAAGTCATGGGATAGAGGTTGATAGGGCGAAAGTGTAAGTCATTTCTACTTTGCCATATCCCACGAGTGTTAAGGGCATTAGATCATTTTTGGGTCATGCGGGGTTTTACAGACGGTTTATAAAGGGGTTTAGTGGTATAACAAAACCTTTATGTAATTTATTGTTAAAGACCAACCGTTTGACTTTAACAAAGATTTTCAAAATGCATTTAACATGCTGAAAAAGAAATTGGTTGAGGCCCCAATCTTGCAATCACCAAATTGGTCTTTCTGTTCGAAATAAAAAAATGATGCAAGTGATTATGCGGTGGGGGCCGTTTTGGGTCATAGGGTAGAAAAGAAACCCGTTGCCATATACTATGCAAGTACGACTCTTTCGGATGCTCAATTGAATTATACAACAACTGAGAAAGAGCTACTTGAGGTGGTATATGCGTTGGATAAATTTTGGGCTTACATTTGGGGTAGTAAAGTGATATTATATTCTGATCGTTCTACTGTCATGTAACTCATGGAGAAAAAAGATGCGAAGCCGCGGTTAATCCAACAGGTCCTTTTGTTACAAGAGTTTGATCTGGAAATACGGGATAAGAAGGTTAGCGAGAATGTGGTGGCGGACCACTCATTCCGGTTATTGGTGGAAGAGGGTTCTTCTCGTGTAGAGATTAATGAGACCTTCCCAGATGAGCATATTCTTAAAGTCTCAATATTACCTTGGTTTGCTAACATTATAACCTATTTGGTGACAGGTGATTTGCCGGCTCATTGGGATAGGAGGAGGAGATTGCATTTCCTTTCTCAAATCAAGTACTACACATGGGAAGAACCGGATTTATTCAAGACATGTCCGGATCAAGTTGTGAGAAGATGTATACCAGATGAGGAGATCCCAAGTGTCTTGATACACTTGAATTCTTTTGCTTGTGGGGGCCATTTCAGTGGTCATAAAACTGGGCATAAAGTGCTCAATAGCGGTCTTTATTGGCCGACTATTTTTAAAGACGCTTTTAATTTTGCGAAAAACTGTGTGGAGTGACAAAAATTTTGGGGTATTTCTAAGCGGGATGAGTGCCCATGCAACCGATTCTCATTGTTGATATTTTTGATGTATGGGGAATCCATTTCATGGGCCCATTCCCGAATTCTAATGGAAATTTATACATTTTGGTGGCGGTGGATTATGTGTCTAAATGGGTTGAAGCATCGCCACCAAAACAAATGACCATACCGTTGTTTGTAATTTTGTGCAAACTAATATATTTTCTCGATTTGGGATACCGCGGGTAATTATTAGTGAGGGGGGATCTCATTTTAAGAACTTTAATTTTTGGAAATTACTAAAACGGTATGGTGTTTACCATAGAATTGCTACCCCTATCACCCGCAAACAAGTGGTCAAGTGGAAGTGTCTAATAGGCAAATCAAGGAGATTTTGCAAAAGACCGTTCGACCGGATCGTAAGGACTGGTCAACGAAGTTGAACGATGCCTTATGGGCCTATCGAACGGCACATAAGACACTTACTTGCACCACTCCTTACTGTTTAGTTTATGGGAAAAATTGCCACTTACCGGTTGAACTTGTACATCATGCATTTTGGGCTATCAAAGAAGCTAATCTTTAGTATGATGATGTAGGTAAAGAATACAGGTTGAAGTTGTGTAAGCTGGAAGAGCTTTGGGAAGAAGCATATGAGTATGCCTCAAAATACAAAGATGGCATGAAAAGAGCACATGATGCTAAATTGAAGCCAAAGGAATTCATGGTAGGCCAAAAGGTTTGGTTATACAATTCAAGGCTCAAGTTCTTTCCCGGTAAGCTTAAGAGCAAATGGATGGGCATGTATGTGATTACAAGGGTTGGCATGCTATGGGATGTTACCATTGAGGACCCAAAGGATGGGTCAAAACAAACGGTTAACGGTCATCGTCTTAAACCGTTTCTCGATGGTAAAGAGGAAAACATGGAAGCAAACAAGGAATTGGTAAGCTTCTTGGTAAGCCTGTCAACTTATGAGGTTATTTAAACGACCAAGAACAATTGTTGTAGAGTTTTGTATAATTTTTATTGTGCCCGCATTGTTTGGTATTTTATTTTGTTTGTTTCGTACTAATCTCATTAACGTGTGAAGTTCGGATTTCGCAAACGGGTCATGAAGACATAAGGTATGTTTTTAACTTGTTTGGTGTATTGAGGACAATACACGATTATTCGGTGGGTGGTATAGTAAACGCGCGTCGGGATAAAAAAAAAGAAAGAAAGAAATCGGTGGTGCGTCAGCGACGGGTCCCGGGGTCGTCGCCGACGGTAGCTCATTAGGGCCGTCGGGTGAAATGTGTCGTAGACTGGAAGTTAAGCCATTGGAGGATTTGGACATTTCTAAGTGGCGTCGGCGACGGACCAAAGGACCGTCGACAACGGACCATGGTTTGTCAGCCGATGCTGATTCACTTTTAACGCATAAATCCGGATCCAAACTCATTTAAACCTACCTAAACTCGACCCAAACACCTTTTTAGCCACAAATTCGACCCGGGTGAACCGTATCCAACCAACATCTCCTTAAAAATCCCAAAATTCCCTGCACATCATCATCCAATTTCACTCTTCTTCTTCTTCCTTCAAGAACCCTAAACTTCAATCTTTCATATCTTCTTCAATCCTCCACCAAATCAATCGATTCTTGAGTCTATTTTGTGTAGTTTTTCGAGTAGAACAAAACCCCAACACAGTTTCTTTCAATTTTTGCTCGTTTGCAAGAATGGCGAAGTTGAAAATTCGGGTTTTTGAGGAAAAGTGTTCTTCAAGTTTTGTATTACATCTTTTTCAAGTTCTATCGACTATACAACACTAAAGGTATGATTTTTACTTAAATTTGAGCATGGATGTCATATGGTTTGTAATTTTCTTCCGAAATTTTTGAACTTTATAATTAACGATTAGGTTGTTTATGGTGCTAATCCATGATATTTAGCTTAAGTTTGAGTAGATGGTTGATTTGGGTGGGATTGAACATGCAACATAGTTAGTAATGAGATTATGTTTGTTAGTTGCATGTTTGAACATGTACACAACGTTGAACCTTCTTTAAAGTCTTATGTGCTTAGGATGAGAACATGAGAAATTAAGTTTAGATGCTAACAAGAATGCCATTCTTGAAAAGTTTAAACCAGCTAGTTATGTCTAATAAATTAATTTGTGGTTCAAAGTTGTATGATATGTTTGAGAAGTGAATTGAATTGAAGTCTTGAAGTGATAGTTTGCATGTTTGAAGTTCGACAATGTTTATTTGTTTTCTTTGTATTATGACTTGCAGATATGGCGAGCCAAAAAAGAAGTAAGATTTCGGGTCAAGGCTCATCTTCGGGAGCCGGGTCGTCTTCGGGTCATAGATCAAGAAAATGGGAACAATTAAGCAGGGTCGAGGAAAATGACGATCGATTGTTTAGATAGGATTGGGTTTGGGAGAGAATAAGGGATAGCAACGTGGGTGAAACGTGGGAGAACAATAAGAAGAGGCCACTATCAAGGTTTAACGATAAATGATTGGAAATCAAACTTTGGAAGTGGAAAATGGTACACGGGGTTACCACGTCTATCCCGGAAAAGGTTGTGCCTGCAGCGCACTTTGAATGTCGAAGAGTTTAGGATGATTGGTATCGTCCAGATATTCGAAAGGATTGGTTGGGAGAGAGTTCTAGATTGCTGTGAAGACATCACAACGCAGGTTTATTTGGCCGTTGTTTATGAGTCGTTGGCTTCGCTTTGGTTTATCAATCGGGATGGCCCACCGAACACGTGGCTATTGGTGGGAGATATGGGCAGAGGGCAAATGATCATGTCCTTTGAAACCATGAATTGTATCGCACGGTTTGATTCTTGGGGATCGACGAGTACTACTACTAAAACGTCGATCAATTTCTTGACAACAAGGTGAACTCAGCTGATCCCGATGGCATGGTTGGATCGGTGTTGCCATTTTCTATGGTAGGGCGGCATTACGTAGTCAATTATCTGTTGAAGGGAAATTCTTCAACCCTTCTCTCTTGAAAATATTATCGTTCAAATCGGGGATCGGGGGAAAGTGAAGGAGTCTGATTGTCGGGTACTCCATTCATTACTTTTTGGAGTACCAAAGTTATCATGGTGACATCTGGTGATAATCAATACTTGGGACACCCATGAGTCATACACCCGAAAGATGATACCTTATGTACGACTCATCAGTGCCATGATTGTGTAACCGAATAGGTTGCCACCCGAATCATTTTGGGTTTCGAAGCCTGTGGATCAGATCTGTTTTGCGTCGATTAAGCAGCATTGGAAGATACAAGTGCAAGTATATGGTCATCAATGCATAGTTACTAATGACCAAGGGCATAGATTTCAATTCACTGATCCGAGTGCAGCTCAGGAAGCTGCGAGAGAGGAGGAGATGATTGACGAAGAAGATGAAGATGAGCCCCAGGGTCCGAGGGGACCCCAGCAAAGGTATACCTAGCCACATCGAGAGATTTCATCGGGAGTGGCCAGCTTTATTCCATACTGGCGTAAGCCCGGGTATCCAAATTACAATCGGGGGCAACAAGACGTTTATGATAACGTCTCCGCTTGTATTGGGGAGAACTGGGAATACGAGCAAAGGAGGCAGTAGTGGGAACAAAATTGGGAGGCCCAACATCAATCACATTGGGCTGAAGAGGCTGCTCATCGGGCTAAGGAGTAGGATAATGGGAGAGACAGCAGGAGCAGTGGGCTACCCAGCAAGCCTACATAGAAAGGCAAGACTTGTATCAGGCACAAGAATTTTCTGGAAGGCAAGCTTGGGAAGAGGAGTAGGATAGGTTGCGTGTTGAGCACAACACGTTGGAAGACCGCCGATGGAATGCTATGGCAATGGCTCAACAGATGGGGTTAACAATGCCAAACACTTGCATGACCAAGAGCGCCACCACAGAGATTGGGAGGCGGGACGTCCATATCAAGAACACACGCCTTGGACTTCCTACGAGAACCTTCCTGTTCCATATGGGCCTTCTGATCCATCTCCGCATTGGCCCGAAGCAGTTGGTTCCAGTTTTATCCCACCGCAGTTTCAAGCGCCGGTTAAAGGCGAAAAGGGCCACTAGATGATTTCCATGACATGGTGTCGGCTCTCACGGGATACCCTTACCAGCCATATCCACCGGTAGACCCTAATGAGCGATACCAGCGATGATCACCGTTATGTTTTCTTTTGTTGTATAGTTTTCTGTAATTTTTCTTCTTGTATTTCATTTATTGTTAGTAGTTAAATGAACAGTGTGGGTGTGTTCCCTAGATAACCCTCACGAGACCTACTCATCCTCTCGAGTTATCGGAAGTTTTAAAAGGGCTTGTTTCATGCGCTAAATGCAACCATGATTCCTATGAAAGTGAGTTAAGTTAATTATTGATGTACATTTATTCCACAAAAATCAAAGTTAACGAATGACTTGGTATTTCTTTTATAAAAATGGTAGAACTAGTTAACTAACAAATTTTAATGGTTGTGAGAAGCATGCTTCTACACAAGGGTTGAGATTTATAGGTACATCATGTTCACGAGATGACCGTTTTTTGTTGAAGAATGAAGAGCACACGAGGAATGAGCAAAAACCAGGTGCATACGTTTCCTTTAACTTTGATTCTTAATTTTTTTAATAAGTGGAATGTAATTTTGTATCTTCTTGTCGGGTTGAAATTTTGGGAAGGTTAACCGTGTCACATCCCTTGTGCGTTTTAAAAGTTCTATTCCTACACGTTGAGGACAATGTTGACCTCAAGTGTGGGGATGGAGAGAAAAGGTTTTTCGATTTTGACCCGTTCATTTAAACACTACACATTGAGGACAATGTTGACCTCAAGTGTGGGGATGGGGAAAATTTCAAAAAATTTTCAAAATGTTTTTATTTGAAATGGTCTAAAAAGCACAAGTAACTAAGTCAATGAGGGATGACACAACCCAAATGGTCTTTTGTCATAGTCAACTTCGAATTTATAGCATACTGGGTATTTGGCGGGTGGTTATTTGGGAATAAGCCGCCTAAGAAAATTGCATCTTATACATATCGAATACCATACCCTTTATATACGTGGGACTTTGAGCCACTTTTACATATCATATATGCATATATTTCTTTGGTTGAGTGGACCAGTAGTCACGTATTGTAGAACTTGCAACTTTGGATGCGTTTGAGACCATAGACCGAATATGAACACAAGAATGATTAAGGCAGTTAAACCTTTTTCATTTTAAACCAAGTATATATCCTTACCCGAAATCAACACCTTAGTCGCCAATCTTGAGCCTAAACCATTCGTTTGACCAACCCATTAGCCCTTGACCATTGAGCCTTCTAATTTTTTAACCCATGTGATGAAAACTTGATTGTAGGAGTAGTCGGGAAAAAATTATAATTGAGAAAAGAAAACAAAAATATATGTATTGATTTGTAGTTGGTTATGTTAGAATAATCGTTTTGTCAATAAAAATCGAGTTTTCATCACCGTAGCCACTTTAAAATATCCTATTCCATACCTTTAGCCAAGTCCTGCTACAACCCATCCAAGACCTTTTGACTTGTGTTTAGTATTTGTGTTTGGTGGTGGAGAATGATTGAGTTGCAAGCCTATGCGGGTACGTGTTCTAATCGGTTTGAGTGATTATATCAAAGTGCTAATGTATCATTCAGTAGCCAATTTTTAAACCGAGTGGAGAGAACATTGTGAGAGATGTGTATGATTTGTGAGTTTCAAGGGCGGGTTAATCTTGGATAATCATTTCTATGTGTTAATCATGTTAATGTTAAATATTTTGACAATTGTAAAAATTATGAACTAGGTATGACATTAGATATCAGCTCATGTTTCAAGAATGGGAAATGTGTTCCTCATTCGACCCACGTGAAAGTAAAAAACAGATTTGCTTGAGGGAAAGCAAAAGACAAGTGTGGGGATGTGATACGTGGTCGAAAACCGATGTTCCTATTAAGCTTAAGTAATGTTTTATGTAAATTTTAGTTTCGCATAGCCTACTTTTAATTGGATTTGTGTTTTATAGGTTTACGGAGTTTAAGGAGCTACTCGGGATCGTTTTGGAGCATCGGGGCGGAAAACGGGTCAACCGGGATCGCGAAATGGAAAAACAGGAAATCAAGGATTAGAGAGGTTGTCGTCGACGCCCCCTGGGTGTTGGCAACGCCTCCTAAAATATCGGTAAGAGAAAATTGGTCGTAGACAGTGGATTGGAGCGTCGGAGAAGAACTACACAAAGCAGAGGCCGTCACCGACAACCCATATGGTCGTCGGCGACGCCTCTCCTATGTTTTTGTCGCTGATATTCAACTTTGGACGGGATATAACACATGTTTGACCAATTTTTGAGGGAGTTACAGTTTTTGTGAAGTTTGAATTTGTTCTTGGAGCCTAGAATCAAAAACCTTCATCCCCCATCATCTCCAGTCCATCCAATCAACCGAATCAATCCCTCATCATTCCTAACCCTAATCCACTACCATCATCATCTTCATCCATTCTTCAATCCGTTCATCCTCACCATCACACCTAAACCCTAATCACCATCCATCACCATCATCAAGCTCAAGATGTCAATGTTCAAGCTTTCATCATCTGGTGATCAAGTTTCGTTCGTCATGAGCGGCTAATTCTCGAGGGTTTCACCCCGGTGTAAACTTTTGTAAGGATTTCTAGGGTTTGCTATTTGTTTAGAATTTGGTTTGTGACTAATTGAATTGCATTTGAAACAATTCATAATTGTCTTACATATGTATTGAATTTGCGAATTGTTGAGTGATTTATGAAATTCGACTTCGTGAAATGAATATACGTATTTATGCCTTGTCTTTTGATAGGATTTATTTGTCCAAGGCAATGAAGTGCATTGTGGTCTGTTGTCTATGATGTCGATAGCATTTGGCACCTAAACCTTGTGATTCTAAAGCCATTGATGATCTATTTAGATTGAACCAAGTTAAAACGTGTAGCAACCCTAGGTCCTACAATGGTTGAACCGGTGTGAACCTTGTTCCCTCATTTTGTTATAATCAATCAAGCTTATTGCAATCGTTTAAGTTTTCGTAGTTAAGTAATGAAAACCAATTTGGTCAGAGCATTCTGACATCTCTTTCAAACACACAAAATTAATAAAAATATTAGCAAGCTTCATAATTTGTGACATTTCGTTAAAATCAATCTTATTCGCACGCAAACCACAAGCTCTTTGTGGTTTGACTCCTTACTACCACTAACACATTGTTAAGGGTAATTAGGGCATACAAATATTATCTTCGACCGGGGCGCGACACTCCGATCAAATTCTATTGATATATTTTCATGCGAATCTTTTAAAAATAAGTTAGTCATTCGTTAAGAGTTTTCTAACCTCACTTTATCAAGGAAAGTAATACCGATAACACAATATAACCACTGAGACAAGCATAACATAGATCATATAACAAACCTATCCATTTTGCAAGTCTTGCACACAAATCTACTAAGTTAGCCATTTTAACCAAAAATACTAAACAAAGATTATGAATCATGTCAAGAACTCGCAATAACACCACATTCTTGATCAAAATCAGATTTATCTTTTGTTAAACCAATACCCATTTCTAGTTTCATGGTGTAAACAAATAAACAAGTTAACAGTTTACTAACAAATGATTAATTAAGGGGTTTTGTCAACATATCCTAACTAACCATTTATTAATCATCCAAGATAAACAACCACAATCAAGAATCTAACATCAATGAACCAAGTTTGCCATATGATTATCAAGATTCAAACATGAAAAAGTTTCCTGAGCTTCATTCAAACAAGATTACAAACTAAAGATTGTTCATAAAACAAGTGTCTTAATACCATTACAACAATACATAAACATCAGATCAGTGCTTGCAAATGTGCTCAAAATGTATGTTAAGAACAAGAAATCAAACCATAAACAAGCAAGGATTTGATGGGTTGGATGATGGATGAGCTTCTTGCAACTTTGAGGCTTGAAATCGTTCCAACCAGGTAGCTCTCAGACCCTAGAAATCGCCCAGAAGCCTGGAAAATTACCCAATAATTTGATCAGTAGCGTCTGCCCTGTTTTATTGAGAAATTCATATCCGCACGGTCGTGCACATAAAATGCACGCCCGTGCAATCATCAGTGTAACGTCAGCTGCAGGGTATGGGCTAGACAAGTGGATGATTGGGCGGCAAAACTTCAGATGTATACAGTCGTGCACATGAGTTGCACGGCCGTGCATGGTCTTCAGACAGCCTGTTGATCAGTGTTTAGGTAGTGCACAGAGTGCACCTGGGTCGCACGGCCGTGCGTGCCGAGAAATCAACTGCACTGCCTTGTGCACTGCCATGCTCCCGAGATTGCGAGTCGCGCACGGTCGTGCCGATGGTGTACACGGCCGTGCGTTAGCTGTAACTTCAACAATTTCTGCAGAATCATCCGGAATGTTCATAAATCCCACTTTTTCTCCAACTTTGTCTGTGTCAAGCCGTTTAAGACCTGAAAATATAAAAATGACCGATTAAGTACCTAAGCAATGAAGTTTCAGTCAAAAATGCATAAAACATGAGTAAAATAGGGGACATAAATATGTATAATTTAACGTATATCAAAGACCAACCTTTACGTCTCTGATTTGGATCAGAATCATGATAAGGAGCACGTTGTAGGTTTTGCAAGTCGATCTTTGTCTAGTACTCAAATTGTGACTGCTTCATGTAATACTCTCTGTGGTCGCTTTCACGAGTAATTAGTCACATATCTTTGTCGTGATGGAACCTCTAGCTTTCCACCTTTGATTTGTTTCTGATTTTGTCATAAATGCTCGATCCCAGCTCCATAACATACCGATCAGACTTTTTTGTTGGACTTTTAATTGGAAGTGCTCATCAAGTGAGTTCGCATCCTGATTCTTCATTATTAGCATATGCTTGTTGCTCTGTTTCTTTTAAGGTAGCTTTCTCTTCTTCTTTTGTTTAGCAGCTAAATAAGCATTCAGACCAGCTTCACGTTCTGCATCAGCTGCGACCTTTTCTTCAGCAGTTCGTTCATGATGAGCTACGTTTATAGGATCATCTTCTTTGTCAGCAACTCACTTCCGAACTTCTTTTCTAACTTCGCCTTCAAATCGAACACCACAATCAGCAATAAGTTCACATCGCCTTGAAGTTGTTCAATCGTCTGATTTTTGTTAGATACTTGAACTTGTAACAAGGTAACTTGAGCATCCTTTAATGCAAAATCTTGTTCCAACACAATTACTCTTTGCTGCAGCTTCTTGACATTGACTTCTTCATCATCATCACTATCTGATTCAATCAACTTCATCGTCTCCGTAGCATATTGCATTGCAGCTTCATCATGTTCTGTAAACTCACCACTGGAGCTGCCAGCTTCAAATTGAACACCGCTAGAACTTTCAGGATATGATCTAGTGGTTGCTTCGAAGATAGAAGTATCTGGAATGTGTGTTGCAAGGGCGTCTCGCATAATTGGCTCGGGAGTGGCACTTGAGCTTGTGAGCTTGGATCAATAGGGGTTTCTGATTTTGTTCTCTGCTTCTCTCTGGCTTCTTGCTCACTGCTTGGATCAACTTCAGTATGTATTTCTTCAGTAGGAAGGATTACGGGAGGAGGGTTCCTAGAATCGTCCTGTAGCGAGGCAAGCAATGTTGTAAGATTCTCTGCATTTATCAGATTGAGATCTCTAACGATTTCCTCAGCTTTCTCCGATTGAACATGTTAAAACTCAACTTCATCCTCTTTGCCGTCAGTTACTAAATCCTTAACTTCAGCCACTGGCTTTACACCAACACCTACAAACTGTACGTCGTGTTCTTCGACCACTGTGGCATTCGACGGTTTAGGTGCACGTGCAACTGGCCCAAACTTTTTGTGCTTCTCCAGATCAAACTTTCCAACAAACTTGTTTTTTGCAGTATCTCTATGTTTGTATGCTACAGCAAAGCAACTTTGACCCATTGGCTTTAGGTTCAGACAGTTGGTGCTTTTTATCAGATCCGGATACTTCTCTTCGAGAATCATTTGAATAAACCTTGGGTTTAGTAGGAATACTTTTTTTCTTGTGATTTTCCAACATGCTCTTGATGTTATTGAAAACAAAAGTAGAGAAGTTGTAATCCCAGTTGTTCACCAAAGCAACCAATGCAGACGTTTAGGTTTGATTAAGCTTATCCAAACCGCCCTTGTTCTCTGAGATGCATTGCAAGAAAATGTGTGCTAGAAACCTCCAATACGGTGGGAACATCTTCTTCAAAACCATTGGATAAGTGCCCTCGTAGCTAATACATCAAAAAGCTTTAACGACATTGTCTCTATCATATGATGTTGGGTTGTGAGTTTGATCTTTAAACTTTAATAGCTCACGAACCACTGCTTCTGAGATACTGACTTCCTTTTCTTGAATCATCGATACAATCGCTCCTTTGTCGTTTGCTCCACTTTGTTGTACCGTTGCGTTCAGCAAGAAGTCGTGAACCATGTCTTTGCAAATAACTTGATTAATCTTCAACACATGTGTGATGTGGCAGGAGTTCAATCCGACTATCATTGAGTGAAACATCTTGTAATAATCAGTCGGAGGATCCGATAAATAACAGGCTTGATTATGGAAGGCTTCCACCTCGAGCTTACGTTTCCCCATCATCTTTTGAGCCATTTTTTAGCACGTTTTAAACAAAAACGTCAAGTTTTATCATTAAAGTTAACTTAGTTGACTTGACAACCGTTCAATCCTATATCAAACAGGTCAATAAGTCAACACTGTTCAGATAAGGAAGGTCAAAGGTTCAAAAATAGTTTGAACTGGTCAACATGATTCGGAATGGACTGGGAAAACAGTGTTTTGGATGGAAAGGGTCCAAATGATTCGAAATGCCCATATATATAGATTCGATTTGGGCTTATTCGAAATGCTGGGCCTTGCCCAATTTGGAACAGTGGTCTGAAATGCCTGCCTAGCCTATTTCGGAACAGTGGTCATCTAAAATGATGGGCCTATCCGAAATGGGTGGGCCCAATCGAATCCATCCGAGATAGGTGAGCCCAACTGAAACAGTGATTGCTACGATGTGCGCCCCTTTCTATGTCTTATTCTGAACAGTAACACCTTTTTTTCAAAATCAACGACCCAGCCAACTGAGCAACCCTTTGGCATCGAAAAATAATAATAATGATTAAAATAATTATGTAGTAATGAGGGAGAATTGCCATGGGAGCAAACTGTTCTTGAAACGATTAAGGAACACTATTTAGTATTTTCCTAGTCAGGCTGGTCCACGCGATTGCCAATATACTTGTTCACTTAAACTTATCGCTTTAATCATCAATTTTTCAAGCTCGTGACTTGATGTGAATAAGAATACCATAACTCCCATGTATCCCACATCAAGACATACCCCTGCGATCAAAGTAAGCGCAACAGTTCATCGTAATAAGTGAGTATACTGAGATCATCCTTTGATCTTTACAACGTCAGACTTTTTGGTGAGCAGGTCGGTATATCGTACCACAAAGTGACCAATCAATACCTTATACAGTATATTTGACTTTTCAAGCACATGGAATTTTCTCGTGATGAGATTTCCGTTCTTTTAAGGTTTTGGCCTTCGATTTTGGCTCTTTTAAGGATATCCTGACTGTGCCTAGGTCTCCATGTATCCAGCTGCAACAGAAGGGCAGTCCTGATATCCTGGGTGACTCATCAGTATATTTTGTCACTTGGCAGCTTTTTGTCCTTTGAGCGACAAGCCTATCAACACATCGCAGTGGATCCTCGCCTTTTCAACTTCGATACCTTACATGTGTTAATCAAATCTTTAGCATGGAAATTTATTTCACTTCCCAGCAAGTAAATCTCCCCCTAAATTTGGGCAAAAGTAGAATACTTTATGCGCAAATTTATTTATGAATTTATTTACATTCCCCCTTTTTTTAAGATTGCTCAGTCGGTGAAACTCATCATTTTTAAAAGGTCACAAGCACCTTGAATCTCGAGTTACTGACAGGTTTTGTAAAAGGATCCACTATATTAGCATCGTATGGATATGTTCAAGTTCAATCAATCCTCTGTCATAGCAATCTCGAATGAAATGAACCTTGATATCAATGTGCCTAGTTTTGGAGTGAAAACACGTTTTTTGAAGATTTTGATAGCGGAATCGTTATCACAATAGATAGTAGTGTTAAGATTTTGATAGAAGATTTTGACATAAGATGACGACCGTGTCTCTTTTGAAACTTTTCAGCTCAAAATGTTGCCATAGCCAAGTTCCAGGATGCATCCAGCTCTTCTATATCTTCTTCGACCACCTGATTAATCTCTATAGCAAAAATAGATCGGGCAAGAGGTCACCTACGAGGAAAGCGTGCAAACTATTAAGCATAGAGGCTGTGAGAGCCAACATTTTTTCATTCTGTTTGGTCAGAAGGCAAGGTTTTCTGTAGAGGGTGTGGATGGGACTGTAACGCCTCGCTTTTTCATACCTTCTTTAATTAGAAAGTGTAATCGTATTTTCTTTTTTTGGAAACCCGTATTCATTTTCCTTTTCTCGGCTTTCTAATCCGAGACTTGAATCATAATGAAACTTATACTTGATACATATTGTCTTACATGCATTCAAACGTTTATTACATAACTGATACTTGTTATACGCATTCACACTCGACACTTATACACGATATATTGTTAAACAATGCAAAATTGGTAAAATTAACTAAGTTAAGGGACTAAAAGTGACAAAAACCAAAGAAGCTTCTGGAATAGCCCACCTCGCAGCCCGCGACCGAACTCCTATTAATCTCTCGCGGCCCGCGACCGAGTCACCTTCACCCTCTCGCGGCTCGCGAGAGGGGCATGATCCGGAAATGTTGGTTTCAAGCTCATGGATTGGCCAATTTGTGTTTTCTCCATTTAATACCCCTCAACTAACACCCTCCCAAGTTTACCTATAAATACCCCACACCATCTCCTCTTAAATCACACCTCAAATCATCTCTTCTCTTCTCTCTCAAAAGCTCTAAGATCTCTTCTTCTCTAAAAGATCATGGCTTCAAAAAAGTGAGTTCTAACTAACCTCTCTCTTTTTGATCTTTCCCTTTTCTTAACACTTGAAACACCTTTGGGGATACTTCCATAGGTTTTCCATGGAAAACCAACTAGGAATATCACCCTACTTTAAGGTCCCATGTGTAAGAACTTTCTTTTTTAATAGGGTTCTACCCACAAGTGTTGTATCCTTCCAAGCTTGTTCTCGAAACAAGACTTGAGTTGGTAGAGTGTGATCACTTGGAAGCCTTGGCTATCCTACCTTCGATCCACCACCTCACTTGATGTTTCCGTTTACTTTTGTCTTTTACTTTTATTAACTTACCCATGACCATCCTTGTCGTCCTTATGACGACTTGTGTATTGGTAATCTATACAAGCGAGGTTTTAAAAGGAAGGTTATATCACCTACGTACTATATAATATATGTATATCCGCTAACCGAACTCTTGATGGTAATCAAATGATTGTCAGTCATGGTACTAGGTTACATCCCCTATGTACTTAATCTCTCGTTACGATTCTAATGGGTGACCTAACCCATGAAAACATATCAACCCGAATGGGTCTTATAGTATCCAAAAACGAGTATTAAGTCTAGATGATTATTTTCTCATGTACATTGTATTTAAAGTTCCTAATCCTCCATTATCATTCGTATACTTACCAACCTACATTTTCCGCTTGTAGGATAACTTGGCGGTCATCCCATCCATCAACCACGTTCACGGACTTGTCAAGTTAGAAGTCTTAGTAAAACCGTGAGTACACTCGACCCACTTTTCGTTTACTACACTTTTGGGTGTAACATGTTTACTTATACTAAAACCACGACACTTAAACTTTATGAAATGCACAAACAATCCTATACACATGAATACTTGATACGCTTACGTGATGCTTATATCTTGGATATTCTTTATGTGATACTTTAGTCATTAACTTGTTTTAAGCCTTCGTTTGACATGTGTAAGCGCTTTAGGAAGTAACGCATCCCCCTCCATCGTGTAAACTTGAGGCCATGTTAAAACATCGTGATTGCGTTAAAGGTTTGACTAGTAGTATTGCATGCCTGGTACATGCTCTTGTAAGATCATAGTTGCCATGAGGATTTGTTTAAACTTTATTCGTATACGTATGCTACGCTTAAACTTGTGTACTCGCCTTTGCTTTTGCATTGAATTGTATTTAAAACATGTTACAGGTTGATGAAGAGGATGCAATGAAATCAAATAGGAAGGACTTAGGTACACACATTTAGACGTTTAGGTTAATGTTGTTGTATCAATTTTGTTGTATTGTGTTATTGTTGTATTTGTTTCCATGTTGTATTGTTGACAATTATTTCTGAAATGAAATTCGACTTTATTTAAATATTGTCATTATTAGCGTTGTGAGCAATGAGCAATCTATTTCGTCTCACTCCGATGTTTCCGCCATCGGTTGGGGTGTGACAGGGACATTCTAAGATGATGGAGGGTTTACTAGACTGAAAACCACATTAGCATGTTAAGGGTATTGCTGAGCAGTAGTAGGTGTGGCTGAGTTATTTGGATGAGACATGTCGTACACATAGTTTATTTTTTGAGCTTGTAGTTGAGCTTGTTTGATCGGACTGAAAATAACATTTGGATTGTTGTTAGATACTCCATGAATAGGACTAAAAACAATGTTGAGATGACTTTGAGACATTAAGGCAGTGTTGGAACTGGTCATCCCGGCAGCAATCTTTGAATTCTTGTGGTTTAGCTTTGTCTGCTGATTGTCAATCTCACATCACTTAATTGTAGCAATCAGCTCGGTGAGTGTGACTTCATTCAGTTTGTTTTACGCTTTATCATCAAAACATCAGCATCCTGGCATTTGGCAATGAGTTCAGAAGTTGGCGATTCATCCCCTGTTAGTGATAGTGATGCCAGCACTTATCATTTGTGAGACCAATTTGACAAATCTTCTACTTTGGTTCTCCACAGTCTCCCCGTAAATGTGATTGAACGAACTGAACAGCTGGTTCAACATGTTTACCATGCTGGCCTTCATGTTAGTGTTTCCTTCATATAGATTTTTTAAGCACATCCCAAACCTCCTTCACATTCGTGCAATTTCTGAAAACGATTGAGATATCCGGACCAAGAGCCATATTGAGATTTGCCATTACTTTATCATCTTCGTCTTTGATTCTCCAATAATTTTCCATCCACAGATTCTCAGTTTTAGGAATCTGAGTTAGAGGATCATCTTCAGTAGCGTACATAATGGCACGAGGACCATCCCAAATACAATACTGCTCAAAAAGCCAGGTCCACTTAAAGTAGTCGTCTCCATACAACAACCTCAGAATTTTGGTAGACGTGCCAATAATCTGATCGAGTTCCTGATGTAACGCCAGAGTCTGCTACTGGATGGCAGCTAAGGTAGCATTGGCGAGATCCGCAGCAGTCAAAACATCGTTCGGGTTCATCATTTTTAAGTTTACCGAATAGGAATTACATAATTTTAAAAATTAAAAAATTGAATAGTCCAATCGAAATGGTCCACTCGAAACGGTAGTCTATCTGAAATGCAAGAGAGATCAATTCGGAACAGTAGATTAATCCGAAATTATCACTGTGCTTATCCGAAATGCTATGCAATTGATCCAAAATGCAAGAAAACTTCAACAAGGATGATCTAAAATGGATTCGAAATGCAAGCTTGTGATCCAAAATGAATCCAAAACTCAAGCTTTTTATCCGAAATGAATTCGAAACCCAAACTGTTGATCCAAAATACACTCGAATCTTTAAAGGATGATCCGAAATGGATTCGAGTCATAAAAGGATGATCGGAAATGATGAGCAGATGATCCGAAATACGAAAAATACCTTCAAATACCACCGAAACAGTAGCAGACCAGCAACAGTAACGATCCGAATCAGTATGATATCAGATCTAAGCCTCAAAACAGGTTCAACAGGCTCTGATAAAAATTGTAAGTCCCGAAAACCGAATCTACAATATCACACTAAGCTTGTTCGGTGGCGGAATCACCCAAACAAGCTATGGATTCAAGATAGAAGAAATAAGATGAAATAGAATAGATAAAAGATTAACTTGCATACAAATTAATCATAAGCCTCCCCAAAGAACCACTATCCCTAATACATCATTACTATGTATAGTAAGGTATTAGTGCACCATCACTCGAAACCCTAAGCCCATAAGCCTCCCCAAGCCCAAAACTATACAAACTAGCCCAAACATACAAAATGACTAATGCATAAACCTTAAGGACCTAACATTAGTAAAACTGAATAGTAGATAGTGAAATGGTAAAAATAAGTTATGTTAGAAGTGAAACAAGACAAGACATTTAAAGAAATCAATTTAAGATGGATATCACTTTGGCTTCGAATTACATAGATGCAGGAAATGATATTAAAGATATACAAACGGTGGTTATAAAAGACATAAATGTAGAGATGGATCTCATTAGTGTTTCAAAAATCATATGACTTTTTGGAAAGCTAGAATGGTAAGACATGCTAGCCACCTATATTCATGCAATGAAAACCAAATTAATATTTCTTGCTTTTGTGATAAAACGAAAAGACCCCTATTAAGGCTATCAAACCCCACAACTCATTGGAAAGCTAGAATGAGGAGGCACGCTAGCTACTTTAAAGTCGCATTAAAGACATCTTAAAATGGCCAAACGTTAAGTGTAAAACCTCAAATCAAAGCTAAAATATCACAAGGCTCATTTCTAAAAGGTTACATATGACTTCTTTAGTGGTATAAACAAGGAAGAAGAAGAGTTGCCAATCAAAGCATAAGGTCTTCAAATGGTTTGAATAATGTTATACCTAAGCGACTTCAGGTTTTGAAACTCTATTTGTCATCTCTAGTATGATAACCACCTTTTGTACAAAATCCATAAAAACCCGGGATAAATGTTTTAAACAATAGTCTTTCAACATGTATTGCAGAACACACACAATATCAAAGCTTTAGTAAATTACGATCAAGAACACACCAATTTACTTAAAAAAATATATCATAAAGCATCAAGGTTCACTTCACCAAAGTGATACAAGAAGTCTAGCCACAAATGGCAATACGTGTGTGCATCTATAATAGTAATAGTATGATCGAAAATCAACCTAAGCCAAGTAAGAGTTGATAAAAAAAGTATCTTAATCCTAGATGGCTACTAAATGACCTCTCTTAAATTGAGTGGTAAAATAATATAGAAATGGAGCTAGAATAGTAGAAATTACCCCTAATATGTTGTATTAAGTATGGTAGACTGCTCCACTTTCATAATGAGTTTACACTGGCATGCGCGTGAACAAAAATGTTAGTTAGCACAGGTGTACCTCTTGTCAGCGTGGACATTTTGAGGTTCAAATTGAGATGTACGGGCATACATATGTGATGCACAACCATGCCTCCGCTTCTGTTGGTGATTTTATTGATTTTTCACTTGTTTATCACATATGCATCAGCATCTATATGTGAGCCAAATATCCTGTAACTTCACAAAGAAACGAATTAAGTACCTAATCATGTGAGAATGCAATAAAATAGTTAAGTATAAAGAAGAATGTGCAATATAAATGTGTATAAATTAGGGGTGTTCGTTATTCGGTTTTAAACCATGATACCATCCAACCTAATCATCAGTTTGGTTTTGCGGTCAGTTTTTTTCTTCAATTCTTGCTCAGTGATTTTCAAATATTTTAAATGATAAACAGTTTGATTTATGGTTTAAACCAAGAACCATTTAAATAAATCGGACCGTGTTATTTGACAGTCTATTTTACATTACATACTGAATTATCTATATTTTATATTTGGTTTAATTGATATAAGTATGGACTAAATCTATTAGCTTTAAAGTCTAAAGGCTTCCAAATTCATTTTTTAACAACAATTACTAGATTTTCTAGGATATATGTTACACAACTTGCATGTGAATTTGAACCCCAAACCTTTTGGTTGTGAGACACACACCTTAATCGCTAATTCCATCCTTCTTTCCCCAAATCGTTACAACACTTTAAGATTCTTTGGTTATGGCATTAAGACTTGTGTTCTTTATTTAATATCATGAGACTATTTATTGTCTTTAGATTTTCATGTGGCTTTATTTTCTTGTTAAATTAACCTCTTGGAAACATACAAAATTATCTTCAACTCTTATATATGGAAATCAAGTATATTTACATGTAAACTAGCATTGGTTCGGCATCTTCAACTCTTAAAAATGGAAATCAAGTAAGTTTATTTACACGTATACTAACATTGGTTCGCCTGTTAGTTAATGTTAATAGTATAAAAATGCACCAGAAATCAACATATATTATTGTTGGAAACTAAGGTATATGGTAGAACCATCTCATAATTACATGAGATGCTAATTAGTGTTAAGACCAACATAGAACTGTTAGGAATGAACTTTACTAAACTAAAAAGCCGAGGCAAGAAAAGGGCATCAGTTGAAAGTAATGAGATGGCTATGAAGAAAGCAACCCAAAAACCTCGTCAGGAATCCAGTTGTTACTATTGCAATAGTGTTGACACTGGAAAAAGAATTGCTTGAGGTACCTTGCTAAGCTAAAGAAGAGTGAGCCTTGAGGGTGCACTTCAGGTATATTCATTATCGGACTTTATTCTTGTTCTCGTAATCATGAGTATTCGACAACAGATATGGTTCTCACATCTGCAATAAGTTACAAGGACTAAGGAAACTTAGAGTTTTGAAAGCAGGTGAATTGAAACTCCATGTTAGCAATAGAGAAAAAGTTGCAATCAAGGTAATTAGAGATTATAAACTACTCCTCAAAAATAGTCTTTACTTATATTTAGAGAGCTTCTGTTGTGTACCTAGTTTGACTCAAACATTGTTTTAGATTCTTGTTCACGTGATTAAGGATTTAAGTCTGCTTATAATGGTGACTTTATTTAGTTTACTTAAATGATATGCGTTATTTTGAGAGTTTTATAATAGAATCTATGAGATAGACATAAATTCTTCATGTAATGATAACAAGATATATACGCTAAACACCACGAGAAAGAAGCCTAAGTTAAAAATGTGTATATGGCATTATCGACTTTAGCATATGAGCAAGAGAAGCATGATGAAAATCCAAGCTGATGAAATACTTGAATTCACTGGTTCGAAGATCTTCGATGAATGTGAGTCATGCTTGAGTGGCAAGATGACAAAGGACCTTTTTATCTGTTAGGTGTTATACATACATACATACTGATGTATATGGTCCTGTGACGTGATGTGTTGTGTATATAAAAAGTGGTGTACTTTAAGCCGTTTTATATAGCAATTTAAGTTTTAGTATTTATAAAAACACGATATAATACGATCACAATACACTTCACATTGGGAAAGTGCACCAATCATTGGTGTAATATAGTGATGGTAAGATACCGAGTTCGTCCAAGGATATAACTTTTTGTACTGATTCTTCGCCAACGTCTAGCCAAACCAAAAGTAAAGAGTTAAAAATGGCTCAAAAATTAAATGGAGAGATAAAAAAAGGTTTATACTCGATGATGAGAAGATGGGTGTTTGGGATATATTTACCTCTTGATGTTTCGTTAACTAAGGCTTACCATGGATAACAAGGCCTGATTGTCAGATGAGAAATTGTGTGTATTAATGCATAAGGTTTTGTGGTTCTTTTTAGGGATCCTCACACACTCGACCATATTGCTTTGAATCAGCGGGTAAACGCCACGCAGGGTCGACTCAAACCACAATGATATCACACAATCAGGAAGGAAAGTATATACCATTGTGGTTAAGTATTATTTAAGAAAATAGTTTAAGGGGTTTGAATTACTTGTGACTATGGTTCCCTTGGTGAAGCGTCAATTCCCCATTGGTAGTTATCTTTATAATAACCAATTCCTCTGCGATTTGATCTTATCGCCACGCATTGGCAAGAACTTACCAATCCAAAGTCCCATTCCAAAACCTTTCTCCTCCTTTCGAAGCATCAACATGTTTTGACTCTACATAGACATAGAAAACAAGAATCTCCCAAGTTAATGGCGACATAAGATTGTTGGTAGATTTTAAGGGTTGGGTCGAAAGACTAATGACCCAAGTTATTGGTGACACTAATATTCCACTCACTTTTAATAAACATCTTCTTACCTAAAGTCATAACACACACACACACACACCATGTAAACCCATGACTTACTTTAGTTAACTCCCCAACAAGGGGTATGTTACCAAACTTGAATAGATTATATTAATCATTAAAAGGTTAATTACAATAATGATTCTTGAGTTTCATCAGTGATTACAATGACTAGAGATAGTTGGGGTAGAAGAGAAGTGTGTTTTGGAGAAGAGAGAAGAATTGAGCAAGCGAAAATGGAGGCTACAAGGCTCAACTTATAGGCTAATTTGAGCCCAGACATAGTTGTGTTTTGGACACACGGCCATGTCTAGTTACCAGCGACTGGCTAGCCAGTTTCCCAGACACGGTCATGGTCAGCTCTTTTGGGCCCCACTAGATCTTTGCAAATCTTCCAGAAGTTGTTTTTGTTATTTAATGCTCAGACACGGGCATGCCTCGCTCTTTTTGTTCTGAAATTTGAAAGTAGTCTTCAGAAGGTGTGCTGATTGTCTTTGAAGCTCGAGAAATGGGGCATGCTGGCAAGACAGGGGGTGTGTCTAGATAATTCTTAAGCAATTCTTTAGATTTTTGCCCGGTTTTTAGAATTGGGTTCGTTTTGTCCTGAAAATAAAAAATAAATCAAAATAAGTCTATTTCAAATGTATTTTTAACAAAACCAAAAAAAAAGTCGGTGTAATTTGATACTAAAAAACATGTGCACTTTTGCTTATATCATCCTGTCAGAATGATGTATGCTGAAAGATATTTTATAACATTTACTTGAGTGGATATGGTTATGTTTACCTGTTGTGTCGTACGCCAACCGATGGTGGAAACATCAGGGCGGGACAAAATAGGTTGCTCTAGACATCATAACTTGCTAAATGTGGCAATATATAATTAAACTCAAATTTCATTGATAAACTAAGTGATACATTGTTTGGAAATGGAAAATACAACATAGAAGTTCAAATACGACAAAAAGAGAAGTACTTAAAATTAAAATGTGTTTCTAAATCCCTCCTACAGGATTTCCACAAGATAAGCATGAACAAAGACAAGTGGTAGAAGTTTTTGCAAAAACATAATTTATATGTACTGCTTCGCATTTCTATATTTTCCTTATTTACAAAGTTATATTCTCATTTCCATTTTTAGATACTCGTAATCGTGTCATATTCGTATTTCATTTCTAATCTTGTAATCCGAGACTTGATCATAATGGAAAGTTCATTTTATACTTATACTTGTTATGCTTGTATCATACACAAAACGATCATTAATACATAATTACGTGCAAACCAAGACTATTTGTACGCTCAAATTCTCATTCATAAATGCGTGATACGAAAACCAAGAATTCATATGTAATGCTTCGGATTTCTGTACTTTTCATATTTAGAAAGTTATATTCTCAATTCCATTTTTAGATACTTGTGATTGTGTTATATTTGTATTTCATTTCCAATATTGTAATCCGAGACTTTGATCGTAATGGAAAGCTCATTTTGTACTTATACTTGTATCATACGCAAAACGATCATTAATACATAACTACGTGCAAACCAAGAATATTTATACGCTCAAACTCTCATTCATACGTACGTGATACGAAAACCATACTTTCAGACGCGTTAATGCTTGAAAGCACATTAAAACACAATTTTGGGCATAAAATGACAAACATATAGGAGTTTGGGGGCCAAAATATGAAAAAAAAACATGGGCAAGAAAAAAGGGCTCCTCACGGAGGGCGACGTGATAAGCCTTCCTCGCTGCGGGTGGCGAGAAGCATCGATCTGCAGAACGTTGTTACCGGCTCTTGGGTTGGCCAATTCTTCCCACCTTCTTCTTCACTCAATCACTTTATAACTTCATTTAAACCCAAAACCTAATCCTCCATTGTAAAACCAAGCCTCCTACACCTCCATTTCACTTTTCCAAATCTTCAAACACTCTCCTACACTCTCAAATTACTAAATATATCAAGTTGAGGGTAATCTTCTAAGTCCCAAAGTGAGCTCTTATCTCACTTTTCTTCAAGTTTCTTCACTTCTTCTTGAAAGCTTGGAACACCTCTAGGGTGTTTACACAAGTTTACCATGGTAAATGAAGGTAGAACATCACCATTTTGGGGCCTTAATTTCTTTTTTGAAGAAAAATTTACTTAAACTTTTAAAAACTTGTGAAATCTTGTACCTACCTTGCTTCTAACCAAGTCCATGGTTGGAGAGCTCGAGTATGGTTGATTTCTATAAAGTTTAGAGGGTGTTTGCGCAATCACATACAAACATGCTTGACCCAAACAAACAATCCTTTGTATATGCTTAATACTTGATGCTTAGAAATTCATACATGCTAGAAATTTACTTGCACTATTCTTGTCATTAACTTCGTGTGAGCCTACCTTAACATGTATAGTGCTACAGGAATAGCACACCGCCCTTATTCTTGTGGTCATGTTAAGTTATACAAAAAAGGTCTTGTCGTTACGACGACAAGATTATGCTAGTGGAATCTTTGGGTTGACAATTATGTGATGCATGCTAGTGTTGTAATGATATGCCTTAGTACACGATTATACCATGCGGATTTGTTTAAACTTTCTATACTTATCCTAGTAATTCAAACTTGTATGCTTGCCAACACTCTTTGGTGTTGACATATACTTTAATATGTATTGTACGATCTTGATGACGTTATGCTGAAAGAAATCTAGTAGGACGGCTAGAAACGCACTTTAAATTTTAGTTCATGTATTGCACTTTGATTTCTATGTTACAAAATGTTGTAATTTGCTCCCAAACATTGTATCTTCGCTTAAGAAATGAAATGAATTTTGATTATTAAATACTTGTCACAAATAGTCATTATGAAGTCTCTTACAATCTCGTTTTCGTCTCACTCCAATGTTTCCACCATCGGTTGCAGTGTGACATTATAACCTACTTTAGACTTCAAATATGGAGTTGTACCACCTTGTTACACCTTGGTGAACACTGAGTAACAACCTTTGAAGTTGTCCAAGGGTTTTGAAGAAAGAAAGTCTAGGAAAAAGTAGAAGAAGTGAGTTAGAACTCACTTTGAACAATCGAGTGTATTTGCCCAAAACATAATTTTCTTGAGAGAATGTGAGTGGTTGAGGAAGATTTGAGAGTTTGTAAAGGGTGGAGGAGTTGTGGAAGACATGTATATATAGTTGGGGATTAGGGTTTGGGTTTGAAGAAGGTTGGAAGGTGATTGGAGATAGAAAGAGGTGGAAAAAGAGGTCCAATCTCGTAGCTTGGCAACATTTTGTGTGCCTAGAGGGGCTTCCGACCGTAAGGACCCTGAAAAATAAAAATTTTGAGTTTTGGTCCTTGTAGCTTGGTCACTTGTTGGATTATGCAATTTTCTTGATATGTTAAGTGTTCTAAGGCATTTTAAGGGCATTTCAAGTATGTATGAGTATGTGAATAACATGAATGTATACGAATGTGATTCCAGATATAAATAAATTGAGTATGATTCGGTTCTGTTTATAAGACGTGTATATGTATCATGTATGTATGAATTAACAAGTACAATTTGAAATGTATTTCCATTATGATCAAAGTCTCGAGATTACAAAGGTTGAAACGAAATACGAATACAAACTTGATAAAAATAGAAAGTATAAAAATACGGATGATTACATGTTGAAACATAAACATGAAGCCTTTGTAGTGTTAAAGGTCTTCCAAAATGAAGTACGAGTCGGTATGGAAAAACGATAAAAGCCATTCGATCGGGTAGAGGTAAGCTATATATTTGACGAACATCTAAATAAATGTGGTATCTTTTTTTAGCTTACTCAACCTGGAACGCTACAACTAAAGTCATGTCTGAAAGGAGAAACCAACCCCTATGGGCTATGATGAGTAATACGAATCTGCCTCACTTCTTTTGTAGTTATGCTCTTGAAACTATTGTTTAAATTGTCAATCCGGCTCCAACTACACCATATGAGATATGGTTAGTATGTGGGCAAAGCCTAAATTGTCATACTTAATGGTCTAAGGCTATGAAGCTTACATTAAAACTAAGTCATCCAATAAATTAGATTTAACAGAAAAATAGGTGGTTTTCATCTGTTACCCTAAAGAAACTAGGGGATGGGTTATTATTCCTATGATCCACGTGAAAATAAGATTTTCATTAAACGAAGAAGACATCTCATGGAAAATAAATTCCTTACACGTGGGCCAAGTAGTAAAGGTTGTAGACCTTGAATAAGTTCAAGAACCACAAGCAACTATGCCTGAAGTTGGAACCACCGAACAACAAAGTGTGCGTTGTACCTGAGCCAAAAGCGATTTAGGAATCAAATGTAACATCGAGTGGTCACAAACATAGTATAAGTCGACAAGAACTCGGGAGATACTGATGTCTTGTACAAGATGTCGATATCTATCTAGTGGATCAAGTTGAACCCACTAACTACAAATCTTTTGTTTCATATTTGGAATCTGGGAAAAGGCTTGAAGCAATATCTTGGAGATACAATCCATGTATGACAACCAAGTCTGAGAATTAGTTGATCTTCCTCCCAGTTGTCAAGCTGTGGGAAGTAAATGGGTCTTTAAGAAGAAACCCAATATGGGTGGTAATGTGCATCCCTTCAAAGCAAGGCTTGTCGGGAAAAGGGTTTACTCGAACTCAATTAATTGATTGTGAGGAAACTTTCTTACTAGTAGGTATGCTTAACTCAATCATAATTCTGATTTCTACTGTTAGGTATTATGACTACAAGATATGTAAAAAGCATGTCAAAATGGTTATCCTAAATGGACATATTACTGAAGATGCCTATATGATTCAGCTTAAGGGTTTTGTTGATCAAAAGAATTCTGAAAAGGTATGCAATCTCAAGAAATCCATTTATGGATTAAAACAAGCATCTCGAATTGGAATCCTTGTTTTAATGAGAAACCAAACAATTGGTTACATCAAAAGTGAAGATGAGTCATGTTTTTTACAAGAAGGTAAGTGAGAGCATAAGATACTACTCGCTAGAAATGATATTCCAACCTTACTAGATGTTTCACAATGAAGGATCTAGACAAAGCCACCAATATTATAGGAATTAAGATTTATGGAGATAGATCAAAGTGGCTTATAAGGTCGTTTGACACTTCTCAATACAAGACACCAAGCATGGACTCTTGCTAATGGCACATGGAATGATCTTGTATAAATTTCAATGTCCGAAGACTGATGATGAGAAGAAGATGATGGAAAAAGTTTCATATACTTCTACAGTTGGATCAATTATCTATGTCATGTTATGCTCTAGACCTGATGTTTCATATGCTTTGAGCATGATGAGCATATATCATGTGACATTTGTGCCTTTTCAATTATTGCACAATTACGAACAATTTCGTATTCAATGAAACCCTGTGTTTTATTTTCAAATATTTTGTATTCAATAAAATCTTGTATTTTATTGATGAGAATGCAAAAAATGTCAATCGTTGCACAATTTCGATCAATTTCGTGTTCGTTAAAGCGTTTTACGCATTTTTGCGAAACGCGGCATAATCCAAGTTACACATGTCTTAACACCTTTATAGAACCTAAATATTAGGTTAAAGGGGTTAAAAATGGCAAACAAGTGAAAATACAAGTCCAAGGGCCCAAAATGTCAAAAAATAATAAATATTTTTGCTTCTTCACCAAGTTTGCCACCTATCTCCAATTTTTGACACCTACCACTCACTTTGCCACACTTAATATGATGTTGACACATGTTAGGACACTAATCCACACTTGAGGACACTTGTCATCACCTCCTTAATCCTAAAATACTATAAATACCCCATGATTCTTCCATTTTTTTCACACCACTTCAAAACACTTTAAAGCAAAGTGTGAAGTTCTTCTTTCTATCCTTCTTGGAGCTTATTTCTAGCCTTTGGAAGCCTCCTATCTTGAGTTCCAAAAGTGCTCTTCAACACGAGTAAGTACTCTTCCTAGTTCTTTCATTATTTTAGCTATTTTGAGCTAAAAGTCGAACAGTTTGGCTTCCTGATTGACTTTTGGTTCTGACCATATTTGGTCAAGTCAAAGTTCAATTGAACTTTGCAACGTGATCATAATCACGAAGGTTATAATCCCTAGCGATTTCACCTTCTAATTACCACGTTTACTAGTCGAAGTGAGGAGTTAAAATTTCGGTAAAAAATGCACATGATGTGCATTTTACGACGAAACTATTTTCGGGTTTCAAAACACCAAATTGATACCAAATCAGTTTTATAAATTTAGTTAGACATATTTTGACATGTCTAACTCGTCACTTCTAGTTTAGTGCTTATCTAGGTTCGTAAGTCGAACGGTCTTGACCACAGCTTTAACTTTCGAATCCGACCCGTTTGGTCGATCTTAGGATCCGACCAAACACATAGTTGTGATCATAGTTATATAGGAAATAACCTACTGAGGTCATATCTTATGGTCACGTCATTTGTTAGTGTTATGATAAGTTACTTCTATGTTCTTACAGAAAAATGATGACCAAAATGCACTTTTGCGCATAAATCCATTTTAAACACATGTAACCAAATTTTTGACATAGAAACTGATGTTATAACTTTCAAACATGTTTGGGCAACTAAGACTTATCACAGGACATGTTTAACCATCAGATCATGCATTTACGCTAAACTACCTTAACGAGTCATAATGGTCAAAAGCACTTAGGATCCTTTCCAAATCAGAATGTTAAGTTTGTTAAACCATATCACATGAGTTCCAACACTCGTTTGGTTTATAAGAATTCATTCTATCCGATCTCCCGTTTGTAGTCCCGACACACTAACATATTTATCTAACACATTAGGACACATTTGAGCTTTGTTTATTCCGTTGATCAAGAACACTTTCGCAATTCCAAGTGAGTACATCGCCCCCCCCCCCCTTTTACATTTTCTAAATGTTTTGGGGTGATTCATATGTGCTGATAATTATTTTAAAGATATCAAAACAATATACATGGTTTATATATACAAAATGATTTTCAAAGTGAGTACATAGTTCCCCTCTTTTCCATGTTCTAAATGTTTTGGGGTGACTCATATGTGCTAAATTATTTTCAAGTTTTCAAAAACAATGTCTATGGTTTATATATAAAACAATACGATTTCAATAATGTGAACAACTTGTTGATGCGTTATCCACAACATGAATGACATTCATTAGCTTTGGCCGAGCCGACCAGTAGTATGTTATGGTACCATAAGACTGACAATCCCATTATCGGACTGTTCATTGGATTTGGTGGATGTTTGGGTAATGATAGAAACTATTTCTGATTAACAAATCATTTTTTGATTTGTTAGTCTAGTTAAAGAGACCCTTTGGTGGCCTATTAAAGATACCCTTTGGTGGTATAGTCAACACAAGTTTGAATGTTTTCATTAAAGAACGATCAAAAGGTTTCACAATTAAAAACACGGACGATTTGTTTATGACATGGACAATTGGTTTATGACACGGACCATTGATTTATAACACGGACAAATGGTTTATAACACGGACAAATGGTTTTGAACAATGTCACGCAATGATTTTAACTTAAAGATATAAACCATACGGAGTTTTCTTTTGAATCAATCTATTACAAGTTTTTTTACAAAAGAAACATTTTGGTCAAGATTCATGGCTATAAGGTTTTCACAACTCTAACCAACTTGTTTTAGTTGGTCAGTTGTATTAATATCAAACACTTTTGATACGAGGTTTTCACTTAACGACTCTTGTAGTCGGACGAGGTGTTGCAATATGTATACAAAGCCACGAATATGACACACTCACAAAACCTATGTACTCGCCGGCATTTTTATGCTAATTCTCTTTTCACATATGTTTCAGGAGTCAATGCTTGATAATATGATGCATGCTTCACGTAGGAATGGACGCGGGCCTTAGTGACTTAAAACATGAAAAACAATTTATTTATGTGTTGTTTCTGTTTATCCTAAGATAATGTAAACATTTAACTTAATAAAACAAAATTTTAAATTTCATGAGTTGTGAAACAATAGTTCTGTGACATGACTCCCTGACGTTTCCGCCGCGGTTCATTGTTTTACGTGGTCTGGGTGTTACAGAAATACTGGTATCAGAGCTTATGGTTATAAGGAATTAGGTTATTAGTAGTGCTTTGACCAAGACTATAACCTTCCTAGGACGCTAACGTGAGTTATCTTGCATTTAGATTATTAAAACAATACCATCACCTATCCTCAGGTGATTACCAAAACAAATACACAAGTTACAAATTCGTTTTGAAAATCAATCATCTATCCTTAGATGATTTTTTTTGGCTTAAAGCCTTGTAAGTTTTCAAAATCCCGTCAAAGTTTGGGTTTTATTAATGTGAACACGTGCAATCTGGAAGGGTGGATGCCTGTACCCTAAGTTTTCTATCTAAGGCTAGAGTGTGCGTACAAATCCGCATTATCGGACCAGTCACTCTTACCTGGGAACTCTTAGGGTGAGTGTCCACTTATAGGCTAAAGCATGTCTTCGCGATACATTATAAAGACCCATTTACTTTGATTAGTCACCGTGTATCGTTTGTTTGTTTTTAAGCAACGAACGAATGACCACATCCTTATATTTCATCGATATTTTTAACATCTCTCTTCATTATCCAATGTCAATCACACATATTTTCCCTCATATTTTCTTCTAGAATGCCTCCTCGATGTTATACAACTCAAAATGCCAAAATGGCAGCTATGATCACTCAGCAAATTGCTGTTGTACTCCCAAACCTAGTGACCCAGATAAACCAAGCAAACAATAACAATAATAACAACAACAATGCACCCACACCATGCAACTACAAACGATTTAACTCGGCTAAACCACTAAAGTTTACTGGGTCCGAAAGAGCTACTGGACTCCTGTAGTGGTTTGAGAGTCTCAAGAGCACATTTCGTCATGTTCAATGCCCGAATGAGCGAAAAGTCGAGTTTGCATCGAGTGTATTCCAGAAAAGAGCACTTACATGGTGGAATGGTGTGATGAGAGATAGGGGTGCCGATGTGGCAATGGCACAAACGTGGGAAGAGCTTCGAACTCTAATGATGAGGGAATTATGCCCACGTCATGAACAACGGGCACTAGAAGATGAATTCCACAATCTTAAACAAGATAATGGAGAGCATCATGCCTACACTAACTGTTACGAAGAATTGAGCTTGTTGTGTCCTGCCTGGTCACCCCGTTGGATATAGTAATAGAGAGGTACATTGATGGCCTGCCTGACCCCTTCAGGACATTGTTACTGGTAGCAACCCTACCACTGTTCGACAGGCTATCGAATTAGCTGCTACCCTAACTGAGTGTCAGGTCAAGAAGGGGAACTGTTTTGCAAGGGCGACAAGAAACAGGCAGCTAAGACCACTCAAGAGAAAACAAAGGAGAACAAAGTTGAGTCTTCTAAGAAGTCGAGGAAGCGTAAGGCTTCACAAAACTTTGCAGTTGTTGCACAACCCAACCAGAACACTCAAAAGCAGCCAGCATAACCTCCTGCGAGGAAACTCTATGCTGGTACTTCACATTGTGCAACAGGTGCAATGGTCACCATCAAGCTCACATACAGTGTCGCCAATGCACATCATGTGGAAGATTCGGTCACATAGCCAATGTTTGTCGTTCGGCCCCAAAACAAGCTGTTCAGAACCCTGTTCAACCCCAAGCCAACCCTGCTAGACCTCTGTTCCCACCTGGTTCTTGCTACAACTGTGGCGAGATGGATCACTTTAGAAAAAACTGTCCAAAATTGGTGAACGTGAATGCAAATCCAGCCCGTGGACGCGCATTTAACATCAATGCCAACGAGGCTCATGCTGATAACAAAGTCATTAACGGTATGTTCCTTGTTAACAGTCATCCTGCTTCTATTCTTTTCGATTCGGGTGCCGATAGAAGCTTTATATCACTAGCCTTTAAACCTTTGCTTTCGATGCCTAGAACTAAACTAGGAAAACCCCTTAACGGTGGAAATAGCTAGTGGTGAACCCCTTGTGCTCGACTATGTCATTCGTAGTTGCCAATTGAACTTGGATAACCAACTTTTTCCCATTGACCTCACACCAATGCAACTCAGGAGTTTTGACATCATCATAGGAATGGATTGGTTAACCAAACACCATGCTGAGGTGATCTATTTCGACAAGATTGTTCGTATTCCTCTTTCATCTGGCGAAACCTTAGAAGTTCACAGAGAGAAACCCCCTAGTAGCCTAAAACTCATGACCGGTACCCAGGCCCAAAAATACCTACGAAAGAATTATGTTGCCTTTTTGGCACATATCATAGAGGAAAAAGGCAAGGGCAAAACTGTTCAGGACATCCCATTGTTCGGGAATATCCTGAGGTGTTTCCTGGAGAGCTACCTGGTTTACCCCCAATTCGTCAAGTTGAGTTTCGTATTGACCTTGTACTTGGTGCCAACCCAATTGCTAAATCTCCTTACTGTCTTGCACCGTCTGAAATGCAAGAGTTGTCAAAGCAACTCCAAGAACTTTCAGACAAGAGATTCATTCGTCCGAGCTTTTCACCTTGGGGCGCTCCTGTCCTATTCGTGAAAAGTAGGATGGATCCTTCCGTATGTGTATCGATTATCGTGAGCTCAACAAACTCACAATCAAAAATCGATATCCCCTACCTCGCATTGATGATCTCTTTGATCAGCTACAAGGTGTGACCTGCTTTTCAAAGATTGATCTGCATTCTGGGTATCATCAACTTCGTGTACTCGAAGAAGATATTCCCAAGGCTGCTTTTCGCACTCGATACGACCATTAGGAGTTCACTGTCATGCCTTTTGGTTTGGCGAATGCTCCTGCCGTCTTCATGGACTTAATGAATAGGGTTTGTAAACCTTATTTAGACAAGTTCATCATTGTTTTCATCGATGACATCCTCATTTATTCTAAGTCTCGAGCCGATCACGAACAACATCTCTGTCTAATGATGGAACTCCTGAAGAAAGAACAACTTTACGCCAAATTCTCCAAATATGAATTTTGGCTAAAAGAAGTTCAATTTTTGGGATACATTGTTAACGAACAAGGTATACATGTAGATGCCGCCAAAATCAGTGCGATTAGGGATTGGTGTACACCTGCTACTCCTACCGAAGTTCTTTCATTTCTTGGTCTTGCTGGATACTATCGACGATTCATCGTGAACTTTTCAAAGATCGCGGTTCCCCTCACCACTTTGACTCAGAAGAATAAACCTTTCAAGTGGGGACCCAAACAAGAGGAAGCCTTTCAAACACTGAAACAAAAACTCTGTAATGCTCCTATTTTATCTTTACCCGATGGCAACGACGATTTCGTTATCTATTGTGACGCATCAAACGTAGGCCTTGGTTGTGTTCTCATTCAAAGAGATAATGTCATAGCCTATGCGTTAAGACAATTGAAAATCCATGAGAAGAACTACACAACTCATGATCTTGAGTTAGGAACCATAGTTTTTGCTCTCAAAATTTGGAGACACTACCTTTACGGTACAAAATGTGTGGTTTTGAATAACCAAAAAAGTCTCCAACACATATTCAATCAAAAGGAGCTAAACATGAGACAACGATGTTGGGTCAAACTTCTGAACGACTACGACTATGAGATTCGCTACCATCCTAGTAAGGCGAATGTTGTGGCTGATACGCTTAGTCATAAGGAACGTGTCAAACTTCATTGCATTCGAGTTCAATCTGATATCCAGACACGTATCCTTCAAGCACAACATACATGTGTGACCCAAAGCTTGTTGAAAAATGAGCTGCCACAAAATCTCGAACTTCAACTAGAAACAAAAGACAACGGATTACTCCACTACAAGAACCGTTTATGGATTCCTAGTCAAGAAAATCTCCGCACCTTATTTTTGGACGAAGCTCATAAGTCTCGTTATTCAATCCATCCTGGTACAGACAAATTGTATAAGGATCTCCGTACTCAGTATTGGTGGTCAGGTATGAAGAAGGACATTGCCTTATATGTGTCTAAATACCTAACTTGTCTTAAAGTTAAGACAGAACATCAATGCCCATCTGGTTTACTTGAGCAACTACAAATACCGGTATGGAAGTGGGAGAACATTATGATGGGTCTCATCACTAAACTACCGCGCACACCTAGAGGTCATGATGCCATTTGGGTAATCATCGATCGTCTAACAAAGTCAGCACACTTTTTGGCAATTCGTGAGGATCTATCTACTGACAAACTCGCCAATATCTACATTGATGAGATTGTATCTCGTTATGGTGTTCCTTTGAACATCATATCCGATCGAGATGCTCGATTCTCATCTCACTTTTGGAAGACCATGCAATCTGCCATGGGAACCAAACTCAATCTGAGCACTGCTTATCATCCTCAAACGGATGGACAATCTGAAAAGACAATTCAAACATTGGAGGATATGCTTATAGCATGTGTGATAGACTTTGGCGGTAGTTAGGATTCGCATCTACCATTGGTCAAATTCTCCTACAACAATAGTTATCACGCCAGCATCAATATGGTGCCTTTCAAAGCTCTATACGGTCTAAAATGTCGTTCACTTGTCTGCTGGAATGAGGTCGGTGAAGCTCAGCTCACTGGACCTGAACTCATTCACGACACAACAGACAAAGTCAAGAAAATTCACGATAACCTTTGACAGCTAGAAGCCATCAAAAGAGTTATGCGGACAAACAACGCAAGCCCTTGGAATTCCAAGTTGGTGATCACGACCTTGTCAAGGTATCGCCTTAGAAAGGTGTGATTAGATTTGGAAAGAAAGGAAAACTACACCATGATATATTGGACCATTCAAGATCGTTAAGAGAATCGGAAAGGTGGCCTACCGACTTGAGCTACCTCCTAAACTTGGGAATATTCGCCCAACATTCCACGCGTCCAATTTGAGAAAGTGTTTAGCCGATACAAACCTCCACATTCCCCTTGATGAAATTCAGGTTGATGACACTGTGCACTTTGTCGAGAAACCTGTGGGGATAATGGACCGTGAAGTCAAGAAACTCAAGCGTAGACGTATACCGATAGATAAAGTTCGCTAGGAATCCAAACATGGTCCAGAATTTACTTGGGAATGAGAGGATCAGATGAAAGCGAAATATCCACATCTGTTTCACAAAGTTTCCTCTAATTAAATTTCGGGACGAAATTTCCAAAAGTAGGGGAGACTGTGACATTTGTGCCTTTTCAATCATCGCACAATTACAAACAATTTTGTATTCAATAAAATCTTATATTTTATTGATGAAAATGTAAAAAATGTCAATTGTTGCACAATTTCGATCAATTTCGTGTTCGTTAAAGCGTTTTACGCATTTTTGCGAAACGCGTAACCATACAACCGAATGAACCAACATCCACGACCTTTTTGGGGGGGGTTAATCCAAGTTACACATGTCTTAACACCTTTATATAACCTAAATATTAGGTTAAAGGGGTTAAAAATAGCAAACAAGTGAAAATACAAGTCCAAGGGCCCAAAATGTCAAAAAAATAATAAATATTTTTGTTTCTTCCACCAAGTTTGCCACCTATCTCCAATTTTTGACACCTAGAACTCACTTTGCCACACTTAATATGGTGTTGACACATGTTAGGACACTAATCCACACTTGAGGACACTTGTCATCACCTCCTTAATCCTAAAATACTATAAATACCCCATGATTCTTCCATTTTTTTCACACCACTTCAAAACACTTCAAAGCAAAGTGTGAAGTTCTTCTTTCTATCCTTCTTGGAGCTTGTTTCCAGCCATTAGAAGCCTCCTATCTTGAGTTCCAAAAGTGTTCTTCAACACGAGTAAGTACTCTTCCTAGTTCTTTCATTATTTTAGCTATTTTGAGCTAAAAGTCGAACAGTTTGGCTTCCTGATTGACTTTTGGTTCTGACCATATTTGGTCAAGTCAAAGTTTAATTGAACTTTGCAGCGTGATCGTAATCACGAAGGTTATAATCCCTAGCGATTTCACCTTCTAATTACCACGTTTACTAGTCGAAGTGACGAGTTAAAATTTCGGTAAAAAATGCACATGATGTGCATTTTACGACGAAACTATTAAGTTTTGATACCAAATCAGTTTTATAAACTTAGTTAGACATGTTTTGACATGTCTAACTCGTCACTTCTATTTTAGTGCTTATTTAGGGTCGTAAGTCGAACGGTCTTGACCACAGCTTTAACTTTCGAATCCGACCCGTTTGGTCGATCTTAGGATCCGACCAAACACATAGTTGTGATCATAGTTGGATAGGGAATAACCTACTGAGGTTATACCTTATGGTCACGTCGTTGGTTAGTGTTATGATAAGTTACTTCTATGTTCTTACAGAAAAATGATGACCAAAATGCACTTTTGCGCATAAATCCATTTTAAACACATGTAACCATATTTTTGACATAGAAACTAATGTTATAACTTTCAAACATGTTTGGGAAACTATGACTTATCATAGGACATGTTTAACCATCCGATCATGCGTTTATGCTAAACTACCTTAACGAGTCATAATGGTCAAAAGCACTTAGGATCCTTTCCAAATCAGAATGTTAAGTTTGTTAAACCATATCACATGAGTTCCAACACTCGTTTTGTTTATAAGACTTCATTCTATCCGATCTCCCGTTTGTAGTCCCGACACACTAACATATTTATCTAACACATTAGGACACATTTGAGCTTTGTTTACTCCGTTGATCAAGAACACTTTCACAATTCCAAGGGAGTACATAGCCCCCCCCCCTCTTTTTACATTTTCTAAATATTTTGGGGTGATTCATATATGTTTAAAGATATCAAAACAATATTCATGGTTTATATATACATAATGATTTTCAAAGTGAGTACATAGTCCCCTCTTTTCCATTTTCTAAATGTTTTGGGGTGACTCATATGTGCTAAATCATTTTCAAGTTTTCAAAAACAATGTCTATGGTTTATATATAAAACGATACGATTTCAATAATGATAACAACTTTTTGATGGTTATCCATAACATGAATGACATTCATTAGCTTTGGCCGAGCCGACCAGTAGTATGTTATGGTACCATAGGACTGACAATCCCATTATCGGACTGTTCACTGGATTTGGTGGAAGTTTGGGTAATGATAGAAACTATTTCTGATTAACAAATCATTTTTTGATTTGTTAGTCTAGTTAAAGAGACCTTTGGTGGCCTATTAAAGATACCCTTTGGTGGTATAGTCAACACAGGTTTGAATGTGTTCATTAAAGAACGATCAAAAGTTTTCACAATTAAAAACACAGACGATTTGTTTATGACATGGACAATTGGTTTATGACACGGACCATTGATTTATAACACGGACAAATGGTTTATAACATGGACAGATGGTTTTGAACAATGTCACGCAATGATTTTAACTTAAAGATATAAACCATACGGAGTTTTCTTTTGAATCAATCTATTACAAGTTTTTTTACAAAAGAAACGTTTTGGTCAAGATTCATGGCTATAAGGTTTTCACAACTCTAACCAACTTGTTTTAGTTGGTCAATTGTATTGCAATATCAAACACTTTTTATACGAGGTTTTCACTTAACGACTCTTATAGTCGGACGAGGTGTCGCAATATGTATACAAAGCCACGAATATGACACACTCACAAAACCTATGTACTCGCCGGCATTTTTATGCTAATTCTCTTTTCACATATGTTTCAGGAGTCAATGCTTGATAATATGATGCATGCTTCACGTAGGAATGGACGCGGGCTTTAGTGACTTAAAACATGAAAAACTATTTATTTATGTGTTGTTTCTGTTTATCCCAAGACAATGTAAACATTTAACTTAATAAAACAAAATTTTAAATTTCATGAGTTGTGAAACAATAGTTCTGTGACATTAATCCCCGAAGTTTCCGCCGTGGTTCATTGTTTTACGCGGTCAGGGTGTTACATATCAACACAATCAAGGTGAGGGATACTTGATTATTATCAAGAATATCCTAAAATACTGTTAGTTCAGGATCGGTTTGTTATCGAACATAAGATCTGCGTTTAAACGGTTTTACGTGTAGAATCCGTAAAACCGAGTTGTTTTCGTGAACACGAATCGTAAATAATCAACATTTATTATGATTCAACGCAAACCGGACAGATTTTCGACACTCTACGATCCAAAACCACCTAATCTACATAAGAACTTGATGAATGTTGTTGAACATCTGCTTATCCGAAGTTGTTCTTGTTTGGAGCCAAGTTTATACGAAGTTGTTGAATGATATATATAGACACCTCAGGTTTGTACGAAGTGATCTTGTTCACTTTGTGCAATCTTGTTCACTTTGTATGTAATTTGAACGGTAATTCTGATTTTATGAAAGTTAGATTTCTATGCGTGTTGACTTCAAACTTAGATGATGTAATGATGATGTAGGACAGTGATGTCATCATCTTGTATGATGACATCATGCTCGTTCAAAACCGTTCTCGTTGTATCGTACCGAATCCTAACTTGGTCTAATCAAACTTAATACAACCTAGCAAAACCTCTGTCCGGTATATTACAGACTCAAGACTATTGACATTACATGTACAAATAGATTTCTAGTATGGCCATACGAATAGTGCACTAACAATCTCCTCCTTGGACATAGCTAGAAATATGTGATAAATAGTCTTGAACTGCCTTGGATAACATCTTCAAGTGAAACCGTAGTCTCCCCCTGGAATAATGCTTCATAACACTAAAATTTGATGTTTAAGAACTAACACATATATCCACACACAAACAATTTCTTAACAGTCTTGTTGGTCCAGCTCACATTTAACATTATTAGGTTTCCATGGAAAATTTTGAAAGAAAATCTTTTTGGATCTTTAATATTGAATGAAGAAATGAAAATATACTGAAATGTATATTTACAATTAATATTTTTGTGAGAATACGTGCTAGAGGATCATATCAGTTTACTGAGACACATCAGTTAGCACCGTTGATCTAGATGAAACATTATGTTTAAACAATTCACATGGATTATCGGTATTGTCGTCCACTTAAACTCGATCTAAAAAATTTCATAATGCTTACCGATATGTTAAGGTACATTAATTTGCACTAAGTTCTTATGAACCCCATGATCTCAGCATATCCCCTCATCATGTAATACACTGACTTAAGTAATGCCTTTAAACTTTCATCAACTGTGATTTGTGTGAAAATAACACAAGGTCGATCTTTTGATACGCAGAGAAAGTTCAATGTTTAAACATAATAAGAAATAAAAAACAAGTTGAAATTGTTTAGATCTTAACAACCAGTTCGATATTCCCATATACGTAGAGGTGATCAAAGATTTAAACAAAACACCAAGTAAAATAAAATAGAAACGTTTAGGCGCTAACATCCAGTTTGATACTTTTGTATACGAAGAGGATGTCCAATGCTTAAACAAAATACATAAAACAAGTTTAAATCTTTTGAAGATGAAATACACAATCATAGTGACTTTTTTAGTAAGTTGTGAAAGTTCACAAAGCAACCTGTTTTTATGCTTTTAAGCATTCAGCGATTACTGAATAGGTACACAGTCATGAAGGACAAAACTAAGTACTATGCTTTTAATCGCGTTTCCCATAGAACTAGGCTTTTCTATTTAAGTTTGTATCGTTTTTTAAAAACTAATAGTCTAGCTGAGGCTATTGACACGTCTTTAATGAAATTGTTTAACCATTTTAAACAAAACATATCTTTAGCACGCACTGATAGTCCACTGATGTACTATTATTTCCTCTTTACACACAAGTAATCTCATTTTTCATTTTTCAATGTTTTTGACATTTTGAGATTTTCATTGTTTTTGGCTTTTTGAAAATTTTTATCGATCCTAAATGATTTTGAAATGATGTTTTTTAATTTTACAGAAATTTTGAATAAATTTGTTTTCTCCCCCTCAAATTGAAACATCTTTTCTAAATCGAAAATAAGAATCTCCCATTTTAACCGTTTAACAACTTTTTACGAATGTGAACGCGAGACTACCATTTTGTTTGTATGGAACATCAATCATGTCTTTTCGCATGAACAATCACTTCTTCTGAAATGACGTTTGCTTGAAGCTTGGTGTTAGGATCTGAGTTTGATATTGTTGTGAATGTTTACGATAAAATCAATGGAACTAGATAAACATGTATGAGTAGTGCAGCAGAATAATTTTCAATTCACAACAATAGGAAGATTCCTTTCACAAACATACTTTTATAAATTTATGAATTTACGTATGCATGAACGATTACAAACTCCCCCTTAGCCTAAGATCACTTTGATTTGCTCGTACACAAAATGTCAAGGTGAAGTGATGAATAGAACAATACACGCACTATTCTATTTATAGTACAGAGCAAACCACTAAGCATCTTATGCTGACATCACCTTGAAAGTGACATATAACAAACTAAACAAACTACAAAATCTGCTAAGCTAAACACGGCTATAAACTATATAATACAATGTCTAATAGTAAACAATGATGAGACATCCTCTGTTGGGCTTCAGCAGAGCTTTGCCTTGACAGACCTTTGATTCTTAAACAGAGCTTTTCCTTGGCAGACCTTAGCTTTAGTCTTTAGCAGAGTTTTTGCCTTGGCAGACCTTTGAGTCTTCAGTAGAGCTTTGCCTTGGCTGACCTTAGCTTTAGTCTTCAGCAGCGTTTTGTCTTGGCGGACCTTTGACTTTTAGTCTTCAGCAGAGCTTGTCTTCAGCAGATGTTCTGTTATTATAAGGATCAGAGGTTGTAGAATATTTTGGCTTTCTATCATATGTTCTTTTGTAAGGTTCAATTTCCAACAATCTCCCCTAGAACAGATGATGCCAAAACTAAAACTTTATTCGTGATCTATATTCCTTATCAATGATTCCCTTATTTGTCCTTTGAATTGAAGTTCAAAGTCCAGGGAGATCATGTCTTCAATATCCCTTTCAAGCTCAAGATTCATTAGATCTTGGAGGTCAGCTGCATCTTGACCATATGCATCCTTCATTCTTATCTTGTCAGCTCTACTACCTGACCTGAGCAAAGTCAATTCATGGGTGTCTGTGGATGACTTCCATTTTAGAATTTTTGAGTTAGATGGTTTTCTTGGGAGAAGAGTTATTTGTGATGAGTTTGGTGAAGATGGTCTGCTAACAAGTCTTGATATAGATTCTCTGAGCTTATCACTTGCAACATTAGTATGATAAAGGATTCGATTTTTTATCCTCTCCTTTCTTTGTTCTTCATACCACATTTGATCTTCTTCTCCATCTGCTTTTGCCTTTTTGCTTGATTCAAGGCAATTGTGGGTAAAAAAAAAGAGGGTGAAGATGCTCATTTAGAGGCTTAGGTCTGTTGAGGGGCAGTTGTTGTTGGTGAGTAGTCTGGCTTTCTTGGGACAAAAGGATCTTTCTTTCTAAGCTCTTCCATCCTTCTATAGGTATCAATTTTTGACTTAGACCACCTAGCAATTTGCCTTGTTGTTCCATATTGTACATCAACAAGTTCTGCTTTCAACCTTTTGATCTTCAAGGCATGGTCTTGATTTTCAGGCCTAGCCTTTTTCCAGACAGGAGCAGTAGGCCTTTTCAAAGGATCTTTGAGCATGGTTTGTATTCTTTCAATCTCTTCCTTTAGCTCATTTGCAGACCAGTCTTTGAATAGAGTCCTTGTTGCTTTGTAAGGAATAAACTTCATAATGTGATCAACATACTCTTGCTTTAATTCAGGATCATCAGTGGTTGGCTTCTCTAACATGGACATACTAAAATCCTTAGCAAAATGTCAATGTTTCTCACGTTGCTCAATTGAAATTGCATAGATCTTTGTAGAGCCCTGTCATCCATACCCTTTGACAGCTCCTTTGCAATAGTCTCAGCTTGTCTAGCCTTCAGCATCAAATATTCATCCAGATTTCTAGGCTTTCGATACCCAAGAAGAGATGGAAATTCTCTTTGTTTTGGATCCACTATCTTATAGAAAGACTCTATTTCACCTTTCACAGCATAAATTTTCAAAGGGTATAAGGCACCCATTGGAAGGAAAGATGATGATAGGTGCATGGGTGAAAATGAAGTTTCAGGATATGACAATGATGAGGATGGTTGTCAAATAGGTTTTGATGATAAAGGGAAGGGTGATTAAATCTCTTCATCATCATCACCAACAATAAAAGTTTTTCTTTTGCGTAGGAACTTGACTTTGGTTGATGGTGGATGTTCAGAAATTTTTGGTGTTGTGGATAGTGGTTGAGTTAAAGTGACAAAAGTGAGTAAAGCAGAGGTTGGGAAACATCTGTTGGAACATTTGTTGTTCTAGCATCTGCTATCACAACATCAGTCCTAACATCTGTTGGGTTGTTTTGTGGTGATTGTGGGTTTTTTTGGGTCGAGGATACAGCAAGATTAGCTTCAACAGTGGTTTTAGAAGAGGTGACAGTTGGTTGTCTAACTTTTCTTGCACAACTTATTTTTCTTGAAGTACCAACATCTTCTTTTTCCAATTGTTTAGCTTTTTCTTGTTCAATTAGCATTGAGGCTTTAGCTTCAAGTGTATCTTGTCTCTTCTGCTTTGCATCATCAATCTTTTCAGCTTCTTTGTTTAGGGTCTCATCAATCCCTTTTCCCAAAGTTGCATCAGATGCTTTAGAAGAATAATAACCGAGGCAGAGCCAATAGTTTTCAGCAAATGATCTTTGATGGCTTTAATATCTGCTTGTGTATCTTTGTATCTAGCCTCGACCATATTTCTGATTAACTTCATGTGTGTCTCATGCTGAATATCTACCAATTGTCTCTAAGCTAAGATAATTGGTTGCACAACTTTCCATAGCTCATCAGCATTTTGAGTTGGTGATAGTTGAGGTTGAGAATTTTGTAGCACTTGTTTATAATGGATTTGATTTCATCAATACATGATTCCATAGTACTGATTCTCTCCGTCAATTATTGGTATTTTAATTTATCACCTAAGTTAATAGGATCATCAAAATTCCTACCGGAGGTAGTTATATTTGGATCATCAAGATGAGGAATCTCAATGTTTTCATAACCAAATGCCCCTTGTTCTTGGTACTGGGACTTCCAAATGGCTCAGAGGATACAATTGTAGCCTCAACAGTTGTTGCCTTAAAGAAAGTCTTATTGATGTAACCACTGTCCAACTGAGACATTGTTGTTTCATCAGTTATAGTGGCTGCTTCAATTGAAACTCAAGGGGTATAGCCTCCTTAATTGCTTGTGGGCTACCAGATAGAGTTTTCTCAGACCCAGTCAAATGTAGAAGTTGACTCTCTTTAATGGGTGAGTGAGAGGGACTGATTTCTGTCTGAGTTTTCTCTATTGCATCAACAAAAGGTAAAAATGTGGGTGGTATTGGAGAAGTGAGAGTGGGTTGTGGTGTAGAAAGAGACATTGCCCTGGGAGAGGGGCTGTGAAAGAATAAATCAAGTGATTCAAGAGCTTCATAATGTGGTGTCCCTGTGAATATAACTTGTTCCTTTTGTGCGGAATCAAAAGGAGTTTAGCTAGGTGAAGATCTTTGTTCCAACTGCTGTGAGGAAGTAGCAGTAGTGGTTTCAAGTGACATTTGTGTTGTCACAGGTATAACCTCTTGGATCTCATCTTCCAGAGTTACCTTTTTAGTTTGTTTAGTGGGCTTTTTAGATTTTGTTGGTATCTTTTTGGATTTTTCTTGTGGGGGTTGCAGAGCACTGGTTATAGTGCCAGGTTCACCAGGAGCTGTAGGATCAGGAACAGAGGTTGAGCAGTGGATGTGGTAGCATCTAAAATTGGCTCATTCATCTTTCCTTGTGTTTTCAAAACCTTTGGCTTTTTGTTTGAGAGTCTTGTAAAAGTTTCATGTTTAAGGTTACCAATTTCACAAATGACACCTTGTTGAAAATCGGTTTCTGAAACTTGTTTTTGAAGATAAAAACTCAATAGCCTAGGGGTGTATAAGAAAACCTTTATTTTTTGAAATGTTGTTATAGTTTGCAACCAAGTCAGAAAAACAATACCTAGGAAAAATTAAACTTAGATTTTTTCAAAATAGCATATCCTAGATACTAAATATTCAAAGGTATCTCATTAAATGCAGTTGTCTTGGCTGACAAACATAAAAGTAAAGTACGGAAATAGAATTCCATGTCAACAGGAAATTCAGGTTTATAGATGGTAATACCTGTCATTTGACCTTCATAACCACGCTCAATGAATTCATCGTGTAAATCTTTCGTTGAGAAGGAAGTGGGGTCATTTAGGTCATTTAGACCAAATGTGGTGGAGATTGTGGATGGTGAGATCTGGACAAGGGACTTTTGTAATAGCAAATGGCTTTTTGTTCTGGATCTCAACCTTAGCATTTGCCCAAAATTGTCTAAGTGTGTCCACAATTGGAGCCTTTACCAGTAAAATATCCTTGTATGATCATGTTTGTAGAACATCACATTGCTTGATACGCAACATTATTATCGGTTTTCTCAAGGATAGGAAGGTAGTTGTGAGGAGTTTTTATGATGAGATCCATGTTGGAGAAGAGAATAGTGAGAAATTGTGAAGAAAATGAGAGTCATGGTAACCGCTTTTGGGAATTTTGAATTCGAGACGGCAAGTAACCTCTGTTTTGGATAAAACAGGGTTGAAAAGTGAATGCTGACGTGGCAGCGGTTTTCAAAAGATCTGACGGCTAACATTTATCCACGTGGTTGTTTGAAAACCTCTGCTGGATACTAGTAGTGGTTCTAAATAGTGGAATGAACAGTGGTGGTTTTACACTATCAGAGGATAGATTATCAGTGGATTGGGAAAACAGCGATTTCACCAACAATGGATGTAGAACAGAGGATAAACTTTTAGCAACGGATAGATTTTCAAGCTAAGCAGAGGTTTTGAGAGATAGTGGTTATGAGCATACTTTAGATATTTATAGAAAATTTTCAATTAAAGGATGTATTTTTTACTTTCTGAAAACATTTTGATGTTATTTACACATGGAAAACAAAACTTTGTTTTTATTCCATGTTTAGCATACCAATCCTTGAGATCAGACTTTCAAAGGTAGATGTATCTAATGCTTTGTTTGGAACATCTGCCAGTTGATCTTTAGTTGGAACGTGATGCTGAGAAATCAAACCTTTTTCATAGCAATCCCTCACAAAGTGATGTCTGATGTCACTATGCTTTGTGGTAGAATGAGATACTGGATTTTTGATGATGTTTTTAGCTGCTTGACTATCTAACATGAGAGGAGTCTTTAAAGCAGATACACCAAAATCCAATAGTTGATTTTGAAGTCATAGGAGTTGAGCAGTGCAGCTTGCAGCAACAATATACTCAGCCACTGTTGTAGATGTTGATACTGCAACTTGCTTTTTGCTTTGCCAAGACACTAAGCAATTGCTTTGGAAGTGGCATCCTCCTGAAGTTGACTTCCTTTTTGAATGACATCCAGCAAAATCTTGTCTGAATAACCTGAAAGCTCAATATTTCCTTTTATGTATCTGAATATCCTTTTTACAGCAATGAGGTTTGACTTCCTAGGTGCTGACTGGGTTAGGCTCTTGGTGCTTGTTTTAAGCCATACGAAGCTTTATTAAGCTTGTACAAATGATCATGATAAAATGCATCTTTAAAGCCAAGAGGTTGACAAACATGTACCTCTTCTTTAATCTTACCATACAAGAATGCACTTTTGATATCCATTTGAAACACCTTGATGTTGTGGTTAATAGTAAAGGCTAATAACAGTCTAATGGCTTCTAATCTTGCTACAGGAGCAAATGTTTCATCATAGTTAATGTCTTCTTCCTGACTGTAACCTTGAATCACAAGCCTAGCTTTATTCTTAACAACAATACCCCTTTCATCAGTTTTGTTTTTAAAGACCCATTTTGCGCCAATTAGCATACATCCTTTGGCAATGGTACAAGTTCACATACTTGCATGGCTTCTACCCAACTGTTGTCTTTTAGTGCCTCTTGGTACTTGACAGGTTGTGTCAGAGATAGGAAACCAGCAAAAAGACAAATGTTTTGGGATTGACTTCTAGTGAGCACCCCTTCATTGATGTTGCCAATGATTTGATTAGATGGATGACTTTTAAGGTAGCTCAGATCTCCCTTATATGGAATAATGACATCTTGAGGTGAAGGCTGTAGATCTGAATCATTTGAGCTAACATCTGTTGGAAATTTTGAAGAGCCAACATCTATTTGGAATGGAGGTGGAGGTGGAAGTGGGAGAGATGTGAAAACATGTTAACTTTTTATCCACAGTGGTTGGACTTTTATCAACAAAGGTTATATTTGATGAGCTAGAAGAGGATTGATCAAGAGTAGTTGATGAAGTAATGGAAGAGTTTTCACCATTGTTGGTAACATCTGCTACTCTGGTGGTGGATGTGGCTTTGTATTGTGGAATCACAATGTCATATCCATAGTCTTGTTGTGGATATTGTGGTCTACCTGTAGGGTCAGTCTTGACAGACACAACTTCAAAAGTAAATATGTTTAAATCAAAAAATTCAGCATGATTTGCTGGGATTTTTAATGAAGAAAGTTTATTGAACTTTACATTCAAGATCTCTTCCACACACCTAGTCTTTGAATTAAAGACTCTGTAGGATTTAGAAGCGGTTGAGTATCCCAGAAAATAACCACAATCTACTTTGGCTGCAAATTTTGAAATTGAATTTTTTATATTTAAAATGAAGCATGGGCAGCCAAAGATTTTAAAGTATGAGATCAGTGGTTTGATCTTGAACAGAGTTTCATAAGCAGTGAATTGATGCCTAGGGTTGATCAAAACTCTGTTCTGAACATAGAAAGCAGTGTTTACAACCTTTGCCCAAAAGGACAAGGGTAAACCAGAATCTCCAAGCATGGTTCTAGCAGCTTCAATTAAAGTTTTGTTTTTCCTTTCAACCACCCCATTTTGTTTTGGTGCCCTTGGGATACTGTTCTGCCTTACAATCCTTTTTGACACACAAAACTCATCCAACTCCTTATTTTTAAACTCTATCCCATCATCACTCCTAAAGACTTTTACAGGCAGGTCAAATTGCTTTTCAACTCTTTTAACAAATCTTGCAAAATGTTTGTAGTCTCATCTTTGGAGTGCATGAAATAAGTCTATGTAAATCTTAAAAAATCATCAACTATGACAAGACAATATTTCTTTTTACTTAGACTCATGATTTTTTACATGGCAAACAAGTCCATGGGCAGCATTTGTAAGCACTGACTAGGTTTAGACTCACCAATGGGTTTGTAAGAACTTTTATGTTGTTTTCCTTTTAAACAGGAAACACAATGTTCTTCTCTTGTGAAAAATTTTGTGGTAAGCTTCTTACAAGGCCTTTAGAGAGTGTGGTGATAGTTGTCAGATTTGTATGGCCAAGTCTCCTTTGCTATAGTTCTATCTCTTTGTTAGAGGTAGCTGAGAACAGACAGATATCAGTCATTAGATTATCCTTCAACATATCAACCACATACACATTACCACTCCTATGAGCAACAAGTTGTGATTTGCTCTCAGCTATGATTTGATCAATCTTTTTAACCACTTCCAGCCCCAACAATCTGACAAGTTTTCTTAGTGAAGAATGACCCATAGCCCTAGTCACTCATTTGTGAAACACTAAGAAGATTAAATTTCAGATTGTCAATAAGATTGACATTTTCAAATTTTAGTTTCCTAGCCTGAACAGTCCCTGACCCAAGCACCTTCCCCTTTGAATTATTACCAAAAGATATATCACCCCTTCCATGAGCCATGAAGTCTTTGAGAAGGGTTCTACATCCTGTCATGTGCCTGGAGCCTCCACTATCTACATACCATAAACTATCAAAGCAAGTAGAAGCTCCCTGCACAGTAGTAATAAACTAGTTTAGGTGGGTTTCCAAAGCCAAAATGGCTTTGGAAGGGGTCACAGACATGTCAGTCTCAAATGCATAAGAATGGGCAGTGGTTTGAACAAATCTTTCTAACATCTGTTGAGGCACATCTCCTATCAGATGATAATAACCATGAGGATGCCTATTTACTCTTGGTTTTGAGGGCTTTTTGTAACCCTCATAACTAAGAGGTACCTTTGGTAAACAAGTTTGCCATGTCCTCTTGGGTACTAATTTACAGGTGGTGCATCTATTACCTGCACCTCTCTAGGAGTAGAGGTTTTGTGTAAAGATTTGGTAATAGATGTTTGAACAGGCACAAAGGTCTATTTAGACTTTCCTTTTGCAGTACTAGGCTTTGAACTCTCCAGTGTTTTGGATTTAAACTCATTCTTTTTCACATCAAAGTTTCTGAGATAAACACACTCTTGAGTTTTATGATTTGTTTTATCACAAATTGTGCATTTTGGAGAATCAATGATCACACTTGTTTTGTTGATATCATAAGCTTTTAAAAGAAAACAGTTTTTGGTGACATGGTTCTTCTTCTCACAGAAATCAGAAAATAGGTTTCTTATCTTTTCTTTCTTTTTCCCTTTTTCAGATTTTTTGTCAGCAGATGTTACAGATGTTGTAACATCTGCTACTAAATCGGTTATGGGAATGCTTCTTGCTTTTGGTGCTTTGACACCATTAGTGGTTGAAAATTCCATTGATTTGAAATTCTCAAGGATATCACATTCATCAGACCATGTGGGTTTAAATTGATATTTCTCAATTTCCTCAAAAGTTTAGGATCCCTCATGTCTTCTAAAACAATTTTGTTTTCATTTTTATCAGTGATCTTGATTTCTTGACCAGATAGATTTGTTGGAACAATTTCAACCACACCAAAATCATTTCCAGTAACATTTTAAGAAATTTGGCCATTTTCTTTGAGACCTATGCCAAATTTATGTTAACCTTGACCTGGTTTTCTAACATAATTTCATAACCTTTTCAGGATTTCACCCATTTTGAAAAAGTAATTTGGGTGGATTCCAATACCTTTTTGCAAACTTGATATTTTTCTATCATAGTTTGGAGTTGGTCCTTGGTTATGCTAGCTTCATGTTTTAAGCTGCTGATTTTAGATTCTTTTTCAAGCAATTTTGTTTTTCAATCTTTTACAAGCTTTTCAAATTGCAATTCATCATCCAAAATCTTATTCCTAAGCTTTTCATTTACCTTTTTATGTTAGCAAAGGCTATGATGCATTATTCTAGAACATAGATCTTTTAAGACCTGAGGAGATACCTTAGTAGCAGCCATCATGGCACAGTCACATTCACCTTCACATACACTGGCATCCCATGGGTCAGACACAGGTTTCAAATCTTCATCAACACTTTCTTTTGTAACAATTTTTCATCATGAACATCAGACACAACAGACTTAGGCTCCACTTCGTCGGATTCAACACCCTCAACTATAGACTCTAATGACGTAAAGCAAAATTCATTTTGTTTCTTTTCAGTTTCAGAATTAGAGCAAAGTTTTCACCAGTCAGATCCTCAGGCAAGCTACTCCAATCAACAAAGCCCTGAGTAAAGAAGCTCTGTTGATTAACCTCTGCCGGAACAGTGGTTTGAGTAACTTGTTGTGCAGGTTGCATTTGAACCTAAGGAGCTGGAGCTTGAACATACTGAATTTGAGGAACAGTGGTTTGAACATATTGCACAGGAACCATGGTAGCAAGGTGTGCAAAATAAGCAGTGCTTTGCATATGAGGAGCAGGGGTATATTGGGAATAATGGATAGTATTTTGAGGTCTAGGGCTAGGATGTGTGATAATTGGTCCACATGTTTGAGACCTACATTCTCTAGCAAAGTGACTTAGCCTATTACACTTGAAATATTTAATGTTTGACTTATCCAGCCCAACATTTAACCCCCCATGAAACCTTGGGAACTTTCTACTAGTTCTCTTGTAATACTTGCTAGCTCTAACACTCAACAAAGCAAGCTTGTGCAAAATATCCATTTCTTCCAAATCTGTTGGGTCAAAATGTTGAAGGTCATTCAACTCAAAGGATAAGTTATCAGAAGCTTGGCTTTCCCCATTAGCAGTAAAAGCATAATTAGGTGTGTAAGAATCAGAGTTGAAACTACAACCAGATGTTTGTCAAGGAAATGATCATAGCTCTGATCCTTACAGCTGCAAGAGGCTTCTTCTTGGCCAAAAAGTGTTGTACTACCGAATGCATAGCCATCAGCCACTTTACCAGACTCTTGTAGCTTCTTATTCTGGTTCAGCTCTCTCTCATAAGTGAGGAGCCTACCATGAAGCTAAGTTAGACTCATCTCATTGAATCGAACCAAATTTCTAGTTACAAAAGCTAGAGTGTCCCACTTGTCTGGTAATGATCTAATAAAAGACTATTTAAAGTCGAATTTGCAAACTCAACATTAACCAGTTTAAGCTCACTAATGAGACAGTTAAATCTTTCAAACTATAGGGTTAATGACTTTCCTTTCACATGACAAAACGTTTCATATTGTTGATTCAAAACCTCTCTGTTGTTTTCAATTACTTCCTCAGTCCCACCGAATTGCTCTTTCAAAGCATTCCATAACTCCTTTGCACTATTGCAATGCAACAGGCCAGCATAGATATCGTTTGGAAATGCAGAGGCCAGGATGCTAAATGCCTTTGCATCTAGCTCAATCTTTTGGATTTCTTGCTTGGAGTAATTTTCAGGATTCTTTGGTACTTGGACTTTAGGATCCTTAGTACTTGGTATCATTGGAACATGAGGTCCAAAGATAACCGACTTCCAACAACCGGTGTTTTGCTGATCAAGAACATGACTCATCCGTCTCTGCCAGATATTGTACTCTGATCTGACGAGAATCGGTGGTTTAAACATGTTGCCGGTGTTGTTAGGATCTTGTGAATTTTGAGACATTTTTTTATTATTTGTAAAACAAGATTTTGTTTAAACTACTTTGAACGTAGATAAACTTGTACTCTATTTTCAATCCAACAAGCAAACGAATTAGCAGTAAGTGTTGATCTGTTCAAATAAAATTGATTGTTAAATCAAATCCGATTGACCGATCTCTAATACCAATTGTTAGGATTTGAGTTTGATATTGGTGTGAATGTTTAAGATAAAATCAATGGAAGTAGACAAACATGTATGAGTAGTACAGTGGAAATAATAAACTTTAAATTTACAACAATAGGAAGATTGCATTCACAAACATGCTTTTATAAATTTATGAATTTATGTATGCATGAACGCTTACGAACTCCCCCTCAGCCTAAGATCACTCTGATTTGCTTGTACACAAAATGTCAAGGTAAAGTGATGAATAGAACAGTACACGCATTGTTCTATTTGTAGTACAAAGCAAATCGCTGAGCATCTTATGCTAACGTCACCTTGAAAGTTACATATAACAAACTATACAAACTACAACATCTGCTAAGCTAAAAACTGCTATAAACTATATAATACAACATCTGATAGTAAACACTGATGGCACATCCTTTGTTGGGCTTCAGCAGAGCTTTGCCTAGGCAGACCTTCAGTTTTCAACAAAGCTTTGCCTTGGCAGACCATAGCTTTAGTCTTCAGCAGACTTTTTGCCTTGGCAGAACATTGAGTCTTCAGCAGAGCTTTGCCTTGACAGACCTTAGCTTTAGTCTTCAGCAGATTTTTTGTCTTGGCTGACCTTTGACTTTTAGTCTTCAGTAGAGCTTGTCTTCAGCAGATGTTCTATTATTATAAGGATCAGAGGTTGTAGAATATTTTGGCTTTCTATTATCTGTTCTTTTGTAAGGTTCAATTTCCAACACTTGGTTATCCTGCACATTCAAACAAACTTCAATTAGTTATGAATTGGAACCCAATTCATTTCGAATTTAGGTTTACCAATTTCATTAAAACCTGAAGTAAACAAACATTCACACTATTTTTTATATTCAAACAGTTTGATAAAAACTTTATCCGAAAAATTAACTTTCTTTGATTTTAATTGTTTGATTAACCAATTTTTTCTCCATTGTTCTCTCATTTGTCCTTAGAATTGTATCTGATGAATTCGTTTTACTTGACTGGTCACTCTTTATGGAGTAAAACGATTCTCCGGAACTTGTATCTGAAACCATTCGTATTCGAGGACAAAATCTTTTCCAAATACTCTCTTGCTTTCTTTCGCTTTTTCTTCAATCTGTCTTTCTGTCATTCTTCTATATCAAACCATATACTCTAATCATAACATTGTTGACGTGTAATAGTCATCTTTCCTGCTTCTTTTGTAAATTTGATTTAACTTTGAAGCACTGTGGTCTGACTTGCACCACTTATTTTTCAATTTTTGTGAGTTTTGATTATGATATTTTTGTGAATTTTTATAATGATTGGACGATTGATCTAATGATTTTTTATTGCTTTGAAAATTTTTAAAATTTTTAGAATTTTTTTTTTGTTTTTGATTTTGTTTCCCATTCTGCTTTAGAAGATTTTTATGTTGAACATTCACCTTTTTCAGCAAATTGTAGAACAGTTTCTTGAAATTTTCCTTTTAGTTTAAAAAGTATTTCATTTTTATCATTCTTATCATTTTCATCATCGGTATCGTCATCACAATGCTTAATTATGACATCGTCATAATTTGCGACATTGTCACTTATTGGAATTTTGTAGATTTATTTTGGAACTATATGATCTAGCATTAGACGAGTTAACAAAACCTTTCAATTTTTTTCAACAATCTCAATATTATTTTCAAGTTGAGTTATTTTTTCAAGATAAGAATTTATTTCTTTTTGTTTTTCAAAAATATTTGCATTTAAAACTAATTTTTCGTTTTACAAAATTTTTATTTTGTTTTCAGGATCTTTTTTCAGTTTGTTTTAGATTTTTATTTTCCAGTGTCAAACTCTCTAAATCATTCAGGAGTTTGGCATTATCAAATCTAGATTTAACACATTTTGAGCACGTTGATTCATAACACGAAGCCTCATTTGTAGTCATGACAGAAACTTTAATATTCTTCACCTTTATTGCTTCACTAGCTTTTTGCTTCATTACCTTTTATTTTTTTTTTTCAACTTCAGGTATATGATATTGAATCTCATCGATGAACTCAAAATAACGATACGCTGAAAACAATGGATCTTTTCTCAAACCACACAAAACTTCATCCCATTCTGAAGATGAAGATTCAATTAATTTCAAAATATTCTTCATTTATGACTTATTGACATTATTTGGACATTTCAGAAAGCAATTTTTCGTATCTATTTAAACTTTCTTCCCATGTCTTATTCTCTCTAATTTTGAAATTGTCCAATTTTTCTCTTAACATCTTTTAGTTATTGCAATATTTAATATTACTTGCCATCATTTTAACAAATTTTAACTTGAAAATCAAACAAATTTTAAACTCGTTAAATTATCGAAAATTTAAAGATTAAAACCCGTTTAAAAAGAACTTGTACCCAAAATCCAAATAATCACGGTCCTCTTTGTTTAGATAACCCGGCCCATTATGATAATATAACACTTGTTGAGCCTCTCGACCCAATTGACAAATGTGAAACCAGCCCAAAGCTTGAATTTTAATATAAAACTTGACTTGGAGTTTTATAATAAGTCACGTATCAAAAGACTTTTTATCATATTGCAAATTCATTTCTATGAAAAACATGAACTGACTTTTCAATTTTAATTTATTATTATTAGTATTTAAAAAAACACCAATTCTCAACACCCAACAATAATCTTGCCGTTGATCTCCTCTATTTAGAGATTCCCAAAATACTTTTAGAATTCTGACAGTCCCACTTAAAAACAAAATTAATCGGCTCAATTTAAAGAAAATATTCATTTTGACTAATGTGTAACCCCAAAACACGTTCTAGAAAAATATAAAATGTCAATTCACTTAAATCACTTCTGACTTTCCATTTTTAGATTTATCACTTTTTCACCACTCAAAAACGTCAGTTCCTTTACTGTAATTCCTTAAAACCTCAATCTGTCACTAAAAATATTAACCCTAGTTTTTTTATTATTATTTTCCAACACCAACCTACTGTCACTTAAACAAACTGTCACACATAACTTTTTCACCAATACTCAGTCTTCTTCTTCGTTTCTTTTTGCTGCAGTCTGAACGAATTCAAATCTAACACCTTTAACAAATGTCACAAAACAATTATGAGATCTTATAACTTCTCTCGACACGCATTTCAGATCTGGAATTCGATCAACACAAATCTAAATCTGCTTTATCGAATTTTCGAAAACAAATTGTCGCAACAACAAATCAGATTTAATAGTGCGGGAAAGTGAAGCTACCAATCAGATTTGAAATAAACTCAAAACAGATTCGGCTGCACTCGGATTTTAGATCTGGAATGAATCGTGATATGTTTTTTAATGAAATTTAATGAAACAGCTTCACCGAAACAGATCGAAACAAACTTAAAATCAATGAAACATGTTCAAACTCGTTTAAATCACACCGACACTAATCGATTTAGACATCGTGATCAAAATACAACTTTCGGTAGATTTTATCCATGAAAAACAGTTTACAATCGATCTAAAATCAATCAAAATGAGCAATCGTCACACCGAGACACACTGCAGCTGTTCGAACTTCACCAAAAACCAACAGATTCGGTCCGAAACTCATCCTCGAACAGTGATTACATGCAGAGCTTCCCAAGCACTGATACCCCTTGTTCATTCAGGATCGGTTCATTATTGAACACAAGATTTGCGTTTAAACGGTTTTACGTGCGGAATCCATAAAACCGAGTTGTAATCGTGAACACGAATCGTAAATAATCAACGTTTATTATGATTCAACACAAACCAGGCAGAGTTTCGACACTCTACGACACAAAAACACCTAATCTAGATGAGAACTTGATGAATGTTGTTGAAGATATGCTTGTCCGAAGTTGTTCTTGTTCGGAGCCAAGTTTATACGAAATTGTTGAATGATATATATATACACCTCAGGTTTGTACGAAGTGATCTTGTACACTCTGTGCGATCTTGTTCACTTCGGGAGTAACTTGTTCACTTCGTGCGTAACTTGATCAGTAATTCTAATTTCATGAAACTTAGATTTCCTGCATGTTCACTTCAAACTTAGATGATGTAATGATGATGTAGGACAATAATGTCATCATCTTGTACGATGACATCATGTTCGTTCAAAACCACTCTCTTCGTACCGTACCGAATACTAACCTGGTCTAGCCAAACCTAATTCAACCTAGCGAAACCTCTGTCCGGTATATTACAGTCTCAAGACTCTTGACATTACACGTACAAATAGATGTCTAGTATGGCCACACGAATAGTGCACTAACAAATACTAAAGAAGCACAAAGGATAATTTCACGACATATAAAGGAGTAGAGGAAGAGTTCATTGTAAGGTGTTACACCAACACAAGCTTCTCAACTGACCGAGATGATTCTTGTGACAACCCGCAACCTCAGGTTACTACTTTAACCTAACCAAAGTTAATTTAGACATACATTCATAGCACTGCATTTAACTAAGGTTAGTTAAATGAGTCTACTTTGAAAATTCGGGGAATTATCAAAACACACACATGATAACTCTCGCACATTGGTGACTAACACGAATTATCTTGATAAACGGGCGGTTATACGAAACTTATGTGTTGCATGACAAATACATGAATTATATACTTTAATTGTAAATTACAAATTGTTTTGTGCTTTGTGTGAAAGTTGCAAAGTTAGGGGCGTTTGGAGCTAATAATGAAAATGGAATAAAACTCCTTCAACCCTAATCATTCCTCATAATCCAAGTTACGGCAGTTCATAATCATCATTTCCCTGATCATCATCTCAAACCATTCCTTGCTACACAAGTTTCACACACATCAATCTTGATCTTTCAATCCATCTAGAATCAACCTAAGGTATTTGCTTTATGATTGTACATTATTATCTCTAGTCTTTTGATTTCATACAAACCCTAGTCCTCCAAACAATGTTCTGTGTTTAGTTAATCATTCTGATTGATTGTGCAATAGTTTGTGAATGATTGTGTAATTGGTTGCCTGACATTTGGATACAATTGACATGCTAGAATTGTTAAACTGTTGTTGATTATTGTGGGTTAGGGTTTTTATCGTAGAACTGCAAATTGTAACAGTTACATTGAAAGATTTGCTTATTATGTATCTGTTCTGTGAGATTGCAAATGATCCTACTTTGTGAAGTCACAAAGTCCGAGTCTCTCAGAAACTCAGTGTCCGAGCTTGTTGTTTTTCCGAGCTTATTAAACAAACTTGTGTCTGAGTTTAACAATAAGCAAGGGAGTCTGAATTTGCTAAATGTTATAGGAAATCCGGATCTAGTTATGATCTAGATAGTCCGAATTTATAAAGGGCTAGTACTAGTCCGAGTTTATATGAATGTATGGGATCCGAGTTTGTATGTATGTATGTTAGAGTAGTCCGAGTTTGATAAGGGAACAAGGGAGGAATCCAGATTTACATGAGAATCTATGATGTCCTAGTTTGGTAGTTCTTTGACGGGTCCGAATATGTGGAATTTTATAAGTGATGAGTCCGGATATAGGTTTATAACTGGATATATCCGAATATGTGGAATTTTATAAGTGATGAGTCCGGATATAGGTTTATAACTGGATATATATATATAATATATATATATATATATATATATATATATATATATATATATATATATATATATATATATGGTGGGAATGAATCCGAGTATAGGAGAACTTCATGGCTTTGAATTTAAGGAGTTAGTCTGAGTTTAATATAGTGACCTATGGTCCGAATTTACCTATGCCTATTAAAGGGAGTCCGAACATGCTTATGTACTTGTTCCGATTTATGTGAGTACATGGTTACGGTCCGAATTTATATATATATATATATATATATATATATGTCCTAATTGTCTGAATATAAGTAATGGTGGGAATGAATCCGAGTATAGGAGAACTTCATGGCTTTGAATTTAAGGAGTTAGTCTGAGTTTAATATAGTGACCTATGGTCCGAATTTACCTATGCCTATTAAAGGGAGTCCGAACATGCTTATGTACTTGTCCAGATTTATGTAAGTACATGGTTACGGTCCGAATTTATAGGTAGATAAACATGCCAAGCTATGCTATGCTCAAGTTTAATGAGCCATGAAATACATATGTGTGTTTAGTTGTTTCAAATTATGTATATGTAAGTTGTGTGATGCTGTATAATAAACGTATTAACCAGGTCACTAAAACACTGAGTTATTTGGACTCATATGGTATTGCAAACACTCTACTTGTATACATACTTATATTTAAACGTACATTTGGTCGCGTGTAAAGGACCTAACACTTACTTAACGCATAAAGACACGTTAAAATTACCTAGCAAACTAAGGTGAGTTCACTACACTTTCACAAGAATGCATCCCGAGGAGACAAACTACTATTCCTTGGAGGAATACTTTTTACAATTGTCGTAGTTTAGTTTTAATGTTAGTTAATAAACTCAACACTATCATGAAAGTCCCTAATTACTACCGAACTAGTTGCCTTCGAGGCAACGGGGTATTAGTTGATAGCGCTATTAGGCTTGACAACCTCACACCGTACCTGGGGGGATGGGCGTGAACTAAGGACCTTAAACACATGGCCAATGTTGATCGGCATTGATGAGGGCAAAACAAACAAAACAGTCACTTCGGTATCGAGTTTATTATTGACATGTCTTTAAACTAAACATCTACTTGTTTTGAATTAAACTAAACTATGAAATCGGCGGAGTAATCGCTGATACACCTTTTCTGCATGCTTACAGGTCGCTAGATACATCTTGCATGGGAACTTGCAGTCTGTGGAGTCGGAGTGTCACGGGGCGTGATACTGAATTGCAAACATTAATACTTTATGTTTTAAAAAGGTTTTGATTTCCAATTGTTGAGATATTTACATTGGTTTCGCTGAACACGTATTATGTTTTGAAATGTTTTATTTGAAGTTCACTATTCATGTTGGATATGATGACTTTGTTTTATATTACTAATTATTGGTTCGACATGATTAATGGTTAGATCCTAGTACGTCACACGCCTCGCGGTCAAACTCCGCAAGTGGTAATTTGGGGGTGTGACAATTCTCGCTCATAGACGGGAGTTGTATTCACACTAAACGATTGAGCAGTAACTTGGAAGGGTACCAAGCATAGTGAAGTTGCTTAATCCACCACCGAGTTTGAATGCAGCATCAGATTCTACAAAGAATGTTGCTTGGATGATGAAGTTTATTGTTAATCTCGAAGTAGTACCAAGCATTGAGAAACTGATCGAGATATCATGTGACAACTCAAGGGCTATTGCTCAGAAGAAAAGAACCGATATCACATCACAACACCAAGCATATACTCAAGAAGTTTTGGCATATACAAGAGATACTAGAATAAGGAGACATCAAGATAAACAAAGTTCATACTTATCAAAATCTAGAAGATGCATTTACTAAGCCCATGCCTCAAGCGAAACATGAGGAGCATGCTAGAAAGATATGGCTTAGGATTGCTAATAATGGGATCTGAGTTGTATTTGAATATTTTGATTAAACTAAAATGTTACATTGTTTGATTTTTTATAATAGTTAAGTTCTTATCATTAATTTTTACTGTGTTTAAACTTTAGTATGTTTAAATCCTTGAATAGTAGTTATTCTAAATGTATGGATTCGATTGGATTTGTGGGAAGAAGTATGAACTAAGACTATTCAGAATGGTCGGTTGGCTCATTGGATGAAAACTCTAGGGTGTTGAGAACCAAACTCATAAATATTCATTATGGAATGAATATTGGGTATAACTCGCTTCATGGATCACATTCACAAGTACTAGTAGGTTTGAAACTAATATTTTCTTTGTATCCATGACCTTATTGGAACTCAATTATACTGAAGACTGTTCTTTGACATTTGTCTAACATTGTTCCTTAGTTGATAGTAATAATGATAATGATTGGGATTGATCATAAATTTAATGAGAGTTGTATGTAGCGAAGATGGGATTATATTTCCTTACATATGTGAGTGGTTGACATCTTAACATCTATAGACATGATGTACTCGTGGTGATTGTGAAAAGTGATGATTTTTAAACACAATAAAAAGTTTTAAATTTATAGAACATGATATAATATGTCCGTTCACTACGATATACGTAGGGCAAGTGCAACGGGTACATCATGCTGATAATTGGTCATCGTCTAGTCAAATCCATATGCAGGTTTTGAAATTATTTTTGACAAAAGAAATAAAATAAGGGAGATTAAGATTAAAAAACACAATGAATCAAAAGAAAGAGTCAATTAGGTTATATTCCCCATCAATGACAAAATCAACTTAGGATTATCTCATTATATTACATGACAACCACCTAAAGTTGTTCTATGAAGCAAGTGATGGTGTGTGCATTAGTACGATAAGATGAGACGGCCCCATTTACGTGTATCAATCCCCATAACAATATTGTAAACTTTCCACGATCATGTCATATGACAACCACCCCGATGTTGGAATTACTATCAAATGATGACTTTGACAAGGGGTTTAACCCACTAATTACTAAAACTCCTTGAATTGGTTCTATCTTCCAAAAGATAGTGACAATATATTAAACCAAGTCTCTACAATATAAGTATACTACCTCTCCTTATAAAGCAAGAGCTTTTAAAACCAAGTTCACAAATCACAAGTTCTATCCCTCTTCCAAGTAGTTAACATATTAAATTCTATATAGACAAAGATAACATGTATGTTCGAATCATGTATGTTTCCCGCTATGTCATGCAATGGAATTTTCCTTTGAACTAACTAATCATTATTTATTGATTTATAAGTGGCGCGGCAGTACATTACCGCAAGCATTGGATTGGTATCGATTCGATTCGCTATAGTACCGGGACGACTGCACTCACTATAGAAATCAACGCATGTTTATATGAATGTCGTCGAACGGTATTGATTGGCTCAGATCATCATGGAATTGGTATCAAAATTTATTTATTGTTGCAAACAAGTTGTATAAATGAAAAATTATTGAAACCAAAAACCATCAAAATGAATACGGGTACCGGTACCTGTCAGCTTATCAAAAGTAAAAGAAATAAAAATAAATACCCGTACTGAGTTGTATAAATGAAATTAGATACTTTAAAATTATAAATTAACATTCATCATCGGTTTCGGTTCTGTTGGTATCACAATTGTAACACCCCGACCAGGGTAAAACAACAAACCGCGGCGGAAACGTCAGGGAGTCATGTCATAGAACTATTGTTTCACAACAAATGGTACATAAAGTTTTGTATTATTGAATTCAATTGTTTATATTGTCGTGAGATAATGAAATCAAAAACGTAACAATTGTCTTGCAAATTTTAAAGTCACTAAGGCCAAGTCCGCCCTATGTGAAGCATGCTCAAAGTCAAACATGAGCTCCTGAAACATATGTGAAAATAAAACGTCAGCATAAAAATGTCTGTGAGTAACATAGGTTTTGTTATGAAGATTCATGGCTTTGAAAGTTAAAAGAAATGTTTAACTATTACAAAAGTAGCCATGATCCTTTACAAAAAATTTTCTTTATGAAATCATATGAAAATCAAATGATTTAAAAGAAATGATGCATGGTTAACTTAATAACATAAACAACTCGTGCCTTGTATAAAATTTGTCATATCTTGTATTTCGTTTGAATGGTTTAGATAATTCTACGTTATGTAATATAATGTAAGCACTTATATATAGGAAGTACCGGCGGCGTATCCACCATCCTTTTACCTAATTACACATGTCTCGTCACTTAAATCACTTACCATGAGCCAATAAATGAGATGTCTTGTTTAAACCAGTGTCATGTATAAACCAATGCCATGTATAAACCAAATGTCTTTTATAAACAAATGTCTATGTATAAACCAATATCTTATATGGCAAAGAAAAGTCTTGTTTAAACCATAACTTGTAGAAAATAACGAAAATGTCTTGTCTCATCAAAATGTCTTGTATAAAATAGGTGTTTTGAATAAACAAAGGTTTTGTTTATACAAGAACTCTTGTCTTATAAATCAATTGCATTTATTGTGTAGACACATATATATGGATTGTTGGCAAATACATTCAAGCCTTGTGGACTGTTGGATAGCCCTTATAAAGACAAAGGTTTATCAAATGTTCATCGGATTCTGTCATTCCCTACAGTCACTTCCAAACAAACCTAGGAAGTGGGAACGGGATTGTCAATCCTATGGTACCATTACATACTACCGGTCGGCGTGATCAATGTTAATGAATGTATCATTGTATATTCAATGCACCAATATGTCTTGAACAATGTAAGCATGTCATGTAAATGTTTTGAAATCACGTACTTGGCATACTAAGTCAATATACCAAGCAAAAATGTCATTGAAATCATGTACTAGGTATGCTAAGTCAACATACGAAGTAAAAATGTCTTTGAAATTGTCTACTAGGTATGCTGAGTCAACATACGAAGCAAAAATCGTGTACTAGGTATGCTAAGTCAACATACGAAGCAAAATGTCTTTGAAATCATGTACTAGGTATGCTTAGTCAACATACGAAGTAAAAATGTCTTTGAAATCGTGTACTAGGTATGTTAAGTCAATATACCAAGCAAAAATGTCTTTAAAATCATGTACTAGGTATGCTAAGTCAACATACGAAGCGAAAATGTCTTTGAAATCATGTACTAGGCATGCTAAGTCAACATACGAAGAAAAAAATGTCATTGAAATCATATACTATATGTACTAGATAAGCAAAACATGTATAATGTCATGAAAACTAGAAAGTAGTGATAGGCACATATGAATCCCAAAAAAATTGAAAACGCAAAAGAGGGGGCTTTGTACGGACTTGGGATTGCATAAATGTCTTGTTCAAATGATCAAACAAAGCTCAAGGATTGAAGAGTTCAAGTGTGTCCTAATGTATCGGAATACTATGTTAGTGTGTCGAGACTTTAATCGGAGGATTGGATATAATGAGGTCTTATAAACCAAACGAGTGTTGGGACTCGTATTTTATGGTTTATAATACCTTACATTCTGATTTGGAAGAGTTTCTAAGTGTTTTGACCCGTTGCAACTTGTTAAAATGGTTTACGTCACTTTAACGGGTCGCAAGCGTAACTATGGGTTTTGATAGTTAGATAAGTCCTATGATGAGTCTTATATGTCAAAAAAAGTTTGATTATGTTATAATATCAGTTTAGATGTCAAAACTATTGTCTTACATGTTTAAAACCATTTTATGCGCCAAAAGGGTGTTTTTGGCATTTTAAAAGTACATAAAATCGACTCAGCATATAACTAACCAAACTATATGACTATAAGGTATAACCACAGAAGGTTATTCCCTAAATTATTGTGGTCATAAAAATGCACTTGGTCGAATCCTAAGATTGACCAAACGGGTCAGATTCGAAAGTAAAAGCGTAGTAAACGTCGATTAGATAGAAATACGCACTAAGCTAGAAATGACGAGTTAGACATGTTGAACATGTCTGAATAATGTTATAAAAACTAATTTGGTATCAAAACCTTAAATTTTAATACCCAAAAATGTTTTCGTCGTGAAATGCATTTTAATACTTTCTGTTTTACTTTTAACTCGTAAAACTTTTACTCGTCATCTCACCTACTAAACGTGGTAATCAGAAGGTTGCAATCACCAGGGATTAATACCTTCGTGATTACGATCACGTTGCAAAGTTCAATTTGAGCTTTGACTTGACCAAAATGGTCAGAACCGTAAGTCAAACAGGAAGCCAAACTGTATGACTTTTAGCTCAAAATAGCTATAATAATGAAAGAACAAGGAAGAGTACTTGTGTTGAAGAACACTTTCATAACTCAAGATAGGAGGCTTCCAAGGGCTAGAAAAAAGCTCCAAGAAGGATAGAAATAAGAACTTCACACTTTGCTTTGAAGTGTTTTGAAGTGGTGTGAAAAAAAAATGGATGAACAAAGGGTATTTATAGTGTTTTAGGATCAAGAAGGTGATGACAAGTGTTACCAAGTGTGGATTAGTGTCCTCCCATATGTTAACACCAAATTAAGTGTGGCAAAATGAGTGCAAGGTGTCAAAAATTGGAGATATGTGGCAAATTTGGTGATAAAGCAAACTTTTTTTGACAATTTTGGCCCCTAGACTTGTACACACGGTTTTGTCATTTTAAGCCCTCTTAACCTAATATTTAGGTTATATAAAGGTGATAAGGCTCGTGTAACTTGGATTTCATCCAGAAATGTCATGGATGTCGGTTCGTTAGATTGTACGGTTACACGTTTCGTAAATAAAGTATAAAACTTCATCGAACACGAAAAATGACCGAATTTTGTGTAATAATTGACATTGTTGCATTCTTAGCAATAAAATGCATGATTTTATTGAATAAAAATGTCCAGGATTGTTTAATTATTGATAAATATACATTCCGGCAAATAAAACACAAGATTTTCTGAAATCGAAAATGTTTCGAAATTGTTCAATGACTAAAAATGTACAAATGTCACAGTCTCCCCTACTTTAGGATATTTCGTCTCAAAATTTTAATTAGAAGAAACTTGTGAGAAAAGATGTGATTATTTCGCCTTCATTTGATCCTCTCATTCCCAGGTAAACTATGGGCCACGTTTGGACTCCCAGCGAACTTTAACAATCGGTATGCGTTTGTGTTTGAGTTTCTTGACTTCAAACTCCAATATTTCCACAGGTTTCTCGACAAAGTGCATTGTGTTATCATTGTGAATTGCATCAAGAGGGATGTGGAAGTATTCATCAGCCAAACACTTTTTCAAATTGGACACATGGAAAGTTGGATGAACATTCCCAAGCTTAGGAGGTAGCTCAAGTTTGTAGGCCACCTTTCCGATCCTCTCAGCGATCTTAAATGGTCCCATATATCGAGGTGCAAGTTTTCCTTTCTTTTCAAATCTAATCACACATTTCCAAGGGGATACCTTGAGAAGGACGTGATCACCAATTTGGAATTACAGGGCTTGCGTCGCTGATCCGCATAACTCTTTTGACGGCTTCTAGCTGTCAAAAGGTTATCGCGTATTTTCTTGACTTTGCCTGTAATCTCTAGAATGAGTTCTGGTCCGATGAGCTGAGCTTCACCAACCTCATTCCAGTAGACAGGTGAACGACATTTTCGACCGTATAGAGCTTTGAAATGAGCCATGTTAATGCTGGAGTGATAACTATTGTTGTAGGAGAATTCGAACAAAGGTAGATTCGAATCCCAACTACCACCAAAGTCGATCACACAAGCTCTAAGCATATCCTCCAATGTTTGGATCGTCCTTTCAGATTGTCTATTCAGCTGAGGATGATAAGCAGTGCTCAAGTTAAGTTTGGTTCCCATGGCAGATTGCATGGTCTTCCAAAAGTGATATGAGAATCGAGCATCCCGGTCCGATATGACATTCAAAGGAACACCATGTCGAGATACTATCTCATCAACGTAGATCTTCGCAAGTTTGTCAGCAGATAGATCCTCACGAATGGCAAAAGTGTTCTGACTTTGTTAAACGATCAATGACTACCCAAATGACATCATGACCTCTAGAAGTACGTGTAGTTTGGTGATGAGATCCATAGGAATGTTTTCCCATTTTCAAACCAATATTTTTGGTTTCTCAAGCAAACCAGATGGATGTTAATGTTCTGCCTTAACTTTAATACAAGTTAGGCATTTGGATATGTATAAGGCAATATCCTTCTTCATATCCTGCCACCAATATTGGGTACGAAGATCCTTGTACATTTTGTCTGCACCAGGATGAATTGAATAACGAGATTTGTGAGCCTCGTTCATCAATAGGGTGCGGAGATTGTCTTAGCTTGGAACCCATAAATGGTTGTGAGTCCCAAAACAGATTCGGATCACAGTTGTTGATTGTTTTCACCCAAACAACTATGGATTAGTTGTTTGAATGTGCAAATACTAAGAAAAACCAAGCAAAGAAGATGAAGAATCTTGTTTAGATCAAACAACTAGTGCTGTATATGAAATCCCAATAACATGTAATTAGTAACAGCACCTGGATATTCGGATGAAAGCACAATAGCAAAAATAACAACACAAGAAGATCACCAAAATCTGTCCAAGAAACTTGGACATAACTTCATTGAACATGGTATTTATACAGACTGATCATCCAATGTATTTATTAAATACGCTGGGCAATTAATTATGCCGCGTACATAGATGTTTCACAAATGACACTTTTGACCCTTTTGTTTCTCTAACTATTACAGAATCAGCTCAAACTATGGTTTATCAAGTACCAACGGTCTCCAAAAGTTCCAACAATGGTTCATGTAGTAGAGTAACTAATTGTCTTTTGTTTCAAGCCGAAGCTCGAGATGATGGGATAGTTCGTTTTTCAACAAACCTTGGGCTTCAAAAATACATGTTTGGATATCAGATCGAACTTGAACACAATGTAGCTTGACACGTTCTTTCCAACTAAGAGCATCATCTACGACATTCGCCTTACCAGGATGGTAGCAAATCTCGTAGTCATAGTCGTTTAGAAGTTCAACCCAACGTCGTTGTCTCATGTGCAGTTCTTTCTGATTAAGAATGTGTTGGAGACTTTTGTGGTCAGTGAAAACCACACATTTTGTACCATAGAGGTAGGTCTCCAAATTTTGAGAGCGAAAACAACGGCACCTAACCAAGATCATGAGTTATGTAGTTCTTTTCACGGATTTTCAATTGTCGTGATGCATAGGCTATGACTTTGTCTCTTTGCATGAGACACAACCAAGGCCTAGATTCGATGCATCACAATATACGAGAAATTCGTTGTTGCCATTGGGTAAGGATAATATAGGAGCATCATAAAGCTTTCGTTTCAAGGTCTGAAAAGCTTCTTCTTGTTTGGGTCCCCACTCAAAAGGTTTATTCTTTTGAGTCAAAGCAGTGAGGGGAACCGCAATCTTGGAGAAGTTTGCGATAAAGCGGCGTAATAGCCAGCTAGACCGAGAAATGAACGAACTTCGGTAGGAGTAGTAAGTGTACTCAAATCCTTAATCGCACTGATTTTAGCGGGATCTACATGTATACCTTGTTTGTTGACAATGTCTCCCAAAAATTGAACTTCCTTCAGCCAAAATTCACACTTGGAGAATTTGGCAGAAAGTTGTTCTTTCTTTAGGAGTTCCATCGTTAGACGAGGATGACGTTTGTGATCGGTTCGGGATTTCGAATAAATCAAAATGTCGTTGATGAAAACAATGATGAACTTGTCTAAATAAGGTTTACAAACCCTATTCATTAAGTCCATGAAGACGGCAGGAGCATTTGTCAAACCAAAGGGCATGATAGTGAACTCGTAATCGTCGTATCGAGTGCGAAAAGAAGTTTTGGGAATATCTTTATCGAGTACACGAATCTGATGATACCCAGAACGCAGATCAACCTTGGAGAAACATGTAGCACCATGTAGTTGATCAAAAAGATCATCAATACGAGGTAGGGGATATCGATTTTTAATCGTGAGTTTGTTGAGCTCACGATAATCGATGCACATGCTAAAGGATCCATCATTCTTTTTCACGAATAGGACATGAGCGCCCCAAGGTGAAAAGCTCGGATGAGTAAATCCTTTGTCTGAAAGTTCTTGGAGTTGTTTTGACAACTCTTTCATTTCAGAAGGTGCAAGACGGTAAAGGGATTTGGCATTTGGGTTGGCACCGGGTACAAGGTCTATACGAAACTCGACTTGACGTGCTGGGGGTAAACCAGGTAGCTCTTTAGAAACACTCAGGAAAATCTCGAACAACGGAGATGTCCTAAATACTCTTACCCTTGCTTTTCTCCTCTACGATATGTGCCAAAAAGGCTAAATAATTCTTTCATAGTATTTTTGGGCTTGGGTACATGTCATGAGTTTAAGGCTATGAGACGGTTTCTCTCCACAAACTTCTAGGATTTCACCAGACAAAAGAGGGATGTGAACAATCTTATCAAAACAGATCACTTCAGCATGGTGTTTGGTTAACCAGTCCATGCCTACTATGACGTCAAAACTCCCAAGTTGCATTGGCGTGAGGTCAATGGAAAAAAAGATGGTTATTGAGGTTCAATTGGCAGTTACGAATAACATAATCAAGTACAAGAGGTTCGCCACTAGCTATCTCTACTGTTAAGGGTTTTCCTAGTTTGGTTCGTGGTGTTAAAAGATAAGGCTTAAAATCTAAGGATACAAAACTCCTATCGACACCCGAATAAAAAAAATAGAAGCAGGCTGATTATTGACAAGGAACGTACCGTTAACCACGTCATTGTCAGCACGAGCCTCATTAGCATTTATGTTAAATGCTCGTCCCCGGGCTGGATTTGCATTAACTAGTTTCGGGCAGTTGTTTCGGTAGTGAGTAAGATTACCACAATTGTAGTAGGATCCAGGTGGGTAGTGGGGTCGTGCAGGATTGGCTTGTGGTTTAACAGGATTTCGAACCACTTGATTCGGGGCAGGAGCAAAATGACAAGTGTTGGCCAGATGGTCATATTGTCCACAATTGGTATAATGACAGCAGGGTAGATGGGGTTGGTGATGACTATCACACTTGTTGCACAGAGGTGCAGTACCGGCATATTGTCTCTTGGTGGGAGGCTGTGCTGGTTGATTGGAGCAGCTTGGTGTAACAACAGCGAAATTCTTGGAAGCTTTACGCTTTCTAGACTTCTTGGAGGTTTCGGCCTTGTTTCCCTTGTGCAGTCTTGGTAGATTGCTTCTTGTCGCCTTTGAGAAAAGTTTACCCTTCTTAACTTGTGAGTCAGTCAAGGTTGCAGCCAACTCGATAGCCTGTCTGACTGTAGCAGGGTTGCTACCAGTGACTATGTCCTGAACTGGGTCAGGAAGGCTATCAATTTACTTTACAATAGCCTTATCCAAGGGCGTGACCATAGCAGGACATAACAAACTTAGCTCCTCATAACGGTCAGTGTAGGCACGATGTTCTCCACTATCCTACTTCAGGTCGTGGAATTCGTATTCAAGTGCTCTTTGCTTGTGGCGTGGGTAAAATTCCTTCATCATAAGAGTTCGAAGCTCTTCCCACGTCTGAGCCATTGCAACATCAGCTCCCCTATCTCTCACCACTCCGTTCCACCACGTGAGTACCCTCTTTTGGAATACACTCGATGAACATTCTACTTTATGCTCATTTGGACATTGAACATTACCGGGAATGTGTTCTCAAGACTCTCAAACCATTGTAGGAGCCAAGTAGCTCCCTCAAAACCACTAAACTTGAGTAGTTTAGCCGAATTGAGTTGTTTAAAGTTGCACGAAACATGTACATTGTTATTGTTATTGTTGGCATGGTTTAATTGAGTCACAAGATTTGGTAGCACAACAGCTATCTGCTGAGCTATCATTGCCACCATATCGGTGTCCTGAGCAGCATTTGAACGAGGAGGCATTCTAAAAGATAAGGAAATATGAGAGAAAACGGGTGAGATTAATATTGGATAATCAAAAGGAAATGTTAAAAATACCGACGAAACATAAGGATTGTGATCATATGTTCGTTACCTAAAACAAACAAACAACACATAGTGACTAATTAAAGTAAATAGGTCTTTATAATGTATCGCGAAGACATGCTTTAGCCTATAAGTGGACACTCACCCCATGAGTTCCAGGGAAGAGTGACTGGTCCGATAATGCGGATTTGTAGAAACACTCTAGCCTTAGACAGAAAACTTAGGGTACATGCATCCACCTTTCCAGATTGCACGTGTTCACATTATTAAAACCCAAACTTTGAGGAGATTTTGAAAACTTTGAAGGCATGAAGCCTAAAAACAAATCATCTAAGGATAGATTATTGATTTTCAAAATGAATTTGTAACTTGTGGATTTGTTTTGGTAATTACCTAAGGATAGGTTATGGTATTTTAAGATCTAAACACAACATAACTTGTGTTAGGGACCTAGGAAGGTTATAGTCTAGGTTAAAGTATTACTAATAACCTAATTCCCTATACATGAGCTCTGATACCAATCTTTCTGTAACACCCCGACCGCATAAAACAACAAACCGCGGCGGAAACATCGGGGGTCATGTCACAGAACTATTGTTTCACAACACATGGTACATAAAGTTTTGTATTATTGAATTCAATTGTTTATATTATCTTGGGAGAATGGAATCAAAAACATAACAATTGTCTTGCAAATTTTAAAGTCACTAAGGCCCAAGTCCTCGCTATGTGAAACACGCTCAAAGTTGAACATTAGCTCCTGAAACATATGTGAAAATAAAACGTCAGCATAAAAATGTCTGTGACTAACATAGGTTTTGTGATGAAGATTCATGGCTTTGAAAGTTAAAAGAAATGTTTAACTATACAAAAGTAGCCATGATCCTTTACAAAAATGTTTCTTTTATGAAACCATATGAAAATCAAATGAATTAAAACAAATGATGCATGGTTAACTTAATAACCAAAATTAACTCGTGCCTTGTATAAAATCAGTCATGTCTTATATTTTGTTTGAAGTGGTTTAGATAACGCTACATTATGAAATATAATGTAAGCACTTATATATAGGAAGTACCAGCGACGTATCCACCATCCTTTTATCATATTACACACGTCTTGTCATTTAAATCACTTACCATGAGCCAACAAATGAGATGTCTTGTTTAAACCAATGATGCCATGTATAAACCAAATGTCTTTTACAACAAATGTCTATGTATAAACCAATATCTTATATGGCAAAGAAAAGTCTTGTTTAAACCATAAAATAAATATCTTGTAGAAAATAACGAAAACGTCTTGTCTCGTCAAAATGTCTTGTATAAAACAGGTGTTTGAATAAACAAAGGTTTTGTTTATACAAAAACTCTTGTCTTATAAATCAATTACATTTATTGTGTAGACACATATATATGGATTGTTGGCAAATACATTTAAGCCTTGTTGACTGTCGGATAAACCCTTATAAAGACAAAGGTTTATCAAATTTCATCGGATTCTGTCATTCCCTAAAGTCACTTCGAAACAAACCTAGGAAGCGGGAACGGGATTGTCAATCCTATGGTACCATTACATACTATCGGTCGGCGTGATCAATGTTAATGAATGTATCATTGTATATTCAATGCAACAATATGTCTTGAACAATGTAAGCATGTCATGAAAATGTTTTGAAATCACGTACTTGGCATACTAAGTCAATATATCAAGCAAAAATTTATTTGAAATCCTATACTAGGTATGCTAAGTCAACATACGAAGTAAAAATGTCTTTGAAATCATGTACTACGTATGCTAAGTCAATATACGAAATAAAAATGTCTTTGAAATCATGTACTAGGTATGCTAAGTCAACATGTGAAGCAAAATGTCTTTGAAATCATGTACTAGGTATGCTAAGTCAACATACAAAACAAAAATGTCTTTGAAATCATGTACTAGGTATGCTACGTCAACATGCGAAGCAAAAATGTCTTTAAAATCATGTACTAAGTATGCTAAGTCAACATACAAAGCAAAAATATCTTTGAAATCATGTACTAGGTATGCTAAGTCAACATACGAAGCAAAAATGTCTTTGAAATCATGTACTATATGTACTAGATAAGCAAAACATGTATAATATCATGAAAACAAGAAAGTAGTGATAGGCACATATGAATCATCACAAAACATTTGAAAACCTAAAAGAGGGGGCTTTGTACTGACTTGGGATTGCGTAAATGTCTTGTTCAAATGATCAAACAAAGCTCAAGGATTGAAGAGTTCAAGTGTGTCCTAATGTATCGGAATACTATGTTAGTGTGTCGAGACATTAATCGGAGGATTGGATAGAATGAGGTATTATAAACCAAACGAGTGTTGGGACTCGTATGTTATGGTTTATAATACCTTACATTCTGATTTGGAAGAGTTTCTAAGTGTTTTGACCCGTTACAACTTGTTAAAATGGTTTACATCACTTTAACGGGTCGCAAGCGTAACTATGGGTTTGGATGGTTAGATAAGTCCTATGATGAGTCTGATATGTCAAAACAAGTTTAATTATGTTATAATATCAGTTTAGATGTCAAAATTATGATCTTAAATGTTTGTAACCATTTTATGCACCAAAAGGGTGTTTTTGGCATTTTAAAAGTACATAAAATCGACTCATCATATAAGTAACCAAACTATATGATTATAAGGTATAACCACAGAAGGTTATTCCCTAAATTATTATAGTCATAAAAATATGTTTGGTCGAATCCTAAGATTGACCAAACGGGTCAGATTCAAAAGTAAAAGCGGTAGTAAAACTCGCTCGACTTACGAATAAGAAATAAGCACTAAGCTAGAAATGACGAGTTAGACATGTTTGAACATGTCTAATAATGTTATAAAAGTGATTTGGTGTCAAAACCTTAAGTTTTAGAACCCAAAAACGTTTTCGTGTAAAATGCATTTTAATACTTTTTTTTACTTTTAACTCGTAAAACTTTTACTCGCCATCTCGCCTACTAAACGTGGTAATCAGAAGGTGCAATCGCCATGGATTAATACATTCGTGATTACAATCACATTGCAAAGTTCAATTTGAACTTTGACTTGACCAAAATGGTCAGAATCGTAAGTCAAACTGGAAGCCAAACTGTTTGACTTTTAGCTCAAAATAGCTAAAATAATGAAAGAACTAGGAAGAGTACTTACTTGTGTTGAAGAACACTTTCAGAACTCAAGATAGGAGGCTTCCAAAGGCTGGAAACAAGCTCCAAGAAGGATAGAAAGAAGAACTTCACACTTTGCTTTGAAGTGTTTTGAAGTGGTGTGAAAAAAAATGGATGAATCAAAGGGTATTTATAATGTTTTAGGATCAAGGAGGTGATGACAAGTGTTACCAAGTGTGGATTAGTGTCCTAACATGTGTTAACACCAAATTAAGTGTGGCAAAATGAGTGCAATGTGTCAGAAATTGGAGATAGTTGGCAAACTTGGTGATAAAGCAAACTTTTTGACAATTTTGGCCCTTAGACTTGTATTTTCGCGTTTTGTCATTTTTAAGCCCTCTTAACCTAATATTTAGGTTATATAAAGGCGTTAAGGCATGTGTAACTTGGATTTTGTCCGGAAATGTCGTGGATGTCGGTTCATTAGATTGTACGGTTACAGGTTTGTAAATAAAGTATAAAATTTTATCGAACACGAAAAATGACCGAATTTTGTGTAATGATTGACATTTTTGCATTCTTACCAATAAAATACAAGATTTTTTGAATAAAAATGTCCGAGCTTGTATAATGATTGATAAATATACATTCTCGCAAACAAAACACAAGATTTTCTTAAATCGAACATGTTTCGAAATTGTTCAATAACTAAAAATGTACAAATGTCACAGTCTCCCCTACTTTAGGAAATTTCGTCTCGAAATTTAATTAGAGGAAACTTGTGAGAAAAGATGTGGGTATTTCGCCTTCATTTGATCCTCTCGTTTCCAGGTAAACTCTGGGCCACGTTTGGACTCCCAGCGAACTTTAACAATCGGTATGCGTTTTTTGAGTTTCTTGACTTCACAGTCCAATATTTCCACAGGTTTCTCGACAAAGTGCATTGTGTTATCATTGCGAATTTCATCAAGAGGGATGTGGAGGTTTTCATCAGCCAAATACTTTTTCGAATTAGACACGTGGAAAGTTGGATGAACATTCCCAAGCTCAGGAGGTAGCTCAAATTTGTAGGCCACCTTTCCGATCCTCTCAACGATCTTAAATGATCCCACATATCGAGGTGCAAGTTTTCCTTTCTTTCCAAATCTAATCACACTTTTCCAAGGGGATACTTTGAGAAGGACGTGATCACCAATTTGGAATTCCAAGGGCTTGCGTCGCTAATCCGCATAACTCTTTTGACGGCTTCTAGCTATCAAAAGGTTATCACGTATTTTCTTGACTTTGTCTGTAGTCTCTAGAATGATTTCTGGTCCGGTGAGCTGAGCTTCACCAACATCATTCCAGCAGACAAGTGAACGACATTTTCGACCGTATAGAGCTTCGAAAGGAGCCACGTTAATGCTGGAGTGATAACTATTGTTGTAGGAGAATTCGATCAAGGTAGATGCGAATCCCAATTCGATCAATTCTTATCATTATGATGTTATAAAGGAGAGTGAGATGTGAGAGTTTCCCTTCACCACCGTTACCGTCGTCACCATCATTGCAACCCCCACTGCTATCATCTGAGCTGGAGGTATGAGCTTTCAATTTTGAGTTGGGGAAACTAAAGGATTTAAATTATCATATTGAATCCTTGTTTTGATTGGTAATTATTATTGCTCGGCTGTAGTTTGTCGTCATCTAGGGTTCTAATCAAATCATCATTTAGGATTCTGATCGAGAACATTCAATTACATGCTGAATTTTACTTTGAATTAATGGCGTAATTTATGCTCTATTTGAAAATATTGAGGAACCCTTGAAAAGCTTCTTGTAGGATCTTGACAAGGTGCACTTTTAGAACCTTTTGATTTTGTTACATAACTTTTGCTTATGTTCGAGTTGATTGTGATTATTGTCGTTAATATAGGGAGACTTCCCTCACTGGGTTGATTGTTTAACCACGTTTATGTCTTTTTTTGACAAATACATTAAACCAATGAAAGATTTGCAACTTCATGTTTTGCAAAGTGGACTGTTTGGGTTGGGTGTCTAATAGTGTGTTTATGGTAGTTTTTGTTTTCTTTTGTATAATTAATGAACGAACTCATGAGTTTGGCCTTTTAATTATCAAGAAATGGTCATGCTTGCAGGATTCTACATTGGAATAATATATTATCAGGTATGCTTTACTTGGAGCTGCTTCATTCCTTGGAGGCTCAATGCGAATGGCTGTTACCCTATGTGCTATTATCGTTGTAATTTATTACATCATGTATAGTGGGGATTTTTTGGCGATTTTTTCTAAAAAACACTCAACCAAGCCCAATGACCAAGCCAGGGGTGTTTATTTCAAAAAAAAATACCCCTGGCGTGCTTTAAAAATGCCCGAATGTTCACCTTTTTCGAAAATTGATCGTTGAAAAACAGTTACTTCCCTTTTTCAACGATCAATTTTCGAAAAGGTGAACATTCGGGCATTTTCTATGCTCGTAACATCGACTTAAAGCAAAACGGTCGATGGCATCGTCCTCGGTTGACCTGGAGACACCCACTTTCGATGCTCGTAACAGCGACTTAAACATTAATTTGGACGATGAAGAGGAATTGGAGTTGGAATGACCACGAGGTAGAAAAAAGTGGGAAAAGGTGGAAAAAGGCGGAGTCGTCTTCGACAAATATCGATATGCACGACGATTTCGAAGAGATGAACCGACGCCTACAAGACATTCGTGACCTCGGTCATAGGCGATTGAGACTATGCAAGAAAAAATCGCCGAAAACAAAAAATTTGTCGCGAGACAAGAGTCGAGACAAATGGAGAAAGATATAGAATTTTCGTCTAAACCGATCGATCACCTCTGAGGCGAGGTGTTAGTCTTAGCGGAAATGTGTCGCCAACAAATCCGTGACAAATACCGACTTTAGATTATTTAATTTTTTATTTAGCATTGTAATTTTTTTTACTTTTTTCGGTTTTTTTATTTTATTTTTAGTAATGTATTTTTTTAATTAAGTATTCTTAGTTTTATTTAAATTTAAAAAAATAATAATTGGGTAATGATTGGTTGGGGCTTTATTCCATTACGCCGACATTAGAAAAACGTTCCGTAAAACCCACTTGCTGACTAGACTGTTACATGACGTAAAATGCCTAAGGGTAAGGGCTTTATTTTATCCACCCACTAGACATGATATTAATAGTTTTAAACTTTTACCTCTTTATCATGATTGTTTGATTTGCCTGTACGGAACAAGCTGGACCCACATCCCTAAAAAAATGAATACATTAGTGAAACAAGCAACACTATGGATTTAGATGTGGATTATTTGCTTGATGAACCATTTTTTGGTGCTTCTTCCGGTGAGTTCAAATTTGATGGAAATACATTCCTTAAAGCAGATGACCTTATGATTTTCAGCCAGAACCCAGCTTTGACCTTTTCGTAAGTATTCCTTGTTTCTTATGCCACCAATCCAATAACTTGGAATACAATTTTTGATTTATTTGATAACGAATACATTTTCGAGGTAAACACATCATTACTTCAAATTTTCTCTTATTTGGTTTTGATCATATCTGAAACTAATATTTTTTTATTTTTTAGTTTTCAGAATTCAAATGATGAAACTCATAAAGTGAGTGAAGTGAATTTCAAACCAAGAGCATCCAGATTCAGCAATGGGTAACATGGAAGTAACCCATGAGACTCATGAAACAACCCAACAACCCTGTGAAGGACAAAGCATCAATATTGCCCGCCTTAAAGCAAAGGATGCACATTTGCCAACAGGTAATGTAGAAATCTTTTTTATCTAGATGTGGAAATGCCGATCCATTTGCTTATGACATGTCAATTCTTGCAATGTTTTATCTCATATAACAGATCCAATGCGTTAGATATAACTTAATAACTTAAAAGTAAGTGGGTGATAGCGCCCAAAGTGTCTAATGCATAGAATTTGTTTCATACTCAACGCCATTGATCTCTAACTTCAAAACTTGCAATATGGGTGTTATTAGAATCAAGGTAGGGTTGATATTAAGAACAATAATGAATAAAAAAACAAGAAAGTATTTTTATATTAAATTTACCCCAACTTAGGTAAGCATTTTCAAATTCAATGCGCTAGAAAAGCCTTTTTTTCATATTTTAAATAATATACGATTAACATATATAATATATAATCAGCGTAAAAAGGCATGAATTAAAAAGCGTGGGCTCATGGTAAATATTTTATATTATTTACATAATAAGTAGTTATTTTTAAAGCAAAAAGAAGTATGTCGGCATGGTGGTATAATCTTTACCACATATTGGTTTTAAATAATATGCTTTTCTAAGCGAAATGTATTCGTATTTTGGTTTAAGCACGTTACAATTAAAAATTGACGTTCATCAACTGCATCCACAAGAAATTAGACCCATTAGCTAATATGTGTAAGATTAAATATATTATTGTTAGTAATATTTAATTTTATGGTAATAATTATTTATATTATATCTAGATCAAAATATATTAAATCTATATTATACTTAGTAGGTAATTATTGATAAACCATATTACACTTATTAATTAATTAGGTTTTCTTTGGGTGTATATATAAGGAGATAACTAGAGAGGTTAAAGGTTAGACATTAATCATAACATCAAGAAATCGTCCCTCTCTACTTCACCCTCTCCATACGAATTCAACCCTGGAATTCGGTACTACCGTCATCAACTTACACCCTAAGAAGTAACCAGATCATCTTGTTAGTATGTCGAACTCCATGGCTACATCTCTAACTGGATTCTCTACTGGTATGTCTACCGTTAGAGGCATTTCATATGTTTTCATTATGTTTAAACAAAACTGATCAAGATGTGGTATAAGAGCATATTGGATAAATCAGTTCTATTTGTATTCATGAATCTAGAATAAGAATTTGGAAAACAGAATTTTGAAAACCTAATAGAATTTGAGTTACTGTTCTAGAATCACATAACGTCTGAATTACAATTCGGATCTTATGTTTATTGGGTAAATCACTGTTTCAAATTTAAATGTGTTATATAATGTTTCGAAATCTGCATAATATGTTAAAGTTTCAGTTTTCATATTCCAGATGGTATTTTATTTTTAGGGTTCATCATAATATTCTTAAGAAAATTCGAAAATATTCCCTAATTTTGGAATGAATTAAGGATTAAAGGGTGTTTTTCCGAATTCTGGTTATTTTTTTATCTATTAAGATTTCGAAAATATGTTAATAGATAACTCAATATTTTTTTCGAAATCACTGATAAAGATAAAAGATATCATTTAAACAGGAAAGATATATTCCATAATCCTTTAAATTTCGAATTTTCAACTTATCACAAATAAAAGCTATCAATTAAGAATCTCAAATCTTGGAGAACACATTTCGGATGAATCCGAAATCCTATTCGAACTCATCATTTCGGATGAATCCGAAATCATTAAAAGTCACTATTTCGGACAAATCCGAAACTTATTTGAAATCACTTCATCTCGGATGAATCTGAAACCCATTCGAAATCACTATTTCGGACAGATCCGAAACTTATTTGAAATCACTTCATCTCGGATGAATCCGAAACCCATTAGAAATCACTATTTCGGACAAACCTGAAACTTATTCGAAATCATCTCATTTCGGATGAATCCGAAACTTATTCAAAATATAACTTATTCGAAATCATAAATGTTCTCGAAATATCAAGATTTATTCGAAATCTCATTACTACATTAGGCTGTTATTGTGAATTAATTTTCAGCACTAACAAGGAGTTTGCAATTAATAATTGGTTTTGTAAACACTTAATTAATCGGAATCAGATAACTTTTCACAAAACCAAATAGCTTAACTTGAATGAGCTTCTGATGTATCACTTCTGCCCAAAGATGAGTTGATACATCTATTTATTGTTCAAGTATAATAAAAGTTATGTTAATTATGCATTACAAACGTGAATGTCTTATTTCTGGACAAAGCTGATCTAATTAATTCATGTCTAGCATACTTAACAAGTGCATAACTAAGGTAATTGTCTCCTTTCTGGCCAAAGCTGATTCATCACAATTACTTTACACACATGCTTATATGATTACACTTCTACCCAAAGGTGATTTGTCTTCATTTATGTATAATTTTTTTAACTAAGTCTATTATTTTGATGTTAGTAATAGATAATATCACAGCTTCATAATTAAAATGGTCATTACTTATGCCTGTCTTAGTATAACATGCCCTTAGATCACATTAAGACTTCTAACTTAGTATCATAATTCGCCTATATAATTTCCACTCTCAGCGGCAAATTGTGGGATTCCATCATTGACTGGTGATAACTTTGCTGCATGGAAAGACCGTCTCATGCTTACTCTTGCTTTGCTGGATTTCGATTGCGCTTTAAGAGAGAATAAGCCCGCAGACCTCACTCCTCATAGTACCGCTGCTGAGCAGTTGACTCATGAAAAATGGACTAGGTGTAACCGCATGTCTCTCATGTTCATGAAGCATTCCATCAGCAATGCAATTCGAGGAGCCATTCCTGATTCTGATGATGTAAAACCTACTTGGCTTCTGTGGAGGAGCAATTCAAGGGAATGTCTAAAGCACACGCTAGTACTTTAATCCTCAAGTTGGTGACTACTAAGTATGATGGGAGGAGCGGCATCCGTGAACACATCATGATGATGAACGACATGGCCCATAAGCTGAAGGGATTAGACATAGAGATCAGTGATGGTTTTCTCATTCACTTCATCATTACTTCGCTTCCTTCGTCCTATGAAGCATTCAAGATCAATTACAACACTCAGAAGGAGAAATGGACAATGAGTGAGCTTATCGCCATGTGCGTGCAGGAAAAAGAACATATGAGGATGGATCGTACTACTGATGTTGCAAATTTCACTACCTCCGGTATAAGAAAAGGAAGAACAATCACTCAAGGAAGGATGCTTCAAAGGTCTAAAAGCCAAATCCTAATACAAGTGCACCTTCCAGCTCTAAAAACTCCTTAGGCAAACCTTACTGCAAGTTCTGTAAAAAGACAGGACATAAGCAGAAGGAATACCTTAACTTTAAGGAGTGGCTGGCTACGAAAGGTAACGATTTTTTCATGATACTTGAGTCCTATAATTTAAATGTTCCTACTAATTCTTGGTGGTTTCATTCTGGTTCTATGGTTCATGTAATTAATCCTACTTAGGGATTCCTTTCAATCCAGAGGCTTGGAAGTAACCAAAGAACACTTAAAGTTGGGGATGATCGAGAATTAGAAGTGAAGGCCATAGGAACGTTACAATTATTTATGAAAACTGGTTTATGCATTAAACTTCATGATACCTTATATGTTCCTTAGGTAACTCGGAACCTTGTATCAGGACCAAAGTTAGACATAGACGGTTTTGTTGTTTCTCTTGGTCATCGAAAACTCTCTATTCTCTATGATTCCGTTGTCAATGGTACTATCATTCTGGATGGTGGTCTCTATAGATTAGAATTAGATAATGATTTTTCCAAATCTTTTTGTCATATAATATTAATGAATCACTCACAAAGATGAAATCAAATTGAGACTTAGAGGCTTCATCAATGTTGTGGCATCAACGTTTAGGCCACATCTCAAGAGAACGATTATCGTGAAAGGATGAAGTCTTACCTTCTCTTGATTTTACTGATTTTGGAACATGTGTCAAATGCCTTAAAGGTAAAAGGACATTAGCAAATAAGAAAGATGCCACTAGAAGTTCTAATTTATTAGAACTCACTATTACTGACATTAGTGGTCCTTACCAAATCGTTGGCATAACTGGACATACTTCATTTATCACTTTCATTGATGATTATTCTCGTTACATGTACTTGTATCTCATTAAGGAAAAATCTGAATCTCTTACAACTTTTAAAGATTATAAAGCTGAAGTTGAAAAACAACTAGATCATCAAATTAAGTTGTGAGATCAGATAGGGCGGTGAATATTATGGTAGATATACTGATGTGGGTCAAGCTCATGGTCCATTTTATGAGTTTTGTAAGGGCCAGCGGATTGTGAACCAATACACCATGCCAGGTACACCTCAGCAGAATGATGTCACTGAATGAAGAAACCGTACCCTTATGAACATGGTGTAAAGTATGTTAGCCAATACTAATTTACCATTATTCCTCTAGACTAAAGCGTTAAAAGCAGCTGTTCATATACTCAATAGAGTTCATTCTAAGTTTGTCCCTAAAACTTCTTATGAACTTTGGACAGAACGGAAACTGAGTGTTAACTATATGAAAGTATGGGGCTGCATTGCTGAAGCAAAACTTTACTGTAATTTCCTAAGGAAACTTGACCCTAAAATGGTTACCGTTTCTTTATCGAGTATCCTGATCACTCAAAGGGTTATCATTTCTATTGTCCTTCATATGTCACCTCATTGTTGAAACCAAGCGTGCCATTCCTGGAGGATTTCAAGGTCAGTAGGAGTAGTACTAACCCTTATGAAGAATTCTAAGAAGTACAAGACGCGGGGAGAGAGTCTCATCGCTTACCATTACTCCGCTTACTCCTCTTGTACTCGATGCAACTACTGCACCTGAATTTACTGCACCAACTCCAAATTCACCTCCACATTTAGAACACATTATACCTCACAACGAAGGCACATCAAACGCTCAAAACCAAGACAACGTTGAACCCGATAATCAACTCAGGAAGTCATCTAGGCCAAGAAGGATTACTAATTGGGATGATTATGTTACCTACCTAATTGAAATGGATGCTGAAAAGTTCAATGATCCTATCTCTTATAATGAAGCCATTAACAGTGATCAGTCTTCTGAATGGAATAAAGCAATGATTGATGAGCTTGAATCCATGAAGAAAAATGACGTTTGGGATTTGGTAAAATTACTCAACGGTGTCAAACCCGTAGGTTCTAAATGGGTATTCAAAACAAAACTAGATCCAAATGGGAATGTTGAACGCTACAAAGCGAGATTGGTGGCAAAGGGCTACACTCAGAAAGAGGGAATTAATTATCAAGAGACGTTTTCACCTGTCTCTTGTAAAGATTCATTAAGGATCGTTATGGCCCTAGTAGCTCATTTTGATTTAGAGATGCATCAGATGGACGTTAAAACCGCTTTCCTTAACGGAGACTTAGACGAAGATGTTTACATGAAACAACCTGAAGGCTTTAAACCTGAAGGTCAAGAGCATCTAGTCTGTAAGTTGAAGAAATCCATTTACGGGTTAAAACAAGCATCGCGTCAATGGTATCTTAAGTTTGATGAAGTCATGAAGAAACAAGGTTTTGCAAAGAATCAAGTGGATCAATGCACCTACCTCAAGATGAGCGGGAGCAACTTTACTATACCTGTCCTTTACGTAGATGATATTCTATTGGCAAGTAATAGTTTAGACATGTTGCATGAGTCGAAGCGGTTACTCTCACATAACTTCGACTTGAAGGATCTTGGAGATGCTTCTTATGTCATTGCCATCGAAATTCACCGAGATAGACACAAAGGGATTTTAGGATTATCTCAAAGGCCTACATAGATCATGTCCTTATATGCTATAACATGCAACAGTGCAAACCCTCAGTCGCTCCAGTAGTTAAGGGAGATGTTTTCGGTTCATTCCAATGTCCGACAACAGAGGTTGAAAAGGAGCAAATGAGCCAGATACCTTACGTGTCAGTAGTCGGGAGCCTGATGTATGCTCAAGTCTGTAATCGCCCAGATATCGCTTATATTGCTCGAATGCTAGATCGTTATCAAACTAATCCTGGCGAAGATCACTGGAAAGCAGCTAAGAAAGTACTTCAATATCTGCAAGGGACGAAAGACTATAATCTGATTTATAGAAGAAATGATCATTTAGAAGTGGTAGGCTATTCTGATTCTGACTTTTCCAAATGCAAAGTTGACAAAAAAATCCACTTCGGGCTATATCTTTATGTTAGCAGACGGACCTATCTCATGGAAGAGTCATAAACAACAGTTGACCACAACTTCCACAATGATGGCAAAATACATTGCTGTTTATAACGCAACCTGTCATGGAATGTTGCTTAGGAATATCATCACCAGACTCAAAATCCTTAATTCCATTTCTAGACCATTGAAGCTTTACTGTGATAACTCAGTTGCCGTTAGTTTCTCGAACAGTACCAGTTCGACTGGAGCTGGTTTATATCTCGATACAAAATACATGTTCGTACGTGAACGAGTTGAGGATAATAATCTTTGTATTGAGTATATTAGTACTAAGAATATGCTTGCGGATCCGATGACTAAAAGTTTTCGAAGAACATGTTTTGAATATGGGATTTACTAAAGACCTTATTTAATAGCATATTGTACTTACTTATGTTTTAATTAATGAAATTTCCTCAGTTTAATTTTGTATGTCTTTAACATGTGTTCTGCCGGTATAATGACATATAGACAAGTATAAATACAAATCAAACGCTAAAGGGCTTATTTGCGTATTTTGATCATAACTGTTAGGTTTTGAATTGAGACTGTAGTATGACTAATGGAGTCCTGAGTCGAATGATGATTCAACGGGCGTATTTCTCTTCTACGGTTATTGGTTTAAAGCTAAAATTAGTGTTAACTCCTGATCATTCTAATCTAATACTTATGATATATGATTAATCGGCTAATTGGGAGAATATAAGATTAAATATATTATTGTTGTAATATTTAATCTTGTAGCCATATAATCATTTATATCATATCTAGATCAAAATATATCAAACGTATTATATAATTAGTTGGTAATTGTTGATGGACCATATTACCCTTATTAACTAATTAGGTTTCCTCTTGAGTGTATATATAAGGAGATAATTAGAGAGGTTAAAGTTTGGACACTAATCATAGCATCAAGAAATCGTGCCTCTCTACTCCTCTCTGTCCATACAAATTCAACCCTAGAATTCGGTACTACCATCATCAACTTACACCCTAAGGAGGAACCAGATCATCCTGACAAGTATGTTGAACTCCATGGCTGCGTCTCTAACTGGATTCTCTGTTGGCCTGTCTGCTGTTACAGGTATTTCATATGTTTTCCATTATGTTTAAACAGAACTGATCAACAAAATGGTGATTTAAATCCTAAAAAGGTACACTTTTGTATAAATTATGTCAAACTACTAAATGTAACTCTGCAATGGTGTAATGTACCAAGTAATTTCTTTTGAAGAATGTCATTAGCTTACTACACATGTGATTGTGTGAATTATTGATCCTAGCAGTGGTTTGTCTCTACAGTGAAATTAGGATCTGTAACTACTTGGGATTTTGGAGTGGTTTATTTTGCTTTGACCTGGTGATTTTGGGTATATTGGAGCAACTTTAGATATCGCATTTGACGTGGTTCACTGTAGCAGGCTATTGCCTTCTTTATTGAGTCTTTAGGATTTGTATTTTAGTTTTTTTTTTTCAGAGAGAGAATTTAGGTACAGGTTATGTTTTGGTTCAATTATTATGAAAGCTGGTTGAGTGGAACTTGTTATTAGGATAAAAGTTGAATTTTGAGTTTGAGAGTCAAGGATCTTTGGACCTTACCCGTGTGTTTTATCATCATGTCGTTCGTGCTTTATTTTTTGGACACGGCTACTTGGGTACTCTCGTCATGCTGCATCTTTGCGTTTTGTACATAATCACACTGTAATATTGCAAGTTTTTTTGATCCCGCTGCAACACACGGATAAACCCACTAGTAATATTAATTAGTCTTTAAATGTGTTGATTTTGTTATTAATTTTTCTTTTGTTGTAAAATTGTTGTTATTTGTATCGAACCACCCCACATTGCAGTGGATGATAATTCTAATTAGATAAAATAAAATAAATTGGTTGATTAAAACATTTTAAGAAAATACATAAATGTTGAATATAGAGGGAACATTAAGATATAGAAGTGGGATCACTGATCACAAAACTAAAAAGTAAATGAAACATTAAAATATCACAGTGGGGATCACTTTTCATGACCAATCCAAATTTGAATTCATATATATAATAATGTTTTATTTGGCAGGCAAAAAAAAAAAAAAATTTTAATATGTCAGTAATAGAGATGTTTTCAACATTGGCATATTAAAATATTTTTAATATGCCTCAACTTTGGGACAGAGATGTTTTCAACAAGATTGCTGAAAGCTATGGAACACCTATACACAGGTCAGTGGCGTCAATACTTGATGGAAATCTTGTCTATAAAATGTGGCACTCATTGTCTCAGATGGTAAGAGGATCTCTGAAAAGGTGGAAGTAAGTTGGAAAGATGTTCTTTTCTCGGTGTGCGTGGAAGAAATAGAGGCAAGCTGAACCCCGATTTTGTTTTAGCCGAAGGTTTTAAAAATTCCAACAAAGCACATAAGGTGATCGATTTAGATGAAACCTGTCCAAATCATGTTGAAAGTCACCGTGATATGGAAGGAGACGAAGAACTGTAGGAGGGCGAAATTGACGACAACTCCGGGAACGAAATTCCGGTAATCAAGAACACGGAAAAAAGTCCCGGAGTAGGAGCGCCGGCGTCGGGATCTTAGACGCTAAGCGAAAAGATCAGTGATGTAAATGCTACATGGGAGACCGAACCATCGTTGGGGATTTTCAAGGAATATAGGATTTGGAGGGGCGCAGACACGAATTCCCTGGAAAATAATTGTTAGCACTCCACCGGAGGGAATTAATGATGGGGCAGGGCAGAATGACGGTCTAGAGAGGGGCGATGGGGTCCACGAGAACATGGCAAATGGACCGAACAACATGAACAGTGAGGATACGGGCCCAAGATGTTCTAGAAGAAAGTGGGCTTAGGTCCAGAAAAAGATGTAGGAGGGAAACTAATTTTTTTGATATCATTGATCTAAACAGGTCTCCTGTTGGACCTAAACTAAAATTCCTACCTTTATTACAAGATACGCTAAGGAAAAGTAATGACAGATAAGTGCATAACAGGGGAAGGAGGGACTACAGTGATCGTCGAACGGCACCGGCCAGCTCGGGAAAGGAGACCGAGGGGCAAATGCCTTCGGTTCAATTTACTTTTTTGGAGGCAAATCCTGAAAGGAGGGAATCAGTGGAAGATCACCAGGTTAGTAATACCGAGACTATCAACTCACTTGTAGAGGAAAGTAACGTTGACACAGAGGTTAGTAGAACGATTGAAATAGGGAAGCGTATCGGTATTCAATTGTCAGGTTTTGAAAATAGTTTGAAATCTACCATTCAAGCGGAAGGGGTTCATAATAGTTATCAGTGAAGATATTATCTCTAAATATTAGAGGGGTGAATGAAGACCACAAACTTATAGCATTAGGAGAGTTGATTAAAAAGGAAAAACCCAAATTCGTTGCAATTCAGGAGACTGTCCAAGGACAGTTCAAAAATACCAGTTAGTAAAATATGGGGGAAGAAGGATAGTTGTCATGAATGGGTAAACTCAGATGGCAGGTCGGGAGGTTTACTATGTGTGTAGGATCCAACTTTTTTCACAAAATCAGGGACTTTTCGGCATCAAAACTTTCTTATCATATTTGGCCTACTCTTAAGGGGCGTGGTCATACACTTTATCAATGTTTATGCTCCCCAAATTCTTTCTCAAAAACGTGAATTATGGAATGCAATCTTTCAACACTTGGGATCCATGGAGGAATTGTGGGTAATAATGGGTGATTTCAGTATAGTTCGGTGTCCGGAAGAACGTTTTAATACAGAATTTATTCCAGGATGCGCGGAAGCTTTTAATGAATTTATTGAATGGACTGATGGAATATCCTATGAGAGGTAGGAAGTTCACACGAGTAAACGACACGGGGGATAAATTAAGTAAATTAGACAGATTCCTGATCTCTCCTGCTTTTTAGAATCATTCACCCCTCTAATATAAGTTTGTGGTCTTCATTCACCCCTCTAATATTTAGAGATAATATCTTCATTGATAACTATTATGAACCCCTCTAATATTTAGGGATAAATTAAGTAAATTAGACAGATTCCTGGTCTCTCCTTCCTTTTTAATCAACTCTCCTAATGCTATAAGTTTGTGGTCTTCATTCACCCTCTAATATTTAGAAATAATATCTTCATTGATAACTATTATGAACCCCTCTAATATTTAGGGATAAATTAAGTAAATTTGACAGATTCCTGGTCTCTCCTGCTTTTTAGAATCAATGGCCGGATGCTTCGGTGACGGCTCTCGCAAGATGCGAATTGGATCATAGTCCAATCACGCCGACTACCTCGGTAAGTAATTTTGGTTCAATTCCCTTTAAATTTTTATAATTCTTGGGTCGACCGGATGGGTTAGATAGGGTAGTGAATCAAGCAATACAAGATTCGGTCCTAGTGGGCCCACCAGATCTTGTGTTGGCTGATAAACTAAAAGCAATTAAAAAGGGATTAGGGCATGGCTGAGCATTGCTCGAGATAAGGACAATGAATTAAATAGACAACTGGAATCTAAAATAAACAACTTGGAAGGTTTAATGGAACAAAGGGCACTTAGCGACATGGAAAAAACCGTTTGAGGCGAGGGTATCCTTTTAGCAAAAACAAGTGATCTTAAACAAAAGGCAAGGGTTAAGTGAGCAATGGAGGGTGATGAAAACTCGGCTTTTTTCATGCTTGTATTAACAAAAATAATATTGTTAATAGACTAAATGGGATAACCATAGCGGGGGTGTGGGTAACGGATCCTGAAAAAATTAAAATGGAGGCGAGAAAGTTTTTTGCGCTCAAATTTCGAGAACCAATGCAAAGTAAACCCGACTTTGTTATCCCGAATGTAAAAAAAACTATCGAATGAGGAGGCCAACGGTTTAGTGGTATCATTTAGAATCAACAAATCAAGAAGGCAATTTGGGATTGCGATAGTGACAAGTCACCGGGACCGGATGGATTCAATATCGCATTTTTAAAACACTATTGGGAGCTTTTTAAAGAAGATTTGGTGAAGATCATGGACACGTTCTATATAGATGGCATCATCAATCGTGGGTGTGGTTCGTCTTTCCTAGCACTAATCCCAAAAGGTAGGAACCCTATATCCTTTAGTGATTATAGACCAATCAGCCTAAAAGGTGTATATCTAAGATCATTTCTAAGATTTTGGCAAATAGAATCAAAGGGGTGATTGGGTTGGTTGTCTCAAAATACCAATCTGATTTTTTGTCTAATCGTAATATATAGAGGGCCTTTGATCTTGAATGAAGTAATTTCGTGGGTGAAAAAGTAAAAAAAGAAAGCTTTTATATTAAAAATAGATATTGAAAAAGCATACGATTCAATAAATTGGACCTTCATTGATAAAATTTTTCAACAAATGGGTTTCCAATGAAATGGAGGGTGTGGGTAAAAGGTATCTTGGCATCCTCTAGAGCTTCGGTTCTTGTTAATGGATCACCTTTCTTAGAATTTCAATGCTATAGAGGGGTTCGTCAAGGTGACCCGTTACCACCATTTATTTTTATAATTGATATTGAAGCATTGACGGGCTTCCTAAGTAAAGCCTTAGAATTAGGTTCCATAAATGGCTTAACATTACCAAATGATGGACCGATGTTAACACACCTCATGTATGCGGTTGACGTGATTTTTTTGGGGAGTGGGAGGAAAACTTGATTCAAAATATAATAAGGCTAATGAGGTGCTTCTATTACATATCAGGATTAAAAATAACAATAAAAAACAAGTTTGTTTGGTGTGGGAGTGGGGGAAAACCCGATTAATCAAATGGCCTCGAGTATAAATTGCAAAGTTGGAAAATTTCCGTGTAAATACCTTGGGATACTTGTGGAGGCTAATATGAAACAAATCCGCCATTTCGTAGATTATTTTAAAAATCGGTTATCATTGTGAAAATCTAAGTTTCTCTTTGCAGGTGGAAGACTAACTATGCTAAAAGCAACACTAGATAGCCTTCCTTTGTATTTCTTTTCTCTCTTCAAAGCACCACAAGGTGTTTTGGATACGTTGGAAGCACTTATAAGAAGATTTTTTCGAGGGGGGGGGAGTAACGATGAAAAATAAAAACGATAGGGTATGTTGGGAAAAAGGTGTTGGGCCCCATAGAAAAGGGGGTTTGGGCTTCATATCCTGATATGAATGTAAGTTTATTGCTTAAATGGTGGTGGCAGTTCTAAACCATGATGACGTCATGTACTACAACACACATTTTTCTAAATCTCGCCGGAAAAAGCTTTGCTCCAGCCACCACATCACACCCGGTAAACAAATAACGCATATAAAGCATGTCAGAAAAACGGAGCTGTGATGTTTACGATCGAAGACGGGGAGCTGGATTGCTTTCTGTTCCCAAATTAAAGTTAATAATTGGATAGTTAGATACTTTAGTTGGTCGATTATGGCCTTACATGTATTCTATGTCAATATTTCATTTGTAATTTGGTTTATGATGATTGCATAAGTGTTTAATTGGTGAATTTTATGAAGTGGGTTTACCATCTAATAACAAAGACTCAATTAAGGGCAAGTTCATTGCACATGTAATTTGTATATTATACGTATTTGACCAAAACAATTTTCATCCGTAATTTGTATATTACATCCCTCTTCATTGAACCGACAGAATCAAACATTTTAGAGCTAAATTAACTCCAGGGTTTTTTTAAGTGATTCCGGTATACGAGATCCGGTGTATGAAATGATTCCGTTAGATTTTCAAGATATTTCAGACAGGTTTTTCTAGGTTTGAGGGGATCAATTAGAGAAAACAATGTGAAAAGGCATGAAGTGTTGTTTATGTATAATATAAAGGTTGATTAGTGTATATTTGTCTTATTTATACGGATAGCTCATGCTAACGGTTTTGGACCAATGTTTCGTAATTACAACTTTCTTTATTCTTTACCGAACGTAACATATTTAATCTTTCTAACTAATTGTCTTAAAAGATTATATTGGGGTTTCGATAAAATACCTTTGTACTAATTTTTTCTATTAAATGTATACAAGTTCTCTTATATAAAATACCTTTGTACTAATTTTTTCTATTAAATGTATACAAGTTCTCTTATTTAAAAAAATAGAGAACGCCAAAACTCCATCTTCACCACCCTCCAATCCTCCACACCCCAGTCAGATCGCCATTGACAACCACCACGTGTTCATTTCCAACCCCCCCCCCCCCCCCCCCCCTCTTGACGTCTTCTCCTTCATGAAATCATTGCAACCATCCCCAACTTTGCATAACCCATTGCAGCCCCATTAAACAGAATTTGTTTTAGAGGCATACCAAACACTAAAAACAGAATTTCCCAAAGAGCTAGCAGAGTTTGTTTCAATGGCCTCTTTAGTATGTTGGCCATGGGTGCCATGGAGGGGCTTGCCCTCCCCTCCATGCCCCCAATCTGTGTGGTCTAAAATGGCGGAAGGGGAGGGTGAGAAACACAAGAACTCTCATCTCTAAAAGAATCACGGACGGTAGTAGTTGGTCAACGATGGAGGTTGAGGTGGGGCGAGACACAGATGGTGGCAATGTGCCCAGATGGTGGTGGCCACTTCAACGAAGACGGAAGGGTGGGGGTGGTGGCTATATATGTTTTTTTTTTACTTTATAATTGTAATGCTATAGATTTTTTTCACAAAGAGCTAGCAGAGTTTGTTTCAATGGCCAAAGCTATTGCACCTTGGTAAACAGCAGGAACTAAAAATGTAATTTCTAAAAAACTGCCGTAATTTGACCTTCCATATAAATAAAATTAAGTCAAATAATGACCAAAGATGTGATGTAGGAGGATATAAATTCCAACCATAGATTTTGTTACAGCTTTTGTTTAATTTTTTAATTTAACTCTTAAGTCAGTTTCCAATAGAAAAAAACTACAGTCTGCACTAAAGGTCAATCCAAGGAAGGTTTGCAATCTTCAGATGATAATGTAGCGATGGATTTTTCGATCAGCGTGGTGCCTATAGACGCAAAAATGCATGGAATGTTGTAGCTGTTCACACACCATCACAAATACATATGATTGATGTTCATGCAGTTTAAACAAATTCAAGAACTTTTAATATAGCAAAATTAGATTGAGGGACTTTTTCATTATGTTTATAAGGTAGTTTATGTACTTAACTATTCAAAATAGTATCATCAACAATTATATTTAACTATATGTACACGTTCATGTTTTCTTATGTACCTACAATTGATATTGCTTTTACAGATAAACATGCTACACCAAGTGTTACCTGATAAGATGGAGCATCATCGTCACTAGCATATAAGCGATAAAATTTATCCATTGAAGAAAACAACCGTCTTAACCATGCTCGGCTCAACGAAGGTGATGCCTGTTAGAAATACAAGAACATGCATGATGCAATAACAATGGCAAACAGCTAAAAGAGAAACGGGTTGACCATTAGCATACAATCTCCAAAATCATTTTATTTGGGAAAGATAGATTATTACTTAAATAATACTGATTTCCGTAATTATATTTGACCCATTTTAACCCATATCAGAAATTACTGGTTGAACGTGTTGCCAGCTCTAAATACAGAGGATATTACCTTAAAGTTTCTTTAGTTCCACGGCGTATCTTGCAACGGATGGTTGGAAGGCCTAAGCGCTGATGAGCCTCAAAACGATGACATCCAGAAAAACCTAATTCAGAGAAATATTTAAAGTAAAAGTTACTGATTTGCCTAAGTTAGTTAGTTATTTGTCCACAAGAATCTCTTATAATGAAAAGGTTCTTTAAAACCTATTTTGGTTCATACCATAGTAGGCTCCATCGACCTCAAGCACATCAATCTGCAAGTATTACAAGAAAGGTTTACTGCGCAAACATAGGATAAAGCTGAAATATGAAGAAAATTAAGGGCTTACAGGAACTTGAAGACCAATTTGGGCAATACTATCCATGAGTTCCTGCACCTTCTGTGGATCATTGGATCTCGTACGCATCAACGGTCTCCGAATTTGATTAAGGGGAAGTTCAATAATAATCGGACCTCCTTTTCCTGAAACAGATGCTTGATTATTGTTACTTGGAACGGACCCTGAAACAGAACGGGCACACACCATCAGACTGAGAGGAATCTGTGTGATTATATGTGTTTTGTAGTAAAAAAATAATAAACCATTGGAGAAAGATGAAGCAGAAACCCTAGGGTTTCTCAACGTGTTGGGAACGTGAAGAAGAAAACTAGCCATTTGTTTTTTCTTTTTGGGTTTGATTGGAAACGTGTGTTGTTTTTTTCGGGGTTGCCTGCAATGGCTTCAATTCAATACGGCAGAGAAGATATTAGTGGCAATCATTGATACTGGACCGTCTATCGTCGTGTGATAAACACGTCAATGGAAACACCCTACATTGAATAAAAGCAAAATTTGTCCGATAATAATTTCGGTTGAGTTTATTTTTGTCCGTGGTCATGGTCCATCATTAAAAATAAACGGAGTTAAACTTTTTTCCGAAATACAAACTGATGTTTAGGGCTTTTGATCATGACAAGTATACGAGACGATTAATGTAAAACTTACCTTGAAACAGTACTCCAAACGGCTTCATTTTTGTTAATTGGAAGTTTAAACATCAAAATTGAAGCACCGTTTTCACTGGTAAATACTATTAACCGGCACATTTTCAAAAATATTTTAAAAAGGGATTTTCTTTTATATATTCATTGGGATAATTTCCTTGTTACCGAATGAAGGGGTATGGTCCTGAATTTACGCCGACCGCACAAGTTAGCCTTAGGTCGCGCGTGATACCATACCCAGGATACACCATAACGATGACTTCTCAGACCTTGCACCGACTGCATAGATAGTTCTTTAGTCGCGCGCAGGGTCAGGACCGAGACAAGGCAATTCTTACACTTGTCTTTCAAGAAAGAAACTTGTTCCTTTGATCTTGCGCCGGCGACACAGGTGTTCATTAAGTCACGCGAAAGGAAGAAGCGCAAGGTAGCGACAAACAAGTAAAGAAGGTACAAGTGGCGGAGTTGTTGGCCAATAGGCTCTTAACAGGTTGTATGAGATCATGCTGCACGATGATCAATCGTGCAGGGGACAAGAAGTACGCAAGGACACGTACGTGCCACCATCAGCTTGCGACGACCACTACCACACGATCTCCCCCTAATTGCTGATGACATGTCCGACAACAAGGACAACTGCCAGGACAAGTGGATCCATTCACCATGCGCCAACTACCCTCTCACCTGGAATCACTAACGGCCGTAGCAGAGATGGAAAGATGGAAATTCCTTGTTGTTGACCTTAGGCCCAAGGCCCATCAGCCTATCTCCTTCACAAATCACCCCGGCTATAAATAGAGGACTTCATACCCATGTTTAAGTTTCGCTCTCTTGCTCTCTCACTATATACACACACTATTATCCTCAAAGCCGATACTTATTCTCACGCTGGAGGGTGGTTACAAGGAGACCCCCTGTTCTCCTCTTTGTAACGAGCTTACGGTGTGTTGTTGGTTTTGTAGGATCATTATAGCGAATTAGACGAGACAAAAGAAGATTAACCTTTATTTGTCGGGGCACAAACCACAAACTAATCACCAGATTAGTTTTCCGTTTTTTCATTGGCGCCCACCGATTTTTTACAATCACTTTTCATCTTCTTTCCAAACTGTTACTTTGAATCAATGGCTGATCAGGGTACTCCTTTCCCAACTTTCGGCGAAATATCTCGAATGGGTGCGGCAGCGGACAACGCGCATGTCCAAAACTAGCCCATCGACGAGTATACCGAAGGGGTCTACACAGAAGTTGGAGCCATTCGCGCAAGTGGTACCCGACCACCTAAACGGTGACTCCAACGAATTTCGGCACTGATCTTTCAGCACCTGCCATATCAGGACTACAAGAGGGGGAGACGCTCGCTTCTTGGTTCGTCAACAGCTAGGCAACCCTGAATCTCATTGGCGCCTCCGATGCCAAGGCAATTAGATTATGAAACGCCACGGCAAGAGCGCGCGCGCAAAGGCAACGATACGAAAGGTCATCATCGCCTCGTAGACAGAGTGGTTGCACCACAATCGACACTTATGACGAAACAGGAAGCCAGTATGACACTCACTCGCAATCCCGTCGAAAAACTCCGATGAGTAGCCGGCTCGGGCCGCGCAACATAGACAACGGGTGGGGTCATAACATGGATGAATCTGACCCGACGTACCAACAAGAAGAGACGACGTCAGTTTTCAGTCGTCTCTTGAAGCATCATGAATCGTATAAGCCAAAGATGCGCGCAACGTATAACGAATTGGCAGAGCATGACTTCAGCCTCGTTTACACTCCAACAGCAGTTGCTGAAAAATCCAAGTTAATTAGAAACATTGCTCTAGCACCTTTGGAAAAAGCTAAACTCCCTCAAGCTATGGGTAAGTTCAACGGGTTGACAGACCCTGATGACGTCGTACTGTGCACAAGCGTCGAAGTGGTGGGAGGATGGACCATGCCCATGTGGTGCCATCTATTCGTACAAACCCTCATCGGAGCTGCTCGCGCATGGTACAACAGCCTCCCTGCGTGTAGAATCAAGTCTTGGCCCGATTTTGAAGAAACGTTTCTCGTGGACTTCAGTCAACAAAGGCGTTACAAGCGCGACACGTCAGAGGTCATGAATATCTAAAGGCGTGAGAACGAAGGTTTGGAAGACTCCATAACTTGTTTCAACAAGGAATGCCTCGAGATAGGGAATGTCAATAAAGACCTCATGCGCGCGCATTTTAAAAAGGCAATCCGTTGTGATAGTATAATCTAGACCATCACAGGCAGAGAGGGAATGCTAGAGGAATGGCATAAGCTAATGGCAGCGGCAAAGGGTGTTGCGCAGACTAAAGATTCATTGACTGGAGGAAGATACAATCACCATTCTGAAGATCAGTACTCGAGAATCAACGTGCATGAGCCAAATGCGCGTAACAAAAAGAACAAAGGCTGTGGCTGGAAGGCAAGCCAGTACGACAGTCAAGATGAAAGGTCCCGTTATGATGATGTCATAATATAGCGAAGATGCGCGCACAACAATTAATAAAATTGGGTACAAAAAAGCGATCAAGAATGAGAACATGGAGAAACACTGGACTCCGTTGTCTAAGACACCCAAGGAGGTTCTTATGACGAATAATCATGATTAATGAAAAACAAAAAGGGCCAGGATCCAAACTTGTATTGTGATTTCCATAAGGACACCGGTCATCTGACCGATGATTGCATCAATTTGCACGTCAAGATTGAAAAGGCCATCAAAAGCGGAAAGCTCGGTTACTTGGTGAAGAATGTGCGCAAAGAAACGCGGCAAATTCAGAGAACTGATGAAGGAGGCCAGAAGAAGGTCCGCCGTTTGAAAACCCATATGGTCAGTAGGAGGACCCCAATGGAGTGCAAAAAGCAAGGGCAAACGCCCAAGAGACGAATCATGGCACGAGCAATAGGTGATTTTCCCGGTGGTTCGTGGGGGGCCGTGCGTCACACGTCCCGTCATGGTCACCGACGTTCTTGGCCATTATGAAACAGATTATGTTCATCGATCGAGGCAGCACAACTGATATCTTTATGAACAATGTTTCAACCAGTTCGACCTAGAAGACAAAATGCGCTTGGAGCCAGTCAACTACCCTTTATCCAGTTTCTACAATGAAACAGTGTTCCCTCTGGGTCAGATATCTTTCCCGGTCACGCTGACAGACGGGAAACATTCGAGAACGATAGAGGTAAATTTCTGGTTATGCCAGCCAACTCAAGGCATGATGTGTTGATTAGTAGAGAAACTCAGGGTCAATTGAGCATGGTGACATCCACCCCACATCTACAATCGGTTTCCCGACGGAAACCGGGGTGGCGATCATCTATGCAAAGAAGGAAGTAATGGTAGCCGAAGAAGCACGTCCGAAAAATGTAAGCAAGCCTATTCTGCGCACTGAGCCAGAAAAATGGGTTTTGAACCGAAAGTACCCTGAGCAGACAGTAACTCCCAGACCCACAATGTCTGAGAACATTCGAACGTTCTTAAAGCAACTACTCTTAAGAAACATGAAAATTTTAACCAGGTCACCAGCCGACATGATCGATGTCCCACGCAATATTGCCGAGCATTGCTTAAACACGTTCCCGTCAGTAGAGCGAATTGTGCAAAGGAAGCGAAGCCTGGTGTCCGTGAAGATCAAGGCAATGAATGAGCAAGTCTACCAAACGTGGGTAGCAAACCTAGTGATGGTCGGGAAGGAAAATGGAGGGCGGCGCATTTGGGTCAACTATAAGAACCTCAACAAAGCCTGCCCTAAGGATTGCTATTCTCTCCCGGAGATAGACAAAAAAATTGACTCTATCGCGCCATTCGATGGAAGTGTTTTCTAGATTGCTACAAGGGTTATCATCAAGTGCAGATGTCACTACAAGACGAAGATAAACGGCTTTCCGCATGGAAATGGGTATTTTATTCTACACGAAGATGCCTTTCGGCTTATGCAATGCGGGGGCCACATACCAACCTTAATGGATCAAACTTTCGGAGATGATATAGGGAAATACGTCGAGGTATACATTGATGATCTGGTGATTATGAGTCCTGAAGAAGATCAGATGTTGAAAGACATAGAGAAAACCTTCAAATCATTGCAAAGCGCCAACATGAAGCTCAACCTGAGCAAGTGTTCGTTCGTTATGAGGAAAGTAAGTTCTTGGGATTTATGGTAGTGAATGGTGGATTCAAAGTAAACCCCGAGAAATTTCAAGCCATAGAGCAGATGCCATCCACCAAGACAATCAAGGAAATGCAATGGCTAGCCGGCCGCCTGGCCGCGCTGAATCGATTCCTGTCTAATCACGCCGCAAAGTCTTTTCCTTTCATTAGCACTTTGTGCAATTGCGTCAAGAAGAATGAGTTCAGATGGACAACTGAAGCAGAAATGTCCTTCAAAGAAATGAAGGAGTGCTTGATCAAGCCCCGACTTTGACTGCCACACACGAAGAAGAACCACTTGTGATGTACTTGTCAACTTCAGACAAGGCAGTCAACACAGTGTTATTGGTGGAAAGGGAGGGGGTTCAAACCTCAATCTATTATGTCAGCAGATGCTCACAGATTCGGAGACTCGGTATTCAATCATGGAAAAGCTTGTATTAGCTTTGGTCCATGCATCAAGAAGGTTGCACAGATACTTCCCCGGTCATGTTATCAATGTGTTAACCACCTACCATATAGGCACAATTTTGCGAAAACCAAAAATTTCAGGGAGATTGGCAAAGTGGGCTATAGAATTAGGCGGTCACAATATCGTGTACTAGCTAGGCCCGGAAATCAAGTGACAAATCCTGGCAGACTTTGCCACAGGAGTCCCCGCCAACAAAATTCGTGAGTGTGAGGCAATCAAGACCCATATGCTAGAAACAATAGAAGAACTGTGGTTGTTATTCACTGATGGCGCATTAAACGAAGATGGTGCAGGAGCAGGTTAAGACTAGTCAGCCCAGAGAAGCATGAGTTCACATATGCTATCCGGTTAGAATTCAAGAATATGAACAATGAAGTGGAATACGAAGCGTTCCTAGCAGGTTTGCCCCTAGCCATTAAGATGGGAGCCAAGAATAAAACAAGCGCATGTAGATTCTTTACTCGTGGCAGGGCAAATCAACAGTTTGTATGATGCGACTGGTGAAAGTATGGTAATGTACCTTGAATAGGCCAAAGAGTTGATACAAAAGTTCCAATCTTTCATATTAACCACATCGAAAACAAACCAGCGGACGCATTGAGTAAGTTGGCCTCAACAGCTTTTCAACTTCTTGCTAAAGATGTCCGAATTGAAGTTCTCAAAAATCCCTTTGTACCGCTACGCCAGGTAAACGTCATTGAAATATGGTGGCCATCATGGAGACACCCATCATCTAATACCTTCAAGCGGGGATCCTTCCAGAAAACAAAGCGGAGCATAGAAGATCCAGCACAAAGCCTTGTATCAAATTAATGAGGGTATTTTGTATCGAAGGTCGTACCTAGGTCCACTATTGCGTTGCGTGGACCCATAAGATGCCAACTACCTGATACGCGAGATACATGAGGTCATTTGTAGAATCCACGTAGGGCCACGCATGGTGGTCGCTAAAATTACGAACGCTGGGTACTATTGGCCGGACATGCATTTGGATGCCGTAAAAGAGTTGTGCAAATGCGTCTCCTGCTAGCGCCATGCGCCAAAGACAATGCGACCCAAGAATGATTTGATTCCAGTTTCCAAAGCATGGTTGTTTCAACAATGGGGAACCGATATGTGACGTGCGTGAGCGTGGTTATAATTATTGTTATATTTTAAGCACTTTTTACTCGTGGATCAAGCTTTAAATTTATAAAACACGATAAGGTACTATCACTCTACACACATTAGGGCAAGTACACCCATCGTAGACGTAGTATAGTGATGGTAAGATACCGAGGTCATCCAAGGACAAAAGGGCTTTTATACCAGCTTATCGTTAACATCTAATCTAACCAAATTTTGATAAAGGGTTTTAAAAGATAAAAATTGTAATTAAAAAGGTAAGAACAAATAGACAAGAAAGAATCACTTGGTTCCAACTCCTATTTTATATATCCTTTGATGATTTCCGCACTTTGGGCTTTTTAAAAGATTATCTTAGTTATAGTGGTAGGCCCCTCTTGTGAAGGCGACGATACCCTCAACCATATTGGTCTGAGTCAGCAGGGATACTGTCCCGCAAGGTCGAAATATTGAAAGATAATTAAATAAGTTATTAATGCGAAAATTGGTAGGCCCCTCTTGTGAAGGCGACTTTACCCTCGGCCATGTTGGTCTGAGTCAGCAGGGATACAATCCCGCAAGGCCGGATAAAGTTTTAATAGTAGTTTATTTATAAAGGGTTCAAGTCGTTCTTACTTCCCCTGATTTGATGCTATCTGCCTCAAAGGAAGTCCTAATAAGCTTGAACCAAGTCCTCGCAGGATCTATACACTGAATGAGGCAAGACTTTACCCAAACACCCTTCTAACCCCTTTCCAGGTAGTTAACGTGCTTTATTTAGACCGTAAAGACACGGATGAGTGAATCAACGAAACATGAAGAAATGTTTAACCAAAGTTCACTTTCAATATAAAAAAACTAGTTATTAAAGTCATTAATAAATACCCAATTAAAAAGTTGCCAAAGATTGGAAATCAAAAGTAATACATAAAAGATTTGTCTTCACCAAGTGATGTAAGAGATTTAGCCAAGCATGGCCTTTGTTTGACAAGAACTCTTATAATCAATCTTGTATCCCGAGACTACTACACACTCTAAAAGATGAAATATGGATGATGGTGGTGGGTGTTGGTGTTGTAGTGGTGGTGGACTGATGGCAAGTGTGAGAGAAGTAGTTTACGAATGGATGCCTTTCTCATGAACCAAGCACCTCTATTTATAGCTGGAAACAGAGGGTAGACAACGCCCCTGCCCCATGGTCATATTTTTTTCTCCCTACATTAATTGTAGATGTCAGGTCTTGTACTAACACGCTCCATGGTGTCATGGCACGGCGTAGTGGTTAGTGTACTTGCTGTACTATCACGGATTCTGCGAATCTTAGAGTTGATCACGACCTGTGTTGGGTTAGCACGACACCGTGTTGGTTTGACTATTGCTGTTGTCTCTTTTGTAGAAAATCTTGACTGAGCATAACCCCATGCCTGAAGTGCACGGCCCTGTGCCTAAGCTTATGTCTTTGTTATTTTTGTTGTTTTGGATGTGGATGGGGGTTCGGCAGTTCGTGTCAATCCTTCTTCTTTGTATTTGTGTTAGTTTCTATTGTTAATTTCTTCCTTTTATTTGTTTAAGCTCTTTTGATCCTGTAATTTAAAAGTAAACAAAGAGACATGCTTTTTCCAACATTAGTACCGAAAAAGAGTTGATTTTATGCCTTGTTTGATGTAATTTATATACTGCAGTTTGCGCACATCATATACCCCCACACTTGAATCTTTGCTTGTCCTCAAGCAAGACTCTATAATGTGGCTTACACACCCAAACAGAATTGGTGAAAAAGAAGTTTTGGGTTTATCTTTAGAGTGTCGGGAATCCAAGTTCTAAATTTATTTTGTGTTTATTTATTTACAATCTTATTTGTCATGATTTATTCAAAACACATTTTAAGAAAAATATTTGTTTTGTTCATAACATGGCTTTCTAAAATTCTATTTAGTTATATACAAATCTATACACCTCACAAGTGGTCACTCAACACTCGGCCGAAGATGTTTTAGTGAAAGCGCTCGGACCCGGTGTGGAGCTTACTCCTACTATAGGTTTGACAAACAATCAAACATCCTCCTTTTTGACGTTTAATACTTGTAAATGTCAAGAGGTCTTTAAAAGGGTAGGCTTTGGCTTGGGGTAGGTGTTTTTGGGTAAATTGGTGAAAAGCGTAAAACGTGTTGGTTTTCTTGAACAATTTTTGTGTCATAGAAAAAAAAACTTCAACCAATGTTGTTGTTTTTTTTCAATAGCCAAAGTTGAAACTAACTCATACTTGTCATTTATAACCGAACTTTTTACTAAAATAAATGGTGTAAATAAAACGTATTTTTTTTGGATATGGGTGATTGTTTTGCCAAAGTTTATATTTTTGCGGGTTTAGAAACGAAAGGGTTAAGGCTCAAAAGGGTTTACTAGGGGGATATGAAAAGGGAAATAAAGGTTTAAAATGAAAAATAGGTTATAGTCCTAATACCTCCATCATTTACTTACTTGGATTTGTGTCGGTAAGGATTGAGAACGTATTGTTTTGGCAAGTTCTAGATTTGTATGAACCAAACGGGCAACTCACACAAGAAACGAAAAATTGAGCAATTAGTATAGATATGTATTTGTATGCTCGGTAAAGGCTCAAAACTCACTTTTTGTGGGAAAAGGGTAAAGTGTTAAAGAGTATATATAATCAAATTTTGTTGGTGCATAATGTCTACGCCTACGTTTAGGATATGTTAGTTGTGTAAATAGGGCTTAGAATGTCATTTGTATATGTATTTTATTTGGCTTGTACAAGTGAGCTTATGTGGCTCGTACAAGTGACATCTTGTCACTCGTACGAGTGACCACTCGCACGATCCTACAACACTCTCTCCAATGCGAACCATGTTGGCCTATAAATAGTGGAGCTTGAGTGTTGTGTTGTTATCTGTTGGTGTGTGACTACGGCGAAGCACTGTCCAGTTGTTTACTCGTCTGTAACCTTCACGTTTATTAATACGAATCAAAGGCGTTTAAGCAGCGTACTTGATTGTTTGTTTATCCAACTCGCTAGCAATGAATTCAGCCTCTGTTAGCTGAGTTGAATCGGTCCGGTGCTCATAAGAGGAGAGCCGATCCCCTCTCACAAGTGGTATCAGAGCCTTGAGGCCTGATTTGAGGACAAACATCAAGTTTCAGTAGATAACCAATAAGTTTCAATAGTTGCAAATCCAGATTCAACCATTGAATATCTTCTATATCTACTCTTTCTTGATACAGATTTCAGATTTAGACGAAATGGACTAGGATTTTAGTATATCACGATAAGATGAACTCTAAAAAATTCCCTAAAACTTTCAGATCTTAAATCGACCAAATTCATGACGAAAATTAAAGAATTCATCCGTTTGGTGACCTGAGCTGACCCGTACGAGTAGAAGGACAACTCGTACGAACAACCATCCATACGTATTAACCACTCGTACGACCAAGAAAAACAAGTTTTCTTGAAATATACAAGTTTTAAAACAGTCAATCGTACGAGTGAGTGATTCGCACGAAGAGTCACTTGCACAAATCACTCTCTCTTTCACGAGTATCCTACTCGCATGAACCACTGATTCGCATGAGTATCTCGCTCGCACGAGCTAACTGATTCGCATGAGTAGCTGTTGATTCGCATGAAGAACATTTTAAGGAGTGTTTTTAAATTTCACATTTTTGTCAATCTAATCAGTGTTTTTGAAAGTTTGTATTTCTAAAAATTTCAGATATAATGGAAGAAGAGTTTTACAACGCTTTTGCTGCTTCAGCTATTATGACTACCACATCACAGAACATGAATCTAGAAAACGAAATGGGAACCATGACGAAACCTCTGAAGCTCATGAACTTCGAAGATTATGACAGTTGGAGTGAGAGATTCATAAACTGGGTACAAGCTAATCATTTCACGTGTTGGTTTGCCATCGAGTCAAAGTACCCAACACCTACTGGTGAGAATGGTCTTGAAAAGACACTGGCTCAGCTGACGGATATGGAGAGAGAAAAGTTTATCAATGAAAAAAGATGATTAACATACTACAACAGGCAGTAAAAGAAGCTATCCAGGCACTTCTTCAACATGATGATGATGCTCACTCACTGTGGAATGCTTTACGACTCAAGTTTCAAGGAAGTTCTCAACTTAGAAAAGGAAGAAAAGCGCTGCTAAGCAAGGAGTTCGATATTTTCAATTTGATAAAAGGAGAGACAGTAAAGCAGCCGATCGAACGATATTATCATTTGGTGGTTCAGACGAAAAGAATGGAGAACTTTAAAACCAATGAAGAACTGGTTGATAAACTGGCTGATTCTTTACCAGAAGGAGAGTGGACGACCTATCTAACTATTCTGAAAAATGGCACAGAATACAGTAACTTCACATTGCCAAGATTTATTGAAAGAATAGAAGGTCATGAGCTAGAAACGCAGAAAATGGCAAATAACAAAGGTGCTCCTATGCAGCAAGATGTGAACCTATCCTACAAAAGTAGTTCTGCTGGTCACATACAAAGTCCCAAGGTTCAAACTGCCTTCAGTGCCAATAATGCTACAAGTCCACCATCAAACCAGTCCAGTGGGTTTCAGTCATTTTCTCCTCAAGCTCCTTAATCTGCACAAAGCTCATGTAATCCTCAAAATAGTCAAAACACTCCAACTAATCCAAGCCAACGAATTCTTCAATGCAACATTGCTGTGAATCTCGAGAATGCACAGGATTTCAATGAGCACACAACCAAATAACACATCGCTTTGCTTGCATCAGTTCTCGAATCATATGAAAGTCTAGTAGCCGGTAGGATTGGGAATCCTAAAATGACCAAAGAAGATTATGATCAGATTGATCCAGTTGAGTTGGAGTTGATGATATTAAATGGTGTATGGCGTCAATAGTCTGTAGAGCTTAACGCTTTATGGAAACCACAGGAAGAGAGAGTTTGGGACGTCTTGATGGAAAACTCGGTTTTGACAAGGCTAAAGTTACATCCTTCAAGTGGAGAGAAAATGGACATTTCAAGAGAGAGTGCCCAAACAGAAGTCAAAGGAAACCAGAATCCATTTGCAGATGATTAGTACAAAAGAGCCATCTATCATCGACCCCAACCACCTCAGACAAGGTTAGTGCAGATCGAAGATGGTCTATCGAATTCAAAGGATAAGGCTTTGGTTGTTACCCAAGAAGATGAAGGGTTCAACTGGAACAAATACATTTCAAAGAATGAAAGCCTCGCACTAGTAGCTCAGATATTCGAAGAACCAGAACAGGCATAAGAAGAATTTGCTGAGGCAACCTTTGACGAAGCACCGGAGGAATATTACAACACGTCGTCAGAGGAAGAAGTACTCTTAAATAGTGCATTTAAACATCTTTTGCCTTCTGACATTCTTAAAACTTTTGCAGGTTACTTCGATTCAAGCTATCAATCACCATGTGTAGAAGAGAAAAACCCTGAAGTAGAGGAGATGATTAATTTGACCAAAGAGTTGACTTTGGAGAATCTGACTGACATAGCCGACAAAGCTCTAATCGCTAACGCGAGTGAGGTAGTTACCGAGGAAGCTCAGGAAGTTAGAGTCAAATCGGTAAATGTGTCAGTAAATGAGTCAGTAAAAAAGACACCTTGCATGAAGTGCAAAGAGCCATGCATTGAGTGTGTAGAGAAAGAAACAAGATACAAAGAGCTGAAATGTCCTATAGATAATTTATCATGTGATTATAATTCAACAAAAGAAGCTTATGACAAATTAAGCAAAACAATTAAACTATTTGAACAAGTGATCAGAAAAATGACAAGAACTTTCGATGTTCAAGGGACTTTAATGGACAAACAAATGGCCATTAATATTCATTTAAATACAATTGCCGAGCTAAAAAATGAACTTGAAAAAATGAAAATCAAAACAGAACCGGTTAACAAGTTGTTAATTAGTTATTCTACAAGTTCGTACCCTATTGATCACATTCTTCCAAAAATTGAAAGCAAGGAAGATAATAAAATTGATGAAAACAAAGGTGTAAGTTACGATCGTGTTTCACCATCCTTGTAGAATAGCTATGCAAGTAAGAAACCATCAAGGCTGGAAAAGGCGCTCAATTTAAAATTGAAAACTGAAAAGAAAAACGAGCTGCCTACGAACATTGATGTAACATACACCAACACAGAAAGTGATTGTGAATCTGAAGTGGTAAAAAGTGTGGTCGAAAATGTTTTGGAGAATGAGTCTAACAAATCTGAACTGGATGTATTATCAGAAAATAGTTTAAACAATGATCCAAATGTAGTCGTGTACAAAATGAACGGATTTGATAAACTATATTCCGATGAGGATTTCCCAATTAAGAATGTTAATCTTGATCGAGTTGATAAGTTGTTGAAGCTAGTTGAAGTCAGTCATTCTGATTTAGAAAAACGAGATACATCCTTTTACTCTAAATCAAAATGTGTCTACAGAAACCACCATCAGAGGGACAGGGACTATCCTGAAAATAGGAGAGCAGGTTTGGGTTTTCAAAAGCAAAGAAAGAACAACAAGTTTCAAAAGTTGAACTTTGCAAAGAAAATTGATTTGTCTATGGGACAACCACTGAAAAAGAAAAAGAGATAATTGGTAAACAATCCAATGATGAATTTAAGAAGGAAAAGGATAGTAGAAACATGATTTGGATTCCTCTGTTAGAAATGATAGCAGGACGTGCTACAAATGTAACAATGTCGGACATATTGCATGACAATGTTCTCAAAGAAATCCAAAACCTGTTTCCAACTTAATCAGATCTACAAAAGATGTGAAGCAAAAAGCACCGAAGTTTGTACCAAAACAAATTCTGATAAGAAACAATGAATCTAATAAAAATGTGACATCAACGATTCAACTTAAGTCTAAATTTGAGGTTGGTGAAACTTCTACCAAGAATCGTCAAAAGGATTCAAAATTCTATTCTAAAAAGGAAATTCTGAAAACACAAACTTGGGTAGCAAAAGTCAAACCATCTTCAGTAGAAATGAAAACACCTATTCCACCTAAAACAGAAATCAAACAAAATGTCAAGATCAAAATTCCAAAGTTTGATATTCCAAACCCACCTAAGACCAAGCAGGCTTTGTAACATTTGTCAAAAACGGGTTTCCAAAATCCGTTTTGTAATCGAATATCAAGTTATAAATATCACGTTGTATATTTATGGTTATTTTGATTTTTAATGATACATAATTAATAAACAAACTAAACTATAAAAATTATATTTGATAAAAAGTGAAAACAAAATAAATAAAAATAAAAAGTTGCTGCCGGGACTCGAACCCGGGTCAGCCGGTTTATAATTTCAAAGACTTAACACACACACACATCACCACTCCGCCACTTTTGTTTTCTGTTATCTCTAGGAAACAAATAACATTTATATACAAACTCGGTTAAACCGGTTGCGCCAACTGAAAAACGGAAATCGGCAATTCAATCGTCAAATCGTTTGATTACTCGCACATTCACGTTTATAACCGATGAACCGATGATTTTAATCAATTCAGAAGTGATTGAACATCAATTTTCATTATTATCGGTTTTTATAACCGAAAAGAATCAAAGTCCCAATTACTTCAACTCAAAATCCTTCTCGCGACTCAGAAACATCAGGCCAACATTCCATTTCACTTTCGTCACACTTTCAGTCCGTCAGAACGCTTAAATCAACTCGCCGGAAATTTCTTCAAGATTCGCCGGAAAACCGTATTCATCATCAAAACGGTAATTCTTTCAATAACGTTGTAGTCCAACAATTGTTAAGCTATTTCTAACTTAAACCTTTCAATTGAAATCGAATTCAGGCACTGTATTCAGCTAATTTCAGTTCGCCGGAAAAGTTCTGAAAATCTCTATGTTCATCTGAGAATCGGTAAGGGCATTCAAACCTTCTGTTAACATTTGCTGATCACTTCAATTTCATGATTAGCTAATCAAGACGGTTAATTGTCTTGTTCAGTTGAAGAGCATAAAAACAGGGACCGACACATTGCCGGAATTCTGAAATAAACCGTTCATCGGTATGTTCACTTCTAATTATCGTTTCTGCCATTTCATATTAGATTGTACAATGTTTAACAATCGAACTACACAAGATATAACGGTATAATCGACTGCCTGTAAAATTCAATGAAGAAGATGACTGTGATAACACTATAAGTATAATTAAAATTGTTATTTTAAACGGGTTAGACACACAGTCCAGCGGTGGACTGTGTGCAAATATTACGCACACGTCACGAGTTCGATCCCTGATACACGCACCCTCTAAGTAATAAAATGCCTTTTTGATAAAAGCTGAACCGGGTTAATCCCGTTAGTTGTTAAGTATAATAAAAACCGAGATATTAACCAGGTTAGACACACAGTCCAGCGGTGGACTGTGTGCAACACTAAGTCGCACGTCACGCGTTCGAAACCCGTTACTGGCACCGGTTTGTTGAATTAAAATGTTTTTGAAATTAAAAGAATTTTGGTTAAACTGAATTAGTATATAAATATAATTAAAAACAATTATTTCGGGTTAGACACGTAGCTCAGTTGGTAGAGCTGCGTGCACGCGTACGGGAAGTCTCGGGTTCGAGCCTCACTTGGCGCAAACAATTCCACTGACCGAACCGGTCAACAAGTCAACAAGTCAACGGTCAACGGTCAGCGCAAAATAAACAATTTTTTTTATATTTTTATTTATTTAATTTAATTTAAAAATCAATTAAAAATACCTAAAAATAACATTTTTAAAGATAGAAAATAGCCTTAAACTCACAAAATATATCTAAAAATTTCATTAAAATCCTTAATAAAATCCACTCATTTAATATATTTTTCCGTTATTATTTAGGTTAGTATTTCTCGTTGTTTCGCTCATCCAATTCGTGCGCATCTCACCATCTCCAATCCAGCGCACCCAATGTGAGTGAATCTTACAAATTCCCCGTTTTAATCACGTTTTGGGGTGTATCATGTGTCTTGATATATATATTATACTTAAACTATTGTGCATACATCATATCATGAACATGTGTATTCAGTTTGCTTCAACAGTTGTGTAGTTATCGTTAGATGTAATTTATTATTTTCAGTACATGCAATTTCATAGGCCGCCGCTCCCCATTACATTATGAGCGTTGAGCATGTTCCCCATTTCATTATGAACGTGAACCCGGCGTGCCCACATACGATCGGCTCCGTTTGATTGAGCCTTGATCGCACAGACATTTTCATTTCAGTACATGCAATACGATCGGCTCCTTTTGATTGAGCCTTGATTGCACAGACATTTTTCATTTTCAGTACATGCAATACGATCGGCTCCGTTTGATTGAGCCTTGATCGCACAGTTTCATTTATGTTATTTATCGTATGTTGTCGGTATGTAAATGTATGCTATCATATGTTATTGTATGTTATAAGTTGTGATTGCTATTTGCCACTGCTTGATTATTTACACTTGCTCATTTATGATTATGCACAATTTTTCATTGATAAACTAACAAGTAAATCAATAATAAATGTTTATCTAACGAGGTTCACTCGCCAACTTATGTTGACCCAAAAACCCCCATTTTTACACATGATACAGGTGAACCAGCAGCAGCCAGAAACACTTAGGATTGGACTAGAAGAATAAAATGATTTAGAGTTTGGGATTTGTTATGTTTGGTTTATTTTCTTTGTATTGTATGGACATGTTTGGATATTTGGGAATGTAACTTTGACTTTAATAAATATGAAACATATTAGTAAATATCATGAGCTTTGGTGATAACCCAATTATGCCCCGACTCTTATTCCGCTGCGGGTCGGGGTGTGACAGGCTTGGGTTTCTCTGTTTAAAAAGTTTCTTCCACATGTGTGCAGGAGCTCCCTAGGTCAAGCATGTCAAAATGGATTATGGACAGTGGAGCTTCCCGACACATGACTGGGATGCTTGCATTGTTATACGATGTAAAAGCTAACCGGGGAGGTTACGTTGGGTTTCCTGGGACACAGGGTGGAAGAATAGTGGGTGAAGATACTCTGATAAACGGAGTGGTATCTTTTGACAAGGTGAACTACATTGCAGAGCTTGAGAACAACCTACTGTGCATCTCGTAAATATGTGACAAGAAATTCACAACACACTTCAATGACAAGGATGCTTAATTCTCAAACCGGGATTCAAAATTCATGAGAAGTGGATCTCATGCGCGCTCTACGAGAAAATGATCTTTATTTCTTAGACATGAGCATCGCATCCACTACGTTAAAGAAGGTTCAATACTTTGTTTCTAAAGCAACCGAGAAAGAGTCAATCTTATGGCATCGAAAGATGGGGCACATTCACCTGCGAAAGATGAATTATTTGGTGCATAACGACCTAGTGTAGGGTGTTAATCTGAAGAATTTTCATTTATATGATGATTGTCTGAGTTGTAAAAGGGGAAGCAGCATAAGAAATCACATCCAAGAAAGCTACTTAACTCTATCAAGCTACCACTAAAAAGGCTTCATATGGATCTCTTTGGACCAGTGAACGTGAAAAGTATCTCTGGAGATCTATATTGCCTGGTCGTGACAGATGATTATTCAAGATTCTCATGGGTTTTCTTCCTGGAGAGTAAAGATGAAACGTTTGAAAGTCTTATGATTCTCTTTAGGAAGCTAGAAAACCTATATCACTTGTCTATCAAGAGAATCCGTAGTGATAATGGTACTGAGTTCAAGAACAAGAGGATGCTCGAATTCTGCAACAAAAAGGGTATTCTTCACGAATTCAGCGCTGCTTATACTCCTCAACAAAATGGAGTAGCTGAATGTAAGAATCGAACACTGATTGAGACTGCCAGAACAATGCTCGCTGATTCCAAACTTCCAATTAGTTTCTAGAGCGAAGTAGTTCATCTGCGTGTTACACCCTTAACCGTGTTTTGACGGTCAAGCCTCACAACAAGACATGTTTTGAGCTACTAAACCATCAAAAGTCGAACCTAACATTTTTGGAATCTTTTGGATCGCCGTCTACTGTTCTAGACCCGAACGGTATATTTGGGGCGAAATCCTTGGAAGGATTTTTCATCAGTTTTGCTAGTCCACAAAAGCAAGTCTTCTTGCCAAGTCTGAACCAGGTTATTCTTGCACAACATGTTGATTGTTAAAGATATACAGCGCCTACGTAGAAACCTGGGGATCCATGGCTATTCAATTATGATGGGTTGTGTAATTCATTTGACCAGCCAGAAGTACCATCATAAGTACCATCAAATCTCCAATCAAGAGGAAGTTTCAAGACCGTTGGTGATTTCTCCATCACTTCCTGTCTCTAACACTCCTGATGTAGGTTCGAACAATACTCTGCAAGAATCAGTCTCTGTACCATTCTTGAATACTGCCAGATCATCTGCCTATCAACCAATTGATGCTGACTCTGATCGCGAACTGACTTTTGACGATGGAGGAACCAGTTCCGATGAAGGATCCGAGCAAATTCAAAGCTTTCTGAATACTCAAGCTGATGAATCCAATGTCAAAATGAAGCTACATCCTCTGAACCGGTTGCTGATAAAGTTGTCACGAATTTGCAAAGTTAAGTAGACGTTCCGAGCGAAGTGATTCCCAGGACACTATCTTACCATCCGTCGGAGAATATTATTGGTAACTTACAAACCAGAGTGAAAATTCGAAATCAGATCAATAAGAATCTAAGTTGCTTTTAGACAAATGTTGCTACACTGCAAACCAGACTTTCTTACAGTTGTTTTGTTTCGCAGGTTGAACCAGGAAACTGGAAAGACGCTTTGATAGAAGAAAGCTGGTGGATGCAATGCAGGAAGAGTTGCTTCAATTCCAAAAACTCAGTGTCTAGAAGCTTGTTGACCTACCGGATCATCATAAAAGAATTAATACTCGTTGGGTCTTCAAGTGCAAGAGAGATGATAGAGGTATTGTGGTCAGAAACAAAGACCGGCTCGTGGTCCAAGGCTTCCATCAGCAATAAGGGATAGACTACAATGAAGTCTACGCCCCTGTCGCACGTCTTGAAGCTATCCGCGTTTTCTTGATCTTTGCTTCTTGGAAAGGTTTCAAGGTGTACCAATTGGATGTGAAGTCTGCTTTCCTTATAGAAACATAAACGAGGAGGTGTACATCGGCCAACTACCGGGGTTTGTCGATCCGATACACAAGGATAAAGTCTATCTGTTGAACAAAGCGTTATACAGATTGCACCAGGCCCCAGAGCCTGGTACGAGATGCTCTCCAAGCATCTCCTAGGAAACGGTTTCTTAAGAGGCATAGTGGACATTACCCTCTTTACGAAGGAAGTGGGTGGACATCTGATTATCGTACAAATTAATGTGGACGATATCATCTTTGGATCGACAAATGATAAGCTGTGTAAAGACTTTGAAGAAGTCATGAAGAGAAAATTCGAAATGAGTGCTATGGGGGAGATGAAGTTCTTCTTAGGACTTCAATTTAAGCAATTGCCTGATGGTATCTTTATTCATCAGACAAAGTATGTTCATGATGTGTTAGAGAAATTTGACATGTCAGGAACGAAACCAGCATCAACTCCATTAGCCACCAACCACGGCATTTGTCCAGACGTTCATGGAGTCAAAGTCAATGAAACATTATATCGCTCCATGATCGGATCCTTGATGTATCTTACAGCTTTGAGACCTGATATCATGTATCCAACATGCCTGTGCGCCCGTTATCAGTCTAATCCAAGAGATTCACACTTGTTAGCTGTCAAACGTATCATGCGCTACCTGAAAGGATGTCCAAGCACCGATTTGTGGTATCCTCAACATGACGACTTCAATCTCGCAGGTTATTCAGATTCAGATTTTGGTTGCTGCAAGCTTAATGCCAAATCTACAACGGCTGGTTGCTAGTTCTTTGGAACCCGTTTGGTAACGTGGCAATGCAAGAAACAAATCGCGGTCGCTCTCTCTACGTGTGAAGCTGAATACGTTTCAGCATCCAGCTATTGTTCCCAGATACTCTGGATACAACAGCAGATGAGAGACTTTAGATTGCAATTTCTTGACACGCCCATATATGTAGATAATAAGGTGGCTATTGATATCCCTAAAAAACCAGTTCAACACTCATGCACTAAACACATAGAAATTCGACACCACTTTATCCGTGATTGTTACGAGAAAAAGTTTGTTAGAATTGAAAAAATCCACACTGATGACCAAAAGCAGATTTTTACACCAAAGCTTTTGATAGATCAAGATTTAAAAATCTTTTGAAATTAAATGGTTTAAAAAAACCTAACATCAGGGTTTGGAAATGCGGTTGAATTTGAGGATGACGAGGACTTAACGTGATTCTCATCGGTTTGACATAAGTTGTTATGTAAATACTTTTCTTGCTTTCTTTAAAAACAAAAATCCAAAAATATGTTTTTGATTTTAGGGGGAGAAAAGTTGTGAAAAATACAAAAATATTAAAAAGGATAAAAAGAGTTTTTGTGAAAAAGAGGTAATCATACTACATCAGTGGACTATCACAGTATGCTAAGATATGTAATGTTTAAACAGGTAATTAAACCGGTCTTACTGATGATATACCAATAGACTTCACTCGTTCAGTAAATTGTTCTTCAAGATATAAACCTAAAAGAAAAACTGAGTAATTTGTGGGTTGACATCTCTCAGATATATGGTCTTAGTACTCTGAAATTTCGTTTGAGAGAATGCCAGATTTTGTGATACTAGGTCTTTATATTTAATTGATATATGGGGTATTATACGAGATCTTCTGATTTTGCGTCAGCAATGACCTAGAACTTGTATAAAACTTTTCGCATTTTTCACCTCTAAAAGCTGCATAAAAATGAATATATGTCATAAAAAGATACGACATCTGTAGTTTAAAAGATTCCTAAATGGAACACCACCTAAAGTCGAGCCTTCATCTCTTTCTCTGTATGGAAATACTAATCTGAGCTCTCAAGGTCTCGCAATTCACCCCATTTACATATATCAATTAGATATATTCACTTGTGAGATGAAATTCTGGGAATCTCGATGCGGGAGTATATTCTAAGATGGGAAACACAATTATTTCATGTTCCTTAAATTTACCTAACATATCTTGAAACAATTGAGAAACGTGTAGAGGTTTAAATGGATAAGTATATTGGCAATCTAAGTAAATCTGTTTAAGACCTTAAAGTTATTACCAAGATCAACGATACTGGTGATTTGTCTAAATAACTGATGTGATCCTCTAACACAGAACTCACAAAAATATGTGTGTAAATACATCTTTATTTACTTTATCTTTCTTTTCAGAAAAACCCAAAAAGATTTTCAGTTTATTTTTAGCAACCTATCTTAGATTTTAGTCTACCGATGATGAAAACACCGTTAGTCCAAGTCAAGGCCACAGTTGCTGAAGGATAGTTGAAGTTCATGGGCTGGGAGCTAATCTAAAAAAAAGAACGTCCTGAAACGTCAAAAAGTTCATTAACTTGAAGCTTTAAATTTAAAGATAAATCTGTTTTAGTCAAACAACGGTCAACCAAGGTCATTAACTTGGACTTGGTAGGCAAATTGGTTAACTGAGGTCATTAAGTTGGACGTGGTCAACAAAGTGGGTAGTAAAAACAGATAAATTTCAAAAAAAAATAAAAATAAAAAAAGTAACAAGTGTATGGAACTGACTCGTACGAGTGACATACTGACTCGTACGAGTGATAAAAGGCTACATTCGTACGAACGGTGACTCATACGAATGATCTGACGCATATATAAGGGGCATTCACTTGCACGAGTCACATTTGTGACTTTGTGCGACTGTCGATTCTCTATGTGGGATTCAGTTCTTACTTCACGTTTGCTTGATCATTTTTCGTATCTTATTCTTCGGGGAGGTTGATTGGCACACCTTTCACGATGGGAAAGGTACTATTGCTAGTTTGAGCCGTTATAATGCCGAAATTGGACCAAAAGGACGTAAAACGTAGATTTAGGATAATTAGACCGGTAAAATGTAAAATTGAACTTAAATTCGTATAATTCGGCCCTTTTAGCCTCTAAATCATCATTCTACTTGTTAAAATTTACACGTTTTAAGTTCTGTTTGACAAGGTATTATTTGGTACGGTTCGTAACTCATACGAATTGTCACTCGTACGAGCAAGCTTTTTAAATGTTAGATTATCATCATCACTCGTACGAGTGATCATTCGTACGAGCATGTCCTTTAATGTCTAAATCTCTTTGACTCATACGAGGCACCACTCATATGAGTAAGTCTGTTCAAATCCTAAAATGTTAAGTACTAAGTATAACTCATACGAAGAGTGACTCGTACGAGTGGGTTTTGTTCAGACTTAATTCTTTGTCTTCGTGTACAAATGGTGACTCGTACGAGTGTGTAAGTGTTGAAAATTTTTCTAAGTGTTTGAAATTTTTATGTTTGCAGATCAAGAAGTCTATGTTCTCACCATTCCAAAATGTTTGTTGTCTTCTAGATGAGAATATACCAGAGATAGCAGCATATAGAGAAGTGTTGGATTTTCTGAGCAGGCTGCCTATTACAAAGGCTCTTACAGATAGACATATGGCGTACCGATCACATGTTTAATATTTTTGGGATGCTGCCGAGTATAGTGAAGAAGAGAATGCCATCTTGTCTGCAGTACGCATCAACAACGAGGATATTGAAGTCAAGATCACTGAAGATCTAATTCGAACAGTGTTGGAATTTGAAGATAGTGAAGGAGACTCGATCGGTTATCCGGAATACATGGTCAAAGGGTGCTTTTATAGGATGGGTTACGTTGGACTCGTTAACACCGCACCTTTCAAGAAGGGAAATTTGAGTGCTCCCTTTCGCTATATCGCTCACGGCATTATTCACGCGCTAAGTCACAAAAAGGGTGGTTTCGAAGACTTGATAGATTATCAGATGTGTATTATTACGGAACTTATTCTTAATCTACCGTACAACTTCTCAAGACTCATATTTTCGCAGATGGTATAGAACATTCAACGAGAAAAGTTTCTACAGTACCCGAGATTCGTACAAATGCTGCTAGATCATCTACATCCCAATCTGCAGAAGAAGAAAGAAGATATTCTTAGACTTGAGCTTATGGATGTATCTACTTTGAAGAAGATGAATTTACACCTAAAGGCCTTCCCTAATCCAAGACTGTTTTTGGGGCTATTATTGATAAAGATCATGTGGCGCCGCCCAGGGGGAAGTGGCGAAAGGATGAAAGTGGGGACGAGGTTGATGAGAGAGAAGCGCTGGATGGTTTTATAGCAAAGAGAAGTGTGTGGTTCTCTAAAGAAGATAAGAAAGTGGGTAAGGGGACTAAACGTAAGCCAGCGGCTACATCTTCCTCAACTGCCCCTCAGAAGAAGAAACATGCATCTACTGGCACGAGTTTGGTTGACGAACCGGAGCCTGAAGAAAATATTGAGACAGTTGCGGCTGATATAGGCGACAGGCGTTTGAGGAAAAGTTGATAGAGAAGAACATGCATCCTCCTCTAGCATTGTGAAGAGGATAGGATTAACGGTGAAAAGGAAAGAGCCAAAGAGAAAGAATTAGAGCGATTGGCTGAAGTACAATGAAAAGATGAGGAGAGAAGAAGGAAAGAGACAGGAAAAGACGATACTACGTATATACCATCTGAGTTTGAAAGTGACACTCCTGTTCTCAAATCATCGAAAAGGCCATCAAAACTTTTTAAGAGGCCAACGGCTAGAAGTACAGACTCTCCTAAAGCTAGATCAAAGAGAAAGGTGCAGAAGAATGTTGAATCTACACCACAACCACCACCATCACTAACTCCACAACCAGCACCTCACCAACTCCACAACCACCACCATCACTACCTCCACAACCATCACCACAACCATCACCACAACCACCTCCACAACCACCTCCACAACCATAACCACAACCACCTCCACAACCATCACCTCCACCATCACCACAACCCACCCCTCAACCTAAACCTACTCAATCACAACCCTAATTCTCAACAGGCTCTAAACTTGAAGATCAGTTTGACTTCAATTTCGGAGATATTCCGGTGGGGGGGGGGGGGAATTTTCAGCAGATATGTTTAATGACACGCGGATTGAAGAGTTAGAGAATCAGGTCATGATGAACAATGTTAAGATTGCTAAATTATAGGAGCAGATTAAGGACCTAAAAGAAGATAAACAACATCTGAGGCTATTTTGGCAAGCATCGTGTCAGAGAACGAATGACTGAGGAAGAGAATGGAAGAATACGATGAAGAACGCCTCAGAAATCAAAGGTAGATGAGCTTATTCGAGAAAATCCTTATCAAGAAGCTTGAGATTAATCTGGCTGCCGAAATTGACGAGAGTGAAAGGGAAGAGGCTAGGGAAAGAGTTGCTGAGCGTGAACGAATTACAAAAGAATTATCAGACGCTCAGGGCAATGGAAAAGAGAAGGTTGGAGAGGAGCCTGTGATAGATAAAACTGCGTCAGAAGCTGAATCTGCGCCAGTATCTTCAGAGTTGGTGGCATATTTGTAGACAAAGAAGTTTGTGTTGGTAGGAAAGCCAAGGGATGTAGATATTGACATGTCGAATTTATCTATGAAACATCAGGAATGGCTGAAGAAAAGAAAGATGGTGAAAGAGATTGAGGAAGAAATAAATCCGTTTGTTGAAAATCCTGAGGAGATTGATGAAGACTTGGACGAAACTGATGATGCGTAAAAGAAAAAGTCTGATGGTGTTGGTGATGATGATGATAATGATATGGGTAGTTCGGCAATTCTTGTAACAGAATCGGGTTTGAATGAAGATATTGATTTTTCTGTGTTCTTGAACGATTCAGCCAACCAAGTTGATGGTGACAAAGATCAGGGAAAGCCGTATGAGAGCTCGAAGGATTCTAAGCAGGCAGGAATCCTCATAGTGACTGATATGTCAACTGTTCCTGCCGTGCCTAAACTGAAGATTTTGTATTTAGAGCATGATGTGGAAGAAGGAGAGTTTATCCACAGTTATACAAAGGAATAGATTGCGAGTATGTTGGGTGTGGAGGAAGAAACGTTTGAATTTGACTTTGAAGACGAGCTCAATGACATCAATGCTTTCCAGCTGAAGATTATATCTTCGAACATTTTTCTGAACCACACGATTATGATAAGGTTATCGTGGAGGATGATTCCGATGATGATGCTACTAATATTGCCGAAGAGGGTACGGATGACTTCCCAACATTTAGTGAGATGTTTTCAATCGAAAATGATGATTTATTGAAGCGTAAAGTAGAAGAGGCTGTGAAACAGGGAACAGTTCCTCAACATTTATCCAAAGAAGAATAGCCGAGATGAGGAAACTGTAGTTTAAGGAATTACCTAAGGAACGTAAATTCAAACGTCCCCTAGTATTTTTTCACACGAGATGCTGATATTTCTCTGGGGGACAACATTAGTTGGGGATGGATCGAGCAACTTGATGTTTATGCGATTAAGAGGGAGTATGGGCTCTATTACTTCCGACACTTGAGCGATATTAAGACGCTGCCATTCTGGGATATTAAAGAACTGGTGCAGACTAAGATGATAAATCTAAAGATTAAATTTCATGAGCAGCGGCTGTGGAAACTGATAAAGCTGGGAGCTACTCAAGGTTTTAGACGCTGGAAGCCACATTTGCCCAAAAGAGTCACAAAGATTGATCCTGTTACAAAAGAGAAGGATGTGACGTTGATCATTAAGAGGCCAAGAGTGATGAAAAACATACCTCTGATAAAGATGGAGCAAGATTTCTTCAAGATATTCAAATGCTGGCACTATGATTCAAGCACATGTGAAGCTGTTATTTGTGTCCAACCGGATGAAGATTCTTGGATGATTACTTAAGAACTATCCGAATCCATCATCGCGCACAAACGTATATATGGGCTATGGCAAGGCATTCGAGTACTAGAGCAATGTGGCTAGTCAATTGCTCAAAGAAGGATATAGAATTTTTATTCTACAATAAGATTAGTTATGATGAAAGGGATAAAGAACATGCGCTCCAATTCCAAAAGATTGTTAATGTTTGTTTTGCTAATGATATACATTCAGGAACAACATGGAATACTTCATGGAGGAAGCTGGTAGAGAAGGAGTAGCGAAATAAGGAAAAGAATGCTGAAAGGATTGCGGAGAGAAAGATGATTGCATCGCTGAGAAGCTTTCGATTTGGCAACACGTATAATCAGCCTCCTCCTACTGACGAAACGCCTATATCTTCTGAGGAGCGTCGTAGGTCACCGAAACGTTTCTTTGGACGTTAATGTCAAATATGTTTGAAGAATTTTGAAGACTATCCAAGACTGCGACAACATCCAAGGGGGACTTTGTTGGTGCATAATGTCTATCGCCTACGTCTAGGATATGCTAGTTGTGTAAATAGGCCTTAGAATGTCATTTGTATATGTATTGTATTTAGCTCATACGAGTGAGCTTATGTGGCTCGTACGGGTGACATCTTGTCACTCGTACGAGCGACCACTCACACGAGCCTACAACACTCTCTCCTGTGCGAGCCATGTTTTCCTATAAATAGTGGAGCTTGAGTGTTGTTTTTGTTATCTGTTGGTGTGTGACATTGACCAAGCCCTGTCCAGTTTTTTACTCGTCTGTAACCTTCACGTGTATTAATACGAATTAAAGGCGTTTAAGCAGCATACTTGATTGTTTGTTTGTCCAACTCGCTAGCAATGAATTCCGCCTCTGTTAGCTGAGTCAAATCGGTCCGGTGATCATAAGAGGAGAGCCGATCCCCTCTCACAAGTGGTAACAGAGAGACATCTACTACGTATATACCATCCGAGTCTGACAGTGACACTCCTGTTCTCAAATCATCAAAGAGGCCATCAAAACGTTTGAAGCAGCCAGTGGCTAGAAGTACAGACTCTCCTAAAGCTAGATCAAAGAGAAAGGTGCAAAAGAATGTTGAATCTACACCACAACCACCACCATCACCAACTGCACAACTAGCACCATCACCAACTCCACAACCACCACCATCACCATCACCACAACCACCTCCACAACCATCACCACAACCACCTCCACAACCATCACATCATCTCAGGTCATGCTGAACAATGTTAAGATTGCTGAATTACAGGAGCAGATTAAAGACCTAAAAGAAGATAACAACATCTTGAGGCTATTTTGGCAAGAACCATGTCAGAGAACGAAAGACTGAGGAAGAGAATGGAAGATACGATGAAGAACGTCTCAGAAATCAAAGGTAGATGAGCTTATTCGAGAAAATCCTTACCAAGAAGCTTGGGATTAATCTGGCTGCCGAAATTGACGAGATTGAAAGGGAAGAGGCTAGGGAAAGAGTTGTTGAGCATGAACGAATTACGAAAGAATTATCAGACGCTCAGGGCAATGGAAAAGAGAAGGTTGGAGAGGAGCCTGTGATAGATAAAACTGCGCCAGAAGCTGAATCTGCTGCCAGTATCTTTAGAATTGGTGGCGTATGTGCAGACTAAGAAGTTTGTGTTGGTAGGAAAGCCAAGGGATGTAGATATTGACATGTCAAATTTATCTGCGAAACATCAGGAATAGCTGAAGAAAAGAAAGATGGTGAAAGAGATTGAGGAAGAAATATATGCCTTTGCTGAAAATCCTAAGGAGATTGATGAAGACTTGGACGAAACTGATGATGTGTAAAAGAAAGAGTCTGATAGTGATAGTGATAGCGATATGATGATAATGATATGGGTGGTTCGACAATTCTTGTAACAGAATAGGGTTTGAATGAAGATATTAATTTTTCTGTGTACTTGAACGATTCAGCTAACTAAGTTGACGGTGACAAAGATCAGGGAAAGAAGTATGAGAGCTTGAATGATTCTAAGCAGGCAGGAATCCTCACAGTGACTGATATGTCAACTGTTCCTGCCTTGCCTAAACCGAAGATTTTGTATTTAGAGCATGATGTGGAAGAAGGAGAGTTTATCAACAGTTATAGAAAGGAAGAGATTGCGATTATGTTGGGTGTGGACGAAGAAACGTTTGAATTTGACTTCAAAGACGAGCTGAATGACATCAGTGCTTTCCAGCCTGAAGATTATATCTTCGAACATATTTCTGAAGCACACAATTAGGATAAGGTTGTCGTGGAGGATGATTCCGATGATGATGCTACTAATATTGCCGGAGAGGGTACAGATGACTTCCCTGTAACGCCTCGCTTTTTCATACTTTCCTTAATTAAAAAGTATAATCATATTTCTATTTTTGGAAACTTGTATTCGTATTTCTTTTCCCAATTTTGTAATCCGAGACTTGAATCGTAATAAAAATTCATACTTGTTATATATACATGTATTACATGCATTCAATTGTTTAAACTAATAGTTGTTATACGTGCAAGGACTCATACATTCACACTCGATACTCAAATCATACTTATATGCGTTATGCATGCAAAAATTACAAGTTATAGCCTGAAATGAAAGATAAACTAAGTTCAAGGACTAAAAATAACTTAATCTAGAGAAAGTGATTTCTTGCCCATGGATTGGTCCATTTTGTATTTGTTGCGTTAAATGCCCCCAACTAACAACCCTCTAACCCCATCGACAAATACCCACCTCCTCCCACTCTCATTTCACACCTCAAACACTTCTTCTCTTCTCTAAAGAGCTCTAAAGCTCTCTCTATCTAAAGGTTCAAGGATTTCAAAAGATAACTTTGTTTTCCTCCAACCCTCCAAACCCTTCGCAAAGTAACAAGTGAAAGCTTGCAAAACCGTGAGTACACTTGACCCATTTCCCTTTGTACACAATTTGGGTTGTAACATGTTAACGTACAAAATACACAAATACACACACTACATGCTTTATACACTCAATCCGTTATACATGCTTATTGTTATGCTTAGGTTCATGCTAAATTCATACATGCTTTTGTCATTAACTTAGCTAGCCCCAACTTAACATATATAGCGCTATAGGAGTAGCACACCGCCTGTCGGGGTAATTTTAAGCTTTAAGCTGATTCATTCTTAATTCATACTTTAGTCTCGTTACTTCGTGTGACGAGGGACACATTCATTCTTGTGGACACTTGGGTTTGACAATTAGTATTGCATGCTAGCCTACCTTGCATACAATTGCCATGTGGATTTGAGCAAACTCTTTTATACTTATGCTATGTACTTAAACTTGTGTACTCGCCAATACTTTTGTATTGAACTATACTTTTAACATGTTATAGGTTGATGATGATGCTTATGACAAATCTAGTAGGGACGACAAAGAAACGCACCTAGAATGTTAGGCTTTCATGTTGTAATTTTGTTGAAGTTGTTGTATTTTGATTTCTGTTGTAATTGACAATTTGATATATGATATGAACGAGTTTTGATTTAAATATTGTCGCAAATAGTGTTATGATGCATTGAGCATTCTATTTCGTCTCACTTTGATGTTTCCGCCATCGGTTGGGGTGTGACAGATTGATATCAGAGCCATAACCATAGGGAATTAGGTAGAATTGCCATGTTCGACCTAGTCTATAGTTTAAGTGACCAAACTTGACCATTCTTGATTCATGTTTAAAATTCTAATTCTCCCTACCTTACTTCTTCCTATTTCTTTTGGTCTTAATATATGCAATATGTTTTTCCTAAGACATTTACACAATATACACGCTTGAAGACTTAAAGACACTCATACTACAAACGAGACGATCTCACCAAAATAGGGATGAAACTCGCACTTTGGTGATCACTCTCAATCCGCGTATTTGATTTTTTCACGAAATTACGCCATCAAGTTAGGAGTGATATCCATACCTTGATGGAAAATTTCCATTTCATACTCTAGTGGACCCTTACCAACGAGTCGGAATTTGCTCCTCATTTCGTATGTACCAACCACGCTTAGGGTACGATGTTGTCAAGTTAGAGGTGAAACCCGCACCTTGTCAACTAGTCCCACTCCTCGATTTTTAGATCTCGCCAAGGTTTCGATTTTTCAATCAATTAGAGATGTGTAGTAACTAGAAGGGTAAAATGCTGTTAATCGCTTCTCGACGAGAGCATTTTACCTATAGGCCAAAGCACGTTCCTCTAATTTGAAAGGATCTTCGATTCACTTTGGAATAGTCGATGCTTCTCAACCCAAAGCACTCCAATATTACTAAGCCTATCTTTTATGCTATCTCAATTTCTAGGTGTTTTAATACTTATTACCTCGTTCATTTCGAAACCCATGCACAATTCTCACATCTTTCGCAATAAAAAACAATATAATTCTCGCAAACCAACTAAATTCATACTCCTTACGCAATCATACGTGTTTATACTATTGAATACTTGTTATACTTATGTCACCTATGTGAACTCATACATGTTATACAATACTTACATGCTCAAACATGATTTTTATTGTCGATCACCTAGATGTATTTTTTTGCAAAACTCAAGTTGGAGAAATGAGTCGAAGTCCAACCCCAACTCGACTATTTTCATAACAATCAGTATATCAAAACTTATACCTAAACCTTTTATCATTGTTTCCATTTTTCTCATTTATGCATAAACCTTGAACCTTACTATTTTATCCAAACGATTTCTCACCCTACAATTTATTTACGTAAATTACATACAAAAAACCCATAATGACACTTTAAACGTTTCTTTCACAATTTTTCAAAAACTTTATGAAATGCTACCCATCAACTTAGTCGGTCAAACGAACCTCTTGCCCTCGATTTTCACAACTCGTCCAAACACACTCACTTTGTACTACCATTCTAAAGACATTTTATTTCCAACAAGAAACCAACGAAAACTTTCTCTCACATACGTTTAAGTACTTTGCTAAAATACTTTTAAAAAATTTAAGTTCTACATGAAAATTTTCAAAACATGACTTTTCTTACATTAATACAATAAAATAAAGCAAGCTCACTATTTTACAGCCTGTTCAAAATACGCAAATCTAAATTTGATCACATTGGCAAGAAAATTTCACATGCGAATACAAATTTAAAAAAAAAGTAGCTTCTCTTTTTACAAACCACATTTTACATCAAAAATTTATGCTTTTCTCAATATTCACCCGACATTCACAATTTTGGTCCTTGATTCCCGACAACCCGACTTATTTTAACCAACTCAATGTTTTGACTCAAGTAACCACACACATGCATACCGCCTTATACGTTTCTATTTATACAATCAATATTACATGAAATATTACACATATCACCATTACACTCCGTATTTTACACACTCGCAACTTCATAGTAACTTATATATGCTAAATCCAATTTTATTCCACCTATACGCTCGATACTGCATGCTAATGTTATACGCATTTGTCTTCAATCATACTCAAAATTTATGCACTCGCACTACTTGGTAGTCATACTTGAAATCTATAAGTAGACATAACACTAGTGGTTTCGCCTACGTTCGACACACTCATACATACATACATACAATCATGCTTACATACTTAATTTTTATATGCTATCTTATATACCCTTTGCTTACTAGATTTAACCTGACCCGTACACTACTAGTACGAACTATGCGGATCATGCACAAAACAAAATAATTGCGGGTGCACACAGGATTCTAATGGTAGGCGTATGAAAACCATAGTGGGTTCTACTGTGTATCACAACATGGAACGTAACATGACACCGAATAGCGAAATGACGTAACATGGTGTGAACATGGTGGATACGCCGATGGTACTTCCTATATATAAGTGTCCTTACCATGTTACCAAACTTTCGTAAAACGTGCCATGAGAAATTCGGTGTTTTCCCGGACTTTATTAAATACATTTGATTTATAACAAACTTTGGTGACCCCACTTCGAAATGATTAGTACGCGATTACCCATGACAAAGCTTCATTCTCAAAATCGTTAGCTTTAATCGCCACAACTATCACTAGCATCTCTCAACATTCCATGTCGCATTTTATCCGATAGTCGTACCATTTTACCCCTCGCATACACCTACCGAATAGTTCACTACTATACCACGATATTCCCAATTCTTCCCTTAACCTTTCATCCAAACTTTATTTACAGCAAATCAACCTAAAACGTTCAATCCATTTTTATAAACATCCCCACCGACTCAATTTGGTCAAAATGTTCCTTTTCTTTTAAAACTATCTTTCGCTCTTATCTACGCTCAAACTCCAACCAGTTGGTCTATTACCGCCAAAACCTTTTAGAAACCATAAATATTTACCATCCTAGCTCTCTACAATAAACATTTCTCTACAGCAAGTGATTTTACTAATACGCCTTAGAACTGACAAAACTTTTCTTACAGCTTTCGATGCGGACCACTCATTTTAATCAAAATACATCCCTAGTCATACTAAAACCTTACTCTTAGGTCGCACTCTTTTAAAATATTCCTTCCAATGTGTTGTCCAAACCCAGTCAAAGTCACTTGCTTACACACACATACACGTTTTTACTTATCCTTATACACGTTTACGATTCGTCTCTAAAAAACACCTTAGTCAAACAAATTACTTTCAAGAACCTACCATTTTTATCCTTCAAGATTTCGATACATATTGACAAACTTATACATGAACTCTGCAAAAACTTTAAACTTCAAAAATCTTGATTTTGGCTAAATATTTTCACCAAAATAACATCTTTTCCAAAGTCTTCCTCTTAAATAAATTTCGGGACGAAATTTCCTAAAGGAGGGGAGACTGTAACGCCTTGCTTTTTCATACTTTCCTTAATTAGAAAGTATAATCGTATTTCTATTTTGGAAACTTGTATTCGTATTTCTTTTCCCAATTTTGTAATCCGAGACTTGAATCGTAATAAAAATTCATACTTGTTATATATACATGTATTACATGCATTCAATTGTTTAAACAGATAGTTGTTATACGTGCAAGGACTCATACATTCACACTCGATACTCAAATCATACTTATATGCGTTATGCATGCAAAAATTACAAGTTATAGCCTGAAATGAGAGATAAACTAAGTTCAAGGACTAAAAATAGCATAATCTAGAGAAAGTGATTTCTTGCCCATGGATTGGTCCATTTTGTGTTTGTTGCGTTAAATGCCCCCAACTAACAACCCTCTAACCCCATCGACAAATACCCACCTCCTCCCACTCTCATTTCACACCTCAAACACTTCTTCTCTTCTCTAAAGAGCTCTAAAGCTCTCTCTATCTAAAGGTTCAAGGATTTCAAAAGATAACTTTGTTTTCCTCCAACCCTCCAAACCTTTCGCAAAGTAACAAGTGAAAGCTTGCAAAACGTGAGTACACTTGACCCATTTCCCTTTGTACACAATTTGGGTTGTAACATGTTAACGTACAAAATACACGAATACACACACTACATGCTTTATACACTTAATCCGTTATACATGCTTATTGTTATGCTTAGGTTCATGCTAAATTCATACATGCTTTTGTCATTAACTTGGCTAGCCCCAACTTAACATATATAGCGCTATAGGAGTAGCACACCGCCCGTCGGGGTAATTTTAAGCTTTAAGCTGATTCATTCTTAATTCATACTTTAGTCTCGTTACTTCGTGTGACGAGGGACACATTCATTCTTGTGGACGCTTGCGTTTGACAATTAGTATTGCATGCTAGCCTACCTTGCATACAATTGCCATGTGGATTTGAGCAAACTCTTTTATACTTATGCTATGTACTCGCCAATACTTTTGTATTGAACTATACTTTTAACATGTTACAGGTTGATGATGATGCTTATGACATATCTAATAGGGACGACATAGAAACGCACCTAGAATGTTAGGCTTTCATGTTGTAATTTTGTTGAAGTTGTTGTATTTTGATTTCTGTTGTAATTAACAATTTGATATATGATATGAATGAGTTTTGATTTAAATATTGTCGCAAATAGTGTTATGATGCATTGAGCAAACTATTTCTCACCACTTCGATGTTTCCGCCATCGGTTGGGGTGTGACATTCCCAACATTTAGTGAGATATTTGCAGCCAAAAATGATGATTTATTGAAGTGTAAAGTAGAAGAGGCTGTGAAACAGGGAACACTTCCTCAACGTTTATCCAAAGAAGAAATAGCTAAGATGAGGAAACTGTGGTTCAAGGAATTACCTAAGGAACGTAAATTCAAACGTCCCCTAGCATTCTTCACACGAGATGCTGATATTTCTCTGGGGGACATCATTAGCTGGGGATGGATCGAGCAACTTGATGTTTATGCGATTAAGAGGGAGTATGGGCTTTATTACTTCCGACACTTGAGTGATATTAAGACGCTGCCATTCTGGGATATTAAAGAACTGGTGCAGACTAAGATGATAAATCTAAAGATGAAATTTCATGACCATCGGCTATGGAAACTGATAAAGCTGGGAGCTACTCAAGGTTTTAGACGCTGGAAGCCACATTTGCCCAAAAGAGTCACAAAGATTGATCCTGTTATAAATGAGAAGGATGTGACGTTGATCGTTAAGAGGCCAAGAGTGATGAAAAATATGCCTTTGGTTAAAATGGAGCAAGATTTCTTCAAGATATTCAATTGGTGGCACTATGATTCAAGCACATGTGAAGTTGTTATTTGTGTCCAACCGGATGAAGATTCTTGGAAGATTACTGAAGAACTATCCGAATCCATCATCGTGCACAAACATATATATGGGCTATGGCACGACATTCGAGTACTAGACCCAATGTGGGTAGTCAATTGCTCAAAGAAGGATATAAAGTGTTTATCTACAGCAAGATCAGTTATGAGGAAAGGGATAAAGAACAGGCGCCCGAATTTCAGAAGATTGTTAATTGTTGATATAGTTTTGTGTCTGTCGCTTGTTCTTAATTATAGTTGTAATTGTACGGTCTTTGCTCAAGTGTCTGTATAGGTTTGGTCGTGTTCGATAGATCGAGATATCCTTCTATCTTGATCTAGTATGACATCTTAGCTTGTCTGTGTTAATCAGTTGCATGTGTGAGTACTGATAAGTCTTGTGTACGTCAAGTCTACACACGTTTTCCAGAAAAATGGATTATGTGCGAGTCAAAGAATTCATATGAATAACATGATTCGTACGAAATAATATGAGTAATAAGTGTGTCACTTGTTTCGTACGAAATAAGCATTTCGTACGAAACAGTTGACTCGTACCAAAATCCTGAAGTTGTGTCTCGTGTGAAATAGTGTGTTCCGTATGTCTAGAATAGTATTTCGTACGAAACCTAGACAGACACTATATAAGCAGACATGTACCTCTTAGTTGGTGGTTGCCACAGAACTAGTTAACTCGCGTGTGAGAGATAGACTGACCAGACTGAAAGAACGAGCTAGCAAACTGATCTTTTGGTGAGATCTCTATGTTAGCATTTCTTGTGTAGAACACAAGAACACAAGTTTGTACTTGTTCTCAATCATTAATCAAGATAGTGAATCTTTGGTTACCCCGTGTTCTTTACTTTGCTTTGGTTGCATGCACACTTGGATTCCGCACTTGTGCGTGTGTCATATGAACAAGGAGCTGGTTTAACACCATCCGCAGGTGGACCTACAAGTGGTATCAGAGCTTTGGCTCTTTCCTTGTTCAAAACACAGCTTAGTTGTGTCTGAGCTAGTTCAAAGATTTCTGAAGTGTTCTTGAGCCTCCAGCAGAAAACTTAAGTTTTGGATAGTTAACTAACTTAAAACTTGATTAAAATCTGCTGCATGCAGAAAATTTTATGGTAAAATTTTTCTGAAAAACACCCTTGAAGAAGAAATCTGCAAAAAATTGAATCTAATTAGTTTGGTAGGTTTGACATTTTCTGACTTGGATCTGGACTTGGACTGTGGTTGAAAATATGTGTTTTAACTAAAAGTGGGTAAGACAACAGGTATTTCGAAAAAGCAGGTCTACACAAGAAAGGAAATTTCTCACCAAACCATTTCTGAAAAGATTCCTCTGAAAAACGCTGAACTAAACATTTGGGGCGACTGAATTATTTCGTGCGAATCATCTTGACACGCACGAAACAACCATTTCGCACGAAACATCAGTGTTTCGCACGAAACAGTTGTCTCGCATGAAATTGTTTTTGATTGTTTTTCGTGTTTTTCAAAGCTTTGTGATTTTAAGAATTTTTCATATTTTCAGAACCTGTGAATTTTTAAACGGTAATTATACTTTTGAAATTTTAAAACCTTTAAATTTTCATTAAACAAGAAAATATAATGAGTTCTAACCCGTGGGATTGGAGTTGTTCAAGCTCAAATCAGGAGTCTTCGCAAAGCTCCGCAACATCATGGGTTTGATGCCACAACATACAACAATGATCTCTGCAAATCAGGGGGCGTTTGTTGCGAATCAAATTCAAAGCATCCAAACTCTATTAATGAGTGAAAGTGAAACAGGGAGTAACAACCGTCCGCCCAAGCTAAATCATATGCACGATTATCCTTCCTGGAAAAGTCGTTTTCATACATTCGTTCTTGGACAGAACACAGAATTGTGGACGTTTTTAACTACCCCCTACAATGAAGCACTTAAGAAGCTGGATCAAATCCAACCACTTTGGCCAATCTAGTCGAAAGTGACAAGAAAGCTTACGATCTAGAGAAAAAGGCATTTGCTATCCTCACACAAGCTCTACATAAAGACATTTATCATCAGTTTGTGTATTGTACTACAACGAAAAGTTTGTGGGGCACTTTGGAAGCAAGAGGTGAAGGTAACGCTGCTACCAGGAAGATTCGGCATGATCTGCTCAAGAGAGAGTTTGAAGGTTTTATGTTCATGGAGAACGAAACCTTGAATGATATGACCACTCGGTTTTATCATCTTCTCAGCGAGATGTACTCATATAAAGTGTTAGCAGCACCACAAGAAATTGGATGCGATTTGCTGATGCTTTACCTCCAAAATGGGGTCAATTTATTGATCTATGGAAACATACAGGTGTTTTGGATCAATAAGTATTTATGAATTTGTGCAGAAACTGGAGAACAAGAATGAAGAAGAACTCCGGAAGGCACAACGAGTCTCTGCTCCACAAAACCCTGAGATGTACTTTGGAAGTATAAATGCAGGTACAAGCTCAAGTCAGCAATCGAATCTGCAGACCGCGTTTGTGTAAAACGTGAACCCTTTCCTACCCTAACCAGTTCAATCAAGTCAGTCTACAGGTTCAAGTAATCAAGCCTATGGACAAACTTTTGATCCGAAAGCCTTCCTTCCACAACCAAGGGATTTAGCACATAAAGCTCCACAGCAAGCTCCTCAACAAGCTTTCTATGGAAGCAACAGTCAATCGGCAAATCCCAACACTGTCAAACTTCACACGCCAAATCTCTTCAAAATCAACATAGAAGTTGCACAGGAACATTCAGAACTTCTAAATACCATGGTCAGTTCATATTGTAGTTTAGTTGCAGGTCAAATAGGGAACATCAATTTGACAAACGAAGACTATGAACAAATTGACCGAGATGAAATGGAGCTGATGGACATCAAGTGGGCATTTGCAAGCGCTATGAGAAGAGCGAAGGATTATATGAGAAGAACGGGTAGAACCAGTTTGGAAAGCAAGAAGGATACAAAATACGGCTTTGACAAAACCGCTGTTACTTGCTTTAACTGTGGAGAAAGAGGTCACTTTAAGCGGGAATGCACAAAACCCAGCAAGGAAGGAAATCACAACCCCTTTCGAAATCAGTCTCAACCATCCAACACAGCATAGTACAACAACGAAAGAAGAATAGTAGCTGTTGGCAACTCTAACAATACCAATCAATCAGGACCTTCAAACACGCATAGAGCTTTGGTAGTTCAATCTGATGAGGATGCGATTGGTCAATACGATTGGGAACTGAGAACAACGAAAGAACTGCATGCTATGCAAAGATCATGGATCAAATCAAGCATGATCACAACATCAACACTCCAAATAACGCTGATACATCTGGGGATGCTGGTAGTTCTGATGAAGAATGTTCAAGTTCAGATGGTTATGGATCTGGTTCTAGTGTGAAGAAAGGAAGTGATGCTGAGGTTGAAGAATTGCTGAGTGAAGCTGAGATGTTGAAGAGTGAAAAGGCAAGAATGACGAGGAATGCAGAAGCTACGGAAACAGAGACAGAGGCACTCTCTACAGATGATGCAGCTTTTCCTCATCACACTGCCTTTATGGCAAATGTTGAAGGTTCTTCAAAACCGGTAAATTCTGAACCTCCTACTATTTGCAATGACTGTGTTTAGTTGAAAATAAAGTATGAAACCGTCAACAGTCATAATCAGAATTTAGTTGTTGAACTATCAAAATGCAAAGAGGCGAACTATGAAAAAGCATTCAAATCTGTAATAGAAACCCTTAAGAAAAGTGTTTCTGAATTGACAAAAACAGTTTTGAATAAACAGACAGGAGTTAATAACTACATTAATCTCCTAGAAGAAACAAAGAAAGAGTTAGCCATCGTCAAATGCGAATATGTGCTTGATCATATTATTGAAGTTCAAAAACTAAAGGGAGATGCTTAATGCATAGGGTATATTTCGTGTCCACCCCCATTGAAATACAACTATACCAAAATGCCTGATGAAGAGGAGATGCCTCGTTTTGAACCCTCTGTACCTTTGAATCGTGAGGAATTCGCAGCAGGGTTAGGGTTCAAACTAGGCAACTCATCTCAAGAACCAAGCAAGCTATAAAGTTCATCATCTGATGAAGAAGAGGATGATACATCAGATGATGAATCAAGAAATGATGATCAGGATCAGCCTCTTGATGAAAGGAAAAGAGTAGAATCTTCTGCTACTCCTAGTACTCAATCTGTTGAGAATCAAGAGACTGTTCCTAAGAAATCTGTGAAGACAAATGTGTCTACACAAGAAGTAGATAATGTGTTGTATACTTTGGTTGGAGATAAGAAAATCTATTCAAACAAAGATTTTCCAATTAAAAACGTAAATTCAATCTCTATAGATCAGGTTTTTGAAAAGTCAACAACTAAACCTTTAGAGAAGAAAAAGTCAACCAAATCACAACCATTATCCGCTTCAAAAGAAAAAGAATGGAAGCGAGTTGAAAAGCCCACAACTTCTCAACCGAAGGTTGAAGCAAAAGGCTCTCGTTACCAGAAAAAGGCTAAAACTGTTAAATTTGTGAGTTCTAAAAGTACCGATAAAATCAAACTTTTCAAGGAAAATCTAATGTTGATTTTGTAAATAAAGTTAAGATTTTGAAAAGAAATTGTAAAAACAATTACACCCAACACACTGATGGATGTAATGAAAATGAACCCAATACATCAGGATCCACAAATTCAACATCAAGCCGAGAAACACGATCTCCGAGTTTTGTTGAAAGGAGAACATGTTTCAAATGTGGAGAATTTGGCCACATTATAAAGGATTGTCAAAATCCAGCCAAATCAATATGTATATAGAAAACCCCTCATGAACCAACTTGCAAACGTAAATCTGTTTCTCTAACACAAGATAAATGCGTTATTAAAGATCAAAAAGAGAAACAAAAACATAAACAAGTAAAAGCAGTTGAGAAAGCTTTAAAATCGGATTCTTTGAAAAAGGATCAAAGATCTTCAAAGTCAATAAAACCAGACACTGTTAAAACCGTAAATAGTAGTAAATCTGGTAATAAACAAGGATCTTGAAAACAGAAGACCGGAAATGGTTCAAAAGGAGTTTCTCAGTTTGTTAATCATCAAGAAATTGAGATTACATTTCTCGATGATAAGGGACGACCCAAGACGACTAAGGCTTGGGTCCCCATCTCAAACTAATCTTGTTTGTGGAATGTGCAGGGTGTTCCAGGAGGAACTGTAAACAGTCATTGGATTGTTGACAGTGGAGCATCAAGGCACATGATGGGCGACTTGCGGCTCCTATATGATGTGAAAAGCATAAGGGGTGGTTATGTTGCTTTTGCTGGTGACAAAGGTGGATACATCACTGGAGAAAGAATGGTCTCCAATGGTGTTTTGAGCTTCGACAAGATCAATTATGTGCGGCAAATTGATCACAATCTTCTTAGCGTTTCTCAAATCTGCAACAAGAAGTTCACGGTACATTTTGATGATGCCGGATGTTATGTGCTAAAGCCTGGATTCAAGATCCCCAAGGAATGGATTCTCCTGTCGGCTCGAAGAATTAATGATTTGTATATTCTTGATATGGGCCAAGCTATTACAACATCTGCACAAGTCACATGTTTTGTCTCCAAAGCCACCGAGAAGGAATCAATCTCCTGGCACAGACGTATGGGACACATTCACCTGAGGAAAATGAACTATTTGGTGAAGAACAATCTAGTGAATGGTGTACCAGTGAAGAATTTTCATCTTCAAGACGTTTGTTTATCATGCCAAAAAGGGAAGCAAGCGAGAAAGTCCCATCCCGTGAAGAAGATCAACAATGTGAATATGCCACTGGAACGTCTTCATATGGACCTCTTTGGACCTATGAAACACAAGACAATATTTGGTGATTCTTATTGTCTGGTAGTTACTGATGACTATTCCAGATTCTCATGGGTAAACATGTTGGCATACAAGAGTGAAGTTCCTACTATCCTCAAGAATCTCCTGACTCTGCTAGAAAATTTGTACAATCTAAAGGTAAGGAGAATCAGAAGCGACAATGGTATGGAATTCAAGAATCAAGTTATGGACGAGTACTGTTCCTCAAAGGGTATTCTGCATGAGTATAGTTCTCGATACACTCCACAACAAAATGGCGTCGCTGAGAGGAAAAATCGAACTCTTATTGAAACTGCAAGAACCATGTTAGTAGAATCAGAACTTCCCGTTCAATTTTGGGGAGAAGCTGTTTCTACTGCGTGCTACATGATGAATAAAGTTCTGACGGTGAGGAGACATGGGAAGACATGTTTTGAGTTGTTACGTAAAAGGAAACCAGTTATTTCTTTCTTAGAACCTTTTGGAGCTCCATGCACTACGATCGACCCACATGGAAAGTTTGGTCCCAAGGCTATCGAAGGTTTCTTTCTTGGATATGGTACTGCAAATTTCCGGGTGTGGAATTTGTCTTCGAAGAAGATTGAAGAATGGGGTGAAGTCAAGGTTCAGAGATATACAGAAGCTACAAGAGCTCCGGGTGCTCCTTGGATGTTTGACTACGATGGGCTATTTGACTCCTTTAATCTGCCAACTTTTGATAATGCAACAACTGCTGCTCAGATGTTATTGGAAAGTGATACTGCAGTAGATTCATCACTAGTTCGACCAATTATTGTTAACCCTCAAGTATCGACTTCGGTTAACAATCTTGTTCAAAATGAGGAATTCGAAGACGTTGCGGATTATAATGTTTCATCAGAAGATGGTGCGTTTCATGATGCAAATGAAGCTACCTTTGGTGCGGTTCCTGGATTTTCAAATGATACGTCAAATATTCAACCTCAAGGAACGATTGAAGGTCAGGCATCTACAACGTCATCAAATCCAGCTCTCGATGTAACTGTTGATCTGAATATCAACAATTTGGGTATCAATTCTCAAGTTCCTGATGTGCCAGAAACTCGAATTCATAATATCCATCCTCAGCAGAATATTATTGGAGATGTCTAGAGTGGTGTGCAGACTCGTAATCAGCTTCGAAACAACCAGAATGCTGGATTGTATTCGGAAATTAGGGAATCTGGTGGTCGAATGATTGGTCTTTTGCCTGTGCCAAGTAGAACCAAAATCTTGGAAGGAGGCAATGAAAGAAGACTCGTGGGTTGAAGCCATGCAGGAAGAACTTCAGCAGTTTCAGAAGTTAGGCGTCTAGAAATTGGTTGACAGGCCTGACGGCTACAAGAAGATTGGTACACGATGGGTGTACAAGTGCAAGAAGGATGACCGAGGTGTTGTTGTGAGAAACAAAGCGCGATTGGTTGTTCAAGGTTTTAATCAGGTTGAAGGGATCGATTACAATGAAGTTTATGGACCGGTTGCACGACTTAAGGCCATAAGAATCTTTTTGGCTTATGCGTCCTTCAAGAAGTTCACCGTTTATCAGATGGATGTGAAGAGTGCATTTCTTCATGGTGTGGTAGAAGAGGAAGTATATGTTGAGCAACCGCCAGGTTTTGAAGATCCTCTCCATCCTGACAAGGTTTGGCTTCTCAACAAGGCGTTATATGGTCTTCATCAAGCTCCAAGGGCTTGGTATGAAACGTTGTCTACCTATCTGCTAAAGAATGGTTTTCGACGAGGCTTGATTGACTGTACTCTCTTCATCAAGGAAAGGGACGAGGATTTGCTGCTACTACAGGTTTATGTTGATGATATTATATTTGGGTCTACTAACACTCGAATTTGCAAAGAATTCGAACGGGTTATGCAGGAGAAGTTCGAGATGAGCGCTATGGGAGAAATGACTTTCTTTTTAGGTTTGCAGGTTCAGCAATCAAAAGAAGGGATTTTTATCCATCAAACCAAGTACGTCGGAGATATTCTCAAGCGATTTCAGATGGATGACTCAAAGCCTTTGGGAACTCCATTAGCTCAAAATCATGGGATTACTCCAGACGGAATGGGTGAACATGTAGAACCATCTCTCTATCGTGCAATGAAACGGATCTCTCATGTATCTTACTGCCTCAAGACCCGATATAATGTACCCAACATGCCTTCTGGCACGCTATCAGTCTAGTCCGAAGGTTTCTCATTTGATGGCTGTGAAAAGGATCTTTCGTTATCTAAAGGGTCGTCCTGACACTGGTCTGTGGTACCCTAAGGATGATAACTTTGATCTGATAGCATTCAGTGATTCTGATCATGGCGGATGCAAAATCAATGCAAAGTCAACAACAGCAAGATGTCAGTTCTTGGGAAATCGCCTAGTCACGTGGCAATGCAAAAAGCAGACTTGTGTAGCTACATCAACATGTGAGGCTGAGTATATTTCAGCTTCTAGTTGCTGCTCTCAAGTTCTATCGATTCAACAGCAAATGCGCGACTACGGTTTTGAATTTCTTACTACTCCTATTTTTGTTGACAATGAAGCTGCTTTGCAGATCACTCGGAATCCTGTACAACATTCAAAAACAAAACACATTGAGATTAAGTATCATTTCATACGCGATTGTTATGAAAAGAGACTTATCGATGCTGTTAAAATCAACACTGATCACCAACGTGCCGACCTTTTTACTAAAGCCTTTGATAAATCACGTTTTGATTATCTGCTCTTGGTCAATGGCGTCAAGGTGAAGCCTGAGTAACTCAACCATGGCTAACTATTTTTGTTTATTCTTTTCGAAAAAATCTAAAACTACAAAAATATTTTCAGTTTTATATTTTAGGGGGAGTAAGTTTAAGAAAATACAAAAATATGTCTTTTGTTTACCTTCTTTGTTTAAGGGGGAGAAAATTCAGAAAAATACAAACACAATAGAAAACTCAAAAATGAGTTTCTTGGATAAGTTGAAGATGATGAAACTCACCGGTAAATCTGTCAGAAATGGTTAAAAGCATAGAAAGAAGATTGATAAGTAGCTTTTACTTATGATGTATCGGTAGGCTCACAATTAGACTAAAATGTGCAGGTTGATATAAACTTAACAGACTGAACGCCAGGTGGGAACCATTCATTTGCATATGGTCTTGGTACCAAAATTTCGTTTGATAGAGTGCCGAGGTTCTGAGATATACGGTCTTTATGCTGGCTTATCATCTGGGTATCATGGTTGAATCTTTTGCCGAAAAATAATGGTGGCGCAAGTCTAGAACTTCCATGATATCATACAACGTGTACATACTGCATTCGACCTTCAAATAAGTGATAAAAATATCACATCCCTAAAATAATTGATAAAATATCACAGCTTTATGCGGGAGCTAAGTTCGTCTCTTTGTCGGTACGATGGTACTAACCTGTTCACGGACTTACTCCTTGCCCTACATTCATATGAAAATCAAGTTCCTCATCAATAAGTGATTAAATCACAAAGGGCTTGTTTTCAATAAAAAATAAGTGAGTATCTCACATCATTCATATACGTCAAAACAGATGATAAAGCAGTATACTCACCGGTAAGATTTTCTCTCGTGCATATCTTGATACGGGAATGTGTCATGATGTGGTTGGACACCGGTTAGTAAGTATAAATTCATACCTTAAACATATCTCCTAATCATGATTACATCTGATAAGTCTGAGCTTACGTGGACAACAATACCGATAATCATAGTTGAATACTTATCTATTTAATTTTGAAGTTTAAACCAAATATCATTTTTGACAATGATTAATATGCTGGTATGATTCATTTACCTTGAAACTCGAAAAAGATTGTAGTTTATCTGTATATTTAGTTTTTCAGTCTAGTTTACTTAGTTGATTATGTTATTACTTTTTGAAAGTTAGCCAAAGTTGATACTCGAGAGTTTCCACCAAGATACGCCAGAAAACCATCTGTTTGATATCGCAACTTCATAAAGTAATATCCTGCAACAAGTAATCCATCAAAGAAAACCAAAATCTGAAATTCGTTTGAGTGTGTGTATCTCATACGGATGAACCTAGCCATTTGTTTGACTTGGTCACTTGTTTTTCTCAAATCTGCTGTTGGAATTCATACGAGTGTGTGTATCTCGTTCAGGGTATACAATCATACGAAGATTTCATGATAAGTCTTTCGTGTGTATCCCCTAAGAAATTTGTGTTCTAATTATATATTTGTATATTGAGTACAGATTGATACAAAAGAACATAAACAAAGACCAGCAACAAAGAAGTCTGACAAGTCAGAAGAGGAAACAAGAAAGATTTGAAGTTTCTTAAAAGTTCGAAGACCTGATGCTCTAATCATTGGATAGCAGATCTATCAATGGATAGCGGATATTCAGGGGGAGTTTGTTGATACTCCAAACCATTCTATGTGAAGACCAAAGTCTGAAGACCAAAGACTGAAGACTGAAGACCAAGCAACATCCAAGGGGGAGTTTGTTGATACAGTTTTGTGTCTGTTGCTTGTTCTTAATTACAGTTGTAATTGTACGGTCTTTGCTCAAGTGTCTGTATAGGTTTGGTCGTGTCGAGTAGATCGAGATATCCTTCTATCTTGATCTAGTATGACATCTTAGCTTGTCTGTGTTAATCAGTTGCATGTGTGCGTACTGATAAGTCTTGTCTATGTCAAGTCTACACACGTTTTCCAGAAAAATGGATTCTGTGCAAGTCAAATAATTCGTACGAATCACATGATTCGTACAAAATAATATGAGTAACAAGTGTGTTACTTGTTTCGTACGAAATAAGCATTTCGTACGAAACAATTGACTCGTACCAAAATCCTGAAGTTGTGTCTCATGTGAAATAGTGTGTTCCGTATATCTAGAATAGTGTTTCGTACGAAAACTAGACAGACACTATATAAGCAGACATGTACCTCTTAGTTGGTGGTTGCCACAGAACTAGTTGACTCGCGTGTGAGAGTTAGACTGACCAGACTGAAAGAACGAGCTAGCAAACTGATCTTTTGGTGAGATCTCTATGTTTGCATTTCTGGTGTAGACGAAGACACAAGAACACAGCAAGTTTGTTTGAGTCATACGAGCATTGTGTGTATATCTTTGTACTTATTCTCAATCATTAATCAAGATAGTGAATCTTTGATTACCCCATGTTCTTTACTTTGCTTTGGTTGCATGCACACTTGGGTTCCGCACTTGTGTGTGTGTCATATGAACAAGGAGCTGGTTTAACAGCATTCGCTGGTGGACCTACATTAATGTTTGTTTTGCTAACGAGATACATTCAGGAACAACATGGAACACTTCATGGAGGAAGCTGGAAGAGAAGGAGCAGTGAAAGAAGGAAAAGAATGCTTAAAGGATTGCGGAGAGAAAGAGGATTGCATCATTGAGAAGTTTTTGGTTTGGCAACACGTATAATCGGCCTCCTCCTACTGACCAAATGCCTATATCTTCTGAGGAGCGTCGCAGGCCACCGAAGTTTCTTTGGACGTTAATGTCAAATATGTTTGAAGAATTTTGATGAAAATTTTGAAGACTATCCAAGACTGCGGCAACATCCAAGGGGGAGTTTGTTGGTGCATAATGTCTATCGCCTAGTCTAGGATATGCCAGTTGTGTAAGTAGGGCTTAGAATGTCATTTGTATATGTATTGTATTTGGCTCGTACGAGTGAGCTTATGTGCCTCGTACGAGTGAGCTAATGTGTCTCGTACGAGTGACCACTCGCACGAGCCTACAACACTCTCTCTCCTGTGCGAGCCATGTTGGCCTATAAATAGTGGAGCTTGAGTGTTGTGTTGTTATATGTTGGTGTGTGACTACGGTGAAGCCCTGTCCAGTTGTTTACTCCTCTGTAACCTTCACATTTATTAATACAAATCAAAGGTGTTTAAGCAGCACACTTAATTGGTTGTTTGTCCAACTCGCTAGCAATGAATTCCGCCTTTGTTAGCTGAGTCGAATCGGTCGGGTGCTCATAAGAGGAGAGCCGATCCCTCTCACGAATTTTACAAAGATTTGTTATGCTCATTTATATAATTTTCTTAATTTGTTCTTTTTATCACGACGCTGTCAGGTGTAAATTAGTAAAAACATAATTTTTAGAACTTATTTTTCCCAAACTAAACAAAGATAAGTAAAGAAAATGAAAACTTTTGAAAAATTTTTGTGGTGACTAGCGGTTTTCCAAGGCGAGTTTTGTATAAGGCTTGTTTTTAGGCAAAAGATTCAAGGTTTTAACATCCCCCATACTTAAATTACACATTATCCTCAATGTGTCCCAAATAGGATTTGCTTAGATTAAATATGCAAAAAGTGGGGTAAAACAACAAATTTTTAAGGTTACTGGTCACTGGGCACGGGGAAGTGTCTGGTGGACACGACCCCGTGGCCAAAGTGCAAGTAACAAAGTTAACAAAAAATTACAGTATGGTGGACACGGGGGCGTGCCTGGTGAGCACAGCCCCGTGCTGCAGACTCTACTTTGCAGTTTTTTCAAGTGGGAGGCTCTGGTTTCGTGCATGGGGGTCCCTTTTCTTAGTTTTTCACACCACTTCTCATGTTACAAACACCACCCTTTTATTTAGAACATCCATTCATTACAAACCTAAAGAAATGCAAGAAAGTACATAATTTTAAGTCCTAAAATAGATTAGCCTCCTAATGACAAGAAATAAAACATAAAAAGCTTTCCCTAGAATGATTAAAATTATACCAAAAACTGGAGATAGCTTTCGGATGTTGAAGGGCTTTCGAGCTTTTCCTGGAGGATGCACCCTCATATGTCATTGAGCATCTCCACAATCTCCCTTGGGAGAAAGATGAAAGGCTCATCATCCACAACTTCTTGTGGGAGAGGGTTGCTGGTCACTAGAACCTCATGAAGTGTGTCTAGAGGTGGTCCCGGTGGAATTTCATCCCATTTGGTGGGGATAATGACTTCTTGTGCTAGGTTTCAATCTTCTTGTGGGAAGATTGGCTCCATGGGAGGCATAACAAGAATATTCAACCTTTGGTGCAAAAGGTTGATTTCTTGGAAGCTAGTCTCAAGCTCCATTGTTAAGTAGTTGACTTGGTCTATCAGGATCTGTTCCACCGATGTCATCTCTTCCATAGCCTCCCTTAGCGCACTTACGTAACGGACAAGAGTAGCCTCAATAGAGGGCCTCCTCCCCCTCCTATTTTTCCCCGTAGTAGTTGACGAAGTTTTACTGTTTATGCTTGACATTCTAGGAAAAACAAGGAAGTTGTCATTTATGTAGAACATCATCACCACGGCCCTCTGCCTCCACTTCTGTTATGATTTTGAACCCATAAATCTTTGTTTTAAGTTATTTTTTCTTTGATTTTTGAAAGTTTTGAATGTAAATAACTTGAAACATTGTTGTAAAACATTTATTTTAAGAGAGTTCGGGTTTAAAATCACTTATTTATGTTGATGAAGCTTTGAAGCTTCAAGCTTTCATGGAGGTTGAATGTTTGGAGAAGAAGGAAAGAGATAAAAGTGGCAAAGACAAGAACGTTTGATGAAACCTTTTTAAGAATATACCTTTTTGCGTATATGTGAAGAATCAGATCTGATCTTTGTCTTTGGAATGTGTCTAAGACATGCTGCCCACTAGCTGACTTTATAGAAAGTGACAGCACAGTGGCCACGGCCTGGGTGGCACGGTCTCGTGGTTTGCAACGGGTCAGAACAACTTTTGGCAGCTAGTGACCATGGAGTGTGTTGGCGAGGCACGACCCCGTGGTGTCTTAACAGATGGGCACGGGGGCGTGTTCATATGGCACGACCACGTGTTGTTTTTGAGATTTAGGAAGTTTTGTCTTATTTAAGGCAATTTATTTTATTGGGTGACTCTTTACTGGTAGGGACAATACTGAAGTGCTGGATGTACCTAAGGTGCTTGTGATTTATATGGAAATGCAAGAGGTTACCAGAAATGAAGAATCCTAAACTATACGGTGTGCGAAACCAAACTTATTTACCTTATCCGGGCTCTTGTTAAAGAAGGTATGAGTCGAATCGTTCTGGTCTATGTATGCACTGGATGTGGCTGGTAATGAGTCCGTCATGGCACAATCAAAACAGGGATGACTATCACATTCATCCTCACAAGCTATTGACGTACACGTAGTGGCCTTGGTGTCGTTTATTTATGGATGGGCCCCATCAAGTCTTCTCCATTGTTAGTGTTTTGTGATGAATACCTCATATTCATCATAAACTCTATTTCTTTTAATTTTTGGAGAATTCTTTTTTCTATTTGGCACATATCATCTGAGGTTGTGTCTGTTGGTGCATAATGTCTATTGCCTACGTCTAGGATTTATCTATAATGTTTATAAAGTTTACACGTTAATGTTTAAATGTGAACATGTAAATTTTATATGTTTTAACACTGTGATTCGCACCAAATAATACAATTTCGTACGAGTGAGTCACTCGTACGAAATATAGTTTCGTACGAAATATAGATGTTTGTTTTGCAAGCACTTCGGTATGAGTCATGTTGACCTATAAATAGGGAAGTGTTGTGTTAGAGCTAGTAGTGATTTGTCAATTGGTATGGCGAAGCTCTGTCAGTTTGTTTACTCTGTATTTGAACGTCATTAATACATCAGAAGCAGTGAAACAGTAAGTACTATCTTGTTTGTCATGTCTACCTCTCTAGCAATGAATTCCGCCTCTGCTAGTTGAGCGAGATCAGGTTGAATGCTCATTTTGGGAGCTCGATCCCCGTTCACAAGTGGTATCAGAGCCATGAGATTTGATCTACAGATAGACAACAAGTAGTTACAAGTTGCTGAGTGTTCAGATTTGGATATATCTTCATCTTCAACATTTTTCTGACCTTTGCTGGATTTTGGACATATTTCGAACGAATTCATGGACAAAATGGACTAGGATTTTAGTATTTCAAGTTAATCTTCAATCTAATCAATCTATATCATAATTCGGACTTAAAATTGAACTAAATTATGTTGAAATCTATAAAATTTGATCAGTTTGAAGTTTGAATCATTTTCGTACGAGTTTCGCACAAAATAAATTTGTTTTGATTTTTGTACGAACTAGCTTAAAATTCATACGAATCAGTGCAAATTCACAGAATCTTGTAAATTTTTTTCAGAATTTCAAACTTATTGATACAAAAATTCATCCACACAAAATTAATTCTTCCAAAAACAGATATTCGTACAAAATGGTTTGATCCGTTTGAAATCATGTTTTTTGTGAGAAAAATCTGAATCATACAAAAACACCTGTTTCGTGCAAAATATTTGTTTCGGATGAAACAACTTGTCCGTACAAAAATTTTTCTAATCTAATCATTTTGTTTTCGAGAAGTGTATCCTTAATTTTTCACAGGAAACATGTCTGAGGAATTTTACAATGCGTTTGCCACTTCGGTTGTTACCACTACAGCATCCCAAAACATCAATTTAGAGAATGAAATGGGAACAATGACAAAACCTCCAAAGCTTATGAATCTAGAAGACTTTGATAGTTGGAGTGAGAGGTTTATGAACTGAGTTCTAGCTAACCACTTTACTTGCTGGTTTGCTATCGAGGCAAAATATATCGCAGCAGTTGGTGAAAATGGGCTTGAAAAGACCCTTGCTCAATTCTCTGATGTTGAACGGGAAAGGTTTATCAACGAAAAGAAAATGATGAACATTCTTCAGCAATCGATTAAAGAAGACATCTTGGCTTTACTGCAACATGATGATGATGCGCAATCTTTATGGAATGCTATTCGACTCAAATTTCAAGGCAGTGCTCAACTCCGCAAAAGCAAAAGGCATTATTAAGCAAAGAGTTCGATGTATTCACACTAATCAAAGGAGAAACGGTAAAGCAGCTGATTGAGCGATACTGTCATCTGGATGTTCATATGAAGAGAATGGGAATTGTGAAGACAAATGAAGAGCTTGTTGATAAGCTAGCTGATTCTCTGCCACAAGGTGAATGGTCGACTTACTTAACCATCTTGAAGAATGGAGTTGAATACAGCAATTTCTCGCTGCCTCGCTTTATCGAAAGATTGGAAGGTCATGAATTAGAGATGCAAAAGATGGCGAAAAACAAGACTGGTCAAGTGCAACAAGATGTTAATCTTTATTTCAAAAATAGTTCTGCTGCTCAAATCCAAGCGCCAAAGATTCAAACTGCGTTTAGTGCATATAGTTCACCAAGCACACCGCCAACTCAGTTAAGTGGTTTCCAATCATTCCCAACAGTTGATCCGAATACACCTTCAAGCCAACAATCTTCTTTTGGAACAAATCAACCCCAGAACAATTAAACTACTCCATCATCTAATGCAAGTCAAAGAGTTTTGCAATGCAATATTGCCGTTGATTTTCAGAACGCACAAAATTTTGACGAAAAGACGACAAAACAACATATGTCTCTACTTGCTTCAGTTCTTGAGTCATCTGACAGTCTTGTTGCTGGAAAGATTGGAAATTCTGAAATAACACATGAAGATTATGATCAAATTGATCCAGTTGAAATGGAGTTGATAGATATAAAATGGTGTATGGCTTCAATCGTTCGACGTGCATAGAGATTTATGGAAATCACTGGTAAAGAAAATTTGGGAGGTTTGGATGGGAAACTTTGATTTGATAAATCCAAAGTTACTTGTTACAAGTGTCGGGAGAAAGGTCACTTTAAAAGAGAATGTCCAAAACAAGAGGTTTAAGGAAATCATAATCCTTTCGCCGATGACTATTACAAAAGAGCGATCTACCACCGACCGCAACCAAGAACAAGAATCATGCCGATTGAAGATAAGCAACCTGAAACTAAAGATAAGGCTTTGGTTGTTACACAAGAAGACGAAGGGTTTAATTGGAACAAGTTTATTTCGAAAGGAGAAAGTTTGGCATTAGTGGCTTAAATTATTGAGGAATCGGAAGAAGAATCGGAGGCATCCTTTGATGAAGGACCTGAGGATGACGATTATTACTATCATACTTCATCAGAGGAAGAGGAGCTTTTGAATGGTCAATTCAATCATCTTTTGCCTAATGATGTTTTAAAAACTTTTGCAGGATATTTCGCACCTAGCCAACATTCAACAGATGAAGAACAAAAGAAACCGGTTGAAGATGTCAAAGTTGATGAGAAAAAGGAATTGCTGAAAGAAGACATCATTAAAGCATGCATGGTCAATGGCAATGAGGTAAACAAGTCATCTAAGAATGAAAAATCTTGTTCAAAGTGTGATGAACCATGTGGTGAGTGTCTTGTAAAGGACAAAAGATTTGCTGAATTGCAAAGTTTAACAGACAATTTGTCAAGCGATTACAAATCCACAAAAGAAGCTTATGACAAATTGAGTGAATCTGTTAAACAATATAATAAAGCACTCAGAGAAAATGACGCTACACTTATGATGCTTAAAGCAACAGTAATGGATAAACAAATGGCAATTAATATTCATCTAAACACTATTGCTGAGCTCAAAAGTGAGCTTGAGAAAATGAGAATTGAAACCGAACGAGTTAACAAATTGTTAATTAGTTATTCCACAAGCTCATGCGTCATCGATCACATTTTACCAAAAATAAAAATACTGAGGAATCTAAAAATGGTGAAATAAAAAGTGGTAGTTATGATCGAGTACCTCCACCCATGTGGAACAGTTATGCATGCAAAAATCCATCTGGGGTGGAAAAGGCGCTAAATCTTAAATTGAAAACCGAACAGCTGCCTGTGGATATCGATGTAAGTTACAATAAAAATGATGGTGAATGTGATTCTGAACTGGTAAATAATGTGGTTGACAAAGTGTTAAAAAATGAATCTGAAGTGGCTGAGTCTGAACAATCTGATAAGTCAAAGTCTGATGATATATCAGAAAATAGTTTAAATGATGATCCCAATGTCATAGTTCCAATCAAGAATATGAAAAGGGATTGCGTAGATAAAATGTTCAAGCTGATGGAGGTAAGTCATGATGATTTAGATAAACATGATGCATCTTTCTATTCTAAATCAAAAACTGACAACCGACCCTACTATCAAAAAAATGGAGATTATCCGGAAAACAAACGAGCAGGGTTGGGTTTCCAAAAGCAACATAAAACCAACAGGTCCCAAAAATTGAATTTTACAAAGAAAATCAATTTCGTTTTCGGGACAACAACCGAGAAAGAAAAGGAGGTCATCGGAACTCAATCAAATGATGATTTTCTTAAAGAAAAAAGAGAAACAAAAATAGGTTTTGGTTACCTCTGTTCATAAGGACAGCAGGACATGCTTTAAATGCAAGAAAGTTGGACATATCACACGATATTGTTCACAAGAAAGTTCAAGACCAGTTTCTTCTCAGTAAAAGTTCACTAAGGATGAAGAGCAAAAAGCACCCATGTTTATGCCAAAACAAATTCTTAAAAGAAATATTGAATCTCATCAAAATGTTAAACCAACTATTCAATCTCAATCTATATTTAAAATTGGTGAAACATCACACAAAATTCAACAAAAAGATTCAAAATTTTATGTTAAAGGGCTAAACCACAAACACATAAATGGGTTGCTAAAATTGTTAAAACTAAATCATCCAAGGTTGAACCCAAACCTTCTGTTTCAAACAAAATTGAGCTTAAAAAGATTGAAAAGAACAAAGTGGGTCCAAAGTTTGATATTCCAAACCCACCCAAGACCAAACAGGCCTGGGTCTCTTTGTTAAAATAAATTTTGTTAATCATGTGTGCAGGGGTTCCAACGTTCGATATTGTCAAAATGCATCATGGATAGTGGAGCGTCTCGTCACATGACATGAATGCTTGCGCTGCTCAATGATGTTAGAGCTATTCGAGGAGGATATGGAGGATTTGCTGGAACGCAGGGAGGTAGAATTGTCGGAGAAGGGATTCTCTCGAACGGAGTTGTATCGTTTGATAAAGTGAACTATATCACAGAACTTGAGAACAATCTGCTTAGTATCTCGCAAATTTGTGACAAGAAGTTCACGACACATTTCAATGATAAATAATGTCTAATTCTAAAACCCGGTTTCAAGATTCCAGAAGAATGGATTTTTGATGCGAGCTCCGAGAGAAAATGATTTATATGTTCTTGACATGAGCATCGCTTCTACCACATCAAAGAAAGTTCAATGCTTTGTTTCCAAAGCTATCGAGAAAGAGTCAATTTTATGGCATAGAAAAATGGGGCACATTCATCTTCGAAAGATGAATTTTCTTGTGCATAACGACTTAGAGGAGGGTGTCAATTTGAAAAGTTTTCATCCATCAGATGATTGTCTTAGCTGCAAAAAGGGGAAGCAGCATAAGAAATCGCACCCACGAAAGCTGTTGAATTTGATAAAGCTACCACTAGAAAGACTCCAGATCTCTTTGGACCAGTCAATGTTAAAAGTATTTCTGGAGATTTGTACTGTCTTGTCGTTACAGATGATTATTCTCAATTTTCATGGGTATTCTTTCTGGAGAGCAAGGATGAAACTTTTGAAACTCTTATAATCCTCTTTAGAAAACTCGAGAATTTATATCATTTTCCCATTAAGAGAATTCGTAGTGATATTGGAACGGAGTTCAAGAACAAGAAGATGCGAGAGTTCTGCAATGAAAAGGGGATTCTTCATGAATTCAGCGCCCCCTATACTCCAAAACAAAATGGAGTAGCTGAACGAAAGAATCACACGTTGATAGAAACCGCTAGAACAATGTTAGCTGATTCGAAATTACCGATCAGTTTTTGGAGTGAAGCAGCAGCATCAGCATGCTATACCCTAAATCGTGTGTTGACAGTTAGGCCTCACAAAAAGACATGTTTCGAGTTACTGAATCAACGAAAGCCTAACTTAGCATTTTTGGAACCTTTTGGATCACCGTGTACCGTTTTGGACCCGGCTGGTAAATTTGGAGCCAAATCTTTGGAGGGTTTCTTTGTTGGTTACGCTACTCCTCAAAAACGTGTTTCTTGCGGAGTCTGAACCAGGTAGTTCTAGCACAACACGTAGATTGTCAGAGATATACAACGCCTACACAGAAGCCTGAGGATCCGTGGCTGTTTAACTACGATGGATTATGGGATTCGTTTGATCTACCAGATGTCCCAACTGAAGAAGAACTTGTTATGTTATTTCAACAACATCAGTTATCTAATCAAGAACAAGTTCCTCGACCTTTGGTGATTTCTACATCATTACCAGTTAACACGTCTGATGTTGGTCAAAGCTCTTATGTTCAAAATCTGGTTCCTGCTCCAAATGTCAATGCTGCTGAATCATCTGCCCAGCCAAATGCAGATGCTGACTCTGATCGGGAACCAACTTTTGACGTTGGAGGATCCAGTTTTGATGAAGGATCTGAACAGATTGAAAGCTTTCTGAAACAACAGGCTGATCAGTCTAATGCTAGGAATAAAGCTTCTTCATCTGTACCGGTTGTCGATGAAATTCTGACAAATTTGCAATCACAAGTAGATGTTCCAACTGAAGTGGTACTAAGGACACTTTCATATCATCTGTCAGAGAACATCATAGGCAGCTTACAATCTGGAGTGCAAACTCGCAATCAGATCAATAAAGATCTAAGCTGTTTTATATACTAGTATTGCTCCACTTCAAGTCCGATTTTCTCATAGTTGTTTTGTTTCTCAGGTTGAACCGGGAAGTTGGAAAGACGCGTTAAAAGAAGAAAGTTGGGTGGATGCAATGCAAGAAGAGTTACTCCAATTCCAGAAACTTGGAGTCTGGACGCTTGTTGACCTGCCAGATCATCACAAAAAAGATTAACACAAGATGGGTCTTCAAGTGTAAAAGAGACAATCGATGAGTCATGGTGCGCAACAAAGCTCGACTTGTGGTTCAAGGTTTTCACCAGCAAGAAGGGATAGATTATACTGAAATCTACGCCCCAGTTGCTCGTCTTGAAGCAATTTGCATATTCTTGGCCTCTGCTTCGTGGAAGGGTTCAAGGTGTACCAATTGGATGTTAAATCTGCTTTCCTTTACGAAAAAGTGAAAGAGGAGGTGTACGTCGGCCAACCACCGGGGTTCGTTGATTCAGTGCACAAAGATAAAGTCTACCTCTTGAATAAAGCCTTATATGGTCTTCATCAAGCCCCGAGAGCTTGGTATGAAACATTATCGAGTCATCTTCTGGACAATGGCTTTATCAGGGGAACAGTAGATTCAACCCTCTTCACAAAGAAGTAGATGGGCATCTAATTATCGTACAGATATATGTGGATGATATTATCTTTGGATCGACAGATGACAAGCTGTGTAAAGACTTTGAAGAAGTCATGAAGCGCAAATTTGAAATGAGCGCAATGGGGGAGATGAAGTTCTTTCTAGGACTTCAGGTTGACCAGTTGCCTGATGGTATTTTCATTCATCAGACGAAATATGTTCATGACATATTGGAGAAATTCAATATGACAGGAGCTAAACCGGCATCGACCTCGTTAGCTCCAAATCACGGCATTTGTCAAGATCTTACTGGAGAAAAAGTTGATGAAACTTTATATCACTCCATGATCGGATCCTTGATGTATCTTACAGCTTCTCGACCAGATATCATGTATCCAACGTGCTTGTGCTCCCGTTATCAGTCTAATCCAAAAGAGTCACACCTTCTTATTGTTAAACGCATAATGAGATATCTGAAGGGTTTTCCAAGCACCTGCTTGGGGGTAACCTAGACATGATGATTTTAATCTTGCAGGTTACTCGGATTCTGATTTCGGATGCTGCAAACTGAATACAAAGTCTACAACGGCCGGCTGCCAGTTCTTCGGAACTAGTTGGTAACGTAGCAATGCAAGAAACAAACCGCAATCGCTCTCTCTACCTGTGAGGCTGAATACCTTTCGGCATCCAGTTGTTGTGCTCAGATTCCCTGGATACAACAACAGATGAGAGATTTCAGTTTTCAATTTCTTGATACGCCTATATATGTAGATAACCAGGCCGCGATCGATCACCAAAAACTCATGCCAACACTCACTACTAAACATATCGAGATTCGACACCACTTTATCCGTGATTGTTACGAGAAAAAGTTGGTGCGAATTGAGAAAATCCATACTGATGACCAAAAAGTAGATATTTATACCAAAGCTTTTGATAAAACAAAGTTTAAAAATTTGTTAAAGCTAAATGGTTTAAAAAATATGATCTCAGGGGATATGTTTGAGGTTGAGTTTGAGGATGATGACGACTTAATGTGAATTTATATATTCTTTCTTTTAACTTCTTAAAAAATCAAAAAATATGTTTTTGATTTTAGGGGTAGAATGTTTGAGGAAAATACAAAAACATTTAAAAAAAGGCAAAAAAAGTTTTGCGTAAAAAAAGTGATCATAGTAAATCAAAAATGATAGTCACAGTATGCTAAAGAATTGTATTGGTTTTAAAAAGTAATTAAGCAAGTCTTACTATGGATATGCCAATACACTTCACTCGTTCAGTAAATTGTATTCGAGATATAAACCTAAAACACAAAACTGATTAACTTGTGGGTTAACATCTCTTGGATATATGGACTTAGTACTCCGAAATTTCGTTTGAGAGAATGCCAAATTCTGCGATACTAGTTCTTTATATTTGATTGATATCTGGGGTATTATTCAAGTTCTTCTGATTTTGCGGAAGCAATGGCCTAGAACTCATAATACTTTTGCATTATTTCCCAAAAGCTGCATGAAAAATGATTATGTCTTAAGCAATTATGACATTTGCAGTACAAAAGATTCCTTTATGGAACACCACCTAAAGACGAGCCTTCATCTCTTTGTCTGTACGGTAGTACTAACTTGAGCTCTCATGGTCTCGCATTCACCAAGATATCAATTCGATATATTCACCTGTAAAATGACATTATGAGAATCTCGATACGGGAGTATATTCTGAGATGGGAAACACAGTTATTTCACGTTTCTAATAATACCTTAACATATCTTGAAACAATTGAGAAATGAGAGGAAGTTTAAATGGACAAATATATTGGCAATCTAGGTAAATTTGTTTAAAAGCTTAAAGGGTGTTTCTAGATCAACGGTACTAATGACTTATATATATGCTTGAAAAGATCCTCTAAAAACGCAAAATTCATAAAATGTTATTATTCTTTGAAAAATATTTCAAAACTCAAAAAGATTTTCAGTTTTCTTAGCTTGATAGTCTTATTTTTATTTACCGATGATAAATACACTGACAGTTGGATTCATAAGCAACATCTTGCTGAGGAAACTTGAAATCATGGGTTGTGAGCTAATTTTTAGCAAAAAGTTTACTCGAATGTCAAGAAAGTTCATTAATTTGAAACTTTACATGATAAAATAAATCTATTTGGTTAAACATGGTCAACCAAGGTCATTAACTTGGACTTGGAAGGCAAACTGGATAACCAGGGTCATTAACTTGGACTTGGTTAGTCAAGTGGATTTTTGAAACAGATAAAATTACTGTAAAAAATGAAAAATACAAAAATAAAATTGAAATTGAAAAGTTTAAACTTTTTTAGTTTTGATTCGCACGAAATCAAAATTCACGCAGAGATAGTCATTTTAGTACGAAACAAGAGTTAAAGTATTTGTGCGATTCAGAATGTTTTGTACGAAATAAGTTGAGTATAAATACTATGTGTTTCGCACAGAAATGAGGTTTCTATTCTCTCTGCACTGTTGAGCGACTCAGGGTACTTTTGTGCGATTCGACTCTAAAAACTTCATTTCTTGGTATTTGTGCTTGTAATTCACATTGTTGAGGTTGATTGGTGCACCTCTTTCAATGGGCAAGGTAATTTCGTCAAAATCATACTGTTATAATGTCAAAATTTGTACGATTCGGACTAAAACTTAGACCTAGGGTAATTGGATCGGTAAAACTTAAAATTGATCACAACATCGTTAAAATCGGCTCTAATAACCTGAAAATCGATTATCAATTTGTTAAAATCAACAAGTTTTAGGTTCGGATTACACTTGGACACTTTTGGGACGACTATGGGTTTTTGTACGAAAGAAGTTGACTCGCATGAAAATTTTGGTTAAACAATTGAAGGATATTTTGTACGAAACAGAATTTCATACGGATAAGTGTTAAAAGTTGTTAAAAATCATTTCAATGTATAATTCGTACTAAAAAGATGGTTCGTATGAAATTAAATTTGAAAACAAACTGTTTAAAATGCACAGTATTTCGTACGAAGATCATGGTCCGTGTGAATAAAAGATAATTCAAAATGTTCAATTTTTGATAAATATATGTTTCGTACGAAACAGAGGTTTGTACGAATTAGTGTAGAAATTTTTGAAAGTTTAAAATTTTCTAACAGTTTGTTGTTATTTTTGTGTACAGGCCAAGAAATCCTCGTTTTCTCCAGTGCACAATATATTTTGTATCACAGATGCTTCAATTCCAGAGATTGCGGCGTATCGAGATAACTTGGATTTTCTCACACGGATTAGAGTGACTAAAGCCTTAACTGATAGACATACGACATATCCTTCGCATGTGGAATATTTCTGGAATGCCGCTGAGTATAGTATTGATGACAACGCCATTATTTCAGCAGTAAAGATTGATGATGTCGATATTCAAGTGAAGATTAAAGAAGAGTTAATTTGGAAGGTTTTGGAGTTTAAGGATAACAAAGACGATACGACAGGTTTCACTGAATACATGGTAAAAGGATGCTTTTATAGGATGGGATATACAGGATTTGTGAATGCTACACCATACAAGAAAGGAAACCTGAGTGCGCCTTTCAGATATCTTGCACATGTTATCGCTCACGGTTTAGGTCATAGGAAAGGTGGTTTCGATGACTTGGTGGATTATCAGATGTGTATGATTACTACGCTAGTGTTGAATCTTCCATATAACTTTTCAAAGGTTAATTTACTCAGATGATTCAAAATATTCAGAAGGAAAGGTTTTTGCAGTATTCAAGATTCATACAGATGTTGTTAGACTTTTTGCATCCTGATTTGAAGAAATCTCCAGACGATGTTCTCAGACTTGAACATATGGATGTTCCGACGTTATGAAAGATGAATGTGCATCTAAAGTCTGCTCCTGTAGTTAAACCGATGTTTGGTGCTATTCTTGATAAAGACTATATTTCTCCTGCACCTGGAAAGTGGAGAAAGGATGAAAGTGGTGACGATGAAGAGGAGATTAAATCATTATTGTTGTTTGTGGCAAAGAGAAGTCCATGGTTTGTGAAGGACGGAGAAAAAGGTGGGAAAGCTACATATAAGGGAAAAAAGAGAAAAACTGCGTCTGCTGCTGAAAGTTCAGGGTTAAGAGATGAACCTGAAGTTGAGGAAACGGCTGAACAGATGGCTGAAGAGATAGAACGTCAGGCTTTTGGAGCTGACAAAGCAGCTGAAGAAGTACTATTATCTAGTACTGATTCAGAAGATAGAAGAGTGGGATGACACAACTTATGTTCCGTATGAATCTGATACTGAATCTACTTTTCAAACTCTGATCAAGAAAAAGCAAAGAAGAATGAAGCGTTCTGCAGCTCGAATATCTCCGAATGTTATTCCAACAAAAGCTGGTGCTGAACAGACTATTGAAGAAAATGTGGAGGAACCATCACAGAATATTCCGTCTCCACCACATCATATGCATCCAGAACCAGCTCAGCAACAATTTGAACCAGAGATACCTCTTCAACAACCATCAGTTCCTGAGCCAGAACTAGATCAACAACAACCAGCACCGCAACAACCTGAACCAGAACCAGTTCAACAATTAATTCCTGAACAAGAACCAGTTCAGTAACCACCGCCACAACAGTCTGCTCAACAAAAATCTCAACCATGTCATGCTCAACAATCTCGTCCTACACAACAGCCGTTTGATTCACAAGCATTTTTTGACGAGATTGGTTTAGACGATTTACCAGGAGGAGATGAATTTCGTTTTGATGATCCAAGAGTTGACGACTTGCAGAAACAGGTGACAATGAATGTGGTACACATAGCTGAGTTGCAAGAGCAGATAAACATGTTAATAGCTGAAAAGTTTGAAATGCTTGAAAGGATTGGGGGATTAATTGTTGACAAACAACAATTAGAAGCGATGTTAGCAAGTATTGTTTCTGAAAACGAAAGATTGTGTTTGCGAATGGCAGAATACGAGGAAGAACGTTTGAGAAACAATCGAAGAATGGATGTGTTTGAAAAGATTTTGGAAAAGAAGTTGAGGTTGAGTGTTTCTGCAGCAATTGATGAAATAGAACTTGCAGAAGCGAGGGAAAGAGTTGCGGAAAGAGAACGGTTGTCTAAACAACAATCTAATGCGCAAGGGAAAGGAAAAGGTAAGATAGTGGAGGAATCCGTGTTTGATGAAGCTGTGCCAGAAGCTGAATCTGAGCCAGTACATTGTTGGGATATTGTGGTGTATGAAGAACCAAGAATTTTATCCTGATAGGAAAGCCAATTGATGTGGATATAGCTTCACTTGATATTTCTCAACGACATCGAGAGTGGTTGATGAAGAAAAAGACAGAAAAAGAAAGTAAAGAAACGGATGAAGAAACAGAAAAGGAAGCAGAAGTAGTGGATACTGAAGATGTTGATATTATGTTAAGGATTCCAGTAGTTCAGATGATAATGATGATGACAATGTTGGAGGGTCGGGTATTCATGTAAATGATTCAAATGTTAATGATCTTTCTGAGTACTTTGATGATTCCACGAACCAAACTACTGAAGAAGAAAGGATGAACAAAGCTGATGAGTCAGTAGATGCTCAGCAGGCAGGAATTTTCATAGAAAATGTTACATCTTCTGTTCCTGTCGTGCCAAAGCCACTTGTATTATATCTTGAGCATGATGTTGAAGAAGGGGGTTTGTTCATAGTTATTCAAAAGAAGAAATAGCAGCAATGCTCAGTATTAGCGAAGAGAAGTTCGATTTTGATTTTGAAGACGAACTTAATGAGATAGATGTTTTTGCACTGAATGCTTATGTTTTCGAAGACATAGAAGATGCAAACACATATGATAACGTTGACGTGAAAGTGATTCTAATGAAGATGCTAATGATGCCATTCAGGGTACAAATGATTTCCCAACGTTTATCGATCTATTTACAACAGAAAGTTCTGAGATGTTGCAAAGGAAAGTATCTTAAGTTGCAAAAGAAGGAACAATTCCTGAGAAAATGACTAAAGCTAAATAGTTGAGCAAAAGAAGAAATGGTTTCGGGAGAGTTCAGCAGAGCGTAAGTTTAAGAGACCCCTAGCATTTTTCACCAGAGATGCTGATATTTCTTTAGGGGACATTCTGAGTTGGGGTTGGATTGAAGAGCTAAATATGTATGCGATTAAAAGGGAATTTGGGATCCAATATTTTTGATATTTAAGCGACATCAAAACACTGCCTTATTGGGATATTAAGGAGCTTGTTCAAACCAAGATGATAAATCTAAAGATGAAGTTCCATGACCAAAAGCTGTGGAGATTGATCAAGTTTGAAGCTACGCATGGTTTTGTACATTGGAAACCTCATTATCCTCGTTGCATTGTTAAAGTAGATCTTGTAACGAAGGAGAAAGATATTACTTTGATTGTGAAGAAACCACGGGTGATGAAAAACATGCCTTTGATCAAATGGAGCAAAATTTTTATACGATCCTCAAGTGGTGGCATTATTATTCGAATACAGGAGAGGTTGTTATATGTATGCACCCAGAAAAAGATTCGTGGAAAATTACAGATGAATTAACCGAAGCGTCATAGCGCACAAAAGAATATATGGTCTATGGCGAGGAATTCGAGTACTAGACCCTATGTGGCTAGTAAACTGTTCGAAGAAAAATATAGAATGTTTATTCTATAGTAAGATAAGTTTCAAAGAAAAGGATCAAGAACAGGCGCTTCAATTTCAAAAGATCGTTAATGTGTGCTTCGCAAATGATATTCATTCTAGATCAAATTGGAAAACAACTTAGAGAAAGCTTGAGAAGAAGGAGTCAAAGAAAACGGAAGAAAAAAGAAGCTCGGATTGCTGAACGTACAAGAATAGCATCTTTAAGGAGCTTTCAGTTTTTGAAACGACATCCTCTGACTGATCAAACGCCAATTGCTTTTGAGGAGCGTTGAAAGCCTGTAAAGAGATTCTTTGGGTGTTAAAGTCAAATCTATTTGAAGATTTTGAAGATTATCCAGACTGCGACAACATCTAAGGGAGAGTTTGTTGGTGCATAATGTCTATTGCCTACTCTAGGATTTATCTGTAATGTTTATAAAGTTTACACGTTAATGTTTAAATGTGAAAATGTGAATTTTATATGTTTTAACACTGTGATTCGCACGAAATAATACAGATTTCACTCGTACGAAATATAGTTTCGTACGAAATATAGATGTTTGTTTTGCATTCACTTCGGTAAAAGTCATGGTGACCTATAAATAGGGAAGTGTTGTGTTAGAGCTAGTTAGTGATTTGTCAATTGGTACGGCGAAGCTCTGTCAGTTTGCTTACTTGCGTATGTATTTGAACGTCATTAATACATCAGAAGCAGTTAAACAGTAAGTACTATCTTGTTTGTCATGTCTACCTCTCTAGCAATGAATTCCGCCTCTGTTAGTTGACCGAGATCAGGTCGATTGCTCATTTTGGAGCTCGATCCCCATTCACAGTGTCTTTTTGAAAAGAGGTTTGATGGCATTCAGATGGATGATAGTTATCGTTTTTACTTTCGTTCCTCTTAAGGCGACTTTTACAGGAAAACGATGGGTCTATTAGGTAGTGGGGGTTGAAATTAGGAAATGAGCATTCTAAATCTCGAGGAAACCCACCACATAATTGGCCCCATTCATCGTAAGAGTTGCGGAAGTAAAAATAATCAATACCGTCCATGTTTTCATCAGATGTTGTTAATTGTTGGGATCAGACGGTCCTGTTTTGCAGTTACAGATAGGGAGACAAGACCCCGTGTTGAGTTAACACGGCCCCGTGTCACAGCTATTGTCTAACATAAAACAGTTTTACCTGCTGCTGTTAAACGCACGACGACTTGTTTAGCTAGCACGTCCCCGTGCTGCAGATAGTAAAAAAATGCAGGAAACAAAGAAAATTCCAAAAAAATAAAAGAAAAAGATAAAAAATGATTAGGCCGTTAATTTTAAACTTCCATAAAATCCTTGTGTCCCTAGCAACGGCGCCAAAAACTTGACGTGCGTGAGGGTGGTTATAATTTTTGTTATATTTTAAGCACTTTTTACTCATGGATCAAGATTTAAATTTATAAAACACGAGACAATACTATCACTCAACACATGTTAGGGCAAGTGCACCCATCGTAGATGTAGTATAGTGATGGTAAGATACCGAGGTTGTCCAAGGACACAAGAGCTTTTAATACCAGCTTATCATTAACGTCTAATCTAATCAAACGTTGATAAAGGGTTTTAAAAGATAAAAACTATAATTAGAAAGGTAAGAACAAATAGACAAGAAAGAATCACTTGGTTCTAACTCCTCTTTTATATATCCTTTGACGATTTCCGCACTTTGGGCTTTTTAAAAGATTATCTTTGTTAATGTGGTATGCCCCTCTTGTGAAGGCGACGATACCCTCAACCATATTGGTCTGTGTCAGCAGGGATACAATCCTACAAGGTCGGAATATTGAAAGATAATTAAATAAGTTATTAATGCAAAAAGTGGTAGGTCCCTTTTGTTAAGGCAACGTTACCCTCGGCCATATTGGTCTGAGTCAGTAGGGATACAGTCCCGCAAGGCTAGCTAAAGTTTTAATAGTAGTTTAATTATAAGGGGTTCAAGCCATTCTTACTTCCCCCGATTTGATGCTATCTGCCTCCAGGCAAGTCCTAATAAGCTTGAACCAAGTCCTTGCAGGATTTATACACTGAACAAGGCAAGAACTTTACCCAAACACCCTTCTAACCCCTTCCAGGTAGTTAACATGCTTTATATAGACCGTAAAGACACGAATGAGTGAATCAATGAAACATGAAGAAATGTTTAACCAAAGTTCACTTTCAATATAAAAAAACTAGTTAATAAATTCATTAATACATACTCAATAAAAAGTTGCCAAAGATTAGAAATCAAAAGTAATACAAAGAAGATTTGTCTTCACCAAGTGATATAAGAGATTTAGTCAAGCATGGCCTTTGTTTGACAAGAACTCCTATAATCAATCTTCGATCTCGAGACTACTACACACTCTAAAAGATGAAATGTGGATGATGGTGGTGGTTGTTGGTGTTGTACTGGTGGACTGATGGCAAGTGTGAGAGAAGTGGTTTGCCAATGGATGCCTTTCTCATGAACCAAGCACCTCTATTATAGCTGAGAACAGATGGCAGACAGCGCCCCGTGCCCACCTAGCATGGCCCCATGGTCATCTTTTTTCTCCCCACATTAACTGCAGATGTCTGGTCTTGTACTAACACGCCCCTTGGTGTCATGGCACGGCCTTGTGGTCAGTGTACTTGCTGTACTATCACAGATTCTACGAATCTTAGAGTTGTCCCTGGCCCGTTTTGGGTTAGCATGGCCCCGTGTTGGTTTTTCTGTTGCTGTTGTCTTTTTTTTTTATAGAAAATCTTGACAGGGCACGGCCCCATGCCTAAGATTCTGTCTTAATTAATTTTGTCGTTTTGGATGTGGATGGGGGTTCGTCAGGTCATGTCAATCCTTTTTCTTTGTATTTGTGCGCAAGTTCATTTTGGAGCACATCATTTGCTTTACAAAATGGGTAGAGGCAAAAACACTTGCATCAACCTCTGTAATGATTGTGCGAAAGTTCATTTGGGAGCACATCATTTGCCATTTTGGCCTACCATTGCGTATCATGACCGACAACGGCACAAACTTTGCTTCAGAAGACCTCCACAACTAGATGCCAGAACTGTAAATCGAACACACTTTCTCCTCCGTAGTGCACCCACAGGGCATCGACCAGGTAGGAAGCGTTAACAAAGGCATCGTTGAAGGAATCAAGGCCTGACTGCGCATGAAGCGTAGAGGGTGGGTCGATGAGCTCCCGAGCATACTCTAGGCTCATCGCACCATGCCCAAGACTAGTAACAGCGAAACTCCCTTTAGCCTAGTCTATTGCTCAGTATAACACCTCGTAAATTTTGTGTCTGGTAATATACTGACATGTGTCCATACTCTCAATTGTGCCTAATATTGGTCGAGAGGGACTATTTTTGTCAATAAATAAAAATATAAATGTGGAGGGACTAAAGGTGTCAACATGCTGAAACTATGCATCTGAGTGACCCTTTACGGTGTCCACACACTCAAGTGAGCTACTTGTTGGACGAGAGGGACCATTTGTGAATTTATATAAAAGTAAACATTAGAAGGACTAAGAGAAAACACTGATGATAACCATTGCTAAGCTAACCACTGTTATACGCTAAACATTACAACGACTGATAGAAAACATTGATGATAACCACTGCTAAGCTAACCACTGCTATACACTAAAGATTACAAGGACTGATAGAAAACACTAATGATAACCACTGCTAAAAGCTAACCACTGATATACGCTAAACCTTACAAGGACTGATAGAAAACACTGATGATACATCCTCTGTTGATCTTCAACAGAGCTTAGACTTCAGTAGAGCTTTATCTTCAACAGAGCTTAGCTATAGCAGACCTTGACATTTATACTTCAATAGGGCTTAGACTTACGCAGAGCTTTGTCTTCAACAGAGCTTAGCTATAGCAGACCTTGGATATTTAGACTTCAGCAGAGCTTTACTTGGGCAGATGTTACATTATCATTAGGATAAGAGGTAGTAGTATATTTTAGCTTGTTGCCCACACAAAGCTGCCAAAAACCAATAACTCTAAACCAGGGGCTTCAAGACTGCTATGCCACATTCTAGCACACTTGTCCTCATCCTCTAACTTCTGCTAACACCTCGAACGACCTCCTTCAAGCTCCAACACTATAAATAGAAGTGTTTGCAACACTTTAAACTCGCACCTTCTTAAAAAAATACTCCTCTCATCACTTCTGGAGGTTCCTAGTCCTTTGGAGCTTCCCATTCAAGTTTATTTTTATCTGAGGATTACTTGTAAGTGCTCATTTCAACTACATTTTCGTTTATTAGACTTTTAAAGCCAAAAGTCAAGCAATTGCGATAATTGCTTTGACTTTCGGTTTAGACCTTTATGGTCCAGCCATTGTTTGAATAGAACATGGCTATGCGGTGGTAATTAGGCAGGTGTTAATCCCTCAAAAGGGCACCTCCTAAAAATCCCGTTTACTTGGTCAATTGACGAGTCAAAATTTTAATATTTAAAAAGTCAAACGGGTCGGATTTCATAAATGTTATAATCTTATTATATATATGTTCTAAAATATTGACACTTTAAAAAGTTAGTAATAATTATTAGAACATGTGGTAACATGTTCGGCTTAGCAATTCCAATTTTAAGGATGGTTCACAACCGAAAGTCGCGAAGTTTGACTTCTACTTTGACTTTCGATTCTGACCCAATTTAAGATTAGTTTGCTACTGATTTAATGTAGCAAAACCCGCTGAGGTTATAAGATGTGATCATAATCGTATTCTGAGTTTTTGTACAAGTTTCAATATTATGCCATACTTTGACCGAAATGCCCTTTATGCAAGAAATAAGGTTTTAATCAATAACGAACTGGTAAATGACTTATGTACTAATATGTTAATGTAATTAACATATTTTGATGTTATTAAACTGAATATAAATTTAGTTTTTGTATAAGATCATAAATTGTGTTTTAAAATGACCAAAGTGCCCTTTCGACACCTAGAATGGTTTTAACCATACTTTATCATATCAAACTCATTACCTACTGATATTATAACATAATTAAAGTGTTTTCATAGAAGGTACTTGATCATAACCCAGATTTTTATGCAAGTTCGTAAACTATGTCATTTAATGACTAAAATGCCTTTGTGGCACATATTTGATTTTAAAACCTTAATGGTCATATAAGTTGATAACCTAATGATGATACAACTTATTTAAAGTATATTGGCATATAGAACTTGTTTATAACTCATTCGACTACCCGGTATCGCTTATATGCGTACGATTAAGCTTATGTAACTAGCTTACGTAAGTTTACCAAAACAGGTCAAATCTTATCATTTTACTTCAAATTCCAGAATGTATATTGCTTACCCATATAATACAAGTCTTAGTACTTGTTGGGTTTAAACCACATTCTATTCCAGTCATCGCTTAATCAAGCGTATCGTATCATTTTCGTTAATTTGAGTTAACCAGTCCAAGTCTACGACTTAAAAAGGACCCTTTGACATTCTAATTGGTTATTTAAACCATTCATTCCAGACTAGGGCCTTCCGGTAAATTGAAACCAACCTTAGTAAATTGATTACGGCTGAGTTATTTACAATTCTTGCATATTAAGACGAGTTTTAGCCCAGGTAAATACTCGTAACCTATTTTCCCTATACGGGCTTGGGATACGGTAAATTATTACCGCTTGGTCGGGTATGGGATCATATGTCGGATTGTGACTGGAAAATCTGCATAAACCGTTTTAATCTGTTTTGTCTGATAACTTAAACATTGGGGGTTGACGCGACCATGTCTTAGATATTCTCGGCTCATTTAAGTTGCTAATGTCCACGGCTAAGCACGGGGTGTAGGCATACACCTGACAGATGCTAATACTATTTTAAAATGTTTCTTTCCCATATTGGGGATACCCCATTGTGGTTAAAGTGGTGTGTCGGTTAATCTTGTTATTCGGTTTACGCACCGAACCCCATATGTATTGACAGGCATGTAAAACTGTGTACAAGATTATTATAATTGTCCCGAGTCATTTATGGAAACACATGTGCCTTGTGCACTTTAATCAATTTTGAAATATTTTCAAAAAGAGTTGGTTATTTGTATTTACAAGTGTAAACTGACATATCTTCAAAAGACTAAGTGACAGGTTGCAAGGTTACGAAATAGGCTGGAGGTGCCCGGTAATGCTTAAAGAGGAATTTTGCATCTCCCTTGTATGGAAGCCTATAGTCTGTTATTTCATTTTGTAATTTTTTGACCCACCTGTGGATCTTTTCATATACTATCCGTTTGTATACTATTTTAAACATTCGGACATTTATATTGTAACAATTTAAACCCAAGACTTCCACTGTGCTATATTGTGTATAGATATAAATTTTGTCACATATTCCCCAGCCGGGCCCACCGGTCGATGTGAGAAATATCGAGGTGTGACAGGTTGGTATCAGAGCCAACGTTTGAGAGAATTTAACACTAGCCTTTGTGTTTAATCTTAAACAGCATAATAGCATATTCCTTAGGCTTTCCAAGGCTAGGCATTGACCTAGGATCACTCATATCCATATTAACTTATTGCTGTTGTTTTTGGATATTCAAAACAGGAAAAAAAAGGCCACCAAGAGTCTGAGGAAGGGGAAAAGGTCCAATGAGGGGAGGACCATCAGGACATATACCCTCTCATTCTCACAGCTCGGATCCATACCAAGGTTTGGGAAATTCTTACTCGTCACAACCAGCGAGACATTCTATCTCACATAACTCATCACCCACTCATTCTCGCCATTCATACCATTCACACCACTCCCACTATTCCCATCACGCACATTCCCATTCATTTCATGGGTCATTTGACCCAAACCAGTATATCAACACACCTTTAGCTACCCAAAACCAGTTGGACCAACCGAATGAGCCGGACGAAGACTCAGATCCAGAAATGCCACCATCTAGTTCGCATAGACACCCCATAGAAATTTCTAGTGTTTTTACATCTTATGCAGGATCACCTTATCAAGGTCCTAATGAAAGGGACCAATATTGGAACCAATTTACATTCGCTAATACACCTCCCTATCATTCTCCGATACCGCCTCCACCGCCTCTACAAGAAGATGTGCAAATGGAATCGGTGGAGCAACCACAACCGCCTCCGGAACACCAAGGAGGAAACGTGGAACACGCATGTCTGTGCGCACGGTACAATGGTTGGGCTCGCTACCACCATTGCTCCAAACATGCCCTACTATTCCCAAGGACCCATAAATGGGTAGACCCTTGAATACTATACCAGTAGTTGACCTAACACCACAAACTTTTGTTTAACTACCACCAGCATGAGGTTTTGATAACCCAATTCCTACGTATCCAGATACATCTGGGTACAATCCTTTAAACCCGTCTACTCCGATAGAATATGACTATCAGGCGCCGTCATAGGATCCTTATATGTAAGCAGTTGTACATAATACTTTGATACCCGTCTCCTTTCCCTCCTGCATATCCAACTACGAGATATCCAAGTTATGAGTACCCGTATCCTGTGGTGCCACAAACACAGCTACTGCCACCGCCATAACTACAGGCCATTGATCAGGCCTTGGAAAAAGCGGAACAAATTCAGTGTCAGACTGAAATGACTGAGAGGAAGACAAACAAGTTCTTTAAAAAGCTCTCCAAACTGGTCAGGGGAAAGAAAGATAAGTGAAAGCTTTCTTCTAATTATCATCTATTATATTGTTTTCCAAAAGTCCCTACGTGGACAAGTATTTCTTTTAGTCCCTGCGTGTACAAGTATCCTATTTTATTTCAAAAGTCCTGTTTAAGGTGAAGTACTTTAATCTTTTCATCATTTAATGATAATTTTGGAATTATTTATAATATATGTATCCTCTTCAAGCGATCGTCTCGATTTTAATCAAAATTTTATTGATCCGCTGTATATTTCAAAAAGATCATCTTAATGGTTTTTAACCAGCCAATTGGCAAAGTCCATGTTATTTGGCAACTATAAATGACAGTTAAGGATGACTAGCCCTTCTGCCTAGAGATAGTGAACCATGTTCAAGCCTCATAAGCCTTATGGTCAAATGCGACCATGGCTACATATATATTTATTGTCAAACTATTAAGACAATTAGCCGTCTAGGTGATGGACTACGTCCAATCCTTATAGCCTATATGATCAAATTTGATCACGGCTAATACCATCAGATGCGATGATCATTTGTATTAACATCCTTAGTGATGATCTGCCTACGGGTTATATTTTTATTATCAACTGAGATAATGACAGTTGTGACCTTATGATCCACTGTCCAACAGGTGATGGACAATGTCCAAACCTCAAATTCCATTTATGGTCCTTTGAGACCTAGGCTAATTATACATAGTTTACTTTATTCAACTTTTACTTTGAAAGGTTAAAATTATAAACTTTTAGTAGTTGTGATGTTATGCACACTGATCCAAAGGGATGAAGGATATATATAAATATATATCCAAACCACATAGCCTATATGGTTTAATACCATGACTGGTGAAACTTTCAAGTCATCAGATTTGATGATCAATTATTATATTGCCACTGAGCAATTAATTAATTCGTTTATTTCGACCAAGCTTATTGAGATGGCGAATCCACATTCTGATGGAGCCAATAGCGGACAAAACAATGATATTAATGCGAATGTTAACCGTAATGGCGAAGGAGTTGATTTCCAAATCATGATAGTTGCAGAAGTTGGCAAGGCTATGAATAACTTTATAGCTAACTTTAAGGGATCGAGTACCGCTCTTCCAAGTCCCATTCGATTCCACATTCATCTGCCCGCAAGGAAAGCTCGCATTTCTCTTCAACAGCAAAGAGCGAGCCAAAGTGGTACTATAAGGAAAAGCCCCATTCTTCAAAGGACGGTTGTACTTACAAGTACTTTGTCTTATGCAAGTCCCGAGATTTCAACAGAGAAAAGGGGGCTATTGAAGCCATGAAGTGGCTAGACGAGGATGGAGACTGTAGTGGATATCAGCGGTTGTGAAGTACGTCTCACAATCATTTAAAGGCGATGCCTTAACTTGGTGGAAGGAAATGATACAATCAATAGGGAAGATACCCCTATACAATTTGGAATGGTCCAAGTTTGTGGACCTCATCAAAGAAATGTACTGTCCACCACATGAGGTGGAAAAGGTGGAGTCAGACTTTCTGACTCACCATGAAGAACCTAGACTTTCAAAAGCATGTGACCGATTTTAACTCTCTGTCTAGGTTAGTGTCCTATTTGATTAATCCGAAACCTAAGCGCATTGCACGATTTATTGGGGGTCTAGCACCTATCCCTTTCCCTCACTTTGGATGCAGTGAGGTAGAAGTCGGTCAAGACCGAGACCGATGGGAAAAGGAAACGGGAGGATGATAACTCCCAAAAGTCAAAGAGAGGGAATTCTAGGTTCAAGAGGAACCAACAAAGGTCCGATGAGAAGCCTGTGTGGAAGACCTGCAATAAACGGCATTGGGGACAGTGTCGTTTAGATCAGCAGGTGAAACCTTGTGGCATATGCAAGATATCGGGGCATAGGTCATTAGTTTGTAAGGACTTAAAGAGCGCCGTCTATTATGGTTGTGGCAAGAAGGGCCACATCAAGACTAACTGCCCCAAAGTTGCCAAAGAGGGTACTGCAAAACATGGAGAGGCGAAAAAGGGGAATGCCCGAGCCTTCCAGATGAATGTGAGGGAAGTAGTTATTGACACAAATGTCATAACGGGTACGTTCCTCATTGATGATATCTTTGCTAGAGTTCTTTTTGATTCTAGAGCTGATAAGTCTTTTGTAGACCATAAGTTTAGTAAACTACTAAATCAACCTATAAGAACCCTAGATATAGCTTATGAAGTAGAATTAGCTGATGGTACATTAGAAACCACATCTTCTATCCTTGATGGATGCTCTATATCCATTATGAATCATTCAATCCCCATATCTCTTCTGCCAATGAAATTGGCGGGGTTCGATGTAGTCTTTGGCATGGATTGGTTATTTGGTAACCAAGTTCGCATTGCCTGCGATAAGAAACTCATTGAAGTTAAGACCCCATCTGGTGAAATGCTCACCATCCATGGAGATTTACACTATGGATTGCCTAAGAAAGTGTCACTACTCAAGGTATCCAAATGTCTGAAGAGCGGGTGTGTCATTTACATGGCACATGTTACAATAGACGAGCCAAAGCCCAAGATTAAAGACATTCCAGTCGTCTCTGAATACCCTGATGTATTTTCTGAAGAACGACCTTTCCTACCTCCAGAAAACAAGTGGAGTTTAGGATTGATACCATACCAGGAGCTGCACCAGTTGCAAGGGCACCATATCAGCTGGGGCCGACAGAGATGACGGAATTAAAGACCCAGCTTGAAGAACTGTTTGAGGAAGGATTTATTCAGCCTAGTTCTTCACTTTGGGGAGCTTCTATCTTCGTTAAGAAAAAGGATGTCACACCCTGACCCGCAGCGGATATGGTAGTCGGGGCATGATTGGGTTTTCTTCAAAGCTCATGACATTTACTATAATAAAGTTTCATATTTATTATTCCAAATTAGAAGGGCAAATTCCAACAAACACATAAACCATACAGGAACCAAAGATCTAAACAAGACATCCAAATAACGCTTTATTTATCTTCTAAGGCCCAATCCTATGTGTTCCATGCTTCAACCTCTTATCCTGTAAACGGAGCGGGTTTTAGAACCCGTTTTTCGTCAGATGTTACAAAGGACGGGTCAATGCGGATGTGCATTGTCTATCGCAAACTTAATAAGATAACAATCAAGAACCGTTATCCTCTGCCCAGGATCGACGACCTGTTCGACCAACTTCAAGGGGCTAGTTACTTTTCGAAGATCGACATGAGATCAGGATATTACCAACTGAAAATTAGGAACAAGGATGTTCCAAAGACTGCCTTTAGAACCATATACGACCACTATGAGTTTATAGTGATGCGTTTTGGGCTCACTAATGCACCAGCAACATTCATGGATCTCAATTAATAGAGTCTGCAAGCTGTATTTAGACAAGTTCGACATAGTCTTTATAGATGCCATACTTATCTACTCTTGTAATCATAATGATCACAAGAAACATCCCAGATGCATCTTAGAGTTGTTAAGACAAGAGAAGCTCTATGCAAAATTCTCTAAGTGTGAATTTTGGCTTAGAGAAGTCCAATTCCTTAGACACATGATAAGCGAGCATGGTATCCAAGTGGATCCATCCAAGATTGAAGCCATTATGAGTTGGGAAGCACCCAAGACTCCATCAGAAATTCATAGTTTCTTAGGACTAGCGGGAGATTATAGAAGGTTAATTGAGAACTTTTCTAGAATAGCCACTCCTCTGACTACCCTTACCCGCAAAAATTTCAAGTTTGATTGGGGTCCCAAACAAAAAGAATCCTTTGAGACTCTAAAGCATAAATTGAGCAATGCTCCAGTGCTAACTTTACCTAAGGGCATTGAGGATTTTGTTGTTTATTGTGATGCCTTACACACCGGCTTGGGCTGTGTAGTGATGCAGAGAGGCAAAGTGATTGCTTATGCATCACGACAATTAAAGGTGCCCGAAAGAAATTACACAACCCATGACTTAGAGTTGGGTATCATTGTGTTTGCACTAAAGTTGTGGAGACATTACTTATATGGCACAAAGTGTATTATATACACTGACCATAAAAGTCTCCAACATCTATTTAACCAGAAGGATTTAAACATGCGACAACGACGCTAGATGGAGACTCTTAATGACTATGATTGAGAGATTCGCTATCATCCAGGCAAAGCAAATGTAGTTGCAGATGCCTTAAGTCACAAAGAAAGAATTAAGTCGATAAGGATTAATGCCAAAAGTATCGAGCTCAAATCTAGTTTGAATGAGAGGCTGCTAGATGCTTAGAAACAAGCTTTATTAGAAGCAAATGCTCCCAATGAGGGATTAGGTGCAACTATTGGTCAGTTAACACCTAGGAGTGATGGAATCCTGAGATTTAATAATCGTATTTGGGTTCCTATCTTTGGAGGACTCAAAAACTTAATCCTTCAAGAAGCTCATAATTCTAGGTACTCTGTACATCCTGGATGAGATAAGATGTATCAGCATTTGAAAAAGAATTATTGGCGGATGGGTATGAAGAAATCCATAGCCACCTACGTAGCTAGGTGTCTGACGTGTTCACAAGTTAAAGCTGAACATCAGAAACCGTCAGGACTTTTACAACAACTTGAAATTCCCACATAGAAGTGGGAAATGGTAATAATGGATCTAATTACCAAGTTACCTAAGACCAAATGTGGTAATGACACGATTGTTTATTGAAAAACCGATCTCGATCGAGGATTGATAGGTTAGAAAGCTTTGAAAGAAAAGGGTTCCAATTGTAAAAGTTAAATGGGATGCTCTTCAAGGCCCCGAATATACATGGGAGGCCGAGTCCACTGTGCAACAAAAGTACCCCTATCTTTTTGAATAAAATCTGACGGTCGAGATTTCTTTTAAGGGGATGAGGATGTAACACCTCGTAAAATTTGTGTCTGGTAATATATTGACACGTGTCAATACTCTCAATTGTGCCTAATATTGATCGAGAGGGACTATTTTTTGTCAATAAATAAAAATATGAATGTGGAGGGACTAAAGGTGTCAACATGCTGAAACTATGCCTCTGAGTGACCCTTTACGGTGTCTGTACTCTCAAATGAGCCATTTTTGAATGAGAGGGACCATTTATGAATTTATATAAAGTAAACATTATAAGGACTGATAGAAAATAATGATGATAATCACTACTAAGCTAACCACTGTTATACGCTAAACATTACAAGGACCGATAGAAAACACTGATGATAACCACCGCTAAGCTAACCACTGCTATACACTAAACATTACAAGGACTGATAGAAAACACTGATGACAACCACTGCTAAAAGCTAACCACTGCTATACGCTAAACATTACAAGGACTGACAGAAAACACTGATGATACATCCTCTGTTGATCTTCAGTAGAGCTTAGACTTCAGCAGAGCTTTGTCTTCAACAAAGCTTAGCTATAGTAGACCTTGGACATTTAGACTTCAGTAGTGCTTTACTTTGGCAGATGTTACATTATCATTAGGATCAGAGGTTGTAGTATATTTTAGCTTGTTGCCCAAACAAAGCTGCAAAAAACCATTAACTCAAAACCAGGGGCTTCAAGACTGCTATGCCACATTCTAGGACACTTGTCCTCATCCTCTAACTCCTGCTAACACCTAGAACGACCTCCTTCAAGCTCCAACACTATAAATAGAAGTGTTTGCAACACTTTAAACTTGCACCTTCTTAAAAAAATACTCCTCTCATCACTTCTGGAGGTTCCTAGTCCTTTGGAGCTTCCCATTCAAGTTTATTTTCATCTGAGGATTACTTGTAATTGCTCATTTCAACTACATTTTTCGTTTGTTAGACTTTTAAAGCCAAAAGTCAAGCAATTTGGATAATTGCTTTGACTTTCGGTTTAGACCTTTATGGTCCAGCCATTGTTCGAATAGAACATAGCTATGCGGTGGTAATTAGGTAGGTGTTAATCCCTGAAAAGGGCACCTCCCGAAAATAACGTTTACTTGGTCAATTGACGAGTCAAAATTTTAATATTTAAAAAGTCAAACGGGTCGGATTTCATAAATGTTAGTAATCTGATTAGATATATATGTTCTAAAATACGTTTTGACACTTAAATAAGTTAGTAATAATTATTAGAACATGTGGGAACCTGTTTGGCTCGTCAATTCCAGTTTTAAGGATGGTTCGCAACCGAAAGTCGTGAAGTTTGACTTCTGCTTTGACTTTCGATTCTGACCTAATTTACGATTAGTTTTTTCACACACCCGATTTTCAATGTAGCGGAAGCGTGCGCAAGGTGTGGGCAGAGCGGCAATCGTTGCATTCAACCAAGTAAAAGACAATTGTAATACGTTACAAAATGTTCATCCATACTTTTTATTTAACACAAAATTTACATACAAACTTTTGTTTTTTAAAACATACCACAAGTTTAACAACATTACTTAAAATTCAAACATAAGTTTATAAAACATAACAACAAAAGTCTTGATGAAACATAACGTCTTGACTTCACAACATACGAACATATTTTTCCCCGAAGGCCGTCCACTAGTTTCCCACAATACATGTTAGTTTTGAAAACAACGTCAACAAGAAGTTGGTGAATTCGTGTTATAAATTTTGTATCAAATGAATCACCAAAAACATTTGAAATAATAAATTCGTTTAATATAGCTTAATGAAACTTGTAAGATTATTAGTGTCTTGCAAGGACACTAATCCGTATGCCGAATAAGGTGGCAACCAACCCTTGACAATTTATTGTGTCTGAGACACTCGTTTTAGACACAAAAGCACTCTAATACGATACGTTATTATTGCCGTAATGGAGTGGGGCTTGACCAAACCCAATAGATCTATCCCCTTGTTCCTCGGTGCTTGTTATTCATTAATGGTCTCAATGCTTGAGCTTTATTCACATGTGATTTAAATATTTTCATTTCCCAGCTATACTAAATGTATACATACCCGCACATTTAAAAAACTATAAAAAATGTTAACTTAAAAGGGAAACATGAACTCAGATTTGCGTTCCATACAAATCTTTGTTCGATTCCTGATACTTCGTTCGTTTCTCGACCTACAAGTGTTCTTATCTATTAGACACTTAGGCTTTCGTTCCTTTTTGGTACAAGTATTTTATCTTGAATTTCATACTTGTATTTGTTGGCATACATACATATATATATATATATATATATATATATATATATATATATATATATATATTCTAGGTTGATTACATGTAAATGGACCTAGCCTATAATTTATTTGTAAAAAATTCAATTCAAAAGTTCATTACATATGGGCCTAGCCCAATTTGCTTACTATGTGTAGGCCTAGCCTAATTCGTTTCATGTATGTGGGCCCAGCCCAACCTAGTTTTATTTAAAGTGGGTTAACCCTATTGGTTTGTAAAAGTGAGCCTAGCCCAATTTAAAAATAAAAGAGTGAGCTTAGCCCAAAATAGTTTATAAAATTGGATTAGCCCAAGTTCAGTTTTATAAAAGTGGGCTTAGCCCAAAATTAGTTTTTATAGAAATGGATTAGCCCAATTTATTTTTTATGAAAATGGGCTTAGCCCAAAGTTAATTTTATAAAAGTAGGCATTGCCCAAATTATTTTATTTAAATGGGCTAGTCCATACATTTTATAAAAATGGTTTAGCCCAATATAATTTTAAGAAAATGGGCTTAGTCCAAACAATTAGTTTAGTTGGGCTTAATCTAAGTTTTTAAAATATTTACTAGTAATTGTTATAACTTATAAAATTTATTTGTAAAAACTATTAGTTATAAGTTAAATTTTTATAAATCCTAGTAAATATAATGTGTAACGGTTGATTTTTTCGTTTTGACCGTTATGTTTGCGTCGACTATTTTATTCGTTTCGTCTTTGTCGTTTGTTTCGTTTATACCATATACTTTATTTTGTCCGAGTTGTCCAAGTTGTCCGAATTGTGCGATATATTATTTTATCAAAAGTTGAACACTTATACATATATTTATACAAAATATATGTATTTGATGATTTCAACATATATATTTTTATCAAAAATATAATTTTATCTCCTTTTTAGTTTAAGAAAATTTAAGTAATTATATCTTAAACTTTTTCACCCAAACTTTTGTTTAAACAAGATTAAAGTTCCTAATCACTTTTAATCACAAAATCTTTAGTTTAATCACATCTTAATCAAGATTAATTTTTATAAAATTTTGCCATAGTTTCCTTTAAAATATAAGTTTTCCCATGTTTATATAAACATGTTTTAAATCATTTTTCTAACTCAAATCACATATATTATACAAATTTATTAATAAAAATGTCATGAACTTGTTATAGTTTAAAATTTTCTTAAAATGGAAACTTTATTATCACTTTTTAACAAAATTTCTGAATCATAACTTTTATTTAATAATCTATAATTTGTATGATCATCTTAAAATATAAAATCATGTTCATGACTCTTTTTGTTAATGAATCTTGCTAATCTAAACATGCATGTGTTTAGATCATCTTTTTATGTATAAAAATGCAAGATTCAAGTTTAGTTTATGACAAATTCAAGATCATCCATATTCATCAAGAAAACCACATAATTATATTAGTGATTATAGTTTTATTAGTGTTTTTCAAGTGGTCTTTTAAATATCTTTCGAGATGATCTTGTGTATTTTATGAAATATAAAGTATAAGATTAGGTTAAGGAGCTTACTACTAGCACTTGGCTAGGGATGATCAAATTGATCGTAAAAAGATGAAGAAAAAGTGTTGATCAAGAGTTCCAAGCTTCAAAGTGAGCCTTCTAATCTTTTTAAACACCTTAGATCATTCTTGGATCTTCATGCAAGCTTGAATTTCTAGAGTTTGGATTTTAAAAAGTTAAAGGTGATAATGGTGGTGCTTTGGCTGATTTTTGGAAGGAGAAATGGAAGGAAAATTGTTGAGTTTTGGTGTAATGAAAGAATGGAAGTGAATGTGGGTGACGGTTTGTGTTATGATCAAGTTCTTACACTAGTACACTAAACTAAGCTCACATTAAGCCAACACATTATTCAAGTGATTAGTGGCATGGGAAAGACACCCATGTAGCCGTGAGGTGGGGGGGAGGGGTTGGTTATTTTTTATAAATTATATAATTTTTATAAACTTTAACATTTTATATATAAAGTTTTTTTATAAAAACCAATGCCCCGACACTTTAGATTGATGTTATAATATGTCAAAATAACTTACTAGTCTTATTGATTCGTTGTTCGGTTGATAAAGTTGGTTCGGGTCTTGTACCGGGTAAAATACTGACATATTGTGTTATTTATATAATTTTATTTACATAATAATTCTAGCACAATTTTATGTCCGTTTATTTAATCTAGCTCTTCAGACTAATAAATTTGTCATTGTGAGTTCAGTTCCTGTACAAGCTTTGTTGTTAGGTTTTTACTAAACAAACTGTATAACTTTAAATAATAGGATTTATATATGGGTTTTGTACTATTTCTAACACCCGTTATTATTTTTTATCTAAAAATATGTATTTTTGGGTTTTCAGACATTTGCTGTTTTGTGTTGCGGAATACTGTATTTTGCTGCAAAATGTTGTATTTTGCTGTAGACTTGGACAATTTGGTATTTCAAATAAAATTTCTATGGTATAACAATGCAGACATATCTTATGTCTTAATTCTGTGATATCAGACTGTACCGTAATAAGTACTGATATTTATTGCATGTTCGCATCTTTGTCATCTGTCTAGGATATGGTTTTATATATTCGTGATTGTGACGTATCCATTATCATACCAAGCTATGATTTGGTTGAATTCCTAGACTTTTAAGACATAAAACTATAATCTAAGTCAAGTTGTGCGGTAAATAGATAATGTAATAGTTGTTCAAGTTGTACAGAATTACCAGAATTTTGCCAATTGTCACATTCTCCCATTGTTCAAGAAAATTTCGTCCTGAAATTTAATTCGTGTCATCCTTTGCGTAGGATTTATCAAACAAGGGGGGGTATTTTCTTTTGATTTCTTCTTCCTGTTCCCAAGTGAACTCAGGTCCGCGCTTTGAGTTCCAATGGACTTTGACTAGTTTGATATGACTCCTCCTTGTTTTCTGAACTTTCGAATCTAAAACTTCGACAAGTTGTTTGTCGTCAATATGAATTTCATTCGTGGGAATAATAAGTGAATTGTCTGAAAGACACTTTTTAAGATTTGACACATGAAAAGTGTCGTGAACGTTACTAAGTGTTTCAGGTAATTTCAATTTATATGCGACTGTTCCAATCTTTTCCAAGACTTCATATGGTCCTATGTACCTCGGGCTAAGTTTCCTTGCTTCCTGAATCTAACTATGCCTCTCCAAGGCGAGACCTTTAATAGCACTTTGTCTCCAATCTCAAAGGATAATGATTTGCGGCGTTTATCCGCATAACTTTTCTCTCTATCCTTGGCTGATTTATTATGGTCTCGAATTTTAAATATTTTATCTGTAGTTTCTTAAATTAATTATGGACCTATCATTTGTTTGTCGCCTATTTTCGCCCAACATAGCAGAGATCGACATTTACGTCCGTATAACGCTTCAAATGGAGCGGCATGAATACTCGTGTGATAACTCCACTAAAGGAAAGTGAGTATCCCAATTTCAGCCTAAGTCAATCGCACAGATACGAAGCATATCTTCTAAGGTTTGAATGGTGTGTTCACTTTGGCCATCTGTTTAGGGATGAAAGGCCGTACTTAGATCTAAGCGAGATCCAAAAGCCTTTTGAAAAGATTGCCAAATTCTTGATATGAAACGACCATCTCGATCAGAGATTATGGAAACACGCACTCCATATCTTGCCACAATCTCTTTAAAATAAAGTTCGGCTAACTTCTCGGTTTTATATTTCTCACGTACCGGCAAGAAGTGAGCTGATTTGGTTAGTCGGTTGACAATTACCCAAATCATGTCGTGACCGCGAGAGGTCCTGGGTAATTTTGTTACGAAATCCATAGAAATTTGTTCCCATTTCCAAATGGAAATTTCAGGTTGTTGTAACAATCCTGAAGGTTTTTGGTATTCGGCCTTAATTTTTGCACATGTTAGACATTTACCAACATAAGTTGTAATATCTCTTTTGAGATTAGGCCACCAATAGAATTCTTTAAGATCGCGATACATTTTATCTACTCTGGTATGTATCGAATATTTATACTTATGGGCTTCATCTAGAATTAGGTTTTGCAGATTACCAAAAAGAGGAACCCAAATTCTGTTTGCAAAGTACAAAGTTCCGTTCTCATTTGTATCTAAATGTTTTTCCATACCTCTAAGCAATTTGCTTTAAAATTTTCGCTCTTCAGGGCTTCCTGTTGAGCATCGTGAATTTTAGAGGTAAGGTTATTGTGAATGGTGAGTCCTAATCATTGTACACAAAGACTTTTGTTGAAGACTTAGGGTGTCCGCAACACCGTTCGCCTTGCCCGGATGGTATTTAATTTCACAATCATAGTCATTCAACAATTCAAGCCAACGTCTTTGGCGCATATTTAACTCTTTCTGGTTAAATATATGTTGAAGACTTTTGTGATCGGTAAAGATTTGTGCACTTGGTGCCGTAAAGATAATGACGCCAAATTTTTAATGCAAATACCACTGCACCTAGCTCTCATGTGTGGTATAGTTCTTTTCGTGAACTTTTAGTTGACGTGATGTGTATGCAATAACTTTCTCTCGTTGCATTAATATGCATCTTAAACCTTGATGTGATGCGTCACAGTAAACTACAAAGTTATCTATGCCATCCGGAAGTGATAAAATCGACGCATCATAAAGTTTATCCTTAAGTAATTGAAAAGCTTTTTCTTGTTTTTCTCCCCAATCGAACTTCTTATCTTCCTGAGTTAGGGAGGCTAGTGGTTGAGCGATCTTCGAGAAATTTTCAATGAATCTTCGATAATAACCTGCCAATCCTAAAAATAGGAGTACTTCGGTGGGTGCCTTAGGTGCGTTCCAATTTTTAATGGCTTTCATTTTTGATGGATCGACATGTATGCCTTTCTCGTTGACTACATGTCCGAGAAATTGGACATCACCAAGCCAAAATTCGCACTTAGAGATTTTGCATACAGTTTCTCGTTCTTTAACAACTCAAGAATGGTCCTAAGATGATGTTCGTGATCCTTCTTATTTCATGAATATATCAATATGCCATCAATAAATACTATAACGAATTTATCAAGGTAAGGCTTGCATACACGGTTCATTAAGTCCATGAACACCGCCAGTGCATTTGTTAGACCAAATGGCATAACAAGGAACTCGTAGTGACCGTAATGGGTCCGAAATGCTGTCTTTGGAATACTTTCTTCCTGCACTCTAAGCTGATGGTATCTGACCTTATATCAATCTTCGAGTAAAAACTTGATCCTTGAAGTTGATCGAACATTTCATCGATCCTCGGTAACGGATACCGATTCTTGATAGTGAGTTTGTTCAATTCTCGATAATCTATGAACATTCCAAAGCTTCCATCTTTCTTCTTTACGAATAGAACCGGAGCTCCCCAAGGTGAGAAGCTTGGTCTAATAAATCCTTTGTCCAACAACTCTTAAAGATGTGTGGACAGCTCTTGCATTTCCGAAGGAGCTAACTGGTAAGGGGATTTCGCTACAGGTGCACCTCCTGGAATCAAGTCTATGCGGAATTCAACTTGTTGTTGTGGTGGTATTCCTGGCAAGTCCTGTGGGAAGACTTCAGGGAATTCCTTCACAACAGGGATCTCCTCAAGTTTTGGCTCCTTGGATTTCTTGTCAATAACGTGTGCTAAGAATGCTATACATCCTTTTCGCAAGCACTTTTGAGCTTTCATACAAGAAATAATTCGCAATGGCGTTTCGCTCTTCTCGCCATGTATAAGAAGTGTTCCATTATTAGGAAGAGGAATGCGAATAATTTTGTCGCAAAACATGACTTCGGCTTGGTTATTGGATAACCAATCTATACTGATTACAACATCAAACCTACCTAATTGGATGGGTAATAAATCAATGTTGAATTTTTGTCCACCTAACTCTAAAGAACATCCTTTAATAATTTCATTAGATTCAATTATCTTTCCATTCGATAGTTTGATAGTGAATGGAATATCTAATTTATTTGAATTTAGTTCAAGTATATCTTTAAACTCTAAAGATATGAAACTAAAATCTGCGCCAGTATCAAATAAAATAGATGCGAAATGATTTATGACAGGGAACGTACCATTGATCACATTTGGATCCTTACGTGCCTCATGAGCTCCTATTACAAACGCTCGCCCGTGGCCTTTGTTCTCCTTTGGCAATTCTTTCTAAAGTGGCCCAGTTCACCGCAACCATAGCAACTTTGGTTCCTTCCTAGTTTGGTTCCATTTCCATAGCCTCCTTCTTTCTTGCCTTCATCTCTATTTCCTTTGTTATTACTCCAACAATTTTCGGTGTGGTGTCCAACTTCCCGCATTTATCACATCTGGTGGTTCGGCATCCACCATAATGATGATATTGCACTTGTTGCACTTAGGTGCATTTCCTGTATAACCTCTCGGTTCGTTTCTGTGGTCCCCATGAATGCTTTGTTCCTTTTTGCTGTGGGGGTTTCCTTCCTCTTGTTACTCGGTCGGGAAACCTTCTTAAAGTGTGTAAACTTTCTCTTATTCCCGTGTGAGGTTGATTCTACATGTGTCTCCTTGGGCATCTCCGCACTCTTTCTCAAAAACTTATTCATTCTTACCGCTTCTTCGGTAAGGCTTACTTCATTGCCTCAGTGATGGTTGCTGGATGTGACGAAGTAACCATACTTCGGATTTCGGAGCTAATCCCCAAACGTATCGTTCGATACGTTCGAATTCAGTGGTTACCATATATGGAACGACCCATGAAAGATCGTGAAATTGTTGAGTATAGCCATAGATGTCGGATCCAACCATCACTAGATTCCAAAACTCTGTTTCCAACTTTTGTAGTTCGGCCCTTAAACAATACTTCTCACGCATAATTTCCTTCAGTCTTTCCCAAGTGATAGCGTATGCTGCTGCATCTCCTAACGTATGTACTTGCAGATTCCACTATGAAAAAGCTTCGTCAATGAACAATCCCGAAACATACAATACAGTCTGGTTAGGGGAACAATTACTCATGCGGATTACATAATCCGTCTTTTCGGTCCATCGAACAAATGCTACAGCTCCACCTGTGCCATCAAAGTTCAATGGTTTGCAATCTAAAAATTGCTTATATGTGCATCCTGAAATGTTGGTTCTCGAAATTTTTAGAAATATTTGTTTTGCAAATAAAATATTAATGAAAATTTCTTGTAAGGTTATGAGTAACCAACTATTCGTAGGATTTGTTGTTCTTGTTGGGGCTTGAGCCCTATCTTCATTTCTCAAATTGGTGCGATTTGCTTCATGTTGAGCAATCGCATCCGCAATGCGTTGATTCAACAAAGCATCAAGTTCAGCTTGAGAAGTGGGTAGGGAAATTTGAAGTTGATGTATGCTCCTTCTTTTTGGTGGCATGATCTTCATATGTAAAATCATATAAAAGAAATTAGACAAATATATTAATAATATTGTCATTCATGGATCAAATTGAATAAAATATATCGTAATATAGTATATATATATATATTATATAGGTCAAATAAATCGAATCATCTCTCACGTGAGATATCCATGCAAATATCGTCATGACACAAACATAATGAATAATCAACAATGCATGATAAAAGAAGGATAATCAACTTTCAAATATATGTATATTGTCAACTTGTTCCATCATTTTTGTGAAGTACAAAAATATAATTCGGATTTACATCGCTCTGACATACAAGTTATATACAATACATAAACAAAAGTAGATATTTTCTTCGCATCGTTTCTTCAGAGTCTTCAAGTTGACTTATATATATCTTCAAAATCCTTCAATCTTCTACTATCTTGATACATGTATTACCTCCAAAACTTAATTACATACCATACTAGACAGACTGTGGGAGTGGGGTGCAAATGTGCAGATTACACCGCAGAAGTACGCCATCTCCTCCTCGATGGCACTAATGTGCCTCTCAAGTGATGAAGATGTGGCATGGGATGATGTAAGTGATGGTACTAATGGGGATGGTGGTGGTGGAGGTGATGATGTGGGTAGTGCTGGCTGGGATGATGATGATGGAGCAGTCTGAGATGCTCAAATAGAAGAAAGTTGAGAACTAAGCTCATGAAACCATCAAAACAAGAGACTGAGCTGTATCTTGGTGGATGTGACCCTATACTCGGTGGTGGTAAGTGGCAAATGGTTCGGGTGGAATGGATCAGATGGGCTCATGCCTAGAGGTGGCTGGTCATGTGAAACAACATAATAAGGTGAGGAGTATGCAACAGTACTATGCATATGTGGCGGGGAATGAGACAGATCTCCAGTAGTGGGGGTCGGAATAAAAAGAGGATACTCAGTCATAGAATGACTGTGTGGAACATGTGATGGCCCTGCAGGAAACGGGTCCTGATAAGAACTGAGAGTCGGTGTAACAGTAGTAGAAAAGATCCAACAAAAGGATAAGGAGGTACATGATCAGCAGGCTGAGAAGTACTACCAAGAGTAAAATGAGACGATCCAGCAAAAGGGTGATGTATTGGGTGATCAGTGTGGTGTGTGATATCTCCCAAAGAATGCAGTGGTGGTACAGACTCAGATAAATGATCAGTGGGGAATGTGTCTGGTAAAATGGAATCAACATGTATAGGTAGAGTATCTGAAGATGGTGGTAAAATGATATCAATTGAAAGCATAGGTGATAGGGTCAGAGGTGTGGAAGGTGTAGACGATGTAATGTAAACTACTGTGGCCTCTGGCTGGGCTACCTCTAACATAACAATGTCAAAGTCCTCACCATACCGAGCTCGTCATCAACATGCTCTGCATGTATGACTGGAATAACATCGTCCTTAACATCATCAATAGGAGGTACGGGGTGTCCGTGCTCATCGATAATATCATCAAATGGATCTACCACATTATGTGGTATGGCGACATAAGCAACAACATGTTCACTCTCAGGGTGACCGAATATGACGATCTCATGAAAATGGGGTACAACCAGTACATCATCCTCTAAAGGAATGTCAACATGATCAGGCTCAGGTAAAGTAAAAGGCTGGAAGTCGATATTCATCAACTCATCATCCAAAAGCTCGTCATAGGAGATGATAATGATAATAGGTAGGGTAGGGTCATCTAGTGGTATGTAATCGGTGTTCGAGGCATATCCCGTAGAATCGGTGTCGGAGTCGGAAGACACAGTACTGGCAAAATAATCTGTACAACTCATATATGTGAACAAATTATAAAACATTTTTGGGCAATTATATTTTAGTTTCCTTGTAAGTCATGTCATGTATCATTCTGATTCATCTTATTGTTCTCGTGTCTAATCTTCAAAGGCTATCTCGTATAATGTCCTTGCATTATTGTTTTGATTTATCGTTTAGTACTAGTGGACCTTCGTATACATGCCGTGGGGAAAACTCTTGTTACAATTTTGCAAACAATTTATGACTTTCATAAAAAGACCATTTTGAAATTGTAGACTAGACTCGAAATAATCTTAGTTCACTGCAAATGAAGCTCTGATACCATATGTAACAGGCCAGCATAACCTCACCATGATATTGTCCGCTTTGGCAGCCAACATGTCGTCAGTGCGTACCCCTCAAGGTTTTAAAACGCGTCATGATGGTGAAGGTATCCAGTCCCTTATAAAGAAGCCTTTGTTCCCGTTCACAACAGATGTGGGATATCACAATCCACCCCCTTAAGGGGTCCAGCGTCCTCGCGGGACCTGGCACCACCGGTCCAGCGCTGGCTCTAATACAATCTGTAACAGCCCAACATAACCGCACCATGATATTGTCCCCTTTGGCAGCCAGTACGCCATTAGCGCCTGCCCCTCACAGTTTTAAAAGGCGTCATGATGGTGAAGGTATCCAGCCCCTTATAAGGAAGCCTTTGTTCCCCTTCACAACTGATGTGGGATATCACAAGTTTGCTACTGATTTAAGGTTGCATTATGATCGTAATTTAATGTAGCATAACCCTCTAAGGTTATAATACGTGATCATAATCGTATCATGTGTTTTTGTACAAGTTTCGATATTATGCCATACTTTGACCGAAATGCCCTTATGCAAAAATAAGGTTTTAATCGATAACGAACTTGCAAATGACTTATGTATTGATATGTTAATGTAATTAACATATTTTGATGTTATTAAACTGATCATAAACTGAGTGTTCATATAAGATCTTAAATTGTGTTTTAAAATGACCAAAGTGCCCTTTTGGCACCTAGAATGGTTTTAAACATAATTTATCATATCAAACTCATTACCTACTGTTATTATAACATAATTAAATTGTTTTCATAGAAGGTACTTGATCATAACCCAGATTTTTATGCAAGTTCGTAAACTATGTCACTTAATGACTAAAATGCCTTTGTGGCGCATATTTTGATTTTAAATCCTTAATGGTCATATAAGTTGATAACCTACTGATGTTACAACTTATTTAAAGTATATTGGCATATAGAACTTGTTTATAACTCATTCGATTACCCGGTATCGTTTATATGCGTACGGTTAAGCTTATATAACTAACTTACATAAGTTTACCAAAATAGGTCTAATCTTATCATTTTTACTTCAAATTCCAGAATGTATATTGCTTACCCATATTATACAAGTCTTAGTACTTGCTGGGTTTAAACCGTATTCTATTCCGGTCATCGCTTAATCAAGAGTATCGTATCGTTTTCGTTAATTTAAGTTAACCGGTCCAAGTCTACGACTTAAAAAGGACCCGTTGACATTCTAATTGGTTATTTAAACCATTCATTACAGACTAGGGCCTTCCGGTAAATTGCAACCAACCTTAGTTAATTGAATACGGCTGAGCTATTTATAATTCTTGCATATTAAGACGAGTTTTAGCCCAGGTAAATACTCTTAACCTATTTTCCCTATACGGGCTTGGGATACGGTAAATTATTACCGCTTAGTCAGGTATGGGATCATATGTCGGATTGTGACTAGAAAATACGCATAACCCGTTTTAATATGTTCTATCTGATAACTTAAACATTGGGGGTTAATGCGACCATGTCCTAGATTTCTCGGCTCATTTAAGTTGCTAATGGCCACGACTAAGCACAGGGTGCAGGCATACACCTGACATATGCTAATTCTAATTTAAAATGTTTCTTTCCCATATTGGGGATATCCCTTTGTGGGTTAAAGTGGTGTATCGGGTAATCTTGTTATTCGGTTTCTGCCCCGGACCCCATATGTATTGACAGGCATGTAAAATTGTATTCAAGATTATTAAAATTGTCCCGAGTTATTTACGCAAATACATGTGCCTTGTGCACTTTAATCAATTTTGAAATATTTTCAAAATGAGTCAGTTATTTGTATTTACAAGTGTAAACTGACGTATCTTCAAAAGACTAAGTGACAGGTTGCAAAGTTAAGAAATAGGCTGGAGGTGCCCGGTAATGCTTAAAGAGGAATTTGCAACTCCCTTGTATGGAAGCCTATAGTCTGTTATTTCATTTTGTAACTTTTCGATCCGCCTGTGGATCTTTTCATATACTATCTGTTTTTATAATATTTTAAACATTCGGACATTTATATTGTAATAATTTAAACCCAAGATTTCCGCTGTGCTATATTGTGTATTGATATCAATTTTGTCACATATTCCCCAACCGGGCCCACCGGACGATGTGAGAAATATCGGGGTGTAACACTTGGAGGCAGTTATCCCGGGGAAATTAGTCTTCCTTCACCCCGCTTGACGACAGTCAACTCGATTACCGACTTGACTTGAACTTACTTGAGAAACAACGCGAGAACGTGACCATCAAAGAAGCTCAAGTACAAGTCCAAGCTGGAGAATACTACAATGCGCGGTGCGCATCTGTACGTTCACTCCAGTAGACTATGTTTCCATGACAAAGAAGCCACCAACGCTAAATGCCCAAGAAAACTCACACCTAAATGGGAAGGTTCTTACCTCATCCATGAAGTCCTGGGCAAAGGCGCATAAAAGTTGCACACGTTGGACGGTCACGTTGTTCCACGCACATGGAATGCACAACAATTAAGGAAATGCTATATGTAAGACAACCTTTTCTAAGCGATGGTCGCGAGCCTGACAAGTTTATCAATATAAAGTGTTGTTTACATTATTTTTTCATGTTTACTTCCTTATTTAATACAAGTTACAAATGCATGTTCAACTTTTAGTACGTGCAAAAACGTTACAGTAAATTACGAGCTCATGAACTAAGCCTCCAAGATTCTCGTAAAGAGAGTGCAGAATTAGGCTACGATTTTCAAACATGAGCCACACTTACATGTATTCGCGCTACCTATACAAAGTTTCTTGCACATTGCAATAATTGTAACATTATCATTTGTCAAAAGGTATAGATTAAAAAGGCACAAACGCGCATCTGTTAGATCTATTATAGGTCCAAACACTACATTTCATTTGCCAAGGCATAAAAGCCTATTACAAAATCCTAAGAACAAAAAGCTACTAAGCAAAGGATTTTCACTCTGCGCCACCATCACCACCACTTCACCTTCGGACTCGGAGAGATCTACAATTTCTGGGATCTCAATGAGAGACTTTAAGCGTGCGATGAAATCATCGTGTTGTAGGGCTTCAGAAACCAACTCCATAATCGAAAGCGTAAGAGTGTTATACGCTTCTTGCTTGGCAGCATACACAGTCTCGGCTTCTTCACTAACTAAATAGTGGCTGTTGTCCCATGTCGTCTGCATCGCTTCCTAAACATGATAAGCACATTCTTCATACCCTTCACGGTGGCAAACCTGCCGCGCAGCTATTGTGAGCACTGCCACCATTTGGTCCAGCTCAGAAGAATTAAGAACTGCATTCGCCACTTGTTCAAAACATGCAAGAATTAGAACTACACTTGGGTGAATAAAAAATTTTTCATTTTCATTTTTCAAAGATTTTGTCGCATTTTTCATTTTTCAAATCTCATCAAAGTGAGTTCTGCGACGGGCATGTAGTAACTTGAAGGGTACAAGTACCGGTAGTCGGAACGTCCTGTCTAGGTTGGCATTCGTATAAATCCAATATAACGGACCAGTTTGCCTACCTGGGGACTAACGATGAGAGTACGAAGGACCTATTAGGCCAAAGCATGCCACACCAAACGTCGTTCGAACTAACCCCACTTTGAGGTGTCACCGTGTCCATACCTGGACACATTCCGAATATCATACGTTACATATTTCTCGATTTTCTCCGGTTTTAGTGTACGTAACCAGGCTAACACATGCGAACCATATGAAAAACCCGGTATTCATGGGCCCACATGATTACGAAGGTGAAGTATGGCGGCATGCAAGGCCCAATTACGAGCAAAGCCCAAGACATCCTATGGATTAGTAGATTTATTTTTCTATATTTATTTTATGAATGTTCATTCCTAAATACGATCCATGACCCTAAAAACATCCAACTCATACTCTTGATATGTATTCCTTGTAGATGTCTTCTAGTCTCGCCCGTAGGAAGATGAGAGCAGGAAAAGCCCGCGAGCGCATGGCTGCCCTAATCGCTCAACAAATGGCTGCCGTAATACCCAACAAACAAGCACTTACCGCTAATCCTGTCAACCAAGAAGATCAAAATGTTATCAACCCTCCCCCAAATACCACTAAATGCACCTACAAGCATTTCAAATCCTGCGACCCTCCAAAATACGAAGGGACTGAAGGTGTCACCGCTCTCCTCCATTGGTTTGAAGAAATGGAGAACACTTTTCTAAATTGCGATTGCCCCGATGATCGCAAAGTGCGATATGCTACCGGTCGTTTATATGGAATAGCACTTACTTGGTGGAATACAGAGAAGGCCAAACGAGGCGTTGAAGATGCTATGACTTTGACTTGGGAAGAGTTGAAGGAAATCATGACAAGACGGTTTTGCCCGAGGAGTGAAATCAAGAAATTAGAAGATGAGTTCTATTCGTTGAAGCAAAAGGAAGGCGACCACACCACATACAACAAAAGATTCATCGAGTTAAATCAAATGGTTCCCAACTTGTTCACTCCTCTTTACCGTTTGATCGAGCACTACATTCAAGGTCTTCCGTAAAAAATCCAAGACTCTGTAATAAGTACCACACCTGTAACCTTGGAAGCAGCAATGGAGTTAGCTACAGAGCTCACCGAAAACCGAATCCGAATAAAGACTTCAAGGAGGAGAAGAAGAAGGATAAAACATCGACTGAAACTTCAAACTCCACCCGAACCGAATCCTCTTCTCAACCCACTTTTAAGAGAAAACGAGATGGGCAACTTTTCGCTGTCACACAACGTAATCAACCAATTTCACAAGCCATACCCATACAAGCTATCCCAATCACTCAAGTAGCACCCAACTCAACTTACCCAAATAAGAAACCATACCTTGGACCTCACCCTCGATGTAACGCCTGTTTTTATCACCATCCCCTACCATACCTTGTCGACTATGTGCGAATTGTGGACGCTATGGTCATTTGAGCAAGGTTTGCCGCACCCCTCAAAACCAAATCTCACCCCCTCCTCAAAACATGATCCAAACCTATCAACAACCCCAATACCCCACATTACCTTATGTTCGAGCTTGTTTTAATTGTGGCGACCCTACCCACTTTAGAAACACGTGCCCTCGATTGGTTAACATCATAAACGCCCAAGCTCAAGCAAACCCAGTTAACCAAGCAAATCAAGGAAACCAAATCGCTAGGCCACCAGCAAGAGGAAGAGTTTTCAACATCAACGCCAATCCTGTTGAAGTAATGACGGCCCAAACGAAACCACCCAACTAGTCCCCTTCACCGAAAATTAAGATTCAACTCCAATCGTTTAGTTTTATGTTTTTCTTTATGTTATCTCAAGCTTTGGTTGATTGTGTTTGTTTATGTTTTAGAATCACATAGAACCAATCATAACTTAAGGATAAAGCCAATGAAAATTTGACAAGAATATGGTGGATACGCCGCTGGTACTTCCTATATATAAGTATTCTTGCCAAAGGATCAGAGGCATTATCAGGCGGCTATGAGAAGTTCCATGTAGGATTTAGTATTGACCTTCACTGATTTTAACGTTCATATCATCTTATCATTTAAAGAAATTGGATTGTGTTCTATTTCTACATAAACTAAACCTCTCCATCATAACAAACGAGAGAGGAACTGTCACCATACAAACATATATGCTATCAGAACTTAGACCCAGATATTGGTTGTTGTGTTTATTTATGTTCTAGAGTCACATCATAGAACCAATCATAACTTACTGATAAAACCAATGAAAATTTGACAAGAATATGGTGGATACGCCATTGGTACTTCCTATATATAAGTATTCTTGCTAAAGGATCAGAGGCATTGTCAGGCGGTTATGAGAAGTTCCATGTAGGATTTAGTAATTTCTTGGTACATTGGTTGTGGTGTTTATTTATGTTCTAGAGTCACATCATAGAACCAATTATAACTTACTGATAAAACCAATGAAAATTTGACAAGAATATGGTGGATACGCCACTGGTACTTCCTACATATAAGTATTCTTGTCAAAGGATCAGAGGCATTGTTAGGCGGTTATGAGAAGTTCCATGTAGGTTGTAGTATTAGAAGTTTTGCTTTAGGATATAACCATATCTTCCCAAACATATCAAAACTCTTACGCATGATATCATATTTAGTGAATCAACTCTGCTTATCAATATTTTTACCGTAGGCAACAAAAAGCGATTCCTGTAGCAGGGTACTCAACCCTTACAAGGGATGTTACCGCCTCAAACAAAGATTTAAACTCTTACTCTTTTTCTAAGTATGTAACTGTCAAACTTAACACCATCATTTTAGACAAATATATCACTACTTAAATTTCGGGACGAAATTTCTAAAAAGCAGGGGATACTGTAACATCCGTCAAAACCGGATTTACCAAACCCACTCCGTTTATTAACCGAACAATCAGTTAAAAATTTCATTGCGTATTTAATGCTCAAATTATTTTTAAACGATACATAATTAATAAGTATATTGGAATATATAATTTATATTTGAAAAAGTATTAAAAATAGTGGTTTAAAAATCAAACAAGGCTGCCAGGTTTCGAACCCGGGTCAACTTGGTCAAACAACGATTTAACTCTCATCCATCAAACCACTGCGCCACTTGTGTTCTTTAGTAATATATCCAGACAATTAATTCAAAAAATGAAACAGAAATCAAACCCAGTCAACTGACGCGCCCAAAATCCGTTGACGCCGGAAAATCCGACGATTTCGTCAAACGTCGTCGGTTATCTATGACTTAACGTAAACATTAACCTCAACATTGGTTATAACTGATGTCCAGTCCGCGACACAAGTTATAACCGCCGGAAAATCATTAACCGACGAATCAAGATGGAAAACAGACCAAATTCGTCGATGTTCTGCCCTATAAATACCCCCTCTAACCTCTGTTAGCTTTTTCGCTCACAATCACACTCTTTCCCGACGTAAATTTCACTCGCCGGAGAACTTCTGCAACTCGCCGGAAAACCGAGCCATTCACCTCTGTGCACTACTCTAACAACTGAACACCCAGAGCTCATACCGAAGCCACCCACACTCATCTCAAGCTCCCTGAAGACCCTCTGCCGCAGGACACACGTCGCCGGAATAATCTGCTATCATCGGAGTTTCGCCGGCGAAACAGAGGAGCCCTGTTCGGTATACCATACACTTAATCTCTCATTCTTTTTATTAATCTTATATGTAATTAATCACAACACCCTAAAGAAACTTGATTAAATTGTCGAACCAACCGGACACCGATTCTGGTTAAGTCCAACGAAGAAGATGAAGTTTTCAGTTGTCTATATGTTTAATTTAAATCAAGATATATCTCGGGTTAGACACACAGTCCAGTGGTGGACTGTGTGCACATAAACACGCATACGACCCGAGTTCGATTCTTGTCCCACGCACACTCGCCTTAATAAAAATGTTCTTTTTTGTAACCAAACCGGATTCACTACAAATAGATGTTAAGTTTAATAAAAACCGGAATAATAACCAAGATAGACACACAGTCCAGTGGTGGACTGTGTGAACGTTTAAATCACACGTCACGAGTTCGAGTCCGGACTACCGCACCGGTTCGGGCAATTATCAAACTTTTTATATAAAGCAGAAATGAAATGATCTAGTTTGTATATAAGTATAATAAAAATCAGTTTATTTACCAAGTTAGACACACAGTCCAGCGGTGGACTGTGGGTTATCCTAAACCACAGGTCCCGGGTTCGAGACCTGTGGAGAGCACCGAGCGAGTCATTAAAATCGTTTTTGAAATAAATGATTTTCGGATTAATTCAATTAGTATATAAATATAATTAAAAACAGAAATATTTCGGGTTAGACACGTAGCTCAGTTGGTAGAGCTGCGTGCACGCGAACGGGAGGTCTCGGTTACACAATAAAACCGGTAAACGGTCAACGGTCAACAAGTCAACAGTCAAAAAGTCAACATTTTTTTATTATTTTTATTTATTTATTTTATTTAAAAATCAATTAAAAATACTTAAAAATAACATTTTTAAAGTTAGAAAATAGCCTTAAACTCACAAAAATATATCCAATAATCCTACAAAAATTGATTTAATAAAATCCACTTATTTACCGAACCATTATGTTATTATCTAGGTTAGTTTCACTCGTGGTTAAATCAAACTTCGTGCGCATTCAACATCATCAACCGAACGCACCCAATATGAGTGAATCTTACAACTCCCCTTTTTAATTACACGTTTTGGGGTGTGTCATGTGTCACTAAAATTAACTCATTTATTTAAACTTGTGCCATACCATATTGTGATCTAAACTTAGAATGTATATATATTGTTTGTAGTCATGTATTTCATATTGTCAAGTTGTATGCAAAACTCATTCATTAGGCCCATCAGTTCCTCGTGAGAGACGGGTTGAGCAATGCGTGCCTCAAAACAATTTATTATTGTATGTGTGTGCATTATTTAATATTAAATGATTGGTGAATAAGTATATTTACTCATATGTGGTTGTGCACTTTATTTTATAATCAATTCAATAAACTTGTTCAAATGTTTTTCATCTGATTCACTCGCCAACTTTTTGTTGATCCAAAAACCATTTTTACACATGATACAGGTGAACAGGATGAAGCAAGGAAAACCTAGGAAATGCCTTAGAAGAAAACAATGAAGTCTAGAATGATGTTTAGGACATGATGTAATTATGATTGTATATTTCCCATTAAATTGTAATAATGAATATGAAACGTTATAATAAATGTCATGAGCTTTGATGGTAACCCAATCATGCCCCGATCACCTTTTTCGCTGCGGGTCGGGGTGTGACAAAAACCGGGCTTAGTGTGTCTGAGCTAGTTTGAAGATTTCTGAAGTGTTCTTGAGCCTCCAGCAGAAAACTTAAGTTTTGGATAGTAAACTAACTTAAAACTTGGTTAAAATCTGTTGCATGCAGAAAATTTTTATGGTAAAATTTTTCTGAAGAACTCACTTAAAGAAGAAATTCACCAGAAAACTCATCCGTACGAAATTTTCGTACCCGTACGAAAATTTCGTACGAAGGAACTCATCCGTACGAAATTGATTTGTACGAATAATCTTCGTTATTGTTTGTTTTTCGTACTTTCAAAGCTGTGCGCTTTTCAAATGTTTTCAAAATTGTGAATTTTTTTAAAAGGTAATTATAATTTTGAAACTTTAAAACCTTTAAATTTTTCATAAATCAAGAAAAGATAATGAGTTCTAACCCGTGGGATTGGAGTTGTTCAAGCTCAAATCTGGAGTCTTCGCAAAGCTCCGCAACATCATGGGTAAAATCTTTGATGCCTCAACATATAACTATGATCTCTGTAAATCAGTGGGCGTGTGTTGCAAATCAGAATCAAAGCATCCAAACTCTGTTAATGAGCGAAAGTGAAACATGGAGTAATAACCAACCGCCGAAGTTAAATCACATGAACGATTGTCCTTCATCGAAAAGTCGTTTTCATACGTATGTTCCAGGTCCGGAATTATGGACGTGTTTCACTACCCCCTTCAAGGAATCACTTGAAGAAGCTGGAACAAATCCAACCACATTGGCCAATCTAGTCGAAAGTGACAAGAAAGCTTACGATCTAGAGAAAAAGGCATTTGCTATCCTCACACAAGCTCTGCATAAAGACATTTATCATCAGTTTGTGTATTGTACTACAACGAAAAATTTGTGGGACACTTTGGAAGCAAGAGGTGAAGGTAACGCTGCTACCAGGAAGATTCGGCATGATCTGCTCAAGAAAGAGTTTGAAGGTTTCATGTTCATGGAGAATGAAACTTTGAATGATATGACCACACGGTTTTATCATCTGCTCAGCGAAATGTACTCGTATAAAGTATTAGCTGCACCATCAGAAATTGTGATGTGATTTGCTGATGCTTTACCACCGAAATGGGGTCAATTTATTGATCTTTTAAAACATACAGGTGTTTTGGACTCAATTAGTATTTATGAATTTTTGTAGAAACTGAAGAACAAGAACGAAGAAGAGCTCCGGATGGCACAACGAGTCACCGTTCCACAGAACCCTGAAATGTATTTTGGAGCTATTAATGCAGGTACAATCTCAAGCCAGCAACCGAAGCTGCAGACAAACCTTTCCTACCACAACCTGTTAAATCAAGTTAGTCTACAGGTTCGAATAGTCAAGCCTATGGACAAAGTTTTGATCCAAAGGCCTTCCTTCCACAACCAAGGGATTTAGCGCATAAAGCTCCACAGCAAGCTCCTCAACAAGCTTTCTATGGAAGCAACTATTAATCTGCAAACTCCAACACTGTCAAACTTGACACGTCAAATCTCTCCAAAATCAACGTAGAAGTTGCACAGGAACATGCGGAACTTCTAAATACCATGGTCAGTGCGTATTGTGGTTTAGTTGTAGGTCAAATAGGGAACATCAATTTGACAAACGAAGACTATGAACAAATTGACCGAGATGAAATGGAGCCGATGGATATCAAGTGGGCATTTGCAAGCGCTATGAGAAGAGCAAAGGATTATATGTGAAGAACAGGGAGAACCAGTTTGGAAAGCAAGAAGGATACAAAATACGGCATTGACAAAACCCCGTTACGTGCTTCAACTGTGGAGAAAGAGGTCACTACAAGTGGGAATGCACAAGACCCGGCAAGGAAGGAAATCACAACCCCTTTTGAAATCAGTCTCAACCATCCAACACAGCATAGTACAACAATGAAAGAAGAATGGTAGCTGTTGGCAACTCTAACAACACCAATCAATCAGGACCTTCAAACACACATAGAGCTTTGGTAGTTCAGTCTGATGAAGGATATGATTGGTCAGTACACTTGGGAATTGAGAACAACGGAAGAACTGCATGCTATGCGAAGATCGTGGATCAAATCAAGCATCAACACTCCAAATAATGATGATCCATCTGAGGATGCTGGTAGTTTTGATGAAGAATGTTCAAGTTCAGATGGTTATGGATCTGATTCTAGTGAGAAGAAAGGAAGTGATGCTGAGGTTGAAAAGTTGCTGAGTGAAGCTGAGTTGTTGAAGAGTGCAAAGGTAGGTATGACGATGAATGCAGAAGCTGCGGTAAAAGAGACAGAGGCACTCTCTACACATGGTGCAGCTTTTCCTCATCACACTGCCTTTATGGCAAATGTTGAAGGTTCTTCAAAACAGGGAGTTCCAGGAGGAACTGTAAACAGTCATTGGATTGTTGACAGTGGAGCATCAAGGCACATGACGGGCGACTTGCGGCCCCTATATGATGTGAAAAGCATAAGGGGTGGTTATGTTGCTTTTTGCTGGTGACAAAGGTGGATACATCACTGGAGAGGGAATGGTCTCAAATGGTGTTATGAGCTTCGACAAGATCAATTATGAGCAGCAAATTGATCACAATCTTCTTAGCGTTTCTCAAATCTGCGACAAGAAGTTCACGGTACATTTTGATGATGCCAGATGTTATGTGCTGAAGCCTGGATTCAAGATCCCCACGGAATGGATTCTCCTGTCGGCTCCAAGAATTAACGACTTGTATATTCTTGATATGAGCCAAGCTATTACATCATCTGCACAAGTCACATGTTTTGTCTCTAAAGCCACCGAAAAGGAAACAATCTCTTGGCATAGACGTATGGGACACATTCACCTGAGGAAAATGAACTATATGGTGAAGAGCAATCTAATGAATGGTGTACTAGTGAAGAATTTTCATCTTCAAGATGTTTGTGTATCATGCCAAAAGGGAAAGCAAGCGAGAAAATCCCATCCCGTGAAGAAGATCAACACCGTGAATATGCACTGGAACGTCTTCATATGGACCTCTTTGGACCTATGAAACACAAGACAACCTTTGGTGATTCTTATTGTCTGGTAGTTACTGATGACTATTCCAGATTTTCATGGGTAAACATGTTGGCACACAAGAGTAAAGTTCCTAATATCCTCAAGAATCTCCTGACTCTGTTAGAAAATCTGTATAATCTGAAGGTAAGGAGAATCAGAAGCGACAATGGCAGAATTCAAGAATCAAGTTATGGATGAGTACTGTTCTTCAAAGGGTATTCTACATGAATACAGTTCTTGATACACTCCACAACAAAATGGTGTCGCTGAGAGGAAGAATAGAACTCTTATTGAAACTGCAAGAACCATGTTAGTAGAATCAGAACTTCCCGTTCAATTTTGGGGAGAAGCTGTTGCTACTACATGCTACACGGTGAATAGAGTTCTAAGAGACATGGAAAGACATGCTTTGAGTTGTTACATAAAAGGAAAACGGATGTTTCTTTCTTAGAACCTTTTGGAGCTCTATGCACTATGATCGACCCACATGGAAAGTTTGGTCTGAAGGCTATCGAATGTTTCTTTCTTGGATATGCAACTCCAAATTTCCGGGTGTGGAATTTATCTTCGAAGAAGATTTAAGAATGGGGTGAAGTCAAGGTTCAGAGATATACAGAAGCGGTTAGAGCTCCGGGTGCTCCTTGGATGTTCGACTACGATGGGCTGTTTGACTCCTTTAATCTGCCAACTTTTGATGATGCAACAGTTGCTGCTCAGATGCTTTTGGAAAGTGATACAGCAGTGGACTCATCACTAGTTCGATCAATTATTGGTAACCCTCAAGTGTCGACTTCGGTTAACAATCTTGTTCAAAATGAGGAATTTGAAGATGCCGCGGATTATAATGTTTAGAAGATGATGAGTTTCATGATGCGAATAAAGCTACCTCTGGTGCGGTTCCTGGATTTTTAGATGGTACGTCAAATATTCAACCGCAAGGGACGACAGAAGGTCATGCATCTACATCCTCATCACATCTAGCTCTCGATTTAACTGCTGATCTGAATATCAACAATTTGGGTATCAACTCTCGGGTTCCTGATGTGCCAGAAACTCGTATTCATAATACCCATCCTCAGCAAAATATTATTGGAGATGTCCAGAGTGGTGTGCAGACCCGTAATCAGCTTCGAAACAACCAGAATGCTGGATTGTATTCGGAAATCAGGGGAACAAAATGATTGGTCTTTTGCCTGCTATGTGTGCCAAGTAGAACCAAAATCTTGGAAGGAGGCAATGAAAGAAGACTCTTGGGTTGAAGCCATGCAGGAAGAACTTCAGCAATTTCAGAAGTTAGGTGTCTGGAAATTGGTTGACAGGCCTGACAGCTACAAGAAGATTGGTACACGATGGGTGTACAATTAGCATGACCGAGGTGTTGTTGTGAGAAACAAAGCGCGATTGGTTGTTCAAGGTTTTAATCAGGTCTAAAGGATCGATTATAATGAAGCTTTTGCACCTGTTGTACGACTGGAGGCCATAAGAATCTTTTTGGCTTATGCGTCCTACAAGAAATTCACCGTTTATTAGATGGATGTGAAGAGTGCATTTCTTCATGGTGTGGTTGAAGAAGAAGTATATGTTGAGCAACCACCAGGTTTTGAAGATCCACTCCATCATGACAAGGTTTGGCTTCTCAACAAGGCGTTATATGGTCTTCATCAAGCTCCGAGGGCTTGGTATGAATCGTTGTCTACCTATCTACTAAAGAATGGTTTTCGATGAGGCTTGAATGACTGTACTCTCTTCATCAAGGAAAGGGACGAGGATTTGCTGCTAGTACAGGTTTATGTTGATGATATTATATTTGGGTCTACTAACACTCGAATGTGCAAAGAATTAGAACAGGTTATGCAAGAGAAGTTCGAGATGAGCGCTATGGGAGAAATGACTTTCTTTTTAGGTTTGTAAATTCAGCAATCAAAGGAAGGTATTTTTATCCATCAAACCAAGTACGTCAGAGATATTCTCAAACGATTTCAGATGGAAGACTCAAAGCCTTTGGGAACTCCATTAGCTCAAAATCATGGGATTACTCCAGACGGAATGGGTGAACATGTGGAACCATCTCTCTATCGTGCAATGATCGGATCTCTCATGTATCTTACTACTTCAAGACCCGATATAATGTACCCAACATTTCTTCTGGCGCGCTATCAGTCTAGTATGAAAGTTTCTCATTTGATGGCTGTGAAAAGGATCTTTCGTTATTTAAAGGGTCGCCCGGACACTAGTCTATGGTACCCTAAGGATAATAACTTTGATCTAACAACATTCAGTGATTCTGATCATGGCGGCTGCAAAATCGATGCAAAGTCCACAACAGCGGGATGTCAGTTCTTGGGAAATCGCATAGTCACATGCCAATGCAAGAAGCAGGCTTGTGTAGCTACATCAACATGTGAGGCTGAGTATATTTCAGCTTCTAGTTGCTGCTCTCAAGTTCTATGGATTCAACAGCAAATGCGTGACTACGGTTTTGAATTTCTTACTACTCCTATTTTTGTTCATAATGAAGCTGCTTTACAGATCATTCGGAATCCTGTACATCATTCAAAAACAAAACACATTGAGATTAAGTATCATTTCATACGTGATTGTTATGAAAAGAGACTTATCGATGTTGTTAAAATCCACACTGATCACCAACGTGCCGACCTTTTTACTAAAGCCTTTGATAAATCACGTTTTGATTATCTACTTTTGGTCAATGGCATCAAGGTGAAACCCGAGTAACACAACCATCCCTAACTATTTTTGTATATCCTTTTCTAAAAATCTAAAACTACAAAAAGATTTTCAGTTTTATATTTTAGGGGGAGTAAGTTTAAGAAAATACAAAAATATGTCTTTTATTTACCTTTTTATTTAAGGCGGAGAAAATTAGACAAATACAAAAACAATAGAAAAATCAAAAATGAGTTTCTTGGATAAGTTGAAGATGATGAAATTCACCGGTAAATCTGTCAGAAATGGTTAAAAGCATAAAAAGAAGATTGATAAGTAGCTTTACTTATGATGTTTCGGTAGGCTCACAATCAGATTAAAATGTGCAGGTTGATATAAACTTAACAGACAGAATGCCAGGTGGGAACCATTCATTGGCATATGGTCTTGGTACCAAAATTTCGTTTGATAGAGTGTCGAGGTTCTGAGATATACGGTCTTTATGCTTAGTTATCATCTGGGCATCATGGTTGAATCTTTTGTCGAAATATAACGGTGACACAAGCCTAGAACTTCCATGATACCATACATACGTGTACATACTGCATACGAACATCAAATAAGTGATAAAAATATCACATCCCCAAAATAAGTGATAAAATATCACAGCTTTATGCGATAGCTAAGTTCGTCTCTTTGTCGGTACGATGGTACTAACCTGTTCACGGACTTACTCATGTGCCCTGCATGCATATGAAAATCAAGTTCCTCATCAATAAGTGATTAAATCACAAAGGGCTTGTTTCCAATAAAAAATAAGTGAGTATCTCACATCATTCATATACGTCAAAACAGATGATAAAGCAGTATACTCACCGGTAAGATTTTCTCTCGTGCATATCTTGATACGGGAATGTGTTGTGATGTGGTTGACCACCGGGTAGTAAGTATAATTCATACCTTAATCATATCTCCTAATCATGATTACATCTGAGAAGTCTGAGCTTACGTGGACAACAATACCGATAATCATAGTTGACTACTTATCTATTTAATTTTGAAGTTTAAACCAAATATCGTTTTTGACAAAGATTAAAATGCTGGTATGATTCCTTTACCTTGAAACTCGAAAAAGATTGTTCAATAGATAGATAGTTTATATGTATATTTTGATTTTAAGTCTAGTTTACTTAGTTTCTTATAAAATTACTTTTTGAAAGTTAGCCAAAGTGATACTTGAAAGTTTTCTACCAAGATATGCCATAAAACCATTTGTTTGACTTCACAACTTCATAAAGTAATATCTTGCAACAAGTAACTCATCAAAGAAAACCAAAATCTAAAATTCGTTTGAGTGTGTGCATCTCATACAAATGAACCTAGTCATTTAATTGACTTGGTCACTTGTTTTTCTCAAATCAGCTGCGGGAATTCATAACGAGTGTGTGTATCTCGTTCAGGGAATACGACCATACGAAGAAATTATGATAAGTTTTCATTTGTATTCCCTGATAAATTTGTGTTCTAATTATCTTTGTTTTATGAGTACAGATTGATATAAAACGAACATGAACAAAGACCAGCAACTAAGAAATCTGACAAGTCAGAAGAGGAAACAAGAAAGATTTGACGTTTCTTAGAAGTTCGAAGACCTGATGCTCTAATCATTGGAGAGCAGATCTATCAATGGATAGCAGGTCTTCAGGGGGAGTTTGTTGATACTCCAAACCATTCAATGTGAAGACCAACAAATGAAGACCAAAGACCGAAGACCAAGCAACATCCAAGGGGGAGTTTGTTGATACACTTTTGTGTCTGTCGCTTGTTCTTAGTTACAATTGTAATTGTACGGTCTTTGCTCAAGTGTCTGTATAAGTTTGGTCATGTCGAACAGATCAAGATATCCTTCTATCTTGGTTTAGTACGACATCTTAGTTAGTCTGTGTTAAACGGGTGCATGTGTGCATACCGTTGAGTCTTGTGTACGTCATTGCTCCGTACGAACCAGTTACTTCGTATGAAAACTGGTTGCTTTGTATGAAAACTGGTTGCTTCGTATAAAAACTGGTTGCTTCGTACGAAAACTGGTTGCTTCGTACGAAATTGGTTGCTCCGTACGAACCAATTTCGTACGGATGACCAACATGGACACTATATAAGCAGACATGCACCTCTCAGTGAGGTTTAGTTTTTTGAGTTCTTCTGCTGACGAACTGATCTTTTGGTGGGATCTCTCAGTCAGCATTTCTGGTGAAGACGAAGACACAAGAACACAACAAGTTTGTTTGAGTCATACGAGCATTGTGTACATCTTTGTACTTGTTCTCAATCATTAATCAAGATAGTGAATCTTTGGTTACCCCGTGTTCTTTACTTTGCTTTGGTTGCATGCACACTTGGATTCCGCACTTGTGTGTGTGTTATATGAACAAGGAACAGGTTTAACACCATCCGCAGGTGGACCTACAATCTTGTTGGGACAAGTGTAGGTAGTACGAACCTATTTGGCCTCCGCACGCTCATGATGCGATTAGGCTCCTCAAGCTTCTCTTTGAGGTCACCCTTGATAGTGGAAAAAGTTTCATTTTGAGCGCCCATATCAGCAATGGTCTTGGCAGATAACTCAGCATGTGCCTTCATATTGTTTATTTCATTGTGTGTGGCATACATCTTTCGGTTATCTTTCTCACAAGCCTCGCGCATTTTCGACGCTCTTCAGCAAGTGTATCCTCACTTGCTTGCAATTTTTTATTCAAACCAAGAAGGCCCCATTCCTCACTATTTTTGTCAGCCTCAAATTGAGCTTGTTTCAAGGACAACTCCTCCTTAGCCTTCTTGAACTTCTTGGCATTAGGAGCCAACCGACCTCTATACGCTTCCACCTTAGCACATTCTCTATACATAGAGTGTCATTCGTGCATAATTTGGTTGCTGATGGAGAGCTGGTTGGCTTGCGCAACGACATGAGATTGGTATAGCTTCACATACTTGTGCTGTTTTTGGTGAAGGACCTCGGCAGGGGGAATGCACCCATAAACTATTCTCGGTAAGCTGGGAATTTGGAGAAGGTACCGCCTTGTTTTAAGCTCCACACAAGAGCATGTATTTGATTGACATGACTCTCGTCATATGAACGATAGTAGTGGTCACCCAATGTATCCTCTGGCCGGATCGGTGGACACTTTCGCCCCTTGCACCAGATCCAGAAACAATCTTCTCAAGGGATTTTCCAGTTCCCTTAGCCTTGGAAGGCTGCTCCGCAACCTTTTCAGCCTCCTTCACATGCTCCTTAACAACTTTCTCAGTTTCCTTCTTGGCCTCCTTGGTAGGCTCTTCAATGGGTTTTTCGACCCGGCGCTCGTCACTTTGACCGTTCCAATGGGGTTTTCAACCCCAACTGGCTTATCAGCCCAAACAATTTTCTCAACCTCAGGGGTTGTAACCTTCTCTTTTTCCACAGGCTTCTTAGCCTCAACAAACTTCTCACTCATGACTTCCACGCGCGACTCAGCAGTTTTCTCACTCACCACTTCAAAGGTACCCTCCGCCTCTTTGGTTGCACCAACAGGAGGTGGAGGTGCCTGAGAACCGGATTTGGAGTGTATAAACTTGAATTTTGGCTCACCCTGTTTTGGTTCACCACAACACGTGCAAATCAGGAACATGTATAAACACATAAGAAAGATAGAAAAATTAAAGGTAGACATACTCACAAGGCAAGATCGAAGACATTAGGGAACCAAGATTCACCTTCTTTTCTATCACAGGCTTGCTGAACGCAACGTTTTTAGGGGTTGGCACAAGATGTTTGCTCGGCTCTTCGCGAGGCCTCTTGGAGGTACTTTTACTTTTCAATTCCAGGACAGGATCAACCTCTACTTCCTCTTCTACAGGCTCGGAAGTGGGGGTCGCGCCTGATATTTGTTCTTAAGAGCTCGCGCACTCTAAGCTTCTTGCACCTGCATGTCCACCAGCCTTAGACTTTCCACCTATTGCATACAATTCTTCCATAGAATCAGCAACAATCAGATTGTCATCTAAGCTACGTTGCTGAACGCGAGCCATACCGTTGCGCGAAGCGACGTCAGATGCAGTAGCACTCGCTTTAACTTTAACAGGTTGCGCTCCTTCAACAACGGTATCTTTCATCTTCCTACTTAGCCTCTTAGATTCTTCTCATCGAGATAAACCCCGAGGTTGCGCAAGCTACCTGAAAATGCACACGATAGGATGTTTAACCCATGATCTGAAGAGGCTATAGACTCCCCGCTGGAGAGCAAGATGACATCTTCTCCAGCAGGAGTTATAGCCCGACACAGCCTAGGGTTCAGTATTGTGAATGGGGATCGAGCTCTCGAAATGAGCAATCGACTTGATCATGCTCAACTAGCAGAGGCGGAATTCATTGCTAGAGAGGTAGATATGACAAACAAGATAGAACTTACTGTTTAACTGATTTTGATCTATTAAAGACGTTCAAGTTACAGACGCAAGTCAACAAACTAACAGAGCTTCGCCGTATTAAATGACAAATCCGTACCCAGCTCTAACACAACACTTCCCTATTTATAGGTCGACATGACTCGTACTGAAGTACGGGCAATAACAAACATCTGTGTTTCGTACGAAATAGTATTTCATACGAGTGACTCACTCGTACGAAACACACTTATGTTTCATGCGAATGACAGTGTATCAATACATAAAATTTACATTTTCTCATTTAAACATTAACATGTAAACTTTATAAACATTACAGATAAATCCTAGACGTAGGCAATAGACATTATGCACCAACAAACTCCCCCTTGGATGTTGCCGTAGTCTGGATAATCTTCAAAACTTCACTTTGATTTGACTTTAACGCCCAAAAAATCTCTTTAACGGCTTTCGACATTCCTCAGAAGCAATAGGCGTTTGATCGGTCAGAGGACGTCGCTTCAAAAACTGAAAACTCCTTAACGATGCTACTCTTGAACGTTCAGCGATCCGGGCTTCCTTTTCTTCAGTTTTCTTCAACTCCTTCTTCTCAATCTTTCTCCAGGTTGTCTTCCAGTCCAATCCCGAGTGAATATCATTTGCAAAGCAGACATTCACAATCTTTTGAAATTGAAGTGCTTGCTCCTGATCCTTTTCTTCAAAACTAATCTTGCTATAAAATAAACATTCAATGTCTTTCTTCGAACAATTTACTAGCCACATTGGGTCTAGTACTCGAATGCCTCGCCACAACCCAAATATTCTTTTGTGTGCTATGACGGCTTCGGTTAATTCCTCAGTTATCTTCCACGAATCTTCATCTAGGTGTACATAAATAACAGCCTCACCTGTATTAGAGTCGTAATGCCACCACTTGAAGATCGTATAGAAATCTTGCTTCATTTTGATCATCGGCATGTTTTTCAACACCCGTGGTTTCTTCACAATCAACGTAATATCTTTCTCCTTTGTCACTGGATCTTCTTTAATAATACGACGTGGATAATGCGGTTTCCAGTGAACAAAACAATGCTTTGCTTCAAATTTGATCAACCTCCACAGCTTTTGATCATGGAACTTCATCTTTAGGTTTATCATCTTTGTTTGCACAAGTTCCTTAATGTCCCAATATGGCAGAGTTATGATGTCACTTAGATATCAGAAGTATTGAATCCCAAATTCTCTCTTAATAGCATAAACATTCAGCTCTTCAATCCAACCCCAACTCAAAATATCTCCCAAAGAAATATCAGCATCTCTAGTAAAAAACGCAGGGGTCTCTTAAACTTTCGCTCAGCTGGACTCTCCCTAAACCATTTCTTCTTTTGTTCGATAATCTCAGCTGTAGACATCTTTTCAGGAATCGTTCCTTCTTTAACAACTGTCGATACTTTCCTTTGTAACATTTCAGAGCTTTCTGCTGTAAATAAATCGATAAACGTTGGTAAATCCTCTGTACATTGAACGACATCATTTGCATCTTCATTAGAGTCACTTTCAACGACAACGTTATCATATACGTTTGCATCTTCTATTTCTTCGAAAACATAAGTATTTGGTTCGAAAGCATCTATCTCATTCAGTTCGTCTTCAAAGTCAAAATCGAACTTTTCTCCACTAATTCCGAGCATTTCAGCTATCTCTTCTTTCATGTAACTATGCACAAACTCTCCCTCTTCAACATCATGCTCAAGATATAGAACAAATGGCTTTTGCACGACATGAACCGAAGATGTAACATTCTCTGTGAAAATTCCTGCCTTCTGAGCATCTATCGAATCATCAACTTTGTTTAACCCTTCCGCTTCAGCAATTTGGTTCTCAGAATCATCAAAATACTCGGAAAGATCACATTATTATCATCATTACCATTATCCAAATCACTAGAATCTTTATCATCAACATCAACTTCTTCAGTATCTTCTATCTCTTCCTCCTTTTCTTTTTCTTCAACCGTTTCTTTACTATCCTTTCCCGTCTTTTTCATCAACAACCACTCTCGATGACGTTGGGAAATATCAAGAAAATCTATATCAACATCAACAGGCTTTCCTATCATAATAAAGTTCTTCGGTTCCTCATACACTACGATATCCCAACACTGTAATGGCCCAGATTCAGCTTCTGGCACAGCTTCTTCAGTCACAGAATCCTCCACAATCTTACCCTTACCTTTTCCTAATGCATCAGATTGCTGTTTAGCCATACGTTCTCGTTCTGCAACTCTTTCTCTTGCTTCTTCACGTTGAATTTCATCAATCGTTGTAGATATACTCAAACCAAACTTCTTCTCAAGAATCTTCTCAAATACATCCATCCTTTGATTATTTCTCAACCTTTTTTCTTCGTACTCAGTCATCCGCAAACACAGTCTTTCATTTTCAGAAATAATACTTGCCATCATCGCTTCAAGTTGCTGTTTATCAAGGATTAAACCTCCAATTCTTTCAAGCATCTCAAACTTCTCTGCCGTTAACAAGTTTATCTGCTCTAGTAATTCAGCAGTGCGCATAACGTTCATCGTCACTTGTTTCTACAAATCATCAATTCTAGGATCATCAAACCAAAACTCATCTCCTCCTGGTAGATCGTCTAAATTAATCTCGTCAAAAAATGTTTGTGTATTAAACGGTTGTGATGTAGGATGAGACTGTTGAGCATGAGATGGTTGAGACTTTTGTTGAGTTGACTGTTGTGGTACTGGTTGCTGTACAGGATCTGGATCAGGCATAGGTTGTTGAACAGGTTCTGGAATAAATTGTTGCGATGTTGGTTGTTGCTATTCAGGTTCTTGTTCAGGAACTGGTGGTTGTTGAGAATATTTTTTGGTTCAACATGTGGCTGATCTGGCTCGGGATGCATATAATGTAGTGGAGATGGAATACTCTGTGTTTGTTCCTCCACATTTGCTTCAGTAGTTTGCTCAGCACCAGCTTCTATTGGATTAACAATCGGAGATATGCGAGCTGCAGATCTTTTCATCCTTCTTTGTCTTTTCTTGAATCGTCTTCACCTGTTGCCTTTCTTTTTCGTTCTTTGGCTTTATGCTTCAGCTCATCTTGACGTTTCTTTGCCAATTTCTTCGCTCTTTTCTTTTCTCCTGCACGTCTATCCTCTGAATCGGTACTAGAAGATAGTACTTCTTCAGCTGCTACCTTGTCAGCTCCGAAAGCCTGACGTTTTATATCTTCTGCCATCTTTTCAACTGTTTCTTCAATCTCAGGTTCATCCCTCAACCCTGAACTTCCAGCAGTAGTCATAGCTTTTCTCTTTCTTCCTTTGTATGTAGCTTTTCCTCCTTTATCTCCGTCTTTCACAAACCACGGACTTCGTTTTGCCACAAACAAAGATAATGATTTCACTTCCTCCTCATCGTCACCACTATCGTCTTTCCTCCATTTTCTAGGTGCGGGTGAGATGTAATCTTCATTCAGAATAGCACCGAACATCGGTTTAGCAGTGGGAGCAGACTTCAAATGTACGTTCATAGAGACTGAACATCCATATGCTCAAGTTTAAGAACATCATCTAGAGATTTCTTCAAGTCTGGATGTAAATAGTCTAACATCATCTGTATAAACCTTGGATACTGCAGAAATCTCTCCTTCTGGATGTTTTGGATCATCTGAGTAAATATAACTTTCAAAAAGTTATAAGGAAGATTCAGCACTAGCGCGGTAATCATGCACATCTGATAATCTACTAAGTCATCAAAACCACCCTTCCTGTGACCTAAACAGTACATGTGCAAGATATCAAAACGGTGCACTTAGATTTCCCTTCTTGAAAGGAGCAGCATTCACAAAACCCGTATATCCCATCCTATAAAAACATCCTTTCACCATATATTCAGTAAAGCCCGTTGGATCATCCTTATTATCCTTGAACTCCAACACTTTCCGTATCAACTCTTCAGTAATCTTTACTTGAATATCCACATCGTTAATCTTCATTGCTGAAATAATTGCATTATCGTCAAGACTATATTCCGCAGCATTCCAGAAATACTCCACATGTGACAAATATGCGGTATGTCTATCTGTAATCGCTTTCGTCATTCTAATTCTGGTAAGAAAATCAAAGATACTTCAGTACGCAGCTATCTCTGGGATTTTAGCATATGTGATACAGCATATGTTATGTACTGGAGAAAACCAGATCTCTTTGCCTGTTCAAGAAAAATAACATTCAACCGTTAGAAAATTTTCAATCTTTCAATAAATTCTTCACTGATTCGTACAAAAACTCTTTATTTCTTATGAAATACAAAATTAAACAAAGATGTTAAACTTTCAAAGTTTCTGTCTCTTGGTTCGTACAAAATCCTATGTTTCGTACGAAATATCCAGACAAGTTTTGAACATTTTAACATTATTCTCTCTATTTCGTACAAAAATTTTGTTTCGTACGAAACCTTCATGTGATCAAACCATTTGAAAGTTGAAGTTCATGTTATTCATATGGTTCACTTGTTCGCACAGAATTCTATTCTAAATCATTTTGCTTTGAAATACTATTTCGTGCGTAACAGTTTGCTTGTACCAAATCGTCGTCGTCCCAAAATTTATCCAAGTGTAATCCGAACCTAAAACTTGTTGTTTTTAGCAAATTGATAATTGATTTTCAGGTTATTAGAGCCGATATTAACGATTTTGTGGTCAATTTTAAGTTTTACCGGTCCAATTTCCCTAGATCTAAGTTTTAGTCCGAATCGTACAAAATTTTGACATTATAACAGTGAGATTGTGATGAAATTACCTTGCCCATTGTATAAGGTGTGCAAATCAACCTCAACAATGTGAATAGCAAGCACAAAAACCAAGAAATGAAGTTTCAGAGATGAATCGCACAAAATCTCTCTGCGTCGCTCAACAGTGCTCAAAGAACAGAAATCTCATTTTTGTGCGAGATAATGGATATTTATACTTACTCTGATTCATACGAAAACTTGTGAATCGTATCAAATGTTTACCCTTGTTTCGTACAAAAACGACTTAACCGCATGAAACTTGATTTTGTACGAATCAAATCTTAAAACTTTAAACTTTTTCAATTCCAATTTTTATTTTTTGTATTTTTCATTCATTTTATCAAAAATTTTATCTGTTTCAAAAATCCACTTGACTAACCAAGTCCAAGCTAATGACCCTGGTTATGCAATTTGCCTTCCAAGTCTAAGTTAATGACCTTGGTTGACCATATTTGACCAAACAGATATATTTTAACATGTAAAGTTTCAAATTAATGAACTTTCTTGACATTTGAGTAAACTTTGTTGCTAAAAATTAGCTCCCAACCCATGATTCCAAGCTTTCCTCAGGAAGATGTTGCTATGAATCCAACCATCAGTGTTTTTATCATCGGTAAACAAAAATAAAACTATCAAGCTAAGAAAACTAAAAATCTTTTTGGGTTTTTAAGAAAATTTTCAAAGAATAACATTTTTTGTGAATTTTGTGTTTTCAGAGGATCATGTCAAGCATTCATATAGGTCATCAGTACCGTTAGTCTAGACACACCTTCTAAGCTTTTAAACAAATTTATCTAGATTGCCAATATATTTGTCCATTTAAACCTCTTCTCGTTTCTCAACTATTTCAAGATATGTTAAGGTATTATTAGAAACATAAAATAACTGTGTTTCCCATCTCAGAATATACTCCCGTATCGAGATTCCCAGAATGTCATATTACAGGTGAATATACGGAATTGATATCTGTATATAGGGTGGATGCGAGACCTTGAGAGCTCAGGTTAGTACTACCGTACAGACAAAGAGATGAAGGCTCATCTTTAGGTGGTGTTCCATTAAGGAATCTTTTGTACTGCAAATGTCATAATTGCTTAAGACATAATCATTTTTCATGCAGCTTTCGGGGAAATAATGTGAAAGTATTATATGAGTTCTAGGCCATTGCTTCCGCAAAATCAGAAGAACTCGAATAATACCCCAGATATCAATCAAATATAAAGACCTAGTATTGCAGAATCTGGCATTCTCTCAAACGAAATTTCGGAGTACTAAGTCCATATATCCAAGAGATGTTAATCCACAAATTAATCAGTTTTGTGATTTAGGTTTATATCTCAAATACAATTTACTGAACGAGTGAAGTCTATTGGCATATCCATAGTAAGACTTGCTTAATTACTTTAGAAACAATACAATTCTTTAGCATACTGTGACTATCATTTTTGATTTACTATGATCACTCCTTTTTACACAAAACTCTTTTTGATTTTATAAAATGTTTTTGTATTTTCCTCAAATATTCTCCCCTAAAATCAAAAACATATTTTTGGATTTTTTTAAGAAATTATAAGAAAGAATTTACAGAAAAACGTTTACCCGATGATAAATTCACATTAAGTCGTCATCATCCTCAAACTCAACCTCAAATATATCCCCTGAGATCATATTTTTTAAACCATTTAGCTTTAACTAATTTTTAAACTTTGTTTATCAAAAGCTTCGGTATAAAAATCTGCTTTTTGGTCATCAGTGTGGATTTTCTCAATTTGTACCAACTTTTTCTCGTAGTAATCACGGATAAAGTGGTGTCGAACCTCGATATGTTTAGTACGTGAGTGTTGACATGAGTTTTTGGTGATATCGATCGCAGCCTGATTATCTACATATATAGGCGTATCAAGAGATTGCAAACCAAAATCTCTCATATGTTGCTGTATCTAGAGAATCTGAGCACAACAACTGGATGCCGAAAGGTATTCAGCCTCACAGGTAGAGAGAGCGACTGCGGTTTGTTTCTTGCATTGCCACGTTACCAAACGGGTTCCGAAGAACTGGCAGTCGGCCGTTGTAGACTTTGTATTCAATTTGCAGCATCTTAAATCAGAATCCGAGTAACTTGCAAGATTAAAATCATCATGTCTAGGGTACCACAAGCCGGTGCTTGGAAAACCCTTCAGATATCTCATTATGCGTTTAACGATAAGCAGATGTGACTCTTTTGGTTTTGATTGATAACGGGAGCACAGGCACGTTGGATACATGATATCTGGTCAAGAAGCAGTGAGATACATCAAGGATCTGATCATGGAGCGATATAAAGTTTCATCAACTTTTTCACCGGTAAGATCTGGACAAATGCCGTGATTTGGAGCTAACGGGGTCGATGCTGGTTTAGCTCCTGTTATATTGAATTTCTCCAATATGTCATGAACATATTTCGTCTGATGAATGAAGATACCATCAGGCAACTGATCAACCTGAAGTCCTAGAAAGAACTTCATCTCCCCCATTGCGCTCATTTCGAATTTGCGCTTCATGACTTCTTCAAAGTCTTTACACAGCTTGTCATTTATCGATCCAAAAATAATATCATCCACATATATCTGTACGATAATTAGATGCCCATCAACTTCCTTTGTGAAGAGGGTTGAGTCTGCTATTCCCCTGATAAAGCCGTTGTCCAGAAGATGACTCGATAATGTTTCATACCAAGCTCCCGGGGCTTGATGAAGACCATATAAGGCTTTATTCAAGAGGTAGACTTTATCTTTGTGCACTGGATCAACGAACCCCGGTGGTTGGCCGGCGTACACCTCCTCTTTCACTTTTCCGTAAAGGAAAGCAGATTTAACATCCAATTGGTACACCTTGAACCCTTTCCACGAGGCAAAGGCTAAGAATATGTGAATTGCTTCAAGACGTGTAACTGGGACGTAGACTTCAGTATAGTCTATCCCTTCTTGCTGACGAAAATCTTGAACCACAAGTCGAGCTTTGTTGCGCACGACACCTCCTCTATCATCTCTTTTACACTTGAAGACCCATCTTGTATTAATCTTTTTGTGATGATCTGGCAAGTCAACAAGCGTCAAGACTCCAAGTTTCTGGAATTGCAATAACTCTTCTTGCATTGCATCCACCCAACTTTCTTCTTTCAATGCGTCTTTCGAGTTTCCCGATTCAACCGGAGAAACAAAACAACTGTGAGAAAATCGGAATCGAAGTGGAGCAATACTAGTATAGAAACAACTTAGATCTTTATTAATCTGATTGCGAGTTTGCACTCCCGATTGTAAGCTGCCTATAATGTTCTCTAATGGATGATAGGAAAGTGTCCTTGGCATCAATTCAATTGGAACATCTACTTGTGATTGCAAATTTGAGATATTTTCATCGACAACGGTACAGATGAAGAAGCTTTATTCCTAGCATTAGACTGATCGGCCTGTTGGTTCAGAAAGTCTTCAATCTGTTCAGATCCCTCATCAAAACTGAATCCTCCATCATCGAAAGTTGGTTCCCGATTAGATTCATCATCTTCATTTGGCTGGCCAGAAGATTCAGCAGCATTAACATTTGTAGCAGGAACTGGATTTAAAACAGAAGAGCTTTGATCAACATCAGACGTGTTAACTGGTAAAGATGTAGAAATCACCAACGGTCGTGGAACTTGTTCTTGATTAGATAACTGATGTTGTTGAAATAACATAACAAGTTCTTCTTCAGTTGGCACATCTGGAAGATCAAACGAATCCCACAATCCATCATAGTTAAACAGCCACGGATCCCTTGGTTTCTATGTAGGCGTTGTATATCTTTGACAATCTACGTGCTGCGCTAGAACTACCTGGTTCAGACTCGGCAAGAAAACACGTTTTTGAGGAGTAGCATAACCAACAAAGAAACCCTCCAAAGATTTGGCTCCAAATTTACAGCTGGGACCAAGACAGTACACGATGATCCAAACGGTTCCAAAAATGCTAAGTTAGGCTTTCGTTAATTCAGCAACTCGAAACATGTCTTTTTGTGAGGCTTAACTGTCAACACACGATTTAGGGTATAGCATGCTAATGCTACTGCTTCACTCCAGAAACTGATTGGTAATTTCGAATCAGCCAACATTGTTCTAGCAGTTTCTATCAACATGCGATTCTTTCGTTCAGCTACTCTGTTTTGTTATGGAGTATAGGGGGCGCTGAATTCATGAAGAATCCCCTTTTCATTGCAGAACTCTTGCATCTTCTTATTCTTGAACTCCGTTCATTATCACTGCGAATTCTCTTAATGGGCAAATGATATAAATTCTCGAGCTTTCTGAAAAGGATCATAAGAGTTTCAAATGTTTCATCCTTGCTTTCCAGAAAGAACACCCATGAAAATCGAGAATAATCATCTGTAACGACAAGATAATATAGATCCCTAGAAATGCTTTTAACATTGACTGGTCCAAAGAGATCCATGTGTAGTCTTTCTATGGTAGCTTTATCGAATTCAACAGCTTTCTCAGGTGTGATTTCTTATGTTGCTTCCCCTTTTTGCAGCTAAGACAATCATCTGATAAATGAAAACTTTTCAAATTTACACCCTCCACTAAGTCGTTATACACAAGAAAATTCATCTTTCGAAGATGAATGTGCCCCATTTTTCTGTGCCATAAAATTGACTCTTTCTCGGTAGCTTTGGAAACAAAGCATTGAACTTTCTTTGACGTGGTAGAAGCGATGCTCATGTCAAGGACATATAAATCATTTTCTCGCGGAGCTCGCATCAGAATCCATTCTTCTGGAATCTTGAAGCCGGGTTTTAGAATTAGACATTCTTTATCATTGAAATGTGTCGTGAACTTCTTATCACAAATTTGTGAGATACTAAGCAGATTGTTCTCAAGTTCAGTGATATATTTCACTTTATCAAACGATACAACTCCGTTCGAGAGAATCCCTTCTCCAACAATTCTACCTCCCTGCGTTCCAGCAAATCCAACATATCCTCCTCGAATAGCTCTAACATCATTGAGCAGCGCAATCATTCCTGTCATGTGGCAAGATGCTCCACTATCCATGATCCATTTTGACAATATCGAATGTTGGAGCCCCTGCACACATGATCAACAAAATTTATTTAAACAAAGAGACCCAAGCCTGTTTGGTCTTGGGTGGGTTTGGAATGTCGAACTTTGGACCCACTTTGTTCTTTTCAATCTTTTTAAGCTCAACGTTGTTTTGAACAGAAGGTTTGAGTTCAACCTTGGATGATTTGGTGTTAACAATTTTAACAACCCATTTCTGTGTTTGTGGTTTAGCCCTTTTGACATAAAATTTTGAATCTTTTTGTTGAGTTTTTTGTGATGTTTCACCAATTTCAAACTTAGATTGAGGTTGAATAATTGGTTTAACATTTTGATGAGATTCAGTCTTTCTTTTAAGAATTTATTTCGGCATAACCATGGGTGCTTTTTGCTTTTCATCCTTGATGAACTTTTTCAGAGAAGAAACTAGTTTTGAACTTTCTTGTGAACAATATCGTGCGATATGTCCAACTTTCTTGCATTTAAAGCATGTCCTGCTGTCCTTATGAACAGAGGTATTCAAAACCTGTTTCTGTTTTTGTTTCTCTTTTTCTTTAAAAAAATCATCATTTGATTGGGTACCAATGATTTCCTTTTCCTTCTCGGTTGTTGTCCCAAATACAAAATTAATTTTCTTTGTAAAATCCAATTTTTGGGACCTGTTGGTTTTCTGTTGCTTCTGAAAACCCAACCCTGCTCGTTTGTTTTCCGGATAATCTCCATTTTTTGATAGTAAGGTCGGTTGTCAGTTTTTGATTTAGAATAGAAAGATGAATCATGTTTATCTAAATCATCATGACTTACCTCCATCAGCTTGAACATTTTATCAACACAACCTCTTTTCACATTCTTGATAGGAAAATCCTCATCAAAAAATAGTTTATCAGATCCTTTCATTTTATAAACTATGACATTGGGATCATCATTTAAACTATTTTCTGATTTGTCATCAGATTTTGACCTCTCAGACTTTTCAGACTCGGCCACTTCAGATTCATTTGTTAACACTTTTTCAATCACATTTTCTACCACTTTAGAATCACATTCACCATCATTTTTAGTGTAAGTTATATCGATATCCTCAGGCAACTGTTCGGTTTTCAATTTAAGATTTAGCGCCTTTTCCACCCCAGATGGATTTTTGCAAGCATAACTGTTCCACATGGGTGGAGGAACTCGATCATAACTTCCTCTCTTTGTTTCACCATTTTTAGATTCCTCAGTATTTTTGATTTTTGGTAAAATATGATCTATGACATATGAGCTTGTGGAATAACTAATTAATAGTTTGTTAACTCGTTCGGTTTCAATTCTCATTTTCTCAAGCTCACTTTTGAGCTCAACAATAGTGTTTAGATGAATATTAATTGCCATTTGTTTATCCATTAATGTTGCTTTAAGCATCATAAGTGTTGCGTCATTTCTCTGAGTGCTTTATTATATTGTTTATCAGACGCACTCAATTTGTCATATGCTTCCTTTGTGGTTTCGTAATCGCTTGACAAATTGTCTGTTAAACTTTGCAATTCAGCAAATCTTTTTTCTTTCACAAGACACTCACCACATGGTTCATCACACTTTGAACAAGATTTTTCATCCTCAGATGACTTGTTTACCTCATTTCCATTCGCCATGCACGCTTTAATGATGTCTTCTTTTAGCAATTCCTTTTTCTCATCCACTTTGACATCTTCAACCGGCTTCTTTTGCACTTCATCTGTTGAATGTTGAGTAGGTGCGAAATATCCTGCAAAAGTTTTTAAAACATCGTTAGGCAAAAGATGTTTGAATGGACCATTCAAAAGCTCCTCTTCCTCTGATTAAGTATGAAAGTAATAATCGTCATCCTCAGGTCCTTCATCAAACGATGCCTCCGATTCTTCTTCCGGTTCCTCAATAATTTCAGCCACCAATGCCAAACTTTTTCCTTTCGAAATAAACTTGTTCCAATTAAACCCTTCATCTTCTTATGTAACAAACAAAGCCTTATTTTTAGTTTCAGGTTGCTTTTCTTCAATCGGCACGATTCTTGTTCTTGGTTGTGGTCGGTGATAGATAGCTCTTTTGTAATAGTCATCTGTGAAAGGATTCTGATTCCCTTGAACCTCTCGGTTTGGACATTCTCTTTTAAAGTGACCTTTCTCCCGACACTTGAAACAAGTAACTTTGGATTTATCAAATCCAAGTTTCCCATGCAAACCTCCCAAATTTTCTTTACCAGTTATTTCCATAAATCTCTGTGCTTGTCGAACGATCGAAGCCATACACCATTTTATATCAATCAATTCCATTTCAACTGGATCAATTTGATTGTAGTCTTCACGTGTCCTCTGAGAATTTCCAATCTTTCTAGCAACAGGGCTGTCATATGACTCAAGAACTGAAGCAAGTAGAGAGATATGTTGTTTTGCCGTCTTTTCGTCAAAATTTTGCGCGTTCTGAAAGTGAACGGCAATATTGCATTGCAAAACTCTTTGACTTGAATTGGATGATGGATTGGTTTGATTATTCTGAGATTGATTTGATCTGAAAGAAGATTGTTGACTTGAGGGTGTATTCGGATCAACTGTTGGGTATGATTGAAAACCACTTGACTGGGTTGGAGGTGTGCTTGGTGAACTATATTCACTGAAAGCAGTTTGAATCTTTGGCGCTTGGATCTGGGCAGCAGAACTGTTTTTGAAATAAAGATTAACATCTTGTTGCATTTGAACAGTCTTGTTTTTTGGCCATCTTTTGCATCTCTAATTCATGACCTTCCAATCTCTCGATAAAGCGAGGCAACGAGAAATTAATGTATTCAAATCCATTCTTCAAGATGGTTAAGTAAGTCGACCATTCACCTTGTGGCAGAGAATCAGCTAGCTTATCAACAAGCTCTTCATTTGTCTTCACAATTCCCATTCTCTTCATATGAACCACCAGATGACAGTATCGCTCAATCAGCTGCTTAACCGTTTCTCCTTTGATCAATGTGAATACATCAATCTCTTTGCTTAATAATGCCCTTTTGCTTTTGCAGAGTTGAGCACTGCCTTGAAACTTGAGTCGAAGAGCATTCCACAAAAATTACGCATCATCATCATACGGCAGTAAAGCCAATATGTCTTCTTTGATCGATTGCTGAAGAATGTTCAATACTTTCTTTTCATTGATAAATCTTTTTCGTTCAACATCAGAGAATTGGGCGAGGGTCTTTTCAAGTCCATTTTCGCCAACTGGTGCGATGTATTTTGCCTTGATTGCAAACCAGCAAGTAAAATGGTTAGCTTGCACCCAGTTCATAAACCTCTCGCTCCAGCTATCAAAGTCTTCCAGATTCATAAACTTTGGAGGTTTAGTCATTGTTCCCATTTCATTCTCTAAATTGATGTTTTGAGCTGCTGCAGTGGTAACAACCGATGTGGCGAACGCATTGTAAAATTCCTCAGACATTTTTCCTGTAACAAGTTAGAACACACTTCTCGAAAACAAACGAATCAGATAACAAGTTAGAACCATTTGTGCGGTCGAAAAATTTCGTGCGAAACAAATAACAAAGATTTTGCACGAAGTAGATTTTAGTACGATTCAAATTTTCTAACAAGAACCACAATTTAGTACGAATCAGTTCATTTTTACATGAAACAGATGTTTTTAATTGAGTGAATTTTTTAGCAGATGTATTGCACGAATCAAGTTTGAAATTCTAAAAATTTTAAAATTTTATGAAACTTTAACTGATCCATATGAAAATTTTTAAGCTGCTGGTTCGTACCAAAATCAAAACAACTGTATTTCGTGCGGTTCAAACTTCAAACTGATCAAATTTAATCGATTTCAACATGATTTAGTTCAATTTTATGTCCGAATTATGGTATGATTGATTAGATTGAAGATTAACTTGAATTACTAAAAACCTAGTCCATTTTGTCCATGAATTCGTCCGAAATTTGTCCAAAATCCAGCAAAGGTCAGAAAAATGATGAAGATGAAGATGAAGATGTGTCCAAGTCTGAACAGTAACTACTTGTTGTCTATTTGTAATCAGATCTCATGGCTCTGATACCACTTGTGAATGGGGATCGAGCTCTCGAAATGAGCAATCGACTTGATCACGCTCAACTAGCAGAGGCGGAATTCATTGCTAGAGAGGTAGATATGACAAACAAGATAGAACTTACTGTTTAACTGCTTTTGATCTATTAAAGACGTTCAAGTTACAGACGCAAGTCAACAAACTGACAGAGCTTCGCCGTATTAAATGATAAATCTGTACCCAGCTCTAACACAACACTTCCCTATTTATAGGTCGACATGACTCGTACTGAAGTGCGGGCAATAACAAACATCTGTGTTTCGTACGAAATAGTATTTCGTAAGAGTGACTCACTCGTACGAAACCCAATTATGTTTCATGCGAATCACAGTGTATCAATACATAAAATTTACATTTTCTCATTTAAACATTAATGGGTAAACTTTATAAACATTACAGATAAATCCTAGACGTAGGCAATAGACATTATGCACCAACAAGTATATGCACACCTTTGGTTTCCGTAGGCGGCACAACAAAGGATCCAGCAGGTGGATACATGAAATTGCCCAGAATCTAGTCACACTAGAGGTTTTCATCCTCGCGCAAGGGCCTCACGCCCATCACTCCAGCATGGTCAGCGAACACCTGATGATAAAGCGCGACCTCTGCAGAAAAACATTATGCATAAAGAGTTGATAGATCAACAACCTTATTACAGGCAAAGAAATCAGTTCTATGAAATTTACCTTGATCATTTAGGAGAAACACCGAGACATTCGTGCTGGCGACTTGCCATTTATCGCTCATACCAAGCCGCGCCCTTAGCTATCTTCAGATCCTCCTTGGGGATCTGCGCGGGATCGCGAAACTCCATCACTGTAGGTCAACCTGCGGATGGTGTTAAACCAGTTCCTTGATCATATGAAACACACAAGTGCGGAATCCAAGTGTGCATGCAACCAAAGCAAAGTAAAGAACACGGAGTAACCAAAGATTCACTATCTTGATTAATGATTGAGAACAAATACAAACATATAAACACAATGCTCGTATGACTCAAACAAACTTGTTGTGTTCTTGTATCTTCGTCTTCAGAGATAACAATCTATCTGGTCAGTCTAGCTAGCTCACCCTCACTGAGAGGTACAAGTCTGCTTATATAGTGTCCGTCCAGTTTCGTACGAATCATAAATCCAGACATATGGAACACACTATTTCACACGAGTCACAACTCCAGAATTGGTACGAGTCAGTGTTTCGTACGAAATACATGTTTCGTATGAAACCACTCAGTGATTCGCACGAAACCTCTGTTTCGTACGAATTCTCTGACTCACACAGAATCCCCTTTATTGGACAACGTGTGTAGACTTGACGTTTCAAAGACTTATCAGTATGCACACATGCAACTGATTAACACAGACAGGCTAAGATGTCATACTAGATCAGGATAGAAGGACATCTCGATCTATTCGACATGACCAAACCTATACAGACACTTGAGCAAAGACCGTACAATTACAACTTTAATTAAGAACAAGCGTCAGACATAAAACTGTATCAACAAACTCCCCTTGGATGTTGCTTGGTCTTTGGTCTTCAAACTTTGGTCTTCACATAGAATGGTTTGGAGTATCAACAAACTCCCCCTTAAGATCTGCTATCAATTGATAGATCTGCTATCTAATGATTAGAGCATCAAGTCTTCAAACTTCTAAGAAACTTTAAATCTTTCTTGTTTCCTCATCTGACTTGTCAGATTTCTTCATTGCTGGTCTTTGTTTATGTTCTTTTTATATCAATCTGTACTCATAGACAAATATAATTAGAAAACAAATTTCTCAGGGGATACACACGAAAGGCTTATCATAAAATCTTCGTATGATTGTATTCCCTGAATGAGATACACACACTCGTATGAATTCCAGCAGCAGATTTGAGAAAAACAAGTGACCAAGTCAAACAAATGACTAGCTTCATTCGTATGAGATACACACACTCAAACGAATTTTAGATTTTGGATTTCTTTGATGGATTACTTGTTGCAAGATATTACTTTTATTAAGTTGCGATATCAAACAAAAGGTTCTTTGGCGTATCTTGGTAGAAAACTTTCGAGTATCAACTTTTGCTAACTTTCAAAAAGTAATTACATAAGCAACTAAGTAAACTAGACTGAAAAACAAAATAGATAAACTACAATCTTTTTCAAGTTTCAAGGTAAAGGAATCATACCAGCATTTTAATCTTTGTCAAAGACGGTATTAGGTTTTCAAAGTTAAATAAATAAGTACTTAACTGTGATTATCGGTATTGTTGTCCACGTAAGCTCAGACTTATCAGATGTAATCATGATTAGAAGATATGATTAAGGTATGGATTTATACTTAATAGCCGGTGTTAACCACATCACGACACATTCCCGTACAATATATGCACGAGAGAAAATCTTACCGGTGAGTATGCTGCTTTATCATCTGTTTTGACGTATGATGTGAGATACTCACTTATTTTTGATTGAAAACAAGCCCTTTGTGATTTAATCACTTATTGATGAGGAACTTGATTTTCATATGAATGCAGGGCACAGGAGTAAGTCCGTGAACAGGTTAGTACCATCGTACCGACAAAGAGACGAACTTAGCTCCCGCATAAAGCTGTGATATTTTATCACTTATTTTGGGGATGTGATATTTTTATCACTTATTTGAGGGTCGTATGCAGTATGTACACGTATGTATGATATCATGGAAGTTCTAGACTTGCGCCACCGTTATTTTTCGGCAAAAGATTCAACCATGATACCCAGATGATAAGCCAGCATAAAGACCGTATATCTCAGAACCTCGGCACTCTATCAAATGAAATTTCGGTACCAAGACCATATGCCAATGAATGGTTCCCACCTGGCGTTCTGTCTGTTAGGTTTATATCAACCTGCACATTTTAGTCTGATTGTGAGCCTACCGATACATCATAAAAAAAGCTACTTATCAATCTTCTTTCTATGCTTTTAACCATTTCTGACAGATTTACCGATGAATTTCATCATCTTCAACTTATCCAAGAAACTCATTTTCGATTTTTTTAATGTTTTAGTATTTTTCTGAATTTTTCTCCCCCTTAAACAAAGAAAGTAAACAAAAGACATATTTTTGTATTTTCTTAAACTTACTCCCCCTAAAATATAAAACTGAAAATCTTTTTGTAGTTTTAGATTTTTAGAAAAGTATATACAAAAATAGTTAGCCATGGTTGAGTTACTCGGGTTTCATCTTGATGCCATTGACCAAAAGTAGATAATCAAAATGTGATTTATCAAAGGCTTTGGTAAAAAGGTCGGCACGTTGGTGATCAGTGTGGATTTTAACAACATCGATAAGTCTCTTTTCGTAACAATCTCGTATGAAATGATACTTAATCTCAATGTTTTTTGTTTTTTAATGCTGTACAGGATTCTGAGTTATCTGCAAAGCAGCTTCATTATCAACAAAAATAGGAGAAGTAAGAAATTCAAAACCGTAGTCGCGCATTTGCTGTTGAATCCATAGAACTTGAGAGCAGCAACTAGAAGCTGAAATATACTCAGCCTCACATGTTGATGTAGCTACACATGTCTGTGTTTTGCATTGCCATGTGACTAGGCGATTTCCCAAGAGCTGACATCCCACTGTTGTTGACTTTGCATCGATTTTGCATCCGCCATGATCAGAATCACTGAATGCTGTCAGATCAAAGTTATCATCCTTAGGGTACCATAGACCATTGTCAGGACGACTCTTTATATAACGAAAGATCCTTTTCACAGCCATCAAATGAGAAACTTCCGGACTAGACTGATGGCGCGCTAGAAGGCATGTTGGGTACATTATGTCGGGTCTTGAAGCAGTAAGATACATGAGAGATCCGATCACAGCACGATAGAGAGATGGTTCTACATGTTCACCCATTCCGTCTGGAGTAATCCCATGATTTTGAGCTAATGGAATTCCCAAAGGTTTTGAGTCGTCCATCTGAAATCGCTTGAGAATATCTCCGACGTACTTGGTTTGATGGATAAAAATCCCTTCCTTTGATTGCTGAACCTGTAAACCTAAAAAGAAATTCATTTCTCCCATAACGCTCATCTCGAACTTCTCCTGCATAACCTGTTCAAATTCTTTGCACATTCGAGTGTTAGTAGACCCAAATATAATATCATCAACACAAACCTGTACTAGCAGCAAGTCCTCGTCTTGTTCCGTGATGAAGAGAGTACAGTCGATCAGGCCTCGTCGAAAACCGTTCTTCAACAGATAGGTAGACAACGTTCCATATCAAGCCCTCGGTGCTTGATGAAGACCATATAACGCCTTGTTGAGAAGCCAAACCTTGTCAGGATGGAGTGGATCTTCAAAACCTGGCGGTTGCTCAACATATACTTCCTCTTCTACCACACCATGAAGAAATGCACTCTTCACATCCATCTGATAAACGGTGAACTTCTTGAAGGACACATAAGCCAAAAAGATTCTTATGGCCTCAAGTCGTGCAACCAGTGCATAAACTTCATTGTAATCGATCCCTTCGTCCTGATTAAAACCTTGAACAACCAATCGCGCTTTGTTTCTCACAACAACACCTCGGTCATCCTCCTTGCACTTGTAGACCCATCGTGTACCAATCTTCTTGTAGCTGCCAGGCCTGTCAACCAATTTCCAGATGCCTAACTTCTGAAACTGCTGAAGTTCTTCCTGCATGGCCTCAACCCACGAGTCTTCTTTCATTTCCTCCTTCCAAGATTTTGGTTCTACTTGGCACACACAGTAGGCAAAAGACCAATCATTCAGACCACCAGATTCCCTGATTTCTGAATACAATCTAGCATTTTGGTTGTTTCGAAGCTGATTACGAGTCTGCACACCACTCTGGACATCTCCAATAATATTCTGCTAAGGATGGATATTATGAATATGAGTTTCTGGCACCTCAGGAACTCGAGAATTTACACCTAAATTGTTGATATTCAGATCAATAGTTACATCAGAGCTGGATTTGATGACGTTGTAGATTCCTGACCTTCAGTCGTTCCTTGAGGTTGAATATTTGACGTACCATATGAAATTCCAGGAACCGCACCAGAGGCAGCTTCATTTGCATCATGAAACTCATCATCTTCTGATGAAACATTATAATCTACAGCATCTTCAAATTCCTCATTTTGAACAAGATTGTTAACCGAAGTCGACACTTGAGGGTTAACAATAATTGGTCGAACTAGTGATGAATCCACTGCTGCATCACTTTCCAATAACATCTAAGCAGCAGTTGTTGCATCATCAAAAGTTGGCAGATTAAAGGAGTCAAATAGCCCATCGTAGTCAAAATCCAAGGAGCACCCGGAGCTCTTGTAGCTTCTGTATATCTCTGAACCTTGACTTCACCCCATTCTTCAATCCTCTTCGAAGACAAATTCCACACCCGGAAATTTGGAGTAGCATATCCAAGAAAGAAACCTTCGATAGCCTTGGGACCAAACTTTCCATGTGGGTCGATCATAGTGCATGGAGCTCCAAAAGGTTCTAAGAAAGAAACATCTGGTTTCCTTTTATGTAACAACTCAAAGCATGTCTTCCCATGTCTCTTCACCGTCAGAACTCTATTCATCGTGTAGCACGCAGTAGCAACAGCTTCTCCCCAAAATTGAACGGGAAGTTCTGATTCTACTAACATGGTTCTTGCAGTTTCAATAAGAGTTCGATTTTTCCTCTCAGTGACACCATTTTGTTGTGGAGTATATCGAGAACTGTACTCATCCATAACTTGATTTTTGAATTCCATGCCATTGTCGCTTCTGATTCTCCTTACCTTCAGATTGTACAAATTTTCTAACAGAGTCAGGAGATTCTTGAGGATAGTAGGAACTTCACTCTTGTGTGCCAACGTGTTTACCCATGAGAATCTGGAGTAGTCATCAGTAACTACTAGACAATAAGAATCACCAAAGGTTGTCTTGTGTTTCATAGGTCCAAAGAGGTCCATATGAAGACGTTCCAGTGGCATATTCACAGTGTTGATCTTCTTCACGGGATGGGACTTTCTTGCTTGCTTCCCTTTTTGGCATGATACACAAACGTCTTGAAGATGAAAGCTCTTCACTGGTACACCATTCACTAGATTGTTCTTCACCAAATAGTTCATTTTCCTCAGGTGAATGTGTCCCATACGTCTGTGCCAGGAGATTGATTCCTTCTCGGTGGCTTTGGAGACAAAACATGTGACTTGTGCAGATGTTGTAATAGCTTGGCCCATATCAAGAATATACAAATCATTAATTCTTCGAGCCGACAGGAGAATCCATTCCTTGGGGATCTTGAATCCAGGCTTTAGCACTAACATCCGGCATCATCAAAATGTACCGTGAACTTCTTGTCGCAGATTTGAGAAACGCTAAGAAGATTGTGATCAATTTGCCGCACATAATTGATCTTGTCGAAGCTCACAACACCATTGGAGACCATTCCTTCTCCAGTGATGTATCCACCTTTGTCACCAGCAAAAGCAACATAACCACCCCTTTTGCGTTTCACATTATATAGGAGCCACAAGTCGCCCGTCATGTGCCTTGATGCTCCACTTTCAACAATCCAATGACTGTTTACAGTTCCTCCTGGAACACCCTGCACATTACACAAACAAGATTAGTTTGAGATGGGGACCCAAGCCTTAGTGGTCTTGGGTCGTCCCTTATCATCGAGAAATGTAATCTCAATTCTTGATGATTAACAAACTGAGAGAATCCTTTTGAACCATTATCGGTCTTCTATTTCCAAGATCCTTGTTTATTACCAGATTCTATTATTTATAGTTTTAACAGTGTCTGGTTTTATTGACTTTGAAGATTTTTGATCCTTTTTCAAAGAAACCGATTTTAAAGCTTTCTCAACTGCTTTTAGTTGTTTACGTTTTTGTTTCTCTTTTTAATCCTTAATGATTCGTTTATCTTGAGTCGGAGAAACAGATTTACGTTTGCAAGTTGGTTCATGAGGGGTTTTCTCTATACATCTTGATTTGGTTGGATTTTGACAATCCTTTATAATGTGGCCAAATTCTCCACATTTGAAACATGTTCTCCTTTCAACAAAACTAGGAGATCGTGTTTCTCGACTTGATGTTGAATTTGTGGATCTTGAGGTACTGGGTTCATTTTCATTACATCCATCAGTGCGTTGGGTGTAATTGTTTTGACTATTTCTTTTCAAAATCTGAACTTTCTTTACAAAATCAACATTAGATTTTCCTTGAAAAGTTTCGACTTTATCGGTACCTTTAGAACTTACAAATTTAACAGTTTTAGCCTTTTTCTGGTAACGAGAGCCTTTTGCTTCAACCTTCAGTTGAGAAGTTGTGGGCTTTTCAACTCGCTTCCATTCTTTTTCTTTTGAAGCGGATAATGGTTCTGTTTTGGTGGGCTTTTTCTTCACTAAAGGTTTGGTTTTTGACTTTTCAATCACCTGATCTATAGAGATTGGATTTACATTTTTAATTGGAAAATATTTGTTTGAATAGATTTTCTTGTCTCCAACCAAAGTATACAACACATTATCTACTTCTTGTGTAGACACACTTGTCTTCACAGATTTCTTAGGAACAGTCTCTTGATTCTCAACAGATTGAGTACTAGGAGTAGCAGAATATTCTACTCTTTTCCTTTCATCAAGAGGCTGATCCTGATCATCATTTATTGATTCATCATCTGATGTTTCATCTTCTTCTCATAAGATGATGAACTTTCAGGCTTGCTTGGTTCTTGAGAGGAATTCCCTAGTTGAACCTAACCCTGCTGCGAATTCTTCAGGATTCAAAGGTACAAAGGGTTCAAAACGAGGCATATCCTCTTCATCAGGCATTTTGGTATAGTTGTGTTTCATTGGGGGTGGACACGACTTATACCCTATGCATTGAGTATCTCCCTTTAGTTTTTGAACTTCAATGACATGATCAAGCACATATTGGGAGTTAGAATAACTTTCCAATTTGCATTTGATCGAATCATATTCGCATTTGGGGATGGCTAACTCTTTCTTTGTTTCTTCTAGGAGAATAATGTAATTATTAATTCCTGTCTGTTTATTCAAAACTGTTTTTGTCAATTCAGAAACACTTTTCTTAAGGTTTCTATTACAGATTTGAACTCTTTTTCATTTCTAGTAGCACCAAATTCGCCTCTTTGCATTTTAATAGTTCAACAACTAAATTCTGATTATGACTGTTGACGGTTTCATATTTTATTTTCAACTCAACACAGTCCTTGCAAACAGTAGGAGGGTCAGAATTTACCTGTTTGGAAGAACCTTCAACATTTGCCATAAAGGCAGTGTGATGAGGAAAAGCTGCATCATCTGTAGAGAGTGCCTCTGTCTCTGTTTCCGCAGCTTCTGCATTCCTCGTCATTCTTACCTTTTCACTCTTCAACATCTCAACTTCACTCAGCAATTCTTCAACCTCAGTATCACTTCCTTTCTTCACACTAGAAATCAGATCCATAACCATCTAAACTTGAACATTCTTCATCAGAACTACCAGCATCCCCAGATGTATCATCGTTATTTGGAGTGTTGATGCTATGATCATGCTTGATTTGATCCATGATCTTTGCATAGCATGCAGTTCTTTCGTTGTTCTCAGTTCCCAACTGTACTAACCAATCGCATCCTTCATCAGACTGAACTACCATAGCTCTGTGCGTGTTAGAAGATCCTAATTGATTGGTGTTGTTAGAGTTGCCAATAGCTATTATTCTTCTTTCGTTGTTGTACTGATTTCGAAAGGGGTTATGATTTCCTTCCTTGCTGGGTCTTGTGCATTCCCGCTTAAAGTGACCTCTTTCTCCATAGTTGAAGCAAGTAATGGCGGTTTTGTCAAAGCTGTATTTAGTATCCTTCTTGCTTTCCAAACTGGTTCTCCCTGTTCTTCTCATATAATCCTTCGCTCTTCTCATAGCGCTTGCAAATGCCCACTTGATGTCCATCAGCTCCATTTCATCTCGGTCAATTTGTTCGTAGTCTTCGTTCGTCAAATTGATGTTCCCTATTTGACCTGCAACTAAACCACAATATGAACTGACCATGGTATTTAGAAGTTCTGCATGTTCTTGTGCAACTTCTACATTTATTTTGGAGAGATTTGATGTGTCAAGTTTGACAGTGTTGGGATTTGCCGATTGACTGTTGCTACCACAGAAAGCTTGTTGAGGAACTTGTTGTGGAGCTTTATGCGCTAAATCCCTTGGCTGTGGAAGGAAGGCTTTCAGATCAAAAGTCTGTCCATAGGCTTGATTACTCGAAGCTGTAAACTGGCTTGTTTGAACTGGTTGGGGTAGAAAAGGGTTCACGTTTGACACAAACGCGGTTTGCAGCTTCGGTTGCTGACTTGAGCTTGTACCTGTATTTATACTTCCAAAGTACATCTCAGGGTTTTATGGAGCAGAAACTCGTTGTGCCTTCCGGAGTTCTTCTTCATACTTGTCTCCAGTTTCTGCACAAATTCATAAATACTTATTGAGTCCAAAACACCTGTATGTTTTAATAGATCAATAAATTGACCCCATTTTGGAGGTAAAGCATCAGCAAATCGCATCACAAGTTTCTTGTGGTGCTGCTAACACTTTATACGAGTATATTTTGCTGAGAAGATGATAAAACCGAGTGGTCATATCATTCAAGGTTTCGTTCTCCATGAACATGAAACCTTCAAACTCTTTCTTGAGCAGATCATGCCCAATCTTCCTGGTAGCAGCGTTACCTTCACCTCTTGCTTCCAAAGTGTCCCAAAAAATTTTCGTTGTAGTATAATACACAAACTGATGATAAATGTCTTTATGCAGAGCTTGTGTGAGGATAGCAAATGCCTTTTTCTCTAGATCGTAAGCTTTCTTGTCACTTTCGACTAGATTGGCCAAAGTGGTTGGATTTGATCCAGCTTCTTCAAGTGCTTCATTATAGGGAGTAGTGAAACACGTCCACAATTATGTGTTATGTCCAAGAACGTATGTATGAAAACGACTTTTCCAGGAAGGATAATCGTTCATATGATTTAGCTTGGGCGGACGGTTGTTACTCCCTGTTTCACTTTCGCTCATTAACAAAGTTTGGATGCTTTGATTTTGATTCGCAACACATGCCCATTGATTTGCAGAGATCATTGCTGTATGTTGTGGCATCAAAGATTTTACCCATAATGTTGCGGAGCTTTGCGAAGACTCCTGATTTGAGCTTGAACTAATCCAATCCCACGGGTTAGAACTCATTATATTTTCTTGTTTGATGAAAATTTAAAGGTTTGAAGTTTCAAAATTATAATTACCTTTTAAAATTTTCAGATTTGAAAATACGACAAATTCTTAAAATCACAAAGCTTTGAAAAACACGAAAACAATCAAAAACAGTTTCGTGCGAGACAACTGTTTCGCACGAAATAGTTGTTAAGTACTGAACAGATGTTTCGTGCGAATCAGATGATTCATGCGGAACAGATGTTTCGTGCGGATCATATGAATCGTACCAATCTTTTTCAGTCGCACCAAATGTTTTGTTCAGCGTTTTTCAGAGGAATCTTTTCAGAAATGGTTTGATGAGAAATTTCCTTTCTTGTGTAGACCTGCTTTTTCGAAATTACCTGTTGTCTTACCCACTTTTAGTTAAAACAAGGATTTTTAATCAGTCAACAGTCCAAGTCCAGATCCAAGTCAGAAAATGTTAACCCTACCAAACTAATCAGATTCAAATTCTTGCAGATTTCTTCTTCAAGGGTGTCCTTCAGAAAAATTTTACCATAAAATTTTCTGCATGCAACAGATTTTAACCAAGTTTTAAGTTAGTTATCTATCAAAAACTTAAATTTTCTGCTGGAGGCTCAAGAACACTTCAGAAATCTTCAAACTAGCTCAGACACAACTAAGCCCGGTTTTGAACAAGGAAAGAGCCAAAGCTCTGATACCACTTGTAGGTCCACCTGCGGATGGTGTTAAACCAGTTCCTTGGTCATATGACACACACACAAGTGCGGAATCCAAGTGTGCATGCAACCAAAGCAAAGTAAAGAACACGGGGTAACCAAAGATTCACTATCTCGATTAATGATTGAGAACAAATACAAACATATACACACAATGCTCGTATGACTCAAACAAACTTTCTATGTTCTTGTGTCTTCGTCTTCAGAGATAACAATCTCTCTGGTCAGTCTAGCTAGCTCACCCTCACTGAGAGGTACAAGTCTGCTTATATAGTGTCCGTCTAGTTTCGTACGAATCATAAATCAGAAACACACTATTTCACACGAGTCACAACTCAGAATTGGTATGAGTCAGTGTTTCATACGAAATACATGTTTCGTACGAAACCACTCAGTGATTCGCACGAAACCTCTGTTTTGTACGAATTCTCTGACTCACACAGAATCCTCTTTATTGGAGAACGTGGGTAGACTTGACGTTTCCAATACTTATCAGTATGAACACATGCAACTGATTAACACAGACAAGCTAAGATGTCATACTAGATCAAGATAGAAGGATATATCGATCTATTCGACACGACCAAACCTATACAGACACTTGAGTAAAGACCATACAATTACAACTGTAATTAAGAACAAGCGTCAGACACAAAACTGTATCAACAATCGCGACTGGAATAACTTCCTCGTGAATATAAAAGAACTTCCCCTACCAGTCATGAAAACTCTTGGGAGGGTTGATGAGCAACCGCTTAGACCCACGAGTGGCAAAAGAATAGAATCCAAGATTAGATTGCAACTTGTAGAAGGCATAGAACTTCTCCACTGTAGGCTCCTCCCCTTGAGAGCGCAAACATAACTCAAAATGATGTATCCTTACTATGCCCAAAGGGCTAAGTTGAGAGATGTGAAAATGGTAGTGTGACAAAGCGCGCCGAGAACTCGGTGGCAGGCAACCGGAAGTTGCCTTCACAAAAAAAATCAGAGAACAAGCTGATATACCCTGGTGGTGCTTCAGCAGCGGTTTGACCCTTGGCTAGGTATCGAGCATCCAATTCAGCGGCGAACTGGTGTCCACGGACCACCTGTTCAAACGCAGCCTCCTCCCACTTCAACGGTGGCATACTACCACCAACTTCTTCTACCTCCATGTCGTCAATATGCCCTGACAAACCAAAAATACTGCAGAAATCTGGAAAAACAGATAAAGAACTCTAAGAAAAACTTGAAGAAATCTACTAATCCTCAAGAACAGTTTGAAGTTTTGAAGTTTCATGAGGGAAACGAGAGAGAATTCAATGGAGAAGTGGTATATCCTTCGACTCTTCGACTATTTTATACCCATCGCATTTGATGCGATGCGTAAATGTGCCAAGCAACTTGCGGCACGTGTCCAATGGAGAACGACACATCAGGCGGCAAAACTGGAGTGACAGTTGCCATGCGCGCGTGGGCCTCTCTCACTTGACAAAAGACGAAACAGCGTGGCTGACGCAGTGACGGCATGCCGCCTGCTGTGTAAGCAGTCACATCAAATGTCGCTTTCATCACCAACCTACCAGCAGTTTTTCTTTTCAAATTTCAAGCACTTTCCCGCGCAAATTCAAGGAATGACTTCACAAGTAAGCTAAATAGTTGCGCCGCTCTAGTCTCACTCTAATGTGCACGCGCCAGCTTATCTAGCACACTTGTTGATTTTTGGAACACAGAATCAAAGCGCAGGCACTTAACTTTATTTCTAGTCTAGAGCTCCAACCACTTGCTTTGCACATGGAAGCAGCAGTTGACTAGGGGACTTGAAGGGGTATAGTCCTGAATTCTACGCCAACCACACGGGTTTGCCTTAGGTCGCGCGTGAGACCGTACCCAGGATACACCATAATGATGACTTCTCAGACCTTGCGCCGACTTCATAGATGGTTCTTGAGTCGCGCGAAGGGTCCGGACTTAGACAAGGCAATTCTTACACTTTTCTTTCAAGAAAGAAACCTGTTCCTTTGATCTTGCGCGGATGACATAGGTGTTCCTTAAGTCGCACAAAAGGAAGAGGCGTAACGCAGCGACATACAAGTATAGAGGCTACAAGTGGCGTTGTTGTTGGCCAATAGGCGCTCAACATGTTGTATGGGATCATGTTGCACGATGATCAATCGTGTAGGGGACAAGAAGTACGCAAGGACACATACTGGGACCAATCAGCTTGCGTTGACCACTACCACACGATGTCCACCTAATTGCTGATGACATATCCGATAACAACGAAAACTACCAGGACAAGTGGATCCATTCACCATGCGCCTACTACCCTCTTATTTAGAATCACTAACGATCGTTGCAGAGGAGACAAAATGGATATTCCTTGTTGTCGAGCTCAGGCCCAAGGCCCATCAGCCCATCTCCTTCACAAATCACCCCGGCAATAAATAGAGGACTTCACCCCCAGGTTTAATGATGGCTCTCTTGCTCTCTCACTTTATACACACACTATTATCCTCAAAGCCGATACTTATTCTCATGCCAGAGGGTGGTTACAAGGAGAACCCCCTATTCTCCTCCTTGTAATGAGCTTACGGTGTGTTGTTGGTTTTGCAGGATCATCATAGCAAATTAGACGAGACGAAATAAGATTAACCTTTATTTATCGAGGCACAAACCACAAACTAATCACCGGATTAGTTTGGTGTTTCTTCACTGAATTAAAGGTTTGTCGTGCATTTGGGAACCACTATCTGATCAATATACACAACAAAATTATTTATGTCTTTCAGGTGTAAGCCTACATCCCGCACTTAATGGCCATTTACAATTAAATGAGTTGGAATGCCCGAACACGCTACTATTACCCCCCAAATGTTTAATATGTTATTAAGCAAAACGATTTAAAATGAATACCCACATCTGTAAGCATTTGCCCATTTGCGATACCCGTACCAAGTGGCAAATGTCATATCCCAAGTTTTAATGTGAAAGTGGTTAAAAAGTATTTACCTTTACTAGCTGTCTAAAACAACGTATTTGGTTCTCGTAGCAAAGCCATATTCAAAGTTTATTAATTTTAGGCGTGATTATCTGGAGGGCTCTAGAGTCCGGAATGAACAGAAATAAATATCCGTTAGAATGTTTATGGGTCATTGGTAAGTCTTTTGACTTGACCTGTTAACCTTAAAATAACACTTGATTTCGCTAGATTAAGTCTTGACTAGATAAAATGTGGTTTAAAATTGTTCGAGTAGGAAGACTCATGTGATATGGGTTATTTAATCAATCATCCTAATTTGGAAAAGTTTTGAAAGCATTTAACTTGTTACGACTAGTTTATACATTTATGTCCGTATAACTAGTCATGCGCGTAAAAGCAGGTTCAAGTGGTCGAGTGGTCTAGCACGAGTCCACTAAACACGTTTTATGATGTTTTATACATAGTGTTAAGGTTAGAATGTAGATTGTATAAGCTTACAACCTATTTATCTGTTTTTATGCTAAAAAGGGTTTTTTGGACCTTTATAAGATATATACATTCACTTATCATTTAACCCATGAAGACATGATGACCAGTAGGTATAAACATAGGGAATTATTGTCTATGATATTACAGTCACGTGGTATTATTTGATCAACTTTAGGTTTACCAAACGGGTCAGAATCGAAATTCAAAGTAGAAGTCAAAATGTTTGACTTTCAATGAGGAATTAAGTGCTAAACTTAATGACGAGTTTGATATCTCAAAATACACTTTATCGTGTTATATAAACTTTTATGGTATCAAAACTTGTGGTTATAATACTTAAAAGTCTATTTGTCGTAAAATGCATAAACAATGTTTTTTACTTTTATTGAATACATGTTTGACTTGTCAGTTCACCTACTTAACATGATGGTCAAATGGTATAATTACAAAGAATTACTTCCTTCATTATAATTATCATGTGGGAAGATTTAATTGTATTTTGACTTGACCAAAATGATCAGAATCGAAAGTTAAAGCAAAAGTCAAACTGCTTGACTTCCAGATAATATCTAAAACTAAAAGGAACACTCACTAGTAATAAAAGGAATACTTAAGACTTCAGAGCATACTCACCTAATTGGCTGAGACTCACATGTTTTTTGAATTGGTACGTTTCGTACCATACGGAATACGTATACGAACTAGTATGCTTCCAACTCACGAATTAAGGGTTTCCATTCGTCGATCTGATTAAGCAGTTCGTTTGTTTAATTTGTTTTGGGGTTCGATTTAGGGTTCATTTTAGGCATGTACCTTAATGGTGGAAATCGTATTAGTGATTGCGAATTTAGGGTTTTTATTGGCGGGAAAACAGAGAATACGTATAATCAGGCCACCAATCGATTCGTATCCACAATCAATTCATAGCAATTCGTTTTCTAAATCATGTATAAATTTGGTTATTTATGTTGTTTGTGTATCTTAGTAGGTTATTTATGCTCTTTATAATTTGGTTATTTATGTGGTAGCCGACGCCCTTAGTAAAAAAGAAACACAACCCAAGTGGGTTTGAGCCTTGCAACTCACCATTCATTCTTACCTTCTTGATCAGATCCGTGCTACACAAACCAAAGCATTGAAGAAGGAAAACCTTCAAACTGAGTCCATGTCGGGCATGGAAAAACAACTTGAAACTAAATCGGACGATATTCGCTATTTCATGGAGCGGATATGGGTCCCGTTACATGGAAATCTGAGGGATCTCGTAATGGATGAAGCTTGCAAATCTCACTACTTTGTTCACCCTTGTTCCAATAAGATGTATCATGACCTGAAAACCCTATACTAGTGGTCGAGTATGGCCACCTACATGAGCAAGTGCTTGACCTGTGCTAGAGTTAAGATAGAATACCAAGAGCCATCAGGGTTACTACAATAGCCGGAACTACCAATGTGGAAATGGGAGCAAATTTCCATGAATTTCGTTACCGGTCTACCCAGAACTCAAAGCAGGAACGACACCATTTGGGTGATCGTGGACAACCTAACCAATTCAGCTCACTTCCTTGCTGTCAAAGAGACTGATAAGTTTTCTAAACTTGCCAGCATATACTTGAAGTAAGTAGTTTCCAGGTACGAAGTGCTAATCACCATCATCTCTGATTGTGACCCACATTTCACGTCTGATCCATGGCAAGTTATGCTTAAATCATTTGGCTCACGTCTAGACATGAGCACGACCTATCACCTACAAACCGATGGTTAAACTGAGCGCAACATTTAAATGCTAGAAGGCATACTGCGAGCATGTGTCATTAATTTTGGTAACGGTTGGGAAAGGCACCTACCTTTGGTGGAATTATCTTATAATAACAGTTACCACACCAGTATTCAGCCGCTCCATTTGAGGCATTGTATGGACGGAAATGCCGATCACCCCTTTGCTGGGATGAGGTTGGAGATAGTCAAATCACTGGCCCAAAACTTGTACTCGAGTACCTCGGAAAAGATTGCTCAAATCATAAACCGGATGGCAGCAACTCGCGACCGTCAGAAAAGCTACGCTAATAGGCGTAGAAAAGCGTTGGCATTCCAAGTTGGTGACAGGATTTTGTTAAAAGTCTCACCTTGGAAGGGTGTTGTTCGTTTTGGTAAATGAGGCAAACTAAATCCGTGTTATGTTGGACCATTCGAGATTATGGAAAGAATTTGGTACAATGGCATGTAGACTGAACTTACCCGAAGAGCTCAGTGTGTGCACAATGTCTTTCATGTATCTAATTTGAAGAAGTGCCTATCTAACGAGACACTCGTAGTACCATTCAAAGAGCTCAAGAATAATGATCAGCTTTGTTTCATCGAGGAACCAGTTGAAATCATGGATCGGGAGATCAAAACACTCAAGCGCAGTAAGATTCTGATTGTTCGAGTTCGTTGGAACTCAAAACGAGACACAGAGTTTAATTGGGAAAGGGAAGATCAGATGATACGCAAGTATCCTCAGTTGTTCAAGAATAACGCATCCAAGGCTGAAGCTACAACTGAATTTCAGGATGAAATTCCAAATCCACTTGGGGATGATGTGACACCCGCAAAAATGCTCAACCGCACTAGCCTCGTCAACGATTGTTTGCAAATTTCGAGACAAAATTTCTTTTAACTGGGGGATGATGTGACAACATGTAACTTCAAGGTAAAAAAAACTTTTGTTTCACTATAAATCAAATCTTATACTTATTTCATTTGAGGAATTAATTATATTCTTACCAAATTATATTTTATTCATGTTGAACCGACCCGAACCGTTTGGACCAAAGTTCATGTCTCGCTTGTCGATCTTATCTACCCGTGTAACTCGAACTTATGGGGCCCGAACCATAACTCAATGTGAGTTGACTAATTATAATTATATAATTAGTTAGATTATATGAAAATAACATATATATATATATATCTTTATATAATGTGTTATGAATCTAAATAGAAAAATCGTTTCACCATACCCCATCCTTTTATGCGCAGCCCACCATATTTATTTTCCCCCACTTTGCTTGTTGTAGCCCAAGACGTTTGGCATGCCGAAGAGAGGCGCAAATCGGATTTAAATCACAACCGCCTACACTATCTAATAAGTTACATGAATGCATGAGCGATAAAAGCCCTAAACCCTAGTTTAGGATCTCAGAACCTTCTTCTCCGGTTGACGTAAGAACAATCCAAAGAACTCAAAACTTGTCGATTTCAAGTCATTACCGACTACTCTAGTCCATAGTCGGTAATCCTTTTGGTTTTATTAGTTCTTGTATGATCTAGGTTACTTTTTGTTTTCATTATCTTGGTTGTGTTCTTGATATTTCTAACATGTTCGGGTTGATTTTGATGCTACATGTATTATGGGGTTACTAGAGATCTTATGGTTAGAGTTATAGCGGATTGTGAGTTTTGTTTAGTCTCTTGAGTTTGGTTGATGGGTTAATTCTGTTTGGTAATAATAATTAGTGTTATGTGACCTAATTGATGATAAGAACCTGCTGTGATAAATATTTATACGTCGTTGGATTCACTAGATATTTGTTTGCGGGATCGGGTAACGAGAACAGAACCTATTTGACATTACAGCAGACTTTAATCAGCTGTAATCGGGTCATAATATAACAAAAACTAGATTTTCTTGAGTCTAAAATGGTATTTTGAAACACGCTTCTGAAGGCGCTGGAATCATAATGTTTAGAGGTCGATTACTATTTTAAACGAATTAATTCATTTCAATAGTCAAAGCTGGATTTTTCTGCAGATTTTACGTGTTGTGTTTGAAGTCATAACTTGGGTAATATTTAGATTTAGACCATGCAATTTATACTGTATATGTTCTTAGGTGTCTACGCAAACCTCCAACTGGAATTACGTCAATCGGATAAACGATAATTTTTAAATGAATTTTTCTGCGATCTGCAGTCAGAAAGTGATGAATCTGATTGCTGCTTAGTAATAATTTTTGTATAAATTTTGGGTAAAAGTTAGACTCTAAAAACTTAACACAAGGTTAATCCCTCCGAGGGGCACGTCACATAAAAAGATCGTAATTTTTGCAAATTCGTAAGCATGGTAAACGAACTTCCTAAAACAACCTATTTTCTGTGATTTTAGCTATGTATGATTAGAAGTTATAAAGTGACAAACTTTCTACCTATAGTATCCGCACGTACATGCTAATTATATAAGTGATGAATGGCATGTCATAGTGTACATTATGAACATATGCTTGAAAACTACTCGGAAATATGTGGTGACAACTTGTACTCATGTTAATTGCTAGATAATTGTAAGATTTGCATGAATTACATAAACGACTTCTAATACTCTTGGTAACAATAATAGGACGTGCTTGACAATACTAGCTCGCATAACTTAATTTGTCGAGCTAATATAAGGTGAGTTCACACATTTACTAAAAGCATGCAATCCCGGGTTTGGGAACCACCTTATCCCTAGATTTGGGACCACCTTATGTTCCTGGATTGGAATATCTCTAATTAAATACCGTAGTTTACTTTTCATGTCTATAGTGTCCTAAACGACCCTCTATCTAAAAGTCCCTACACATTATATCGATTAGTTACCGGGTTTGGCAAATGGTGTATTAGTTGATAGCGCTATTAGGTTCGACAAACCTCACATCGTGCTGAGAGCCGAGCGTGAACTTTGACCTTGACTTCTTATCAATGACGATAGACATTGACATGGGGCACAACAACTTACTACAGTCAAGTTTTTAGTATCACATAGTTTAGTAGCTTAACCATGGGTTAGCTACCCATGACATGTTTTATACACTAACGTATTTAAAAATATACTTTTGTAATTAAACTAAAACTGTGAACTCGCCAACCTTTTGTAAGTCCCGATAACCAGATCTTACGATATCACACGTAGCTTGAATGGTGGAAGAATCACACAAACAAGCTAAGAATCAAAATAGAAGAAGTAAGATGATATAGAAAGATCAACTTGCATACAAATCTTGAATTGTCTAATACAAGTTGAGAGAAAAGCCACCAAGGAGCCACTAACCCTAATGCATCATTATCTATTTATGCTAGAGGGTTAGTGCTCCATTACTCTAAAGCCATTAGGCCCAAAAGCTACCCCTAAGCCCATATACGTAAGATATGCCTAGAGTAATAAAATAACTATGAATAAACCTAACAGGACCTAACAATCTCCCCCTAGGTTTACTGCATTAGTGTAGCGTTCCAATTTAAGATCCACCAGTTCCGTGGCTTTCGAATAGTGGAGTTGGATCTACATATAGCTTGTTTTGGATCACTGCAGCCACTCCACTAGTCCAGGACTTCGCACATGCTTCATACTTGTCATTTGTGTGAATCTGATGTTGGCCCAAAAATCTGATATCTTCTTCATGAAAGCTGATCAGCTCCAACATGTTTGACAATCTGAAAGCTTTCTCTTTTGTCACGATCACAGCCTCTGCCATTCGTGGATCATATGCCTAGAAGCAAAAGTTTAGCACACCTTTTTGAAACTTTGGAGCAGCAGGAATGACCTTTACTTTGTCTGTTGGTGGCTAGATAACTGATTTAATATACTTGTGAGTGTGGGGGTCATGGATTCCTGGATTCTTCTTAAGATAAGACTCAACAGTCTTCATGTTTGGGAAGTCATGCGTTACTTCATGTTCGAGTTTTCAGTGAAATGCCCAGCCTGGGCCGCGCTATTTGGATTGGAATCAGAATAGTGAGCTCGCAACAGGCTTTTTAGGTTGAGCTTGTCCAAGACTCAAACTGTGACTCCTTTGAGTAGTATTCTTTTACCCGCTCTCTCTGGTCACTAGCCATAACTTTCTATCATGATCGTATTTCCAACACTTGACCTCAAATTTTTCCCGACTTTGTCATAATGACATGATCCTAGCTCCATTACGTAGCGATAAGAGGTTTTGGTTGGATCCTTTAGTTCAAAGGTTTCATCCAAAGGATTCACGTCTTGGTTTTTCATAACTAACATTTGTTTATTGCTTTGCTTCTTTTGAGATGGATTTCTTTTCTTGTATGTTCTTCAGCTAGGTAGGCATCCAAACCAGCTTCTCTTTCAGCATCGGCTGCAACTTTCTCTTCAGCAATACGTTCATGATGTGAAACGTTCAAAGGATCGTCATCTTTATCTGCAAATTCACCACCGAACTTATTTTGCCGCTTGGATTTCATCTCACAAACCTCTACCATTAACAAACTTACATCGCCCTGCAGCTGCTCAATTGCTTTATCTATAATGGTTACTTAATCTTGCAAAGACGATATTTGGGCATCTTTTAGCATAAAATTTGCTTGCAGCAAAGATATTTGAGCTCTTTTCAATTCATTGTTTTGTTCTAACAATAGCACTCCTCGTTGCAGTTTACCGACATCTACTACTTCATCATCATCACTGTCAGATTGTTCGTAAATGTTTTCTTCTCTGCAGCCATTCTCAATGCTTCTTCATCCTGTTTTGTAAACCCACCACTCGAACTTCCACCTTCAAATCGAAAACCTCTTCAACTCTCTTGCATGTCTGTGATTTGTGCATCTTGTGTAATTGGTTCAAGAGTGACATTTGAGCTTGTAGGCTTAGGGTTAACAGGGGTTCTGCTGTAGTTCTCTGTTTCTTTCTTGACTCTTGCTCACTGATAGGGTTGTCTTTTGTTTGAGTTTCTTTAGTAGGAACGATTTTGGGAGGAAGGACCTCGGAATCGCCCTGTAGTGATGCAAGAAGAGAAGCAAGATCCTCAGCACTCATCAAATTTAGTTCTTTGATGGTTTCCTCAGCTTTCTTTGTCTCAACATGTTCCAGCTCTTCTTCATTCTCAACAAATGTAGCGTTTACTGATTTAGGTGCAGATAACACTGGTCCAAACTTGCCAAGTTTCTACAGAGATACATTCTAGTAAACTTTAACTTAGCTGCATCTCGGTGTTTGCATGCTACTTCGAAACAACTCGGACCCATCAGCTTTAGATTTAGGAAATTATCGCTCTTCACTAGATCTGGATACTTCACGTCAAGTATCATTTGCACGAATCATGGGTACAACAGGAAAACCTTCTTTTTGGTGTTCTAAAGCATATTTCTCATGTTGTCGAAGATAAATGCTGAGAAGTTATAATCCTAATCATTCACGAGAGCAATAAGTGCAGTTGTCTGTGTCTGATTTAGCTGATCAAGTCCGCCTTTATTCTCTGCAATGCATTGGAGAAAGATGTGTATGAGGAATCTCCAATAAGGCGGAAACATCTTCTTCAACACTGTTGGGAAAGCGCCTTCGTAGCTTATCTTTTGAAACGCTTTGAAAACATTATCTATGTCAAAGGATGTAGGATGACGATCTGAATCTTCAAACTTTAATACCTCTTGTACAACTGCCTCTGAAATAATGATATCCTTTCCTTGAATCTTTGAGTCGATATTTCCCTTTCCATTGGCTCCTCCTCTATTCACCTTTGCGCTTTTCCAGAAATCCTGAATCATGTCTTCACATATAACTTGATTCGTTCCTAAAGCATGAGTGAGTCGACAGTTGTTAAGCGCGACGATCATGGAATGGAACATTTTGTAATACTCGGCTGGTGGATCCGATAAATAGCATGCTTGATTATGGAAGGCCTCGACTTCAAGTTTACGTTTTTCCTTTATCTTCTGCGCCATTTTCTGCACTTGGAACAAAAATGTCACATTGTCGCAAAAATCAACTTCTTTGACCCTTTTGACCGTTCAATCCTAACTCAAACGGTTCAAAAAGGCCAATAACTCAACGGTTCAAAAAAAGGAGGTCAACAGGGGTGCAAACATTTTGAACCAAAAGGTTCAAACCAGATTGAGCCGGTCAAAATGAATCGCATGAACTAGGTCAAACTGATTCGGATGAACCAGGTCAAGAGTATCTCGGATGACAAGGGTTCAACTCGAATGACCCCTTGTCAGTTATCCGAGATGCCTTAACATTTCGGATGAAGATGTCAGATCTCGAATGACTATCCGAGATCCATCCGAGATGCCAAGAAGATCTATCAGAGATGCCCTTAAGTTCATCTAAGATACAATTGAAGAAACACTGGTTTAACAAGGAGAATATCCGGGGATATCATTGTTATAGCTCAATATTTCTACATGAAAGGTTATCTCTCATTCACTCTTCTGGGTGATTTCACTTTGGGTTATTTGCAAAACTAGCAACGCCGTTAACCTCGTCATGAGAGAAGGGGGAGGGTTTTCTCCATGACCACACTCCGGCTTGAGAATAAGTATTTAGGATTGCAAGGTAATAAGCAATTAGCAAGTATTAGTGAGTAAGCCCTATGTAAATCCTTTTACCTTGAGGTGTGATCCTTATTTTATAGCCGAAGTTAGGTGTGTAGGAGATGGGCTGATAGGCCTTGGGCTCGGCCTAGACAACCAGGGATATCCATTCTGTCTCCTCTTCATCGATCATTAATGATCTCTGGCAGGAAGTGCGCTTTGTCGCGTGGTGAATGGAGCCACGTATCATGGCATTTATCCCTGGTGTCAGACCTGTCATGAGCCGAAAGTGGAATTCGTGTGACAGTCGCTGGCATGAGTTTGGTTGGTGTACAATCTACCCCCTATATTATTGTTCATGTGACGCAGTCTGACACAACCTGCCTAGCGGCCATTGGGTCACAGCTCTGCCACTTTGTACCCTTGTATTTGGTCAACGCCTCTTTGCGCTTCTCCCATTCGCGTGGCTTTCAGTGCTCTCTGGGCAGCGCGGAGTTGTATTGATTAAGTCCCTTTGTTCTCAAAACTATGAGTTGCTCTCATGTTTGTCTTGGCCTTGTGCAAGGTTTTAGGACTTCGCGGGTAGAGGGTTGTTTGATCCACGTAGGGTCAAGGTGTCACACCCCGACCCGCAGCGGAAAAGGTGATCGGGGCATGATTGGATTTTCATCAAAGCTCATGACATTTATTATAATGTTTCATATTTATTATTACAACTTTAAAGAAGATCATACAATCAAATCAAACAAATACAACATGTTCTATACATCTTTCTAAACTTCATTATTTTTCTTCTAAGGTAATTTCCTATGTTTTCCTTGCTTCATCCTGTTCACCTGTATCATGTGTAAAAATGGTTTTTGGGTCAACAAAAAGTTGGCGAGTGAATCCTATGAAAAACATTTAAACAAGTTTATTGAATTGATTATAAAATAAAGTGCATAACCACATATGAGTAAATGTAGATGTAAATTTATTCACAATACACATAATATTAAATATTGCACACACATACAACAATAGATTGTTTTGAGGCACGCGTTGTTCAACTCGTCTCCCACGAGGAATTGATGGGCCTAATGAATGAGTTTTGAGGCACGCGTTGTTCTACAAACTGATGGGCCTAATGAATGTGTTTTAAGGCACGCGTTATTCAACTCGTCTCCCACGAGGAATTGATGGGCCTAACAAATAATTTGCATACAACTTGACAATATGTAATACATAACTACAAACAATATTTACATTCTAAGTTTAGATCATAATATGGTATAGCACGAGTTTGAATTAACGAATTAGTTTAAGGGACACATGGTACACCCCAAAACGTGAATAAAAAGGGGAGTTTGTAAGAATTCACTCACAGTGGTTGCGTTTATTGGTTTGATGATGAATGCGCACGAATTTGAATTTAACCATGAGGGAAACTAACCTAGATAATAACATAACGGTTCAGTAAATAAGCGGATTTTATTAATCAATTTTAGTAGGATTTTTGGATATATTTTTGTGAGTTTAAGGCTATTTTCTAACTTTAAAAACGTTATTTTTAAGTATTTTTAATTGATTTTTAAATTAAATAAATAAATAAAAATAATAAAAAAATGTTGACTTTGACCGTTGACCGTTGACCGTTGACCGGTTCGGTCGGTTATATGTTGCTCTGAGTGAGATTCGAACCGGTGACCTCCCGTACGCGTGCACGCAGCTCTACCAACTGAGCTACATGTCTAACCTGAAATATTTCTGTTTTTTATTATATTTATACACTATTTAAGTTAACCGAAAATCATTTATTTTAAAAAGGATTTAATTGTATCGAATCGGTGATCTCCACAGGTCTCGAACCCGGGACCTGTGGTTTAGTTTGGCACACAGTCCACCGCTGGACTGTGTGTCTAACTTGGTAAATATTCCGGTTTTTATTATACTTAACTGCTGACTGCGAGTGGATCCGGTTCAGTTTTAAAAAAAAAACATTTTTATTACAGAGCATGTGCTTGTGTCAAGGATCGAACTCGGGACGTATGTGTTTGTTTGCACACAGTCCACGCTGGACTGTGTGTCTAACCCGTTCATAATACTGATTTTAATTAACCTTATAATCAATACGACTTCGTCTTCTTCGCTCAAAACACAGACAACGGTTAACCATGCTGTTACTTGTTAAATTAATTTAACGAACTTTATAAGCGATTGTAATGTATTGAACAGAAAGGGTTTGGGGAATGATTGTACCATACAGGTGACTTTTTCAGAACTCCGGCAAGGATTCGTCGGCTCTGTTTTGTGAACTTCGGCTGTTAGGATCAATTAACAGTTTGGATGGATTAGATGTGAAATTGAACTACTGAGAAACGATTATCAGTAGGTTTAAATGATCATACCGGCTCACGGCATAATTCTGGAACTTTCAGAAGTTTTCCGGTGAAAGCAGAATTTCCGACAACGTCGCTGGGATTGATTCTGGGTGATAGATTGATGTTAGTAATGGTCTGACAATGGAATGGAATAGAAAGAGTCGACGTATTTACCGTGATGATGTGAGTCTCGGTTTTCCGGCGAAAGTCCGATGATTGCGGAAAAATTCCGGCGAGTGAAATTGCGTCGAGAATTGGTGTGATTGTGAGCGAAAAGATTATCAGAGGCTAGAATGTGTATTTATAGGGAAGAATATCAATGAATTGGGTCTGATTACCGTCTTGATTCGTTGGTCAATAATTCTCCGGCGGTTATGACTGATGTCGCGGAGCTGGACATCGGTTATAACCGATGTAAGAGTTATTATGCACGTTAAGTCACAAGAAACCGACAATAAATGGCGAAATCGTCGGGATTACCGGCGACTGCAAAATGGGCGCGTCGGTTGACTGATTTTGAAAACGAGTTTTTGCTATTTGAATTAATTGATTTAATATATCATCAAAAGGCACAAGTGGCGGAGTGGTTGGGCGAGTGTGAGTTAAGACTTTGTGGTTCCCGGCTGACCCGGGTTCGAAACCCGGCATCAGCATAATATTTTTATTTCATTAATTTTAATAAATTTTCAATTATAAATTTTATATTCTAATATATTTATTAATTATGTATCGTTTAAAATTAATTTGAGCATTAAATACGCAACGAAATTTTTAACTGGATGTTCGGTTAATAAACGAAGCGGGTTTGGTTAACCCGGTTTTTTGACGGATGTTACAGTATCCCCTACTTTTAGAAATTTCGTCCCGAAATTTAAGTAGTGGCATGTTTGACACAAAAGGATGGTGTTTTAATTGACCATTACATACTTAGAAGGGAGTAAGAGTTTAAATTTTGTTTGAGGCGGTAACGTTCCTTGTAAGGGTTGAGTACCCTGCTACAGGAATCGCTTTTTTATGCCTACGATAAAAATATGGATAAACAGAGTTTATTCACTAAGTATGATTTCATGTGCAAGAGTTTTGATATGTTTGGAAAGATAAGGTTATATCCTAAAACAAAACTTCTACTACTGAAACCTACATGGAACTTCTCATAACCGCCTGACAATGCCTCTGATCCTTTGGCAAGAATACTTATATATAGGAAGTACCAGCGGCGTATCCACCATATTCTTGTCAAATTTTCATTGGTTTTATCAGTAAGTTATGATTGGTTCAATGATGTGACTCTAGAACATAAACAAAACACAACAACCACAGCCTGAGTCCTAATTCTGATAGTATACATGTTTGAATGGTGACAGTACCTCTCTCGTTTGTTATGATGGAGAGGTTAGTCTATGTAGAAATGGAACACAATCCAATTTCTTTAAATGCTGAGATGATATGAATGCTAAATCAGTGAGTATAAAACAAACTTCAACCGTGACATTACTAAATCCTACATGGAACTTCTCATAACCGCCTGACAATGCCTCTGATCCTTTGGCAAGAATACTTATATATAGGAAGTACCAGCGGCGTATCCACCATATTCTTGTCAAATTTTCATTGGTTTTATCAGTAAGTTATGATTGGTTCTATGATGTGACTCTAGAACATAAACAAAACACAACAACCACAGCCTGAGTCCTAATTCTGATAGTATACATGTTTGAATGGTGACAGTACCTCTCTCGTTTGTTATGATGGAGAGGTTAGTCTATGTAGAAATGGAACACAATCCAATTTCTTTAAATGCTGAGATGATATGAATGCTAAATCAGTGAGTATAAAACAAACTTCAACCATGACATTACTAAATCCTACATGGAACTTCTCATAACCGCCGGACAATGCCTCTGATCCTTTGGCAAGAATACTTATATATAGGAAGTACCATCGGCGTATTCACCATATTCTTGTCAAATTTTCATTGGTTTTATCAGTAAGTTATGATTGGTTCTATGATGTAACTCTAGAACATAAACAAAACACAACAACCACAGCCTGAGTCCTAATTCTGATAGTATACATGTTTGAATGGTGACAGTACCTCTCTCGTTTGTTACGATGGAGAGGTTAGTCTATGTAGAAATGGAACACAATCCAATTTCTTTAAATGCTGAGATGATATGAATGCTAAATCAGTGAGTATAAAACAAACTTCAACCATGACATTACTAAATCCTACATGGAACTTCTCATAACCGCCTGATAATGCCTCTGATCCTTTGGCAAGAATACTTATATATAGGAAGTACCAGCGGCGTATCCACCATATTCTTGTCAAATTTTCATTGGTTTTATCAGTAAGTTATGATTAGTCCTATGTGACTCTAAAACATAAACAAACACAACAATCAAAGCTTGAGTCTTAATTCTGATAGTATACATGTTTGAATGATGACAGTACCTCTCTCGTTTGTTATGATGGAGAGGTTAGTCCATTTAGAAGTGAGACACAGCTCAACTTCTTTAAATGATGAGACTGAGATACGTCGTGAGGTATGATAATATGAATGTTAAATCAATGAGTATAAAACAAACTGAAATAGTAATTCGCATTAAGATTCTTTGGATAAATTTCAAATTTATAACTGGGATACGTGAAAATTGAGATAACATAAAGAAAAACATAAAAAAAAACTAAGCGGTTGGAGTTGAATCTTGATTTTTGGTGAAGGAGACTAGTTGGGTGGTTCGTTTGGGCCGTCATTATCTTGAACAGGATTGGCGTTGATGTTGTAAACTCTTCCTCTTGCTAGTGGCCTAGTGATTAGATTTCCTTGATTTGCTTGGTTAACTAGGTTTGCTTGAGCTTGGGCGTGTATGATGTTAACCAATCGAGGGCACGTGTTTCTAAAATGGGTAGGGTCGCCACAATTAAAACAAGCTCCAACATAAGGAAACATGGGGTATTGGGGTTGTTGATATGTTTGGATCATGTTTTGAGTAGGGGTGAGGTTTAGTTTTGAGAGGTGCGGCAAACCTTGCTCAAATGACCATAGCGTCCACAATTCGCACATAGTCGACAAGGTAAGGTAGATGGATGGTGATAAAAACAGGTGTTACATTGAGGGTGAGGTCCAAGGTAAGGTTTCTTATTTGGGTAAGTTGAGTTGGGTGCTACTTGAGTGATTGGGATAGCTTGGAGGGGTACGGCTTGTGAGGCTGGTTGATTTCGTTGGGTGACAGCGAAAAGTTGCCCATCTCGTTTTCTCTTAGAAATGGGTTGAGAATGGGATTTGGTTTGGGTGGAGTTTGGGGTTTTGGTTGATGCTTAATCCTTCTTCTTCTCCTCCTTGAAGTCTTTATTCCGTATGCGGTTTTCGGTGAGCTCTGTAGCTAACTCCATGGCTGTTTCCAAAGTTGCAGGATTTGAAATGCTTGAAGGTGCATTTAGTGGTATTTGGGGGAGGGTTGATAACATTTTGATCTTCTTGATTGATTGGGTTGTCGGGATTAGCGGTAAGGGCTTGTTGAACTTGGACTACGATGCTGGGTATTACGGCCGTCATTTGTTGAGCGATTTGGGCAGCCATGCGCTCGCGGGATTTCCTGATTTCATTTTCCTACGAGCGAGGCTAGAATCAACAAAGAATACGTACCAAGAGTATGAGTTGGATGTTTTAGCGATCATGTGTCGTATTTTAGGAATGAACATTCATAAAATAAATATAGAATAATAAATCTACTACATCCATAGGATGTCTTGGGCTTTGCTCGTAATTGGGCCTTGCATGCCGCCATACTTCACCATCGTAATCATGTGGGCCCCCATGATTACCGGGTTTTTCATATGGTTCGCATGTGTTATCCTGGTTACGTACACTAAAACTCGGAGAAAATCGAGAAATATGTATGTAACGTATGATATTCGGAATGTATCCAGGTATGGACACGGTGATACCTCAAAGTGGGGTTAGTTCGAACGACGTTTGATGTGACATGTTTTGGCCTAATAGGTCCTTCGTACTCTCCTCGTTAGTCCCCAGGTAGGCAAACTGGTCCGTTATATTGGATTTATACGAATGCCAACCTAGACAGGACGTTCCGACTACCTGGTACTGGTACCCTTACAGTTACTACATGCCCGTCGCAGAACTCACTTTGATGAGATTTGAAAAATGAAAAATGCGACAAAATCTTGAATAACGGATGTATGAAGATGATTTGAATACGTGAACCTTGAAATATGTATGATGAATGTGTATGTATTTATGTATGTTTGACTGTATGTATAATTCACTATGTATCACAAAATGTAGTATCGGAAGTGTTTGCATGCATTTGTGTATGTAATAAATATTAAAGAAATAAACATCATGAGTTTGCATATAACCACATAAACAATTAAAATCTAATCAACTATAGTATAGGCTCTAAGGGTCTAATAACCTATCCTATATCCCTATAGTCAAAAGCTCTGATACCAATCTGTCCACACCCGACCCGCAGCGGAAAAGGTGATCGGGGCATGATTGGGTTTTCATCAAAGCTCATGACATTTATTATAATGTTTCATATTTATTATTACAACTTTAAAGAAGATCATACAATCAAATCAAACAAATACAACATGTTCTATACATCTTTCTAAACTTCATTATTTTTCTTCTAAGGCAATTTCCTATGTTTTCCTTGCTTCATCCTGTTCACCTGTATCATGTGTAAAAATGGTTTTTGGGTCAACAAAAAGTTGGCGAGTGAATCCTATGAAAAACATTTAAACAAGTTTATTGAATTGATTATAAAATAAAGTGCATAACCACATATGAGTAAATGTAGATGTAAATTTATTCACAATACACATAATATTAAATATTGCACACACATACAACAATAGATTGTTTTGAGGCACGCGTTGTTCAACTCGTCTCCCACGAGGAACTGATGGGCCTAATGAATGAGTTTTGAGGCACGCGTTGTTCTACGAACTGATGGGCCTAATGAATGTGTTTTAAGGCACGCGTTTTTCAACTCGTCTCCCATGAGGAACTGATGGGCCTAACAAATAATTTGCATACAACTTGACAATATGTAATACATAACTACAAACAATATTTACATTCTAAGTTTAGATCATAATATGGTATAGCACGAGTTTGAATTAACGAAATAGTTTAAGCGACACATGATACACCCCAAAACGTGAATAAAAAGAGGAGTTTGTAAGAATTCACTCACAGTGGTTGCGTTTCTTGGTTTGATGATGAATGCGCACGAATTTGAATTTAACCACGAGGGAAACTAACCTAGATAAAAACATAACGGTTCGGTAAATAAGCGGATTTTATTAATCAATTTTAGTAGGATTTTTGGATATATTTTTGTGAGTTTAAGGCTATTTTCTAACTTTAAAAACGTTATTTTTAAGTATTTTTAATTGATTTTTAAATTAAATAAATAAAAAAAAATAATAAAAAAATGTTGACTTTGACCGTTGACCGTTGACCGTTGACCGTTGACCGGTTCGGCCGGTTATATGTTGCTCTGAGTGAGATTCGAACCGGTGACCTCCCGTACGCGTGCACGCAGCTCTACCAACTAAGCTACGTGTCTAACCCGAAATATTTCTGTTTTTAATTATATTTATACACTATTTAAGTTAATCCGAAAATCATTTATTTTAAAAAGGATTTAATTGTATCGAATCGGTGATCTCCACAGGTCTCGAACCCGGGACCTGTGGTTTAGTTTGGCACACAGTCCACCGCTGGACTGTGTGTCTAACTTGGTAAATATTCTGGTTTTTATTATACTTAACAGCTGACTACGAGTGGAACCGGTTCAGTTTTAAAAAAACATTTTTATTACAGAGCATGTGCTTGTGTCAAGGATCGAACTCGGACGTATGTGTTTGTTTGCAGACAGTCCACCGCTGGACTATGTGTCTAACCCGTTCATAATACTGATTTTAATTAATCTTATAATCAATACGACTTCGTCTTCTTCGCTCAAAACACAGACAACGGTTAACCATGCTGTTACTTGTTAAATTAATTTAACGAACTTTATAAGCGATTGTAATGTATTGAACAGAAAGGGTTTGGGGAATGATTGTACCGAACAGGTGACTTTTTCAGAACTCCGGCAAGGATTCGTCGGCTCTGTTTTGTGAACTTCGGCTGTTAGGATCAATTAACAGTTTGGATGGATTAGATGTGAAATTGAACTACTGAGCAACGATTATCAGTAGGTTTAAATGATCATACCGGCTCACGGCGTAATTCTGGAACTTTCAGAAGTTTTCCGGCGAAAGCAGAATTTCCGACAACATTGTCTGGGATTGATTCTGGGTGATAGATTGATGTTAGTAATGGTCTGACAATGGACTGGAATAGAAAGAGTCGAGGTATTTACCGTGATGATGTGAGTCTCGGTTTTCCGGCGAAAGTCCGGTGATTGCAGAAAAATTCCGGCGAGTGAAATTGCGTCGAGAATGTGGTGTGATTGTGAGCGAAAAGATTATCAGAGGCTAGAATGTGTATTTATAGGGAAGAATATCGATGAATTGGGTCTGATTACCGTCTTGATTCGTTGGTCAACAATTCTCTGGCGGTTATGACTGATGTCGCGGAGCTGGACATCAGTTATAACCGATGTAAAAGTTATTATGCACGTTAAGTCACAAGAAACCGACAATAAAATGGAACGAAATCGTCCGGGATTACCGGCGACTGCGAAATGGGCGCGTCGGTTGACTGATTTTGAAAACGAGTTTTTGCTATTTGAATTAATTGATTTAATATATCATCAAAAGGCACAAGTGGCGGAGTGGTTGGGCGAGTGTGAGTTAAGTCTTTGTGGTTCCCGGCTGACCCGGGTTCGAAACCCGGCAGCATAATATTTTTATTTCATTATTTTTAATAAATTTTCAATTATAAATTTTATATTCTAATATATTTATTAATTATGTATCGTTTAAAATTAATTTGAGCATTAAATACGCAACGAAATTTTTAACTGGATGTTCGGTTAATAAACGAAGCGGGTTTGGTTAACCCGGTTTTTTGACGGATGTTACACAAGGGACCTACGTTTCCAACTCTAACTTATCATTGCGCAGGGTGCGCAAGGTTCGTTGTACGACCTGCATGTATCAAGGTTGCAGGGTTAAGGTCCCCGCTTCCAGGTTTAACTTGCCGTTGCGCAGTATGTGCAAGGTTCGTTATGCAACCTGCTAGTGTCAAGGTTGCAGGGTCAAGGTCCTGCGGTTCCAGGTTAAACTTGTCGTTGCGTAGTATGCGCAAGGTTCGTTGTGCAACCTACTAGTTTTAAGAATGGCGCACCATTGCACGTTGCGCACAAGGTTATTCTTGTAATATGTCATTGAGGGTATGGTTCTTTGCGCAGGCGCAGAGTTTTTGGGACCATACCCTCCAAGTCCCCCCAGTCCAGTGGTGCTCCTATACACATGTTGGCAAGTAGGTGGAGTGCTGGACTATAAGAATTCATGTATGCATACTTATTGCAACAGTAAAAATTCAATAAGGGATGGAGAAAACCTTTGTGTGAGGGAAACCCTTGCTCATGATGAGGTCTTTGAAATTTGAATCTTCGTCATGCTGATGTTGCAGGTGGGTTGGTGAGCAAATAGGTGAGGCAGAGGTGACATTTTGACAGTTGTGGCATGCTGTTTACAGTGCAGCCTCTCTTTCATTAATGAATCTACAAAGAAGTACCAGCCACGCGCATTTGGCGACTGTCAGTTTTCCCTTGCCTTCCACGCGTCGCGGATTGGTTGTTTATTCTGTGCGTGCTTCACATTTCCCCATCGCATTAAATGCGATGGGTATAAATAAGGGAACCTTCTAGGGTTTCCATTCACGCTTTTAAAATTCTTCTTTGAAATTCTCTATGAATTCTTGAGTTCTCTGAGTTCTTATCTTCTTTATCTTCAATCTTCTTGTTTTTTTCTTCTCTCTTTGCGGTGATTGCAAATGGTGACCAGGGTCAAGAAAGTGCATTTGCCATGGAGGTGTCGACATCTTTGCCGACGTTGAAGTGGTCTGCTGCGAGTTTCCAACGTTTGGTCTCCGGCTTCCGGTTCCCTAAGGACCGGTATGCCCGGTTTCCAGCCGAGGGAGAGACCACCACCGATGCTCTGGCCGGCTATAGTACTTTATTCTTTGATTTTTTCGCCGATGGTAACTTTCGGTTACCGGCAACCAAATTTTTTCTTGATATTATTGAATACTACCGATTCCACATCTCCCAACTCAATCCAATGGGGATGTTGAGGATCAAACATTTTGAGTTTTTATGTAGGTCAATGGGTATTACCCCAACTGTTGACCAGTTTAGGGTTTTTTACCAATTACACTGTTCCATGGGGTTTTATTCGGTGCAGCACCGTATCCAGGCCAAGAAGATTTTGTTCTCTCCTCCAATGTCTTACCATGACTGGAAGACAAATTTTTTTTATGTGAAGGCTGGCGTTATACCCCTCGGGATGCACTTCTGAGGGGTGGAGGACATTGCTTTCGAGACCTCTCCTATACCAGTGGTGGAGTCCTGGTATAAGGACATTAAGGAGATACCTGCGGTTTAGTTGCCGGAGAGGGCGCTGGTGGCGGCGGGCATGAGCTTGGTTTGGAAGCCCCACCGCCGGGGGAAGCCGGTGTATATGGAGGGGGAGAAAAGTAAGTACCTTTATCTCATTCTTCCATTACTTTCTGATTTCTCCTTGTGCGCAGACTAATCATATGCGCGGTTTTTTGCAGGGGTGGCTTTGTATGTGGTGGCGTTCCAAAGGGAGCAGGGGAGGATAGAGAATATCACCCTTGGCCCGAAGGAGCCCACGTGGTATGCGCAAATCCTAGGAAACTTTGAGCTTCCTAGGAATGAGGATTTGGCGGCCTCCGCGCCTGAGAGTGGTAAGCCTTCATAATTTTTATTGTTCACATCTGTTCAAACTGCTTATTGTGTTGTGCATTGACGCAAGCCCTTTGAAAAATTTGGGCATTGGCCCGGACCCCAAGAAGAAGACGCGCACGGGGCCAAGCGTTGTGGTGGAAAAGAGGGTGGCTCATCCCAGGGCAGACCCGCCCAAAGGTATGTGTTCTGTGCCAAACACTTGGAATGACTATCTAGTAGTCTCTGATACCTTGGAGGGTCTTGTGCCTGTAGGTCTGCGGAAGCCAAAGCCGGAGCCGCGAGAGATGGCGGATGTTTTGGTTGCTGATCCGGAGGATCCGATCGACGTGGAGTTGAGTCTGGAGCCCCTCAAGAGGAAGAGGGCTCCTAAAAGTGATATCTCCGTGCAGCCCTCCAAAAAGGCGCGCAGAAGATTATAGGGAAGCACGAGAGTTTAGACGCGCTCGTCGCCAAACTTTCCTTAGGTAAACACCTTTTGACTTGTGTTTTACACCACTTTTCTTCATGTTGCACTTGCTAAGTTTTTATTATCCTGCAAGGAAAAGTGAGGCAGTTTTTGTTGCTCCCACCACTCCGGCCACGCCCGTTGAGATTCTTATGCCCCCACCTGTGGATGAGACAGCGCAAGCGTCAAGTGCACAGGGTGGGGAACCAACTACCGGGTGGCGGAGGTGCAGGTGGAAGTTGTTGTCGTTGGGCCTGAGATAGTGGTGGAGGAAGTTTTGGAAGAAGTGGTGGTTGAAGGTGATGTGGTGGTTGAGGAAGATGCTCCGCAGGGGGCTCATGCAGCAGAGCCGGCACCCGGGGGTGAAGTCGGGGAATCCGGGGAGCACCGTTTTGATGAAGGGTCCTTGATCTGCCCGGACAAAACCCCGGGTGATTACTATTACAGGTCATATACTAAAGGATGCGCTGATGAGATCCACACCCCTGTGTGGAAGCTGAAGAAGGCAGATGAATTTTCTCACTGTCCGGCATGCCGTGAGTGGTTCTAAGGTGCTTACCCCCAGCAAAAGTGCACGCGTGGAACAGACCCACAAACAAACATACCGCGTGTACCTCCAGGCAGCTGCTGGATCCGCCTCTAACACCCACAAGATCATAAGAGAATGGTGGAGCATGCATAAGGATTAAGAGAAATTTGAAGCTGCTAAGAAGGACCTGGTCCAAGAGCAACCCCAAGTGGCTGTGCAAAAATCTGAGCTGGAGGCTGAGAGGGCAAAGTTTGCCGAAGCCAAGCGGACCGAAGAGTGGTCCGTACTGGGGTGGAAGAAAAAAGCGGAAAGCTCCACTGCCACGCTTGCGGAAGAGCGCAAGCTGTGGAGGGAGGCTTGTGATAGGACAATAACTAGAAAAAAATCTCTAAGGGATGAGATCGTGAGCATGCGCGACGAGGCTACATATTTGAAGGATGTGAAGGATGCAGCGTCTGTTGTGGCCGCGGAAGCTAGGGCGCACCGCGAGAGTAGTGAGCAAAAGGAGGTAAGAAATTTGCCCTTTACTTATTTTGAATTGATCAAATATTTCTAGACTAACCTTGTGTGTAACCAGGTGGAGGCTCTCCAGGTGGCCTTGGTGGAAAAGGCCGAGCTGTAGCACAGGCACTTGGAGGATCAGGAGAGGCTCTGCCTTGTGGATGATAAGGTGGTCGCGGGCGAGAAGAAATTAGAAGATTCTGAAGCTGCCCGCGCCATCTCCGGGAGTCTGGTGGAGTCGCTGACCAACAACATGCTATGGATGCAATAGCATGGAGTTGTCAATGTAAGTTCTCCGTTGTTATTATGATCACTTTGTCTTGATTCTAATCCTATTTTCCTTGTATTGCAGATCGCAAACTCTATCCATAACTCGGTAGAGTTAGACGGCGTAGTGGCCAAGCTGATGGTCACTATGCGCCATGATGGACACGCCCAGGGCTACGCTGAGTGTGCACACCATGTCACTCATGCGTTGGATATTCGGTGGAACACTAGCCGCGCTACCACTCGTGGGGTTGATACCGAAGCTGCCTTCTCCCAGGCCAAGCGCGAGTATGACCGTCTTCAACTCCCGGTTATGGATTTGGTGAGCAAGGCGCTCCAACATGACGACTGCGTGGATCGCCTAAAATGTATATATTTTCGGATGTAGCCGAGGCTGAAGAGAGTGAAGAGTAGGATAGGTTGCTTAATGTAATATCTTTGATGTAATTGTGCACTGCGCTGTGATGTATATATTTTTCTTTTAATGAAATGGATGTTTTTATTTGAAGTTACAGTATTTGCGTTAAGATAACAACTTTGTGTAGGTAGAGCGAATGAAACTAGTAATGAACTCGTGTATGAACGTTACATCCCATGCGCATGTAGTAGGTAGTGAATTCTATTCATGAGTCATTGTGTACCATGGTGTTTTCGCGTAGACCCAAATTAGTTTCGCGCATTTGTAACAAAACATCTCGATAAAGAAATTCATGTATCCATTTTCTTTATTAACAATAAGGCATAAGAGCCATGTACAGAGTAGACAATAAGATCATAGGTTTGCTAATTTACATGTAGCACCACCTCAGCTGTTGCGCATTCCAGGTCCTAGGAATGTTTGTGCCTTAGCTGTTGCCCTTTCCTAGGACTTCATGGATTATGTAAGGGCCTTCCCACTTAGGTGTGAGTTTTCCAGGACTTTCAGCGTTGGACGCTTCATTGTCACGTAGAACGAAATCGCTAGGTAGGAAGGTACATATGCGACTCGCGCGTTGTAGTATTTCTCGAGCTTGGAGTTGTACTTTGCTTCGTTGATTGTGGGTTTTCACGCCTTTCTTCTAGGAGGTCCAAGTCGAGTCTGCGCTCGTCTTTACTGTTCTGGTTTTGCAAAGCTAGCATGTGCGGTGATGGGAGGCCTATATCCGCGGGAATCACTGCCTCCGTACCATACACTAGACTGAATGGAGTTTCGCCAGTGCTAGTTTTTGGCATGGTTCGATGAGCCCAAAGGATACTTGGCAACTCATCTACCCAGCCTCTCCGCACCGTCCCCAATCTTGTCTTGATCCCTTTGACAATACTCTTGTTTATGCTTTCCATTTGGCCATTCCCTTGGGGATGCGCGACCGAAGTGAACACATGTTCGATATGCATTTCCTCCATCCACCGTTGTAGTTCTTCCGTGGAAAAATTGGGGCCGTTATCACTGACAATGCGCAGGGGTAGCCTGAAATGACAAATGATATGCTCCCAAATGAATTTGCGCCCTACAGTTGTTGTGGTGGATGAAAGGGGCTTCGCTTCTACCCACTTGGTGAAGTAATCGATGGTACGATTATGAACTTCACCGTGCCTGGGGCATCTGGGAAAGGTCCCACCATATCGATTGCCCATTGTTGGAAGGGCCATTTGCTGTTGTCACTGGGATCACGGATTCTTAGGGCGGAATGTCTTCGGCGCATGGCGCTGGCATGATGCGCCTTTCTGCAACATTTCGACTGCATCTAAGTGCACGCTAGGCCAATAGTAGCCAGGGTTCATGATCTTTTCAATGAACATGCGCGGACCAGCGTGACTTCCGTATAACCCTTCATGTATTTCGCGAATCAAGTTTGCGCATCTTGCGGGTCAAGGCAGCCGAGAAGTGGCCCAAGGTATGAATTTCGATAAAGGATACCGTCTGCCATTTCGTAGTTGTTTGCCTTTTTCTGGACCTTTCTTGCTTCCGCCTTGTTTTCGGGGAGGGTCCCGTACTGCAAGAGCAGGATTATGGGAGACATCCGGGAAGGATTTCCCATTTCGATGACATTTACTTGACGCAACGGAACAAAAGGGTTTTTGAGCACCTCAATGCACATTTCTCGCGCGAGGTGTTTGAAGCTTGTAGCAGCCAATTTGCTGAGTGCGTCAGCATGTTTATTCTCGCTTTGGTTGACATGGGTTATTTTGAAATTTGGAATTTGGTTATTAAGGCTTGTGCCTGTTCAAGATACAGGGCCATCGTTTCGCCTTTTGCATCGTATAGGCCGTTAACCTGTCCTGCGACCAAAAAGGAGTCGACGTGCGATTCCAGATTCCATGCGCCCATTTTGATGGCTAACCGAAGGCCTGCCAAAAAACGCTTCGTACTCATCTTCATTATTCGTGCTTTTGAAATCCAACTTGATGGCGCAAGTGAACTCTTGATTATCGGGGCTAATTAGGCGGATACCTGCCCCTGTGCCATCATCATTGGATGCACCGTCTGTTGAAGTATCCATGCGCAGTCGTGTGTGACCAGCGCTGGAATCTGTACAGCTTCACACTCTTGCGCTTTATTGCTTGGTACTTCTGTAACAAAATCGGCTAATATCTAGCCTTTTATTGTTTGTCATGGTTTGTACACGATATTGTATCCACCAAGCTCAATCGCCCACTTTGCCAGATGACCAGATATGTTTGGTTTAGACAATTTGACCTAAGTGATAGTTCGTGAGAACTGTTATCACATGGTCGGAAAAATACCGACGCAACCTGCGGGATGCGTGGACTAAAGCAAAAGCAAGCTTTACCATCATGGGATATCTTGTCTCCGGGTCAGTTAGCATTTTGCTGACGTAGTAGATTGGATGGACTCCTGTGCGCTCTACTAGCAAGACTTCGCCCAGAGCGATATCCGAAGTGGAAAGGTAAGGATTAGTGGCTTGTTCTTTTCCGGTGCCGTGAGCGTAGCCAGTTGAATCAAGCACTCCTTCACTTGTATGAAGGCTTTCTCCGCATCTAGAGTCCACTGAAACTTGTTCTGCTTGACACAATCCTCAAGGTGCTGATGAATGGGAAGGACTTCATTGCGTGGTTGGCCAAGAACCTGTTCAGCGCAGCCAAGCCCCGCCAACCGTTGCATTTCCTTGATGGTCGAGGGGGAAGGCATACGCTAAATCGCTTCCACTTTCTCAGGATTGACTCTGAAACCGTCACGCATGATGATGAATCCCAAAAATTTGCCTTCTTCCATTCCAAATGAGCACTTCTTGGGGTTCAGCTTGAGATTGGCCTTGCACAAGGATACAAACGTTTTCTGAACGTTTGTCAGCATCTTCTCCTCATCCGAGCTCATGATGACTAGGTCATCAATGTACACTTCTACAGTTTCGCCAATGTCATCTCGGAAGACATGGTCCATCAAACGCTCGTAGGTGACTCCTGCATTGCGCAATCCGAAGGCATCTTTGTGTAGCAAAAGATTCCCTTGTCAATGCGGAATGCGGTTTTGTCTTCATCCTCTTTCTTCATTTGTATCTGGTGGTAGCCTTTGTAGTAGTCAAGAAAGCATTTCCACCTGAATGAAGCGAGAAAGTCCACCGTTTTGTCGATTTCGGGTAAAGAATAGCAGTCTTTGGGACATGCTTTGTTCAAATCTTTGAAAGCGACGCACATGCGCCAGCCGCTGTTGTGCTTCTGGACCATGACTAGATTGGCTACCCATGTCTGATAACGTACTTCTCTGATGATGTCGGCTTGGAGGACCTCTGAAACTTGCTCGTTCAGTGCACAAGTTTTTTCAGGACCAAAACTATGCTTTTACTGAACGATAGGCTGAACTGAAGGGAATGTGTGCAGCGTGTGCTTAGCAATTTCCCTCGGTACCCCTGTCATATCCACTGGCGACCAAGCGAAAATATCTACATTATGGAACAAAAATTGTTTTAACCGCGCCTTGACTGCAAGGTCATAGCTGGTCTGAACAGCACTGTTTGTTCCGTGTACATGTTGTTTAGTACCCATTTCTCCGGCTCGCCATTGGATGATGACTTCGGTATCTTCGTCGGTGGTTCCTCTTCGATAGACATGATCTCATTCCTCGCGTATATGATGGCCACCCTGGTTTCTGTTGGAAAACCGTAGGCAGCATGAGGAGTAGAAGTGATCATGCTGAACTCTCTTTGGGCGCGTCGGCGCAGCAACACGTCATGGCGCGACGTAGCGGGCATGACCATGAAGTTGACTGAGACCGTGCGTGAGTGTCGCCCATTGGAAAGAGTTACCGGGAATGAGATTTAACCCAGTGGAAAGACGGCTTCGTTGTAGAAACCCGTCAGTGGAAAATCGACCGGCTCTAAGCGCGCCTTGTCCTCTAGGTCCAATTGTTGGAAGCATTGTTCATATATGATGTCCCACCATATCGACTGCCCATTGTTGGAAAGGCCATGTTGTTGTCACTGGGATCAAGGGATTTTTGGGTGCATTATCTTCAGCGCATGTCGCTAGCATGAGGCACATTTCCGAAGTGTTTCGACTGCATCTAAGTGCATGCCAGGCCAATAGTAGCCGATGTACATGATCTTTGAGATGACCTTGCGTGAACCGCGTGAATTCGCATAACCCTTCATGTATTTCACAAATCAAGTATTACGCATCTTGTGGGTCAACGCAGCAGAGGAGTGGTCCAAGGTATGACTTCTGGTATAGGATATCGTCTGCCATTTCATAGTTGATTGCCTTGTTCTGGACCTTTCTTGCTTCCGCCTTGTATTCTGGGAGGATCCCAGACTGCAAGAACATGATGGGAGACATCCAGGAAGGATTTCCCATTTCGATGACGTTTACTTGACGTAACGGAACAGAAGGGTTCTTGAACACCTTAATGCGCACTTCTCGTGTGAGGTGCTTGAAGCTTGTAGAAGCCAGTTTGATGAGCGCGTTGAGATGTTTATTTTTGCTTCGATTAATGTGGGTTATTTTGAACCTTTGGAACTTGGTTATTAAGGCTCGTTCCTGTTCAAGATACGGGATCATCGTTTCGCCGTTTGCGTCATACAGGCCATTGATTTGTCCTACGACCATAAGGGAATCGACGTGTGCTTCCAAATTCATGTCCCCCATTTTGATGGCTAACCAAAGGCTTGCCAGAAATGCTTCATACTTAGCTTCATTATTCATGCTTTTTAAATCCAATTTGATGGCGTTGGTGAACTCTTGGTTATCGGGGCTTATTAGACGAAGACCTGCCCCTACGCCATCATCATTGGATGCGCCGTCTGTGTGAAGTATCCATGCGCGACCGTCTATGACTGGCGCTGGGTTCTGTATAGCTTCACACTCTTGCGCTTTATTACTTGGTACTTCTGTACCAAAATGGCCAGTATCTAGCCTTTGATGGGTGGGCGTGATTTGCACACGATATTGTGTCCACCAAGCTCAATCACCCACTTTGCTAGATGACCAGATATGTCCGTTTTGTACGAAATTTGGCCCAAGTGATAGTTGGTGAGAACTGTTATCACATGGCATGAAATATACCGACGCAACCTGCGGGATGCGTAGACTAAAGCTAGAGTAAGTTTTTCCATCATTGGATATCTTGTCTCCGGGTCAGTTAGCATTTTGCTGACGTAGTAGATTAGAGTTTGGACTCCTGCGTGCTCTACCAGCAAAACTGCGCCCAGAGCGATATCTGATGCGGAAAGGTAAAGGATCAGTGGCTCATTCTTTTGCGGTGCCGTGAGCGTAGGCAGCTGAATCAAGCACTCCTTCATTTGTGTGGGCTTTCTCTGCATTCAAAGTCCACTAAAACTTGCTCTGCTTTACACAATTCCTCAAAGTGCTGATGAATGGGAAGGACTTCATCGCGTGGTTGGCCAAGAACCTGTTCAGCACAGCCAATCGCCCCGTCAACCGTTGCATTTCTTTGATGGTCGAGGGGGAACGCATACGCTGAATCGCTTCCACTTTCTCAGGATTGACTTTGAAACCGTCGCGCATGATGATGAATTCCAAAAATTTTCCTTCTTCCATTTCAAACGAGGACTTCCCTGGGTTCAACTTGAGATTGGCCTTGCGCAAGGATACAAACGTTTTCTTAACGTTTGTCAGCATCTTTTCCTCATCTGGGCTCATGATGACTAGGTCATCAATGTACACTTCTACGGTTTCGCCAATGACATCTCCAAAGACATGGTCCATCACACGCTGGTAGGTGGCTCCTGCGTTGCGCAATCAGAAGGGCATCTTTGTGTAGCAAAAGATTCCTTTATCAGTGCGCAATGTGGTTTTGTCTTCGTCCTCTTTCTTCATTTGTATCTGGTGGTAGCCTTTGTAGCAGTCAAGAAAGCATTTCTACCTGAATGAAGGGAGAAAGTCAACCTTTTTGTCGATTTCGGGTAAAGAATAACAGTCTTTTGGACATGCTTTGTTCAAATCTTTGAAATCGACGCACATGCGCCAGCCACCGTTGTGCTTCTGGACCATGACTGGATTTGCTACCCATGTCTAATAGCGTACTTCTCTAATGATACTGGCTTAGAGGAGCTCTAAAAATTTCTCGTTCATTGCGCGAGTTTTTCCAGAACCAAAACTACGCTTTTTCTGAACGATAGGCTGAACTGAAGGTAATGTGTGCAGCGTTGTGCTCAACAATTTCCCTCGGTACCCCTGTCATATCCGCTGGTGACCAAGCGAAAATATCTACATTGCAGAACAGGAGTTGTTTTAGCCGTGCCTTGACTGCGGGAGTCATGGCGGGTTCTAGTAACACCGTTTGTTTTGGGTACTTGTTGTTGAGTACCCATTTCTCTGGCTCGCCGTTGGATGATGACTTCAGTACCTTCACCAGTGGTTCCTCATCGATGGACATGATATCCTTCCTCGAGTACATGATGGCCACCGCTAGCAGCATGAGGAGTGGAGGTGATCATACTAAACTCTCTTTGGGCGCGATGGCCTAGAAACACATCATGGCGCGATGTTGCTGGCATGACCATGAAGTTGTCTAAGACCGTGCGTGAGTGTCGCCCATCGGATAGAGTTACCGGGAATGAGATCTGACCCAGTGGAAAGACAGCTTCGTTGAAGAAACCAATCAATGGAAAGTCGAATGACTCCAAGCGCGCCTTGTCCTCTAGGTCCAACTATTGGAAGCATTGTTCATATATGATGTCCATAGAGCTTCCCGGGTCTATGAACATATAGTCGGTGCGATAATGGCCAAAGATGCCAGTTATCATGACCGAATGTTCTTCTTGTGGACCCCTAGGAACTATGGTGAAAATGACCTGTTGCTCACGCCAGTGTGGTGTACAACTCTTCTGATGGCCGTGCTTGCGTGATGGGCCACCTTGGATCATGTGAACAAATGCTAGCTTCATCTTCTTGTTACTCGGGCCTTCTTCACCGCGAGTAATCTGGCACACCTGCTTGCGTACATTTTGAAGTAAGTGGGTGAGCTTCCAACTTTTTAGCACCTATTCGATCTCTTTGCGCAAGGGAATGTAGTTGTCGGTTGCATTCCCTGCATCCTTGTGATAATCGCAAAAAAGGTTAGGGTCTTGACCTTTTTATAGCGCATCGGTGGTGGTGGTTTGAACTGGTGATCTTCTGTGCTGAGCACCTCCGCCGGAGTCTTCATCAGCGGTGTCCACTAACGATCACGATTATCTTGCTTGATTGTTCTTTGGGTAGCAATCTTATTAATCGTCGCACGAGCATCAACTGGTGAGTAGGAAGGGGTTTGGTTGGATTCCCTCCAACTCTTCTTAATCTTCTTCACAAAATTTCTACTCATGTCTTGCGGACGGTATTGTGGTATGGGAGGTCTCCTGTAGTTTAGGTGCGCTCCGTCTGCACGTAGACCTTTACTGCTGCCATTAGTTTCTCCCAGCTTTTTGGGAGGCCAGTATTTCCCGACAAGACTTTTATCATCTCGTCGTAGTAGGCAGCGTATTTGAATTGTACGCGAATCAAGTCTTCGTCCACGTCTCCAATCTCCAACACCTCTTTATTTTAGCGGGTGATGAAGTCTTCGAGACTTTCGTCATCCCGCCTCCAGATACTTATAACGTCAGAGGAATCTCAGACGTACCGCCGTTGTTGGCTGAAATGTGTAAGGAACTTGTCTTTGAGGTCGCTCCATGACGTGATCTTACCCATGGGTAAGTTGTCACACCATAGGCGCGCAACGCCCGTAAGAGTTTAAACAAACAAGTGACACCACATGGGCAGCACCATCTGATTAGACCTGCGCCCATGAACAGGCGCATATGGTCGTCTGGGTCTGTCAACCCATTAAACTTACCCACATTGGAGGGTAGTTTCGCGCACTCATGTGGGGTGAGCGCGATCTCCTTTATATACCTCGAGTGTTCGGCTGCTTTAGCCGGCTTGTAGATCAGATTGTAGTTTTACTCTACCACCGGGTTGTATACAGCCCGTGGTAAAGACTTGTAAGCCGCATGATCTTTGGGTTGCCGATGAAACACACTTGCGCTGTCACCCTCGCCATATGTTTTATCCTCCTCACGCTGGGTGTCCCGCCCCTCTAGAGGACGCGGGCCCAACCGTGAGTGGATGGATGCTCGCCTCTGAGTGTTGGACTCATATTTTTGCAACGATTGAGAATACTCCTTTTCCCTGGTACGGAGGTGTGATGGAACACTCGCTCTGGCCGACGAGTCATAACTGAGTACTCGTGGTGCAGGCGAAGTATGCACGTGAGTAGTGGGTGGCTGCGCCGGCGCAGCGGATGCATTTGTTTGCGCACAGAGTTACACATAGACGGCATTTAGGGCTGTTTTAGATTTGATGTACCAAGACATCGGAGTTTGACCTGGAGGTAAAATAGATGTGATTGGTACATAAGGTGTTTCCATTTGAACTCCGGGAGTTACCGGGATGTTCACACGACCTGAGTCGTGTTGAACACCAGCATTTCTGGAAGAACCTTCTTCCACTTGTCTGTCGGGCCGAGGGGCATGAACTGGGTTCTTGACCTCAGCCCGAGGACCTCGTGGTGTGTTTGATGGAAAATCATCCATTTGAAAGTGAGGTTTGAGAAAAAAAAACGAATGAGAAACGGATGCAAGAGTGAGTAAAAAATCGGATGGCACCAATGAAGAAAACAAATGAGGAGTTAGTCGACAAGTAGGCAGATGCTTTGCCTGAGGGAGAGTGGACTACGTACTTGACGATTCTGAAAAATGGTGCAGAGTATAGTGGTTACAGCTTATCAAAGTTCATAGAAAAGCTCGAAGGTCATGAACTAGAAATGCAGAAGATGGCCAAATCAAAAGGTGCTCAAATGCAACAAGATGTAAATCTTTACTTTAAAGGCAGTTCTGTTGGTACTTAAAGCCCGAAAGTACAAACCGCCTTTAGTGCTGATTGTTCTGTAAGCCCATCTTCTAATCAATCAGGTTTTCAATCATTTTCTAGCTTTGAACCAAATTCACCCAAAACATCTCAGTCTTCACAGAGCTCAAACAGTTTCTAAAGTCAAAAATCTGGTTAATCTAACTCAAACCAGAGGATTTTGCAGTGTAACATAGCTTTGAATCTCCAAAACACACAAGATTTTAATGAACATACCACCAAGCAGCACATGTCGTTGCTCGCATCTGTTCTTGAATCTTATGAAAGCCTGGTTGCTAGGAAGATAGGAAATTCAGATATTACCAAGGAAGAGTATGATCAGATAGATTCAGATATTAAATGGTGCATGGCTTCTATAATCCGCAGAGCTTAGAGATTTATGGAGATTACGGGAAGAAATAGCTTGGATGGTTTGGATGGGAAGCTTGGATTTGACAAGTCAAAGGTTACATGTTTCAGATGTAGAGAGAAAGGACATTTGAAACGGAATGTACTAACCAAGAAGTCAACAGTAATCAAAGTCCTTTTGGTGATGATTACTACAAGAAAGCTATCTATCATAAGCCATCACCACCACAATCAAATTCAAGAATAATTCATATAGAAGATGGTCCATCTAACGCTAAAGACCAAGCTTTAGTAGTCGTCCCAGAAGATGAAGGATTTAACTGGAGCAAGTACATTTCTAAAAACGAACGTCTTGCACTTCTCGCAGAGATAATTGAAGAGCCTGAACCTGAAATAGAAGATTATTCTGAAGCAGTATTCAATAAAGCTCTTGAGGAAGCTGTTCTTGAAGGATATGTTCATGAACTACATGCCGAAGAAGAGAATATATTGCATAATGCTATTAGAAATCTGATTCCACCTAATATGTTTCCATCTTTTGAAGGATATTTGGTTTCAAGCTATCAAGTGCAAGTAGAAGAGGAATCAAAGCCTGAATGTGTGGAATTGATAGATGTAGAAAAAGAGATGAATGCCAAGAATTTGACAGAGATTGTAAACAAAGCAATGATGGCAAACCTTAAAGAGGTAGTTTATGATGAAGTCAAGGAAGAGTCAGTGACTGAATTTATCAAAGAGTCGGTAAGGGAGGTAGTCAAAGTTAAGGTTGTTGAGGTTGAAAAACCATGCAAGAGATTCCAAGAACCTTGCAAGGAATGTGTCGAGAAAGATAAAAACTATTCTGAACTAAAAAAACATTCAGATAATTTGTCAAGGGTTTATAACGAAACTAAACAAGCTTATGACAAATTATCTAAAGCAATTAAACAATATGAAAAAGTTAACAGTGAAGATAGTGCAACTTTGTCGATGCTTAAAGCAACTCTTATGGACAAACAAATGGCAACTAACGTTCATCTGAATAAAATTGCAAAACTTAAAAATGATCTTGAAAAAATGAAAATCGAAACGGAAGGGTTAACAAATTGTTAATCAGTTATTCCACCAGTTCATATGTCATTGATCATATTCTTCGGAAAATTGAAAAGGAAGAAGATGATAAGAAGGTAAGAACAAAAGTGTTGGTTACAATCGTGTTCCACCACCCATGTGGGAAAGCTATGCTAGAAAGAAACCATGAGGGGTGGAAAAGACGCTTAATCTAAATTTGAAATGAGCTACCCGAGAACATTGATGTAACATACATGAAATTAGACAATGAATGTGAATCTGATGTCATTCGATAAAGTGAACTACATTGCTGAATTAGAGAACAATTTACTAAGTATCTCATAGATTTGTGATAAGAAGTTTACAACTCACTTCAATGACAAAGAATGCTTAATTCTGAAGCCAAGATTCAAAATTCCCGAGGAGTGGACTCTCATTCGCGCTCCTCGAGAAAATAATCTTTATGTCTTAGACATGAGTGTCGCATCCACTACATCAAAGTCGGCACAATGTTTTGTCATGAAAACAAATGAAAAAGAATCAATCTTATAGCATCGAAAGATGGGGCATATCCATTTGAGAAAAATGAACTATCTCGTGCACAACAATCTAGTGGAGGGTGTTAATCTCAAAAGTTTTCATCTGAATGACGATTGTCTTTGTTGCAAAAGGGGGAAGCAGCATAAGAGATCACACCCGAGAAAACTTCTGAATTCTATCAAATTACCACTAGAGAGGCTTCATATGGATCTTTTCGGGCCTGTCAACGTCAAAAGCATATCTTGTGATCTATACTACCTCGTTGTGACAGACGATTATTCGAGATTCTCGTGGGGTTATCTTCCAAGAGAGTAAAGATGAGATATTTGATAATCTTATGATTCTCTTCAGAAAGTTAGAGAACTTGTACCATCTTCCAATCAGACAAATACAAAGTGCTAATGGTAACGAGTTAAAAAATAATCGAATACTCGAATTCTGTAACAACAAAGGTATTCTTCACGAATTCAGCGCCCCCTATACTCCGCAAAAATGGAGTAGCTGAACGTCAGAATCGAACTCTCATTGAAACTGCACACATGATGCTCGCTGATTCAAAGTTACGTGTTAATTTCTTAAGTGAAGTCATTGCCTCTGCATGTTACACATTGAACATGGTTTAAACCATCAAGGCACATAAGAAGACATGTTTCGAACTGCTTAATCAACGAAAACCGAACATAGAGTTTTTGGAACCATTTGGATCTCCATGTACGGACATCGACCGGATGGTAAATTTGGTGCCAGATCTTTGGAGGGATTTTTCGTGGGCTATGCAAGTCCGTTGAGAAGAGTATATTTGCCAAGTTTAAATCGAGTTATTCTTGCTCAAGATGTTGATTGTCAGAAGTATACACTGCCTACTTAAAAGCCTGGTGAATCCTGGATGTTCAACTAGGAGAGTTTATGGAATTCTTTCGATCTGCTAGAAGAACCAAATTAAGAGGAAATTGTGTTGTTATATCAACAACAGCAAGCGTCTAAGCAAGAACAAGTTCCAAGACCGATAGTGGTTACTCAACTATCTATTGGCACAAATGATTCTGGAGCAGTCCCGAGCACGATTTAAACAGAACCCGTTGTCGTAGCAGTAGTGAATGCCACAGAGCCCTTTGACAAGTCTGATGATTCTGATTCTGAAGCTGGGCCGACATATGATCAAGATGGTGAATCTAGCTCCAATTAAGGTTTTGAGCAGATAACAAGTCTCCTAAATCAATCTACATGTCCTAGTAATCAGAATGAAGCTTCAACAAGTAATCAGGTCGCTGAACAGAACATTACAAATTTGGAGAGCTAAGTAAAGGTTCCTAATAAAGTAATGCCAAGGAATTTGTCCTACCACCCATCAAATAATATTATCGGAGAATTGCATGCTAGTGTTATAACGCACAATCAGATCAACAAGGATCTTAGATGCTTTTGTACCAAAATTACACCAATTCAAGATATATGCTTACATCGTTCTTTTATTTCGCAGGAGGAGCTTCAACAATTCGAAAAGCTTGGTGTCTGGAAGCTGTTGACCTACCGGCTAATAATAAAGTTATTGCTACTAAATGGGTCTCCAAGTGCAAAACAGATGATAGAGGGGTAATTCAGCGCAAAAAAGCTCGACTGGTTATCAAAGGTTTTCATCAGCAAGAAGGCAGTGATTATATAGAGGTTTATGCTCTGGTCACAAGACTAGAAACAATCCACATAATCCTAGCTTTGCATCATGGAAAGGTTTTAGAGTGTACTAGTTGGATGTCAAATCAACTTTCCTTTACAGAAAAGTAAAAGAGGAAGTGTATGTTGGACAATCACCAGGGTTTGTCGATCCAGTGCATGACGACAAGGTTTATTTACTAGATAATGCGTTATACGGGTTGCATCAGGCCCCGAGAGCCTGGTATGAGACACTTTCTCAATACCTGTTAAACAACGACTTTACCAGAGGCATTGTTGATAGCACACTCTTCACACAGGAAGTGAAAGGACATCTGCTAATCATACAAATCTATGTGGATGACATCATCTTTGGCTCTACGAATGATGCGCTGTGTAAAGAATTTGAAGAAGTCATGAAAAAGAAATTTTATATGAGTTCAATGGGAAAGATGAAGTTTTTCTTGGGGCTTCAGGTCGATCAGTTTCCTGATGGTATCTTCATCCATCAGACAAAGTACGTCCTTGATATCTTGGAGAAATTCGAAATGTCGGGAATATCACCATTATCTACCCCATTGGCTATTAATCATGGCATCTGTCCAGACGAACGTGGAGTCAAGATAGATGAAACCTTATATCGATCGATGATTGGATCATTGATGTATCTTACAGCATCAAGACCAGACATCATGTATCCAACATGCCTTTGCGCCTGATATCAATCGAGTTCACGAGTGTCACACCTGACGATAGTAAAATGGATTTTCAAATACTTGAAGGGTTACCCAAGCACCGGCTTGTGGTATCCGCGAAATGATAACTTCGACCTCGTGGGCCTTGGGCCCAAGCCCACTTAAGAAACCCTAGCTATAAATACTCTCTACCTCTCTTCTCCCTCAATTTAAAAACCTACCTCACACACACATGCCTACTCTCTCTCTCGCGCTCCCAATTCCGGCGACAGAACTCCAGCCAGCCACGGCGCAGCCGGCGACGGACCGACGGAGCCGGTGATGGTGGTACGGCGCCGCCGCATGCGGCGGCGGCTGTGAGTTTTTCCGGCGACTTGTTTCTCGAACCAACTCCCTACCCCAACTAAATCGAACCAACTCAGATTTCGGATGTTGCAAAGTTAATGCCAAGTCTACAATGGCTGGTTGCCAATTCTTCGAAACACGCTTAGTAACGTGGTAATGCAAGAAGCAAACCAAGGTCCCTCTCTCTACTTGTGAGGCTGAATACGTTTCAGATTCTAGTTGTTCTTCCAAATCTTGTGGATACAACAATAGATGAGAGACTTTGGATTGAAGTTTCTTGATATGCCCATATATGTAGATAACCAGGCTGCTATTGATATAACTAAAAACCTGGTTCATCACTCCAAAACTAAACACATTGAAATTTGACATCACTTTATCTGTGATTGTCACGAGAAAAAGTTGATCAAATGGAAAAGATCCACACTAATGAACAAAAGGCATTTTTTTTATACCAAACCATTTGATCAAACCAGATTTAAATATCTTTTGAGAATTAATAGTATAAAAAATCTAACATTAGATGGGGAATTAGAGGTTAAATACGGACCGTTTGACGAGTTTTCATGATCCTCATCGGTTTGTCATATTTTATAGTTTTTTTATAGAATTTTTTTAAAACAAAAAATCCAAAAAATATGTTTTTGATTTTAAGGGGAGAAATGATGTAGAAATACAATAACATCAAATAATGAAAAAATATACAAAAACATGAAAAGTTCAAAAAGAGTTTTCGTGTGAATAGAGGAAATGATAGTACATCAGTGGGCTATCATAGTATGCTAAAGAAATGTAGTATCAAAAAGTTTAAACAGGTCTCACTGATGATGTGCCAGTAGGCTTCGCATATTTAGTAGATTGTTTCTGAGATATAAACATGAAGAAAAACTTCTTAATTAGTGGTTTAACATCTCTCGGATATATGGTCTTAGTACGCCGAAATTTCATTTGAGAGATTGTTGGATTCTGAGATACTAGGTCATTATAAATAATTAATATCTGGGGTATTATACAAGTTCTTAAGATTTTGCATCGGCAATGGACTAGAACTTTTAGAATACTTTTGTTTTTAAAAAACAAAAACTGTCACACCCCCTGTAATTCCTTTACATCAAAGCTGGGTGTGGACTAAACTGGTATCTTCATTGCACAGCGGAAGTAAACGTGAGTCCTAAGATTTCTAGTAAATGAACGCCCGCTAACTACTCGAATCCGCATAGGTTCCACTATTCCAACTGTGCCATACTTGAAATTATAACTTGAGAAAGAACATGCGAAAAATCAACATAAAGTTGGTGAGTTCATAGTTTGTTTGTTTTGTTTCAAAGGAGTCATAAAACATTTGAGCATTTTGCATTCGAAGACAGGTTTGTGGGATCTTAGTATCCCAAAGCATTTGAAATGTCATGTCTGTATAACAGTATTAAAATGTTTCCCATTTTGTTTGCAAATCCATTCATATAACTGTTATGTTTATAAGCCGGTGCAAAAATGTTTTCAATCGTATATGTAAATCGGTATTGAAATGTTTGCTATTATGTCTGTAAACCGATATTGAAATCTGTTATATTCTATAAACCGATATTGAAATGTTTTCTGTCATAATTGTAAACCGGTATTGAAATCACAGTATGTAGGATGCCTATGGAATCTAAGGATCTATCAGTGTGTAGCTAATACACTGACCTATGTGCCATAAGTAAGTAACCAACCCGAGATAACTCTGACATCATTGGGATCACAAAAGCACTCCTAACCGGTTAACAAACCAGGAGTGGAGCATTTCTCAAACTCTATAGATCTATACCTTTTGCACCTTGGTCACTTCGTGATTAATGGTTACTATTGTCATCATCCTACTTACGCACAGTGATCTGTTACGATCTAATCCTATATGATACATACCAATTGTTATAAATCTATGTTATTGGGCCGCGCCCATGTCATTTATGTTATTGGGCCTCGCCCATGTTATCCATGTTATTGGGCCTCGCCCATGTTATCCTTGTTATTGGCCTAGCCATGTTTTCTTGTCATTGGGCCTAGCCCATGTTTTCTTGTCATTGGGCCTAGCCCATGTTTTCTTGTCATTGGGCCTAGCCCATGTTATAAATACAATTGGGCCTCGCCTCCTAGTTGTGACTATGACAATCCCGTCACTAGTCATAAAACTCATGTATGTTTCGAAAAGCTTTGTATAGCTGTGAAAACCGGTAAGTTTAGCATAAACCTTTGGTAAACCATTTGAGTTCATTGAAATCTGTTTGTAACATGGTTTAGAAATATATGATTTTTGTTCATTGAAACATTGTATGCTTTCGCAAAACTTGCATGTCTTTCCACCCCGAAAACATTTATAAAATGTAAAACGGTAAAAAGTGGGGGTTATGAGCTCACCTTGATATCCTTGTGCAAAGCTATCTTAATGTGATTCCATAGTGTTGTCTCCACAACTTGACTTGCTAGCATGAAATCTAAGGTATTCCTAAAACGGAATAACTTGTATGTTTCTAGATATAACGTAGCTAAACTACGTGCCACCGAGCTCTACCGAATCGTCATTCATACGATTCTATGAAATTGTCATTGTCTTAACTCGGTTAACCAACCTATGGTTTTCTTAGAAACGATTCTATTTTCAAGCGACTTGAAATATGTTTACATATAAACATAACTATATTTCATGAAAGCATATATTAGTCGTCATGTACGTCGACGGAAATAGTACGACTCTTCATAGTTTTCGTAAGATATAAAGTATACTCGAAAATATATCCGTATAGGTAACACATTCTGTATCCGAGCAAGAGTCTGGCTTATCGTTTATAATAAATAATAATGATGTAATCGTACACTTGTTATAGTCTTGAGGTATCGTGTCGTACTTCGTTAGGCGTTTGAATCGAGTATAACAAATTGCATTTGAAGTTCCCGAATCGTCGATGTTTGAAATAAATATAACTGTATTTATTTTATAAAAGTATTCAACGTCTCGACATTCAAATATATATAATTATATTTGTGTTATACGATTTCCGAATTCTAGACGACTTTAATATATGATTTCTGAATTCCGTCGTTTGAAATAATACGTGCATTGTACTTATCTTGTAAAAGCATTCAGAAAACTTGGCGTTCGAAACAAATATAAAACAATATACTTATTTTTATATCATCGTTCGAATAAATTATCGATGTTTGAAATCTAGTTTCCAAGTTTCGACTTTGAATTAAACATAAAAAAATATTATTTATTTTATACTCGATTACCAAATCTTGTTATCTTGTAATCGCACTCGTTGAAATGTTATCGGCTCGATGTTGAAAGTTTTTATAGCGTCGACAAAATAAATATATCTATATTTATTTTTTACAATCGTTTGAATTCGGACGTTTTGTCTTTGAAATGTAACGCGTTTCGTATTGCGTATTTTACGAAAATCGGGCTGAGTTTCCTCTGTTTTCGGATGATCCCGACAATACTAGTTGTCGATTTATTTATCAAAACGCAATTTCAATTTACCAATAACGATACACATAACTTCTCGTCGTATTTCAACTATAATTTTTTTCGCCGATTATAATTCCGAGTTATATTATAACGTCGGTTTGATTTTAACTAATAGTTTTCACGGGAATATTGCACGTTGGTTCGACCGTATAGTTTTAAGTTTTTCGTGGTAAGTATTCGTTAACGGGTCGGTTTTGAGCTTGGTTTCGCGATAACTATTATTAGTATTTATAAACTAATATAATTAAATTTCGCGTTGTAATTAAATTTTTACCGAGTCTTGATTGACCCATTGACTCGCGTTGACCATGTTTGACCGCGTTAACTGATTTGACCTGTTGACTGGTTTTGACCCGAACTGAAACTGAACTGAGTTGACTGTTGTTGACCAGGTTGACTCGGGGTCGACCACCTTTGACTACCTTTGACCAGTCAACCCGCAGTGTTGACTGGGTTGACCCGAACCCAAAACGAGATCTGAACCCGCAACTTGACCTGAAACACGAGCCTTGACGTGAGCCAAAACTGATCTGAACCGAGACCTGAACCAAATCCCGATCCGAGTCAAATAATACCACCACCACCACATTACTGACGTCGGTAACACCAACCCAATCCCACCCGGAACACCCAAACCCGAAAACACCACCATCATCGCCGTCGTCGGCCGACCCAGAATCGCCAGCAGCGGCTGTCGCCGCTACCATCCATTGCCGCCTCCCCGTTGTTTCCTGTAATTCTCGGTTATTTCAACTTACGCAAGTCGACAATCAAGAAAAGAAAGAATAAAGTAGAAACTAGTCGGGTTCGACTTACCCTGAAAGTCGCCGGACTTTAGATTTCTACGACATTACACCAAAAAGGCCTTAAAGTTCCGATCTATGCATGCACGAAGTTTAAAATTTCTAAAGAGTTCGCCGGAATCTTGACCGGAGCTTCGCCAGAATCGAAATCTAGGCTTGAATGGCTTTGAATCTCAGAAAACGGACATGACCATCGCATAGAGGAGGTTCGATTTAGTTGGGGTAGGGAGTTGGTTCGAGAAACAAGTCGCCGGAAAAACTCACAGCCGCCGCCGCATGCGGCGGCGCCGTACCACCATCACCGGCTCCGTCGGTCCGTCGCCGGCTGCGCCGTGGCTGGCTGGAGTTCTGTCGCCGGAATTGGGAGCGCGAGAGAGAGAGTAGGCATGTGTGTGTGAGGTAGGTTTTTAAATTGAGGGAGAAGAGAGGTAGAGAGTATTTATAGCTAGGGTTTCTTAAGTGGGCTTGGGCCCAAGGCCCACAAGGCCGATCGTGTCTACGAGGCCCGTTTTTAATCCGAACTTCATGGAACTTCGTGTAATATCATTTTAGGTTCAACAACATGTAAAATTTTTGTATTCGATATTAATAACGTGCGTTCGTCGGTTTCGTTAAAATGCGTAAAATGCTCCGGTTGTCGTTTCTTGTCCGTTTTTCGATCCGATTTCGATCCGATTTCGACCACGAATAATAATATTCAATTACGAAGCTAAATATATCTTAATATTTTAATATCAAGGTGTAACTCCAGTCCGTTGCTTCCGTTTCGTTACCGGTGCGTTCCTGCGGACGCGTTTTTTGTTCACGTAAGCGTTTGTGACGTCGAAGCATGATAATTCGTCAAAATCAAATCCTTACGCATAAGTTACAAATGTGAAATTTGTGCTTGTCAGGGTTTTCTGTATTTTTCCTGGTGTCAGTTCGTTACCGTTTGACGTTCAGCAGTTTTCCCGCAAATCACCATTCAGTACCGAAAACTCAGATAGACGTTCCTAGGCATTCCAAAGGCCTGATCAAGTTAATTTACGTCTAATTACGCTACTTATGATGTTTTTAATGTTTGTTTGCGCGTAATTTACAATCGGAAAATGTCGTTTGTCACATTCTCCCCTTGTTATAAAAATTTGGTCTTCGAAATTTACACTATGTTATCTCCTTAGATTTTTGTCATACGTAGGTAGTTATAAATAATACCCAGGTCAATGACCATGTAATCGCATCGAGATGTGTCTAGATTATATGAATACAATGACTTGCTACAACAACATGAACCCACTTGTTCAACTAAATCTGTTTTCAGAATCGATGCCAAGTGAACGAACGTAATGACATAATCACCAATGTGACTGAGTTTACATGGGGTATACAAATGAGAACCTCGACCAATATATTTTCAAGACGTTCATAATCTGTAAATGAATTTCATTACAATAAGATTTTCTACCAATGGAAACTAGTGTTGGTTGTTGGTCAGGTAAAACTTAGAATCAACAAGCTCTACTAAATTAGAAACAAGAAGATGATCTGTTAACTTTTCGAACCATAAGTTAACACTATTGAATTGCAAGGATACACCAAATTACAAACGAAGTTAGTGTATCATTGTCTTAATACATAGTTGCATTAAGACCACTTTCAATGATTAGCCCAAGCTACAAGTTTATACCGATGCCACAAGGCGTCATAGCCATTGAAATAATTCAATAATAGCGGTGACCAAACAAATTCACCGTGTTTACAATTTAATGAAAGGTTCAATCAAGTAAGTCTATATATTTGTTCCAAATAATCTCATAGGATTTTCAACTGAAAATGAAAGAACAAATAAATATAATTTTTCGGTCACTAGTGGAAGAACAATAAATATCCTAAAATTTTCCATCGATGATGAAAGAACCATTACGAGGTACACTGAAATAGTCCATAATTTGTGTACCATCTTCTTAATACACAATTATATTAAGAATGTTTTAAGAAAATGATCCAACAAGGGGGATTTAAAAATGAATAAGCTTCAACTAGTGTAACGCCACCACAAGGTGTCGTAGCCATCCAATGATTTAATGAAGGATGCAGACTGAGCCAATCTACTATGGTTCGAAATACATGAATTGCTTGTTGATATTACTTTGAATATGATGGCCTAATCCATCATATGAAATCCTTGAATTGACTTTGTACACAGTGAGCAAGTTCAAACAATTGAACTTGGTTTGACACAATCCAACAATAAATACATGATTCGAACAAGTTTCGATATGGTTACTACAAAAACCCATGTATGAAACTTGGAAAGGAAAGAAATTTCAAGAAATCCGTTGACTCAATATCAAGGAGTCAATATTTGCAATAAGGCGGGTCATCTAGATCACAAAGCAAAAAAAAAATTGAGTATAGCGAACCAACCTTTGAATTATTGATGAAATGACCATTCGAAGTGAAGACCCTAATGGTCTTCACGTATCAAGTTAACCACATGCGTACCAACAAAGCATGCGTATCATATAAATTTGTCAAGAAATGATGTAATATGCATTTGCTAATCAAGAAAGAATTTCCCGTGACACAATGACCATTATGAGGAGTAGAGGCATGCCAATCTACTGATTATATGTAAAGTTGAAATTTCAACAAAAGGAATTCGAGGCCTTTACCTGGTATTTCCCGTGATGACTTATTGTTTCACGACATTCCCACAGAATGTCGAATAAGACGTAATAGCCATTAATAAAGTAGGGGAAATGCGATGACATGTGACTTCTTTTACAGCGCCAATTATTGTGATTACCATTGCAATAAGTACCGACTGTTATGAAATCTCGTTTGAACATACCTCAGTGTGGTCCGTGTCGCTTACAGGACCACGTGACAATCGCCGCATTCTGGTTGGTAGTTCTCCCGCTGACGGGATTAGCATCGTAGTCGTAATGCCGTGCTTTCTCACGGTCGGACCTCGAAAGTCGTATGTGATGTACTTCCACACTCGTTTCCCTATGGTTTAAGTTCACGTATATTTTCGCACTAGTGTTTCGTTTTGCGTAGGCTACCTACTCGAGTAAATAAAATAACAGCGACAATATATATAATGGTGTTTGCCTGAGCTAATAATCGTGGTTCCTACGTGCTGACCTTTAATGAATATTGACATAAGTTTTCCAAAGGTCTTAAATGCATGGTGTCAAAACTCTCAAAGTTTTTCTTACGGTATGTAATGTTTTCATGTACCGTATATGAAACACCACACTACTGTATGATTAAAATCATAATGTTGACTTATTGTTCGGCCACGGTTGGAACCCATATTCGAGTGCTAGGCGTTCTGTATATACTCGATTCTTAATGATCTAATTCCCCCAAAGGAAAGTGAGGTTAAAGCCTAGGTATCTCCACAGAAATCTAATTCGCGGAAACCTATGGCTGTGATACCACTCTGTCACACCCCCTGTAATTCCTTCACATCAGAGCTAGGGGTGGACAGGGGTGGACAAAACTGGTATCTTCATTACATAGTGGAAGTAAACGTGAGTCCTTAGATTTCTAATAAATGAACGTCTGCTAACTACTCGAATCCCCATGAGTTCCACTATTCCAACTGTGCCATACTTGAAATTATAACCTGAGAAAGAACATGCGAAAAATCAACATAAAGTTGGCGAGTTCATACTTTGTTTGTTTTGTTTCAAATGAGTCATAAAACATTTTAGCATTTTGCATTCGAAAACCGGTTTGTGGGATCATAGTATCCCAAAGCATTTGAAATGTTATGTCTATATAACAGTATTGAAATGTTTCCCATGTTGTTTGCAAATCCATGCATACAACTGTTATGTTTATAAGCTGGTGATAAATTGTTTTCAATCGTATCTGTAAATCGGTATTGAAATGTTTTCTATTATGTCTGTAAACCGATATTGAAATCTGTTATATTTGTAAACCGGTATTGAAATGTTTTCTGTCATAATTGTAAATCGGTATTGAAATCACAGTATGTAGGATGCCTATGGAATCTAAGGATCTGTTAGTGTGTAGCTAATACACAGACCTATGTGCCATAAGTAAGTAACCAACCCGAGACAACTCTGACATCATTGGGATCACAAAAGCACTCCTAACCGGTTAACAAACCAGGAGTGGAGCGTGTCTCAAACTCGATAGATCTATACCTTTTGCACCTTTGTCACTACGTGATTAATGGTTACTATTGTCATCATCCTACTTACGCACAGTGATCTGTTATCATCTACTCCCATAGCTACATACCAATTGTTATAAATCTATGTTATTGGGCCACTCCCATGTCATTTATGTTATTGGGCCTCACCCATGTTATTGGGCCTAGCCCATGTTATCCGTGTTATTGGTCCTAGCCCATGTTTTCTTGTCATTGGGCCTAGCCCATGTTTTCTTGTCATTGGGCCTAGCCCATGTTATAAATATAATTGGGGCCTCGCCCCCTAGTTGTGACTATGACAATCCCGTCAGTAGTCATAAAACTCATGCATGTTTCGAAAAGCTTTGTATAGCTGTGAAAACCGGTAAGTTTAGCATAAACCTTTCTTAAACCATTTGAGTTCATTGAAATCTGTTTGTAACATGGTTTAGAAATATATGATTTTCGTTCATCGAAACACTGTATGCTTTCGCAAAACTTTGCATGTCTTTCCACCCCCAAAAACATTTATAAAAATGTAAAACGGTAAAAAGTGGGGGTTATGAACTCACCTTGATATCCTTGTGCAAAGCTAGCTTAATGTGATTCCATAGTGTTGTCTCCACAACTTGACTTGCTAGCATGCAATCTAAGGTATTCGTAAAACGGAATAACTTGTAAGTTTCTAGATATAACGTAGCTAAACTACGTGTCACCGAGCTCTACCGAATCATTATTCATACGATTCTATGAAATTGTCATTGTCTTAACTCGGTTACCAACCTATGGTTTTCTTAGAAACGATTCTATTTTCGAGCGACTTGAAATATCTTTACATATAAACATAACTATATTTCATGAAATCATATTTAGTCGTCATGCACGTCGACGGATAATAGTATGACTCTTCGTAGTTTTCGTAAGATATAATGTATATATACTCGAAAATATATTCGTATAGGTAACACATTCCGTATCCGAGCAAGAGTCTGGCGTATCGTTTATCATAAATAAATAATGATGTAATCGTATGCTTGTTATAGTCTTGTGGTATCTTTTCGTACTTCGTTAGGCGTTTAAATAGAGTATAACATATAGCATTTGAAGTTCCCGAATCGTCGACGTTTGAAATAAATATAACTATATTTATTTTATAAAAGTATTCAACGCCTCCACATTCGAATATATATAATTATATTTGTGTTATACGATTTTCGAATTCTAGACGCCTTTAATATATGATTTCGAATTCCGTCGTTTGAAATAATACACGCATTGTACTTATCTTGTAAAAGCGTTCAGAAATATTGGCGTTCGAAAAAATATAAACAATATACTTATTTTTATATCATCGTTCGAATAAATTATCGATGTTTGAAATCTAGTTTCCGAGTTTCGACTTTGAATTAAACATAAATAAATATTATTTACTTTATAGTCGATTACCGAATCTTGTTATCATGTAATCGCGCTCATTGAAATGTTATCGGCTCGATGTTGAAAGTTTTAATAGCGTCGACAAAATAAGTATATCTATATTTATTTTTTACAATCGTTTGAATTCGGGCGTTTTGTTTTTTAAATGTAACGCGTTTCGTATTGCGTATTTTACGAAAATCGGGCAGAGTTTCCTCTATTTTCGGATGATCCCGACAATACTAGTTGTCGATTTATTTATCAATACGCTATATTCAATATACCAATAACGATGCACATAACTTCTCGTCGTATTTCAACTATAATTTTTTTCACCGATTATATTCCCATTTATATTATAACGTCGGTTTGATTTTAACTAATAGTTTTCACGCGAATATTGCACGTTGGTTCGACCGTATAGTTTTAAGTTTTTCGCTATAAGTATTCATTAACGGGTCAGTTTTGAGCTCGGTTTCGCGATAACTATTATTAATATTTATAAACTAATATAATTAAATTCCGCGTGTAATTAAATTTTTACCGAGTCTTGATTGACCCATTGACTCGCGTTGACCATGTTTGACCGCATTGACTAAGTTCACCTGTTGACTGGTTTGACCCGAACCGAAACTGAACCGAGTTAATTGCTATTAACCAGGTTGTCTCGGGGTCGACCGCCTTTGACTACCTTTGACCAGTCAACCCGCAGTGTTGACTGGGTTGACGCGAACCCAAACGAGATTTGAACCCGCAACTTGACCCGAAACATGAGCCGTGATGCTGATCCGAACTGAAACCTGAACCAAATCCTGATCGAGTCAAATAATACCACCACCACCACACTACTGACGTCGGTAACACCAACCCAACCCCATCCAGAACACCCCAAACCCGAAGACACCACCATCATCGCCGCCATCGGCCGGCCTAGAGTCGCCAGCAGCGGCTGTCGCCGCTACTATCCGTTGCCGCCTCCCGTTGTTTTCCTGTAATTCTCGGTTATTCCCACTTACACAAGTCGACAATCAAGAAAAGAAAGAATAAAGTAGAGCCTAGTCAGGTTCAACTTACCAGAAAGTTGCCGGACTTTAGATTTCTACGACATTACACCAAAAAGTCTTTAAACTTCCGATCTATGCATGCACGAAGTTTAAAATTTGAAAAGAGTTCGCCGGAATCTTGACTGGAGCTTCGCGAAATCGAAATATGGGCTTGAATGGCTTTGAATATCAGAAAACGGACATCACCATCGCGTAGAGGAGGTTCGATTTAGTTGGGGTAGGGTGTTGGTTCGAGAAACAAGTCGCCGGAAAAACTCACAGCCACCGCCGCATGCGGCGGCGCCGTACTGCCATCACCGGTAGCCGGCTGGAGTCCTGTCGCCGGAATTGGGTGCGCGAGAGGGAGAGCAGGCGTGTGTGTGAGGTAGGTTTTATGAGGGAGATGAGAGGTAGAGAGTATTTATAGCTAGGGTTTCTTAAGTGGGCTTCGGCCCAAGGCCCACAAGCCCGCTTTTTTGTGTTTTAAGCGCCCCGATCGCGTCTACGGGGCCCGATTCAAACCCGACTTCATGGAATGTCGTGTAATATCATTTTAGGTTGAAAAACATGTAAAATGTGTCGGTATTCGATATTAATAACGTGCGTTCATCGGTTTCGTTAAAATGCGTAAAATGCTCCGGTTGTCGTTTCTTGTCCGTTTTCGATCCGATTTCAACCACGAATAATAATATTCGATTATGAAGCTAAATATATCATAATATTTTAATATCAAGGTGTAACTCTAGTCCGTTGCTTCCGTTTTGTTACCGTTGCGTTCCTGCGGACACGTTTTTTTGTTCACGTAAGCGTTTTGTGACGTCGAAGCATGATAATTCGTCAAATCCAAATCCTTACGCATAAGTTACACATGTAAAGTTCGTGTTTGTCGGCGTTTTCAGTATTTTTCCCGTGTCAGTTCGTTACCGTTTCAACAGTTTTCCCGCAAATCACCATTCGTGTACCGAAAAGTCAGATAGACGTTCCTAGGCATTCCAAAGGCCTGATCAAGTTAATTTACGTCTAATTACGCTACTTATGATGTTTTTAATGTTTGTTATGCGTGTAATTTACAACCGAAAAATGCCGGTTGTCACAAAAACTGCAGCAATTTGTAAGTATTTAAAGATCCTAAAATTACCTAATGTATACGGGAGTATATTCTAAGGTGGGAAACACAGTTAAGTCAAGTTCCTAAAATTACCTAATGTATCTCGGAACAATTGGGAAATGTGTAGAGGTTTATGTGGACAGGTATGGTGACAATATAAGTGAATTTGTTTAGTACTTAAAGTCTTATAAAGGTCAACAGTACTAGTGATATGCCTCAAAAACTGATATGGTCCTCTAACACAAACTCACAAAAATATGTCTATAAATATGTTTGTACATAGTTTATTACATTTCATTTCAGAAAAGCCCAAAAAGATTTTCTTTGTGTTTTAACATAAATTTTGGAAAAACCAAAAAGATTTTATTTCTATCTTAGTTTTGACTACTGATGATGGAAAACAGATTTTCAAAATCCATAGATGCCGAATGCTGAGAATACCGGAGGGCAACGGGTTGGGAGCTTATCTGTATTGATAAAAAGTTTTGAAAAGATTAAAAGTTCATTAACTTGAAACTTTACATTGCCTAAAACATCAGTTTGATCACAAAGTGTTCAACCAAGGTCATTGACTTGGTCTTGGTAGACAAATTAGTTAACCAGGGTCATTCACTTGGACTTGGTCAACTGAGTGGGTTGTTAAAACTGGTTAAAATGGATGAAGATAACTATCCTCGCACGAGGATAGCCTGCTATATATATTATCTTTGTATGAAGATAATACATTATCACCGTTGCACTTTCTCTGGAGCGAAGATAATTGTGTAAAATAAACAACGAAGTTCTGCCTAAATTTTAGCTTGTAGTGGTTGATTGGCACACCACGAACAATGCCTAAGGTAGTTTGGACCTAATTGAACTTATAATCAATGTTTTCGGTAAAAAAAAAGCATAAAAAATGTAGATCTAGGACAATCTATTAGGCCAAATTTAAAATTGAACATGCCAGCATGTTAATCGGCACTTTCATGTTGTTTTAGTAACATCAATTTCACAAAAATCAAGGAAAAATTATCAAGTGTGTATAAGGTTACCATCGCACGAAGATAAAGTGCAAAATATGTATTTTGATCATTTACCTTTGCACGAAGGTAAAAGTCCACTTCGCACTAGTTACCTTCGCATGAAGGTAAATGGTATTTTTCGAAAAAAATTTCTAAGTGTTTTCACGTTTGTGTTTGTGCATGAAAAGAAAATGAACTTTGACAAGAAACACAACATCTGTTGTGTTCTTGATGAGAGTATTCTAGAATTGCTCCTTTCAAGTCGATATTGAAGTTTAGGAGTGAGTTACTGATTGTTAAAGCGCATACAGATCCTCACAAGGCCTATCGCTCACACTTAGAGAGATTCTGGGAGCATGCAAAGTTTGTATCAAAGAAGAAAGCTATACGATTTTTTGTGAGGATTGATAATGAAGATAAAAAGGTGTTTATTACTGAATCCCTGATTCACAGAGTGTTAGATTTTAAAGATAAAGAAGAAGATCCAATGATATATACTGAATGTATGTGCAAAGGATGCTTCTACAGAATGGGATATAAGGGGCATGTCAACACTCAGTTCAATAAAGCTTATCTCAGAAGGCCTTACAAGTTTTCGTACATTATGTGATATCTAAAATAAGCCACAGGAAAGGTGGAGGTGATGCTATAGTTGATTATCAGATGTGCATGATCGCTGCACTTGTGCTGAATAAGCCTTACAACTTCACCAAGATGATATTTGAGTAGATGAAGTTGAACATTGATAAAGAAAAGTTTCTGCAATACCCCAGATTGGTGCAGATGATGTTGGTTGATCAATTTCCCAAGTTAGTGAAAAAAAAGAATGATGTGTTGTCGTTGGATCACATGACAGGGTTATCTTTGGTAAGATTGAATCAGTATCTAAGGAGACTACAGAGCCCGTGGCCAGAAAGTTCTTTGGAAGATTTAAAGATAAGAGATACAAAGAACTTCCGAAGGATAAATGGAGAAATGAAGGCAGTGGTTCTAATGATGAGGCTGCCCAGATGGATGGGTATGAGCCTAAGCGAGGTATGTGGTATGAGAAAGAAGGTGTTAAGAAATAGAGTACTTCAAAAGAAAAAGCTTAGAAAAGAAAGAGAGAAACAATCCTCAGAGATGAAACTACTGATGAGGAAGTAGAGATTGAGCAAAATATTGAGCAACATGTTGAAGCCAATGTGAATATTGAATACAAGGTATTTTCTACTACCTCTGATCATGAAAAAGAAACAGGAGCAGCTAGTGATAATGATGAAGCTTCTAATGATTCGTTTGATAGAAAGATAAAAGAAATAGAGAAAGAAGAAAGACTAGCACAAGCAAAGAAAAAGAAAGTTGTTGGTGATGTTGATGAAATTTATGTACCATTAGATCCTGAATCCGAAGAAGATATTGAGAGGCTCACAAAGAAAATACGAAGAGTCAAGAGTAAACCTGATGTATAGAAAAAGACTACTAGGTCTCCCGCAGTAAAGAAAGCAAGAAGGAAATATAGGAGGAGAAAGACAGCAGAGGTTGAAAGTGTTGAACAACCACATACGTCACCTATTCACATTTCTTCACAACAACAACGACCACCACCACCACCACAATCATCACCACAACATATCACACCCTCACATCAAACTCCACCACAACCAATATCTCCACAACACCAAACACCTACGCAAACTCAAATAACACCTAAACAACCAACACCTAAATCATGATCAACACCTAAATCAGCTCTGAGACAATCACTGTCCGATAGATTTCCTACAGATTTTAGGGAGATTTCATTTACGGAAGGACTTGATGAAAATTTCTATGCAGACATGTTCAATGTCACCAAGATAGTAGAGCTGAAAAGCAAGACTAAAGCCTTAGAAGATAATAAAGAAGCATTCGAAGGCAAGGTGAAATTTCTTGAAAATGATCAAGAATATATGAAAGCTGTGAGCGAAAGTCTGGTGACTGATAATGACATATTGAGACGAGTGGTAAATGATTTTGAGGATGAACGTGCTAGGGAATAATTGAAGTTTTGATTTATTTCAGAAGGTAATGGCTAGCAGGTTGGGGATAGACGTGCTGACTTTGATCATTTAGAAGTTGAAGAAGCAAGGCAAAAAGCAGCTGAATGAGCTAAGAAGGTAGAGGAAGATGCTAAAGCTCTAGGCAAGGGGAAAGAGAAGATTGATGAGGTTCCTGTGATAGAACAATCTGCGCCAAAAGCTAAGTCTGTGCCAGATATTACTGTTGCTAGTGTTGAGAATGAGGAAGAAGTTGACATAGATGTTGATGCTGAACCGGTTAATTTTGTACTTATTGGAGGACCAATGGATGTTGCTTATAATTGTATGATAGAAAATATTGCAGAACGTAGGAGAATATATGCTGAGATAGATGTAGAGTTAGATGGATTTGATGATGACGAGGAGGATGATGAACAAGATAAAGATGTCAGTCCAAAAGATAATAAAGATGATGATGACAAAGGCGACGATGACGATAATACTAAGGTGGAACAGGGTTGATCGTCGAAACAACAAAGATTAATGAATTTTTTGATTACGATGCTTATCTGAATGATTCTGCTAACCAAGAAGATGATAGATAATGCCCGGGGGAGCAGAAAGAGCAAACTCACGATGTAGAAAAGTTAGGAATCTTCACAGCTTTACCAATAACAACTTACTGATTGTTATAAGCCCCAAATTTTGTATTTGGAACATAATGTTGAGGAAGACGAGTTCGTACACAATTATACAAAAAAGGAGATAGCTATTATGTTGGGAGTTGACGAAGAATCGTTTGAGTTTGACTTTGAAGAAGAACTAAACAACATCATTACTTTCGAGTCAAATGATTATGTTTACAAGCATATACCAGATGCTGATAGGGTGATTAATGAAGATGCATAATGAAGCGATCAAGTATTCTGGTGAAGGATTTGATAACTTTCCAACGTTTGAAGAGTTATTCAGTGAAAAGAATGAGGATTTGTTGAAAAGAAGGATTGAAGAAACAGTTACACATGGAAGTATTCCTAAACGTCTATCTAAAGAACAAATTGCAGAAGCTAAGAAGACGTGGTTTAAAGAACTGCCAAAAGAAAGGAAGTTCAGACGACCGTTAGCATTCTTCACACGTGACAAAGATAATTCTTTAGGTGATATTTTAAGCTGGGGATGGATTCCTGATTTGTATGACTATGTGATCAAAAGGGAATATGGTGTTCAATACTTCAGATATTTGAATGATTTGAAGGCGTTGCCATACTCGGATATCATAGAGCTTGTACACACGAAGAGCATTAACTTCCAAATGAAGTTTCATGATCAAAGATTATGGAAGTTAATCAAATATGAAACGGCTCATGGTTTTAACGAGTGAAAACCATTAATTCCAAAGAAAAAGATAAAGATTGACAAAGTCACTAAAGAGAAAGATGTCACGCTTGTGATGAAACGGCCACGTGTGATGAAAAACATGCCATTGATGAAGATCGAACAGGATTTCCATGAATTCTTTTCAGTGGTGGCAAGTGGATTCCGAAACAAGTGAAGTTGTTATTATGTTAAAAGCTGATGACACTTGGGATGTTACGGAAGAGTTAAATATGATCGAATGAAGGAGGATATGGGGTTTACGGAGGACAATACAGATACTAGACCCAATGTGGCTAGTGAATTGTTCGAAGGAAGATATAAAATGTTTATTTTTCAACAAGATATTTCGATATGTAGGAGAAAATGCCAGCGATGCAATACCAAGGAGTTATTAATGTTTGCTATGCGCACGATATTAATTCAGGAAAAATGTGGGATTCAACTTGGAGAGAGTTAGAGAAAGAAGAGTTTCTTAAAGAGGAACGGAGATTGGAGAAGATCAAAGAAAAGTCTAAAGAAGCTCGATTAAGAAGATTTCAGTTCATGAAGTGGGCTCCTGCGACTGATCAAATGCCAATACCGTCTTAAGAGTGTAGGAAGCCACACAAGAATTTCTTTGGGCGTTAAAGTTACATACTTGAAGATTTTGAAGAACAGAACAAGACTACAACAATATCCAGGGGGAGTTTGTTGGTGCATAATGTCTATTGCCTACATCTTAGGGATGTGTCTATACTTGTAATAGGGCGAAACTGTTATATATTACGTTATTTGTATTTAACTTCGCTTGAAGGTGAGTCTACCTTCGCACGAAGGTAAATTACATTCGTGCGAAGATAAACTACCCTTGCACGAAGGTAGTATGTCTATATATAGGTTGTGTGAGGTGTTAGTGTGTAGAACTTTTGCGACTGAAACGGCGAAGCTCTGTCGGATTTCCTAGTCATTTGTAACTGTTAAACATTTAATGAAATTAGTTAATTGATGAAATAATCTTGTTAATTGTCACTAATTCATATGAATTCCGTGCGTATGGACTAGATACTCAAATTAGGACCTTTGCTATTCTACAAAATGATCCTATATACTATCATTTCCTCTTTTTACACAAAAACTCTTTTTGTCTTTTTCATGTTTTTGTGCATTTTCAAATTTTTATATGTTTTTGTATTTTTCACAACATTTCTCCCCCTAAAATCAAAAACATATTTTTGGATTTTTGTTTTTTAAAGAAATAAATTCTAAAAACTATGAACTTTGACACACGATGAGGATTACATCAATTTGCCATTCGCCTCAAATTCAACCTCCTCTAAAATCCCCCCTGATGTCAGGTTTTTCAACCCATTAAGTTTACATAGATATCTAATTTAGCTCTATCAAAAGCTTTGAAGTAAAAATCTGCCCTTTGTTCATCAGTGTGGATTTTTTCAATTCTAACCAACTTTTTCTCATAGCAATCACGGATAAAGTGGTGTTGAATTTCAATATGTTTAGTTTTATAGTGTTGAACCGGGTTTTTAGTTATGTTTATAGCAGCCTCATTATCTACATATATGGGCATATCAAGAAATCGCAATCCATAATCTCTCATCTGTTGTTGTATCCACAAAATTTGGGAACAAAAACTGGAACCTGAAACGTATTCTCCTTCGCAAGTAGAGAGAGCGGCCGTGGCTTGCTTCTTGCATTGCCACATTACTAATCGTGTGCCAAAGAACTGGCAACCAGCAGTTGTAGATTTAGCATTTAATCGGCAGCATTCGAAATCAGAATCATAATATCCACCGAGGTTGAAATCATCGTTCCACGGATACCACAAGCCGGTGCTTGGGCAACCCTTCAAATATCGAAGAATCCGCTTGACGATCAGCATGTGAGACACTCGTGGACTTGATTGATATGGGGCGCAGAGGCATATCGGATACATGATATCCGACCTAGATGCTCTGAGGTACATTAAAGATCCAATAATTGATCGATATAAGGTCTCGTCAATCTTCACTCCTTTCTCATCTGGTCCGATGCCGTGATGTAGTGCCAATGGGTGGACAATGGTGATGTTTCCACATATCGAAGGTCTCCAATACATCGTTATACTTTGTCTGATAGATGAAGATTCCATCAGGTAACTGATCGACCTGAAGTCCTAAGAAGAACTTTGTCTCTCCCATTCAACTCATTTCAAATTTCTTTTGATGACTTTCTCAAAGTCTTACCCAGCTCATCGTTTGTCGAACCAAAGATTATGGCATCCACATAGATATGTATGATAATCAGATGTCCATCCGTTTCCCGTGTAAAGAGGGTACTATCTATTGTTCCTCTGGTGAAACCGTTCTCAAGAGGATGTTGAGAAAGCATCTCGTACCAGGCTCTCGGGTCCTTGTGCAAACTGTATAATGCTTTATCCAGTAGGTAAACCTTTTGTTTGTGTATCGGATCGACAAACCCCGACAGCTGTCCAACATACACCTCATCTTTCACCTTTCTGTATAGGAGTGCAGACTTCACATCCAATTGGTACACCTTGAAACCTTTCCATGACACAAATGGCAGGAACATGCGGATAGCTTCCAATCGTGCGACAGGAGCGTAGACCTCCATATAATCAATGCCCTCTTACTGGTGAAAAGACTATGAGTCAAGCTTTATTGCGAACAACCACTCCTCTGTCATCACGTTTACACTTGAAGACCCATTTTGTACTTATATACTTGTGATTATCCGGTAGGTCGACAAGTTTCCAGCCTCCAAGTTTTTCAAACTATTGAAGCTCTTCCTTGATTTGTGTTTACCCAACTTTCTTCAGTAAGCGCGTCTTTGTGCGATTTAGGCTTAACATGTGAAATAAAACAACTATATGAGCAATCTTCTTGAATAGGTGCAACTTTCGTATAAAAACAACTAAGATCCTTATTGATTTGATTTCTCGTTTTTACTCCAGTCTGCAACTCTCCAATAATGTTCTCCGACAGATGGTATGACAACGTCCTCGGCATAACCTCATTTGAGATACTCACTTAATTCTCCAGATTTGTAATATTCTTTTCAGCAACTTGATTACTCGTGGATGCTTCATTCTGATTGCTTGGACCCGTAGATTGATTGAGTAAACTTGTAATCTGCTCTGAACCTTCATCGGAACTAGATCCTCCATTATCATAAGTTGGCTCACCATCAGAATCAGAATCGTCTGATTGATCAAAAGTGGGTGTTGTATTGTTCACATCTGGTTCGACTCTGAGTTCCTGTTGTGTGTTGCTCGGACCTGCTTTAGAATCATTTGTGCCAACATGTGATTGTGAAATCACTATTAGTATAGGAACTTGTTCTTAAGCAGGCGATTGTTGTTGTTGATATAACAACAGAAGTTCCTCATCAGTAGGTTCATTCGACAGTTCAAAGGATTCCCACAAACTCTCATAGTTAAACAACCAAGGATCACTAGGTTTCTGTGTAGGTGACGTGTATCTCTGGCAGTCAACATGTTGAGCTAGAATAACCCAGTTTATGCTAGGAAGATAAACTCTCGTCAAAGGACTATCATATCCCATGAAAATCCCCTCTAGAGACTTAGATCCGTTTTTACCATCCGAGTCAATAACTGTGCATGGAGATCCAAACGGTTCTAAAAACTCCAAATTTGGTTTTTGCTGATTAAGCAACTCAAAGCGTGTCTTCTTATGAGCCTTGACTGTTAATACTCATTAAGCGTGTAACATGCAGAGGCAACCACTTCGCGCCAAAAGTTGATAGGCAATTTAGAATCTGCGATCATTGTGTGTGCTATTTCAATAAGAGTTCGGTTCTTTCGTTCAGCTACTCCATTCTGTTGCGGAGTATAAGGTGCGCTGAATTCATGAAGTATTCCTTTGTCATTCCAAAACTCCAGCATTCTGTTGTTCTTGAATTCAGTACTATTGTCACTTTGAATCCTTCTTATCGGTAGATGCTACAAATTCTCCGACTTTCTGAAAAGAATCCTCACACATTCAAACGTCTCATCTTTGCTTTCCAGAAATAGAACCCATGAAAATCTTGAGTAGTCGTTAGTCACAACAAGGCAATATAGATCACCAGATATACTTTTGATGTTAACTAGCCCAAACAAATCCATATGTAACCTCTCTAGTGGTAGCTTGATAGAGCTTGGGAGTTTTCTTGGTTGAGATTTCTTGTGTTGCTTGCCCCCTTTTTACAGTTGATATGATTATCATTCAAGTGGAAACTCTTAAGATTCACATCCTCCACCAGATTGTTGTGCACTAGATAATTCATCTTTCGTAAATGGATATGCCCCATCTTTCAGTGCCATAAACCCGATTCCTTTTCTGTAGCCTTTGATACAAAACATTGTGCCAATTTTGTAGTAGTGGATGCAACGCTCATGTCAAGGACATAGAGATCATTTTCTCGTGGAGCGCGCGTGACGATCTACTCTTTGGGAATTATGAATCCTTGCTTTAGAATGAGGCACTCTTAATCCGTAAAATGAGTTGTAAACTTCTTATCGCAAATCGGGGAAATAATTAGCAAGTTATTCTCTAACTCGGCCATATAGTTTAATTTGTCAAAAGAAACCATGTGATTTGTTAGTATTCCCTCACCGACTATCCTTCCTCCTTGAGTACCCGCAAACCCTATGTAGCCTCCTTTGATTGATTTAACATCATATAACAAGATGACCATCCCTGTCATGTGTCAAGAAGATGCGTTGTCCATTATCCACTTAGAAATTATTGACCTCGGGAGCCCCTACAGATGTAATTAAGAAATTATTTAAACAGTGACACCAAGCCCTCTCGGTCTTGGGTGGGTTTGGGATATCAAACTTTGGTACATTAACACTTTTAACTTCAACAACTTATTCAAACTTTGACTTGGTTGTAACAAATGTTTTGGCTGCCTCAGAATATGGTTTAGTTTTTATCACCCAAGTTTTTTGTTTAGAGATTGCCTTTTTAGGGTATAATTTTGAATCTTTTTAATCTTTCTTGATCGATGATACCAGTTTCTTTATTTAAAACATTAGCAATTACTGGTTTCTCATTGTTATTAGATTCAAGTTTTCTTTTCAAGATCTATGTTGGAACTAACTTTGGGATTTGTTTTTCTCACATCTTCTGATAACTTCTTAGCATGGTAAACAGGTTTAGAATTGGGTCATTGTCTTGCAATATGTCCGACTTTGTTACACTTGAAGCATGTCCTGCTGTCTGTGACTAAGGATTTCTGAGCCTACTCACGATGCTTCTTCTCAGCATAGAACTCGTCGTTTGATTGTTCCTTTGCCAAACTCTCTTCCTCGCTTTCTGAGCTTGTTCCGAAAACAAAGTTTATTTTCTTTTAAAAATTTGGTTTTCGAAATCTATCATTATTCTTGTTTACATATACCAACCCTTTCCTTTTGTTCTCAATATAGTTTTTACTTTTGTGATTGTTATTACAAGAACATTTGGGTTTAGAGTAGTAAGATGCATTCAAATCTTTCAAGATCTGGAAGACTCACTTCAATAATTTTAAACACTTGTTCGACCTTTTCAAGATTCACATTCTGAATCGGAAATTCTTGATCAGAATATAGTTTGTCCAATCCTTTCATTTTGTAAGCAACCGAATAAGGATCATAATCCGAACTAGATTCCGATTTTCCAAGATAGTTCTTATGAAAATTTCTTCATTTTCAGAAGTGAACTTGAACTGGTTTTCTCCAAGTTCGACTCAACACTCTTAAATTCTGTGCTGTCACTCTCACTTTCTAAAACCTTTTCAACTGCATTTTTCACCACATCAGATTCACAACCATTTTCTGATTTAGTGTATGTTACATCGATGTTCTCAAGCAGCTCGTTGTTCTTTTCAGTTATAAATTAAGTGCCTTTTCCACCCCAGATGGTTTTTTCCTGGAATAGCTATAATGCTTCGCATTTGTAACTTTCCGTTTTTAGCAAGTCTGCTTTGTGTTTCTATTTTTTGAAAGTCCAAACCTTGTAATTGTATTTCATTTCTGAATCATTGTAAATCTAAGGCTTTGATTGTAATCAAATTGATCGATTATACGCAGTTCGCAACCTTTATACGCATTTATATCTATGATCATACACGCATTCGTTACACAATTTATAGCTTCGAATCAACTTGCATATTCTTATCGTATATTCATGTTTAGGGTTATGTAATGCGAAGACATGTTTAGGGTTATGTAACACCTTTAAACCACCTTTCCCCCATCCATTTCCCAATTTTTCAAGCCACGTTTAGTGTTTTTAACTTGGCACCATGATTCTTGTCACACTTATGTTAATTATTTGCAAGACATGTTTAGGGTTATGTAACACCTTTAATCATGTTTTAATCTTCCAAAACACTTCACACTTGATTTACATATAAAATACATTATTTAAATAACAATTAAAACGATTTATATATTTTAATTAACAAAAAAAAGAGGGCAGCCATATGTTGATGTTTTGGGCTTGTTTCAAGTTTAAACACCCACTAATCTTGTCCGAAGCCCAACCATTGAAACCCTAATCTCTTCCCTATATAAACCACCTTTCCCCCATCCATTTCCCACTTTTACAAGCCTCCAAATACTTCAAAAATACTCTCAAAGTCCCTAACATATTCAATAACCGCAGCAGCCATATTTGAGTTTTTTTTTAGTTCTAACTCACTTCTTCAACTAATTCTTCCTTATTTCTTCTTTTAAAACACTTGGATAACCAATAGGAAAGTTTTCACAAGTTTTCTTGGGCAAACTAAGATGAAACCTCACCATTTTCTTGGGATGTTACCATAGGTTTTCCATGGAAAACCAACGTGGAACAATACCATTTTTGGGGCTAAACTTTAGGTTTTGGAAGTTAAACTAATTAACTTTTTTTGAACTTGTTTTTTTAAAACATAAAAACTCTATGCTACTTATGCCTCTAACCAAGTTTATGGTTAGTGAGATAGCTAGACTTGTTCATACAAAATCAAGAGGCATAACATGCCTCTAAACTTGTGGTTTTTACTAGGGTTTCAAACCCACAAGTGTTGAGCCATCCAAGCTTACAAGTTTGTGTTGATGTAGGTGTGATTACATGGAGGCCTTGGCTAACCAACTTTTCAATCCACTCCTCACTTGATGATTTCTATAATTCTTGACCATCCGGATTATCCTTGTGACAATCTTGTGAATTGGTGAATCTTATGAAAGAGGTTTAGGACGGTTATCCTCCTACCTCCATGCATGACTTATATGACTTACATGATATCTATGAAATACATGAACTCTATGATAAATTAGTAATATTATAACTATATATGTAAATACTTAATATAACCGAACCTTTGACATTGACCATATGGTTACTTGTCCTAGAAATAGGTTATTTTATCTTAGACCTAACCATCGTTACGATTCTATTGGGCATGACCCATAAAACACAAACACCCTTTGGGGCTTATAGTGTCAAAAACGAGCGTTAACGTCTAGATAAATACTTTTGTTTATACATACTTTTTGCATACTTTAGTTCCTAAACTCATCAAACTCCATCGTCAATCTAATACTCACACACCTATGTTTCCTTGTGTAGGATAACTTGGTGTTCATTCCCCTAAAATAACCTAACGCTTTCAAGGAAATTACTTTGCAAACCATGAGTACACTGGACACCCTTTTTATGCTTTACACTATTTGGGTGCAATATGTTAAATTACCAAACTACACTAAATCACACTTTCGTTCTATGATTACACACAAATAATCCATCAAACATGCTTTAGTCTTATGCTACTTGAATTGTTACTTGGTATATTCTTATGTGATCTAAATGTCATTAACTTCGATCAGGCCTCCCTTAACATGTATAGCGCTATAGGAGTAACGCGCCGCCCGTATTCTTGTGGTCAATGTTAAGTTTTAAATCTATTTTGCGGTACACTAGAGGATTGACTTGTAGATTCACATGCCTTGTTTACATTTATCTTGTATGCTAGCTATTCATGTGGATTTGTTTAAACGGTTTTAATAATTATACTATGATATTAAACTTGTGTACTCGCCAATACTTTGTTATTGAACTATACTTTTTAACATGTTGCAGGTTGATGAAGTTGTTATGATGGAACTTAGTAGGAATGGCATAGAAACACGTGTAGAATACTAAGTTAATCATTATGTTATTGTTGAGTTTATTTTATTGTTGTTACTTGTATTTGGATATTTGATGTAACTTGACAATTTTGATGCTATGTAATGAAATGGGTTGATTAAAGTAAATATTATCGCAAAGAGTGTTATGATGTCTCGAGCAATCTAGTTCGTCTCACTCTGATGTTCCCGTCATCGGTTGGGGTGTGACAATTGCTTTCCCACATGGGTGGTGGAACTCGATTGCAAATTGCACTTTTGTTATTACCATTCTTATATGTAGTATTTGTGTAAATCGGGTTTCGAAAACCCGCACCATCGAATAATTAAGTATTTGTTTATATGTTCGTTGCGTATTTTTCCTAGCATCAGTATTTTTTATTTATATATTAATAAAGGTGGTAGAATTAAAATTTATAGTTAATAAATAATAATAATAATAATAATAATAACAATAATAAGTGAAATAAAATAAACTTAAAAATAATAAATCAAAAATTAAAAAGGGAACCGGAATCGAACCCGGGTCTCCCGTGTAAATACACACACCAAGCACCGTTGTGACACACACACCGGATGTGATGAATTGAATTCAAATAAACTATATAGTAAACACGCAAGTCATCTGCAAGACTCAAATTATCACAGTCCGTAACCGCTCACTGATTGAGTAGGTAAACGTTAATATCCGGTTACAATCCTTCAATTCATCAATAATAACCGCCTATCATCATCTAAATCTAAATCAATTCAATTAAGAATCAACCGTTATGTTGCTTACCCGTTTAATTTTTCGGTTTCAAAAATCAAAAAAAATCAAAGATCCTCATCGCCTATAAATACCCATTGAGATTCGGTTTCAGACTCGTTCAAAGTTTTCTCTCGAAACCTTCTTCCTAACTCTCACCTCTCTGCTCATCGGAAAAGTAGCCTGCGTCGCCGTAGCTAGATACTGGAAATCGGAAATTCTTTTTTCTAGTAGGTATAAATCTTCAAACTCCTTCATATTTTTCTTGTTTAATCTTTTAGAATTCATTAGTTAAAGGAACTCCGATAAAAACAAATAGTAATCGGATTTTCAGTCTGGGTTGTTATATGAAGAAGATGAAGATTAAACAGTTTATATATATAATTAAAATCAGTATCTTAAACGGATTAGACACACAGTCCAGTGGTGGACTGTGTGCACATTCACCAAGCAAGTCCCGAGTTCGAGTATGGTATAAAACCTACGATGTTTACAAAAACCGGTGTCTTTTTGAAAATTTCATACGCTATCACAAGTAGTTGTTAAATGTAATATAAATTCCATTATATATGGGTTAGACACCCAGCCCAGTTGGATGGGATGGGTGCAAATCAAGTTGAGGTCACGGGTTTGAGACCCTCAGTATGCACCGGTTATTTGATTTTAAAAACCTTTTTAATTAAATAATTTATAAATAAATGTAAACAATGTATAAGTATAAAGAAAATCTAGAATCTTACCGGTTAGACACATAGCTCAGTTGGAAGAGTTGCGTGTACGCAACCGAGAGGTCACGGGTTCGAGTCTCAACACACGCATCCAATTCCACCAAAGAAACCGGTCAGGTCCCTCCTGTCAGACCTGTCAACATTTTTTTATATTATTTTGTTTTATTTTATTTATTTATATTACCAATATATACTTAATTTAGTTAAAACTCAATAAAAAATACTTAAAAATACACTTTTTGAAGGTTTAAAAACCTCAACAAAAACCACAAAAATAACCTAAAAATCTAACGAAAAGTATTAAATCAAAATATTAATTGGTTTATATTTATCGATTTATCGCGTTATTATTTTAGGTTAGTATTCGTTTGCCGATCAACTTCTCAATTCGTGCGCATTCATTATCAAACAAGGAACTCACCCACTATGAGTGAATCCTTTTAATCACATTTTGGGGTGTTTCATGTGTCGTACATGTTTTATTTATTTATTTAAACACTTGTACAAAGATCATTATGTGATCAAATGTTTATTTTTGTAGGTGTGATTATGTGTGGATACATTTTACCATTTCAGTGCAATCATTCATTTAAGGCCCATCAGTTCCTCGTGGGATACGAGTTGAGCATCAGGTGCCTCATTAGATCGGCTCCATTTGATTGAGCTATCTCAAGTTCATCATTCATCATGTCATGTGTTCATTGTGGATATTATGTGGTTTGTGATTATTTATATATGTACATATGCTCGCTTATGATTCATGCACAATTTTTAACAAATATATAGCAACTGTTTAAATGTTTACTAAGATTCACTCGCCAACTTTTGTTGACCCAATCCTTTGTTTTACGCATGATACAGGTGGACAGTTTGAGGAGAGGAACACGTAGGAATGGCCTTAGAAGATCAATAAAAAAAATATATTATGTTGAGAACAATGTTTATTTATGCTTGTGTGTTTCTTTGTTTTTTTGGATATTTGAAGTTTTAATTCTAAATTAATAAATATGAAACCTTTTAGTAAATGTCATGAGCTTTGGTGATAACCCAAGTATGCCCTGACTTTTGTTTCCGTTGCGAGTCGGGGTGTGACAGATTGGTATAAGAGCTTGTGACTATAGGGATATAGGATATGTTATTAGACCTTTAGAGCCTATACTATAGTTGATTAGATTTTAATTGTTTATGTGTTAGATGCAAAACTCATGATGTTTATATGTTTCATGTTTATTTTTTTCATACACAAATACATGCAAGCACTTTCACTAGTACATGCTAATATCTGATGTTCATTATAGTTTATATGTTGTTAACATATCATGCCTACGCAAGCACACACATCACGATTTCACAATTTTCATGATTTTTTTTCTTCTCAAATATTTTGCAATGTTTTCATGCTTTTCAATCGCATCAAAGTGAGTTCTACGACGGGCATGTAGTAATTGGAAGGGTACGAGTACCGATAGTCGGAACGTCCTGTCTAGGCTTGACATTCGTATAAATCCAAAAATAATTGACCAGTTTGCCTACCTGGGGACTAACGATGAGAGTACAAAGGACCATTAGGCAAAAGCATGTCACACCAAACGTCGTGTGAACTAACTCCACTTTGAGTTATCATTGTGTCTATACCTGGACACATTCTGACCTTATACCCTACCATTATGTTTCATGATTTTCATTCGGGTGATGCAAGCATTTACAGGCCAACACCAATGTGAACTCTACCAAGCCCAGTAGACATGGGGCCCACGTGACTACCAAGGCCGAAGTATGGGAGACATTGGGAGGCCCAATCTTAAGCAAGCCCAAACATCCTATGGATGTAGTTAATTTCTTGTTTCATTTATTTTGAATGTTGTTTTCACTTTTTACGACACATAGCACCTAAAAACTTTCAATTCATAATCTCGCTACGTATTTCCTGTAGATTTCTGCTAGACACTCTCGAGGCGGTAGAAGGTCAGGAAGATCTAGCGAGCGTATGGCCACTCAAATCGCTCAACAGATGGCTGCCGTACTTCCTGATATCGTTGTGCAAGTTCAACAAGCACTAGCCGCCAATCCCATCAACCACACCAACCAAGAGGGCAAAATATCGCCAATCCTCTTCCCAACACCATCAAATGTACCTACAAGCATTTCAAATCCAGCGATCCCCCAAAATACGAAGGGACTGAAGGTGTCACTGCTCTCCTCTGTTGGTTTGAGGAGATGGAAAGCACTTTTCTCAATTGCGATTGTCCCGATGATCGCAAGGTGCGCCATGCTACTGGTCGGCTATTTGGAGTAGCACTTACCTGGTGTTACACGAAAAAGGGTAAACGAGGTGCTGAAGCTGCTATGGCCTTGACTTGGGATGAGTTGAGGGAAATCATGACAAGACGCTTCTGTCCAAGAAGCGAAATCAAGAAATTAGAAGATGAGTTCTATGTTTTGAAACAAAAAAGAGGGAGACCACACCACCTACAACAAGAGGTTTCTCGAATTGAATCAAATGGTTCCAAATCTGCTAACCACGCTTTATCGTCTAATCAAGCATTACATTCGAGGTCTTCCCTCGATAATTCAAGATTCTATGTTAAGTACCACACCTGCAACACTCGAAGCTGCCATGGAGCTGGCTACCGAACTGACGGAAAATTGCATTCGAAATGGTTAAAGATGAGAAAAAGAAAGATAAGGCACCTGTTGGAACTCCAACCCCAACTCCAGCAGGTTCATCTTCCAAGTTTGCTGGCAAAAGGAAGCGCAATGGGAAGAATTCTGCCGTTACCTAAACCAATTCCCCCATCACTGCTGCCCCAATCATACAAGTCGCCCCTCAAGCTACCTCATTCAAGAAGCCATACAATGGTCCACACCCAAATGAACCGATGCCAATACCATCATCCCCCTGAGAACCCCTGCCAATACTGCACAAGTTGTGGCCGTGCAGGTCATATGATTCAAACTTGCCATATCCTCCAAAAGCCAAACCGCAACCAGCCTCAAGCCCAAACCAATAATCAAGTAGTGGGCCAAGCCCAAAACCAACAACCCTTACTTTTACCACCTGCTCAACCCATGGCTCAACCCTACTACCAACCCAATTACCCAATGATGCAACCTATCAAAGCATGCTTCAACTGTGGCGAGTCAACCCATTTTCGTAAAACATGCCCACGCCTGGTGAATATCACAAATGCCCAAGCTCAAGCCAATCTGGTGAACCAAGCCAACCAAGCTAATCCACCTGCTAGAGAAAGGGCTTTCGACATCAACGCCAACCAAGCTAGGACCGATAACAATGTGGTCAATGGTACATTTCTTATTAATGGTAGATATGCATCCATATTGTTTGATACTGGTGCGGATAAGAGTTTTGTGTCCTTAGAATTCAAATCCATTCTTGATTTACCATGCGTTAGTCTCGCTGAACCATTCACAGTGGAAGTTGCTGATGGTGAACCTATTACGTTAGACTCGATTATTCGTGATTGTACTCTTACTCTTAATGACCACGATTTCTCAATTGATCTTATTCCTATGAAGTGGGGAGTTTTGACATTATCATCGGTATGGACTGGCTTAGTCAACATCACGCCGAAGTTGTTTGCCACAAGAAGTTTATTCGAATTCCTCTCGCTAACGGTCAAACTCTGCGTATCTTTGGAGAAACTCCTTCTAAAGGGCTCAAATTGATGTCGTGTCTCCAAGCTCGAAGATATCTTCGCAAAGACTATATTGCGTTTCTAGCTCATATCATCAAGAAGGAAGGCAAGGAATTGAAGCTCGGAGATATTCCCATCGTTAAAGAATTTCCTCAAGTTTTTCCCGATGATGTTTCAGGACTTCCTCCTGTGCGAGAAGTCGAATTCCGAATCGATCTTGTACCTGGTGCCACACCAGTCGCAAAGTCTCCTTATCGGTTAGCCCCATCTGAGATGCAAGAGTTAGCTAGTCAGCTGCAAGAGTTGACTGACAAGGGATTTATACATCCTAGCTCGTCACCTTGGGGTGCGCCTGTTCTTTTTGTAAAGAAGAAAGATGGAACTTTTCCTATGTGCATTGATTATAGAGAGCTCAACAAGCGGACCATCAAGAATCGCTATCCATTGCCTCGTATTGATGATCTTTTAGATCAACTTCAAGGGGCCACCTATTTTTCAAAGATCGACCTTCGTTCTGGTTATCATCAACTTAGAGTTCGTGAAGAAGATATTCCCAAGACTGCGTTTTGAACTCGTTATGGCCACTATGAATTCATGGTTATGCCTTTTGGTTTGACCAATGCTCCTGCTGTTTTCATGGATTTGATGAATAGGGTGTATAAACCCTATCTCGATCGTTTTTTTATAGTTTTCATTGATGATATTCTTATCTATTCCAAGGCCAAATCTGATCATGAGCGTCATCTTCGACTCATTCTAACACTCTTGAGAACTGAAAATCTTTACGCTAAGTTCTCGAAATGCGAGTTTTGGTTAAAAGAGGTACAATTTCTTGGTCATGTTGTTAATGACAAAGGGATTCACGTTAACCCTGCAAAGATTAAACCGTACAAGAATGGCAAGCGCCATGTACTCCTACTGAAGTTAGGCCATTTCTTGGTCTCGCTGGTTAATATCGTCGGTTCATCGCAAATTTTTCTCGCATCACCGTTCCACTCACAGCCTTGACTCACAAAGGCAAGCCCTTTAATTGGGGGCCCAAGCAAGAAGAGGCTTTCCAAACTTTGAAGTAAAAGCTTTGTGATGCACCTATCCTTACACTTCCTGATGGTTGTGAAGACTTTGTGGTTTATTGTGACGCGTCAGGGCAAGGCTTAGGTTGCGTTTTAATACAAAGAGGAAAGGTGATAGCCTATGCCTCAAGGCAACTCAAAGTACATGAGAAGAACTATACTACTCACGACCTAGAACTTGGAGCAGTCGTGTTCGCTCTAAAGATATGGAGACACTATCTCTATGTACCAAGTGTGAGACTTACACAGACCACAAGAGCCTTCAACATATCTTCAATCGAAGAGTTGAACATGAGGCAACGACGATGGGTCGAACTCCTAAATGACTATTCGATATCATCCTGGCAAGGCTAATGTTGTGGCTGATGCCCTCAGTCGGAAGGAGTATGCAAACTCAATCCATCTTTTGTGTTCCCAAATTGTGACTGACCTTCAAAATCGAATTAGAGCAGCTCAACATATTTCCGTCACTGAAAATGATGTGCGAGACGAACTGTCTTGTGGAGCTGAAACTAAACTAGAATCTAAGTCGGATGGTATTCTATATTACTTGAATCGTATTTGGGTACCTAATGGTGATGATCTTTGGGCTTTTCTCATGAGCGAGGCTCACAAAACCCGATACTCTATACATCCGGGAGCCGATAAGATGTATCAAGATCTATGATACTCCTACTGGTGGCCTGGCATGAAGAAAGATATCCTTATTTTTGTTTCCAAGTGCCTTACATGTTCCAAAGTGAAAGTTGAACATCAAAGACCTTCAGGACTTCTTGTCCAACCCGAAATACTCGTATGGAAGTGGGAAAACATAACCATGGATTTCATTACTGGGTTACCTCGCACCTGCAGTGGGTATGACACCATTTGGGTTATTATTGATCGGCTCACCAAATCAACTCACTCATTCCGATCCGTGAAGATTTCAAGAATGAGAAGTTAGCTCGTATCTATATCAATGAAATTGTAAGTCGTCATGGTGTACCCTTAAGTATTATTTCAGATCGAGACGGCCGTTTTACTTCACGAACATGGCAAGCCATACAATCCGCTATGGGTACACGTCTAGATCTCAGCACTGCCTTTCACCCTCAAACTGATGGTCAATCTGAGCGCACAATACAAACCCTTGAAGACATGTTGCAAGCACGTGTCATAGACTTTAAGGGAAATTGGGACACTCATCTACCGTTAGTGGAATTTTCGTATAACAATAGCTATCATTCTAGCATCGGTATGGCTCCTTTTGAAGCCTTATATGGTCGAAAGTGCCGATCTCCTGTATGTTGGCACGAAATTTGTGAAGCACAAATCACTGGTCCTGAATTGATTCAAGAAATGACTGACAAAATCCTTCAAATTCGAAATAATCTTCTAGCAGCTTGTAGTCATCAAAAGAGTTACGCTGACAAACGACGCAAGCCATTGGAGTTTTGTGTTGGTGATCAAGTACTTTTAAAAGTATCACCGTGGAAGGGAGTGTTTCGTTTTGGTCAAAAGGGTAAGCTAGCACCACGCTATGTGGGACCATTCAAGATACTCAAACGAGTAGGTTCTGTAGCATACAAGCTTGACTTACTAAAAGAACTCAACCGAATTCATCCCACATTTCATGTATCAAACTTGAAGAAGTGTCTCGCAAACGAAAATCTCCATATTCCGTTAGAAGTTATCCAAATTGATGAATCAATGCACTTCGTTGAAAGACCAGTAGAAATCATGGACTTCAGTGAAAAGCGGTTGAGACGAAGTCGTATTCCAAAAGTCAGGGTGTGTTGGGAGTCAAAACGAGGACCTGAGTGTACTTGGGAATGCGAAGACTCAATGCGCGAGAAATACCCGCAACTTTTTCCTGTTACGGCTACTACTTAAATTTCGGGACGAAATTTATTAAAGTAGGGGATATTGTAACATTTGTGTAAATCGGGTTTCGAAAACCCACACAATCGAATAATCAAGTACTTGTTTATATGTTCGTTGCGTATTTTTCCTAGCATCATTTTTTTTATTTATTTATTAAAAAAGGTGGTAGAATTAAAATTTATAGTTAATAAATAATAATAATAATAATAATAAGTGAAATAAAATAAACTTAAAAATAATAAATCAAAATTAAAAAGGGGAAAACCGGAATCAAACCCGGGTCTCCCGTGTAAATACACACACCAAGCACCACTGTGACACACACACCGGATTTGATGAATTGAACTCAAATAAACTATATAGTAAACGGCAAGTCATCTGCAAGACTCAAATTATCACAGTCGGTAACCGCTCACTGATTGAGTAGGTAAACGTTAATATCCTGTTACAATCCTTCAATTCATCAATAATAACCGCCAATCATCATCTAAATCTAATTCAATTCAATTAAGAATCCACCGTTATGTTGTTTACCCGTTTATTTTTCGGTTTCAAAAATAAAAAAAAAATCAAAGATCTTCATCGCCTACAAATACCCATTGAGATTCGGTTTCAGACTCGTTCAAAGTTTTCTCTTGAAACCTTTTGCCTAACTCTTACCTCTCTGCTCGTCGGAAAAGTAGCATGCGTCGCCGGAGCTAGATACCGGAAATCGGAAATTCTGTTTTCCAGTAGGTATAAATCTTCAAACTCCTTCATATTTATCTTTTTTAAACTTTTCGAATTCATTAGTTAAAGCAACTCAGATAAAAACAAATAGTAATCAGATTTTCAGTCTGGGTTGTTATATGAAGAAGATGAAGATTAAACAGTTTATTTATATAATTAAAATCAGTATCTTAAACGGGTTAGACACACAGTCTAGTGGTGGACTGTGTGCACATTCACCAAGCAAGTCCCGAGTTCGAGTATGGTATAAAACCTATGATGTTTAAAAACACCGGTTTCTTTTTGAAAATTTCATACGCTATCACAAGTAGTTGTTAAATGTAATATAAATTCCATTATATACGGGTGCAAATCAAGTTGAGGTCACGGGTTCGAGACCCTCAGTATGCACCGGTTATTTGATTTTAAAAAACCTTTTTAATTAAATAATTTCTGAATAAATGTAAACAGTGTATAAGTTTAAAGAAAATCTAGAATCTAACCGGTTTGACACGTAGCTCAGTTGGAAGAGCTGTGTGCACGCAACCGAGAGGTCATGGGTTCGAGTCTCAACACACGCATCCAATTCCACCAAAGAAACCGGTCAGGTCCCTCTTGTCAGACCTGACAACAATTTTTATATTATTTTTTTTATTTTATTTATTTATATTACCTATATATACTTAATTTAGTTAAAAATCAATAAAAATACTTAAAAATACACTTTTGGAAGGTTTAAAAACCTCAACAAAAACCACAAAAAAACCTAAAAATCTAATGAAAAGTATTAAATCAAAATATTAATTGGTTTATATTTATCGATTTATCGTGTTATTATTTTAGGTTAGTATTCGTTTGTCGATCAACTTCTCAATTCGTGCGCATTCATTATCAAACAAGGAACGCACACACTATGAGTGAATCCTTACAAACTCCCTTTTTAATCAATTTTGGGGTGTATCATGTGTCGTACATGTTTTATTTATTTATTTAGACACTTGTGCAAAGATCATTATGTGATCAAATATGTATTTTTGTTGGTGTGATTATGTGTGGATACATTTTACCATTTCAGTGCAATCATTCATTTAAGGCCCATCAGTTCCTCGTGGGATACGAGTTGAGCATCAGGTGCCTCATTAGATCGGCTCCGTTTGATTGAGCTATCTCAAGTTCATCATTCATCATGTCATGTGTTCATTATGGATATTATGTGGTTTGTGATTATGTATATATGTACATATGCTCGCTTATGATTCATGCACAATTTGTAACAAATATATAGCAACTGTTTAAATGTTTACTAAGATTCACTCGCCAACTTTTGTTGACCCAATCCTATTTTTTATACATGATACAGGTGGACAGGTTGAGGAGAGGAACACGTAGGAATGGCCTTAGAAGATCAATAAAAAAACAAAATATATTATGTTGAGAACAATGTTTATTTATGCTTGTGTGTTTCTTTGTTTTTTTGGATATTTGAAGTTTTAATTCCAAAGTAATAAATATTAAACATTTTAGTAAATGTCATGAGCTTTGGTGATAACCCAATTATGCCCCGACTTTTGTTTCCGTTGCGAGTCGGCGTGTGACATTATCGTCTTCTACATTTTCAATTTTCAGATTAATATGATCATGACACATGAACTGGTGGAATAACTGATTAACAACTTGTTAACCCGTTCTGTTTCGATTCTCATTTTCTCTATTTCACTTTTTAGCTCGGAAATCGTATTTAGATGAATATTTATGGTCATTTGCTTCTCCATAACGGTTGCCTTGAACATCGAAAGTGTGGCACTGTCTTCCCTATTAGCTTGTTCATATTAACTAATAGTTTTGCTAAATTTGTCATATGCTTCTTTAGTTTCTTTATAATCACTTTACAAATTATCTGAAAGTTTTTTAATTTTCTATATTTTTTTATTTTTTTTTTCAAAACACTCATTGCAAGGCTCTACGCACTACTTGCAAGGTTTTTAAATTTCAACGATTTGAACTTTAACCACTTCCTTTACCAAACCCTTGATAGACTATTCCACTGACTTGACTTTATCCTCCTTAACTTCTTTAGAGACTACCTCTTTCAGATTAGCCATCCTAGCTTTGTTGGCTATCTTAGTTAAGTTCTCGACGCTCATCTCTTTGTTAACATCTATCAATTCCACAACTTCAGACTTTGGTTCTTCCTCACAGTGTGCTTTGTAACTTGGTTTGAAGTAACCTGCAAAAGTTGGAAATATTTTAGGTGGAATTAAATGTCTAAAAGCACTGTGTAAAAGATTTTCTTCCTCAGATGATTGCTCATTATAATATTCTTCAATTATAGCTTCATCAAAGATTGCTTTAGAACATTCTTCTTCAGGTTCGGGTTCTTCAATTATTGTTGGTGAACAATGTCTATTGCCTACATCTAGGATATCTCGGTTGTGTAAATAGGGCTTATATTTGTCGAAATTTAAGTTTGATATGTTTGTTAGATGGCTCATATGAGTGAGCATATGTGGCTCATACGAGTCAGCCTCCCACTCCTTTATTCAGGTAAAGCTTGGAACACTTCTTGGAGAAAGATTGAAGAAAAAGAGCAACCTAGAAAAGACAAGAATATAGCAAGGATTGCTGAAAGGTCTAGGATTGCATCCCTGTGAAGTTTTTAGTTTGGCAACACTTACAATCGACCTCCTCCTATAGGTCAAACGCCGATACCATCCGAGGAGCGTCGTAAGCCGCCAAAGCATTTCTTTGGACGCTAAACATCAAAAGCTTTTGAAGAATTTTGAGGAACTCTTTTTGAAGACTATCCAAGACTACGGCAACATCCAAGGGGGAGTTTGTTGGTGCACAATGTCTATTGCCTACGTCTAGGATATGTCGGTCGTGTACATAGGGCTTATATTTGTCAAAAGTTAAGTTTGATAGGTTTGTTAGATGGCTCGTACGAGTGAGCATATGTGGCTCGTATGAGTGACACTTTGTCACTTGTACGGAGCACCACTCGTATGAGTCAGCCTCCCACTCCTTGTGCGAGCCATGTTGGCCTATATATAGTGGAGCTTGGGTATTGTGTCCACGAGCAGCGTCATGTGTGACTGAGGCGAAGCCCTGTCCGTCTGTTTATGCGTCTGTAACTTTCCACGTTTATTAATAGAAGAAGTAACGGCATTTAAGAAATATCCTCTATTGTTCATTTGTCAAACTCTCTAACAATGAATGCCGCCTCTGTTAATTGAGTCAAGTCGGTCCGGTGCTCAAGGAGGAGAGCCGATCCCCTTCCACAATTATCTCTGCCAACAACACGAGACTTGCATTCTTTGAGATGTATTTGTTCCAATTGAACCCCTCATCCTCTTGAGCAACCACTAAGGCTTTATCTTTCGAACTCGATGAACCATCTTCAATCTGAACCATTCTTGAAGTTGTTGGAGGTTTGCGGTCGATGATATATAGCCGTCTTATAGTAATCATCTTCGAACTCATTTTGATTGCCATTCACTTCGGACATTCTCTTTTGAAATGCCCCTTCTCCCGGCATTTGAAACAAGTAACCTTCGACTTATCAAAACCAAGTTTTCCATCGAGACCTCCCAAACTACTTCTATCTGTGATCTCCATAAAGCGTTGAGCCCTTCGAACAATTGATGACATGCACCACTTTATATCTATCAATTCAAATTCTTCCGAATCTATTTGATCATAGTCTTCTTTTGTCATATATGGGTTCCCGATCTTTCCGGCCACCAGACTTTCATACGATTCTAGCACGGATGCAAGCAATGCCATGTGCCGCTTAGTAGTGTGTTCGTTGAAATCTTGTGCATTTTCTAGATTCACGGCAATGTTGCATTGTAGAATCCTCTAGTTTGAATTGGTTTGAGTGCTTTGGCCGTTCTGAAAACTGTTCGAACTTTGTGAAGATTGCGGTGTTTGAGAAGAATTAAGTTCTTATGATGGAAATGAATAAAAACCTCCAGATTCGTTTGAAAACGGACTTGAAGAATTATCTGCACGAAAAGTTGTCTTTATCTTTAGACTTTGATTGTTTGCTACAGAACTACCTTTGTAGTACAAGTTTACGTCTTGCTGAATTTGCTATTCTTTCGTTTTCGCCATTTTCTGCATCTCCAACTCATAACCTTCCAACTTGTTGATGAATCTTGACAAATTGATATTACTGTATTCCGGGCTGTTTTTCAAGATCGTGAGATAAGTAGACCATTCACCTTCCGGTAGTGCATCAACAAGTTTGTCTACCAAATCTTCATTATCTTTTTGTATACCCAACCTCTTCATCTCGACCACAAGATGGCAATATCTCTCGATGAAGATATCAAATTCTTTCTTTAACAACGCATTTTTGCTCTTTATCATCTGAGTACTCTCCTGGAATTTCACTCTCAAAGCATTCCATACTGATTGAGTATCACCGTCGTGTTGCAAAAGAGACAAGATATCTTCTTTCACAACTTTTTGAAGAATTTTTAACATCTTCTTTTCATTTACAAACTTCTCCTTCTCTGTCGTTGTAAACTGCGTCAGTGTCTTTTTTAGCCCATTCTCACCCGTTGGTGTAGCATATTTTTCCTCATTGGCGTACAAACAATTCAGATAATTCGCATGTACCCAATTTACAAATCTTTCGCTCCAACCATGATAATCTTCTAAGCACATTAGCTTCGGGGTTTCGTCATAGTCCCTATCTCATTTTCAAGGTTTATATTTTGAGCTGCTTCTATCGTTGAAGTTGCTGACGTTGCAACTTGAAAATTTGTTTTCGAACTTGTCGGAAGAAATTAGGTTAAAAACTCTTTTGTGCGGAGTGACGCTTCATGCGATCTGACAATTCAAACAAACACAAACAATGATTAAACTTCACTTCATATGAATTGAAAGTTACTTCATGCGAAGTGAAAGTTTCAATTTCACAGAATTTCACTTCGTGCGAAGTGGATGCTCTCTTCGTGCGAAGTGAGCGTATCAGCTCGTGCGGAGTGTGTTCACAATTTCTAATCTTTTCAAGGGTTTACTATAATGGATTTTACGTATTATACCGAAAAATCACTCCATTTTGTCCATGAAATCGTTGAAAAATGAAAAAAAAAAGAAGTATGAGTAGAATAGAAGTGTATAGTCTTGATCAAAGTCTTCTTATCCAATAAGCACAGGACCTAATCTGATTAACTAGTTATAAAGTGCGCGGAATTCATTTTATAACAAGCGATAATATCAAGATTACTGTTTAATGTTTTCTATTTCATTAATATCATAAACGTGTACAATCCTAAAACAAACTGGCAGAGCTTCACCGTACTGATCAGCAAACTATTACACATTCAAGACCACAACTTACCTATTTATAGACATGTTCACTTCATACGAGTTGGGCCTCATTTCGTACGAGGTGTGCTCGCTTCGTATAAAGTGAACTACATCACTTCGTATGAAGTGACAACTTTTTGTGCGAAATGGCTTACATACACAAAAGTCTATTCTAACATTAATGCCCTATTACATATGACTCGACATGACCCTAAAACTTAGGCTATAGACATTTTGTATCAACAAAATTATACAAAACCAATGAAGGCTGGTTGTGCGGATCACATGAAAATCTGCTAGAACCTAAGTTTATGTATGTGATTAACAGCTAAAGCATTTTGCCAAAAAACAACAAAATAATACCATTATTAATGCAGGTACTGTGCATCTACAAAAATTGCCGATCACATAGACTCAACAACAGCAACATTTTTCGACAAAGCACTGGCAAGCATTACACAACCACTGGTAGACACACATGGTACCCCACCATCACCAACACACACAACACCCATTAGGCAAAAGGAGAAGCGCCAAATCAATCAGCAACCTCCACAACTAAAGGACAATTGTCCTTCACGGAACCAGGTCTATTACTAACTACATATAGTACAACAGTATTACAACATTAATTTCTACCTATGAAACTTTACTCGCAAGTCCCGATATCATCGACACTGAAAGAATCCGCTACCCAGATGCTTAAGAACAAGAAAAAACCGGACTAAAAAGAAGGCACCTCTTTAGATATTATGTAACAATTGGGCCATCATTTTGCAACTAACTAGATGCTCAAGGGTAAGAAGAAAAAGTCAGGACTCCAAAAAAAGCATCTCTTTAGATATTTTTGTATAATTTTGTAACTAACTATTACCTTCAAAGGAACTAAAAATCCAAAGCCAAAGCTATAAGCTGCATTTTGTAAATGGTTTCATTTTGTAAATGTCTTCTATAGGCAATCTAAAATTTTAGACCTTTGTCTTACATTGGTGTTCGCTATGCTTCACCGCAACGTGCGACTTTAGCATAACCAGTTAAATATTAATATTCAAATTTATAATTAACCTTTCGTATTAAAATACTTGTATAACTATTGTTTCATTGTAGATGTGGATTTTTGAAGTTTTTCCTTGATTTAAAGTTGTTGAAAAGTTTTATGTTAGAGAGACAATTCCAAGATTCATGGGCTGGGGACTTTTTTCTTTTTTTTTTTTTTTTGAATGGCAAAGTTGGATCACTGACGGACCATTAGAGTATCATCGTGCCACCAGCAGTTGCGCCTGATCATATCCATCTCCACTACGCATAATGCCAATACACCAATTAAGGAGGAAACCCAATAAATATGAACCCCCCTTGTGAGAATCGAACCCAGGACCTATTGGTCTAAATCCTTATCCCACCACCAAGATACCACTAGTCTATAAAGCCATGGGCTTATGGGCTGGGGACTAGGTACGAAATTTATGAAGAAAACTATGGATTTAGTAATTTTTCATGCCATACACTAATTTTAAAATGCATTACACTTTGTTTAAGAAGTATTTTTTAACCAATACAATAATATTTTTTTTCATACAATAATAGTTTCTTGGTAACTTAACTTACAGGTTGAGAAATACCGACCACTTAGTTTACTACCAACTGATGCTGAATTGATAGGCGAAGGGTACTGAAGTAGTCATAACTATTTGGATGGTTTGTGTAATGTGCCACATACGTACGACCACAGCCTCATGTGCAAGACGATTATCATGAACTAAGTAAGGAGTTAGACATGTTTGTGGAAATAATCTTGATTCATTTCCGCTAATGGATACCCCATTAGAGTCCAAGAAAAGAAAGGTTGATACGACCCGGTGTGTTTTCAACACCTGTTCAAAATAGTAATAGTCTTATGGAAGATTGGAAATTAATGATTGATTGATGAAGAGGGAACTGAATTTAGGATCAAAACCTGGTGTATTAGATTCGGAATTGAAGACACCTGCAAAGGACTCAACCGTAGAAGATCATGAAAATGTAATATTTATATATACTTTTAAAATGCTTTTAAATTTAATCAATTAATGTTATAAAATCTCCGTCTCAAAAGATGTTGTTGATGCATATGTCTGTCGCCTACGTCATCGAATCATATTGAGTTTTAATATGAATGAACATGTTAGCTTTGATATGAATGTATGTCATATCGCACGAAGTGAGAATGCACTCGTATGAAGGTAGCATTTTACCTTCGTACGAAGGTAACCTATCTTCGCACGAAGTGAGGCTATCTCCGCACGAAGTGAGGCTAGCTTCGCACGAAGGTAGCAGAATGTCTATAAATAGATGTGCAAGCTAGTTCATTTGTAACGTTTTGTAACTCGGACAGCAGAGCTCTGTCCAGTTGTTTCTAGGATTTGTAACATTCAAAGTGTTAACGAAACAGTGATTAAAGAGAATACATCGTGTTTACAATGTCGCCTAACTATACAATGGATTACGCACATTTATACTAGGTTATCAAATCAGAGCCTGAGCTATTGGGAGATCCGATTCAGGACCTACAGATGTTAGAAGCAAAAGATTCGAAAAACGTACCTTCGAGGGTGTTATCAGCCGAGTTTGGAAAACATTAATGAAGTTGGAGATGTAAGTTGCCTTACAAAAAAAAATTTGGAGATGTAAGTTATTATATTATAACGATTACTTTTATTTAATTTAATGTGCTTAAATAGATAGTTTCTATATATTTTTTGTAGGACGACTATGACGACTTAAGACCATCTAGGATAATTAAGCAAACTTCATATGTGCTTTCACTTTTTATTGTTTTAAAAAGGCAACCATAAAACCTTTGTCTCAGCCATAGCCATGTGATGAAGACAAGTGATCGCTGAAATTGAAGGATGGTATCCAAGCAGCAATAGATAGTCGTCATTGTAGCCTTATCAGCAATAGTTTTGTAGGCCCAGACTTTTGGTCATCCTTGCTTGGTGATAAATTTTACAATTACTAACGTCGAAAACGTGGCAACGGCACAAGCTACTAATGGTACGGAATAAGATTTAATAATTGTATCAATTGACGTTAGTGCGAACGTCAAGGATACGGAGTGGAAGTAGTAGATAAAGGTGTTAATATGGATAGACTAAACGTAAGGTCGAACCACGGTAGCAATGAAGTAGCAGCAAGGATATTAACTACTAATAGTCAGGTGATGATTACAATTCGGACAACCGTAGGGGGTCATAAAATAAATCATAGAAGCAACTCGCATGTCCTCAGGACGGTAGTGTGGAAGTTCGTCTCGGGGGATGGAACAGGTTGAGTAAATTCTAGTTTTACTAAGAAATTTAGTTATTAAACAGTCTTATATTAAACATAGCTTTGTTAATTAGACTCACGTTTATTGAGTTTTGTATACTTAACCATATTTATACTTTACCAAGTGTAAAACATTAGTATTTTAATCTTTAATGTAGAAAAGCAATTGCTATATTTATAAAAATATTTTCGTTAAGTTTTAAGGTATAATCTGGCTAAAACAGTTTTCAGACAGTTTTTTAAACGTTTTTAGCAAGCCAGTTCGTAAAAATTGTTGAATATAAAATTTCATTTTGCATAAAGCATTTCAAAAAAACAAGTTTTGTTTTGACAAAATAAAAGATGATGAGTTTGAGAAGATGACTGATTGGAAAGATGTGCCTTTGTATTTGAATTTTCAAGAACGTAAAAATATTTGGGTTAAAAGATTCGAAATGTTTAAATGTAAAAAGAATGAATCTGTTAATGCTTTGATAAAACGATTTTGTGTTATGGATAACAAATTAGAAGAGTTCGAATTCATGTTTATATTTTAGGATTACGAGAAGATATCAAATTTTGCAAATGCATTACCTTCAGAGTGGGGTGGATTTTTGAATGAATCGGAAAAGGAGCCTAAATATTCAATGTTTACTAATACATGAATTTTTAGAAAAGATTAAAGTCACATTTCCGAAATTGAAAAAATGAAAGTGTTAAAACTAAAGAGGGAAAGTGAATTGTGGTTAAAATGGAATAGGACAGTACAGAAATTAATAGTGTTGTTTATGATGAAGATCTAGAAGAATCTAATCAACATTAATATAGTGATAAAGAAATTTTACAAAATGCTGGTCAATTTTTTGATAATCCTGATGTTTATCGATCTTTTGCAGGTCTCTTCAGTAATCAAGGAAATAATCAGAAAACTCAGATTAATGAAGTATTGATTGCTGAGAAATTAATGGATCAGTTAAACAAAGTAGATGAAACTTTCCAAGTTGAACAGAAAATCATGGTTGAAGATGTAAAGAAAGAGAGTGGAAGTGAGAAAATTGAAAAAGTTAAAAAAATTAAGAGAGGCTAGGAAGAGAAAAAAATTGAGATAGAAAACAATGCATTAAATATATAAAGCAATGTGCTCAAAATCGTGCGAATCATGTATTTTTAAAGATGAGAGATATAAAGAGTTGAAATGTCATACAGATAATCTATCAAGAGAGTACAATCAAATGAAAGAAGCTTATGACAAGCTAAGCTATGCCTTCAAATCCACCATGATGCTAATCTGAAAGATGGTGCTACGATCGACATGTTGAAAGCTACGGTAATGGATAAACAAATGGCAATCAATATACATTTGAAAAATATTGCCGATCTAAAACAAGAATTTGAGAAAGTCAGAATCGAAGCTGAAAGGGTCAACACATTGTTAATCATTTACTCCACAAGTTCATATGTAATTGATCATATTCTTCCCGAACAATTAGTAAAAACTGTCAAGGAAAATAATAAAAGTGGAGTTCAGAACAATGACTCGGGTTATCATCGTGTTCCTACACTAATCTGGAACAATTATTCTAGAAGAAATTATGAAGGAGAGGAGAAGGCGCTCAATCTGAACTTGACAACGGAACAAAAAGTCGAGTTTCCTAAGAACATAGATGTGACCTATGATGTGATTCTGATATGGTTACAAAAGTGGTCGAAAATGTGTATGAAATAACAGATGTTGAAAAGAATAATTCAAATTTACGTTCTGAGAATGAAGAAAGTTTTCATAAAATTTACATTTCAAAATCGAACAAAGTTTGAATGATGATCCTAAGATGGTAGCATACAAAAAGAAAGGATCTGACAAACTATTTTCTAATGAAGAATTTCCAATTCAGAATGTGGATGTTAAAAGAATTGAAAAAGTGTTTAAACTAGTTGAAATAAGTTTGTCGGAGCTTAGAAAGTTAAAAACGTCTTACAGTTCCAAACCTAAACGTTCTTATAATCATAAAGGTAAAAAATATCCTGAAGACAAAAGAAAGGTTTGGGATATGCTAAGAAGAAGAAAAAAAAACAATCATAGGTTCCAAAAACCAGATTATTCAAAGAAAATAAATTTTGTTTTTGGAACAAATTCAGAAAAGGAAAAGGAAAAAGAAAATTTGGGAAAAAAGCAATCAAATGTTATATTTGATGCTAAAAAACAACAACGAGAACAGGTTAAGGAATGTTTTCGTTGTAACCAAGTTGGACACATTGTTAGAAAATGTTCACAATCAAAGCCTAAACCTATTTCCGATGTTAAGAAAAATTTCGGAGATTTAAAGCAAAACTCACAAATGTTTGTACCAACACAAGTTTGGGAACAAGTCAAAGAATCTACAAAAAAAGTGAAACCAGTTAATACTAAATTTTCAAAATTCAAAGACGGTTAAACATAAAAAAGTGCTGAACGAAAAGATTCTATGTTGTATTTCAACAAAAAAATGTCTAAAAACCAAACATGGGAGATGAAAAAGGGAACTCTTCCTATAAAAGTTGAAAAATTTGTGTCACCAGGAAGTCAGATAGGGTTGAACAAAAATGGGTAATAAAAGAAAAATCTGTTGAAAAGACTGAACACATAGTGAAAATTGAAAGTTTAGATGACTTTCTTAAGCTTGAGAAAGTCATAAATAAACCTGATTGTGAAAAGAAAATCAGAATTGAGGTTTAACCTAAGATTGAAAAGTCTTGGGTTAAACTTTTTAACAAATTGTTTGTGTTTTTTGTGCAGGAGCTTCCGCTGCTTAAAGTGGATCTTAAATAAAATGTAGTTCCATGGCATAAGAGGAGGAAGCTTGACCGGTTTAATATGAAAATATTTATATGCCCATGATAAATTTTATTCTAACATTTACTTTAAAATTTTAGAAAATTTTTTAAGAAAGTTTTCAAAATCACAGAACCCTCACTGTTGAACAGACAAAACTGGTTGAAAAGATAGGTTTATAAAAGTTTTTTATAAAAAAATGGATCAAAAGTTTTGTCATCTTGAGGGGAAGAGAACTTAAAGATATAATTGTGAAGCAGTAATGGATGACAAATTGAAGTAATTTCATCGGTTGGTTAATTTTTCTTTAAATCAAAAAAATACAAAAATATGTTTTTGAATATTAGGGGGAGAAAAATTTTGAGAAAACCAAAAACATATTAATTGCAAAAAAAGTACAAAAACATGAAAAAGACAAAAATAGTTTTCGTGTGATAAGAGGAAATGATAGTACATTAGTGGACTATCACAGCATGCTAAAAAAATGTAGTGTCAAAAAGTGTTTTAAACAACTCTCACTGATAATGTGCTAATAGGCTTCACACATTCAGTAAACTATTTCTGAGATACAAACATAAAAGTATAACTTCTTAATTAATGGTTTAACATCTCTCGGATATATGGTCTTAGTACACCAAAATTTCATTTGAGAGACTGCCTGATTCCGAATTACTAGGTCTTTATAGATGATTGATATATGGGGTATTATACAAGTTCTTCTGATTTTACGTCAGCAATGGACTAGAACTTATAGAATATTTTTGCTTTTAATACCCAAAAACTGCAGCAAATTGTAAGTATCAAAAGATCCAACAATTGCAGTAAAAGATTCCAAATTGGAACACTACTTTCAAGACGAGCCTTAATCTCTTTGTCGGTACGATGGTACTAACCTGAGCTCCCAAGGTCTCGCATTACCTAGATACATATATCAGTTAGATATATTCACCTGTAAGATCAAATTCCATGGAATCTTGATACGGGAGTATATTCTGAGGTGAAACACGGTTAAGTCAAGGTTCTCAAATTATCTAATGTATATCAGAACAATTGAGAAATGTGTAGATGTGTATGTGGACAAGTATACTTACAATCTAAGTGAATTTGTTTGGTACTTAAAGTCTTAATAATGTCAACGGTACTGGTGATATGTCTCAAAAACTGATATGATCCTCTAACACAAACTCACAAATATATGTCTGTAAATATGTGTGTACATAGTTCTTTCAGTATATTTTAGAAAATTCAAAAAGATTTTATGTTCTTATATGTTTCAACTACCAATGATGAAAAGCTGATTTTCAAAATCTAGAACTGCTGAACGAAAATCTGAAATAAGATATAGATTAAAATGTTATCAACCAAGGTCATTCATTTGAACTTGGTAGATAAATTAGATAATCAAGGCCATTAACTTGGACTTAGTTAACTAAGAGGGTTTAAATTGATAAAGTGATTAAAATTTTGAAATGTTTGTAATGAAAATTTTCAAAGTTTGAATCTGAAATATTTATTTGAATGTGTGAGAATTTCTAAACAAGAAGTTGAATTTAGGGGGGAGTTGGATAAACGTGTTGAATGAATATAAAGGAAAGCTCAAAGAAAGGGGGAGCATCTTGATATTCAAGTTTATCTACTAAAGCTCTAGAAAAGGAGAAAATTGAAGATGATATGCAGATCAAGGATCATAAAAGTTATTCAAGGACGAAGGATCAGAGAAAAGTAATGACTCTATAGTTGAAACGAAGATTCGAAGACTGCGGCAACAGCCAAGGGGGAGACTGTTGATGCATATGTCTGTCGCCAACGTCATCGAATCATATTGAGTTTGTAATAGGAACGAACAAGTTAGATTTGATATGTATGTACGTCACTTCGCACGAAGTGGGAATGCACTTTGTACGAAGGTAGCATTTTACCTACATACGAAGGTAACCTATCTTTGCACAAAGTAAGGCTAACTTCGCACGAAGGTAGCACAAAGTCTATAAATAGATGTGCAAGCTAGTTCATTTGTAACGTTTTATAACTCGAACAGTGGAGCGCTGTCCAACTGTTTCTAGGATTTGTAACGTACAAAGTGTTACGAACAGTGAATAAAGAGAATACATCGTGTTTACAATGTCGCCTAACTATACAACGGATTCTGCAAGTTTATACTAGGTTATCAAATTAGTGCCTGAGCTATTGGGAGATCCAATTCGGAACCTACAGATGTCAAAAGCAAAAGGTTCGAAAAACATCATTTCAAGGGGTGTTATCAGCCGAGTTTGGAAAACATTAATGAAGTTGGAGATGTAAGTTGCCTTACAAAAAAAAGCTGGAGATGTAAGTTATTATATTATAACAATTATTTTTTGTAAGATGACTATGACGACTTAAGACGGTCTAGGATAATTAAGTAGGCTTCATATTTGCTTTCAATGTTTATTGTTTTTAAAAAGGAAACAAAAAAACCTTTGTCTCAGCCATAGCCATGTGATGAAGAAAAAGTGATCGCTAAAATTGAAGGATGGTATCCAAGCAGCAATATATAGTCGTCAGTGTGGCCTTATCAACAATGGTTTTGTAGGCCCAGGCTTTTGGTCATCCTTGCTTGGTGATAAATTTTAGAATAGTAACGTCGAAAACATGGCAACGACACAAGCTACTAATGGTACGGAATAAGATTTAATAATTGTATCAATTACGTTATTGCGAACGTCAAGGATACAGAGTGGAAGTAGTAGATAAAGTCGTTAATATGGATAGACTAAACGTAAAGTCGAACGACGGTAGCAATGAAGTAGCAGCAAGGATCTTAACTACTAATAGTTAGGTAATGATTACAATTCGGACAACCATAGGGGGTTCGTCACGAGACGGCAGTCTAGAAGTTCGTCACGGGGGATGGAACAACGTAGAGTAAATTCTAGTTTTATACGAAATTTTATTTATTAAACAGTCTTATATTAAACATAGCTTTGTTAATTAGACTCACATTTATTCAGTTTTGTATACTTAACTATATTTACACTTTACCAAGTGTGAGAGGGGATCGGCTCTCCTCTTATGAGCACCGGACTGATCTGACTCAACTAATAGAGGCGGAATTCATTGTTAGCAAGTTAGACAAACAAACAAGAAAGATAGGCTGCTTAAACGCCTTGATTAGTATTAATAAACATGAATGGTTATAGACGAGTAAACACTTTGACAGGGCTTCGTCGTAGTCACACACCAACAGATATAACACAACACTCAAGCTCCATTATTTATAGGTCAACATGACTCGCACAGGAGAGAGGTGTGTTTGACTCGTGTGAGTGGTGCCTCGTACAAGACAAGGTATCACTCGTACGAGCCACTAAGCTCACTTGTACGAGCCACTATCTAAACATATAAATCATATATAAACATACAATATTTGACATTCTAAGCCTTATTTGCATAACCGACATATCCTAGACATAGGCGATAGACGTCATTCACCAACAAACTCCCCCTTGGATGTTGCCGCAGTCTTGGATAGTCTTCAAAAGTTCTTTAAAGATTTGACAACTAACGTCCAAAGAAACGTTTTGATGGCCTGCGACGCTCCCCAGAAGATATCGGCGTTTGGTCTGTAGGAGGAGGCAAATTACACGTGTTGCCAAACCGGAAGCTCCTTAGTAATGCAATCCACGTTCGCTTAGCAATCCTTTCGTCATTCTTCTATTTCTTTTGCTTCTCTATCTCTTCCAGCTTCCTCCAAGAATCCATGTTGTTCCTGAATGTATGTCATTAGCAAAACAAACATTAACAATCTTTTGGAACTGGAGAGCCTGCTGTTGGTCATTTTCCTCAAAACTGATTTTGCTGTAGAATAAGCATTCAATATCCTTCTTAGAGCAATTGACTAGCCACATAGGGTTTAGTACTCGAATGTCGCGCCGTAGACCATATATGCGTTTGTATGCTATGACGGCTTTGGATAATTCTTTAGTTATCTTCCAAGAATCTTCATCTGGATGAACACAAATAACAACTTCACTAGTAGTGCCACCATTTGAAGATCTTGAAGAAATCCTGCTCCATCTTTATTAAAGGCATGTTTTTCTCGCTTTCGACCTCTTTACTATCAACGCCACATCTTTTTTCTTTTGTAACATGATCGATCTTTGTGATTCTCTTGGCATATGTGGCTTCCAGCATCTAAAGCCATGAGTAGCTTCCAGCTTTATCAGTTTCCACAGCTGCTGGTCATGATATTTCATCTTTAGATTTATCATCTTGGTCTGCACCAATTCTTTAATATCCCAGAACGGCAGGGTCTTGATATTTCTTAGGTATCGGAAGTACTGGAGCCTATACTCATGTTTAATCGCATAAACGTTAAGCTCTTTGATCCATCCCCAGCTAATGATGTCCGCTAGAGAAATGTTAGCATCACGTGTGAAGATTTCTAGGGGACGTTTGAATTGACGCTCAGATGGTAATTCTTTAAACGATAGTTTCCTCATTTCTACAATTTATTCTTTACACAATCGTTGAGGAACCGTTCCCTGTTTGACAGCCTCTTCAACCTTTCGCTTCAGTAGATAATCATTCTCGGCCGCAAACAATTCATTGAAAGTTGGGGAGTCATATGTACCATCTTCAGCAATATTTGCATCATTGTCATCAGAATCATCCTCCACGACAACTTTGTGATAATCATGTGCGACAGAAACATGTTCGAAGATATAATCCCCAGGCTCGAAAGCACTGATGTCGTTAAGCTCGTCTTCAAAATCAAACTCAAATGTTTCTTCGTCCACGCCTAATATACTTGCAATTTCTTCTTTTGTGTAACTGTGGACAAACTCTCCTTCCTCCACATCATGCTCTAAATACAATATCTTTGGTTTGGGCATGGTGAGAACAACTGACATATCAGTCATTGTGAGGATTCCTGCCTTCTTAGAATCCTTCGAGCTTTCAAACTCCTTTCTTTGTTCTTTACCTCCTTCCACTTGGTTGGCAATCAACATGCTGTGCAAGAATGACCTGGTTAAGACTCAGCAAAAAGACTCGCTTTTGTGGACTAGCATAACCGACGAAAGATTCTTCCAAGGATTTGGCTCCAAATTTACCGTCCGGGTCCAGAATAGTACACGACGATCCAAAAGGCTCCAAAAACACGAGGTTCAGCCTTTGATGGTTTAGCAGCTCAAAACAGGTCTTGTAACATCCGTCAAAAACCGGGTTAACCAAACCCGCTTCGTTTTTTAATCGAACAATCAGTTTTAAATTTTTGTTGTTTATTTATGATAAATTTTAATTTTAAACAATACATAATTAATAATCAAATTAGGATTTAAAAGAAAAAATTGTTAAAAAGTAAAAATAAGAGAATTAAAAATAAAACAAGGCTGCCGGGATTCGAACCCGGTAGCGGTCAGCCAATGACTTAACTCCCACTCATCCAACCACTCTGCCGCTTGTGTTATTTGATAACATATCGAAACAATTAATTCAAATAACAAAACACAGAAATCAAATTCAGTCAATGACGCGCCCATTTCGCAGTCGCCGGAAATCCCGACGACTTCGCCAATAATTGACGGTTTCTATCGATTTAATGGAAGAATTAATCCTAACATACGGTTATAACCGATGCTGAACCCGCGACATCAGTCGTAACCACCGGAGAACAGCTGACCATGAATCGAGACTGAAATCAGACCCAATGCGTCTCGATTCTTCCCTATAAATACACCCACAAGTCTCTGGTAGCCTTTTCGCTCAAAATCGCACCTTTTCTCGAAGCAATTTCACTCGCCGGAAATATCCTGCCATCACCGGACTTTCGCCGGAAAACCGAGACTCACCTCAACACGGTAAATACCTCGACTCTTTCTGTTCAATCCGTTGTTAGACTGTTACTAACTTCAATCCAACAATCAGAATCAATCCCAGACGACGTAGCCGGAATATTCAGCTCTCGCCGGAAAACCTCTGGAATTTCTAATCTCACGCTGTGAATCGGTATAATCATTCAAATTTCTATTAATCCTTGTTTAGTACCCCACTTTCATAACTAATCAAACAAAACTGATAATTGATTCAAGCAGAAAGAATACACAAATCAGAGCCGACGTTCATTGCCGGAATTCTGAAGAAATACAATTGATCGGTACATTCGTTTCCTGAGTTCATTTTATTCATCACATTTCAACCAGTAATATGCTCGATGAACGACCCAATCAAGAACAGTTGAAAAATGTCGATGGGTCTTTGAGCGAAGAAGACGAAGTCGACTGTGTATTATAAGATTAATTAAAATCAGATTAATAAATGGGTTAGACAAACAGTCCAGCGGTGGCCTGTGTGCAAATAATAAGAACACGTCTCGAGTTCGATCCCTGCCCCAACCTCACTCCTTTAAACAAAAATGCTCTTTTTAACCGAACCGGGATAGCTCACAGAATCATGTTAAGTATAAAAAAACCGTAATATTAACAGGTTAGACACACAGTCCAGCAGTGGACTGTGTGCAACACTAACTCGCACGTCCCAGGTTCGAGACTGGTTGACGGCACCGGTTCAAAGCAATTAAATCCTTTTTAAAATAAATGATTTTCGTATTAACTTAAATAGTGTATAAATATAATTAAAAACAGTAAATATTTCGGGTTAGACACGTAGCTCAGTTGGTAGAGCTGCGTGCACGCGTACGGGAGGTCACGGGTTCGAGTCTCACCCAGCGCACACATACAAACGACCGAACCGGTCAACGGTCAACAGTAATGGGCAACAGTCATGGTCAACGGTCAAAAAGTCAACATTTTTTTATTATTTTTATTTATTTATTTATTTAAAAATCAATTAAAAATACTTAAAAATAAAGTTTTTAAAGTTAGAAAATAGCCTTAAACTCACAAAAATATATCCAATAATCCTACTAAAATTGATTAATAAAATCCGCTTATTTACCGAACCGTTATGTTATTATCTAGGTTAGTTTCTCTCGTGGTTAAATCCAATTTCGTGCGCATTCATCATCAATCCAAGAAACGTAACCACTGTGAGTGAATTCTTACAAACTCCCCTTTTTATTCACGTTTTGGGGTGTATCATGTGTCGCTTAAACTAATTCGTTAATCCAAACTCGTGCTATACCATATTATGATCTAAACTTAGAATGTAAATATTGTTTGTAGTTATGTATTACATATTGTCAAGTTGTATGCAATTTATTTGTTAGGCCCATCAGTTCCTCGTGGGAGACGAGTTGAAAACGCGTGCCTTAAAACTCATTCATTAGGCCATCAGTTCGTAGAACAACGCGTGCCTCAAAACTCATTCATTAGACACATCAGTTCCTCGTGGGAGACGAGTTGAACAACGCGTGCCTCAAAACTATCTATTATTGTATGTGTGTGCATTATTTAATATTAAGTGTTTTGTGAATAAATTTACATCTACCTTTACTCATATGTGGTTATGCACTTTTTTTATAATCAATTCAATAAACTTGTTTAAATGTTTTTCATAGGATTCACTCGCCAACTTTTTGTTGATCCAAAAACCATTTTTACACATTATACAGGTGAACAGGATGAAGCAAGGAAAACATAGGAATTGCCTTAGAAGAAAATAATAAAGTCTAGAAAGATGTATAGAACATGTTGTAATTATGATTGTATGATCTCCTTTAAATTGTAATAATAAATATGAAACATTATAATAAATGTCATGAGCTTTGATGAAAACCCAATCATGCCCCGATCACCTTTTCCGCTGCGGGTCGGGGTGTGATAGATTGGTATCAGAGCTTTTGACTATAGGGATATAGGATAGGTTATTAGACCCTTAGAGCCTATACTATAGTTGATTAGATTTTAATTGTTTATGTGGTTATATGCAAACTCATGATGTTTATTTCTTTCATATTTATTACATACACAAATGCATGCAAACACTTCCGATACTACATTTTGTGATACATAGTGAATTATACTTACAGTCAAACATACATAATTACATACACATTCATCATACATATTTCAATGTTCACATATTCAAATTATCTTCATACTTCCGTTATTCAAGATTTTGTCGCATTTTTCATTTTTCAAATCTTATCAAAGTGAGTTCTGCGACGGGCATGTAGTAACTGTAAGGGTACAAGTACCGGTAGTCGGAACGTCCTGTCTAGGTTGGCATTCGTATAAATCCAATATAACGGACCAGTTTGCCTACCTGGGGACTAACGATGAGAGTACGAAGGACCTATTAGGCCAAAGCATGCCACACCAAACGTCGTTCGAACTAACCCCACTTTGAGGTGTCATCGTGTCCACACCTGGATACATTCCGAATATCATACGTTACATACATATTTCTCGATTTTCTCCGGGTTTTAGTGTACGTAACCAGGCTAACACATGCGAACCATATGAAATACCCGGTAATCATGGGGGCCCACATGATTACGAAGGTGAAGTATGGTGGCATGCAAGGCCCAATTACGAGCAAAGCCCAAGACATCCTATGGATGTAGTAGATTTATTATTTTATATTTATTTTATGAATGTTCACTCCTAAATACGACACATGATCCCAAAAACATCCAACTCATACTCTTGGTACGTATTATTTGTAGATTCTAGTCTCGCTCGTAGGAAAATGAAATCAGGAAATCCCGCAAGCGCATGGCTGCCCAAATCCCTCAACAAATAGTGGCCGTAATACCCAGCATCGTAGTTCAAGTTCAACAAGCCCTTACCGCTAATCCCGTCAATCAAGAAGATCAAAACATTGTCAACCCTCCCCCAAATACCACTAAATGCACCTTCAAGCATTTCAAATCCTGCAACCTTGGAAGCAGCAATGGAGTTAGCTATAGAGCTCACCGAGAACCGCATACGAAATAAGGACTTCAAGGAGGAGAAGAAGAAGGATAAAGCATCGACTGAAACCTTAAACTCCAACCAAACCAAATCCCCTTCTCAACCCATTTCTAAGAGAAAACGAGATGGGCAACTTTTCGCTGTCACCCAACGAAATCAACCAGCCTCACAAGCCGTACCCCTCCAAGCTATCCCAATCACTCAAGTAGCACCCAACTCAACGTACCCAAATAAGAAACCTTACCTTGGACCTCACCCTCAATGTAACACCTGTTTTTATCACCATCCATCTACCTTACCATGTCGACTATGTGCGAATTGTGGACGCTATGGTCATTTGAGCAAGGTTTGCCGCACCCCTCAAAACCAAACCTCACCCCCTACTCAAAACATGATCCAAACATATCAACAACCCCAATACCCCATGTTACCTTATGTTCGAGCTTGTTAATTGTGGCGACCCTACCCATTATAGAAACACGTGCCCTCGATTGGTTAACATCATACACGCCCAAGCTCAAGCAAACCCAGTTAACCAAGCAAATCTAGGAAACCTAACCACTAGGCCACCAGCAAGAAGAAGAGTTTTCAACATCAACTCCAATCCTATTGAAGATAATGACGGCCCAAACGAACCACCCAACTAGTCTCCTTCACAAAAAAATCAAGATTCAACTCCAACCGCTTAGTTTTTATGTTTTTCTTTATGTTATCTCAATTTTCACGTATCTCAATTATAAATTGGAAATTAATCCAAGGATCTTAATGCGAATTACTACTTCAGTTTTGTTTTATACTCGTTGATTTAACATTCACATCATCATACATCTCAACGTATTTCAATCTCATCATGCAAAGAAGTTGGGCTGTGTCTCACTTCTACATAGACTAACCTCTCCATCATAACAAACGAGAGAGGTACTGTCATCATTCAAACATGTATACTATCAGAATTAAGACTCAAGTTTTGGTTGATTGTGTTTGTTTATGTTTTAGAGTCACATAGAACTAATCATAATTTACTGATAAAGCCAATGAAAATTTGACAAGAATATGGTGGATACGCCGCTGGTACTTCCTATATATAAGTATTCTTGCCAAAGGATCAGAGGCATTGTCAGGCGGTTATGAGAAGTTCCATGTAGGATTTAGTATTGTCTTGGTTGAAGTTTGTTTTATACTCACTGATTTAGCATTCATATCATCTCATCTCATCATTTAAAGAAATTGGATTGTGTTCTATTTCTACATAGACTAACCTCTCCATCATAACAAACAGAGAGGTACTGTCACCATTCAAACATGTATACTATCAGAATTAAGACTCAAGTTTTTGGTTGATTGTGTTTGTTTATGTTTTAGAGTCACATAGAACTAATCATAACTTACGGGTAAAGCCAATGAAAATTTGACAAGAATATGGTGGATACGCCGTTGGTACTTCCTATATATAAGTATTCTTGCCAAAGGATTAGAGGCATTATCAGGTGGTTATGAGAAGTTCCATGTAGGATTTAGTATTGTCTTGGTTGAAGTTTGTTTTATACTCACTGATTTAGCATTCATATCATCTCATCATTTAAAGAAATTGGATTGTGTTCTATTTCTACATAGACTAACCTCTCCATCATAACAAACGAGAGAGGTACTGCCACCATTCAAACATGTATACTATCAGAATTAGGACTCAGGCTTTGGTTGTTGTGTTTGTTTATGTTCTAGAGTCACATCATAGAACCAATCATAACTTACTGATAAAACCAATGAAAATTTGACAAGAATATGGTGGATACGCCACTGGTACTTCCTATATATAAGTATTCTTGCCAAAGGATCAGAGGCATTGTCAGGCGGTTATGAGAAGTTCCATGTAGGTTTTAGTAGTAGAAGTTTTGTTTTAGGATATAACCTTATCTTTCCAAACATATCAAAACTCTTGCGCATGAAATCATATTTAGTCAATCAACTCTGTTTATCAATATTCACTATCATAGGCATCAAAAAACGATTCCTGTAGTAGGGTACTCAATCCTTACAAGGAACGTTACCGCCTCAAACAAAATTTAAACTCTTACTCCCTTCTAAGTATGTAATTGTCAAATTTAAAACACCATCCTTTTAAGACAAACATGCCACTACTTAAATTTCGGGACGAAATTTCTAAAAGTAGGGGATACTGTAACATCCGTCAAAAACCGGGTTAACCAAACCCGCTTCGTTTATTAATCGAACAATCAGTTTTAAATTTTTGTTATTTATTTATGATAAATTTTAATTTTAAACAATACATAATTAATAATCAAATTAGGATTTAAAAGCAAAAATTGTTAAAAAGTGAAAATAAGAGAATTAAAAATAAAACAAGGCTGCCGGGATTCGAACCCGGGTCAGCCGGGTCAGACAATGACTTAACTCCCACTCATCCAACCACTCCGCCGCTTGTGTTATTTGATAACATATCGAAACAATTAATTCAAATAACAAAACACAGAAATCAAATTCAGTCAATGACGCGCCCATTTCGCAGTCGCCGGAAATCCCGACGACTTCGCCAATAATTGACGGTTTCTATCGATTTAATGGAAGAATTAATCCTAACAACGGTTATAACCGATGTCTGAACCCGCGACATCAGTCGTAACCGCCGGAGAACAGCTGACCATGAATCGAGACTGAAATCAGACCCAATGCGTCTCGATTCTTCCCTATAAATACACCCACAAGTCTCTGGTAGCCTTTTCGCTCAAAATCGCACCTTTTCTCGAAGCAATTTCACTCGCCGGAAATATCCTGCCATCACCGGACTTTCGCCGGAAAAACCGAGACTCACCTCAACACGGTAAATACCTCGACTCTTTCTGTTTCAATCCGTTGTTAGACTGTTACTAACTTCAATCCAACAATCAGAATCAATCCCAGACGACGTAGCCGGAATATTCAGCTCTCACCGGAAAACCTCTGGAATTTCTAATCTCACGCTGTGAATCGGTATAATCATTCAAACTTCTATTAATCCTTGTTTAGTACCCCACTTTCATAACTAATCAAACAAAACTGATAATTGATTCAAGCAGAAAGAATACACAAATCAGAGCCGACGTTCATTGCCGGAATTCTGAAGAAATACAATTGATCGGTACATTCGTTTCCTGAGTTCATTTTATTCATCACATTTCAACCAGTAATATGCTCGATGAACAACCCAATCAAGAACAGTTGAAAAATAGTCGATGGGTCTTTGAGCGAAGAAGACGAAGTCGACTGTGTATTATAAGATTAATTAAAATCAGATTAATAAATGGGTTAGACACACAGTCCAGCGGTGGCCTGTGTGCAAATAATAAGAACACGTCTCGAGTTCGATCCCTGCCCCAACCTCACTCCTTTAAACAAAAATGCTCTTTTTAACCGAACCGGGATAGCTCACAGAATCATGTTAAGTATAATAAAAACCGTAATATTAAACAGGTTAGACACACAGTCCAGCAGTGGACTGTGTGCAACACTAACTCGCACGTCCCAGGTTCGAGACTGGTTGACGGCACCGGTTCAAAGCAATTAAATCCTTTTTAAAATAAATGATTTTCGTATTAACTTAAATAGTGTATAAATATAATTAAAAACAAAATATTTCGGGTTAGACACGTAGCTCAGTTGGTAGAGCTGCGTGCACGCGTACGGGAGGTCACGGGTTCGAGTCTCACCCAGCGCACACATACAAACGACCGAACCGGTCAACGGTCAACAGTAATGGGCAACAGTCATGGTCAACGGTCAAAAAGTCAACATTTTTTTATTATTTTTATTTATTTATTTATTTAAAAATCAATTAAAAATACTTAAAAATAAAGTTTTTAAAGTTAGAAAATAGCCTTAAACTCACAAAAATATATCCAATAATCCTACTAAAATTGATTAATAAAATCCGCTTATTTACCGAACCGTTATGTTATTATCTAGGTTAGTTTCTCTCGTGGTTAAATCCAATTTCGTGCGCATTCATCATCAATCCAAGAAACGTAACCACTGTGAGTGAATTCTTACAAACTCCCATTTTTATTCACGTTTTGGGGTGTATCATGTGTCGCTTAAACTAATTCGTTAATCCAAACTCGTGCTATACCATATTATGATCTAAACTTAGAATGTAAATATTGTTTGTAGTTATGTATTACATATTGTCAAGTTGTATGCAATTTATTTGTTAGGCCCATCAGTTCCTCGTGGGAGACGAGTTGAACAACGCGTGCCTTAAAACTCATTCATTAGGCCATCAGTTCGTAGAACAACGCATGCCTCAAAACTCATTCATTAGACACATCAGTTCCTCGTGGGAGACGAGTTGAACAACGCGTGCCTCAAAACTATCTATTATTGTATGTGTGTGCATTATTTAATATTAAGTGTTTTGTGAATAAATTTACATCTACCTTTACTCATATGTGGTTATGCACTTTTTTTATAATCAATTCAATAAACTTGTTTAAATGTTTTTCATAGGATTCACTCGCCAACTTTTTGTTGATCCAAAAACCATTTTTACACATTATACAGGTGAACAGGATGAAGCAAGGAAAACATAGGAATTGCCTTAGAAGAAAATAATAAAGTCTAGAAAGATGTATAGAACATGTTGTAATTATGATTGTATGATCTCCTTTAAATTGTAATAATAAATATGAAACATTATAATAAATGTCATGAGCTTTGATGAAAACCCAATCATGCCCCGATCACCTTTTCCGCTGCGGGTCGGGGTGTGATAGATTGGTATCAGAGCTTTTGACTATAGGGATATAGGATAGGTTATTAGACCCTTAGAGCCTATACTATAGTTGATTAGATTTTAATTGTTTATGTGGTTATATGCAAACTCATGATGTTTATTTCTTTCATATTTATTACATACACAAATGCATGCAAACACTTCCGATACTACATTTTGTGATACATAGTGAATTATACTTACAGTCAAACATACATAATTACATACACATTCATCATACATATTTCAATGTTCACATATTCAAATTATCTTCATACTTCCGTTATTCAAGATTTTGTCGCATTTTTCATTTTTCAAATCTTATCAAAGTGAGTTCTGCGACGGGCATGTAGTAACTGTAAGGGTACAAGTACCGGTAGTCGGAACGTCCTGTCTAGGTTGGCATTCGTATAAATCCAATATAACGGACCAGTTTGCCTACCTGGGGACTAACGATGAGAGTACGAAGGACCTATTAGGCCAAAGCATGCCACACCAAACGTCGTTCGAACTAACCCCACTTTGAGGTGTCATCGTGTCCACACCTGGATACATTCCGAATATCATACGTTACATACATATTTCTCGATTTTCTCCGGGTTTTAGTGTACGTAACCAGGCTAACACATGCGAACCATATGAAATACCCGGTAATCATGGGGGCCCACATGATTACGAAGGTGAAGTATGGTGGCATGCAAGGCCCAATTACGAGCAAAGCCCAAGACATCCTATGGATGTAGTAGATTTATTATTTTATATTTATTTTATGAATGTTCACTCCTAAATACGACACATGATCCCAAAAACATCCAACTCATACTCTTGGTACGTATTATTTGTAGATTCTAGTCTCGCTCGTAGGAAAATGAAATCAGGAAATCCCGCAAGCGCATGGCTGCCCAAATCCCTCAACAAATAGTGGCCGTAATACCCAGCATCGTAGTTCAAGTTCAACAAGCCCTTACCGCTAATCCCGTCAATCAAGAAGATCAAAACATTGTCAACCCTCCCCCAAATACCACTAAATGCACCTTCAAGCATTTCAAATCCTGCAACCTTGGAAGCAGCAATGGAGTTAGCTATAGAGCTCACCGAGAACCGCATACGAAATAAGGACTTCAAGGAGGAGAAGAAGAAGGATAAAGCATCGACTGAAACCTTAAACTCCAACCAAACCAAATCCCCTTCTCAACCCATTTCTAAGAGAAAACGAGATGGGCAACTTTTCGCTGTCACCCAACGAAATCAACCAGCCTCACAAGCCGTACCCCTCCAAGCTATCCCAATCACTCAAGTAGCACCCAACTCAACGTACCCAAATAAGAAACCTTACCTTGGACCTCACCCTCAATGTAACACCTGTTTTTATCACCATCCATCTACCTTACCATGTCGACTATGTGCGAATTGTGGACGCTATGGTCATTTGAGCAAGGTTTGCCGCACCCCTCAAAACCAAACCTCACCCCCTACTCAAAACATGATCCAAACATATCAACAACCCCAATACCCCATGTTACCTTATGTTCGAGCTTGTTAATTGTGGCGACCCTACCCATTATAGAAACACGTGCCCTCGATTGGTTAACATCATACACGCCCAAGCTCAAGCAAACCCAGTTAACCAAGCAAATCTAGGAAACCTAACCACTAGGCCACCAGCAAGAAGAAGAGTTTTCAACATCAACTCCAATCCTATTGAAGATAATGACGGCCCAAACGAACCACCCAACTAGTCTCCTTCACAAAAAAATCAAGATTCAACTCCAACCGCTTAGTTTTTATGTTTTTCTTTATGTTATCTCAATTTTCACGTATCTCAATTATAAATTGGAAATTAATCCAAGGATCTTAATGCGAATTACTACTTCAGTTTTGTTTTATACTCGTTGATTTAACATTCACATCATCATACATCTCAACGTATTTCAATCTCATCATGCAAAGAAGTTGGGCTGTGTCTCACTTCTACATAGACTAACCTCTCCATCATAACAAACGAGAGAGGTACTGTCATCATTCAAACATGTATACTATCAGAATTAAGACTCAAGTTTTGGTTGATTGTGTTTGTTTATGTTTTAGAGTCACATAGAACTAATCATAATTTACTGATAAAGCCAATGAAAATTTGACAAGAATATGGTGGATACGCCGCTGGTACTTCCTATATATAAGTATTCTTGCCAAAGGATCAGAGGCATTGTCAGGCGGTTATGAGAAGTTCCATGTAGGATTTAGTATTGTCTTGGTTGAAGTTTGTTTTATACTCACTGATTTAGCATTCATATCATCTCATCTCATCATTTAAAGAAATTGGATTGTGTTCTATTTCTACATAGACTAACCTCTCCATCATAACAAACAGAGAGGTACTGTCACCATTCAAACATGTATACTATCAGAATTAAGACTCAAGTTTTTGGTTGATTGTGTTTGTTTATGTTTTAGAGTCACATAGAACTAATCATAACTTACGGGTAAAGCCAATGAAAATTTGACAAGAATATGGTGGATACGCCGTTGGTACTTCCTATATATAAGTATTCTTGCCAAAGGATTAGAGGCATTATCAGGTGGTTATGAGAAGTTCCATGTAGGATTTAGTATTGTCTTGGTTGAAGTTTGTTTTATACTCACTGATTTAGCATTCATATCATCTCATCATTTAAAGAAATTGGATTGTGTTCTATTTCTACATAGACTAACCTCTCCATCATAACAAACGAGAGAGGTACTGCCACCATTCAAACATGTATACTATCAGAATTAGGACTCAGGCTTTGGTTGTTGTGTTTGTTTATGTTCTAGAGTCACATCATAGAACCAATCATAACTTACTGATAAAACCAATGAAAATTTGACAAGAATATGGTGGATACGCCACTGGTACTTCCTATATATAAGTATTCTTGCCAAAGGATCAGAGGCATTGTCAGGCGGTTATGAGAAGTTCCATGTAGGTTTTAGTAGTAGAAGTTTTGTTTTAGGATATAACCTTATCTTTCCAAACATATCAAAACTCTTGCGCATGAAATCATATTTAGTCAATCAACTCTGTTTATCAATATTCACTATCATAGGCATCAAAAAACGATTCCTGTAGTAGGGTACTCAATCCTTACAAGGAACGTTACCGCCTCAAACAAAATTTAAACTCTTACTCCCTTCTAAGTATGTAATTGTCAAATTTAAAACACCATCCTTTTAAGACAAACATGCCACTACTTAAATTTCGGGACGAAATTTCTAAAAGTAGGGGATACTGTAACATCCGTAAAAAACCGGGTTAACCAAACCCGCTTCGTTTATTAATCGAACAATCAGTTTTAAATTTTTGTTATTTATTTATGATAAATTTTAATTTTAAACAATACATAATTAATAATCAAATTAGGATTTAAAAGCAAAAATTGTTAAAAAGTGAAAATAAGAGAATTAAAAATAAAACAAGGCTGCCGGGATTCGAACCCGGGTCAGCCGGGTCAGACAATGACTTAACTCCCACTCATCCAACCACTCCGCCGCTTGTGTTATTTGATAACATATCGAAACAATTAATTCAAATAACAAAACACAGAAATCAAATTCAGTCAATGACGCGCCCATTTCGCAGTCGCCGGAAATCCCGACGACTTCGCCAATAATTGACGGTTTCTATCGATTTAATGGAAGAATTAATCCTAACAACGGTTATAACCGATGTCTGAACCCGCGACATCAGTCGTAACCGCCGGAGAACAGCTGACCATGAATCGAGACTGAAATCAGACCCAATGCGTCTCGATTCTTCCCTATAAATACACCCACAAGTCTCTGGTAGCCTTTTCGCTCAAAATCGCACCTTTTCTCGAAGCAATTTCACTCGCCGGAAATATCCTGCCATCACCGGACTTTCGCCGAAAAACCGAGACTCACCTCAACAGGGTAAATACCTCGACTCTTTCTGTTTCAATCCGTTGTTAGATGTTACTAACTTCAATCCAACAATCAGAATCAATCCCAGACGACGTAGCCGGAATATTCAGCTTTCGCCGGAAAACCTCTGGAATTTCTAATCTCACGTTGTGAATCGGTATAATCATTCAAACTTCTATTAATCCTTGTTTAGTACCCCACTTTCATAACTAATCAAACAAAACTGATAATTGATTCAAGCAGAAAGAATACACAAATCAGAGCCGACGTTCATTGCGGAATTCTGAAGAAATACAATTGATCGGTACATTCGTTTCCTGAGTTCATTTTATTCATCACATTTCAACCAGTAATATGCTCGATGAACGACCCAATCAAGAACAGTTAAAAAATCGTCGACTGAGTCTTTGAGCGAAGAAGACGAAGTCGACTGTGTATTATAAGATTAATTAAAATCAGATTAATAAACGGGTTAGACACACAGTCCAGCGGTGGACTGCGTGCAAATAATAAGAACACGTCTCGAGTTCAATCCCTGCCCCAACCTCACTCCTTTAAACAAAAATGCTCTTTTTAACCGAACCGGGATAGCTCACAGAATCATGTTAAGTATAATAAAAACCGTAATATTAACCAGGTTAGACACACAGTCCAGCGGTGGACTGTGTGCAACACTAACTCGCACGTCCCGGGTTCGAGACTGGTTGACGGCACCGGTTCAAAGCAATTAAATCCTTTTTAAAATAAATGATTTTCGGATTAACTTAAATAGTGTATAAATATAATTAAAAACAGAAATATTTCGGGTTAGACACGTAGCTCAGTTGGTAGAGCTGCGTGCACGCGTACGGGAGGTCACGGGTTCGAGTCTCACCCAGCGCACACATACAAACGACCGAACCGGTCAACGGTCAACGGTAATGGGCAACAGTCATGGTCAACGGTCAAAAAGTCAACATTTTTTTATTATTTTTATTTATTTATTTTATTTAAAAATCAATTAAAAATACTTAAAAATAACGTTTTTAAAGTTAGAAAATAGCCTTAAACTCACAAAAATATATCCAATAATCCTACTAAAATTGATTAATAAAATCCGCTTATTTACCGAACCATTATGTTATTATCTAGGTTAGTTTCTCTCGTGGTTAAATCCAATTTCGTGCGCATTCATCATCAATCCAAGAAACGCAACCACTGTGAGTGAATTCTTACAAACTCCCCTTTTTATTCACGTTTTGGGGTGTATCATGTGTCGCTTAAACTAATTCGTTAATCCAAACTCGTGCTATACCATATTATGATCTAAACTTAGAATGTAAATATTGTTTGTAGTTATGTATTACATATTGTCAAGTTGTATGCAATTTATTTGTTAGGCCCATCAGTTCCTCGTGGGAGACGAGTTGAACAACGCGTGCCTTAAAACTCATTCATTAGGCCATCAGTTCGTAGAACAACGCGTGCCTCAAAACTCATTCATTAGACACATCAGTTCCTCGTGGGAGACGAGTTGAACAACGCGTGCCTCAAAACTATCTATTATTGTATGTGTGTGCATTATTTAATATTAAGTGTTTTGTGAATAAATTTACATCTACCTTTACTCATATGTGGTTATGCACTTTATTTTATAATCAATTCAATAAACTTGTTTAAATGTTTTTCATAGGATTCACTCGCCAACTTTTTGTTGATCCAAATACCATTTTTACACATGATACAGGTGAACCAGATGAAGCAAGGAAAACATAGGAATTGCCTTAGAAGAAAATAATAAAGTCTAGAAAGATGTATAGAACATGTTGTAATTATGATTGTATGATCTCCTTTAAATTGTAATAATAAATATGAAACATTATAATAAATGTCATGAGCTTTGATGAAAACCCAATCATGCCCCGATCACCTTTTCCGCTGCGGGTCGGGGTGTGACAGGTCTTGTTGTGAGGCTTGACTATCAACACACGGTTAAGGGTGTAACACACAGATGCGACTACTTCGCTCTAGAAACCTATTGGAAGTTTTGAATCAGCGAGCATTGTTTTGGCAGTCTCGATTAGTGTGCAATTCTTACGTTCAACTACTCCTTTTGTTGACGAGTATAAGGAGCGCTGAATTCGTGAAGAATCCCTTTTCGTTGCAGAATTCGAGCATCCTCTTGTTCTTGAACTCAGTCCCATTGTCACTGCGGATTCTCTTGATAGGCAAGTGATACAGGTTTTCAAGCTTCATGAAGAGAATCATAAGACTTTTAAACGTTTCATCTTTACTCTCCAGGAAGAAAACCCATGAGAATCTTGAAAAATCATCTGTCACGACCAGGCAATATAGATCTCCTGAAATGCTTTTCACGTTTACTAGCCCAAAAAGATCCATATGAAGCCTTCCAGTGGTAGCTTAATAGAGTTAAGCAACTTTCTTGGGTGTGATTTATTATACTGTTTCCCCTTCTTTCAGCTCAGACAATCATCAGATAAATGAAAATTCTTCAGATTAACACCCTCCACTAGGTCGTTGTGCACCAAATAATTCATCTTTCACAGGTGTATGTGCCCCATCTTCCGATGCCATAACATTGACTCCTTCTCGGTAGCTTTAGAAACGATGCATTGAACCTTCTTATATGTAGTGGATGCGATGCTCATGTCTAGGACATAAAGATCATTCTCTCGTGGAGCGCGCATGAGGATCCACTCCTCAGGAATTTTAATCCCGGCTTGAGAATTAAGCATTCTTTGTCATTGAAGTGTGTTGTGAATTTCTTGTCACAGATCTGCGAGATGCTTAGTAGCTTGTTCTCCAGTTCTGCAATGTAGTTCACCTTGTCGAAAGAAACCACTCCATTCGTAAGAATACCTTCTCCCACAATTCTTCCACCCTAAGTCCTAGCAAAACCAACGTAACCTCCCCGGATAGCTTTAACGTCGTGTAACAACGCGAGCATCCCAGTCATGTGTCGGGAAGCTCCACTGTCCATAATCCATTTTGACATGATCGATCTCAGGAGCCCCTGCACACATGAGGAAGAAACTATTTAAACAAAGAAACCCAAGCCTGCTTTGTCATGGGTGGGTTAGGAATATCAAATTTCAGACCAACTTTGATCTTGACATTTTGTTTGATTTATGTTTTGGCTGGACCAGGTGGTTTTAGTTCTACTGAAGATGGCTTGACTTTTGCTACCCAAGTTTGTGTTTTCAAAATTTCCCTTTTAGAATAAAACTTTGAATCCTTTTGATGATTCTTGGTGGAAGTTTCACCAATTTCAAATTTAGAATTTAGTTGAATCGTTGATTTTATATTTTTATTCGATTCATTGTTTCTTTTCAAAAATTTTGGTAAAAACACGAGTGCTTTTTGTTTCTCATCTTTTGTAGATCCGTTGGAGTTAAAAATAGGTTTTGGATATCTTTGAGAACATTGTCGTGCAATATGCGCAACATTGTTACACTTGTAGCACGTCCTGCTATCTTTTCTAACAGAGGAATCCAAATCCCGTTTTCTACTCTTTTTTTCCTTCTTGAATTCATCACTGGATTGTTTACCAATGATCTCTTTTTCTCTTTCACTAGTTGTCCCATAGATCAAATTGATTTTCTTTGCAAAATTTAGCTTTTGAGACTTGTTATTTGTTCTTTGCTTTTGAAAACCCAACCCTGCTCTCCGGTTTTCATGATAGTCTCTGTTCCTCTGATGGTAGGGTTTGTTGACACATTTTGATTTAGAATAAAATGACGCATCACGTTTTTTCTAAATCAGAATGGCTCACCTCAACAAGCTTGAACAACTTATCAACACGATCCAGATTGACAATCTGAATTGGGAAATCCTCATCAGAATATAGTTTATCAGATCCGTGGATTTTGTATACGATGACATTTAGATCATTGTTTAAACTATTTTCTGATGATTCAACATCCAATTCGGATTTGTCAAATTCATTCTTTAGAACACTTTCAACCACAGTTTTAACCACATCAGAATCACATTCATTTCCTGGTGTTGTATATGTTACATCAATGTTCGTAGGCAGCTCGTTTGTCTTTTCAGTTTTCAATTTTAAATTGAGCGCCTTTTCCACCCCCGATGGTTTTTTCTAGCATAGCTATTCCACATGGGTGGTGGAACATGATCGTAACTTGCACCTTTGTTTTCATCAAGTTGGTTATCTTCCTTGCTTTTAATTTTTGGAGGAATGTGATCAATAACGTATGAACTTGTAGAATAACTGATTAACAACTTGTTAACCTGTTCTGTTCGATTTTCATTTTTTCAAGTTCACTTTTTAGTTTAGCAATTGTACTTAAATGAATATAAATGGCCATTTATTTGTCCATTACAGTTACCTTGAGCATCGAAAGTGTTCTGTCATTTTCTATGATCACTTTTTCAAATTGTTTTGCTTAATTTGTCATAAGCTTCTTTTGTTGAATTATAATCACATGACAAATTATATGTATGACATTTTAGCTCCTTGTATCGTGTTTCATTTTCAGCACACTCAATGCATGGCTCTTTGCACTTCATGCAAGGTGTTTCTTACACTGATTCATTTACATACACGTTTACCTCATTCATATTTGCCATAAAAGCTTTGTTGGTCTTGTCAGTCAGATTTTCCAACATCACATCAATCCTCTCTTCTTCAGGCTTCTTCTCTTCTTCATAAGCGATCGATGGCTGGAATCAAAATAACCTGCAAAAGTTTAAATGCACTATTTAACAATTCCTCTTTTTCTGACGATGTGTTGTAATATTTTTCAGGAGCTTCGTCAAAAGATGCCTCTAAGTATTCTTCATGTTCTTCAATGATTTCTACTACCAATGCCAAACTTTTGTTCTTTGTGATGTACTTGTTCTAGGAACCCATCCGAAGTGTAACCGATGCCAATACCACCACCCTGTTGAGAACCCATGTCCACACTTCACAGGGTGCGGCCGAGGAGGCCATACAATTCAAACCTATCGTACTCTTCAAAGGCAGGCCCGGAATCAACACGAAGCCCAACCCAATAATCAAATTGTGGGTCAAACCCCTTACCAACCACCTCCACCAATGTTGCCACCTTCTCAGGTTTTAGCCTAGCCTTTTTACCAACCCAACTACCCCATGATGTCTCAAATGAGGGCTTGCTATAACTGTGGTGATCCAACTCCTTTCCGCAACACATGCCCCCGTTTGGTGAAGATAATCAACGCTCAGGCTCAAGCTAACCCTGTGAATCAAGCAAGCCAATCCGCCGGCTAGGGGAAGAGCATTCAACATCAATGCCAACCAAGCCAGAGCAGACAACAATATAGTTAACGGTACGTTTCCCATCAATGGTAGCTGTGCGTCTATTTTATTTGACACGGGTGCGGATAAGATTGGTGTCTCTAGAGTTCGAGTCTAATCTTGGGTTACCTTGGGTCGGTTTAACCGAATCATTCACCGTAGAAGTAGCTGATGGAGAACCATTTACGTTGGATTCTATTATTCGTGACTGCACTCTCACTTTCAAAGAGCACGATTTTACAATCGATCTCATCCCCATGAAATTAGGAAGCTTTGATGTCATCATTGGCATGGACTGGCTCAGTCAACATCATGCCGAAAATAGTATGTTATGAAAAGTATATTCGGATTCCTCTTGTCGATGGTCAAAACTATTCGCATATTTAGTGAAACCTCCTCCAAGGGACTTAAATTGATGTCATGCCTACAAGCCCGAAAGTATCTTCGTAGAGACTGCATGGCGTTTCTAGCCCATATTGTTAAGAAAGAAGGTAAGGAGAAGAAGCTTGAAGATATCCCTATCATTAGAGATTTTCCCCAAGTCTTTCTAGAAGACGTCTCGGGACTTCCTCCTATGCAAGAAGTCGAATTTCGAATCGATCTTGTACCTGGTACCACCCCGGTTGCAAAATCTCCATATAGATTGGCTCCATCCGAGATGCAAGAATTAGCCAGTCAACTGCAAGAACTGACGAACAAAGGGTTTATTCACCCTAGTTCATCACCTTGGGTGAGCTGGTTCTTTTCGTCAAGAAGAAGGACGGAACTTTCTGAATGTGCTTAGACTATCGGGAGCTCAACAAACTAACCATCAAGAATCGTTATCCATTACCTCGCATTGATGATCTCTTAGATCAACTTCAGGGTGCAACATGTTTTTCAAAAATTGATCTTCGTTCTGGCTACCATCAGCTTAGAGTACGTGAAGAAGACATCCCAAAGACCGCCTTCCGAACTTGCTACGGCCACTACGAATTCATGGTCATGCCCTTTGGATTGACCAATGCTCCAGTTGTCTTCATGGATTTAATGAATAGAGTGTGCAAGCCCTATCTCGACCGTTTTGCCATTGTATTTATTGATGACATTCTTATCTATTCTAAAACCAAGTCGATCATGAACGACATCTTGGCTGATCCTAACACTCTTGAATACTGAAAAGCTTTACGCTAAGTTTTCAAAATGTGAATTCTGGTTTAGGGAAGTCCAATTCCTTGGTCATGTCATCAACGATCAAGGGAATTCACGTTGACCCAGCAAAAATCAAAGTAGTGCAAGAATGGCAGGCTCCACGCACCCCTACTGAAATCAGATCATTCCTCGGCTTAGCGGGGTATTATCGGTGTTTTATTGCCAACTTTTCCCACATTTCCTTACCACTCACATCTTTGACTCATAAGGGTAAACCCTTCGATTGGGGGCCCAAACAGGAGGAGGCTTTCCAAACTTTAAAACAGAGACTTTGCGATGCACCTGTCCTGACCCTCCTAGATGGTTGTGATGACTATGTAGTTTTCTGTGACGCATCAGGACAAGGGTTAGGGTGCGTCTTAATGCAACGGGGCAAGGTGATAGCCTACGCCTCAAGACAACTCAAAGTCCACGAAAGGAATTACACCACTCATGATCTCGAACTCGGAGCAGTCGTATTCGCTCTGAAGATATGGAGACATTATCTCTATGGCACAAAGTGTGAGATCTACGCCGACCATAAAAGTCTCCACACATCTTCAATAAAAAAAGAGTTAAACATGAGTCAACGACGATGAATCAAACTTCTGAACGATTATGACTGCGAAATCCGTTATCACCCAGGCAAAGCCAATGTCGTAGCAGATGCTCTTAGTCGACGAGAATATGCTAACTCCATCCATCTACTGTGTTTTCTATTGTAACCGACCTTCAAAGATGTATTCGTGAAGCACAACATACCTTGGCTACAGAAAACGATTTATGAGACGAATTATCCCGTGGAGCTGAAACCAAGTTAGAATCAAAATCCGATGGTATCCTTCACTATCTAAATCGTATTTGGGTACCTGATCGTGATAACCTTCGTACATTTGTCATGAACGAGGCACACTAAACACGATATTCCATACACCCAGGGGCTGATAAGATGTATCAGGGTCTACGATACTCTTACTGGTGGCCTGGAATGAAAAAGGATATCGTCATCTTTGTCTCCAAATGCCTCACATGTTCGAAGGTTAAAGCAAAGCATCAAAGACCCTCAGGCCTACTCGTTCAACCCGAAATACCCGCTTGGAAGTGGGAAAATATAACCATGGATTTCATTACTGGGTTACCTCGCACCTCCAGTGGACATGATATGATTTGGGTTATTATCGACCGCCTTACTAAATCGCTCACTTCATTCCAATTCGTGAAGACTAGAAAAACGAGAAGTTGGCTCGTATTTACATCGATGAAATTGTAAGTCGACACGGTATACCTTTGAGCATTATTTCAGATCGGGATGGGTGTTTCACTTCATGCACATGGCAGACCGTATAGTTAGCGTTAGGTACACGACAAAACCTCAGCATCGCTTTCCATCCACAAACTGATGGCCAGTCCGAGCGCACCATCAGACCTTTGAAGACATGTTGCGATCGTGCGTTATTGATTTCAAAGGCAACTGGGATGCTCACCTACCGCTAATCGAATTCTCTTACAATAACAATTACCACTCCAACATCGGGATGGCTCCTTTTGAAGCTCTATACGGTCGTAAGTGCCGATCACCAGTATGTTGGCACAAAATCGGTGAAGCTCAAATCACCGGACCGGAACTAATACAAGAAACAACCGACAAGATCCTCCAAATTCGCAATAACCTGCTTGCTGCCTAGAGCCGTCAAAAGAGCTACGCAGACAACGGTGAAAGCCGCTCGGATTTAGTGTTGGTGACCATGTACTTTTGAAGGTATCACCATGGAAGGGAGTTATTCGATTCGGAAAAAAAAGCAAGCTAGCACCACGCTATGTGGGCCCTTCCAAAATACTCGAGAGAGTTGGTCCTGTAGCTTATAAGCTGGAATTACTTGAGAAACTCAGCAGGACCCACCCCACCATTCATGTTTCTAATCTAAAGAAGTGCCTTGCTAATGAAAATCTTCATATACCATTTGAGGATATACAGATCGACGAGTCAATGCACTTTGTAGAACGAACTGTCGAAATCATGGACTTCGGTGAAAAACGCATAAGACGAAGTCAAATCCCCATACTCAGGATTCGCTGGGAGTCAAAACGTGGACCCGGATTTACTTGGGAACGTGAAGACACGATGCGCAAAAAGTACCCCCATCTCTTTCAAGACAACCCTACTTCCACTTAAATTTTGGGACGAAATTTCCAAAAATAGGGGATACTGTAACATTCGTCGAAAAACGGGTCCTAAAGCTCAAACCTTTTTCAAACGAACATCCAACAAATAAATACGAATTAGAATTTATTTATTCTACCTTTTTCTTTTACCTCACAAATCATCTTCTCCTTTATGTATTAAAAAATAAATAATAATAATAATAATAATAATAATAATAATAATAATAATAATAATAATAAAAGGAAAGGAAAAAAACGAAGACCGCGAGACTCGAACCCGGGTCTCCGCCTCTAACTCACAACAAACCAACCGCTACACCACTTGGTGTTTTGATGTAAATCTATTAAGCAAATGGAATAAATACACACTTTTCGTAAAGCTTTCTTTGAAACACAGTTGCCACCCAGATAAACAGTTGATACCTAGCTGGAGATCTCCAATCCTTTCCAAGTTTCTCATGATTGATTTGGGAGACTAGTTTCCATATCCGAAATGTTGAATCTAGTCGTGATTTTTGGCTATGAACCGGCATCAAACCACATGGTACAGCTGGAAACAACGCGTCACCATTAATCGGAAAACAACATAAAAAACAGAAAATGGATGAATCAATTCGAGTGGTATATAAATACGATGTGCCAAGTGAAGCCTCACAACTTAAAAACCCTCCTCTATCACACCACGAACTCCTAGCTATCTCAAAATCCTCGTCGGAAAACCTTCAATCTCGTCGGAATTTCCAAACCGCCGGAAGTCACTCTACCACTTTTCTCCTCCGCATACGAAACTGGTTCGTTTTTTTAGCACTGAACAAAACCCCTAACATGATTGTTAAGAACACTGAGAATTTATCAGGTAATCCAGAAATAAATGGAATAGGGTTTCGGTTCTGTTATAATGGGAAGAAGATGATATGCTGAGGCTTTCTTAAAAACTTAAACCATCAGTTTTAAAACACAAGATGGTAAGTTGTTTCAGTGGTGGGGTTACCGTTCGAAAAACAGAGAGGTCGTTGGTTTGATCTTTGCTTCCGATGTAGTCATTAGATTTAACTTTTAATTTTCTCTGCCAATGTAAGGGACCGACTTGTTTTCGTTATAAAAGAAATAGAAAACTAATATCAGCAGGTTAGACACACAGCCTTGTAGGTTGGGCTGTGTGCATATAAATAAGAAGTCAGGAGTTCGAGTCTTGGCCCAGTCCCTGTCGCTGCAATTTCTTTCTTTTTAATAAAATCAACAAACGGATGAAGCGCAGATTCTGTATAAAAGAATTTGAATCATAATAATAACCGGGTTAGACATGCAGCCCAGCGGCCGGGCTGCGTGCACATGAACGAAAGGTCGCGAGTTCGAGTCGGGCAGGGGCCGGTTTTGGGGGAATATTTTTTTTAAAACCTTAAAACTTTATTTTAAGGCCTTTAAAATTATATTTGTAACCATTAGTTCTAATTTTTTTTAAGAATTCTTACTTAACCATTTATAAACCTAACTTCAACAATAGATAGTTATCTTAACACCTTAAAATAATAACTCAATAACACTCACGTAAATAAATAAATAATTAAGAATTTAGATAAATAATTTGCAAACATAAGAATATTAATTAACTTAGTCGTTATGTGGATATCTAGGATAAACGTTCGTTAGTTAGTTTCTCGATTTCTACTCGTGTGTCATTAAACAAGGAATCGCTAACGCAACCACTGTGAGTGAATCTAAAATTCCCCTTTTTATTATTGCTTTTGGGGTGTATCTTGTGTTGCATTTTTCGTTATTTCATTGTACAAGAACTATTTACGTGCAATTACCATTAAATGAGTTTATGTGTATTGTGATAATTGTTGTTTGCCATTTGGCGTTTTACATTCATCTCAGTCATTACCTCATCAAAGGTCGTCTGTTTCCCCGTACCTATGAGCGGAACTCAACGTTGCCAATTATACGAGATTAGCTTCGTTTAATTGAGCTTAGATCTTGCAGCACACCATAATATCGTGTACACTTGTATACTATTAATTTGTTTATTGTATGAGTTTGTTTGTGGAAGTTAACATTTGACATACGCGATATTCACTTATATTGGTTAATGCACATTTTCATAAATAAAAGGTTCAAACATATTATCTTTACAAATAACAAAAGAGATTCACTCGCCAACCTTTGTTGTCCCAAACTTTTCTTTTACACATGATACAGGTAAACAGGTTTGAAGCATGGATCATATAGGATTTGGCCTTAGAAAAATACAAATGTTATTTGCATCGATTGGAACTATGTTGTGATTGTTTGAATATTGTGTTATTGGGATTTCTTTTAATTAAATTGAAATAATAAATATTGAAACTTTAAAATAGCTATGTCATAAGCTTTGATGAAAACCCAATCATGCCCCAATTACCTTATCCGTTGCGGGTCGGGGTGTGACATTGAGGTCGATGATATATGGCTCTCTTGTAATAATCATCAGCAAAAGCGTTCTGAGTGCCCTTGACCTCTCTATTTGGACATTCTCGTTTGAAATGCCCCTTCTCTCGGCATTTGAAGCATGTAACCTTGGACTTATCGAAGCCTAGTTTCCCATCAAGTCCTCCTAAATTATCTTATCCGGTAATTTCCATGAAACGTTGAGCTCTTCCGACGATAGAAGCCATACACCATTTAATGTCAATCAAATTTCAACCGGATCAATCTGATCGTAATCTTCTTTCGTTATCTCTGGATTCCCAATTCTTCCTGCTACCAAACTTTCGTACCATTCAAGTACCGAAGCAAGTAGAGACATGTGTTGCTTTGTTGTGGTTTCGTCGAAGTCTTGAGAATTTTGGAGATTAACAGCAATATTGCACTGTAGAACTCGTTGATTAGATTGATTATTCTGGTTGTTTTGTGAATTGCTTGGACTATGGGATGATTGTGGGCCTGGAGGCGTATTTGGTTGACAGAAGCAAAAGATTGAAATCCACTAGTTTGACTTGACTGTGGACTTGGTGTGTTGAAGGCACTGAAGGCAGATTGAATTTTTTGACTCTGTATATGTGTGGCAGGACTACCCTTTTAATATATATTTACATATTGTTGTATCTGGGCGCCTTTGCTTTTTGCCATTTTTGCATCTCGAGCTTATGCCCTTCCAATCTTTCAATAAATCTTGGTAATGAGAAATTACCATACTCTGTGGTTCTTTATAATAGTCAAGTACACCATTCTCCTTGTGGTAGAGAGTCTGCCAGCTTATCGACCAATTCTTCGTTGGTTTTCACAATTCCCATGCGCTTCATTTGTACCACCAAGTGACAGTACCGTTCAATCAATTGTTTCACCGTCTCTCCCTTGATTAGAGTAAAGATATCGAATTCTTTACTTAGTAATGCTCTCTTTCTCTTTCGAAGTTGCGCGCTTCCTTGGAATTTTAACCGTAAATCATTCCATAACGACTGAGCTTCATCATCATGCTGTAGAAGCACCAAATATCTTCTTTAATGGCTTGTTGTAAGATATTCATCATCTTCTTCTCGATTAATGAACTTTTCTCTTTCAAAATCTGAGTTGAGCTAACGTTTTCTCAAGACCATTCTCTCCGATCGGAGCCTGATATTTCGATTTAATGGCAAACCAGCAGGTGAAGTGATTAGCTTGAACCCAGTTCATAAATACTCCAGCTATCATAGTCTTCAAGATTCATAAGCTTTGGAGGCTTTGTCATTGTGTCCATATCGTTTTCAAGATTCATATTCTGAGCTGCAGTGATCGTTACTGCTGAAGCAGCAAATGCATTGTAAAAAATTTTCTTCCATTTTTTCTGCAAAATTTCAGAAATACACTTTTGAAAAACACTGATTAGAATGACAAGAGATACAAAATTTTAAAAAAAAATTCTTAAAATGTCCTTTGTGCGAATGACCAGTTGCTCGTGCGAGTAAGATACTTGTGCGAATCAAGGATTCGTGCGAGCGAGATGCTCGTGCGAATGAGAGGGTTACTCGTGCGAGTGACTTCTTCGTGCGAGTTACTTAGTCGTGCGAATGATAGTTCTATGAGTGTCTAATTCGACGGATGGCTGTTCGTACGAGTTGTCTCTCTACTCGTACGAGTTGTCTCTCTACTCGTACGAGTTGTCTCTCTACCGTACAGTCAGCTCAGGTCACCAAACTAATGATTTTTACAATTTTTTGACATGATTTAGTTTGATTTTAGGTCTGAAATTTTCAAGGATTTGTTAGAGTTGATTTTCACGTGATATACTAAAATCCTAGTCCAATTCGTCCATGAATTCGTCTAAATCTGATATCTGTATGAGAAAGTGTAGATGTAGAAAAAAATTCAATGGTTGAATCTAGATCTGCAATTGTTGAAACTATTGGTTGTCTGCAGAAACTTGATGTTTGTCCTCAAATCATGCCTCAAGGCTCTGATACCACTTGTGAGAGGGCATCGACTCTTCTCTTTATGAACATTGGACTGATTTGACTCAACTACAGAGGCGGAATTCATTGTTAGCGAGTTGGACAAACAAACAAGAAAGATATGCTGCTTAAACGCCTTGATTCGTATTAATAAACGTGAGTGGTTACAGACGAGTAAAAACTTTGACATGGCTTCGCCGTAGTCACACACCAACAGATATAACACAACACTCAAGCTCCACTATTCATAGGTCAACATGACTCGCACAGGAGATAGATGTGTTTGACTCGTGCGAGTGGTGCCTCGTATGAGTGACAAGGTGTCACTCGTATAAGCCACTAAGCTCACTCATACGAGCCACTATCTAAACATATAAATCATATATAAACATACAATATTTGACATTCTAAGCCTTATTTACATAACCGACATATCCTAGACATAGGCGATAGACATCATGCACCAACACCAAGTGTAAAACATTAGTGTTTTAATCTTTAATGCACAAAAGCAATTTGTTATATTTATAAAAATACTTTCGTTAAGTTTTAAGGAAAAATATTTTTGATATGTGGTAGGAAATACATTAAAATATTTATTATATTTGTAAAACCAAATTTTTGGTAAAAAAATATTAAAGTGACCATGTGCCCTGAATTCTGATTTTAGCAATCTTTGGGCATAGATTACGAAAGTGATTAGGGCTGTGACATCCTTATCGTAATAGATGACTCGTTAGTACTTAAAACATACTACTGAAAATTACATCATAACGATTGTATTAAAAAATACATAACTATTTTATTTGATTCAAACTAGTTCATACAAAGTCAAACTCGAAACGTTTTATTTGAAATTAACTTATCACATAAAAACTTTGTCGTGTTGCTAACCGCATCATTGATGCCTTGCACTGGAAAAGTGTTGAATGCTCATCCGTGTGCCTTTTAGTTACCCTGGTTCACTGGTTGACTTGACCAGATCAATGGTAAGAACGAGTTGGGTGTCATATAATACGGTTAGTTGATCCATAGATGGAGTGTTCGGTTCGTCATACAGTTGGATCATAAGGTGTGAAGAACAAATGCATGCAAGGGGTACGACTCATAGCGAGGATAGACTAAGTGGAGTTCATAGATTCATGATATCATGGAAGTTAGGGAATTCCATAATTCAAGAATACAAATCACATGAAAAATATTATAGAGCTTCAAAGGGAGGCAAAAGTCTAACGCATTGACATGTGCACCCGCAATTACTGAGCTTTCAGATGGTCCATATATGTTTACCCGTTAACGGACAGCTTAACCTAAAGAAAATCATGAATTAATTAAATGACTCGAGTTGGGGTGTTGCAAAATGGTGTGTTTGGATATCATCTATGCATTAACATGGACACGTTTGATGTATCAAAGTGTTGTTAGTTCACAAGATGTTTGGTGTGACATGCTTTGGCCTAATAGGTATTGGTACTCTCATCGTTAGTCTCCAGGTAAGCAAACTGGTCCATTAATTGGATTCATACGAATGCAAGCCTGGACATGACGTCCCGACTACTAGAACCTAACCCTTCTGGTTACTACATGTACGTCACAAGAACTCCCTTTGATGAGATTGAAATTTCCAATGAAAATTGTTAAGTCTGAGTTTACAAGGTTTGTGATTAACCAACAAGTAAGATCAAAACAATTTTGTATTATAAGTAAAGATAACAATCACAAACGAGAAATCATCATCAACATCTGTTTTTCATTAATGATTCAAATGATTACAAAAATGTTTTACAAAAGATTGACTTTATAGACTCCCCCTAGACTGATCACTAAACAATTTTGTTAATACAAAAGAAAATGATTGTGTAGTGATGAAATTTCTTTTTTTGATTGGCTGACTTCACCCTTATAGTGACATCTTACATTCCTAACGTAAAAGATTCAATAGATGTTGCAAACATCTGTGCAAATCAAACAACTATTCTAACTATGCTAAACACTTTTAAAAAGCAATTACTCTTACATTGGGAACACCTGCTAAGCTATCCTCTGTTGTTTTATTCCAAACATCTGTTTGGACAGACAGATGTTTGTCCTCTTCATCAGACCTTTGTTTCAACGGACTTTAGGACTTGAACAGACCTTGTTTCTTCATGAACAGCGGTTCCAAGGCTTTGAACAGATGTCTTCTAGTCTTCAACATATGCTCTGATTTAGGTGTTCAATAGTCACTCTCTTTGGGAGGAATCTGGTTGAAACTTCCATTTATTTCTTGATCACTTGATCATGTTTTGGCTTTTGAATATCATATGTTCTTTTGTAGGTCTAACATTCTCCCCCTAAAACAGATGGTGCCAAAACAAATGTTTATTAGATTAGTTTTTATTCCTCTTCAACTTCTCTCTGATTTAGGCTTTCAATTGACTCTCAAATTTTCAGAGAGAGCGTCATCTGCATTTCTTTCAAGTGGAAGATCAGGTAGATCTTGCAGATCTTCAATCTTAAAGCTCATGATGACAAAGAAGTCTCGGTTTGGTTACTTACTTATGGCACATAGGTCAGTGTATTAGCTACACACTGACAGATCCTTAGATTCCAAAAAAAAATAGGAAAACTACATACTACGATTTCAATACCGGTTTACAAAGATAACAAAACACATTTCAATACCGGTTGATTTACAGATACGATTGAAAACATTTTATCACAGGTTTATAAACATAACAGTTATATGCATGGATTTGTAAACAACATGGAAAACATTTCAATACTGTTATACAAATATGACATTTCAAATGCTTTGGGATATTATGATCCCACAAACCGGTTTATTAAATGCAAGACTTTCAAATGTTTTATGATTCATTTGAAACAAAAACAAACAAACTATGAACTCGCCAACTCTATGTTGATTTTTTGCATGTTCTTTCTCAGGTTATATTTTCAAACTATGGCACGGTTGGAATAGAAGAACCCATGGGATTTGAGTACTTAGCGGGCGTTCACTTTTTAGAAGTCTTAGCATTCCAAACACTTCCGCTGTGCAATGAAGATACCAATCAAATCGCGCCCGACTCTGATGGCTAAATCGGGGTGTGACATTTAACATAAGGTAAATGATGACTCTTAGATAATTGGCATGAAGAACAAAAACCCGATTTGAGTAATAACAACGTTACATGTAAATGACCAAGTTTATTTAATAAAGAAACGACATCAAACAAAACATGACCTAGACAATCATGCCATCTTTCGAACGAAGCTCGAGGACGATGAGATGAGGCGGCTGTAAAGAAAACTTGTTGACCATTTTGAAGAATGTAAAGACCTTGACCGCATGTACCCCGTGCAAGGACTTCTTTAGTGTGTTGATACTGAACAAGAAAAAATGCGTTAGAAAACAAAATGTCAACTGGTAAATCGTTGGTAAGTTTGCTGATTGAAAGGAGATTCTTGGTTAAATTAGGAACAACAAGAACATCCTTTAGAGTAAGACGATTATTAATAGATGAGGTGCCAATACGTGAGACCGGCACTATGTTACCATTACCAAAAGTGATATAATTGTTACTGAGGTGAGGAGCGGATGAGTCACGACCATCTGAAAGGGTGTCTGTCATATGTGAGGTTGCTCCAGAATCAGCACACCAATCTGGGGTGTTATTGGTAACATGGCACTTGGCATGAAAAGCCTGGGCAAGATTTGCATCAATTGGAGGCGATTGTTTTGCACGGGTAGAAAAGCTCGAACAGACGTCCGCATAATGACCATCGTTGCGACATAGTTGGTAACGAGGTGGTCGACGAGCACGACCATGTCCTCGTCCCGAATAAAAACTAGAATCCCACGGGTACGACCACGAGGGCTACGATAGTCGCGTTTTCCTAAGGTTATGAAGGCTGCCTGTGGTGCGTGAGACCCATGGAGCGATTGAGTAAAGAGTTTGTGGCTTTCAACTTTTGACACAAGATTATGAAGTAGTAGTGCAAGTTGGATGGCCCGTTGAGCAATGGAAAAGTTTTCAAAAGTGTGAGTCCCAAAACAGATTCGGATCAGAGTGGTTTGATTGTTATCACCCAAACAACTATAAATTAGTTGCTTGAATGTATAAAAGTTACGAAAAACCAAAAGATGAAGATTCTTGTATGGATCAAACAACAAGTGTTGTATATGGAATCCCAAAAGATATAATCACTAAAAGCACCTGGATGTTTGGATTTAGCACAAGAACAATAATCATAACACAAGAGAAATCACCAAAACTTGTCCAAGAACCTTGGACTAGAGTTTTCCATTGATCATATATATATACACACTGACTACCCAGCGTATTTAATAAATACACTGAGTACTACGCCGCTACAGGGAAGTTTCCCTGTAGTTACACTTTTAACCCCTGAACTTTCTAGAATATAATAAACTATTACAAAACTATCCAAAACCTACTAAACCCAAGTACCAACATCTCAAAAGTTCCAACAATATCCCCCCTATATCGTTGCATACTAGTTTATTCTTCATTCTTGAGCTTCGGTTCCTGGATTTGATGCAGCTTGATCTGCAGTCAGTTCAGGCGGTGCTTCAGTTTGATTGATAACAGCTTCACTAGTGACAGGTGGATCCTCCGTAGTGGCCTCATATGTGGATGAGGCCGGAGGTTGAGATTTTGATGTAACTGGAGTGGGTGATGGATCCTTTTGCTTTGCTGAAGATTTTTGCTTCTTTTTCTTTTTCTTTTTCTTAGCTTCCTCTTTCTCCTTTTGTTTTTCAATTATATTCAGAATATCCATCATTTCAATTTTTCGTTCCCTCGCTCGTTCTACCGCCCTTTGAAATAGCATGCCTTCTTCTTTGTACTTGTTTCCAGTCCAACATGAATCTTGTGTGGCCACATAGAATATCAAAATCGGATAGGCAGAACATAAAAAGCTCCATCGGATCCTATGAATATCTTCATTAGTGTCGGATCTGATGACAGCTTCACCTGTTGTGCTGTCGTAGAACCATTTCTTGAAGAGTCACATGTTGTTTTAGATGAATCTTAATTCTCGTTTCAACTTTAGCAGGGTCAATGATGCATGTGACTTTGCCTTTACCGGTGATGGGACCCTTTGTTGTCTTTGAAACCCTTCTTTGAGGGCATTACGGCTCCACGATTGCATTCTCTTAAGATTAGTCTTTCAAAGTCAGCACCAATGCTACTGTTGGTAGGGTTTATCATATCTAGCTTTCCAAGCTCACGAATATCCCATCGAGGAAGACTTTTCATATCTGCTCCAGTCTTGAAGTATTGGATGACTCCACCGTGTCTTTTCACTATTAACATCCCTTTTGAATTGCAATACTTCCAGCTGATTACTTTGTCAGTGACTTCCGTCTTTTGAACGATGACAACTTGATAGAAATCTGGAAGCTTTTTTAGTTTCATACAAAACCTCATCACCATTCTCTTAAGATTTCCTTTTTAAACCATTCAGGATGTAGTGGAGTCACCTCATCACCATTTTTAGTTTCATACAAAACCTCTTCCTCCAATCCCATTCAACAAATCGAGCTGACATTTCATCCCGATCCACCTCCTCTTCCTCACTTTCATCATCTTCATTAACATTCATAACTGATTCTAATCATCACTTCTTTTTCTCGGCTTCTTCTGCTTTACGTTTATGTTACTCAACTTTAAACTTCTCATAGTCAAAGACGTCTGTGATTGAGAACATTGGTTGTCCTTCCACCTTAGCACAGAGCTCTCTGATCATCCTGTATATTTTCTCCATACCATCCTATTGGAATCTTACAAATATTGTTTATTCAAACACATAGGCATGAAGCTCCCTGTTTTCTTTTTCTTTGCTCTCTCACTTTTCACATATCACAGTCGTGTCACTCACTTGATGCTTCAGTAAGCATATTTCTTTAGTTGGACCAACTCCAATATCTTTTGACAATTTATTATAAAGTTCTTGGAATGGACGAGGTCTGCGTGGAACTGGCCGAGGTATTGATTTTGTTGGTACACTTCTTGAGGAACCTTCCCCTATTTTCTTCTTTTTCTGGGGAGGTGACTTGCTTGGAGCGTCTGGATCTACAATCAGCTGATCAACAAACTCATCCAATTGTTCCTGTTCGGATGTGGCAATCACTTGAGTCTCGGACTCAGTCATTTCACGCCTCTTTCTCTTTGCTTCTCTCTTTTCCCTTTCTTCAGCTTCATGTATGGCACGTAAGTTCTCAATGTGCTCTCTGTGTTCTCTTGTGCCACCTGCATGAATACTGCTCTCCATTAGACGTTCTGGAATCGAGGTATGTTTCTTTTTCATCGACGATTCCCTCTCTTTCACAGGCTATTTTCCTTTATTCTTTCTGATCAACTATTCTTCTCTTCTTCTTCTTCATCCGCTTCCTCTTCAATGTCTTTTTGTCTCTTTCTTTTAACATCCTCCCGATATTTTTCATATGCAGCTTTCGCCAATGGAAATCTTTCCTCTCTATACATCCACTGGTGAAGCATCACCCACTATTCTGTTTTCAGTTTTGTAATTTGTCGGCCCGTTGGCAACTGAAATTTGTACTTGTCATCGTCGTGTGGGAGCTTGGGATGTTGATCACTGATAAGAAGCTGTACAAATCAAGGATACATGGCCCATGTTATGGTGCTTGCTTTATCAACCATACGGTAGAAAATTAGGCTTGGTGCATAAGTTTAGCATGGCAGCGGACCATTCCAAATTTAACCCGTTATAACCTCCTATTCTGGGGCTAAACTCATAGCAAACACATGAAGAATAAATCGCCAATCTTTTGTGAGACCTTTCTGCTTGATCTCATTCTTGTCCCTAAAATCTCCAACATATCTCATTCCTCTAAATCCATCTAGAATATCATCTTTCTTTAATCACAGTAAATCCTTGTGATCGTCTTCGAGCACTCTTCGCACACTGTCTTCTATTACAATGACTTTCTTGTTCCAAACAGTTGTCGTGATCCTCTTGACCTCATTGATAGTTGTGACTTTTGCTGTTTTCCAGCATTCTTTAATATGAATGCTATATATAGTTAAATCTGCTTGGCTAGTGTAACTGATCTTGCTTGAGTTTATCTAGTTTGCCACATCTTCAAAGTCTTTCGGTGGAGGCTGTGTTTTGCATGGTTGATTGTGCTTCCGTGTTTTATCCCAGATTATCTCTTTCACCATTTCTGAAAACATGGAAACAAGCCAAGTTAGATATGTGTTTCGAAATAAAAGTACTTACAAAGTATTTACAAACTATTTACATAATCATAAGTTCGCTAGATAAAAACACTGTATGGTTGTTAATTACGGTCGGGTAAAAATTATTTACGCTGACAAAATTAGTTAAAAATGCTGAATGGAATAGTGTTGATTAGGTTAAATACGCAGCTAACAAGGATATTTACGCCGACTAAACAAGTTAAAAACGCCAGTCATTTACGCTGTGTTTTGCACAATTACGCTGGTATCGGGTCGCGTATTTAAGCCTCGTTTTGAGACCACATCCTGCAAAGATATTCATCCATACTGAATGATCGGCATATTTTTCAATTACGCTGGTTGCTCGAACTCAGGTTCGAGACTTAAATGCGTTACAACTTGATTCCATCTAATTACATTGGCTTTAAACTAATTCCGCTATATTCATCTTAACTACGCCGGCATCAAGATTTTCTTGATAAACCCTTTAGACACCCAAACTTAATCTAATCTCTGATCGTGAACCATTACTTGTCATGTTAGTGGTTCACGATTGTTCGACAAAGTGTTCAAGACCACTAGACATACCATAATGTATATCGAACACTAAAGAGATCGGCTTTATGGATTTGTAGAGGTGGTTTTGGTTTGTTGTTCTTAAAGGAGAAGATGATGAATGTATGTGATGGGTTTTTGTTTTTGAAAAGTGAACTGTATAAATCTAAAACAAATATATATTATATATATAAGCTAAAATATCTTCTAGCGTATTTATTAAATATACGCTAGAAAAATAGATATGACGCCTCAAGTATTTGGAAGGATTCTTCAAAGTTAACAAATCCAACCCAACTACGCTTGAAAATTTCAAACTCTCTCGAAAAATGTGCCATTTTTAGCTAAGAATAGTGCAAAAACTGAAAATAAGTTTAAGAAAATAAAAATTTTGCAATATGGACACCGAAATTCATTTTTAGAACCACGAAGCTTCCTTTTTCACAGTTTTCTTTTGTTTAAAGCTCCGTGACGTTCCTGAAAAAGATCAACTAGCAACACTTGTGAGTTAATTATTTTAAAATTTTGAAAACCGAGATACAAGAAAAATTGTCAGTATGTTTGTCCTCTTAAATCCACGCATCCTTCTTTCAATTTGCTTTTGGTGAGTGTTGTATCATGTTGTGATAATATTGACAAAAATTGCAATGGCCCCCACTCAAGCTAGATGGTTAGAATGTTGTGCCTGTGAGTCCCACGTCAGGACATACCCCCAGATCAAGGTATGCACAAAGATTCCTCATAGCAGGTGAGTATATTGACGTCATTCGTTTTGTTTTTCAACAATAGACAATTGATCATCAGGTTAGTACTTTCATACAACAGAGAGACCAATCTCTAACAAGGGCTAAGACAAATACCACAGACGGTACGATTTATGCACTTGAATGACTCTCTATGAGATCCTCTTCAGTGTAAGGTTTTGGCCACATTGGCTCTTATGAAAAGATATCATAATCGTGTCTAGGTCAGCATATATCTGGATGTAGCAGAAGAGCAATTATGACATCCTCGAATGATTAGTCAATATAAAGACCCGAATCTCAGACTTTGGCAATCTATCAACGCAAGATTTAAAACCATTAAGCCATATGCCGCTACGTGTTACCCGCAAGTTGCACAACATTGTGGGTATCCAAAATTCTTGTGTAAGCATTAACTTTTGTTGCCTAATCGCACTTTACTCGATGGTATTGCTGAATCTACTAACACGTCGTTGCTTGGCACCTCGACAAGGTGTTAGAAGTTTTGTCGTCGTTGTTGAATCTACGGACAAGGTGTTAGAAGTTTTCTATCATTTCTTTTAACAACAGGTGTCAAACAGGAGATCAAAGTGTTTTCTGGATATTCCCCCCCCCCCCTAAAATTTATTTTCGAATGTCCGTTGCTTGAAAATAAAATTTTAATTTTGTAGAAAATCTATTTGGTGGGCACAGTTTTAAGATATTCATTTATTTTGAAAGGCGGTTTTTAATCACATAAGTCGGTTATGAAGACGCAATATATTTCCACTCAAAGAAATTGATCATTTCCAACCAGGTTCTGGTTGAAACGGGTTTTGTCAAAGGCTTTCGTGAAAATATCAGCTTTCTGTTGCGTAGTATCTACAGGCACCACTTGAATGTATCCTTTCTCGTACACATCTCGGATCGCATGAATGCGAATTTCGATGTGCTTTGTTCTAGAGTGGTGGATTGGATTCTTCACAATTCCTAGACACGCCTCATTGTCAATGAATATCGGAGTCTTCAGGATGTTGATCCCGTAATCCAGCAACTGATTTTGTATCCAAAGGATTTGTGACAGCACCTGTAAGCCTTCGTATATTCGGCTTGAACAGTAGACTTGGAAACTGTCGTCTGATTCTTGCTTTGCCACGATATAAGACGATTTCCTAAGAATTGGCAACCTCCTGAAACTGACTTTCTATCAACCTTGCAACCTGCATGATCACTGTCAGAATAAGAAACTAAATCAAAGTTACTATCTTTTGGATACCAAAGCCCAAGCTTGCGGGTTCCTTTTAGATATCGAAAGATTCTTTTGACTGTCGTCTCATGAGATTCTTTGGGACTCGTCTGAAAACATGCATAGATGCAGACAACCCACATAATGTCAGGCCTACTTGCGGTTAGATACATCATTGAGTCTATCATTGAGCGGTAGAAGGACTTGTTCACAGGCTTTCCTTGAGGATCAGGAGTAAGTTCAGTCTGAGCTGCAAATGGTGTGCTGGTGGTTTTGCAGTCATTCATGTTATAGTTTGTGCGAATATCCCTAATGTACATTGCTTGATGAATGAGGATACCATCTTCTCGTTGCTTCAGCTCCAATCCCAAGAAAAATATGAGATCCCCCATCATGCTGAACTTTGCTTCATAACCTTCTCGAACTCCTTGCATAGCGCCTCATCAGTTGACCTAAACATAATCTGAACAGCATCACATTATCTCCGATCCTTTTCGTGAAAAGAGTCATGTCAATTTTACCTCTTGTGTATCCACATTCCAAAAGATATGTTGATAGAGTTTCATACCAGGCTCGAGGAGCTTGATGAAGACCATATAGAGCTTTGTCAAGCTTATAGTATCGTTTAGGGAAATGTGGATCTTCAAAGCCAAGATGCTGACAAACATAGACTTCCTCTTTCACCTTCCCATATAGAAACGCATGTAACGCCTCGCTTTTTCGTACTTTCCATAATTAGAAAGTGTAATCGTATTCTTATTTATGGAAACTTGTATTCGTATCACATTCGTATTTCATTTCCCAATCTTGTAATCCGAGACTTTGATCATGACAAAATTCATACTTGATACCTACTTATCTTACATAAATTCAATTGTTAAATACGTGATTACATACCAACCGATACTTGTTATACGTGCAAATATTCATACATACATTCTCGATACCTAAAATATACTTACAAATACGTTATATACTTAAAAACATGCAAAAATATCTAGTTTTAGCATGAAATGAAGGAAAAACCAAGTTCAGGGGCATAATCCGCAGATTCTTGTTTCTAGCTCATGGATTAGGCAAAAGTGTGTTTGTTGGATTGTGTTTCTTGCATTTAGTACTCACCTAACTCAACCCCCAAACCTCAACTATAAATACCCACCTCCTCCCACACTAATTTCACACCTCAAACATTCTCTCTCTCTCTCTCTCTCTCTCTCTCTCTCTCTCTCTCTCTCTAAAGCTCTCTCTCAATCAAGAAAGTTCAAGACTTTCAAGATAACTCGGCGTTCCTCCAACTCTCCAAACCCTTCACGGAATACTCAAGTGGAAGCTTGCAAAACCGTGAGTACACTCGAACACCCTTTTTAGCTTTACACTTTTGGCTGCAATATGTTAACCTATCAAAATACACGCAATCACACTTATACTTTTATGCAATCACACAAACAATCCATCATACATGCTATAGTTACATGCTACATGATTCGTATACTTGGAACATTCTTATGTGATACTATTCATCATTAACTTTGGCTAAAGCCTCCCCTTAACATGTATAGCGCTATAGGAGTAACGCACCACCCGCATTCTAGAGGTCGTGTTAAGTTTTATTCTATTTTGCGGTACACACGAGGATTGACTTATAGATTGCATACCATGTTTACATAGATCTTGTATGCTAGCTTAACATGTGGATTCATTTAAAATCTTTTCATACTTATGTTGTATCAAACTTGTGTACTCGCCGATACTTTTAGTATTGAACTATACTTTTAACATGTTGCAGGTTAAGGATGTTGATCATGACGAACTTAGTAGGGACGATGTAGAAAGACATCTAGAATGTTAGGATTTATGTTGTTGAACTTATTGTATTTGACTTCCTTGTTGTAATTGACAATCTTGTTATGAAATGAAATTGGTTTGATTTAAATATTGTCGCAAATAGTGTTATGATGCCTTGAGCAATCTATTTCGTCTCACTCTGATGTTTCCGCCATCAGTTGGGGTGTGACAGATTGGTATCAGAGCCATAACTATAGGGAATTAGGTAGAATTGTCATGTTTGACCTAGTCTATAGTTTGAGTGCCAAACTTGACCATTCTTGATTCTTGCTTAAAATATTAATTCTTCCTACCTTGCTTGTTCCTGTTTCTTTTGGTCTTAATATATACAATATGTCTTTCCTAAGACATTTACACAATATACACACTTGAAGACTTGAAGACACTCATACTAGCGAGACGATCTCACTAAAATAGGGGTGGGTGAAACCCGCACTTTGGTGATCACTCTCAATCCGCGTATTCAATTTTTCATGAAACTACGCCATCAAGTTAGGAGTAATATCCATACCTTGATGGAAAATTTCCATTTAATACTCTAGTGGACCCTTATCAACAAGTCGGAATTCGCTCCTCGTTTGGTAAGTACTAACCATGCTTAGGGTACGATGTTGTCAAGTTATGAGTGAAACCCGCACCTTGTCAACTAGTCCCACTCCTCGATTTTTGTATCTCGCCAAGGTTTTGATTTTTCGATCAATTAGAGACATGTAGTAACTGGAAGGGTAAAATGTTGTTAATCGCTTCTCGATGAGAGCATTTTACTTATAGGCCAAAGCACGTTCCTCTAATTTGAAAGGATCTTCAATTCACTTTGGAATAGTCGACGCTTCTCAACCCAAAGCACTCCAATATTTTACTAAGCCTATCTTTTATGCTATCTCAATTTCTATGTGTTTTAGTACTTATACCTCGTTCATTTCGAACCCGATGCACAATTCACATCTTTCGCAATCAAAAACAATAATAATTCTCGCAAATCAACTAAATTCATACTACTTACGCAATCATGCGTGTTTATACTATTGAATACTTATAATGCTTATGCACCTATGTGAACTCATACATGTTATACGATACCTACATGCTCAAACGTGATTTTTATTATCGATCACCTAGATGTCTTTTTTCGCAAAACTCAAGTTGGAGAAATGAGTCGAAGTCCAACTCCAACTCAACTATTTTCATAACAATCACTATATCAAAACTTATACCTAAACCTTTTATCATTGTTTCAATTTTTCTCAATTATGCATAAACCTCGAACCTTACTATTTTATCCAAACAATTTCTCACCCTACAATTTATTTACGTAAATCACATACACGAGAGCCCTAATGATACTTTAAACGTTTCTTTCACAATTTTCAAAAACTTTATGAAATGCTACCTATCAACTTAGTCGGTCAAACGAACCTCTTGCCCTCGATTTTCGTAACTCGTCCAAAACACACTCACTTTATACTACCATTCTAAAAACATTTTATTTCTAACCAGAAACCAACAAAAACTTTCTCTCACATACGTATAAGTACCTTGCTAAAATACATTTCAAAATTCATGTTTTACATGAACATTTTCAAAACACAACTTTTCTTGCATCAATATAAAATAAAATAAATAAATAAATAAAGCAAGCTCACTATTTTACAACCTTTTTAAAAATCACTAATACACAAATCTAAATCTGAACACATGGGCAAAAAAATTTCATATGTGAATACAAATTTTAAAAACAAAAGTAGTATTTCTTTTTACCAACCACGTCTTACATCAAAAATTAATACTTTTCTCAAAATTCACCCGACATTCACAATTTTGGTCCTTCATCCCCGACAAACCCGACTTATTTTAATTCATTCAACTCAATGTTTTGACTCAAGCAACCATACACATGCTTATCACGTTACATGTTTCTATTTATGCAGTCAATGCTTATCACGTTACATGTTTCTATTTATGCAGTCAATGTTACACGACAATATTACACATATCACTATAACACTTCGTATTTTACACACTCGCAACTTCATGGTAACTTATATATGCTAAATCCCATTTTATTTCACCTATACGCTCGATACTGCATGCTAACGTTATACGTATTCGTCTTCAATCATACTCAAAATTTATGCAGTCACACTACTTGGTAGTCATACTTGAAATCTATAAGTAAGCATAACCTGAGTGGTTTCGCTTATGCTCGACACACTCATACATACATACAATCATGCTTACATGCTTAATTTTATGCGCTATATTACACACCTTTGCTTAAATGTAACCTGACCCATACACTAGTTGTACAAACTATGTGGATCATGCACAACCAAAATAATCGCGGGTGCACACGGGATTATATTGGTAGGCGCATGAAAACCATAGTGGGTTCTACTGTATATCGCAACACGGAATGTAACATGACACCGAATAGCGAAACAGTGTGAACATGGTGGATACGCCGCTGGTACTTCCTGTATTAATTGTCCTTACCATGTTACCAAACTTTCGTAAAACGTGCCATGAGAAATTCAGTGATTTCCCGGACCTTGATAAATACATTTGATTCATAACAAACTTTGGTGAACCCACATCGAAATGATTAGTACTCGATTATCCATGACAAAGCTTCTTTCTCAAAATCGTTAGCTTTAACCGCTACAACTATCACTAGCACCTCTCAACATTCCATGTTCGCATTTTACCCAATATTCATACTATTTTACCCCTCACATGCACCTACCGAATCGTTCACTACCATACTACGATATTCCCAATTCTTCCCTTAACCTTTCATCCAAACATTATTTACAGTGAATCAGCTTAAACATTCAGTTCATTTTTGTAAACGTCCTCACCGGCCAATCTTGTAAAATGTTCCTTTTCTTTAAAACTATCATTCACTCTTATCTACGCACAAACTTCAACTAGTCGGTCTATTACCGCCAAAACCTTTTAGAAACCCTAAATATTTACCATCCTAGCTATCTCTCTAATAAACATTTTCTACAACATGTGGTTTTACTAATACGCCTTAGAACTGACAAAACTTTTCTTACAACTTACGGTGCGGACCGCTCATTTTAATCAAAATACATCCTTAGTCATACTAAAACCTTCCTCTTAGATCACACTATTTAAAATATTCCTTCCAGTGAGTTGTCCAGACTCAGTCAAACTTACTTGCTTACACACACACATACACGTTTTTACTTATCATTATACACATTTACGATTGGTGTCTCAAAAACACCTTACTCAAACAAATTACTTTCACAAACCTACCATTTTTATCCTTCAATATTTCGATACATAATGACACACTTATACATGAACTCTGCAAAAACTTTAAACTTCAAAATCTTGATGTTGGCCAAACGTTTTCACCAAAATGACATCTTTTCCAAAGTCTTCCTCTTGAATAAATTTCGGGACGAAATTTCCTAAAGGAGGGAGACTGTAACGCCTCGCATTTTTGTACTTTCCTTAATTAGAAAGTGTAATCGTATTTTTATTTATGGAAACTTGTATTCGTATTGCATTCGTATTTCATTTCCCAATCTTGTAATCCGAGACTTTGATCATAACAAAATTCATACTTGATACCTACTTATCTTACATACATTCAATTGTTAAATACGTGATTACATACCAACTGATACTTGTTATACGTGCAAATATTCATAGATACATTCTCGATACCTAAAATATACTTACAAATACGTTATATACTTAAAAACATGCAAAAATATCTAGTTTTAGCATGAAATGAAGGAAAAACCAAGTTCAGGGGCATAATCCGCAGATTCTTGTTTCTAGGTCATGGATGGGAAAAAGTGTGTTTGTTGGATTGTGTTTCTTGCATTTAATACTCACCTAACTCAATCCTCAAACCTCAACTATAAATACCCACCTCCCCCACACTCATTTCACACTTCAAACACTTCTCTCTCTCTCTCTCTCTCTAAAGCTAACTCTCAATCAAGAAAGTTCAAGACTTTCAAGATAACTCGGCGTTCCTCCAACTCTCCAAACCCTTCACGGAATACTCAAGTGGAAGCTTGCAAAACCATGAGTACACTCGAACACCCTTTTTACGCTTTACACTTTTGGGTGCAATATGTTAACCTATCAAAATACACGCAATCACACTTATACTTTTATGCAATCACACAAACAATCCATCATACATGCTATAGTTACATGCTACATGATTCGTATACTTGGAACATTCTTATGTGATACTATTCGTCATTAACTTTGGCTAAAGCCTCCCCCTTAACATGTCGCTATAGGAGTAACGCACCGCCCCGCATTCTAGAGGTCTTGTTAAGTTTTATTCTATTTTTGCGGTACACGCAAGGATTAACTTATAGATTGCATGCCATGTTTACATAAATCTTGTATGCTAGCTTAACATATGGATTCGTTTAAAATCTTTTCATACTTATGTTGTATCAAACTTGTGTACTCGCCAATACTTTTTGTATTGAACTATATCTTTTTAACATGTTGAAGGTTAAGGATGTTGATCATGACGAACTTAGTAGGGACGACGTAGAAACACATCTAGAATGTTAGGATTTATGTTGTTGAACTTATTGTATTTGACATCCTTGTTGTAATTGACAATCTTGTTATGAAATGAAATTGGTTTGATTTAAATATTGTCGCAAAGAGTGTTATGATGCCTTGAGCAATCTATTTCGTCTCACTCTGATGTTTCTGCCATCGGTTGGGGTGTGACAACGCACTCGTCACATCCATTTGAAACACCTTGAAGTTTTTGTACGAGGTATATGCCAAAAATATTTTAATAGCTTCTAATCATGCTACCGAAGCAAAAACTTCTTCATAGTTAATCCCTTCCTCCTATCGAAAAACCTTGAACGACTAATCTTGCCTTGTTCTTGATGACTACACCACGATCATCCATTTTGTTACGAAATACCCACTTGGTGCCAATGGGATACTTTCCATCTGGTAGATCAATGAGTTCCCAAACTTTGAGCTTATAAAACTGAGATAATTCTTCCTGCATTGCCTGCACCCCACCCAGCTAGAATCCTGAATAGTTTCTTCAATGTCACTTGGCACGGACTGCGAAAGAAATGCAACATACAATCCTTTTTTGATAATTTATGTTTGTCCACGAGTTCGTACTCCATCTTCCATATGACCATTGACATTTTAATTGGGGTGATTTCAATTTATCTTATAACCTGTGTTGGTGCGGGTCTCAATTTGTGGAGGTAGATTGGTGAAATGTTCGTCGACATAGATAATTGGAGGCCTGTCTTCTTTAGTTGGTTCATCCACATTTGGCTATGAAGAAGAAGTGTCATTTGCAGATGCATTCTCAGCCGAAGTGTCACCATTAACTTCTTCAACAGGAAGGATTGGATCGTTGAAACTAGGGTGAAGCGAGTTGTGAAAGGGGTGAAGCCAAGGTCTGAAGGATCAAACAAGGGTTCTATAGGGGTTGTTTCCGTAGGTTTAGTTTCAGAGAGTGGTTCAGGAATGCCAAAAGTGTTGAAAACAACATCTACATTGTAAAACCAGTTTGGAGAATTTCCAGTGTTGGTGGAGTTTCCTTCTTGAAAGTCGACATAGTATGATTCAAGCACCATCTTGGTTCGTTTGTTGTAAACATGATACGCCTTCTGAGTAGATGAGTATCCCATGATGTAGACACATTACCAACTGCTTCAAACTTGATAAGATTGTCTTTAGTGTTGAGGAGTGTACAAGAACATCCAAACAGTCTAAAGAAATCTATCAGATGCTTTCTTTTGAAAAGAAGTTCAAGGCGGTTTTTCTATGAAGTTTAACGATAAGAACTCAATTCAAAACATAACATGCTGTGTTGACTACTTCTGCCCAGAAGATTATAGGAAGCTTGGAGACTACGAGCATAGTTCGAGCAGCTTCAATGAGTGTTCTATTCTTCCATTATGCTATGCCATTTTGCTGAGGAGTTCTGGCTGCACTGTACTGAAGCCGTATTCCCTTTTCTTAATAGAAAGAGATAAACGTTTGATTTTTGAATTCAGATCCATTGCCACTTCTGACTGATTTGACCTTCAGTTTGATCACATTTTCGATCATGGAAATGAAGGTCTTGAGAGTGGAGGCTGTCTTGCTTTTGGCTTCAAGAAAATGCACCCATGAAAATCGAGAGAAGTCATCTGTAATCACCAAGCAATACGATCTTTTAGCCAGAACTTTTAACACTAATAGGACCGAAAAGATCCATATGCAGCAATTGCAATGGAGCGGTTATCGTATTCACTGCTTTGGATTTGTGCGGCTTTTTGTGTTGCTTGCCTTGGGCGCATGCGATACATTTTTTCTGAAAATGGAAATTCTTTCATAGGTAAACCTCTTACTAAATTTAACTTAGAGAGTTTATTCATACTTTTGAAGTCACATGCCCAGCCGCCTGTGCCAAAGCAGTGATTCCAATTCTGACACTTTTGAGATTAGACACGTCATATGCTCATTGGATTTTGTGTTTTTCATTTTGAGAACGTATGTATTGTTTTGACAAGGAGCTGTGAGCATAATCATTTCGGTAGGAACGGAGTATTCAGGCTTGAGAAATAGGCATTCTACGTCGTTGAACAGCACCGATATTCCTTTATCGCAGACTTGTGATACGCTCATGAGATTATAACACAATTATTGTACATAATTGACGTTCTCCAATGCAAGTGCTTCAGATACAACGTCTCCCATTCCAACAATCTTCCCTCCCTTTTCATCTCCGGCAAAAGATATGAAGTAGCTGTCGATGAATCGAAAGTTCTTCAGGAGTTCCTTCAATCCGGTCATATGCCTTGAGCATCCACTGTCCACGTGCCAAATGTATTCCATGAGCATTCAAAGTCATTTTTGCAATTTATTCTGTTATACAACAACAAACAAAAGTATATACAAGTTAGTTAGTTTTCGGAATCCAGACTTGTTTCAAGTTTAATCTATCATGATTTAGAATGAGAATATCTTCTTTTCTTTTTCAAAAACATGTTGAATTAACTATGTATTTGACTGATTTCTTAAAATCATCAAATTGCTCGGTGAAACTTTTGACAAAATCTTGTTTAGGTTCAGAAAACTTCTTGCTCTTGCAATGTTTCGCCATATGTTCTAAACAGCGAAAACATTGCTTGCAATTTGCTCCTTTCTTTTTGGTAGACACCGCGTGTGAAGATGATGTATGTGATGAGAGTCTAGAGCTACTTGAAGCGTTATCTGATGATGAAGTGTAGCTTGAACTTTTGACTTTCTTCACTTTCTTGTCAATGCGGCTTTCATCATCTGAGCAATCTTCATCAATGTCGGTGTCTGATGAAAAGTCTATTCTGTTATTTACTTGACTCATTTGAGCTGAGATCATTACAAGAGCTGAAGTCTTCTCCATCATCTTCTCAAGTTGCGGTGAATGAGTCCTTGCTGCTGCTGTCTTCATTGATTTCCATTTATGTCTCTGATTTACCTGTGTGAGATGAAACAAATTCTGGAATTTCCTTAGTGAGGAACTTCCCAAATATGTTTTGTTTTAATTCAGGAACAAACACAAGAGGTTCACACACAACATTTTCATCACAAAAAGCAGAATTTAAGTCATGACGTTCAACCACTACATTCTTGTGGTTGTGGGTCTTAAATTGTAGGCACATGGCCATTACAGTCATCCCGAATATTAAATTTAAGCACACGACCATTACAATCATCCATCTTAGTCAAACTATTACAATCATCCCGAATAGAAGTACTATTTTTCTTATTACAATTCCAGGCGAACCAATTAACGGTGGAATAACTGTCGCCGAATATCCTATCCCTATTTTCGATCTTCCACAGGCATCATCCTCATCTTCTTTACGCTCAAACACATATGCATTACTTTCAGAAATGTTAGTATTTTTCTCATTTTCGTAAGAGACATTTTGAGCAAAAAGATCATTTGTATCAATTAAATTATTATTAGGATGAGAAGATGGCATAGGTACATAGTTTTTGCTATGCGGAGGAGGAAAGATTTTTCTTTCGTTTCCGAGCTTATCCTTGCATCCAATCCCACCCTTCACGAATACCGGTCGTTGGCAATTTTCAATGTCAACCAGTGCCTTTTAGCTAATTTTCCATTTATCGATCGTGATTGCAATTTATTGTTTTCATTTTGAGATTTATCTAATCTTTCAGTTAAATCATTTATGATAAAATCTTTTCTAAAAACGAATTTTTTTAATGTTTGCATTTCAGCTAAAGTTGAATTCAACTTTCTATGATATGTAGCTTCGTTTTCTTTCAGTTCTTTGTTAAATTGCAAAACCTTTTCTTTTTCTTTAAGTAGGTCACGGTTGAGTGATTTGTAAAGTGCCATGACGCTCAAACATGGTTGGGAGCATAGTTTTGCTTTAAATTCATACGGTATGTTGTTTACCAAATCCTTATCCTCCTTTTCTTTTGTAGATTCAGCTTTCATAGCGGCTGCAGGAGTTTCAGCTTTCTCATTCTTGATGCAGCTAGTTGCTTCTTGGGCTTTCTTCTTCGATTTAGGCTTCTCAGCTTCTTTCTTTCCCTTATCTGTTAAAGGTTTAGTAGGAGCAACTATGCTCTTCAAGCCTTTATCTATAACTTTGTCGCCCTTAGGAATTCCTGCAGCTTGTTTCTCAACACAGTTTCATGAAGATGAGACTGATCCAGTAGAGATTTTAGCCATAAGAGCCTTATTTACTTCTTCCTTTGCCTCAACAATTTCTTCAATCCAATCATAATCTTCTATCACTAGTGCCTTTGGGGTGTTATCAGCAGCATTCTCATTTCCCTCAATAGTGATTGGCCTTCTTGCTGGGATAATCTCAGTATTCTCTCTCTTCAACAGCGGGGCAATCTCTCTTGAAGTGACCCAAATTCTTGCAATTGTAGCATCGCAACTTTGACTTGTCGAAACCGGATTTTCCCAGAGACAATCTTTTTCCTGTCTTGTCTTGAAACTTTTTCAGCCCTAAGGTGATCATAGCCATCTGCCATTTCAAATCCATTTCTTCCATATCATCTGGATCAACTTGGTACATGTCTTCGGCTGAAAGAAAATCTCATTTCAGTTCACCCGACATAAGAGCCTTATAGCTGTTGAGGAAGGTGTTAAACAGTGCAACACGTTCAGTCAAGATCTTTAGTGCTTGGGCATCATCGACCACAATAGCTTTCTCGTTGAATTATGGAGCCTTAGCAGAGTTTTTGGAAGCGTTGAAGGCACCGACACTTTGAGAGCTTGAACTCCCGGAGAATGTGGGTGCAACGAATGCCATGTTTTTGGGCATAATAGCAACAGTGGATTGAGCAGACTTTTGTTGTGAATATCCTGTTTGGTTCATCTCTCTTTTGAGCACATCCATTTCGAAAGCCTTTAAAGTGTTGATCATTCTGAAAGGGTAACTGGAGTTGTACTGGTTAGGAAGGTTCTTTTGATCATCATGCACTATAAGCTCCATTCTTTTGGAAGAGAGTCCAAAAGCTTTTTGATTGAAGCATAGTTGGCAACAGGATTACCCACTTTCTTCATTTTCGTTAACACAATCAAAAGCGGCTAATGTGATCTTACAAACTTTCACCTCGAACACTTCTAAACATGTCGTATTCTTTCTGAACCAAATCTCTCTTGTTATCCATCAGTTCTTCGTTGCCTTCTTAGCGATTGATAAGAGCAAACCATAGTTCATGAGCGAGGTGTATTCCTCAAACAAGTTGTTTTCATCCTTTGATAGAGCTATTGTTAGAGCAGTGTGATCCCTACAATCTTGTTGGATAAGTGTCCTATCTTCATCAGTGAAGGTTGAGGGATCTTCATTGATTATACGAACATCGTCACGAATTACCATAGGAACATGGGGTCCTATAGTGACAGACATCCATTGAGTATAGTCCATATATTCAAAGAATGACTTGGTTCGATTCTTCCAGCTGCTAAAATCTTCAGATCCTTTCAACTTAGGAGGCCTAGTTGCACTTCCAAGTCCGACTTGAGCGATTGGATTCAGTTGATTAAGTGACATTTTGGTTTGATTTTAAGTTCAAAGTTCTGATCAGGAATTAAATATGCTGGTTTTTAAGGGACTGTGCTCAAAATTGCTGGTGAAAATCAATTACGTTGGGGAATTTGTGAGATCAGTATATGCTGAATTTAGTAATTACGCTGATGATTCTTGGCTTCTTGGACCGGCGACAATAGCTAAATCCACTGGAATAGACAAAACAAACATGAGTTTGGCTAAATACGCCGATCACCGTGATAAAATCGCTGAGGATCTTTATCACTGAATTCGAAGTCGCCTTCGATTAAACATGCTGACACTATTTCGCTGAGAATCAACAAATGCGTTGGTATATTGTCGGCGTATTTGTTAATTACGCGATCTTCAAACTAAATACGCTATATTCAAATTTATCAACACAGTCTTCAAATTTAAATACGCCCAGCAGGGTTTAAGTACGAACAAAAACCCTCTAATCACTCAAAAACGACTCAAAATCGATGTTTCTTTGTACCAAAATGACCCAAATGTTCACAAAACACTGATTAACAACAACCCAATGATTAAACACACCAGATCAAGCCGTTTTAAGTCTAAAAATTTGAAACACCTTGAAACTTTGAAAACTTTTAAAAAACCTTTAAAACTTGAAAAATCTTAACAAAACTCAAACAATCAAGAGCACAAAGGCTCTGATACCAAATTGTGAGTCCGAAAACACATTAGGATCATAGTGGTTTGATTGTTATCACCCAAACAACTATAGATTAGTTGCTTGAATGTGTAAAAGTTAAGAAAAACCAGAAGATGAAGATTCTTGTATGGATCAAATAACAAGTGTTGTATATGGAATCCCAAAAGATATAATCACTAAAAGCACCTGGATGTTCGGACTTAGCACAAGAATAATAATTACAACACAAGAGAAATCACCAAAACTTGTCCAAGAACCTTGGACTAGGGTTTTCCATTGATCACATATATATACACACTGACTACCCAGCGTATTTAATAAATACGCTGGGTACTTAATTACGCCACTATAGGGAAGTTTCCCTGTAGTTACACTTTTAACCCTGAACTTTCTAGAATATAATGAACTATTACAAAACTATCCTAAACCTACAAAAACCAAGTACCAACGATCTCAAAAGTTCCAACAAAAAGATAACCTGAGACCGCATAAGAACCAATGGCCTTTGTCCATTTCATCAACAGGATGACCAATGGCTGACAATTGATCACAAACAAATTTGAATTTATCGAGCATATTCAGCAACTGAAGATGAACCTTCTTGTAACTGGCGAAGTGAATCACGCAGAGTATGTCAATGTTCAATAGAGTCGTGCTGATAGGCTTTTTCAGGAGCACACCACACCTCACGAGTAGTGGTAAGGCGATAACCTCTACAATAGCCTCTCCCGATAATGAGGACTGAAGAAGGAGAAGCAATCGTTGGTTGGTATCCTGCCAGAGAGTGAAAGGAGGGTTCGGAATGATTTTATCATTCTCAGTAATGGTCTCCGCCGGCGGCGTAGTAGTGCAGTTGATATGCCCTGTTAAATGTTGGAATGACAGCAGGAGCAGGACCTGATGTCTCCAATGTAAGTAGTTAGTTGAGGTTAATTTAACGGTGAGAAGATGAAGAAGAGTTGAGAGAGGTATGGTGGTGGGATCATTGCCGACGGCGACTTTATGATCAGTTTGGTCACTGGCCATAAGAAAGATATGAAAAGATTTTAGAAGGAATCGAGTAATTAGGCTAATACCATGTGAGGATTAGTATTGATATATTTCATTTACAAAATACAAGGGATATAAATACAAAGAGATCTCAACTAATCAAGGAGAATAAAAAGATTCCTAAATTACATAATTGGCAACTATGATTGCTAATATTATGTGCTAATAGTTGTGGTAGTTGTGTTTTAGTGGTGGTTATGATGGTGGTATGAATATGCAAACACCGTCCACAGGTATATGGCAATCGCTTTTTAGGTATAACAAACACCACCATGGGTTTCCCTATACACATATTTGTCATTTTTAAGCATTCACGCACCGGATTAAAATGGTGCCGCGGCAACTGCCGACGAAAATGGTGGCCGTCTCTCTCTTTATCTCTGTCTCTCTCTCACGTTGTTCTCTTTGTTAATTGGGATTTGATGAACATTGACGTGTGTAAGTGTCACATTTGTTATGTAGGTTTCTAAGCAAAGCCTCTGATTGTTGATCCTGGGTTGTATATGAGTGAAAAGAGTTATTTGTTTTTTATTACACTACTTTTAAATTGTTTGCGGGTTTTATTATGGCATCTTTTTTTATTAATAGATTGATTTTAAGTCATTTTTGTTGTTTAATTATAGTATTGCCTTTGAATCTTATGATATGCACATATAGGTAATTAGGTATGGGGCAATGGTACTACCAGATTATTCAAATTTGGAAGTGAAATCAGTTGAAATAGGAATTTTATGGGCAATTTGACAAGTTCTTTTAGTTTATTTATGGGAGCATGGGTTATTTCTTGTAACGTTTCGCATTTGTAACTTTTCATTTTTAGTAAGATCACTTCGTGTTTCTATTTTTGGAAAGTTCAAACCTTGTAATCGTATTTCTAATTCAAATTCATTGTAATCTAAGGCTTTGATTGTAATCAAGATTGATCCATTACGCAAAATTTGCAAACTTCATTCATGTTTAAACTTGTGATCGTACGTTACTTTATTTCTTCATAATCAATTCGAAACGACACGTAATGCTTGTTGAATGTTTATAAATCTTAATACCAAAGTCAAGCAAGACAATTAGTGACTTAATGAAAATTATTCAAGCTTTCGTCATCGCAATAATCTTGTCACAACGTGTGTTTTAAATACGCTTTAAAGAAGTCTTTTTTTGGGTTCTAAAACGACTTTACACGTGACCTTGGACCGTTACAAGACCTATACTTGTAATATATGATATGTACAATACCTAAAAGTCCATTATACATCAATTAAATAAATAAAACAACAAGAAATAACTAAAAGTCCATTATACATCAATTAATAAAAAAAAAGAACACGGCTTGCGGCCGCAAGCTATGTAAGTAAGTTTAATCTTTTTTTAATAAAAAACCCCACCTAATTGCATTTAATGGAACCCTAATCCTAACCCTAATCCTTCCTCTTGGATAACCTCTAGGAAGGTTCTCACAAGTTTGCTTGGGCAAACTAAGGTGAAACCCCATTATTTTGAGGTCCAAAAGTGTGCAAACTTTCTGCCCAAATTTTATTTTGTTAAACTTCATGATTTTCAATGTTTTCTTCTTGTTTTCTTCCTAAACATTGTTTGCTAAGCCCTATGGATGTTACCATAGGTTTTCCATGGAAAACCAAGGTGGAATCACACCATTTTTGGGGCCAAACTTTTTGTTTTGGAAGTTAACTTATAAAACTTTTTTGAACTTGTTTTTAACATAACAACTCTATGCTACTTATGCCTCTAACCAAGCTTATGGTTAGTGTGTTAAGCTAGACTTGTTCATACACAATCAAGAGGTATAACATGCCTCTAAACTTGTGGTTTTTACTAGGGTTTCAAACCCACAAGTGTTGAGCCATCCAAGCTTACAAGCTTGTGTTGTTGTAGGTGTGATTACATGAAGGCCTTGGCCATTCAACTTTTCAATCCACCCCTCACTTGATGATTTCTATAATTCTTGACCATCCGGATTGTCCTTGTGACAATCTTGTGTATTGGTGAATCTTACGAAAGAGGCTTAGGACGGTTATCCTCCTACCTCCATGCATGACTTAAATGACTTACATGATATCTATGAAATACATGAACTCTATGATTAATTAGTAATATTATATGTAAACTATATATGTAAATACTTAATATAACCGAACCTTTGACAATGACCATATGGTTATTTGTCCTAATATTAGGTTATTTTATCTTAGAGCTAACCATCATTACGATTCTATTGGGCATGACACATAAAAATACAAACACCCTTCGGGGGTTATAGTGTCAAAAACGAGCGTTAACGTCTAGATAAATACTTTGCCTATACATACTTTGTGCATACTTTAAATTCCTAAAATTGACAAACTCCATCATAAATCTAAAACTCACACACCTACGTTTCCTTGTGTATGATAACTTGGTGTTCATCCCCCTAAATCAACCTAAACGCTTTCACGGTTTACTTTGCAAAACCGTGAGTACACTCGAACCCTTTTTATGTTTTACACTTTTTAGGTGCAATATGTTAACTTATCAAACTACACTAAATCATACTTTTATTCTATGAAATCACACAAACAATCCATCAAACGTGCTTTAGTTATGTGCTACTTGACTTATTACTGGTCTATTCTTATGTGATGTAAATGTCATTAACTTCGATCAAGCCTCCCTTAACATGTATAGCGCTATAGGAGTAACGCACCACCCGTATTCTTGTGGTCAATGTTAAGTTTTAATCTATTATGCGGTACACTAGAGGATTGACTTGTAGTTCACATGCCTTGTTTACAATTATCTCGTATGCTAGTTATTCATGTGGATTTGTTTAAACAGTTTTAATACTTATGCTATGATATCAAACTTGTGTACTCGCCAATACCTTGTTATTGAACTATACTTTTTAACATGATGCAGGTTGATGAAGTGGTATGATGAAACTTAGTAGGATCGGTTAGAAACACGCGTAGAATGCTAAGTTGATTATTATGTTTTGTTGAACTTATTTTGTTATTGTTACTTTGTATTTCGATTATGTTGTAATTTGACAATTTGATGCTTTGAAATGAAATGAGTTGTTTAATTAAATATTGTCACAAATAGTGTTATGATGTCTCGAGCAATCTAGTTCGTCTCACTCTGATGTTTCCGGCATCGGTTGGAGTGTGACATTTCTCATGTTTGATTTTAAGCTATTTGTTTTGTAACTTCATTCCGAGGTTAACCATAGGTTATTTAGAGACTTAGGGCTCTGGTATTTGGTAGTGTACCCTGAATAATTCTCGCTATGAGTTAAGTTGCTTTAGAGGTTTAGTTTGATTTATAGAGGCTATGTTTGACAGTAAACCAATGTTCTACAGGCAAGAATTTGAACAAAAATGCTTATGATAATGATAGTTAATATACCAAACGATCCTCAATAATCTAATAAGAAAATCAATAAACTTACGACTTCAGTCACATATGCTATATATGATAGTGGTGACCATTGCATCGCGATTTCCTATGTAGTTTTGTATAGTTTTTATTAATAGTGACTGTTGCATCGCTAACTATGACTACATCTCAATTTGAATGTCCTTATCTACTCTGCTGTGTTGCAAACACATCGGATTTTCCTATGTAGTTTTGTATAGTTTTTATTAGTTTTTATATGATAGTAGTGACCGTTGTATCGTGATTTCCTATGTAGTTTTGTATTGTTTTTATTAATAGTGACAAATTGCATAGCTAAATATGACTGTATCTCAATTTAAATGTCCTTAGCTACTCTGATGTGTTGCAAACACAACCGATTTTCCTATGTAGTTTTGTATAGTTTTTATTAGTTTTTAAGTCGTTTTTGGTCATTTAGAGTGTGTACTTAACAAATATAGTGTTTTCTAGGTGAAAGTGTGAAAAAGGAGCTTAAACGAGCTAATAAGGTGAAGGAATGAGCATAGAGTGGAACCGAGTTCAAAAAAAGATAACCTTTTTGGCCAAACGGGTCGAGGAGCATCACGATTCGCCCCCTTAGCTACGTCATACCACCGCCTCATTTGCTTTTGAGATTCTCGAAATTACCCTACACAAAGTGAATGTCGTAGTTCATGCTAATAATTTTCTAAGTGAATTAATTATGATGGTATTAATTATGCGTGAAAAGTGAATTTACGTCATAGTTCCTCTGTTTAAACCTCACACATTCCAAATATATTTAATTACGATATCATTCAAAGAAAACTTTTTCTTATGAAAATATATAATATACCATCCATGATCCATCTAAAACACATATCTTTCGATAAGGCTGTCGAGGAGGATTATTCATTAATTGCAATCATAGCATACAAGGCAGCTAAATAGATAGGGAATTCGCAATGAAATGGGTTGTCAGAGGAGATTATAATAGAACATACAATACGCTACATCACATACAAAGTAAGGAGGCAAATAAGAGAAGAATTAGAGGTGATAAAATTAAAGAGGATGTATCATATCATACGAAGATTGAAGGAAGCTTGGGATTAAAGAAGATTATCGTGTTAGGTTAGACTTTGCTTTTTATTGTTTTCAGTTTTGTTTAGACATGAACCATGACAATGTTTTCTGAACTCATATGCTTTAAATTTACTTGTGCTTTGTCTATGAACATGAGTAGCTACTTTTCTCTGAGCTACCTAGGCGTACGATGATTGTTAATTTATTATAGTTCTTCGGGTTTGGATTTATTATGATTTAGCTTAATGTTTTGGTAAACTGTGAATTTAAATCAAGTTTTTTATTGCTTTGTACTGATTTATAATTAATCATTCATTCCATATGTGTCTTGTTGAATGTCTTTCATTTCGAAATACGTATTAGGTTGTGTACTATGTGTTTGTGACTAGTTCATGGTTTGTAGTGGACAACTGCCATAGGAACTTTGATTGAGCGTTTGAAGGTACTTAGTAATCTACAAATCCTAGAGACTGTGAGGTAATAGGTTGTCGGGTAGTCTTTTTCATTAGACGGTCTGGGTGTTAATTACACAAGAGTGAGTTACCCTTTATTAGCCTTTGAATATTGCTATCCTGTGTTAGAAACCTGTTAGATTCACTACCCTTACATCCCTTACACTTTCTGGGTTCATTGTTTGCAGTGGGACCGAGAGGATATCTAGATTTTGGATGCCATTGCATTTAGTTTGGAGAGACCGAGAGGTGATCTGAACCCTAGATTGGTGAGTTTACATACTTCCCTAGATACTAGATTACGTCATGTTTAGAGAATGATCTGCCAACCAGTCTTAGGTCTAAATTAGTGTATTTTAAGATCCCGGTAGCCAAATTCAATTATCCAATCCCGGGAGCTGTGACGAGTTAACATGATTCTTGCCTAGGTAGCTACTTTCTCATAATCGAATTTCACCTATGATTGTTCTCTGTTGCTTTGCTTTTGTATTTGCTTTCATGATTTGCATTAATAATTAGATCTAGTAGTTAGTAGAAATTTGAACACCCATTAAAGATTACTAGACTAGAACTCGATACAGGTTTAGTATCGAGAGTCGTGCCATTGTGTCCTTGGATTGATACTCGGTTTTACCAACCTTACTATATCACGACCGATACAGTTGACGATTGTTTGTAATTAAGTTAGCTAGACCATCTTAATTTGGTGTTTTCAAAAGTAATTAAACATTTTACACATCGTACTCCAACCTAGTACAACAATGTGATGGTTTATGAAAAAGAAGCATAAACCATGCCAAAAGCTTACCATTCTAAACAAGATTGTATCAATCATTTCCAACTCAAAAATAAGTTTGCCAATAGACTTCTATAATTGTTACTAGCTGAAAACAATTTTACAGTATTCTAGTTGTTTCATTAGAAATCAAATTATATACTTCATTGAAAAGCAATGTCGGCGCAACAATTTTATAGATGGGGGTGGGTTTCTTTGGCAGCCATTGGTGGAGTTGGGCGGTGGCAGTTTTGCTAAATTTTACTTGAAACACCAAACCTACACTTTTCTTTAAAGCATAGTTATCACATTTGTATATAAACTGTAAATCTGTCAAGATATTGTGTATCTCCAATCAAATTGCAAACGATTTCATACGCAAAGCATGACAATCGGTAAATAGCTATTAACATTTTTTTCAAGAAGAGACATGTAACAATCACATTAGAACAGTAGAAACGCTCATTGTATCAGAAACTGACTTGAGAAGAGCGTATCAGAAAGGATTTGCTAGACTTTTAGGGTGTGGTACCATTTTGTATTAATGTATTATCTTACAAGCTTAGGTTTTATGTGTTAGAGGATTGTGTTTGTTATCCTTTTCTCTCTTTGGTTGCTCACTAAAAATATTTTTATTAAAATATATTTTTTTCTTAGTTCCTTTTATTTTATGGGGTCGTTATGTGCTTCTGCATGTTTTTCTTATATTGGGACATGTCTTTAGAGTCCGGGGTCTCACTGGAAACTTCTTTATTCTCTAAGATAAAGGTAAGGTGTGCCTACATTTGCATTTCTTACCAACAGCTTTTGATTATGGGTGAAATTCACTGAGTATGATTGATTGATTAATCATGTAGCTTGACCTTACTTAATACCGGATATAAATAACTAAGTTTATATGTTTCTAAATCCTTGATAGACAATTAACACAACAATCAAATTAAAAATTGTAATAAGTGATGTCAAGAAAGAAGCAATGGCATCAATAACTTTGGATGATGTAACAATTTATAGTGTCGACATAGGTTGAAATGGACAACAATGTCGACGTTGGTTAAAAGGACAACAACGAAAATGTTGGCTTACGACACCCACATAAGCACAAAGCAACAAAGAGGACGTTCCAGAGGTGGAATGCAGATGATCGGATGCCAACTCAAACGTGATTATAAGGTTAGAAAATCCTAGATTAAGTATTAGTTTATGCATAAACTTCTTTAAGAATCCATATAATCTAACTAGTATGAACAACATTACATGAATTACAAAAGAAACAAAATTGAATCTAGGCCTCATGAAATAAAATAGTACAAAGTAGACATTTTGAGGAAGAGTTTGATACCTATACATAAAGATCACAGATGAAGTAAAACTTCAACACAAAAACTAACCAACATAAATGATACATTTTAAAATAATTTATTTAGCTTAAAATGTATAATTTGGAAACAAAAACTATGAAAGAAACAAAATGTAACCCATGTTTACATGTCCTAAATAGAACAATCCCATGTTTTCAAATGTAACCCTCCAAAACAAACAAAGATTCAAAAATATAAAGGCTGCAAACAAAATACTTGATGATGATGATGACAAGAAGAATGGAAGAACACAGTGTCTGTCTTTGTGTAGACATGGAAGAAGGAGAAGAAGAGAAGGTGAAAAAAGGGAAGTGGGTGAGTGGGCTCGTGTTGGGTGGGGGTGGGTCGTCCTCACCGTTCCACGTGGCAACCTGGGATTGGTTAAAGGTCGAGTCTTTTTCTCTTTCTCCGGAGTCACAAAAACCCATGTCAGAGAGTGTTGGGTGTTGTGTTAATTCCAATTCCAATTTCTTTCTCTCTATTTATGAAATATGATATAATTAAACACCCCCTCTTCGATTCCCTATTTTCCCCCTTTTCATTCTTGCCCTAGCCAAACACACAAGCCCATCTACCGATTCAATCGATTTTGAACAATATCCTTTTGGCTTTTATAGTTTGATCTACTGTTGCAGTCACTGTAGTTGTTGTTTGCTTCAATTTTTGGCTGATTGGTTGGTGGGTGCTCTTAATTTCAGCTGTTTGTTGCTTGATTCACGAGTTTTGATGTTTTGGTCTTGAAATTTGGTTTCTTTGTAGTTAGATTTTCTTGATTTGGGGTTTTGGATTTATTGATAAATGTGTGTTTGTTGTTGATATGGTAACATGGGGTTGACTGTTCATTGTTTGAATTTGTTGGCAAATCTTGTGTTGATGGATGCCATGTTTTGTTGTTTTTGGATTTGTTTAGGTAAAGTTTTGAGCTTTGATATGGAAATGAGACATTTTGATATGAAACTTAAATGTGAATGTGTTTCATTTTATAGTTTGCAGTTTTCTTTTATGTGGTTATGAATTAGGGCATTGGTTGAAATGTCTGTTTGCTGTTTTAGTACCGAAATTGATTTGTGTTCCGGTTTTCCTAATTGGGATTTTCTTGATTTGGTGTTTTGGGTTTACTAATGAATGTATGTGCTTGATAAGGTAACATGGGTTTGACTGGTCATTGTTTAAATTCATAGGGTAAATCTTGCGTTGATGGATGTCATGTTTTGTTGTTTTTGTATTTCCTTAAATAAAACTTTGATACATTTTGATATGCAACTTAAATGTGAATGTGTTTCATTGTATGGTTCGCAGTTTTCTTTTATGTGTTGATGAATTAGGGCATTGGTTGAAATGTCTGTTTGCTGTTTTAGTCTCGAAAATGATCTTGTTGCAGTTTTCCTAAGTGGGATTTTCATGATTTGGAGTTTTGGGTTTACTAATGATTAATGAATGTATGTGCTCTATAGGGTAACATGGGTTTAACGTTCATTGTATAAATTTGTTGGGTTAAAAGTGTTGTCATGTTTTCTTGCTCTTGGATTTCCTTAGGTTTAGTGTTGAACTTCAATGTTCATTGTATGGTTTTCAATTTTTCTTATGCATTAATTGAAATGTCTGTTTCTTGTTATGGACCGTTGATTCGGTTTCAGTTTTCACTTGATTGTTAACCAAATCTAGTTTTATTTATTATTTTGTTGTATGTTTCTTAATGTAGCAAATTGGTGGGTTCAGTTACTTGCAAATGTTTAAAACAAGATGAAGGATCCAGATGTTACAATGAAGAATAATGAGTTATCAATCAGTGACATCATGAATGGAAACTGGGTTCAGAAGCGTAAGCGGAAAAAGATTCCTTCTGGACCAATCAAGCCCAATGGCAACGCAACAGATTCTGTGCCATCAGAATCTCACATGACTACTACACCAAAAGATAAGTCAAAGGCAAAAGGACATGATGGGGTGAGTTATCCTATACATTGGACATTATTGTTTGGATACTGTACCTATACGTGCACGTGTGTGTGTATGTTACGCCTGTAGTTTTCCTTTATTATTTCATTATATTGACCGGTCAAATAAGCAGTTTGAATGCCACATAACCACTATTAAAACACACATCCAGTTGCACCTTATGTATGTATGGTAACACGTGTATTTATATATAATCTGTCTATCTTTGTTTTTCCCTCCAGAACTATTACGAATGCGCAATTTGTGATCTTGGTGGCGAATTGCTCTGTTGTGATAGCTGTCCCAAGACATATCATATTGCGTGTCTGGATCCGCCTCTTAAGGTTTAAATTTGTATATTTATTTATTTAATGATCAAAGTTGTTCAGTGGAAGTTAACTACTTTTATATTCTTTTGTTTCGCGTGTTAAGCAAATACCGAACGGGAAATGGAATTGCCCTAGCTGCTGTCTTAATAATAGTTCGGTTGAGCCTGTAGATGATTCAGATCCATCCTCAAAGCGAACAAAAGCGAATGTTACAAGTAAAAAATCTAAAATAAAAAATAAATCTGCCAAAACCGACAAGATTGCGAAGAAAAAAACGAAGAAAGAGAAAAAGGCGGTTTCAAGCCCTGATGTTAAAAACGAGAAAAAGATTGATGAAGAAGAAAATAAGATTACGGAGATCGAGACGAATGAAGAAAATTCTGATGAGGATCATGTTCCAACGAAGAAAGTCGTTCTTGGTATAGAAAGTGTCAGAAAGATATGCATGAAAAGAAAAAGAAAAAGTATAAGTAAAAGTAAAATTCCATCGGATGAAGTTAAAAAAAAGCCGAAGACTGATAAGGGTAAAAATGGTAAATCCCATTTGGAATCAAGCAGTTCTCAAACAAAGCAGAAGTCAGTTAAACATACAAAGGCAAAATCTTTGTCAAAATACGACATGGGAAGTGAGATTTGTGATGTCAAGTTTAAAGATGAGGTATTAGTGATATTATTTTTAATGTCTGCAAGCGCTTCATTTATCCGTTTGTTTATAATTGTTATAAATAATTAATTTGTTAAATATGATACCGAAACTATTACAATAATAATTAACTTTTTTCTTGATAAAGCAATTTAGGCAGTTTATGCAGTTGAACTAATTTACGTATGAATTTTGATATGTTTTACCCGAAACCTTTTCGTAAAGTTTTTATCCTAGCCCATTTGACCCGTTAGAGATAATAAGATATAACCCACTTGGAGCCATTTATAGAATATTGGACGGAAATCTAATCAGCTACACTCGTTATCTATGTTTTCTTTTTCATTAGAACCATTATAATCATTGTAGATGATTTAATTCTAGTGTTAATGACTTTGAACATGTATATAGAAATGGTAATCAATAATTGTTCACATTATGGATCATACAATGATTCGACGTGTTTGTTAATGCCGATTTCACCAGAAATGGAAAAATAATCATTAAGCACACACATGTTGATTAATTTAATAGCATAATGATCTCACAAGAATTAACTATTATTTTTAGTTTGTTATTTAATGTATATTACCCTCCTAGTTTTTGACCAAATATTGATCGTTATGGTTTATGTTTATTCTTTTGTTTTCTGCCAATATATACAGGTTGATAGGGTCTTAGGTTGTCGAATTGTAGCCATCGAGACAACTTTTGTGCATAATCAGTCTGCAACAGAGGCCGACAACTCGTCTTCTCAGAATCTTAATGTGCCTGACAACAATATTGGACAGGTGGCGAAAAATCTCACATGTAATGCATCAGATGTAGATGCCGAAATAGTCAATGAGGGCACAGAGAATATACTGACCAAAGATTGCAGTGAAGAAAATGTGGTAGATTTGGTGGCTCGACCCATGGATGATCCTGGTCCCATCTCAACCGACAAGAAAAATAAAGATGATTCTGCTTCAACTTTCAATGAGTTAGCAAAACCAACTGAAGAGATTCCAACGGAAGACAACACTAACTGTGTTTCAAGTTCTCTTGAAATTAAAGACCATAAGATCGATGTACACATCGAAGCAAACAATGGTAATGAGAAAAAGGAGTCTTACGAGTTTTTAGTCAAATGGGTTGGGAAATCTCATTTACATAATACTTGGGTAGCGGAATCGCAATTAAAAGTTATAGCAAAAAGGAAACTTGACAACTACAAGTTTAAATATGGAAGAACAGTGATTAACATTTCTGAAGAAAAGTGGAAAGTGCCACAGCGGGTGATTGCTAAAGATGGATCTTCGCATGTTTTTGTAAAGTGGACGGGCCTTCCTTATGATGAATGCACATGGGAAAAGACAGACGAACCTGTTGTCATGAAATCGTCTCATCTTATTGATTTGTTTAATCTTTTTGAGCAACAAACACTAGAGAAAGAGGCGTCTAAAAACGAGACGTCTAAGGAAAAGGGTAATGATGTAATTACTCTAATTGAGCAGCCTAAAGAGCTAAAAGGCTCGTTATTCCCACATCAATTAGAAGCACTTAATTGGTTGAGGAAATGTTGGTCAAAGTCAAAAAATGTGATCCTTGCTGATGAAATGGGTTTGGGTAAGACGATATCCGCTTCCGCTTTTTTATCGTCGTTATATTTTGAATTTAAAGCTAGGCTGCCATCTTTAGTTTTGGTCCCACTTTCCACCATGCCGAACTGGATGGCTGAATTTTCATTATGGGCTCCGAATCTAAACGTCGTTGAATATCATGGTTGTTCGCGGGCCCGGGCTTTAATGCGTGAGTATGAATGGCATGCAAATGATCCATTGACTTCAAAGAAAACATCTAGTTATAAGTTCAATGTTCTTTTAACCACTTACGAGATGATTCTGGCTGATTCGGCTCATTTAAGTAAAATTCCATGGGAAACGCTTATAGTCGATGAGGGTCATAGGCTTAAAAACTCAGGTAGTAAGCTTTTTAGCTTGCTTAATACATTCTGTTTTCAACATCGTGTGTTATTAACCGGGACCCCACTTCAAAACAACTTTGGAGAGATGTATAATTTGCTAAATTTCTTACAGCCCACTTCTTTCCCGTCTCTAAAATCATTTGAGGATAGGTTTAGTGATCTTACAACAGCCGAAAAAGTCGATGAGTTGAAGAAACTTGTGGCTCCTCATATGCTTAGAAGGCTTAAAAAAGATGCTATGCAGAATATTCCTCCAAAGACTGAACGGGTTGTTCCTGTTGACTTGTCAACTATTCAAGCCGAATATTATCGGGCAATGTTAACAAAGAATTATCAGGTTTTACGCAATATCGGAAAAGGGGTCCCACAACAATCAATGCTGAATATTGTAATGCAGTTGAGAAAAGTTTGTAACCACCCGTATCTTATTGCGGGAACTGAACCCGAATCCAGCTCGGTTGAATTTCTTCATGATATGCGTATTAAAGCATCGGCTAAACTTGGTTTGCTTCATTCTATGCTTAAAATACTGCACAAAGAAGGCCATCGGGTTCTTATATTTTCACAAATGACTAAGCTTTTAGATATTCTTGAAGATTATTTGAATATTGAATTTGGGCCGACTGCATTCGAGAGAGTTGACGGGTCGGTCTCGATAGCTGACCGCCAAATAAGAATTGCACGGTTTAATCAAGACAAAAGTCGGTTTGTGTTTTTGTTGTCGACCCGTTCTTGTGGGCTTGGTATCAATCTGGCAAGTGCTGATACAGTTATAATATATGATTCTGATTTTAACCCACATGCTGATATTCAAGCAATGAATCGGGCCCATAGAATTGGGCAGTCGAAAAGACTTCTCGTTTACAGGCTTGTTGTTCGTGCTAGTGTCGAAGAACGAATCTTGCAGCTTGCAAAGAAGAAACTGATGTTAGATCATCTTTTTGTTAACAAATCTGGATCTCAAAAGGAGGTTGAAGATATCTTAAAGTGGGGAACAGAGCAACTTTTTAGTGATTCTTCCAAAGATATGGGGGGTGAAAATAATGCGAATAAAGATGAAGGTTGTGTTGATTTAGAACACAAGAATAAAAGGCGGGTTGGGGGTTTGGGTGATGTGTACCAGGATAAATGCACGGCTGGCAGTACTCAGATTGTGTGGGATGAAGCTGCTATTTTAAAGTTGCTTGACCGGTCAAACATCGACGCTGTTTCAACTGACAACGGTGAAGGAGATTTGGAAAATGATATGCTTGGATCAGTGAAGGTACGATATAATCACTTTTGTAAGTATGCCTAGTTATACTCTTGTATTCTATGAAAAAAATTGTTAATTCTTATCCTTTGATTTTGTTTGCTATTTTTCAAATTAGTCTCTGGATTGGAATGACGAACCAACAGAAGAACAAGGAGGAGCTGAGTCACCTTCAGCATTAGTTGAGGGTCCTGCCTCCCAAAATATAGAAAAGAAAGAGGATTGTTCAGGAAACATTGCTGAAGAAAATGAATGGGATAGGCTTCTGAGAGTAAGGTGAGTGGTACAATCTAATTATATTAAGTAATTTTTTAATAAAATGATTTAATAGGTTTTATATGTTTGACCCGTTAGAGATAATACATAATGGTACATGTATAAGTAAATTGCCGTTTAATCAAGTCTGATTTTTTAGGAGCTTTAATTAAAATGGGTTATAGAAAATCTCGACCATAGTAGTATCTATTTAGTGATTTTTTTAAACCGAAAGTTCTTTGATGCATTTATATTTGTAGATGGGAAAAGTACCAGAGTGAAGAAGAAGCAGCTCTTGGTCGTGGGAAAAGGGTAAGAAAAGCGGTTTCATACAGGGAAGCATATGCTCTACAACCCACCGAAACATTAAATCAGGTAACTTTAGGTTTTGAGATTATTCACTTACTTTTTTTGCATATGGATTGGTTTTTACTCACATTTGCTTAATTCAACACGAGATAAGAACTGCTTGACATGTTGCATTGGTAGATTTGGGCAGTAATATCCATTAAGGTGGTCTTTGGACTTGCCTTTTAGAATTAATTTTGTGATTATTGCCTCTTTTTAAGGTTTGAATAATTTATTCACAAAAACGTCTTGTTTGTTTGTTTCGTAATTCTTTAAGCTACCAGAATTTTCCTAACACCCCATCATTGATTATCTGATTTTTTTAACGTCAAAATCACATCCAAACACTCGTCTATGGACATTTTATTACAATTGATGCTAAATATTCAATATTACATAATCACCTTCAGAAAAAACACATCCAAACATCCGTAAGTCATACATTTTGGGCATGTACTACCTATTCAACACCTTACTATATCGTGCCTCAGAACTTAAAAACAAAGCGCTATTACATTTTTGCAGAATGGTGCTGATGAGGAACCGGAACCAGAGCCAGTACGTGAGTATACAACTGCAGGAAAAGCTCTGAAAATTAAGTTGTGAGTTTTGTATCCTCCTAAAGATATCCATCTTTTTAAACTTTATTTAGGTTAAAATTACCAAATAAAATGTCCAAAAAGACATTTATGCGTAGTATAAAAATGTGTTCTTTTTAATAGTGCTAAGCTTCGAGCCAGACAAAAAGACAGATTGGCTCAAATGAAAGCTTTTAGGGAATCACTTTCCGCCCAAGGACATGATGGTGTGGGTCCCCTCCAGCCACCAAACGTTGATGCTCAAAATGAGGCCCAAGAAGACAAGCCACCGAGCAAGACTGATCCTAATCCAGAGCCGGACAAGGTACCACCTCATAAACCTTAATCCATTATTTAGATAATTAGCATGTTAAGTATGGTTATGGTAATTATCTGAATTTAAAAAAAGGATCTGACCTTTAATACTAGCTGAACTGGGCGGGTTCGGTTTGACTCAGAACACTTTTGTCCATTTTGTTTAAATTATTAACGTGTATTGTTACAGTAATAGACTAATAATCTTATTTTCAATATATTTGACCCTTAATCCTTGTTAAGCTGGGTTCCAGAACAGTTTTATACATTTTTTAAATAGTAACAATCTGTAGTTTTAAAACAAAGCAGATCTGGAGGTTTATATGCATTGGTCAACTTTCTACCTGTTTGATTTATTTAGCTGTTCAAAATATAGCATAAACCTAATCAACACTTTCATAAAATTACGAGGTCTCATATTTTTCTACCTACCTTTTTTCTTACAGGGAAAAGAATTGGTGCAAAGTGGGAGATTGCTTCCGGTTCTCGGGCTATGTGCTCCAAAATCTAAGCTGATGGAGACTGCAAATAGAAACTCTTCAAGATTTTCCAGTAGACAAGAGAAGCATACAATGGGCCTTGAGTTCCCATTTCATCTAGCCCCATACTTTGGGCCTTCCAGTGAGACCCCTGCAAAAGCCCGTGCCAGATTTAAACATCCAGATGCCAGCTCAGAACACGAGCAAAGAACATTTACCTCTGCTGATGTGTTGCATCTGCGTCCTGAGATGATGACACTGCCCCATTTACCCTTTGATATGACAAAACTACCCTCCCGGGAGCAGAACATCTCACATCCCCATCCAGACTTGTTTCCCAATCTAACTTTGAGGAGATCCATTGGCGACTTCTCTGCAATCCCAATGTTGCCCAAATTGAGATTCCGGAAAGATAATCATCATCAAGAAATGGATGTGGGCCCTCCACCGATGTTGGGTATGGGCCAGGGTCAGATGCTGCCTATGTTTGCATCGTTGCCTGAAAATCATCGAAAAGTCCTCGAGAATATAATGATGCGGACGGGTACTGGCTCAAGTTCTGGTGCGGGCAATCCGCTTAAAAGGAAACTTGTCAAAGATTTTTGGTCTGAAGATGAACTAGATTTCTTGTGGATTGGTGTGCGTAGACATGGGCGTGGTGGTTGGGAGGCCATGCTTCAAGACCCGAGGCTTAAATTTTCAAGATTTAGGGTGGCAGAAGACCTGGCGGCAAGATGGGAGGAAGAACAACTCAAGATCTTGGATATACCAACTGAAAAAGATTCAAAATCTGGGAAATCTCCAGTTTTTCCGGACATTTCTGATGGAATGATGAAACGGGCCTTGCATAAAAGCCGGTTTGCTGCTGGTCCACTCGGTTTTCAGCCCCATTTGACCGATATGAAATTGGGATTGGAAGATAAAATTCCTGAGAAACAAAATCCTCGTGGCTTTGAAAATGATCATTTCCCGACATGGAATATTGAGAGATTTCCGATGAACTTTTCTGGAGACTCGGCTTCTGGACCTTCCGATAGATTGGAGCAGCATGTTCTTCCACACCCGTTTGCTTCGGGATCACTTGGATTGAATGGGTTCGGCCTGTTTAATTCACAGCAAAATGAAGGTTTAAAAATGCCAAATCTTTTTTATAGTGGTGGGGCTCTTGATCGTTCTAAAGGTGAAAATATTGGTAATTCGAAGGGAAAAGAGGTGGCTGACGGTGGTGTTGGTGATGGTGGATCATCAGAAAACAAGTTACCTCATTGGCTTCGTAAAGCAGTTGGCGGTGGTAGCAGTGTTGACGCTCCTGCCCAACCACAAGAGCCTGAACTGCCGCCAACGATCTCTGCAATAGCAGAGTCGGTTCGTTTGTTATACAAAGATGAACCACCAACCATTCCTCCATTTATTACTCCTGGTTTGCCACCTCACCGGCCTGAAGACCCTCGCCAGATATTCAAGAAGAAGAAGCGCCGCCACTCACATGGACCAGGCCACCAATCGTCGTTAGATGTCCCTGGAACTAGCCATCAACCTCAAGAACTTGCTTCTACTTCAGGAACATCAGGTACCGAACCAGACCTCAATGTACCACCGCCATCACCGCCTCCTGTCAGCCAGACCGTGGTCGCTCCGCCATCTTCTCCGCCTGGTTCAACCCCACAAGGCTTACAGGAAAGGACAGAAAGCAGGGATTCAAGCGAGAAGCCATCGAAGCCATCTGCGTGTGATCCAGGAGCAGAGGAGGAGGTTTCATCTGAAGGGACACCATGAGATGAAGAAACCTGAAGAGTTATTACGGTTCTCCAATTTTTGTAGGCATTTGTCGGGATCAAATAGCAAAATACAAGACTTCTAGATGGTTCTAAATCATGTAAAGTAGTACAAAGCTTAGAAATATGCATGAAGTAAATCATATTTCTGTTTTTTTCTTGAACAAGTTGGAAATTAGATGCAGGATTTGGCTTGTTTGTGCATGTATGGTTATTGGTTAACATTTAGAACTTTGTTAAATCTCTGATCTAGTAATTGAATATTTTAAATCGAGTTAGTTACGTTTTTCGTCCGTGTGGTTTGTTGAAAATAACCATTACAGTCCATTAGTCTAAAAATTGCTAAAACAGTTCTTGTACTATCGCTTTTGTATCTACCCTTACTAACGCCATTCAGTTATTTTGTTAGTTTATTTAAAATGACCATAATGCCCCTGTAATTAAAATTAAAGATTAAAATAATAAAGAGTTAGTTACGTTTTTCGTCCCTATGGTTTGTTGAAAATAACTGTTACAGTCCGTTAGTTTAAAAGTTGCCTATACAGTACCAATATCCTTCACTTTACTTTGTACTCTCCCCGTTTCTTTAGATCCTGCTAGAATATCACATGCTCCGGCTCCACACTCTGTTCCGACGACTCATTTTCATCACCACTCCCCTCCGCCGTATCAACGTCAACCGGATCTCCTTGGTCACCTCCACCAAGGTCTGATATGTCTCCGTCAACTAGTTACACTAGAATCGAAATCGCCAACCACCTAACTTTCTCCATCACAATCGAAATCGCCCAGGGGTGCCCTATGTAGTGGTTAGAATTGGTGCCCTTGGAAAACTTGAGGCCTACCCAGAAAACTTGAGAGGTGGAGATGAAGTCTGGGAGGTGCCCCGTGTAGTGGTCGGAATTGGTAGAATTCATCGGTGGAAAAGGAGTTCGCCGATGGTTTGTTGAAGAGAACGGTCATGGGTGTGGGGTAGGGGTAGGGGTGGGTGGTAGTTTGATGATGGTGGTGGGCAGAATGGGTGGTGGACGCGGTCATTGTTCAGGTATGTATGTGCGGTGGTAGGTGAAGAAACACAGGTTTAACCAAGGGATATCCGGGGATATATTAGTTATAACCTAGTCTTTCTGCATAAATGGTTGCTCATTCGTTCGCTCTTCAGGGTGATCTCACTCGGACTAATCTGCAAAACTAGCAGCACCGTTAGTCTCGTCACGGGGAAAAGGGAGGGTTTTCTCCGTGACCACACTCCGGTGTGAAAATAAGTATTTGGTGATTGCAAGTAGTAAGCAAGAAGTTAGCTCGTAAGTTTATGAATATGATTGTGTACATATTTTACCTTATGGTCCGATTCTTATTTTATAGCCGAAAGTAAATGGGCTCAGGAGGTGGGCTGATGGGCCTTGGGCCCGACCCAGACGACCAGAGATATCCGTTTTGTCCCACTGTACCGAAAATTAATTGTTCCTGGAGGAGCATTAATGTTCTCTGTCAGGAGGTGTGCTTTGTCAGATGTTGAATGGTGCCACGTGTAAAGACAGTTGTCCTTGGTGTCAGACCTGCTATCAGCCGAAAGTGGAGAATGTGTGACAGTCACTGGCGTAAGTATGGTTGGTGCACAGTCTGGCGTCTGCATTACTGTTTATGCGACACAGTCTTGCATAACCTGCCGAATAACCATGGGGTCACAGCTCTGCCACTTTGTACCCTGGTAAATAGTCAACACCTCTCTGCGCTTTTCCCTCATGCGAGGCTTTCAATGTTTTCTGGCTAGCGCAGGGTTGTAGGGATTAATTCCTTTTGTTCTCAAGACTATGAGTTGTTCTCATGTTTGTCTTGTGCAAGGTTTTAAGACTTTGCGGCTGGAGGGTTGTTTGGTCTGCGCAGGGTCAAGTGTCCTGCGTGTTAGGGTCTAATTCACCGTTGTGCCAAGTACACAAGGCTCATTGTGTGACTTGTTAATGCTGGTCTAACTTGCCGTTGCGCTGAGTGCGCAAGGCTCGTTGTGTGACCTGTATGAATTGGTCTAATTTACCATTTCGCTGAGTGCGTAAGGCTCATTGTGTGACCTGCATGTGTTGGTCTAATTTACCATTGCGCTGAGTGCGAAGGTTCATTGTATGACCTATTGGTTCCAAGGAAGGCGCACCATTAAACATTGCGCGCAAGGTTATCCTTGTATTATGTTGTTGAGGGTATGGTCCCTTGCAGGCGCAATGTTTTTGGGACCATACCCCTCCAGTAGGAGATGTTAAAGATGGATGAAGTGGAGAGGGTGTGGAGCCAGAGCAGGTGATGTTCCGTCTGGATCTAAGAAACAGAGAGAGTGAAGAGTAGAGTGAAGGATAATATATAGATGAAACTGTTAACCACTATTGTTGGTGAGTTGAAGGTGGAAGTTGTGAAACTAATGGTACTATATTGGCAATTTTTAAATAATGAACTGTAATAGTTATTTCTAACAATCTGTAGGGACGAAAAGCGTAATTAACTCTTTATTTATGTATATTATACATTAAATTAAATACAAGGGCATTATGGTCATTTCAAATAAACTAACAGAATAACTTGACGGCGTTAGTGAGGGTAGACTGGCCACAAAAGTGAAAGTACAGGGAATGTTTAAGCAATTAATAAACTAATACACTGTAATGATTATTTTTAACAAACCATATGAACGAAAAACATAATTAACAAACCATATGAAATAACTAAACCATTGCCATATCATCGTCATGTCACAGCCATATAAAAATTTGAGCAATAACTAAACATCTAATAACTAGGTGTTCTGAAACAATTAACAATTTGAATTAAACAAAAATCATAAGAAAAAGAAAATGTTTTGATTGGTCAAAATGGGGTATACCCAGCTCTCATAGGCTTAACACCTATTATTGCGTTGGCGGACTTGCTCATAAGACCATACAGTGTGGGCGTGGAAGACCCTCCACGCCGGGAACACCGCCCTGTGTATGGCGTGGAGGGCGCGTTGTGGGTGGGACTTGAGGATTTTTACCGGCGTGGGGGCAAATGTGTGGGTGAGGTGAAGTCTATTGATTGGTGGGTATAGTTAAGTTTGTTTTGATTGATTAATGTTTATTTATTTTTATTTTTTATTTCTTCCACGCCACTTTCCCATCCCGTGTTTTTTTCCGCGCCACCATGCTAACATGATTGCCATATATCACTCCATGCCCTCTCTTCAAACCTCTCTGCACCGTGTGATTTAAAGCTTTTCTAGTGACCTCCTGACGTGGTGTTGAGCGACCCTAGGCTGATTTAGCCACAATCACAACGGAGAGTCTTAAGAGGTTGTATATATAGTTATTTTCAATCAGTGTGATTATTTAGTTATTTATTAGTACATTTTTGTTTATGATTTTCGTATGGATTTAAAAAGTAACGATAATTACTTTTGTTTATGAAGTATATTAACCTTTTTTTAACGACAAATTTCTTTATTGTCGTCATCTGTAGGACTTTAACCTAAGACTTCTTTCTCCCAAGATGTTTAAAGGTTTTGACTTTACTCACTAACACCTTGTTACCACTTTCATTAAAATGCTAAAATAACAAATTACAAACAACTGATAGATAACTGGCAACAAGTTACACCAACACCGTCTTTTGAATTGCAAAATCGATCTTATTAAAGATGAAGCGATTCTTAAAAGTCGAGAAATTACTATTCACGATCCATTGGACCCTGATCTTGAATTCCATGGTCTCCGAGACTCTAGTATGCCAAATGTATCAAAGGTAGATGGGATAAACACGTGTTGATTCAGTTATTATTATTTTGATTTAAAAAGTCAAATTAATATTAAACAATTTAATCTCTTGAGATTGTTAGAGAGGGCAATATCAGTATTTGTAATGTAACAACACTAAAAAACACCCTAGAACGAACCCTGATCGAAATTTCAAACTCGCACAACGAAAACCAGCACAAAAAATCAAAAATTAATATTTTTGATGCTTAGATGCATTAAATGCGATTAGTATAAATAGGGGTAACCGTCTAGGATTTTCTTCATTTCTTCAAACTGTGTCTTTCGAAATTCTCTGAAAATTTATTGAGTTCTTGAGTTTTTCTTTCTTCAACAGTTTTCTTTAAAACTTTTCTTCTTCAAAAACTTTATTTTCTTTGACTTTTATGGCGACCAGGGGTCCGGAGACTGCTTCTTCTACAGAGGCTTCTACCTCTTTACCGGTGATCAAGTGGAGCCGGTCCACTTTCGACCGCATGGTTTTCAGCTAACAGTTCTCCCAGGACTGGGATGCCCGGTTTCCAGCGAAGGGTGATATAGCCGCCGATGCTCCAGCCGACTACATCACCTTATTTCAGGATTTTTTTTGTTGAGGGTAACGTTCGGTTACCGGTTACCATATTTTTTGTTGAAATTTGAATTTTTACGGCTTCCACATCTCCCAGTTGAATCCGATTGGGATGGTGAGGATAAAACATTTTGAGTTTTTGTGCCGGTCGACGGGGTCTGTCCCAACCGTCGACTGATTTCGCATTTTTTACCAACTCCATCGTTCAATGGGGTTTTATTCTTTCCAGCACTGTGTACAGGCCAAGAAAATGTTGCTCTCCCTTCCCAAGTCCTTCCATGATTGGAAGACAAATTTTTTTTATGTGAAGTCTGGTGTCGTTCCCCTCCGGATGCACTTCTGGGGGGTGGAGGAGATTCTGGTAGAGACCACTCCTATAACAGTGGTGGATTCCTGGTATAAGGATTTGAAGGAGATCCCGGCGATCCAACTACCGGAGAGAGTATTGATGGCGGCCAGGATGAGTTTGGTGTGGAAACCCCACCGCCGGGAGAAGCCGGTTTACATGGAGGGGGATAAGAGTAAGTATTTTTGCTTTGTTATTATATTTCTTTGATTTCCCATTGTGAGTAGGCTGACCATATGTTTCTCTTTTGTAGGGGCGCCGCTGTTCTCAGCGCCTTCAAGAGGAAGGAGGGGCACATTGAAAAATTGCCCTGGGCCCAGAGGAGCCCATCTGGTATGCGCAGATCCTGGGGAATTTTGAACTACCCAGGAAGGAGGATCTGCTGGCCCCCCGCTCCCGACTGGTAAGTCTTCATATTGTTAAGTGTTATCTTTGCATATTACTCATTTGTTATTGCGCCATTGTGTAGGCGCTTTGAAAGACTTGGGTATTGGCCCAGATCATAAGAGGAAGAGGCGCGCGAGCCCCGACGCGATGGGTGAGAAGGAGTTGACTCAACCTAGGGTGGACCCTCCCAAATGTAAGCGCATTGTGTCTGATCATTGGAAAGCTTATGTAGTGGTATCTCACTCATGGGGGGGGGGGGATCTTGACTCTTGTAGGTGTGAAGAAGCCCACACTGAAGCCGGTGGTTATCCCGGCCGCCAATCCTGACGACCTGATGGAGGTCGAATCCAGTCCGGAGCCTCTCAAGCAGAAGAGGCGTCCAAAGCATGACATCTCTGCGCAGTCCTCCAAAAAGGTTGCGCGGAAGGTGATAGGGAAGAGGGGGAGTATGGAGACTCTCACCGCCAAGATCTCGCTAGGTAACCTTATAACTTGTATTAATCGCACAACGCTTTTATATAATGTTTGTCTGACTGTTTGTCATCCCGCAGGGGGGATAGCCAGTTTTTGTGGAATCCAGCACTCCGGCCGCGCCCAAGGATACTCCAATGCCCCCGCCTGTGGGTAAAGGTGCGCAAGCGTCCAGCGCACAGGGTGGGAAGTCCGCTTCTGTGGCGGCGGAACATGAGGTGGTGGTGGTAGTCCTCAGGTGGTGGTGGAAGGTTCTCAGGTGGAGATTAACGTGGAGCCCATGTTGGTGGTGGAAGAACCTCAGGTGGAGGTTGAGGAGCAAACTGATGCTCCACAGGGGGTGCGCATAGAGGAGCCGAAGCCCGGGGGTGAGGCCGGGGGATCTGGTAGAAGCCCTTCCTCGGAAGGATCTCCAATCCGCCCGGACGAGACCCCGGGTGATTATTATTACAGGTCATACACCGCGGCCCGTGCTGAAGAGATCCACACCCCTGTGTGGAAATTAAAGAAAGGATATGATTTTTTCCCACTGGCCGGCGTGCCGTGAGTGGTTTAAAGGAACCTTCCCTCCAGCAGAGGTGCGTGCGCGCGCTGAACATGACAAGAAACCACATACCGCACGTACCTTCAGGCAGTTGCTAGCTCCGCATCGGTTACACACAGGATTGTTGGATGGCGGGGCATACTGAAAAAACAGAAGAAATTCGAAGCTGCCCAAGCGGATCTGGATAAAGAGCGAGCCCAAGTGGCTGCGCAAAAAGCTGAGTTGGAGGCTAAAGAGGCTAAATTTGCCGAAAACCAATGCGTTGAAGAATGGGCCGCGCTGGGGTGGAAGAGGAGGGCCGAAAGCTCCGATTCCACACTTGCGAAAGAGCATAAGTTGTGGAAGGATGCTTGTGAAAGGACAATAACGAGAAAAAATCATAAGGGACGAATTGGCCCAGTTGCGCGCAGAGATAAAGCGCGAGAAGAAGGAAAAGGAGGCAGCGGTTGCTGTGGCCCTGGAGGCCAGGGCGGATCGTGAGCGCAGTGAACAGAAGGAGGTAAAAACTTGCATCACTATTTTTCCTTCATTTGTATGAGCTACAGGATGTCATACTAACCTTATGTATATGACCAGGTTGCTGCTTGCGCCGCTTTGGAGAGTGCCAAAAGGGATCTCCAAGGCGCACAAAAAGATCTCCACGGCGCGCAGAAAGATATCCAGGTGGCCTTAGTGGAAAAAGCTTGTAACATTTGTAAAAAACGGGTTTTCCAAGCCCGCTTCGTTTATAATCGAATATCAAGTTATAAATGTTTCGTTGCGCATTTATGTTTATTTTAATTTTAAACGATGCATAATTAATAAACAAATTAGAATTTAAAAACTATAATTAATAAAAAGTGAAAATAAAATAAATAAACAAGAAAACCGGCTGCCGGGATTCGAACCCGGGTCAGCCGGGTGAGTCAAAGCCTTAACTCGCGCAGATATAACCACTCCGCCACTTGATGTTTTGTAAGTTCTAGGAATCAATTAAAAGATAACTTCACTCAGGAATCAACCTGTTTACGCCAACTGAAACCGTAATCGGCTTCCAAACGTCCAAGACGTTTGAGTGATCGCGGAATTCTGTTTATAACCGATAAACCGACACTTTCAATCAATTCAGTCTTGAATGGACTTGAATTCAGGTGATGATCGGTTTTAATAACCGAAAATCTTCATTTCCTAAATTACTCCAACAATAACATCCTCTCACGACTCAAAATCACCCACAGAACCTCCAATTTCACTTTCGCCCTACTTTCAGTTCGTCGGAAAAGCTTTTTGAACTCGCCGGACTTTCGCCGGAAAACCGTGTCTTCCATCAAAACAGTAAGTTTCTCAATTCTTCCATCTTCTATCAGTTGTTAAGCTTTTGCTAACTCAAATCTTTCAATCAGAATCAGTTTCAGACGACGATATTAGATAATTGACTCTCGCCGGAAAACTTATGAAAATTCCCAACTTTCGCTGTGAAACGGTATAGCCTTTTAAACCTTCTGGTAACTCTTGTTCAGTACTTCAATTCTACATCTAGCTAATCAAAACTGTTAATTGGTCCGTTCAGACGAAGCTCATAAAAACAGAGCCGACGACTTCGCCGGAATTCTGAGAAAGACCATTTTTCCGGTATTCTACTCCCAAAATCTTTCCTGTCCATTTCGTTTTAATCACTTAAAAGATTGTCAATCGAATTAAACAGAATCAGTAGGGTAATCGTTGTCTGTGATATTGTAACGAAGAAGATGAAGTTAGTTTGTATATAAGTTTAATATAAATTGGATATTATCTCGGGTTAGACACACAGTCCAGCGGTGGACTGTGTGCGCACATATATCACACGCCGCGAGTTCGATCCTTGACAAAATTGTATGCTCTGTAATAAAGATGTTTTCCTTTTTAACTGAACCAGATTAAGTCAAGGAAGATGTTAAGTATAATAAAAATCGGTATATTAACCAGGTTAGACACACAGTCCAGCGGTGGACTGTGTGCGACACTAACCCACAGGTCCCGGGTTCGAGACCTGTTACACACGCCGGTTCGATGATTAAAACCCTTTTTGAAAATAAAAGAATTTTGAATAAACTAAAACAGTATATAATTATAATTAAAAACAGAACTATTTCGGGTTAGACACGTAGCTCAGTTGGTAGAGCTGCGTGCACGCGTACGGGAGGTCTCGGGTTCGAGCCTTACCCGGCGCACACTTACACACTAGCGAACGGTCAAACAGTCAACAGTCCCGGTCAACGGTCAATAGTCAACGCAAAAGTCAACATTTTTTTATATTTTTCATTTATTTATTGAATTTAAAAATCAATTAAAAATACTTAAAAATAATGTTTTTAAAGATAGAAAATAGCCTTAAACTCACAAAAATATATCTAAAAATCCTATTAAAATTATTAATAAAATCCACTCATTTACCATACCTTCCGTTATTATTTAGGTTAGTTAATTCTCGTCGATCAATCCTCCAAACTCGTGCGCATTTCATCATCTTCAACCGAACGCACCCAATGTGAGTGAATCTCTACAAATTCCCCGTTTTAATCACGTTTTTGGGGTGTACCATGTGTCTTATCATTTATTATATTTAAACCATTGTGCATCCATCATATCCATGAACAAATGTGTATTCAACATGTATCAACTGTTTGTGTGGTTATTGTTTAGATTAAATTATCATTTTCAGTACATACATTATCATAGGCCGCCGCTCCCTATTACAATATGAGCGTTGAGCTGTTCCCCATTACATTATGAGCGTGAACCAGGCGTTGCCAACATACGATCGGCTCCATTTGATTGAGCATTGATCGCACAGACATTTATCATAGGCCGTCCGTTCCCCATTACATTATGAGCGTGAACGTGACATTGCCAACATATACAGTTTCATTCATGTTATATATTCATGCAAGTTGGTTTGTTATTGTATGTTATTGTTTGTTGTTGTTATTGTTATTGTATGATTTAATTACATTTGCTCACATATGATTATTGCACAATTTTCCATGATAAAGATAACAAGAGATCAATAATAAATGTTTTTCTAACAAGGTTCACTCGCCAACTTATGTTGAACCAAAAACCCCCATTTTTACACATGATACAGGTGATCCAGCTGCAGCAAGAAACACATAGGATGGCTTAGAAGAATAAACTGGTTTAGACTTTGGATTGTTTAGTTGATTATCTTTCATTGTATTTGTATGAACATGTTTGGAATATTGAGGATGTAATTTTGACTTTAATAAATATGAAACATATTAGTAAATATCATGAGCTTTGGTGATAACCCAATTATGCCCCGACTCTTATTCCGCTGCGGGTCAGGGTGTGACAGATTGGTATCAGAGCCATGACTATAGGGATATAGGATAGGTTATTAGACCCTTAGAACCTATACTATAGTTGATTAGAATTTTTAAAATTTTTGTGTGTTACATGCAAAATTCATGATGTTTATATGTTTTATGTTTAATGTTACATTCAATGTTATGCAAGCATGTTCATAAGTACATATTATTATATAGTGCCTATCATGAATCATATTCTCATACATATCATATCCATGAGAGCACACACCACATCATTTCCATGATTGTTTTTGCAATGATTTTTGTATTTTCAAATCACATCAAAGTGAGTTCTCATGACGGGCATGTAGTAACTGGAAGGGTACAAGTACCGGTAGTCGGAACGTCCTGTCTAGGCTGGCATTCGTATAAATCCAAAATAAAGGACCAGTTTGCCTACCTGGGGACTAACGATGAGAGTACGAAGTACCTATTAGGCCAAAGCATGCTATACCAAACGTCGTGTGAGCTAACCCCACTTTGAGTTGTCATTGTGTCTACACCTGGACACATTCCGACCATACATCTCGTAAACATATTTCATGGTTTTCATTCGGGTGATGCGAGTGTTAAACCGCCAATACTAATGTGAATCCTACCAAGCCAATAGTCATGGGGGCCCACATGACTATACAGGTGAAGGTATGGGGGACATTTGAGGCCAAACATGAGCAAACCCAAGACATCCTATGGATGTAGTTGCATTATTGATATTTATGTTATTTTTATTTTCTTTAAGACACATGACACCTAAAAAGACTTCATAAACTCACAATTTTCTTATGTATGTTCCTGTAGATGTTGGCTAGGCAACAACGAGGGGGTAGAAGATCAGGAAGGTCACACGAACGCTTGGCCACTCAAATCGCAAAACAAATGGCCGCAGTGCTTCCTGACATTGTGGTTCAAGTACAACAAGCTCTCGCCACAAATCCCACCAATCCTCCCCAGCAAGAAGACCAGAACATCGGCAACCCTCCTACCAAAAAGTGCTCATATAAACATTTCAAGTCTTGCGATCCTCCGAGATTTGAAGGGACTGAAGGTGTCACTGCTCTTCTCCACTGGTTTGAGGAAATGGAAAACACCTTCCTCAACTGCGATTGTCCAGAGGATCGCAAGGTACGATACGCAACCGGGAGACTATTTGGGGTAGCTCTTACCTGGTGGAATACTGAAAAGGGTAAGATGGGAATCGAAGATGCAATGGCATTAATGTGGGAGGAGTTAAGGGAAATCATGACGAGACGATTCTGTCCTAGAAGTGAGATTAAAAAGTTAGAGGATGAATTTCATTCATTGAAGCAAAAGGAGGGAGATCATACTTCCTACAACAAGAGGTTTTTAGAGTTGAACCAGATGGTCCCTAACTTGTTCACCCCAGTTTACCGCTTAGTCGAACATTATATTCGAGGTCTTCCCTCGAAAATTCAAGATTCAGTTCTCAGCACTTCGCCAGCAACACTTGAAGCTGCTATGGAACTAGCTACTGAACTGACCGAGAATCGAATTCGCAATGGTAAATTTAAAGAGGAGAAAAAGAAAGCCCCCGTTGAGGGCCAAACTTCAAACCATTCCACCTCCTCCTCTAAGTTTGCTAACAAGGGGAAACGTAACACCAGAAACGTCGCTGTCACACAAACAAATTTCCCTATCCCTGCTGCACCCATTACCCAAGTTGCCCCCTCACCTGCACCATATAAAAGGCCATACTCTGGCCCATTACCAAAATGCAACCATTGCCAATACCATCACTTTCCTGATCATCCCTGCCAACATTGCACCGGCTGTGGTCGCGCAGGTCACACAGTTCAAACCTGTCGCATACCTCAGCGAACGAACCGCCACCAGCCCTCAACTCAAACCCACCATCAAATAATGGGTCAAGCCCAACAACCTCTACTACTACCACCTACCCAACACTTAGCCCAATCATACTACCAACCCAACTATCCCATGGTGCAACCTATGCGGGCTTGCTACAATTGTGGAGACCACAGCCACTTTAGAAACACTTGTCCACGTTTGGTGAACATTATACATGCTCAAGCCCAAGCAAATCCGGTGAATCAGGCTAACCAAGCTCCTCCACCTGCAAGAGGAAGAGCTTTCAACATCAACGCTAATCAGGCTAGAGCTGACAGCAATGTGGTTAACGGTACTTTCTTATCAATGGTAGTTATGCATCCATGTTGTTTGATACTGGCGCGGATAAAAGTTTTGTGTCCTTAGAGTTTGAACCCATCCTAAACCAAATTCGTGATAAGCTCATGGAATCCATAACAGTAGAAGTTGCTGACGGAAAACCGGTCTCATTAAACTCTATTATACGCAATTGTACTCTCACCTTAAACGACCACGATTTTCCAGTTGACCTCATTCCTATGAAGTTGGGAAGCTTTGACATTATAATTGGTATGGACTGGCTCAGCCAACATCGGGCTGAAGTTGTATGCCGCGAAAAGTTTATACGCATTCCTCTTACAAACGGTCAGACTCTACGAATCTTTGGAGAAACCCCATCGAAAGGGCTCAGATTAATGTCCTGTCTTCAAGCTCGAAAATATATCCGCAAGAATTATGTCGCATTTTTAATCCATGTCGTCAAAAAGGGAACCAAGGAGAAGAAACTTGAAGACATCCCGGTAGTAAAAGATTTTCCGCAAGTTTTTCCTGAAGACATCTCAGGACTTCCTCCCGTGAGAGAAGTCGAATTTTGCATCGATCTTATACTGGTGCTACACCAGTTGCAAAGTCTCCTTATAGGTTAGCCCCATCCGAAATGCAAGAGCTAGCCAGTCAATTGCAAGAGTTGACTGACAAAGGATTCATACGTCCTAGCTCCTCGCCTTGGGGTGCACCTGTCCTTTTTGTGAAGAAGAAAGATGGAACGTTTCGCATGTGCATCGACTACGGAGAACTCAACAAGTTAACGGTCAAGAACCGCTATCCATTACCTCGCATTGATGATCTTCTTGACCAACTTCAAGGCGCCAGCTGTTTTTAAAAAATCGACCTTCGTTCTGGTTATCATCAACTCAGAGTACATGAAGAAGACGTCCCAAAGACCGCCTTCCGAACTCGTTATGGTCATTATGAATTCATGGTCATGCCATTTGGTTTAACCAACGCTCCAGCTGTCTTCATGGATCTAATGAACAGAGTCTGCAAACCCTATCTCGATCGTTTTGTTATAGTCTTCATCGACGACATCCTCATTTACTCAAAATCTAAGTCTGATCATGAACGGCACCTTCGACTCATCCTTACACTCTTAGAGAATGAAAAGCTTTACGCCAAATTCTCCAAATGCGAATTCTGGTTAAAAGAGGTACAATTCCTTGGACATGTAGTCAATAACAAGGGAATACATGTCGACCCCTCAAAGATCAAATCGGTACAAGAATGGCAAGCGCCACGTACACCAACTGAAGTAAGATCATTCCTTGGTTTGGCTGGTTAATATCGCCGTTTCATTTCAAATTTCTCTCGCATTGCTGTACCACTCACGGCTTTAACTCATAAAGGAAAACCCTTCATTTGGGGACCCAAACAAGAAGAAGCCTTCCAGACCCTTAAACAAAAACTCTGTGATGCACCTATCCTCACTCTTCCTGAAGGTTATGATGACTTCGTGGTTTATTGCGACGCGTCAGGGCAAGGACTAGGCTGTGTTCTAATGCAAAGAGGAAAGGTGATAGCTTATGCTTCTAGACAACTCAAAACTCATGAGAAGAACTACACCACCCATGACCTAGAACTTGGAGCCGTTGTGTTCGCTCTTAAGATATGGAGACATTATTTCTACGGTACTAAGTGTGAAATATACCTGACCACAAGATTCTTCAACATATCTTTAACCAAAAGGAGTTAAACATGAGGCAACGAAGATGGGTCGAACTTCTAAATGACTACGACTGTGAAATTCGGTATCACCCTGGCAAGGCAAATGTGGTGGCTGATGCACTCAGTCGAAAGGGTTATGCGAACTCCATTCGTCTTCTATGTTCGCAAATCATAACCGACATCAAAGATCAAATTCGAGAAGCGCAACATGTTTCAGTAACGGAAGACGATGTACGAAAGGAGCTGTCCTGTGGAGCTGAACTTAAAATTGAAACTAAATCCGACGGTATTCTGTACTATCTAGATCGCATATGGATTCCTGACCACAACAACCTTCGTGAATTTCTTATGAATGAGGCACACAAAACACGATACTCTATACACCCAGGAGCCGACAAGATGTATCAAGACCTTCGATACACCTACTGGTGGCCTGGAATGAAAAAGGATATTGCTGTTTTTGTTTCCAAGTGCCTTACATGTTCCAAGGTGAAAGCTGAACATCAAAGACCCTCAGGACTACTGGTCCAACCTGAAATACCTGTATGGAAGTGGGAAAACATAACCATGGACTTCATTACTGGGTTACCTCGCACTTCTGGTGGGTATAACACTATATGGGTAATCATTGATCGTCTTACAAAATCAGCTCACTTCATTCCGATCCGCGAAGATTTCAAGAACGAGAAGCTAGCTCGTATCTACATCAGCGAAATCGATAAGCCGTCATGGTGTACCGTTAAGCATTATTTCAGATTGTGATGGTCGTTTCACTTCACGAACATGGCAAGCCGTACAAGCCGCTTTGGGTACACGATTAGACCTTAGTACCGCTTATCCCTCAAACTGATGGACAATCTGAACGCACCATACAAACTCTTGAAGATATGCTTCGAGCATGTGTCATAGACTTCAAGGGAAATTGGGACGCTCATCTACCATTAGTTGAATTTTCGTACAACAGCAGCTATCATTCAAGTATCGGCATGGCACCTTTTGAAGCTTTATATGGTCGTAAGTGCCGATCTCCAGTATGTTGGCACGAAATTGGGGAAGCTCAAATCACTGGTCCAGAATTAATTCAAGAAACCACAGACAAGATCCATCAAATTCGAAACAATCTTCTAGCGGCTCAAAGTCGTCAAAAGAGTTATGCAGATAAACGACGAAAGCCTTTGGAGTTTAACATTGGTGATCATGTACTTTTAAAAGTATCACCGTGGAAGGGAGTAGTTCGTTTTGGCCAAAAAGGCAAGCTAGCACCACGCTAAGTAGGACCTTTCAAGATACTCGAAAGAGTAGGACCTGTAGCATACAAGCTTGATCTACCAGAAGAACTCAACAGAATTCACCCCACATTCCAGTATCAAACTTGAAAAAGTGCCTCGCCGATGAGAACCTCCATATTCCTCTAGAAGATATTCAGATTGATGAATCTATGCATTTCATTGAAAGACCAGTAGAGATCATGGACTTCGGAGAAAAACGTTTAAGACGGAGTCGTATTCCAATTGTTAGGGTACGCTGGGAGTCGAAACGGGGACCTGAGTTTACTTGGGAACGTGAAGACTCAATGCGCGAAAAATACCCGCATCTTTTCCTACTACCACTAATACTTAAATTTCGGGACGAAATTTCTAAAAGTAGGGGATACTGTAACATTTGTAAAAAATGGGTTTTCCAAGCCCGCTTCGTTTATAATCGAATATCAAGTTATAAATGTTTCGTTGCGTATTTATGTTTATTTTAATTTTAAACGATGCATAATTAATAAACAAATTAGAATTTAAAAACTATAATTAATAAAAAGTGAAAATAAAATAAATAAAAAAGAAAACCGGCTGCCGGGATTCGAACCCGGGTCAGCCGGGTGAGTCAAAGCCTTAACTCGCGCACATATAACCACTCCGCCACTTGATGTTTTGTAAGTTCTAGGAATCAATTAAAAGATAACTTCACTCAGGAATCAACCTGTTTACGACCAACTGAAACCGTAATCGGCTTCCAAACGTCCAAGACGTTTGAGTGATCGCGGAATTCTGTTTATAACCGATAAACCGACACTTTCAATCAATTCAGTCTTGAATGGACTTGAATTCAGGTGATGATCGGTTTTAATAACCGAAAATCTTCATTTCCTGAAATACTCCAACAATAACATCCTCTCGCGACTCAAAATCGCCCACAGAACCTTCAATTTCACTTTCGCCCTACTTTCAGTTCGTCGGAAAAGCTTTTTGAACTCGCCAGACTTTCACCGGAAAACCGTGTCTTCCATCAAAACAGTAAGTTTCTCAATTCTTCCATCTTCTATCAGTTTTTAAGCTTTTGCTAACTCAAATCTTTCAATCAGAATCAGTTTTAGACGACGATATCGGATAATTGACTCTCGCCGAAAAACTTCTGAAAATTCCCAACTTTCGCTGTGAAACGGTATAGCCTTTTAAACCTTCTGGTAACTCTTGTTCAGTACTTCAATTCTACATCTAGCTAATCAAAACTGTTAATTGGTCCGTTCAGACAAAGCTCATAAAAACAGAGCCGACGACTTCGCCGGAATTCTGAGAAAGACCATTTTTCCGGTATGTCTACTCCCAAAATCTTTCCTGTCCATTTCGTTTTAATCACTTAAAAGATTGTCAATCGAATTAAACATAATCAGTAGGGTAATCATTGTCTGTGATATTGTAACGAAGAAGATGAAGTTAGTTTGTATATAAGTTTAATATAAATTGGATATTATCTCGGGTTAGACACACAGTCCAGCGGTGGACTGTGTGCGCACATATATCACACGCCGCGAGTTCGATCCTTGACAAAATTGTATGCTCTGTAATAAAGATGTTTTCCTTTTTAACTGAACCGGATTAAGTCAAGGAAGATGTTAAGTATAATAAAAATCGGTATACTAACCAGGTTAGACACACAGTCCAGCGGTGGACTGTGTGCGACACTAACCCACAGGTCCGGGTTCGAGACCTGTTACACACGCCGGTTCGATGATTAAAACCCTTTTTGAAAATAAAAGAATTTTGAATAAACTAAAACAGTATATAATTATAATTAAAAACAGAACTATTTCGGGTTAGACACGTAGCTCAGTTGGTAGAGCTGCGTGCACGCGTACGGGAGGTCTCGGGTTCGAGCCTTACCCGGCGCACAATTACACACTAGCGAACCGGTCAAACAGTCAACAGTCCCGGTCAACGGTCAATAGTCAACGCAAAAGTCAACATTTTTTTATATTTTTATTTATTTATTTAATTTAAAAATCAATTAAAAATACTTAAAAATAATGTTTTTAAAGATAGAAAATAGCCTTAAACTCACAAAAATATATCTAAAAATCCTATTAAAATTATTAATAAAATCCACTCATTTACCATACCTTCCGTTATTATTTAGGTTAGTTAATTCTCGTCGATCAATCCTCCAAACTCGTGCGCATTTCATCATCTTCAACCGAACGCACCCAATGTGAATGAATCTCTACAAATTCCCCGTTTTAATCACGTTTTTGGGGTGTATCATGTGTCTTATCATTTATTATATTTAAACCATTGTACATCCATCATATCCATGAACAAATGTGTATTCAACATGTATCATCTGTTTGTGTGGTTATTGTTTAGATTAAATTATCATTTTCAGTACATACATTATCATAGGCCGCCGCTCCCCATTACATTATGAGCGTTGAGCTGTTCCCCATTACATTATGAGCGTGAACCAGGCGTTGCCAACATACGATCGGCTCCGTTTGATTGAGCCTTGATCGCACAGACATTTATCATAGGCCGTCCGTTCCCCATTACATTATGAGCGTGAACGTGACGTTGCCAACATATACAGTTTCATTCATGTTATATATTCATGCAAGTTGGTTTGTTATTGTATGTTATTGTTTGTTGTTGTTATTGTTATTGTATGATTTAATTACATTTGCTCACATATGATTATTGCACAATTTTCCATGATAAAGATAACAAGAGATCAATAATAAATGTTTTTCTAACAAGGTTCACTCGCCAACTTATGTTGACCCAACCCCCATTTTTACACATGATACAGGTGATCCAGCTGCAGCAAGAAACACATAGGATGGCTTAGAAGAAAAAACTGGTTTAGACTTTGGATTGTTTAGTTGATTATCTTTCTTTGTATTTGTATGAACATGTTTGGAATATTGAGGATGTAATTTTGACTTTAATAAATATGAAACATATTAGTAAATATCATGAGCTTTGGTAATAACCCAATTATGCCCCGACTCTTATTCCGCTGCGGGTCGGGGTGTGACAAAGCTGACATACAACACAGGCACCTGGAGGATAAGGAGCGGCTGCGATTGGCGGAGGCCAAGGTGGACGCGGGCGAGAAGAAACTAGAGAATTCTGAAGACGCCCACGCCATCTCCGAGTTGTTGGTGGAGTCGCTGACCAACAACATGCTATGGATGCAACAACATAGAGTTGTCAATGTAAGTACTCCATTTGTTTTTTAGTCATTTTGTGTTATTCTAACCTTGTTCTTGAATTGAAGGTCGCAAACCCCATTCTGAACTCTGCGGAACTGGACGGTGCAGCGGCCAAGCTGGTGGTCACTGCGCGCCACGACGGGTACGCTCATGGCTATGCTGAGTGTGTGCAACACGTCACTCTTGCAATGGACGTTCAATGGGACAACAGCCGCGCTGCCACTAATGGTGTTGATACTGGAGCTGCCTTCTCTCGGGCTCATCAGGAGTACAACCGTCTTGACATTCCAACTGTGGAATTGGTGAGCGAGGCGCTCTCACACGACGATTTCGTGGATCGCATAAAAGACATATTTCCGGAAGAAGCCGAGGCCGCTGCGGATGAAGACTAGTGTAGGATCCTTATTGTAATATCTTTGTAGGATATTTGAATGTACTGCGCGTGTTTGTACATACTCTTTGTAAATATTTTTATCTTTAATGAAATGTTTCTTTCTAATTACAATATTTGCGTGAAAAGGACCCACTTTGTGTAGGTATAGCGAATAAAATTGGTAATAAACTCGTGTACGAACATCTCCTCCCATGCATGTGCAGTAGGTAGTGAATTTTGGTTCATGAGTCATTGTGTACCAAGGTGTAAGAGCCATGTACAAAGTAGACAATTAATCAATGAGGCGTAAGAGCCATGTACCAAGTAGACATTAAGATAATGAATTTTCTAATTTACATGTAGCACCGTCTTAGCTCTGCGCATTCCATGTCCTAGGGAGGTTTGTTCCGTCCATGCGTTTTAGGGTGTATGCGCCCTTTCTTAGGACTTCATGGATAACATAAGGACCTTCCCACTTAGGTGCGAGTTTTCCAGGACTTTCAGCGTTAGACGCTTCATTTTCGCGTAGAACAAAGTCACCCGGTAGGAAGATACATGTGCGTACTCGCGCGTTGTACTATTTTTCGAGCTTGGACTTGTACTTTTCTTCGTTGATAGCGGCGTTTTCATGCCTTTCTTCTAGTAGGTCCAAGTCGAGTATGCGCTCGTCTTCGTTGTTATGGCTTTGCGCAGCTAGCATGCGCGGTGAAGGGAGGCCTATCTCTGCAGGAATCACTGCCTCCGTTCCATACACTAGGCTGAAAGGAGTTTCACCTGTGCTGGTTTTTGGCATGGTTCGATGAGCCCAAAGAATGCTTGGCAACTCATCTACCCAACCTCTTCGCGCCATACCCAATCTCGCCTTGATCCACTCGACGATGCTCTTGTTTATGCTCTCCACTTGGTCATTCCCTTGGGGATGCACGACCGAAGTGAAAACATGCTCGATATGCATTTCCTTCATCCATTGCTGTAGCTCTTCAGTTGCAAAGTTGGACCATTGTCATTGACTATGCACAAGGGTAACCCAAAGCGGCATATGATGTGCTCCCAAAGGAATTTCCGAACTACAGCTGCTGCGGTGGATGCAAGGGGTTTTGCTTCTACCCATTTGGTGAAGTAATCGACTGTGACGATTATGAACTTCACCGCGCCTGGAGCGTCTAGGAAAGGTCCTACCATATCGATTGCCCATTGCTGGAAGGGCCATGCTGTTGTCACTAGGATCAGAGGATTCTTGGGGCGCAATGTCTTCGGAGCATGTCTTATTCTCGCTTCGGTTGACATGGGTTATTTTGAAACTTTGGAATTTGGTTAAGGCTTGTGCCTGTTCGAGATACAAAGCCATTGTTTCGCCTTTTGCGTCGTACAGGCTGTTGACTTATCCTGCGACTAAAAGGGAGTCGACCTTTGCTTCCAAATTCTGTGCGCCCATTTTGATTACTAACCGAAGGCCTGCCAGGAATGCTTCATACTCAGGTTCGTTATTGGTACTTTTGAAATTCAACCTGATGGCGTAGGTGAATTCCTGGTTATCGGGGCTTATTAGGCGAAGACCTGCCCCTGCGCCATCATCATTGGATGCGCCATCTGTGTGAAGTACCCACGCGCGGTCATCCATAACTGGCGTTGGGTTTTATACAGCATCACACTCTTACGCTTTATTATGTGGTACTTCCGCAATGAAATCGGCTAATATATGGCGTTTTATTGCTGGGCGTGGTTTGTACACGATGTTGTGCCCACCAAGCTCAATCGACCATTTTGCTAGACAACCAGATATGTCCGGTTTCGACAAAATCTGGCCTAAGTGATAGTTCAAAAGAACTGTTATCACATGGCCGGAAAAATGCCGACGCAACCTGCGAGATGCGGGGACCAAAGCTAGAGCAAGCTTTTCCATGATGGGATATCGTGTTTCTGGGTCGGTTAGCATTTTTCTGACGTAGTAGATCGAAGTTTGAACTCTTGCGCGCTATACTAGCAGGACTGCGCCTAGAGCGATATCAAATGCAGAAAGGTAAAGTATCAGTGGCTCGTTCTTTTGCGGTGCCGTGAGTGTAGGTAGCTGAATCAAGCACTCCTTCATTTGAGTGAAGGCTTTCTCTACATCCGGAGTCCACAGAAACTTGTTTTGCTTTACACGGTTCCGCAAAGTGCTGATGAATGGGAAGGATTTCATCACGTGGTTGGTCAGGAACCTGTTCAGCGCGCCAATCGCCCCGCCAACTGTTGTGTTTCTTTGATAGTTGAGGGGGAAGGCATTCGCTGAATCACTTCCACTTTCTCGGGATTAACTTTGAAACCGCCGTGCGTGATGATGAATCCCAAAAATTTTCCTTCTTCCATTCCAAATGAGCACCTGCTAGGGTTCAGCTTCAGGTTTGCCTTGCGCAAGGATGCAAACGTTTTTTGAACGTTTGCCAGCATCTTCTCATCATCCGAGCTCATGATGACGAGGTCATCAATGTACACTTCTACAGTTTCACCAATGTCGTCCCCGAAGACGTGGTCCATTAAACGCTGATAGGTGGCTCCCGCGTTGCGCAATCTGAAGGGCATCCTTGTCAGTGCGGAAAGCATTCTTGTCTTCATCCTCTTTCTTCATTTGGATTTGGTGGTAACCTTTGTAGCAATCGAGGAAGCATTTCCACCTAAATGAAGCGCGGGAGTCCACCTTTGTGTCGATTTCAGGTAAGGTGTAGTAGTCCTTGGGACATGCCTTGTAAAGATCCTTGAAATCGACACACTGCGCCAACTGTCGTTGCACTTTTGGACCATGACTGGGTTGGCTACCCATGTCTGATACCTCTCGGATGATTTCTGCTTGGTGAAGCTCTGAAACTTGCTCGTTCAGTGCGCGGGTCTTTTCAGGACCGAAGCTGCGCTTCTTCTGAATGATGGGCTATACTGAAGGGAATGTGTGTAGCGCGTGCTCAGCGATTTCCCTCGGTACTCCAGTCATATCCGCCGGTGACCATGCAAAAATATCTACATTGCGGAACAATAGTTGTTTTAACCGTGCCTTGATTGCGGGTGTCATGGCGGGTCCTAACAGCACTGTCTGCTCGGGTACTTGTTGTTTAATACCCATTTTTCTGGTTCACCGTTGGATGATGACTTTGGTTGCTTCGTCGGTGGTTCCTCTTCAACGGGCATGATTTCCTTCCTTGCGTACAAAATGACCACAACAAATTTTGTGGGAAACCCGCAGGCGGCATGGGGAGTGGAAGTGATCATGCTGAACTCTCGTTGAGCGCGCCGGCCCAACAATACATCATGGCGCGAAGTCACGGGCATGACCATGAAATTGGCCGAGACCGTGCGAGAGTGTCGCCCGTCAGAAAGAGTTACCGAAAATGAAATTTGGCCCAGTGGGAAGACGGCCTCGTTGCAAAAACCAGTGAGTGGGAAGTCCACTGGCTCTAGGCGCACCTTGTCCTCTGGGTCAAGCTGCTGGAAGCACTGTTCATAGATGATGTCCATAGAGCTCCCAAGGTCTATGAACATATAATCGGTGCGATAATGGCCGAAGATGCCAATTATCACGATCGGTTGGTCTTCTTGTGAACCCCCGGGAACTACGGGGAAGATGACCTGCTGCTCGCGCTAGTGAGGCGTGCAACTTTTCTGGTGGCTGCGCTTGCGCGACGGGCCACCCTTGACCATATGAACAGACTTCATCTTTTATTACTCGGGCCCTCGCCGCCTCGAGTGATTTGGCGCACCTTCTTGCGCATATTTTGTAGTAACTGGGCGAGCTTCCCACTTTTGAGCGCTTTTTCGATCTCCATGCGCAAGGAGATGCAGATATCAGTTGTATGCCCCATATCTTTGTGATAATCGCAGAAAAGGTTGGGGTCTTGACCTTTCTTATTGCGCATCGGCGGCGGCTGCTTGAACTGTGGCCCTCGGTGCTGAGTACCTCCGCAAGTGTTTTCGTCAGTGGGGTCCACTGACAATCGTGATTATCCTGCTTTATTGCTTGCTGGGTAGTGAGTTTATTGATGGTCATGCGTGCGTCGACCGGTGAGTAGGGAGGGTTCTGGCTGTGCTCCCTCCAATTCTGATTCTTCTTCCCAAAACTTTTGCTCAAGTCTTGGGGACGATGATGAGGTAGGGGGTCTACTATTATTGAGGTTGCGCTCCGTCTGCGCATAGACCTTTGCTGCTGCCTAAGCTTTTCCCTGCTTTTCGGGAGGCCTGTAGTTCCCGACAAGACTTTGATCATTACACGAATCAGGTCTTCGTGCACATCCCCTATCTCTAACACCTCTTTATTATAGCGGGTGATTAAGTCTTCAAGACTTTCATCATCTAGCCGCCAGATGTTCATTACATCAGAAGAATCTCTGACGTAACGCCGCTGTTGGCTGAAGTGCGTCACGAACTTGTCTTTCAATTTGTTCCATGACGCAAGCTTACCCGTGGGCAAATTTTGAACAAACAAGTGACACCACATAGGCAGCGCACAGCCTCCGATCAGTCCTGCGCCGGTTAAAAGGCGCAGGTGGTCATCCGGGTCTGTCAACCCATTGTACTTTCCCACGTTGGAGGGAAGTTTTGCATGCTTAAGCGGTGCGAGGCGCGATTTCCTTGATGAATTTTGAGTGTTCGGCTGCTTTAGCCGGCCTGTAGATCAAATTATAATTGTACTCCGCCTCCGGGTTGTAACCAGCCCATGGCACAGATCTGCAAGCATCATAATCCTTGGCAGCCGGTGAAACACACTGGCGCTATCACCCTCGCCATAAGTCTTATCCTCCTCACGTTGGGTGTACCGCTCCCCGAGGGGACGCGGGCCCAACCGCGAGTGGATTGACGCTCGCCTATAAGTATGAGACTCGGGTTTAGGCAGCGATTGAGAGTACTCCGTCTCTCAGGTACGGAGTTCAGATGGGACGCTCGCTCCAGCCGGCGAGTCGTAGCTCAGTATTCTTGGTGCAGGCAAAACATGCACCTAAGCAGTTGGTTGAACTGGGGCAGCAGAAGTGTTTGTTTGTGCGCAGAGTTGCTTGTAAACAACGTTCAGAGCCGTCTGAGACATGATGCACCAAGACATCGGGGTCTCACCCGGGGGTAAGACTGATGTGATTGGTATGAAAGGAGTCTCCATTTGAGCTCCGGGGGTAACCGGAATGTTCACACGACCATAGTCGTGATGATTTCCAGCACTCCCACAAGAAGCTTCTTCCAGTAGTCCGTCAAGTCGAGAGGCATGAACTGGGTTCTTGCCTTCAACTCGAGGACCTTGTGAAGTGTTGGATGGAAAATCAGCCATTTAGACGTGAGGTTTGTGAAAAAACGAAACGAAGAAACGGATGTGAGAGAGAGTAAACAGCGGATGGCGCCAATGAAGAAACAGAGGTTTAACCAAGGGATATCCGGGGATATATTAGTTATAACCTAGTCTTTCTGCATAAAAGGTTGCTCCTTCTTCGCTCTTCAGGGTGATCTCATTCGGACTAATCTGCAAAACTAGCAGCGCCGTTAGTCTCGTCACGGGGAAAAGGGGGTTTTCTCCGTGACCACACTCCGATGTGAGAGTAAGTATTTGGTGATTGCAAGTAGTAAGCAAGAAGTTAGCTTGTAAGTTTATGGATGTGATTGTGTATATATTTTACCATGTGGTCCGATACTTATTTTATAGCCGAAAGTAAATAGGCTCAGGAGGTGGGCTGATGGGCCATGGGCCCGGCCCAGACGACTAGAGATATCCTTTTTGTCCCACTGTATCGAACATTAATTGTTCCCTGGAGGAGCATTAATGTTCTCTGTCAGGAGGTGTACTTTGTCGGATGTTGAATGGTGCCACGTGTAAAGACAGCTGTCCTTGTTGTCAGACCTGCTATCAGCCGAAAGTGGAGAATGTGTGACAGTCACTGGCGTAAGTATGGTTGGTGCACAGTCTGGCGTCTGCATTACTGTTCATGCGACACAGTCTTGCATAACCTGCCGAATAACCATGGGGTCACAGCTCTGCCACTTTGTACCCTGGTAAATAGTCAACACCTCTCTACGCTTTTCCCTCTTGCGAGGCTTTCAATGTTTTCTGGCTAGCGCAGGGTTATAGGGATTAATTCCTTTTGTTCTCAAGACTATGAGTTGTTCTCATGTTTGTCTTGTGCAAGGTTTTAAGACTTTGCGGCTGGAGGGTTGTTTGGTCTGCGCAGGGTCAAGTATCCTGCGCGTTTAAGTCTAATTCACCGTTGCGCCAAGTACACAAGGCTCATTGTGTGACTTGTTAATGCTGGTCTAACTTGCTGTTGCGCTGAATGTGCAAGGCTCGTTGTGTAACTTGTATGAATTGGTCTAATTTACCATTTCGCTGAGTGTGCAAGGCTCATTGTGTGATCTGCATTGTGTTGGTCTAATTTACCGTTGCGCTGAGTGCGCAAGGTTCATTGTATGACCTATTGGTTCCAAGGAAGGCACACCATTGAACATTGCGCGCAAGTTATCCTTGTAGTATGTTGTTGAGGGTATGGTCCCTTGTGCAGGCGCAATGTTTTTGGGACCATACCCCTCCAGTAGGAGATGTTGAAGATGGATGAAGTAGAGAGGGTGTGTAGCCAGAGTAGGTGATGTTCCGTCTGGATCTGAAGAAACAGAGAGAGTGAAGAGTAGAGTGAAAGGTAATATATAGATGAAACTGTTAACCACCATTGTTGGTGAGTTGAAGGTGGAAGTTGTGAAACTAATGGTAGTATATTGGCAATTTTTAAATAATGAACCGTAATAGTTATTTCTAACGATCTGCAGGGACGAAAAGAGTAATTAACTCTTTATTTATGTATATTATACTTTAAATAAGAAGGGCATATGGTCATTTCAAATAAGCTAACAGAATAACTTGACGACGTTAGTGAGGGTAGACTGGCCACAAAAGTGAAAGTACAGGGAATGTTTAAGCAACTAATAAACTAATAGACTGTAATGGTTATTTTTAACAAACCACATGGACGAAAAACATAATTAACAAACCATATGAAATAACTAAACCATTGCCATATCATCGTTATGTCATAGCCACATAAAAATTTGAGCAATAACTAAACGTCTAATAACTAGGTGCTGTGGAACATTAACAATTAGAATTAAACAAAAATCATAAGAAAAAGAAAATATTTTGATTGGTCAAAATGGGGTATTCCCCAGCTCTCATAGGCTTAACACCTATTATTGCGTTGGCGGATTTGTCCACAAGACTATACGATGTGGGCGTGGAAGACCCTCCACGCCGGGAACACCACCTTGTGTATGGCGTGGAGGGTGGCGTTGTGGGTGGGGTTTAAGGATTTTCACCGGCGTGGGTGCAAATGTGTGGGTGAGGTGAAGGCTATTGATTGGTGGGTATAGTTTAGGTTTGTTTTGATTGGTTGATGTTTATTTTTTTAAAAACGTTTTTGTTCTCTTCCACGCCACTTTCCTATCTTGTATTTTTTTTCCACTCCACCGTGCTAATATAATTGCTATATATCACTCCATGCCCTCTCTTCAATACTCTCCACATGTTGCGTGTGATTTAAAGCTTTTCTAATGAAATCCTGACGTGGTGTTGAGCCACCACAGGCTGATTTAGCCACAATCACAACGGAGAGTCTTAAGAGGAGGTATATTAGTTATTGTCATCAGTGTGATTATTTAGTTATTTATTAGTACATTTTTGTTTATGATTTTCGTATGGATTTAAAAAGTAACGATAATTACTTTTGTTTATGAAGTATATTAAAAAGTAATTTTTTTTAACGATAAATTTTTTATTCTCGTTATCTGTAGGATTTTAACCTAAGACCTCTTTCTTTCAAGATGTTTAAAGACTTTGACTTTGCTAATGGAACATAATCCCATTGGTAAAAAAACATACTTTTTTCAAAGTATAACTTAATTTTTACTCACTAACACCTTGTTACCACTTTCATTAAAAATGCTAAAATAACAAATTTCAAACTACTGATAGATAAATGGGCAACAAATTACATCAACACCCTCTTTTGAATTGCAAAATCGATCTTATTAAAGATGAAGCGATTATTAAAAGTCGAGAAATTAATATTCACGACCCATTGGACCCTGATCAGGAATTCCACGGCCTCCGAGACTCTAGGAAGCCAAATGTATCAAAGGTAGATGGGATAAACACGTGTTGATTCAATTATTAATATTTTGATGTAAAAAGTCAAATTAATATTAAACAATTTAACCTCTTGAGATTGTTAGAGAGAGCAATATCAGTATTTGTAATGTAACATTACTAAAAAACACCCTAGAATGAACCTTGATCGAAACTCTAAACTCGCACAACGAAAACCAGCATGAAAAATCAAAAATTAAGATTTTTGATGGTTCTCGCGGGCCGCGACAACCTCTAAAGAGCCTGTCTCAAGGCACGAGAGACCTTGTAGCCGTTAGAGACACGTGTCGTCCACGTGTCAAACCTACCCGGTGACTCATGCCACCTATGCCCTAGCTTGATCCTCTCGTGGGCCGTGAGTTGGAAGCCTTTACCTGTCGCGGGGCGCGAGACGAATTGAAATCAACTATAAATTGAGCGAGAAGCAAGCATTCCAACTTGCTCACTTTCTTTTCTTCTCTCTCTCTCTCTCGATACTCTAGTATAATACTGCTGTTATACCCAAAGTTCTAAACCTCTGCCCGTACTCGGCGTGTTAACCCGAATCACTTGTACGATACCCTATTCGATTGATCTATAAATAATTCAACGGATGTTTAAGTGTTGCCTGAATAAGGCTATACTTTGTCATCACGTTAATGTTTTGATCTCGTGATTATCATTAAAGTTGAAATGGGTTAATACACTAATACGTGTTGCATTGTGTGTTTAACTAGGAACTCAAGATTTAAACAAGAAGGCTATTACTGATAACCTAAATCTATAAAGTGAGTCATTCTCTTTTTATCAAATGCTTTCAAAACCCTAAATGTTTTTCAGTTGTATTTACGGTGATAAAGTTTTTGTATTCTTAAATTACTGCCGATATGTAGGGTTTTGTATATACTACTTGATAAGATTCACTATTGGACAATTGAGAGCCAATAGTGCTATGACTATAGTCACATGAACTGTTACTGAGTGACAAATACTGATTTGAGTAATTGAAAGATTGAAACAAATATAAAAACCCTTAACGCTGTAATTATAACAATATGTTTTATACAAATTTGAATGAAGTCACAAGTATTTTTCACTGACCAAATGTTTTTAAAACACGTTTCAGGTGATTTACAGTGAAGAGAAGGAAAAATGATATGAGGCACTTAAGCTTAAATAAGTGACTGTCTGAACCTGAATAAAACGTCTTTTGTAATCAAGGGTTATGAGTTTGAAAATCCTTTATGTAATATGGGTTTCATCCCACATCTTATGAAATGAAAACTACGGTGTTTTAAAAAATCTGATAATTTTCCCTATACAGTCCTGATGAAAATTCCGTTGCGAAAATTTTAATAAACACCGGTACCATTTGTATTTGCTCACGGCTCCTGCCCAGAGTAAGGTCGAATATCATGACATATAAGATAGTAGTTGAATTCCCGGTGCGTGAATCCGTGCGGTTTCTTCACCTGGGTTTTTTGCGTTTTCGGTCAATGGTAAAGCTTGTTTAGATTGCAAGAGTTGTGCTTGAAACAAAAAAATAAAATAAAAATCAAGCCACACTCATAACTTTGTATCTATTTGCCGCATATATGAGGCAACTGTTGTCAGGAGTAACATGAAGATTCCTACATTTCTTTGCAAAAAAAAACAACTCTTTACTAATTTACTGTTGCAACATAAAGCTTCAATAATAGACGGATAAGAACAACAGTTATTTCTTTCAGCCATTCACAATTTCAGCATTTAACCCTTTCAAAAAATATTTTAAACTGTTAAAGTTTATTAATTTGAACATGGTGTTCGTCTTCACCACAAGTGAAAAGTAAGTTGAGCAACTTATACCTCATTTCAACGTTTACACTTGCCGTTTTTTACGTATGTCTTTTGCATTTTCCATTATCGATTTGGTTCATTATAGTATTGGTACATAACATCCAAACTTTATTAAACCTTAAACAATGTAAAAAAAATAAAGGACAAATGAAAAATAAATAACTTTATAAAATTTTGAGTACTATATAGTAAATTTAAGGTTTAACGGTCGTGACCTAAATTTGTAAACACTTCTAGTGCACAAAAAGTTAGCAAGTTACTCCAGCCAATAATCAAAATCAAGTCTGGAGCTTTAAACAATAGCCTCTTTTCCACCGCACCACCATCATTATTTGTAATGCAATTTGTTTGCGCTTGTATATAATTAAACATTGTGTCGTAAAAAAAAACTTTGGTAGCCGGTTGGCAGCCGACAGCCTCCACCAATTAAATGAAACAACTATTACCCACCATCCTAACTTTATAAATAATAAGATAATGTATCATCTTATATCCAAGGATAACTTATATTGTTTTAACCATAAGAAGTGAGAACTATTTACTTACCGGTAAATGTCAAAGTTTTCTAAATGTAACACGAGACATTAACCAATTTCAGGTTTGGGTCAACTCACAATTTTCTATGGTATACAACATGTTTATATTTTGGTTATTCGTATAGATACAATCATGGTATAAACACATATATTACTTATTCTTCCACTTGTTATAAAACAACTAGAACATCTAGTCTATGACGATGAAATAAATCACTTATTGCTTAAACATATATGTATTTTATTCTAGTTAGTAGAATTTTTTCACGCGTTATAGTGAAAATTCAATTGGTATCGATTCACTTTATCACGGTATTAATGTGATGTTAATACTTGTTATAGCAAGTGAAAGATTAAACAAAAAAGTAAATTCATAACGAAAAATTGACAGCAAAGCAAACTTATTTTTTATTTCAATTGCATTACAAACGGGACTAGAGGAAACTCTACTCCATCCTTTTAGGATAGTCTAGGAAAGTCTAGAGAGAAAATGAGGTAGTCTAAAGTGATTGGCTGTTGGCTTGGGAATGTGTGGGGAGTTTGAAAGATGGACTCTCCCATCTTAAAAAAATATAAGATACCACTTTTGATAATATTTATACTGGTGTTGATAGTTTTTGATCAATATCAATTTAGTTCATATAAAATACAAATACTTGGTATTATAATATTAAAAAATAGTATTTTGAATACAACTTCGTTTTCAGTTAAATTTATATTAGAACGTTGAGAAAAAAAAAAATAAATACAACTGTGTATTTAGTTTTTTATAGAAAAGTTAACGAACACAAGTTATTAGAGAAAATATATAAAATAAAAAAGAAATATTATTAGAAAATAAAATTGGTTAAATATGTATATTATTTGTACATACTACTATAAAATGCATCTTTTTGGAACAATATGATAATTTTCATTCAGTTTAAGCCGTTTTACAAAAGCTTTGATACAAATATCTTATACATAGTAACGTATAAATTACATTTTTGTCATGCGTCTTTTGACATGCCACTACATTTGATCCGTATTTAATGACATACATGTATTTATTTTTATTTATCTATACAACTGGTATTTATAATTATTTATCTATACAACTATAAAGTACGTTCTATAAAGAGAAATCATGATTATTAAAACACATGGTTTTTTCTAATAGGTTTTTGAAAGTTATAAGAAGTCATACTAGATTCGTAGATTATAATAAGTTATAATGAATCATACATTTTAATATTTTGAACTCATTCAAATTTTATTATTGTTGTCGATTTGTTATTATTTAAGTGCATATGGTTGCATATATACAATTGATATATACAAAAGTGCATATGGTTGTATATTAATTCACACCGACTTTTTATTAAGTTTTGTTAAAAAGATATATTTAAATAGACTTATTTGATTTATTTTTTATTTTCAGGACAAAACGAATACAAGTTGAATAAAGGAAGCTAAACCAAGCGAAAATATGAAAAAATAGAAAAGATGTATAGATACGCCCTATGCATCGCCAAACACGCCCCATGTCTCAGAACTAGAGTTTGCCAGCACTTCTAGAAGACCATAAAGAAAAGTCCAGACACGCCCTATGCTCTGAAGGCACACCCCATGTCTCTACACAAAATGACAAAAGTTAACTTTTGAAAGATCCGGGGGACCCACAAGAGTTGACAAACTTGCTACAACAAGTCAACTGCCCAGACACGCCCCGTGCATGGTCCCCAAACACTATAAATAGAGGCTCCTGGCCTCCGTTTTCACTTGCTCAACTCTTCCCTCTTCTCCACAACACACTTCTTTTCTACCCACTATCTTTAATAATCGTAATTATTAAGAAAAATACAAGAATGATTAGTGTTACAAGCTTTTGATGATTAATATAATTTTTTCAAGTTTGGTGAAAACTAGTTCCAAAGCCATTATTGGCTAGATTTCCTGAGGATGTTTGGGGGAAACCTACCCCCTTGATGGGGAGTTAACTAAAGCAAACCATGGGTTAATTAGGTGTGTGTTTGTATTAATGACTTTAGCTAATTAGGAGATTATTTAAAGTGAGTGAAATATTAGTCTTTCGGCTTAACCCTTTATAATAATATTTTGTCGCCGTTAACTTGGGTCATTAGTCTTTCGGCTTAACCCTTACAATTTACCAATAATATTGCGTCGCATAGCTTGGGTCGTTCATATTTTCTATGTCTATGTTTAAAGAATTTGGAATAGGACTTCATGTCACACCCTAACCTATTGCAGATTATCGGCCGGGGCAAGATTATTGTCCAAAGCTTATGACACTATTAAATATTTCAAAACTATTCAAGTTACTCTATTAAAATGTCACATTAAAACACAACAAGTTGCATATAATCCAAATGAAAATACATATAAATTTCCATTGATTTATTTCTAACGTATTTCCTATGAGACTTAAATCCTTGCATCCAAAAACTTCATTCTTTGTACCATATGTAAAATATTTGGATCAACTACAAAGAACTGATGAGTAAATATAAGTTAATAATTTATTTAGAAAAATAAGCATGGAATTTATGTGCTAATCGGATGTAACAAACAATGAAGAATAAACTATAAATAAACTTAAATAATGCGCGACTCTCAAGCCCCGAAGAGCGAGACTAAATGAAAGTGATACAATAAACAATAAATAAACTAAACCACTGCGCAAGTCTCAAGCCCCGAAGAACGATACTGTCTCCGACCTCAAAATTTGGTTTTATAAAAATAATATTAAAATAATAAATATTTTAATGTATTTTCTACTTAAGATCAAAAGTATTTTTCCTTAAAAATTAACGAATTTTTTTTATAAAAAACCAAATTGATTTTGATCACTGAAAATTAAAATAATAATGTTTTACACTTGGTAAAGTGTAAATATAGTTAAGTATACAAAACTCAGTAAACGCGTGTCTAATTAACAAAGCCATGGTTAATATAAGACAATTTAATATATAAAATTTCTTAGTAAAACTAGAATTTACTCTACCGCTGTTCCATCCCCTGAGACGAACCCCCAGACTACCATTCCGAGGACATTCAAGTTGCTTCTATGATTTATTTCATGACCCCCTATGGTTACCTGAATTGTAATCATAACCTGACTTTTAGTAGTTGGATCATTGCTTCTACTTCATTGTTACCATCATTCGACCTCACGTTTAGTCTATCCATATTAATGACTTTCTCTACTACTTCCACTCGTATCCTTGACGTTCGCATTAACGTCAATTGATACAATTATTAAATCTTATTCTGTACCGTTAATAGCTTGTGCTGTTATCACGCTTTTGACGTTACTATTCTAAAATTTATCATCAATTTCGTCCATTTTACTCGGACATTTTATGCTATCGCCATTTTTATTTGCCAGTATTGGTTTGTTTTATTATCTTTTCCTATTATTGCTAGTTCATGTTGTTGTCGCATCATCACTCATCACGACTTACCTTTTCCAATAATTTATGTGATGTGAGTATCGTCTCACTTATTCACAGACTTACCCTTCCCTCATAACTATGGATGTAGGTACTACCATCATTTAGTCACGCCCTTTTAGGGTTCGAGACTCAAGCATTGGTTGTTTGTGATTTGGTTATATTTATTTTAATTAGTAAGTTTGAGTTGAGTCGCATAGAACCAATCGCTAATGAAGCTGATGAAATTTGATAAGGACATGGTGGATACGCTGCTAGTATTTCCTATATATAAGTGTCCTTGTCAAACTATCAAAAGCCTCATTAGACTGGTTGAGAGAAATTCTATGTAAGTGGTGTTTGTGTTGTCGATCATGATCCGAATAACAAAGCCGATGAACATTTGATAAGGACATGGTGGATATGTTGCTGATACTTCCTATATATAAGTGTTCTTGTTAAACTATTAAAAGCTTCGTTAGACTGGTCATGAGTGTCACACCCCCAAATTACCACCTGCGGGGTTTTACCACGAGACGTGTGACGTACCAGGATCCAACCACAAATCACATTGAACATAATTAGTGTAATTTCAAATAACACTTCACTAAAACATATATTCAGCCGGATGATAATGTAATGGTTTTAACATAATCGAAAAAAATCATTTTAAATTGCATAATAGTAATTGTTTCTATCTAGTAGCACGTCCCATGACACTTCTAGCTCCCTAGACTTCAAGTTCCGCTCCACTGATGTATCTAACGACCTGCAAACATGCAGAAAAGTGTATCAGCATAAAGCTGGCGAGTTCACAGTTTTGTTCAACGTAAATCATGTAAGTGTTTAGTTGAAAAGCATGTCAAGAATAACAAACTCGGTACCGATATGACTATTATGTTTGTTGTGCCCTCATCAATGTTTATCAACATTGATCAAAGTGTTTAAGGTCCTTAGTTCACGCCGGCTCCCAACACGGTGTGAGGTTCGTTAAACCTAATAGCGCTATCAACTAATACACCGTTGCCTCCTAGGCAACTAGCTCGGTAGTAAGTAGGGACTTTCGTGATAGAGATTGAGTTTATTAACTGACATCAAATTTAGACTACAACAGTTTAAAGTATTCCTCCCAGGAATATTAGTTTGTCCCCCTGGGACGCATGCTTGGGAAAGAGTAGTGAACTCACCTTAGTTTGCTCGGTAAATTTTAACATGCTTTAACGCATTAATAAAGTATTTGGTCCATTACACGCGACCTAACATACAATAACGTATAAGTATGTATTCAAGTAGGGTTTTGCAATACCCTAAGTGTCCAAACAACCAAGTGTTTATGTAATCAGGTTAACACGTTTTATCATACAATGACACACATTAGATTCTCTAGTTGGTGACATTAGTTGGTGGCATGTAAAGTGACTTTGGGAAATGCGGACAACACAACTACCTTACATATACATAATTCGGAACAACTAAACGCATGTATATTCATGGATTAATAAATCTGGACCCATATGTAAAGTCGGACACATATATACCACACATACATGTAAACTCAGACAATTAAACTCGGACATACATATGCACCTAGTTAAACTCGGACAAGCAGAACACACAGTAGCTAGGGTTTTTGCTTCACACAGAGAGAAAACTTGCACAGAAAGATAAATCTCAAAAAAGTCGTGTCTTGCATTTCATTCCATTAACTGAGTATAAATACAAGATCCTAAGTTCGGACACATAAGTCCTTACAAAATAAACTCTATCAAATAAGTTCTATCACCACAAATTCTATCAAATAAGTTCTATTACCACAAGTTCTATCAAATAAGTTCTATCACCACAAACTCTATCAATTAAGTTCTATCACCACAAACTCTATCAATTAAGTTATATCACCACAAACTCTATCAATTAAGTAATATCACCACAAATTCTGACAATATGATAAACTCAGAAATCATAGCTATCATATACACCAAATCGGACAAGCATCCATATTCAGACAACATACATACTCAAATAGTATTCATATTCAGATCCCCCATCTCTTTATAACAAATCCAGACCCTTTCCTTTTATCCATACATCCGAACTTTGTGACTTCACAAAGTCGGACTAACATATTTTCTCAAATCAACAACGCAATGTAACAGTTTACGTCTAAACCCTAATCTCAACAATCAACAATATCACGAATCACAACAATGAACTAGCATGTTTTATCATATCAATAGCATCCCTAGTATTGATGAACAATTACATAGTCATTCATAAACGCACATTCATTCAAGTATGATTAACTAATCACAGATAAGTTGTTTGGGTATCTAGGGTTTGCTTGAAATTAAGAGGACAATAATATCAAGTATAACATAAAGCATTACCTTAGATTTGATCTAGGGTTTGTTCTTGTAGTATTGGAAGATCAGAGAATAGATGATTGTGTGTGAGATTGTGTAGCCAAGAATGATCAGAGAAAACTCAACTGTTGTATGATGAAAATTACGAGGGCTTTAAGGTTGCAGTAGTTTATTAGAGTTTCTTAATTAATCCTAACACACCCTAACTATATCCTTTTACACAAAGAGCACGTAACATCAAGCAATTCACAGTTAAAGCACATAATTCACATATTGTCATGCAACATATAAGTTTCATATAAACCGTCCATTTATAATCTTTATTCGTGTTAGTCACCAACATTCGAGAATTAACTTTTGTGTGTGTTCCAGTAATTCCCCGAATTACCAACGTAGACCTATTTAACTAACCTTAGTTAAATGCAGTGCTATGAATGTATGTCTAAAATAATTGTAATTAGGTTAAAGTATTAACCTGAAATTGCGGGTTGTCACAATAAGGAGTTCTGTATAAGTAGTGTTTGATCATCAATCATGATTCGAATAACGATGTAGATGAAAATTTGGTAGAGACATGTTGGATACGCTGCTGGTATTTCCTATATATAGGTGTCTCTGTCAAATTTTTAAAAGCGGCGTTAAAGTAATCATGAGAGTTTTGTGTTAGTTTGATTTAGTTATGTGTTTGGCGATTCAAATCTTATGACTTGGCGCATTTAACTCTATCATTGTGGCATTTTATAAGAGAATTTTTTTCAAGATCCCAAGTCATAACACTGATGGCAGTTTAGGCATTGTGAGTTTACTTTACGACTCAATTACATGTAGTCATCGTTACATGATTTTCTTTTAAGCCGCAATCAATCCTAGATACGCCATGCATGGGCTTCATGACATAGTGTTGTATCGCCTATGACAATATTATCTTGTATATCATCAATAACGTTTTTTACTTCGGCATCTCTGGCATTTAAAAGCGATTCCGCTATCTAGGTATTTAGCTCGTACTAGGGACGCTACTCCCTCAATCCGATCTAAATTTACTTTTGATATATCTTAACATGAGCGTATTCTCAGCAACGTTAGGACTTGTGTGTAATACTTGTTATCTAACATTCCTAAGGAACAATCTGATCCTAACATTCGAGTTCCTAATACTATTACTAAATCCAATCGATATCTCTTACGCTTATGAAAACCCTTGCACATCATCCAACACAAGCGCTTTCATCCTAATTTCGGGACGGAATTCCCAAAAGTTAGGGAGACTATAACATTCATCATAATCGGATGTCCGAAATCCAACCCGCATTGTAAAACCGGACCCTTTTATAATTAACTAAAAATAAATATTTATATAAATTTTGATTATTTTTAATATTTTGTTATCTAATTAATCGTCACGTATTGCATTGGATTAAAACCGGACTAAAACGTTAACTTTATAAAGAAACTCAGTTTTGTTCAGTTATATTTATATAAGGGAAACTTTAACGAAGTTAGATTGGTTAGTTAAATAAAGTTAGGAGTTACGGAGTTGTTTTTGTAATTAATGGAAATTATAAAATAAAGCAAATAAATTAACTGGCTTAGTAAACCCAATTATCATCAGTTAGTTATTTTTATAAGAAATTGGTTAACTAGGTTAGTATGTCACTTAACTTTATCAAAAAAATAAATTAACTTTATAAGAGAATTCTGTTAGCAAATCAATTAAACATGAGGGGCCTGCTATGTCTGGTTTTGAAAGTTACATAAATGAAATAAAAGAGAAAAAACGTGTGTGTGGGACTCGAATCCGGACCCCTTACACAACAAGTGCACGTATAACCACTGGTACAAGTCCAGTTTGCTGATTAAACATAACGCGGCTTAAACTAAAAACACAACCCAAAAACCCTAAAAATCCATCATCTTCCCCACTAAACCTACCCAGCGCGACCCGGCTTCTCGGTTTGATCCGACTCGACGATTTTGACCAAGTTACACGACGATTTAACATCCTAATGGCCTTGTTTGTCGTGGATTATTGGCGAATTATGTTACCTAACACCTAATCGTTCACAAGACGCTTAAAATGTATGGATTAAATTCCAAATTAATCCACCATTTATGCCTCTAAGAACATTATTTGGGTTTTCATGCAATTAGTAAAATTAACCTTCGAAGCTCATATCCTTTGTTTTCCGGATCAAACCAAGCAAAACCTCACTGAATGTTTCGTGTGCATCATCTCTATATTGCGAATTAATTCAAAGAAGATTCTAGGGCTCATAACTTCAACATGTGATTTCTCCTTCAATTCGTAACCTTTTCAGGTAATTCCAAAGCCCATTATGCTTGTCTTTCATGCTCTACAAAACCCTGCTATCTATTTCTATGATAGAGGGGCAATTGAATCCGAATTAATTATTGTTTAAATTAGGGTTCTTCATACATAGAATTTGGGGCTTTTGATGCTAAATCTGTGTTTTGGTAAAATCGAAGGTAGGATACTGCTATAATATTTTAGGATACTTTTTAGAAATTTTTAGATATCATGTAGTGTGATTTATACATGTTTTCATAACTAGATAAATATATTAAAAATACAAAATGATCACATATAAACTCCATAATCTTTTTACTGACTATTTTGATTATATAAATGCTATTGAATTTTCATATACTTTTTCTAGATTTTGTGGGAATCTATAAATTTAAATTGGATTAATCATGGTTTATACATGTTTTAATCATTTAAAAATACAAGATTATCACAAATAAGTTTTATAAATATTTTTACCAATATTTACAGATTATAAAAGTGTTACGGAATTTTTCCATGAATTTTGATAATTATTTTATAATTAATGGATTTAACAAAATTGTTAAACAAATAAATTCTTTTATACAATTTATTATTTTAAATAAAAATATGTGATAATTGATAATTGTTAACTCTGATATATAAAATTTTTAAATGAACTTAATTAATTTATCAAATTTTTGTCATTCATGAAAAATCATAACCTATTAAATTGTTATTTCTAAGAATTTATCATTTTAATTAATTCGTTAATACTAGTATTGAATTGTTCGTTATTTTAAACAATTATTGCATATATTTTAAGTCCACAAATAGAAGAACCCAATTAACTTAAATTAATATATTGTCTGTTCGTTTAAGATTTCGTTTATTTATATTTTGGATGATTGTTATTATTGTTTTAGATATAATCCGTTCCTTTTCATGCGGTATTTCTCGTGAATCAATTCTTCCCAAACAGTGAGTAGATCTCTTTTCTCCTTTTTATAATTAAACTTTTTAGGGTGTATCATTGTGTTCTAATATTTCTTGATCATTTTAAATCATGTACCCACATGCAATGTTAATGTGTATTACATGTTGTATTGGTTATTGAATTTAGGCAAACAAACATATTGTGGATCCTCAGTTGACCTTTCCACATGACTATGGGAAGTGGTATCGCCTCACACTTTCTTTCGTGGGCTGACCTTTCCTCGTGACTATGGATTTTGGTATCACCACCTCATTTAGTCACGCTCTTACGGGTCTGAGACACAAGCAGTTGATGAATTTGAATATTGAATGATTTATTTGAGATTTCTATAGAAAATGTGACAATTTAATTTAATCATGTTTTAAACATTAAACTTATAATAGTTGTCATAATCTATGGACAATCATCATGTCCCGTATCATTCCGTTGCGAAGAGCCAATAACTTTAGGTTATTAGACCCTTAGAGTTGGCTATAGTTGAGTAGATACCTTAGCTATCTTATATACTTAATTGTTTATTTGTCTTAGCTTATAAATATTTAAAGTGCAGATGATTTAAATTTTCTAATGTCATACACATATGCATGGAAGCATTTTTAAGTGTTATGTGCCTTACATATCAATATGTGTTTTTACGATTAATCCATATATAGTTTATTATTTTTTTCCTTGTCACATGCACACACCTTATATTATATATGAATAATAAAATTCTAATGTTATTTATTTTCTATTCCCATGTATCTAAAGCTTTAAAGAGAGATCTAATTCTTTTATGCATTTTAATCATTATTGGACTTTAATGCATATTTCTATAATTACTCAATCATTTTCAAATTTAATGGATTTCACTTACTATTGGATTTTTTTATTTATTTTCTTTTGAGGTTTAATTTTTGTTGGACCTAAAAAATGATATTCAAAAGGCAAAACATGATCAAGTGATCAAGAAATAAATGGAAGTTTGAACAAGATTCCTTCTAAAGATAGTGAATCTTGAACACCTAAATCAGAGCATCTTTTGAAGACCAGCAAACATATGTTCAAAGCCTTGGAACCACTGTTCATGAAGAAAACTCTGTTGAAACAAAGGTCTGACGAAAAAGACCAAATATCTGTCTGGCCAAACAGATGTTTGGAACAAAGTAATAAAGATAGCTTAACAGATGTTTCCAATGTAACAATATTTGATTTTTAACAGTGTTTAGCATAGTTAAAATAGTTGTTTGACTTGCACAGATGTTTGCCACATTTTTGGAATCTTTTCTGTTAGATGTCACTATCAGGGTGATGTCAACCAATAAAAACAGAGCTTTCGTATTTAGTATAAATAGATCTCACCTGTTAGAGATTTATTCATCACTACACATCACATTTTCTTTTGTATGAACATAATTATTTAATGATCAGTCTGAGGGGGAGTATGTAAAGTCAATATTCTATAAAACATTTTTGTAATCATCTGAATCATTAATGAAAAACAGATGTTGATGATGATTTCTTGTTTGTGATTGTTTATTTTTACTTATAATACAAAATTGTTTTAATCTTACTTATTGATTAATCACAAACCTTGTAAACTCAGACTTAACAATTGGTATCATAGCTTGCTCACGTTAAATTTGATTTCACAATCAGTTTAACACACAAAGATCGGCTCACAAAGATCCAAGCCTGTTTGTAGTTCAGAGTAGTAAAGTGTAGAACTCAATAGTGTCTATCATATACTCTTTTTTTCTTCAAAAGAACAAAAGAAAATTGCACAAAATGATCCCTATAACACCGACTTCAGTAATATGCCTCCTATGCTTGTCAAATCCGAATTTAATATCTTGCAACGTAGGATGTCTCAAATACTTGCTCAACAAAACAATAGGTGTTAGAAGTCTGTTGTATTCGGACCTCATATTACAATGGTACCTAGTACCGAAAACCTAAGTGTGCAAGAGCCAAAGAAGCCGGAAAACTACTTAGAGCAGGATTTCCAAAAATTTGAGTTGGATGCCAAAGCCTTTAGCATTGTGGCAATGGCTCTGCCAAATGAAATTTATGCAGGCCTGTTGCATTGCAACAATGCCAAAGAGCTATAGGATGTATTGAAAAAGCAGTTTAGTGAAATTGGGAAGTTATTGAAAACACAAGTGAAATCCTTAACCAGTAATACGAAACTTTCAGCTACATCAAGGGAGAAACTCTTACACAATAATTTGAATGATTTTCATGTCTAATCAGTGAATTAAAGTTTGTTAACAAGGAATTTGCCAAATCAACTTTAAGTAACTGATTTTTAAGATATCTCCCTGAGAAATGAGATACTATTGCTATAGTGTTGAGGACATCCCCATATTTCAAGGCATGACTTTTGACTCAGCTTCATGGATGACTCCTAACCTTTGAAAGGGAGCTTGTCCAGAAAAAGAAGCTCTAGGAAACTAGAAAAGTGTCCGACAATTATGTTTTTGAAAACAAGAGCTTCTGAGTTAGGAGGGATCATTCTCTGGAATGACAAATGATCAGATTTTTTATCATTTTATTGATATATCAATTGGAATCAACTCTGATCAACATTCCACAAGTTATACTTTCACAACAAATGATGATAGTTTTGGTCCTGATAGTTTGTCGTTTGTCCTTGATGATCTTAAGCACATAGACCCAACTAAACTAGAGAAAATGGATATATTGCATGAAGTGGCACTACTAAGTCTAAGAGCAAATAGCTTTTATAAAAGGACTGGTAGAACATATCCGGGGTTAAGTGGGAGATCAAAAGTAGGGTTGGATAAATCTAATATCAAATGTTTCAAGTGTAATAAGTTAGATCACTTTGCAAGAGAGTGCAGGAGTCAATTAAACAGCTACCAATGACCACATACCTTAATCAAAGACCTCAATCTAATGAATAACCATAGTTTTATCAAAATACCCAAACCACCCCTGGACCAAGTGTACAAAACATAACCCACTTTTCACAAAGCATGAGCCATGTGCCTGTGCATTATGTTCAAGCAAACCTGTTCCTCAGGTTCAGTATGTTCAAGTGCCTGTTACACATGTTCAAGCACCACAAGCTACTCCTACTCCTACACCTGCAGAGCCAAATCAACAAGCTTCTTTACACAAGGCTATGTTGATTGGAGCAGCCTACTAGAAAACTTAACTAATGAAAACTTTGCACTATTGGCAAATGATTGTGATGAACATGCAAATTTCTGTTTCATGGCTATTGAACATATCTTAGGTTAAGAAGATCACTTTCAAATAACTGTTGGTGAAAGTCTAGTTGAGGAAACTGCTGAAAGCTCAGGTCAAACAACTGTTTGTGACCAAGATCATGTAGTAAGGGTTGAAGAAAACTATCCCAAATGTTCCACTAAATGCATCAGTGCTGATCAAGTTCAAATGGTTGTCTCTAAGGTATCACCCCAATCTCTTAAAGAGTTATGTTCTAACAAATTATCATACTATTTGCAAATGTTAAAGAGGTAAATGAAAACCTAAGAGAAAAGGTTGAAATTAGTGAAATAGTTCTTGGAAAACTAAAAAGAGATTTTAAAACAAGAATTGTTGAAAAGACCTAGAAAAAGAAGTCTTAAGCATGAAGCAACAATAACCAAGGACCAACTAAAAACAATGATAGAAAATATCAAAATTTCAAAAAAGAGTTGGAATCTACTCAGATTACCTGTGAAAAATGTGTTGAATCTTACAATGGTTATGAGATAATTTTAGATAAACAAATTAAAAGCAATTTGAGGTTTGGTGTTCGGTTCAGGAAGTCTGATCAAGAACAACTTATCAACACTTCCATTAGCTCAGTATTGGTTAAGGTTAATCCAACTAACTCAACTGGTGAAGAAATTAAGATCACTGAACCTAGTGGTAAAAAGATAACTCTTGAAAAGCACAAAGTTTTATTCAGGTTGAAAAACAAAAATATGAATTTAAACCCACATGGTCAGATGAATGCGATGTTCTTGAAAAATTCAAACCAGTTAATCTCACCAACCCAGATGGCCTTAAGACACCTAAGAAAAAAATCGTTCCTATTACCAACTCTCAAACAAATTTTAAAACATCTGATGCTGGAAAAATAGATAAAGGGTAATAGGAAAGATAAGACCATAGAACTGTTGTGTGAGTTTTGTGGAAAGAAAAATCATATGACAAAAGACTGTTATAAGTTAAAAGCATATGATATTAATAGAGGAAACAACATCTATGAGTCAATATCTAGGGGCACCATCTGGGGAAAAATCAATCATGTGACCTAACAGTGCTGATTTATAAAACGCTATGATATTAACAAGAATAGGTCAAAAGGAAAGATGGGTTTCAAAAGTGATGATGGCCCTATCAACAGGGATTCACAATCATTTTCTAAAAGAGTTGAGTCTAGTCACACACCTCTCACATAAAACTTGAAACAATATCCTACACATAGGGATGGTCAAGTATCTACTACACCACACAAGACATTTCCAAGAGGCTATGAGCAACCACCATGTACCAGAGTACCTTATAGGTATGAAGAATCTATGCACATGTCCCAAAGTCAAGAATCAACAAACACCCCCATGGGTACAATCCCTCATTGGGATTGGTCAAACAACAATTGACCCAAGTGTGAAAATACTTGAAGAGGGTCATAAACAACTGTTTGAGATGGTACAAAAACTTCTTGTTACAAATAATCAATCCCAAAGAGCTGATGCAGTGGAAGAAAACACCAAATCCAAAGTAAGAAAATGCTTTGGATCATCTGCAAAAATTGACTAATACCCAATATCTGGGGAGAACATCTTTTGGCAATTTGAAAGTGCAAACACAGGTTACCCTAGCACATATCTTTATCTTAATAAATGAAAGAACAATGTTTTGAAAAACGCATAAAAAGGGTTCTTACAACATCAGTATGTTGATTTTAGGTAAAGAAAATCAAAATTTGCAGTTTTAAAATAAAAAAAGGATTGTGAAAAATCACCAAAAACAAAAATCTAGTGAAAGGAGTAAAACATCTATTTTAGTGGTTCAAAACTCTATTTAACCTTGGTTAACCACTATTTAAACAAAGAACCACTGATTCACCATCCACTATTTGACTACAAAAGTCAAAACAGATCCATTGTTTCTCAAAAATCTACCATTGCTTTCATTCAAAACTCAGTTTTACCCAACAAAGGTTTCAACAATGGGTTTCCATCCATTTGTTGACCAAAAGTCAAACAGACTTTATGAATTCATACCTTATATTCCTTCTTTAAAGGGTTTCCTCAAAGGGTACCACTTCCTGAACAATGGTTTGCCATAACAAATAACAATTGGCCACATAGCTCAAAAGGTAACCGTTGGGCATGTTGGCACCTCTCTTTCACAAACCCTCTATAAACCCTTGACAAACAAAGTTTACATCCATCATCTATACTTATCATAATAAAAGAATTTTGAAAGAGAAAAACTCTAATTTGTACATCATTGCTTTCAATCAAAAGATTATCAGTTCAAAAGATTTTCAAAAGATTTGGCCTAATTTCGCCAGGGCTGTCGATCTGAATCCTATCACAACTACTTGTCGTATCTTGTAAAACACAACAAGACACGAATTTTCACTCCACCGTCGACATCACATCTTCCAAATATCATAACATCCTCACTGTAAAAGCCCCTATCCATCTATCCACTCTTCGAGAATTTTAGGAAAATGCAAATGTTTTGCATGAATACAAAAAGCCATACATTATCACTTCCACCATAACAAAGGAACATGCTTAGATAACTCCACAATCCATTTCCACATTGTACAACCTTCAGGACATGGCAAGTATAGAAACTATCTCCAAAAATGATAAACATCACGAGTTCATCAAAAGGGGATATGAAGCTCAACTGGTGGGAGCCACAATTGTCAAACAAAAATCCCACCAGCAATGAAATTCTATACACTCTTGGTTTGCATGTCTGCTAAGACCACAACTTTTAGTGAAATTCCCCTAAACACTCAGTATCTAGGATATGCTATTCTGACACATACAGATTATAAGCTATCCTAAACACTGTTTATAGATTTGGTGACAAACATAAAAGAAGTCAAGAGGGCTACTGGTAATCCTTTTCTATTATATCCAAGATTGTTATCCCTTTACTTAAAAAATGTTTTGAGACAAGAAAGTTTTGAATACGGCGAAGCCATTGAAATTAACAGTCTTTCAAGCGAAACATTTACCAGCATGATGACCATGGGTCAAGAAAATGCGGGTGAAGAAAATGTTTTACAAAAACAATCAACAAATGTTACAACATCTGTTGCCACTGCTCCTCGTTAACACAGTGGATAACCTAGTATTGTGGAACACACGCCAGAAATTTCCACAAAAACCACTTCTATTCCCATCCCCAAAATCGAAAAGAAAAACCAAAAGAAGGTATCTTTGGGGGTTGAGATGCTAGAGGTACCTACTGTAGCACAAATGCAATAAACATCTGTTGTGACTTCCTCACAACAGATGAATTCATATCTACCTATCAAAATTCCTCACTCATCCTCACAAAAGGAGAGTGTTGTAAGCACAGGGGAACCAAATCAAGAGGGAGAAAATACACTTGAATATCTCTTCTCAAGCCCTTCTCCCAGTGTTGCTTCTCTTTTCACTCCACCACTTACAAAAACAATCCCATCATCATTCCAAAAATTGCTTGATGTAATTGATAACACTTACTTGCATATACCTATTTCCTCTTAACAATAAGTCACAAAGAGTATACTTCAACAAGTGAATAGGGAAAGTTTAGAAATCATTGTTATCCCACAAGCAGAGGAGGCAACACCTCCTGTGTCTCAAGAGACACTTGCAGGTTTTATAAGTGAGGCGACTACTACAATTATAGAGACAACAATCTCACAATTGGATAGTAGTTACATAACTAAGACCTACTTGAAGGCAACAACTGATGAGACTACAAATGTAATCTCTGTATCAGTTGGAAGTCCGCAATACCAAGTAAAAGGGGAACATGCTTCAAAACCAGCTACAACAACCTCTGGTGGGAATTCAGATGATCCTATTAAGTTTAGTAATGGGTTAAACTATCCATAATTAACAGATAGGGTCACCAAGTTAGAGTCATCACCTGAAGAAATTAAATATATGATGAAGACTTTGGTCCAAAACTCAAGACCTCCACCAACAATGTCACACCCGATTTTCGATGTAGCGGAAGCGTGTGCGAGGTGTGGCCAGAGCGGCAATCGTTGCATTCAACCAAGTAAACGACAATTGTAATATGTTACAAAATGTTCATCCATACTTTTTATTTAACACATAACTTACATACCAACTTTTATTTTGAAACATACAAGTTTAACAACATTATTTAAAATTTAAACACGAGTTTAAAAACATAATAACAAAAGACTGGATGAAACATAACATCTTGACTGCACAACATACGAACATGTTTTCCCCTGAAGGCCGTCCACTAGTTTCCTATAATACATGTTTGTTTTGAAAACGATGTAAACAAAAAGCTGGTGAATTTATGTTATAAAATTTTGTATCAAATGAATCATCAAAAACATTTGAAATAATAAATTTGTTTAGTATAGCTTAATGGAACTTGTAAGATCATTAGTGTGTTGCAAGGACACTAATCTGTATGCCGAATAAGGTGGCAACCAAACCTTGACGATTTATTGTGTCTGAGACACTCGTTTTAGATACAAAAGCACTCTAATACGATATGTTATTGTTGCCGTAATAGAGTGGGGCTCGCCCAAACCCAATAGATCTATCCCTTTGTTCGTCGGTACTTGTTATTCATTAATGGTCCCAACACTTGAGCCTTAACGACATGTGATCTATATATTTTCATTTCCAAGTTATACTAAATGTAACATGTATACATCCCCGCACGTTTAAAAACCATAAAAACGTTTAATTAAAAGGGAAACATGAACTCACAGATTTGCGTTCCGTGCAAATCTCTATTTTATTTCCGATAATTCGTTCGTTTCTTGACCTACAAGTGTTCTATTCTCATTGGACACTTAGGCTATCTTTCGTTTTTCATACAAGTATTTTATCTTGAATTTCATACTTGTAAATTATTGGTTTTTCTTTGTTGGTATACACACACACACATATATATATATATATATATATATATATATATATATTATTCTAGATTGATTACATGTAAATGGGCCTAGCCCATAATTTAATTGTAAAAATTCATCTAAAAGTTTATTACATATGGGCCTAGCCCAATTCATTTCATGTATGTGGGCCTCGCCCAACCTAATTTTATTTAAAGTGGGTTTAGCCCAGTTGGTTTGTAAAAGTGGGCCTAGCCCAAGTTTAAAATAAAAGATTGGGCCTAGCTCAAAATAGTTTATAGAAATGGATTAGCCCACTTTAGTTTTTATAATAGCGGGCTTAGCCCAAAGTTAATTTTATAAGAGTGGGCTTAGCCCATGTAAATTTTATAAGAGTGGGCTTAGCCCATGTAAATTTTATAAGAGTTGGCTTAGCCCATATTAATTTGATAAAAGTGGGCTTAGCCCAAGTTTGATTTTTATACAAGTGGGCCTAACCCAAATTAATTTATATAAATGGGCTAGTCCATATAGTTTATAAAAATAGATTTAGCCCAATATAATTTTATGAAAATGGGCTTAGTCTAACAATTGTTTAGTTGGGCTTAATCCAAGTTTTTAAAATACTTATATAATTTTATTTACAAAATAGTTTTGGTATACATTTTATTGTCCTGTTTATTAATCTAGCTTTCCAGACTAATAAATTTGTTATTTTTAGTTCAGTTCCGCTACCGGCTTTGTTGTTAGGTTTTTACTAAACAAGCTGTACAGCTTTAAACAGCAGGATTTATATATGGGTTTTATACTATTTTCAACACCCGTTATTATTCTTAACTAAAATATTTATATTTGGTTTTCGGTCTTTTGCTGTTTTGTGTTGCGGAATGCTGTATTTTGCTGCAGACTTGGACAATTTGGTGTTTTAAATATTTCATGGTATAACAGTGTAGACATATCTTATATCTTAATTCTGTAGTATTAGACTGTACCGTAACCAAACTGATATTTATCGCATGTTCGCGTCTTTGTCATTCGTCTAGGATATGGTTTTATAGTTCATGATTGTGACGAATTTATTATCATACCAAGCTATGATTTTGTTGAATTCCTAGACTTTTAAGACTTAAAACTATAATTTAAGTCATATTGTACGATAAATAGATAGTGTATTAGTTGTTCAGGTTGTACAGAATTACCGGAATTTTGCCGATTGTCACATTCTCCCCTTGTTCAAGAAAATTTCGTCTCAAAATTTAAGTCGTGTCATCCTTTGCGTAGGATTTCTCGAACATGTGGGGGTACTTTCTTTTGATTTTGTCTTCCCGTTCCCAAGTGAACTCAGGTCCGTGCTTTGAGTTCCAATGGACTTTGACTAGTTTGATACGACTCCTTGTTTTCTGAACTTTTGAATCTAAAACTTCGACAGGTTCTTCGATGAAATGGAGTTTGTCGTGTATATGAATTTCGTCCGTGGGAATAATAAGTGATTCGTCTAAAAGACACTTTTAATATTTGACACATGAAAAGTGTCGTGAACGTTACTAAGTGTTTCAGGCAATTTCAACTTATATGCGACTGTTCCAATCTTCTCCAAGATTTCATATGGTCCTATGTACATCGGGCTAAGTTTTCCTTGCTACTCAAATCTAACTACGCCTCTCCAAGGCGAGACTTTAATAGCACTTTGTCTCCAATCTCAAAGGATAATGGTTTGCGGCATTTATCCCCATAACTTTTCTGTCTATCCTGAGCTGCTTTAATACGGTCCCGGATTTTTAATATTTTATCCATAGTTTCTTGAATTAATTCTGGACCTATCATTTGTTTGTCGCCTATTTCCGCCTAACATGTCACACCCTGACCCGCAGCGGATATGGTAGTTGGGGCATGATTGGGTTTTTATCAAAGCTCATGACATTTACTATTATCAAAGTTTCATATTTATTATTTCAATTTAAAAGGAAAACTTCCAACAAACACATAAACCATACAAGCACCAAATGTTCTAAACATGACATTCAAGTAACGATTTATTCTTCTTCTAAGGCCCAATCCTATGTGTTCCTTGCTTCAACCTGATCACCTGTATCATGTGTAAAAAATAGAGATTTGGGTCAACAAAAGTTGGCGAGTGAATCACGTTTAAACATTAGAAAGAAATGATATGTTGATAAATTTAATAAAAATGTGCACAAACCAATATGAGCAAACGTATATGTAATCTATCCACAAACCAAAAAATCATCTAGCAATGTACATGTGAACATGATAAGCGATGTGCTGTGAGATCAAGGCTCAATCAAACGGAGCCGATCTAATCAGGCAACACGATGCTCTGTATGAAACAGGGAACTGATGGGCCTAATGTGAAAGCTTGACTGAAATGAGAAAGTATAACCATAACTAACAATAAACCAAACATCACATAACACGTTAGTTCATAAATTGGTAATAGTACAAGTGTTTGAATAATGATATATATAAAACGATACATGATACACCCCAAAGCATGCATAAAAAGGGGAAGTTTGTAGGAATTCACTCATAGTGGGTGCGTTCTTGATTTGTTAATGAGCGAGCACGATTTAAAGATTCCAACCGATGAGAAATTTAACCTAAATATTCATGTAATAATTCGGTAAATATATTTCTTTTATTTAAAATTAGTATTTTTATTTAATGAATTTTATTAGACTTTTTAGATAATTTTATAGTATTTATTACTAATTTTATACTTAAAAAGGACTTATTTTATTATATATTTTTATAGATTTTGGAGAAAAATAAAGAAAAAGGTTAATTAAAAAATTCTATCAACCGAGCTACGTGTCTAACCAGAAATATATCAGAATTTAATTATATATATATACATACTAAGCCTAACCATAATTTTATTATATTTTAAAAAAGGTTTGGTAATTTTCAGAACATGTAACCGACCTGACTCGAACCCGCACCCTTCTTCGTGTTGCACACAGCCCTACCAACTGGGCTGTGTGACTAACCCGGAATATTTAGGATTTATATTAAATTTATACACTAACTGAGTTAATTTATATATTAGTTATAGAAACGTTTGGAATAATATAGGAATTAGGCTGCGTAGGTAAGACTCAAACCCGGGTCTGTGTGGTTAAAATGCACACAGTCCACCACTGGACTATGTGTCTAACCCGGTATAAACACCGGTTTTAATTCTATTTATACACATATCCGACTCATCTTCTTCATTTTGAAATACAGTTTAACATACTCGATTGTTAACCCGATAAACTTGTTGGATTTCTTGATTACCCTACCACTGATAATAAAATGAAGTAAAAGAAAAAGATTCAAGTGAGTATACCGAAACAGGGTGATCTCCGGTGAAGTTCTGGCAAAGAGCAAATTTCCGGCGAAGTGTGTTTCGAACACATAGGTCCTTCTGAGCGTTTAGAGAGTTTGTTTGTGACAGTGAGCGAGTTCTACAAGATTCAAGGATCGCTATTTATAGGTGAAGGTACTGTATTGAGTTGAATTTCGGTTTATATATTTTCGGTCAAAGCTTTAAATGTGGTTATGTTGGGTAACTGATTACATCTTAATGATCCTATAATTGAGTTAAAACCAAGATTAGGTAACTGATTTACAAGTTAATTTCGCAAAAGTAACTGACGTTGATGATTGCCATGAAAAGCTCAGTTGTTACTGGCGGGTTTTTCTTGAATTTGATTTCAGAAGGTTGATTTAATATAAGTATCATTTATTCTAGATTTATAATAGATGTTTGTATGGTGTGGTGGTGTGTTGTATGTTTTGTTTGGGTGAAGACCCGGGTTCGATACTCACTGTCCACAACCCTCTTTTTTTTAATTTCATTGTTAAATTTTAGTTTATGTTATATTTATTTAAACTTCATTATTTATTTAAACTTTATTATTTATTATTTATTATTTATAATTTAATACTATTATAAAATTTTAAACATTTAACATAAATACGTAACGAACATCATAATGTATACTTTTATTACAAAACGGAGCGGGTTTTAGACCCGTTTTACGACAAATGTTACAGTATCCCCTGCTTTTAGAAATTTCATCCCGAAATTTAGGTGGTAGTAGGTTTAACTTGAAAGAGATGAGGGTAATTTTCGCGCATTGAGTCTTCGCGTTCCCAACTAAATTCAGGTCCTTGTTTCGACTCCCAACGCACCCTGACTATCGAAATTCAACTTCATCTTAAAAGCTTCTCACCAAAGTCCATGATTTCTACTGGTTGTACTACGAAATGCATCGATTCTTCAACCTAAATATATTCCAACGGTATATGAAGGTTTTCGTCGGCAAGGCACTTTTTCAAGTTGGATACATGGAAAGTGGGATGAATCTTGCTGAGTTCTTCAGGTAGGTCAAGCTTATAAGCTACGGACCAACTCTCTTGAGTATTTAAAAGGTCCAACATAGCACGGTGCTAGGGTCTAAGTGAGTGCCTAACGCTAATTGCACGGCTTGCCATGTTCGGGAAGTAAAACGCCCATCTCGATCTGAGATGACGCTAAGGGTATACATAACCAGGTGAGTGTGATGTTTAAATTTCGGTTGAGGTGGTAACGTTCCTAGTAAGGTGTGACACCCTGTAAAATCGTGTCCAATAGTATAGTGACACGTATTGTATTTTTAAATATAGTCTATTAAAGACCAATAAGGACTAAAGGCGTCAACATGCTCAACCTGAGCCTCTGAGTGACGGTCCGATGTCAACATGCATAAATAACAGCCTCTGGGTGACTTATATGTCAACATGCTTAAATCATTAGCATCTAAGTAACTGATATGTCAACATGCTTGAAATTTCGCCTCTTAGTGACTGATATGTCAACATGCCCAGCCTCTGAGTGACATCAGAGTCAAGATGCTTATAATAAGCCTCTGAGTGATCCTTTGTGAAGTCCTAACTCTCATACGTGCCATTTGTTGTACAAGAGGGTTTAATTTTGTAAATATGTGAAAGTTGGATAATGGAGGGATTGAAAGTGTCAACATGTTAATTTATACCTCTGAGTGACCTTTTAACGAACCGAGAGCTCGACAATGTCCGAGCATAATCCCGGATATGCCAAGTATTGGCTATGGAGAGCTAAAAGTGCCAAAAAGGTGTTTTAAAAGGTTTTTAGAAGCTTTTTAAAGTTAAGGGACTAAAGTGTCAAACTTTGAAACTGGTCAAGGGGCGGTCGCGGCCGCGAGAGACCTGGCCTGAGTCTTTCGCGGGGCACAAGAGAGGCTCTGTTGCAGAAAGTTTGTCTTGGCCTCCAAGCAAAGCTCCAAAAACCAGTAAATCGAAACTATGGACTTGTAATCAGCTATGCCACGTTTTAGGACACTTGTAAGCTTCCTCTTACACCCCTAAACACCTAGCTTCACCTCCTTTGAGTTCTCCAACTATAATACGTGATCAAGTTCACCATTTGAACTAGCACCTTTCTAAATTATAACTCCTCTCCCTCCTCTGGAAGTTCCTAGTTAAAAGGAGCATCCAACATAGTTCTTTTTCACGATAGGAATCACTGGTAAGTGTTCCTTCCTTGTGCATTTTCGTTTATAGGCTTTTATAGCCAAAAGTTAAGCGTTTTCAGAAAAACGCTTTGACTTTCGGTTAAGATGCCATTGTTCGAAATGAACATGGCTAAGTGATCGTAATAAGGTAGGTGTTAATCCCTATAAAGGGCACCTCCTGAAAATCACGTTTGCTAGACCAATTGACGGGTCAAAGTTATGATATTAAAAAGTCAAACATCCCATTTTTCGGAAAAATCATAAATTGATCTTACATATGTTATGAAACCTGTTTTGGCACCTAAACAAGTTGGTAATAATTATTAGAACATGTAAGAACATGTTCGGCTTGTCAATTTCAGTTCTAAGGTCGGTTCGCAACCGAAAGTCGCGAAGTTTGACTTCTGCTTTAACTTTCGATTCTGACCCGATTTAGATTAGTTACCTACCGATCTAAAGTTGTATTATGATTATAATATAATGTAGCATAACCCTATGAGGTTATATTACATGATCATAATCAGAATCTAAGTTTATGCGCAAGTTCCATAATTTTGCCATCTTTAACCAAAATGCCATTTTAGCATAAAACAAAGTTTTATGGTAATGAACTTGAAAATTAGTTTTCTAGTGATGTAATATTTTAAATAGGATTATTTGGGATGTTAACCCAAGTTATAAACTAAGTTTTCAAATATGTCCTTAAACTATGTCAATAAATGACAATTTTAGCCCTTGTGGCTTATAAAATGGTTTTAATCGAATCTTTTCAAGGTAAATCATTTACCTACTGATATGTTATATTAAATAACATATTTAAGACATTTTAATCTGACCTTAACATCAGTTTTCATAAACATCGCATAAAGACGTCATTTTACGACATAAGCGCCGTTTCGGCGCATAGTATGGTTTTAAACCATATTATTGACCAAGACTTGATACATACTGATTTTAAAACTTATTTTAAACATATTTACAGTATGTACATGTAATAAACTCAGAATCCCAAATAATTTATAAACTATGTGTAAAATGACCAAAGTGCCCCTTTGGTGCATAGTTTGGTCATAAAAGATAAAATACACATATAATTGGTATCCTACTGATATTATATCATAAATAAAGTATTTTTCCAGAATACTTATAACTATAGCATTAAATTATATTCAAGTTCCTTTTATACGTTTAAAATTATCAAAATGACCTTATGAGGCATAGTTTCGTTTTAAAACCTTAACAGGCATATAAGTTGATATCCTTATGATATTTTAACTTATTTAAAATACAAGAGCATATAGAACTTGTCCATGACTTATCTGGTTACCCATTATTGCTTATAAGCATACGGTTGATTATACGTAACTAGTTTACGGAATTTAACTAAAACGGGTTTAACCTTATCATTTTAATCTCAAAATCCAGAATGTTGATAGTTTACCCATATTATACAAGTCAAGGTACTTGTTGGGATTAAACTACATTCTATCCAATCATCGTTTAATCTAGCGTTATACGTTTTGATCAAGCATGCTAGTCGGTCTAAGTCAATGACTTAAATAAGACCGTTAGTATTTAATTGGTTAGTTTATGCCATAATCCAGACTAGAGACTTGCCGGTAAAAGCTATCTGCACTTAGTACTTCTGTATACGGCTGAGTTATTAAAATTAAAAGAAGACTAGCTCAGGTAAATACTCTCGACTTATTTCCCCTATACGGGCTTGGGTTACGGTAAATTATTACCGCTTGGTCGGAAATGGGATCAATCAAATGCCGGGTGCGGCTAGTAAATCCGCATATTCTATTTTAATCAGTTTTGTTTGATAACTTAAACATCGGGGGTTAACTATCGTGCTCGGCTCATTACAATAGATAATGGCCACGACCTTAGCGCGGGTGTAGGCATACACCCGATAGACGCTCAATTATGCTTTCCCACAAGGTTGGGAGGAATTGACTCCTTTGTGAGTCAAAAGTGGTGTGTACGTTAATTGTGTCTCGGTCTCCGTACCGGGCCCCGTATGTATGGACAAACACGTAAATCTGTTAACAAGGTTGGACGGTCAAATAACCCAAGTTATAAAAAGATTTTGTGCTGATACGCACTTAAAACATTTTTGAAATGTTTTCAAAATGAGTCAGTTGGGTGTATTTACCAGCGAAAGCTGACGTATTTTCAAAAGACTAAACTGCAGGTACAATACAAAAATAGGCTGGAAGTGCTCGGCAGTGATAGAGGATCTTGCAAATCCTAAATCTGCCCAGAGTCTGTTTTATATTCTTTCCATGCACAATTTATGAACCGCATGTGGATCTTCTATTACGAGCCTGTATATTATTTTGTATTTTCGAACATTCGGTTTGTAATAGTAATTTTATTCCAAGACTTCCGCTGTGCCGTCTTTAATTGAGAATGACGTTATCAACTAACGTCACAATACTCCCCACCCGGGTCCACCGGTGTAAGGATTTGGGTTGGAAATCCGGGGTGTGACAGGTTGGTATCAGAGCCAATGTTTTAGAGAATTGAACACTATCCTTCTTGTGTTTAATCACGTCACAATACTCCCCACTCGGGCCCACCAGTGTAAGGATTTGGGTTGGAAATCCGGGGTGTGACAGGTTGGTATCAGAGCCAATGTTTGAGAGAATTAAACACTATCCTTCTTGTGTTTTATCTCAAACTTACACGAGCACATTCCTTAGACTTCCGAGTCTAGGCATTGACCTCAGATTACTCATTTCATTATTAAGTTGTTAGTATTGTTTTTAAATTGATTTCTAACAGGAAAATGCCGCCACGCGTACGAGGACAAAGTGGGAGAGGAAAAGGTCCAATGAGGGGAAGACCATTGGGGCGTATTCCCCCTCAACCTCATCACTCAGATGCTATCAGGAGATTCATCTCCTTGGCAACCAGCGAGACGCTCTGTCTCTAATAGACACTCACCCTCACATTCCCAAAATTATTACTACTCTCACCACTCCTATCATTCACACCATACCCATCATTCCCATTCACATTCTTACCATGAAGAATTTAACCCTATCCATTACTTTAACACGCCTCCAGCCAATCAAAATCAGTTGGACCAGCCAAACCCCATGGATGAGGACTCCGACCCGGAGATGCCGCCGTCGGGATCAAATATGCATCCCATTGAAATTTCAAGCAATTCAAACACTTATGCCGAATCGCCCTACCAAGGTCCTAATGAGTGGGACCAATACTTGAACCAATTCACCTTTGCCCACACTCCTTCTCATCACTCTCAACCACCCCAGTACAAGAAGATGTCCACATAGAACCAGTGGACCAACCTCAACCACCACCTGAACACCAAGAAGGAAGCGTGAAGCACGTATGTCGGTATGTGTCGGACAAAGGTCGGGATCGCTGCCACCTTTGCCCAATTCCTACCCTACAATTCAGGAGGACCCACAAATGGGTGGACCCTCCAATGTTTCACCTATAGTGGAACCACACCAACACCTGCTGTTCAACCACCACCATCGGGTTATACTAACCCAATTCCCACATATCCAAACATGTCTAGATATGATCCTTTTAACCCGTCTACACCGGTAGACTATCAAGCATGGTCGCAAGACCCCTACACGCAGGCGGTTATGCCCAATGCACTTTACCCGTCTCCTTTCCCACCTACTTATCCACCGACTAGATATCCAACTTATGGGTACCAGTATCCGGTTATGCCACAACCACAACCTCCGCCACCATTTGAGGCCATTAATGAGGCCTTAGAAAGGATGAAAGAAATGCAGCAGCAAGCGGATAAAACGGAGAAGAAGACAAACAAGTTCTTCAAGAAACTCTCCAAGTTGGTCAAGGGAAAGAAAGACGAGTGAAGTCTCTTCTAATAAATATGTAGTCCCTGCGAGGGCATTGTTATTCCTTTAGTCCCTGTGTGGACATTTTGTTTTTCTGTAGTCCTTGCATGGACAATTTATTTCATTTTGTTTCTAGTGTTGTAATTTCTAAATTGGAATTTAATGAAGTATTTTGGAATTATATATATATATATATATATATATATATATATATATATATATAGTATTCATCCTCTTCAAACAAGTGTCTCGATTTTACTCGAAATTTATGCTCTGCTATATAATTCCAAAAGATCTTAATGGATTGAATATCCCAAGTGGCATAGACCACATATTGTCCAAGAAATGATAGTTAAGTACGAAGGGGTCTTCTATCAGGATAGTTAAGGGAAGTTATCCTTCTATCCAGAGGTAAGGGACTAGGTCCAAACCTCCAAGGTCGTTAAGGTCGAAGGTGACCGGAACCATTAATCAATCATTAAGGTACTCTTATGTAACATTAAGGAATGTTCATACTCTTGGTAGTGTGGCTTGAGGAACCACACTAACCGTCCAATGGGACAGGCTGATATGCCAAATACATCTGATATGATGTAGGCCAAATGTGCCCAATTATTGTCCAATGGGACATGCTGATATGCCAAATACATCTGATGTGATGTAGGCCAATGTGCCCAATTATTGTCTAATGGGACAGGCTGATATGCCAAATACATCTGATGTGATGTAGGCCAATGTGCCCAATTATTGTCCAATGGGACAGGCTGATATGCCAAATACATCTGATATGATGTAGGCCAATGTGCCCAATTATTGTCCATTGGGACAGGCTGATATGCCAAATACATCTGATATTATGTAGGCCAATGTGCCCAATTATTGTCCAATGGGACAGGCTGATAGGCCAAATACATCTGATATAATGTAGGCCAATGTGCCCAATTATTGTCCAATGGGACAGGCTGATATGCCAAATACATCTGATGTGATGTAGGCCAATGTGCCCAATTATTGTCCAATGGGACAGGCTGATATGCCAAATATATCTGATATGATGTAGGCCAATGTGCCCAATTATTGTCCAATAGGACAGACTGATATGCCAAATACATCTGATATGATGTAGGCCAATGTGCCCAATTATTATGTCCATTAGGGACAATCCTATGAGCTATATAATTGTCAATGATGACAATGACAGTTGTGACATTGCGATCCACTGTCCAATAATATATGGACTACGTCCAAATTGTAATTTGCCTATGATGCTCCTATTAAGACCTAGGCCAAATATAGTTATTTGAGCCTAAGAGTTGTGATGTTATTCACACTAGTATAGGCAATGGATTGTTATATCCAATATTGAAAGCCGATATGGTTGATATACCATGGCTAAATGAAGTTTTATTGGTATATAGAACCTAAGACTTAAAGATGGCTAACTCAAATGAAGCACAAAGTAGCCACAGGAATGTAGAATCTAACAAAGCTGAAAACAAAGATATCGATAATGATAATTTTCAAGCTCGCATTGATGCGGCTGTTGAAAAGGCCATGGGAAAGGCCATAGAAAGGCTAAGAGAGTCGAGTGGCACTCGCTCTAGAACCTTATCTATTCCACCATCTTCAGCTCATAAGGAGAGCTCCGTTCACTCTTCAAATGCAAAGAGTGAACCAAAGAAAAATAGATTTTGCTGAAAAGTCCCGTTCTGTTAAAGACGAATGTATCTATAAGTACTTTGTCTCCTGTAAGCCCCGAGACTTTAACGGGGAGAAAGGAGCTGTAGAAGCCCTAAAGTGGCTAGACGAGATGGAAACGATTGTAGATATAAACAATTGTGCTGATATGGATGTGGTCAAGTATGTATCACAATCCTTCAAGGGCGATGCCCTAATATGGTGGAAAGCCATGATTCAATCAACAGGTAAGGTACACCTGTACAACTTGGGATGGTCCAAGTTAGTTGATTTGGAAAAGGAAACTTACTGCCCACCTCATGAGGTAGAGAAGTTAGAGACAAACTTCTTGTCTCTTTCAATGAAAAACCTAGATTGTCGGAAGTACGTTTCTGACTTTAACTCCCTATCTAGGTTAGTTTCCTATTTGATCATCCTCGAATCCAAATGCATTGCGTGTTTTATAAATGGGTTGGCGCCCGAGATAAAGGGCATGGTAAAGGCTGCACAACCTAATACCTATACGTCCACTGTAGACCTATCTCTTTCCCTCACCCTTGATTTGGTAAGACAAAGGTCAGTTAGGACTGAAATTGACGGAAAGAGAAAACGGGAGGATAATAACTCCTAAAGATTTAAAAAGAAAGGAAATTTCGGGTTCAAGAAGAACCAGCACGCGTCTAATGATAAACCCTATGCAAGAACTGTAAATATAGGCATTGGGGACAGTGTAGCATAAATCCACAAACCAAGCCCTGTGGTATCTGCAAAAGAAGATGACATAAGACCTTATATTGCAAGGATCTTAAGGATGCAGTTTGCTATAACTGCAATGAAAAAAGGCATATAACGTACAATTGCCCCAAGAAACCCAAAAGTAATGATGCAAAGCCTGGAGAGGCCAAGAAGGGGAATGCCCGTGCCTTTCAAATGAATGCCAGGGAGGCCGTTAAGGACAACAATGTCATAACAGGTACATTCCTCATTAACAATATTTACGCTAGAGTTCTTTTCGATTCGGGTGCGGATAAATCATTTATTGACCATAAGTTTAGTAAACTATTAAACTTGCCCTTAAGAACTCTAGATAAAACTTATGAGATAGAACTTGCTGACGGAACATTAGAGATAACATCTTCCATTCTTGATGGATGTTCTTTATCCTTTAAGAATTACTCTATCCCTATCTCTTTGTTGCCAATGAAATTGGTGGGGTTCGATGTTGTCTTAGGCATAGATTGGTTATCTCATAACCAAGTCCGAATTGCCTGCGATAAGAAGCTCATCGAGATTAATACCCCATCTGGTGAAATAATCACCATCCCCGGAGACTCACACTATGTATTGCCGGACAAGGTGTCGTTATTTAAGGCATCCAAGTGTTTGAGAAGAGGATGTGTCATTTACATGGCACAAGTTACCATAAATGAGCCTAACCCAAACATGGAGGACCTACCAGTCATCTCAGAATATCCTGATGTATTCCAAGAAGAATTACCAGGCCTACCTCTAGACAGACAAGTAGAGTTCAAGATTGATATCCTGCCAGGGTCAGCACCCGTAGCTAGAGCTCCATATAGGCTAGCACCAACGGAGATGAAGAAATTGAGGACGCAGCTAGATGAACTTTTGGAGAAAGGCTTTATACAGCCTAGTTCCTCACCTTGGGAGCTCCTATCCTTTTCGTTAAAAAGAAAGACGGTTCAATGCGGATGTGCATTGACTACCGAGAGTTAAACAACTTAACAATCAAGAATATATATCCTCTGCCAAGGATCGATGATTTATTCGGCCAACTTCAAGGGGCTAGTTACTTCTCCAAGATTTATCTGAGATCTGGATATCACCAGCTGAAGGTTAAAAGTGAAGATGTTCCTAACAACGCCTTCAGGACCCGATAAGGTCACTTTAAATTCTTAGTAATGCCTTTTGGGCTCACAAATGCACCTGCAGCATTCATGGATCTCATGAATAGAGTCTGCAAGCCATATCTGGATAAGTTTGTCATAGTCTTTATAGACGACATACTTATCTACTCTCGTAATCAAGCTGATCATGAGAAACATCTTAGGTGCATCTTAGAACTGCTAAGGCAAGAGAAGATTTATGCTAAATTCTCTAAGTGTGAGTTTTGGCTTAGAGAGGTCCAATTACTTGGACATATGGTAAGTGAGCGTGGTATCCAAGTGGATCCCGCCAAAATTGAGGCCATAATGAATTGGGAAGTGCCCAAGACCCCATCGGAGAGTCATAGTTTTCTAGGATTGGCCGGTTACTACAGAAGGTTCATTGAGAACTTTTCAAGAATAACCACTCCTTTAACTACCTTGACCCGTAAAAATGTTAAATATAATTGGGGTCCAAAACAACAAGAATCTTTTGAGGTTCTTAAACACAAGTTGAGAAATGCTCCTGTGTTATCCCTACCAGAAGGTATTGAAAATTTTGTAATCTACTATGATGCATCGCACACTAGCATAGGCGGTGTGCTAATGCAAAAAGGCAAAGTGATTGCCTATGCATCACGATAGTTAAAGGTGCACGAAAGAAATTACACCACCCACGATTTGGAATTGGGTGCCGTTGTATTTGCACTAAAATTGTGGAGACATTACTTGTTTGGCACAAAGTGTAATATATACACTGACCATAAAAGTCTCCAATATCTGTTCAATAAAAAAGAATTGAACATGCGACAACGCTGATGGATGGAAACACTTAATGACTATGATTTTGAAATTCGCTACCATCCAGGCAAGGCAAATGTAGTTGCCGATGCCTTAAGTCTCAAAGAACGAATTAAACCTATAAGGATTAATGCCAAGAGCATTGAGCTCAGAAATAACTTAAATGAGAAGCTATTAGATGCGCAAAGCAAGCCCTATTAGAGGCTAATATCCCTAATGAGGGATTAGGCGGAACTGTGGAATAGTTAGCGTCTGGAAGGGATCGAATCCTTAGATTCAATGGAAGGATCTGGGTTCCAGTCTTTGGAGGACTTAGAGATCTAATCCTCCAAGAAGCGCATAGTTTGAGATACTCAGTTCACCCGGGAGGTGACAAGATGTATCAAGATCTAAAGAAGAATTATTGGTGGATGGGTTTGAAGAAATCCATAGCCACTTATGTAGCTAAGTGTCTGACGTGTTCGCAGGTTAAAGCCGAACATCAGAAGCCGTCAGGACTTCTCAACAATTAGAAATTCCCACCTGGAAATGGGAAATGGTAACTATGGATTTGATTACCAAGTTACCAAAGACCAAAAGTGGTAATGACACTATTTGGGTCATAGTGGATAGGCTGACCAAGTCAGCACACTTCCTGCCAATAAAGGAAACATATAATTCAGATAAATTAGCTAAGTTGTATGTGGACAAGATTGTGTCCCTCCACGGTGTGCTGGTATCTATTGTATCTGATAGGGATACCAGATACACATCTCACTTTTGGAAAAGCTTCCAACAATCATTAGGCACAAGATTGAACTTTAGTACGGCTTACCATCCGCAGACTGATGGTCAAAGTGAGCGTACTATTCAAACTCTAGAAGACATGCTCCGAGCAGGTGTGATTGATTTAGGTGGAAGTTGGGATGACCACTTACCCCTAATAGAATTCTCCTACAATAACCACTATCATACTAGCATCAAGGCTGCTCCTGTTGAGGCCTTGTATGGGAGAAAATGTAGAACGCCCGTATGCTAGGCAGAAGTTGGAGAAGCCCAACTATTAGGACCAGAGATTGTCCTGGAGACCACGGAAAAGATTGTGCAAATCCATGATCGTCTCAAGGCTGCAGGGATAGGCAGAAGAGCTATGCTGACAAGAGGCGTAAACCTCTTAAGTTCCAAGTAGGGGACAAAGTCATGTTAAAGGTGTGAGGCGCTTTGGAAAGAAGAGCAAGTTGAGCCGAAGATATATAGGACCATTCGATATAGTCGAATGTGTCGGCACTGTGGCTTATAAGCTCAAATTACCAGAGGAGCTTGGTGGAATCCATGATGTATTCCACATATCTAACCTTAAGAAATGTCTAGCCGATGAGTCGTAGCAATGTCGCACAAAGATGTGCAGATAGATGAAAGCCTGAGGTTTGTTGAGAAACCAATTTCGATCTAGGATCGACAGGTTAAGAAGCTCCGAAGAAAAATGATACCTATAGTAAAGGTTAAGTGGGACGCTTTTAGAGGTCCCAAGTATACATGGGAGGTTGACTCCACTATGCGACAAAAGTACCCCCATCTTTTTGAATAAAATCTCGAGGCCGAGATTTCTTTTAGGGGGTGAGGATGTGACACCCTGTAAAATCGTGTCCAATAGTATAGTGACATGTGTTGTATTTTTAAATATAGTCTATTAAAGACCAATAAGGACTAAAGGCGTCAACATGCTCAAACTGAGCCTCTGAGTGACGGTCCAATGTCAACATGCATAAATAACAGCTTCTGGATGACTGATATGTCAACATGCTTAAATCATTAGCCTCTGAGTGACTGATATGTCAACATGCTTGAAATTTGGCCTCTAAGTGACTGATATGTCAACATGCGTTGCCTCTGAGTGATATCGGAGTCAACATGCTTATAATAAGCAGCTGAGTGATCCTTTGTGAAGTCCTAACTCTCACACGTGCAATTTGTTGGACTAGAGGGTTAAATTTTGTAAATATATGAAAGTTGGATAATGGAGGGATTGAAAGTGTCAACATGTTAATTTATACCTCTGAGTGACCTTTTAACGAACCGAGAGCTCGACAATGTCCGGACATAATCCCGGATATGCCAAGTATTGGCTACGGAGGGCTAAAAGTGCCAAAAAGGTGTTTTAAAAGGTTTTTAGAAGCTTTTTAAAGTTAAGGGACTAAAGTGTCAAACTTTGAAACTGGCCAAGGGGCGGTCGCGGCTGCGAGAGACCTGGCCTGAGTCTCTCGCGGGGCACGAGAGAGGCTCTGTTGCAGAAAGTTTGTCTTGGCCTCCAAGCAAAGCTCCAAAAACCATAAAATCGAAACTATGGACTTGTAATCAGCTATGCACGTTTTGGGACACTTGTAAGCTTCCTCTTACACCCCTAAACACCTGGCTTCACCTCCTTTGAGTTCTCCAACTATAATAAGTGATCAAGTTCACCATTTGAACTAGCACCTTTCTAAATTATAACTCTTCTCCCTCCTCTGGAAGTTCCTAGCTAAAAGGAGCATCCAACATAGTTCTTTTGCACCCTAGGAATCACTGGTAAGTGTTCCTTCCATGTGCATTTTCGTTTATAGGCTTTTATAGCCAAAAGTTAAGCGTTTTCGAAAAAACGCTTTGACTTTCTGTTAAGATGCCATTGTTCGAAAGGCTAAGTGATCGTAATAAGGTAGGTGATAATCCCTATAAAGGGCACCTCCTGAAAATCACGTTTGCTAGACCAATTGACGTGTCAAAGTTATGATATTAAAAAGCCAAACAGCCCATTTTTCGGAAAAATCATAAATTGATCTTACATATGTTATGAAACCTGTTTTGGCACCTAAACAAGTTGGTAATAATTATTAGAACATGTAAGAACATGTTCGGCTCGTCAAGTTCAGTTCTAAGGTCGGTTCGCAACCGAAAGTCGCGTAGTTTGACTTCTGCTTTGACTTTCGATTCTGACCCGATTTAGATTAGTTACCTACCGATCTAAAGTTGTATTATGATCATAATATAATGTAGCATAACCCTATGAGGTTATATTACATGATCATAATAAGAATCTAAGTTTATGCGCAAGTTCCATAATTTTGCCATCTTTGACCAAAATGCCATTTTAGCATAAAACAAGGTTTTAAATGGTAATGAACTTGAAAATTAGTTTTCTACTGACGTAATATTTTAAATAGGATTATTTAGGATGTTAAACCATGTTATAAACTGAGTTTTCAAATAGGTTCTTAAACTATGTCGATAAATGACAGTTTAGCCCTTGTGGCTTATAAAATGGTTTTAATCGAATCTTTTCAAGGTAAATCATTTACCTACTGATATGTTATATTAAATAACATATTTAAGACATTTTAATCTGACCTTAACATCAGTTTTCATAAACATCGCATAAAGACGTCATTTTACGACATAAGCGTTGTTTCGGCGCATAGTATGGTTTTAAACCATATTATTGACCAAGACTTGATACCTACTAATTTTAAAACTTATTTTAAACATATTTACAGTAGGTACATGTAATAAACTCAGAATCCCAAATAATTTATAAACTATGTGTAAAATGACCAAAATGCCCATTTGGTGCATAGTTTGGTCATAAAAGATAAAATACACATATAATTGGTATCCTACTGATATTATATCATAAATAAAGTATTTTTCCAGAATACTTATAAGTATAACATTAAATTATATTCAAGTTTCTTTTACGTTATAAAATTACCAAAATGACCTTATGAGGCATAGTTTCGTTTTAAAACCTTAACGGACATATAAGTTGATATCCTTATGATATTTTAACTTATTTAAAATAAAATGGCATATAGAACTTGTCCATGACTTATCCGGTTACCCATTATCGCTTATAAGCATACGGTTGATTATACGTAACTAGTTACGGAATCTAACCAAAACGGGTTTAACCTTATCATTTTAATCTCAAAATCCAGAATGTTGATAGTTTACCCATATTATACAAATCAAGGTACTTGTTGGGATTAGACTACATTCTATCCAATCATCGTTTAATCTAGCGTTATACGTTTGATCAAGCACGCTAGTCGGTCTAAGTCAATGACTTAAATAAGACCGTTAGTATTTAATTGGTTAGTTTATGCCATAATCCACACTAGAGACTTGCCGGTAAAAGCTATCTGCACTTAGTACTTCTGTATACGGCTAAGTTATTAAAATTAAAAGAAGACTAGCTCAGGTAAATACTCTCGACTTATTTCCCCTATACGGGCTTGGGTTACGGTAAGTTATTACCGCTTGGTCGGAAATGGGATCAATCAAATGCCGGGTGTGGCTAGTAAATCCGCATATTCTGTTGTAATCTGTTTTGTTTGATTACTTAAACATCGGGGTTAACTACCGTGCTCGGCTCATTACAATAGATAATGGCCACGACCTTAGCGCGGGTGTAGGCATACACTCACAAGGTTGGGAGGAATTGACTCCATTGTGAGTCAAAAGTGGTGTGTACGTTAATTGTGTCTCGGTCTCCGTACCGGGCCCCATATGTATGGCCAACACGTAAATCTGTTAACAAGGTTGGACGGTCAATTAACCCAAGTTATAAAAAGATTTTGTGCTGATACGCACTTAAAACATTTTTGAAATGTTTTCAAAATGAGTCAGTTGGGTGTATTTACCAGCGAAAGCTGACGTATTTTCAAAAGACTAAACTGCAGGTACAATACGAAAATAGGCTGGAAGTGCTCGGTAGTGATAGAGGATCTTGCAAATCCTAAATCTGCCCAAAGTCTGTTTTATATTCTTTCCATGTACAATATATGATCCGCATGTGGATCTTCTATTACGAGCATGTATAATATTTTTCATTTTCGAACATTCGGTTTGTAATAGTAATTTTATTCCAAGACTTCCGTTGTGCCGTGTTTAATTGACAATGATGTTATCAACTAACGTCACAATACTCCCCACTTGGGCCCACCGGTGCATGGATTTGGGTTGGAAATCTGGGGTGTGACATATGGGTTGAATACCCTGTTATAGGAATCGCTTTTTGATGCCTGAGGCGTAGAAGTGTAAAATGTTGAAACATGGAGATGACTAACTGGATATGGTTTCATGATAGAAGGGTTTTGCGAAAAATTGAAGTGTCAAAATGATAAAGTTACATCCCACAAAACAAAGTCTTCAACCACATCGTTATCCAAATTAAGATTTACACTACCTACACGGAACTTTTGATAACCGTCTAACAATGCTTTTGATCACCTTACAAGAATACTTATATATAGGAAGTACCTGCGGCGTATCCACCATATCCTTGTCAAATTTTCATTGGCTTTGTCTTCAAGTCACGATTAGTTCTATGTGACTCGTCCTAAAATCTACAAAACATAAAAACACACAACAGCCAATGTTTGAGTCTCAAATCTGAGGGATACAAGACTGAATGACAGCGGCACCTCTCTCGTGTATTATGAGGAAGTGGTCAGTCTATGAAAAAGTGAGACACGATCTAACTTCTTTAAGTGATGAGATGAAGTTCGTCGTGATGATGACATGAATTTTAAACGATGCATAGAGACATGTAATGAAACAACTTGTCATAGCGTGATATAAATTGCTTTAATGGCGTTAATAAGATTTTTATACATTATTACCCAAATTGAAAACAATAGTAACTTGGATAATTATAACAAGAAATGGTAATTTATTTAAACTTGGATTGAGAATAAATTAAACAAATGAAGTACAGTCTTGAGTCTTCAGGATGGGAGGAAGACTAGTTATATTGCTCATTTGCACGGCGTTGACCTCAACTGGGTTTGCGTTGATGTTGAAGGCTATCCCTCTTGCTGGTGGAGGTGCTAGGTTTACCTGGTTCACTTGGTTAACTGGTTTTGCTTGGGCCTGAGTGTTAAAAATATTAACCAACCTAGGGCACGTGTTTCTAAAGTGGGTAGGGTCACCACAATTAAAGCAAGCTCAAACATATGGAACCATGGGATATTGAGGTTGTTGATAGGGGTTGGATCATGTTTTGAGCGGGGAGTGGAGCTTGGTTTTGAGGAGTACGACAAGTGTTAATCAGATTACAGTAACGCCCACAATTGGCACATAGTCGGCAAGGTAAGGTGGGTTGGTGGTGATAATGGCAGGTGTTGCATTGAGGGTGGGGACCAGTGTAGGGTTTCTTTTTTGTGTATGCTAGGTTGGGTTCCATTTGGATGATTGGAATGGCTTGAAGGGGTTCGGCTTGTGGAGTTGGTTGACTAGTTTGAGTGACAGCAAAATTTTTCCCGTTCCGCTTTCACTTGGCAGTGATTTTAGAAGAGGTTTCGGCTTGAGTTGTATTAGGGGTTTCTTCTCATCATTGAAATCCCCATTCCTGATAGGATTTTCGTGAGCTCAGTAGCTAGCTCCATTGCTGCTTCAAGGGTTGCAGGCACAGTACTCATTACAGAATCCTGAATCTTCGAAGGTAGACCCCGAATGTAGTGCTCAATAAGACGGTAGAAAGGAGTAAATAGATTCGGAACCATTTGATTCAACTCAAGAAACATTTTGTTGTAGGTTATATGGTCTCCGTCATTTTGTTTTAGGAAGTAGAACTCATCTTCTAGCTTCTTGATCTCGCTCCTGGGGCAGAAGCGTCTTGTCATGAGTTCTCGAAGTTGTTCCCAAGTTTGGGCTACCACGGCTTCAGCCTCGTCTGCCCTTTTCGGTATTCCACCACGTAAGTGCTACCCCATACAGACAACCATTAGCATAACGAACCTTACAGTCGTTTGGACAGTCACAATTGAGAAAAGTACCCTCCATTTCCTTGAACCATCAAAGGAGAGTAGTGACCCCTTCAGTCCCTTCATACTTTGGAGGGTCACATGAGTTGAAGTGCTTGTAGGTGCACTTGGTGGTGTTTGTGGGAGGGTTGGCAGCATTTTGTTTCCCTTGGTTGATTGGGTCGATAGGGTTAGCGGCTAGGGCTTGTTGAACTTGAATTACGATATCGGGAATCACGACGACCATTTGTTGGGCTATTTGAGCAGCCATACGCTCGCTGGATTTTCCTGATCTCTTACCACTACGAGAGTGCCTAGAAGACATGTACAGGAAATACGTAACGAGATTATGAGGTTGGCGTATAGGTGACATGTGTCGCATTTAGAAATTAACATCCACAAAATCAAATGTGAAAAATAAATTCACTACATCCATAGGATGTCTTGGGCCTTGATCATGTTTGGGCCCCCATATGTCCCCCATACTTGGCCTAGGTAGTCATGTGGGCCCCCATCACTACTGGGCATTGTAGGGTTCACATTGGTTTTGGCCTGTTAACACTTGCACCACCCGAATGAAAATCATAAAACATGATTGCGAGGTATAAAATCAGAGGGCGTCCAGGTGTGGACACAGTGATAACTCAAAGTGGGGTTAGTTCACACGACATTTGGTATGGCATGCTTTGAACTAATAGGTCCTTCGTACTCTCATCGTTATTCCCCAGGTAGGCAAACTGGTTCGTTATATTGGATTTATACGAATGCCATTCCTAGACAGGACGTTTCGACTACCGGTACTTGTACCCTTCTAGTTACTACATGCCCGTCGTAGACTCACTTTGATGAGATTGAAAACATCACAAAATTTTGAGAAAGGGAGCATGAAAAATGTTCAAATATGTGAAAATTGAGTCGTGCGTGATGCGTATATATATAAGCATGTTATGTTTACAAAATGTTATCACATTGATTATCTTACAAAATCATACTGTAGTGGGAGTGCTTGCATGCATTTGTGTGTGAGATAAATGTAAAACAAGTAAATATCATGAGCTTGCATATAACCAATTAACACGTAAGCAAATAAAATCTAATCGACTATAGTATAAGCTCTAGGAGTCTAATAACCTATCCTATATCCATGTAGTCAAACGCCCTGATACCAATCTATCACACCCTGACCCGCAGCGGATATGGTAGTCGGGGCATGATTGGGTTTTCATCAAAGCTCATGACATTTACTATTATCAAAGTTTCATATTTATTATTTCAAATTAAAAGGAAAAATTCCAACAAACACATAAACCATACAAGCACCAAATGTTCTAAACATGACATTCAAGTAATGGTTTATTCTTCTTCTAAGGCCCAATCCTATGTGTTCCTTGCTTCAACCTGATCACCTGTATCATGTGTAAAAAATAGGGATTTAGGTCAACAAAAGTTGGCGAGTGAATCCCGTTTAAACATTAGAAAGAAATGATATGTTGATTAATTTAATAAAAATGTGCACAAACCAAATATGAGCGAACGTATATATAATCTATCCACAAACCACACAATCATCTAGCAATGTACATGTGAACATGATAAGCGATGTGCTGTGAGATCAAGGCTCAATCAAACGGAGCCGATCTAATCAGGCAACAGATGCTCTACCCGTATGAAACAGGGAACTGATGGGCCTAATGTGAAAGCTTGACTGAAATGAGAAAGTATAACCATAACTAACAATAAACCAAACATCACATAGCACGTTAGTTCATATATTGGTAATAGTACAAGTGTTTGAATAATGATATAAATAAAACGACACATGATACACCCTAAAACATGAATAAAAAGGGGAAGTTTGTAGGAGTTCACTCACAGTGGGTGCGTTCTTGATTTGATAACGAGCGCGCACGATTTAAAGATTCCAACAGATGAGAAAACTAACCTAAATATTCACGTAATAATTTGGTAAATATATTTCTTTTATTTAAAATTAGTATTTTTATTTAATGAATTTTATATGACTTTTTGGATAATTTTATAGTATTTATTACTAATTTTTATACTTAAAAAGGAATTATTTTATTATATATTTTTATAGATTTTGGAGAAAAATAAAGAAAAAGGTTAATTAAAAAATATACCCTTCAACGGGTCAAACCGGGTCAATTGGGTGGTTTTGGCATCATGTGAGACTCGAACGCGTGACCTCTCGTATACATGCACGCAGCTCTACCAACTGAAGTGTGTTTCGAACACATAGGTCCTTCTGAGCGTTTAGAGAGTTTGTTTGTGACAGTGAGCGAGTTCTACAAGATTCAAGGATCGCTATTTATAGGTGAAGGTACTGTATTGAGTTGAATTTCGGTTTATATATTTTCGGTCAAAGCTTTAAATGTAGTTATGATTGGGTAACTGATTACATCTTAATGATCCTATAATTGAGTTAAAACCAAGATTAGGTAACTGATTTTCTAGTTAATTTCGCCAAAGAAACTGATGTTGATGATTGCCACGAAAAGCTCAGCCGTTACTGGCGGGTTTTTCTTATATTTGATTTTAAAAGGTTGATTTAATATAAGTATCATTTATTTTAGATTTATAATAGATGTGTGTGTGTGGTGTGGTGGTGTGTTGTGTGTTTTGTTGGGTGAAGACCCGGGTTCGATACCCGCGGTCCAAAACCCTCTTTTTTTTTAATTCAATTGTAAAATTTAGTTTATGTTATATTTATTTAAACTTCATTATTTATTTAAACTTTATTATTTATTATTTATTATTTATTTTAATACTAATACAAAATTTTAAACATTTAACATAAATACGTAACAAACATCATAACGTATACTTTTATTACAAAACGGAGCGTGTTTTAGACCCGTTTTACGACAAATGTTACAGTATCCCCTACTTTTAGAAATTTCGTCCCGAAATATAGGTGGTAGTAGGTTTAACTTGAAAGAGATGTGGGTATTTTTCGCGCATTGAGTCTTCGCATTCCCAGCTAAATTCAGGTCCTCGTTTCGACTCCCCACGCACCTTGACTATCGGAATTCGACTTCGTCTTAAACGCTTCTCACTGAAGTCCATGATTTCTACTGGTTGTACACGAAATGCATCGATTTGTCAATCTGAATATCTTCCAACGGTATATGAAGGTTTTCGTCGGCAAGGCACTTTTTCAAGTTGGATACATGGAACGTGGGATGAATCTTGTTGAGTTCTTCAGGTAGGTCAAGCTTATAAGCTACAGGACCAACTCTCTTAAGTATTTAAAAGGTTCAACATAGCACGGTGCTAGGGTCTAAGTGAGTGCCTAACGCTGATTGCACGGATTGCCATGTTCGGGAAGTAAAACACCCATCTCGATCTGAGATGACGCTAAGGGTATACATAACCAGGTGAATGTGATGTTTAAATTTAGGTTGAGGCGGTAACGTTCCTAGTAAGGGTTGAATACCCTGTTACAGGATCGCTTTTTGACGCCTGAGGCGTAGAAGTGAAAAAAGTTGAAACACGGAGATGACTAACTTGATATGGTTTCATGTTAGAAGGGTTTTGAGAAAAATTGAATTGTGAAAATGATAAAGTTACATCACAAAACGAAGTCTTCAACCACATCGCTATCCAAATTAAGATTTACACTACCTACACAGAACTTCTCATAACCGTCTAACAATGCTTTTGATCACCTGACAAGAATACTTATATATAGGAAGTACTTGCAGCGTATCCACCATATCATTGTCAAATTTTCATTGGCTTTGTCATCAAGTCAAGATTACTTCTATGTGACTCGTCCTAAAATCTACAAAACATAAACAAACACAACAGCCAATGTTTGAGTTTCAAATATGAGGGATACAAGACTGAATGACAGCGGCACCTCTCTCGTGTAGTATGAGGAAGTGGTCAGTCTATGAAAAAGCGAGACAGATCCAACTTCTTTAAGTGATGAGAAAAAGTTCGTCGTCATGATGACATGAATTTTAATCGATGCATAGAGATAAGTAATGAAACAACTTGTCATAACGTGATATAAATTGTTTTAATGGCGTTAATAAGATTTTTATACATTATTAACCAAATTGAAAACAATAGTAACTTGGATAATCATAACAAGAAAAGGTAATTTATTTAAACTTGGATTGAGAATAAATTAAACAAATGAAGTAGAGTCTTGAGTTTTCAGGATTGGAGGAAGACTAGTTAGATTGCTCGTTTGCACCGGCGTTGACCTCAACTGGGTTTGCGTTGATGTTGAAGGCTCTCCCTCTTGCGGGTGGAGGTGTTGGGTTTGCCTGGTTCACTTGGTTAACTAGTTTTGCTTGGGCCTGAGCGTTAATATATTTAACCAACCTAGGGAACGTGTTTCTATAGTGGGTAGGGTCACCACAATTAAAGCAAGCTCGAACATTTGGAACCATGGGATATTGAGGTTGTTGATAGGGTTGGATCATGTTTTGAGCGGGGAGTGGAGCTTGGTTCTGAGGAGTACGACAAGTGTTGATAAGATGACCGTAACACCCACAATTGGCACATAGTCGGCAAGGTAAGGTGGGTTGGTGGTGATAATGGCAGGTGTTGCATTGAGGGTGGGGACCAGTGTAGGGTTTCTTTTTGGGTATGCTGGGTTGGTGCCACTTGGGTGATTGCAATGACTTGAAGGGGTTCGGCTTGTGGAGTTGGTTGACTGGTTTGAGTGACAACAAAATTTTTCCCGTTCCGCTTTCACTTGGAAGTGTTAAGAAGAGATTTCGGCATGAGTCGTATTAGGGGTTTCTTCTCATCCTTGAAATCCCCATTCCTGATATGATTTTTGGTGAGCTCAGTAGCTAGCTCCATTGCTGCTTTAAGGGTTGTAGGCATGGTACTCATTACAGATTACTGAATCTTCAAAGGTAGACCCCGAATGTAGTGCTCAATAATACGGTAGAGAGGAGTAAATAGATTCGGAACCATTTGATTCAACTCAAGAAACCTTTTGTTGCAGGTTATATGGTCTCCCTCGTTTTGTTTTAGGAAGTAGAACTCATCTTCTAGCTTCTTCATCTCGCTCCTGGGGCAGAAGCGTCTTGTCATGAGTTCTCGAAGTTGTTCCCAAGTTAGGGCTACCGTGGCTTCAGCGCCTCGTCTGCCCTTTTCGGCATTCCACCACGTGAGTGCTACCCCATACAGATGACCAGTAGCATACGAACCTTACGGTCGTTGGGGCAGTCACAATTGAGAAAAGTACTCTCGATTTCCTCAAACCATCGAAGGAGAGAAGTGACCCCTTCAGTCCCTTCGTACTTTGGAGGGTCACATGAGTTGAAGTGCTTGTAGGTGCACTTGGTGGTGTTTGTGGGAGGTTGGCAACATTTTGTTTCCCTTGGTTGATTGGGTCGATAGGTTAGCGGCTAAGGCTTGTTGAACTTCAATTATGATATCGGGAATCACGACGACCATTTGTTGGGCTATTTGAACAGCCATACGCTCGCTGGATTTTCCTGATCTCCTACCTATACGAGAGTGCCTAGAAGACATCTACAGGAAATACATAACGAGATTATGAGGTTGGCGTATAGGTGTCATGTGTCGCATTTAGAAATTAACATCCACAAAATCATATGTGAAAAATAAATTCACTACATCCATAGGATGTCTTGGGCCTTGCTGATGTTTGGGCCCCATACTTGGCCTAGGTAGTCATGTGGGCCCCCATGACTACTGGGCTTTGTAGGGTTCACATTGGTTTTAGCCTGTTAACACTTACACCACCCGAATGAAAATCACAATAACATGATTGCGAGGTATAAAATCGGAGGGTGTCCAGGTGTAGACACAGTGACAACTCAAAGTGGGGTTAGTTCACATGATGTTTCGTGTGGCATGCTTTGGTCTAATAGGTCCTTCGTACTCTCATCGTTTGTCCCTAGGTAGGCAAACTGGTCCGTTATGTTGGATTTATACGAATGCCAATCCTAGACAGGACGTTTCGACTACCTGTACTTGTACCCTTCTAGTTACTACATGCCCATCGTAGAACTCACTTTGATGAGATTGAAAACATCACAAAATTTTGAGAAAGGGAGCATGAAAAATGTTCAAATATGTGAAAATTAAGTCGTGCGTGATGCGTATAATGTATATCACAATGATTATCTCACAAAGTCATACTGTAGTGGGAGTGCTTGCATGCATTTGTGTGTGAGATAAATGTAAAACAAGTAAATATCATGAGTTTACATGTAACCAATTAACACGTAAGCAAATAAAATCTAATCGACTATAGTATAAGCTCTAAGGGTCTAATAACCTATCCTATATCCCTATAGTTAAAAGCTCTGATACCAATCTGTCAAACCCTGACCCGCAGGATTTGGTAGTTGGGGCATGATTGGGTTTTCATCAAAGCTCATGACATTTACTATTATCAAAGTTTCATATTTATTATTTCAATTTAAAAGGAAAACTTCCAACAAACACATAAACCATACAAGCACCAAATGTTCTAAACATGACATTCAAGTAACGATTTATTCTTCTTCTAAGGCCCAATCCTATGTGTTCCTTGGTTCAACCTGATCATCTATATCATGTGTAAAAAATATAGATTTGGGTCAACAAAAGTTGGCGAGTGAATCCCGTTTAAACATTAGAAAGAAATGATATGTTGATTAATTTAATAAAAATGTGTACAAACCAAATATGAGCAAACGTATATGTAATCTATCCACAAACCACACAATCATCTAGCAATGTACATGTGAACATGATAAGCGATGTGCTGTGAGATCAAGGCTCAATCAAACGGAGTCGATCTAATCAGGTAACGCGATGCTCTACCCGTATGAAACTGATGGGCCTAATGTGAAAGCTTGACTGAAATGAGAAAGTATAACCATAACTAACAATAAACCAAACATCACATAGCACGTTAGTTCATATATTGGTAATAACACAAGTGTTTGAATAATGATATAAATAAAACGACACATGATACACTCAAAACATGAATAAAAAGGGGAAGTTTGTAGGAATTCACTCACAGTGGGTGCGTTCTGGCTTTGATAACGAGCGCACACGATTTAAAGATTCCAACCGATGAGAAAACTAACCTAAATATTCACGTAATAATTCGGTAAATATATTTCTTATATTTAAAATTAGTATTTTATTTAATGTATTTTATTTGACTTTTTAGATAATTTTATAGTATTTATTACTAATTTTTATACTTAGAGGACTTTTTTATTATATTTTTTATAGATTTTGGAGAAAAATAAAGAAAAAGGTTAACTAAATATACCCTTCAGCAGGTCGAACCGGGTCAATTCGGGTGGTTTTGGCATTGTGTGAGACTCGAACGCGTGACCTATCGTGTACGTGCACACAACTCTACCAACTGAGCTACGTGTCTAACCCGAAATATATTTGAATTTAATTATATATATATACACATACTAAGCCTAACCACAATTTGATTGTATTTTTAAAAGGTTTGATAATTTTTAGAACATGTAACTAACCGGACTCGAACCCGTACCCTTGCTTCGTCTTGCACACAGTCCTACCAAATTGGTTGTGTGACTAACCCAGAATATTTAGGATTTATATTAAATTTATACACTAACTAAGTTAATTTATATATTAGTTATAAAAACGTTTGGAATAATATAGGAATTCAGGTGTGTAGGTAAGACTCAAACCCGGGTCTGTGTGATTAAAATGCATACAGTCCACCACTGGACTGTGTGTCTAACCCGGTATAAACACCGGTTTTAATTCTATTTATACACATATCCGACTCATCTTCTTCATTTTGAAATCTAGTTTAACAAACTCGACTGTTAACCCGATAAACTTGTTGGATTTCTTGATTACCCTACCACTGATAATAAAATTAAGTAAAAGAAAAAGATTCAAGTGAGTATACCGAAACAGGGTGATCTCCGGTGAAGTTCCGGCGAAGAGCAAATTTCCGGCGAAGTGTGTTTCAAACACAGAGGACCTTCTGAGCGTTTAGAGAGTTTGTTTGTGAGAGTGAGCGAGTTCTACAAGATTCAAGGATCGCTATTTATAGGTGAAGGTACTGTATTGAGTTGAATTCGGTTTTTTATATATTTTCGGTCAAAGATTTAAATGTAGTTATGATTGGGTAACTGATTACATCTTAATGATCCAATAATTTAGTTAAAACCAAGATTAGGTAACTGATTTACAAGTTAATTTCGCAAAAGAAACAAATGTTGATGATTGCCACGAAAAGCTCAGTCGTTACTGGCGGGTTTTTCTTGAATTTGATTTCAGAAGGTTGATTTAATCTAAGTATCATTTATTTTAGATTCATAACAGATGTGTGTGTATGGTGTGGTGGTGTGATTTGTTTGGGTGAAGACCCGGGTTCGATACCCGCGGTCCACACCCCTCTTTTTTTTTTAATTTCATTGTTAAATTTTAGTTTATGTTATATTTATTTAAACTTCATTATTTATTTAAACTTTATTATTTATTATTTATTATTTAATAATAATACAAATTTTAAACATTTAACATAAATAACATAACGAACATCATAACGTATACTTTTATTACAAAACGGAGCAGGTTTTAGACCCGTTTTACGACAAATGTTACACAACATAGCGGAGATCGGCACTTAAGTTCATATAATGCTTCAAATAGAATGGCTTGAATACTCGTGTGATAACTGTTGTTTTATGAGAACTCCATTAAAGGCAAGCGAGTATCCCAATTTCCGCCTAAGTCAATCACACAAGCACGAAGCATATCTTCTAAGGTTTGAATGGTGCGTTCACTTTGGCCATCTGTTTGGGGGTGAAAGGCCGTACTTAGATATAAGTGAGATCCAAAAGCCTTTTAAAATGATTGCCCTTGATATGAAACGATTATCTCGATCAGAGATTATGGAAACAGGCACTCCATGTCTTGCCACAATCTCTTTAAGATAAAGTTCGGCTAACTTCTCGGTTTTATCTTTCTCACGTACCAGCAAGAAGTGAGTTGATTTGGTTAGTCGTCGATAATTACCCAAATCATGTCGTGACCACTTGAGGTCCTGGGTAATTTTGTTATGAAATCCATAGAAATTTGTTCCCATTTCCAAGTGGGAATTTCAGGTTGTTGTAACAATCCTGAAGGTTTTTGGTATTCGGCTTTAATTTTTGAACATGTTAGATATTTTCCAACATAAGTTACAATATCTCTCTTAATATTAGCCACCAATAGAATTCTTAAAGATCGCGATACATTTTATCCGCTCCAGGATGTATCGAATATTTAGACTTATGGGCTTCATCTAGAATTAGGTTTCGCAGGTTACCAAAAAGAGGAACCCAAATTCTGTTTGCAAAGTACAAAGCTCCGGTATCATTTGGTTCTAAATGTTTTTCCATACCTCTAAGCATCCATGCTTTAAAATTTTCGCTCTTCAGGGCTTCCTGTTGAGCGTCGTGAATTCGAGAGGTAAGGTTATTGTGAATGGTGAGTCTTGATGATCGTACACGAAGGGGCTTCACTTGTTCCTTTCGAATTGGGCGTCCGCGACAACATTCGCCTTGCCCGGGTGGTATTTAATTCACAATCATAGTCATTCAACAATTCAAGCCAACGTCTTTGGCGCATATTTAACTCTTTCTGATTAAGTATATGTTGAAGACTTTTGTGATCGGTAAAGATTGTGCACTTGGTGCCATAAAGATAATGACGCCAAATTTTTAACGCAAATACCACTGCACCTAGCTCTAGGTCATGTGTGGTATAGTTCTTTTCGTGAACTTTTAATTGGCGTGATGCGTATGCAATAACTTTCTCTCATGGCATTAATACGCATCCAAAACCTTGATGTGAAGCGTCACAACAAACTACAAAGTCATCTATGCCGTCCGGAAGTGATAAAATGGCACATCACAAAGTTTATCCTTAATTAGTTGAAAAGCTTTTGCTTGCTTTTCTCCCCAATCGAACATCTTATCTTTCTGAGTTAGGGAGGTTAGTGGTTGAGAGATCTTTGAGAAATTTTCAATGAATCTTTGATAATAACCCGCCAATCCCAAAAATTGGCGTACTTCGGTGGGTGTCTTAGGTGCGTTCCAATTCTTAATGGCTTCTATTTTTTATAGATTGATATGTATGCCTTTCTCGTTGACTACATGTCCAAGAATTTGGACTTCACGAAGCCAAAATTTGCACTAAGAGAATTTTGCATACAGTTTTCCTTCTTTAACAACTCAAGAATGGTCCTAGATGATGTTCGTGATCTTTCTTATTTCGTGAATATATCAATATGTCATCAATAAATACTATCATGAATTTATCAAGATAAGGCTTGCACACACGGTTCATTAAATCCATGAACACCGCCGGTGCATTTGTTAGACCAAAAGGCATAACAAGGAACTCTAGTGACCGTACAGGTTCGGAATGCTGTCTTTGGTATACTTTCTTCCTACACTCTAAGCTGATGGTATCCTGACCTTAAGTCAATCTTCGAGTAAAAACTTGATCCTTGGAGTTGATCGAACAGATCATCGATCCTCGGTAACAGATACCGATTCTTGATCGTGAGTTTGTTCAATTCTCGATAATCTTTACACATTCTAAAGCTTCCATCTTTCTTCTTTACGAATAGAACTGGAGCTCCCCAAGGTGAGAAGCTTGGTCTAATAAAACCTTTGTCCAACAACTCTTGCATTTCCAAATAAGCTAATCGGTAAGGGGATTTCACTACAGGTGCAGCTCCTGGAATCAAGTCTATGCGGAATTCGACTTGTTGTTGTGGTGGTATTCCTGGCAAGTCCTCTGGAAAGACTTTAGGGAATTCCTTCACAACAGGGATCTCCTCAAGTTTTGGCTCTTTGGATTTCTTGTCAACAACGTGTGCTAAGAATGCTATACATCCTTTTCTCAAGAACTTTTGGGCTTTCATACAAGAAATAATTCATAATGACGTTTCGCTCTTCTCACCATGTATAAGAAGTGTTTCATTATTAGAAAGATGAATGCGAATAATTTTGTCGCAACACACGACTTCGGCTTAGTTATTGGATAACCAATCCATACCGATTACAACATCAAAACTACCTAACTGGATGGGTAATAAATCAATGTTGAATTCCTGTTCACCTAAATCTAAAGAATATTCTTTAATAATATCATCAGATTCAATTGTCTTTCCATTCGCTAGTTCGATAGTGAATGAAATATCTAATTTATTTGAATTTAGTTCAAGTATATCCTTAAATTCTAAAGATATGAAACTAAAATCTGTGCCAGTATCAAATAAAATAGATGCGAAATGATTATTGACAGGGAACGTACCAGTGATCACATTTAGATCCTGAGGTGCCTCATACGCTCTTATTACAAAGGCTCTCCCGTGGCGTTTGTTCTCCTTTGGGCAATTCTTTCTAAAGTGGCCAGTTCACCGAGACCATAGCAAATTTGGTTCCTTCCTTACTCGTTTCCATTTCCATAACCTCCTTCTTTCTTGCCTTCATTCCTGTTTCCTTTGTTGTTACTCAAAGAATTTTTGGTGCAGTGTCCCAACTTCCCGCACTTATCACATTTGGTGTTTCGGCATCCACCATAATGATGATAATTACACTTGTTGCACTTTGGTGCATTACCTGTATAACCACTCGATTCTATCTCTGTTGTTGCACCGAATGCTTTGTTCCTTTTTGCTATGGGAGTTTCCTTCTTCTTGTTACTCGGTTGGGAACCCTTCTTGAAATGAGTTAACTTTCTCTTATTCCCGTGTGAGGTTGATTCTACATGTGTCTCCTTGGGCATCTCCGCACTCTTTCTCAAAAACTTATTCTTCTTACCGCTTCTTCTGTAAGGCTTACTGCAATCGAATTGCCTCAGTGATGGTTGCTGGATGCGACGATTTAACCGTACTTCGAATTTCCAGAGCTAATCCCCAGATGTATCGTTCGATACGTTTAAATTCGGGGGTTACCATATACGGAATGACTTGTGAGAGATCGTGAAATCGCTGAGTATAGCCATAGATGTCAGATCCAACCATCGCTAGATTCCAAAATTTTGTTTCCAACTTTTGTAGTTCGGCCCTTGAACAATACTTCTTACGCATCAATGAACAATCCCGAAACATACAATACAGTCTGATTAGGGGAACAGTTACTCATGCGGATTACAAAATCCTTCTTTTTGGTCCATCGAACAAATGCTACAGCTCCGCCTGTGCCGTCTAAGTTAAACGATTTGCAATCTAAAAATTGCTTATATGTGCATCCTAAAATGTTGGTTCTCGAAATTGTCAGAAATATTTATTTTACAAATAAAATATTAATGAAACTTTCTTGTAGGGTTATGAGTAACCAACCGTTTGTAGGATTTGTTGTTATTGGTGGGACTTAAGTCCTAGCTTCTTTCTCGAATTTGTGCGATTTGCTTCATGTTGAGCAATTGCATCCGCAATGCTTTGATTCAACAAAGCGTCAAGTTCAGCTTGAGAAGTGGGTAGGGGAGTTTGATTTTGATGTATGCTCCTTCTTCTTGGTGCCATGATCTTCAAATGTAAAATGATATAAGAAATTAGACAAATGTTTCAGATAAATATTGTCATTCATGGACCAAAATAGAATAAAATGTATCGTAATATATATATATATATATAATATATATAGGTCAAATAAATCGAATCATCTCTCACATGAGATATCCATACAAATATCGTCATGACACAAACATAATAAATAATCAACAATGCATGATAAAAGAAAGATAATCAACTTTCAAATATATATTGTCAACTTGTTACATTAATTTTCGTGAAGAACAAAAATAATTTGGAGTTTCATCGCTCCGACATACAAGTTATATACAATACATAAACAAAAGTGGATATTTTCTTCGCATCGCATCTTTAGAGTCTTCAAGTTTACTTATATATATCTTCAAAATCCTTTTATCTTCTTCTAACCTGGTACGAGTACTACCTCCAAAATACATACCAAACTAGACTAACAGTGGGGGTGGGGGTGCAGATGTGCGGATTACACCGCGGAAGTACGCCATCTCCTCCTCGATGGCACTAATGCGCCTCTCAAGTGATGAAGAGGTGGCACGGGATGATGTAAATGATGGTACAAATGGGGATGGTTGTGGTGGAGATATCGGTAGGGGTGGTAGTGATGGAGGGGATGATGTGGGTAAAGGTGGCTGAGAGGAGGACGACTGAGAAACACTCTGAGGTGCTCGAAGAGTAGACATCTGAGCACTAAGCTCACGGAAATGATCGAACAAGATACCAAGTTGTATCTCAGTGGAGGTCAGTCTGTACTTAGTAGTAGTGAATGGCATATGACTCGGATGATATGGATTTGACATGCTCATACCCGGGGGCGGCTGAACATATGAATAAGTGAAATAAGGAGAAGGGTAAGTAATGGTACTACGCATGATACGGGTGGGATGAAACGGGTCTCTAGCAGTGGGAGGTGGAACATGAGAAAAAGATCCCATCATAGGATGACTGTAGGGAATGTGTGATGGCCCGGCAGCAAATGGGTCATGATATAGGTCTAAAGTCGGCGTAATAGTAGTAGAATATGAACCATCGAAAGGAAGAGGGGGTGCACGGTCAACAAACTGGGAAGTACTCCCTAGAGTATAGTGTGAAGGTCCAGTGGAGATATGAGGCATAAGATGATCAAAAGGATGGGTAACATCTCCTGATGAAGGTAGTGGTGGTAGAAACTCAGATGAATGGTCAGGGAGAAGCGTGTCTGGTAAAACAGGATCAACAAATGTTGGTAAGGTATCTGAAAATGTTGGTAAATCAGTGTCAGGTGAAGGCATGGGTGATAGTGTCAAGGGTATGGAGGGTGCAGACGATGTGATGTCAATTGCTGTGGCCTCCGGCTGGGCTACCTCGAACATAACAATGTCAAAGTTCGCACCAATACCAAGGTCATCATCAACATGCTCGACATGTATGATTGGAATGACATCGTCCTCAGCATCAACAACAGGAGGCATGGGCTGACCGTCCCCATCGATAACATCGTCAAATGGATCTACCACATTAAGTGGTATGGCGACATAAGCAACAGCATGTTCACCGTCAGGGTGGCTAAAAATGACCATCTCGTGAAAGTGGGGTACAGCTAGTACATCATCCTCTAAAGGAATGTCAGCATGATCAGGCTCAGGTCAGGCGAAAGCCTGAAAGTCGACATTCATCCACTCATCGTCCGAGAGCTCGTCATCGGAGATGATGATGATAACATATGGGACAGGTCATCTAGTGGTATGTAATCAATGTTCGAGGCACATCCCGTAGAATATGTGTCGGAATCAGAAACATGGTCCTGGAAAAATGTCACACCCCGGCTTTCTACAGCCAATCAAACACCGGTGGGCCCGGGTGGGGAATATCGTGACGTAAGTTGATAACATCATATACAATTAAACATAGCACAACGGAAGTCTTGTATTTAAATTACTATTACAAACCAGATGTTCAAAATACAAAATAATATACACGCTCGTAATTGAAGATCCACAGGCGGATCATAAATTGTACAAAGAAAGAATACAAAACGGACTTTGGGCAGATCTAGGATTTGCAAGATCCTCTATCACTACCAAGCACTTCCAGCCTATTTTCGTAATGTACCTGCAAACTTAGTCTTTTGAAAATACGTCAGATTTCGCTGGTAAATACACCCAACTGACTCATTTTGAAAATATTTAAAATATGTTTTAAGTGCGTATCAGCACAAAATCTTTTATAACTTGGGAAAGTTAACCGTCCAACCTTGTAAATAGATTTACATTTTTGTCCATACATACAGGGCCCGGTACGGAGACCGAGACATGATTAACGAACATACCACTTTGGACTCACGAAGGAGTCATTCTTCCCAACCTTGTGGGTAATGCATTTTGAGGCGTCTATCGGGTGTATGCCTACACCCGCGCTAAGGTCGTGGCCATTATCTATTGTAATGAGCCGAGCACGGTAGTTAACCCTTGATGTTTAAGTTATCAAACAAAACTGATTAAAACAGAATATGCGGATTTACTAGCCACAATCCGGCATTCAATTGATCCCATTTCCGACCAAGCGGTAATAATTTAGCGTAACTCAAGCCCGTATAGGGAAAATAAGTTGAGAGTATTTACCTGAGCTAGTCTTCTTTTAATTTAATAACTCAGCCATACACAAAAGTACTAAGTGCTGATAGCATTTACCGGCAATTCTCTAGTCTGGATTATGGCATAAACTAACCAATTAAATACTAACGGTCTTATTTAAGTCATAGACTTAGACCGACTAGCGTACTTGATCAAAACGTATAACGCTAGATTAAACGATGATTGGATAGAATGTAGTTTAATCCCAACAAGTACCTTGACTTGTGTAATATGGATAAACTATAAACATTCGGGATTTTGAGACTTAAATTACAAGGTTAGACTCGTTTTGGTTAATTTCGTAAACTATTTACATATGCTTAACCGGATAAGTAATGGGCAAGTTATATATGCCATTACACTTTAAATATATTGTAATACAAGTAGGATATCAACTTTATGCCCGTTACGGTTTTAAAGTGAAACTATGCCTCATAAGGGGCATTTTGGTAATTTCATACTTATAAAAGGGACTTGAATATAATTTGATGTTAAAATCATAAGTATTCTGGAAAAATAACTTATTTACAATATAATATCAGTAGGATATTGATTATATGTGTAATTTATCTTTTATGACCAAACTATGCACCGAAGGGGCATTTTGGTTATTTTACACATAGTTTATAAATTATTTGGGATTCTGAGTTCATATCATATACCTACTGTAAAAAGTTTTAGAATAAGTTTTGAAATCAGTAGGTAACAAGTCTTAGTTGATAAATATGGTTTAAAACCATACTATGCGCCGAAACGACACTTATATCGTAAAAGAACGATTTATGCGATCTATAATGAAACTGATCTTATGAATAGATTAACATGTCTTAGATATGTTATTTAATATAACATATCAGTGGGTAAAAGATTTACTTTGAAAAGATGTGATTAAAACCATTTTATAAGCCTTAGGGGCTTTATCGTCATTTACCGACATAATACAAGGACTTGCTTATAAACTTAGTTTATAATTTGAGTTGACATCTCAAATAATCCTACTTATAATATTACATCAGTAGGAAACTTATTTTCAAGTTCATTACCATTAAAACCTCTTTTTATGCAAAAATGGCATTTTAGTCAAAATGGCATAATTACGAAACTTGTGCATAAACTCAGATTTCTATTATCATCATATAATATAACCTCAGAGGGTTATGCTACATTTTATTACGACCATAATGCAACTTTAGATCAGTATCTAACTAATCTAAATCAGGTCAGAATTGAATGTCAAAGCAGAAGTCAAATTTCGTGACTTTCGGTTGCGAACCGACCCTAGAACTGAAATTGACGAGCTGAACATGTTATTACATGTTCTAATAATTATTACTAACTTTTTTAAGTGTCAAAACGGGTTTCATAATATACATAAGATCAATTTATGATATTTCCAAAAAATGGCCTGTTTGACTTTTTAATATTATAACTTTGACGCGTCAATTGGTCTAGCAAACGTGATCTTCAAGAGGTGCCCTTTATAGGGATTAACACCTACCCTATTACAATCACTTAGCCATGTTTTTTACAAACAATGGCAAGACCATAATGGTCTTAACCGAAAGTCAAGGCGTTTTCCGTAAAACACTTGACTTTTGGCTATAAAAGCCAATAAACGAAAATGCAAGAGCAAGGAACACTTACAAGAGGTTCTTAGAATGCAATAGAACTAAGTTGGATGCTCCTTTCAGTTAGGAACTTCCAGAGGAGGGAGATAGAGTTGTGAATGAGAAAGGTGCAAGTTCAAATGGTGAACCTTGGCACCTATTTATATTTGGAGAGCTTGGAGGAGGTGATGCCAGGTGCTAAGGGGTGTAAGAGGAAGCTTACAGGTGTCCCAAAATGTGGCATAGCTATTTAAAAATCTCTGGTTTTTAATAGATGGTTTTTGGCACCTTTGTGTGGTGGCCAAGTTAATTTTCTGCAGATGAAGGCCTCTCGCGCCCCCCGAGAGGCCAAGCCTTAGCTTCTCGCGCCCCGTGAGCGCCCTTGTCAGTTTTTAATTTTGAACCTTTTATCCCCTCAGTTATTAAACCCTCTTAAACCTTTCTAAAACACCTTTTTAGCATTTTTAGCCTCCGTAGTCAATACTTGACGTACCCGGGATTATGCCCGGACATTGTCGAGCTCTCGGTTCGTTAAAAGGTCACTCAAAAGTATAAATTAACATGTTGACACTTTTAACCCCTCCATTATCCAACTTTCACATATTTATAGAATTGAACCCTCTCGTCTAACAAATGAGACATATGACATATCACTCAGAGGCTGGGCATGTTGACATATCAGTCACTCAGAGGCCAAGTTTAAGCATGTTGACATAACTGTCACTCAGAGGCTAATATTTAAGCATGCTGACATATCAGTCACTCAGAGGCCAAGTTTAAGCATGTTGACATAACTGTCACTCAGAGGCTAATATTTAAGCATGCTGACATATCAGTCACTCAGAGGCTTACGTTTATGCATGTTGACATCAGACAGTCACTCAGAGGCTCCGTTTGAGCATGTTGACACCTTTATTCCCTATTAGTCTTTAATAGACTAAATTAAAAATGCAATACGTGTCACTATACTATTGGACACGATTTTACGAGGTGTTACATCCTCACCCCCTTAAAAGAAATCTCGACCTCGAGATTTTATTCAAAAAGATGGGGGGTACTTTTGTCGCATAGTGGACTCAACCTCCCATGTATACTCGGGACCTCTAAAGGCGTCCCACTTAACCTTTACTATATGTATTAATTTCCTTCAGAGCTTCTTAACCTGTCGATCCTCGATCGAAAAGGTTTCAACAAACCTCATGTTTTCATCTATTTGAACATCTTTGTGTGACATTGCTAGCGACTCATCAGCTAGACATTTCTTAAGGTTAGATATGCGGAACACATCATGAATTCCACTAAGCTCCTGTGGTAGCTTAAGCTTATAAGCTACAGCGCCGACACATTCGACTATCTCGAATGGTCCTATATATCTTGGGCTCAGCTTGCCCTTCTTTCCGAATCTCATTACTCCTTTCCAAGGTGATACTTTCAGCATGACTTTGTCCCCTACTTGGAACTTAAGAGGTTTACGTCTCTTGTCTGCATAACTTTTCTGTCTATTACGGGAGGCCTTGAGACGATCACAGATTTGTACAATCTTGTCCGTGGTCTCCAGGACAATCTCAGGTCCTGATAGTTGGGTTTCCCCAACTTCCGCCCAACACACGGGCGTTCGACACTTTCTCCCATACAAGGCCTCATTGAGCAGCCTTGATACTCGTATGATAACTATTATTGTAGGAGAATTCTATTAGGGGTAAGTGGCCATCCCAACTTCCACCTAAATCAATCACACATGCCCTAAGCATGTCTTCCAATGTCTGAATAGTACGCTCACTTTGACCATCCGTCTGTGGGTGGTAAGCCGTACTAAAATTTAATCTTGTGCGTAACGATTGTTGGAAACTTTTCCAAAAATGAGAGGTATATCTAGTATCTCTATCAGATACAATAGATACTGCCACACCATGTAGGGACACAATTTTGTCCACGTACAACTTAGCCAATTTGTCATAATTATACGTTTCTTTGATTGGCAAGAAGTGTGCTGACTTAGTTAGCCTATCCACAATGACCCAAATAGTGTCATTACCTCGTTTGTTCTTAGGTAACTTGGTAATTAAGTCTATAGTTACCATTTCACATTTCCATGTGGGAATTTCCAATTGTTGTAGAAGTCCTGATGGCTTCTAATGTTCGGCCTTAACTTGCAAACACGTCAGACACTTAGCTATATAAGTGGTTATGGATTTCTTCAAACCCATCCACCAACATTTCTTTTCCAGATCCTTATACATTTTGTCACCTCCAGGGTTAACTAAGTATTTTGTATTGTGTGCTTCCTGGAGGATTAGATCTCTAAGTCCTCCAAAGACTGGAACCCAGATTCTTCCATTAAATCTAAGGATTCCATCTTTTCCAAGTGCTAACTGATCAATAGTTCCGCCTAATCCCTCATTAGGAATGTTAGCCTCTAATAGAGCTTGCTTTTGCGCATCTAATAGCTTCTCATGCAATCTATTTCTGAGCTAAATGCTCTCGCATTAATCCTAATGGGCTTAATTCTTTCCTTCCGACTTAAGGCGTCAGACGACATTTGCCTTGTCAGGATGATAGCGAATTTCGCAATCATAATCGTTAAGTGTTTCCATCCAATGGCGCTGTCACATGTTCAATTCTTTCTGATTAAACAAATGCTGGAGACTCTTATGGTCAGTGTATATAATACACTTTGTTCCATACAAGTAATGTCTCCATAGCTTTAGTGCAAATACAACGACACCCAATTCTAAATCATGGGTGGTGTAATTCCTTTCGTGTACCTTTAATTGTCGTGATGCATTAGCAATTACTTTGCCTTTTTGCATTAGCACACAACCCATGTCAATGTGCGAAGCATCACAATAGACTACAAAGTCGTCAATTCCCTCATGTATGGATAATACAGGAGCATTGCTCAACTTGTGTTTCAAAATCTCAAAAGGTCCTTGTTGTTTTGGACCCCAAATAAACTTAACACTTTTATGGGTTAAGGTAGTCAAAGGAGTGGCTATTCTTGAAAGGTTCTCGATGAAACTCCTGTAGTATCCAGCCAATCCTAGGATACTACGAACCTCCGATGGGGTCTAGGGCACTTCCCAATTCATTATGGCTTCTATTTTGGCAGAATCCACTTGGAAACCACGCTCACTTACAACATGTCCTAGGAATTGGACTTCTCTAAGCCAAAACTCACACTTAGAAAATTTAGCATAAAGCTTCCCCTGCCTTAGTAATTCTAGAATGCACCGAAGGTGTTTCTCGTGGTCAGCTTGATTACGAGAATAGATAAGTATGTCGTCTATAAAGACAATGACAAACTTATCCAAATACGGTTTGCATACCCTATTCATGAGATCCATGAATGCTACAGGTGCATTTGTGAGACCAAAAGGCATCAACAGAAATTCAAAATGATCATATCGGGTCCTAAAGGCAGTCTTAGGAACATCCTCGTTCATAACCTTCAGCTGATGATATCCCGATCTCAAATCTATCTTAGAAAAATAACTAGCCCCTTGAAGTTGGTCGAATAAGTCGTCGATCCTGGGCAAAGGATATCGGTTCTTAATCATTAACTTGTTCAACTCTCAGTAATCAATGCACATTCGCATTGAACCGTCTTTCTTCTTTACGAATAAAATAGGAGCTCCCCAAGGCGAGGAACTCGGCTGAATAAAGCCTTTCTCTAAGAGTTCATCTAACTATAATCTCAATTCCTTCATCTCCGTTGGTGCTAACCGATATGGAGCTCTGGCTACTGGTGATGATCCAGGTAGGATATCAATTCTAAACTCTACTTGCCTATCTGGAGGTAGGCCAGGTACTTCTTTGGGGAAAACATCGGAATACTCTGAGATAACCGGAAGGTCTGAAATACTTGGCTTAGGCTCATTGATAGTTACTTGTGCCATATAAATGATGCAGCCTCTCCCCAAACATTTGGATGCCTTAAATAACGACACTTTTCTGGCAATCCGTAGTGTAAATCTCTAGAGATGGTGAGCATTTCACTAGATGGGTTTTAATTTCGATGAGTTTCTTATCGCAGGCAATGCGGGCTTGGTTATGGGATAACCAATCCATGCCTAAAACTACATCGAATCCTGCCAATTTCATTGGCAAAAGAGTGATGGGGATATAATTATTCTTAATGGATATAGAGCATCCATCAAGAACAAAAGATGCTATCTCTAACGTTCCATCAGCGAGTTCTACCTCATACGTTATATCTAGAGTTCTTATGGGCAAGTTTAATAGTTTACTAAACTTATGATCAACAAAAGATTTATCTGCACCCGAATTGAAAAGAACTCTAGCATATACATCATTGATGAGGAATGTACCTGTTATGATGTTATTGTCATTAACGGCTTCCCTGGCATTCATCTGGAAAGCACGAGCATTTCCTTTCTTAGCCTCTCCAGGCTTTGCATCATTACTTTTTGGGTTCTTGGGGCAATTGCACGTAATGTACCCTTTTTCATTACAGTTGTAGCAATCTGCATCCTTAAGATCCTTGCACTCTAGGTCTTATGCCCCTTTCTCTTGCAGATACCACAGGGTTTAGTCTGTGGATTTATACTACACTGTCTCCAATGTCTATATTTACAGTTCTTGCATAGTGGTTTATCATTAGACGCGTGTTGGTTCTTCTTGAACCCGAAATTTCCTTTCTTTTTGAACCTTTGGGAGTTATTATCCTCCCGTTTCCTCTTTCCGTCAGTATCAGTCCTAACTGACCTTTGTCTTACCAAATCTGAGATGAGGGAGAGAGATAGGTCTACAACGGACCTATAGGTACTAGGCTGAGCAGCCTTTACCATGCCCTTAATCTCAAGTGCTAACCCATTAATGAAACGCACAATGAGTTTGGATTGAGGGGTGATTAGATATGAAACTAACCTAGATAGGGAATTGAAGTCAGAAATATACTTTCGACAGTCTAGGTTCTTCATTGAAAGAGTCAGAAAGTCTGTCTCTAATTTCTCCGCCTCATGAGGTGGACAGTAAGTCTCCTTGACTAGTTCTACAAACTTACACCATCCTAAGTTGTATAGGTGTATCTTACCGAACCATTGCCTTCCAGCAAATGAGGGAATCACCCTTGAAGGATTGTGATACATACTTGACCACATCCTTATCAGCACAACCACTGATATCCACAAGTGTTTCCATTTTGTCAAGCCACTTCAAGGCTTCTACTGCTCCTTTTCCCCATTAAAGTCTCTGGGTTTGTAGGAGACGAAATATTTATTGGTACATCCGTTTTTAAAAGAACGGGACCTATCAGCGATTTCTAATTTCTTTGGTTAACTCTTCGCGTTAGAAGAGTGAACTGAGCTCTCCTTATGAGCTGAGGATGGTGCGATTGATAATGGTCTGGAGCGAGTAGCACCCGACTCTCTAAGTTTTTCTATGGCCTTTTCCATGGCCTTTCCCACAGCTGCATCTATACGAGCTTGGAAGTCATCATTGTTAATGGCTACATTTTCATCTTTGTTAGAACTAATCTCTCGGTGGCTACTCTATGCCTCATCCGAGTTTACCATATTGCAGCTTTAGTTCTAAACATCGAACAAAATTTCTCTTAGCCATGGTATAACAACCATATTGGCTTTAAACATTGGATATAACAATCTATCGCCCAATAAACTAGTGTGAATAACATCACAACTCTTAGGCTTATCATATCTATATTGGCCTAGGTCTTAATAAGACCATCAAAGGCAAATTACAATCTGGACATAGTCCATATATTATTAGACAGTGGATCGTAATGTCACAACTGTCATTATCATAATTGACAATTATATGTAGCTCATAAGCTTGTCACTAATGAACATAATAATTGGGCACATTGGCCGGTCACATTGGACATTTAAAAATTGGGCACATTGGCTAGTTACATTGGACATTTAATAATTGGGTACATTGGCCTGTCACATTGGACATAAATTGGGCACAATGGCCTATATCATAAAAGATGTAAATTCATGGGACCTTGGCCTACATCATAATAGATGTAAATTTATGGCACCTTGGCCTACATCATAACAAATGTAAATTTATGCACCTTGGCCTACATCATAACAGATGTAAATTTATGGCATATCAGCCTACATCATAACAGATGTAATTCATGGCATATCAGCCTACATCATAATAGATGTGAAATTTTAATTGGACATCCATTGGCCTGTCACATTGGACATAATTGGGCACATTGGCCTGTCACATTGGACATAATTGGGCACATTGGCCTGTCATTTGTCATCGCATTGATGACATTAGCCGGGATCACATTGAATACATAGGCTATATAATAGGTCTTAGGACATAGTCCTTTTCACCTAGACGACTAGTGTGGTTCCTCATGTCACACTACCAAGAGTATGAACATTCCTTAATGTTAACATAAGAGTACCTTAGTGGTTGATTAATGGTCCCGGTCACCTTCGACCTTAATGACTTGGAGGCTTGAACCTAGTTCCCCACCTCTGGATAGAAGGATAACTTCCCTTAACTATCATGATAGAAGGCTCCTTGTCCTTAATTATCATTTCTTGGCCAATGTGTGGTCTATGCCACTTGGCACAATCAATTCCATCAAGGTCTTTTGGAATTATTTAGTAGAGCAAAAATTTCGAATAAAATCGAGACGCTCGCTTTGAAAAGGATGAGTACATATATATAATTCCAAAAACACTTCATTAAATTCCAAATAGAAATTACAATACTAAAAACAATGAAATAAACTATTCATGCAAGGACTACAAAAACTAAAATGTCCACGCAGGGACTAAAGAAATAACAATGTCCTCGTAGGGACTAACATATATTAGAAGAGACTTCACTCGTCCTTCTTTCCCTTAACCAGCTTGGGGAGTTTCTTGAAGAATTTTTTTGTCTTCTTCTCCTTTTTCTCCGCTTGTTGTTGCATTTCTTTCATTCATTCTAAGGCCTCATTAATGGCCTCAAGTGGCGGCGGAGGTTGTGGTTGTGGTTGTGGCATAACCGGATGCTGGTACCCATAACTTGGATATCCAGTAGGCGGATAAGCAGGTGGGAAAGGAGATGGGTAAAGTGCATTATGCATGACCGCTTGCATGTAAGGGTCATGCGACCATGTTTGGTAATCAACATGGGTTGTTGGGTTAAAAGGATCATATCTGAACGTATCTGGATATGTTGGGATTGGGTTATTATAACCTGATGGTGGTTGAACCATTGGTGGTGGTGTTGGTTCCACCACAGTGACGCATTAGAGGGTCCACCCATTTGTGGGTCCTCGTGAATAGTAGGGTAGGGTTTGGGCAAAGGTGGCAGCGATCCTGACCGTTGGCCCGCACGCATCTTGGCAGTTTTGGTGGCGATTGGGGTTCCATGTGCACATCTTCTTGCACCGGAGGTGGTTGGGAGTGATGGGAAGGAGTATTGGCAAAGGTAAATTGGTTCCAATATTGGTCCCACTCATTAGGACCTTGGTAAGTCGATCCAGCATAAGAGTTTGAGTCGCTCGATATCTCAATGGGATGCGCATTTGAACCTGACGGCGGCATCTCTGGGTCGGAGTTCTCGTCCATGGGGTTTGGTTGGTCCAACTAATTTTGATCGGTTGGAGGTGTATTTAAATAGTGGTTTGGATTAAACTCATCATGGTAAGAATGATGAGAGTGATGGGAGTAGTGAGAGTGGTACGAGTGGTATGAACTTTGAGTGTGGGTAGGCGAATGTTGTGGTAGTGGCCATGAATCCCCCGAATCTTCATAAGGGTTCGGGTGATGGGAATGTGAAGGGATGTGTCCTGAAGGTCCTCCCCTCATTGGTCCTTTTCCTCTTCCTCTTACACGTGGTGGCATTTTCCTGTTAAAAATCAATTAAAAAACAATACTAATAATTTAATAATGAAATGAGTAATCCTAGGTCAATGCCTAGACTCGGAAGTATAAGGAATGTGCTTGTGTAAGTTTGAGAATAAACACAAAAGGCTAGTGTTTAATTCTCTCAAACGTTGGCTCTGATACCAACCTGTCACACCCCGGCTTTCTACAGCCAATCAAACACCGGTGGGCCCGGGTGGGGAATATCGTGACGTAAGTTGATAACATCATAGACAATCAAACACAGCACAATGGAAGTCTTGGATTTGAATTACTATTACAAACCAAATGTTCAAAATACAAAATAATATACACGCTCGTAATAGAAGATCCATAGGGGATCACAAATTGTACAAAGAAAGAATACAAAACAGACTTTGGGCAGATCTAGGATTTGCAAGATCCTCTATCACTACCGAGCACTTCCCACCTATTTTTGTATTGTACCTCCAAACTTAGTCTTTTGAAAATACGTCAGCTTTCACTGGTAAATACACCCAACTGACTCATTTTGAAAATATTTAAAATATGTTTTAAGTGCGTATCAACACAAAATCTTTTATAACTTGGGAAAGTTGACCATCCAACCTTATAAATAGATTTACATGTTTGTCCATACATACAGGGCCAGGTACCGAGACATGATTAACGTACACGTCACTTTGGACTCACGAAGGAGTCATTTCTTCCCAACCTTGTGGGTAATGCATTTTGAGGCGTCTATCAGGTGTATACCTACACCCGCGCTAAGATCGTGGCCATTATCTATTGTAAAGAGCCGAGCACGGTAGTTAACCTCCGATGTTTAAGTTATCAAACAAAACTGATTAAAACAGAATATGCGGATTTGATTAGCCACAATCCGGCATTCGATTGATCCCATTTCCGACTAAGCAGTAATAATTTAGCGTAACCCAAGCCCGTATAGGGAAAATAAGTTGAGAGTATTTACCTGAGCTAGTCTTCTTTTAATTTAATAACTCAGCCGTACACAAAAGTACTAAGTGCAGATAGCATTTACCGGCAAGTCTCTAGTCTGGATTATGGCATAAACTAACAAATTAAATACTAACGGTTTTATTTACGTCATAGGCTTAGAACGACTAGCATACTTGATCAAAACATATAACCTAGATTAAACGATGATTGGATAGAATGTAGTTTAATCCCAACAAGTGTCTTGACTTGTGTAATATGGATAAACTAGAAACATTCTAGATTTTGAGACTTAAATGACAAGGTTAGACTCGTTTCGGTTACTTTTCGTAAACTAGTTACATATGCTTAACCGTATGCATATCAGCGACATCGGGTAACCGGATAAGTCATAGTCAAGTTCTATATGCCATTACACTTCAAATATGTTGTAATACCAGTAGGATATCAACTTTTATGCCCGTTATGGTTTTAAAGTGAAATTATGCCTCATAAGGAGCATTTTGGTAATTTCATACTTATAAAAGGGACTTGAGTATAATTTGATGTTAAAATCATAAGTATTCTGGAAAAATAACTTATTTACGATATAATATCAGTAGGATATTGATTATATGTGTAATTTATCTTTTATGACCAAACTATGCACCAAAGGGGCATTTTGGTCATTTTACACATAGTTTATAAATTATTTGGGATTCTGAGTTCATATCATATACCTACTATAAAAATTTATAGAATAAGTTTTGAAATCAGTAGGTAACAAGTCTTGGTTGATAAATATGGTTTAAAACCATACTATGCGCCGAAACGACGCTTATGTCGTAAAATGAGATTTATGCGATCTTTAATGAAAACTGATGTTATGATTAGATTAACAAGTCTAGATATGTTATTTAATATAACATATAAGTGGGTAAAAGATTTACTTTGAAAAGATGTGATTAAAACCATTTTATAAGCCTTAGGGGCTTTATCGTCATTTACCGACATAATACAAGGACTTGCTTATAAACTCAGTTTCTAATCTGATTTGGCATCCCAAATAATCCTACTTATAATATTACATCAGTAGGAAACTCATTTTCAAGTTCATACCATTAAAACCTCTTTTTATGCAAAAAGGACATTTTAGTCAAAATGGCATAATTACGGAACTTGTGCATAAACTATGATTTCTATTATGATCATGTAATATAATCCTCAGAGGGTTATGCTACATTATATTACGATCATAATGCAACTTTAGATCAGTATCCAACTAATCTAAATCGGTTCAGAATCGAAAATCAAAGCAGAAGTCAAACTTCGCGACTTTCGGTTGCGAACCGATCCTAGAACTGAAATTGACGAGCCGAACATGTTACTACATGTTCTAATAATTATTACCAACTTGTTTAAGTGTCAAAATAGGTTTCATAATATATATAAGATCAATTTATGATTTTTCCGATAAATGGCGTATTTGACTTTTTTATATTATAACTTTAACCCGTCAATTGGTCTAGCAAATGTGATCTTCAGGAGGTGCCCTTTATAGGGATTAACACCTACCTTATTACGATCACTTAGCCATGTTTGGTACGAACAATGGCTGGACCATAATGGTCTTAACCGAAAGTCAAGGCATGTTTGTAAAACGTTTGATGTTTGGCTATAAAAGTCTATAAACGAAAATGCAAGAGCAAGGAACACTTACAAGAGGTTCCTAGAATGCAATAGAACTAAGTTGGATGCTCCTTTCAGTTAGGAACTTCCAGAGGAGGGAGATAGAGTTGTGAATGAGAAAGGTGCAAGTTCAAATGGTGAACCTTGACACCTATTTATAGTTGGAGAGCTTGAAGGAGGTGATGCCAGGTGCTAAGGGGTGTAAGAGGAAGCTTACAAGTGTCCCAAAACGTGGCATAGCTATTTAAAAATCCTTGGTTTCGAATACATGGTTTTTGGCACTTTGTGTGGTGGCCAAGTTAATTTTTGTAGATACAAGCCTCTCGCGCCCCGCGAGAGGCATGTCCTTAGCCTCTCGCGCCCGCGAGCGCCCCTTGTCAGTTTTTTAATTTTGACACTTTTAGCCCCTCAACATATTAAACCCTCTTAAACCTTCCTAAAACACCTTTTTAGCATTTTTAGCCCTCCGTAGTCAATACTTGACGTACCCGGGATTATGCCCGAACATTATCAGCTGTCGGTTCGTTAAAAGGTCACTCAGAGGTTTAAATTAACATGTTGACACTTTTAACCCCTCCATTATCCAACTTTCACATATTTATAGAATTGAACCCTCTCGTCCAACAAATGAGACATATGAGAGTTAGGACTTCGTAAAGGATCACTCAGAGGCCCACTATAAGCATGTTGACTCCGATGTCACACAGAGGCTGGGCATGTTGACATATCAGTCCCTCAGAGGCCAAGTTTAAGCGTGTTGACATATCAGTCACTCAGAGGCTAATATTTAAGCATGTCGACATATCAGTCACTAAAAGGCTTACGTTTATGCATGTTGACATCAGACAGTCACTCAGAGGCTCAGTTTGAGCATGTTGACACCTTTAGTCCCTATAAGTCATTAATAGACTGAATTAAAAGTACAACACGTATCACTATAGTATTGGACACGATTTTACGAGGTGTTACACAAAATAATTCGTACAACTCATATATGTGAGCAACTTATAATTAAATTTTTGGGCAATTTTATTTCAGTTTCATTGTAAGTTACGTCACGTATCATTCTGATTCATCTTACTATTACCGTGACTAATCCTCAAATACTATCTCGTATAATGTCCTTGCATTATTGTTTTGATTTATCGTTTAGTACTAGTGGACCTTCGTATACATGCCATGGGGAAAAACTCTTGTTACAATTTCGCAAACAACTTATGACTTTCATAAAAAGACCATTTTGAAATTGTAAACTAGACTCGAAAGAATCTTAGTTCACTAATTGAAGCTCTGATACCAGGTCTGTCACACCCCGATTTTATATGTAGCGGAAGCGTGTGCAAGGTGTGGCCAGAGTGGCAATCATTGCATTCAACCAAGTAAACGACAATTGTAATATGTTACAAAATTTTCATCCATACTTTTTATTTAACACATAACTTACATACCAACATTTGTTTTGAAATATACCACAAGTTTAACAACATTATTTAAAATTTAAACACGTGTTTACAAACATAATAACAAGAGATTGGGTGAAACATAACATCTTGACTGCACAACATACGAACATGTTTTTCTCCGAAGGCCGTCCACTAGTTTCCTGTAATACATGTTAGTTTTGAAAACGACGTCAACAAAAAGCTGGTGAATTTATGTTATAAATTTTGTATCAAATAAATCATCAAAAACATTTGAAATAATAAATTCGTTTAGTATAGCTTAATGAAACTTGTAAGATCATTAGTGTGTTGCAAGGACACTAATCTGTATGCCGAATTAGGTGGCAACCAACCCTTGATGATTTATTGTGTCCGAGACACTCGTTTTAGACAAAAAAGCACTCTAATACGATCTGTTATTGTTGCCGTACTAGAGTCGGGCTCACCCAAACCCATAGATCTATCCCCTTGTTCCTTGGTACTTGTTATTCATTAATGGTCCCAATACTTGAGCCTTAACGACATGTGATCTATATATTTTCATTTCCAAGTTATACTAAATGTAACATGTATACATCCCTGCACGTTTAAAAACCACAAAAACGTTTAAATAAAAAGGAAACATGAACTCACAGATTTGCGTTCCGTGTAAATCTCTATTCGATTTCCGATACTTCGTTCGTTTCTCGACCTACAAGTGTTCTATTCTTATTAGACACTTAGGCTATCTTTCGTTTTTCATACAAGTATTTTATCTTGAATTTCATACTTGTAATTGTTAGTTTTCTTTGTTGGTATACATACATACATATATATATATATATATATATATATATATATATATATATATATATATATATATAATATATATAATTTCATATAATATATTAGATTGATACATGTAAATGGGCCTAGCCCATAATTTAATTGTAAAAATTCAATCTAAAAGTTTATTACATATGGGCCTAGCCCAATAGGTTTTGTAAGTATAGGCCTAGCCCAATTTGCTTACTATGTGTGGGCCTAGCCCAATCTTTCATATGAGTAGGCCAAGCCCAACCTAATTTTATTTAAAGTGGGTTAAGCCCAATTGGTTTGTAAAAGCGGGCCTAGCCCAAGTTAAAAATAAAAGATTGGGCCTAGCCCAAAATAGTTTATAGAAACGGATTAGCCCAATTTAGTTTTTATATAGTGGGCTTAGCCCAAAGTTAATTTTATAAGAGTGGGCTTAGCCTAAGTAAATTTTATCAGTTTATTATAAAATGCACCAAACATATCAGTTTACTATAAAATTTCAAGTTCAAACATAAATAGAGAAATAAATAGACTGGATGAAGCAAATGGAATAAGCGAGACGAGTCAGTCTTCTACGTCTCCATATCCCAAATCGCTACCGTTGCCGTCATCCTCCGCGGTGTTTCCAGCTTCTTCAGCCGGGTCTTCCTCCGGATCCTCCTCTGGATCCTCCTCTAGATCCTCCTCTACCGGCACTGGAGGGGCCGGTGCTGGTGCGGGTACTGGTACAGGTGCCTGATTCTGTTCTAGTTCTTGAATTTTCCAGCTGGACTCAAGAACCCTGTCTTCGAGCCAGTCAGCCCACTGCTCAGCACGAAGATCTTTAGCTAAAGTGTTACGAGCTATCTTACTCTCATGTTGCTCTTCCTCGAGCTCTCCAGTCTTACCCGTTAATTGTCGTATCATCCATCCTTGTGCTAGGATAGTTTCATGCATTCTCTCTAGTTGTTCTTGTTGTTTTCTTATCATATCTCTAAGTAGGTCGTTCCCTACTTCTAACGAGTTAACCGGTTCGACCGGCATAGCGATGGTCGGGCGTGAGGACGACTCCTCTCCTAGAGCGAGTCTTTTTCTAGCAGCTGAGCGTGTCTCCACGCCATGAGGTGGTGAGGGTTCGACCATAGGTGCCTTCCACGGCGCCCTTGGTTGTAAAGGTTTGTCAGATGATGATGATGACATTGCCTGTTGGGTTGTTTAGTTAGTTACGAGTTGCGCTTATCACAATATGCATTTATATTTTACATAGCATAGTTGTAGTACAACACATAACAAGATATCACAGTTCAGTGCCAAACTAAGTCTAGTGTCTTGTAATCAGCTATAGTTTAGGTCTACTTTTAATGCAAACCTGGTTCTCTATAGCTAGAGGCTCTGATACCAATCTGTCACACCCTCAATTTCCACTTGCGGAGTTTTACCGCAAGGCGTGTGAACAAACCAGAATCCGAGACACTAGTAACATCGAACGACTCTATATGATTTGTTTATACGTTTTCCAAAATCATTTGTTTAACCATTCATAGTTATTTTTAAATTGTTTTAGTTTGGTTTCAATGGTTAGCGGAAGCATTAGTTTTAAAGTTGAGCGGAAGCATTAAAGTAAAGTAAAGGAACGGGCGCCAACACAAACGCAAAACTAAAGAAAAACCCAAACAATATTCGTAAATGAGACTCGATAAAAAGATGTCTTGATCAATGCAAGTGAGTGCACCTAGAGCTCCTAGCGTCCTGAGAAACATGTAAAGAAACAAGTGTCAACATTAAAGAAGAGTGAGTTCACAGGTTTTTATAAGTTCATTAGTTCGATTATAAGTTTGTTTCCCCCGTTATCCCTAACCCGGAATAACGGTATAGTTCCATTATTCCAAACCCGGAATAATAATGATGTTGGTTCCATTATTCCTAACCCGGAATAATATTGTTGTTCGTTCCATTATTCCTAACCCGAATAATATTGTTGTTCGTAATTAAGTTCAATGTTAACATGTAGGTAGCGAGCCTAAAGTTATGTCATGTAAGTGTTCGCGACCGAATCTGACTGTTGTGCCTCCGTGTTGCCAGGCCTATCACTGACCATGGCGAAAGTTAGGCCAAATTATCCACCCGTTGACCATACCCGGTCGGCTAGCGCGACTAGCTCGGGTGGGGCTTGTCTGTCACACCCCGACCCGCAGCGGAAAAGGTGATCGGGGCATGATTGGGTTATCATCAAAGCTCATGACATTTATTAAGCGTTTCATATTCATTAATACAAATTAAATTGAAAATTTACAATAAATGTTACAACATGATCTAACTAACAATCTAAACTTCTTTGTTCTCTTCTAAGGCATATCCTATGTTTTCCTTGCTTCAACCTGTTCACCTGTATCATGTGTAAAAGGGTTTTTGGATCAACATAATGTTGGCGAGTGAATCCTATGGAAAACATTTGAACAAATTTATTTAAATTGATTATGAAATATGTGCACAACCAAACATGAGTAAAAATAGATGTAACTTAATCAACAATCATAAGATATTGAATGAAACACTCATGAATAATAATGGAACAATTAGAGGCACGCGATGCTCAACTCGTCTCTCACGAGGAACTGAGGGGCCTGATGATTGAATTGCATAACATGATAATATGAATGACACAACTACAAACAATATAAACTCAAGGATACACACATGAACAATAATGAATTTGATTTGAAGCACGCGATGTTCTACTCGTCTCCCACGAGGAACTGATGGGCTTAATGTATGAGTTTCATATAATTTGACAAAAGGAAATAAATAAATCACAACAATAAAGACAATCTAAGTTTAAGTCATGATGTGGTATGGCACGAGTTTAAATAAATAAATTGATTATTTTCATAACACATGACACACCCCAAAACTGTAATTTAAAAAGGGGGAAGTTGTAAGATTCACTCACAGTGGGTGCGTTCGGTTGATGATGTTGAATGCACGCGAAGTGGTTTTAACCACGAGTGAGTTTAACCTAGAATAATCGCATTATGGTTTGGTAAGTAAACGGATTTTATTAATCTATTTTAGTAGGATTGTTGGGTGTATTTTTGTGAGTTTGAGGCTATTTTCTAACCTTAAAAATGTTATTTTTAAGTATTTTTAATTGATTTTTAATTAAAATAATTAAATAAAAATAATAATAAAAATTGATTTTTTTCTGACCGTTGACCGTTTGACTGACCGTTGACCTGACCGTTGACCGGTTCAATTCGGAATACAAGTGCGCTGAGTGAGGCTCGAACCCGAGACCTCCCGTACGCGTGCACGCAGCTCTACCAACTGAGTACGTGTCTAACCCGTTATAAATCTGATTTTAATTATATATATATATTAATTAGTTTAAACCGAAAATCATTTTTATTTTAAAAACAGTTTAAGCGACTCGGACATGCACTCCACAGGTCTCGAACCCGGGACCTGTGGTTTAATCTAACACACAGTCCACCGCTGGACTGTGTGTTAAACATGTTATATAATTCGACTTTTATTATACTTAAATACAAATTAGATATTTCCTTTTCTGCCTTATTTAAAAAGAAGAGGTAATTGTTCGAGTCGGTGCAGAAGACCGGACTCGAACTCGTGACCAGTGATATAAACAAACACACAGTCCACCGCTGGACTGTGTGTCTAACTTGGTTATTATTCCGATTATTAATATACTTAACGTATAACTGTGACGACTCCGGTTCAGTTTAACAAAAATGATTTTTATTAAGGCATCGTGTGTGGGACGGGATTCGAACTCGAGACCTTTGCTTTATATGTGCACACAGTCCACCGCTGGACTGTGTGTCTAACCCGATTAATATCCAGATTTATATTATACTTATAACATACGGAAATATATCGTCTTCTTCACTGAAAAATAACCAGAGTTCGGAAAATCGACTGGTTCAAAGTTTTATCGGTTTATTAGTTTTTTCAGTTCGTTACGGTGAGATAAATGTGAAAAGGAAAAGAAATTGGGCGGAGAAGTATACCGACTGGATCCTCTGTTTTCCGGCAGAACTCCGGCGACAGAATTCAATCCGGCGTCAGGTGTCTTGCAGCAGCAAGTCTCCGGAAAGCTTGGAAAGAGTATGGGTATCTCCGGTATAAGCTTCAGAGGCTCAGCAAGGCTCGGCAATGGGAAATCGGTTTTCCGGCGACGAACAGAAAAGTTCCGGCGAGTGGAATTTCGCCGAGGAAAAGTGTGGTTTTGAGCGAAAAGGTTTGCAATGGGTTTAGGGTGAATTTATAGGGGAAAACGTCGAAGCACTTGGTCTGATTCCCGACTGGGTTCATTGATTTAAATTTTCCGGCGTTATAATTTTGGTCGCGGACTTCAAACATCGGTTATAACCGATGTATTGTTAATGGTTTACGTTATAACTGAAAGGGGTGTTAAAAACTCGCGAGATTTCCGGGGTTCCGACGACTGAACTAATGGGCGCCGGTTTTTGAATTCGTAACGTCATTATATTAATTAAATGATTTCAATATATAACAAACAAAATCCGTGGCGCAGTGGTTTGTGTGTGTGAGTTAAGTTTGTTTGCTGATTCGGTACAGACCCGGGTTCGAAACCCGGCAGAAGCAAATCATTTTTATTTTGCGATTTTTGACAGTTTTTCAAAAACTAAATATATATTCCCGTATAATAATTGATTACGGATCGTTTAAAAATATTTTGGGCATTTAATTCGCAAGGAAATTTTTGACTGACTGTTCGGTTGATAAACGGAGCGGGTTTGGTAAATCCGTTTTTTACGGACGTTACAGTATCCCTGCTTTTTAGAAATTTAGTCCCGAAATTTAAATAATGATATATTTTGACTAAAAGGATGATGATGTTTAGTTTGACAGTTGTATGCTTAGAAAGATGAGGGTTTAAGTTTTTTGCTCGAGGCGGTAACGTTCCTTGTAAGGGTTAAGTACCCTATTCAGGAATCGCTTTTTGTTGCCTACTGTATAAGTATTGATAAGCAGAAATGATTTGCTAAAAATGATATCATGCATAAGAATTTAGATACGTTTGGGAAAGTATGGTTATATCCTAAGGCGAAACTTCTAACACTACAACCTATATGGAACATAAATAAAAATACAACAACTGATATTTGAACATAAGTAAACACAACAGCTAATATTCGAACATGAATAAACACATCAGCAAATATTTGAACATGAATAAACACACCAGCAAATATTTGAACATGAATAAACACAACAGCAAATATTTGAATCCACATTCTGATAGCATATATGTTTGAATGATGGAAGTTCCTCTCTCGTTTGTTATGATGGAGAGGTTAGTTTATGTAGAAATGGATCACAATCCAATCTCTTTAAATAACATGATGATATAGATGTAATACAAATTCCAACCAAGGCAATACTAAATCCTACATGGAACTTCTCATAACAGCCTGATAATGCCTCTGATCCTTTGGCAAGAATACTTATATATAGGAAGTACCAGCGGCGTATCCACCATATTCTTGCCAAATTTTCATTAGTTTTATCCGCAAGTTATGATCGGTTACCAAGAAACTAATAAATCCTACATAGAACTTCTCATAACCGTCCGATAATGCCTCTGATCCTTTGACAAGAATACTTATATATAGGAAGTACCAGCGGCGTATCCACCATATTCTTGCCAAATTTTCATTGGTTTTATCATTGAATTATGATTAGTCCTATAATTCTACAACCAATACAACAAACATAAAATACTGAAATGAAATATATCTGTGCGATCAAGGCTCAATCGAACGGAGCCGATCGTATTGCATGTACTGAAAATGAAATGGATGTGAGCTCAAGGCTCAATCAAACGGAGCCGAACGTATTGAATGTACTGAAATTGAAATTGTGTGCTCAAGGCTCAATCAAACGGAGCCGAGCGTATTGCATGTACTGAAAATGAATAACTTAACCACACAAACAGCCTATGCATGGAACCTCTCATAACCGCCTGATAATGCCTCCGATCATTTGACAAGAATACTTATATATAGGAAGTACCATCGGCGTATCCACCATATCCTTGTCAAATTTTCATTGACTTTATCCGCAAGTTATGGTTAGTTCGATGCGACTCTACTACAAACACCACAACCACAAGATATTGATAATGAAATTGTCTGTGCACTCAAGGCTCAATCAAACGGAGCCGAACGTATTGAATGAAATTGTATGTGCGCTCAAGGCTCAATCAAACGGAGCCGAACGTATTGAATGTACTGAAATTGAACAACTTAATCTAAACAATCATTACACAATCATCCTATGCATGGAACCCCTCATAACCGCCTGATAATGCCTCCGATCATTTGACAAGAATACTTATATATAGGAAGTACCATCGGCGTATCCACCATATCCTTGTCAAATTTTCATTGACTTTATCTGCAAATTATGGTTGGTTCGATGCGACTCTACTACAAACACCACAACCACAAGATACTGATAATGAAATTGTCTGTGCGCTCAAGGCTCAATCAAACGGAGCCGAACGTATTGCATGAACTGGAATTGTAAATTGAAATGTGCGCTCAAGGCTCAATCAAACGGAGCCGATCGTGCGGGCACACCCTGATCAACCGCATAATAAAATGGGGATCAAACTCAACCTCGATGGATGGGGAGCTGCGGCCTCGCAAAAGCATATACTGAAAACAATATATAATATATAATATACCATAATTACTCTAACAGTCTACACATGTGATAAAGAAAAACATAAAACTAAACGATAGGAGTTGAATCTGGATCTTCGGCGAAGAGGACTAGCTGAGTATCTTCATCTGGGCCGTCATTATCTTCGACAGGGTTGGCGTTGATATTGAAGACTCTTCCTCTTGCTGATGGCATAGTGGTTGGGTTTTCTTGGTTTACTTGGTTAACTGGGTTTGATTGGGCTTGAGTGTTGATAACATTAACCAATTGGGGGCAGGTGTTTCTAAAGTGGGTAGGGTCGCCACAATTGAAACAAGCTCGAGCATATGGGAACATGGGGTATTGGGGTTGGTGATAAGTTTGGGCCATGTTTTGAGTAGGGGAAAAGGTTTGGTTTTGAAAGGTGCGACAAACATTGCTCAAATGACCATAGCGTCCACATGTTGCACATAGACGACAAGGTAGGGTATGGGGATGGTGATAAAAACAGTTGTTGCATCGAGGGTGAGGTCCAAGATATGGTTTCTTATCTGGGTAAGCTGAGTTGGGTGCCACTTGGGTGATTGGGATAGCTCGGATGGGTATGGCATGTAAAACTGGTTGATTTCGCTGGGTCGCAGCGAAAAGTCGCCCGACTCTTCTTCTCTTAGGATTGGGTTGAGAAGGGGATTCAGTTTGGGTGGAGTCGGAGGTTTCAGTCGATTCTTTATTCTTCTTTTTCTCCTCCTTGAAGTCTTTGTTTCGGATTCGGTTCTCGGTGAGCTCTGTTGCTAGCTCCATTGCTACTTCCAAAGTTGCAGGCTTGGCACTTATTACAGGGTCTTGAATCTTTGACGGAAGACCACGGATGTAGTGCTCGATCAAACGGTAGAGGGGAGTGAACATGTTGGGAACCATTTGATGTAACTCGAGGAATCTTTTGTTGTAGGTGATGTGGTCTCCTTCCACTTGCTTCAATGAGTAAAATTCATCTTCTAACTTCTTGATTTCGCTCCTTGGGCAAAATCGTCTGGTCATGATTTCCTTCAATTCGATTCCAAGTTAAGGACATAGAATCTTCCACACCTCGTTTGGCCTTCTCTGTGTTCCACCAAGTAAGTGCTATCCCATATAGTCGACCGGTAGCATAATGCACTTTGCGATCATCAGGGCAATCGCAATTTAGAAAAGTGTTCTCCATTTCTTCAAACCAATGGAGGAGAGCGGTGACGCCTTCAGTCCCTTTGTACTTCGGAGGGTCGCATGGTTTGAAATGCTTGTAGGTGCATTTAGTGGTATTTGAGGAAGAGTTGAAAATGTTTTGGTTTGCTTGATTGACAGGATTAACGGTAAGTGCTTGTTGAACTTGGATTACAATGTTGGGTATTACGGCAGCCATTTGTTGAGCGATTAAGGTAGCCATGCGTTCGCGGGCTTTTCTTGCTCTCGTCTTCCTACGGGCGAGGTTAGAAGACATCTACAAGGAATACATGACAAGAGTATGAGTTGGATGCTTTTGGGTTCATGGGTCGCATTAGGAATGAACATTCATAAAATAATTATAGATAAATAAATTACTACATCCATTGGATGTCTTGGGTTTTGCTCGCTGTTAGGCCCTTCATGCCGCCATACTTTACCTGTGTAATCATGTGGGCCCCCATGAATACCGGTTTTTCATATGGTTCGCACGGTTTCTGCCAGGTTGCGTACACAAAAACCCGGAGAAAATCGAGAAATATGTATACAACGTGTGATATTCGGAATGTGTCCAGGTGTAGACATGGTGACACCTCAAAGTAGGGTTAGTTCGAACGACGTTTGGTGTGGCATGCTTTGGCCTAATAGGTCCTTCGTACTCTCATCGTTGGTCCCCAGGTAGGCAAACTGGTCCGTTATATTGGATTTATACGAATGCCAGCCTAGACAGGACGTTCTGACTACCGGTACTTGTACCCTTCCAGTTACTACATGCCCGTCGCAGAACTTACTTTGATGAGATTTGAAAATTGCACAAAATCTTTGGATAATGAGAATATGAAAAATAAATTGAATACATGAACATCGATCTATGTATAATGAATATGTATATATGTATGATGAATATGTATATAAGCATGTATGTTTGACTGAAATGTAAACAAATATGAAAAAATAAATATCACAAGTTTGTATGTAACCACCTAATCAATTAAAAATTTAGGCAGACTATAGTATAGGCTCTAAGGGTCTAATAACCTATCCTATATCCCTATAGTCATGGCTCTGATACCAATCTGTCACACCCCGACCCGCAGCGGAAAAGGTGATCGGGGCATGATTGGGTTATCATCAAAGCTCATGACATTTATTAAGCGTTTCATATTCATTAATACAAATTAAATTGAAAATTTACAATAAATGTTACAACATGATCTAACTAACAATCTAAACTTCTTTGTTCTCTTCTAAGGCATATCCTATGTTTTCCTTGCTTCAACCTGTTCACCTGTATCATGTGTAAAAGGTTTTTGGATCAACATAATGTTGGCGAGTGAATCCTATGGAAAACATTTGAACAAATTTATTTAAATTGATTATGAAATATGTGTACAACCAAACATGAGTAAAAATAGATGTAACTTAATCAACAATCATAAGATATTGAATGAAACACTCATGAATAATAATGGAACAATTAGAGGCACGCGATGCTCAACTCGTCTCTCACGAGGAACTGAGGGGCCTGATGATTGAATTGCATAACATGATAATATGAATGACACAACTACAAACAATATAAACTCAAGGATACACACATGACAATAATGAATTTGATTTGAAGCACGCGATGTTCTACTCGTCTCCCACGAGGAACTGATGGGCTTAATGTATGAGTTTCATATAATTTGACAAAAGGAAATAAATAAATCACAACAATAAAGACAATCTAAGTTTAAGTCATGATGTGGTATGGCACGAGTTTAAATAAATAAATTGATTATTTTCATAACACATGACACACCCCAAAACGTGTAATTTAAAAAGGGGGGAGTTGTAAGATTCACTCACAGTGGGTGCGTTCGGTTGATGATGTTGAATGCACGCGAAGTGGTTTTAACCACGAGTGAGTTTAACCTAGAATAATCGCATTATGGTTTGGTAAGTAAACGGATTTTATTAATCTATTTTAGTAGGATTGTTGGGTGTATTTTTGTGAGTTTGAGGCTATTTTCTAACCTTAAAAATGTTATTTTTAAGTATTTTTAATTATTTTTAATTAAAATAATTAAATAAAAATAATAAAAAAAATTGATTTTTTTCTGACCGTTGACCGTTTGACTGACCGTTGACCGGTTCAATTCGGAATACAAGTGCGCTGAGTGAGGCTCGAACCCGAGACCTCCCGTACGCGTGCACGCAGCTCTACCAACTGAGCTACGTGTCTAACCCGTTATAAATCTGATTTTAATTATATATATATATTAATTAGTTTAAACCGAAAATCATTTTTATTTTAAAAACAGTTTAAGCGACTCGGACATGCACTCCACAGGTCTCGAACCCGGGACCTGTGGTTTAATCTAACACACAGTCCACCGCTGGACTGTGTGTTAAACATGTTATATAATTCGACTTTTATTATACTTAAATACAAATTAGATATTTCCTTTTCTGCCTTATTTAAAAAGAAGAGGTAATTGTTCGAGTCGGTGCAGAAGACCGGACTCGAACTCGTGACCAGTGATATAAACAAACACACAGTCCACCGCTGGACTGTGTGTCTAACTTGGTTATTATTCCGATTATTAATATACTTAACGTATAACTGTGATGACTCCGGTTCAGTTTAACAAAAATGATTTTTATTAAGGCATCGTGTGTGGGACGGGATTCGAACTCGAGACCTTTGCTTTATATGTGCACACAGTCACCGCTGGACTGTGTGTCTAACCCGATTAATATCCAGATTTATATTATACTTATAACATACGGAAATATATCGTCTTCTTCACTGAAAAATAACCAGAGTTCGGAAAATCGACTGGTTTAAAGTTTTATCGGTTTATTAGTCTTTTTCAGTTCGTTACGGTGAGATAAATGTGAAAAGGAAAAGAAATTGGGCGGAGAAGTATACCGACTGGATCCTCTGTTTTCCGGCAGAACTCCGGCGACAGAATTCAATCCGGCGTCAGGTGTCTTGCAGCAGCAAGTCTCCGGAAAGCTTGGAAAGGTATGGGTATCTCCGGTATAAGCTTCAGAGGCTCAGCAAGGCTCGGCAATGGGGAAATCGGTTTTCCGGCGACGAACAGAAAAGTTCCGGCGAGTGGAATTTCGCCGAGGAAAAGTGTGGTTTTGAGCGAAAAGGTTTGCAATGGGTTTAGGGTGAACTTTATAGGGGAAAACGTCGAAGCACTTGGTCTGATTCCCGACTGGGTTCATTGATTTAAATTTTCCGGCGGTTATAATTTTGGTCGCGGACTTCAAACATCGGTTATAACCGATGTATTGTTAATGGTTTACGTTATAACTGAAAGGGGTGTTAAAAACTCGCGAGATTTCCGGGGTTCCGACGACTGAACTAATGGGCGCCGGTTTTTGAATTCGTAACGTCATTATATTAATTAAATGATTTCAATATATAACAAACAAAATCCGTGGCGCAGTGGTTTGTGTGTGTGAGTTAAGTTTGTTTGCTGATTCGGTACAGACCCGGGTTCGAAACCCGGCAGAAGCAAATCATTTTTATTTTGCGATTTTTGACAGTTTTTCAAAAACTAAATATATATTCCCGTATAATAATTGATTACGGATCGTTTAAAAATATTTTGGCATTTAATTCGCAAGGAAATTTTTGACTGACTGTTCGGTTGATAAACGGAGCGGGTTTGGTAAATCCGTTTTTTACGGACGTTACATTGTCGGGCCCAGTAGTACTACTTATTATTTCCCCGCTATCTAACCCAATACAACGATCCGAGAGTTTGTCGAGGACTTGTGTGATATAGCTGCTTAGTGACCATAACGTACATTAACATTAACTTAGTTACCGAATAGTTTAATGACGTTAATTTCGTATAACGTAAAGAGATAGAGTTGTAGAGTGTATACATGTTTCTCCCTCTGTTGTTTAAAACCGGATAAAATAGGGGCCGTGAACTCACCTTTAATTGCTCGGTTAGTGTAACACAGAAGTAGCAAATGATGGGACCGCTAATTGCGTCCTAACAAGTCAATTGATTTAAAGTTAGTGTGTGAACACACCGATACAAACCCTACACATAACTAACACACAATGCGGCACACACAACAACAAATTCTAAAACACAATCATGCATGCAAAGTATTATCATACCAAAATAGTGATCAAACCAACCTATCATGAACACAAATCAACTCATACAACACTTTGGTACACACATTCGCAAGTTATCAAGTTTCAGCTTGTATACTCATAATTAGGCTGTTTTGAGGATTTTTATAAAATAGTTCCAACGTTCCAAAAATTCCAATATTTTTACAGAAGGTGTCAAATAAACTGTAGAATTTTATGTAAATTTTTCAAGTCCTAACACTTTATTAATTATTCATAAATATTTATATACTAGGCTGCAGTCAGATTCGTCGCTTTCTGACTGCAGTCCACGGGAGAATTTATTTAAAAATTATCGTTCATCCAATTAACAAAATTCCAGTGGGAGTTTCCTGGAAATTTCCATCTCCAGTTGTTTTACAAATTTCGTGATTCAACTCTCTACAGATTATGAGATCCGACTCGATAAACAACTAACAATTTTTCAGAATTTACACAGCTTCAGTTACTGCACTTAATTGACCACTTAAAAATATCAAACAACCTCAGAAAAATATGAATCCAGCGCCAGTAGAAGCGTTTTTCAAAAATATACGTTTTAGGCTTCAGAAAATCGTTTTTCGATAAACAATAACCAAGTTACAGCCAATTGAAGTTGGCTGTAAACACCATTCAGCATCCTGTTTTCAACCTTTATCGCAATAGAACTCGCTTAAACTATCGAGACGTTAAATATAAATGACCAAGAACAGAATTATTAGTCACATATCATCATGTACATCATACTCATGCAAACCCTAATCATACAATATGATTTTTATCACAAAACGCAGCCTATGATTCTTGTATCCAACTAATCATCATAATCGCAAAACTTGCACAATTAATCGAACTAAACATCATAACACTTTCATAACCATGATTCTACCATTACATACAAGCATGATCAATAGTTCATAAACCCTAATGTGATTTGCGAAACAATAGAAAACCCTAACCTTTAACAATGAAGATTAACGAACCGGGAACGAGATGGGAGTCGATTCGGGTTTGAAGGAGATCGCGACCGAGAGAAGGAGTGGGGAAAGGGCTGCCGTCGGCTGATCTTAGAGCTAGGGTTCCTCTTTTTTTTTTGTTAACAACTCTCATGCATGCTTATCTATATATAGTGTAGGGAAGGAAAGAAAAGGATCAAGGGTTTGCGGTTTGGTGCTTGCGGCCGCAAAGGGTTTGGGTGGGGCGGTTTGGGTCTTTAACTTGAGCCTCAAGTTTTGATTAATTCCTTGAGTCGCAAGGAAGTGAGGTCAACCGTTTCGCGGCCCGGTTCGGTTCGTCTATCTATTTACTATATATTTTTATAACTACTCATCACGAAATCAAAACATAACATAATAACTCACCAACTTATAAATGTCTAATACACATAGCACGTAATTCACTTGATAAGTTCACAAAGTTAGCGTAGTTATTTCGAGCGTGTAAATTAAATCTCCGAATCAATATAGCGTAGGAATGAATAACCGTGAAGTAGTGCGTTTAAGATACCTGAAAAACCGGGATGTCACATTATCCCCATGTTGAAAGAATTTTCGTCCTGAAAATTGAGTAAACGCAGTTTAGAATGCAACGCACAGGTTTAGAAAGCAACGCACAAAGATTTAGTTCGTTAACAATGGTACAAGAATTACAAGAAATTCCCAGGTTGTCACATCATCCCCATGTTGAAAGAATTTTCGTCCCGAAAATTTAGTTGGTGGTAACGTTAGCTTGCTGCTCAGCTGCAAAAAGGTGTGGGTATTTGCTTTTCATTTGGTCCTATCTTTCCCACGTGAACTCCGGTCCATGCTTAGAGTCCCAACAAACCTTGACGATCGGTATCTTGCTGTGCCTTCGAGTCTTGATCTCACGATCCATGATCTCGATAGGTTGTTCCACAAAATGCAGTTGTTCATCCACTTGAATCTCATCCAATGGAATGACTAGGGTTTCATCTGATAGACACTTCTTCAGATTTGACACGTGAAAAACGTTGTGAACTCCACTGAGTTCGGCAGGAAGGTCTAATTGATAAGCTACGGGTCCGATACGTTTCAAGATCACAAACGGGCCTACGTACCGTGGGTTTAGTTTTCCTCATTTCCCAAAACGGATTACACCCTTCCAGGGTGACACCTTCAGTAGGACGCGGTCGCCTACTTGAAATTCGAGCGGTTTGCGTCGTTGATCAGCGTAGCTTTTCTGTCGATCTCGTGCCGCTGCCATGCGGTTTCTGATTTGTACAATCTTTTCAGTAGCCTCAAGTATCAACTCAGGGCCTGTGAGTTGACTGTCACCGACTTCTGCCCAACAGATCGGTGATCTATATTTACGACCGTATAATGCTTCAAACGGTGCTGCCGATATACTCGTATGGTAACTGTTGTTATACGAGAATTCCACTAAAGGCAGATGGATTTCCCAACTATTCCCGAAGTCTACCACGCATGCCCTAAGCATGTATTCCAAGGTCTGTATGGTCCTTTCGCTTTGACCATCAGTCTGAGGGTGATAAGCTGTGCTAATATCTAAGCGTGTACCCAACGCTTTCTGAAGTGACTGCCAAAAGTTGGACGTGAAACGAGCATCTCTGTCTGAGATGATGGACGTTGGCACTCCGTGCCGAGAAACTACTTCCTTAATGTAGATGCGAGTCAACTTATCCATCTTATCTGTTTCTTTAATCGCTAGGAAGTGTGCGGACTTAGTTAAACGATCAATGATCACCCAGATGGTATCGCAACCACCCAAAGTTCGCGGGAGTTTAGTGATGAAGTCCATCGAGATCTGATCCCATTTCCACACTGGGATCTCAGGTTGTTGAAGTAGCCCCGATGGCTTCTGATACTCCACCTTGACTTTCGCACAAGTCAAACACTTGCTCACATAGGTGGCTATATCCGCTTTCATATTGGGCCACCAGTACGCGGCTTTAAGGTCTTGATACATCTTATCCGAACCAGGATGGACAGAGTATCGGGATTTGTGATCTTCGTCCATGACTAGCTTTCTGAGGTCTCCGTAGAGAGGTACCCATATACGATTCATGAAATACCGGGCTCCATTGGGTTTTACTTCCCAATCGCGTTCCATTTTTCCCACCGATTCGGCCTTGATGTTTTCTTCCTTAACTGCTTCTAACTGCGCGTCGCGTATCTGTTCGGGTAACCCCGAATGAATGGTGAACTGTAGTGCTCGTACCCGACGAGGTTTCAAGTGCTCCTTCCTACTGAGGGCATCAGCTACCACGTTAGCTTTACCCGGGTGATACCGAATGGCACATTCATAATCATTCAGGAGTTCGACCCAGCGACGCTGTCGCATGTTCAACTCCTTCTGGTCAAAGATGTGTTGGAGGCTCTTGTGATCTGTATAGATTGTGCACTTTGTTCCATATAGGTAGTGTCTCCAAATCTTAAGTGCAAACACTACTGCTCCCAATTCCAGGTCATGTGTTGTGTTGTTTTTCTCATGAACCTTCAATTGTCGGGACGCATACGCGATGACCTTATCACGTTACATGAGTACGCATCCCAATCCCTAAATGGAAGCATCACAATATGCCACAAAATCATCAGTCCCTTCCGGCAAGGACAGAATGGGTGCACTGCAAAGTTTCTGCTTCAGCAATTGAAATGCTGCTTCCTTCTTGTCACCCCAAGCATACTTGGTGCCTTTCTGGGTGAGGGTGGTAAGCGGTTGCGCGATCTTTGAAAATCCCTCTATGAAACGTCTGTAGTAACCCGCCAAACCCAAAAATTGGCGGATCTCTGTCGGTGTCCTGGGTGCTTCCCAGTTCTTGATAGCATCGATCTTGGCGGGATCGACGTGGATACCCTTGTTATTCACAATATGCCCGAGGAACTGAACTTCCCAAATCCAGAAATCACACTTTGATAGCTTGGCATATAGTTTCTCCTGTTGAAGTAATTCCAGCAGTAGTCGTAGATGTTCAGCATGTTCTTCTTCACCTTTAGAGTAGATGAGTATGTCATCGATGAACACAATGACAAACTTGTCGAGATACGGTTTACACACGCCATTCATGAGGTCCATGAACACCACGGGTGCGTTGGTGAGACCGAAGGGCATGACCAAAAACTCATAATGGTCATACTGAGTACAAAATGCCGTCTTATCAATATCCTCCTCCCTGGCGCGTAACTGGTGATAACCGGCCGTAGATCAATCTTGGAGTAGTAGCTTGACCCTTGAAGTTGGTCGAATAGATCGTCGATGCGAGGTAATGGGTATCGGTTCTTGATAGTAACCTTATTGAGTTCCCTGTAGTCGATGCACATGCGGAAGGTCCCGTCCTTCTTCTTGACAAAAAGGACTGGAGCTCCCCATGGCGAAGTACTGGGTCGGATAAATCATTTTTCTAACAATTCCTGAAGCTGGGTAGAAAGGTCTTGCAGCTCGGCTGGAGCTAGGCGGTATGGGGCCTTGGCGATAGGAGTTGCATGGTTCGCCAATTCGATTTCAAACTCCACTTGTCGATGCGGTGGAAGACCAGGTAACTCCTCTGGAAATACATCAGAAAAATCACGGACGACGGGGATATCTTCTATACGTTTCTCGTCCTTAGGCTGTTCGGTAACCAGTGCGAGCAAAGCGAAGGAGTTCTTCCTCCGAAGATACTTCTGTGCTTGCATGTAAGAGATGATGTTTGTGACGGCGCCTGCCTTCTCGCCTTGCACCGTCAAGATTTCATCGTTAGAGAGCGGAATACGGATAGCTTTCTCGAAATAGAGAACTCAGCTCGGACGTCGGATAGCCAGTCCATTCCGGCTACCACGTCAAAACTACCCAGGGTAGTTGTCATCAGATCAATGGTAAAGGTGTGTCCCGCGAGTTTGAGTTGACAGCCGGATACTAAATGGGTCACATTTACAGATTTACCATCGGCTAGTTCTATGACGTAAGGGGTCTCTAGGGGTTTAGGCGTGAGATTTAGGTTCTTCCTAAAAGACTCAGATATAAAACTCCTATCCGCACCCGTATCAAAAAGTACAGTAGCAAAATGTTCGTTAAGGGGAAACTTACCAGTGACCACGTTCGAGTCGTTTCTGGCCTCTCTGCGGCCTAGCGTAAATGCACGACCTTTGGCACCCCCTGTGCCACCATTTCCATTGTTGTTGTTGTTATTGTTGTTGTTGTGGTTGTTGTGGTTGTTGTTGTTCCCACCATTGTTGTTGTTGTTGCGAAGCTGTGGGCAGTCTCGTTTGAAGTGGGCAGTGCTACCACACTGATAACACCCCCGGTTAATACCCTGTTGCTGACCCTGCTGCTGATGCTGATTTTGTCGGGACATGATTTCCCCGCGACAATCCTTTGCCGCGTGTCCCACTTTGCCACATCGTTGGCAGCGATTTCCGGCACAAGGGCCGTGATGATGAAGGTTACAACGATTACATTGCGGCTTTCGACCTACATAGCCGCTTGTGTTCTGGGTGTTGTTGGCGGGTTGATTATTGTGACCCCAGTTGCTGTTGAAATTATTGAACCGTTTCTGGTTCCCTTGTTGTGGCTGGGCTGACGAAGACTGTCGAGCAGACGAGTCTTCAAACTTTCTTTTATTATCAGGGGCAACTTCAGTTGCACCCCGAGATGGCAACTTCTTTTGTTCCACCGCCTTATCGGTGAGTTTGTGCGCCAACCTGATCGCTTGATGCTCAGTCGCAGGGTTGCTAGCCATTACCATGCCCTGGATCTCGGGGACCAGACCCCCAAGGTAAAACTCGAGTAGTTTCTCAACGGTGTTGGCCAGATCAGGACCTAGAAATACCAGATCATGATGTTTCGCTGTGTATGCTTCAATTTCAGATCCCACCATCTTGTGGTTCCATAATGCTTGCTCCAACTGCTGAACCCTATCTCGCGGACAGTACTGCTCTTTGATTAGGGCCTTAAACTCGACCCAGGCCATTGAGTTTGCAGCAATAAGTCCACGCGTTTGGACTTGTGCATTCCACCAAGTTAGTGCCCCATCCTCCAACGTTGAGGCAGCATACTTACCTTGTTGGCCTCCAGACAATTGCACATTTCAAACACTGATTCGGACTTTTCAATCCAGCGGACCAGTCCTATGGGTCCTTCTGCACCCGTGAATTTGCTCGATTTCGCATCGAGGAACATCTTGTAGGGGTTAAGACCCCCTCCTGCTGACAGAGGACAGGTAGTCAGCGAGAAAGTCTACTAGCCCAACTATTAGATTTTCCCATGAAAATTTAATAATGGTTACCTGCTGGTTGGTTTTGAACACCTGCCAGAGCAGCATTCACGTGTTCTTGGATCATTACTGCCAATTCTTCGGGTGTCATGTTGAGGTTTCCGCGACGTCCAGTTGCCATTTTAGATCTTCGCAAGACAACATAAACACACACCGATAAGTATATATATCCAATATAGTTATCCTACTCCATACTTAAATAATTCCTCAAATTATGTCAACCCAAATAAATTAAACAATCAAAAGAAATATTCGATTAAATAAAATTTCAACGTCTCACAAAATGCCAACCAAACATATCAGTTTACTATAAAATTTCAAGTTCAAACATAAATAGAGAAATAAATAGACTGGATGAAGCAAATGGAATAAGCGAGACGAGTCAGTCTTCTACGTCTCCATCTCCCAAATCGCTATCGTTGCCGTTATCCTCCGCGGCGTTTCCAGCTTCTACAGCCGGGTCTTCCTCCGGATTCTCCTCTGGATCCTCCTCTAGATCCTCCTCTACCGGCACTGGAGGGGCCGATGCTGGTGCGGGTACTGGTACAGGTGCCTGATTCTGTTCTAGTTCTTGAATTCTCCAGCTGGACTCAAGAACTCTGTCGTCGAGCCAGTCAGCCCTCAGCTGCTCAGCACGAAGATCTTTAGCTAAAGTGTTACGAGCTATCTTACTCTCATGTTGCTCTTACTCGAGCTCTCCAGTTTTACCCGTTATTTGTCGTATCATCCATCCTTGTGCTAGGATAGTTTCATGCATTCTCTCTAGTTGTTCTTGTTGTTTTCTTATCATATCCCTAAGTAGGTCGTTCCCTACTTCTAACGAGTTAACCGGTTCGACCGGCATAGCGATGGTCGGGCGTGAGGACGACTCCTCTCCTAGAGCGAGTCTTTTTCTAGCAGCTGAGCGTGTCTCCACGCCATGAGGTGGTGAGGGTTCGACCATAGGTGCCTTCCCCGGCGCCCTTGGTTGTAAAGGTTTGTCGGATGATGATGATGACATTGCCTGTTGGGTTGTTTAGTTAGTTACGAGTTGCGTTTATCACAATATGCATTTATATTTTACATAGCATAGTTGTAGTACAACACATAACAAGATATCACAGTTCAGTGCCAAACTAAGTCTAGTGTCGTGTAATCAGCTATAGTTTAGGTCTACTTTTAATGCAAACCTGGTTCTCTATAGCTAGAGGCTCTGATACCAATCTGTCACACCCTCAATTTCCACTTGCGGAGTTTTACCGCGAGGCGTGTGAACAAACCAGAATCCGAGACACTAGTAACATCGAACGACTCTATATGATTTGTTTATACGTTTTCCAAAATCATTTGTTTAACCATTCATAGTTATTTTTAAATTGTTTTAGTTTGGTTTCAATGTTTAGCGGAAGCATTAGTTTTAAAGTTGAGCGGAAGCATTAAAGTAAAGTAAAGGAACGGGCGCCAACACAAACGCCAAAACTAAAGAAAAACCCAAACAATATTCATAAATGAGACTCGATAAAAAGATGTCTTGATCAATGCAAGTGAGTGCACCTAGAGCTCCTAGCGTCCTGAGAAACATGTAAAGAAACAAGTGTCAACATTAAAGAAGAGTGAGTTCACAGGTTTTTATAAGTTCATTAGTTCGGTTATAAGTTTGTTTCCCCCGTTATCCCTAACCCGGAATAACGGCATAGTTCCATTATTTCAAACCCGGAATAATAATGATGTTGGTTCCATTATTCCTAACCCGGAATAATATTGTTGTTCGTTCCATTATTCCTAACCAGGAATAATATTGTTGTTCGTAATTAAGTTCAATGTTAACATGTAGGTAGCGAGCCTAAAGTTATGTCACGTAAGTGTTCGCGATCGAAGCTGACTGTTGTGCCTCCGTGTTGCCAGGCCTATCATGACCATGGCGAAAGTTAGGCCAAATTATTCACCCGTTGACCATACCCGGTGGGCTAGCGCGACTAGCTCGGGTGGGGCTTATCGGGCACAGTAGTACTACTTATAATTTCCCCGCTATCTAACCCAATACTAACTATCCGAGAGTTTGTCGAGGACTTGTGTGATATAGCTGCTTAGTGACCATAACGTACATTAACATTAACTTAGTTACCGAATAGTTTAATGACGTTAATTTCGTATAACGTAAAGAGATAGAGTTGTAGAGTGTATACATGTTTCTCCCCTGTTGTTTAAAACCGGATAAAATAGGAGCCGTGAACTCACCTTTAATTGCTCGGTTAGTGTAACACAGAAGTAGCAAATGATGGGACCGCTAATTGCGACCTAACAAGTCAATTGATTTAAAGTTAGTGTGTGAACACACCGATACAAACCCTACACATAACTAACACACAATGCGGCACACACAATAACAAATTCTAAAACACAATCATGCATGCAAAGTATTATCATACCAAAATAGTGATCAAACCAACCTATCATGAACACAAATCAACTCATACAACACTTTGGTACACACATTCGCAAGTTATCAAGTTTCAGCTTGTATACTTATAATTAGGCTGTTTTCGAGGATTTTTATAAAATAGTTCCAACGTTCCAAAAATTCCAATATTGTTACAGAAGGTGTCAACTAAACTGTAGAATTTTATGTAAATTTTTCAAGTCCTAACACGTTACTAATTATTCATAAATATTTATATACTAGGCTGCAGTCAGATTCGTCGCTTTCTGACTGCAGTCCACGGGAGAATTTATTTAAAAATCATCGTTCATCCAATTAACAAAATTTCAGTGGGAGTTTCCCGGAAATTTCCATCTCCAGTTGCTGTACAAATTTCGTGATTCAACTCTCTACAGATTATGAGATCCGACTCGATAAACAACTAACAATTTTTCAGAATTTACGCAGCTTCAGTTACTGCATTTAATTGACCACTTAAAAATATCAAACGACCTCAGAAAATTATGAATCTAGCGCCATTAGAAGCGTTTTTCAAAAATATACGCTTTAGGATTCAGAAAATCCTTTTTTCGATAAACAATAACCAAGTTATAGCCAATTGAAGTTGGCTGTAAACACCATTCAGCATCCTGTTTTCAACCTTTATCGCAATAGAACTCGCTTAAATAATCGAGACGTTAAATATAAATGATCAAGAACAGAATTATTAGTCACATATCATCATGTACATCATACTCATGCAAACCCTAATCATACAATATGATTTTTATCACAAAACGCAGCCTATGATTCTTGTATCCAACTAATCATCATAATCGCAAAACTTGCACAATTAATCGAACTAAACATCATAACACTTTCATAACCATGATTCTACCATTACATACAAGCATGATCAATAGTTCATAAACCCTAATGTGATTTGCGAAACAATAGAAAACCCTAACCTTTAACAATGAAGATTAACGAACCGGGAACGAGATGGGAGTCGATTCGGGTTTGAAGGAGATCATGACCGAGAGAAGGAGTGGGGAAAGGGCTGCCGTCGGCTGATCTTAGAGCTAGGGTTCCTCTTTTTTTTTGTTAACAACTCTCATGCATGCTTATCTATATATAGTGTAGGGAAGGAAAGAAAAGGATCAAGGGTTTGCGGTTTGGTGCTTGCCACCGCAAAGGGTTTGGGTGGGGCGGTTTGGGTCTTTAACTTGAGCCTCAAGTTTTGATTAATTCCTTGAGTCGCAAGGAAGTGAGGTCAACCCGTTTCGCGGCCCGGTTCGGTTCGTCTATCTATTTACTATATATTTTATAACTAATCATCACGAAATCAAAACATAACATAATAACTCACCAACTTATAAACGTCTAATACACATAGCACGTAATTCACTTGATAAGTTCACAAAGTTAGCATAGTTATTTCGAGCGTGTAAATTAAATCTCTGAATCAATTTAGCGTAGAATGAATAACCGTGAAGTAGTGCGTTTAAGATACCTGAAAAACCGGGATGTCACAGATTAAGTGGCATGGGGTAATCACCCATGTAGCTGTGAGGTTTATAAATCATGTTGTTTAAAGCTGCACCGCTGGTTCAGTAAAAACCTAACAACAAAGCCGGTACCGGACTGAACTAAAAATAACAAATTTATTAGTCTGAAGAGCTAGATTAATAAATAGGACAATAAAATTTATACCAAAACTATTGTGTAAATAAAATTATATAAGTAACGCAATATGTCAGTATTTTACCCGGTATAAGATCCGAACTAAATTTATCAATCGAACAACGAAACAATAAGACTAGTAAATTGTTTTGGTATATTATAGCATCACTTTAAAGTGTTGGGCGATTAGATTTTATAAAAACTTATATATAAAAATAATAAAGTTTATAAAAATTTCAAGTTTTTATAAAGGGTTTTATATTATTTTTAACACCCATTATTATTCTTAACTAAAATATTTATTTTTGGTTTTCGGACATTTGCTGTTTTGTGCTGCGGAATGCTCTATTTTGCTGCAAAATATTATATTTTCTGCAGACTAGGACAATTTGGTGTTTTAAATAATAATTTCATGGTATAGCAGTGTAGACATAACTTATGTCTTAATTCTGTAATAACAGACTATACCGTAACCAGTACAGATATTTATCGCGTGTTCGCGTCTTTGTCCTTCGTCTAGGATATGGTTTATATGCTCGTGATTGTTATGAATTTATTATCATATCAAGTTATGATTTTTTTGAATTCCTAGACTTTTAAGACTTAAAACTATAAATTAAGTCATATTGTACAATAAATAGATAGTGTATTAGTTGTTCAGCTTGTACAGAATCACCAGAATTTTGCATATTGTCACAAACAAATGCAAAAGTTGTAAAAGAAATTTTGGTTCATGCACAAATGTACCTACACCTTCAAAAGCAAGCTGCAGAAGAAAAACAAAAACATGCATATGGAGTTAGTACGAACATGTTGGATGCTAAGGTCAAAGAGACTTAAGTAGATGTTAAGACCATCAAAGACTTTATCAAGATGATGCTAAAAGGGGGATGAAGATTGCATGAGAAAGCTCCCACCTCTTGTCAAGAAAAGATGGAAAAAAGGCCTGACACTGCTGAACTAAGAAAGGCTAGGCAAGAAAGTGTAGGTCCTTTCTAAGATCCAAATACTCAGGTCTAACTATGAATAACCTAGTCCAATCACGTGCGGAATCCGTTATTAGATTAGGTTACATATAAAACAAGATTACTTTTCAATTCTATGTTTTCATTGAATGTTTAAACTAGTATATCAAGAAAACAACTCGACAGAGCTTCGCTGTATCGTTTGCAAAACTGTTACAAAGGAACTAGTCCACACACCTATATATAGACTTTCCACTTAGTGCGAATTGAGTCCCTAACTTCATACAAACTGAACAACTTATCTTCGTACGAAGTGAACATACAAATAATGAAAACTAACACGTTAAGCTTATTACAGAGACGACTCGTAGACGCAGGCAACAAACTTATGTATCAACAAACTCCCCCTTGGGTGTTGCCGAAGTCTCGATCAGTCTTCAGTCTTCAAAAAATTTATAACATTAACTTTATCTTCCAAAGAAATTCTTTCTCAACCTCCATCGCTATTCACTAGGAATAGGCGCTTGATCTGTTGATGGAGCCCACTTCATAAATTGAAATCTTCTAATAGATGCTTTCTTTATCTTCTCATCAATTCTTTCTTCCTTCCTCATTTCTTTCATGAACTCCTTTCCTTCCAATTCTCTCCACTTTGACTTCCACATCTTTCCAGAATTAATACCATGTGCATAGCAAACATTGATTACACCTTGGTACTACATCGCTTGCACTTTCTCTTTCGCTTCATAACAAATCTTGTTATAGAATAAGCATTCTAGATCCTTCTCAGAACAATTCACGAACCACATAGGATCCAAAATCCGTATGGTTCTCCACAATCCGTCTGACTTCAAAACAAAACATTGCTTCACCAGTTTCGATATCATATTGCCACATTTGAAGAATTCACTAAAATTTTGCTCAATTTTCATCAACGGCATGTTCTTCATTGTATGTGGTCGCTTCACAATCAATGTCACATCTTCCTTTTTGTAACTAGATCGACTTTTAGAATCTTCATTGGATAATGAGGCTTCCAGTTCAGAAAACCATTTGCAGCTTCAAATCTAATCAACTTCCACAATCTTTGATCATTCCATTACATTTGATAATTGATGCATTTCGTTTGACATAAATCTTCAACGTCCCACCACGGCAAAGTTCGAATATCCGATAAATATCAGAAGTACTGAACTCCGAATTCTCTCTTGATAGCATACACATTCGACTTAGGTAGCCAACTCCAACTCAAAATATCTCCTACGGCTTATCTTGGTTTCTCGTGAAAAATACCAACGGTCATCGGAATTTCCTTTCTTTCGGCATTTCTTAAAACCACGTCTTCGTAGCTTACATTTAACTTTTTCTTCAACCTTTCTTTTCAGCAAATCATTCGTTTCTTCACTAAACTTTTCTTGAAATGTTGGGAAGTCATCTGTTCCTTCACCAATATATTTCACCATTTCGTCACCAGAATCACCCTCTACAACAACATTATCATAGTTATCTGCATCCTCAACATTTCAATAAACATAATCATCCGGCTTTGCACTACTTATGTTGTTCAGCTCTTCTTCGAAATCAAATTCAGATGAGCTTTCATCAACACCCAACATCTGAGCAATCTCTTCCTTGGTGTAGTTGTAAACAAACTCCCTCTCTTCCACACCATGCTCTAAATATATCATCCTATGTTGCATTACAGGAACAACCGTTAGTGGAACAACGTCTGTGAAAATTCCTGAATACACTTCTTTGTTAATAGAATCCTTCTTCTCCCCCTCTCTATGAGAATCATCTTCTTGATTAGCTTCGTTGTTTAAGAAATCATCATAGTTGAAAGAATCAGTGATTTTAGCTTCATAAACCACCAACTCAGTACCACCATGAGTGTTGTCATCATCATCACCCTTATCATCATCATCTTTATTATTAGCACCATCAACATCCACTTCCACTTCCTCATCATCCTCTTTATCTTCCCCAGTCTCTTTCTCTTTTGCATATGCTCTCCTTTACTCTAAAATTTTATGCTTCACTAAGACGCATGACACATCAATAATATCACCAATAAGCACAAACTTAGAAAGATCAATTTCTGGCTAAGGAGTAACAATCGGAATATCATCAATCTTTTCTTTTCCCTTGCCAGCTGATGCAGCTTTAGCTTCAGCCATACGTGCTCTTTCAGCAGCCCTTTGTTTAGCCCCTTCAATTTCTATCAGATCAAGTTCGGCTTCAAAATCTATTCCAAGTTTTTTCTACAATACTTTCTTAATCATATCAAGATTTTTATCTTTTCTCAGTCTGTTATCTTCTAAATCTTCTGTCACTCTATGCAATCTTTCATTATCTGACACAAGACTAGCAATAACAGCTTCCATATGCTGATCGTTCTCTAAAAACTTTACTATGTTCTCCAAATTTCTTATCTTTTTTCGTTTTGATCATCAAGAAAATCAAGATTTATAGGATCCATGTTAGAAAATTTTGGAAAATTGAAATCATCGCCAAAGATATGATCAATATCTCTTGTGGATTGACGTCTAGTTGAAGAACGAGGAGTTGACTGTTGTTTCTGTGGTGTTGGTTGCTTTGGTGGTGATTGTGGTTGTTGTACTTGAGATGATGGTGATAATTGTGGTGAAGGTTTTCTTACTTGAGGTGATGGTGGGATTTGAATTGGTAGTACAACTTCAGCTTCAACATTCACCATCGGTGTCTTTTTCTCATGAACTACTGGATCAGCCCTAGTAGTTGTCGACTTTAAATATTTTCTTCTAGCTTTCTTTGCCGCATGAGACCCTTTTGTTTTCTTGCTGATTTGCTCTTAACTCCTTTAACTTTCTTAGGTGGCACATACGGTTCATCTTCATCAACATTCTTTTTCTTTCTTTTGGAGCCTTGTTTTTCAACAGCAACATTTGGATCAACAAATCTTGGTGCTATCGGTGCTATTTTAGATGAAACATTCTCATAACTAGCAATTGGAGTTTCATCAGAACTCGATTCGTTGTCTCCTTCAGAAGCTTGTTCTTCAACATCTTTAGCAATCTCCGCTGTACTTGCTTCACCCTGTTCATGGTCAGAAGTTGCAGAGAACACTTCATGCACCTCTTCTTCAGCAGAATCCTCATCATCTAACAAAGTAGCAGCTTTCTTTGATGCTCTTTTCTTTTAGTTGCTTGTTTTTTCTTTTTCTTATCCTCTTTAGCATACCAACTGCTTCTCTTTGGAATGTATTCAGCTAGACGAGCTTCTTTATCATTATCTGAATTACCATCATCCTTTCTCCATTTGTCTTTTGGTGGAGCAACATAATTCTCATCTTTTATCGCCCCAAAGAACTTCTTTCCAACCGGTTCTGTTGTTTGTTTTAGATACTGATTCAAACGTATGAGCGACAGATTCAACATATGCTCTAGTGACAAGTCATCACCAGTTTCTTTTACAAGATTAGGGAATTGATCATCCAACATCATCTGCATGAAGCGAGGATACTACAAGAATTTTTCTCTATCAATATTAATCTTCATCTGCTCAAAAATGAGTTTAGTGAAGTTGTATGGCAGACTCAAACTCAGCGCCACAATCATACACATTTGATAATCCAAAAGTACATCAAAACCTCCCTTTCTATGGCTCAACGCATGTATCACTGAATGTAGAAAGAATTTGTATGGCTTGCCAAGATAAGCATTGCTGAAGTTTAACTCATTTACGTGCCCTTTGTATCCCATTCTGTAGAAACACCCTTTAACCATCCTTTCAGAATAGACCGTCGGATAACTATCTTCGTCTTTAAAGTCTAATACCCTCCTTATCAGCACTTATGTAATCAATACTTATTTATCTTCATTTCCGATCGTGACAAAAGATTGTATCTCTCATGGACTCGGAATGAATTTCGCGTGATCCCAAAATCTCTTGACCTGTAATCTATATGCTTTGTGTTGGTTTGTCAATGCATTCCTTATCGGTAATCGATGCATAAACTCCAAGATTTCCTTGAACATTTTTACCTCTGGAATCGACTTATCAAGTACACACTAGATGTTGTGTTTGGGCTCAAACGTCATGGCTTTTTTCTTCAAAACATAAAGAAATCAAACTCTTAGTCGGAAGTTCAAAAATATCAAAGTTTGGTGCAAAGTTGGTTTTGTACGAAGGTACCTATTTCACCTTCGTATGAAGAGAGGCATAAAAACATTTTTGACCAAACAAGTTCTATCTTCATGCGAGGATAGATTATCACATTTAAAACATTATTACCTTCGTGCGAGGGTAGGTTTCTACCTTCGTACAAAAGTAGTTCACCTCATACAAAACATTAAGATCACAACAATGAATTAGTATGATTTTGATGAAATTGATGATTGTATCATGTACTAACAATGCTGATTAATGTTGTACATGTCAAATTTTATCATTTACCGGTTAAATCGTCCTAAATCTACGTTTTTAAGTTCAAACAACCGAAGCATTCAATTTTATGGTTCTATCTCGTTCAAACTACCTTAACCATTGTATGTGGTGTGCCAATCAACCACTACAGTGTAGATTTGTGCAGCACTTCGTTGTTTAGATTGCAAATTCTCTCAAAACCTTAGTTCATTTAGATTGAAAATTCTCTCAAAACAGTAATGGTTCTCTTCATGCGAAGTTGAGCTTTATATAAGGTTCAATCTTATCTTCGTATGAAGGTAGATCTTTATCTTCGTGCAAAGATAAAACATCTATCTTCGTGTGAAGATGTAACTTCATGCCCAGATAACCTTATCTTTTTAAAACTTTCAATTTTTCAAACATTTTACCATTTTTAACGACCCACTCAGTTGACCAAGTCCAAGTTAATGACCATGGTTAACTGATTTGTCTATGAAGTCCAAGTTAATGACCTTGGTTGATCACTTTGTGCACAAACTAATGTTTTTAGACAATTTTTAAGTTTTAAATTAATGAACTATTGATCATTTCAAAACGTTTTCTCATTTCAGATAAGCTCCCAACCCGTTGTTCTCAAGATTCCATTCAACATTCAGCAGCTTCAGACTTTGAAAATCAGTTTTCCATCATCAGTATTCGAAATTAAGATGAAAATAAAATATTTTTGATTTTTCTAAAGTTTATGCTAAAACACACTGAAAATCTTTTTAGGTTTTTCTGAGCGAAATAGGGCACAAACATTTTACAGACATTTTTGTGAGTTTGTGTAACATGATCATATCAGTTTTTGAGACTTATCACTAGTACTGTTGATCTTGATTAAACTTTAGGTTCTAAACAGATTCACTTAGATCGCTAGTATACTAGTCCACTTAAACCCCTACACATTTCTCAACTGCTTCGAGATACGGTAATTAGATGTCTAAGAACTTGTCTTAATAGTGTTTCCCACCTCAGAATATACTCCCGTATAAAGATTCCTTGGATTTCATCTTACAGGTGAATATATCTAACTGATATCTGTATCTGGGTTGTGAGATCTTTAGAGCTCAAGTTAGTACCACCGTACAGATAGAGAGATGAAGACTTGACTTAAAAGTGGTGTTCCATATTTTGGAATCTTTTGACGGCAATTGTTAGATCTTTCGACACTTTCAATTTAATGCAGTTTTTAAGGGTTAAAAGCAAAAGTATTCTACAAGTCCTAGGCCATTGCTTATGCAAAATTAGAAGAACTTGTATAATACCCCACATATCAATTATCTATAAAGACCTAGTATCTTAGAATCCGGCAATCTCTCAAACGAAATTTTGGTGTACTAAGACCATATATCCGAGGGATGTTAACCCACTAATTAAGAAGTTTTTTCTTTATGTTTATATCTCGAAAACAATTTACTGAAGTGCGAAATCTACTGGGACATTATTAAACACATTTTGACACTATATTTCGTTAGCATACTGTGATAATCCATTTATTTACTATCATTTCCTCTTTTATGCACGGAAACTCTTTTTGTCTTTTTTCATGTTTTTCTATATTTTTTAAATTATTATATGTTTTTGTACTTTTCACAACATATTTCTCCTCCTAAAATCAAAAACATATTTTTTGATTTTGTTTTTTTTTAATTTGAAAACTAAAAACTTGACAAACCGATGAGGATTACGTCAAATCGTCATCCATCTCGGCTTCAAACTAATTTTGAAAGATATTTGAATTTTTCTCTTTCAAACGGTTTTGTATAAAAGTCTGCTTTTTATTTATCAGTGTGGACCTTTTCAGTACGAATAAACTTTTTCTCGTAACAGTCACGGATAAAGTGATATCGTATTTCAATGTGTTTAGTTTTATAGTGTTGAACCATATTTTTCGTTATGTTAATGATTCAGAGCTAATGGGGTAGATACTGGTGATGATTCAGACATCTTGAATTTCTCCAAAACGTCGTTCACATACTTCATCTGATGTATAAAGATACCTTCAGGCAATTGATCGACTTGGAGTCCTAGAAAGAACTTCATCATTGGTCAAACCAAATATAATGTCATCCACATAAATTTGCAAAATTAAGATGTGTCCTACTGTTCCTCTAGTAAAACAGTTGTCCAGAAGATGTTGAGAAAGTGTCTCATACCAGCCTCTTGGGGCCTGGTGTAAGCCGTATAACGCCTTGTCCAGTAGATAAACCTTGTCTTTGTGTATTGGATCGACAAACCCTGGTGGTTGGCCGACGTACACCTCTACTTTCACCTTTCTGTATAGAAACGCAGACTTGACATCTAACTGGTACACTTTGAATCCCTTCCAAGACGCGAATGCGAGGAAGATACAGATTGCTTCCAATCTAGCCATGGGAGCATAGAACTTAGTGTAGTCTATTCCCTCTTGCTGATTTTCATCCTTGAACAATGACTCGAGCTTTGTTTCTCTTAGTCCTCTATCATCTGTTTTGCACTTGAAGACCCATTATGTATTTATCTTTTTGTGGTCATCAGGTAGATTAACAAAGTTTCCACACATCAAGTTTCTCAAACTGTAATAGCTCCTCATGTATTACGTTCACCCAGCTTTCTTCTGTGAGAGCTTCCTTGTACATTTTCGGCTCAATCTATGAAATAAAACATCTATATGAGACCTTTTTTTGTAAAGGTGAAACATTAGTATAAAAACAACTAAGATCCTGATTGATCTGGTTTCGTGTTTTGGCACCAGTCTGGAGTTCTCCAATGATAGTTTTTGATGGGTGGTATGACAATGTCCTCGGCATAACTTCATTCGGAACACTCACTTCGTGTTCCAGATTTGTGATATTTTGATCAGCATTTTGATTACTTGTGGATGCTTCATTCTTATCACTTGTTCCTCAGCTTGATTGTTGAGTAAACTTTCAATCTGATTTACACCATCATCAGAAGTAGATCCGTCATTGTCATATGTTGGTTCAGCATCAGATTCAGAATCATCAGATTGATTAAACGTGGGAGCAGGTTCATTCATCTCTTGATCAGCTATGGGATCAGTTGTTCCAGCAACTGTGATTCTGGATGTTGAGTACTAGGGCCTGCTTCAGCATCATGAGTGTTTAAGTAATCAAAATTGGTCTAGGAACTTGTACTTTTAATAAAGCTTGTTGTTGCTGATAAAGAATCAAAAGTTCCTCTTCTGTCAGTTCATCTGGTAGCTCGAAGGAATCCCAAAGACTTTCGTAACTGAACAGCAAAGAATCTCCAGGTTTTTGTGTTGGAGACGTGTAACGTGGACGATCTATGATGTGAGCTTCAATCACCCAGTTTATGCTTGGTAGGTATACTCTCAGTAGTGGACTAGCATATCCCACGAAGAAACCTTCCATTGATTTAGCCTCGAATTTGACATTTGCATCAATTACCGTGCATGGTGACCCAAATGGTTCTAATTACTTTAGGTTTGGCTTTCGTGGTTGAGTAGCTCGAAACATGTTTTCTTGTGAGGCTTGACTCTCAATACTCTATTCAATGTATAGCATGCAGAGGTCACAGCTTCGCCCCAAAAGCTAACTTGGAAGTTTTGAATCAGCGAGCATGGTTCTTGCTATCACTATCAGGGTTCTATTTTTGCGTTCAGCTACCCCGTTTTGCTGTGGGGGTATTTGATGCACTGACTTAATGAAAACTTCCCTCCGCATTGCAAAACTCTAACATCCGATTATTTTTGAATTGTGTACCATTGTCACTTCCAATGTGAGGAATTGGTAAGTGGTACAAATTCTCCAATTTCCGAAACAAGATTATCACTCTCAAAAGTTTCATCTTTGCTTTCCAAGAACATCACCCACAAAAATCTTGAATAATCATCAGTAACAACGAGTCAATATAGGTCTCCTAAGATACTTCGAACATTGATTGGACCAAAGAGATCCATGTGTATTCTCTCTAACGGGAGTTTGATTGAGTTCAGGAGCTTCCTCGGATGCGACTTTTTATGTTGTTTGCCCTTTTTGCATTATGCAGTCGTCATTCAAATGAAAACTCTTTAAATAGACCCCCTCCACTAGGTTGTTGTGTAATAAGAAATTCATCTTTTGGAGATGAATGTGCCTTATCTTCCTATGCCACATGATTGATTCTTTCTCTGTTACTTTGGAAACAAAACTTTGCGCGGATATCATTGTTGTTGTTGCAACGCTCATGTCTAAGACATGTAAGTCATTTTTTCGAGGAGCGCACATCAAGATCCACTCCTCCGGTATATGGAATCCTGGCTTTAGAATGAGACATTCTCGATCAGTGAAGTGTGTTGTGAATTTTTTGTCACAAATCTGAGAGATCCTCAGTAAGTTATTCTCTAACTCCGCTATGTAGTTGACCTTATCGAACAACATCACACCATTAGTTAGAATTCCTTCACCTACTATTCTCCCACCTTGGTTTCCTACAAACCCAACGTAGCCTCCTCGGATAGATTTGACATTGTATAAGAGAGCCAACATCCCTTTCATGTGCCAGGACGCTCCACTATCCATTATCCACTTGGAAATGATTGACCTTGGGAGCCCTTGCACATGTACTTAAACAATTATTTGAATAACAAGACCCAAGCCTTGACGGTCTTGGGTGGGTTTTCATAGGTTGATTCACAGACACTTTCATTTTATTGTTTCAACAATTTGTTCAACTTTTTCTTAAATCTTTTCATTAACCATAGTAACAGATGTTTTGATCTCTTTAGAGGATATTTTGGTTTTATCACCCAAGTTTGATTTTTGCAATTGCATTTTTGGGATAATACTTTGAATCTTTTTGTTCCATTTTGATTGATGATTCACCAGCCTTTTCATTTGAAACTTTAGGATTTGCTAGTTTCACATTGTTTTGAGATTCGTTGTTTCATTTCAAAATCTGAGTAGGAACAAACATTGGAGATTTTACATCCTCTGAAGTTTTCTTAACACTGTAAACAGGTTCAGAGGTATCTTGTGGACACCATCTAGCGATATGTCCAACGTAATTGAATTTAAAGCACTTCCTACTGTCCGTGACAACATAGAATCTCATAACCTGTTCACGATGTTGTTTTCAGCAAAAACTTCTTTGTTTGATTGTTCTCTTGATAATTTCTCTTTTCGCTTTCTGAGCTTGTGCCAAAAACAAAGTTTATATTCTTTGAAAATTTTGATTTTCCAAATCTATTGTTATTTCTCTTATCATACCCCAAACCCTTTCTACTCTCATGATAGTTATTCATTTGTTTGTTATAAGAACCTTTAGGTTTGGAATAGTAAGATTTATCACGTTTAAAGTTTTAAGAACTTTGTTCTTTAGTCATGTTTCCAAGCTCATAAATCTAAACTTCTATCAATTTAAACACTTTGTCAACTTTGTTCAGATTCACGTTCTGAATCAGAAATTCTTCATCGGAATACAGCTTGTCAGATCCATTCATTTTGTACATGATAATATTTGGATCATCATTCAAACCATGTTCTGATGTAAAATATAATTCTTGTGGAAACTTTCTTCGTTTTCAGAATGTGAGCTTGAGCCTGTTTTCTCCATGTTTGAATCAACACTCTCAAATTCAGTGCTTTCATTGTCATTTCTGAAAACATTTTTCACAACGTTTTTTACCACATCTAACTCACAATCATTTTCAGACTTAGTATAGGTTATATCGAGGTTTTCAGGTAGCTTGTCGTTCTTCTCAGTTTTCAGTTTCAAGTTAAGCGCCTTTTCTACCCCATCAGGCTTTTTCCTGGAATAATTGTTCCACATCGGGGGTGGAACTCGATGATAACCTAAACCTTTCCTTTGATAACCATCCCCATCCTTTCCTCTTTTATCTTTTTCTGTTGATTTAGGGAGGATGTGATCAATCACATAAGATGCTGTTAAATAACTGATCAACAACTTATTAACCCATTCTGATTCAATTCTAAAAGTTTCTAGCTCACTTTTTAATTTAGCGGGCATATCAATATGAATATTTATTGCCATTTGTTTATCCATGATCGTCACTTTTAGCATTGAGAGTGTAGCATTATCTTCCCGACTAGCATCTCGGTATTGGTTAATAGTTCTGCTCAGTTTATCATAAGCTTCTTTAGTTTCTTTTAGGTCACTAGACAAGTTATCAGTATGGTTTTTAAGCTCTTAAAATTTTTCATCTTTTTCAGAACACTCTTTTCATGGCTTCAAGCACTTCATTCATTGTTTTTCGGTTTCTGTCATCTCACTCTTACCCTCTTCTCTGACCAACTCATTCACACCTTCCTGAACTTTCTCGGAAACTACCTCTTGTAATTGCACCATCATTGCTTTTCTGCAATCTCCTTAAGGTTTTCAGCATTCATTCTTTGGTGACATTGATAATTTCTTCTACAGGATTTGCCTCTTCATTAATCTGTTTGATTTGACAATTGCTTGATCCTCCAAAGAAACCTGCAAAAGATTTATAAATGGTAGGTGGAATGACTGATTTAAAAACATTGTGAAAAATATCCTCTTTAGCACTTTGATCATAGTAGTATGTATCAGAACTCTCATCTGGAGTTTCATCAAAAGTAACTTCAACACAATAATTGCAAGAAATTTCTTCGACCACTTCTTCGATAGCTGGTTCAGGTTCCTCAATGATTTCTGCTAAAAGTGCCAGGACTTCGTCTTTGGAATGTAGTTATTCCAGTTGAAGCCTTCGTCTTCTTGACTAACCATAAGAGCTTTGTCTTTTGAATTGCCGTACAATCCTTAATTTGGATAAGCTTTGTTGTGCTCTGAGGTTGTTGAGAAGTTCGGTGATAAATTGCTTTCTTGTAGTAATTGTCACCAAATGGATTGTGGTTTCCATGTACTTCTCGATTCGGACACTCTCGTTTAAAATGGTCCTTCTCAAGGCATTTGAAGCAGGTGACCTTTGATTTGTCAAATCCTAGTTTCGTTTCTGGACCACCCAGACTATTTCTTCCAGTAATCTCCATAAATTTTTGAGCACGTCGAACAATACTAGCCATACACCATTTAATATCACCCCAACGCTTCAGGTTCAATCTGATTGTAATCCTCTTTGTCATATTCGGATTTCCGATCTTTCATGCAACCAAGCTTTCGTACGATTCCAAGACTGAGGCAAGTAAAGCCATGTGCTATTTGGTCGTAGTCTCAGTAAAGTCTTGAGCATTCTCAAGATTTATTGCTATATTACACTGAAGGATTCATTGATTTGAGCTGTTTTGATTGTTCTAGTTGCTATTATAACTGTTTGAACTCTGGGAAGATTGAGGTGTCTTTGGTGTATTTAGATCAAATGCGGTCTGAATAATTTCAGAAGCACCTGAAGACTTATCTGCACTAAATGCGGTCTGAATCTTTGGACTCTGATTGTTGGCTATTGTGCTTCCTTTGAAATACAAGTTCACGTCTTGTTGAGCATGATAATTTATTGTCTTTGCCATTTTCTTCAAATCTAGTTCGTGTCCTTCAAGTTTTTCAATGAACTTTGATAGATTCATTCCACTGTTGTACTCTGAACTATTCTTTAAAATAGTCAAGTAAGACAACCATTCTCCTTCCAGTAAAGCGTCAGCCAACTACAACCAATTCTTCATTCTCTTTATGAATACTCAACCTTTTCATTTCAACCACCAGATGGCAATATCTTTCAATAATCTACTTCATAGATTTGCCTTTAAATGCAGTGAAAATACGAACTCCTTTTTGATCAAAGCCCTCTTAGTCTTCATCATCTGTGTGCTACCTTGAAATTTGACTTTCAATGCATACCTTCACATAGCCTTCATGTTGTAAAAATGTGAAGATATCTTGTTTCACAACTTGTTGCAAAATATTTATCATTTTCTTTTCTCGTGTAAACTTTTCCTTTTCACCTTGAGTAAACTGCATGATAGTCTTTTCTGTCACACCCATTCATAGGCGTAACCGCACGGTGTGAACTTGATTAGTTTTCATCGTATACGACATGAGTAAACAACTATATGAAATAAAAGCATGTACGATGTTCATCCATTCACCATATATAAACATTACAAGCCATAAGTTGTTTGGAGATAAAAGACATCATAGGTGATATACAGTTTACAAAAAGGCTTGTTCAAAATAACTCTTAAAACATTAAGGCTTTGCATCCTATATTCCATTCAAAGACGGAATATATAGACCAAACCCTCCAAAATACGGATGACTTCGACTACTTGTAACCTTAAAAACTTTGTAACTGACTGCGCCAAGATCCACTTCAGTTTCCTGAAATACATGTAAGTTTAAAAACATCAACAAAAGTTGGCGAGTTCGTGCACTTTGTGTGCGCGCCAAATGAATCTTAAAAACATTTGAGAGTTCGTATATGAAAATATGTGGTATATAAAGCGTCAATGAACTTAATGATCATTAATGTTTTGCAAGGACATTAATATGTGTGACGACATAGGAAGTACTCAACCCTAGACGATTTCTTCCGGTTCACCCCACTTGGACAACAAAAGCACTACATGCGGCCACACAAGGACCCATGAGTGGGGCTCACTACACCCGGTAGATCTACTACTCTTGTTCCTCGGTCTTATAAAAGATTAATGGCACTTAAGAGACACCCTATTCGCATATGATCAAATATTTCATTCCATAGCTAAATCATACCATCGAAAACATGTATCCCCCTGAGAGTTATAAACCGAAAACGTTTAAGAGAAAAGGGGGACATGAACTCACTGGTTTGAATAAATATATGCAAGCAATTCGGGTATCCCAAAAGCGTGTAACAACCTACAAGTGCTTTAACTCATTAGACACATGAGTTCATGTCAAATGCGTACACGTTCATCTTGAACATTATTGTATAAGTTAAGTATTTGGGTCCCTTACGTATATTAAATATGTTGGCATTTGTTTTGTATTTTCATTTTAATATATATATATATATATATATATCGAATCCATCAAGTGTACGAATGGGCCTTGCCCTTCGTGACTCGTACGAGTATAAATGGGTCTAGGCCTTAAGAGTCTTTGTGTCTCGCATAAGTGAGAATGGGCATAGCACATTTGAGTCTCCGTGATCCACACGCTATGAGTGGGCCTAGCCCATGAGAGCCTTCGTGCCACGCACGGCTTATGTTCGTTACGTGTGATATATATATATATATTGTATATATATATATATACATCTTAAGTCTAGTGAACCTCGTTCACTCGTAACAACATGTTCGGCTTAAGTATGAGTATTTGTTCTTCATGTTATATGTCTTTTATAATTATAAGTGTTAAAAATAATTATTTTTAACATCGTAAATGCGTTGATGTATTTGTACGCTATTCTTTGCGTCAGTATACTTTAACAAGTGCATATGAGTACATCATTATGTACTTACGTATTTTATATGTGTATGTATATCGTATTCGTACTTGTATTTGTATACCGTTCCATTGGTATTTATATGTACTTTTATACTATACTACTGGGTATTTATACGTATTTGTATACCTTATTATTTGGTATTTATACGTATATTCGTATACCGTATTATTTGGTATTTATACGTATTTGTATACCATATTATATGATGTTTTTGTATAAATGGGCCCAACCCAAATACATTTTGCATGAATGGGCCCATCGCAATTAGGTTATGTAAGTTGCCTAGTCCAATGTATTATATGATGTTGGGCTCAGCCATTCGATGTGTTAATGGGCCTAGCCCAATGTTATGTTTTAAAATGGTCCTAGCCCATTTTATATGTTAATAGATCTAGCCCAACTTATTATATATATTAATAGGCTCTTACTAGCTCATTACAAATCCAGGTATTTGTATTACCACAAGCGTATTTCGAGTGTATTTTATACGTATATACTTTTACATGGCTATAATTAGTGACTCTTGGTGAAGGAAATAAGGCTTCCAAGATGACAAGAATAAGCTCGTAATGACCTTCCATGCTTGCACCTTTCTTGAGGGGTCTTGAAATGGATTTAATAGGCTTGTAATGGTGGATTTAATGGGCTAAAATGGAGGGTCTAGGGGTGTTATATGCAGCCATGAAGTACGGGAGACAAGAGGATGGTTTCGATTTTTTGAAGTGAAGAAGTTGTTAGGAGGTGTGTTGAGGTGGTTGTTATAATGCTCCTTATCTTCCAAGGTCAACAACAAATCTAGAACACCATGCCTTCTACAACTATCTTCATCATACACAAGCAAATAGGGTCTCCATAACCGTCAAAGGGGGGGGGGGTATTAGGTTTTTATACACACACACACACTCATATATATATATATATATATATTTAAAGTTTACAAGTAACTATAAATTGTAAGTGTGGATAGTTTAGGGAATGGAAGGAATTCTCGTACGATTAGTGTAGTATCTATGTTCGGGATGCCAAACAATGATTAACTAGTTCGTTAAATGGTTGGTGTTTGTTCTGGTTGTTAAAAATATAACTAGTTCGGTCGTCGGGTCACTTTCGGACAATATACGAAATATGTGCTTTTATACCGAAAACGTTGTCTCGACTTATTATATGGTACCACCAATGTTGTTTCGGACATGAAATACTCTTAACTAGTTCACCGGATGATCCGCTTAGGTGTTAGGATGGTAGGGATGCTTCCTACTAGTTCATCGGATCGGTATCAGACAAGTTGTGCATGTTATAGCGTATCGTCGGAAGCTTATGTTTAGGATATTCCGTTGATATCCCCATGCTTATTTAGGGTGTATAACATTATTTATGAGTCCTACGTGTAACACCCCGACCACATAAAACAACGAACCACGGCGGAAACGTCGGGGAGTCATGTCACAGAACTATTGTTTCACAACTCATGGAATTTAAAATTTTGTTTTATTAAGTTAAATGTTTACATTGTCTTGGGATAAACAGAAACAACACATAAATAAATTGTCTTTCATGTTTTAAGTCACTAAGGCCCATGTCCATTCTTACGTGAAACATGCATCATATTATCAAGCATTGACTCCTGAAACATACGTGAAAAGGAAGTCAACATAAAAATGCCGGCGAGTACATAGGTTTTGTGAGTGTGTCAAATTCGTGGCTTTGTATACATATTGCAACACCTCGTCCGACTACAAGAGTCGTTAACTGAAAACCTCGTATCAAAAGTGTTTGATATTGCAATACAATTAACCAACTAAAACAAGTTGGTTAGAGTTGTGAAAACCTTATAGCCATGAATCTTGACTAAACGTTTCTTTTGTAAAAATCTTGTAGTAGATTGATTCAAAAGAAATCTTCGTATGGTTTATATCTTTAAGTGAAAATCAATGCGTGACATTATTCAAAACCATTTGTCCGTGTTATAGTGTCCATGTTATAAACCATACGTCTGTGTTATAAATCAATCGTCCGTGTCATAAACCAATTGTCCATGTCATAAACAAATCGTCCGTGTTTTTAAATATGAAAATTTTTGATCATTCTTTAATGAACACATTCAAACCTATGTTGACTTTACCACCAAAGGGTATCTTTAATAGACCACCAAAGGGTCTCTTTAACTAGACCAAATTTGGTTTCTATCATTACCTAAACTTACACCAAATCCAGTGAACAGTCCGATAATGGGATTGTCAGTCCTATTGTACCATAACATACTACTGGTCGACTAAGCCAAAGCTAATGAATGCCATTCATGTTATGGATAACGCATCAACAAGTTGTTCACATTATTGAAATCGTATTGTTCTATATATAAAACCATAGACTTTGTTTTTTTTTTAAACTTGAAAATGATTTAGCATAAATGAGTCACCCCAAAAATTTGCAAAACGTAAAAAAGGGGAACTATGTACTCACTTTGAAAATTATTTTGTATATATAAATCATGTATATTGTTTTGAAATCTTGAAAATAATTATAGGTACATATGAATTACCCCAAACATTTAGAAAATGTAAAAGAGGGGAACTATGTACTCACTTTGAAAATAATTTTGTATATATAAACCATGTATATTGTTTTGAAATCTTGAAAATAATTATATGCACATATGAGTCACCCTAAAACATTTAGAAAATGTAAAAGAGGGGGCTATGTACTCACTTGGGATTTCGAAAGTGTTCTTGATCAACGTAATAAACAAAGCTCAAACGTGTCCAAATGTATCAGATAAATATGTTAGCATGTCGGGACTACAAACGGGAGATCAGATAGAATGAAGTCTTATAAACCAAACGAGTGTTGGAACTCATGTGATATGGTTTAACAAACTTAACATTCTGATTTGGAAAGGATCCTAAGTGCTTTTGACCCATTCTGACTCGTTAAGGTAGTTTACGCTACGTTAACGGGTCATTAGCGTAAACGCATGATCGGATGGTTAAACATGTCCTATTATAAGTGTTAAATGCACAAGCATGTTTGAAAATATTATAACATCAGCTTATATGTCAAAAATTTGGTTACATGTGTTTAAAATTGATTTATGCGCAAAAGGGCATTTTGGTTAATTTTTTAAGGACACAGAAGTAACTTATCATAACACTAATCAAACGACCTGACCATAAGGTATAACCTCAGTAGGTTATTCCCTATAAAACTATGGCCACAGATATGTGTTTGGTCGGATCCTAAGATCGACCAAACGGGTCGGATTCGAAAGTCAAAGTGGTGGTCAAGACAGCTTGACTTACGACCCTAAATAAGCAATAAACTAGAAGTGCCAAGTTAGACATGTCAAAATATGTCTAACCAAGTTTATAAAACTGATTGGTAACAAAACTTGGTGTTTTGATACCCGAAAATAGTTTCGTCGTAAAATGCACATCATGCACATTTTTGACCGAAACTTTGACTCGTCACTTCGACTAGTAAACGTGGTAATCAGAAGGTGAAATCGTTAGGGATTATAACCTTCATGATTGTGATCACATTGCAAAGTGCAATTGAACTTTGACTAGACCAAATATGGTCAGAACCAAAAGTCAATCAGGAAGCCAACTGTTCGACTTTTAGCTCAAAATATCTAAAATAATGAAAGAACTAGGAAGAGTACTTACTCGTGTTGAAGAACACTTTTGGAACCCAAGATAGGAGGCTTCCAAAGGCTGGAAACAAGCTCCAAGAAGGATAGAAATAAGAACTTCACACTTTGCTTTGAAGTGGTGTGAAAAATAAATGGAAGAATCATGGGGTATTTATAGTATTTTAGGATTAAGGAGGTTATAACGAGTGTCCTCAAGTGTGGATTAGTGTCCTAACATGTGTCAACACCAAATTAAGTATGCCAAAATGAGTGCTAGGTGTACAAAATTTGAGATAGGTGGCAAACTTTGTGAAGAAGCAAAACTCTTTATTAATTTTTTGACATTTTGGCCCTTGGACTTGTATTTTCATTTGTTTGCCATTTTAACCCCTTTAACCTAATATTTAGGTTGTATAAAGGTGTTAAGACATGTGTAACTTGTATTATGACCCAAAATTTCATTGATGTCGATTTGTTCGGTTGTACGGTTATGCGTTTCACAAAAATGTGTAAAACGCTTTAACGAACACGAAAATGATCGAAATTGTGCAACGATTAACATTTTTGCATTCTCATCAATAAAATACAAGATTTTATTGAGCACAAAATTTTTTAGATTGATACACCTGGTTCGTATGTTGAATACGCACCAACAGACTTTCGACGTTTGACGAAATAGTCACTGGACTTGTATAAGCGTGTTTTTGTCATATCTAACCCTTCAAAACTTATATCTAAGTTATGTAAAGGGTATTTAGGGTATGCATAGCTTATTTCCTTTATTCGGAGTGTACGTCGCATTAAACTGACCGCGTTTGAGTGTCAGTTAATGAATTACTTCCGCAAAAATATTTGAGGGTTCGAAATCGTGTAAGAAATTGAAATTGTGCAAATGTCTTAGATAGTTATATAGATTTCAGAAATAAAACACAGGGTTTTATTGAATACGAAATTGTTTGTAATTGTACAATGATTGAAAAAGCACAAATGTCACGACCCTTAAAATGTTGAAATTTGGTGTTTCGGACAATTTACTTTGCTATATTTCCTCGCGGTTCAGGCGAATTGTAACGGCATGTATTTTCCAGAAAGTTAAAGTGTTTTTGTATTTAGGGTCCCAAATTAGGGGTATTTATTTGTATTTCAACCATAAAATGCTTTCGTGCCATTCGTTGCTCGTTCTGACAGTTTTCAGAACCTGCTGGCATGAATAGTGTGTTCCGGTGAATAATGTTTTCAGCATTTTGCCAACATATTTGGACATAGTTTGTTGTTTTCTCACAACGCGACGAATGTAACGATGTTGTTTGAAATATTTAACCGTGTCCTATGATTTCTAGAATTCATGCGACCTAATCATGTATAAGTTAAGTCGTAGCGAACGAAATAAATTGTATAATCAAGTTGTTTAGTTGTATGAAAATTACCATTATTTTGACGGTTGTCACATTCTCCCCCTATTAAAAGAATTTTGTCCTGAAATTCAAGCTGTGTTATTATTTGTAGGGGAGCCTTGGAACAAATGCGGGTACTTGGATCTGATTTGATCCTCACGTTCCCATGTATACTCGGGGCCGTGACGTGAATTCCAATGAACTTTAACCAGTTTAAACTGACTTCTCCGTTTCTTGTTGACCTTCCAGTATGTAACGTCAATGGGTTCTTCAACAAAATGGAGCTTGTCGTCAATGTGAATCTCTTCCGCTGGAATGATAACCGTTTCTTGTGTAGGATGTTTCTTGAGATTAGACACATGGAATGTGTCGTATACGTTACTGAGCTTGTCTGGTAACTTCAACTTATAGCTATGGTTTCAATCTTTTCCAAGATTTTGAAGGGTCCAATGTAGCGTTGGTTCCGCTTTCAACGTTTACCAAATCTTGCTACGCCTTTCCAAGGCAAGACCTTCAATAATACCTTGTCTTTGACTTCAAAAGATAGTGGTTTTCGTCTCTTGTCGGCATAACTCTTTTGTCGATCACTTGTCGCCCTGTTACGGTCGCGTATCTGAAAGATTTTGTCTGTAGTCTCCTGGACTAATTCTTGACCAATGAGTTGTTTGTCTCCAGTCCCAACATAGCAATGACCGACACTTTCGTCCATATAAGGCTTCAAATGGGGCAACATGAATGCTAGTGTGATAGCTGTTATTATATGAGAACTCCACTAAGGGCAAGTGAGTATCCCAATTTCCACCCAAATCCATCACACAAGCACGTAACATATCCTCCAAAGTTTGTATTGTTCACTCGCTTTGGCCGTTCGTTTGAGGGTGAAAGGCCGTACTAAGATGCAATCGCGATCCAAAGGCCTTTTGGAATGGTTGCCAAATCCTTGACACGAATCGACCGTCTCGGTCTGATATGATAGAATAGGCATTCCATGCCCTGCCACGAGATCTTTGAGGTATAATTCTGCTAGTGTCTCCGTGCTATCCTTCTCACGGATAGGTAAGAAGTGTGCAGACTTCGTTATTCGATCAAAGATAACCCAAATCATGTCGTGAACTCTCGAGGTCCTTGGTAACTTAGTAATAAAGTCCATTGAAATCTATTCCCATTTCCATATGGGGATTTTAGGTTGTTGTAGTAGTCCCGAAGGCTTTTGATATTCCGCCTTAACCTTGGCACAAGTAAGGCATTTTGCGACATAATTAGCAATGTCGCCCTTAAGGTTAGGCCACCAGTAGAATTCCTTTAAGTCCTGATACATCATATCTGATCCGAGATATATAGAGTACTTCGACTTGTGTGCTTCATCTAGAATAATTACCCGAAGATCGCCAAAGTATGGAACCCAAATCCATCCCATAAAATATAATGTTCCATCGTCCTTAGGCACCAACTGCTTTTCTAGTTCACACAATGTGTGATATCCCGGGTTTTTCGGATAAATTATACGTAACACTTGTCGAATAATATGCGTGCTAAGTATTAAACGTGAAAGAATACGTGATGAGTGTTTATGTGATTGTTTAGTTATTAAGTAATTATTGTAAATATGCACACAAACCGAACCCTTTGTGAAACTAGGAAACTTGGAACCCAAGTCTTCGGCCAAAAGAGAACAAGAATCAAAGATCAAACCTAAACTTAAAACTCATTCTAATACTTGGCCGCGAGATCAACTCCAAATCAAACTAACTCACTCCAATACTTGGCCGCAAGATCAAACTCGAAACCACAAGATCAAAACCAAACCAACCATTCTATTCTCTCGGCCGTAAGATAAAACCCAACCCAAGATTCTCGGCCACAATACACAAACCCAACCGTAACCTTAATCTCTCGGCCGCAAGACCCAAACCCAAACCAAACCAACCCAAGTCCCTCGGCCACGAGTGTTTATCTAAAACCGCAACCCTCATCTCTCTCCTTGCCTATATATATCAACAATGCATGCTCAATTCAGAATTCACAAAACCCTAGACCAAAACTGCCGTCGGCAGCTCCTTTTCCTCCTTCTAACCGATCGGGATCAGTTTTGTTTTCATCATCTCAGTCGCATAACAACCCTTATACTTGCTCCCTTGATCGCCAGATCAGTTTTGATACACTCCATCACGATCACAAACAGCTTAGCCATTCTCTCGGTCGTTAACAGCCGGTTATCTCCAGTCCCGTTCAGTCTAGATCGCAAGATCAGTTTTTTTTGCTTTCTCTCGGTCGCAGCAAGCAGCAGCCGAGTCGCCTTTGTCCACATCTCGGCTCGTTTGTCTAGTGACTCAAGGTTAGGATCATGTTTGATTTGAGATCATGTTCGGATATATATATTTATGTGCTTGAATGATTAGTTGCTTCGGACATGTATATGCTTGAATGGTTAGTTGTTTCGGACGATATTTGATGAATGAAATCGGCTGAGTTAATCTTTGTTTATAGTTATGATAGTTTTCGGAACATATAAGATTGCCAAGCATGATTGAATGAGATGTTAGAGTAGCCGATTTGTTGATGATGTTTACATTGAATGATCTTATTGTTTCGGATTGTTTACACTAGGTTGAATGTTGTTTGAAAGCTGAATGTATAGGCTGTGATTTGCGTATAAAAACTAAAGTATTGAGAAGGGTTTGCATGGATAGGTTATTAGTATTAATCTAGGACTAGAAATCAGTTCTTGATCACTTAGATTAATCGCATGAACGGGATTACACGAGTTTATAATAATAACATGCTGAAACAGGAAGCTGAGTGAAAGTTACAGCCGATTTCATCTGGCTGTAACTTGGTCGTTAGTTGTCGAAAAACGGATTTTCTGATGTCTAGAACGTAGAGATTTGAATAAGGAATCTAATGGCGCTGGATTCATAATTTTCTGAAATCGTTTGATATTTTTAAAGGGCTAAACAAGTTCAGTAGGTAAAGCTGTTAAAATTCTGGAATTTTGTTGGTTGTTTATCAAGCTAGATTTTAAAATCAGTAGAGAGTTGAGTCATGATTTTTGTACAGCAACTAGGTATAGAAATTTCCGGGCAACTCCAACTGGAATTTTGTTAATCGGACAATCAGTGATTCTTAAATAAATTCTTCCGTGGACTGCAGTCAGAAAGCGGTAAATCTGACTGCAGCTTAGGGAATTAATATTGATGGTTAATTGGTAAGGATTCAGGACTTGGAAAAATTATATAAATTTCTATGGTATAAATATCACCTACTGTAAAAATATGGGAATTTTTAGAATGCTGGAACTATTTTATAAAAATTCTAGAAAACAGCTGAATAATTGAGTGTTAAGCAGAAAGTTGTTAACTTGTGATTTTATGCATTAAAGTGTTGCATGGATTTGGAATGTGTGCATGATAAGTTGTTTGATTACTATGATTATATGAGAATACTTGCATGCATGTTTGAGTGTTAGATATGTTGGATTGTGTGTATCACTTTGTGAGTAAATTGTGTGTGGAATTTGTATTGGGGTGATTACACACTGACGTGGAATTAATTGGTTTGATTAGGACGCAACCAGCGGTCCCATCTCTTATAACATCTTTGTCACACTAACCGAGCAAATAAAGGTGAGTTCACGGCCCCTAACTTTATACGGTTTTTAAACAACAGGGGGAGAAACATGTATACACTCTCAAACTCAAACTCTTTACGTTATACGAATTTAACGTCACTTAACTATACGGTAACTAAGTTAATGTTAATGTAATGTTATGGTCACTATGCAGCTTTATCACTTAAGTCCTCGACAATCTCCTCGGATCGTTAGTATTTGGGTTAAATAGCGGGGGAATTATAAGTAGTACTACTGGGTCTGACGAGCCCCATCCGAGCTAGTCGCGCTAGCCGATCGGGTATGGTCAACGGGTGTATGATTGGCCTAACATCGCCATGGTCATGTGATAGGCCTGGCAAAACGGAGGCACAACTGTCAGCTTCGATCGCGAACACTTAGTGACTGACTTTAGGCTAGCTACCTATATACATTAATATTGAACTTAATTACGGAACAGCTTAATATTCCGGGTTTGGAATATTGGAAACATCAACTTATTATCCCGGGTTGGGGATAATGGAAACAACAACTTAATATTCCGGTTTGGGAATATTGGAAGCAACAACTTATTATTCCGGGATTGGAATAATGGAACTGATTAGTTATCCCGGGTTGGGGATAACGGAGTAACAAACTATAACCGAACAAACGAATTTATGAAAACCTGTGAACTCACTCATCTTTAATGTTGACACTTGTTTCTTTACATGTTTCTCAGGACGCTAGGAGCTCTAGGTGCACGCCCATGCATTGAACAAGACCTCATTTTCGAGTCTTATTTCTTAATATTGTTTTGGGATTTTTCATTTGTTTTGGCGTTTGTGTTGGCGCCCGTATCACTACTTATTTATGCTTCCGCTCAAACTTTAAAAATAATGCTCTACTAAATATTGGTAATTGATATAAAATCTACAATGAACGATTTTGCAAAACGTATAATCAAATCATGTAGAGTCGTTCGACGTACTAGTGTTTCAGATTCTGGTTTGTTCACATGCCTCGCGGTAAAACTCCGCAAGTGGAAATTGAGGGTGTGACAGATTGGTATCAGAGCCACTAGCTATAGAGAACCAGGTTTGCATTAGAGTAGACCTAAACTATAGCTGATATCACGACACTAGACTTAGTTTGGCACCGAATTATTATATCTTGTTATGTAATATACCACGACTGTGTTTGGTAGATTATGCCTTCATGATAAGGAATGAAAACAACTCATAACTAACTACACGACCTAACAGGCAATGTCATCATCCTCACCGTCATCATCGTCCGACAGACTTACACCACCAAGGGCACTAGGAAAGGCACCAATGGTGGAACTCATACCACCTTATGGCGTGGAGACACGCTCAGCGGCGAGGAAAAGGCTCGCTCTGGGGGAGGAGTCGTCGTTACGCCCAACTATTGCTGTACCGGTTGAACCGGTTAATCCTGTAGAAATAGGAATTGACATGCTTAGAATCCTGGTGCATACACAACAAAAACAGTTAGAAAGAATGCAGGAAACCATCTTAGCACAAGGATGGATGATCCGACACCTTACGGGAAAGACCGACTCGCTCGAGGAAGAGCATCGTACGAGTAAGATAGCTCGTAACACCCTAGCCAGAGATCTGCGTGCTGAGCAGATAAGAGCTGACTGGCTTGAGGACAGAGTCCTGGAAAATAGTTGGAACATTCAGGAACTGCAAAATCAAGCACTTGAACCAGCACCTGCCCCTCCAGTGCCGGTAGAGGAGGATCCAGAAGAGGATCCAGAGGAGGATCCTGAAGAGGATAAGGAGGAGGACCCAGCTGAGGAAGCTGGAAATGCCGCACAGGATGACGGCAATGACAGTGACTTGGGGAATGGAGACGTAGACGACTTACACGTCTCGTTTATATTATTTGTTTTCCTTCAGTTTATTATTTTCCACTTGTATTTAAACTTGAGACTTAATAGTGAATTCGTATGTTTGATTTGCACTTTTGTAAGACGTTGAGATTTCAGTTAATCAAGTATTTCTTTTGACTATTTAACATATTGAGTTGGCATAACTTAATAATTATTAAAGTACGAAGTAGGATAACTCTATTGGATATATAGACTTATCGGAGTGTGTTTATGTTGTGTTTCGAAGATCTAAATGGCGACTGGAAGACGTGGAAACCTTAACTTGACGCCCGAAGAGCTAGCTGCTATGATTCAGGAGCATGTGAACGCAGCTTTAGCGGGTGTTCAGAACCAGCCGGCAGGTAACCATTATTAAATTTTCGCGTGGAAATCTAATAGTGAGGCTAGTAAAATTCCTTGCTGATTCCTGTTCTCTGTCAGCAGGAGGGGGCTTTAACCCCTATAAGATGTTCCTTGACGCAAAGCCTAGCAAATTCTCGGGGGCGGAAGGACCCATTGGATTGGTCCGCTGGATCGAAAAATCAGAATCCGTTTTTGAAATGTGCAACTGCCTAGAGGCAAACAAGGTCAAATACGCAGCCTCAACGCTGGAAGATGGGGCACTGACCTGGTGGAATGCCCAAGTACAAACACGTGGACTGTTAGCTGCAAATGCAATGGCATGGACTGAGTTCAAGGCCCTGATTAAAGAGGAGTACTGTCCACGAGACAGAGTGCAACAATTGGAGCAAGCTCTATGGAACCACAAGATGGTGGGATCGGAAATTGAAGCTTACACTGCAAAACATCATGACTTAGTATTTCTGTGTCCCGATTTGGCCAACACGGTGGAGAAAAGACTGGAGTTCTATCTCGGGGGTCTGGTTCCGGAAATTCAGGGTATGGTGATGTCTAGTAACCCTGTAACAGAACATCAAGCAATCCGACTGGCTCACAAACTCACCGATAAAGCGGTGGAACAGAAGAAACTGCCAGCACGGGGTACCACCAAAGTTGCTCCAGATAACAAAAGAAAATTTGAAGACTCCACTGTTCGACAGTCTTCGTCATCTCATCCGCAGCAAGGGAACCAGAAACGGTTCAATCATTACCACAGCCACCGGGGTCATCAAAATCATCCCAACAACAACAACAACAACAATAACAACAATATCAACAACCCGAATGCAAGCGGCTATGCGGGCCGAAAGCCGCAGTGCAACCGCTGTAATCTCCACCATAACTGCCCTTGTGCCGGAAGTCGCTGCCAAAGATGTGGCAAGATGGGACATGTGGCAAAGGATTGTCGAGGGGAAATCATGTCCCGACAAAATCAGAATCAGCCTCAGGGTCAGCAGTAGGGTATAAACCGGGGATGCTATCAGTGTGGTAGCACTACTCATTTCAGAAAAGACCGCCCACAGTTGCGCAACAACAACAACAATAATGGTGGAAACAACCACAACAACCGCAACAATAATAACAACAACAATAATGGGAACGGTGGCACAGGTGGTGCCAAGGGTCGCGCATTTACATTGGGCCGCGGAGAGGCCAGAAACGACACGAACGTGGTCACCGGTAAGTTTCCCCTTAATGAACATTTTGCTTCTGTGCTTTTTGATACGGGTGCGGATAGGAGCTTTTTATCTGAGTCTTTTAGGAAGAACCTAAATCTCACGCTTAAACCATTAGAGACCCCTTATGTGATAGAATTAGCCAATGGTAAATCGGTAGATGTGACCCAAATCGTATCCGGCTGTCAACTCAAACTCGCGGGCCACACTTTTACCATCGATTTGATGACAACTACCCTGGGTAGTTTTGACGTGGTAGTCGGAATGGACTGGCTATCCGACGTCCGGGCTGAAGTTCTCTGCTTCGAAAAGTCTATCCGTATTCCACTCACGAACGACGAAATCCTGACGGTACAAGGCGACAAGGCAAGCGCCGTCACCAACATTATCTCATTTATGCAAGCGCAGAAGTATCTTCGGAAAAAGAATTCCTTCGCTTTACTCGCACTAATTACCGAACAGCCTAAGGACGAGAAACGTATAGAAGACATCCCTGTCGTCCGTGATTTTTCCGATGTATTCCCAGAAGAACTACCTGGTCTTCCACCACATCGACAATTGGAGTTTGAAATCGAATTGGCAAGCAATGCAACTCCCATCGCCAAGGCTCCATACCGCCTAGCTCCAGCTGAGCTGCAGGAGCTGTCTACCCAACTTCAAGAGCTGCTAGAAAAAGGATTTATCCGACCAAGCGTTTCGCCATGGGGAGCTCCAGTCCTGTTTGTCAAGAAAAAGGACGAGACTTTCCGCATGTGCATCGACTATAGGGAACTCAACAAGGTTACAGTCAAGAACCGATACCCGTTACCTCGCATCGACGATCTATTCGACCAACTGCAAGGGTCAAGTTACTACTCTAAGATTGATTTACGGTCCGGTTATCATCAGCTACGCGTCAGGGAGGAGGATATCGCTAAGACAGCATTTCGCACTCGGTATGGCCATTATGAGTTCTTGGTCATGCCATTCGGTCTCACTAACGCACCTGCGGTATTCATGGACCTCATGAACCGCGTGTGTAAACCATACCTCGACAAATTTGTCATTGTGTTCATCGATGACATACTCATCTACTCCAAAAGTAAAGAAGAGCATGCTGAGCACCTACGATTACTGCTAGGATTACTTCAACAGGAAAAGCTATATGCCAAGCTCTCGAAGTGTGATTTCTGGATCCGTGAAGTTCAGTTTCTCGGGCAAGTCGTGAATGAAAAGGGTATCCACGTAGACCCTGCCAAGATTGAAGCCATCAAAAACTGGGAAGCACCTAAGACACCGACGGAAATCCGCCAATTCTTAGGATTGGCTGGTTACTACAGACGCTTCATCGAGGGGTTTTCAAAGATTGCACAACCGCTTACTACCCTCACCCAGAAAGGTATCAAGTATAGTTGGGGTGACAAGCAAGAAGCAGCATTTCAACTGCTGAAGCAGAAACTTTGCAGTGCACCCATTCTGTCCTTGCCGGAAGGGACAGATGACTTTGTAGTGTATTGTGATGCTTCCATTCAGGGATTGGGATGCGTACTCATGCAACGCAATAAGGTCATCGCGTATGCGTCACGACAGCTGAAAGTTCACGAGAAGAACTACACGACGCATGACCTAGAATTGGGAGCAGTAGTGTTTGCACTTAAGATTTGGAGACACTACCTTTATGGAACGAAGTGCACAATCTTCACTGACCACAAAAGCCTCCAGCACATCTTTGATCAGAAGGAGTTGAACATGCGACAGCGTCGCTGGGTCGAACTCTTGAACGATTATGAGTGTGCCATTCGGTATCACCCGGGTAAAGCTAACGTAGTAGCTGATGCCCTCAGTAGGAAGGAACACTTGAAACCTCGTCGCGTATGAGCACTACAACTCACTATTCATTCGGGGCTACCCGAACAAATACGCGACGCCCAGTCAGAAGCAGTTAAGGAGGAAAACATCAAAGCCGAATCAGTGGGAAAAATGGAACGCGATTGGGAATTAAAGCCCAATGGAGCCCGGTATTTCGTGAATCGCATATGGGTACCTCTCTACGGGAACCTCAGAGAGCTAGTCATGGATGAAGCTCACAAATCTCGATACTCTATCCATCCGGGTTCAGATAAGATGTATCAAGACCTTAAAGTTGCGTATTGGTGGCCCAACATGAAAGCCGATATAGCCACCTACGTGAGTAGATGTTTGACTTGTGCAAAAGTCTAGGTGGAGTATCAAAAGCCATCGGGGCTACTCCAACAACCTGAGATCCCAGTGTGGAAATGGGATCAGATCTCCATGGATTTTATCACTAAACTCCCGCGAACCTTGGGTGGTTGCGATACCATCTGGGTGATTGTGGATCGTTTGACTAAGTCCGCACACTTCCTAGCTATTAAAGAAACAGATAAGATGGAGAAGTTGACTCGCATCTACATTAAGGAAGTAGTTTCTCGGCACGGAGTGCCAACGTCCATCATATCAGATAGAGATGCTCGCTTCACGTCAAACTTCTGGCAGTCACTCCAGAAAGCGTTGGGAACACGCTTGGATATGAGCACAGCTTATCACCCTCAGACTGATGGTCAAAGCGAAAGGACCATACAGACCTTGGAAGACATGCTTAGGGCATGCGTAGTGGACTTCGGAAGTAATTGGGAAATTCACCTGCCTCTAGTAGAATTCTCATATAACAACAGCTATCACACGAGTATTTCGGCAGCACCATTTGAGGCATTATACGGTCGTAAATATAGATCACCGGTCTGCTGGGCAGAAGTCGGTGACAGTCAACTCACAGGCCCTGAGTTAATACTTGAGGCTACTGAAAAGATTGTACAAATCAGAAACCGCATGGCGACGGCACGGGATCGACAGAAAAGCTACGCTGACCAACGACGCAAACCGCTCGAATTTCAAGTAGGCGATCGCGTCCTACTAAAGGTGTCACCCTGGAAGGGTGTAATCCGCTTTGGAAAACGGGGCAAACTTAACCCACGGTACGTAGGCCTGTTTGAAATCTTGAAACGAATCGGACCCGTAGCATACCAATTAGACCTTCCTGCCGAACTCAGTGGAGTTCACAACGTATTTCACGTGTCAAATCTGAAGAAGTGTCTATCAGATGAAACTTTAGTTATTCCATTGGATGAGATCCAAGTGGATGAACAACTACACTTCGTGGAAAAGCCTATCGAGATCATGGATCGTGAGATCAAGACTCGGAGGCACAGCAAGATTCCGATCGTTAAAGTTCGTTGGGACTCTAAGCGTGGACCGGAATTCACGTGGGAAAGAGAGGACCAAATGAAAAGCAAACACCCACACCTCTTTGCAACTGAGCAGCAAACTAACGATGCCAGTACCTAAATTTTCGGACGAAAATTCTTTCAACATGGGGATGATGTTACAACCTGGAAATTTCTCATAATTTCGTGTACTATTGTTGACTAAATTCTTGTGCATTGCACTTGGAAATCTTTGTGTATGACACTTGAGAACTTCTTGTAACGTTGCGTACCATTATAAACGAACTAACTCTTTGTGCGTGGCACTCTGAACATGTACGTTACATGCTAAACCGAGTTTACTCAATTTTCGGGACGAAAATTCATTCAACATGGGGATAATGTGATATCCCGGGTTTTTCGGATAAATTATACGTAACACTTGTCGAATAATATGCGTGCTAAGTATTAAACGTGAAAGAATACGTGATGAGTGTTTATGTGATTGTTTAGTTATTAAGTAATTATTGTAAATATGCACACAAACCGAACCCTTTGTGAAACTAGGAAACTTGGAACCCAAGTCTTCGGCCAAAAGAGAACAAGAATCAAAGATCAAACCTAAACTTAAAACTCATTCTAATACTTGGCCGCGAGATCAACTCCAAATCAAACTAACTCACTCCAATACTTGGCCGCAAGATCAAACTCGAAACCACAAGATCAAAACCAAACCAACCATTCTATTCTCTCGGCCGTAAGATAAAACCCAACCCAAGATTCTCGGCCACAATACACAAACCCAACCGTAACCTTAATCTCTCGGCCGCAAGACCCAAACCCAAACCAAACCAACCCAAGTCCCTCGGCCACGAGTGTTTATCTAAAACCGCAACCCTCATCTCTCTCCTTGCCTATATATATCAACAATGCATGCTCAATTCAGAATTCACAAAACCCTAGACCAAAACTGCCGTCGGCAGCTCCTTTTCCTCCTTCTAACCGATCGGGATCAGTTTTGTTTTCATCATCTCAGTCGCATAACAACCCTTATACTTGCTCCCTTGATCGCCAGATCAGTTTTGATACACTCCATCACGATCACAAACAGCTTAGCCATTCTCTCGGTCGTTAACAGCCGGTTATCTCCAGTCCCGTTCAGTCTAGATCGCAAGATCAGTTTTTTTTGCTTTCTCTCGGTCGCAGCAAGCAGCAGCCGAGTCGCCTTTGTCCACATCTCGGCTCGTTTGTCTAGTGACTCAAGGTTAGGATCATGTTTGATTTGAGATCATGTTCGGATATATATATTTATGTGCTTGAATGATTAGTTGCTTCGGACATGTATATGCTTGAATGGTTAGTTGTTTCGGACGATATTTGATGAATGAAATCGGCTGAGTTAATCTTTGTTTATAGTTATGATAGTTTTCGGAACATATAAGATTGCCAAGCATGATTGAATGAGATGTTAGAGTAGCCGATTTGTTGATGATGTTTACATTGAATGATCTTATTGTTTCGGATTGTTTACACTAGGTTGAATGTTGTTTGAAAGCTGAATGTATAGGCTGTGATTTGCGTATAAAAACTAAAGTATTGAGAAGGGTTTGCATGGATAGGTTATTAGTATTAATCTAGGACTAGAAATCAGTTCTTGATCACTTAGATTAATCGCATGAACGGGATTACACGAGTTTATAATAATAACATGCTGAAACAGGAAGCTGAGTGAAAGTTACAGCCGATTTCATCTGGCTGTAACTTGGTCGTTAGTTGTCGAAAAACGGATTTTCTGATGTCTAGAACGTAGAGATTTGAATAAGGAATCTAATGGCGCTGGATTCATAATTTTCTGAAATCGTTTGATATTTTTAAAGGGCTAAACAAGTTCAGTAGGTAAAGCTGTTAAAATTCTGGAATTTTGTTGGTTGTTTATCAAGCTAGATTTTAAAATCAGTAGAGAGTTGAGTCATGATTTTTGTACAGCAACTAGGTATAGAAATTTCCGGGCAACTCCAACTGGAATTTTGTTAATCGGACAATCAGTGATTCTTAAATAAATTCTTCCGTGGACTGCAGTCAGAAAGCGGTAAATCTGACTGCAGCTTAGGGAATTAATATTGATGGTTAATTGGTAAGGATTCAGGACTTGGAAAAATTATATAAATTTCTATGGTATAAATATCACCTACTGTAAAAATATGGGAATTTTTAGAATGCTGGAACTATTTTATAAAAATTCTAGAAAACAGCTGAATAATTGAGTGTTAAGCAGAAAGTTGTTAACTTGTGATTTTATGCATTAAAGTGTTGCATGGATTTGGAATGTGTGCATGATAAGTTGTTTGATTACTATGATTATATGAGAATACTTGCATGCATGTTTGAGTGTTAGATATGTTGGTTGTGTGTATCACTTTGTGAGTAAATTGTGTGTGGAATTTGTATTGGGGTGATTACACACTGACGTGGAATTAATTGGTTTGATTAGGACGCAACTAGCGGTCCCATCTCTTATAACATCTTTGTCACACTAACCGAGCAAATAAAGGTGAGTTCACGGCCCCTAACTTTATACGGTTTTTAAACAACAGGGGGAGAAACATGTATACACTCTCAAACTCAAACTCTTTACGTTATACGAATTTAACGTCACTTAACTATACGGTAACTAAGTTAATGTTAATGTAATGTTATGGTCACTATGCAGCTTTATCACTTAAGTCCTCGACAATCTCCTCGGATCGTTAGTATTTGGGTTAAATAGCGGGGGAATTATAAGTAGTACTACTGGGTCTGACGAGCCCCATCCGAGCTAGTCGCGCTAGCCGATCGGGTATGGTCAACGGGTGTATGATTGGCCTAACATCGCCATGGTCATGTGATAGGCCTGGCAAAACGGAGGCACAACTGTCAGCTTCGATCGCGAACACTTAGTGACATGACTTTAGGCTAGCTACCTATATACATTAATATTGAACTTAATTACGGAACAGCTTAATATTCCGGGTTTGGAATATTGGAAACATCAACTTATTATCCCGGGTTGGGGATAATGGAAACAACAACTTAATATTCCGGTTTGGGAATATTGGAAGCAACAACTTATTATTCCGGGATTGGAATAATGGAACTGATTAGTTATCCCGGGTTGGGGATAACGGAGTAACAAACTATAACCGAACAAACGAATTTATGAAAACCTGTGAACTCACTCATCTTTAATGTTGACACTTGTTTCTTTACATGTTTCTCAGGACGCTAGGAGCTCTAGGTGCACGCCCATGCATTGAACAAGACCTCATTTTCGAGTCTTATTTCTTAATATTGTTTTGGGATTTTTCATTTGTTTTGGCGTTTGTGTTGGCGCCCGTATCACTACTTATTTATGCTTCCGCTCAAACCTTAAAAATAATGCTCTACTAAATATTGGTAATTGATTTAAAATCTACAATGAACGATTTTGCAAAACGTATAATCAAATCATGTAGAGTCGTTCGACGTACTAGTGTTTCAGATTCTGGTTTGTTCACATGCCTCGCGGTAAAACTCCGCAAGTGGAAATTGAGGGTGTGACACAATGACTCAGCTGGTATGTTCTCAGGTTTAAGTGCTTCTTGTTGAGCATCACGAATCTAAGAAGTATGGTTATTTTGTATGGTGATTTCTAAGGCTCGAACCCTTAAAGGTTTCACTCGTTCTTTGAGATTCAGGGTGTCCGCCACTAAGTTCGCCTTTCCTGGGTGGTATTTAATTTCACAGTCGTAATCGTTTAATAGCTCAACCCATCGTCTTTGCCGCATATTTAATTCCTTCTGATTAAATATGTGTTGAAGGATCTTGTGATCCGTAAAGATTGTACAACAACTACCATATAAATAATAACACCAATTTTTAATGCGAATACAACCACACCTAGTTTGAGGTTGTGCATGGTATAATTTTTCTCATGCACCTTAAGTTGTCAAGACGTGTACGCAATGACTTTGTGTCGTTATATCAGCACGCCACCGAGACCTTGATGCAATGCATCACAATATACGACAAAGTCGTCGGTACTGTCCGGTAGAGATAAGATTGGCGCATCACAGAGTTTGTCCTTTAACAGTTGGAATGCAGCTTCTTGTTTGTCGCCCCAGTCAAACTTTTTATCCTTTTGAGTCAGGGACATTAGTGGTTGGGTAATCTTTGAAAACTTCTCTATAAATCGTCTATAATAACCCGCTAATCCTAAAAATTGTCGTACTTCCGTCGGTGTCTTAGGCGCTTCCCAATTCTTTATTGCCTCAATCTTGGAAGGATCGATATGAATTTACTTTCTCATTCACCACTGTCTGAGAACCTGTACCTCGCGAATCCAAAATTCGCATTTGGAAAACTTTGCGTAAAGCTGTTCATTCTTCGAAAGTTCCAAGATAGTTCGTAAATGTTTCTCATGCTCGTCCTTCGATCGCGAATATATTAATATGACATCAATAAATACGATCACGAACTTATCCAAATACGGCTTGCACACGCGGTTTATGAGATCCATGAACACCGCTGGTGCATTTGTTCAGCTGAACGGCATCGCAAGGAACTCGTAATGACCATAACGAGTTCGAAAAGCGTTTTGGGTATGCTTTCTTCTTGAAGCCTCAACTGATGGTAGCCTGATCGTAGATCGATCTTTGAATAGAAACTTGAGCCTTGTAGCTGATCGAACAAGTCGTCAATTCTCGGTTAGGGGTTTCGGTTCTTGATAATGAGTTTGTTTAACTCCCGATAGTCTATACACATACGCAGGCTCCCGTCCTTCTTTTTAACAAATAATACCGGAGCTCCCCAAGGTGATAAACTCGGCCTAATGAATTCTTTATCCTACAATTCTTGAAGTTGAGTGGATAGCTCCTGCATCTCAGACGGAGCTAATCGGTAAGGAAACTTCACCACTGGTGCCGCTCCTAGCACCAAATCGATGCGAAACTCCACTTGGCATTGAGGAGGCAGTCCCAGCAAGTCTTCTGGAAAGACTTCTGGAAACTTCTTCACAATCGGAATGTCTTCTAACTTCGACTCCTTAGTTTCTTTGTCTACTACATGAGCGAGGAAGGCTATACAACCTTTTCATAGACGCTTTTGCGCTTTCATGCAATTAATGATACGTAAGGATGTCTCACGTTTTTCTCCACGAACAACAAGTGTTTCTCCATCTGGTAAGGGAATGCAGTTGGTTTTTATTGGCAAACCACTTCCGCCCGGTTGTCGGACAGCCAATCCATTCCAACAACCATGTCAAAACTACCCAAGTCGATGGGTAAAAGATTGATAGAGAATTTTCACGCTCCAAGTTCGAGTGTACAACCTCTAATAATTTTTCTATTTCGACAAGTTTTCTGTTTGCTAATTCTATGGAATATGGGATGTCTAGTTTACTCGACTCTAGAATAAGTATGTTTTTAAACTCCATAGATATAAAACTAAAGTCGGCACCTGTATCAAATAGAACAGATGCAAAGTGTTGGTTTATAGGAAATGTACCTATAACCACGTTTGGGTCTTGGCGTGCAGCCTTAGCTCCTATCACAAAAGCTCTCCCTCGTGCTTGGTTCTCCTTCGGGCAATCCTCCCAAAAATGCCCTTTATCTCCACACCCGTAGCATACTTGACCTTTGCCATTCCTGTTTCCACCTTTATTGTTATTTCCGTTACCACCTTGGCTTATATTTCCACGTCCAGCACCCACCCAACAAGTCTCTTTGCTGTGCCCGGTATTACCGCATTTGTCACACTTGGTATTTCTACAAGGGCCCAAGTGGTGATACTTACACTTATCACATCTTGGTAAGAAGCCTGTGTATCCTCTACCACCAGTTGCGTTAGATACTTCAAAGGACTTAACTTCCTTTGGTGCATTCACTTCTCTTCGCTTGTTTGAATTGTTGTTTCTTGCTCGGGTGCCCTTCTTAAAGTTTGAAAATTTTCATTTTCCATCACTCATAGTCTCCACATGAGTTTCCTTCTTGTTAGAACAACCCTTTACAACTTTCCTAAACGAACAGCCTCCTCAGTGAGACTAACAACCAAATCAATTGCCTCACTGATATTAGCAGGCTTAGAAGAAGTAACCATGCTCAAGATCTCAGGATCAAGTCCCCAAATGCATCGATCAATTCTTTTAAACTCTGGTTCCACCAGATATGGAACAACTCTTGATAAGTCATGAAGGCGTTGTGTATATCTAGCAATATCAGCTCCGATCATCTTTAAATTCCAAAACTCAGTCTCAAGTTTTTGAATTTCAGCCCTTGAACAATATTTCTTTCTCATCAACTCCTTGAGTTCTTCCCATGTCATAGCATAAGTAGCTTCTTCCCCTTTGGTTTGGACTTGGAGGTTCCACCATGACAGTGCCCTATCCAAAAACAACCCAGTAACATATGTGACCCTTAGGTCAGGAGGACACTTGCTCATTCTTATGACTGAGTTGGTCTTTTCTGTCCAGCACACAAATGCTATGGCACCTCCGGTGCCATCGAAATTAAGAGGTTTGCAGCCTATAAACTGCTTGTATGAGCAACTTGAAATGTTTGTATGAACAAATCATGAATGAGCAACGTCAAAAGCACGGATAGACTAAACGAGAGTATTGAATGGTGTCATATACAACCAAATATTACCTGTATTGGGGTTGCCTCCAGATGAACCTCTAGTTCGACCACTGTGTTTAGTACGGTTAGCCTCATACTGCGCTACTGCTTGAGAGATGTGCTCACCCTCAGTCGTTGATAATGCGTTCGTGTTGGTCTACGTCTCGGTGGCATCGTCTTCTTGTAATAGATATCGAAGGGTGTTAGACAAATATTTAATAATAAATATTGTCGGCCAAACATCATCCACAAAAACAAGACATGCATAAGATAAACCACAATACACAATAAAGAAAAGCATAATGCCGAGTTTTCATATATATATATATATATATATATATATATATATATATATATATTCGACAACTTGTTACATTGTTTTCGGGAAAGAAAAACAAAAGGACACCGAAATATATTATACAAGTTTATAATACATAAAAGTGGTAAAATATTTTCTTCCCCATCGGTCTTCAAAAGTCTACAAGTGTTGATAGCTTGCACCTTGTCTTCATATATACATCAAAAGCGATTCTTCTAATCCCCGAACTAGTACCTGCAATAAAATAAAACTACGATGCAAAAGGCGAAGAGGGTGGGGTAGGAACGACAAAACTATGGAGATGATCCATCTCATCCTCCATATGGCTAACACGAGTGTCAAAGAGATTGGCTCGCTGCTCCAAGGTCAGCACGTGAGCCTCAAGGCCAATAGGTGGACGTGAGTGTGGTGGAGACGGGGGTGGTGGTGATGATGGGGTGGTGGAGTAGTTTGGTGGTGTGTAGGTAGGTGGTAGTGGTGGCAAGGTATCACGGAAACGCTCCAACTCCCAGGCCTTACGAGACAAGAGCTGAATCTGCAGCTGTAGGGACTGAATGAGATCGTCCCTAGTGTAGGTAGGGTGGTGACTTGGGAGGTAAGGGTCTGACATGGACATATGGGAAGGTGACTGAAATGGCTTGGCGTGAAGATCCCTCTCAAGGACGTGGTGCTGGAATCTCGTGAGTGAAAATGACAGATGCACCGGTATAAGGGAGGGGTCTCAATGAATAAAGGTTGTTGGGCAGTGGGGTGTTGACAGGAGGAGCATGTATGTTAGTGGTATGAGGAGGGGTAGGGATATCAGGAGTGTGTCGTGATGTAGGAGTGGCTGGTGGGGTAGTAATGGAAGGGATCGGTGTAGGAACAAGTGTTGCAATGGGAATGGTATCAAAACGGATATCCGTTGCATTCGCCCGCAGTCCCGCACGGCGAATAACATATGAGGATGCACTGTCGTGCGCATCAGATGAAGAGATGGCTACAATGGAAACAGTGGGTGAGGAAACCTCCATGATAGCAATGTCAATGACCTTGCCATCGCTGATAACATCCTCCAGGTGGTCTACGTGAAAGACGAGGACCTCGTCCTCGTCGTCGGACAAAATAAAGAGAGGTGGAACGGCAATAATAGGTATGGCATCTAGTGGAATGTAGTTGACGATATGTGCACTGTAGGGATGTCCCACAATCACAAAGTCATTTAGCTACGGCCATACATCTAACATGTCGTCCACTACAGGAGCGTCCTCCATCATAGCATCGTCGGAGGCGTAGTCGGGGTCCTCCTCGGGGTCTGACTCATCTAAAGAAGATATAATCTCAATAACAGGTGGGTAATCACCGTCTGATGCGTCGTCATAGATGCCGCTACTAGCCGAAGATGCCATCGTACCCTAGAATAATTAATACGTACAACATGTATATATATCAATAAATAATATCATTACTTATTATATATTTAAGCATGCAATCATATAAAGTGTAATCACATTGGTTTATGCGAGTCAATCTAGTTTTGCAAGTCTATCCCCTATGGACTATGCCACAAATAATATCCTTGCATTATTTATTTAAAAAGAGTTTTGTTAGTGGATCTTGCATTTTTGTATATAAAATGAATTTTTTTACAATATCAAAATGTTTTTCATGATAGGATCCTACTGATTATAGACTAGACTCGAGAAGGAATCCTAGTTCACTACAATCGAAGCTCTAATACCAATCTGTCACACCCGTTCATAGGCGGATGCACGCGGTCTGAACTTGATTAGTTTTCATCGCATACGATATGAGTAAACAACTATATGAAATAAAAGCATGTACGAGGTTCATCCATTCACCATATATAAACATTACAAGCTACAAGTTGTTTAGAGATAAAAGACGTCATAGGTGATATACAGATTACAAAAAGGCTTGTTCAAAATAACTTTTAAAACATTAAGGCTTTGCATCCAATATTTCGTTCGAAGAAGGAATATATAGACCAAACCCTCCAAAATACGGAAGACATCGACTACTTTTAACCTTGAAAACATCGTAACTGACTGCACCAAGATCCACTTCAATATCCTGAAATACATGTAAGTTTAAAAATGTCAACAAACGTTGGCGAGTTCATGCGTTTGTGTGTGCGCAAATGAATCTTATAAACATTTAAGAGTTCGTAGATGAAAATATGTGGTATGTAAAGCGTCAATGAACTTGATGATCATTATTGTTTTGCAAGGACAGTAATATGTGTGACGACATAGGAAGTACTCAACCCTAGACGATTTCTTCCGGTCCACCCGGCTGGGACAACAAAAGCACACAAGGACCCAGAGTGGGGCTCTCTACACCCGATAGAACTACCACTTTTATTCCTCGGTCTTATAATAGATTAATAGCATTTAAGAGACACCCTATTTGCACATGATCTAATATTTCATTCCATAGCTAAACCATACCCTTGAAAACATGTATTCCCCTGAGAGTTATAAACCGAAAACATTTAAGAGAAAAGGGGGACATGAACTCACTGGTTTGCAGAAATATATGCTAGCAATTCGGGTAGCCCAAAAGCGCATGACAACCAACAAGTGCTTTAACTCATTGGACACTTGAGTTAATGTTAAATGCATACACGTTGTTCATCTTAATGTTAAATATGTTGCCATTTGTTTCGTATTTTTGTTTTAATATATATATATATATATATATATATATATATATAGTATATATATATATATATATATATATATATTGTATCCATCAAGTGCAGGAACGGGCCTTGCCCTTTGTGAGTCTTCGTGCCTTGCACGAGTATAAGTGGGTCTAGCCCATAAGAGTCTTTGTGCCTCGCACAGGTGAGAATGGGCCTAGCCCATGAGAGCCTCTGTGCCAAGCACGGCTTACATTCGTTACGTGATTATATATATATATATATATATATATATATATATATATATATATATATATATGTTCTCAAAATATATTCATCTTAAGTTTAGTGAACCTCGTTCACTCGTAACAACATGTTCAGCTTAAGTATGAGTATTTGTTCTTCATGTTATATGCCTTTATAATTATAAGGGTTAAAAATATTTATTTTGAACATCGTAAATACGTTGATATATTTGTACGCTATTCTTTGCGTGAGTATATTTTAACAAGTGCATATGAGTACATCACTATGGTATTTGTATACCGTTCCATTGGTATTTATACCGTATTTATACGTATTTTTATACTATAGTATTGGGTATTTATATTGTATTTATATGTATTTGTATACTGTAATATTTGGTATTTATACTGTATTTATACGCATTCGTATACCATATTATTTGGTATTTATACTGTATTTATACGTTATTGTATAGCGTATTATATGATGTTTTTGTATAAATGGTCCCAACCCAAATACATTTTGCATGAATGGGCCCATCACAATTAAGTTATGTAAGTGGCCTATCCCAATGTATTATATGATGTTGGGCTCAGCCCATTCGACGTATTAATGGGCCTAACCCAATGTTATGTTTTAAAATGGTCCTAGCCCATTTTACGTGTTACTAGGCCTAGCCCAACTTATTATATATATATATATATATATATATTAATGGGCTCTTACTAGCCCATTACAAATCCAAGTATTTTGTATTAACACAAGCGTATTGCGAGCATATTTTATACGTATATACTTTTACATGGCTATAATTAGTGACTCTTCATTTCATACTTTCCGGAATTTTAAGTGTTGAAATATATATAAGTTTAACAAAAATATATTATTTTAGAGTTCGTCGTAGAACTTGTTACTATATATTTTCTTGTCGGAACGCCCAAGCATTGTCCGTGATAGGTATTCATCCCGTGTTGTGATGATGTGGCGATCGTTGCGAATGGCGACACATTTACTCTGTTAGGTCGTTTATTTGATAATTCATGTTGGTTTTGGTTATATGTGTATATATTTTTTCCATAATACAAGGTTATATATAATGATTTGCCTGATGTCCAGTTGTTTGTCGCCCGTGTTTCATGTCAAAGGGTAATATAATTTTGTTCATTTATTGAGTTCCTTATGTATTTTTATACTCGTTCGTCGTCATGTATTTGGAGATTGTTCGTGTAGTATATTTGTATTATAGTTAGTATTCTTCCTAACTTCTAATATACACATAATTGTACACAAGTATTTATACACATAAGTTGGTGTATTATAAACATGTATATATTTTCATTCAAGAATATATACTTATAAAATTTCCATTTCACTTTTATAACTCATTTTAACTTATAATTATATATAAATGTTTATAGAAGTTCTTGTAAGATTAGGGCTTAATGCTTTTCATTAAACTTTCTTAATTACCGATTAAGGTCACTAATCGCGTTTAGTCCCATTCATCATACTTTAATCGTGATTAGATTTTAGAGACATTTCGCCATAGTTTCCCTAAACTATAGTGTTTTCCACATTTTTAAAACGTATTTTATGCATGTTTAAAATCCTTAATCACAATCAACTCAAATCAAGTTTCAATCTATCAACTTTGCATGCATAAACTTGCACATAAATATCCTCATACTCCATGAACTTTATATATTTTCTAGTTACACTTTTAAGATATATATATGATGACACTTTTATATTAGTTTGCAAGATCATATACTTAAACAGCCTACATTAACAAGATTTACATATGTAAAAGTATCATCTAGCACATAATAACATAATCAATACATTATACATTATTTTTAGAGTGCTTTTAAGGTGGGCTAGGGTTTTAAGCTTTGATTATTGTTTTGTTCAAGATGATTTAACATGTACTTTACTAATCTACATATGATAACAAGCTTAGATTTAGTGAAATAAAGTCCTACAATTTTGCAAGATTATGATGAAGATGGTGAAGGAAATAAGGCTTCCAAGATGACAAGAATAAGCTCCTCATGACCTTCCATGCTTGCACTTTTCTTGAGGGGTCTTGAAATGGATTTAATAGGCTTGTAATGGTGGATTTAATGGGCTAAAATGGAGGGTTTAGGGGTGTTCTATGCAGCCGTGAAGTACGGCAGACAAGAGGATGGTTTCAATTTTTTTGAAGTGAAGAAGTTGTTAGGAGGTGTGTTGGGGTGGTTGTTATAATCCTCCTTATCTTCCAAAGTCAACAACAAATCTAGAACACCATGCCTTCTACAACTATCTTCATCATACACAAGCAAATGGGGTGTCCATGGGGGCCCCACCCAAACCGTCTAAATGGGGGGGGGGGTATTAGGTTATTATACATACACACACACACACACACATATATATATATATATATAATATATATATATATATATATTATATATATAAAGTTAACAAGTAACCATAAATTGTAACTGTGGATAGTTTAGGGAATAGAAGGAATTCTCGTAGGATTAGTGTAGTATCTATATTCGGGATGCCAAACGATGATTAACTAGTTCGTTAAATGGTTGTGTTGGTTCCAGATGTTCAAAATATAACTAGTTCGGTCGTCAAGTCACTTTCGGACTGCATACAGAACATGTGCTTTAATACCGGAAACATTGTCTCGATTTATTATATGGTACCACCAATGTTGTTTCGGACATGAAATACTCTTAACTAGTTCACTGAATGATCCATGTTAGGGATGCTTCCTACTAGTTCGTCGGATCGGTATCGGACAAGTTGTGTGCCTGTTATGGCGTATCGTCGGAAGCTTATGTTTAGGATATTCTATTGATATCCCCATTCTTATTTAGGGTGTATAACATTATTTACGAGTCCTACGACACTTAAAATGTTGAATTTTGGCGTTTCGGACAATTTACTTTGCTATATTTTAGCGCGGTTCGAGCGAATTGTAACGCCATGTATTTTCCAGAAAGTTAAAGTGTTTTTGTATTTAGTGTCCCTAATTAAGGGTATTTATTTGTATTTCAACCATAAAATGCTTCCGTGCCATTCGTTGCTCATTCTGACAGTTTTCAGAACTTGCTGGCATGAATATTATGTTTCAGTGAATAATGTTTTGAGCAACATATTTGGACATAGTTTGTTGTTTTGTTGCAACGCGATGAATGTAACGATGATTTTTTGACATATTTAACCATGTCCTATGATTGCTAGACTTTACGCGGCCTAATCATGCATTAATTAAGTAGTAGCGAACGCAATAAATTGTATAATCAAGTTGTTTAGTTGTACAGAGATTACCATTATTTTTCCGGTTGTCACATTCTCCCCCCGTTAAAAGAATTTCGTCCCAAAATTCAAGTTGTGTTAGCCTTGGAACAAATGCGGGTACTTGGATCTGATTTGATCCTCACGTTCCCATGTATACTCGGGGCCATGACGTGAAACTCTTCCGCTGGAATGATAACCGTTTCTTATGTAGGACGTTTCTAGAGATTAGACACATGGAATGTGTTGTATACGTTACTGAGCTCGTCTGGTAACTTCAACTTATACACTATGGTTCCAATCTTTTCAAAGATTTCGAAGGGTCCAATGTAGCGTGGGTTCTGCTTTCCACGTTTACCAAATCTTGCTACGCCTTTCCAAGGCAAGACCTTCAATAATACCTTGTCTCCGACGTCAAAAGATAGTGGTTTTAGTTGCTTGTCGGCATAACTCTTTTGTCGATCACTTGTCGCCCTAATACGGTCTCGTATCTGAAAGATTTCGTCCATCGTCTCCTGGACTAATTCTGGACCAATGAGTTGTTTGTCTCCAGTCTCCGCCTAACATAGCAATGACCGACACTTTCGTCCATATAAGGCTTCAAACGAGGCAGCCTTAATGCTAGTGGGATAGCTGCTATTATATGAGAACTCCACTAACGGCAAGTGAGTATCCGAATTTCTACCCAAATCCATCACACAAGCACGTGACATATCCTCCAAAGTTTGTATTGTTCGCTCGCTTTGGCCGTCTGTTTGAGGGTGAAAGGCCGTACTAAGATGCAATCGCAATCCAAAGGCCTTTTGGAATGATTGCCAAATCCTTGACACGAATCGACCGTCTCGGTATGATATGATAGAAATAGGCACTCTATGCCGTGCCACGATTTCTTCGAGGTATAATTCCGCCAGTTTCTCCATGCTATCCTTCTCCCGGATAGGTAAGAAGTGTGTAGACTTCGTTAGTCGATCAACGATAACCCAAATCATGTTGTGACCTCTCGAGGTCCTGGGTAACTTAGTAATAAAGTTCATTGAAATCTGTTCCCATTTCCATACGGGGATTTCTGTTTGTTGCAGTAGTCAAAGGCTTTTGATATTCCGCCTTAACCTTGGTGCAAGTAAGGCATTTTATGACATAATTTGGAAAGTTGCCCTTAAGGTTAAGGCACCAGTAGAATTCCTTTAAGTCCTGATACATCTTATCTGATCCGAGATGTATAGAGTACTTCGAATTGTGTGCTTCATCTAGAATAATTACCTGAAGATCGCCAAAGTATGGAACCCAAATCCGTCCCATAAAATATAATGTTCCATCCTCCTTAGGCACCAACTGCTTTTCCATTCCACGGAATCACTCAGCTGGTATGTTCTCAGGTTTAAGTGCTTCATGTTGCGCATCACGAATCTGAGAAGTAAGGTTCTTTTGTATGGTCAATTCTAAGGCACAAACCCTTAAAGGTTTCACTCATTCTTTGCGACTTAGGGCGTCCTCCACTGCGTTCGCCTTTCCTGGGTGGTATTTAATTTCACAGTCGTAATCGTTTAATAGCCCAACCCATCATCTTTGTCGCATATTTAATTTCTTCTTATTAAATATGTGTTGAAGGCTCTTGTGGTCTGTAAAGATTGTACAAGGAGTACCATATAAATAATGATGCCATATTTTTAACACGAATACCACTGCACCTAGTTCGAGGTTGTGCGTGGTATAATTTTTCTCATGCACCTTAAGTTGTCGAGACGCATACGCGATGACTTTGTCTCGTTGTATCAGCACGCCACCGAGACCTTGATGTGATGCAACACAACATACGACAAAGTCGTCAATATGTTCGGTAGAGATAAGATTCGCGCATCAGAGAGTTTGTCCTTAAACAGTTGGAATGCAGCTTGTTGTTTGTCGCCTCGGTCAAACTTTTTATCCTTTTGAGTCAAGGACGTTAATGGTTGGGCAATCTTTGAAAAATTCTCTATAAATCTTCTGTAATAACCCGCTAATCCTAAAAATTGTCATACTTTCGTCGGTGTCTTAGGCGCTTCCCAATTCTTTATTCCCTCAATCTTGGAAGGATCGACATGAATTCCTTTCTCGTTCACCACGTGTATGAGAAACTGTACCTCACGAATCTAAAATTCGCATTTGGAAAACTTTGAGTAAAGCTGTTCATTCTTCAGAAGTTCCAAGATAGTTCGTAAATGTTGCTCATGCTCGTCCTTCGATCGCGAATATATTAATATGTCATCAATAAATACGATCACAAACTTATCCAAATACGGCTTGCACACGCGGTTCATGAGATCCAAGAACACCGTCGGTGCATTTTTTACGTCGAACGACATCACAAGGAACTCGTAATGACCGTAACGAGTTCGAAAAGACGTTTTGGGTATGCTTTCTTCTTGAATCCTCAACTGATGGTAGCCCGATCGTAGATTGATCTTTGACTAGAAACTTGAGCCTTGTAGCTGATCAAACAAGTCATCAATTCTAGGTAAGGGGTATCAGTTCTTGATAGTGAGTTTGTTTAACTCCCGATAGTCTATACACATACGCAAGCTCCCGTCCTTCTTTTTAACAAATAATACCGGAGCTCCCCAAGGTGAAAAACTCGGCCAAATGAATCCTTTATCCAACAATTCTTGAAGTTGAGTGGATAGCTCCTTCATCTCGGACGGAGCTAAACGGTAAGGAGACTTCACCACTGGTGCCGCTCCTAGCACCAAATCGATGCGAAACTCCACTTGGCGTTGAGGAGGCAGTCCCGGCAAGTCTTCTGGAAAGACTTCTGGAAACTCCTTCACAACCAGAATGTCTTCTAACTTTGGCTCCTTAGTTTCTTTGTCTACTACATGAGCGAGGAAGGCTATACAACCTTTTCGTAGACACTTTTGCGCTTTCATGCAATTAATAATACGTAAGGACGTCTCACGTTTTTCTCCACGTACAACGATTGTTTCTCCATCTGGTAGGGGAATGCAGATGGTTTTTCTTAGCAAACCACTTCTGCCCGGTTGTCGGACATCCAATCCATTCCAACAACCACGTCAAAACTACCCAAGTCGACGGGTAAAAGATCGATAGAGAATTTTCGCACTCCAAGTTCGAGTGTACAACCTCTAATAATTTCTCCCGTTTCGAAAAGTTTTCCATTCGCTAATTCTATGGAATATGGGATGTCTAGTTTACTCGACTCTAGGCTAAGTATATTTTTAAACTCCATAGATATAAAACTAAAGTCAGTGCTTGCATTAAATAGAACAGATGAAAAGTGTTGGTTTATAGGAAATGTACCCATAACCACGTTTGGGTCTTGGCGTGTTGCCTTAGCTCCTATCACAAAAGCTCTCCTTCGAGCTTGGTTCTCCTTCGAGCAATCCTCCCGAAAATGCCCTTTATCTCCACACCCGTAGCATACTTGACCTTTACCATTCCCGTTTCCACCTTGATTGTTATTTCCGTTACCACCTTGGCTTCTATTATTTCCACGTCCAGCACCCACCCAACAAGTCTCTTTGCTGTGCTCGGTCTTACCGCATTTGTCACACTTGGTATTTCAGCAAGGTGCCAAGTGGTGATACTTACACTTATCACATTGTGGTAAGAAGCCCGTGTATCCTCTACCACCATTTGCGTTAGATACTTCAAAGGACTTAACTTCCTTTGGTGCATTCACTTCTCTTCGCTTGTTTGAATTGTTGTTGTTTGCTCGGGTGCCCTTCTTAAAGTTTGAAAATTTTCGTTTTCCATCACTCATAGTCTCCACATCAGTTTCTTTCTTGTTAGAACCAGCCCTTGACAACTTTCCTAAATGAACAGCCTCCTCAGTGAGACTAACACCCAAATCAATTGCCTCAAAATCTCCGGAGCAAGTCCCCAAATGTATAGATCGATTCTTTTAAACTTTGGTTCCACCAGATATGGAATAACTCTTGATAAGTCCTGAAAGCTTTGTGTATATCTAGCAATATCAGCTTTGATCATCTTTAAATTCCAAAACTCGGTCTCAAGTTTTTTAATTTCAGCCCTTGAACAATATTTCTTTCTCATCAACTCATTGAGTTCTTCCCCTGTCATATAAGTAGCTTCTTCCCCTTTGGTTTAGACTTGGAGCTTCCACCATGACAGTGCCCCATCCACAAACAACCTAGTAACATATGTGACCCTTAAGTCAGGAGGACACTTGCTCATTCTTATTTCGGAGTCGGTCTTTTCCGTCCAGCGCACAAATGCTATGGCACCTTCGGTGCCTTCGAAATTTAGAGGCTTGCAGCCTAAAAACTTTTCACACCCTAAATTTCCAACCAAACACCGGTGGGCCCGGGTGGGGAGTATCGTGACGTAAGTTTATATCATCATAGTTAATTAACACAGAATAGCGGAAGTCTTAGAGTTTAAATTACTATTACAAACCAAAATGTTCAAAGTACGAAAAAAATATACAGACGGTTTGGAACTAAAGATCCACAGGCGGATCGTAAAATATACAAAAGATGTGTAACAGACTTTAGGGCAGATCTAAAGATTTGCAAGATCCTCTTATATCACTACCAAGCAACTTCCAACCTATTTCGTATTGTACATGCAACTTAGTCTTTTGAAAATACGTAAGCTTTCGCTGGTTAATACAATTAACTGGCTTTTTGAAAACATTTCAAAAATTGATTTAAGTGCACAGGGTACGAAAATCTTTTACAACTTGGGAAAGTTATACTTATTAACAGATTCACATGTTTGTTAATACATATGGGGCCCAGTACAGAGACCGAGACATGATTAACTGACACACCACTTATGAACCCACAAAGGAGTTATCCCCGACTTGTGGGTAAAAATATTTTAGCATTCGCATATGTCGGGTGTATGCCTACACCCCGTGCTTTTGTCGTGGCCATTAGTAACTTAAATAAGCCGAGGATATCCAAGACACGGTCATTAACCCCCAATGTTTATATTATCAAACAAAATTGATCAAAACAGAATATGCAGATTTTCTAGCTTCAATCCGGCTTTCAATTGATCCCATTTCCGACCAAGCAGTAATAATTTACCGTAACCCAAGCCCGTATAGAGGAAATAAGTCAAGAGTATTTAACTGAGCTAGCACTTGATTTAAATGCAAGTTTATATTAACTCAGCCATTTAATCAATTAGATAAGTGCAGATAGCATTTACTGGAAGGCTTTAGTCTGGAATAATGTCATAAGCTAACCAATTAGAATACTAATGGTCCTATTTAAGTCATAGACTTGACCGACTAGCTTAAAGATCAAAATGGTACAATACGCTAGATTAAGCTATGATCGGATAGAATGTAGTTTAAACCCACAAGTACTTAAGACCTGTATGTTATGGGTAAACAATTAGCATTATGGAATTTGATATTAAAATGATAAGGTTAAACCCATTTTGGTTAATTTTCATGATCCAGTTACATATACTTAACCGTAAACATATAAGCGATATCGGGAAACCGGATGAGTCATGAACAAGTTCTATATGTCATTATACTTTAAATAAGTTGTAATACCAGTAGGATATCAACTTATATGCCCGTTGAGGTTTTAAAACGAAACTACGCCTTATAAGGCGTTTTGACCATTATATGTCGTATAAAAGGAACTTGACTATATTCTGAAGTTATGATCATAAATACTTTGGAGAAATACTTAATTTGGAATATATTATCAGTAAGATATCACACATAAGTGTGATTTATGGTGTAGGACCAACCTATACACAGAAAGGGCATTTTGGTCTTTTAAAAATAGTTACGATATTATATTTAAACTTAGATTATGATCAGAATATTAACATCATAATATGTTAATTACATTAACATATCAGTAGGGAATTCATTTGCAAGTTCATTGTTGATTAAAACCTTGTTTTATGTAAAAAGGGCATTTTAGTCAAAATTTTACATTTAACGAAACTTGTGCATAAGCTCAGATTATGATTATGATCATGTAATATAACCTCAGAGGGTTATGCTACATTGTATTATGATCATAATGCGACCATAAATCAGTAGCAAACTAATCAAAATCGGGTCAGATTGAAAGTCAAAGTAGAAGTCAAACTTCGTGACTATCGGTTGCGAACCAACTCTACGACTGAAATTGACAAGCCGAACATGTTCTCACATGTTCTAATAATTATTACCAACTTGTTTAAGTGTCAAAAATATGTTTATAACATGTATAAACTCATATTATAATATTTATAAAATCTGACCCGTTTGACTTTTTAAAACATAAACTTTGCCCCGTTAATTTGCGTAGTAAATGTGATCCTTAGGAGGTGCCCTTTTAAGGGATTAATACCTTCCTAATTATGATCACTTAGCCATGTTCATTTCGAACAATGGCTAGACCATAATGGTCTTAACCAAAAGTCAAAGCATTTGTCGAAAATGCTTGACTTTTGGCTATTAAAAGCCTATAAAAAGAAAAGAGCAGAGATGGAACACTTACAAGTGATCCAAGAGAAACTTTAGAACTCAATGGGAAGCTCCTAAATGACCTAGAACTTCCAAGAGTGTAATAGAGAGGATAAAACGGAATGAGCAAAGAATGAGGTGAGTTTGAGCGCTATTTATAGTGCAAGAGGGTGTGTGTGCATGAAGCCAAGTGTTAGAGGTGTTGTAGGATTATTACAAGTGTCTAATAAGGTGTCAAGAGCTGCAAGAGTGTGGCAATTTGCAGGCTAGGTCGCATCTTGACAAAAATTAGGGTTTTGACACATTTAGTCCCTTAAAAATAGTTTTGTTAAATGTCATGAATTGTCCCTTGACTTATATTCAATGATATAATGACACATCTAGTTCTTTTCTTTCAACACGTGATGCATTGAAGAAGAGTATGAATAATTGAATGTTAACGAGTGTCACACTAGGTGCTTTTATGAATTATAAGTGGTCATATGCTTAGAACGCGATATATACGAGTTCTTATGGTTTTATAGGATAAATTACCTAAATTAGTAAAGTTAAAGGATCGGAGAAGAAGCTGAATGCTCAAGGATGGTAAATCAAAAGATATCGTCTCAACCGAGAGACGTTCGGGTCTAAAAGTGGCTTGATTAAACAAGTAATATGAAAATATCAAAGTATATGGGACTTTGGGTCGTTTATTGAAAGTTAAAATGGTGAAAAACTAAGGCTTTAGGGTCTCGCCGTAGGCTACGGTCGCAAGACCATAGCTTACAGTCAGCTTAAAAATCAAAACAGCAGCACTAGACTGTAGCCTACGGTCCTATACCGTAGGTTACCGTTAGGTATAATTTTTTTTTTTGTGAATTTTGGACATGTTTTAGGTTAGTTGAGTGGCTAACTCATTTGAGGTATTATCCGAGGGTTCGTACACGTGTTGGTATATTATCTGAGGCGAAATTTACGAGGTGTTACATCCTCACCCCCTTAAAAGAAATCTCGACCTCGAGATTTTATTCAAAAAGATGGGGGTACTTTTGTCGCATAGTGGACTCAACCCCCCATGTAAATTCGGGGCCTCGAAGGGCATCCCACATAACCTTTACAATAGGTATAAGCTTCCTTCGGAGATTTTTAACCTGTCGATCCTCGATCAAAATTTGTTTCTCAATGAACCTCAGGTTTTTATCATTTACACATCTTGATGTGACATTGCTAGCGACTCATCGGCTAGGCATTTCTTCATATTAGATATGTGGAATACATCATGGATTCCACTAAGCTCCTCAGATAGCTTAGGCTTATAAGCTACAGAACCGACACATTTGATTACCTCGAATGGTCCAATATATCTCGGGCTCAACTTGCGCTTCTTTCCGAAGCGCATCACACCTTTCCAGGGTGATACCTTCAATAATACTTTGTCCCCTATTTGGAACTTAAGAGGTTTCCGCCTCTTGTATGCATAACTTTTCTGCCTATCATGGGCAGGTTTGAGATGATCACGGATTTATATTATCTTATCTGTGGTCTCTAGGACAATTTCAGGTCCTGACAGTTGGGCTTCCCCAACTTCAGCCCAACAGACGGGCGTTCTACATTTTCTCCGTACAAGGCTTCAAAAGGAGCATACTTGTATGATAACTTTATTATAGGAGAATTCTATTAGGGGTAAGTGGTCATCCCAAAGTTTGGATAGTACGCTCACTCTGTCCATTAGTCTGTGGATGGTAAGTCATACTAAAGTTTAATCTTGTGCCTAATGATTGTTGGAAACTTTTCCAACAGTGAGATGTATATCTAGTATCTTTATTCGATACAATAGATACCGGCACACCATGTAGGGATATAATCTGGTCCACATATATCTTAGCCAACTTGTCAGAATTATAAGTTTCTTTAATTGGCAAGAAATGTGCTGACTTAGTCAGTCTATCCACAATGACCCAAATCATCTCATAACCACTTTTGGTCTTAGGTAACTTGGTAATCAAATCCATAGTTACCATTTCCCATTTCCAAGCGGGAATCTCAAGTTGTTGTAGAAGTCCTGAAGGTTTCTGATGTTCGGCTTTAACTTGCGAACACGTCAGACACTTAGCTACATAATGGCTATGGATTTCTCCAAACCCATCCACCAATAATTCTTTTTTTTAAATTTTGATACATCTTGTCACCCCCAGGGTGAACTGAGTATCTCGAATTATTTGCTTCTTGGGGGATTAGATCTCTAAGTCCTCCAAGGATTGGAACCCAGATTCTGCCATTAAATCTAAGGATTCCATCTTTTCCAGGCATTAACTAAGCAATAGTTTTGCCTAATCCTTCATTAGGAATATTAGCCTCTAACAGGGCTTGCTTTTGTGTATCTAATAGATTTTCATTCAAGCTACTTCTGAGCTCAATGCTCCTGGCGTTAATTATAATAGGCTTAACCCTTTCCTTGTGACTTAAGGCGTCAGCAACGACATTTGCCTTGCCGGGATGATAGCGAATTTCGCAATCATAATCATTAAGCGTTTCCATCCAGCGGCGTTGTCGCATGTTCAAATCCTTTTGATTGAACAGATGTTGGAAACTCTTATGGTTAGTGTATATAATACACTTTGTGCCATATAAGTAATGTCTCCACAACTTAAGTGCAAATACAACAGCACCCAATTCCAAATCATGGGTGGTGTAATTCCTTTCGTGCACTTTTAATTGTCATGATGCATAAGCAATCACTTTGCCTCTTTGCATTAGCACACAACCCATGCCAATGTGCGAGGCATCATAGTAAATGACAAAATCCTCAATACACTCAGGTAAAGATAACACAGGAGCATTACTCAACTTGTGTCTTAGAATTTCAAAGGATTCTTGGTGCTTTGGACCCCAGTCAAACTTGACATTCTTAAGGTCAAGGTAGTTAAAGGAGTGGCTATCCTCGAAAAGTTCTCAATGAACCTCCTATAATAACCGGCCAATCCTAAGAAACTACGAAACTTCGATGGAGTTTTGGGTACTTCCCAATTCATTATGGCTTCAATCTTGGCATGATCCACTTGGATACCATGCTCACTTACAACATGTCCAAGAAACTGGACTTCTCCAGACCAAAACTCTCACTTAGAGAACTTAGCATAAAGTTTCTCTTGTCTTAGCATTCTAGGATGCACCGAAGATGTTTCTCGTGATCAACTTGATCACGAGAGTAGATAAGTATGTCATCTACGAAGACAATGGCAAATGTATCTAGATACGACTTGCAGACTCTATTCATGAGATCCATGAATGCTGCAGGTGCATTTGTGAGCCCAAAAGGCATCACTAGGAATTCATAATGACCACAACGGGTCCTGAAGGCAGTCTTGGGAACATCCTCATTTCTAACCTTCAGTTGATGATATCCTGATCTTAAATCGATCTTAGAGAAATAACTGTTCCCTTGGAGTTGATCGAACAAGTCATTGATCCTGGACAAAGGATAACGGTTCTTGATCATTATCTTGTTTAGTTCACGGTAATCAAGGCACATACGCGTTGAACCGTCCTTTTTCTGAACAAATAGGAGCTCCCCAAGGTGAGGAACTAGGCTGAATGAAGCCTTTCTCTAAAAGTTTGTCTAATTGCGTTCTCAATTCCTTCATTTATGTCGGTGCTAGCCAATACAGAGCTCTTGCAATAGGTGCTGCTCCTTGTAGGATGTCAATCCTAAACTCCACTTGCCTATCTAGAGGTAGACCTGGTAATTCTTCAGGGAAAACATCGGGACATTCCGATCTTACTGAAAGGTTTTCAATCTTTGGCTTTGACTCGTTAATAGTTACATGTGCCATGTAAATGACACAACCTTTCCATAGACACTTGGATGCCTTAAGCAATGACACTTTGTCTTGCAATCCATAATGTGAATCTCTAATAATGGTGAGCATTTCATCAGATGGGGTTTTAACTTCGATGAGTTTCTAATTACAGGCAATGCGGGCTTGGTTATGAGATAACCAATCCATGCCTAGGACTACATCAAACCCTGCCAATTTTATTGGCAGAAGAGAGATAGGAATTGAGTGATTCTTAATAGATATAAAATAACCATCAAGAATGGAAGATGCTATTTCTAAGGTTCCATCGGCAAGTTCTACTTCATAAGTTATGTTTAGTGTTCTCATGGTAGTTTGCTAAACTTATGGTCCACAAATGACTTATCTGCACCCGAATAAAAAAGGACTCTAGCATATACGTCATTAATGAGGAATGTACCTGTTATGATGTTGTTGTCATTAATAGCCTCTCTAGCATTCATCTGAAAGGCCCGTGCATTTCTTTTCTTGGCCTCTCCAGGCTTTGTATTATTACTCTTAGGATTCTTAGGGCAGTTAGTCTTAATATGCCCTTTTTCATTACAGCCGTAACATACGGCATCCTTAAGATCCTTGCAATATAGGGTCTTATGCCCCTTTTTCTTACAGATACTACAAGGTTTAGTATATGGATAAGAATTACACTATCCCCATTGCCTGCGGTTGCAAGTTTTACACGTCGATTTCTCACCTGACCTTTCTTGGTTCCTTTTGGATCCAAATCTCCCCTTATTCATCTTATTTAATCTTCGGGAGTTATCATCCTCTCTTTTCCTTTTCCCGTCAGTCTCAGTCTTGACTGACTTTTGTCTCACCAAATCTAAAGAGAGAGAGAGATAGGTCAACAGCAGACCTATATGTGGTAGGCTGAGCAACCTTCACCATGCCTTTAATCTCAGGTGCTAATCCATTTATAAAACACGCAATGCGTTTGGGTTCAGGTGAATCAAATAAGATACTAATCTAGATAAGGAATTAAAGTCGGTAACATACTTCCGACAATCCGGATTTCTCAACGTAAGAGTCAGAAAATCTGACTCTATCTTCTCCACCTCATGAGGTGGGCGGTATGTTTCCTTTACAAGGTCCGCAAACTTGGTCCATCCCAAGTTATACAGGTGTACCTTACCTGTTGACTAGACCATAGCCTTCCACCATATTAGGGCATTGCGCTTAAAGGATTAGGATACAAACTTCACCACATCCTTATCAGCACAACCGTAAAGGATTGGGATACAAACTTCCCCACATTGATTCTTTGAATTTTTCTATGGCCTTTTCCATGGCCTTTCCAACAGTTGTATCAATGCGAGCTTGGAAGTCATCATTATTGGTGGCTATGTTTTCAGCGTTTTCAGTACTATTATCACGACGACTACTTTGTGCCTCATCTGAATTATCCATCTATGATGTTTTGGTACTAAATACCAAATTAAACTTACATTAGCCATGGTATCAATAACCATATAGGCTATAAAGTTTGGATATATAAATCCGCTGCCTATATGACCAGTGTGCATAGAGTCACAACTGTCAGGCTTAATATTTTAATTAAATATTCTTTGAGATATTTAGGTATAATTGGCCTAGGTCTCAAAGAGACCATCAAAGGATTTTTAAATTCGGACATTGTCCCTATATTATTGGACAATGGATCATAAAGTCACAACTGTCATTGTCATATTTGACAATATAATATGGCTTGTAAGCAAATCAATTAACATTATCTAAGATGTTAAGATAGATAATCATCGTACTGATGATATTAGTCATGATCTTGTTGATCATATAGACTATGAGGCTTGAGCATAACTCACCACCTTGGACAGGGAACCATAAGGTTACAACTGTCATTGTATAATTGACAGCATAATATGGTCCATAGGCAAAATAATATAATAGATCAATTAACATCTCCTAAGATGTCAAGATAGATAATCATCACACTAATGATATTAGTTATAATCTCATTGATCATATGGACCATGAAGCTTGAGTATAGCTCACCACCTTGGACAGGGAACCATAAGGTTACAACTGTCATTGTGTTAATTGACAATACAGCATTGCTCGTAGGCAAATCATCACTAATGGATGTTAAAGTATAGCAAGGTACTTCATCATTAATGGATGTTAATTCTTAGCCCGTAGGCACTTCATCACTAATGGATGTTTAATCATAGCCCGTAGGCATTTCACACTAATGGATGTTAAATTATAGCCCGTAGGCACTTCATCACTAATGGATGGTAATTTATAGCCCGTAGGCACTTCATCACTAATGGATGTTAAATCATAGCCCGTAGGCACTATATCACTAATGGATGTTTAATTATGGATCGTAGGCACTACGTCACTAATGGATGTTTAACTATGGCCCATAGGCACTACATCAATAATGGATGTTTAATTATGGCCCATACACACTACATCACTAATGGATGTTTAATTATTATCATCGCATTGATGATATTAGCCGGGATCAAATTTGATCACATAGGCTTAAGGTTAGGACGTAGTCCATTACCTAGACGGCTAGTGTGGTTCCTTAAGTCACACTGCCAAGAGTATTAACATTGCTTGAATGTTAACACAGAATTATCTTAATGGTTGATTAACAATAGTCACGATCGCATTGACCTTAATGCCTTGGAGGCTTGAACATAGTCCACCACCTATGGATAGAAGGATTAATCTTCTTAACTATCATGATAGAAGGCTATTCATCCTTAACTATCTTTTATAATTTCGGCCAATTAATATGGACTTTGCCATTTGGCTAATCAAAACCATTAAGAAAATCTTTTGGAATTATATAGTAGATCATAAATTTTGAGTTAAAATCGAGATGATTGCTTGAAAAGGATATGATGATTACACACACACAATATATATATATATATATGTATATGTATATATATGTGTGTATATATATAATTTCAAATATTTCATTAAATAACAATAGAAAACTACAATACTTGAAATATATTTAACTGATTGTTCTTGTAAGGACAAAAAAAACAACATGTCCACATAGGGACTAAAGAAATATTGCAAAACAAAAAATATTAGCCAACAGGCTTCACAAGGACCACTAAGCAACCTTGAGCTCAAAAAAGCTTTAAGGGAAGACTACTTAGAATTCATAATGAAGAACAAGCCTTACACAACCACAAGGGCTTAATTCTCTAGTTGCACTGCATAAGCCCTTCTAAGAATAAATTGCAAGGATTGAGAAGTTAAAGCTAAATCCAGATGTCAAGCCCACTCCTCCAAACTGGAAAGTAGGTAAAAAGCCTGTTGGTAAAAATGCTATTGAGTTGAGAAGAAGGAATGAGGAAATGGTGGTAACAAAGTTTGGATCTATGCAATCAATGGCCAGGTGGGATGTGCTAACAATCAAAGAGAGCTACAATAAATTAGAAGAATTAAGTGCTAAAGATCCCTCAGTCCCTAAAAGGCCAAACTATGGAGGCATAAATGTACCTATCCGCTCTCTTGTTAATCCTTCAGAAATTCCATCTGCTAAAAATGTCTCCTCAGCTATTAGAAGCTGTCTCAAAAGACAAAAGGAGATGTCTGCAGAAGATCTACAAAAATATGAAGACAAGATAAGGAAGGAAGGGTTTAAAAATGAACTCATGTATGGGCATCCTGATGCCAAACCAGAAGAGCTGCTAGACCAGGGAAAACATTTTCCCTCATCTCATCCAATGAAATCGATCATAGTAAATCCATTAGCCTAAAAATTCTCAAATGGTCCTCAGACAGAGCAAGCCATGAATTGTCAATAGTCAGGGCCAACGAAGAAGTGAAAAATAGTTCAATAAGTAGTGTTTGGGATCACAAAAGCACTCCTAACTGGTTAACTTACCAGGAGCAGAGCGTGTCTCAAACTCGATAGATCTACACCTTTTGCACCTTGGTCACTACGTGATTAATGGTTACTATTGTTATTTCCCTACTTACGCACAGTGATCTGTTATAATCTAATCCCATAGCTACATACCACTTGTTATAAATCGGTGTTATTAGGCCTAGCCCATATTTTATTGTGATTTTGGGCCTAGCCCATGTTCTTTTGTCATAGGGCCTAGCCCATGTTTTGTTGTCTTTGGGCCTAGCCCATGTTTTCTTGTCATTGGGCCGAGCCCATGTTATAAATAAAATAGGGGCCTCGCCCCCTAGTTGTGACTATGACAATCCCGTCACTAGTCATAAAACTCATGCATGTTTCGTAAAAAACTTTGTCTAGCTGTGAAAACCGGTAAGTTTAGCATAAACCTTTCGTAAACCATTTGAGTTCATTGTAATCTGTTTGTAACATGGTTTGGAAATATATGATTTTCGTTTCATCTAAACATTTTATGCTTTCGCAAAACTTGCATGTCTTTCCACCCCCGAAAACATTTATAAAAATGTAAAACGATAAAAAGTGGGGGTTATGAACTCACCTCGAGATCCAGTGCAAAGCTACATAATATAATTCCAAAATGTTGTTTCCAAAATGTGACTCGCTAGCGTGCAATCTATAGCATTCCTATCAAGGAATAACTTATAAGTTTCTAATAAAATGACGTAGTTAAACTACGTGTCACCGAGCTCTACCGAATCGTTAACCAAACGACCCTATGGAGGTGTTGTTACTTGATGGAAACGATAATGTTATACTCGTTTAATCCCATTTATTGTCGGCGATAATTACTAAGTTTTGGAAACACTCAGTTCCCGAGAGATTTATAATATATTATATATACACACATATTTATATAAAAGTATAAATATACTTATAGAATCGTATTAGTCGTTCCGAATGGTCGCGCTTGTACACAAACAAGTGTTTGTATAAAAATAATACACGTAGATTCGTAGGATGTGGTCGTATGATTCCCAAGCGTTTGCCGCGTAGTCCCAATAGCCTTACGTCCGTGTATAATTAATAAAATAATTACATAGTTGTAAGCTCGTTATAATCTCCCGGTAATGTGTCGTTTATAATTAAGTTCGTAACAAGACGTTTGAAGTAATTAAGGCTTCGAATTCAAGACGTTTAATGTAGATATAAACAATTATACCATTTTATAAAAGTATGTGAATTTACGACGTTTGAAACAATTTATTTTTATTTTATAAAAGTATTAAAAATCTCGACGTTTGATATTAATAATATTCATTTTATATGATTTTCGAATGCTAAACGTTTGAAATATAATTTCCGAATTCCGTCGTTTGAAATAAATATAACTAATTATATTTATTTTATAAAAATCCTAGGGTTTGGTTAACTTGTAGCGCTTGTTCGTTGAGATGTCGTAAACTTGTTTGGCGAGTTTTAAGGAGTCGTCGAAGTAAATATATGTTTATATCTATTTTATAAAAATACTTTGAATCCCGATAGATTTAGTTTCGAGAATATAACACGTTTCGTATAACGGATTTTTACAAAAAAAACGGGCAGAGTCTCCTCTGTTTTTGGACGATCCTGACAATACAAGTTGTCGATTAATTTATCAAAACGCAACAATTCAAGATTCAAAAATTTAATATGAACATTATACAACACGATATCATTGTATGTATATATATATATGGACACTACTTTCGCGTAATCAATGGATAGGTGAACTAATGAAATGTTATTATTTTCACACCTTGACAATATATAATTTTTATTTGGTCGGGTCGAGCTCGGTTTCGCGTTTAATCGATGTATATATAAAAGAAATATTATAAATTTTAGCGTTGTAGTTAATTTTACCAAGTCTAGCGTTGATCGGTTAACTTGGGTTGACCAAGTTTGACCTCAGATGACCGGGTTTGACCCGTGCTGACTGAGTTGACCAGGTTGGACCCGTGTTGACTAAGTTGACCGGGTTTTGACCCGAACCGAAACTGAACCTGAAACAAACATGTATCAAAACTGAAACGATGTAAACTCAATTCGAAACAAATAGCGAACTGTGTCGAACTTGAACCGGGTCGAACCCGAAACCTGAACCGGAGATGAACTGAACTGCCGCATCATGAACCGAACCCTAACCTATCGAGACTGACCCGACTTGAACTGAAATACCCGGACCGGCATCTGAACTGAACCGAGTTCGAACCAAAACCCAAACAGAATGATACCCACCACCATTTCCGTATCACCGAACCCCGGAGTTGCGGGTCTGCCGCCGCTACTGCCTCTAGCGGTTGCCACCGCGCGGTGGCTTTATTTCTCCACCGCTGAAACCCCCAGCCCGACAGCCAACCCGAAACAACAACGCAGCCGCCGCCACTGTCGATTCCGGCATCTCAGTCGACGCCGGCCGTCGCCGTCGCCGGTTTTGCTGCCAAAAAAATAATTGTGGCCTGCCGCTGAAACGCGGCCGTCACTACCGCGATACCGCGTCACCGTCTCATTCTCTCTCTACTGGTCTCTCTCTCTCTCATCGGTCTCTCTGTCTCTGTCTGTATGTATGTTCGTAGGTGTGTGTGTGTGTGAATAAAGGAGAAGGGAAGAGAGGGGAAGGGGTATGTATGTGGGTGTGCGGTCGCGTCGGAGATGGGCCAGCGGTGACCGGATTCGAAGAGGAGAGAGGGGCAGAGAGTTTTGTATAAAGGGGCTAGGGTTTCTACAAGGAGAATGATGGGGAAGATGAGTTTAAGATGTATATATACTTAGGGTTTTCGTTTAGTGGGTCGGGCCTAATGCCTGTTAATCATGTACAAGCCCACATACGTATCCAAAGCCCATTTCCAAAACCCAAAAGTCTATAATGTTTATTTGGATCGAAAACGTTTAAAATTATATCGGAGGTCGGGTTTTGGCGTGTAATCCGTTCGTTGCGTTGCAAATCGCGTAGTTGCCCTGTTTCTCGTTTCTGATCCATTTTTCGAATTCGATTTCGACTGTAGCATTAAAATCTGAAAACGAAGCCAAATATATCGTAATATATCAATATTTAGACGTATCTCTAGTTCGTGGCTTCCGTTTCGGTGTCGGTGCGTTCCTGTTTTCCGCATAACTTCCGCGTTGTGCTTTATGACGTTCAACGATCCAAATTTGTCGCATAATTATAACTGTATGATAAATACAAGTACAAAATTTGTATTTTTGGGAGTTGTCAGTATTTGTTCGGCATCGGTTCGCTTATCGTTCAAATTCGCGTTTAGGGTTCTCGATTGTCACCAAATCGCGTAACGTGAAGCAAGTAGACGTTCCTAGTCTTTCCAAAGGCCTGATCGAGTTAATTTATGTCTAATTACATTGCTTATGATGATATTATTGTTCATTATGCGCTTAATTAAGACCGGTCACTGCCGGTTGTCACATTAAAAAATCACAGATGTGCCTCTAATGTCTTAGATCTAATTCATTGTGATTCGTGGGGACCGCCTCCCATTCAATCAACGGACGGTTACTTATATTATGTCGTGTTTATTGACCATTTTTCTTGCTTCACATGGTTTTACCCCCTTAAGGCCAAATCAGATTTATTTACTGTTTTAGATATATTTATACCCTTTGTGAATACACAATTTTCAAGAAAAGTTAAAACATTTCAAAGCGATGGGGGAACCGAATTTACAAATAATCAGGTCCAACAATTATTTCAGCAAAATGGTATTCATCATCGTATCGCATGCCCCTACACGTCTCCACAAAACGGACGTGCCGAACCTAAGCATACGCACATCACCGAAACATGTCTTGCGATGTTGTTTAATTCGCATGCCTTGACATCCAATTATGGATAGATGCTTTTGTTTGGGCTACCTACATCATTAACCGCTTACCAACCTCTGTCCTTAGAAATAAAGCACCTTTTGAGCTTCTCTATGCCCAAGCTCCATCATACGAGAATCTTCGGGTATTTGGATGTCGAGTCTTTCCTTATCTTAGAGACTACACTTGACACAAACTCATGCCAAGAAGTATCTCTTGCATCTTTAGCGGGTATAGTCCTATATACAAAGGCTATCGGTGTCTTGACCGTCAACCAAACATATTTATACAGCATGACATGCCATCTTTGATGAGGACACCTTTCTTTCAACGATACTGTCCCGATGGTAGATGAATCCAACCTTATTTTCTCTGATTTTAATGATACTCTTTGTTAAGTTCACACCACAAATAATTCCACTAATACTTTTTGTTCACTTTACACCACAATTAAGTCAAATATACCAAACCTGACACCCATACCCACTCAAAAGTGCACCACTCAATCTCCTTCATGTTACACTTTGTGTTCAGTACCCCACCATGCCAAATCCTCCTCTCAAATACCAAACCCACCACTACCTTCTACACTCACACAAACCACCTCACCAAACCCAACCTTTACACAAACCACCTCACCAAACCCGACCTCTATTTCACAACCTGTTACATACTAACCACTCGGCTTTTCCTCAACCCCACTACTAAACCACTGCACTATTTAACCTTCATCAACCACCTCGGAACAACCCCCCGTAGTGGCACTTGTTCTGGTCATTCTATAACCACTCGCTCAAAAGCAGGGATTTTTAAACCGAAACATTTAGTTGACCTTGCAATATTATCATCCACTCCTCTACACCTGTCACACCCGTTCATAGCATAAGCGCGTGGTGTGAACTTGATTAGTTTTCATCGCATACGATATAACTAAACAATTATATGAAATAAAAGCATGCACAATGTTCATCCATTCACCATAAATAAACATTACAACCCACAAGTTGTTTGAAAATAAAAGACGACATAAGTAACTTAAAGTTTACAAAAAGGCCTGTTCAAAATAACTTTAAACATTATGGCTTTGCATCCTATATTTCGTTCGAAGACGGAATATATAGACCAAACCCTTCAAAATACGGATGACATCGACTATTATTAACCTTGAAAACTTCATAACTAACTGCACCAAGATCCACTTCAAATTCCTGAAATACATGCAAGTTTGAAAACATCAACAAAAGTTGGCAAGTTCATGTGTTTTGTGTTCGCATCAAATGAATCTTAAAAACATTTGAAAGTTCGTATGTAAAAATGTTGTATGTAAAGCGTTAATGAACTTGTTGATCATTAATGTTTTGCAAGGACATTAATATGTGTGACGACATAGGCAGCACTCAACCCTAGATGATTTAGTACTGATCCGTGATCGGCTGGGGCAACAAAAGCACTACATGCAGCCACACAAGGACCCATGAGTGGGGCTCGCCGGTACTGGATAGATCTCTTGTTCCTTGGTCCTATAAATGGCGCTTAAGATTCACCCTATTCGCACATGATCTAGTATTTCATTCCAATACTTAACCATACCATGGTAACATGTATTTTCCCCCCGAGAGTTGTAAAACCGAAACCGTTTAAAAGAAAAGGGGGACATGAACTCACTGATTTGCGTCCGTATATATATGCTAGCAATTCGGGTATCCCAAAAGCGCGTAACAACCTACAAGTGCTCTAACTCATTACACACTTGCGTTAATGTTAAATGTATACACGTTGTTCATCTTGAACATTATTGTATAAGTTAAGTATTTGGATCCCTTAGGTATTTTAAATATGTTGGCATTTGTTTCATATTTTTGTTTTAATATATATACACACACTTCTTTTATATATGTGTGTGTGTGTATATATATACATATATATACGTATATATATATATGTATATATACGTATATATATATACATATATATATAACATATAATATATATATATTTCATATCCATCAAGAGTACGAACGGGCCTTGCCTTTCGTGAGTCTTCGTGCCTCGCACGAGTATAGGTGGGCCTAGCCCATAAGAGTTTTTGTGCCTCGCACAAGTGGAATGGGCCTAGCCCATTTAAGTCTTCGTGATCCACACGGTATGAGTGGGCCTAGCCCATGAGAGTCTCCGTGCCACGCACGGCTTACGTTCGTTATGTGTGATATATATATATATGTATGTATGTTCTCAAGATATATCTATCTTGACTCTAGTGAAACTCGTTCACTCGTAACAACATGTTCGGTTTAAGTATGAGTATTCTTTCTTCATGTTGTATGCCTTTTGCAATTATAAGTGTTAAAAATACTTATTTTTAACATCGTATATTCGTTGATGTATTTGTACTATATTCTTTGTGTGAGTACACTTCAACAAGTGTCTTTGAGTACATCACTATGTACTTACGTATTTTCATACGTGTATGTATACTGTATTCATACTTGTATTTGTATACCATTCCATTGGTATTTATACCGTATTTATACGTATTTGTATACTGTACTATTGGGTATTTATACTGTATTTATGCGTATTTGTATACCGTATTATTTGGTATTTATACTGTATTTATACGTATTTGTATACCGTATTATTTGGTATTTATACAATTATTTGTATACTATATTATTTGGTATTTATACTGTATTATTTGGTGTCTTTGTATAAATGGGCCCAACCCAATGGAATTATGTATGAATGGGCCCAGGCCTTTTAAGTCATGTAGGTGGGCCTTAACTTGATGTATTATAAGATGAGGGGCCTAGCCCAACTGATGTGTTAATGGCCCATCCTAACTTGTTATATAAATGGGCTTTGACTAGCCCATTATAATAGTCCAAGTATTCTTGCATTCCTTCAAGTGTATTTTTAGCGCACTTTATACGTATTATTATACTTGTATACTTGTGTGTATAAATACACTTAGGAGTATTTACCTTATACTTTCCGGAATTTTATAAGTGTTAACATATATAATACACATTCATACTCCTCTTGTCTCAAAATATATATTATTTTTAGAGTTTCGTCATAGTAACGAATGTATGCACCCTAATTCCACTAATACTTTTTGTTCACTTTACACCACAAATAAGTCAAATATACCAAACCTGACACCCATACCCACTCAAAAGTGCACCACTCAATCTCCTTCATGTTACACTTTGTGTTCAGTACCCCACCATGCCAAATCCTCCTCTCGAATACCAAACCCACCACTACCTTCTACACTCACACAAACCACCTCACCAAACCCAACCTTTACACAAACCACCTCACCAAACCCGACCTCTATTTCACAACCTGTTACATACTAACCACTCGGCTTTTCCTCAACCCCACTACTAAACCACTGCACTATTCAACCTTCATCAACCACCTCGGAACAACCCCCCGTAGTGGCACTTGTTCTGGTCATTCTATAACCACTCGCTCAAAAGCAGGGATTTTTAAACCGAAACATTTAGTTGACCTTGCAATATTATCATCCACTCCTCTACACCTGTCACACCCGTTCATAGCATAAGCGCGTGGTGTGAACTTGATTAGTTTTCATCGCATACGATATAACTAAACAATTATATGAAATAAAAGCATGCACAATGTTCATCCATTCACCATAAATAAACATAACAACCCACAAGTTGTATAGAACGGGCCTTGCCTTTCGTGAGTCTTCGTGCCTCGCACGAGTATAGGTGGGCCTAGCCCATAAGAGTTTTTGTGCCTCGCACAAGTGGAATGGGCCTAGCCCATTTAAGTCTTCGTGATCCAAACGGTATGAGTGGGCCTAGCCCATGAGAGTCTCCGTGCCACACACGGCTTACGTTCGTTATGTGTGATATATATATATATATGTATGTTCTCAAGATATATCTATCTTGACTCTAGTGAAACTCGTTCACTCGTAACAACATGTTCGGTTTAAGTATGAGTATTCGTTCTTCATGTTGTATGCCTTTTGCAATTATAAGTGTTAAAAATACTTATTTTTAACATCGTATATTCGTTGATGTATTTGTACTATATTCTTTGTGTGAGTACACTTCAACAACTGTCTATGAGTACATCACTATGTACTTACGTATTTTCATACGTGTATGTATATTGTATTCATACTTGTATTTGTATACCATTCCATTGGTATTTATACCGTATTTATACGTATTTGTATACTGTACTATTGGGTATTTATACTGTATTTATGCGTATTTGTATACCGTATTATTTGGTATTTATACTGTATTTATACGTATTTGTATACCGTATTATTTGGTATTTATACTATATTTATACATATTTGTATACTATATTATTTGGTATTTATACTGTATTATTTGGTGTCTTTGTATAAATGGGCCCAACCCAATGGAATTATGTATGAATGGGCCCAGGCCTTTTAAGTCATGTAGGTGGGCCTTAACTTGATGTATTATAAGATGATGGGCCTAGCCCAACTGATGTGTTAATGGCCCATCCTAACTTGTTATATAAATGGGCTTTTACTAGCCCATTATAATAGTCCAAGTATTCTTGCATGCCTTCAAGTGTATTTTTAGCGCACTTTATACGTATTATTATACTTGTATACTTGTGTGTATAAATACACTTAGGAGTATTTACCTTATACTTTCCGGAATTTTATAAGTGTTAACATATATAATACACATTCATACTCCTCTTGTCTCAAAATATATATTATTTTTAGAGTTTCGTCATAGTAACCGAATGTATGCACCCTACATGAAAGGGATGAAATCACATTCATACTCCGAAGTGTTAGATCAATCTTTCAAAGTCAGCACCGATGCTATTGTTGGTAGGGTATATCATATCTAACCTTCCAAGCTCACGGATATCCCACCGAGGAAGACTTTTCATGTCTGCTCAGGTTTTGAAGTGTTAGATGACTCCACCCCATCTTTTCACGATAAACATCCCTTTCAAATTGCAGTACTTCCAGCTAATTATCTTGTCGAAAGAGACAATGTGTCATCCGCAATGTATGCACCCTCCGGGATGAGACGCTAGGATAGTCATTACCGATGATGACGCACTTTGTTCGATAGAGCGTTTATTATATATTTTGTGTCGGTTCCGAAAGTATATATTGTCTTGTTAATACTTATGGGTGTGAATCGATTCGCCGACTTCCGTATTTAAGTCTTTGGTGTGTATTCTTCCTAGCACTAGTATATACACATATTATACAAGTAATATACACCAAGTAGAGTATTTAACATATGTCTATATAATTTTCTTAAAAATTATCTTTGGTGTTATACTTATAAATTTTATCCCCTTTCATTTACTAAAAATATATTTTTAAGTTTATATAAACTCTTGGGCAGTTAATACTTACCTTTGTCATTAGTGTTTGTCTAATTACGATTAAGGTCGTTCATCACAATTAAGGTTACTAATCACGATTAGTCATGCTAATCACCTCATTATCATATTGTAATCGTGATTAAGATTTTAGAAAATTTCGCCATAGTTTCCCCTAAACTATGGCGTTTTCCACGTTTTGAAAACCTATTTTTCCATACATTATTCCATACATATTCATCAACTCAACTCAAATCAAGTTTTAAGACATCAACTTTGCATGCATGAACCATACATTTCATCCTATTTTTCCATGGGTTTATATATATATATATATATATATATATATATATATATATATATATATATATATATAGTTGTAACAACACACTTAAACATGATGAAATCTTCATATATTTTACTAGATCATTAAAACCACCATTTTTCTCATGCTTTCTAACCAAGTTATTAACTTTAAACCAACCCATTTAAGTTACTTTTTAAGGTGATCTTAGTGAAAATCATAGTGTTTTAACTTTTATAAAAGTGGTAGTCATCACAAATCATCTTCAAGTTTATGTATAAATCCATGGAATATAAGGATGGTGATCTGTTTGATCTAAACATCAGATGTTTAGATCATCATTCCTAACCTAGATCATACAATATCATGCACTTAAACATCTCACTTTAACATAATCATCATTAATATAAACCTAATCTAACACATAACAACATAATTTAGCACATTATACTTCATATTTAGTATACTTTTTCAGGTGGTTTTAGTGTTTTTAGCTTGGTTTTGTTGTAGGATTCAAGATGAACATTTGTATATATAAACTATATATAATAACAAGCTTAAACATTATTGAAGTAAAGTCTTACCACTTTGCAAGATTTTGATGAAGATTAAGAAGAGATTTAGCTCCAAATGAAGCCCTAAAGATCCTCCATCTTTGCAAATTCCTTAAGCCATCTTAATATAACTCGAAAAGGCTTAATTTAGGGTGTTTAATGGTCGCTAAGGGTGGTGCTTGGTGGTGGCATGGAATGAGAGGAAGAAGAAGGTGTGATGGTTTTTTTTTTTTTTTTGTAAATGTATGAATGACAAATGAAGGATGGTGATATATATAAATCATGATCATAATCTTCTTACTCAACAAGATCTTCTTACATCATGTTTCTTATCTTTTGAGATCTCCAAACTAGGGTGCCCCAAGGGGCCCACCAAAATCGTAGGGGATATAGCTTTATATATATATATATATATATATATATATATTCTTAAAAAGTTTACATGTATAAAAATTTGTAAATGTTGTTAGTTTAGGGAATGGAGGGGGTTCCTGTGGGATTAATGTTATGACTAAGCTCGGGATGCCAAACGTTGCCTAACTAGTTCATTAAATGGTTGGTGTTGGTTTCGGATGTTAAAAATATAGCTATTTCGGTCGTCGGGTCACTTTCGGACAATAAATGGAAGATGTGCTTTAATACCGGAAGCGTTGTCTCGACTTATAATATGGTACCACCAATGTTGTTTCACATGAAAAACCTTAACTAGTTCACTTGATGATTCATTTAGGTATTAGGATGACAAGAATGCTTCTTACTAGCTTGTCAGACAAATATCAAACAAGTTGTGCCAGTTATAGTATATTACCGGAAGCTTATCTTTAGGATATTTTGTTGATATCCCTAAGCTTATTTAGGGTTATAACATTATTTACGAGTCCAACGACCCTTAAAATGTTGAGTTTTGGCCCTTCGGACATTTACCTTGTTATATTTTAGCGCGATTTGGACGAATCTTAACGACACGTGTTTTTCCGGAAAGTTAAAGTGTTTTTGTACCTAGTGTCCCTAATTAGGGATTTTTATTTGTATTTCATCCATAAAATGCTTTCGTGCCATTCGTTGCTCATTTAGACAATTTTCAGAACTTGTTGGCATGTATAGTGTGTTCCGGTGAATAGTGTTTTCAGCATTTTGCCAACATATTTGGACATAGTTTGTTGTTTTATCGCAACGCGACAAATGTAACGATGTTATTTGACATATTTAACCATGTCCTATGATTGCTAGACTTTACGCGACCTAATCATGCACTAATTAAGTCGTAACGAACGCAATTAACTGTATAAATTGGTTGTTAAGTTGTACGGAAATTACCATTATTTTTCCGGTTGTCACAACACCAAAGCTACAAAACTGCCTCAAAACACTCTCATTGGGTTGCAACCATGCATGAGGAGATGCACGCTTGCATTTTGATGATACTTTGGAACTTGTACCACGTCCAAAAGACTCAAATGTTGTCAGAACAAAATGGATTTATCGTACTAAATATAAATCGGATGGCTCCATTGATCACTATAAAGCACGTCTTGTGGCACAAGGTTTTACTCAAGTTCTCGAGCTCGACTACTCGCTCACTTTCAGCCCAGTCGTTAAAGCATCTACCATTCGAGTCATTCTTGCTCTTGCCACAATTAAAAATTGGGTGTTGCACAAACTAGATGTCAAAAATGCGTTTTTAAACGACATCTCATGAAAACGGTATACATAGAACAACCACCGGGTTTCATTAGCTCCAAAGCTCCAAATTATGTGTGTTGGTTAAAAAAGGCTCTCTTTGGTCTCAAACAAGCACCACGTGCTTGGTTTAAACGTCTCAGCATGTTTCTAGATCAACTCGGTTTCCACTGCAGTAGCGATGATCCATCTCCTTTTGTCTTTAAAAAAGATTCGGTAATAATATATCTACTCGTGTACATAAATGATATTATCTTAACCGGAAATGACGAGTCTATGGTTCAAAAGTTCATTACTCATCCTCACAGTGAGTTTGCACTTAAAGACTTGGGAAATTTAAATTATATCTTGGGTCTAGAAGTCACATATATGGACATTGGGATTTTTCTTAGCCAAGCTGAATATGTATACGATATCCTTGCTAAACTTGATCAACTTAAAACTAAACCCACTACCACACACCTCCAATGGTACACCATTTCAAGACCCTACCCTACTTTCTATCGGTCACTCGTTGGTGTTCTTCAATATCTTACAAATACAAGGCTGAACATCTCCTATACGGTTAATCAGGCAAGCCCATTTCTTCACTCGTCTACTATCTCTCAGTATCAATCCGTTAAACATATTCTTCGTTACGTTAAAGGCACCATTGGGTTTGGTCTTACCTTTGATAAACCAACCAAAACTCAGTTAATTGATTACTCAGATGCGCATCTGACATGATGTCCGAGACTCATCAATCTACGTATGGCTACTCGATTTACTTAGGCGGTAATCTAGTGTCTTGGAGTGCTAAAAAGCAAACGACAGTTTCTCATTCAAGCTATGAATTGGAATATAGAGCCATGGCAAACACGGCACGCAAAATCATATGGCTCACACATCGTTTATGAGAACTTCATGCTCTATCGATGGATCGCCCGACTTTATTATGTGACAACCAGAGTGCTTTATTTCTCACTCAAAATCCCATCTCATACAAACGAGCAAAGCATATAGACATTGACTATCACCTTGTTCGTGAACTAGTTGCTTTCGGGCGTCTACATACTAAATTTGTTCCTACCAAGCTACAAGTGGAAGATATCTTCACCAAAAGTCTTCAAAGACCACTGTTTGAACGCTTTCATGTACCCCTTCATGTTGGTTCACCACCTATCCGCTTGAGGGGGGGTACTAGCACGTAATATTAGCAATCATAGTTGTCAGTTTGTAATTTAAGAATCTGTTTATTCTCCTTGATTAGTGGAGATCTCTTTGTATTTATATCCCTTCTGTTTTGTAAATGAAATATATCGTATACCAACTCTCACAACAACCACTATTATCAAACTAACAAAAGAAAGGAAAAAAATGAAAACAAATAAAACAACTTACTCATACATATAATCATCATCGTCGCAAGATAAAGAGGATTAGATGCCGCCACTATTACAACCAAAGTTGGCATGCCAAGTAGCAGGCCACCATCATCGCCCCAACAGATCTCAAAAGGAAAACCCCATAGGATTCAGGTAAGAATCAAAACAAAACAACATCCAAACCCAACAATCATCTCGCATTCGATCTATGGGCTTTAATAGCCCCAAAACAACAACCGATAACGTCACCAAAATAACAATTAAAATACTACGAAATAGAATAATTAAACTATGGATAATTAGGGTTCAGGTAAGGCTTGCCCCGTCATTATCTCCACTATGTCACTTAACTCTTTTGTTTATCTTAGATGAAAGTTTGCATCATCATCATTAATTTCATCTTAGATAACCTTCAGGTCAGTATCATACCGTAAATAATGACACATGACTCAGGAATTACACAATCCAACCTATGGTCGTTGGTCGGAAATACAACATGGGGGAACCCTAGCCGCATCCGCTAGGGCTGCTGGTTGGCAACACCATCACTGCCACTTATAAGATGATCGCGTAGACCTTTGGTAAAAAACACAACACAGTGAAACCTTCCTGTTGGTATGTGGTCATATTCACCACCACCACTGGTTATAAGACCATAGTGTTGTAACTTGTGGACCCTTCACCTCCTGAACTGATGACTTGTCACACCCCCTGTTATCCCTTCACATCAGAGCGGGGCGTGAACTAAACTGGTATCTTCATTGCACAACGGAAGCAAACGTGAGTGGTAAGACTTCTACTAAATGAACGCCCACTAAATACTCGTATCCCCATGGGTTCCACTATTCCAACCGTGCCATACTTGTAATCATAACCTGAGAATGAACATGGGAAAAGTCAACATAAATTTGGCGAGTTCATAGTTTGTCTGTTTTTGTTTCAAATGAATCATAAAACATTTGAAAGTCTTGCATTCGTAAAGCTGGTTTGTGGGATTATAGTATCCCAAAGCATTTGAAAGCTCATGTCTGTATAACAGTATTGAAATGTTTTCCATATTGTTTGCAAATCCATGTATATAATGTTATGTTTATAAACCGGTGATAAAATGTTTTCAATCATATCTGTAAATAAACGGTATGGAAATGTTTTCTTGTTATCTTTATAAACCAGTATTGAAATCATAGTATGTAGTTGCCTATGGAATCTAAGGATCTGTCAGTGTGTAGCTAATACATTGACCTATGTGCCATAAGTAAGTAACCAAACCAAGACAACTCTGACATCATTGGGATCACAAAAGCACTCCTAACCGGTTAACTTACCAGGAGTGGAGCGTGTCTCAAACTCGATAGATCTATACCTTTTGCACCTTGGTCACTACGTGATTAATGGTTACTATTGTCATCATCCTACTTACGCACAGTGATCTGTTTTTATCTAATCCCATGGCTACATACCAATTGTTAAAATCTGTTATCCGTGTTATTGGGCCTCGCCCATGTTATCTTGTTATTGGGCCTAGCCCATGTTTTCATGTCATTGGGCCTAGCCCATGTTATCCGTGTTATTGGGCTTAGCCTATGTTATAAATAAAATTGGGGCCTCGCCCGCTAGTTGTGACTATGACAATCCCGTCACCAGTCATAAAACTCATGCATGTTTCGAAAAAGCTTTGTATAGCTGTGAAAACCGGTAAGTTTAGCATAAACCTTTCATAAACCATTTGAGTCCATTGAAATCTGTTTGTAACATAGTTTAGAAATATATGATTTTTGTTCTTCGAAACATTGTATGCTTTCACAAAACTTGCATGTCTTTCCACCCCCGAAAACATTTATAAAAATGTAAAACGGTAAAAAGTGGGGTTATGAACTCTCCTTGATTTCCTTGTGCAAAGCTAGCTTAATGTGATTTCCATAGTGTTGTCTACACAACTTGACTTGCTAGCATGCAATCTAATGTATTCCTAAAACGGAATAACTTGTAAGTTTCTAATATAGAACGTAGCTATACTACGTGTCACCAAGCTCTACCGAATCATTACTCATACGATTCTATGTCATTGTCTTAACTCGGTTAACCAACCTATGGTTTTTCTTAGACACGATTTAGTTTTCGAGCAACTTGAAATATATGCTTATATATAAACATAACTATATTTCATGAAATCATATTTAGTCGCCATGTACGTCAAAGGATATTAGTACGACCCTTCGTAGTTTTCGTAAGATATAATGTATATATACTCGAAAATATATCCATATAGATAATACATTTCGTATTCGCGAGATAGTCTTGCGGTATCGTGTCGCACTTCGTTTAGACGCTGAATCGAATATAATCAATATACATTATTGTTATAAAATCCTTCAAAGTATTTGAGTCGTCGACGTTTAAAATAAATATAACTATATTTATTTTATGAAGTATTCAAGTCTCGACATTCGAATATATATAATTACATTTGTGTTATACAATTTTCGAATTCTGTCATTTGAAATAATACGCACATTGTATTCATCTTGTAAAGCGTTCGGAAATCTTGGCGTTTCGAAATAAATAAACAATATACTTATTCTTATATCGTCGTTTTGATAAATTATCGATGCTTGAAATCTAGTTTCTGAATTTCGACGTTGAATTAAACATAAATAATTATTATTTATTTTATAGTCGATTGGCGCCTCTTGTTATCTTGTAATCGCGCTCGATTGTTATAGATTTCAATAGCGTTGGCAAAATAAATATATCTATATTTATTTTATAACAATCGTTTGAATTCGGACGTTTTGTCTTTGAAATGTAACGCATTTCGTATTGCGTATTTTACGAAAATCGGGCAGAGTTTCCTCTGTTTTCGGGCGATCCCGACAATACTAGTTGTCGATTTATTTATCAGAACGCAATATTCAATGTACGCAAACAATATATAATACTTTTCCATCGTGTTCAATATAATGTTTCGCCAATTAATATTTCCGATTTATATATTTAACAACGTCGGTTCGATGTTTAACTAGTGACTTCTACGTGAATTTTATACGTCGGATCTATTGTTATTTTTAAACTTTTTGGCGATATGAAATCGTTTACGGTTCGGTTTTGAGCTCGGTTTCGTGATAAATAATTTTCATGTCGTAATTAAATTTTTACCGAGTCTTAGTCGACCCATTGACCCGACAGTTGACCGAGTTTGACCAGTTGATTGCGTTGACCAGCATTGACTAGGTTTGACCGAGTTGACTCGGTGTTGACCGAGTCGAACCGCACATTTCCGGTGCCGAAGAATCTGACCGAACCGAACCCGAACCTGAAACAAACATTTAGACTTTTACACTGAACCGAAAATGTTTCAAACTTGAACCGAAACCTGAACCGGAGATGAAGCCAAAACTGAGTTTAGTCGAACCAAAACCTGAACCAACCAAGATCAGAACCGAGGAGCTGAACTAAAATAACCCACCACCATTGCCGTCGCTGTCGGTCTACCTGAAAACGCCGGCAGCCGCCGTGGCTACCTCGACCCAAAACACCGCCACTGTGAACCACAGCCGACCACCATTACCTTCCGTACCTATCAACAGTCGAGCATTTCTTTCCTGGAGAGAGGTCTTGAACCGCGGGACCGGCTGAGCACCACCATCGAAAACCCCTGGCCCGACGATCAGCGTCGCCTGCTGCGACGCTGCGCCACTGCTACGCGGCGGCTGCCGCCGCCACTCTCTCTCAATTCTCTCTCTCTTAAATCTCTTAATCTCTCTCTCTCTCTCTCATCTGTCTGTTTGTGGGTGTGTGTATGAATGTGGAAGGGAGTCCGTCGTTCATGTGGTGTGTGTGGTCGGAGAGATGACCGGAGATACCGCCAGTCGTGGCCGGTGCCTTCGCAGGAGTCCGGCGACCGGAAGATAGGGAGCAGGGGTTGTCTTTGATGTGCTAGGGTTTTCACAAAAATGAGGGGAGATGAGATAAGGAACTTATATAGTTAGGGTTTTTGTTTAGTGGTTCGGGCCCAAATCCCGTTAACATGCGTAAGCCCAATACGTATTCCAAAGCCCGTTTTCATAACCCGAACTTCGTGATTTATCAAAATTTATTTATTCGGACTAGAAAACGTTTAAAATTATATCGGAAGTCGGTTATGACGCATAATCCGTTCGTTGCGTTAAAGTTGTGTAAAACGATTCGATGGTCGCTTCTTGTCCTTTTTCGATCCGATTTTGACTGTAAACATTAAAATTCGAAAACGAAGCCAAATATATCATAATATATTAATATTTAGACGTTACTTTAGTCCGTGGCTTCCGTTTCGTTGTCGGTGCATTCCGGGTTTCCGCATAACTTCCGCGTTGTGCTTTGCGACGTTCAACGATCCAATTTTATCGCATAATTTTAACTGTATGACAAATACAAGTATAAAATTCATGTTTTTAGATGTGTCAGTATTTGTTCGGCATCAGTCCACTTATCGTTCAAATTCGCGTTAAAGTTCTCGATTGTCGCCAAATCGCGTAACGTGAAGCAAGTAGATGTTCCTAGGCTCTCCAAGGGCTTGATCGAGTTAATTTACGTCTGATTTACGCTAATTATGATGTTTTTAATGTTCATTACGCGCTTAATTACGACCGGAAAATTGCTGGTTGTCACATGACTAGAGTGATACACGGCCGCTACCATGACTCCATCGTATCATCGCAAGATACGGTGAAGAGAAATAGAGAAAGCATCGTAGCAAAGAAAAGAGAAAGATCTGAGAAAGGAAATTGAGTGTGATATCTCTGCATCTCCTTCCTGGTGATATAACATCTATAGCCATGCTGGGACACATCAAGGAACACGTGACACCCACATCCTGATGCCTTTTTATTCCAATCTAACAATTGACAAAGTACAACACTTTATACATATAGTAGAACAACAACTCACAAATGCTGTTAATTGATAATATATAAATGATGTTGTTATGGATTAGTTTAGAACTAGGTTCAATTCCTTTGTTTTGGTTTATGTTATAGGGCGAATTAAACGATGTAATCAAATTTTGGTTACCCTACTCGCTTAACCACATGATTAGTTCCAAACCACTCTTAACGATTCATGCTTTATGTTTATGGCATATTTCAACCCTGGTAGCATGGGTGTCATGTTTATGATGACAATCCAACCCGAACTTGATGGGTAAAACTTGAAACATTTGAGACAGGTGTGAGGTCAAGTAATCGGGTATGAGACCAGGTATGAGATTAATTTTTATTAGTTTTACTGGTTTGGGATGGTATAATTATCACAATCTATATAATCACTCAGATATATGTGTTTATTATTATTTTTATTAAGGCAACTTAATCTTCACCCAAATGCCCAAACTATAACAATGCCTAAAAAGTTAGAAGGAATCTTTGTTTGATTCCTTCGTATTCATGGATTGTTTTACTTATGTGTATTTAGTTTAGGACTTTGATTCTTGAGGTGTATTTATTTCAATTTTTTGTTCAGAATTTAGGACTTAATCTAATTGGTTACATCTACTAAACTTCCATAGCGTTTAAAAATTAATTAAAGGGAAAAACTACATTCACTACAAACATATTTATTTCACTCACTATAACTATAACTGAACAATTAAGTTCTAAAGATGTTGAAACCAGTGGCTAATTTTAATAAACTAACAAGTGTACCAGAATCCGCGGGTATATCTGATATTTGACGGACAATTACCTGATAGAAATCCAACGGGATTTAGGACGAACTTTCATAATCGGGTATGGGGTTGGGATAACTCAAGCCCATTCGAAACCCGACTTATTGACATTCTATATAGCTTTTATCTTTGATTAACTTTAGCCCAACTGGTTTATTTTATAGAAGGATAAAAGTTAAATATATTGGTGGTTAAGGGGTATACTCGACAACCAAAAAATAGACGTTCAAATCCTGTAAGGTGCATGGTAGGTGTATTTACTTTAAATCTAATAATTGCTGACAAAAGATCTACATACATTTTATAAACAAAAGTTTAAATATATTTTAGGTATTGTTGGAACTTTTGGAGACCGTTGGTACTTGATAAACCATAATTTGAGCTGATTCTGTAATAGTTAGAAAAACAAAATGGTCAAAAGTGTCATTTTGTGAAACATCTATGTACGTGGCGTAATTAATTGCCCAACGTATTTAATAAATACGCTGGGTGATCAGTCTGTATAAATACCTTGTTCAATGAAGTTATGTCCAAGTTTCTTGGACAAATTTTGGTGATCTTCTTGTGTTGTGATTTTTGCTGTTATGCTTTCATCCGAATATTCAGGTGCTGTTATTGATTACATGTTATTGGGATTTCATATACAACACTAGTTGTTTGATCCAAACAAGATTCTTCATCTTCTATGCTTGGTTTTTCTTAGTATTTGCACATTCAAACAACTAATCTATAGTTGTTTGGGTGAAACAATCAACCACTGTGATCCGAATCTGTTTTGGGACTCACAATTTGGTATCAGAGGCTTTGTGCTCTTGATTGTTTGAGTTTTTGTTAAGATTTGTCAAGTTTTGAAGGTTTTACAAAAGTTCTCAAAGTTTCATGGTTTTTCAAATTTTTGGGATTAAAATGGCTTGATCTGGTGCGTTTAATCTTTGGTTTGTTGTTAATCAGTAGTTTGGTAAACATTTTGGTCATTTAGCTGCAAAGAATCATGAATTTTGGGTCGTTTTTGGGTGATTAGAGGGTTTTTGTTCGTACTAAAACCCTTCTGGGCGTATTTAATGTTGAAGCTAGCGTGGATATATTTGAAGTTGGCGTATTTATTTTGAATCTAGCGTATTTAACTTGAATTTCGCGTAGTTAACAACTACGTTGGTTCTTAAATCAGCGGAGTAATAAATTTGTCAGCGTAATTGTCCAGCGAATTTACTAGAAGGCGACTTCGAAATCAGTGATGCTAATCCTCAGCGATTTTATCATGGTGTTCAGCGAAATTAATTAAACCTTTGCTTGTTTTCGAATATCCAGCGGATTTAGCTTTTTGCAGGACAAAATTGCGACCCCATCAGCGTAATTAATCTCTGGTCCAGCGTATTTACCTCCTTGCGAGCTTAATTGTTCTCTGATTCAGTAAATCTCAGCGTAATTGATTATCTTTCATCCATCATGTCTCTCAATCAACTCAATTTGATTGCTCAAGCCGAACTAGAAACTGGAACCGCTACAAGGCCACCAAAGTTGAAAGGTTCTGAAGATTTCAACAGCTGGAAAAACAGGATCAAGTCTTTTTTTGAGTATATCGATTATACTCAATGGATGTCAGTTACTATGGGCCCGCATGTTCCCATGATAATACGTGACGACATCCGTACTATCAATGAAGATCCTTCAACATTCACAGATGAAGATAGGACACTCATTCAACGTGACCGGGGGGCTCACGCTGCACTCACTATGGCTCTGTCAAAGGATGATAACAATCTGTTTGAAGAATACACCTCGGCACATGAACTGTGGTTGGCTCTAATCGATCATTATGAAGGCAATGAGGAACTCAGGGAGAACAAACGAGACATGGTGCAGAAAGAATTTGATATGTTTGGAAGTATTCATGGCGAAAGATTGTCCGACCACATAAGCAGATTTCTGGGGGTGTTGACCAAGATGAAGAAGGTGGGAAACCCAGTTGCAAATTATGCATCGACCAAGAAGCTGCTAGATTCTCTACCAAAAGAATGGAGTCTTCAATGCATGATGATTAAGAGAACTTTCCTCACCAGCACAACTCAAGTTACTCTCTCAATATTGATTAACACTTTAAAAGCCTTTGAAATGGACATCATGAAACGAGAGATGAATCAAACTGGATATTCTCAGTAGACGTCTCAGCAAGCTGCTGCAACCTCGGTCCCCAATAATATGGCATTTCTTGCTTTGTCACCTCATGTGGATCAAACCTCCAAAGTGCTGTCAAATCCTATTCAAATGCTTCCGCAAACTCTGTGAATGCCTCGTCATCTTCCGACAAGACCACCGTGGCCAGTGACACTCAAGCACTTAAAATTTCCACAGAACATGTAGCTCTTTTTAATACTTTCTTAAGTAGCTATGAGGCGCTTATGTTAGGAGAGTTGAAGAGAGAATTCCTCACATTAGAGGACATGTATCAAGTAGATCCAAATGACAAGGAGGAGATAGATCTGAAGTGGCAGATGGCAATGATCACTCTACGTTGAAGAAATTCCAAGATAAAAAAGGAAAGAGGTTGGCTCTTGGAAAAGCTGGATTTGACAAATCCAAGCTTAGATGTTATAACTGCAAAGACTTGGGCCACCTCAAAAGAGAGTGTCCGTTGCTGAAGAACGAGAATACCAAAATCAACCAGACAAGGAGGCCGATTGCCATTGAAGGAAATAATAATGCTGCTGAAAATAATCATAAGGCTTTAGTGGTGGAAGATTATGATTGGTCGGAGGAGATAGCTGAGGCAAAAGGTGAAGTAAACAAGGCCCTCATGGCAAACATTACCACTGTCTCTGCCACGTCTGCTTCAAATGGTGTTGAAAAACAAACCTCCAAGATTCCAAAAGATGACACTTGTTTGAAAAGTATCATCTCTCCTGCCTTGGAGAAGAGACAACAGAAAGCTGAAATGAATGAGTCGAAGCCTGCTGTTCAAGAAGTCATCAGTACCAACAAGAATGCAGCGTTGGAACATCCTCTACCGCCATGAAATCAGAAGCCGAAGATAAGGATTTGGTAAACAGCATTCCATATGAATTTAAAGCAAAGTTGTGCTCAAAACCATGTTTGAACGTCGTGGCACACTACAAATCACTCAACCGTGATATAATTAAAGAAAAAGAAAAAGTTTTGAAAATAAATCAAGAACTAAAAGAAAATGAGGCTGCATATCAGCGAAAGTTGAATTCAACCATAGCTGAAATGCAGACTCTAAAGGAATTTGTTTTCAGAAAAGATTTTATCATAAATGATTTGACCGAAAAGCTAGAAAAATCTCAAAACGAAAACAATAAGTTACAAATCATTATTGATAAACGGAAAATTAGCCAAAAAGCACTGGTTGACATTGTAAACTGCCAATGACCGACATTCATAAAGGATGGAATTGGATAAAAATATAAATTCGGAAACGAAAGAAAATTATTTTCTCCTCCGCACAGCAAAAATTATGTTCCTATGCCATCTCCTCATCCTAAGAACGACTTAATCAATAAAAATGATCTTTTGGATCAAAGTATTTTTATAAATCCGAAAACAACACTAACCTTTCTAAAAGTAATGCAGATCTGTGCGAGAGTAAGGAAGATGTGTGCGATGGGGAAGATGATTGTGGAGGGATGAAAATAGGAATAGGCTATTCAGGCAACAGTTATTCAACTGTTAACTGGTTCGCCTGGAATTGTGATAAGACGAACAAAATTTCTATTCGAGATAACTGTAATAGTTTATCTAGGATGGATGATTGTAATGGTTGTATGCCTAAATTGACAATTCAGGATGACTGTAATGGCAATGTGCCTACACTTAAGGCTCACAACCAAGGGTTTACCAAGGTTGAGGGTCATGACCTAAACTTTGCTCTCAATGATGAAAATGTTATGCTTGAATCTCCTGTATTTTTGCCAGAGTTAAAGAAAAACAGTTTTGGAAAATTCCTTACAGAGGAAATTCCAGAATTTGTTCCATCAGTTGCAGGTACATCAGAGACTGATAAAGATTTCACTGAAGATTCAAGCACAACAACTTCAGAAAGCGATGAAGAAAGGTCAGACGAAAGTCAAGAATCAATTTCCTCATCAGACAGTGAGCACAGTGAAGTTGACATTGAAGATAAACATCATCCTGAAGAGAAACTGAAGAAAGCTAAATATTCAAGCCACATTACATCATCAAACTCCTCAAGATGCTCCAGACTCTCATCACATACATCATCTTCACACTCAGCACCCGGGAAGAAAAGATCGAGTCAAAAACAATGTTTTCGTTGTGGTCATTAGGACATACGGCGAAACATTGTAAAAGCAAGAAATTTTCTAAACCTAGTCAAGATCTAGTTAAAAGTTTTAATGATCAATTTGACAGTTTAAAGAAATCAGTAAAATGCATAGTTGATTTAACCTGTTTTTGGAAAAGAAAAGACAACACTCTTGCTCAAAATTATGATAGAACTAATGTAAAGCAAGTCTGGGTTCCAAAAACTAGCTAATTTGTACATATTTTGTTGTTGTTGTTGTTGTATAATAGAATAAGATTCAGAAATGGCTTCGGATGCTCATGGAATATATCTGGCATGTTGACAGCGGTTGCTCCAGGCACATGACTGGGCTAAAGGATCTGCTTACCAACTTTCGAGTTAGTGATGGTGACTTTGTATCCTTTGCCGGAGACGAAAAGGGAGGAAAAATCGTCGGGATGGGTGACATCATGTCAGAAGCACTCACTTTGGGGAATGTGAACTATGTTCCAGAATTGTGTTACAATCTTATGAGTGTTTCACAAGTCTGTGACAAAGGAATTGCGGTGCTGTTCAATGACACGGAGTGCTTATTCCTCAAACCCGGTTACTCCATCCCAAAAGAGATGATCATGCTTAGAGCTCCCCGTCAAAATAACACCTACGTGCTAAATATGAAGAATGCCAAATCAAATGAGCCAATGACATGTCTTATGTCAAAAGCATCTGAATCGGAATCACTGCTGTGGCACAGGCGTTTGGGGCATGTGAATTTTAAGAACATAAATAAACTTTCTAAATTAAATCTAGTAAGAGGTTTACCAATGAAAGATTTTCCTTTTTCAGAAAAGTGCATCGCATGTGCCCAAGGAAAGCAACATAAAAAGCCTTATAAGTCCAAAGTAGTGAATACGATATCTGCTCCTCTGCAATTACTTCACATGGATCTTTTTGGCGCAATTAGCGTTAAAAGTTTAGCTAAAAGATCTTATTGTTTGATGATTACAGATGATTTCTCACGGTTTTCATGGGTATTCTTTCTTGAAGCCAAAACCGAAACGACATCCATTTTGAAGAGCTTCATTACCATGATTGAAAACGTGATCAAGCTAAAAGTCAACTCCATCAGAAGCGACAACGGAACTGAATTTAAAAATCATACGTTTGTCTCCTTCTGTGAAGATAAGGGAATTCACCTCCAATACAGCGCTGCCATGACTCCTCAGCAAAACGGGGTATAGCAGAACACAAAATCAGAACTCTCATCGAAGCTGCAAGAACTATGCTTGTTGACTCTAAGCTTCCCATAATCTTCTGGGCTGAAGCGGTCAACACAACATGTTATGTTTTGAATCGTGTTCTTATCGTCAAACCTCACGGAAAGACAGCCTATGAACTACTTTTCAAAAGGAAGCCTCTGATAGATTTCTTCAAACCGTTCGGGTGTTCATGCACACTTCTCAACACTGAAGACAATCTCATCAAGTTTGAAGCAGCCGGTGACATGTGCTACTTCATGGGCTATTCATCTTCTCAAAAGGCATATCGAGTCTATAACAAACGGACTAAGATGGTGATTGAATCATACTACGTTAATTTTAAAGAAGGAAACTCCACTAACAGTGGAAGCGCTCCGAACTGGTTTTATGACGTGGATATTATATTCAACACTTTCAGCATCAATGAACCCGTCGCTGAATCCAAACCTGCAGAATCCACTCCATTGGAACCTTTGTTTGATGCCTCAGACATTGGTTTTACTTCTTTTACAACCCGTTTCACCCCTGCCTCTGCCTCTCCTACTCTTCCGGTGTTCTAAGTAAATGGTGACACATCTGCTGAGAATACATCTACACATGATGATTCTTCTTCACAGCAGGCTGTGGATGAACCACCCAAAGAAGACGAAACTCCAATCATCTACGTCGATGAACACTTTTCTAATCTGCCTCAACAAGTTGAAACTCACACCAATGCAGGGTACAAGACCAATCAAAACCATCCAACTGAAAATGTCATCGGTTCTGTTAAAGATGGAGTTCGAACACGTGGTCAAACACATACCATCAACATAGGACTGTATGCAGCCTTTCTTTCGCAGTCTGTCCCAAGGGATATCGAAGAAGCTATTCAAGATTCAAGTTGGGTACAAGCTATGCAGGAAGAATTGGCACAATTTCGGAAACTTAAAGTCTGGGAACTCGTTGACCTACCCGACGGAAAGTATCCAATTGGTACCAAGTGGGTGTTTCATAATAAGATGGATGATCGTGGTGTAGTTATCAAGAATAAGGCTAGATTAGTGGTTCAAGGGTTTCGACAAGAAGAGGGGATTGACTACGAGGAAGTTTTTGCACCTGTTACACGGTTAGAAGCCATCAGAATCTTCTTAGCCTATGCTTCGTTTAAAAACTTTAAGGTGTTTCAAATGGATGTAAAGAGTGCTTTTCTATATGGAAAAGTGAAAGAAGAAGTTTATGTTTGTCAACCTCCAGGTTTTGAAGATCCTCATTCCCACGAAATACTACAAGCTTGACAAAGCTCTCTATGGTCTTCACCAAGCTCCTAGAGCATGGTACGAGACTTTTTCAACATATCTTCTGGAGTGTGGATATTCAAGAGGCAAAATTGACATGACTCTCTTCACAAAAAGGATTGGAGAAGATGTGATGTTGGTTCAAATCTACGTAGACGATATTATTTTTGGGTCGACGGATGAAGCCCTTGGCAGAGAATTCGAGAAGGTGATGAAAGCGAAGTTCGAGATGAGTATGATGGGAGAACTCATGTTTTTCTTAGGACTAGAAGTGAAGCAATGAAAGGATGGTATTCTCATTCATCAGACTAACTATATTAGAGATATTCTTTCCAAATACAGCATGAATGACTGCAAATCCGCAAGCACTCCTTTTGCTGCTCAGACGGAACTCACTTCTGATCTTCAAGGAAAGCCATTGAACAAATCTCTCTATCGCTCAATGATTGGCTCGTTAATGTATCTGACCGCTAGTAGGCCTAACATAATGTGGGCTGTCTGTCTCTATGCCCGCTTTCAGACGAACCCAAAGAATCGCATGATGCTGCCATCAAGAGAATCTTTCGCTATCTCAAAGGAACTCCAAAGCTTGGTTTGTGGTATCCTAAAGATAGTAATTTTGATCTAATAGCTTACTCTGACAGTGATCATGCAGGTTGCAAAGTAGACAGAAAATCTGGCTCCGGAGGCTGCCAATTCTTGGGAAATCGTCTTATTTCGTGGCAGAGCAAAAAGCAGACAACAGTCTGTACATCTACCGCTCAGGCTGAATACACGGCAGCTTACAGTTGCTGTTCACAAGTCCTTTGGACACAAAATCAGTTGTTGGATTATGGGATCAACATCATGAAGACTCCGATATTCATCGACAATGAAGCGTGTCTGGGGATTGTGAGGAATCCCATCCACCACTCAAGAACGAAACACATCGAAATTCGCATTAATGCGATTAGAGATGCGTACGAGAAAGGATACATCCAAGTGATGCTAGTGGATTCGGTGCAACAAAAAGCTGATATATTTGCGAAAGCCTTCGATAAAGCTCGATTCAACCAGTTGGTAACCTGGTTGGAAATGGTGAATTTCCTTGAGTTTAATTGACTTTTGGTAAAAAAAAATGGTTTTCATAATAAGTAACAAATCTCATAAAATGTGCCCAACAAAAAGAATTTCTGCAAGGTTAAAATTTCTTTCAAGCAATGGATTCTCGAAAATAAAATTTTAAGGGGGAAAGTTTTTCCAGAAAATATTGTTGAGACTGAATTTTTTTTTTGGCACCTGCACGAGAGGTGATAGAAAAACTGCTAACACTTTTGTTCTGATCTTAAAACAGAAAAAGATTAAGGCCTCAAGCAACGACGCGTCGGTAGATTCAGCAATACCTTGAAGTAAACTGCGAAACGTAGACAAACTCTAATGATCACCCAAGAATTCTGAATACCCACAATGTTGTGCAACTTGCGGGTAACACATTGCGGTGTATGGCTTAATGGTCTTAAATCTTGCCTTGATAGATTGCTAAAGTCTGAGATTTCGGGTCTTTATATTGGCTAATCATTCAGGGATATCATAGTTGCTCTTCTGCTACATCCAGATATATGCTGACCTAGACACAGCTCTGATATCTTTTCTAAAAGAGCCTATGCGGCCAAAACCCTACACAAATGAATCTCTCATTGAGAATCATTCAAGTGCTTAAATCGTACCGCATCTGGTATCGGCCATAGCCCTCGTTAGACCTTGGTCTCTCTGCTGTACGGAAGTACTGTCCTGAACACCAACTGTCTAGTTGAAATCTCAAAAACGAATGAAGTCAATATATTCACCTGTTATGAGGAATCTTTGCGCATACCTTGATCGCGGGGGTATGTCATGACGTGGGACTCACGGGCACAACATTCTGACTGTTTCGGCATGAGTGGGAACATTGAAGTTCTTGCCAATATTACCGCAACATGATAAAAAGGCTCTCCGATCGCATGTTGAAAGATAGGTGCATGGATTTAAAAGGACAAGCATACTGACAGTTTTTCTTGGGCCTTAATTATTTAATATATCCAATATTTTATCTTAAATGAACAAAGTGTTACCAGTATCATCTTTTGCAGGATAGTCACAGGATTCACGTCAGTTAGCAAAAAAAAAAATTTATGTGAAAAAGGAGGCTTCTAGACCCAAAAACAAGTTTCAGGATCCAGATTGCAATTTTTCTTTTCTCTTAAGTTTATTTTTAAATTCTTGCACTATTTTTTGTCAAAAAGGGGCACGTTTTTCGAGAAAAGTTAAAATTTTCGAGCGTATTTGATTTCAAATTCTTAGGCTTGAATAAACCTTGTAAAATATCTTGGCCGGTGTAATTAATTATCCAGCTTAATTAATAATTACGCTGGAATATAAAATAGTATAAATACTTAATTTTTTTCACCGTCTGTAAATATTTTCAAAAAGTTATCCAATCATCATCTTCTTCACTCAACAAACACCCATACTTTGTTTTTCAATCCGCATTCAGTAAATCCGATCAGAATCGATATTGATATGGCTCAATAGCTGGTATGGGACGGTACGAGGAAGCATAATCAACCAATTACTCTAGTGCCTCCGGAGCCAGATTTTGAAGACGTGATGGATTGGTTGTCACGTAGTAAAATTAGCTATGCAATCCAAGCTAATCCTACTATTTACTCCATTCACATAGAAGAATTTTGGAGAACGGCAAGAGCAAGAACGCTGAACAACGTCAAACATATCACAGCGACTGTTAGAAACAAAGAAATTAGAGTGACCGAGGAACGAATTCGGAAAGTTCTGAGCCTAGGAGATAATGCAAATGATCCATTGAAGCTAAAGAAGGAGGAATTCTAGAGGGATTTCGTGAATGAACTACGTCGGAGATTTTCGTCACAAAAACGAAATCAAAAAGTCAGGGCTAACGAAAGACTGGAGATTCGTTTTGCACACGTTTTGTATGAGCATCTGTCATCGAAAGGGCAGTTATGATGGCTTGAATCTAGAGTGGTCCGCGGCTATGTTGAATCTGTGTACAAATCAGCCGTTCAACATTTCTGGATTGATTTTTTATTGCATGATTGACAACATCAATAAAGGTGCATGGGCGATGTATCCTAGATTCGTGCAATTGCTCATTGACGATCAGCATCGAAACTTGCCACATGATGCAAACACGTACCAGTTTCAGTTACCAAAAGGAAGGCAGATCACTGAGCTAAAAACCAAAGAGTGGGTGATGTTGCATCACTGGATGTATCGTGAGGAAAGACTTCCAGTTGTTCTTGCTGCTTACAACAAATATCGAGAAAAGACAAGAAAAAGTAGGGAAGGTGGAAGTCGTCCAGTTGATGTCTCTGAAGAAGCTGAAGAAGAAGAAGAAATTCCTCTGGTACTTAAGCGGAAAGAAAAAGGAAAGAAAGTAGTAGAAGAGGAACCTTCGATGAAGAAGAGCAAGAAAGATACGCCAAACCCAGAGCAAATCATGGCTGACAGCATTCGCGCTGGATCGACCAGAGAAGAGATCAAAAGGATGCAGGCCATTCATGCAGTGGCAGAGGCTGAGAAATGGGGGAGGAGAATGAAAAGAAGGGAAATGACCGAATCTGAAACCCCGGAGGTTGTTACATCAGAGCAAGAACAGTTAGATAGATTCATGGAGGGACTTTTTGCTGATCCACAGGAGCCTTCTCCAAGCGAAGCTGTAGCGCCAAAGAAGAGAAAATCGGGAGAAGGATCATCTGCAAGTGTTCCACCCAAACCTCCCGGCACAACCCCCTCGTCAGCAAATTCCTTCTCGACCCAGACCTTTTCAAGAGCTCTACAATCGTCTATCTAAGGAAATCGGGTCTTTCTCTGCTAAGGAATTCTGTCTGTTGAAGAACAAAGTCAATGATACCGGTGTTCTCAAGAGAAAGTTGAAAGAGCAAAGGTTGAAGAATAATCAACTGCATGCATACATTGCTAAGCAAACAGAATTCATTAGATTTCAGCAGGAAGGGATGGAGAAGTTGCATGAAATGGTTCAAGAGCTATATGGTGCTGCAAACAGAAAGCCAAAGTACTCAAATGAAGAAATCTTTAACTTTGACTTATTTAAAGAAAGAGAGCAGAAAAAGAAAGCAGACAAAGCTAAAAAGAAGGAAAAGCGTCTTGAATCAGTGGTTGATGTTGGCCTTGATGACGACAGCGACGAAGAGGAAGTTGACAAAGCAGAAATGCCTGCAAAGTTCTTAGAATGGGGGTTGGAAGAAGATGTGGTGTATGAAACGGATGGGGGAGATGAATTTGAACCACAGCATCAAGAGTGGTTCAAAAAGGAACAAGCGAAAATGCCTGACTTTTATCAGGTAATCACAGTTGAGAAAACTGAGATTACTGATAAAATCATTAGTTGGAAGTACTGCAATCTGACCGGGTGGTTCGTTATAAAACGAAGAGGTGGAGTGATTCAATATTTTCGAAGCGCTCAAGATATCAGAGCTTGCCCACATGGGACATACGTGAGCTTAGCAAGCATGAGCTGATTAATCCGACAAACAGCAGCATAGGTGGAGATTTAGAAAGATTAATACAAAGAGAATGCTTGCGAGGATTTTCAGTGTTCAAGCCTCAGTGCCCCAGAAAACATGTGTCTAAAACCACCAAGGATCCGTTCACCGGTAAAGGAAAGATAACGTGGGTTATAAATCCAGCAAAGGTGGTTACTAGGTGAAGCTTCCTCCAGAGCAACCTGTGACGCTCACCAATTTCATGAAGTGGTTCTATGACGGCAAAACAGGTGAGGCAGTCATAAGGTCTGATTCAAATGAAGACATTCGCCTTCTGGACCCTATGGATGTTTTTATGTTCTGTCTTTCCGACTTGAACATCCTGTTTGGACATAAGATAAACGTTGGGGCCGGAAATAAATATCTTGAGGAGGGAATGCTCTTTCAGAGGGCATTCGAACATGCTAGAGCTTGAAAGATTGAAATAATTGAAATCTTGCTCAGAATGGAAGCAAAAAAGGAAAAAGAAGCGTTAAGCAAGAAGAAAGCAGCTGAACAAGAATCATCCTCTCCTCCAACCAAAGATCCATCTCCAGATTCAGACGTCCAGATCATTCAACCACCTCCGACTTCATCCACATATGAAGTCACAATGGAGGCCCATCCAACCATTAGTGAAGCTTTTATTCAACAATCAACTGATGCAGCAACCGAACAGCAAGCCGAAGATCCAGCCGCAGACCTTGATGCTCGGAAACAAGATTGAAGAAAATCAATCACGCAACGGTCTAGGGGGGATATTGTTGGAACTTTTAGAGACCGTTGGTACTTGATAAACCATAGTTTGAGCTGATTCTGTAATAGTTAGAAAAACAAAAGGGTCAAAAGTGTCATTTTTGAAACTTCTATGTACGCGGTGTAATTAATTGCCCAGCGTATTTAATAAATACGCTGGGTGATCAGTCTGTATAAATACCTTGTTCAATGAAGTTATGTCCAAGTTTCTTGGACAGATTTTGGTGATCTTCTTGTGTTGTGATTTTTGCTATTGTGCTTTCATCCGAATATCCAGGTGCTGTTATTGATTACATGTTATTGGGATTTCATATACAACACTAGTTGTTTGATCCAAACAAGATTCTTCATCTTCTATGCTTGGTTTTTCTTAGTATTTGCACATTCAAACAACTAATCCATAGTTGTTTGGGTGAAAACAATCAACTTTTGTGATCCGAATCTGTTTTGGGACTCACAGGTATAATTTTATAGTCTATAACTGGGATTAAAGTATTTTCTTGCTTATAGATAATTACATTGTGTAAAACACAAAGTTAAATAACCTGAGTGTTATTATATAGTTGGAAACTTTTCAAATAAATATAATTTTAATAAGAAAGATCATGGATATACTAATGTAGGAGATTTCATTTTGAGGAGTTGATTGCAGACATGGTTTTTATGGTATGCTTATTCAACGATTTTGATCTTAGTTTCTTCGAAATTATGGGTGTGGTATTCAATGTCCACCGACACATAAAATGATGCTCCTTTGATTGTAAGGCTGTCATTTCTTAGGTTAACCCTTTAAAATTACTATCAAACAACTAATTTTGTTAAAAAAAATTGTAATATTAATCTCCCGTTCAACACATAACACAAATTGGTATGGTCTCAAATCTTCCGGAAACCAAATACGTTAACATCAGGTCGCGCACGAGAGCATACCTAAGATACACCATGACGATGACTTCTAAAACCTTTGCCAACTGGTAGATGTTCTTTGAGTCACACGCAAGGTCACGACTAACACAAGGTCAGTTCTTACACTTAGTCTTTCAGAGAGGAAGCTTGTTTGCCTGACCTTACGCCGACTACACAGATGTTCCTTGAGTCGCGCGAAAAGGAAAAGCGCAGGTTAACACCAAACACGTACAAGAGGTACAAGTGGTAGAGCTGTGGGCCAATAGGCGCTCAACAAGCTGTATTAGATCATGTTGCACGATGATCAATTGTGAAGGGGACAAAACGTACGCAAGGATACATATGTGGCACCAATCAGCTTGCGCCGACCACGGCCACACGATCTCCACCCAGCTGCTGATGACAGACCAAACGACAAGGACAACTGCAAGGACACGTGGACCCATTCACCTTGTGCCAGCCGCCCTCTCGTCTGGAACCACTAAGGGTAGTGGCAGCGGTGGTAAAACGGATATTCCTTGTTGTCGATCTCAGACCCAAGGCCCATCAACCCATCTCTTTCACAAATCACCCCAACGATAAATAGAGGACTTCACCTCTAAGTTTAAGGATCGCTCTATTACTCTCTCACTTAATACATACACTATTATCCTCAAAAACCTATATGTATTCTCACGCCGGAGGGTAGTTACAAGGAGAACCCCCTATTCTCCTCCTTGTAACGAGCTTACTGTGTGGTGTTGGTTTTGAAGGATCTTTGTAGCTATTTGAACGAGACGAAAGAAGATTAACCTTTTCTCGAGGCAAATAACCACAAACTAATCACCATATTAGTTTGGTGTTTCATCATTAGCGCCCACCGATTTTTCACAATCACTTTTCATCTTCTTTCTTAGCTGACACTTTGATTCAATGGCTGATCAGAGTACTCCTTTTCTGACTTACGACACAAACTCTCAAATAGGGGCGGTAGCAAACAACGCGCACGTCCAAAGCCAACCTATTGACGAGTACGTCGATGGAGGGTACACAGAAGCTAGGGATATCCATGCAAGTGGTACTCGTACCACCCAAATGGTAACCCCACAATTCACGTAGCTGGTCCTTCTGCCCCTGCAATGTAAGGGTTACTTGAGGGAGAAATTTCCCCGCGTCTTGGTTCACAAAAAGCCAGGTGACTTTGAGCCTAATTTACACACAACTATGCGCATAACAAGGGCAAGCACCAGCTCAAACACAACAGATTCCGATGGTAGCACTGATGCCGAGACAATTAAATTACCAAACACCACATCAAGAGCACGCGTAGAGACAACACGTCAAAGACCATTATCACCATGAAGGCAGAGTTTTCACACCGCGCATGAGCTTACAATGACTCAGAAAGTTATTTCTACACGCATACTGAATCCAAGTAGCGTACTCCGATCAGTAGCCGGCTTGGGCCGCGCAACATTCTGAATGCTGAATGGAATACCAATACTAATGAATCTGATCCAACTTACCAGCAGGAGGCCACTTCAATCTTCAGTCGCCTTCCAAAACATCATGAAGCTTACAAGCCAAGGAAGCGCATAACGTATAACGAGTTGGCAGAACAAGATTTCAGTTTCATCTATAGGCCAACGGTAGCTGCTGAACATTCCAAGTTTACTCAAAACATCAGCTCTTGCTCCATTGGAGAAGGCTAAACTTTCGCAAGCTGTGAGAAAGTTCAACGGATTAACCAATCTAGATGACCATGTGGAGCTGTTCACAAGCGTTGGCGTGATGAGGGATGGACCATGCCTATGTGGTGCCATCTGTTTGTACAAACCCTCATGGAAGCTACTCGCGCGTGGTTCAACCTCCCTGTAGGAAAGATAAAATCATGGCTAGATTTCCAAGAGAAGTTCTTTGTACACTTCAACCAACATAGGCGGTACAAATGTGATACGTCAGAGGTTATGAACATTTGGAGGCGCGACAATGAGGGTTTGGAAGATTTCATCACTCATTTCAACAAGGAGTGTTTGGAAATTAGGAACGCGAGCGAAGACCTCATGCACGCCCATTTCAAGAATGCAATTCGTTGTGATAGTCTAATCCGGACTATCAAAGGCAAAGCGGTATGCCGGAAGAAGGGACAAGCTAATGGCCACGACAAGATTGTCGCGCAGACTGAAAAGTCATTTACAAGTGGCAGATCTAGCCACTATTCAGATGATCAGTACACAAGAATCAACGCGCATGAGTCTAGCAGGTGCAACAGAAAGAGCAAAGGCTCCGGCTGGAGATCGAACCAGTCCGGTGTCTACGAGGAGAGGCCTCGTTATGACGACAGGTCTAGATACCAGGAAGATGCTTGCACAGCAATCGACAAGATCGGATACAAGAAAGTAGTCAAGAATAAGAACATGGAGAAACACTGGACTCCACTATCTAAGACACCTGAAGAGGTTCTTATGACAGAGAATCATGATTTTAGAGCCCCGCCTCAGATGAAGAACAAAAAGGGTCAAGACCCGAACCTGTATTGTGATTTTCACAAGGATACTGCCACTTGACTGATTGTATCAGCCTACGCGTTTAAATTGAGAAGGCCCTTAAGAGCGGGAAACTCAGTCACTTGGTAAAGAATGTGCGAAAGAAACGCGATGGATACAAAGAACTGATGAAGGGGGCAGAAGAAGGTCCGGCGTCTGGAAACTCATATTGTCAATGGAGGACCTCGACGGAACGCAAGAAGCAAAGGCAAGTGTCCGATCAATGAGTTATGGCGTGAACAACAGGATATTTTCCCAATGGTCCCAGGGGGTCACCACACGCTCTGTTGTGATCACTAGCATCCTAGGCCATTATGAGACGGATTACACGTTTATCGACCCCGGAAGCATAGCCGACATCATCTTCGAACAACTTTTCAACCAGTTCGATCCTAAAGATAAAGCACGCTTAGAGCCAATGGACTATCCCTTATCAGGGTTTTGCAATGAAACAGTGTTTCCGCTTGATCAAATTTCCTTCCCGGTCACGCTGACAGACGAAAAACACTCAAGAACAATAGAGGTAAATTTCAAGTAATGCCAACCAACTCAAGACAAGATGTCTTGATTGGTAGAGAGACTCAAGGTCAGTTAAGCATGGATATGTCCACCCCACACTCTACAATCGGTTTCCCGACGAAACCAGGGTAGCGATAATCTATGCAAAGAAGGAAGTGATGGCAGCCGAGTAAGCACGCCCAAAGAAAGTAAGCAAACCTTCTCCATGCACAGAGCCGGAGAAGTGGGTTTTAAACAGAAAAACCCGGAGCAAATGGTAACCCTCGGACCCGCAATGTCTGAGAACATTCGAACGTTCCTAAAACAGCTACTCTTGAAGAACATGGATATTTTCACCTGGTCACCGACTGACATGACTAGTGTCCCCCGCGATATAGCGGAACATTGCTTGAACACATTCCCATCAGTATAGCCGATAGTTCAAATGAAGCACAACCTTGGTTCTACAAAGACCAAAACAATGAATGAGCAAGTTTCTGAGTTGTTAGTAGCCGGCATTTTTCAAGAAGTCCGATACCAAACGTGGGTAGCGAACCCAGTTATGGTCGAGAAAGAAAATGGAGGGTGGCGCATGTGTGTCGACTATAAAGACCTCAACAAGGCCTGTCCGAAAGATTGCTATTCCCTTCCGGAAATAGACAAAAAAATGATTCTCTCGCTCCATTCCAGTGGAAATGCTTTATAGATTGCTACAAGGGTTACCATCAAGTGTAGATGGCATTGCAGTATGAAGATAAAACGGTTTTCTGCCCAGAAATGGATATCTTTGTTAAATAAAGATGCCTTTCGGCTTACGTTATAAAGGGGCTACATATCAGCGCCTGATGGATTAGACTTTCGGAGATGATTTAGGAAAGCATGTCGAAGTGTATATTGATGATCTGGTGATTATGAGCCCAGAGGAAGATCAGATGTATAAAGACATAGAAACCTTCAAATCATTACGCAACATCAACATGAAGCTCAACCCGAGCAAGTGTTCGTTCGGAGTGGAGGAGGGTAAATTTTTGGGGTTTATGGTAACAATGGGTGGTTTTAAGGTAAACCCAGCGAAGGTTCAGGCCATAAATCACATGCGATCCTCCAAGTCAATCAAGGACATGCAACAGCTGGCTGGCCGCTTGGCCGCGCTGAATCATTCTTGTCTAATCATGCCGCAAATATTTTCCTTTCAAAAGCACCTCGTGAACTATGTCAAAAAAGTGAGTTCAGATGGACGACGGAAGCAGAAACCACCTTCAAAGAAATGAAGGAGTCCCTAACCAGCTCCCAACGTTAACTGCACCGCGCTGCTTTAGACAAAGTGGTCGGTGCAGTGCTACTAGTCGAACGGGAGGGGGTTCAGACTCCAATTTATTCTGTCAGCAGATTTCTCACCGTCCAGAAACTTGGTATTCTATCATGGAGAAGCTTGTGCTCGTGCTAGTACAAGTATCTAGAAGGCTACGCAGGTACTTTACCTACCATGTTATTCACGTTTTAACCAACTATCACATTGCTACAATCCCAAAGAAACATGAAATCTCAGGGAGATTAGCAAAGTGGGCTATCGAGTTGGGTGGTCACAACATCGTGTACCGGCCAGCCCAGCAATCAGGGACAAATCTGGCAGATTTTGTCAGAGAAGTCCCCGAAGGTAAAATCCTAGAATGTGAAGCGGTTAAGGCCCCCGTGCAAGGAACATTAGAGGAACTGTGGTTGTTGTTTACGAATGGAGCATCCAACGAAGATGGCATAGGGGCAGGTTTAAGGCTAGTCAGCCCGGAGAAGCATGAGTTCACATATGCTATCCGACTGGACTTCAAGAATATGAACAATGAAGCAGAATACGAAGCCTTTTTGGCTGGATTGCACTTGGTAATCAAGATGGAGGCCAAAAATCTACAAGCACACGTTGATTCACTACTTTTCACCAGACAGATCAACGGCCTGTATGATGCAAAGGGTGAAACTATGGCTCTTTATCTTGACCAAGCCAAAGGGTTCATTTAGAACTTCAAGTCATTCAAAGTCGTTTATATCAATCGAAGCAAGAATAAACAAGCAGACGCGTTGAGTAAGCTAGCTTTAACAGGTTTTCAGCACCTAGCTAAAGATGTTCGAATTGAAGTTCTCAAAAATCCCTCTGTACCACTGCGTCAGGTAAATGTCATTGAAATAGGGTCACCATATTGGATGACGCCCATCATTCAATACTTGCAAACGCGGATTCTTCTCGAGAACAAAGCGGAAGCGTGAAAGATCCAACACAAAGCCTTGTTTTATCAAATGGATGACGAAATTCTCTACCGGAGGTCTTACCTAGGCCCACTATTACACTATGTGGACTCCCAAGATGCCAATTACCTTATTCGTGAGATCCATAAAGGTATCTATGGAATCCATGTAGGACCACGCATGGTGGTCACTAAAATCATGAACGCTAGACATTATTGGCAAGGCATGCATTTGGATGTCGCGAAAGAGTTGTGCAAGTGTGACTCCAATCAGCGCCAGGCGCCCTCACCACCGTCATCTTCACCTTCCAACTCAGAGAGCTCCACCGTCTATAGCATCTCAAACAAAGCCTTTAAGTGCGTCACGTAGTCATCATGTTGCAAGGCGTCAGTCACCAAATCCATAATTGATAAGGAAAGGGTGTTATAAGCTTCTTATTTTGCAGCATAGACAGTTTCAGCCTCCGCACTAACCGAGCAGTGGCTACTATCCCATGTTGTCTGCATCGCCTCTTGCACGTGATAAGCGCACTCTTCATACCCTTCACGATGGACAACCTGGTGCGCCGCCACATTGAGCGCTGCCACGGTCTGGTCCAACTCAACAAAATTCAGAACCGCATTCGCCACCTGTTCAAAATATGCAAATATCAGAACCACGCTTTGGTTAAATGAAACAGGAGATAGGAAATAACATACATGCGCAATTCCATACTGCTGCGACCACTCAGAGTTGTTGACCAAGGGTTCAACAACTGATTGGACCTCCACGTAGTTGTCTTGAGCACGTTTAAGGCCACTTGGCTAACCTTGCGCGCCTCCTCCGTAGACCCAAACTTAGATTTTTTGGCTTCTAGATCGACTTCCAGAGATCCAGTCTTCTCCTCTGACTCATGCAAGCGACACTTGAGCTCAACAATTTCAGCATCCTTGCCAACCATGTCTCTATCTTTAGAGACGAGTTGCTATTCCAACTTACCCTACGCAGATAACTGGTTAGTTAACCTTTGAATTTCAAGATATTGTTAAAGACAAGTGTAGGTAGTACGAACCTGTCTGGCTTCAGCCTGTTCTTGATGCGACTTCGCCTCCACAAGCTTCATCTCTAGATCAGATTTGGAAGTAGAAAGGTGTTCGTTCTGGGCATTCAGGTCGGCAATGGCCTTGACAGAGACTTCTGCTTGCGCTTTAAGGTTTGTAATTTCTTGGTGCGTGGCATACATCTTTTGGTTGTCCCTCTCACAGGCCTTGCGCCAATTCCGACGCTCTTCAGTGAGAGTATCCTCACTCATTTGCAAATTCCTTGAGACCTAGAAGACCCCACTCTTTACTGTTCTTATCAGCCTCGAACTGCACTTGTTTAGCATCTAACTCCTCCTTAGCATTCTCAAAATGTTTAGTACCAGTCGCTAACCGGCTCCTATACGCCTCCACATCAGCACCGTCCTGATACATCGTGCGCCACTCACACATAATTTGGTTGCTGGTAGATAACTGATTAGCTGGAGCAACAACTTATGATTGATACACTTGCTCGTGGTGACACTGTTTCTGATGAAGCACCTCAGCCAGTGGAAAGACACCTTTAAACCTTTCATGGTAGGCCAGAAACTTGGAGAGGGTGTCACCCTGCTTCAGCTTCCACACAGGAACATGAATGTCATTGGCGCGACTCCTCCGGCCGAATCGGCAACCACCTCTTCAGGGGACTTTACAGATCCCCTGGGCGTTTCCTGAGCAGGCTTCTCAACGGTTTTTCCAACCTCTTTCTCTGCCTCTTTGAAAGGCTCTTCAACAACCTTCTCGATATTTTCCTCAACATTAGTAACTTTTTCTCCCACCTTCTCACTTGTGACCTTCGCCCGAGGTTCAACAATCTTCCCACTAACCACCTCAAAAGTCCCCTCCGCTTTTTTTCCTGTGCTAGAAGGAGGGGGCAGAGGTACCTGAGGACCAAAATTTGAATGGATAAACTTGAATTTTGGCATAGTTTTCTTCGGTCCCGTTCAAAATGTGCTCAATTAGGAAGTAGTACAAAACAATTCAAAAAGATAGATAAATTTGAGAAAAACACACTTACGAGGTGAGAGCGCCCACATCAATGAGCCAAGATCAACTTTCTTCCTTATGAGAGGCTTGCTAAGAGCAACCTTTTTAGGGGAGGCACAGGTTTCTCACTCACCTCCTCGCGTGGCCACTTGGCCATGTTTTTTCTTGTTAGCTCCGGGATAAGGTCAACTTCTATTTCCTCTTCAACAGGTGTAGATGTAGGGGTAGCACCAGGAAATTGTTCCTTCGAGCTCGCACTCCCTGAGCTCTTAGTGCTAACACCCCCACCAGCTTTGGTTTTTGCGTCAATAGTCAATAATTCTCCAAAGAGTTAGCCACAATTATATAATCATCTATAGTATGTTGTTGAGGGCGAGCCATACCTTTGTGAGACGCAGCATCAGACATGGCAACAGTCGTCTCTGTCTTCATAAGGTGCACCCCCTAAACAACAGTCACCTTCTTATTCTTGCTCGACCACTTGGGTTTCTTATCTTCAGGATCAACCCCAAGATTGCGCAAGCTACCATAAACGCACACAAGGGGAAGTTTAATCCATGGTTTGAGAAGAAATAGACTCCCTGCTAGAGAGCAAGACAACATCTTTCCAAGCTGGAGTTCTAGCCCAACAAGGCCTATGGTTGAGTATATGCGCACCTTCAATTGCTGCAGACGGTGCAGCAAACGACCCGGCTGGAGGATAAACAAAGTTTCCACGAATCTGGTCATATGAAAGGTCTTCACCGTCACGCAACTGCTGATGTGTAGTCGAAAACCGATGTTCTTATTAAGCTTAAGTTAATGTTTTATGTAACTTTTAGTTTCAAACAACCTACTTTTGATTGGATTTGTGTTTTAAAGGTTTACGGAGTTTAAGGAGCTATTCGGGAGCGTTTTGGACATCGGGGCGGAAAACGGGTCATCCGGGATCATGAAATGGAAAAACAGGAAACCAATAATTAGAGAGGCCATCGCCGACGCCCCCAGGGCCATCGGCGACACCCCTCAGATAGTCTCGTCGGCAAAAATTGATGGTAGGCAGTAGGTTAGAGCATCGGAGGAAAACCAGAAGATCCAGGTGCCGTCGGCGACGCCCCTCCTAACTCCTTGTTGTTGAAATTCAATTTTGGACGGGTTATAGCTTGTGTTTTGGGTTTTTCAAAGGGAGTAATGGTTTTTGAGAGTTTGAAGCACATCTTGGAGCCAAGAACTCATCTTCCATCATCAATTTTCCATACTAATCATCTAACCCATGAACTTTAATCCTAACCCTAGTTCTCTACCATCATCATCATCAATCCTTCAATCCATCCACCATTATCCTCAACCTCAAACCCTAATCATCATTCATCACCATCATCAAGTTTCAAGATGTTGAAGTTTGAATTTTCATCAATTGTTGATCGCGCTCCGTTCACCATGAGCGGCTAATTCTTGTAGGTTTCACCCCGGTGTAGGTTTTTGTAAGTTTTTAGGGTTAAACATTGTTTGAGTTTTGATTAGTGACAAGTTGTACTTTGGATTTGAAACTTAAGATAATTGTCTTACATTTGTATTGAATTCGTGAATTGTCGAGTGATGATTAAATTTGACTTTGCGAAATGTTTATGTGCAATTATGCCTTGTCGAGGTTAGAGTTTACATGTTTGTGATAACGAAGTGCATTGTAGTCCGTCACTCACGACGTTGAAAGCTCTTGGCATCTAAGTCACGTAACACTAAACTTGTTGGTCATTTTTACAATTGAATTGAATCTAAAACTTGTAGGAAGCCTAGGACTTCAATTACCGAACCGGGTGTGAACCCTGTTCTTTATTATCGTTTGAAACCTTTTAATCAAGTTTTTGGGAAAGCTTCATTTGTTCAAGTTAGTAGTTATGCAATCAAAGCAGATTTTTCGGTATAACCCGACATCTCTTTCATCCAAACAAACATTCAAATTAATCATAGCAAGCTTCATAATTAGTGATATTTCGTTAAAATCAATCTTGTCCGCACGCAAACCACAAACTCTTCATGGTTCGACCCCTTACTACCACTAACACATAGTTAAGGGTAATTTGGGTTTATAAATTTTATCTTTGACCGGGCGCGACACTCCGATCAAATTTTGGCGCCGTTGCCGAGGAGTTAGTGTGCTTTGCGTTTGGATTTGTTTGATTTTGTGATTAACTGTTTAAAGTGCTTGTTTCTTTATATCATTTCTACTTTTGTGTTACGCGGGTGTGTTACTTGTGCAGGTTACAGGTAGTGCATGCATACACGGAATTCCGGAAGGTTCTCGCCATTAGTGTTTGAACCGGAGATCGAGCGGGTCGTTCGAAGAAATCTAGCCAACCGGTTAGAGGTAACTCTTGTCTCTAATCCACCCAACACCAACTCACCACCTAAACCATCTTTCAGACCCATTCCAATAGATCCACAAAACTCCAACCAAATCCAATACTATGATTACCCACCCCAAAACCAAAACACCCAAAACCATCAATCGGGGGGTGGTAACAACTCAAGACCACCAACACCACCATTCCAAACTCGTAGCCGAAACCAAAATAACTGCCAACGTACACCCACACCTCCACCTCCAAACCAAAATCGACAAAACCCATTACCTCCCAATCTCAACAACCGAATTATTAACACCAACCGTGAGGTTAACCATATCCGTGGCAATCCCACAAATGAAGCCCAGTTTCTCAATCTCGATGATTTGAGAAAATATTCCCGACGATGCACCATATAGTGTTCCCGGTTATCAATCACCGGAACATGTGAGCGTCCACTCGGAATATTCGGACGAAAGGGTTGTAGATGATGAATGGGAGACAACAACATGGGGAATTTCTATGATGCTCAAGGGTTTGAGAATGAAGATCTTGGCTATCAACATGCCAATTTTATGGGGAACGATGGATATGGTCATGACTATGGTAGAGATGACGGCTACGGGAATAACCGTCAACCACGAAATGATCGACGGAACCGAGATTACGGTAACAAAAACATTAACAATGGTAACCGTAACCGAATTCCGTAATTTGTGGGCGGTGGAAATGGGGTGGTGACCGAAGGGGCAACAATAGGCCGATGAATCAAGAGGTTAATGGTCCGAGACGTCAAATGCATCAACAAACTCCGTGAGGTGTTAATGGTCGGTTTAGACCGGTGGTCATGAAAAATGACTCACCTATTGTTCCTACGCCTCGGGGGAGACGGGCTTTTGATTGTAAGCCGAATTATATTAACATCCTACCCCACTTCAACGATAGAACGAATCACGAGCTGTACACACATTTGGCAGAATTCTCGGCAATATGTTGTACTATTGGAGGTCATGATTTCACGTTGGAAGAAGTGAAGTTGAGATTGTTTCAATTTTCATTAAAAGACAAAGCTAAGTAGTGGTTTCTCACACTTCTGGAAAACAGTATTCACACTGGGCGGAGATGCAACAAGTTTTCCTGGATGAATACTACTCGATTGCAAAGACCGATGATGCAAGAGATGAAATTCGGTCATTTAGGCATTTACCAGGGAATTATTACATGAGGCATTGACACGTTTCAAGGAATTGGTTAGGAAGTGTCCTCATCATCAAATTCCAAGGTGGGAATTACATAAATGCTTTGTAAGGGAGTTGGATGCCGATGATCACAAGTATTTGCAATCGACAAGCAACATAACATTGTTAAATAATCATGAAGAAGATGATTGGGATTTCCTGGAGAGGATGAGCAAGAACTCCAAAGCGGTCGCTATGACGGACCGATCTAAAAAGCATCCTATTTCCCGGTCTCTTCCCAACCTTAATTCGAGCGCTAAGGATAGAATTGCTACTTTGCAACGGGAGTTGGCCCGAATGAAGAAGAAGGAAGTTGGTGCGGTTCAGTTTGGGGTATGCGAAGATTGTGGGGATATTGGGCATCAAACCGAAGAATGTCAAGTGAGCATGGACATACGAATGAGGAGGTGAATCAAGTGTATGGTGATCGCAAGCAATTCGACATGAATTCTAACACTTAACACTCGGGTTTGAGAAATCATCCAAACTTTCATCATGGGAATGCCTCAAATCAAATGAATCCCAACTTTCGAACGGGTAACCAAAGTGGGAATCAAGGAGGTTCGATGTATCAAAACCGTCAAGGGGGTATTAAAGAAATTACAACCAAGGAAGTAGTCAAGGCTATCAAAATCGTGAAAGTGGTTATCAAAGGGGCTACAACCAAGGTAGTAATGGAGATGGTAACTATAATCCTCCAATGGGTGGTGAAGATTCCTTAAGTTCAAAGCTAGATGCAATTATGAATGCTATCACGACTTCCAATCAAGAAATAAAGATGGAAATGAAAAAGGAGTTCGAGGTACGTGATAAATTGCATAAAGCTTTAGAGAAGCAAGTGGTTCAACTTGCGGAGGAGATGGCGCAGATGCGTGGAAGTGGTGGAAAATTGCCTAGTGACACTATAGTGAACCCTAAGCATCAAGGGTCTAACTAGAAGAACACACGTGAGGTACCAATTAATAAAATTTCATTACGTAGTGGTCGAGTCATTGATAATGGTGGTGTCACCACCACCCCAGTTTATCAAAAGGGTGGTGGAAGAGGCTAGTGATGATGAGATTGTTGATGGTTAAACCGGTCAAAAAGAAAATATTTTGAAAAATGATAAAGATACACCCGTTGTGACCGTCCATGTCCCAAAAGTTAAGGACAAGGGTGTGGAGGTTAATACCGCCCCTTATCCCGAAGCATTGTTGGGACCATCCCAAAGGTGGTAAATATAAGAGGTCCCCATATGGAAGAAATGCGGGAAATTTTTAAACAGGTCAAAATCAATTTACCACTTTTGGATGCAATAAAACAAGTCCCATCATATGCTAAGTACTTAAAGGATTTGTGCACTCTAAAACGAACTCACAAGTTTCCAAAGAAACTAGACTTAACCGAGAATGTGAGTTCGATTCTTTCAGGTGCACTTCCACCCAAATTGCAAGACCCGGGAGCGCCCTATCATCTCCATTCAAGTTGGAGAATTTAAAATGACAAAGGAACTCTTGGATCTTGGTGCTAGCGTGAGTATTCTACAGGGTAGTTTGTACTACCAATATGAGTTTGGTTCACTTCGAGCGGCAAACGCTACCGTAGTGCTAGCCGATTTAACTCCTAAACTACCCCGTGGAATAGTCACGGATGTAATTGTCAAGGTCGAGGACTTTTACTATCTGGTGGATTTCTTAGTACTCGATTACGTTTTGTTGGACTTAACCAAGCAACCTACGGTTATTCTAGGTCGACCATTTTTGGCAACATCAAATGCCCAAATTAATTGTAAAACGAGTACGGTCGACATGACTTTTGGTAACCGTCGGTTGCGGTTAAATGTTTTTTCTGGATTAACGGATCCTCTAGTTAATGAAGAATGCTATATGGCAGACGTTGTTGACGAGTGTATACCTCTCTACGACATGGGTATTGAGGAGGAAAACACAATAGTGGAGTGTTTCATGTTTGACAGGTTACAACCGGAAACGAGTCAGAGCATGGATGAGGAAGAGAAGAAGATGGTGGTGATGGCAATGAAGGAAGGAAGACCACCTTGGATACACCAAGTGGAAAGCCTTCCGAGAAGATTGATACTAAGCTAAAGCCATCATTGATATAGCCTCCCACTATTGAGTTGAAGGTGTTGCCCAAGCATTTGAAGTATGCTTATGTGGGTGAGGGCAACACGCTACCGGTCATCATTGCAGCAAATCTGACCGGGGAGCAAGAAAAGAAACTGATGGAGGTGTCGGTCGCCAATAGAGCTGCTATTGGGTGTACAATTGCTTATTTGAAGGGAATTAGCCCTTCTGTAGTGATGCACAAAATCATCACTGAAGATGGTAGTACTCCCTCTCGTGACACACAAAGGAGATTGAATCCTAATATGAGAGAAGTTGTTAAGAAGGAGGTACGAAAGTGGCTAGATGCTAGTATCATATACCCTATCTCAGATAGCCAATGGGTGAGTCCTACACAAACCGTTCCCAAAAAGCGGGCATTCAAGTCGTCACAAATGACGCAGGTGAAGAGGTTACCACTCGGCCGGTAACCGGGTGGCGTATTTGTATCGATTATAGAAAGTTGAATTCAGCAACTTCTAAAGACCATTTCCCTTTACCTTTCATTGAACAAATTGTTGAAAAGTTAGGGTCAAAAATATTATTGTTTCCTGGATGGGTATTCGGGTTATAATCAAATTGCTATCCATCCAGAAGATCAAGCTAAGACCACATTTACTTGCCTACTTTTGCATTTAGGCGAATGTCGTTTGGGTTATGGAATGCTCCCGCCACCTTCCAAAGGTGTATGATGAGTATCTTTTTAGATATGGTGGGGGAGTCTTCAGAAATCTTCATGGATGACTTTTCAATTTTTGGGTCATCGTTTGATGTTTGCCTTGACCAACTCGAAAAAGTGTTAAAAAGATGTGTTGAGAAAAATTTGGTTTTAAGTTGGGAAAAGAGCCATTTTATGGTTCAAGAGGGAATTGTGTTGGGACACGTGGTGTCAAGTTGTGGGATAGAGGTTGACAGGGCAAAAATGCAAGTATTTCTACTTTGCCATTTCCCACGAACGTTAAGGGCATTAGATCATTTTTAGGTCATGTGGGGTTTTACAGACGGTTTATAAAGGGTTTAGTGATATAACAAAACCTTTATGTAATTTATTGTTAAAAGGCCAACCATTTGACTTCAACAAAGATTGTCAAAATACTTTTAATGTGCTGAAAAAGAAATTAGTTGAGACCCTAATCTTGCAATCACCGAATTTGGTCTTTACCGTTCGAAATCATGTGTGATGCAAGTGATTATGCAGTGGGGGCCATTTTGGGTCAAAGGGTAGAAAAGAAACCCATTGCCATATACTACGCAAGTAAGACTCTTTCGGATGCTCAATTGAATTACACAACAACTGAGAAAGAGCTACTTGCAGTGGTATATGCGTTAGATAAATTCCGGGCTTACATTTGGGGTAGTAAAGTGATTGTATATTCTAACCATTCTACTGTCAGGTACCTCATGGAGAAGAAAGATGCAAAGTCGTGGTTAATTCGATGGGTCCTTTTGCTACAAGAGTTTGATTTGGAAATACGGGATAAGAAGGGTAGCGAAAATGTGGTGGCGGACCACTTATCCCGATTGTTGGTGGAAGAGGGTTCTTCTCGTGTAGAGATTAATGAGACCTTCCCAGATGAGCATATTCTTAAAGTGTCAATATTACCTTGGTTTGCTAACATTATCAATTATTTGGTGACAGGTAATTTACCGGCTCATTGGGATAGGAGGAGGAGATTGTATTTCCTTTCTCAAATCAAGTACTATACGTGGGAAGAATCGGATTTATTGAAGACATGTCCGGATCAAGTTGTGAGGAGATGTATACCGGATGAGGAGATCCCGAGTGTCTTGATGCACTTGCATTCTTTTGCTTGTGGGGGCTTTCAGTGGTTACAAAACGGGGCATAACGTGCTCAATAGTGGCCTTTACTGGCCGACTATTTTTTAAAATGCTTTCAATTTTGCAAAAAACTGTGTTGAGTGTCAAAACTTGGGGGTATTTCTAAGCGGGAGGAGATGCCCATGCAACCGATTCTCGTTGTCGATATTTTTGATGTGTGAGGAATCGATTTCATGGGCCCATTCCCGAATTCTCATGGGAATTTATACATTTTGGTGGTGGTGGATTATGTGTCTAAATGGGTTGAAGCAATCGCCACCAAAACAAATGACCATACCGTTGTTTGTAATTTGTGTAAACTAATATTATTTCTAGATTTGGGATACCTCGGGTAATTATTAGTGACGGGGGATCTCATTTTAAGAACTTTAATTTTGGGAAATTACTAAAACGGTATGGTGTTGACCATAGAATTGCTACCCCTATCATCCGCAAACAAGTGGTCAAGTGGAAGTGTCTAATAGGCAAATTAAGGAACTTTTGCAAAAGATCGTTCGACCGGACGCAAGAATTGGTCAACGAAGTTGAACGATGCCTTATGGGCCTATCGAACGGCACATAAGACACCTATTGGCACTACACCTTACCGCTTAGTTTATGGTAAAAATTGTCACTTGCCGGTTGAACTTGTACATCATGCGTTTTGGGCTATTAAGGATGTTAATCTTAAGTATGATGATGCAGGTAAAGAACGCAAGTTGAAGCTGTGCGAGCTGGAAGAGCTTCGGGAAGAAGCATATGAGTGTGCCTCAAAATACAAAGATGGGATGAAAAGAGCACACGATGCCACGTTGAAGCCAAAAGAATTCATGGTGGGCCAAAAGATTTGGCTATACAATTCAAGGCTCAAGTTCTTTCCTGGTAAGCTAAAGAGCATATGGATGGGCCCATATGTGATTACGCGGGTTGGCAAGCTAGGGGATGTTACCATTGAGGACCCAAAGGATGGGTCAAAACAAACGGTTAACGATCATCGTCTTATGAGGTCAATTAAACGGACCATTTCTCAATGGTAACGAGGAAAGCAAAGAAGCGAACAAGGAATTGGTAAGCTTCTTGGTAAGCGTGACAACTTATGAGGTCAATTAAAGGGCCAAGAACAATTGTTGTAGAATTTTGTATAATTTTTATTGTTTGCATGTATTATTTTGTAGTTTATTTTAATCGTTTTGTACTAATCTCGTTAATGTGTGAAGTCCAGATCTCGCAAACGGATCATGAAGACATAAGGTATGTTTTTAAACTTGTTTTGTGTATTGAGGACAATACACGATTATTCGGGGGGTGGTATAGTAAACGTATGTGTCTTTAAAAATATAAAAAAAAAAAAAATTGGTGAATTGTCGGCGACGGGTCCTCAGGCCGTCACCGACGATGTCTGGATGGATCCGTCGGGTGAAATGTCTCATAGACAGGAGGTTAAGCCATCGAACGAATGTGACCATGTTGGTGTGGCGTCGGCGACGGGCCAAAGGACGGTCGGCAACGGTCCCTGGTCTGTCAGCCGACGCTGATTCAACTTTAACGCATAAAATCAAATCCAAACTCATTTAAACCTATCTAACTCGACCCGAACACCTTGTTAGCCACAAATTCGACCCGGGTGAACCCTATCCACCCATAATCTCATTAAAACCCCCAAAATTCCTGCACATCCATCATCAATTTCACTCATCATATTCTTCTTCCTTCAAGAACCCTAACTTCAATCTTTCATATCCTCTTCAATTCTCCACCAAATCACACGATTCTTGAGCCTATTTTGTGTAGAATTTTGAGTAGAACAAAACCCCCAACATGGTTTCTTTCAATTTTTGCTTGTCTACAAGATTGGGGAAGTTGAAAATTCGGGTTTTTGAGAAAAAAGTGTTCTTTAAGCTTACATTACATCTTTTGCAAGTTCTTTCGACTATACAACACTAAAGGTATGGTTTTTACTTAAGTTTGAACATGATTATCACATGGTTTGTGATTTTCTTCCGAAATTTTGAACTTTATGTTTAAGAGTAGGTTGTTTATGATGCTAATGTATGATATCTAGCTTGAGTTTGAGTAGGTAGTTGATTTGGGTGGGATTGAACATGCAACATAGTTAGTAATGAGATTATGCTTGTTAGTTGCATGTTTGAACATGAACACAATGTTGAACCTTGTTTAAAGTCTTATGTATTTAGGATGAGAACATGAAAAATTAAGTTTAGATGTTAACAAAAATGTCATTTTTGAAAGTTTAAACCGGCTAGTTATGTCTAATCAATTATTTTATGGTTCAACCTTGTATGTCATGTTTAAGAAGTTGAATTGAACTGAATTTTGAAGTGATAGTTACATGTTTGAAGTTAGACAATGTTTAATTGTTTTCTTTGTATTATGACTTGTAGATATGGCGAGCTGGAAGAGATTCAAGATTTCAGGTCAAGGCTCATCTTCGAGAGCTGGGTCTTCGTCAGGTCTTACAGTGAGAAAATGGGAACAATTAAGCAGGGTCGAGGAGGAGGTCGGTTGTATAGACAAGATTGGGTTTGGGAGAGAATTAGGGATACCAATGTGGGTGAACCGTGGGAGAAAAATAAGAAAAGGCCACTATCAAGTGTCAACGATAAAAGACTTGAAATCAAACTTTGGAAGTGGAAGATGGTACACGGGGTTACCACGTCTAACCCGGAAAGGGTTGTGCCCGAGCGCACATTAAATGTTGAAGAGTTTAGGACAATTGGCATTGTCCAAATGTTCGAAAGGATTGGTTGGGGGCGAGTTCTAGATTGGTGTGAAGACATCACACCAAGGGTTTATTTGGCCGCTATTTGTGAGTGGTTGGCTTCTCTTCGGTTTGTCAATAGGGATGGCCCACCGAGCACATGGCAATTGGCGGGAGATACGGGCAGAGGGCAAATGATTATGTCCTTTGAAACCATAAATTGCATTGCACATTTTGATTCGTTGGGGATTGACGAATACTACTACTACAACGTCAATCAATTTCTTAACAACAAAGTGAACTCAGCTGATCCCGGTGGCATGGTTGGATCAGTGTTTCCATTTTCTGATGGTGGGGCAGTGTTGCGTAGTAATTATCTGTTGAAGGGAAGATTCTTCAACCCTTCTCTCTCGAGAATATTATGGTACCATTCGGGGATCGGGAGAAAGTGAAGGCGTCTAATTGCTGGGTGCTCCATTCATTACTTTTTGCAGTACCAAAGTTATCATGGCGACATTGGTGATAATAAATACTTGGGATACCCATGAGTCATACACCCAAAAGATGATACCTTATGTATGACTCATCAGTGCTATGATTGTGCAGCTGAATAGGTTGCCACCTGAATCATTGTGGGTTTCGAAGCCTGTGGATCAGATCTGTTTTGCATCGATGAAGCAGCACTGGAAGATCCAAGTGCAAGTATATGGTCATCAATACACAGTGACTAATGACCAAGGGCATAGATTCCAATTCACTGACCCAAGTGCAGCTCAGGAAGCTGCGAGAGAGGAGGAGATGGTTGACGACGAAGATGAAGATGAGCCCCAGGGTCCGAGGGGACCCCGGCAAAGGTATACCCAGCCACATTGAGACATTTCATCAGGAGTTACCAGCTTTATTTTAAACCAGCATCGACCCAGGTATCCTAATATAATCGGGGGCAACAAGACATCTATGATAGCTTGTATTGGGGAGAACCGGGAATACGAGCAAAGGAGGCAGCAGTGGGAACAAAATTGGGAGGCCCAACAGCAATCACATTGGGCTGAAGAGGTTGCTCATCGGGCTAAGGAGCAGGAATATTGGGAGAGACAGCAGGAGCAGTAGGCTGCCTAGCAAGCCTACATGGAAAGACAAGACTTGTATCAAGCACAAGAATTGTCTAGAAGGCAAGCTTGGGAGGAGGAGCAGGATAGGTTGCGTGTTAAGCATCACACATGGGAAGACCGCCGATGGAATGCTATGGCGGTGGCTCAACAGATGGCGGTTAATAACAGATGCCTTGGACTTCGTACGAGAACCTTCCTCTTCCATCCGGGCCTTCTGATCCATCTCCACATTGGCCCGAAGTAGTCGGTTCCGGTTTTATCCCACCGCAGTTCCAAGCATCGGCTGAAGGCGTCGGCTCTCATGGGATACCCTTACCAGCCGTATCCACCGGTAGACCCCAATGAGCGATACCAGCGATGATCACCGGTATGTTTCTTTTGTTGTTGTATATTCTTTGTGTAATTTTCATATCGTGTTTCATTTCTTGATAGTAGTAAATGAACTTTGTGGGTGTGTTCCCTAGATAACCCTCACGAGACCTACTCATCCTCCTGAGCTATCGGGAGGTTTAAAGGGCTTGTTGCATGCACTAAATGTAACCGTGATTCCTACGAAAGTGAGTTTAATTTGTTGTTGTAAAAAAATTTTTCCACAAAAAATCAAAGCTGAATAAAAATATGACTTGGTAGAACTAAGTAACTAACAAATTTTAATGGTTGTGAGAAGCTTGCTTCTACAAGAAGGTTGAGATTTGTAGGTAAACTATGTTCGCGAGACGACTATTTTTGTTGAAAAATGAAGAGCACATGAAGAATGAGCGAAAAAACAGGTGCATACGTTTCCTTTAGCTTTGATTCTTATTTTTTTTAATAAGTGGAATGTATTTTTGTATCTTCTTTTCGGGGTGAAATTTTGGGAAGGTTAGCCGTGTAACATCCCTTGTGCGTTTTAAATAGCTCTATTCTTACACATTGAGGACAATGTTGACCTCAAGTGTGGGGATGGGGAGAATAAGTTTTTCAATTTTGACCCCTGTTCATTTAAACACTATACATTGAGGACAATGTTGACCTCAAGTGTGGGGATGGGGGAAATTTTCAAATTTTTTTTAAATGTCTTTGTTTGAAGCAGTCTAAAAAGCACAACTAAGTCAATGAGGGATGACACAACCCATGTGGTCTTTTGTCATGGTCAAGTTCAAATTTATAGCATGACGGGTATTTAGCGGGTGGTTATTTGGGAATAATCCGCCTAAGAAACTTGCATCTTATACATATCGCATACCATACCCTTTACACGTGAGATTTTGAGCCATATATGCATATATTTTTTTTGGTTGAGTGGACCATTAGTGCGTATTGTAGAACTTGCAATTTTTTATGCGTTTGAGACCATAGACCGAATATGAGCACAAGAATGATTAAGGCATTAGGTAAACCTTTTCATTTAACCAACCCATTTAGCCTTTAACATTGAGCCTTCTATTTTTAACCCGTGTGATGAAAACTTGATTTTAGGATTATTTGCGAAAAAAATAAAAAAATAAAAAAACAGAATATAGTTGAGAAAAGAAAAGAAAAACATATGTATTGATAGTTTGTTGAATAAAAGGGGAAAGTTTTTTCCTCTTAGCTCATTGATTCATAGTTGGTTGTGTTAGAGTAGTTGTTATTGTGATAAAAATCGAGTTTTCATCACCTTAGCCACTTTAAAAACATCCTATTCTGTACCTTTAGCCTAGCCCCGCTACAACCCATTCAAGACCTTTTGACTTATGCTTAATATATGTGTTCAGTGGTGGAGAATGATTGAGTTGCAATCCTATGCGGGTATGTGTTCTAATCAGTTTGAGTGATTATATCAAAGTGCTAATGCATCATTCATTAGCCAATTTTTAAACCGAGTGGAGAGAACATTGTGAGGGATGTTTATGATTTGTGAGTTGAAGGGCGGGTTAATCTTGGATAACCATTTTTATGTGTTAATCATGTTAACGTTAAATATTTTGAAAATGGTAAAAATTATGAACTGGGTTTGACATTAGACCTTAGCTTATGTCTCAAGAATGGGAAATGTGTTCCTCATTCGACCCACGTGAAAATGAAAAACAGATTTGCTTGAGGGTAAGCAAAAAACAAGTGTGGGGATGTGATGCGTGGTCGAAAACCGATGTTCCTATTAACTTAAGTTAATGTTTTACGTAACATTTAGTTTCGAATAGCTACTTTTGATTGGATTTGTGTTTTACAGGTTTACGGAGTTTAAGGAGCTATTCGGGAGCGTTTCGGAGCATCGGGGCGGAAAACGGGTCATCCGAGATCGCGAAATGGAAAAACAGGAAACCAAGAATTAGATAGGCCATCGGCGACGCCCCTCAGATAGTCCCGTCGGCAAAAATTGGTCGTAGGCAGTAGGTTAGAGCATCGGAGGAAAACTAGAAGATCCAGGGGCGGTCGCCGACGCCCCATATGGCCGTCGGCGACGCCCCTCCTATATCCTTGTTGCTGAAATTCAATTTTGGACGTATTATAGCTTGTGTTTTGGGTTTTTCAAAGGGAGTTATGGTTTTTGAAAGTTTGAAGCCCATTTTTGGAGCCAAGAACTCATCTTCCATCATCAATTTTCCATACGAATCATCTAACCCATCATCTTCAATCCTAACCCTAGTTCTCTACCATCATCATCATCATCATTAATCCTTCAATCCATCAACCATTATCCTCAACCTCAAACCCTAATAATCATTCATCACCATCATCAAGTTTCAAGATGTTGAAGTTCGAGTTTTCATCAATCGTTGATTGTGCTCTGTTCACAATGAGCGTCTAATTCTTGAAGGTTTCACCTCGGTGTAGGTTTTTGCAAGTTTTTAGGGTTAAACATTGTTTGAGTTTTGATTTGTGACAAGTTGTACTTTGGATTTGAAACTTAAGATAATTATCTTGCATATTGAATTCGTGAATTGTCGAGTGAAGATTAAATTTTACTTTGCGAAATGTTTATGTACAATTATGCCTTGTCTAGGTTAGAGTTTACATGTTTGTGATAACGAAGTGCATTGTAGTCCGTCACTCACATCGTTGATAGCTCTTGGCATCTAAGTCACGTAACACTAAACTTGTTGGTCATTTTTACAACTGAATTGAATCTAAAACGTGTAGGAACCTTAGGACTTCAATTACCGAACTGGGTGTGAACCTTGTTCTTTATTATTGTTTGAAACCTTTTAATCAAGTTTTTCTGAAAGCTTCATTTGTTCAACTTAGTAGTTAAGCAATCAAAGAAAATTTGACGGTATAATCCGACATCTTTTTCATCCAAAGAAACATTCAAATTAATCATAGCAAGCTTCATAATTAGTGACATTTCGTTAAAATCAATCTTGCCCGCACGCAAACCACAAACTCTTCGTGGTTCGACCCCTTACTACCACTAACACATTGTTAAGGGTAATTTGGGTTTATAAATTTTATCTTTGACCGGGGCGCGACACTCCGATCAACTGCCTGACTCGCATAACACCGGTGTGGGCGGCGAATGCCCGGTGATAGAGCGCAACTTCTACACAGGTTCACAAAAGAAATGCGTGAGTTACCATTAATCAAGGAGGCACAAAAGGTTGAAAAAAGGAAAGATTACCTTGATCGTTTATGAGGAGCACAAGAACGCTCGTACTAGTCACCGACCATTTATCACTCATTCCTGCCGCGACCAGCACCTGCTCACCAAATGCCTGGTACGACAACGACTGCAACCTGTCATACCAGTTTGCGCCCTTAGGTATTTTAAGATCCTCCTTAGGGATCGGCGCGAAATTCCATGGCAATAGGAATTACCTCCTCATGAATATAAAAGAATTTCCCTTTCTAGTCATGGAAATCTGGGGGAGGGGGTGGTGATAAGCAAACGCTTAGACCCACGGGTAGAGAAAGAAAAGAACCCAAGATTGGATTGCAACTGGTAGAACTTGCGGAACTTCTCCATAGTAGGTTCCTCACCTTGCGCGCGCAGGCAAAATTTGAAGTACGTATTCTCACCATACCTAGTGGGCTTATTGAGAAGTATGGAAGTGATAGTGCGACAACAATTCGGTGAAAAAATGAGTGACAGGTAATCGGAAGTTACCCTCACCAAAGAAATCAGCAAACAAGGTGATGTACCCAGGTGGCGCGTCAGTGGCAGTATAACCTTTGGCCAGATACCGAGCGTCCCACTCGGCGGCGAACTGATGGCAACGAATCACCTGCTTGAAAGAAGCGTCTTCCTATTTTAATGTGGCATGCTCCCACCAACTTCATCTATGTCGACTTCTTCTGCATGATCAGACATTGTGATCTACGATGGTAATAAAGAAACCCAGAACAGGATGATGAATTATTGATGATTTCTGGAAAAAACCTGAAGAAAACTTGAAGATCTGCAAAGGTTCTTGATGGTCTCTTGAAGATCCGAAAGAAAAGTTTGAAGATTCGAGAGGAAAGGAGAGAGAAGTCAAGAAACGGTAATGAACCATCGACTCCCTTTTCTCTATTTATACCCATCGCAATAAATGTGATAGGTAAACGTGCTGAACAAGTGGGGCGCGTCTCCAATTGGAGTACGACACGTTGGCGGCAAAACCAGAGTGACAGTTTCCATGCGCGCGTGGGCCTCACTCGCCTGACACCAGACGAAACGGCAATGCTGATACAATGACGCCATGTCACCTGTTGTGTCAGCAGTCCCATCAAACGTCACTTTCGCCAGCAACCTGTCAGCAAGTGCTCTTTTCAAATTTCGAGACTCTGCCGCACAAATTTCTGAGGTAACTTCACAAGTAAGTTACATAGTTGCGTCGTTTAGGCCTTGATCAGAGTGTCGCGCCCCGATCAAAGATAAAATTTATAATCCCAAATTACCCTTAACAATGTGTTAGTGGTAGTAAGGGGTCGAACCACGAAGAGTTTGTGGTTTGGCGTGCGGACAAGATTGATTTTAACGAAATGTCATGAATTATGAAGCTTGCTATTTTGGTTATTTAAATATTTGTTTGGTTGAAAGAATATCGAAATGATCCGACAAAATTTTTCCCAATTAACTAATTATGAAAACTTAGACGATTGCAAGAAAACTTAATTAAATTGATTAAAAAGTAATTTGAGAACAAGGTTCACACCCGGTTCGGTAATGCAAATCCTAGGGTTCCTACACGCTTTTAAGTTCAATTCATTTGTAGCAATGACTAACAAGTTTAGTGTTATGTGATTTAGATGCCAGAAGCTATCGACGTTATGAACAACGGACTACAATGCACTTTGTTATCACAAACATGTAAACTCTAACCTAGATAAGGCATAATTGCACATAAACGTTTCACAAAGTCAAATTTAATCTTCATTCGAAAATTCATGAATTCAATACAAATGCAAGTCAATTATCATAGGTTTCAAGATCAAAGCACAAATTGTCACAAAGCAATACTCAAAACAATGTCAAACCCTAAAACTTACAAAACCTACACCGGGGTGAAACCCAAAGAAATTAGCCACTCATGGTGAACGGGACTTGACCAACGGAAGATTAAAACTCAAACTTGAACATTTTGAAGCCTTGATAGTGATGATGGTGATGATTAGGGTTTGAATGAATGATGATGGTGAAGGGATGATGAGGGAAATGATGATGGTAGGCTATGGTTAGGATTGAAAATTGTAATTCAGATGATTGGATGCATTGGATAGATTAGAGATGATGGGAGATGAAGGTTGTGTGTTGCTAGGCTCCAAGAACAAATTCAAAACTCAAAAAATCGTAACTCCCTTCAAAAATGGTCAAAACCAAGTTATAACCCGTACAAGTAAGAAGAGTTGGAGGGAGTCCAACCAAAACCCTTCCTACTCACCGGTTGACGCACGCGCGTCTGTAAATAAGATTGCTACTCAAAGAGCAATCAAACAGGATAATCACGATCGTCAGTGGACGCCACTGACGAAGACCCGGGGGAGGTGCTCAGCGCAGAAGATAAGCAGTTCAAACAGTCACCGCCGATGCGAAACAAAAAAGTCAAGACCCTAACCTTTTTTGTGATTATCACAAATATACAGGGCACACAACCGGTAACTGCATCAGCTTGCGCACGGAGTCGAAAAGGCGCTTAAAAGTAGGAAGCTAACCCACTTGCTTCAAAACGTGCGCAAGGAGGTGCAACAGATTACTCATGGCGAAGAAGCCCGAGTAACAAGAAGATGAAGCAAGCAATTGTTCATATGATCCAGGGTGGCCCAGCGCACAAGCGCAGCCATCAGAAGAGTGTACGCCACAATGGCGCGAACAACAGGTCATCTTCCCCATAGTTCCCGGGGGCCCACAGGAGGAATGTCCGGTTGTGATAACTGGCATCTTTGGCCATTATTGCACCGACTACATGTTCATAGACCCGAGAAGCTCTATAGACATTATCTATGAACAATGCTTTCAACAATTAGACCCAGAGGATAAGGCGTGCTTGGAGCCGGTCGACTTCCCATTGACTAGTTTCTATAATGAAGCCATCTTTCCGCTGGGTCAGATGTCGTTCCCGGTAACTCTTTCCGATGGGACAATCATGCACGGTCTCCGTCAACTTCATGGTAATGCCAACAACATCGTACCATGACGTGTTGGTAGGTGGTCGCGCCAAAAGAGAGTTCAACATGATCAACTCCACTCCCCACGTAGTCTGTGGGTTTCCAACAGAAATCGGGGTGGCCATCATGTATTCGAGGAAGGAGATCATGTCCATCAAAGAAGAACCACCGGTGAAGGTACCGAAGTCATCATCCAATGGCGAGTCGGAGAAATGGGTACTCAACACAAGTACCCGGAACAAACGGTGTTGTTAGCACCCGCCATTACCCCCGCATTCAAAGCGCAACTAAAACAACTCTTGTTCCGCAATCTAGACATCTTCACTTGGTCACCAGCGGATATGACAGGGGTACCAAGAGAGATTATAGAGCACGTGCTGCACACTTTTCCTTCAGTTGAGCCGATCTTTCAGAAAAAGTGCAGTTTTTGTCCTGAAAAAACTCGCGCAATGAACGAGCAAGTTTCAGAGCTCCTCCAAGTCGGCATCATCATAGAAGTACGCTACGAAACATGGGTAACCAATCCAGTCATGGTCAAAAAGCACAACAGCGGTTGGCGCATGTGCGTCGATTTCAAAGATCTAAATAAAGCATGTCCAAAAGACTGCTACTCTTTGCCCGAAATCGACAAATAGGTGGACTCCCTCGCTTCATTCAGGTGGAAATTTTTTCTTGACTTCTACAAAGGCTATCACCAGATTCAGATGAAGAAAGAGGATGAAAACAAAACCGCATTTCGCACTAACAAGGGAATCTTTTGCTACACAAAGATGCCTTCGGATTGCGCAACGCAGGAGCCACCTACCAGCGTTTGATGGACCATGTCTTCGGATATGACATTGGCAAAACCGTGGAAGTGTACATTGATGACCTAGTCTTCATGAGCCCGGACGATGAAAGGATGCTGATCAACATTCCGAAAACTTTCGCATCATTGCACAAGGCCAACTTGAAGTTGAACCCCGGGAAGTGCTCATTTGGAATGGAAGAAGGTAAATTTTTTGGATTCATCGTCACGCGTGACGGTTTCAAAGTCAATCCTAAGAAGGTGGAAGCGATTCAGCGTATGCCTTCCCCCTCGACCATCAAGGAAATGCAATGGTTGGCGGGGTGATTAGCTGCGCTGAACAGGTTCTTGGCCAACCACGGATGAAATCCTTCCTATTCATCAGCACTCTAAGGAACTTTGTAAAGCAAAACAAGTTTCAGTGGACTCCGGATGCGGAGAAAGCCTTCAAACAGATGAAGGAGTGCTTGATTCAGTTGCCTACGCTCACGACGCCGCAAAAGAACGAGCCACTGATCCTTTATCTTTCTACATCAGATAGCGCTCTGGGCGCAGTCTTGTTATTAGAACGCACAGGAGTCCAAACTCCAATCTACTACGTCAACAAAATGTTAACTGACCCGGATACAAGATATCCAATGATGGAAAAGCTTGCTCTAGCTTTAGTCCACGCATCCCGCAGGTTGCGTCGGTATTTTTCAGGCCATGTGATAACAGTTCTCACGAACTATCACCTAGGCCAAGTTTTTTCTAAACCGGACATATCTGGCCGTTTGGCGATGTGGGCGATTGAGCTTGGTGGACACAATATCGTGTACAAACCACGCCCAGCTATCAAAGACCAGATACTAGCCGATTTGTTGAAGAAGTACCAAGTAATAAAGTGCAAGAGTGTGAAGCTGCACAGAATCCAGGGCCGGTCACAGACGACCGCGCATGGATACTTGACACACACGGCGCATCCAATGATGATGGCGTAGGGGCCGGTCTCCGTCTAATAAGCCCCGATAACCAAGAGTTCACCTACGCCATCAGGTTGGACTTCAAAAGCACGAATAACAAAATTGAGTATGAAGCGTTTCTGGCAGGCCTTCGGTTAGCCATCAAAATGGGGGCCATGAATTTGGAAGCGCACGTCGATTCCCTTTTGGTCGCATGACAGATCAATGGCATGTATGACGCAAAAGGTGAAACGATGGCTCTGTATCTTGAACAGACGCAGTCCTTAATAACCAAATTCCATAGTTTCAAAATAACCCACATTAACCAAAGCGAGAATAAACATGCTGACGCGCTTAGCAAACTAGCTGCTACAAGCTTCAAACACCTCGCACGAGAAGTGCGCATTGAGGTGCTCAAGAACCCTTTCGTTCCGTTGCGTCAAGTAAACGTCACAGAATGGGAAATCCTTCCTGGATGTCTCCCATCATCATGTTCTTGCAGTCTGGGATCCTCCCATAGAACAAGGCGGAAGCAAGAAAGGTCCAATATTTAATGATAATTGTGCTCAATGACAATTATTAGGCTGTTGAGCAAAACATCTCTAAGGAAGTTTAGAAGAACTTAACTTTATTTAGGGCATATGTGTTGTGACATTACCTATATACTAATTTTCAAATTTCTTTTGTAAGTATAGTTTACTATTCAATTTTTTACATGTTTCTTAGCATATGTTAGAACCTATATATTAATTTTCAAATTTCTTTTGTGAGTATAGTATATTATTCAATTTTTTACATGTTTCTTAGCATATGTTAGAAGAATTGCAGCTGAAGCCTTAATTCTTTTACTCCACTGTTCATTCTCTTAGTCTTTGATATCCCTTTTTCTTTTAATTTAGTATTCGTATTTGTATTTTTGAGTCTACAACAAAAACAAAAATTCAATTTTTACATGTTTCTTAGCATATGTTAGAAGTATTGCAGCTAAAGTCCTTCATTCTTTTACTCCATTGTTCATTCTCTTAGTCTTTGATATCCCTTTTTCTTTTAATTTAGTATTTGTATTTGTATTTTTGAGTCTACAACAAAAACAAAAACATTGTGTTTAATTATTTAGTGTGTTGATGGTGGTGAAATCAACTGTGATCCATTCTTGAGGATAATTTAAAAGATGAATATAAGCATTGTATCAAGGTATAACAAATATATTTGACTTCAATTGTTCAGTTTAATCTTTATTAACTCAGCTTTAATGGCAGGTTGGTTCTTCGTTGGTTTTGGAAACATTAAAACATGGAAATGGGTTCTACACAGATAGAAACCAGTGTTCGGAGGTAGAATATATGGATGTGTTGATTTTTTTAGTAAACACCGTAACGTGCGTGCATGGTTTAATGTATTTACGTCTATTTTGTTCGATTCAACGGTTCGTGCATGGTTTAATGTATTTACGTCTATTTTGTTCGATTCAACGGTTCCGTCGCAACGCACTGATCCGTAATACTAGTTTTTTAAAGTGTAACATTTTTTATGCTACTATCCTTTTAGATTTTCATATTTCCCCTTTTTATGTTAATTTTTTTAAAATGACAATAATTTGTTTGTTATCAATATACAAAATATTTATTTAAAGTAGACAAATAATAATAAAAAATAAATATAACATAGACGAATAGTTTTGCAACAAATAAAAAATAATTTTTTTACTTAAGGTAAAATAAATAAGTTAAAGAATTACACAAATGGCTAAGGAGTTTGAATATCAAAACGATAATAAAAAAAAGGTAAACTTTCGTTTTGTTCCCTGTGGTTTGGTCACTTTAATGGTTTTGCCCCAATCCTTTAAAAATAGTCAGTTTACTTCCTGATCTATGAAGCTCATCGCCAATTTACTCCCCTCCTCAAACGACATCCATTTCCATCATTAAATCCCGGTCACGTGCCCCTCACATGAGGGACATTTCAGTCTTTTCTCATTCTCTCAATTTTTATTTAGTATTTATATATAAAAAAGAAAAAAAAAACTCTCTTTCATGATTAATAAAACATATATGAACATCATCAATTCATCGTTCACATTTAATAACTCTCCTCCTCACAATCAACAATCACCTCCCACGTCTGCACCTGACAACCACCACCTCCCACCATCTCCACCTGACAACCACCACCTTGCACCACCCCCACCGAAACCCTATGAGGCTGTCACCTTCTGAACTGATCACCACCACCATCTCCAAAATTGAAGCCCTAATCAACTTATCACCCCTAATCAACTCTCTCTCTCTCTCTCTCTTCAAACTACCTAACACCGTTTCCGACCACCACCTGGGCACCCCGAGATCCGATGAAACGACATATCAACAACCACTAGTGCAAGCCCTAACTGTTTTGCTAACGCTAATTTACTCCCCTCTATCAAATTTCTTGACAAAATAGGGTTTTCAGATTCACACAACTAGATAATGATCTCATATCCTTAACAGAACCAGAGATCCGGTGAGATTTATAGCAAAAAGTGTAGAGTTCGTGTAGGTGACACCGGTGAAATTGAAGGTGTTGTTTCCGGCTAAACAGTTTGGTAAGAGGTTAGGGTTTTGCAGAGTTGATTTGAAGAGTAGAAGCTGTTTAGAATCGGCTACATCGGCGTTAATGAAGAGTAGACATTGAAGCAGAGTTAGAAAGATAAGATGATGATTGTTAGAGCTCATGATGATTATGATGGTGTTGAGATGCAAGTTGATGATGTTATGTACTTATTTTTGTTAGATTTTTTGAGGGATTATGAAGGAGTGATTAATTCCAGTTATGGAATGTAGAGAGAGAAAGTGGAAGTGAGATTGGGTTGAGGAGAGAAAGTATATTGTTTTTTTGGGTGTCTGGTGATAGGATGGAGATGGTGGTGTGGCTGTGATGGAGGAGTGTGTATCGGAGGATAGGAAAAGACTAAAATGGCCCCTCATATGAGGGGCACGTGATCAGGATTAACAGAGGAATTGGATGGCGTTAGAGGCGGGGAGTGAAATAGAGATAAGCTTCATAGATCAGGGACTAAACTGGCTATTTTTAAAGGATTGGGACAAAACCATTAAAGTGACTAAACCACAGGGAGCAAAACGAAAGTTTACTTAAAAAAATAGAAAGGAAATGATAGAATTTGAAATGGATGGTTGTAAGGTTATGAAAGCATATAGGGCATGGATATTTTGCTATTCCATATGAGTTGTGGAAACCATGTATACCTAAACATAATCACAACCATTCATTTTTATAGATAAATAGTTTAGATTCAATCCAACTATATTTCTAATTAATTCACATCAAAAAGACATGTTTTGTAATAAAAGGACAAAAGTATCATTAACCACCTTTGAGAAAAACTTACTCTTTATGCACATTATTTCTAAGCCTACAAACCCATGAAAAAGTATATCACTTTACTTTACGTAATAACCTAAAACACTCAATACCTAAACCCACTCCTCTCCTTCTTGTTCAAATTTTCTTTACAAAACCAAAAAAACATTTTCTCTCTTCTAAAATGATCCATCTCCTTCCTATTCAAGAACTTCAAAATGCATTTTCTCTCTCCTAAATGATCATTTTTCTTGAATCCCAAAGACCTGCAAAACTGACATAATTAAATATTTCTCGTTTCCGATTTCTTTAGATCATTTGTTATAGGAAAAACGTAATATGCAGTAGCAAGATCGCATCAACAGGTTTGCAACAACAAAGATTGCATAAAGGTTACATTTAATCTTCTTCACCAAACGAATTCAGCAACATCGTCTCTTACGAGTTAGGGTTCTGATTCTCCATCATGTTTGTATCTTTCTTGTTGTTGATTATTGTTCATTTTTTTTGGAAACACTAAGTTTCGTTTCTACTCGGTTTTAGTGTTTTTAATTTCCGGCGGTATCATGTATTTTAATTTTGGGTGTTTTATGTATTTTGGGTTTTTGTTTTTCTGGGTTTCATGATTCTAACATTTTTTTTTTGGAAGGGGGTGTGTGATCTTTGAATTTTTTATTAGAAATAGCGTAGTTGTAGGAAAAAGAACCCACTTTCAAGACTATTTTAGGGTTGTTTTCAGTTTATGTAACAATTTGGGTTGTTGTAACAATCTGGGTTGTTGTTTTAATATAATAGTACATTTCAATTTATATAAATATCTTGGTTGTTCTTTTGCTGTGTCATATTAATTTTCACTTATTTTAATTTTCATATTAGTTTTTGTAGGCTCATCTCAATTTAAAATTTCAATATTTAATGATAATTGTGCTGAATGACAATTATTGGGCTGTTGCGTAAATTATCTATAAGGAAGTTTAGAAGAAGTTAACTTTATTTAGGGCATATGTATTGTTACAATTTTTTTTAAAGTGTAACATTTTTTATGCTACTATCCTTTTAGATTTTTATATTTCCCTTTTTATCTTATTTTTTTAAATGATAATCATCTGTTTATTTTTTTTAAATGATAATCATTTGTTTGTCATAAATATACAAGATATTTTTAAAATAGAAAAATAAAAATAAATATAACATAGACGAAGAGTTTTGCAACAAATAAAAAATATTTTTTTTACTATAAGATAAACTAAATAGGTTGAAGAATTACAAAAATAGCTTAGGAGTTTTAAATATAAAAAATAATAATTAAAAAAAATAGAAAGAAAACCATATTGTTGTAGGGTTATTTAAGCATATAGGGCATGGATATTTTACCACTTCATATAACATTTTTTTTGGGAAGGGGGTGTGATCTTTGAATTTTTTTATTAGAAATAGCGTAGTTGTAGGAAAAAGAACCCACTTTCAAGACTGTTTTAGGGTTGTTTTCAGTTTATGTAACAATTTGGGTTGTTGTAACAATCTGGGTTGTTGTTTTAATATGATAGTACATTTCAGTTTATATAAATGTCTTGGTTGTTTTTTGCTGTGTCATATTAATTTTCACTTATTTTAATTTTCATATTAGTTCTTGTTGGCTCATGTCAATTTAAAATTTAAATATTTAATGATAATTGTGATGAATGAAAATTATTGGGCTGTTGCGTAAATTATCTATAAGGAAGTTTAGAAGAAGTTAACTTTATTTAGGGCATATGTATTGTTACAATTTTTTTTTCAAGTGTAACTTTTTTTATGCTACTATCCTTTTAGATTTTTATATTTCCCTTTTTATCTTATTTTTTTAAATGATAATCATTTGTTTATTTTTTTAAATGATAATCATTTGTTTGTCATAAATATACAAGATATTTTTAAAATAGACAAATAAAAAATAAATATAACATAGACGAAGAGTTTTGCAACAAATAAAAAATATTTTTTTTACTATAAGATAAACTAAATAGGTAGAAGAATTACAAAAATAGCTTAGGAGTTTTAAATATAAAATATAATAATTAAAAAAATAGAAAGAAAACCATATTGTTGTAGGGTTATTTAAGCATATAGGACATGGATATTTTACCACTTCATATAACATTTCTTTTTGGGAAGGGGGTGTGTGATCTTTGAATTTTTTATTAGAAATAGCGTAGTTGTAAGAAAAAGAACCCACTTTCAAGACTTTTTTAGGGTTGTTTTCAGTTTATGTAACAATTTGGGTTGTTGTAACAATCTGGGTTGTTGTTTTAATATGATAGTACATTTCAATTTATATAAATGTCTTGGTTGTTCTTTTGCTGTGTCATATTAATTTTCACTTATTTTAATTTTCATATTAGTTTTTGTAGGCTCATCTCAATTTAGAATTTAAATATTTAATGATAATTGTGCTGAATGACAATTATTGGGCTGTTGCGTAAATTATCTATAAGGAAGTTTAGAAGAAGTTAACTTTATTTAGGGCATATGTATTGTTACAATTTTTTTTTCAAGTGTAACTTTTTTTATGCTACTATCCTTTTAGATTTTTATATTTCCCTTTTTATCTTATTTTTTTAAATGATAATCATTTGTTTATTTTTTTAAATGATAATCATTTGTTTGTCATAAATATACAAGATATTTTTAAAATAGACAAATAAAAAATAAATATAACATAGACGAAGAGTTTTGCAACAAATAAAAAATATTTTTTTTACTATAAGATAAACTAAATAGGTAGAAGAATTACAAAAATAGCTTAGGAGTTTTAAATATAAAAATAATAATTAAAAAAATAGAAAGAAAACCATATTGTTGTAGGGTTATTTAAGCATATAGGACATGGATATTTTACCACTTCATATAACATTTCTTTTTGGGAAGGGGGTGTGTGATCTTTGAATTTTTTATTAGAAATAGCGTAGTTGTAAGAAAAAGAACCCACTTTCAAGACTTTTTTAGGGTTGTTTTCAGTTTATGTAACAATTTGGGTTGTTGTAACAATCTGGGTTGTTGTTTTAATATGATAGTACATTTCAATTTATATAAATGTCTTGGTTTTCTTTTGCTGTGTCATATTAATTTTCACTTATTTTAATTTTCATATTAGTTTTTGTAGGCTCATCTCAATTTAGAATTTAAATATTTAATGATAATTGTGCTGAATGACAATTATTGGGCTGTTGCGTAAATTATCTATAAGGAAGTTTAGAAGAAGTTAACTTTATTTAGGGCATATGTATTGTTACAATTTTTTTTTCAAGTGTAACATTTTTTATGCTACTATCCTTTTAGATTTTTATATTTCCCTTTTTATCTTATTTTTTTAAATGATAATCATTTGTTTATTTTTTTAAATGATAATCATTTGTTTGTCATAAATATACAAGATATTTTTAAAATAGACAAATAAAAAATAAATATAACATAGACGAAGAGTTTTGCAATAAATAAAAATATTTTTTTTACTCTAAGATAAACTAAATAGGTTGAAGAATTACAAAAATAGCTTAGGAGTTTTAAATATAAAAATTAAAAATTAAAAAAATAGAAAGAAAACCATATGGTTGTAGGGTTATTTAAGCATTTAGGGCATGGATATTTTACCACTTCATATAACATTTTTTTGTGGGAAGGGGGTGTGTGATCTTTGAATTTTTTTTATTAGAAATAGCGTAGTAGGAAAAAGAACCCACCTTCAGGACTGCTTTAGGGTTGTTTCAGTTTATGTAACAATTTGGGTTGTTGTAACAATCTGGGTTGTTGTTTTAATATGATTGTAATGTCTTGGTTGTTCTTTTGCTGTGTTATATTAATTTTCACTTATTTTAATTTTGATATTAGTTTTTGTAGGCTCATCTCAATTTAGAATTTCAATATTTAATGATAATTGTGCTGAATGACAATTATTGGGCTGTTGCGTAAATTATCTATAAGGAAGTTTAGAAGAAGTTAACTTTATTTAGGGCATATGTATTGTTACAATTTTTTTTCAAGTGTAACATTTTTTATGCTACTATCCTTTTAGATTTTTAAATTTCCCTTTTTATCTTATTTTTTTAAATGATAATCATTTGTTTATTTTTTTAAATGATAATCATTTGTTTGTCATAAATATACAAGATATTTTTAAAATAGACAAATAAAAAATAAATATAACATAGACGAAGAGTTTTGCAACAAATAAAAAATATTTTTTTACTATAACATAAACTAAATAGGTTGAAGAATTACAAAAGTAGCTTAGGAGTTTTAAATATAAAAAATAATAAATAAAAAAAATAGAAACAAAACCATATGGTTGTAGGGTTATTTAAGCATATAGGGCAGGGATATTTTATCACATTCATATAACATTTTTTATGTGGGAAGAGGTTGTGTGATCTTTGAATTTTTTTATTAGAAATAGCGTAGTTGTAGGAAAAAGAACCCACTTTCAAGACTGTTTTAGGGTTGTTTTCAGTTTATGTAAAATTTGGGTTGTTATTTTAATATGACTGACATTTCAATTTATATAAATATCTTGGTTGTTCTTTTGTTGTGTCATATTAATTTTCACTTATTTTAATTTTCATATTAGTTTTTGTAGGCTCATCTCAATTTAGAATTTCAATATTTAATGATAATTGTGCTGAATGACAATTATTGGGCTGTTGCGTAAATTATCCATAAGGAAGTTTAGAAGAAGTTAACTTTATTTAGGGCATATGTATTGTTACAATTTCTTTTCAAGTGTAACATTTTTTATGCTACTATCCTTTCAGATTTTTATATTTCCCTTTTTATCTTATTTTTTTAAATGACAATCATTTGTTTATTTTTTTAAATGATAATCATTTGTTTGTCATAAATATACAAGATATTTTTTAAAATAGACAAATAAAAAATAAATATAACGTAGACGAAGAGTTTTGCAACAAAAAAAAATAAATATAACGTAGACGAAGAGTTTTGCAACAAATAAAAAATAGTTTTTTTACTATAAGATAAACTAAGTAGGTTGAAGAATTACAAAAATAGCTTAGGAGTTTTAAATATAAAAACATAATAATTAAAAAAAATAGAAAGAAAACCATATGGTTGTAGGGTTATTGAAGCATATAGGGCATGGATATTTTACCACTTCATATAACATTTTTTTTTGGAAGGGGTGTGTGATCTTTGAATTTTTTTATTAGAAATAGGGTAGTTGTAGGAAAGAGAACCCACTTTCAAGACTGTTTTAGGGTTGTTTTCAGTTTATGTAACAATTTGGGTTGTTGTAACAATCTGGGTTGTTGTTTTAATATGATAGTACATTTCAATTTATATAAATATCTTAGTTGTTCTTTTGCTGTGTCATATTAATTTTCTCTTATTTTAATTTTCATATTAGTTTTTGTAGGCTCATCTCAATTTAGAATTTCAATATTTAATGATAATTGTGTTGAATGACAATTATTGGGCTGTTGCGTAAATTATCTATAAGAAAGTTTAGAAGAAGTTAACTTTATTTAGGGCATATGTATTGTTACAATTTTTTTTTACAAGTGTAACATTTTTTATGCTACAATCCTTTTAGATTTTTATATTTCCCTTTTTATCTTATTTTTTTAATTGATAATCATTTGTTTATTTTTTAAATGATAATCATTTGTTTGTCATAAATATACAAGATATTTTTAAAATAGACAAATAAAAAATAAATATAACATAGACGAAGAGTTTTGCAACAAATAAAAATATTTTTTTTACTATAAGATAAACTAAATAGGTTGAAGAATTAAAAAAATAGCTTAGGAGTTTTAAATATAAAAACATAATAATTAAAAAAACAGAAAGAAAACCATATGGTTGTAGGGTTATTTAAGCATATAAGGCATGGATATTTTACCACTTCATATAACATTTTTTTTGTGGGAAGGGGGTGTGTGATCTTTGAATTTTTTTTATTAGAAATAGCGTAGTTGTAGGAAAAAGAACCCACTTTCAATACTGTTTTAGGGTTGTTTTCAGTTTATGTAACAATTGTTGGGGTTGTTGTTTTAATATGATAGTACATTTCATTTATATAAATATCTTGGTTGTTCTTTTGCTGTGTCATATTAATTTTCACTTATTTTAATTTTCATATTAGTTTTTCTAGTCTCATCTCAATTTAGAATTTCAATATTTAATGATAATTGTACTGAATGACAATTACTGGGCTGTTTCGTAAATTATCTATAAGGAATGTTTAGAAGAAGTTAACTTTATTTAGGGCATATGTATTGTTACAATTTTTTTTTCAAGTGTAACATTTTTTATGCTTCTATCCTTTTAGATTTTTATATTTCCTTTTTATCTTATTTTTTAAATGATAATCATTTGTTTATTATTTTAAATGATAATCATTTGTTTGTCATAAATATACAAGATATTTTTAAAATAGACAAATAAAAAATAAATATAACATAGACGAAGAGTTTTGCAACAATAAAAAATATTTTTTTTACTATAAGATAAACTAAATAGGTTGAAGAATTACAAAAATAGCTTAGGAGTTTTAAATAAAAAACATAATAATTAAAAAAACAGAAAGAAAACCATATGGTTGTAGGGTTATTTAAGCATATAGGGCATGGATATTTTACCACTTCATATAACATTTTTTTTGTGGGAAGGGGGTGTGTGATCTTTGAATTTTTTTATTAGAAATAGCGTAGTTGTAGGAAAAAGAACCCACTTTCAAGACTGTTTTAGGGTTGTTTTCAGTTTATTAACAATTTGGGTTGTTGTAACAATCTGGGTTGTTGTTTTAATATGATAGTACATTTCAATTTATATAAATATCTTGGTTGTTCTTTTGGTGTGTCATATTAATTTTCACTTATTTTAATTTTCATATTAGTTTTTTCTAGGCTCATCTCAATTTAGAATTTCAATATTTAATGATAATTGTACTGAATGACAATTACTGGGCTGTTGCGTAAATTATCTATAAGAAGTTTAGAAGAAGTTAACTTTATTTAGGGCATATGTATTGTTACAATTTTTTTTCAAGTGTAACATTTTTTATGCTTCTATCCTTTTAGATTTTTATATTTCCTTTTTATCTTATTTTTTTAAATGATAATCATTTGTTTATTTTTTTAAATGATAATCATTTGTTTGTCATAAATAACAAGATATTTTTAAAATAGACAAATAAAAAAATAAATATAACATAGACGAAGAGTTTTGCAACAAATAAAAAATATTTTTTTTACTATAAGATAAACTAAATAGGTTGAAGAATTAAAAAAATAGCTTAGGAGTTTTAATATAAAAAAATAATAATTAAAAAAACAGAAAGAAAACCATATGGTTGTAGGGTTATTTAAGCATATAGGGCATGGATATTTTACCACTTCATATAACATTTTTTTTGGGAAGGGGGTGTGATCTTTGAATTTTTTTTATTAGAAATAGCGTAGTTGTAGGAAAAAGAAACCAACTTTCAAGACTGTTTTAGGGTTGTTTTCAGTTTATGTAACAATTTGGGTTTTGTAACAATCTGGGTTGTTGTTTTAATATGATAGTACATTTCAATTTATATAAATATCTTGATTGTTCTTTTGCTGTGTCATATTAATTTTCACTTATTTTAATTTTCATATTAGTTTTTGTAGGCTTATCTCAATTTAGAATTTTAATATTTAATGATAATTTTACTGAATGACAATTACTGGGTTGCGTAAATTATCTATAAGGAAGTTTAGAAGAAGTTAACTTTATTTAGGGCATATGTATTGTTACAATTTTTTTTTCAAGTGTAACATTTTTTATGCTTCTATCCTTTTAGATTTTTATATTTCCTTTTTATCTTATTTTTTTAAATGATAATCATTTGTTTATTTTTTTAAATGATTATCATTTGTTTGTCATAAATATACAAGATATTTTAAAATTGACAAATAAAAAATAAATATAACATAGACGAAGAGTTTTGCAACAAATAAAAAATATTTTTTTTACTATAGATAAACTAAATAGGTTGAAGAATTACAAAAATAGCTTCGGAGTTTTAAATATAAAAAAATAATAATTAAAAAAAATAGAAAGAAAACCATATGGTTGTAGGGTTATTTAAGCTATAGGGCATGGATATTTTACCACTTCATATAACATTTATTTGTGGGAAGGGGTGTGTGTATCTTTGAATTTTTTTATTAGAAATAGCGTAGTTGTAGGAAAAAGAACCCACTTTCAAGACTGTTTTAGGGTTGTTTTCAGTTTATGTAACAATTTGGGTTGTTGTAACAATCTGGGTTGTTGTTTTAATATGATAGTACATTTCAATTTATATAATATCTTGGTTGTTCTTTTGCTGTGTCATATTAATTTTCACTTATTTTAATTTTCATATTAATTTTTGTAGGCTCATCTCATTTTAGAATTTAATATTTAATGATAATTGTGCTGAATGACAATTATTGGGCTGTTGCGTAAATTATCTATAAGGAAGTTTAGAAGAAGTTAACTTTATTTAGGGCATATGTATTTTTACAATTTTTTTTCAAGTGTAACATTTTTTATGCTACTATCCTTTTAGATTTTTATATTTCCTTTTTATCTTATTTTTTTTAAATGATATCATTTGTTTATTTTTTTAAATGATATCATTTGTTTGTCATAAATATACAAGATATTTTTAAATAGACAAATAAAAAATAAATATAACATAGACGAAGAGTTTTGCAACAAATAAAAAATTTTTTTTTACTATAAGATAAACTAAATAGGTTGAAGAATTACAAAAATAGTTAGGAGTTTTAAATATAAAAAATAATAATTAAAAAAATAGAAAGAAAACCATATGGTTGTAGGGTTATTTAAGCATATAGGGCATGGATATTTTACCACTTCATATAACATTTCTTTTTGGGAAGGGGTGTGTGATCTTGAATTTTTTATTAGAAATAGCGTAGTTGTAGGAAAAAGAACCCACTTTCAAGACTGTTTTAGGGTTGTTTTCAGTTTATGTAACAATTGGGTTGTTGTAACAATCTGGGTTGTTGTTTTAATATGATAGTACATTTCAATTTATATAAATGTCTTGGTTGTTCTTTTGCTGTGTCATATTAATTTTCACTTATTTTAATTTTCATATTAGTTTTTGTAGGCTCATCTCAATTTAGAATTTAAATATTTAATGATAATTGTGCTGAATGACAATTATTGGGCTGTTGCGTAAATTATCTATAAGGAAGTTTAGAAGAAGTTAACTTTATTTAGGGCGTATGTATTGTTACAATTTTTTTTCAAGTGTAACATTTTTTATGCTACTATCCTTTTAGATTTTTATATTTCCCTTTTTATCTTATTTTTCAAATGATAATCATTTGTTTATTTTTTTAAATGATAATTTGTTTGTCATAAATATACAAGATATTTTTAAATAGACAAATAAAAAATAAATATAACATAGACGAAGAGTTTTGCAACAAATAAAAAATAATTTTTTACTATAAGATAAACTAAATAGGTTGAAGAATTACAAAAAAGGAGTTTTAAATATAAAAAAATAATAATTAAAAAAATAGAAAGAAAACCATATGGTTGTAGGGTTATTTAAGCATATAGGGCATGGATATTTTACCACTTCATATGAGTTGTGCAAACCATGTAAATCCAGCTGCAACCACAATCATTCATTTTTATGGATGAATGTTTCAAATTTAACCCAACTACTTTTCTAATCAATTCGCATATAAAAAGGCACCTTTTGTGATAAAAAGGTAAAAGTGTCATTAACCATCTACGAGAAAAAGCTATTCTTCATACACATTATTTCTAAGGCTACAAACCCATGGAAAAGTGTATCAATTTATATAATAACCTAAAACACTCAATACCCACACCCTCATCCTCTCTTTCTTGTTCAATTTTTCTTTACGTAACTAAAAAAATATTTTCTCTCTCCTAAAATGATCCATCTCCTTCCTATTAAAGAACTTCAAAATACATTTCTCTCTCCTAAAATGAACATTTTTCTAGAATCTCAAAGACATGCAAAAGTGACATAATCAAACGTTTCTCGTTTCCGATTTAGATCATTTGTTATAGAAAAATGTAATGTGCAACAGCAAGATCTCATCAACAGGTTTGCAACAACAAAGATTACATAAAGGTGACATTTAATCTTATTCACCAAACGAAATCAACATCGTCTCTTACGAGTTAGGGTTCTTATTCTCCATCGTGTTTGTATCTTTCTTGTTGTTGATTATTGTTCATTTTTTTTAAACACTAGGTTTCATCACTGCTCGGTTTTAGTGTTTTTGATTTGGGGGGGGGGGGGGGGGGAGGGGGTGGGGTTCATGTATTTTGGTTTTGGGGTTTTATGTATTTTGGGTTTTGCTTTTCTGGGTTTCATGATTCTAACATTTTCTTATTGTGGGAAGGGGGTGTGTGATCTTTGAATTTTTTTTGTTTAGAAATAACGTAGTTATAGGAACAAGAACCCCTTTTCAAGACTGTTTTGGGATTTTTTTCGTTTGATATTAAACGTTTTCTTTAAAGTTATCTTCAAATTTAATTTTGAGGGTTTCATGTATAAGAAAAGACAAACAAGATTTTGATACAATGTGGGTTGCTATAACAATCTGGGTTGTTTACGGTTTATCTAACAATTTGGGTTGTTGTAACAATCTGGGTTGTTGTTTTAATATGATAGTTGTTACATCCTGATCCGCAACGGAAATAAAAGTCGGGGCACGATTGGTTCTCATCAAAGCTCATGACATTTACTATAATTAAGTTTCATATTAATTAATTCAAATTTAAAAGAGAATATCCAAACACATAAAAACAAACAAACACAAAATAAATGTTCTAAACAAGAAATGTTTTATTGTTCTTCTAAAGTTAAGTCCTAAGTGTTCCTCTCCTCAGCTTGTCCACCTGTACCATGTGTAAAATAAAGGTTTGGGTCCAAAAAAGTTAGCGAGTAAATCTAAATTAAACAGTTAAATGAATTAGTTATATTGATTAATTTAATAAAAGTGTGTATGGACCAAATATGAGTATATGTATATATAATCTAACCACAAACCACATAACACCAACAATGTACACATGAGTATGATAAATGATGAACTGTGAGATCAAGGCTCAATCAAACGGAGCCGATCTAATGAGGCACGCGATGCTCTACTTGTATCTAACGAGGAACTGATGGGCCTTATGTGAATGATTGCACTGAAATGATAAAATGTAACCACATATAACAACAACAAAAATTATATACACATTAAATCATATAATGGTGTTAGCACAAGTGATTGAAAAAATAAGATATGTAAACGACACATGATACACCCCAAAACATGAATTAAAAAAAGGAATTTGCAAGGATTCACTCAGTGGGTGCGTTTCTTGGAATTGATAGCGATGACGCACGATTTAGGATTTAACCGACCATGGAAACTAACCTAAATAATCACGTAATAATTCGATAAATAAATAGATTTTTATTTGAAATTAATATTTTTAATTAATGCTTTTTATTTTTGTGGTATTATTACAATTTTTAAACTTTTAAAAACCTTGTTTTTAAGTATTTTAAATGATTTTTAATTAATAATAATAATATTAAAATAAATAATAAAAAAAGTTTGACCTTGTCAGGTCTGACCGATTGGATCGTGTTTAATTTTGGCAGCATATGAGGTTCGAACTTGTGACCTCCCGTATACGTGCACGCAGCTCTACCAACTGAGCTACGTGTCTAATCCGAAATAATCTCTATTTTAATTATATATATATATATATATACTAGTTAAGTTAATTCAGAATTTATTTATTTAAAAAAGTTTTAAATGTAAACGAACCGCTGCATAGTCCCTGTCTCGAACCCGCGACCTTCGAGCTATGTTGCACCCAGCCCTACCAACTGGGCTAGGTGTCTAACCCGGTATAATTTGAAATTATATTACATTTATATACTTATTGAAAGTTGATCTGAATAAGTTTTTTTTAAAGTGGTTTTTATTTTAGAAAGTCGGACGCTCATAAGACTCGAACCCGGACATATGTGTTGTGTTTGCACACAGTCCACCACTGGACTGTGTGTCTAACCTGATTAAAAACCCATTTTTAACTATACTTATGATATACACAAACATCATCTTCTTCCTTTTGAAAACCCATAATTCAATCCCCGACTGTTAACCAAATCATGCCGGTTTGATTAACTGTTTTTTTAACATCAACATAATAGATAACATATATCAAAGAAAATTAAGATAATTATACCGATTTGAAGAAAAGTTTCAGATCTCCGGTCAAACTTTAGCGTTGCATGGTTTTCCGGCGAAGTTTAAAAATTGAGCAGAGAGTTTGATTTGTAAGTGAGCGAGTTTAAACGTATGAATGATCGATATATATAGCGCAGAGAGCCAGTTAAAGGTTTCGGTTTTGAATCTTTAAAATCAATGAGTGATTTCGGTTTCAAGTCAAATTGATTCCGAATTTTGAATTGTAACTGATAGTTGAGATCAGTTACGTATGATTAATTCAAAGAAGAACCTTCAATCATATTTGATTGCCTGAGTTATTGTTTTCGGCCGTTTCTGAATTTCTGCAAAATTGGTTTGCAGGTTGAGGTGAGTTTGAGTATTAAAATTTAATTTTTTTGAATTATAAACAACTGGTGTGTGCAGCTTAGTGGTGTAAATGGTGTGTGTGTGTTTGATGGGGACCCGGGTTCGAAACCCGGCTGCCCCTTTTATTTATTTTTCTTATTTTTACTTTGTAGCATTCTTATTATTTATTTGTTTATTATTTTTATTATATATTTTATTTATAAATATCAACAAAACGGATTTGAACAATTAATAAACGCGAAAATAGAACTTAAATAAGATACTTGATTTATTTAAATGGAGCGGGTTTTGGAACCTATTTTACATGAATGTTACAGTATCCCCTACTTTTATAAAATTCGTCCCGAAATTTAAGTAGTAGGTGTAAATTGAAAGAGATGCGGGTATTTTTCACGCATTGAGTCTTCGCGTTCCCAAGTAAACTCGGTCCTAGTTTTGACTCCCAATGCACCCTGACAATTGGAATGCGACTTCGTCTTAAACGCTTCTCACCTAAGTCCATGATTTCTACAGGTCTTTCAACAAAATGCATTGATTCGTTGATCTGAATATCTTCTAATGTGTATATGGAGATTTTCGTCGGCGAGACACTTTTTCAAGTTTGATACATGGAACATGGGATGAATTCTGTTGAGTTCTTCTTGCAAGTCAAGCTTGTAAGCTACAAGACCTACCCTTTCGAGTATTTTTAATGGTCCCACATAACGTGGTGCTAGCTTGCCTTTTTGACCAAAACGAACCACTCCCTTCCACGGTGATACTTTCAAAAGTACTTGATCACCAACACAAAACTCAAGTGGCTTTCGTCGTTTATTAGCGTAACTCTTTTGACGACTTCGAGCCGCTAGAAGATTATTGCGGATCTGAAGAATTTTATAAGTCGTTTCTTGAATCAACTCAGGTCCAGTGATTTGCGCTTCTCCGATTTCGTGCCAACATACAGGAAATCGGCACTTATGACCATATAAGGCTTCAAAAGGAGCCATGCCGATGCTTGAATGATAGCTATTGTTGTACGAAAATTCAACTAAAGGTAGATGAGTATCCCAATTGCCCTTGAAGTCTATGACACATGCTCACAACATGTCTTCAAGAGTTTGTATAGTGCGCTTAGATTGACCATCAGTTTGAGGGTGAAAGGCAGTGCTGAGTTCTAATCGTGTACCCAATGCTGATTGTATGGCTCGCCATGTTCGTGAAGTGAAACGGTCGTCTCGATCCGAAATGATACTTAAACGCACACCATGACGACTTACAATTTCATCAATATAGATACGAGCTAACTTTCTTTCTTGTAATCTTCGCGGATTGGAATGAAATGAGTTGATTTAGTGAGACGATCAATGATAACCCAAATTGTGTTATACCCACTGGAGGTGCGAGGTAACCCGGTTATGAAGTCCATGGTTATGTTTTCCCACTTCCAAACAGGTATTTCTGGTTGGACGAGTAATCCTGAAGGTCGTTGGTGCTCAGCTTTAACCTTAGAACATGTGAGGCACTTGGAGACAAAAATGGCGATATCTTTCTTTATACCAGGCCACCAGTATGAGTATCGTATGTCTTGATACATCTTATCAGCACCTGGATGTATAGAATATCGTGTTTGTGAGCCTCGTTCATAAGAAAAACATAAAGATCGTCACGATCAGGTACCCAAATGCGATTTAAGTAGTAAAGGATACCATCGGATTTGGATTCTAATTTGGTTTCAGCTCCACAAGACAATTTATCTCGTACGTCATTTTCCGTGACAGAAATATGTTGAGCTGCTCGAATTCGGTTTTGGAGATCGGTTACAATTTGAGACACAGAAGATGGATGGAGTTCGCATACTCCTTTCGACTAAGGGCATCAGCCACGGCATTAGCCTTGCCAGGATGATAACGGATTTCACAATCGTAGTCATTTAGAAGTTCGACTCATCGCCGTTGCCTCATATTTAACTCTTTTTGATTGAAGATATGTTGAAGGCTCTTGTGGTCAGTGTAAATTTCACACTTGGTACCATAGAGATAGTGTCACCATATCTTTAGAGCGAACACGACTGCTCCAAGTTCTAGGTCGTGAGTGGTATAGTTCTTTTCATGTACTTTGAGTTGCCTTGAGGCGTAGGCTATCACTTTTCCTCTTTGCATTAGGACACAACGTAGTCCTTGCCCTGACGTGTCACAATAAACCACAAAGTCTTCGCAACCATCAGGAAGAGTAAGGATAGGTGCATCACAAAGTTTTTGCTTCAAAGTTTGGAAAGCTTCTTCTTGCTTGGGCCCCCAAATGAAGGGTTTAACCTTGTGAGTCAAGGCTGTGAGTGGTATGGCGATACGAGAAAAAATTTGCGATGAAACGTCGATAATAACCAGCTAGACCAAGAAATGACCTAACTTCGGTAGGAGTGCGTGGCGCTTGCCATTCTTGCACTGCTTTGATCTTTGCAGCGTCGACATGTATCCCTTTTTCGTTGACAATATGACCAAGAAATTGTACCTCTTTTAACCAAAACTCACATTTCGAGAACTTAGCATAAAGCTTTTCGGTTCTCAAAAGTGTTAGGATGAGTCGAAGATGTCGTTCATGATCGGATTTGGTCTTAGAATAAATAAGAATATCATCAATGAAGACTATGAAAAAAACGATCGAGGTAGGGTATACACACCCTATTCATCAAATCCATGAAAACAGCAGGAGCATCGGTCAAACCAAAAGGCATAACCATGAATTCATAGTGGCCATAACGAGTTCGAAAAGCAGTATTTAGAATGTCTTCTTCACGTACTCTAAGTTGGTGATAACCAGTACGAAGATCGATTTTTGAGAAACAGGTGGCACCTTGAAGTTGATCAAGAAGATCATCGATATGAGGTAAAGGATAGTGGTTCTTAATAGTCAGCTTGTTGAGCTCTCGATAGTCGATACACATTCGAAAAGTTCCATCTTTCTTCTTTACGAAAAGAACCGGCGCTCCCCAAGGTGTTGAGCTAGGACGTATAAATCCTTTATCAGTCAACTCTTGCAACTGACTAGCTAACTCTTGCATTTCAGAGGGGGCTAAGCGATATGGAGATTTTGCAACTGGTGTAGCACCATGTACAAGATCGATTTGGAATTCGACTTCTCGCACAAGAGGAAGTCCTGAAACGTCGTTGGGAAACACTTGAGGAAATTCTTTAACGATTGTAATGTCTTCGAGCTTCTTTTCCTTGCATTCTTTTTTGACGATGTGAGCTAAAAATGCGATATAGTCTTTACGAAGGTATCTTCGAGCTTGGAGGCATGACATCAATTTTAGTTATTTGGAGGGGGTTTCACCAAAGACATGTAAAGTTTGACCATCAGCGAGAGGAATTCGAATGAACTTCTCATAACAAACAACTTCAGCGTGATGCTGGCTAAGCCAGTCCATTCCAATAATGACGTCGAAACTACCCAACTTCATAGAGATGAGATCAATTGGAAAGTCATGATCATTGAGGGTAAGAGTGCAATCACAGATAATTGAGCAACTTCCACCGTAAATGATTCAGCTAGATTAACGCGGGGTAAATTAAGTATAGATTCGAACTCTAAAGACACAAAACTCTTATCCGCACCAGTGTCAAATAGAATAGATGCATAAGTACCGTTAATAAGAAACGTACTATTAACCACGTTATTATCAGCTCTAGCTTGATTGGCATTGATGTTGAAAGCTCTTCCTCTTGTGGGCGGATTGGCTTGGTTGGTTTGGTTCACTGGATTAGCTTGAGCTTGGACATTTATGATGTTCACCAAACGTGGGCAAGTGTTTCGAAAATGGGTTGGATCACCACAATTAAAGCAGGCTCTGATTGGTTGCATCATAGGGTAGTTGGGTTGGTAGTAGGGTTGAGCCATGGGTTGAGCAAGTGGTAAAAGTAGAGGTTGTTGGTATTGGGCTTGGCCTACCACTTGGTTGTTGGGTTGGGCTTGAGGTTGATTACAGTTTTGTCTTTGAAGGATGCGACAAGTTTGAATTGTATGACCTGCACGGCCACAACTTGTGCAATGAAGGCATGGGTTCTCAGGAGGGTGATAGTATTGACATCAGTTGCATTTTGGATGAGATGCAGTGTATGGTTTCTTGAATGGGGTGGCAGGAGGAGCAAGTTGTGTGATTGGGGCAGCAGTGATAGGGGGATTGGTTTGGGTAACAGCGAAATTCTTTCCATTGTGTTTCCTTTTACCAGCAAATTAGAAGACGATCCTGTTTGGGTTGGGGTTTCAACAGGTGCCTTGTCTTTCTTCTTCTCATCTTTAAAATCGCCATTTCTGATGCGATTTTCCATGAGCTTAGTAGCTAGCTCCATTGAAGCTTTGAGAGTTGCAGGCGTAGTACTCATCACAGAATCTTGAATTTTCGAGGGAAGGCCTCGAATGTAGTGTTCGATGAGTCGGTAGAGTGGAGTGAACAAGTTGGGAACCATCTGATTCAACTTAAGGAATCTTTTATTGTATGTTATATGGTCTCCTTCCTTTTGTTTCAAAAAGTAAAACTCATCCTCTAATTTCTTGATTTTGCTTCTTGGACAAAAGCGTCTAGTCATGAGCTCCCTCAACTCTTCCCAAGTTAAGGCCACAACGGCTTCAACACCTCGCCTACCTTTCTCCGCGTTCCACCATGTAAGTGCTACCCCATACAAACGACCGGTAGCATATCGCACCTTGCGATCATCGGGACAATCGCTGTTGAGAAAAGTGCTCTCCATCTCCTCAAACCAACGGAGGAGGGCGGTGACACCTTCAGTCCCCTCGTATTTTGAAGGGTCGCAGGAGTTGAAATACTTGTAGCTGCATTTGGTGGTGTTGGGGGAAGGATTGGCAACATTTTGGCCTTCTTGATTTGTGGGTTGATGGGATTAGCAGCAAGGGCTTGTTGGACTTGAACTACGATGTCGGGAAGTACGACAACCATCTGTTGGGCTATCTGAGCAGCCATGCGCTCGCCAGATCTTCCTGACCTTCTACCACCTCGAGAGTATCTACAGGAAATACGTATCAAGATTATGAGTTGTATGTTCTAGGTGTCATGCGTCGTAAAGAAAAATCAACATTCACAAAATAAATGAGAAAATAAATTTACTACATCCATAGGATGTCTTGGGCTTTGCTCATGTTTGGGCCCCCGTATGTTTCCCATACTTTGGCCTAGGTAGTCATGTGGGCCCCCATGACTACTAGGCTTTGTAGGGTTCACATTGGTGTTGGCCTGTAAACACTCGCACCACCCGAATGAAAATTGTAAAACATGATTGTGAGATATTGATCGGAGTGTCGCGCCCCGGTCAAAGATAATATATATAACCCTAATTCCGTGTGGACGCTCACATGTTCTGGTGATTGATAACTGGGAACACTATATGGTGCATCATCGGGAATATTATTTCTCAAATCATCAAGATCAAGAAATTGGGCTTCATTTGTGGGATTGTCACGACTATGATTAACCCCACGGTTGGCGTTAATATTTCGGTTGTTGAGATTTGGAGATAATGGGTTTTGTCGGTTTTGGTTTGGAGGTGGAAGTGTGGGTGTACGTTGGCTGTTGTTTTGGTTTCGGCTACGGTTTTGGAATGGTGGTGTTAGTGGTCTTGAGTTGTGTCCACCCCCTGATTGGTCGTTTTGATTGTTTTGAGCTTGGGGTGGGTAGTCGTGGTATTGGTTGTTGGGTTGGTTGGAATTTTGAGGATCCATTGGAATGGGTCCAAAGGATGGTGTAGGTGGTGAGTTGGTGTTGGGTGGATTAGAAGCAAGGGTTGCCTCTAATCGGTTGGCTAAATTCCTCCTAACGACCCGCTCGATTTCGGTTCGAACACTAACTGCAAGGTCCTAACGGAATTTCGTGTATGCATGCACTACATGTATCCTTCACAAGTAACACACCCGCGTAACATAAAAGCAAAGACGATGAAAAGGAATAAGCACTTAAACAGTTAATCACGAAAATCAAACATTCCAAGCACAAAGCACACGAACTCCCCGGCAACGGCGCCAAAATTTGATCGGAGTGTCACGCCCCGGTCAAAGATAATATTTATAACCCTAATTACCCTTAACAATGCGTTAGTGGTAGTAAGGGGTCGAACCACAAAGAGTTTGTGGTTTGCGATTGGACGTGATTGAGTTTAAGTAAAAGTGTCACTTTTATGAAGGTTGCTAATATGATTGTGTAAATAGTTGGTTATTTGAAATGGATGTCGGAATTATCCGACAAAATTGTTTTGACTACTTAACTAATAACTTAGACAATTACACGGAAAGTTAATGACTTGATTAAAACAATTACTTGAGAACAAGGTTCACACCCGGTTCAGTAATGCAAATCCTAGGGTTCCTACACGTTTTAGTTTCAATTCAATTGTAACAATGATCAACGAGTTTAGTGTTGCGTGGTTTAGCTGCCAAAAGCGATCGACGTTATAGACAACAGACTGCAATGCACTTCATTGCCAAGAACATGTAAATTCTAACCTAGACAAGGCATAATCGCACATAAACATTTCGCAAAGTCAAATTTCATAACTCATTTGACAATTCACAAATATAATACCAATGCGAGACAATTATCATAGGTTTTAAAATCAATTACAATTTGTCACAAATCAAAACTCAAAACAATGTTAAACCCTAGAATTTACAAAAACCTACACCGGGGTGAAACCCAAAGAGATTAGCCGCTCATGACAAACGGAACTTGATCACCGGATGATGGAAGCTTGGACATTGAAATCTTGAGCTTGATGACGGTGAAGGATGGTGATTAGGGTTTAGGTGTGATGATGAGGATAAACGGATTGAAGGATGGATGAAGATGATGATGGTAGTAGATTAGGGTTAGGAATGATGGTGGATTGATTCGGTTGATAGGATGGATTCAAGATGATAGGGGATGAAGGTTTCTTGATTATAGGCTCCAAGAACAAGTTCAAACTTCACAAAAGCCGTAACTCCTCACAAAATTGGTCAAACACAAGTTATAATCCGTCAAAATTTGAATTTCAGCGACAATAGTTTAGGAGGAGCGTCACCGACGGCCCAATGGGGCGTCGCCGACGACCTCCGGTTGGTCTGATTCTTCTCCGACGCCCTAATCCATTGTCTACGAACATTTTTGGCCGACGGGGACTTCTGACGGGGCGTCGCCGACGGCCAAGGGGGAGTCGGCGACGGCCTCTCTAAATCATGTTTTTTTGTTTTTCCATTTTTCGATCCCGGTTGACCTGTTTTCCGCCCCGATGCTCCGAAAAGCTCTCGAATAGCTCCTTAAACTCCGTAAACCTGTAAAACACAAATTCAATCAAAAGTAGGCTATTCGAAACTAAAGGTTATGTACAACATTAACTTAAGCTTAATAGGAACATCGGTTTTTGACCATGTATCAGATATAAGGTTGGAGGGTGTCCAGGTGTAGACACAGTGACAACTCAAAGTGGGTTTAGTTTACACGACGTTTGATGTGGCATGCTTTGGCCTAATAGGTCCTTCGCACTCTCATCGTTAGTCCCCAGGTAGGCAAACTGGTCCGTTATTTTGGATTTATACGAATGCCAATCCTAGATAGGACATTCCGACTACCGGTACTCGTACCCTTCCAGTTACTACATGCCCGTCGTAGAACTCACTTTGATGAGATTGAAAAACATGAAAACATTGTAAAATCCTTAGAGAAAGAAATCATGAAAATTGTGAAGTTGTGGTGTGGGTGTAAGCATGATATGTTAATAATATGTATACCACAATAAATATCACACAATAACATTTGATAATGGAAGTGCTTGCATGCATTTGTGTGAAGTAAATATGAAACAAATAAACATCATGAGTTTGCATGTAACACATAAGAAATAAAAATCTAATCAACTATAGTATATGCTCTAAGGGTCTAATGACCTATCCTATATCCATATAGTAGAGCTCTGATACCAATCTGTCACTCCCCGACCCGCAACGGAAATAAAAGTCGGGGCATGATTGGGTTCTCATAAAAGCTCATGACATTTACTATAATTAAGTTTCATATTTATTAATTCAAATTTAAAAGAGAATATCCAAACACATAAAAACAAATAAACACAAGATAAATGTTCTAAACAAGAAATGTTTTATTTTTCTTCTAAAGCTAAGTCCCTAAGTGTTCCTCTCCTCAGCCTGTCCACCTGTACCATGTGTAAAATAAAGGTTTGGGTCAACAAAAGTTGGCGAGTGAATCTAAATTAAACAGTTAAACGAATTAGTTATATTGATTAATTTAATAAAAGTGTGCATGGACCAAATATGAGCATATGTTTATATAATATAACCACAAACCACATAACACCAACAATGTACACATGAGCATGATAAATGATGAACTGTGAGATCAAGGCTCAATCAAACGGAGCGGATCTAATGAGGCACGCGATGCTCAACTTGTATCCAACGAGGAACTGATGGGCCTTATGTGAATGATTGCACTGAAATGATAAAATGTAACCACATAAAACAACAACAAAAATTACATACACATTAAATCATATAATGGTGTTAGCACAAGTGGTTGAAAAAATAAAATATGTAAACAACACATGATACACCCCAAAACATGAATTAAAAAGGGAATTTGTAAGGATTCACTCAAAGTGGGCGCGTTTATTGGAATTGATAGCGATGGCACACGATTTAGGATTTAACCGACCAGGGAAACTAGAATAAATAATCACGTAATAATTCGATAAATAAATAGATTTTTATTTGAAATTAATATTTTTAATTAATACTTTTTATTAGATTTTTAGGTTTATTTTTGTGGTATTATTACAATTTTTAAACTTTTAAAAAACCTTGTTTTTAAGTATTTTAAATGATTTTTAATTAATAATAATAGTATTAAAATAAATAATAAAAGAAAGTTTGACCTTGTCAGGTCTGACCGGTTGGATCGTGTTTAATTTTGGCAGCGTGTGAGGTTTGAACTCGTGACCTCCCGTATACGTGCACGCAACTCTACCAACTGAGCTACGTGTCTAACCCGAAATAATCTCTATTTTAATTATTTATATATATATATACACACACACACACTAGTTAAGTTAATTTAGAATTTATTTATTTAAAAAGGTTTTAAATGTAAACGAACCATTGCATAGTCCCTGTCTCGAACCCACGACCTTCGATCTATGTTGCACCCAGCCCTACCAACTGGTCTGGGTGTCTAACCCAGGATAATCTGAAATTACATTTATATACTTATTGAAAGTTGACCTGAATAAGTTTTTTAAAAAAAGTGGTTTTTATTTCAGAAAGTTGGACGCTCATAAGACTAGAACCCGGGACATATGTGTTATGTTTGCACACAGTCCACCACTGGACTATGTGTCTAACCTGATTAAAAACCCGTTTTTAATTATACTTATGATATACACAAACATCATCTTCTTCCTTTTGAAAACCCAGAATTCAATCCACTGTTAACCAAATCATGGCGGTTTGATTAACTATTTTTTTGGACATCAACATAATAGATAACATATATCAAAGAAAATTAAGATAATTATACCGATTTGAAGAAAAGTTTCAGATCTCCGGTCGAACTTCCGGCGTTGCACGGTTTTCTGACGAAGTTTAAAAATTGAGCAGAGATTTTGATTGTAAGTGAGCGAGTTTAAACGTATGAAGGTTTCGGTTTTGAATCTTTAAAATCAATGATTGATTTCGGTTTCAAGTCAAATTGATTCCGAATTTTGCATTGTAACTGATAATTGAGATAAGTTACGTATACGTATGATTAATCCAAAGAAAAACCTTAAATCATATTTGATTGCTTGAGTTATTGTTTTCGGCCGTTTCTGAATTTCTGCAAAATTGGTTTGCAGGTTGAGGCGAGTTTTAGTATTAAAATTTAATTGTTTTGAATTATAAACAACTGGTATGTGCAACTTAGTAGTGTAAATGGTGTGTATGTTTGATGAGGACCCGGGTTCGAAACCCGGCTGCCCCTTTTATTTATTTTTCTTATTTTTACTTTGTAGCATTCTTATTATTTATTTGTTTATTATTTTTATTATATATTTTATTTATAAATATCAACAAAACGGATTTGAACAATTAATAAACACGAAAATAGAACTTAAATAAGATACTTGATTTATTTAAATGAAACGAGTTTTGGAACCCGTTTTACATGAATGTTACAATAGTTTATTTCAATTTATGTAAATATCAGGGTTGTTCTTTTACGGTGTCACATTAATTTCCACTTATTTTAATTTGATATTAGGCTCATCTCAATTCAGAATTTCGATATTTAATGATAATTGTGCTCAATGACAATTATTGGCCTTTGAGCAAAATATTTATAAGAAAGTTTAGAAGAAGTTAACTTTATCTATCGCATATGTGATGTTACATCTTTTTAAGTGTAACATTTTTTATGCTACTATCCTTTTAGATTTTTATATTTTCTCTTTTTATGTTAATTTTTAATGTATCAGTTTTAACCTTTTTAATTTGTATATTCTTTATGTGATGTTTAATGTAGTTTCTTTAACCTTCTTTATGTGATTTTTTTTATTATTGGTTGTGGTTTAGGGTACAAATTTTCTGACAAAAGATAAAAAAACCACTAAAAATGTACATGTGGAACAGAACAAATAGATGTTGTATATAAAATCTATAAAAGTATAAAAATATAAAAGTATTAATGTAATAGAACTAATATAAAACCGGTGATGAAATATTAAAACATAAAACATAAACATAAAACATAAACATTTAAAAGTGTAGAGTGGAAATGAAGGGCTTCAATTAAAATAATATTGGAAATGAAAAAAATATAGGATTACATTTACCAATAAAAAATATTTGTGGGGTGTCTAGACTCAACTCTTTGGGCCAGGTGCTTCTCAACAATTTACTAGTTTAGGTTGTATGAAGATGGATACACAGGGTGCTGAGGTGAGTGAGGGTATATGGATTTTCAGATATATTTTAGATACGTTTTCACTCATTTATTCAAGATTTTTATTTATAAAGCACGATATAAAACTATCATTCTCTACATCACGTTAGGGCAAGTACACCCATCGTTGGTGTAATATAGTGATGGTAAGATACCGAGGTCGTCCAAGGACACAAGAGCTTTTAATACCGGATTATCGTCGACGTCTAATCTAATCAAATTTTGTAGAAAAGATTTTAACAGGTAAACTAAAAAAGTAAAATAAAATAATAAAAAGAAACAAATAGACAATATATAATAACTTGGTTCCGACTTATCGTTTATGTATCCTTTGATGATTTCCGTACTTTGGGTTTTGTAAGAGATTATCTTGGTTATAGTGGCATGTCCCTCTTTTGGAGGCAACGTTACCCTTAGCCATATTGGTTTGAGTTAGCAGGGATACAGTCCCGCAAGGCCGGAATATTGAAAGATAATTAAGTAAGTTATTAATATAAAATGTGGCGCATCCCTCTTTTGGAGGCAATGCTACCCTCGGCCATATTGGTCTAAGTCAGCAGGGATACAATCCCGTAAGACCAGTTTAAAGTTTTATAGTAGTTTATTTATAAGAGATTCAAGCTGTTCTTACTTCCCTCAATTTGATGCTATCTGCCTTAAGGGAAGGCCTAATAAGCTTGAACCAAGTCCTCGCATGATCTACACACTTAATGAGGCAAGAACTTTACCCATACCACCTTCCAGTTAGTTAACCACCCTTTATATAGACCGTAAAGACATGAATGAGTGAATCAACAAAACATGAAGAAATGATAGAATAGAGTTCACTTTCAATATAAAAAACTAGTTATTAAAGTCATTAATACATACACAATTAAAAAGTTAACCAAAGCTTGGAAATCAAAAGTAATACATAAAAGATTTTTTCTTCACCAAGTGATGTAAGAGATTAGCCAGCATGACCTTTGTTTGACAAAAAATCTTACGATCAATATTGGATCCCGAGACTACTACACACTTTAAACTCGTGGATGATGATGGTGGAGTGGTGGTAAGTGTGAGAGAATGGTTTGCCAAGGGATGAGTTGGAATAGAACCAAACACCCCTGTTTATAGCTGAAGATAGAAGCATCACATGACCTCGTGCCTGGTGGGCACGACCCATGTCTTCCACCTTCTCTATCTTCATTTAATGCTTTTGTTAGTCCAGATGATTACACGGCCCCGTGTGTTAATGCCACTGCCCGTGGCCACTGTACTTGTTGTACTATCCAAGATTTGCGAATCTGGAAGTTGACCATAGCCCGTGTCCATAGGATTCTGCCCCGTGTCTCTTGTCTTCTTCTCTCTGGAATCTTAAAGGGGCACGACCCCATGCCGAGCAGGCACGACCCCGTGCTTGACTTCTGATTCATTGTTTTTGGTCTTGGGGTGAAGCTCGGAGGGTTGGTATAGTGTATCATCTTTCCTTCTTTTGTACTTATGCTTGGTTTTTATCGTTAATTTGTTCCTTTTGTACATTTGAACTCTTTTAATCCTGAAAATCAAAATATACAAAGAGACACACTTTTTCCAACATTAGTACTAAAATGGGTTGATTTTATACCTTATGTGATATAATTTATATGTTGCATTTGGCGCATATCATCATCTTTATTCTGTGAATCATATAGACCGTTAATCATATTCTGGAGGATTAAAAGTTTCAGTCATCACTGTTTCTTGAACATTTGAAGGCTCAGCAGATTCTTTTAGTTTTTCAGCTTCTTCATTCTGCTTATCTTATTCCTTCATCATCTTCATTTCATCATCAAAGTTAACATTCAGCTTGCTTTCCAACACTTTAAAATAAACTTTGAATTTCAACAACAAACTGGCATGATGCCCTCTTCTTTCAGTATTTTCAGCAATTTTCTTATGTTGCTCTTCATTAGTCTTCTTCAACATCTCATTCTCTTCAGCAAGACTAGCAAATTCTGCATTCAGTATATCAACTTTCCCTTCTAAATCTTTGATCTTTTCATTTTTTTCTCTGGTTAAAGTCAATCCCAGGTCTCCAATTTCATCTAAATTGGGTGTTGGAATTATTTTTCTTGATGATGAAGGACCAGCTTGTTCTAGTTTTGATGATGTTGGTTTTGGTGTTGATTGTGATGGTATTGGTGTTGATGTTAGTGTCTTGATGTGGATGCTATGATTCTTTTCAATATCCGCCACCTCTTCATTATCGGTGTTCTCTTCACATTCAAACTTTCATTCTCAACTGGTTCATTGGCAGTTTTAGCAACTGGTTCTTCAACATCTGGTTCATCTACAAACCTCAAAATTAAACCCTTCTTTGCTTTCTTCATCAATGGGGATCTTGTTTTCTTGACTGTAGATTTTGATGAACTTTTCTTTCTACTACCAACCTTCTTTATAACCTTAGCAACATTCTCTTTAGCTTGATAATCTCCATCCTTATCTTCATCAGGACAATCGCTTCTCATCGTAATCTTTTCACTTGGATGATAAGGTACTTGATGTAATGGGATTTCTTCATCACTTTCAGTTTGTTCTTCATCAGTTTTCTCTTTGTCGGATGTTGCAAAAATAACTTCAATTACTTTGCGTTTTCCTTTAGCTTTTTTTAGTAACTTTTGCTTTCTATGACTTAGACGGTGAGCTTTGACTATCTTCTTCTTTCTTGATTCTTTTACTCTTGGAATACATGAATTTCTTCATCACTTCTGTTTCTAAATCTGAATTACTATTATCATGCCTGCACTTGTTATTCTCTAGAGCTTGATAATCTTTGTTCTTCAGGTGACCAAATAATCCTCTAAACTTTGGCACTTCTTCTTCAGGTTTGCCTTTATAAGATATCAGTCTCCCTAGAATATTGTTGTTCATGTGTTCGAGTTCCATCTTGTCATCTTCTCGATATTCTAGATCCTTGCATTGTACATCTATAAACATCTAAACAAATCTTGGATAGATTAGCCATTTAGTTCCAAAAATATTATCTTTTATGTTGTTGAAGATCATTCTTGAGAAGTTGAATTTCAAATTTAAGCATAATGCAGCAATAGCACTCATCGGATTATCATCCGGTGCAACATCATAACCACCCTTCCTGTGACCCATGCACTGAACAAGTATGTGTATAAAGAGTTTATAAGGTCTAGGTACATAGCTCTTTGCATAAGTTGTAGCATCAAGTTCTCTAACATAACCCATCCTCTAAAAGAAACCTTTAACAAGCTTCTCATCCAACTCATCTGGATATACAGGCATATCTTTAAAATCTAGAACTTCTCGAATTAGTGCCTCTGTAATCACCACCTTTTGCTTTTGGACTTAAGAATGTATTTCTGGTGGGTTTAACTAACATTTTGTCTTTGCAATCTTCCAAAATGTCTAATCTGGGACTCATATGGCACTCTGACCTCTTATAGCCTTGAAGTTTCTTGAACTCTTCAAGAAAGGCATCATTTCTTTAAAATTTGTGGCCTTCTTGTCCTTTTCATCTAGCAATGAAATTATATTATGCTTTGTATCCTTATCCATATGTTAACTGGTCTAACCATATCTGCAAAATAAAAATACCACACATAAATCCGACAATGTAGAACAAATTGAACACTTAGACGGTGTTGCCCCAAATTGTCCACGCGCATGAGTCATCCGTGCGTATGGCTAGCTGAACAAAATTGTGCACACATATGAGTCACGCGTGCGTATGACAACGCACTACTGATACGCACATATCAGTCCTGCACTCGTTACTTATTACCAGTTTCTTAATGGTTAGCGCAAGACTCATATGTGTGTATGACTCCTGCATTGATCATTAAGATCAGTTTTGTTCCATTTTTAAATTATGTCCAAATTGATTATTTTTTACATGCTTCTTGTGACGGAATACATAGCTAAGTACGCTTAATACAACCCAATCATCAATTTGACTCAAAAGGTCAAAATCATGCCTAACTTTAACCTAGGGTTTTTGTTTAACGTTCCGATCATCAAATCATCAAATCTTTATGTTTTTATGAACAAATTTTAACACTTAGACATTCTGATTATGCCAAAACAAAACCCCTAAACCAATTTTAACGTGCAAACACTAGATCTTAGTAGATCTTAAGCCTAGGTTTTAAAGAAATTGTTTTAATTAATTTCAAAGTTCTGGTGTTGTTTGCAACTAATTAAACACATCAATAGACTTGTATAATTATCTAAACATAACCCTTGTCACAAAATCCATCAACAAACACTATAAGACTCGATTCAATCAGTTTTAAACCTCGAACATAAATTCAATGAACACATGATTGTTTTAGACTAATTCAATACCTTCAGTTGATGTTATATCTCTATACCAACACACTTGAATGATTTTTGTTTGATATTCAAAAAGATCTCTCCTAAAATCAATAATTTTGAAAAGCTCTGAATAGTTGAGATGTGTTCACACGCAGGAGCATTAAAGCTTTTATACTTTGCTTTTGACTCATCCGCGCGTATGAGTCATATGTGCGTATGAGTTGTGCGTGCCAAACTCATGCACATTGACTAAAGTCAAACATTTCAACCGTTTTCATTTCAGTCAACTTTCACACTTCTCGTTTAACCAAGTCCAATTTCATGACCCTAGTTTAACATTATCAGTCTACAACAATCTGATTTTTAAACTTTCGTTTAACCAAGTCCAAGTTAATAAGCTTGATTTAACATTCTTAGTCTGCAACAATATGACTTTTAAACTTTATTTAACCAATTCCATGTTAATGACCTTGATTTAACGTTTTGTGATGATCTTCCGATTTAACGTTATGCCCATTTCAGTTCAAAACCGGTTTGACTTTATATTTCAAATTTCCAGAAAATCTTGACCAATTATGCAATAGTTCAATCTTTATAATTTGGTATAAGATTTAGTATTCTAACATCGTTGAAAATTAAGTTGAAATGTAAAATATTTTTGAGTTTTAAAAATTCATACTAAAACACACTGAAGATCTTTTTGGTTTTTGAAATGAAGTGCAGTTATAAAAATCAAATGAACTATTTACAAAAAAGTCTTTTTGTGAGAATCGTGCTAGAAGATCATATAAGTTGTTTTAGACATATCAACTACACCGTTGATCTTATGAAAACACTAAGTCTTAAACTAGTTCACATAGATTGTCGGTATTGTTTATCCACTTAAACTCCGACAAAAATTTTTCATAAACCTTACTGATACGATTAAGATACATTAAATTGCACTGAGTTCTTATGGACTCCACGATCTCAGCATACCCCGACATCTTGAAATACACTCAACAAGATGATGCCTTTAAACATTATCAACTGTGATTTATGCAAAATAAACGCAAGAATGTTTAAACATTAACAAACATGTCGAACTTTTGATACGCAGAGACGGTCCAATGTTTGAATAAAAAAACCAGTTGAAATGATTAGATCTTAACCACCAGTTCGATATTCACATATGCGCAGGGTGATCCAAGATTTAAACTAAACACCAAGTAAAATAAGATGAAACGTCTAGGCACTAACATCAAGTTTGATACTTTTGATACGCAAAGGATGCCCAATGCTTAGATAATATAAATAAATAAAACAAATTTTAATGTTTTGAAAAAGATATCAATCACAATTACTTTTTCAGAAAGACTAGTTTTTGCATTTTTCAGTACTCATTGATTACTGGCCAGGTACCCAGTTACAAAGGACAAAACTAAGTACTATGCAATATTGACCATGTTTCCCACTAGAAATAGGCTTTTCTTTAAGTTTGTAGCGTTTTCGGAAAAGTACTAGATTTAGTGAGTCTACCAACACATCCTTAGTGAGATTGTTTAAAAACTTATTAAACTATGCAAATTTTTATCTTGCACTAATAGTCCATTGATGTACTCTCATTTCCTCTATTTTGCAACGAAATCTTAGTTAACCTTTTTTCAATGTTTTTGCAATTTTGAAAATTTTCAATGTTTTTGTTTTTTCAAACATATTCTCCCCTTAAAAATAAAAAACATATTTTTTGAATTTTGAGAAATATGAAAGAAAAATGTAAAAGCAAATAAATTATGACTCCCGATGTGGTTTACTCGTTTTTTTAGCTTCACTCGGTATCACTCTTTTCACCCCCGATTCCAACTTTTTATACCATTGATTTTAAGCAAAGAATCAAACGTATTTATCAAATTCTTTGGTAAAAAGATCAGCTTTTTGCTCATCAGTGTGAATTTTTACTACGCTTATCAACCTCTTCTCGTAGCACTCCCGAATAAAGTGACAGTGTATTTTAATGTGTTTAGTTTTATAATGACTTACCAAACTTTTAGTAATGGAAATAGCTGCTTCGTTATCTACATGTATGAGAGTAGTAAAAAATTGAAAACCGTAATCTCTCATGTGTTGTTGAATCTGGAGCACCAGAGAACAACAAGTTGATGCCTCAATGTACTATGCTTCACATGTTGAGAGAGAAACAGTTGTTTGTTTCTTACATTGCCACATGACAAGCCGACTTCTAAAGAATTGGCATCCTGCAGTTGTAGAGTTTGCATTCAGCTTGAAGCTTCCATTATCTGAATCCGAAAATGCTGTCAAAAATGAATTCATCAACTTTAAGATAACAAAGGCATATAACAAAGGCCAATGCCTAAACACCTCTTCACATATCTAATAATTCTTTTAATTGTTTTCAAATGTGAAACCCTCGAACTGGATTGTTATCTGGCACATAAACATGAAGGATACATAAAATCTGGTCTTGACGTCGTGAGGTCACGAGCGAGCCAATCATTGAGTGATAAACCGTAGGATCCATTGATGGACCTGAAATGTCTGGGTCGATACTATGGTTTTGCTAGAGAGGAGTACTGGCTACTTTGCAATTCGTCATCTTGAATCAGCTCAGAAATATCGTTGACGTATTTGTGTGATGGATAAAGATACCCGTTAGTAACTGATCCACTTGCATCCCAAAGAAAAAACTTCATCTCCCCCATTGAGCTTATCTCAAACTTACTCTGCATCACCGACTCAATTTTTTTTACAAAATGTGTCATCGGTTGACCCAAATATTAGATCATCCATATATATATATATGCACTATTAGACTATGCCCTTTCATTTCTCTTTAAAGAAGGTGTAATCCACAGTTCTTTTGATGAAGTTGTTATCAAGCAGATGATGTGACAACGTTTCGTACCATGCTCGACGTGCTTGGTGTAAATCGGACAACACTTTATCAAGCAAGTAGACTTTATCCATATTTTGCGGACCAACGAAGCCCGGTGGTTGTCCTACATAGACCTCTTCTTTGACCTTTCCGGCTTTCCATATAGAAACGTTGATTTTATGTCTAGTTGATAAAATTTAAACCCTTTCCACGAAGCAAAGGCTAAGAAAATTCTGATTGCCTCAAGCCTTACAATGGGTGCGTAAACTTTAGTAAAATCAATTCCCTCTTGCTGATAGAAGCCTTGCACAACCAGTCTGGCCTTGTTGCGAACAATAACCCCTCTATCATCCTTTTTGCATTTAAATACCCACTTTGTGTTTTTCTTCTTGTGGTTATCTGGTAAATCCACCAACTTCCAAACTCCCAGCTTCTCAAACTATTGTAGCTCTTCCTGCATAGCATTTACCCAAGTTTCTTCTATTAACACTTCTTTATATATCTTCGTCCTATCTTATCTGAGAAATAAAACATTTGAAGGAGAACTTGCTCTACATCTACCCAACTTCAGAATAGAAACAACTTAATGATTGTTGGATTTGGCTTCGAGTATGTACCACGCTCTGCAAATTTCCTAGAATGTTTTTTGATGGATGATAAGATAGATTCCCTAGAACAACTTTATTTGAATTATTACCGTCGGTCTAAATTATTGACGTTCTACTCAGCAACACTTTCGCTAACATTTAGTGTATTAGGGAATCACATGATTAATTGATTCAGCCTCCCGATGAGCCCCAATTTGTGGTTCATCATCGTACGTTGATACATTTTTGTCATTGCCATCTTCAATCTGAATCGCCTGACACATATTTATCTGGATTTGGGCCTTTCAAATTATGGTTGACCTGAGAACTACTAGCTTCACCAGCTTGGTTTGAACCAGATTGTGTCAAGGTGAAAACAATCGGTCATGGAATTTGGGATGGAGCCATACTTTGTTGTTGTAAGTATAGTATAGAAAATTCATCTTCTGTTGGTTCGGCAGGTAAGTTGAATGATTTCAGAGACTCTCATAGTCAAACATCCATGGATCACCCGGTTTTTGTGTTGAAGTGGTATGCTTCTGACACTTAACATGTTGCGCTAGAACTATATGATTGATACTTGGTAGATATACTCATCTGAGAGGACTTGCATATCCAACGAAATGACCTTCGATAGATTTCTCTATAAATTTACCGCCAGGATCTACCACTATGCACGAAGATCCGATTGGCTCCAACCATTGAAGATCGGTTTTCCTCTAAGTTAACAATTCGAAACATGTTATCCTAAATCTCTTTACCGTAAGAACTCTATCAAATGTGTAACATGCTGAGGCGACTGCTTCATTCCAGAAACTTACTGGCAATTTCAAGTCTGCTAACACCGTCCTAGCTGTTTCAATTAGGGTTCGATTCTTTCATTCAGCAACACCGTTTTGTTATGGCGTATACAGTGCACTGATGTCATGAAGAATTCCTATTTCATTGAAGAAATCAAACATCTTCCCATTCTTGAATTTTGTACTATTATCACTTCGTATTCTTCTAACTGGCAAATGATACAACTTCACAATCTTTAGATCAAAGTTTTCAAATACTCAAACGTCTCATCTTTTGATTCTAAGAACATCACCCATGAGAATCTTGAATAATCATCTATGACTCAAGGCAATACAAATTATACACCCTCAAATTCCACGTGAGGGGTTTTACCGCGAGGCGTGCGACTGACCAGGATCTAGCCACTAATCATGTTGAACCAAATATTTAAAATTATAAATCATCACTAATAACATGATTAGTGATCAAGTTTTAAAAGTCCAAAACACAGTTTAAGTTAACAGTCGAAGCAAAGTTAAAAAAATCCCACCAATATTTAAAAACTTCAAGCGTAAGATATAATTGAAACATAAAGTTCGACAAACCACACCACTCTAACCATTGCAAATGTCCGTCCAAGCTCTACCTAAAGGCCTTCAAACATGCAATAGTTAGCGAATTCAAAACTTTAGTTAAGCAAACAGTGTAAGTGTAAGTTCACAAGTAATTTATTTCATGTATGACTTGGGTATCTAACCCTCATCAAGTAATTATACTGTGTACCGAATGCTTACGTTATTGTTTTGTGCCCTCATTAATGTCTATCCACATTAATGTAAATGAAAAGGTCAATAGTTCACGCCTAACTCCCAGCACGGTGTGAGATTTGTCAAACCTAATAGCGCTATCAACTAATACCCCGCCTGCCAACCCGACATACTAATCGGTAAAATTGTAGGGACTTTCAGATAGAGTGTTCGTTTAGTTTAAGTGTATTACTCCACCTCCAGTGGATAGTATGTATGTGGTTCCAAACTAGGAATGTGCTGTAGCCCTAACTAGGGCTACTGTTAAATGTTGTCCCAAACCAGGGACGCATGCTTTTAGAAAAGGTTATGAACTCACCTTAGTCTGTTCGGTAGAAAATAAGTGTGAAAGGTAACAGGAGTGGTCAACCTTGTCTTGATAGGTTTTACCATTTCAGTTAGTTTAGACTCACGTAATCCTACACGTATTCTAGCACATAACCATGCAATCATGCTTGACATTTAATTAACCGTTCACGTAAGTAGGTGGATGTGATCATCTCATTAGGTGCAAAATGTTCATGACATTAATTAAGGTTTTACACAATCACCAACACCTTTTAGTAACACATAAGTACACCCAAAGCATTTAAAGCTCATTTTCAGCATATTTCAGTTTCACATCAGATTTTGAGCAGTTTTACGGAATCTAATTAAAATACTAAAAGGACTCGAAAAATTATAATATTTTAACTAGACATTTCAGTTAGCTCACGAATACTTGTGGATTTTTCTTATGACCTAATTACTTACATAAATTTACTAAAAATCATGTATCACACATAGGTCTGATTCCTAACATTGTGGTGACAGTTTACGACAAAATTCATTTAAAAATCCTCGTGAACTCTTTTAACGAAATTCCAATGGTAGAATTTCAAGATCACCTAAGACTATCTAGAGTAAAAGTCTCAGGTATTAATTCAATTCCTACACCAAGTTATTACATTCGTCATAGGATGCAAATTCTTCTGGAAAATGCAGTTTAACCTTTATTACGGAAAAATTCCTTTAAAATATCAAATTATGTCGAAAAATTATAATTCCAATGGGGTTCGAAAGATATTTCTGTGACAAACGGCAAATAACCGGTAATTCCATACAATCTAATCACCATTTTCATTACATAATCTCATGCATTTACTCGTAATTTAAGTACGTAACTGAGTCATACGTCATATAACGAGTGTTAGGACAAGTGAAACATGCTATATATATGTTGGTTTCCGTCACGACGCGAAACAAATCAAACTATGTCCTAAAAGTGTTGGTAGAAAGTGTTGGGTGCACTATTCACGGTTACACTATTCATGTTAGCAAAACTGCTGAAACAAAACAGAACGATGAATAATGGCATACGAATGACATAACAGAGTCCATATTATGACATTGTACATTTTTAGTAACAATTCTGGAATATTTTCGTATTTAATAAAATCTTGTGTTTTATTTGCGAGGATGTATATTTATCAATCATTATACAATCCCGGATATTTTTATTCAATAATAAATGTCAATCATTGCACAAATTCTGTCATTTACGTGTTTGATAAAGTTTTATACATTATTTACAAAACGTGTAACCGTACAATCGAACGAACCGACATCCACAACATTTTCGGACAAAATCCAAGTTACACATGCCTTAACGCCTTTAGTTATCCTAAATATTAGGTTAAGAGGGGTTTAAAATGACAAACGCGATAATACAAGTCCAAGGGCCAAAATTGTCAAAAAAAGTTTGCTTCTTCACCAAGTTTGCCACGTATCTCCAATTTTTGACACCGTGCACTCATTTTGCCACACTTTATTTGGTGTTGACACATGTTAGGACACTAATACACACTTGGTAACACTTTTCATCACCTCCTTGATCCTAAACACTATAAATACCCTTTGATTCATCCATTTTTTCACACCACATCAAAACACTTCAAAGCGAAGTGTGAAGTTCTTCTTTCTATCCTTCTTGGAGCTTGTTTCCAGCCTTTGGAAGCCTCCTATCTTGAATTCTGAAAGTGTTCTTCAATGGGGTTCGAAAGATATTTCTGTGACAAACGGCAAATAACCGGTAATTCCATACAATCTAATCACCATTTTCATTACATAATCTCATGCATTTACTCGTAATTTAAGTACGTAACTGAGTCATACGTCATATAACGAGTGTTAGGACAAGTGAAACATGCTATATATATATTGGTTTCCGTCACGACGCGAAACAAATCAAACTATGTCCTAAAAGTGTTGGTAGAAAGTGTTGGGTGCACTATTCACGGTTACACTATTCATGTTAGCAAAACTGCTGAAACAAAACAGAACGATGAATAATGGCATACGAATGACATAACAGAGTCCATATTATGACATTGTACATTTTTAGTAACAATTCTGGAATATTTTCGTATTTAATAAAATCTTGTGTTTTATTTGCGAGGATGTATATTTATCAATCATTATACAATCCCGGATATTTTTATTCAATAATAAATGTCAATCATTGCACAAATTCTGTCATTTACGTGTTTGATAAAGTTTTATACATTATTTACAAAACGTGTAACCGTACAATCGAACGAACCGACATCCACAACATTTTCGGACAAAATCCAAGTTACACATGCCTTAACGCCTTTAGTTATCCTAAATATTAGGTTAAGAGGGGTTTAAAATGACAAACGCGATAATACAAGTCCAAGGGCCAAAATTGTCAAAAAAAGTTTGCTTCTTCACCAAGTTTGCCACGTATCTCCAATTTTTGACACCGTGCACTCATTTTGCCACACTTTATTTGGTGTTGACACATGTTAGGACACTAATACACACTTGGTAACACTTTTCATCACCTCCTTGATCCTAAACACTATAAATACCCTTTGATTCATCCATTTTTTCACACCACATCAAAACACTTCAAAGCGAAGTGTGAAGTTCTTCTTTCTATCCTTCTTGGAGCTTGTTTCCAGCCTTTGGAAGCCTCCTATCTTGAATTCTGAAAGTGTTCTTCAATGGGGTTCGAAAGATATTTCTGTGACAAACGGCAAATAACCGGTAATTCCATACAATCTAATCACCATTTTCATTACATAATCTCATGCATTTACTCGTAATTTAAGTACGTAACTGAGTCATACGTCATATAACGAGTGTTAGGACAAGTGAAACATGCTATATATATATTGGTTTCCGTCACGACGCGAAACAAATCAAACTATGTCCTAAAAGTGTTGGTAGAAAGTGTTGGGTGCACTATTCACGGTTACACTATTCATGTTAGCAAAACTGCTGAAACAAAACAGAACGATGAATAATGGCATACGAATGACATAACAGAGTCCATATTATGACATTGTACATTTTTAGTAACAATTCTGGAATATTTTCGTATTTAATAAAATCTTGTGTTTTATTTGCGAGGATGTATATTTATCAATCATTATACAATCCCGGATATTTTTATTCAATAATAAATGTCAATCATTGCACAAATTCTGTCATTTACGTGTTCGATAAAGTTTTATACATTATTCACAAAACGTGTAACCGTACAATCGAACGAACCGACATCCACAACATTTTCGGACAAAATCCAAGTTACACATGCCTTAACGCCTTTAGTTATCCTAAATATTAGGTTAAGAGGGGTTTAAAATGACAAACACGATAATACAAGTCCAAGGGCCAAAATTGTCAAAAAAGTTTGCTTCTTCACCAAGTTTGCCACGTATCTCCAATTTTTGACACCGTGCACTCATTTTGCCACACTTTATTTGGTGTTGACACATGTTAGGACACTAATACACACTTGGTAACACTTTTCATCACCTCCTTGATCCTAAAACACTATAAATACCCTTTGATTCATCCATTTTTTCACACCACATCAAAACACTTCAAAGCGAAGTGTGAAGTTCTTCTTTCTATCCTTCTTGGAGCTTGTTTCCAGCCTTTGGAAGCCTCCTATCTTGAATTCTGAAAGTGTTCTTCAACACAAGTAAGTACTCTTCCAATTTCTTTCATTAGTTTAGCTATTTTGAGCTAAAAGTTAAACGATTTGGCTTCCTGTTTGACTTTCGGTTCCGACCATTTTGGTCAAGTCAAAGTTCAAAATGAACTGTGCAACGTGATCGTAATCACGAAGGTATTAATCCCTTACGATTGCACCTCCTGATTACCACGTTTAGTAGGCGAGATGAGGAGTCAAAGTTTTACGAGTTAAAAGTAATATATATATATATATATATATAAATGCATTTTACGACGAAAACGTTTTTGGGTATTAAAACTTACGTTGTTTGACACCAAATCAGTTTTATAACATTATTAGACATGTTCAAACATATCTAACTCGTCATTTCTAGATTAGTGCTTATTTCTTAGTCGTAAATCGAGCGGTTTTACTACCGCTTTGACTTTCGAATCTGAGCCGTTTGGTCAATCTTAGGATTCGATCAAGCGCATTTTTATGACCATAGTAATTTAGGAAATAACCCTCTGAGGTTATACCTTATAGTCATATAGTTTGGTTAGTTATGTGATGAGTCGATTTTATGTACTTTTAAAATGCTGAAAACACCCTTTTGGCGCATAAAATGATTTTAAATATGTAAGACCATAGTTTTGACATCTAAACTGATATTATAACATAATCAAACTTGTTTTGACATATAAGACTCATCATAGGACTTATTTAACCATCCAAACCCATAGTTACGCTTGCGACCCGTTAAAGTGGCGTAAACCATTTTAACAAGTCGTAACGGGTCAAAGCACTTAGAAACTCTTCCGAATCAGAATGTAAGGTATTATAAACCATTTCATACGAGTCCCAACATTCGTTTGGTTTATAAGACCTCATTCTATCAAATCCTCCGATTAAAGTCTCGACACACTAACATAGTATCCCGATACATTAGGACACACTTGAATTCTTCAATCCTTGAGCTTTGTTTGATCATTTGAACAAGACATTTACGCTATCCCAAGTGAGAACATAGCCCCTTCTTTTGCGTTTTCAAATGTTTTGGGGTGATTCATATGTGCCTATCACTACTTTCTTGTTTTCATGATATTATACATGTTTTGCTTATCTAGTACATATAGTACATGATTTGAAAGACATTTTGCTTCATATGTTGACTTAGCATACCTAGCACATGAGTTTAAAGACATTTTTGCTTCGTATGTTGACTTAGCATACCTAGTACATGATTTCAAAGACATTTTTTCTTCATATGTTGAATTAGCATACCTGTACATGATTTCAAAGACATTTTTGCTTCGTATGTTGACTTAGCATACATAGTACATGATTTCAAAGACATTTTTACTACGTATGTTGACTTAGCATACCTAGTACATGATTTCAAAGACATTTTTGCTTGGTATATTAACTTCGTATGCCAAGTACATGATTTCAAAACATTTTCATGACATACTTACATTGTTCAAGACATATTGGTGCGTTGAATATACATTGATACATTCATTAACATTGATCACGCCGACCGGTAGTATGTAATGGTACCATAGGATTGACAATCCCATTCCCGCTTCCTAGGTTTGTTTGGAAGTGACTTTAGGGAATGACAGAATCCGATGAACATTTGATAAACCTTTGTCTTTATAAAGGTTTATCCGACAGTCAACAAGGCTTGAATGTATTCGCCAACAATCCATATATAAAAGCAACTGATTTATAAGACATGAGTTTTTGTTTAAACAAGACCTTTGTTTATTCAAAACACTTGTTTATACAAGACATTTTGGTTATTTTATACAAGACATTTTGGTTATTTTATACAAGATATTGGTTTATACATAGACATTTGTTTATAAAAGACATTTGGTTTATACATGGTATTGGTTTATACTTGACATTGGTTTAAACAAGACATCTCAATTGTTGGCTCATGGTAAGTGATTTAAATGACGAGACGTGTGTAATATGATAAGCATAGTGGATACACCGCTGATACTTCTTATATATAAGTGCTTTCATTATATTACATAACGTAGCGTTATCTAAACCACTTCAAACAAAATACAAGACATGACATATTTTATACAAGGCATGAGTTATTTTGGTTATTAAGTTAACCGTGTATTATTTCTTTTAAATCATTTGATTTTCATATGATTTCATAGAAGAAACATTTTTGTAAAGGATCATGGCTACTTTGTAATAGTTGAATATTTCTTTTAACTTTCAAAGCCATGATTCTTCATCACAAAACCTATGTTATTCATAGGCATTTTTAAGCTGATGTTTTATTTTCACATATGTTTTAGGAGCTAATGTTTGACTTTGAGCATGCTTCACATAGGGTAGAGTTGGGCCTTAGTGACCTTAAAATTTGCAAGACAATTGTTATGTTTTTGATTCATTCTCCCACGACAATATAAACAATTAAATTCAATGATACAAAACTTTATGTACCATGTGTTGTGAAACAATAGTTCTGTGACATGACTCCCCAACATTTCCGTCGCGGTTTGTTGTTTTACGCGGTCGGGGTGTTACAGAAAGCATGAAAACACCAATGAGGGAACATATCTTGCAATAATACATAACTTTCCAGTTTAACACTTAAATTACAAAATTGTTCGTTTCGGCTATAAACGTAACAATTTCAATTCGTCCGCAACACTAATTCGGCATCTCCGAGACTCTAGAAATATAATAGAATAATGACAAACACCTTAAAATAATATGAGGATATCAAAAGTACGTAGAAGACATTGTTTCTAGTATTACGACAAGTAGTGCACAACTTGACCGAAAGGCGACTGATTGTCGAACCGACAAAGATTTCAATACCCGACAGCCTCATACATTAATCTAGAGAGCTAGTTAAGCTTTATTCAGGATCCGTAACCCCTTCACACATCTCATGGTTGCGGAATTTCAACTTGCGGAATTATCCGTGGTATAATATAAAAGTGTCGTTATCAAACGGTTAACGAAACGGAAAATGTTTCTACCACTAAAACTCAACATCTACTAGTCTAGCGAACTAGTTAACCATATTTTCATGTTGTAAGTATCCTAAATAAACGCCATAGCACTTATGTTAAATTAAAACCGAAGCTTCCGACACTAAATAATATCTTTCGTATATCAACCGGTATCGAACCAATGAGCGAACTAGTGGTATTTTTAGCATCCATAACTAATACAAACTAGTCAAGGGAACTAGTTAATATTACTTAACATCCTAAACCCTAATTACTCCCTAATGATGCAAGCCCAACCCCTAATTATTATACTTAAGTAAACCCCTAAATATGTAGTAAACTAATACATGTTACAAAAAAAGTTACATTTTACCCCCTGCCATTTACGGTCAACAAAGTGGGCCCCCACCCACCTTACTTGCTTAAGTTGATGGAAAGGTATGGCACATGGATACTACTCTTGACTTTGGAAGATTTCATGTGATTATAACAACTACATATCATCACCATTCTTCACATCATTCCAACACTTCAAAAATCAAAACAAGAACGCCCCTCTAGTCTCTCTCATTCTCGGCCCGCACACCACCACATAACACCACCATCTTCCGCCCTAACACACCACTTTATACCCACTTTCAAGCTATTGCAAGGTCATTTAGGAAGGTTGAAAGGATGGAGGATCATTAGGGCCTTCTTTGGAGCTTTCTCATCATCTTGATCTTCATCTTCTCACCATCATCTTAATCTTGAATCATCCCTAGCCTCAAAGCTAGTAGTAAATTCACTTTTTTATGATTTCAAGTTCTTATAGTATGTAGATTTCAAAAGTACAAGTAAACTTCATCTTGAACATCTTGAAAGAAATCATCCAAAAACTCTAAAATATAACAAGAAATAACAAGATAAAAGTATGTGATTATGAAGATCATGTTGTTTATTTGTTGTAGTATTTTACAAGAGTGATGATCTTACTTTATTAAGCTTAAAAATTTGATTTAAACAAGTATATGTTTAAGTCATGTAAGATCATCATCTTCAAGTTCATGAGCCTTATATATATATATATATATATATATATATATGTGTGTGTGTGTGTGGTCTTGATGTTGTTCTTAAAAAGTATGGTACATGATGAGACTTGAACTTGGATCTTGAAATCTAGTAAAGTTGATTTTTATATAAAACAAGTTATATAAAAATGGTTATAAAAATTGCCCATGAAAATCTTGGTGTTTTGATAATCTTAAAAGATATGGTATTTTTAGAGGCCTTAAAGTATAAAAATATATAAGGACAAGCTTGTATAAAAATATCACGTATAAAAGCTCAGGAAATATTGAAGAAAAGTTATGTACATATTACTTGGAAAATGATTTTTGATGAACTTGATGAATTAACAATGATTTGGAAAATTGAAATGTGGTTTAAATACGTTTTTTGAAACGTGGAAAACGCCATAGTTTAGGGGGAACTATGGCAAAATTTTCTAAAATCTAACCGTGATTAAAGTGTGATTAACGGGATGGTTAATGGGGATAAACACGATTAGTGACATAAACTGTCATTGAGGAAGTTTTAATGACAAGGATTAAACCTAATCTTCCAAGGATCCAATAAATACATATGTATATTTTTTACAAGTTAAAATGAGTATTATTTATTACATATATATTTTTGGGAATAAAAATATATGTACATACTTTGTCACCATCGTAAGTGTATGTGTATAATACATGTGTATTTATATGGGTGTATCTAGAATCATTAAGGTATACAAGTTAAATACATAAAAACCCAACTAATGCAACACACCAAATACTTGAAAGTTACCAAGTATAAATTACATGAACACATGTACCTTTACACACGTCTTAAAACAAATAATCGGACGAGCAGACTATTCGGACAATGGTCGAATTTATACAATACACCGTTTCACCGTCGATCAACGAACATATCACCATCATGAAGAGCTACTACGACACTTGGACGACTTTCGACGCGGAAATATATATGTTAAATGACTATGACAACACGTCTAAAAATAATATATTTTTAGACGCTTAACGAATATATATTACCGATAACCAAAATCCGGGAAGTTGAAATATATAAAAGTTTCCAAGAGATTTGATATAAGTATAATAGAATACTTATGAACTATATGGAAATTATAAAAAAAATGCAAGAATACATACTTATAGACTTTGGTAATTAAATTACATAGGCTAGGCCCAATCACACAATTACATGGGCTAGGCCCAATCACATAATTACATGGGCTAGGCCCAATGTTATAATTTCATGGGCTAGGCCCAATCACATAAAGACATGAGCTAGGCCCAATGACATACATGACATGGGCTAGGCCCAATGACACGCGTGCAAGGCACGAGGACATGTGAAGGGCAAGACCCGTTCAGACACAAATAAATACACGGCAATATATATATACATATATTTGTAAATTATATACAAATAATAAGAGAACAAACGAACTACCAACACTATGAAAACAATAAAGTTGTTCAAAAGAGATAAACAAACACATAATAAGAATTCAAGATGAACAACTTGTACGAGGTCCAACGAGACCTAAGGGTCTATTGAAGTTAATACACATGTAGGTTACACACGTGTACGGACACTCGAATTTCCCTAGTACGACATTTGGAATGCAAAAACTGAGAGTTGATGACCCTCCTTTCAATTATTTAAAAGTTTCGTTTTTAAAACCATCAAGGGGAAATATATGTCATAACAAACGGTATGTTAGCTATGGGTTTAGATGATAACACGATTAAATGTGCGTAAGTAGGATGGTGACAATAGTAACCATTAATCACTTAGTGACCAAGGTGCAATAGGTATAGATCTATTGAGTTTGAGGCGCGCTCCATTCCTGGTTGGTATACCCTTAGGAGTGCTTTTTGTGATCCCAATGATTTCAAAGTTGTCTCTGTTTGGTTGCTTACTTATGGCACATATGTCAGGGTGCTCGCGACACACTGATAGATCCTTAAACTCCATGAATGCTAATAACATACTCATATTTCATTACTATATCACAAACATGACATTTTATAAGAAAACCATAACTACATGAACTCGCCAACTATTGTTGACTTTTAAAATTATATGTATTTCAGGATGCAAGACTTGAGCCGGTGAAACACTTCGGGAAATGGGAATAACATGACAACGAATGCCACCTTTTGGAGGATTTTCCTCTTATATCCCAATCTCGTATGGGTATATAAGAGTCAAAACCTCAACATGCTTTGATGATGAAAACAATATTTTGCTATGGAGTAATGTAACTTAAACTACAATTTTGATTGCAATGTGAAACTGTTTGGAAACTTATGATTTCACTTTTGGAAACTTGTAAACATTGGTTGCTAATTAATATATGTATGCCATCGTTGTTGATTTACACTTGTTTACATGACTGGATGCAATGATTACCTCATAGTCACACGATTGCGCTTCCGCTACGACCAGTGTGTGACAATTTCATGGAATTACATTATAGACTCAAGAACACTGATTTTCGTTCAATTCTGACCTAGTTACAGTCGACACAAGTCGGCTGTAACTTTCTAGACAGAAGTTGTTTCGTTACCAAGCTTCCTAAAATGACTTTTATGGTTTTAAACACATACTTAGCAATAAAAATGACATGTATACATCATTTATAGCAGGTCATCATCATAAATCAGATTATACATCACATGATTCATCAAAAACCAACAAATCCACCAATCATCTTACCAAGATCCTTATAAAATCAAAACCCTAATAAGTAACTGAACATATAAGCAATCAAATCACCAAACAAACATGATTCGTAGAAACTTAGACTACAAGTATCCTCATAAACATCAAGAGCATTAAAATATCATAAAACATAGCCATGATTTCGTACAATATCAAGAGTTTAACGAAACTAAATATGTTATCGAATCAACGGAGTGTTGTGGATCGATCTACTCTTGAAACCGAGCAGATTTGAGGGTCTTGTTGTGCCTTGACTTCGTCGCCTAGAGAGGAGCAGAGGAACCTGAAATTGATTTAGGGTTATGGGTTCTCAATAAGGCTTGCACACATACGTGATTAAAAGGGGAATGAGTGTTGGGGCGGTTTGGGTTTGTTTTGAGTTGCGCCGCCACTACAAGTGGGCGGAATGAAATAGGGTTGCAAGTATGGGTTACGTGGGAGGGGTTTGGGTTATTAAAGTGGTATGGGTTTTCCTTTGGGTCGTAAGCAGCTTGGGCCGCAAGGAGGGGTTTGGATTTGGTTATGGGTTTAGTTCCGAATAATTTACGTGTGTATATATATATCTCTTGAGTCAAGATGTGTTTTATACATTTAAGTAAGTCAGTTTAAATCGTACGACGTGAAGAAAATAAAACATAAACGAATATAAATAAATAATCGCGAAAGTGAACAGTGTTAACGTAGGAAAGTACGGGTTGCTATACAAATCACCTGTGATGCACTTAACGTTGACTGGTCCAAATAGATCCATATGTAATCTTTCAACTAGTAACTTGATAGAGTTTTTTGGATATGAGTGTGAGTTATGTGTTTTTATTTGTAAGAAAGTTAATCAAATTGGAAATATAATCAAACTATAATATCTAAACACATCAAACAATCATAGATGAAAGGGGAATGATTGCAAAAGATTCATTATAGAATTCAATTGATGTGATACAATCATACAAGTGCACAGTACTCCCCCTTACTAGGTGAACACACTCTCACTGAGTTTTTATGCTCTAGGTTCTTAGTGTTAAATAATTATAAAGACAATCAAACTATACATAAGAGGTGTGAATTGGAACCTGTACTTTTGGAAATTCAGAACTACTTTCTTTGACTTGTTGACTTGTCTTTTAGTCTAAAGCCTTTGAATTTGGTTGACTTGAATGTTAACTTGTTGACCAACACTTTGATTATTAGCACTTGTTCTCTTATTCTCTTGAAGGCAGTAGTTTGATGTAGCAGTATTTGGAGCAGCTGTTTTGTGAAGCTTTCAAGGGGAGAGAAACTGCTGGACTTAGAGATAGTATTTTAACTTATTCAGGTTAGATAGTGGATCCTATGGGTTTTGGCTTTCATCATCAGCAGATCTTATATAACCCAACAGAATTAAACATTTAAGTGGATGCGACTTCTTTCTTTGTTTTCCTTTCTTATAGCTAATGCAATCGTCATTCATGTGAAAACGTCAAACATTTACACCATTTACAAGTTGATTCTTCACTAAGTGGTTCATCTTGCTCTGCCCCATTCTCCTGTGCCATATGATTGATTCCTTTTCAATAGCCTTTGTGACAAAACACTATGCACTTTGAGAAGTAGAGATGCAGTGTTCATGTCGAGAACGTAAAGATCATTCTCTCGAGGAGCCTGCATGAGTATCCACTCTTAAGGAATATGAAATCACGTTTTCAAAATCATGCATTCTTTATCATTGAAGTGTGTCAAAAACTTTTTATCACAAATTTGCGAAACACTCAGCAAATTATTGTTGGAAATTGAACTTTACAAAAGAACATATGATAGAAAGACAAAATATTCTACAACCTCTGATCCTTATAATAAATGAACATCTGCTAAAGCTAAGCTCTGTTGAAGACAAAGGTCTGCCGTAGCAAAGCTCTGATGAAGACTCAAAGGTCTGCCAAGGCAAAGCTCTACTGAAGACTAAAGCTAAGGTATGTCAAGGCAAAGCTCTGCTGAAGACTAAAGCTAAGGTCTGTCAAGGCAAAGCTCTGTTGAAGACTCAAAGGTCTGCCAAGGCAAAGCTCTGTTGAAGTCCAACAGAGGTTGTCTCATCAATGTTTTCTATCAGACATTGTATTATATAGTTTATAGCAGTGTTTAGCTTAGCAGATGTTGTAGTTTGTTTTAGTTTGTTACATGTCACTTTCAATGTGACGTCAGCATAAGATGCTCAGCGGTTTGCTCTGTACTATAAATAGAACAATGCGTGTACTGTTCTATTTATCACTATCACTTCATTTTGACATTTTATGTACGAGCAAATCAGAGTAGTCTTAGGCTGAGAGGGAGTTTGTAATCTTTCATGCACGTAAACAATTGATTTATAAAAGCATTTTAGTGAAAGCAATCTTCCAATTGTTGTGAATACGAAGTTTACTATTTTCAATGCACTATTCATACATGTTTATCCACTTCCATTGATTTCATCTTAAACATTCACAGCAATATCAAACTCAGATCCTAACAATTGGTATCAGAGCTTGGTCAATCGAATTTGATTTAACAATTAATTTGATTTGAACAAATCAGCTCTACTGCTAATTCGTTTTTGATGGTTAGATTGAAAACAAAGTAAAAGTTTATTTATGTTCAAAGTAGTTTAAACAAAAACCTCTTTTACAAACAATGGAAAATCTCTCAAAATTCACAAGATACTCACAACACCGGTAACATGTTTAAACCACCGATCCTTGTCAGGTCTGAGTATAATATCTGGCAACTTTTTTTAAAAAATTTGCCCTTTTTAGCTAATAATAGTGCAAAAGCCGAAAATAAGTTTAAGAAAATAACAAATTTGCAATTTGGGCCTCGAAAATCATTTTTAGACCCACGAAGCTTCCCTTTTCACATTTTCTTTTGATTCAAACCCCGTGACTATCCTGCAAAAGATCATATTGGCAACACTTGTCAGTTTGTAATTAGAAGATTTTGAATAGTCAAGGCACAAGAAAAAATGTCAGTATGTTTGTCCCTTTAAATCCATGCACCCTTCTTTCAACTAGCTTTCGGTGAGCATTTTATCATGTTGAGGTAATATTGACAAAAATTGCAATGGGCCACCACTCAAGCTAGATAGATATAATGTTGTACCTGTGAGTCCCACATCAGGACATACCCTCGCGATCAAGGTATGCACAAAGATTCCTCATAGCGGGTGAGTATATTGACTTCATTCGTTTTGAATTTCAATGATAGACAATTTGATCATCAGGTCAGTACTTTCGTACAGAAGAGAGACCAACGTCCAATGAGGGCTAAGGCAAATACCATAGACCGTACGATTTATGCACTAGAATGACTCTTAATGAGAGCTTCATCTGTGTAAGGTTTTGGCCACATTGGCTCTTTTGAAAAGGATATCATAATTGTGTCTAGGTCAACATGTATCTGGATGTAGCAAAAGAGCAATTATGATATCCCCGAATGATTAGTCAATATAAAGACCCGAAATCTCAGACTTTGGCAATCTATCAACGCAAGATTTAAGACCATTAAGCCATATTCCGCAACGTGTTACCCGCAAGTTGCACAATATTGTGGGTATCCAGAATTCTTGTGTAAGCATTAATTTTTGTCTCCTAATCACAGTTTACTCGATGGTATTGCTGAATCTACTGGCACGTCGTTGCTTGGCACCTCGATTTTCCTTGCTTAACATCTTGATTTTCCATTCTTTTTCTGTTTTAAGAATAATCAAAGTGTCAACAGTTTTCTATCATTTCTTAAGCAGGTGTCAATCGGAAGATCAAATTATCAAAAATATGCTCATTTTCTAGAAGCCTTTCCCCCCTAAAATTTGATTTTCAAAAGTCCATTGCTTGAAATTGAAATTTAAATGTTGCAAAAAATCTTTTTGTTGGGCACAGTTTTTGAGACTTATTAATTATGAAAAGGCAGTTTTTTTACACAATTATGAATTTTCAATCTATTTCTACTCAAGGAATTTATCATTTCCAACCAGGTTACCAACTGGTTGAAACGAGTTTTGTCGAAGGCTTTTGTGAAAATATATGCTTTCTGTTTTGTGGTATCCACAGGCACGACATGAATGGTATCCTTTCTCGTACGCATCTCTGATCACATGAATGAAAATTTCGATGTACTTTGTTCTAGAGTGGTGGATAGGATTCTTCACAATTCCTAGACACGCCTCGTTGTTAATGAATATCGGAGTCTTCATGATGTTGATTCCGTAATCCAGCAACTGATTTGTATCCAAAGAACTTGTGAGCAGCAACTGTAAGCTGCTGTATATTCGCTTGAGCAGTAGATGTGGAAACTATTGTCTTCTTCTTGCTTTGCCATGATATGAGACGATTTCCTAAGAATTGATAACCTCTGGAAACTGACTTTCTGTCAACCTTGCAACCTGCATGATCACTGTCAGAATAAGCTATTAAATCAAAATTACTATCTTTAGGATACCACAGTCCAAGCTTGGGTGTTCCTTTCAGATAGCGAAAAGTTCGTTTGACAGCAGCTACATGAGATTCTTTTGGATTCATCTGAAATCATGCACAGATGCAAACATCCCACATAATATCAGGCCTACTTGCGGTTAGATATATCAACGAGCCTATCATCGAGCGATATAAGGACTTGTTCACTGGTTTTCCATGAAGATCAGATGTGAGTTCTGTCTGAGCTGCCAATGGTGTGCTGGCAGTTTTGCAGTCGTTCATGCTATACTTTGCATGAATATCCCTGATGTACTTTACTTGATGAAGGAGGATACCGTCTTCTCTCTGCTTCACCTCCAATCCCAATAAAAAGTGAGTTCTCCTATCATGCTCATTTCGAACTTTGCCTTCATAACCTTCTCGAACTCCTTGCATAGGGCCTCATCGGTTGACCCAAAAATGATATTGTCTACATAGATCTAAACCAGCATCACATTATCTCCGATCCTTTTCGTGAAGAGAGTCATATCGATTTTACCTCTTGTGTATCCACATTCCAAAAGATATGTCGACAAAGTCTCATACCAGGCTCGAGGAGCTTGATGAAGACCGTAGAGAACTTTGTCAAGCTTATAGTGTCGTGTAACAAAGCGTGGATCTTCAAATCCAGAAGGCTGGAAAATGTAGACTTCTTCCTTCACCCTCCCATATAGAAACACACTCTTTACATCCATCTGAAACACCTTGAAGTTTTTGTATGAAACATATGCTAAGAATATTCTAATTGCTTCCAAACGTGCTACCGGAGCAAAAACTTCCTCATAATCAATTCATTCCTCCTGTCGAAAGCCTTGAACTACCAATCTTGCCTTGTTATTGATGACTACACCACGATCATCCATTTTGTTACGGAATACCCACTTCGTGCCAATGCGATACTTTCCATCCGGTAGACCAACGAGTTCCCAAAATTTGAGCTTACGAAACTGAGATAACTCTTCCTGCATAGCCTGCACCCAGCTAGAATCTTGAATAGCTTCTTCAATGTCATTTGGCACGAACTGCGAAGAAAAGCAGCATACAATCCATAGAATCTTGATATCTATCAGAGGCTTCCTTTTAGAAAGAAGTTCATAGGCTGTTATCTATGAGGTTTAACAATGAGAACTCGATTCAAAACATAGCATGTTGTGTTGATTGTTTCTGCCCAGAAGATGATAGGAAGCTTGGAGTCTACGAGCATAGTTCGAGCAGCTTCAATGAGTGTTCTATTCTTCCCTTCTGCTACGCCATTCTGCTGAGGAGTTATCGCTGCACTGTACTGAAGGCGTATTCCCTTTTCTTCGTAGAAGGAGATAAATGTTTGATTTTTGAATTCCAATCCATTGTCACTTCTGACTGATTTGACCTTCAGTTTGATCACGTTTTCAATCATGGGAATGAAGCTCTAGAGAGTGGAGGTGGTCTCGCTTTTGGCTTCAAGAAAATATACCCATGAAAAACGGGAGAAATCATCTGTAATCACCAAGCAATAGAATTTTTTAGCTACAGTTTTAACACTAATAGGATCAAAAAGATCCATGTGCGGTAATTGCAATGGAGCGGATATCGTATTCACTACTTTAGATTTGTGCTGGTTTATGTGTTGCTTGCCTTGGGCGCATGCGATACATTTTTCTGAAAATGGAAATTCTTTTATACGGTAAACCTCTCACTAAATTTAATTTGGAAAATTTATTCATATTTTTGAAGTTCACATGCCCCAACCGCCTATGCCAAAGCAGTGATTCCGATTATGACGCTTTTGAGATTAGACACGTCATATGCTCATTGGATTTTGCATTTTTCATATTGAGAACGTAGGTGTTGTTTTGACGAGGAGCTGTGATCATAATCATTTCGGCAGGGTCAGAGTATTTGGGCTTGAGGAATAGACATTGCACGTCGTTGAACAGCATTGAAATTCCTTTGTCGCAGACATGTGATATGCTCATGAGATTGTAACATAGTTCTGGTACATAATTGACGTTTTCCAATGTAAGTGCTTTAGATACGACGTCTCCCATTCCAACATATTTCCCTCCCTTTTCATGTCTGGAAAGAGATACGAAATTGCCATCGATGACTCGAAAGTTCTTCAGGAGGTCCTTCAAACCGGTCATATGCCTTGAGCATTCACTGTCCACGTGCCAAATGTATTCCATAAGCATCCGAAGCCATTTTTGCAATTTATTCTATTATACAACAACATACAAATATATGTACAAGTTAGTTAGTTTTCGGAATCCAAACTTGTTTCAAGTTTAATCTATTGTGATTTTGAACAAGAACATTTTCTTTTCTTTTCAAAAAACATTGTGAATTAACTATGCATTTGACTGATTTTCTAAAGTTATCAAATTGCTCGGTGAAACTTTGACAAGATCTTGTCTAGGTTTAGAAAATTTCTTGCTCTTCCAATGTTTCGCAATATGTCCTAAATGACCACAGCAAAAGCATTGCTTGCAATTTGCTCTTTTCTTATTGGAGGACGTCGCGTGTGAAGATGATGTATGTGATGACAGTTTAGAGCTGCTTGAAGGGTTATCTGATGATGCAGCATAGCTTGAACTTCTGACTTTCTTCACTTTCTTGTCAAGACGATTTTCATCCTTAATACAGTCTTCATCGATCTTGTTGTCTAATGACGAAGCTGATTCTTGATTTTCACTTGAACCGTTAGATTCCTGATCTTCGCTGGACGTTTCTTCACCACTTTCTGAAGTTGTTGTGCTCAAGTCTTCACTGTTGCTGACTTGCGTTCATTCTTCATCAAATGTACCTGTACACGATGGAACAAACTCGGGAATTTCCTCTGTGAGGAACTTCCCAAATCTGTTTTTCTTTAATTCTAGAACAACCACAGGAGATTAAAGCCCAACATTTTCATCATTAGGAGCATAATTTAGGTCAGGACTTTTAACCACTATATTCATGTGGTTGTGAGTTTTAAATGTAGGCACATGGCGATTATATTCATCCTGAATATTAAATTTAGGCACACAGTCATTACAGTCATCCATCCTAGTCAAACTATTACAGTTATCCCGAATAGAAGTACTATTTTTCTTGTTACAGTTCTAGGCAAACCTGTTAACAGTGGAATATTGTCGCCTTAGTATCCAATTCCTATTTTCGATCCTCCACAGTCGTCATCCTCATCGCACACATCTTCTTTACGCTTAAACATATCTGCATTACTTTCAGAAATGTTAGTTTTATTTTCATTTTTGTAGAAGATATTTTGAGCAAATAGATCATGTTAATCAATTATGTCATTATTAGGATGAGGTGATGGCATAGATACATAGTTTTTGCTGTGCGGAGGTGGAAAGATTTTTCTTTTGTTTCCGAGCGTATCCTTGTATCCAATCCCATCCTTCATGTATGTCGGTCGTTGGCAATTTTCAATATCAACCAGTGCCTCTTGACTAACTTTCCATTTATCAATTGTGATTTGCAGTTTATTATTTTCATTTTGAGATTTTTCTAATCTTTCAGTTAGATCATTAATGATAAAATCTTTTCTAAAAACGAATTCTTTTAAAGTATGCGTCTCAGTCAAAGTTGAGTTCAACTTTCTCTGATATGTAGCTTCGTTTTCCTTCAGTTCCTTGTTAAATTTTAAAACCTTTTCTTTTTCTTTAATCAGGTCACGGTTGAATGATTTGTAATGTGCCACGAAGTTCAAACATGGTTGGGAGCATAGTTTTGCTTTAAATTCATACCGTATGTTGTTTACCAAATCCTTATCCTCTTTGTCTTTTGTACATTCGGCTTTCATGGCGGCTGCAGAAGTTCCAGCTTTTTCATTCATGATGTCGCTAGTTGCTCCTTGGACTGTCTTCTTCGATTCAGTCTTCTCAGCTTCCTTCCTTCCCTTTTCTGTTGTTGGTTCAGTAGGAGTGATTATGCTTTTCAAACCTTTTCGCCCTTGGGACTTCTGGCAGCTTGCTTCCCAATGCAGTTTGATAAAGGCGAGACATGTGCGGTAGAGATTTTAGCCATGAGAGCTTTGTTGACTACTTCCTTTGCCTCAGCTATTTCTTCTGCCCTGTCATTATCTTCCACCACCACAGCCTTTGGGGTGTTATCAGCAACATTACCACTTCCTTCGATAGCAATTGGCCTTCTTGTCGAAACAACATCAACATTTTCGTTCTTCAACAGCGGGACCCAAATTCTTGCAGTTGTTAGCATCTTAGCTTGGACTTGTCAAAACCACTTTTCCCAATGCCAATCTCTTTCTCGTTTTGTCTTGAAACTTCTTTAGTCGTAGGGTAATCATTGCCATTTGCCATTTCAAGTCCATTTCCTCTGTATCATCTGGATCTACCTAATACATGTCTTCAGTAGTGAGAAAATCTCTTTTCAGCTCACTTGACATGAGAGCTTCATATCTACTCAGGAAGGTGTTAAACAGTGCATCATGTTCAGTGGATATCTTGAGTGCTTGAGCATCACCGACCACAGTAGTCTTCTTGTTAGATGATGGAGCCTTTGTAGAGCTTGCGGAAGCGTCAGAGTAAGATGCGTTAGCACTTTTAGAATTTAAACCACATGAGGTTATGGGGGCAAGGAATGCCATATTTTTGGGAACAGAAGCAGCAGCAGCAGTAGATTGAGTAGATTTCTAAGAGTATCCTGCTTGATTCATTTCTCTCTTGAGTACATCCATTTTGAAGGCCTTTGGTGTATTAATCAATTCTGAAAGGGTGACAGGAGTAGTACTGGTCAAGAAGGTTCTTTCGATCATCATGCATTGTAAGCTCCATTCTTTTGGAAGAGAGTCCAGAAGTTTCTTGATGGAGGCATAGTTGGCAACATGATTACCAACTTTCTTCATTTTTGTTAGCACGCTCAAAAATCGACTAATATTATCTGACAAGCTTTCACCACGAACACTCCGGAACATATTATATTCTTTCTGAACCATATCTCTTTTGTAATCCATCAACTCTTCGTTCCCTTCATAGTGATCAATAAGGTCAAACCACAGTTCGTGAGCTGAAGTGTATTCTTCAAACAGATTGTTATCATCCTTGGACAGAGCCATTGTTATAGCAATGTGAGCCCTACGATCGCGTTGAATGAGAGTCTTGTCCTCCTCAGTGAATGTTGAAGGATCTTCGTTGATTGTTCGAACATCGTCGCGAATCACCATAGGAACATGCGGTCCTATAGTGACAGACATCCATTGAATATATATGTATACTCAAAGAACGCTTTGATACGATTCTTCCAGCTACTAAAGTCTTCATATCCTTTCAACTTATGAGGTCTCGTAGCAGTTCCTGTCTCCAGTTTGCCTTGGGCTATTGGATTAAGTTAATTGAGTGACATTTTTGTTGATTTCAAGTTCAAAATCTTGATCTTGGATTAATTACGCTGGAATTTGAGAGATCAGAGAGCAAGTACACTGAAAATAGCAATTACGCTGATGATGCTTGGCTACTTGACCCGGTGACAATACCTAAATCCGCTGGAACACGCAAAAAAAACGTGAGTTTGGCTAAATGCGCCGATCACCGTGATAAAATCGCTGAGGATTTTTATCACTGACTTCGAAGTCACCTTCGATTAATTACGCTGACACTATTTCGCTGGAAATCAACAAATCCGCTGGTGTAATGCTGGTGTATTTGTTAATTACGTGATCTTCAAGTTAAAAATGCTATATTCAAATTTATCTACACTGACTTCAAAATTAAATACGTCCAGCAGGGTTTAAGTACGAACAAAAATCCTCTGATCACCCAAAAACGACTTAAAATCCATGTTTCTTTGTACCAAAAATGACCCAAATGTTTACCAAAACACTGATTAAAAAAACCCAATGATTAAGCACACCAGATCAAGCCATTTTAAGTCCAAAAATTTGAAAAACCTTGAAACTTTGAAAACTTTCGAAAAACCTACAAAACTTGAAGAATCTTAACAAAAACTCAAACAATCAAGAGCACAAAGGCTCTGATACCAAATTGTGAGTCCCAAAAAACAGATACATATCACAGTGGTTTGATTGTTATCACCCAAACAACTATAGATTAGTTGCTTGATTGTGTAAAAGTTAAGAAAAACCAAAAGATAAAGATGAAGATTCTTGTATGGATCAAACAACAAGTGTTGTATACGGAATCCCAAAAGATATAATCACTGAATGCACCTGGATGTTCGGATTTAGCACAAGAACAACAATCATAACACAAGAGAAATCACCAAAACTTGTCCAAGAACCTTGAACTAGGGTTTTCATTGAACATGTATGTATATACACTGACTCCCCAACGTATTTAATAAATACGCTGGGTACTTAAATACGCTGCTACAGGACATTAAATACAATCCAAAACCTACAAAAAATCTACAAAAATTATTACAAAACTGACTATCCAAAACCTACAAAAATCAAGTATATATACACACTGACTATCCAAAACCTACAAAAATCAAGTACCAACGATCTCAAAAGTTCCAACAAATGTACCAAAAGGTACCTCTTCGTTATGAGGGTTACAAAAGGCTCTCAAAACCAAGAGTAAATAGGCATCCTGATGGTTACTATCATCTGATAGGAGAAGGGTCTCAATAGATGTTACAAAGATCTGTTCAAACCACTTACCATTCTTCTAAATTTAAAACTTACATGTCTGTAACCCCTTCCAAAGCCATTTTGGCTTTGGAACCCCACCTAAACTAATTAATTACCACTGTGCATGGAGCTTCTACTTTCCTTGATAGTGTATGGTATGTAGATAGTGGAGGCTCTAGGCACATGACCGGATGTATAGCCCTTCTCAAAGACTTCATGGCTCATGGAGGGGGTGATATATCCTCTGGTAAAATTTAAAAGGGAAGGTGCTTGGGTCAGGAACTGTTCAGGCTGGGAAACTCAAATTTGAAAATGTCAATCTTATTGACAATCTGAAATTTAATCTTCTTAGTGTTCGCAAATGAGTGACAAGGGCTATGGGTCATTCTTCACTAAGAAAACTTGTCAGATTGTTGGGCCAGAAGTGGTTAAAAAGATTGATCAAATCATAGCTGAGAGCAAAGCACAACTTGTTGCTCATAGGAGTGGCGTGTTGAAAGATAACCCAAAGACTGATGCCTGTCAGTTTTCAGCTGCCTCTACAAAGAGACAAAACTATGGCAGAGAAGACTTGGGCACACAAATTTGACAGTATCACCACACTCTCTAAACAAGGCCTTGTAAGAGGTCTACCACAAAAAAATTTCACAAGAGATGAACAGTGTGTTTCCTGTCTAAAAGGCAAACAACATAAAAGTTCATATAAGCCCATTGGTGAGTCCAAAACAAGTCAATGCTTATAATTGTTGCATATGGACTTTTTTGGCCCTGTAAAAATCATGAGCCTTAAACAAAAAAGGTATTGCCTTGTTATTGTTGATGATTTTTTAGGTTTACTTGGAATTACTTTTTGCACTCCAATGATGAGACTGCAAACATCTTGCAGGGATTTGTGAAACAAGTTGAAAAAAATTTGACGTGCCAGTAAAAGTCTTCAAGAGTGAAAATGACACAGAGTTTAGAAATAAAGAGTTGGATGATTACTGTGTGTCAAAAGGAATTGTAAGGTAGTATAACATTCCAAGAACATCAGAACAAAATGGGGTGGTTGAAAGGAAAAACAGAACTTTGATTGAAGCTGCCAGAACAATGCTTGCAGACTCAGGTTTACCCTTAACCTTTTAGGCAGAGGCTATAAACACTGCTTGCTATGTGCATAACAGAATCTTGATAAACCCCAGGCATCAATCCACTGCTTATGAAACTCTATTCAATATCAAACCACTGATCTCATACTTTAAAATCTTTAGCTGCCAATGCTTCATTTTAAATCTAAAAGATTCAGTTTCAAAATATGCAGCCAAAGTAGATATTGGTTATTTTTCGGGATACTCAACCCTGCTAAAGCCTATAGAGTCTTTAATTCAAGGACTAGGTGTGTGGAAGAGACAATGAAAAGTTCAATGAACTTTCTTTATTAAAAATCCCAACAAACCCTGCAGAATTGTTTGATCTAGATAAATTTACATTTGATGATGTGTCTGTCAAGACTAACCCTGTAGGTACACCACAAGACTATGGATATGACATTGTGATTCCACAATTGTCACTTCCACAATCAGAGGAACAGATGTTACTAACAACTGTGAAAACTCAACCACTGCTGGATCAACCACTACTGATCCTCAATCATCTGCCAGCTAATCAAATTTAACCTTTGTTGACAAAAGTTCAACCTCTGTGGATAAAACTCAACATGTTTCCACATCTCTCCCTCCAATACCTCCACCTCCATTTCAAGTAGTTGTTGGCTCTTCAAAATTGCCAACAGATGTTAGCTCAGATGATTCCCATCTGCAGCCTTCACCTCAAAATGTCATTATTCAATATAAGGGAGATCTAATCTACCTTAAAAGTCATCCATCTGATCAAATCATTGGCAACACCAATGAAGGGGTGCTCACTAGAAGTCAATCTCAAAACATGTGTGTAACATCCGTCGAAAAACGGGTTTTCAAAACCCGCTTCGTTTATTAATCGAATAGTCAGTTACATTTTTCGTTGCTTATTTAATGCTCTTTTTAATTTTAAACAATACGTAACTAATAAATCTATTAGAATTTATAAACTATAGTTAATAAACAATAAAAACGGTTGAAGAAAAAATAAATGTCGCTGCCGGGTTTCGAACCCGGGTCAGCCGGCACATTTAACACACAAACACTTAACCATTCCGCCACTTGATTCTTTTGTGTAATCAATGAATCAAATAAACCTTAAGTTTCACCCGTGAATTCTATCTGTTTGCGCCAAGAACTGAAACCGATAATCGGCTTTCAACTATCCAGAGACTTTTGAGTGATCGTGAGTTACTGAATATAACCGATAAATCCATTACAACCCACGTTCTAATCGATTCAGTCTTCAATTGCCTCGATTCATATGATTTTCGGTAGTTAAAACCGAAATGAAATTTATTTTCAATATACACTAACAATACCATCGCCTCATATCACGGATACACTCGCAGCACCTTCAATTTCATTTTCACTCTAACTTCTGTTCGTCGAAATCGTTATCTGCTATCGCCGGACTTTCGCCGGAAAACCGGGACATACATCAAATCGGTAAATTTCTCGATTCTTTCATTTTCAATCCATTGTTAGACTTTCATTAACTTAAATCCTTCAACCAGAATCGGCCTCAGACGACGTTACCGGATATTCTACGCTCGCCGGAAAATCTCTGGACATTTCCGAAAACACGCTGTGAATCGGTACAAACAACTAAACTCTCTGATAATCTTTTTTTAGTAACTCAATTTCACAATTAGTAGATCAAAACTGTTAATTGATCCGCTCAGACGGAATTCATAAAACAGAGCCGACGACCTTTGCCGGAGTTCTGAGAAAAACATCTTTTCCGGTACATTCATTTCCAAAACCTTCTTTATCCATTACATTTCTATCATTTATATGTCCAACGAATGATTTAAACAAGAACTGTCGAATATCGGTTGTCTGTGTCTTTGAACGAAGAAGATGAAGTCGAACATTAGGTATAAGTTTAATTAAAACAAGATATTAAACCGGGTTAGACACACAGTCCAGCGGTGGACTGTGTGCAAACACACAGCGCACGTCACGAGTTCGAATCTTACAAACGCACCGGCTTTCCGAATTAAAACCAATTTTTTAAAACTGAAACAGAGTAGGTCCCAGGATGTTTTTAAGATTAATATAAATTGTAAGTTTAACAGATAAGACACACAGCCCAACTGGTTGGGCTGTGCGCTTACAAACCAGAGGACCCGAGTTCGATCCGGTTTCCCTGCAACCGGTTCAACCATTTAAATTCTTTTAATATAAAACCAAATAAATTAAACATTTAATTAGTATATATATAATTAAAACATAGAATATTTCGGGTTAGACACGTAGCTCAGTTGGTAGAGCTGTGTGCACGCGTACGAGAGGTCTCGGGTTCGAGCCTTACCCAGCGCACACATAAGTCACTGTCCGACCGGTCAACGGTCCGGTCAACGGATCGGTCAACGGCCAACGGTCAACAAAAAGTCAACATTTTTTTTATATTTTTATTTATTTATTTAATTTAAAAATCAATTAAAAATACTCAAAAATAATATTTTTAAAGTTAGAAAATGACCTTAAACTCAAAAAAGTAAATCTAAAAATACTATTAAAATTGTTATTAAAATCCACTTATTTACCGAACTATTTCGTTATTATTTTAGGTTAGTTATTTCTCGTCGATCAAATCTCCAAACTCGTGCGCATTCAACATCATCAAACGAACGCACCCAATGTGAGTGAATCTCTACAAATTCCCCGTTTTAATCACATTTTGGGGTGTATCATGTGTGTTTATTATTTATTACATTTAAACACTTGTGCATCCATCATATCCATGATCAAATACATTTGATGATGTGTCTGTCAAGACTAACCCTGTAGGTACACCACAATCTTCACCACAAGACTATGGATATGACATTGTAATTCCACAATTGTCACTTCCACAATCAGAGGAACAGATGTTACTAACAACTGTGAAAACTCTACCACTGCTGGATCAACCACTACTGATCCTCAATCATCTGCCAGCTAATCAAATTTAACCTTTGTTGACAAAAGTTCAACCTCTGTGGATAAAACTCAACATGTTTCCACATCTCTCCCTCCAATACCTCCACCTCCATTTCAAGTAGTTGTTGGCTCTTCAAAATTGCCAACAGATGTTAGCTCAGATGATTCCCATCTGCAGCTCACCTCAAAATGTCATTATTCCATATAAGGGAGATCTAATCTACCTTAAAAGTCATCCATCTGATCAAATCATTGGCAACACCAATGAAGGGGTGCTCACTAGAAGTCAATCTCAAAACATGTGTGTAACATCCGTCGAAAAACGGGTTTTCAAAACCCGCTTCGTTTATTAATCGAATAGTCAGTTACATTTTTCGTTGCTTATTTAATGCTCTTTTTAATTTTAAACAATACGTAACTAATAATATATTAGAATTTATAAACTATAGTTAATAAACAATAAAAACGGTTGAAGAAAAAATAAATGTCGCTGCCGGGATTCGAACCCGGGTCAGCCGGCTCATTTAACACACAAACACTTAACCACTCCGCCACTTGATTCTTTTGTGTAATCAATGAATCAAATAAACCTTAAGTTTCACCCGTGAATTCTATCTGTTTGCGCCAAGAACTGAATACCGATAATCGGCTTTCAACTATCCAGAGACTTTTGAGTGATCGTGAGTTACTGAATATAACCGATAAATCCATTACAACCCACGTTCTAATCAATTCAGTCTTCAATTGCCTCGATTCATATGATTTTCGGGAGTTAAAACCGAAATGAAATTTATTTTCAATATACACTAACAATACCATCGCCTCACATCACGGATACACTCGCAGCACCTTCAATTTCATTTTCACTCTAACTTCTGTTCGTCGGAATCGTTATCTGCTATCGCCAGACTTTCGCCGGAAAACCGGGACATACATCAAATCGGTAAATTTCTCGATTCTTTCATTTTCAATCCATTGTTAGACTTTCACTAACTTAAATCCTTCAACCAGAATCGGTCTCAGACGACGTTACCGGATATTCTACGCTCGCCGGAAAATCTCTGGACATTTCCGAAAACACGCTGTGAATCGGTACAAACATCTAAACCCTCTGATAATCTTTGTTTAGTAACTCAATTTCACAATTAGTTGATCAAAACTGTTAATTGATCCGCTCAGACGGAATTCATAAAACAGAGCCGACGACCTTTGCCGGAGTTCTGAGAAAAACATCTTTTCCGGTACATTCATTTCCAAAACCTTCTTTATCCATTACATTTCAATCATTTATATGTCCGACGAATGATTTAAACAAGAACTGTCGAATATTGGTTGTCTGTGTCTTTGAACGAAGAAGATGAAGTCGAACATTAGGTATAAGTTTAATTAAAACAAGATATTAAACCGGGTTAGACACACAGTCCAGCGGTGGACTGTGTGCAAACACACAGCGCACGTCACGAGTTCGAATCTTACAAACGCACCGGCTTTCCGAATTAAAACCAATTTTTTTAAAACTGAAACAGAGTAGGTCCCAGGATGTTTTTAAGATTAATATAAATTATAAGTTTAACAGATAAGACAAACAGCCCAACTGGTTGGGCTGTGCGCTTACAAACCAGAGGACCCGAGTTCGATCCGGTTTCCCTGCAACCGGTTCAACCATTTAAATTCTTTTAATATAAAACCAAATAAATTAAACATTTATTAGTATATATATATAATTAAAACATAGAATATTTCGGGTTAGACACGTAGCTCAGTTGGTAGAGCTGCGTGCACGCGTACGAGAGGTCTCGGGTTCGAGCCTCACCCAGCGCACACATAAGTCACTGTCCGACCGGTCAACGGTTCCGGTCAACGGTCAACAAAAAGTCAACATTTTTTTATATTTTTAATTATTTTTTAATTTAAAAATCAATTAAAAATACTCAAAAATAATATTTTTAAAGTTAGAAAATGACCTTAAACTCACAAAAGTAAATCTAAAAATCCTATTAAAATTGTTAATAAAATCCACTTATTTACCGAACCATTTCGTTATTATTTTAGGTTAGTTATTTCTCGACGATCAAATCTCCAAACTCGTGCGCATTCAACATCATTAAACGAATGCACCCAATGTGAGTGAATCTCTACAAATTTCCCGTTTTAATCACATTTTGGGGTGTATCATGTGTGGTTTATTATTTATTACATTTAAACACTTGTGCATCCATCATATCAATGATCAAATGTGTATCCAATATGTATCAATTGTTTGTGTGGTTAATGTTTAGCTTAAATTTATCATATTCAGTACATACATCATCATAGGCTCGTCTGTTCCCCATTACCTATGAGCGGAACTGTTCCCCATTACCTATGAGCAGAACTGTTCCCCATTACCTATGAGCGGAACGTGGCGTTGCCAACATATGATCGGCTCTGTTTGATTGAGCCTTGATCACACATACATCATCATAGGCCGTCCGTTCCCCATTACCTATGAGCGGAACGTGACGTTGCCAACATATACATTATCATTCATGTCATATACTCATGCAAGGTGGTTTGTTATTGTTTGTTTGATTATATACGTTTGCTCACATATGATTATTGCACAATTTTTCCATATTAAATACAATAAGAAATCAATATCAAATGTTTTTAACAAGGTTCACTCGCCAACTTTTGTTGACTCAAAATTCCCCATTTTTACACATGATACAGGTGATCCAGTTGCAGCAAGAAACATATAGGACGGCCTAGAAGAATAAATCAGTTTAGGCTTTGGATTGTTTACTTAGTTACTTTTTTTCCTTGTAATTGTATGAACTTGTTTGGAATATTGAAGTTGTAATTTGAATTTAATAAATATGAAACATTTTAGTAAACATCATGAGCTTTGGTGATAACCCAATTATGCCCCGACTCTTATTCCGCTGCGGGTCGGGGTGTGACAGATTGGTATCAGAGCCATGACTATAGGGATATAGGATAGGTTATTAGACCCTTAGAGCCTATACTATAGTTGATTAGAATTATTTAAATTGTTTATGTGTTACATACAAAATTCATGATGTTTATATGCTTTATGTTTATTGTTGCATTCAATGTTATGCAAGCATGTTCATAAGTACATATTACTATACAATGCTCATCATGAATCATATCCTCATAACATATCATATTCATGAGAGCACACACCACACAATTTCCATGATTTTTGCAACGATTTTTGTATTTTTTTTCAAATCACATCAAAGTGAGTTCTCATGACGGGCATGTAGTAACTGGAAGGGTACAAGTACCGGTAGTCGGAACGTCCTGTCTAGGCTTGGCATTCGTATAAATCCAAAATAAAGGACCTGTTTGCCTACCTGGGGACTAACGAAGAGAGTATGAATGACCTATAAGGCCAAAGCATGCTATACCAAACGTCGTGTGAGCTAACCCCACTTTGAGTTGTCATTGTGTCTACACCTGGACACCCTCCTACCATACATCTCGCAAACATATTTCATGGTTTTCATTCGGGTGATGCGAGTGTTAAACCGCCAACACCAATGTGAATCCTACCAAGCCAATAGTCATGGGGGCCCACATGACTATACAGGCGATGGTATGGGGGACATTGGAGGCCCAAACATGAGCAAACCCAAGACATCCTATGGATGTAGTTGCATTATTGATGTTTATGTTATTTTTACATGACACCTAAAAAGACTCCTTAAACTCACCATCTTCTTATGTATGTTCCTGTAGATGTCGGCTAGGCAGCAACGTGGAGGTAGAAAGTCAGGAAGGTCAAACGAACGCTTGGCCACCCAAATCGCAAAACAAATGGCCGTGGTGCTTCCTGACATCGTAATTCAAGTCCAACAAGCTCTCGCCGCAAATCCCATCAACCCTCCCAATCAAGACGACCAGAACGTCGACAACCCTCCCTCCAAAAAGTGCTCTTACAAACACTTCAAGTCTTGCGATCCCCGAAATATGAAGGGACCGATGGTGTCACTGCTCTCCTCCACTGGTTTGAGGAAATGGAAAACACCTTCCTCAATTGCGATTGTCCCGAGGATCGCAAGGTACGTTACGCAACCGGGAGACTATTTGGAGTAGCTCTTACCTGGTGGAATACAGAAAAAGGTAAGAGGGGAATCGAAGATGCAATGGCCTTAACATGGGAGGAGTTAAGGGAAATCATGACGAGACGCTTCTGTCCAAGAAGCGATCAAAAAGTTAGAGGATGAATTCCATTCGTTAAAGCAAAAGGAAGGAGATCATACTTCCTACAACAAAAGGTTTTTAGAGTTGAATCAAATGATCCCCAACTTGTTCACCCTAGTGTACCGCTTAGTCGAACACTATATTCGAGGCCTCCCCTCGAAAATTCAAGACTCAGTTCTAAGCACTTCGCCTGCAACACTTGAAGCTGCGATGGAACTAGCTACCGAGCTTACCGAGAATCGCATCTGAAACGGCAAGTTTAAGGATGAGAAAAAGAAAGCCCCCATGGAGGGCCAAACTTCAAACCATTCCACCTCCTCCTCAAAGTTTGCTAGTAAGAGGAAACGAAACGGCAGAAACTTTGCTGTCACACAAACAAACTTCCCTACCCCTGCTGCACCCATCACCCAAGTTGCCCCCTCAGCTGCACCATATAAAAAGCCATACTCCGGCCTATACCCAAGATGCAACCGTTGCCAATACCATCACTTTCCCGAGCATCCCTACCAACATTGCACCGGCTGTGGCCGCGCAGGTCACACCATCCAAAACTGTCGCGCACTTCAGCGAACGAACCGCAATCAGCCCTCAACCCAAACCCACCATCAGATAGTGGGTCAAGCCCAACAACCTTTACTCCTATCACCTGCCCAACATGTAGCCCAATCCTACTACCAACCCAACTACCCCATGATGTAACCTATGCGGGCTTGTTACAACTGTGGAGACCCGAACCACTTCAGGAACACCTGTCCACGCTTGGTGAACATCATCCATGCCCAAGCTCAAGCTAATCCAGTAAACCAGGCTAACCAAGCTCCTCCACTTGCAAGAGGAAGAGCTTTCAACATCAACGCCAATCAAACTAGGGCTGACAACAATGTGGTTAACGGTACGTTTCTCATCAATGGTAGTTATGCATCCATGTTATTTGATACTGGCGCGGATAAGAGTTTTGTGTCCTTAGAATTTGAACCCATCCTCAACCAAACTCGTGATAAACTCATGGAATCCATAACGGTAGAAGTTGCTGACGGAAAATCGGTCTCATTAAACTCTATTATACGCAATTGTACTCTCATCCTAAACGATCACGATTTTCCAGTTGACCTCATTCCTATGAAGTTGGGAAGTTTCGACATTATAATTGGTATGGACTGGCTCAGCCAACATCATGCTGAAGTTGTATGCCGCGAAAAGTTTATTCACATTCCTCTTACAAACGGTCAGACTCTACGAATCTTTGGAGAACCCCTTCGAAAGGACTCAAATTAATGTCCTGTCTTCAAGCCCAAAAATATCTTCGCAAGAATTATGTCGCATTCCTAACTCACGTCGTCAAAAAGGGAACCAAGGAGAAGAAACTCGAAGACATCCCAGTAGTAAAAGATTTTCCGCAAGTTTTTCCTAACGACATTTCAGGACTTCCTCCCGTGAGAGAAGTCGAATTCCGCATTGATCTTATACCTGGAGCTACACCAGTTGCAAAATCTCCTTATAGGTTAGCCCCATCCGAAATGCAAGAGCTGGCCAGTCAACTGCAAGAGCTGGCTGACAAAGGATTCATACGTCCTAGCTCATCGCCTTGGGGTGCACCTGTCCTTTTTGTGAAGAAGAAAGATGGAACGTTTCGCATGTGTATCGACTACAGAGAACTCAACAAGTTAACGGTCAAGAACCGCTACCCATTACCTCGCATCGATGATCTTCTTGACCAACTTCAAGGCGCCACCTGTTTTTCAAAAATCGACCTACGTTCTGGTTATCATCAACTCAGAGTACATGAAGAAGACGTCCCAAAGACCGCCTTCCGAACTCGTTATGGTCATTACGAATTCATGGTCATGCCATTTGGTTTAACCAACACCCCAGCTGTCTTCATGGATCTAATGAACAGAGTCTGCAAACCCTATCTGGACCGTTTTGTCATAGTCTTCATCGACGACATCCTCATCTACTCAAAGTCTAGGTCTGATCATGAACGGCACCTTCGACTTATCCTTACACTCTTAAGGACCGGAAAAGCTGTACGCTAAGTTTTCGAAATGTGAATTCTGGTTAAGGAAAGTACAATTCCTTGGACACGTCGTCAATGACAAGGGAATTCATGTTGATCCCTCAAAAATCAAGGCAGTATAGGAATGGCAAGCGCCACGTACACCTACCGAAGTAAGATCATTTCTTGGTTTGGCTGGTTATGATCGCCGTTTCATTGCAAATTTCTCCCGTATTGCTGTACCACTGACGGCTTTAACTCATAAAGGAAAAACCTTCATATGGGGACCTAAACAAGAAGAAGCCTTCCAAACCCTTAAGCAAAACCTCTGTGACGCACCTATCCTCACACTTCCTGAAGGTTGTGATGACTTCGTGGTTTATTGCGACGCGTCAGGGCAGGGACTAGGCTGTGTACTGATGCAAAGAGGTAAAGTGATAGCTTATGCTTCTAGACAACTCAAAATTCATGAGAAGAACTACACCACCCACGACCTGGAACTTGGAGCCGTTGTATTCGCTCTTAAGATATAGAGACATTACCTCTACGGTACCAAGTGTGAAATATACACTGATCACAAGAGCCTTCAACATATCTTTAACCAAAAGGACTTGAACATGAGGCAACGAAGATGGGTCGAACTTCTTAATGACTACCACTGTGAAATTCGGTATCATCCTGGCAAGGCAAACGTGGTGGCCGATGCGCTCAGTCGAAAGGGTTATGCGACTCCATTCTTCTTCTATGTTCGCAAATCATAACCGACATCAAAGATCAAATCCGAGAAGCCCAACATGTTTCTGTAACAGAAAACGATGTACGCAAGGAGCTGTCTTGTGGAGCTGAACTTAAAATCGAAACTAAATCCGACGGCATTCTGTACTATCTAGATCGCATATGGATTCCCGATCACAATAACCTTCGTGATTTCCTTATGAATGAGGCGCACAAAACACGATACTCTATACACCCAGGAGCCGACAAGATGTATCAAGACCTTCGATACACCTACTGGTGGCCTGGAATGAAGAAGGATATTGCTGTTTTTGTTTCCAAGTGCCTTACATGTTCCAAAGTAAAAGTTGAACATCAAAGACCCTCAGGACTTCTAGTCCAACCTGAAATACCTGTATGGAAGTGGGAAAACATAACCATGGACTTCATTACCGGGTTACCTCGCACCTCCAGTGGGTATGACACTATATGGGTAATCATTGATCATCTTACAAAATCAGCTCACTTCATTCCGATTCGCGAGGACTTCAAGAACGAGAAGTTAGCTCGTATCTACATCAGCGAGATCGTAAGCCGTCATGGTGTACCTTTAAGCATTATTTCAGACCGTGATGGTCGTTTCACTTCACGAACATGGCAAGCCGTACAAGCCGCTTGGGGTACACGATTAGACCTCAGTACCGCTTATCATCCTCAAACTGATGGACAATCTGAACACACCATCCAAACTCTTGAAGATATGCTTTGAGCATGTGTCATAGACTTCAAAGGGAATTGGGACGCTCATCTACCATTAGTTGAATTTCATACAACAATAGTTACCACTCAAGTATCGGCATGGCTCCTTTCGAAGCGTTATATGGCCGTAAGTGCGATCTCCAGTATGTTGGCACGAAATTGGAGAAGCTCAAATCACCAGTCCAGAATTGATTCAAGAAACAACAGACAAGATCCATCAAATTCGAAACAATCTTCTAGCGGCACAAAGTCGTCAAAAGAGTTATGCAGACAAACGACGAAAGCCCTTGGAGTTTAACATTGGTGATCAAGTACTTTTAAAAGTATCACCATGGAAGGGAGTAGTTCGTTTTGGCCAGAAGGGCAAGCTAGCACCACGCTACGTAGGACCTTTCAAGATACTCGAAAGAGTAGGACCTGTAGCATACAAGCTTGACTTACCAGAAGAACTCAACAGAATTCACCCCACGTTCCACGTATCAAACTTAAAGAAGTGTCTCGCCGATGAAAACCTCCATATTCCCCTAGAAGATATTCAGATCGATGAATCTATGCACTTCATTGAAAGACCAGTAGAGATCATGGACTTCGGAGAAAAACGTTTAAGACGGAGTCGTATTCCAATTGTTAGGGTACGCTGGGAGTCGAAACGAGGACCTGAGTTTACTTGGGAACGTGAAGACTCAATGCGCGAAAATACCCGCATCTTTTTCCTGTTACCACTACTACTTAAATTTCAGGACGAAATTTCTAAAAGTAGGGGATACTGTAACATCCGTCGAAAAATGGGTTTTCAAAGCCCGCTTCGTTTATTAATAGAATAGTCAGTTACATTTTTCGTTGCTTATTTAATGCCCTTTTTAATTTTAAACAATACATAACTAATAAATATATTAAAATTTATAAACTATAGTTAATAAACAATAAAAACGGTTGAAGAAAAAATAAATGTCACTGTCGGGTTTCGAACCCGGGTCAGCCGGCTCATTTAACACACAAACACTTAACCACTCCGCCACTTGATTCTTTTGTGTAATAAATGAATCAAATAAACCTTAAGTTTCACCCATGAATTCTATCTGTTTGCGCCAAGAACTGAAACCGATAATCGGCTTTCAACTATCCAGAGACTTTTGAGTGATCGTGAGTTACAGAATATAACCGATAAATCCATTACAACCCACGTTCTAATCAATTCAGTCTTCAATTGCCTCGATTCATATGATTTTCGGGAGTTAAAACCGAAATGAAATTTATTTTCAATATACACTAACAATACCATCGCCTCACATCACGGATACACTCGCAGCACCTTCAATTTCATTTTCACTCTAACTTCTGTTCGTTGGAATCGTTATCTGCTATCGCCGGACTTTCGCCGGAAAACCGGGACATACATCAAATCGGTAAATTTCTCGATTCTTTCATTTTCAATCCATTGTTAGACTTTCACTAACTTAAATCCTTCAACCAGAATCGGTCTCAGACGACGTTACCGGATATTCTACGCTCGCCGGAAAATCTCTGGACATTTCCGAAAACACGCTGTGAATCGGTACAAACATCTAAACCTTCTGATAATCTTTGTTTAGTAACTCAATTTCACAATTAGTTGATCAAAACTGTTAATTGATCCGCTCAGACGGAATTCATAAAACAGAGCCGACGACCTTTGCTGGAGTTCTGAGAAAAACATCTTTTCCGGTACATTCATTTCCAAAACCTTCTTTATCCATTACATTTCAATCATTTATATGTCCGACGAATGATTTAAACAAGGATTGTCGAATATCGGTTGTCTATGTCTTTGAACGAAGAAGATGAAGTCGAACATTAGGTATAAGTTTAATTAAAACAAGATATTAAACCGGGTTAGACACACAGTCCAGCGGTGGATTGTGTGCAAACACACCGCGCACGTCACGAGTTCGAATCTTACAAACGCACCGGCTTTCCGAATTTAAACCAATTTTTTTAAAACTGAATCAGAGTAGGTCCCAGGATGTTTTTAAGATTAATATAAATTGTAAGTTTAACAGATAAGAAACACAGCCCAACTGGTTGGGCTGTGCGCTTACAAACCAGAGGACCCGAGTTCGATTTTAAATTCTTTTAATATAATACCAAATAAATTAAACATTTAATTAGTATATATATATAATTAAAACATAGAATATTTCGGGTTAGACACGTAGCTCAGTTGGTAGAGCTGCGTGCACGCGTACGAGAGGTCTCGGGTTCGAGCCTCACCCAGCGCACACATAAGTCACTGTCCGACCGGTCAACGGTCAACGGTCAACAAAAAGTCAACATTTTTTTATATTTTTATTTATTTATTTAATTTAAAAATCAATTAAAAATACTCAAAAATAATATTTTTAAAGTTAGAAAATGACCTTAAACTCACAAAAGTAAATCTAAAAATCCTATTAAAATTGTTAATAAAATCCACTTATTTACCGAACCATTTCGTTATTATTTTAGGTTAGTTATTTCCTGTCGATCAAATCTCCAAACTCATGCGCATTCAACATCATCAAACGAACGCACCCAATGTGAGTGAATCTCTACAAATTCCCCGTTTTAATCACATTCTGGGGTGTATCATGTGTCGTTTATTATTTATTACATTTAAACACTTGTGCATCCATCATATCCATGATCAAATGTGTATCCAATATGTATCAATTGTTTGTGTGGTTAATGTTTAGCTTAAATTTTTCATATTCAGTACATACATCATCATAGGCTCGTCAGTTCCCCATTACCTATGAGCGGAACTGTTCCCCATTACCTATGAGCGGAACGTGGCGTTGCCAACATATGATCGGCTCTGTTTGACTGAGCCTTGATCACACATACATCATCATAGGCCGTCCGTTCCCCATTACCTATGAGCGGAACGTGACGTTGCCAACATATACATTATCATTCATGTCATATTCTCATGCAAGGTGGTTTGTTATTGTTTGTTTGATTATATACGTTTGCTCACATATGATTATTGCACAATTTTTCCATATTAAATACAATAAGAAATCAATATCAAATGTTTTTAACAAGGTTCACTCGCCAACTTTTGTTGACCCAAAATTCCCCATTTTTACACATGATACAGGTGATCCAGTTGCAGCAAGAAACATATAGGACGGCCTAGAAGAATAAATCAGTTTAGGCTTTGGATTGTTTACTTAGTTACTTTTTTTCCTTGTAATTGTATGAACTTGTTTGGAATATTGAAGTTGTAATTTGAATTTAATAAATATGAAACATTTTAGTAAACATCATGAGCTTTGGTGATAACCCAATTATGCCCCGACTCTTATTCCGCTGCGGGTCGGGGTGTGACAATGTGTCTTTTTTGCTGGTTTCCTATCTCCCACATAACCTATCAAGTAGCAAGATGCACTAAAAGACAATAGTTGGGTAGAAGTCATGCAAGAAGAGCTCCTTTAGTTTAAAAGAAACAAGTATGGGAACTTGTACCATTGGCAAAGGATGTAAGTCCAATTGGCATTAAATGGGTCTTCAAAAACAAAAATGATGAAAGGGGTATTGTTGTCAAGAATAAAGCTAGGCTTGTGGTCAAGGTTACTGACAAGAAGAAGGCATCTATTATGATGAAACCTTTGCTCCTATAGCAAGAATAGAAGCCATCCGACTAATCTTAGCTTTTGCTACCAACCACAATATCAAGGTGTTTCAAATGGATATCAAAAGTGCATTCTTGTATGGTAAGATCAAAGAAGAGGTATATGTTTTTCAACCTCCTGGCTTTGAAGATGCACTTTATCCTGATCATGTCTACAAGCTTAGTAAAGCTTTGTATGGCTTGAAACAAGCACCAAGAGTCTAGTATGAAATGCTCTCCACTTTTCTCTTAACCATAGGTTTTACAAGAGGTAAAACTGATAAAACCTTGTTTTTAAAATGGAGAGGAAAATATTTGATGCTTGTCCAAATTTATGTGGATGACATCATTTTTGGATCCACATGCACTGCCATGTGTGAAGAGTTCAGATAACTCATGGCAGCAGAGTTTGAAATGAGTGCTATGGGTGAGTTCCAATGCTTTCTAGGTCTTCAAGTAAAGCAATTGAAAAATTGTACTTTCATTCATCAAAGTAAGTATGTCAAAGAACTACTTACAAAATTTGATATGAATGATTGTAAACCATGTAGCACACCCATGGCAACCACAAAGCTTGTTACTGTTGATGACAAAGATGACTTGGTTGATCAAACTCTATATAGAAACATGATATGTTCTTTATTTTGCCTAACTGTATCAAGGCTAGACATCATGTTTGCAACATGTGATTGTGCCAGATCCCAGTCAGCACCTAGGAAGTCCAATCTCATTGCTGTAAAAAGGATATTTAGATACATAAAAGGTGCTCCCACACTTGGTATCTGGTATCTAGCTAATGGAAATATTGAGCTTTCAGGTTATTTAGACAGTGATTTTGCTGGATGCCACACCACAAGGAAGTCAACATCGGGAGGCTGTCAATTCCTAGGCAATTTCTTAGTGTCTTGGCAAAGCAAAAAGCAAGTTGCAGTATCAACATCCATAGCAGAGGCTGAGTATATTGCTGCTGCAAGCTGCACTGCTCAACTCCTATGGCTTCAAAATCAATTGCTGGATTTTGGTGTAACTGCTCTAAAGACCGCTCTCATGTTGGACAGTCAAGCATCTGAAAACATCATAAAAAATCCAGTCTCCCACTCAACCACAAATCACATTCACATCAGACATCACTTTGTGAGAGATTGCTATGAAAAAGGTCTGATCTCTCTGCATCATGTTCCCATGGCAGATGTTCTAACCATAGCATTAGATACATTTACCTTTGGAAGTTTGATCTCTAGGATTGGCATGTTAAAACATGGGATAAAAACAAAATTGTGTTTTCCATGTGTAAATAGGATCAAAATGTTTTCAGAAAGTCAAAAATACATCCTTAAGAATAGCTAAAATTGAAAATTTTCAATAAATCTCTAAAGTCTACTCATAACCACTGTCTCCCAAAACCTCTGCTTGGCTTGAAAATCTATCCGCTAAAAGTGTATCTTATGTTCTACATCTACTGTTGGTGATATCTCTGTTTTCCCAATCTACTGATAATCTATCCTCTGAGTGTAAAATCACCACGGTTCAGAACCACTGCTTGTATCAAGCAGAGGTTTCTAAACAACTGTCCTCATTATCAACAGAGTTTACACATGGACAGATGTTAGCCGTCTGATCTTTTGAAAACCCCTGCCATGTTAGCATTCACTTTTTCCTTTATAAACCCTGTTTTATCCAAAATAGAGGTTACTTGTCATCTCGAATTCAAAATTCCCAAAAGCGGTTACCATTACTCTCATTTCTTCACAAATTCTCACTATTCTCTTCTCCATCATGGATCTCATCATCAAAACTCCCCACAACTACCTTCCTATCCTTGAGAAAACCGATAATAATGTTGAATATCATGTAATGATTGATGTTCTACAAACATTATCATACAAGGATATTTTACTTGCAAAAGCTCCAATCTATGTGGACACACTTAAACAATTTTGGGCGAATGCAAGGTTGAGATCCAGAACAAAAAGCCATTTGCTATTATGTCAAAGATTGGGAAGTCCCTTGTCCAGATCTCACCATCCACAATTTCCACCACATTTGGTCTAAATGACCCCACTTCCTTCTCAAAGAAGGATTTACACGATGAATTCATTGAGCGTGGTTATCAAGGTCAAATGATAGTTATTACCATCTATAAACCTGAATTTCCAGCTAACATGAAATTCTTTTTCTATACTTTACTGTTATGCTTGTCAGCCAAGACAACTGCATTTAATGAGATACCTTTAAATATTCAGTATCTAGGATATGCTATTTTGACAAAATCTAAGTTTAATTTTTCCCAGGTATTGTTTTCTAACTTGGTTGCAAACTACAACAACATTTCAAAAAATAAAGGTTTTATACACCCTAGGCTATTTAGTTTTTATCTTCAAAAACAGGTTTCTGAAACCGATTTTCAACAAGATGTCATTTGTGAAATTGGCAGCCTTAAACATGTACGAGACTCTCAAACCAAAAGCAAAGGTTTTGAAAACACACGCCAAGGGGAATGAGCCAATTTTAGATGCTACTACATCCACTACTCAAACCTTTGTTGTTGAGCCTACTGCTCTTGGTGAACATGGCACTATATCTAGTGTTGTGAACCCCCACCAGAAAAATCCAAAGGAAACCAACAAATACAAAAAGCCCACCAAATAAACCAAAAAGGTAACTCTGAAAGATGAGATCCCTGAGGTTATACCTGTGACAACACAAATGTCACTTGAAACCACTACTGCTACTTCCTCACATCAGTTGGAACAAAGATCTCCACCTAGCCAAACTCCTTTTGGTTCCTTACAGAAGGAACAAGTTGTATCCATAGGGACACCACATTATGAAGCTCTTGATTCACTTGAATCAATCTTCCACAGCCCTCTCCCAGGGCAATGTCTCTTTCTACACTACAACCCACTTCTCCAATACCACCCACATTTATACCTTTGTTTGATGCAATAGAGAAAACTCAGACAAACGTTAGTCCCTCTCACTCACCCATTAAAGAGAGTCAACTTCTACATTTGACTGAGTTTGAGAAAACTCTATCTGCTAGCTCACAAGCAATTGAGGAGGCTACACCCCTTGAGTTACAATTGGTATTTCAAGTGAATCAGCCACTAAACTGATGACACAACAGTGTTTCAGTTGGACAGTGGTTACATTAGTAAGGCTTCCTTGAAGGCAACAACTGCTGAGGCTACAACAGTAACCTCTGTCCTAGTTGGAAGTCCCTAGTGCCAAGACAAAGGGGCATTTGGTTTTGAAAACATTGAGATTCCTCGTGTTGATGATCCAAGTACAACTACCTCTGGTAGGAATTTAGATGATCCTATTAACTTAGGTGATAAATTAAAATACCAAGAATTGATGGAGAGGATGTCTTCCATGGAATCATCAATTGATGAACTAAAAACCATAATGAAGCAAGTCCTACAAAACTTCCAAACTCAACCATCACAATCACAAAGTGCTGATGATCTATGGAGAATTGTGCAACTAATAATCCAAGCTCAAAGGGCCTTAGCAGACATTCAGCATGAAACTCATATGAAGCTGATCAGGAACATGGTTGAGGCTAGATACAAAGACACTCAAGCTGACATTAAAGCCATCACAGACCATTTACTGAAAACAACTGGTTCTGCCCCGACTACAATTCTTGTTGAAGAAAAAGAAGATGATGCCAAAAAGGGGGAGAAAGATTCCTGAGAAAGTTGCAGCCTGATTCAAGTGCTAAATCAAAGGTGCAACAATAGCCAGAAACCACTACTACAGCATCTGATGCAACTTTGGGAAAAGGGATTAATAAGACCCTAAACAAAGAAGCTGAAAAGATTGCTGATGACAAGCAGAAAAGACAAGATACAATGGAAGCTAAAGCCTCCTTGCTGATTGAAGAAGAAAAAGCCAAACATATGGAAAAAGAAGATGTTAGTACTTCAAGAAAAAAAAAGTATGCAAGAAAAGTTAGACAATCAACTGTCACCACTTCTAAAACCACTGTTGAGGCTAATGTTGTTGTATCCTCTGTCCAAATACCACAAAACAACCCAACAGATGTTAGGGCAGATTGTGACAGCAGATGCTAAACAACAGATGTTCCCCAAACCACTGCTCTACTCACATTTCCCACTTTAACTCAACCATTATCCACACCACCAAGAATTCCTGAACATCCACCATCACGTAAAGTCAAGTTCCAACGCAAAAGAAAAACTTTTGTTGTCAGTGATGATGATGAAGAGATTCAATCACCCTTCCCTTTATCATCACAACCTATTTCACAACCATCTTCATCATTGTCATATCCTGAAACTTCATTTCCACCCATGCACCTATCATCATCATTCCTTCCAATGGGTGCCTTATACATTTTGGAACTTTATGCTATGAAAGGTGAAACATAGTCTTTCTATAAGATAGAGGATCCAAAACAAAGAGAATTTCCATCTCGGTATCGAAAGCCTAGAAATCTAGATGAATATCTAATGCTGAAGGCTAGACAAGCTGAGACTATTGCAAAGGAGCTGTCAAAGGGTAAGGATGACAGGGCTTTACAAAGATCCATGCAATTTCAATTGAGCAAAGTGAGAAACATTAAAGATTTTTCTTAAGTCCATGTCAGATTTTGCGTAAGTCCATGCAATTTCAATTGAGCAAAGTGAGAAACAAAGATCCATGCAATTTCAATTGAGCAAAGGATTTGAGTAAGTCCATGTCAGAAAAGCCTACCAATGATGATCCTGATTTGAAGCAAGAATACCTTGATCATATAATGAAGCACAAGCCTTACAAAGCAACAAGAGCTCAATTCAAAGACAAGTCTACAAATGAGCTCAAAGAAGAAATTAACAAAGACCCCTTGATAAAGCCTCTCCACCTGTTTGGAAAAAGGCTAGACTTGATAATCAAGACCATGCCTTGAAAATCATAAGGATGAAGGTTGAGCTTGTTGCTGCACAATGTGGAACAACAAGGCAAATTGCAAGGTGGTTTGAGGCAAGAATTGTTGATACCTACAGAAGGTCGAAAGAGTTTAGAAAGAAATATCCCTCTATTCCAAGAAAGCCAGATTAGTCACCAACAACCACTGCCCCTCAACAGACCCATGCCTCTAAAACAAAATCTTCAACCACTGTCTTACCCACCATTGCCTTAAACCAAGTAAAAAGGCAAAAGTAGATGGAAGATGAAGATCAACATAGGTATGAAGAACAAAGAAAAGAGGGAATTAGATGTCAACTTCTTTATTATACTAATGCTGCAAGTGATAAGCTCAGAGAATCTATATCAAGACTTGTTAGCAGACCCTCTTCACCAAACTCATCACAAATAACTCTTCTCCCAAGAAAACCTTCTGACTCAAAAATTCTAAAATGGAAGTTATTCGTAGACACCCATGAATTGACTTTGATCAGGTCAGTTGGTAGAGCTGACAAGATAAGAATGGAGGATGCATATGGTCTGGATGCAGCTGGCCTCCAAGATCTAATGAATCTTGAGCTTGAAATGGATATTGAAGACATGATCTCCATGGACTTTGAACTTCAATTCAAAGGACACATAAAGGAATCATTGACGAGGAATAAAAATCAGGAATAAAGAAAAGTTTTGGCATCATCTGTTCTAGGGGAGATTGTTGAAATTGAACCTTACAAAAGAACATATGATAGAAGGCGAAAATATTCTACAACCTCTGATCCTTATAATAAATGAACATTTGTTGAAGCCAAGCTCTATTGAAGACAAAGGTCAAAGGTTTGCCCTAGCAAAGCTCTGATGAGGACTCAAAGGTCTGCCAAGGCAAAGCTACACTAAAGACTAAAGCAAAGGTCTGCCAAGGAAAAACTCTGCTAAAGACTAAAGCTAAGTTCTGCCAAGGCAAAGCTCTACTGAAGCCCAACTAAGGATGTCGCATCAGTGTTTTCTATCAGACGTTGTATTACATAATTTATAGTAGTGTTTAGCTTAGCAGATGTTGTAGTTTGTTTTAGTTTGTTACATGTCACTATCAATGTGACGTCAGCATAAGATGCTTAGCGGTTTGCTCTGTACTATAAATAGAACAGCGCGTGTACTGTTCTATTTATTACTATCACTTCATCTTGACATTTTGTGTACAAGCAAATCAGAGTGATCTTAGGCTGAGGGGGAGTTTGTAATCTTTCATGCATGTAAACAATTGATTTATAAAAGCATGTTAGTGAAATTAATCTTCCTATTTTTGTGAACATAAATTTTACTATTTCCGTTGCACTATTCATACATGTTTATCCACTTCCATTGATTTCATCTTAAACATTCACAACAATATCAAACTCAGATCCTAACAATTGTATTCTAGGTCGACGATGTAATTGACTTTATCGAACAAAACCTTTTTGTTAGACAATATGCCTTGATTATCCGCAAACCCCACGTACCCACTGATAACAGGTGTGACATCGTAGAGCAAGGTGAGCATACGCGTCATGTGCTTGGAAGCTCCATTGTCCATGATCCACTTCGAAAATGCGGACCTATCTGGTAGCCCTTACACATACAAGTAAAGGATTAGTTTTGGAGGGACACCAAAGCCTTGATGGTCTTGGGTTTACCAGTTTCACTCACATCTTGTAAAGCCTCCCTATTTCCATTTAGACTTGGATTTTCTCTCCCTGAAGTTTCTATCGACTTCCATTCCAACCTTGTTTTTCTAAAATAAACTGGTTTGCTTGGATTTTCAAGCAAACTTATTTGCTTGAAAGTGTTTTAGAAAAATAAACATTTGAATTTACACTTTCTTTAACAATTTTAGAACTACTTGTTTTCTTTGAATTGACATTTCCAGATGAATCAAAGATTTAACAGCTTTCTTTACATTTGTTTTGTGAGGATCTGCTTCAATCCATTAAGCTTGGGTCTAAAGTGGTTAACCTAGTCCAAAACTAGCGGAATTCATTTTAGATTAGGCGACAAGTATAACAAGATTTACTTTTCAATCACTGTTTTATTAATCTGATAAACGTTTACAATCAGTCAACAGTTCGATAGGGCTTCGCCATATCGTTTGAAAATCGTTACAGACTCAATGAATACACGAACCTATATATAGACATCCTACCTTCGTGCGAACATAAGAACTCCACTTTCATACGAACTAAAACATGTTATCTCCGTACGAAGTAAACTAGATAACTTCGTACGAACTAAACTTTGTCAACTTTATACGAAGGTAAACAATACAATAATCAAATCTAACAGGTTAGCCTATTACAGACACTGACACAAGTCGTAGACGCAGGCAGCAGGCATATGTATCAACAAACTCCCTTTGGATATTGTCGAAGTCTCGTTCGCTCTTCAGTCTTCAAAAACTTTATAACCTTAACTTTATCATCCAAAGAAATTCTTTCTTAGCTTCTGTCGCTCTTCACTAGGAATAGGCGTTTGGTCTGTTGGCGGAGCCCACTTCATAAATTGAAATCTTCGAATCTATGTTTCTTTATCATCTCGTTAATTATTTCTTCCTTTCTCATTTCTTTTCGAAACTCCTTCCTTCCAACTCTCTCCATTTGGACTCCACATCTTTCCCGAATTAATACCATGTGCATAGCAAAAACTGATTACACCTTGATGCTACATCGCTTGCACTTTCTCTTTTGCTTCATAAGTGTGCGTATATATACATGTTTTACAATGAATTTTACACACGAACTCGGTTTTAATATTTATAAAAATGATTTCTACCTTAAATTAAAACACACACAAAAGGACAAGTGTACCCTATCGTATATGTAGTAAAGTATGGGTAAGAACCAGATGTCGATCCATGGACGCGGACAGGTATGTACTAAACTGTTGTCATTTATCCACCGGTAAAAAGGTATGTGAAAGGTTCTAACTAAAATTTTCTATAAATATATTTTAAAACATAAAAGACTTTAAATACAAAATACAATTTCTTTTCTTTTGTCTTGTTTTATAAACAATCTAAGCATGTAATCAAAAATGTCACAAAGGCACTTGATCAAATTTCCAATTATAAAGACAACTAGTATCCATTTCGGGAATCCTAACATGATAATTCTTCGGAAAGTTAATGCGATAAACACACATTAACCACCTAAAATTATTCTTTAGCGAGCTATTAGTATATTTTCATGTGAATCTTTAAAAATAAGTTAGTCATTCGTTAAGAGTTTTCTAACCTCACTTTATCAAGGAAAGAAATACCGATAAACACCATTCAACCACCAAGACAAGCATAAACGTAGATCATATCACAAACTTATACATTTTCAAGTCCTAAACATAGATCTACCAAGTTGGTTATATTGGCCAAAAATACTCAACAAAGATTATGATCGATATTAAAAACCCGCAATAACACCATCTAACCCGTTAGAGCCCTTACGTGTAAGAAAGTATTCTTGATCAAAATCACATTTATCTTTTATTAAACCAATACACATTTCTAGTTTCACGGTGTAAACATATAATCAAGTTAACAGCTTACTAATAAATGATTAATTATGGGGTTTATTAAACTTATCCTAACTAACCATTTACTAATCATCCAAGATAAACAATCATAATCAAGAATCCAACATCAATGAACCAAGTTTGCCATATGATCATCAAGATTCAAACATGAACAGATGCCTGAGCTTCATTTTAATATGATAATAAACTAAGTATTGATCATAAAACAAGTGTTTTCATAAATCTCATAACAATATTACATAAACATCAGCTCAATACTTGCAAATGTGCTTAGTATTAAGAACAAGAAATCAAACCATAAACAAGCAAGGATTTGATGGATTGGATGAATGATAAGCTTCTTGCAACTTGAGGCTTGAAACCGTCCTGATCAGAGAGCTTTCGGACCTCAGAAATCGCCCAGAAACTTGGAAAATTACCCATTGTTTTGATCAGTCGCGAATGCTCTGTTTTATAGATAAATTCATATCCGCACGGCCGTACGCTTATGTGCACGCCGTGCACATCAGCATGACGTCACTGCAGGGCATGGGAAAACAAGTGGATGTTTGGGCGGCAAAGTCTTCAGGTGTGCACGGTCGTGCCAATGGGTCGCACGGTCGTGCAAGGTCTTTAGATTACATGTTGATCAGCAATCAAGTTGCGCACGGTCATGCCATTGGGTCACATGGCCGTTCATGCCGGGAAATGAGTTGCACTGCCTCGAGCACGGTCGGTGCTTCTGAGATCGCAAGTCACGCACGGTCGTGCCAATGGGTTGCACGGCCGTGCGTGAGCTGTAACTTCAACAGAATCTGCAGAATTTATCCGGAACGTTCGTTAATCCCACTTTTTCTCCAACTTTATCTTTGGTACGTCGTTTTGGCTGAAAGTTTAAAATTGACCGATTAAGTACCTATACGACGATGTTTTAGCCAAAACGCACAAAACTGGGGCAAAATGGGGAACTAAATTATGTATATTTTAACGTATATCAAACCTCCCCACACTTGAACTTTTGCTTGTCCTCAAGCAAACTAGAAGTAAAAGAATGCGGGCCTACGAAGGTCCCAAACGTCGCTACATAAATATCCGGCGATCAATTGTTTTTCCAAAAAGTCAACATCTACGACCTCAAACCAAACAACCAAATGCGAATATAAGAAAAGATAACCAAAAAGCATTGATTCCACTTCCGATCGACTTAGCATGCAAATCCTAACATTTCTCATGATGTTCACACACACTCTGTTATATTTATGAGTCATACATATAATGTGTATGTGTAAAACACTCAATGCCAAGGCGATGGATCATGCAATATAATAAGCTTGTTAAAAGATCTAATCTCCACCTACTAGCATGCGAAAAAGCATAATCAAGAGGTCTTTGAGGGTTGTAATGATAGGTAATGGTTTCGCGTAGGCAACGGACATTTAAAAGTGGCTAAATGATTAAAACTCGGCGGTTATTTCTAACAAGCGTAAATGAATTACAACTATACATAAGTAAAGCATAAACGGTCGATTATGACCATATCGAGCTAGTCAACGAGACTATACTATTCAGCATCTAAAATTGCTCCGATTTGATCCTCTTTATTCTGTTTTTTTATAATAAACTAAATACTCGCAAGTTAGATAGTAACCATAACCGAGTTTTAACAAAAACAAGTTAAACAATAAAAAGGCTCAAATTGGTTAAGTGTGTTAAATGGGTGTAAACGGAAAAACACAGGAGATAGGCTCAACATGGTTTAACTAATGGAATAATGGTGGTTACGGAAATTAAACAAAGAAAAAGGCTAACACAAAAGAGGTATCCTAAGTGCCTCTATCACATTCATGCTCTTTTCACATATTCATGGTTTTGAAAAGTATACTAATGACAAGTTCTAAATCACATGAAACATCCGGCTCGCTCGTATTCCGAACAAAAACAAGCATGATAAGAATTGAAAGGCTCAAGTATGCTCACGTAATTGAAGGAATGGGTATAAATGTAAATATATGCATGCAAGTCTTTCTTTTGTTTGTCACGCTTTTAGTTGTCATTTCCTTTTAAAAATCAATTTAGCTTGCCGGTTTTTATTGTATCTGCTGCTTTTTAAATGAAAAACAATTGGCGGTTTATTTTAAAGTTTTTATTTTAGGACAAACAAAGTTACACAAGTTAAACCCGTCCCCACACTTGAATTTCACATTGTCCCCAATGTGAATAAAAAATTAGTTACGCAGTTATTAATTAGCGAAACTAAAGTGTGAAAAACGTGAATAATACTCCCCTCGAGTGGAAGAAGACTTGGAGATATTTGGTGTGACCATTTTTTCTTTTCTTTCGGGCTTTGTGTGCATTTCCATGTACCTGCAAAGCTTATCAAACTAACCAAAACACAGGCAATGTATATTGAAGAAAACATTAGGTATATAAAGATTCATCCAAAAGTTAAAAATTTAAAAACATAAGTACTAATAAAGTGTTTCAAAACGTACTACATATCCGCAGGGTTTTTTAAAGAAAAGTAGTAAAAAAAGAAAAACCCCGAAAAGAGACAACAATAAATAATGACAATAAAAAATGAAACCAGCGGCTTCGTAAGCTGAACTCTTCCCTCCTACTAGTCCTCAGCATCATCTTGGCGGGCTCCAGATGGGCCTGCGTCGTCATGCCTTGGGTTCCCAAATGGGAACTGTGGATGATCTCTGAAGTAGTTCGGGAAGGCGTTGTGTAGCCCTCCGAAAATGTAACAGAATCCAACGTGCATCTCTTCCCTCATGGTGTTCTGGTTCACCTGCATTTGCTGGAACTGCTGGTAGAACTCTGGATATGAGGGGATGCCAGGTGGCCAATCCTGATTTGCTTGATACTCTGGCTGGTGCTGGTACTGGTACTGTTGTTGTTGCTGCTGCTAGCCTGGTGGTGGTCTGATGAAAGCATGCCGTGAGCATGTGCCTCGTGGGCCTGCTCCATTTTGACATCATCTTCTTCGTCAGATGGCAGCGGTAGGAGTGGGTCCCAAACTTCCCCACGTAGGCCCCTCAACCTGGGGCCATTTCCAGTGTCTACAATTAAGCCATCGCCCTTAGGGAACGAATGTCCACCTCATCCCCTAAGTGGACCAGTGTCAAATGGTTGACTACATTGTCAGTCAAAATCCCGATAGAGTGAGCGAGTCGGGTCACATACTCCCCACCGTGAATTTCACTGCTCACCGACCTCCCCGCGCTGCTTTATAAAAATTCTGCCATATGGGCAGCGAGGTTGACGTGTACCCCATTCACTATGGAGTACAAGAATAGCAAGTCCGGTGTGGGACAGTTCCCAGAACTATCCATGCGCCCGCAAACAGTGTGGCTCATAACTTGGTGAAGAACCCTAAGAAGTAGGTCCCTCAGCTTTTGCTCTCCTAGCATCATAAGGTGGCCCATCAGCTATGTGAGCCCAGAAATCAGCCCTATCCTCGTCAATGCCGAACTTGTAAATGTTGGTAAAGATCTTGGAGTTCATATCTTCATCACTGTAAATGCCCAAATTTTTACCAAGCTTAGCCACGGACCATTTGTGCCATCTTCCCCCATGCCTGAACTGAATGATTTTTGCGTTTCTGAAATCTGGGTTCTCGCTTCTTGGTTTGTCGTATCCGTAGGAAGCGAAAAACTCCAGTGTTAGCTCAAGGTAGACGGGTCGCTCTATGTTTAGCAACCTTGCCATCGGGAGTGAAATCATCTCTTGAAGCCTTTCTGATTGGTTCAAGGCTTGCAGTGCTTCCCAACTCAGACTTTGTGGTTCATCAATCTGGCCTTGTCTGTTCCACAAAGTTTGTAGTCGATTAATACACGGCCGCTCTTTTTGTTTGTCGGCGTCAAATTGCAAGAAAGGATGATTATCTGTATGCAGTCAAGCAACAAAAATCAGACCAGGCCTAAAAAATTTTGAACCCTGCACCAGAACAACGTTTTTGGAACATTTTGTTTGCTGTTTCAGGTTGCGCACGGTCGTGCGGATAAGTTGCACGGCCGTGCGGATCTAAATCATGATGTCGGATTCCACTGCAGTGATTCAGGCCCGCACGGCCATGCGGATGAAGTGCACGGTCGTGCATCGTCTGAAGTTTCCAAAAATTTGTTCCATTCACAGACTTCTGCCGTGTAATCACAAATCAAGATGCTATACTCAGTGAATGGAACAAGGGTTCGTAATTGGGACTTTGATTCGCCCAACTTCTCAAGAATTAGTGTTTCGTTGACAGTTATGAAGAAAAACCCCAAAATTCCTTATCAAGAACCCAAATCAATAACTGAAATGAAATTAGAGATGTAAAACGTGAAGGGGATTCATACCTTGACTGAAGATTACACAAAATCCTTGCAAAAAGTGGTGATTTTTAAGAGAGTGCGGGTACAGGAACGGCAGTGCGGCTAGGGTTTCGAATGTCACACCCCGACCCACAGCGGAATAAGAGTCGGGGCATAATTGGGTTATCACCAAAGCTCATGATGTTTACTAAAATGTTTCATATTTATTAAATTCAAATTACATCTTAAATATCCAAATCAAAATTCATACAATTACAAGGAAATGAAACTATGTAAATAATCCAAAGCTTAAACTGGTTTATTCTTCTAGGCCTTCCTATGTGTTTCTTACCTCAGCTGGATCACCTGTATCATGTGTAAAACGGGGGATATTTTGGGTCAACAAAAGTTGGCGAATGAACCTTGATAAAACATTGTTATTAATTTCTTGGTTTGTTTAATATGGAAAATTTGTGCAATAATCACATGTGAGCAAACATATATAAGTAAACAAACACAAACCACTTTGAATGAGTATATGATATGAATGATGATGAATGTGAGATCAAGGCTCAATCAAACGGAGCCGATCTTATGAGGCACCTGATGCTCAACCCGTCTCCCACGGGGAACTGATGGGCCTAATGAAATGCGTGCACTGAAAATGATAAATCCAAACTACATATATCCACACAACAATTGATACACATTTGATACACATTTGATCACGGATATGATGGATGCACAAGTGTTTAAATATAATAAAGAATTAAACGACACATGATACACCCAAAACATGATTAAAACGGGGAATTGGTAGAGATTCACTCACGTTGGGTGCGTTCTTTGATGACGTTGGATGCGCACGAAATTAGGATTTGATCGACGAGAGAAAAACTAACCTAAAAATAATAATGAAATGATTCGGTAAATAAATAGATTTTATTTGAGATTAATATTTTTATTTACTACTCTTAATGGAATTTTTAGATTTATCTTTCTAACTTTAAAAATCTATTTTTTTAAGTATTTTATATGATTTTTCAATTAAATAAATAAAAAGGAAAATAATAAAAAATGTTGACTTTGACCGTTGACGTTGACCGGTCGGACTGTGTTTAATTATGCGCTGAGTGAGGTTCGAACTCGGGACCTCTCGTACACGTGCACGCAGCTCTACCAACTGAGCTACGTGTTTAACCCGAAATATTCTCTGTTTTAATTATATTTATATACTAATTAATTTTAAACTTATTTGGTTTTTTATTAAAAATGATTTATATGGCCGAACCGGTTGCAGGGACCCGGAGTCGAACTCGGGTCCTTCGGTTCGAGCACAGCCCAACCAGTTGGGCTGTGTGTCAAATCTGTTTAACTTATGGATTATATTATTCTTATAAACATTATGTGACTTGATCTGATTAAGTTTTAAAAATGTTGGTTTTATTTCTGAAAATCGGTAACGTGTGCGATTCGAACCCGGGACGTGTGCATTGTTTGTGCACACAGTCCACCGCTGGACTGTGAGTCTAACCCGTTCGAATATCCAGTTTTAATTAACTTTATACCCATACTCGACTTCATCTTCTTCGTTTTAAAAAACACAGAACAGTGAAGTCCGTCTGTTCTATCGATCATCAAAACTTATAATTGGTTGGAATGAGATGGATAAAGAGGATTACGGAATGAAATGTACCGAAACAGAATGTTTTCTCAGATTTCCAGCAAGAGTCGTCGGCTCTGATTGGTGACTTCCGGCTGAGTGAATTGATTAACAGTTTTGATCAATGTGTTGTGAAATTAAGTTACTAAACAAGAGATATCAAGAGGGTTTAGATGATTGTACCGATCAACAGTGAGACTTCGGATTTTCATTGAGATTCCGGTGAGTGTGGGTTTTTCTGGCGGCGTAGTCTGAGACAGATTCTGGTTGAATGATTAAAGTTAAGACATGCCGAATAATGGATTACAAACAAAAGAGTTGAGAATTTTACCGATTTGAAGTAAGTCTGGTTTTCCGGTGAAAGTCCGGCGAATGCAGAATATCTCCGGCGATGTGCTAAAGCTTCGAAAAAGTGCACGGTTCTGAGCGAAAGGATTTCCAGAAGATTGAGTGGGTATTATAGTGAAGAACTGAATGAATTGCGTTTGAATTTGGTGATTCGTGATTAAAGACTTTCCGGCGGTTATGACCGAAATTGATGGCTAGACATCGGTTATAACCGATGTCGAAGTCGGTTATCGTGTTGTAGTCAAAAGGAAAATGGCAAGAATCGCGGATTGCCTATTTTTCCGGTGACGACTAGTCTGGGCGCGCTGATTACTGGATTTGACTTTCGGGTTTTATTATAAGTTTTATTTGTTTCCTTGATTATCACAACAGTAGTGTGTGGCGGAGTGGTGTGTTGTGTGTTTGGGTTTGTGGGTGACCCGGGTTCGAAACCCGGCGTCCGGATTTTATTTTTTTCTCACTATTTAATATTATTTATAAATTATGGTTTTTAAATTCTAATATATTTATTAATTATGTATCGTTTAAAATTAATTTAGTTAATAAATACGCAACGAAAAATTATAACTGGATATTTGATTAATAAACGAAGCGGGTTTTGAAAACCCGTTTTTCGACGGATGTTACAATATCCCCTACTTTTAGAAATTTCGTCCTGAAATTTAAGTGGTAGTGGTAACAGGAAAAAGATGCGGGTATTTCTCGCGCATTGAGTCTTCACGTTCCCAAGTAAACTCAGGTCCTCGTTTCGACTCCCAACATACCCTGACAATTGGAATACGACTTCGTCTTAAGCGGTTCTCTCCGAAGTCTATGATTTCTACTGGTCTTTCAATGAAGTGCATAGATTCATCGATCTGAATGTCTTCTAGAGGAATATGGAGGTTTTCATCGGCGAGGCACTTCTTCAAGTTTGATACGTGGAATGTGGGATGAATTCTGTTGAGCTCTTCTGGTAGGTCAAGCTTGTATGCTACAGGACCTACTCTTTCGAGTATCTTGAAAGGTCCTACGTAGCGTGGTGCTAGCTTTCCTCTTCTGGCCAAAACGAACCACTCCCTTCCACGGTGATACTTTTAAAAGTACTTGATCCCTAATGTCAAACTCCAAGGGCTTTCGTCGTTTGTCTGCATAACTCTTTTGACGACTTTGAGCCGCTAGAAGATTGTTTCAAATTTGAATGACCTTGTCGGTTGTTTCTTGAATTAACTCTGGACCGGTGATTTGTGATTCCCCAATTTCGTGCCAACATACTGGAGATCGGCACTTACGACCATATAAAGCTTCGAAAGGAGCCATGCCGATACTTGAATGATAGCTATTGTTGTACAAAAATTCAACTAATGGTAGATGAGCGTCCCAATTCCCTTTGAAGTCTATGACACATGCTCGAAGCATGTCTTCAAGGGTTTGGATTGTGCGTTCAGATTGTCCATCAGTTTGAGGATGAAAAGCGGTACTGAGATCTAATCGTGTACCCAAGGCGGTTTGTACGGCTCGCCATGTTCGTGAAGTGAAACGACCATCACGGTCTGAAATGATGCTTAAAGGTACACCATGACGGCTTACGATCTCGCTGATGTAGATACGAGCTAACTTCTCGTTCTTGAAGTCCTCGCGAATCGGTATGAAGTGAGCTGATTTTGTAAGACGATCAATGATTACCCATATGGTTTCATACCCACTGGAGGTGCGAGGTAACCCGGTAATGAAATCCATGGTTATGTTTTCCCACTTCCATACAAGTATTTCGGGTTGGACTAGAAGTCCTGAAGGTCTTTGATGTTCAGCTTTTACTTTGGAACAGGTAAGGCACTTGGAACAAAAACAGCGATATCCTTTTTCATGCCAGGCTACCAGTAGGTGTATCGTAGTCTTGATACATCTTGTCGGCTCCTAGGTGTACAGAGTATCGTGTTTTGTGCGCCTCATTCATGAGGAAATCATGAAGGTTATCGCGATCAGGAATCCATATGCGATTTAAATAGTATAGAGTACCATCGGATTTGGTTCCGATTTTGAGTTTAGCTCCACATGACAGCTCATCGCGTATGTCATTTTCTGTTACAGAAACATGTTGAGCTGCTCGGATTCGATCTTTGATGTCGGTTATGATTTGTGAACAGAGAAGACGAATGGAGTTCGCATAACCTTTTCAACTGAGTGCATCAGCCACCACGTTTGCCTTACCAGGATGATACCGAATTTCACAGTCGTAGTCGTTAAGAAGTTCGACCCATCTTCGTTGCCTCATATTCAACTCCTTTTGGTTGAAGATATGTTGGAGACTTTTTGGTCAGTGTATATTTCACACTTGGTACCATAGAGGTAATGTCTCCATATCTTGAGAGCGAACACAACGGCTCCAAGTTCCAGGTCGTGGGTAGTGTAATTCTTCTCATGAACTTTGAGTTGCCTAGAAGCATAGGCTATCACTTTTCCTCTTTGCATTAATACACAGCCTAGCCCTTGCCCTGATGCGTCGCAATATACTACAAAGTCATCGCAACTTTCTGGGAGTGTGAGGATAGGTGCGTCACAAAGTTTTTGCTTTAGAGTTTGGAAGGCTTCTTCTTGTTTATGTCCCCATATGAAGGGTTTTCCTTTATGAGTCAAAGCCGTGAGTGGTACAGCAATACGGGAAAAATTGGCAATGAAGCGGCAATAGTAACCAGCCAAACCAAGAAATGATCTTACTTCGGTAGGGGTACGTGGCGCTTGCCATTCTTGCACTGCCTTGATTTTTGAAGGATCGCCATGTATTCCCTTGTCATTGACGACATGTCGAAGGAATTGTACTTCTCCTAACCAGAATTTGCATTTTAAGAATTTAGCATAGAGCTTTTCAGTCCTTAAGAGTGCAAGGATGAGTCGAAGGTTTCGTTCATGATCGGATTTAGACTTGGAGTAGATAAGAATGTCGTCGATGAAGACTATGACGAAACGGTCGAGGTAGGGTTTGCATACCCTATTCATTAGATCCATGAATACAGCGGGGGCGTTGGTTAAACCGAATGGCATGACCATGAATTCGTATGACCATAACGAGTTCGGAAGGCGGTCTTTGGGACGTCTTCTTCATGTACTCTGAGCTGATGATAACCAGAACGAAGGTCGATTTTTGAAAAACAGGTAGCGCCTTGAAGTTGATCAAGGAGGTCATCGATGCGAGGTAGTGGATAGCGATTTTTAACCGTTAGCTTGTTGAGTTCTCTGTAGTCGATACACATGCGAAACGTTCCATCTTTCTTCTTCACAAAAAGAACAGGTGCACCCCAAGGTGAGGAGCTAGGACGTATGAATCCCTTGTCAGTCAGCTCTTGCAGTTGACTGGCCAGCTCTTGCATTTCGGATGGGGCTAACCTATAAGGAGATTTTGCGACTGGTGTAGCGCCAGGTACAAGATCGATGCGGAATTCGACTTCTTCACTGGAGGGAGTCCTGAAATGTCGTCGGGAAAGACTTGTGGAAATTCTTTCACAACCGGTATATCTTCGAGTTTCCTTTCCTTGTTTCCCTTTTTGACGACGTGAGTTAGGAATGCGACATAGTTCTTGCGGAGATATCTTCGGGCTTGAAGGCAGGACATTAATTTGAGTCCTTTCGAAAGTGTTTCTCCAAAAATACGTAGGGTCTGACCGTCTGCAAGAGGAATGCGAATGAACTTTTCGCGGCATACTACTTCAGCGTGATGCTGACTGAGCCAGTCCATACCGATTATAACATCGAATCTTCCCAACTTCATAGGAATGAGGTCAACTGGAAAATCATGATCGTTTAGAGTGAGGGTACAATTTCGTATAATAGAATTTAATGAAACGGGCTTTCCGTTAGCAACTTCCACCGTTAGAGATTCCATGAGATTATCACGAGTTTGATTGAGGATAGGTTCGAATTCTAAGGACACAAAACTCTTATCCGCGCCAGTATCGAATAACATGGATGCATAACTACCATTGATGAGAAACGTACCGTTAACCACGTTGTTGTCAGCCCTAGCTTGGTTGGCATTGATGTTGAAAGCTCTTCCTCTGGCAGGTGGAGGAGCTTGGTTAGCTTGGTTTACTGGGTTCACTTGAGCTTGGGCATGGATGATGTTCACCAAGCATGGACAAGTGTTCCTGAAGTAGTTTGGGTCTCCACAGTTGTAACAAGCTTGCATGGGTTGCATCATGGGGTAGTTGGGTTGGTAGTAGAATTGGGCTATGTGTTGTGCAGGTGGTAGAAGTAAGGGTTGTTGGGCTTGACCTACTATCTGTGGTGGGTTTGGGTTGGGGGTTGATTGCGGTTCGTTCGTTGAAGAGTGCGACAAGTTTGAATGGTGTGACCCGCACGGCCACAGCTTGTGCAATGTTGGCAAAGAGCTTCGGGAGGGTGGTGGTATTGAAAACGGTTGCATTTTGGGTGTGGGCCGGTGTATGGCTTTTTAAATGGTGAGGCTGAGGGAGCAATTTGGGTGATTGGTGCAGCGGTGATAGGAGGGTTGGTTTGAGTGACAGCAAAATTTTTGCCATTACGTTTCCTCTTACCAGCAAACCTTGAAGATGAGACTGAGTGGTTTGTAGTTGAGGTCTCTATGGGTGCTTTCTTCTTTTCATCCTTGAATTTGCCATTTCGGATGCGATTCTCAGTGAGTTCGGTAGCTAGTTCCATTGCGGCTTCAAGTGTTGCAGGCGAAGTGCTTAGAACCGAGTCTTGAATTTTCGAGGGAAGACCTCGAATGTAGTGTTCAACCAAGCGGTACACGGGGGTGAACAAATTAGGGATCATCTGGTTTAGTTCGAGAAATCTCTTGTTATAGGAAGTGTGATCTCCTTCCTTTTGTTTTAGCGCGTGGAATTCATCTTCCAACTTTTTGATTTTGCTTCTTGGACAGAAGCGTCTGGTCATGAGTTCCCTTAACTCTTCCCATGTTAAGGCCATGGCATCTTCAACTCCTCGTTTACCCTTTTCCGTGTTCCACCGGTAAGGGCTACCCCAAACAGCCTTCCAGTTGCATAACGTACCTTGCAATCCTCGGGACAATCGCAATTTAGGAAAGTGTTCTCCATCTCTTCAAACCAGTGAAGGAGAGCAGTAACACCTTCGGTCCCTTCATACTTTGGGGATCGCAAGATTTGAAGTGTTTGTAAGAGCACTTATTGGAGTGAGGGTTGGCGACGCTCTGGTCTTCTTGATTGGGAGGGTTGATGGGATTTGCGGTGAGAGCTTGTTGAACTTGAATCATGATGTCAGGAAGCACCGCGGCCATTTGTTTAGCAATTTGAGTGGCCAAGCGTTCATTGGATCTTCCTGACTTTCTACCTCTACGTAGTTGCCTAGCTGACATCTACAAGAACATACATAGGAAGATTGTGAGTTTAAGAAGTTTCTAGGTGTCATGTGTCGTTAAAAGAATAAAAATAACATAACTAACAATAATGCAACTACATCCATAGGATGTCTTGGGTTTGCTCATGTTTGGGCCTCCAATGTCCCCCATACCGTCGCCTGTGTAGTCATGTGGGCCCCCATGACTATTGGGCTTGGTAGGATTCACATTGGTGTTGGCGGATTAACACTCGCATCACCCAAATGAAAAGCGTAAAATTTGATTGCGAGATGTATGGTAGGAGGGTGTCCAGGTGTAGACACAATGACAACTCAAAGTGGGGTTAGCTCACACGACGTTTGGTATAGCATGCTTTGGCCTAATAGGTCCTTCGTACTCTCATCGTTAGTCCCCAGGTAGGCAAACTGGTCCTTTATTTTGGATTTATACGAATGCCAAGCCTAGACAGGACGTTCCGACTACCGGTACTCGTACCCTTCCAGTTACTACATGCCCGTCATGAGAACTCACTTTGATGTGATTTGAAAATACGAAAATCATTGAAAAAATCATGGTAATCGTGAGGTGTGTTCTCTCATGGATATGATATGTTATGAGGATATGATTCACGATGAGCATTGTATAATATTATGTATTTGTGAGCATGCTTGCATAACATTGAGTGTAACAATAAACATAAAGCATATAAACATCATATATTTTTTTTGTAACGCTTAAGCAATTTAAAATTTTAATCAACTATAGTATAGGCTCTAAGGGTCTAATAACCTATCCTATATCCCTATAGTCATGGTTCTAATACCAATCTGTCACACCCCGACCCGCAGCGGAATAAGAGTCGGGGCATAATTGGGTTGTCACCAAAGCTCATGATGTTTACTAAAATGTTTCATATTTATTAAATTCAAATTACATCTTAAATATCCAAATCAAAATTCATACAATTACAAGGAAATGAAACTATGTAAATAATCCAAAGCTTAAACTGGTTTATTCTTCTAGGCCTTCCTATGTGTTTCTTGCCTCAGCTGGATCACCTGTATCATGTGTAAAACGGGGGATATTTTGGGTCAACAAAAGTTGGTGCGTGAACCTTGATAAAACATTGTTATTAATTTCTTGTTTTGTTTAATATGGAAAATTTGTGCAATAATCACATGTGAGCAAACATATATAAGTAAACAAACACAAACCACTTTGAATGAGTATATGATATGAATGATGATGAATGTGAGATCAAGGCTCAATCAAACGGAGCCGATCTTATGAGGCACCTGATGCTCAACCCGTCTCCCACAGGAAATGATGGGCCTAATGAAATGCGTGCACTGAAAATTATAAATCCAAACTACATATAATCCACACAACAATTGATACCCATTTGATACACATTTGATCACGGATATGATGGATGCACAAATGTTTAAATATAATAAAGAATTAAACGACACATGATACACCACAAAACATGATTAAAACGGGGAATTGGTAGAGATTCACTCACGTTGGGTGCGTTCTTTGATGACGTTGAATGCGCACGAAATTTAGGATTTGATCGACGAGAGAAAAACTAACCTAAAAATAATAACGAAATGATTCGGTAAATAAATAGATTTTATTTGGGATTAATATTTTTATTTACTACTCTTAATGGAATTTTTAGATTTATCTTTGTGAGTTTAAGGTAATTTTCTAACTTTAAAAATCTATTTTTTAAGTATTTTAAATGATTTTTCAATTAAATAAATAAAAAGGAAAATAATAAAAAATGTTGACTTTGACCGTTGACCGTTAACCGGTCGGACTGTGTTTAATTATGCGCTGAGTGAGGTTCGAACTCGGGACCTCTCGTACACGTGCACGCAACTCTACCAACTGAGCTACGTGTCTAACCCGAAATATTATCTGTTTTAATTATATTTATATACTAATTAATTTTAAAATTATTTGGTTTTTTATTAAAAATGATTTATATGGCTAACCGGTTGCAGGGACCCGGAGTCGAACTTGGGTCCTTCGGTTCGAGTGCGCATAGCCCAACCAGTTGGGCTGTGTGTCAAATCTGTTTAACTTATGGATTATATTATTCTTATAAACATTCTGTGACTTGATCTGATTAAGTTTTAAAAATGTTGGTTTTATTTCTGAAAATCGGTAACGTGTGCGATTCGAACCCGGGACGTGTGCATTGTTTGTGCACACAGTCCACCGCTGGACTGTGTGTCTAACTCGTTCGAATATCCAGTTTTAATTAACTTTATACCCATACTCGACTTCATCTTCTTCGTTTTCAAGAACACAGAACAGTGAAGTCCGTCTGTTCTATCGATCATCAAAACTTATAATTGGTTGGAATGAGATGGATAAAGAGGATTACGGAATGAAATGTACCGAAACAGAATGTTTTCTCAGATTTCCGGCAAGAGTCGTCGGCTCTGATTGGTGACTTCCGGCTGAGTGAATTGATTAACAGTTTTGATCAATGTGTTGTGAAATTAAGTTACTAAACAAGAGATATCAAGAGGGTTTAGATGATTGTACCGATCAACAGTGAGACTTCGGATTTTTAGTGAGATTCCGGTGAGTGTGGGTTTTTCCGGCGGCGTAGTCTGAGGACAGATTCTGGTTGAATGATTAAAGTTAAGACATGCCGAATAATGGATTACAAACAAAAGAGTTGAGAATTTTACCGATTTGAAGTAAGTCTCGGTTTTCTGGTGAAAGTCCGGCGAATGCAGAATATCTCCGGCGATGTGCTAAAGCTTCGAAAAAGTGCACGTTTCTGAGCGAAAGGATTTCCAGAAGATTGAGTGGGTATTTATAGTGAAGAACTGAATGAATTGCTTTTGAATTTGGTCTTGATTCGCGATTAAAGACTTTCCAGCGGTTATGACCGAAATTGATGGCTCGACATCGGTTATAACCGATGTCGAAGTCGGTTATCGTGTTGTAGTCAAAAGGAAAATGGCAAGAATCGCAGATTGCCTATTTTTTCGATGACGACTAGTCTGGGCGCGCTGATTACTGGATTTGACTTTCGGGTTTTATTATAAGTTTTATTTGTTTCCTTGATTATCACAACAGCAGTGTGTGGCGGAGTGGTGTGTTGTGTGTTTGGGTTTGTGGGTGACCCGGGTTCGAAACCCGGCGTCCCCATTTTATTTTTTTCTCACTATTTAATATTATTTATAAATTATGGTTTTTAAATTCTAATATATTCATTAATTATGTATCGTTTAAAATTAATTTGAGCAATAAATACGCAACGAAAAATTATAACTGGATATTTGATTAATAAACGAAGCGGTTTTGAAAACCCGTTTTTCGACGGATGTTACATCGAATGGGACTTGGTTTTTCTGAAACACGCATATTTATACACACTGAACAAACTATCAGAAAAAGTCGCGCACAGCCATGCGCAGATGTGCATTGTCTTGCAGATTCCAAATCGCAACACCCTGGATCACTGTTCTCGGGTCGCACGATCGTGCGGATAGGCTGCACGGTAGTGCGTGTCCGAGAAGTCAAGCCACACGGTCGTTCCCTGCAGATGCAGCTCTGAGGTGCACGTCCGTGCGGATCAGTTGCACGGTCATGCGGCATCAGGCAGTCTGCAGAATTTTGCAGAGAATGCACCCAGCTCTGTATTTTCGACAAAATCACCAACGTTCCAAGTGTTTTAGCTGTTGAACAGCGTTTCAACTTCAGAACTTTCTAAGACATGAATCAAAATAGGGAAAACCTACAACTTACCAAAAAAATGAAGAAATCGCGAAAAAAAGACTAAAGATTAACATAATTACATATTTACCATTGGCATGCAAATCACGCTCGCTAAATTTTTTCTCCGCGAGTCGATAGCTGGACTCTCCTTCCCACACTTTTTACAAGTGCGGGGCGTGGAGTTCGATGACCTGCACTGCCGAGTCAACTGGTCCGTTAACATAAAGCTTTAGCCGATGACCGTTGACTTTGAACGTTACACCATTTGAGTCTTCGATGACTATAGTGCCGTATGGGAATACTTCCTTGACTATGAACGGCCCCATCCATCGGGACTTCAACTTACCGGGGAACAACTTAAGCCTCGAGTTGAACAACAGTACGAGAACTTCTACTTGGAACTCTTGTTATCTTTCAAGCGCTTATCATGTAGTCTTTTTGTGCGCTCTTTATATAAGCAAGAGTTCTCATAGGCGTGATTTCATAATTCTTCAAGCTCATGGATATGCAAGAAGTGAGCCTCACCATCGCTCTTCAAATCCAAGTTTGAAGTCTTTAACGCCCACCACGCCTTATGCTCCAACTCGAATGGCAGATGACACGCTTTCCCGTAGTCTAACCTATATGGAGTAGTCCCTATAGGCGTTTTGTACACGGTTCGAAAAGCCCAAAGCGCGTCATCCAGCGTGTCTGACCAATCCTTGCGGTTCTGACCCACCAACCGCTCAAGGATCCTCTTCAGTCCTCAGTTTGTAACCTCTACCTGCCCGCTCGTTTGGGGATGGTATGGTGTGGCTAGTTTGTTATGAACACCATATCGAGATAGGGCTTTTCTAGTTGCGCATTGTAGAAATGCATTCCACTGGTCACTAACAAGTGCCTTCGGGGCACCAAACCGGGCAAACAAGCTTTTCAAGAACCTCACGACTACTCTGGCATCATTTGTCGGTAAGGCTTGCGCCTCTACCCATTTTGACACGTCGTCCACAGCTACCAGGATATACTTATTACCGCATGAGGATGGGAATGGTCCCATGAAGTCGATGCCCCATACAATCGAATACTTCACAGACCTGGATCGAATTCTGAGGCATTTCATTGCGCACGAATAGATTTGATGCCCTCAGGCATGCGTCGCACGCTCTCACCAACTTCTGTGCATCATGAAAAATTGTAGGCCAATAAAAACCAGCATCTAACACCTTCTTCGTGGTGTAGTTGGCTCCGTGGTGACCTCCGGTAAGCCCTTCATGACATTGGCGAAGACTGTCGGCTGCCTCCTCTCCAAACACACATCTACGAATCACGTGATTCGCTCCAACTCGAAATAATAATGGGTCATCCCAAATATAATGTTTAAGGTCTTCAAAGAACTTCCTTTTTTGCTGATGTGTTAATCCTTTGACAAGGATTCCACAGGCTAGATAGCTCGTGAAGTCAGCAAACCAGGGCGACTCATCTCTCACCTCCACGCTCATGAGGAACTCGTGGGGGAAATTGTCGTTTATTGGTTCCTTCCACGTATCCTCAGAATCTCCGCGCTCGAGTCTCGAGAGATGATCGGCCGCAATGTTCAGCGCACCCTTTTATATCTTGAATCTTGATATCGAATTCTTGTAGCAACAGAATCCATCTAATCAGACATGGTTTTGCATCCTGTTTGCTGAAAAGATATCGAATAGCGGCGTGATGCATGTATACAATAGTCTTGGACAACACAAGGTATGATCTAAATATCAAACATGAAAACTACCGCCAAAAGCTCCTTCTCCATGGTAGTGTAGTTTTCTTGCGCATCATGCAAGGTCTTACTAGCGTAGTATATTGGATGAAAGTGCTTTTCCTTTCGTTGTCCGAAGACTGCCCCTATCGTGAAATCGTTGGCATTGCACATAATCTCAAACGGCAACACCCAATCTGGTGCTACCAAAATAGGGCCTTCGACTAGCATTTGCTTCAACAAATTGAATGCCGTCAGGCATTCTTCTGAAAACACAAACGGAGCATCCTTCTCCAACAAACGGGCCATGGGTCTCGTGATGTTTGAAAAATCTTTAATGAATCTCCTGTAGAACCCAGCATGACCAAGGAAACTCCTAATTGCTCTAACTGAGGTAGGGGTGGAAGTTTAGAAATGACGTCCACTTTGGCTGGATCAACCTCTAACCCCGCTTGCGAGATCCTGTGCCTGAGAACTATCCCTTCTTTCACCATGAAGTGACATTTCTCCCAGTTGAGCACAAGATTGGTCTCTTCACACCTCATTAGCATATTTTTCAAAATTTTCAGACAATGATCAAAGGAACTCCCAAAAACTGAAAAATCATCCATGAACACCTCCATGGAGTCTTCAATCATGTCATGCAAAATGGCAACCATGCAGCGCCGAAATGTCGCCAGTGTATTGCACAACCCAAAAGGCATACGCCGATAGGCGAATGTGCCGAATGGGCAGGTAAAAGTAGTCTTCTCCTGATCCTCAGGAGCGATCGGAATTTGAAAATAACCCGAGAACCCATCCAGAAAACAATAAAATGACTTCCCAGACAGACGTTCCAACATCTGATCAATGAATGGAAGCGGGAAGTGGTCCTTGCGGGTGGCGTCATTAAGTTTCCGAAGTCGATGCAAACTCGCCATCCGGTGACAGTATAGGTCGGAATAAACTCATTCCTGTCGTTTGAGACTACAGTTACGCCTCCTTTCTTGGGTACTACTTACACAGAGCTCACCCACACTGAATCAGAGATAGGATATATTAACCCTGCATCTAGTAACTTAATCACCTCTTTCTTCTTGATGTCTTGCATATTCGGGTTTAGCTGCCTCTGAGGTTGCGCACACACGGCTTGTAGTCATCCTCCATCAGAATTCTATCAGTGCAAAAGGAAGGATTAATTCCATTAATATCCATAATCTTCCATGCCATGGCTTTCTTATGAAGTTTTAGAACCTCGAGAAGTTTTCACTTTTCCTCTTCCTCTAAGGATGATGAAATAATGACCGGAAGACGACACTCCTCATCTAGAAATGCATACTCGAGATGTGGTAGGAGTTGTTTCAACTCCAATGACGGCGGATCCTCAACCGAAGGCTTCGACTTTCCTTCAACTTCACAATGGATCTCCACAAATCTATCTGGACTATGGGAACCATCATCACCGACTTGACAAACCGGCTGCTCAAGTCTGTGCGTATCCGAATTGATCTCCTCAATCGTGCCTTGAAAATGAGAGTTCACAAAGATATCGACAATGTCGACATAACAGAGTGTATCATCCTGACTTTGTGGATGCTACATCGATCGTTTAATGTCGAAGGTCACGTGCTCATCATTAACTCGGAGCATGATTTGGCCTGCGGCCACATCTACAATCGTCCTCACGGTATTGAGAAACGGGTGTCCGAGAATCAAAGGCACCTTTGAGTCTTCATCCATGTCCAGAATGACAAAATCTACGGGAAACACGAATATGTCGTCTTAACAAGCATATTTTCAACAAACCCGCGTGGATATTTGATTGAACGATCAGCAAGTCGAATACTCATCATCGTAGGTGACGGCTCACCTAGATCCAGTTTAGCAAAAACCTTATACAGCATAAGGTTTATGCTTGCTCCCAATCAGCCAATGCGTGGCTGACAGACATGCTGCCTATAAGACAAGGAAGGGTGAAACTGCCCGGATCTCCCATCTTCTCAGGTAAACGATTTTGAAGAATAGCCGAGCAATTCTCATTCATTAAAACACAAGACATGTCCTCGAGCTTTTGCTTGTTTGTGAGGATGTTCTTCAGAAACTTAGCGTATTTAGGCGTTTGAGCCAATGCTTCAACAAATGGTATGTTTATATGCAATTGTTTGGACATCTCAAGAAACTTACCATATTGTTCTTCATTCCTTTGCTTCTTCAGTCTGCCCGGGTACGGAACTGGAGGAGTAGAGTCTGTAACTAGCTTCTGGAGCTGTGCTGTACTTGCTGGGACTCGCCTAGCGTGCACCTTGTCCGAAGCGTCAGTATGGACCGTCTCAGTGATCGGTGGTGAGTCCGATATGTCAGGTCCCGTGGCTTTACCACTCCTCGTCATCACTGCATTAACGTGCCCTCTTGGGTTTGGCTCTGTATTTCCCGGAAGACCGCCCTGAGGTCTCTCAGAAACATCTTAGCCAACTGGCCTACTTGATTCTCAATGGCCTGAATGGAGGCCGTCTGACTCCTCATCTCCCCTTCTTGGGCCATGAAACGCTCCTCGTGCTGCTGATAATGCTTTTCAGCCAACTGAGTCGCACTGTTTGAGTTGCTTAAAAGTTGTGCAATCATTTCCTCCAGCTTAGAGTTATTTTGAAGGGCTTGTTGCTAGGAACTGCTCCCGGCACCCTGATTATGGTACATATTCGAATGAGGCTGGTAGGGGCAACTCTGAGACTGAAACGATTGACCGTAGGATTGCTATGGAGCGGGAGGGCGCTGAGTATACCCGAGTGGGTTTTGGTTACCTGGACCACCCTTCCACCCAAAGTTCGGGTGATTCTTCCATCCCGGATTGTATGTGTTACTATAGGGTTATTTTGGGGTCTAGTTTGATTTCCCAGATAACCCACGTCCCCGTGGCCTGTAAACATAACACCTTGTTCGCACGCACCCAACTCGTGTGAATCCCACACTGCTCACATGAAGATTAAACTCGCGAAACATTATGAGCTTGATCGATTTTTGCAGCAAGGGCTCCAATCTGAGCAGTAAGGGTCGTATATGTATCAACAGCATGAACCCTTGAACGAGATGATGTCCTAGCTCTCCCTCCGTCTTGACGAGAACTTGACTTCAAAGCAGCTTTCTCGATAATCGCGTAGGCTTCATTTGGTGTCTTCCTTCCAAGATCTCCCCCTGCATACACGTCCAAACGCTCCTGCGAATCATAGTTGAGTCCTTGGTAGAAAGTTAATACCAGCTGTCTTTTGGACAAATCATGATGTGGTACATCAATAAGAAGATCTCTAAACCTCTCCCAAGCAGCGTGTAAGGACTCTCCATCATCTTGTCGAAATGTCATCATACGGTTCTTCAACTTAATTGTTTTCTCCGGAGAAAAGTACTTTGGCATAAACAGTTCTGCCATTTCATTCCAGGTAGTAATAGGTCCTGCGGGAAGTGATAAAAGCCAAGCTCGGGCTTTGTCTCGTAAAGAGAACGGAAAGAGCCGCAATCGGATTGCATCATCAGAAACGTCTGGGATCTTGAAAGTAGAGCATACCTCAAGAAATGCAGCAATGTGTCGACCTGGGTCCTCGTGATCTTTTCCATCAAACAGCACCGAATTTTGCAACATGTTAATGATGCTAGATTTGATCTCGAAATTCGGCGCCACCACAGTCGGTCGGGCGATACTAGACTGCAGGCCTTCGCCTCCTGGACGGCTGATTTCATTCAATGGCCAGTCGTCGTATGCCATGGTGCTCCCCCCTTCGACCTCTGAGTTTTCACTCTCAGCAGGTATCTTCGGCTCATCTACTACAACTGAGATAAGTTGTGCAACAACACGAGACCTTTCTGGAAGTCTCCTACTCCTCCTTAGGTCACGTTCCGGTTCGTCAGATGGCTCAGCAACAGCGGGCGCGGGGGTTGAGGAGATCAACCTGTAAGGAAGGGATAAGCACATCCCGAAACGATTAAATAAATTATAATATAATATTAAATAATATTTATAATTAATTTAATATTATATATAATATATATATATATATATATATATATATATAAAATCAATTTATTTTCGAATTCGGGTGTGCCAAGAAATAACAATCTTGCCAAAAAATATATATATACAAACAAATAAACAAATAAGTAATTATAAACAAATATTCACAAGAATGTACACCGGTAAAGAAGTGACTCGGATCGTTCCAAAGGTTAGCCGCGTCCCGGGCAACGGCGCCAAAAACTTGACGTGTGCGTATATATACATGTTTTTACAATGAGATTTACATACGAACTCGGTTTTAATATGTATAAAAATGATTTCTACCTTAAATTAAAACACACACAAAAGGACAAGTGTACCCTATCGTATATGTAGTAAAGTATGGGTAGGAACCAGATGTCGATCCATGGACGCGGGCAGGCGCTTATGTACTAAACCGTTGTCATTTATCCACCGGTAAAAAGGTATGTGAAAGGTTTTCATTAAAATTTTCTATAAATATATTTTAAAACACATAAGACTTTAAATACAAAAATACAATTTCTTTTTCTTTTGTCTTGTTTTATAAACAATCTAAGCATGTTATCAAAAATGTCACAAAGGCACTTCATCAATTTTCCAATTATAAACACAACTAGTATGCCTTTCAGGAATCCTAACATGATAATTCTTCGGAAAGTTAACGCGATAAACATACTTTAACCACCTAAAATTATTCTTTAGCGAGCTATTGATATATTTTCATGTGAATCTTTATAAATAAGTTAGTCATTCGTTAAGAGTTTTCTAACCTCACTTTATCAAGGAAAGCAATACCGATAAACACCATTCAACCACCAAGACAAGCATAACGTAGATCATATCACAAACTTATCCATTTTTCAAGTCTTAAACATAGATCTACCAAGTTGGTCATTTTGGCCAAAAATACTCAACAAATATTATGATCCATATTAAGAACCCGCAATAACACCATTTAACCCGTTAGGGCCCTTACGTGTAAGAAAGTATTCTTGATCTAAATCAGATTTATCTTTTATTAAAGCAATACCCATTTCTGGTTTCATGGTGTAAACATATTAATCAAGTTAACAGCTTACTAATAAATGATTAATTATGGGGTTTATTCAACTTATCCTAACTAACCATTTACTAATCATCCAAGATAAACAATCATAATCAAGAATCCAACATCAATGAACCAAGTTTGCCATATGATCATCAAGATTCAAACATGAACAGTTGCATGAGCTTCATTTTACTATGATAATAAACTGTATTGATCATAAAACAAGTGTTTTCATAATATTCATAACAATATTACATAAACATCAGCTCAATGCTTGCAAATGTGCTTAGAATGTATATTAAGAACAAGAAATTAAACCATAAACAAGCAAGGATTTGATGGATTGGATGAATGATAAGCTTCTTGCAACCTTGAGGCTTTAAACTGCCCTGATCAGAGAGCTTTCGGACCTCAGAAATCGCCCAGAAACTTGGAAAATTACCCATTGTTTTGATCAGTCGCGAATGCTCTGTTTTATAGACAAATTCATATCCACACGGTCGTGCGCTTTATGTGCACGGCCGTGCACATCAGCATGACGTCACTGCAGGGCATGGGAAAACAAGTGGATGCTTGGGCGGCAAAGTCTTCAGGTGTGCACGGTCGTGCCAATGGGTCGCTCGGCCGTGCAAGGTCTTCAGATTACATGTTGATCAACAATCAAGTCGCCACGGTCGTGCCAATGGGTCGCACGGCCGTGCGTGCCGGGAAATGAGTTGCACTGCCTCGCACACGGTCGGTGCTTCCGAGATCGTAAGTCACGCACGGTCGTGCGAATGGGTTGCACGGCCGTGCGTGAGCTGTAACTTCAACAGAATCTGCAGAATTCATCTAGAACGTTCGTTAATCTCACTTTTTCTCCAACGTTGTCTGTGGTACGTCGTTTTAGACCCGAAAGTATAAAATTGACCGATTAAGTACCTATACGACGATGTTTTAGCCAAAAACATACAAAACGGGGGCAAAATGGGGAACTAAATTATGTATATTTTAACGTATATCACATATCTTCTCAGAACAATTCACTAACCACATTTGATCTAGAATCCGTATGGTTCTCCACAATCCATCTGACTCCAAAACAGTTATAGCTTCACCAGTTTCAATTTCATACTACCACCACTTGAGAAATCACAGAAATCTTGCTCAACTTTCATTAAAAGCGTATTTTTCATTGCATGTGGCCACTTCACAATCAACGTTACATCTTTCTCATTAGTAACTAGATCGATGTTGATAATCTGATTAGGAAAATGCGGCTTCCAGTTTGGAAAACCATGTGTAGCTTCGAATCTAATCACCTTCCGCAATCTCTTATCATTCCATTTCATCTGATAGTTGATGCACTTAGTTTGCACAACTCTTCAACATCCCACCATGGAAAAGTTTTAATATTAGATAAATATCGGGAGTATTGAACTTCGAATTCTCTCTTGATAGCATACACATTCGACTCAGGTAGCCAACCCCAACTCAGAATATCTTCTAACGACTTATCTTGGTCTCTCGTTAAAAATGCTAACGGTCGTCGGAGTTTCCTTTCATTCGGCATTTCTTTAAACCAATCTTCATGTCTTCTAAAATTTCTTCTTTACTCAATCATCTCGGAAGATTTACATCTTTTATAGTCTCTTCAACCTTCCTTTTCAGCAAATCATTAGTTTCTTCACTAAAAATCTCTTGAAATGTCGGGAAGTCATCCGTTCCTTCACCATAATATTACATCATTTCGTCGTCAAAATCATCCTCCACAACAACATTATTATAATTATCAGCATCCTCAACATATATGTAAACATAGTCATCAGGCTTTGCAATACTTATGTTGTTCAGCTTTTCTTCAAAGTCAAATTCAAATGAACTCTCATCAACACCTATCATCTGAGCAATCTCTTCTTTAGTGTAGTTATGAACAAACGCACCCTTTTCAACCCTATGCTCCATATAGATCATTTTATGTTGTATTACATGAACAACCGTTAATTGAATAACGTCTGTGAGAATTCCTGAATACTCTTCTTCGTTAAAAGAATCCTTCTTCTCCCTCTCTCTTTGAGATACATTTTCTTGATTAGTGTTGTCGTTTAGAAAATCATCATAGTTGAACGATCGTGTAATCTTGGCTTCATACACCACCAACCCTGTGCCTCCTTGCATATTGTCATCATCATCCCCCTTATCATCATCATTTTTATCGTCACCGTCAATATCCACTTCCTCTTCATACTCTTCATCATCATCAGTTTCTTTCTCATTCTCTTTCTCTTTTGCATGTGCTATCCTTTTCTCTAAATTTTTCTGCTTCTCTGAGACATACGGCACATCAATAATATAACCAATAAGAACAAACTTAGATACATCAATTTCTGGCTCTGGCTAGGAGCAACAATCGGAATGTCATCTATCTTCTTCTTACCCTTGCCTGCAGATGCAGCTTCAGCTTTGGCCTTTCTTGCCCTCTCGGCAGCCCTTTGTTTAGCCTCTTCAATTTCAATCAGATCAAATTCGGCTTCAAAATCTATACCAAGTTTTTCTGCAACACTTTCTGGAACATATCGAACTTTCTATCTTTTCTAAGTCTGTCAGCTTCTAATTCTTCTGTCACTCTATGCAATCTTTTGTATCTGACAAGAGACTTGCAATAACAGTTTCCATATGTTTTCGATCATTTTCCAGAAACTTTATTCTATTCTCCAACTCTCTTATCTTCTGGTAGTTCTGATTATCAAGAAAATCCAGATCAATAGGACCCATGTTTGAAAAGTTTGGAAAGTTGAAGTCATTACCAAAAATATGATCAGCTTCTCCTGTAGATTGACTTCTAGTTTAAGATCGAGGAGTTGACTGTTGTTTTTATGGTGTTGGTTGTTTAGGTGGTGATGTATGATGTGATGGTGATGGTTGTCTTGGTGATGATGGTGGTTGTTGTACTTGAGGTGATGGTGGAGTTTGAATCGGCATAACAACATAAGTTTTAACATCGACACTTGGTTGTCTCTTTCTCATGAACCACTGGACCAGCCCCATCAGATGTCGACTTCAAATACTTTCTTATTGATTTTTTTACCGCAGGAGACCCTGTTGTTTTCTTACTAATATCTTTTTACCATGTTTTCTGTTGTTTCAAAACTTATTTTTGTTCAACTTTTTGAATTGGTTTTGAAACAGCTGGTTTAGAAACTTCGTTCATAGGTTTCTTTCCCTTTTGATCATGACTCAGACAATGATAAGACACATGTTCGACTTCGTGACAGCTGAAGCAAATTCTCATGTTCTCACAAACCTGGGAATTTCTTGAACATGTTCATGACTCTTTCTATCAAAGAATTATTCATTCAACTCGTTTTCAAACAAATCTTTCTCACTATCAGAATTATGTAACATCCGTAAAAACCGGATTTACCAAACCCGCTTCGTTTCTTAACCGAACAATCAGTTAAAAATTCCGTTGCGTATTTAATGCCCAAATTAATTTTAAACGATACATAATTAATAAGTATATTGGATTATAAAAGTTATATTTGAAAAAGTATTAAAAATAATGAAATAAAAATAAAACCAGGCTGCCGGGATTCGAACACGGGTCAGCCAGGTCAATATGGTCAACAAAGTCTTAACTCCCACACTTCCAACCACTGCGCCACTAGTGTTCCTTGTTCATTATTAGAAACAATTAATTCAAATACACAAACTCGAATTCAAAACTGACGCGCCCAAATCGCTGTCGTCGGAAATTCCGACGATTTCGCCGAGATTGGACGGTTTCTTCTGTTTTAACCGACGCAATAACCTTAACATCGGTTATAACCGATGTCCAGTCCGCGACATCAGTCATAACCGCCGGAGAAATATTTGACCGACGAATCAAGACGGTAAACGGACCCAATTCATCGATGTTCTTCCTTATAAATACACCCTCTAACCTCTGATAGCCTTTTCGCTCACGATCACACCCATTCTCGACGAAATTTCACTCGCCGGAAAATTTCTGCAACTCGCCGGAAAACCGAACCCCTTCACCTTTGTGCCGTATTCTAAAAACAGAACACCTAGAACTCATACCGAAGCCACCCACACTCACCTCAAGCTTCCTGAAGACCCTCTGCCGCGAGATACACGTCGCCGGAATAACTTGCTGTCATCGGAATTTTCGCCGGCGAAACAGGGGATCTCTGTCGGTATATCTTATACCTAATCTCTCACATTCTTTTTATTAATCTCATATGTAATTAATCAAAACACACTAAAGAACTTGATTAAATCGCCGAATTAGTCGGACTTTGAATCTGGGTTAAGCTTAACGAAGAAGATGAAGTTTTCGGTATTATATATGTTTATTTTAAATCAAGTTATATCTCGGGTTAGACACACAGTCCAGCGGTGGACTGTGTGCAAACAATATACATAACGTCCCGAGTTCGATTCTTGTCACACGCACACTCGCCTTAATAAAAATGTTCCTTTTTAAAACTGAACCGGTTTCACTCGCAAATAGATTTTAAGTTTAATGAAAACCGGAATAATAACCAAGATAGACACACAGTCCAGTGGTGGACTGTGTGCGCGTTTAAATCATACGTCGCGGGTTCGAGTCCAGACTACCGCACCGGTTCTGGCAATTATCAAACTTTTTATATAAGGACAGAAATGAATTTACCTAGTTTGTATATAAGTATAATAAAAACCAGATTATTTACCAAGTTAGACACACAGTCCAGCGGTGGACTGTGTGTCAACCTAAACCATAGGTCCCGGGTTCGAGACCTGTGGCGAGCACCGAGCCGATGCATTAAAATCGTTTTTAAAATAAATGATTTTCGGATTAATTCAATTAGTATATAAATATAATTAAAAATAGAAATATTTCGGGTTAGACACGTAGCTCAGTTGGTAGAGCTGCGTGCACGCGTACGGAGGTCTCGGGTTCGAGTCCTGCCCGGCGCATACATACACACAATAAACCGGTCAACAAGTCAACGGTCAACGGTCAACAAGTCAATGGTCAACAGTCAAAAATCAACATTTTTTTTATTTCTTTTATCTATTTATTTAAATTAAAAATACTTAAACATAACATTTTTAAAGTTAGAAAATAGCCTTGAACTCACAAAAATATATCCAATAATCCTACTAAAAATTGATCAATAAAATCCGCTTATTTACCGAACCATTATGTTATTATCTAGGTTAGTTTCACTCGTGGTTAAATCCAACTTCGTTGCGCATTCAACATCATCAACCGAACGTACCCACTGTGAGTGAATCTTACAACTCCCCTTTTTTTTAATTACACGTTTTGGGGTGTATTATGTGTCACTAAAACTAACTCGTTTATTTAAACTCGTGCCATACCATATTATGATTTAAACTTAGAATGTAAATATTGGTTGTAGTTATGTATTACTTATTGTCAAAGTTATATGCAAATTATTTGTTAGGCCCATCAGTTCCTCGTGGGAGACGAGTTGAACAACGCGTGCCTTAAAACTCATTCATTAGGCCCATCAGTTCGTAGAACAACGCGTGCCTCAAAACTCAATCATTAGGCCCATCAGTTCCTCGTGAGAGACGAGTTGAACAACACGTGCCTCAAAACGATCAATTATTGTATGTGTGTGCATTACTAAATATTAAGTGTTTTGTGAATATATTACATTTACATTTACTCATATGTGGTTGTGCACTTTATTTTATAATCAATTCAATAAACTTGTTCAAATGCTTTTCATAGGATTCACTCGCCAACTTTTTGTTGATCCAAAAACCATTTTTACACATGATACAGGTGAGCAGGATGAAGCAAGGAAAACATAGGAAATGCCTTAGAAGAAAACAATGAAGTCTAGAATGATGTTTAGGACATGATGAAATTAAGATTGTATGTTTCCCTTTAAATTGTAATAATGAATATGAAACGTTATAATAAATGTCATGAGCTTTGATGATAACCCAATCATGCCCCGATCACCTTTTCCGCTGCGGGTCGGGGTGTGACAGATTGGTATCAGAGCCATGACTATAGGGATATTGGATAGGTTATTAGACCCTTAGAGCCTATACTATAGTTGACTAGATTTTAATAGTCTATGTGGTTACATGCAAACTTATGATAATTATTTGTTTCATATTTGTTTATACTTACAGTCAAACATACATACTTACATACACATTCATCATACATATTTCAATGTTCACATATTCAAATCATCTTCATACTTTCGTTATTCAAAGATTTTGTCGCATTTTTCATTTTTCAAATCTCATCAAAGTGAGTTCTGCGACGGGCATGTAGTAACTGGAAGGGTACAAGTACCGGTAGTCGGAACGTCCTGTCTAGGTTGGCATTCGTATAAATCCAATATAACGGACCAGTTTGCCTACCTGGGGACTAACGATGAGAGTACGAAGGACCTATTAGGCCAAAGCATGCCACACCAAACGTCGTTCGAACTAACCCCACTTTGAGGTGTCACCGTGTCCACACCTGGACACATTCCGAATATCATACGTTATATACATATTTCTCGATTTTCTCTGGGTTTTAGTGTACGTAACAAGGCTAACACATGCGAACCATATGAAAAACCCGGTATTCATGGGGGCCCACATGATTACGAAGGTGGAAGTATGGCGGCATGCAAGGCCCAATTACGAGCAAAAGCCCAAGACATCCTATGGATGTAGTAGATTTATTATGTTATATTTATTTTATGAATGTTCATTCCTAAATACAACCCATGATCCCAAAAACATCCAACTCATACTCTTGATATGTATTCCTTGTAGATGTCTTCTAGCCTCACAAGCCATACCCATCCAAGCTATCCCAATCACGCAAATAGCACCCAACTCAACTTACCCAAATAAGAAACCATACCTTGGACCTCACCCTCGATGTAACACTTGTTTTTATCACCATCCATCTACCTTACCTTGTCGACTATGTGCCAATTGTGGACGCTATGGTCGTTTGAGCATGGTTTGCCGCACCTCTCAAAACCAAATCTCTCCCCTACTCAAAATATGATCCAAACATATCAACAACCTCAATACCCCATGTTACCTTATGTTCGAGCTTGCTTTAATTGTGGCGACCCTACCCATTTCAGAAACACGTGCCCTCGATTGGTTAACATCATAAACGCCCAAGCTCAAGCAAACCCAGTTAACCAAGCAAATCAAGGAAACCTAATCCCTAGGCCACCAGCAAGAGGAAGAGTTTTCAACATAAACACCAATCCTGTTGAAGTTAATGACGGCTCAAACGAAACCACCCAACTAGTCCCCTTCGCCGAAAATCAAGATTCAACTCCAATCGCTTAGCTTTATGTTTTCTTTATGTTATCTCAAGCTTTGTTTGATTGTGTTTGTTTATGTTTTAGAATCATAGAACCAATCATAACTTGCGGATAAAATCAATGAAAATTTGACAAGAATATGGTGGATATGCCACTGGTACTTCCTATATATAAGTATTCTTGTCAAAGGATCAGAGGCATTATCTGGCGGTTATGAGAAGTTCCATGTAGAAGTTAGTATTGTCTTGATTGAAGTTTGTTTTGTACTCACTAATTTAGCATTTATAGCATCTCATCATTTAAAGAAATTGGATTGTGTTCCATTTCTACATAGACTAACCTCTCCATCATAACAAACGATAGAGGTATTGTCATCATTCAAACATGTATACTATCAGAATTAAGACTCAAGTTTTGGTTGTTGTGTTTGTTTTAGAGTCACATAGAACTAATCATAACTTGCGGATAAAGTCAATGAAAATTTGACAAGAATATGGTGGATACGCCGCTGGTACTTCCTATATATAAGTATTCTTGTCAAAGGATCAAAGGCATTATAAGGCGGTTATGAGAAGTTCCATGTAGGATTTAGTAATGTCTTGGTCGTAGTTTGTTCATCATACATTTCAACGTATTTCAATTTCATCATTTAAAGAAGTTGAGCTATATCTCACTTCCACAAGGACTAACCTCTCCATCATAACAAACGAGAGAGGTATTGCCATCATTCAAACATGTATGCTATCAGAATTGAGACTCAAGTTTTGGCTGTTGTTTTTGTTTTAGAGTCACATAGAACTAATCATAACTTGCGGATAAAGTCAATGAAAATTTGACAAGAATATGGTTGATACGCCACTGGTACTTCCTATATATAAGTATTCTTGTCAAAGGATCAGAGGCATTATCAGGCGGTTATGAGAAGTTCCATGTAGGATTTAGTAATGTCTTGGTCGAAATTTGTTCATCATACATTTCAACGTATTTCAATTTCATCATTTAAAGAAGTTGAGCTATGTCTCACTTTCACAAGGACTAACCTCTCCATCATAACAAACGATAGAGGTACTGTCACCATTCAAACATGTATGCTATCAGAATTAAGTTGATTGTGTTTATTTATGTATTAGAGTCACATAGAACTAATCATAACTTGTGGATAAAGCCAATGAAAATTTGACAAGAATATGGTGGATACGCCGCTGGTACTTCCTAGATATAAGTATTCTTGCCAAAGGATAAGAGGCATTATCAGGCGGTTATGAGAAGTTCCATGTAGGATTTAGTATTGTTTTGGTTGAAGTTTGTGTTATACTCACTGATTTAGCATTCATATCATCTCATTATTTAAAGAAATTGGATTGTGTTCCATTTTCTACATAGACTAACCTCTCCATCATAACAAACGAGAGAGGTACTGTCATCATTCAAACATATATACTATCAGAATTAAGAGTCAAGATTTGGTTGTTGTGTTTATTTATGTTTTAGAGTCACATAGGACTAATCATAACTTACTGATAAAACCAATGAAAATTTGACGAGAATATGGTGGATACGCCGCTGGTACTTCCTATATATAAGTATTCTTACCAAAGGATCAGAGGCATTGTCAGGCGGTTATGAGAAGTTTCATGTAGGATTTAGTAATTTCTTGGTTAAAGTTTGTTTTTATACTCACTGATCTAGCATTTATATCATCTCATCATTTAAAGAAATTGGATTATGTCACCAATCAAACATGTATACTATCAGAATTAGGACTCAGACATTGGTTGCTGTGTTTGTGTATGTTTAGAGTCGTATCATAGAACCAATCATGACTTACTGATAAAGCCAATGAAAATTTGACAAGAATATGGTGGATACGCCGTTGGTACTTCCTATATATAAGTATTCTTGCCAAAGGATCAGAGGCATTGTCAGGCGGTTATGAGAAGTTCCATGTAGGTTGTAGTATTAGAAGTTTTGTTTTAGGATATAACCTTATCTTTCCAAACATATCAAAACTCTTGCGCATGAAATCATGCTTAGTGAATCAACTCCGCTTATCAATATTTTTACCGTAGGCAACAAAAAGCGATTCCTGTAGCAGGGTACTCAACCCTTACAAGGAATGTTACCGCCTCAAACAAAAAAAATTTTAAACTCTTACTCTTTTTCTAAGTATGTAACTGTCAAACTAAACACCATCCTTTTTAGACAAATATGTCACTACTTAAATTTCGGGACTGAAATTTCTAAAAAGTAGGGGATACTGTAACATTCGTCAAAAACCGGATTTACCAAACCCGCTTCGTTTATTAACCGAACAATCAGTTAAAAATTCCGTTGCGTATTTAATGCCCAAATTAATTTTAAACGATACATAATTAATAAGTATATTGGATTATAAAAGTTATATTTGAAAAAGTATTAAAAATAATGAAATAAAAATAAAACCAGGCTGCCGGGATTCGAACCCGGGTCAGCCAGGTCAACATGGTCAACAAAGTCTTAACTCCCACACTTCCAACCACTGCGCCACTAGTGTTCCTTGTTCATTATTAGAAACAATTAATTCAAATACACAAACTCGATTCAAAACTGACGCGCCCAAATCGCAGTTGTCGGAAATTCCGACGATTTCGCCGAGATTGGACGGTTTCTTCTGTTTTAACCGACGCATTAACCTTAACATCGGTTATAACCGATGTCCAGTCCGCGACATCAGTCATAACCGCCGGAGAAATATTTGACCGACAAATCAAGACGGTAAACGGACCCAATTCATCGATGTTCTTCCTTATAAATACACCCTCTAACCTCTGATAGCCTTTTCGCTCACGATCACACCCATTCTCGACGAAATTTCACTCGCCGGAAAATTTCTGCAACTCGTCGGAAAACCGAACCCCTTCACCTTTGTGCCGTATTCTAAAAACAAAACACCTAGAACTCATACCGAAGCAACACACACTCACCTCAAGCTTCCTGAAGACCCTCTGCCGCGAGATACACGTCGCCGGAATAACTTGCTGTCATCGGAATTTTCGCTGGCGAAACAGGGGATCTCTGTCGGTATATCTTATACCTAATCTCTCTCATTCTTTTTATTAATCTCATATGTAATTAATCACAACACACTAAAGAACTTGATTAACTCGTCGAATCAGTCGGACTTTGAATCTGGGTTAAGCTTAACGAAGAAGATGAAGTTTTCGGTATTATATATGTTTGTTTTAAATCAAGTTATATCTCGGGTTAAACACACAGTCCAGCGGTGGACTGTGTGCAAACAATATACATAACGTCCCGAGTTTGATTCTTGTCACACGCACACTCGCCTTAATAAAAATGTTCCTTTTTAAAACTGAACCGGTTTCACTCGCAAATAGATTTTAAGTTTAATGAAAACCGAAATAATAACCAAGATAGACACACAGTCCAGTGGTGGACTGTGTTGCGCGTTTAAATCATACGTCGCGGGTTCGAGTCCAGACTACCACACCGGTTCTTGCAATTATCAAACTTTTTATATAAGGACAAAATGAATTTACCTAGCTTGTATATAAGTATAATAAAAACCAGATTACTTACCAAGTTAGACACACAGTCCAGCGGTGGACTGTGTGTCAACCTAAACCACAGGTCCCGGGTTCGAGACCTGTGGCGAGCACCGAGCCGATGCATTAAAATCGTTTTTAAAATAAATGATTTTCGGATTAATTCAATTAGTATATAAATATAATTAAAAACAGAAATATTTTGGGTTAGACACGTAGCTCAGTTGGTAGAGCTGCGTGCACGCGTACGGGAGGTCTCGGGTTCGAGTCCTGCCCGGCGCATACATACACACACCCGGTCAACAAGTCAACGGTCAACGGTCAACAAGTCAATGGTTAACAGTCAAAAATCAACAATTTTTTTTTATTTCTTTATCTATTTATTTAAATTAAAAATACTTAAAAATAACATTTTTAAAGTTAGAAAATAGCCTTGAACTCACAAAAATATATCCAATAATCCTACTAAAAATTGATCATTAAAATCCGCTTATTTACCGAACCATTATGTTATTATCTAGGTTAGTTTCACTCGTGGTTAAATCCAACTTCGTTGCGCATTCAACATCATCAACCGAACGCACCCACTGTGAGTGAATCTTACAACTCCCCTTTTTTTTAATTACACGTTTTGGGGTGTATTATGTGTCACTAAAAGTAACTCGTTTATTTAAACTCGTGCCATACCATATTATGATTTAAACTTAGAATGTAAATATTGGTTGTAGTTATGTATTACTTATTGTCAAGATATATGCAAATTATTTGTTAGGCCCGTCAGTTCCTCGTGGGAGACGAGTTGAACAACGTGTGCCTTAAAACTCATTCATTAGGCCCATCAGTTCGTAGAACAACGCGTGCCTCAAAACTCATTCATTAGGCCCATTAGTTCCTCGTGAGAGACGAGTTGAACAACGCGTGCCTCAAAACGATCAATTATTGTATGTGTGTGCATTACTAAATATTAAGTGTTTTGTGAATATATTTACATTTACATTTACTCATATGTGGTTGTGCACTTTATTTTATAATCAATTCAATAAACTTGTTCAAATGCTTTTCATAGGATTCACTCGCCAACTTTTTGTTGATCCAAAAACCATTTTTACACATGATACAGGTGAACAGGATGAAGCAAGGAAAACATAGGAAATGCCTTAGAAGAAAACAATGAAGTCTAGAATGATGTTTAGGACATGATGAAATTAAGATTGTATGTTTCCCTTTAAATTGTAATAATGAATATGAAACGTTATAATAAATATCATGAGCTTTGTTGATAACCCAATCATGCCCCGATCACCTTTTTCGCTGCGGGTCGGGGTGTGACAAATTAGGTCCAGCAACAAATTTCAAATTCCTTTGGCACTTTCACCTAGAGTGATATGACATGTTTCTAGCTTGGTTGAAGTTACCCCTAAACCCATTTCCATTACCCTATATATTCTAATTTCTGAATATGTAGTTACCTCTACCCTGGTACCCCCTAATACCATCATGATTCTGGTAAATTCTAGATTGGTTTCTCAAACTTTGGTTGTATCTCGATTGATTTCTATGAGCTGTCTCAGTTTGGTAATAACTAGTTTCTGCAAACCTCTTGGTTTGATTCTGGTTATTCCTAGTGTTTGGGGAACTAGATTCAACCTTTGTATAACTTTCTTCTTTTCAGTCTTAACATTTACAATACCATCCTCAACTAGCTTAAATGTCTTAGCAACGAGAGCAACATTCACATTCTTAATTGGAAAATCAAGATCTGAATAATCTTATCTGACCTTATCATTTGATACATTGTTATCATGTTTTCCAGGTCGCACTAAATGTGATTTTCTAATGGAACACGTCTTTACAACTTTACCCTCGTTTTCACTATCATAAATTTCCTCAATCACAACTAATTCATTTTGAAACACCTTTTCAGCCACAAAACACACACAATTTCATCACAATTGTCTGAACAATTTCCAAATGTATCATATGATGCATTATTAGTTTTGGGTAAAACCTTAGTTGGGTCAACTACCAATGGTGTTGTGATAACATCAATAGTTTCTCCAATGTCCTCTGGTGGTTTTTGTGAAATTGTTATTTAATAGAGGAGGCACCATGTTATACCTAATTCCACAATAACTTCGATCACATTCATCTTCCTCTGTTTCTTTATTTTTCTTTATAGGTTTGGGGATGATGTGATCAAGAATGTGTGATGCAGATGAGTAACTTTTCAATTTCCTTTCAATTTTAACATTTACCATTTGCTCTTTTAGATTTGCAATTTCATCAATGTAAGAGTTTATGGCAATTTATTTACTCCAAAATGTGGCTTCTAACTCACTTTTTTATTTAATCAACATTTTATTCTGATTGATAAAATCTTTTTCAGCTTGTTGTAAAGTGTTATAGGCCTTTTAAATACATTGAAAATAGGAGCATGCTATTGTATACACTCTTAACACTCACAGCCAATTTTACCCCTGAATCAGATTCAAATTCAAAATTTGTTTTTACCCTCTTTATATTGTGCCATCATTGCATGCTTCAATTGATGGTTGAATCATCAGAATCTCTTCACCATTGTTAATTTCAGCTAGTGTCGATCCTTCTGTAAAATATCGTGCAAAATTTTCAACAAATTCAATAGGAAACACAAATTTTAAAACTTGAAATTGAAAAGATTCAGTTTTTGTCTCCTCTTTAACAACAAGTGTCGGTTCAATTTCAATTTATGTGATTGTTCCAGTTAAATCCTTCATCATCTTGGACTACCATCTATGATTTATCATTTAATGACGATGCTTTTTGGTTTGATGATGATGAACCTTCAATAGGAATAACACAGCTTGGAGACGATAGACTTTGGTTTTGATTCTGCGGTTGTGGGGGATACTGATAAGCTTTCTGATAGTAGTCACTTCTTCCTCCAAATGGGTTCTGATCTCCTTATACTCTGGGTTTATTGCACTCCACGCTTGAAATGACCACGTTCACCGCATTTGAAACAAGTAAGTTTTGATTTATCAAACTTAAACTTCACATTCTCTCCCAGCTAAATCTTGTCTTCCCGTTATCTCAATGAATCTCTATACATGCCTCATCACATTTGCGAGACACTAACGAATGTCAATTATTTCCATCTCTTCAGGACCAATTAGTCTTCTTTAACCAGATTATAGTTCCCAATCTTTCCAGGGACTAGACACTCGTATGATTGCAATACTGACGCTAGTAACGCCATGTGTTCTTTAGCATTTGGAATTGATGAGTTTTATATATTTGTAGATACCCTGAAATGTTGCATTGAAGACTTTAAGCTAAATTCATTTGATTATGGAAATTTGCTATTGTTGAAATTGTTGTTGATTTTGACTATATTGAGGTTGACTTTGCCCAAGATGTGAAAAGTCTGGTAGATTTGACAAATATACCCCTGAATTTCCCGAGATATTACCAACACAAGCATTTCCTTTTGAAGTTGGTCCCTCTTGACCAATAGGCACTTCTAAGTATGTGAATCCACCATTACCACCTGGCACCAATATATAAGTATACTTGTTCAAGCTTCCCAAATTTTCATTAAAGGTTGTTTGTATTTTTGGTCCTTGAACAGTTTCTATATTCTTTTAGTACAGACTGGTATCTTGGTGTATCATCTGGGACTACATCTTTGCTTTCTTCCCAATGTCTAATTCTTGAGCCTCGAGCTTCCCGATGAATTGTGTTAATTCTCCCCAATCTCGTTGACCTTTAACCATAATGAGAAAACTTCCCCACTTGTTGTGTGGTAATGGATCTGCAAGTTTGATATTCTTTTCTAGATTCGTCTTAACAATTTTGAATTCATCCATCTCCGTAAGAAAGTGACAAAATCTTTCTATCAGTTGAGTTGATGTGGAGTCTCTCCTTTCATACTTATAAAGATTGAAACTCTTTCTTTATCAATTCTGATTTGCTATCAATCATATCTTGACTCCCATACTACTTTTCGTATGACACTTCCGATAAAGACTTTGATGTCCTCTTGCTCTTCAAAAGACGTAGCATATCATCTGTTAGAGCTTGATGTAGCTGACTAAACATTCTTTTCTCACATTCATAATTCTTTTTATCTTCACCCGCCAACATCGAGATATTCATTGGTACCCTAGTAGTTTCAAGACGCGGAACCATAAACTCTTCTTGAATAGCAATCCACATATCAATTTCTAAACCTTGAATGTAACCCTTGAATATATCTTTCCACCTCGGAAAATCTTTAATTTTGAGCAATTACAGGACTTTATTGTTTGTACCCATCATGTTGTTGAGGTTTAGTGTTTGAAAAGCTTCCATTGACAGACTTTCTTCAAAACCCCGAGACAAAATTTCCAAACTTTACTTTTCAAACGTATTACTCCTACATGTGAATGTCTTCTGTGCGTGTATGACTATCAATGAAAAGTCATAGACGTGCTATGACTCGTAGGTCAATGGTTTAATCTTGCGTTCAACTTAAAGGGTATGACTCCATCGGACAAGCTTTTGTGCACGTATGACTCTTATGCTCTTACTTTTACGCGCGTATGACTCTTACGCCAGACAAATCCTTAAAACGTACGAGCACACTTTGGACGTGTTTTTGTAGGTTTTTGGATGTAATTTTCCAATATGTTGAACAAATATGAACAAGAGAGCTTCTAAGAAGAAAATTTTCAAATTTTAAACTTGAAAATGCTTCAAAATATGAATAGACAACGTTTGATGAGAATTCTTTACTTCTAAGCAATAGCACAAGTAGATAGCACTTCCTTAGCTCTGATACCACTTGAAAGTTCCAGGAATCATCACGTAGACGTGGCAAAACGTTTAGAATGACATGAACGGAATCTATGAATGAATATAAGTGCGGAATCCATATATTTGTGTTGTGTTGGCTCAGACAATGTAAATAATTGTTTCTGATTATAATCTGGTAGCACTTCGTTACAATAGCTCTCTCTTTCAAAAGCTCGATATGAAAAATCTAATGATCTTAGCGCACAACCCACATACATATAGGCGCAAGACCTTATGCGCACCACTTATACGCTCGGACTCCTCCTACGCATGCAGAACTCCTGCGTTGCGCATGCAATTTACAATACCTTCCAAACATAAAAATCTAAACACATGAACGTACCGGCTAATAAACAAAATGACTATTACAAAAGACGCAGACATTAGACATTACTATACTAACATTATTAGTGGATTCCAAAATGGAGCTGTACGTTTGTTCTGTTCTTTCAATTTCTTATTTCTTTTATTAGAAATAGTTAACCAAAAGTTTTATTCTCAATCAACACACAAGATATATTACACTCAACACAAATTGTGTCAAACTAAAGAACACTACCGGGTTTCTAAACCCTTGAAGAGTAGGCTTAAACCCTAAGATAAACAACACAATAATAGGGAGATAGTGACCAGAAGCTAGCGTCACAAAGTCGTGACATTTGTTGATCGACCCGTACCAAACTCGCAGTTTCGAATCCACCTAAATAGAGGGGCTGCATTTAGAATTTTAGGAAGAGGCCCTTGATAGAGGTGAATTGATTAGTCGCCTGCTAGCTAGAATTAAACGGCCACAATTGCTAATTAAGCGACCAAGGAGCCTTGTTTCGGGTAGAAAAAATAGGTTGCACTTAAGTCTTCTATCAGGATACTGAACAATGACATCATTCTTCAATTGTAAACGCTTCACAACTTTTAACAGACAGTGGGCTTATGAAGCCCACAGAGACACTCCAAATGCACAACCTGCCATAGAGGAAAAAGAGCATATAAACATTGAGGATTAACAAAACGAAACAAAGAAAGTAAAATTTTAACATGATTGTTGAGGACAACGGTTATCATTCTGGTTCTATGTTATGATTATTGTATACTATATGATGATATTCATAGATTGTTCGTTTGTGGTGCTTATTTCTATTCTCTTCAACATCTCAATTTAATTGCACAAAATCTTGCGAGTTGATGCATCATGGTCCTTTATAAGACGAGAACTTATCTTCAAGGATGATTCCAGGCCAGTTTTAGCTTTGATTAGGATGGATAATAACTTATTGTCATACTTAAACCTATATTGTCGTATTTTTATGAAGTGATGCTCTTCTGCATCTGATTAACAATCACATATCATGGGTCTCACATTCCATTACATTGGTAATCTTTATCTTTAACTAAAACCAAATTGGCTGACCAACAGATTACAAAAGCAATCATGTTCAAGAGAGTTCATCAGATTGAAATCTATATATGTATTTTTACTTGTTTTCTTGTATTGTTAAATAAAAGAACAGATGTAACTCAAATAATGATCCCAACTCAATCGTTTTAATGAAGGTTTTACTGTACTGAATGCCACTGCCAAACTATCATTGTTATAACTTTCTTTTTCTAAACTATTAACAAAATTTATCATTCACTTTACTTGGTTTTTACTGTTTATACCATATTTGATAATAAAGTAGATATGTAGCTTCTAAAAACGAATTGCCTTACTTCTAAACTTCAAATGCAACCTGAAGCATTTGGTCAAAACACCCAAAAAAATGATGTACGGCTTGCAGTTAAACATTAATAGATTAAATGTAGTTGCTTCATGATCATTCACAAAAGCGGTTGTGTATATGCAGATGCTATTCGACCACAGCAGCCTTTTGTATCAACTTCATTAATATAAGTAAAATGTTAAAACCGACAACGATACGGTTTAGCAACGCGCACGCGAGGTGTATACCTAGTTTTAATAAGTATACCTTACGTCCCACACACCTAAATCAACATCTTTCAAACAAATACACACTTTGTAAATTGATAAAGGTTTTTTTATCGTCGTACAACTCCAAAGGTTTCTAGATACTAATATTTTGTCTAATAAACAATTATTTTGTACAAAAATTAACAAAAAAAACATGTTCATCTATCTAACGATAACTATTTTCTTGTTTGACATGACTGGCTAGCCATATTGGGTCAATTTATATTTGTAGATAACATGAACATGCACCAGATCGAAAGATACCAAACTTGAACACAATATATGTATCCAATCATTGAGATGAAACCTAACAATTCATAATCTTTTAAACATGACTTAATCAAGATAAATTTTGACATCAATACCATTATCAATAAGGGATTGAACAACTGCTCTGATTTTACCTTCAAATTTATCCCTTTCCCTTGGTGTATACGAGGCTGTGTACACATCAGCTTCTCGAGCGCGATCAGACAATATCCTACCAATCGCCAAACAAGCAGGGATATCGGACCTGGATTTAAGTGCTGCTTTGATGTCTTTTGAGTTGGTGCCAGCAACCGCGACTTGTTTGCTTGTTACCCTGTGAGTAATTGAAGCTGAAACAAACCGTTTTGAGATGAAAACATCCAGTGTAAACGGCTCCATGTAAGCTATCGTACGCTGTTTAAATGATATATGCTTGTTTGGATTCTTCGATTTCTTTTCTTTTTGGTAAGTATATGGACGGCTATTATCATCGTCCAAAAAATCCTCTACTCCGAAGAAGCTTCGAGGTCCAAAAAAGGCCTGTAATTCACAATCATTTAAAGCTTTAATGCAGCTTCGAGAGTTGCCAAGATGCACTTATCAACAGCAATTTGGGTTAGGTTTATATCTAACGGGTCGAAAGTCCTCAAAAATGTATTTTTATGTGTAAAACCTCCTAATCGCTTTGTTAAAAAAATATATCTTTATTGAAATGATCCTGGTTTTCAAAAAGTGCAAGGCGCTAGGGTCCCGAAGCTGGAGGTGAGAGGCAAAGGCGCACATACACGAGGCACAACGTGTTTATCAAGGTTTAAAAAAACGGAAACGAGTTTCAAGGCGTTTTCCCTTCGCCTCACGAGGCGTAAGCCTCGAGGCGAACCAAGGCGTAAGCCCAAGGCGGAATTAAAAAATAAATATAAAATTATATTATCTAAATTCATCATCAAATTCATCAAAAAAAACACAGAAAAAAGACATAAATTGCTTGAAATTGACACAAAAAAGTCAAAAACATCAAAAACAAGTATCAAAAACCCCTGAGGCGCAGCCTTTTACAATAGAAACACCCTGAGGCGCGCCTCAAAATCGTTTTTTGGGCGTTCGCCTTGAGGCGCGCCTCGACGCCTCAACCGTTTTTCAAAACCATGGAATTTATATAATATTCTATCATCATGTATCCAAAATTTAGATAAATTGTATATACGATTTAATAATAAATAGCCTCTATATACAACCTAAAAAGTTAAATGTAATTAAGAGCAAACTTCCGATGCACAAATCTGACCATGTACAAGAGGTGCGTGTCAAGCAAATTTGATCTGCACCTCATGCATGCATGCATGTTGCCTCACACCATTGGAAGCAAATGTCTTTCTCTCCTTGTGCACCTCAGATGGGCATTTTTAAACCAAGGATGTGATACTAAATTCATACTCATATTTGACATATAACCAAATATTGTGGAGAAACAGCGTTTTGGATCAAGCCAACCCAATCCAAAAGAATATGTTGCTCCCAATGTTTTGTTGCGCTAAAAGCAATCTTAATCCTTTCTAACAAAAAGAAATCACCAAGTACCTGACCACTGTGAATATGTCTGGCAATAGCCTTCATACAAAACTCGGTCTTCGCACCGCCATGGATAAACGATACGCGTTTCAACATGACTCCCCAACCCCAAATCAAATTGGATCTAGTGAATGCTAAGAACAAACAACAAGTTAGCTTATTTTTTATTTAACTGTATTGAAGTAAACAGATAAACAAGGGCAAGTGGGACCAAGTAGCAACCAACCTCTTCATTTTGATCATTTTGACAACCAATCCTTTCTTATCCATATTAGCAGTTAACTTTTAGTCTTTTAGATAGAAACAACTCTGTTATAAATTTATGACTTGCATGGTGCCATGTTACCTGACACATGGCGTGTTATGATGTTGTGGCAATCTTTGTTGGAATCTATTTATTTACATGTAGCATCTATTATAATTTAGAGATAATCTTTGTTTGAAGGGTGGGGGTCAAAACTAGGAGCCTGATAATGAAGAAAAAGGCAACTTGCGGTTGTAGATAAAGTTTATTTGATTGTACATAGAAGGAATGGCTCGCAACTTGTTGGTTGGGTATATAACTTGTATGTTTGCAAATAGAGCAACGCCTCCTCCTGTCGTGCCTAAACGCCTCGCATTTCTAAAGAAATATATAAGTCCATATCCAAGATTGACACATCTGCTAAGAAACAGTAATATAAAACCAGAGTGGTGTAAACAACCTCACCCACCATTCACCAATAGCTCGCTTTTGCTTGGCTATCACAAATCATTAATAATGAACCAGTAGACACAGAAAAGAAACAACTTCATATATCTCGTTTGACACCACTAGAAATGAAAGAAGTAAATACCTTAACTTGGATGAACAAAACTATGCAGATATCGCCCAGGTGCCCTAAACACTACAAATCCCTCTTCGTATCAGTTTTAATTTCACAACTTTGATCAGCTATTTCGATTTGAGAGGGAGGGTGCTCTCGTGGTCGCCCAAATTTAAACCAAACCAGCCAACTCGAGCCCACACAAGCCAAACTCTAGGCACGCCCTAAATTTTAATTAATGTTCTTGACCTCTAGTATTTTAATTTAAATATAGAGCAAAATGTCAATATGGTTACTGAGGTTTCGGCTTAAAACAGTACTTTTTATAGTTGGATCACTGATAGTTCACTTTTATCCTTATTTTTATTTAATTAGTAAAATGGGTTAGAATTTTCTGTTAACTTATTCCTGTTTTAGTCGTTTTCCTCAATTAATTAGAATATATTATGGCATAAAATGACGATTGTACCATGTATTTAAATGAGGAAAGCGACAAAAAATGGGAGAAATTAACAGAAAATTCTAACCCAGTTTGCCAACTGAATGAAAATGGCAACAAAAATGAAACCTCAAGGACCAGACACAAAAGATTCCCTTTTGTGACTGAAGTGGCAAAAGTAACTTAAACTCAAGTACCATTTTAGCATTTTACTCATATACATGAGTGTTTATGCATATGGTATTATAATCTAGTGACATCTTTGGAGGTGAGATAGGGCCACTCAGTATGGTATGCTGCCCCCTCCCCCCGCCACATAAGCTACAAGGACGCCCTATAGCGCCCCTCCCTTATTTCCTAGGCGCCAAGGGGCGACATCCATGGTCCATTTGGCACACTAACGAGCGCTAACGGCTCTTTTTGGTAGGGCCTATTGATTTAAACTGTTGTACAACCGTTATATTTAAAAAAAATACTTTTAATTTTTAATATTCACACTATAATATCCTATCATTTTACCTAGACTATACCAATTTTACTATCTATTCTCCATAATTTTTATATAAACTATCCAATTCACGTATTGTTTCCCAACAACCAAAACGCATGAGACCCCAACAATCCGTTTTGAGGTAATTTAGCAAACAACGAGCATAGAAAAACTGTACCGAAGAGACCTGCGAACGGGTGAGATTGGGTATTATTCGATGCCACCTACCACCCCAACCTTCCCTCGTCCGACAACACATACCTGAATTCCAAGCCACTTCCTCAAGAGGTAGATGATCGAGAAGGCACCATAAGAAGAGAGAGAATGTCGAACGTTCTCCTAAAACGATTGAGAGGTGGACGCCTACCGAAGAACTTGCATTGTCACAAGCATGGCTCGGCGTCTCAGAGGATTCGATTGTTTGTAATTTTTTTCTCCATTAATTTTTATAAATATATTTTTATTTTGTTGCTTCTAATTTTAGTAAAAAAAATTTCAAATTATAGCAACCAACCAAGATATATTCGTCTTTTGGAGGCATATACATAGAAGCTTTTCTCCGCAATGGGTAGTGGTGAATATTGTATGCCCGATTCGTTTTCGGGCAAATGAACTGCAATGCGCACCAAGATTAACAACTTCAGCAACATATACAATAGCCACGTCAACAATCACACAAGAAGAAGCGATTCAAGCGACATGGACATCATGACCGCCGCCCACAAATAATATAGATTTTATCATGGGCATCAGTTTACGATGATACCTTCTTGGGAGCTTCTTCGCAAATCTTTAAAGTGTCATCTTGTACTATCGTTTGACCCAACGTCCCATAGGTCAAAACACTCCAAATCAACAACTACTAGCGAACAATCCGATTCCGATGCTCGTACTACTATTAACTTAAATGACGAATTGGATGAATTGCATTTCAAGGAACCCCAAGAGCTGCCATGACCAAAGGGTATGGATAGAAGCAAGCCAACAACACGAGCATGATACACCTCCTCTTCAATTCCTTCAGATAACCCATCAAGGTTAGACTGTTTATATTACTTTATCCTATATATTAAAATAAGTGTTACATATTAAATTTTAATTTAAACAAGTTTTTACAAGCTTTTTACAACTCAAGCTCGTGTATGAGTTACAACTTGTTATACATAAGCAAGTTGAACTAAGCTAGCTCATTTAACTTCAAGTTTGATCCTAAACTGAAGTTGGTCTGGCTCCACTTCAAACTAGTGTCAATAAAGAGAAAACGCGTTGAAGAGTTGTGATGAATTAAGAGATTACATATCTAGAATTTAAATTTTGATATATTTTCTGGAGGGGTATGGTCTCAACAAACTTTGCGCCTGCGCAGGAAACCATACCCTTAACAACAATTAACAAGAATAACCTTGCGCGCAATGCGCAATAGTGCGCCTTTCTTGGAACTAACAGGTCATACAACGAACCTTGTGTAGCCTGCGCAACAGTTAGTTAGACCTGGAAGCACAGGTCCCTTGACCATGTGCTGACAAATAAACCTTGTGAGCAACGCGCAACGGTACTACAACTCCAATGCTAGCAGGTCACACGACGAGCCTTGCGCAGCCAGCGCAACGGCAAGTTAGACCAACACATAAAGGTCACACAACGAGCCTTGCGCAGCCAACGCAACGGCAAGTTAGACCAAACAATATAAGTCACACAACGAACCTTGTGTACTTGGCACAACGACGAGTTAGAGTTAGACGCGCATGCCACTTGACCCTGTGCGGACCAAACAACCCTCTAGCCACGAAGTCCTAAAACCTTGCAAGGACAAGATAAACATGAGAACGGCTCATAGTCTTGTGGACAAAAGGATTTATCCCTGCAAATCTGCGCTGGCCAGAAAGCACTGACAGCCTCGCAAAAGGGATAAGCGTAAAGAGGCGTTGACTATACACAAGGGTACAAAGGAGCAAAGCTGTGACCAATGGTTACTCAGCAGGTTGTGTCAGACTGCGCCGCATGAACAGTATTGTAGAGGCCAGACTGTACACCAACCATACTCACGCCAGTGACTGTCACACCTTGTAGGTCCACTTGGAGGATCAAGATTAACCTACTTCCTTGTTTATCTAACACACAGACGAGTGCGGCATCCATGTAAGTATGCAAACCAAAGCAAAGTAATAAAACACCCGATAACCAAAGATTCAATATCTTGATTAAATGAAGAGAGCTAGTACAAACACATACAAACAATGCTCATACAGACCCAGGATATTCTCTCTATGCTCTCTCTCTTGTGCCTCAGTGTCTCTCGCTAGTGTCACACACTATCGCTACTGAACTTTGAGGTGCATGTCTGTTTATATAGTACCAACACCCAGCAACAGTACGAAGAATGTTGCTGGTCGTACGAACCACTACAAGTCACGAAGAACATTCAGCAATGGTTGCTCGTACGAACAACAATATGGCTCGTACGAATAGAAACTGGTTCGTACGAACGAGCAAAATGCTTGTTGAAAGGGCCATTCGTACGATTATGTAAATGACTCGTACGAACAAGATAATGGCTCGTACGAGTAAGCTACTTGCTCGTATGAAGCACCTTTCACTCGCACGAAGAAGTATTTGTCGGAGAACTTCCTAACAGACATGTCGTACACAAGACTTATCAGTATGCACACATGCAACTGTTTTACAACACAGACAAACTAAACGTCGTACTAAATCAAGATAGGAGGATATCTTGATTTGGTCGGCATGACCAAACTATACAGATACAATAAACAAAGACCGTACAATTACTGAGGTAACTAAGAATAAGCGACATACACAAAAGTGCATTAACAAACTCCCCCTTGGCTGTTGCTTGGTCTTCGGTCTTCATTTCTAATGGACTGCGACACCCACATTTACTGAACACTTTCAACCAACGTTGACTTAGAATCAAAGTCTTCAACATTCTCCCAAAACATCAAACCTTTCCTATTTCCTCTTGAGTACCACTAGAAGCAACTGGATTGGTCACGATCTGTTGTGCATTAGACTCTACCACTGGAGTTGCAGCAGAAAATTTTCGTTGTGCGGATGAAGCTGAAGCATCAGGATTACCAGGGTTTTCACTATCGTGAATACGTTTACGTTGGATCTCCTGTGTTTTGCATCTTTCATTCCACAAAATGTTCACCCGCTTTCTGCTCATTTCAAATATGTCTCTAATACCGTTAAAGCCTTCAACCAGTGTAGAATTACGAGAATGATACCATTCTCTCAAGTCGTCATGTTTAGCAGTTAATGTTTCGGCAGATCGTTGTACAGCCGCACTACGTTCTTTCAGCCTATTCAATTCAATCCCACGAGCGTTATCAGCCGCTCTCATTTGTTGTAGCTGAGCTGCCCTTTCAGTATCCACAGTCCTCAACCGCTCATTCTCCTTTCTTAACTGCGCAATCTTAGTAACCTGTTTTCCAACAGTTTCCTTCAAAGAATTTATCTCCAACTGTTGCTTAATAACTGTATTTCGATATGAAGACATAAACTCCGAGTGCTTGTTAATCTGAGTTGTCTCAGCTTGTAGCTGAGAGAACAGAAAATCCACTTTCTCATCCTGTTCCATTTCAGAGAATAACCGACTGCTTCGTTTTGTACTTTGTTGATGAATTGCGAACGGGGATTGTTGAAATGAAGAAGTAGTGGGTTGTGTTAAACTGGAGTAGTCTCAACTGAAGGTGTTTCAGCTGCTGGTAGCTGCAGTTTGTGCTTCAGAGGTTGTAGTGGGTTCCGATATTAGAGTTTCAGCCTCCTCCGATGTGAAGGCAGACTGAGTTTCTTCAATTGGTTCTAGTACGGTTTCTTGTTGCGTGGTTGTAGGTTGTGTGATTTCAGGTTGAGCTGATAAGGTTTCCATAGACTTTTTGCTCTGTTTCTTTCTACGAACCACAAGTTTCTTTTTGCGAGCTCATTCAGTATCAGCATCGGATGGAACATAGTCAGCATCTGGATCTGTTGGAATCTTTCTAATCTGCCTAACCCCATGCTCATCAACATAGCGTTCATACCCAGGTTCAAGCGGATTGTTATCAGAATCCGATTCTTCATCCGGTTGTTTATCTTTATCACTACCTGTAGTACCTACACCACTTGCACCACCATCACTATTATCATCACTGTCATTATCATCATCTTTTCCCTTTTTACGACCAAACTTATCTTCGATCATCTTTTTCAAAGTTGGTTCTTCATTATCTGACTCACTATCATCATGGCGCCACTTATTGTTTTATGGTGCAACATATTCATCATTTGCCAGAAAACCGAACAACTTACGAGGAGGTATGCTTTCCTTGTAACATTTTGCTGCTACTCCTCTAAATATCTTCAACGAATGTTCCATTATAACATCAACTTTTAGAACATCGTTGTCGTTCTTCGGAAGATTTGGATGTTGTATATTCAAGATCATTTGGAGAAAACGAGGATACATCCAAAACTTGTTTCCACCATATCCAGTTCTTCTCAGGTTTTCCTTCATGTTTGCAAAAATATACTTTGAAACACTGAACGGTTTGTTCAATGTCAAAGCTATCATCATTCCAACTAAGTCGTTATTAGCCATGTTATAACCACTTCGTCTGTTGCTTAAACACTGAATTAAAACATGTAGGAAGAACTTGTATCGGAGTGGCAGCCATGCTTTGTTTAGTTGTCCTACAAGAAAATCTCCAACACATTTCATTCGAAGCAAACATCCACGTTGACACTTCAACATAACTGAGTATGGAGCTTTAGGATCATCGCCAAGCTGCAATGCTGAGTTAATCTTCAACGGAAACATCGACGTCTAAGTCATTCACTTTTCCGTGGATAAATTCATGTTCATTCACTTTAACAACTTTAGCTGAATCCCAAAATTCCTTAATCAATGTCTTGTATACTGTAGTTTTATGCGTGATAGCATAGTGTATCCTTGCATCATGCAAAAACTTCATTATACCGTTGTACTCAGTAAATTTATCTTCCGGATCTAAGTAGGCAACCATGTTGTGTCTTGGCTCTGACATAATTTCCACTTCTGACTTGTCAGTCTCTTCGTTGCGGGCTTTCTTTTATGTTCTTTTTGTGCCATCCTGTACACCAAAGATAACCAGAATAAGAAGAACATAAATACACTAGGGAACATACACAAAAAGTTTTTATTGTGAACTTTTTGTATCTATGAATCCCCTAGACGAAGAACTACCGACTCATACGAATAACAATTTATTCGTACGAAGAACAACTGGCGTGTACAAACAACAACTGACTCGATCAAACAAGTGACTTACTCGTACGAGTATCTGGTTCGTACGAATGACAGGTTACTCGTGCGAGTAATAATTCACTCGCACGAAGCAAAGTTAACTTGTTCGCACAAAGAACTTCAAGTGAAGATTATGCATAAAGAACTCGTTTTTCGTCAACAGGTTCTTCGCTTAAAGTTTGTTGTTCGTGTCGGGCAATGTCATACAGTCAGGTAATGTTCAAACCATTCATCTTCAAGGTATACTAACAATGTCAAACATACCTTAAAGATATCATAAACAACTTAAAAAGGGTGAAAAGATGAAGTAAGAAAGGTGAAAGTAAAGCTCTACTGAAGAAACTTCATCACTCTTTATACCACATTCTTATACTCGCACGAAAAAACACTTAGTTCGCACGAAGAACACCCAGTTCGTACGAAGGATTGTCTTGAACAACAAGTGAAGGGCTCATTCGTACAAAGCAAACACATTTGTACGAGTGATCTTGATTCGTACGAAGAGCTGTCATTCGCACTAGGAACCTCTGATTCGTACAAGTCCAGGTTCTCTCAAACCTGGAACATCAGTTCTTTGTGGACCTTAGGTTTCTCATTGACCTGTTTAGATCTTTGCACATGTCCACACAAATCAGAAGTTAGAAAATGTGCATATTAAACAGATTTGTTCTTTGAAATGAGTTTACCCCATTGTAAGAAAGTACTTTATGAAGTTATAATATCAAAGCAAATGGTTTTAGGGCGTATCTTGGTGAAAAACATTTGAGCTTTCAACTTTGGCTTAATAAAAAATAATTTAACTTAATTCTAAACAGAGTAAACTAAAATACCTACTACTATGTAAGAACAAATTGTACAAGAACTAGCAATCTTTTTCTAAGTTTTGAAGGTAAGAGAATCATACAAGCTTTTAATCTTGCCAAAAATGAGTATTTGTTTAAAACATTAAATTAAATAAATAAGTATTCTACTACGATTATCGGTACTGTTGTCCACATAAGCTCAGCTTATCAGATGTAATCATGATTAGGAGATATGATTAATGTATGAATTATACTTACTAGCCGGTGTTCAACCACTTCACGACACATTCCCGTATCAAGACATGCACGAGAAAAAATCTTACCGGTGAGTATACTGCTTATCATCTGTTTTGACGTATATGATGTGAGATACTCACTAATTTTGATTGAAAACAAGCCCTATGTGATATAATCACTTATTAATGAGGAACTTGATTTTTAGATGCATGCAGGGCATAGGAGTAAGTTCGTGAATATGTTAGTACCATTGTATCGACAAAGAGACGAACTTAGCTCCCGTATAAAGCTGTGATATATTATCACTTATTGTTGGGTGAATATGATATTTTTATTACTTATTGATGGTTGTTTGCAGTATTTACACGTGTGTATGGTATCATGGAAGTTCTAGACTTGCGTCCGTGTTATTTTTCGGTAAAAGATTCAACCATGATACCCAGATGATAAGCAAGCATAAAGACCGCATATCTCAGATCCTCGGCATACTATCAAACGAAATTTTGGTACCAAGACCATATGCCAATGAATGGTTCCCACCTGGCTTTCAGTCCGTTATGTTTATATCCACCTGCACATTTTAATCTGATTGTGAGCCTACAGATACATCATCAGTAAAGCTACTTATCAATTTTTGTTTTGTGTTTTGACTGTTTTTGACAGATCACCGGTGTATTATCATCTTCTCTTATCTTTCCAAGAAACTCATTTTTTATTTTTTATTTTTGGGTTTTCTATTGTTTTTGTATTTTTCTAAAATTTTCTCCCCCTTAAACGCAGAAAGTAAATAAATAAAGACATAACTAAATAAAAGACCTATTTTTGTATTTTTGCATTTTCTTATGTTTTTGTATTTTCTTGAAATTTTCTCCCCCTAAAATATAAAAAAAAGAAAATGAAAAATCTTTTTGTATTTTAGTTTTGAAGAACAAATTTACGAAAATGATTAGCCAAGGATGATTTACCCGGGTTTCACCTTGATGCCATTGACAAAAAGAAGATAATCAAAACGTGATTTATCAAAAGCTTTTGTAAACAGGTCAGCACGTTGGTGATCATTGTGCATTTTAACAACATTGATAAGTTTCTTTTCATAACAATCTCGTATGAGATGATACTTATTCTCAATGTGTTTCGTTTTTGAGTGCTGTACAGGATTACGAGTGATCTGTAAAGCAGCTTTGTTATCAACATAAATAGGAGTAGTTAGAAATTCAAAACCGTAGTCGTGCATTTGTTGTTGGATCCATAAAACCTGAGAGCAGCAACTAGAAGCCGAAATATACTCAGCCTCACAAGTTGAAGTAGCTACACAAGTCTGTTTTTTGCACTGCCACATGACTAGGCGATTTCCCAAAAACTGACATCCTGCTGATGTTGATTTTGCATCGATCTTGCAGCCGCCATGATCAGAATCACTGAATGCTGTCAAATTAAACTTATCATCCTTATGGTACCAGAGACCAGTGTCCAGGCGACCCTTCAAATAACGAAAGATTCTTTTCATAGCCATCAAATGAGAAACTTTTGGACTTGACTGGTAGCGAGCTAGAAGACTGTTTGGTGCATTATATCGGGTCTTGAAGCAGTAAGATACATAATAGATCTGATCATAGCAAGATAAAGAGACAGTTCCACATGTTCACCCATTACATCAGGAATAATCTCATGATTTTGAGCTAATGGAGTTCCCAAAGGCTTCGAGTCTTCAATTTGAAATCGTTTGCGAATATCTCCAACATACTTGGTTTGATGAATGAAGATTCCTTCCTTGGATTGATGAACCTGCAAACCTAAAAAGAAAGTCATTTCTCCCATGGCGCTCATCTCAAACTTCTCTTGCATCACCTACTCGAATTTTTTGCACATTTTCTCATTTGTAGACCCGAAAATAATATCATCAACCTATACTTGTACCAGCAATAAAACCTCATTATTTTCTTTGATGAAGAGAGTACAGTAATCCACGTCGAAAACCATTCTTGAGAAGATAGGAAGACAACGTTTCATACCAAGCCCGTGGAGCTTGATGAAGACCATATAATGCCTTGTTGAGAAGCCAAACCTTGTCAGGATAGATTGGATCTTCAAAACCAGGCGGTTGCTCAACATATACTTCTTCCTCAACCACACCATGAAGAAATGCACTCTTCACATCCATTTGATAAATTGTAAACTTCTTGTAGGACGCATAAGCCAAGAAAATTCTTATGGCCTCATGACGTGCTACCGGTGCATAAACCTCATTATAATCAATGCCTTCTACTTGATTAAAGCCCTGGACAACCAATCTTGCTTTATTTCTCACAACAACACCTCGGTCATCCTTCTTACACTTGTAAACCTATCTAGTACCAATCTTCTTGTAGTTGTCGGGCCTATCAACCAATTTCCAACGCCCAACTTCTGAAACTGCTGAAGTTCTTCTTGCATTGCTTCAACCCATGAGTCTTCTTTCATAGCCTCCTTTCAAGACTTCGGTTCAACTTGGCAAACATAGCTGGCAAAAGACCAATCATTCTGTTCCCCAGATTCTCTAATAGCCGAATACAAACCAGCATTCTAGTTGTTTCTTAGCTGATTACGTGTCTGCACTCCACTCTGGACATTTCCTATAATATTCTGTTGAGGATAGGTATTATGAATTCGAGTTTCAGGAACATCGGGAACTCAAGAATTTATACCCAAATTGTTGATATTCAGATCAACAACTAATTCGATGGCTGGAATCGACGAAGATGTAGAAACATGACCTTCAGTAGCCCCTTGATTTTGCACATTTGAGGTGACATCAGAAATTCCAGGAACCGGAGCAGAAGTAGCTTCATTTGCATCATAGAACTCATCATCTTATGACGAACATTATAATCAGCAGCATCTTCAAATTCCTCATTTTGAACAAAATTGTTAACCGAAGTAGACACTTGAGGGTTAACAATAATTGGTCGCACTAATGACGAGTCAACTGTAGTATCAGTTTCCAGTAGCATTTGAGCAGCTGCAGATGCATCATCATAAGTTGGCAGATTGAAGGAGTCAAATAGTCCATCGTAGTCAAACATCCAAGGAGCACCCGGAGCTCTTACTGATTCAGTGTATCTTTGAACCTTAACATTACCCCATTCCTCAATCTTTTTTGTTGATAGATTCCACACTCTGAAATTTGGAGTAGCATATCCAAGAAAGAAACCTTCGATAGCCTTTGGACCGAATTTACCATGTGGATCAATCATAGTGCATGGAGCTCCAAAAGATTCTAAGAAAGACATATTTGGTTTCCTTTTATGTAACAATTTGAACATTGTTTTTTCCCATGCCGTTCACCGTAAGAACTCTATTCATTGTATAGCATGCAATAGTCTAACGCCTCACTTTTTCATACTTCCTTAATTTGAAAGTGTAATCGTATTTCTATTTTTGGAAACTTGTATTCATGTTCCTTTTCTCAACTTTGTAATCCGAGACTTGAATCATAATGAAACTTATACTTGATACATATTATTTTACATGCATTCAAATGTTTATTACATAATTGATACTTCTTATACGCATTCACACTCGACACTTATACACGTTATATGCTTAAAACATGCAAAAATAGCAACTTAAACTAGGTTTAAGGACTAAAAGTGATAAAAACAAAGAACCTTCTGGAATAACCAACCTCGTGCCCCGCGACCGAATCCTTGGAAGTCTCTCGTGGCCCGTCAGACCCCTCGCGGCTCGCGACCGAAATATCTTCACCCTCTCGCGGCCTGCGAGAAGGGCATAATCTGGAAATGTTGGTTTCAAGCTCATGGATTTGCCAATTTTGTGTTTTCTGCATTTATTACCCCTCAACTAACACCCCCCCCCCAATCTCACCTATAAATACCCCACTCCATCTCTTCTCAAATCACACCTCAAATCATCTCTTTTCTTCTCTCTAAGCTCTAAGAGCTCTCTCTTCTCTAAAAGATCAAGGCTTCAAAACGTGAGTTCTAACTCACCTCTCTCCTTTTGATCTTTCTTCTTTCTTACCCCTTGAAATACCTTTGGAATGTCTCCATAAGTCTTCCATGGAAGACCAACTTGGAACATCACAATTTACCCACAAGTGTTGTATCCTTCCAAGCTTGTTCTCTAAACAAGACTTGAGTTGGTAGAGTGTGATCACTTGAAGCCTTGGCTATCCTACCTTCGATCCACCACCTCATTTGATGTTTTCGTTTACTTTTGTCTTTTACTTTTATGTTATAACTTACTCATGACCATCCTTGACGTCCTTGTGATGACTTGTGCATTGGTAAACTATACGAACGAGGTTTTAAAAGGAAGGTTATCCTCCTACCTCCATTCATGACTTCTATGAAATTACATGATGTTTATGATTTACTTATTACGTATATGTATATATCCGCTAACCGAACTCTTGATGGTAATCAAATGATTGTCCGTCATGGTACTAGGTTACATCACCTACGTACTTAATCTCTCGTTACGATTCTAATGGGTGACCTAACCCATGAAAACACATCAACCCGAATGGGTCTTATAGTGTCAAAAACGAGTATTAAGTCTAGATTATTATTTTCTCGTATACATATTTTATCGTATTTAAGGTTCCTAATCCTCCAGTATCATTCCTAGGCTTACCAACCTACGTTTTCCTCTTGTAGGATAACTCGTGCTCACCCCATCCATCAACCACCTTCACAGACTTGTCAAGTTAGAAGTCTTAGCAAAACCGTGAGTACACTCGACCCACTTTTCGTTTACAACACTTTTGGGTGTAACATGTTTACTTATACCAAAACCACCACACTTAAACTTTATGAAATGCACAAACAATCCTATACACATGAATACTTGATACGATTAATTGATGCTTATATCTTGAACATTCTTTATGTGATTCTTTAGTCAATAACTTGTTTTAAGCCTTCGTTTGACATGTATAAGCGCTTTAGGAAGTAACGCGTCCCCCTCCATCGTGTAATCTTGAGGCCATGTTAAAACATCGTGATTGCGTTAAGGGTTTGACTAGTAGTATTGCTTATACGTATGCTATGCTTAAACTTGTGTACTCGCCTTTGCTTTTGCATTGATTGTTATTTTAAAACATGTTACAGGTTGATGAAGAGGATGCTATGAAATCAAATAGCAAGGATTTAGATACACACATTTAGACGTTAGGTTAATGTTGTTGTATCAATTTTGTTGTATTGTGTTATTTAAACTTGTTAAGTTTAATTGTTGTATTTGTTCAATGCTGTATTTTGACAATTTTTCTTGAAATGAAATTCGATTTTAAATTAAATATTGTCATTATTAGCGTTGTGAGCAATGAGCAATCTTGTTATCGTCTCACTCTGATGTTTCCCCCATTGGTTGGGGTGTGACAGATTGGTATCAGAGCCATAACTATAGGGAATTAGGTAGAATTGCCATGTTCGACCTAGTCTATAGTTCTAAGTACCCGTTTTGACCATTGTTGTTTATGCTTAAAACTTTATGCTTCCTACTTTGCTTCTCCTCTTTTCTTTTGGTCTTAATACATATACATGATGTCTTTCCTAAGACATTTTTACACAATATACACTTTGAAGACTTGAAGGCACTCGTAACACAAACGAGACGAGTTCACTAAAATAGGCGTGAAACCCACAATTTGGTGAACAACTCTCATTCCGCTATTCTTATTTATTTTGCACGAAATTTCGTCATCAAGTTAGGAGTGAAATCTACATCTTGACGGAAAATTTCCAATTCAAACTCTAGTGGACCCTTACCAATGAATCAGAATTTGCTCTTCGTTTGGTAAGTACCAACCACACCTAGGGTACGATGTTGTCAAGTTAGGGGTGAAACCTGCACCTTGTCAACTAGTCCCACTCCTCAATTTTCAATCTCGCCAAAGTTTTGATTTCCGATCAATTAGATACGTGTAGTAGCTGGAAGGGTGAAATGCCGTTAATCGCTTCTCGACGAGAGCATTTCACCTATAGGCCAAAGCACGTCCATCTAATTTGAAAAGATCCTCGATTCACTTTGGAATTGTCGACGTTTCTCTACCCGAAACATTCCTACGTTTTATGAGCATATTCTTTTATGTGATTCAATTTCAGTGTGTTTTAATACATGTTACCTCGTTCCTTTCAAATCGTTACACTATTCGCACGTTCATCGCAGTCCAAAACAATGTTAATCCTCGTGAACAAACTAAAAATTTTATACTCTTTTATACGCATCCATACGTGATTATACATGTTATACTTGTTAAACTCATGCAACTTATGTGAACTTATGTGAACCTTACGCCTACTTATACATGCAAAACTTGTTATTTTTACATTATGATCAAGTCATCCATACCGAAGGCACCCCTAAGTCCTTTGCCGATTCAAAAACCAATGCACCCAAAACGTCTTACCAGTTCAAGCACTTCATGGCTTGCAAACCTGTTGAGTTCACCGGCATGGACGGTGTAACAGCCATGATCAACTGGTTCGACACAATGGAGCTTACCTTTTTTCAGGGCGGGTGCCCTGATGACCTTCAAACCCTCAACGCTACCGGGGTCTTTCACCAGAGAGCCCTCGAGTGGTGGACTACCGAGTGCAACAAGCATGGCAACGAAGCGGCTCACGCATTATCTTGGGAAGAGCTTAAGGAGCTCATGAAGGATCAATTTTGTCCTCCCACGAGACCCAGAAGCTCGAGAACGAATTATGGAATCTTACCCAACAGGGAGCGACGCCGAAGGTTTGATCGCGCGCTTCAAACAATTGGGTATCATCTGTCCTGGACAGGTGGATACTGTACCCAAGGCAATTGCCAAGCTAATTCGTTCGCTCTCGCCTGTGATCATGAACCAGGTAGCTGCCGCCAACCCCAAGACCCTCGATGAAGCTTTTAGCCTAACCATTCAGATTAACCACAACTGCATCCTTCAGGTGGCCTATTAAAAGGTCTCTACGAAGCATGCGCACCAAGCCATCGCCGACACCACCACTACCGAAACTCCTCCCTCCCAAGCAAAGAAAAACCAGAACCGAAACAAGAAGCGTAAGGCTTCTGTCCAAAACAAGGCGGTTGTTACTTCGTCTACCCCTACACCACTAAACGCCATAGCCACTACCCAAAGCACCGAACAGCTCAAACGTGGTTACACTGGTTCTCACCCTTAGTGTACTACCTGCTTCTACCATCATCCCGTAGGTACTCCATGCCGAAAGTGTGCCCAATGTCAGAGGTTAGGGCACTTGTCTAAACATTGTCGAAGCTTTCCTCCACCCCAAAAATCAGCAACTTTAGCCATTACACCTAACCCTAACCCTCAAACCCAAGCCACTCCCGCTCGGGCATGTTAAAACTGTGGTGATCCTAACCATTTTGCCAATGTTTGCCCAAAGCGCGCTAACTACCAGCAGCAGCGTCCGCAGCAACAACTTGAGCCTGCTAAAGGTCGAGCTTTCGTGCTCACCTACACTCAAGCCCAAAGCTCCAACGATGTTATTACTGGTACGCTCCTTGTGAACCATGTCTATGCTTCTTGTTTGTTTGATACTGGCGTAGATAGAAGTTTTGTATCTGTTGTATTTGAACCCTTGCTTAAGTGCGAACGATCTAAGTTGCCCGATCCCTTCACTGTTGAAGTCGCTAACGGTAAGACCGTTCCTGTTAACTCTATCCTTTCTCGTTGTTCCTTGGATCTTAATGGTCATACATTTTCAATTGATCTCATACCTATGAAAATGGGTAGCTTTGACGTCATAGTAGGCATGGACTGGCTCCAGCAGGTTCGTGCTGATGTTGTTTGCTCGGAGAAATTCCTTCGCCTTCCTCTTCCTAACGGTGATTCCTTACATGTCTATGGTGAGAAACCTTCCAAATGTCTCAAGCTGATGTCGTGCATTCAAGCGAACCAATACTTGCGTAAGGAATACTTTGCCCTTTTTGCCCACGTCGTGGGAAAGAAAGATAAAGGTCCAAGCCTAGGTGATGTTTCCGTCATTTGTGAGTTTCCTGGTGTCTTTCTGGATGACCTTCCTGGTCTTCCTCCTCCTCGTGTTGTCGACTTTCGTATTGACCTCATTCCCGGCGCAAATCCTGTTGCGAAGGCTCTGTATCGATTAGCACATTCGAAGATGCAAGAGCTATCAAGCCAGCTTCAAGAACTTCTTGATAAAGGTTTCATACGCCCTAGTACTTCTCCTTGGGGCGCTCTCGTACTCTTCGTCAAGAAGAAGGATGGATCATTCCGCATGTGTATTGACTATCGCAAGCTCAACAAACTCACAATCAAGAACCGCTATCCACCCCCTCGCATTGGCGATCTCTTCGATCAATTACAAGGCGCAACATGCTTTTCAAAGATTGATCTCCGCTCTAGTTATCATCAACTTCGAGTTCTCGAAGAAGATATACCCAAAACCGCATTCCGCACATGTTATGGACACTACGAGTTCGTGGTCATGCCTTTTGGTTTGACTAACGCGTCTGCCGTGTTCAAGGATTTAATGAACCGCGTGTGTAAGTCGTTCCTTGATCGTTTTGTTATTGTCTTCATCGGTGATATTCTCATCTACTCCAAGATGAAGAAGAACATGGGCGACATTTGCCTCTCATTCTTACGCTTTTGCACACCAAACGTCTTTATGCCAAATTCTCCAAGTGTGAATTTTGGCTAAAAGAGGTTCAATCCTTGGGTCACAGCGTCAACGAACTCGGTATTCATGTTGACCCTGCAAAGATAGAAGCTGTTAAGAATTGGGTTGTACCTAAATCACCTTCTGAGATTCGTTTGTTTCTTGGTCTAGCTGGGTATTATCACCGTTTCATTTTGAACTTCTCAAAGATTGTCGTTCCATTGACCTCCTTGACGCAAAAAGATAAACCTTTTGTTTTGGGGTCCCAGACAAGAGGAGTCCTTCCAAACACTCAATGACATGCTTTGTAATGCTCCTATCCTTACTCTTCCCAATGGTAATGACGACTTCATCGTGTATTGCGATGCTTCTAACCAAGGTATTGGTTGCGTCCTCATGCAACGGGACTAAGGTTATCTCTTACGCGTCGAGACAACTCAAGATACATGAGAAAAAATATACTACGCATGACATTGAACTTGGTACGGTCGTTTTTGCGTTAAAGATTTGGCGACACTACCTTTACGGTACAAAGTGTATGATCTTCACCGATCATAAGAGCCTACAACATATCTTTGACCAAAAAGATCTCAACATGCGGCAACATCGGTGGGTGGAATTGTTAAACGACTACGACTATGACATTCGCTATCATCCTGGTAAAGCGAATGTTGTGGCCGATGCACTTAGTCGTAAGACTCATGTGAAGAGTGTTTGTTGTCATAAAACCGTGGGAGATTTCCACCATATGCTTCGAGATGCACAATATTCAACCATTAACTAGGGCAACCTCGAAACTGAGTTGAATACCGGCGTCGAAACACCACTTGAGCAGAAGAACAATGGTATCCTATATTATCGTGGCCACATGTGGATTCCTGATCGTGGTACTCTACGAACCACTTTGATGGATGAAGCTCATAAATCCGATATTCCGTGCACCCTGCGCTAACAAGATGTACCATGATCTTCGTATGTCTTATTGGTGGCCTAGAATGAAACGTGATATCGCTCTTTACGTATCGAAGTGTCTGACCTGTTTCAAAGTCAAGGCAGAACATCAACGTCCCTCTGGTCTACTCGAGCACCCTGAAATCCCTGTCTGGAAATGGGATAGTATTGCCATGGATTTCATCATGATATTGCCTCGTACTCCTTCGGGTCATGACAACATTTGGGTTATCATCGATCATCTGACCAAATCCGCTCACTTCCTTGCCATTCGTGAAGATTACAAAGTCGAGAAATTGGCTCGTATCTACACGAGTGAGATCATCAGTCGTCATGGTACGCCCATTGACATCATTTCAGATCGTGACGCTCGTTTCACCTCCCACATTTGGTAAACTTTTCAATCCGCCCTTGGCACTCGTTTGAACCTTAGTACCGCTTTTCATCCTCAATCTGACAGTCAGACCGAGCGTACTATCCAAACTCTAGAGGATATGCTTCGATCATGCGTAATCGATTTTGGCGGCAACTGGGATTTGCACTTACCCTTGGTAGAATTCTTGTACAACAATAGCTATCACGCAAGTATTCAAATGGTTCCAATTGAAGCATTGTATGATCGTAAGTGTCGTAAGCCTGTTAGTTGGCACGAGATCGGAGACATACAACTCACCAGTCCTGTACTGATACAAGAAGCGACAGACAAGATTCTACAAATATGTGATAATATTCTTAAGGCTCGAAGCCGACAAAAGAGTTATGCTGATAAAAGAAGCAAGCCTTTGGAATTTAGCGTAGGTGATCTTGTGCTTCTCAAGGTGTCCCCTTGGAAGGGCGTTGTACGTTTTGGTAAGAAAGGCAAACTCGCTCCTCGTTACGTAGGCCCTTTCAAGATTCTTGAAAGGACTGGCAAGGTAGCGTATAGACTGGATCTACCTCAAGCACTCAGCAACGTTCATCATGTATTTCATGTTTCAAACCTAAAGAAATGTCTAGCTGAAGAAGGACTTCAAGTCTCACTCGAAGATCTTCAAATCAATGAAACATTGCACTTCGTGGAGAAACCTGTCGAAATCATGGACCGAGGAACCAAGAAATTGAGGCCAGTCAAATTCCCATAGTCAAGGTTTGATGGTAAGGTAAACGTGGCGCCGAATTACTTGGGAACTCAAAAGTGATATGAAGACTAAATATCCACACCTGTTTGTTACACCTTCCTCCGAATAAATTTCGGGACGAAATTTCCTAAAGGAGGGGAGACTGTAACGCCTCGCTTTTTCATACCTTCCTAATTAGAAAGTGTAATCGTATTTCTATTTTTGGAAACTTGTATTCTTGATCCTTTTCTTAACTTTGTAATCCGAGACTTGAATCATAATGAAACTTATACTTGATACATATTGTCTTACAACTTGTTATACGCATTCACACTCGACACTTATACATGTTATATGCTTAAAACATGCAAAAATAGCAACTTAAACTAGGTTCAAGGACTAAAAGTGATAAAAACAAAGAACCTTCTGGAATAACCTACCTCGCCCCCCGCGACCGAGTCCTTGGAAGTCTCTCGCGGCTGGCAGACCCTCGCGGCCCGCGACCAAAATCTCTTCACCCTCTCGCGGCCCGCGAGAGGGGCATAATCCGGAAATGTTGGTTTCAAGCTCATGGATTGGCCAATTTTGTGTTTTCTGCATTTATTACCCCTCTACTAACACCCTCCCAATCTCACCTATAAATAGCCCACTCCATCTCTTCTCAAATCACACCTCAAATCATCTCTTCTCTCTAAGCTCTAAGAGCTCTCTCTTCTCTAAAAGATCAAGGCTTCAAAAAGTGAGTTCTAGCTTACCTCTCTCCTTTTGATCTTTCTTCTTTCTTACCACTTGAAATACCTTTGGAATGTCTTCATAAGTCTTCCATGGAAGACCAACTTGGAACATCTCCATGTCTAAGGTGCCAAGTGTAAGAATCGTTTGTTTTAATAGGGTTTTACCCACAAGTGTTGTATCCTTCCAAGCTTGTTCTCTAAACAAGACTTGAGTTGGTAGAGTGTGATCACTTGAAGCCTTGGCTATCCTACCTTCAATCCACCACCTCATTTGATGTTTTCGTTTACTTTTGTCTTTTACTTTTATGTTATAACTTACTCATGACCATCCTTGACGTCCTTGTGATGACTTGTGCATTGGTAAACTATACGAACAAGGTTTTAAAAGGAAGGTTATCCTCCTACCTCCATTCATGACTTCTATGAAATTACATGATGTTTATGATTTACTTATTACGTATATGTATATATCCGCTAACCAAACTCTTGATGGTAATCAAATGATTGTCCGTCATGGTACTAGGTTACATCACCTACGTACTTAATCTCTCGTTACGATTCTAATGGGTGACCTAACCCATGAAAACACATCAACCCGAATGGGTCTTATAGTATCAAAAACGAGTATTAAGTCTAGATTATTATTTTCTCGTATACATATTTTATCGTATTTAAGGTTCCTAATCCTCCATTATCATTCTTAGGCTTACCAACCTACGTTTTCCTCTTGTAGGATAACTCTGCTCACCCCATCCATCAACCACCTTCACGGACTTGTCAAGTTAGAAGTCTTAGCAAAACCGTGAGTACACTCGACCCACTTTTCGTTTACAACACTTTTGGGTGTAACATGTTTACTTATACCAAAACCACAACACTTAAACTTTATGAAATGCACAAACAATCCTATACACATGAATACTTGATACGATTAATTGAAGCTTATATCTTGGACATTCTTTATGTGATTCTTTAGTCATTAACTTGTTTTAAGCCTTCGTTTGACATGTATAAGCGCTTTAGGAAGTAACGCGTCCCCCTCCATCGTGTAATCTTGAGGCCATGTTAAAACATCGTGATTGCGTTAAGGGTTTGACTAGTGCTATTGCATGCCTTGTATATGCTCTTGTAGAATCATAGTTGCCATGAGGATTTGTTTAAACTTTATTCGTATACGTATGCTTTGCTTAAACTTGTGTACTCGCCTTTGCTTTTGCATTGAATTGTTATTTTAAAACATGTTACAGGTTGATGAAGAGGATGTTATGAAATCAAGTAGCAAGGATTTAGATACACACATTTAGACGTTTAGGTTAATTTGTTGTATCAATTTTGTTGTATTGTGTTATTTAAACCTGTTAAGTTTAATTGTTGTATTTGTTTCAATGTTGTATTTTAACAATTATTCTTGAAATGAAATTCGACTTTAAATTAAATATTGTCATTATTAGCGTTGTGAGCAATGAGCAATCTTGTTATCATCTCACTCCGATGTTTCTGCCATCGCTTGGGGTGTGACAAGTAGCCACAACTTCCCCCCAAATCCTAACAGGAAGTTCCGATTCTACCAGTATAGTTCTTGCAGTTTCAATAAGAGTTCTAGTTTTTCCTCTCAGCAACACCATTTTGTTGTTCAGTGTAACGAGAACTGTACTCATGTAAAATGCCCTTAGAAGAACAGAACTCATCCATAACATGGTTCTTGAATTCAGTGCCATTGTCGCTTTTGATTCTCCTTATCTTCAAATTGTACAAATTTTCAAGTAGCATGAGGAGATTCTTGAGGATTTCAGGAACTTCACTCTTTGTGTGCCATCATATTCACCCTTGAAAATCTTGAATAGTCATCAGTAACAACTAAACAATATGCATCGCCAAAGGTAGTCTTGTATTTCATAGGTCCAAAAAGGTCCATATGAAGACGTTCCAGAGGCATATTCACAGTGTTTATTTTCTTCACAGGATGAAACTTTTGAGCTTGCTTTCCCTTTTGACATGAAACACAGACGTCTTGTAGATGAAAATTCTTCACTGGTACACCATTTACAAGATTTTTTTAACCAAATAGTTCATTTTCCTCAAGTGAATGTGTCTCGTTCGTCTATGCCAGTGGCTTTTGAGATAAAACATGTAACTTGTGTAGACGTGGTATCCATTCTTTGGGAATCTTGAAACCAAGTTTCAGCACATAACAACCGTGTCACACCCTGGATTTCCAACACGAAATCCAAACACCGGTGGGCCCGGGTGGGGAGTATCGTGACAACAGTTGATAACATCATAGTCAATTAAACATGACACAGCGGAAGTCTTGGAGTAAAATTACTATTACAAACCAAATGTTCGAAGTTCGAAAATAAAATAATATACAGGCTTGTAATAGAGGATCCACAGGAGGATCATAAGTTGTACATGGAAAGAATACAAAATAGACTTTGGGCAGATTTAGGATTTGCAAGATCCTCATTGTACCTGCAGATTAGTCTTTTGAAAATATGTCAGCTTTCGTTGGTAAATACACCCAACTGACTCATTTTGAAAACATTTCGAAAATGTTTTAAGTGCGTATCAGCACAAAAATTCTTTTTATAACTTTGGTTAATTGACCGTCCAACCTTTTAACAGGTCTACATGTTTGTCATACACACGGGGCTCGGCACGAAAACCGAGACACAATTAACGTACAAACCACTTTGGACTCACGAAGGAGTCAGTTCCTCCCGACCTTGTAGGAATGCATAATTGAGCGTCTATCGGGTGTATGCCTACACCTGCGCTAAGGTCATGGCCATCTCGATTGTAATGAACCGAGGATATCCAGGACACGGTAGTTAACCCCCGATGTTTAAGTTATCAAACAAAACTGATTAAAATAGAATATGTGGATTTCTATTCCGAACCGACGTTCGATTAATCCCATTTCCGACCAAGCGGCAATAATTTACCTTAACCCAAGCCCATATAGGGGAAATAAGTCGAGAGTATTTACCTGAGCTAGTGTTCTTTAATTTTTAATAACTCAGCCGTACACAAAAAGGGCTAAGTGCAGATAGCATTTATTGGCAAGTCTCTAGTCTGGATTATGGCATAAACTTACCAATTAAATACTAACGATCTTATTTAAGTCATAGACTTAGACCGACTAGCGTACTTGATCAAAACGTATGATGCTAGATTAAACGATGATTGGATAGAATGTAGTTTAATCCCAATAAGTACCTTGACTTGTTTAATATGGGTAAACTATAAACATTCTGGATTTTGAAACTTAAATGACAAGGTTAAACCCGTTTCGGTTAATTACTGATAAATAGTTACGTATATGTAACCGTGCACATATTAGCGATAACGGGTAACCGGATAAGTCATGGACAAGTTCTATATGCCATTATACTTTAAATAAGTTAAGATATCAGTAGGATATCAACTTGTATGCCAATTAAGGTTTTAAAACGAAATTATGCCTTATAAGGGCATTTTGGTAATTGTATATCGTAATAAAGGAACTTGAATATAATTTTAGGTTTATCATCATAAGTATTCTGAAAAAATATTTTATTTATGATATAATATCAGTAGGGTATCATTTATATGTGTAATTTATCTTTTATGACCAAACTATGCACCGAAGGGGCATTTTGGTCATTTGACACATAGTTTATAAATTATTTGGGATTCTGAGTTTATAACATGTACCTACTGTAAATATGTTTAAAATAAGTTTTAAAATCAGTAGGTAACAAGTCTTGGTCCATTAATATGGTTTAAAACCATACTATGCGCCGAAACGACGCTTATGTCTTATTATAACGTCTTTAAGCGATGTTTAATGAAAACTGACCTTAGGGTCAGATTAAAATGTTTAAAATATGTTATTTAATATAACATATCAGTATATAAATGATTTACCTTGAAAAGATTTGATTAAAACTATTTTATAAGCCACAAGGGCTAAAATCGTCAAGTATCGACATAGTTTAAGAACCTGCTTGAAAACTCAGTTTATAACTTGGTTTAAATTCCCAAATAATCCTACTTATAATATTACATCAGTAAAAACTCATTTTCAAGTTCATTACCATTTAAACATTGTTTTATTCAAAAAGGACATTTTGGTCAAAGATGACATACTTATGGAACTTGCGCATAAACTTGGATTCTGATTATGATCATGTAATATAACCTCAGAGGTTTATGCTACATTATCTTATGATCATAACGCAACTTTAGATCAGTAGGTAACTAATCTAAATCGGGTCAGCATCGAAAGTCAGAGCAGAAGTCAAACTTCACGACTTTCGGTTGCGAACCGACCCTAGAACTGAAATTGACGAGCCGAACATGTTCTTACATGCTATAATAAATATTACCAAATTGTTTAAGTGTCAAAACAGGTTTCATAACATATATAAGATCTTTTTATGATTTTTCCGAAAATGGCCTGTTTGACTTTTTAATATCATAACTTTGACCCGTCAATTGGTCTAGCAAACGTGATCTTCAAGAGGTGCCCTTATAGGGATTAACACCTACCTTATTATGATCATTTAGCCATGTTCATTTCGAACAATGGCTGGACCATAACGGTCTTGACCGAAAGTGAAAGCGTTTTACAAAAAACGCTTGAGTTTTGGCTATAAAAGCCTATAAACGAAAATACAAGAGCAAGGAACACTTACAAGAGGTTCCTAAAATGCAAGAGAACTAAGTTGGATGCTCCTTTCAGCTAGGAACTTCCAGAGGAGGGAGAAGAGTTATGTTTAAGAAAGGTGCAAATTGGAATGAACACTTGAACACCTATTTATAGTTGGAGAACTCAAAAGAGGTGAAGCCAGGTGTTTAGGGGAGTAAGAAGAAGCTTACAAGTGTCCCAAAACACGGCATAGCAGTTTAGAGAAGCCATGGTTTCGAATTGAATGATTTTGGAGTTTTGCTTGACCTCCAAACAATTTTTCTGCAGCAGAGCCTGTCTCGAGGGGCGTGAGAGACACATGCCATGTTTCTCGCGGCCCGCGACCGCCCCATAGCCATTTCCAAAGTTTGACACTTTTAACCCATGAACTATATAAAGCCTCTAAAGGCCTTCTAAAACACCTTTTTAGCACTTTTAGCCCTCTGTAGCCAATACTTGGCATACCCGGGATTATGCCCGGACATTGTTGAGCTCTCGGTTCGTTAAAAGGTCACTCAGAGGTATAAATTAACATGTTGACACTTTTAATCCCTCCATTATCCAACTTTCACAAAATTGAACCCTCTCATCCAACAAATGGCACGTATGAGAGTTAGGACTTCACAAAGGATCACTCAGAGGCTTATTACAATCATGTTGATTCCGATGTCACTCAGAGGCTGGGCATGTTGACATATCAGTCACTCAAAGGCCAAGTTTCAAGCATGTTGACGTATCAGTCACTCAGAGGTTAATGATTTAAGCATCTTGACATATCAGTCTCTCAGAGGCTATTATTTATGCATGTTGACATCGGTTCGTCACTCAGAGGCTCAACTTGAGCATGTTGACGCCTTTAGTCGTTATTGGTCTTTAATAGACTATATTAAAAATACAACACGTGTCACTATACTATTGGACATGATCTTACTGGGTGTTACATCCTCCCCCCCTTAAAAGAAATCTCGACCTCGAGATTTTATTCAAAAAGATGGGGGTATTTTCATCGCATAGTGGACTCAACCTCCCATGTATACTCAGGACCTCTAAAAGCGTCCCACTTAACCTTTACTATAGGTATCATCTTTTTTGGAGCTTCTTAACCTGTCGATCCTCGATCGAAATTGGTTTTTCAATGAACCTCAGGTTTTCATCAATTTGCACCTCATTGTGCGACATTGCTAGCGACTCATCGGCTAGACATTTCTTAAGATTAGATATGTGGAATACATCATGGATTCCATTAAGCTCCTCTGGAACCTGAGCTTATAAGCTACAGTGCCGACACATTCGATTATCTCGAAGGGTCCTATATATCTAGGGCTTAACTTGCCCTTCTTTCCAAAACGCATCACACCTTTCAAGGGTGATACTTTTAGCATGACCTTGTCCCCTACTTGGAACTTAAGAGGTTTACACCTCTTGTCAGCATAGCTCTTCCGCCTATCCCTGGCAGCTTTGAGACGATCACGGATTTGCATAATCTTTTCCGTGGTCTCCAGGACAATCTCAGGTCCTGACAGTTGGGCCTCCCCAACTTTTGCCCAGCATACGGGCGTTCTACATTTTCTCCCATATAAGGCCTCAAAAGGAGCAGCCTTGATGCTAGTATGATAGCTATTATTGTAGGAGAATTCTATTAGGGATAACTGGTCATCCCTGCTTCCGCCTAAATCAATCACACATGCCCGAAGCATGTCTTCCAAAGTCTGAATAGTACGCTCACTTTGACCATCAGTCTGCGGATGGTAAGCCGTACTAAAATTTAATCGTGTGCCTAACGATTGTTGGAAACTTTTCCAAAAGTGAGATGCGTATCTAGTATCTCTATCGGATACAATATATACCGGCACACCATGTAGGGACACTATCTTATCCACATACAACTTAGCCAATTTATCTGAATTATACGTTTCTTTAATTGGCAAGAAATGTGCTGACTTGGTCAGTCTATCCACTATGACCCAAATAGTGTCATTTCCACTTTTGGTCTTGGGCAACTTGGTAATCAAATCCATAGTTACCATTTCCCATTTCCAAGTGGGAATCTCAAGTTGTTGTAAAAGTCCTGACGGTTTCTGATGTTCGGCCTTAACTTGCGAACACGTTAGACACTTAGCTACATAAGTGGCTTTGAACTTCTTCAAACCCATCCACCAATAATTCTTCTTCAAATCTTGATACATCTTGTCACCACCCGGGCAAACAGAGTATTTTGAATTATGCGCTTCCTGGAGGATTAGATTCCTAAGTCCTCCAAAGATCGGAATCCAAATTCTATCACTAAATCTTAGGATTCCATCCTTTCCAGGCGTTAATTGATCAATGGTTCCGCCTAATCCCTCATTAGGGATGTTAGCCTCTAACAAGGCTTGCTTCTGCGCATCTAATAGCTTCTCACTCAAGCTATTTATGAGCTCAATGCTCTTAGCGTTAATCCTTATAGGTTTAACCTTCTCCTTGCAACTTAAGGCATCGACAACTACATTTGCCTTGCCTGGATGGTAGCGAATCTCGCAATCATAATCATTAAGAGTTTCCATCCAACGGCGTTGTCGCATGTTCAATTCTTTCTGATTAAATAGATGCTGGAGACTTTTATGGTCTGTGTATATAACACACTTTGTGCCATACAAGTAATGTCTCCATCGTTTTAGTGCAAATACAACGGCACCCAATTCCAAATCGTGGGTGGTGTAATTCTTTTCATGCACCTTCAATTGTGTGATGCATAGGCAATCACCTTGCCTTTTTGCATTAGCACACAACCCAAGCCAGTGTGCGATGCATCACAATAGACTACAAATTCCTCAATACCCTCAGGTAGAGATAATACAGGAGTGTTGCTCAACTTGTATTTAAGAACCTCAAAAGATTCCTGTTGCTTTGGACCCCAATTATACTTAATATTCTTACAAGTCAAAGAAGTTAAAGGAGTGTCTATCCTTGAAAAGTTCTCAATGAACCTCCTATAGTAACCAACCAGTCCTAAGAAACTACGAACTTCTGTTGGGGTCTTGGGCACTTCCCAATTTATTATAGCCTCAATTTTGGTGGGATCCACTTGGATACTACGCTCACTTACCATGTGTCCAAGAAATTGGACTTCTCTAAGCCAAAATTCGCATTTTTGAGAACTTTGCATAAAGTTTCTCCTGCCTTAATAACTCTAGGATGCACCGAAGATGTTTCTCGTGATCATCTTCATTACGAGAATAGATAAGTATGTCGTTTATGAAGACAATGACAAACTTATCTAAATACGGTTTGCACCTATTCATGAGATCCATGAATGCTGCCGGTGCATTTGTGAGCCCAAAAGGCATCACTAAGAATTCAAATTGACCATAGCGAGTCCTGAAGGCTGTCTTAGGAACATCTTCACTTCTAACCTTCAGTTGATGATATCCTGATCTCAAATCTATTTTAGAAAAGTAACTAGCTCCTTGAAGTTGGTCGAATAAATCATCGATCCTGGGGAGAGGATATCTATTCTTAATGGTTAGCTTATTCAGCTCCCGGTAGTCGATGCACATTCGCATCAAACCGTCTTTCTTCTTTACAAACAGAATAGGAGCTCCCCAAGGTGAGGAACTAGGCTGAATAAATCATTTCTCCAAGAGTTCGTCCAATTGAACTCTTAGCTCATTCATTTCGGTTGGAGCTAGCCTATATGGAGCTCTAGCTACGGGTGCTGCTCCTGGTATGATATCTATTCTGAACTCCACTTGCCTATCTAGAGGTAGGCCTGGTAATTCTTCAGGGAAAACATCTGGTTGATCTTCAAGGTTCGGCTTCGGTTAATTTATGGTAACTTGTGCCATATAGATGACACAACCTCTTCTCAAACACTTGGATGCCTTAAATAACGACACCCTGTCTGGCAATCCATAGTGTGAGTCTCCAGGGATGGTGATCATTTCACCAAATGGGGTCTTAATCTCGATGAGCTTTTTATCGCAGGTAATGCGGGCTTGGTCATGAGATAACCAATCCATGCCTAAGACAACATCGAACCCCGCCAATTTCATTGGCAAAAGAGAGATAGAGATGGAATGATTCTTAATGGATATAGAGCATCCATCAAGAATGGAAGAAGCAGTTTCTAAGGTTCCATCGGCAAGTTCTATATCATAAATTTTATCTAGAGTTCTTATGGGTAAATTTAGTAGTTTACTAAACTTATGATCAACAATTGATTTATCCGCACCCGAATCGAAAAGAACTCTAGCATAAATATAATTAATGGGGAAAGTACCTGTTATGACGTTGTTGTCATTAACGGCCTCCCTGGCATTCATTTGAAAGGCACGAGCATTTCCCTTCTTGGCCTCTCCAGGCTTTGCCTCATTACTTTTGGGTTTCTTGGGGCAATTGTACGTTATATGCCCTTTTTCGTTGCAGTTATAACAAACTGCATCCTTGAGATCCTTACAATCTAAGGTCTTATCCCCTTTTCTCTTGCAGATACCACAGGGTTTGGTTTGTGGATTTATACTACACTGTCCCCAGTGCATATATTTACAATTCTTGCATAGAGGTTTGTCACTAGACGCGTTCTGGTTCTTCTTGAACCCGAAGTTTCCTTTCTTCTTAAATCCTTGGGAGTTATTATCCTCCCGTTTCCTCTTTCCGTCAGTTTCAGTCCTAATTGACTTTTTTCTTACCAGATCTAGGGTGAGGGAAAGAGATAGATCTACAACAGACCTATAGGTATTAGGCTGTGCAGCCTTTACCATGCCCTTTATCTCAGGCGCCAACCCATTTATGAAACACGTAATGCGTTTGGATTCGGGGGTGATCAAATAGGATACTAACCTAGATAGGGAGTTGAAATCGGAGACGTACTTCCGACAGTCTAGGTTTTTTATTGATAGAGACAAGAAGTCTGTCTCTAGCTTCTCCACCTCATGGGTTGGGCAGTAAGTTTCCTTTACCAAATCAACAAACTTGGACCATCCAAGTTGTACAGGTGTACCTTACCTGTTGATTGAATCATGGCCTACCACCATGTTAGGGCATCACCCTTGAAGGATTGTGATACGTACTTGACCACATCCCTTTCAGCACAACTGCTGATGTCTACAATGGTCTCCATTTCGTCAAGCCACTTTAGGGCTTCTACGTCTCCTTTTTCCCCATTAAAGTCTCGGGGTTTACAGGAGACAAAGTACTTGTAGGTGCATCCGTCCTTGGAAGAACGGGACCTATCAGCATAGTCTATCCTCTTAGGTTCACTCTTCGCATTTGATGAGTGAACAGAGCTCTCCTTATGAGCTGAGGATGGTGAATAGATAGGGGTCTAGAGCGAGTGGCACTCGGCTCTCTTAGCTTTTCTATGGCCTTACTCATGGCCCTTTCCGCAGCTGCATCAATGCGAGCTTGCAAATTTTCACATCTATATTTTTGTTTTTAGCTTTATTAGATTCAGCATTCCTGTGGATACTTTGTGCTTCATTTGAGTTAGCCATCTTTAAGTCTTGGTTTCTATATACCAATAAAACTTCATTTACCCATGGCGCATTAACCATATCAGCTTTCAAGATTAGATATAACAATCCATTGCTTATACTAGTATGAATAACATCACAACTCTTAGGCTTAACATATCTATATTTGGCCTAGGTCTTAATAGGACCATCATAGGCAAATTACAATTTGGACATAGTCCATATATCATTGGACAGTGGATCGCAATGTCACAACTGTCATTGTCATTATTGACAATTATATAGCTCATAGGCTTGTCCCTAATAGACATAATAATTGGGCGCATTGGCCGGTCATATTAGATGTATATGGCATATCAGCCTGTCCCGTTGGACAATTAATTGGGCACATTGGCCTACATCATATTAGATGTATATGGCATATCAGACTGTCCCGTGGAACAATTAATTGGGCACATTGGCCTATATCGTATCAGATGTACATGGCATGTCAGCCTGTCCCGTTGGACAATTAATTGGGCACATTGGCCTACATCATATCAGATGTACATGGCATATCAGCCTGTTCCGTTGGACAATTAATTGGCTACATTGGCCTACATCACATCAGATGTATATGGCATATCAGCCTATCCCTTCGGATAATTGGGCACATTGGCCTACATCATAACTGATGTACAATGGCTTATCAGCCTATCCCTTCGGATAATTGGGCACATTGGCCTACATCATAACAGATGTACAATGGCTTATCAGCCCATCCCTTCGGATAATTGGGCATATTGGCCTAATGGCTAATGTGGTTCCTCAAGCCACACTACCAGGAGTTGTGAACATTCTTTGATGTTACATAAGAGTACCTTAATGATTGATTAACGGTCCCGGTCACCTTCGACCTTAACGACCTTGGAGGTTTGGATCTAGTCCCTTACCTCTGGACAGAAAGATAACTTCCCTTAACTATCCTGATAGAAGCCTCCTTCGTACTTAACTATCACTTCTTGGCCAATGTGTGGTCTGTGCCACTTGGCATAATCAATATATTAAGGTCTTTTGGAATTATATAGCAGAGCATAAATTCGAGTAAAATCGAGGCGCTCGTTTTCAAGAGGATGAATTACATATATATAATTCCAAAAGTACTTCATTAAATTTCCATAAGAAATTACAATACTAGAAAAATGAAATAAACTTGTCCATGTAAGGACTTAAAGGAATAAAAATGTCCACGCAGGGACTAAAGAAACAACAATGTCCTCGCAGGGACTACATATTATTAGAAGAGACTTTACTCGTCCTTCTTTCCCTTGACTAACTTGGAGAGTTTCTTGAAGAATTTATTCGTCTTCTTCTCCGTTTTCTCCGTCTGTTGCTGCATTTCTTTCATCCATTCTATGGCCTCATTAATGGCCTCTAGTGGTGGTGAAGGTTGTGGTTGTGGTTGTGGCAAAACCGGATACTGGTACCCATAAGTTGGATATCCGGTCGGTGGGTAAGTAGGTGGGAAAGGAGACGGTAAAGTGCATTGTGCATAACCGCCTGCATGTATGGGTCTTGCGACCACGCTTGATAGTCTACCGGCGTAGATGGGTTAAATGGATCATATCCAGACGTGTCTGGGTACGTGGGAATTGGGTTTATATAAAACCCATTGGTGGTGGTTGAACAGCAGGTGTTGGTGTTGGTTCCACTATAGGTGGAACATTAGAGGGTCCACCCATTTATGGGTCCTCTTGAATGGTGGGGTACGAATTGGGCAAAGGTGGCAGTGATCCCGACCTTTGTCCAGCACGTACTGACATTCGTGCTCCATGCTTCCTCCTTGGTGGTTCAGGTGGTGGTTGAGGTTGGTCCACCGGTTCCATGTGGACATCTTCTTGAACAGGGGGTGGTTGAGAGTGGTGAGAAGGAGTGTGGGCAAAAGTAAATTGATTCCAATATTGGCCCCACTCGTTAGGACCTTGGTAGGCAATCCGGCATACAAGTTTGAATCGCTCGAAATTTCAATGGGATGCACATTTGATCCTGACGGTGCATCTCCGGGTCGGAGTCCTCGTCCATAGGGTGTGGTTGGTCCAACTGATTTTGATCAGTTGGAGGCGTGTTTAAGTAATGGTTGGGGTTAAACTCTTCATGGTAGGAGTGATGAGAATGGGAATGGTGGGAATGGTAGGAGTGGTGTGAGTGGTAAGAATTTTGGGAATGTGAGGGCGAGTGTCTATTAGAGACGGAACGTCTCGCTGGTTGCCATGGAGACGAATCTCCTGATTCTTGATATGCATCTGAATTATGAGGTTGAGGAATACGCCCTGATAGTCCTCCCCTCATTGGACCTTTTCCTCGTCCACTTTGTTCTCGTACACGTGGCGGCATTTTCCTGTTAGAAATCAATTTAAAAACAATACTAATTACTTAATAATGAAATGAGTAATCCTAGGTCAATGCCTAGACTTGGAAGTCTAAGGAATGTGCTCGTGTAAGTTTGAGACTAAACACAAAAGGCTAGTGTTTAATTCTCTCAAACGTTGGCTCTGATACCAACCCTGTCACACCCTAGATTTCCAACCCGAAATCCAAACACCGGTGGGCCGGGGTGGGGAGTATCGTGACAACAGTTGATAACATCATAGTCAATCAAACACGGCACAGCGAAAGTCTTGGAGAAAAATTACTATTACAAACCAAATGTTCGAAGTTCAAAAATAAAATAATATACAGGCTTGTAATAGAAGATCCACAGGTGGATCATAAATTGTACATGGAAAGAATACAAAACAGACTATGGGCAGATTTAGGATTTGCAAGATCCTCTATCACTACCGAGCACTTCCGGCCTACTTTCATATTGTACCTGCAGATTAGTCTTTTGAAAATACGTCAGCTTTCGCTGGTAAATACACCCAACTGACTCATTTTGAAAACATTTCGAAAATGTTTTAAGTGCGTATCAGCACAAAAATTCTTTCTATAACTTGGGTTAATTGACCGTCCAACCTTATTAACAGGTTTACATGTTTGTCACACATACGGGGCTCGGCACGAAAACTGAGACACAATTAACGTACACACCACTTTGGACTCACGAAGGAGTCAGTTCCTCCCAACCCAACCTTGTAGGAATGCATAATTGAGCGTCTATCGGGTATGCCTACACCCGCGCTAAGGTCGTGGCCATTTCAATTTTAATGAGCCGAGGATATACAGGACATGGTAGTTAACCCCTGATGTTTAAATTATCAAACAAAACTGACTAAAACAGAATATGTGGATTCCTATTCCGAACCGACGTTCGATTAATCCCATTTCCGACCACGCGGTAATAATTTACCGTAACCCAAGCCCATATAGGGGAAATAAGTAGAGAGTATTTACCTGAGCTAGTCTTCTTTAATTTTTTAATAACTCAGCCGTACAAAAAAAGGGCTAAGTGCAGATAGCACTTACCAGCAAGTCTCTAGTCTGGATTATGGCATAAACTAACCAATTAAATATTAACGGTCTTATTTAAGTCATAGACTTAGACCGACTAGCGTACTTGATCAAAACGTATGACGCTAGATTAAACGATGATTGGATAGAATGTAGTTTAATCCCAATAAGTACCTTGACTTGTTTAATATGGGTAAACTATAAACATTCTGGATTTTGAAACTTAAATGACAAGGTTAAACCCGTTTCGGTTAATTTCAGATAAATAGTTACGTATACGTAACCTTGCGCATATTAGCGATAACGGGTAACCGGATAAGTCATGGACAAGTTCTATATGCCATTATACTTTTAAATAAGTTAAGTTATCAGTAGGATATCAACTTGTATGCCCATTAAGGTTTTAAAACGAAATTATGCCTCATAAGGGCATTTTGGTAATTGTATATCGTAATAAAGGAACTTGAATATAATTTTAGGTTTATCATCATAAGTATTCTGAAAAAATATTTTATTTATGATATAATATCAGTAGGTACTTATTGGGATTAAACTACATTTTACACATAGTTTTTAAATTATTTGGGATTCTGAGTTTATAACATGTACCAACTGTAAATATGTTTAAAATAAGTTTTAAAATCAGTAGGTAACAAGTCTTGGTCCATTAATATGGTTTAAAACCACACTATGCGCCGAAACGGCGCTTATGTCGTAATATAACGTCTTTAAGCGATGTTTAATGAAAACTGACCTTAGGGTCAGATTAAAATGTTTAAAATATGTTATTTAATATAACATATCAGTAGATAAATGATTTACCTTGAAAAGATTTGATTAAAACTATTTTATAAGCCATAGGGGCTAAAATCGTCAATTATCGACATAGTTTAAGGACCTACTTGAAAACTCAGTTTATAACTTAGTTTAACATCCCAAATAATCCTACTTATAATATTACATCAGTAAAAACTCATTTTCAAGTTCATTACCATTTAAAACCTTGTTTTATGCAAAAAGGACATTTTGGTCAAAGATGGCCTAATTATGGAACTTGCGCATAAACTTGGATTCTGATTATGATCATGTAATATAACCTCAGAAGGTTATGCTACATTATATTATGATCACAACGCAACTTTAGATCAGTAGGTAACTAATCTAAATCGGGTCAGAATCGAAAGTCAAAGCAGAAGTCAAACTTCGCGACTTTCGGTTGCGAACCGACCCTAGAACTGAAATTGACGAGCCGAACATGTTCTTACATGTTCTAATAATTATTACCAACTTTTTTAAGTGTCAAAACAGATTTCATAACATATATAAGATGATTTTATGATTTTTCCGAAAAATGGCCTGTTTGACTTTTTAATATCATAACTTTGACCCGTCAATTGGTCTAGCAAACGTGATCTTCAGGAGGTGCCCTTTATAGGGATTAACACCTACCTTATTACGATCATTTAGCCATGTTCATTTCGAACAATGGCTGGACCATAATGGTCTTGACTGAAAGTCAAAGCGTTTTACGAAAAACGCTTGACTTTTGGCTATAAAAGCCTATAAACGAAAATGCAAGAGCAAGGAACACTTACAAGAGGTTCCTACAATGCAAGAGAACTAAGTTGGATGCTCCTTTCAGCTAGGAACTTCTAGAGGAGGGAGAAGAGTTATGTTTAAGAAAGGTGCAAGTTGGAATGAACACTTGAACACCTATTTATAGTTGGAGAACTCAAAGGAGGTGAAGCCAGGTGTTTAGGGGAGTAAGAAGAAGCTTACAAGTGTCCCAAAACATGGCATAGCAGTTTAGAGAAGCCATGGTTTTGTATTGAATGGTTTGGAGTTTTGCTTGACCTCCAAACACTTTTTCTGCAGCAAAGCCTGTCTCGCGGGGCGCGAGAGACACAGGCCATGTCTCTCGCGGCCCGCGACCGCCCCATGGCCATTTCCAAAGTTTGACACTTTTAACCCCTGAACTATATAAAGCCTCTAAAGGCCTTCTAAAACACCTTTTTAGCACTTTTAGCCCCCTGTAGCCAATACTTGGCATACCCGGGACTACGCCCGGACATTGTTGAGCTCTTGGTTCGTTAAAAGGTCACTCAGAGGTATAAATTAACATGTTGACACTTTAATCCCTCCATTATCCAACTTTTACAAAATTGAACCCTCTCGTCCAACAAATGGCACGTATGAGAGTTAGGACTTCACAAAGGATCACTCAGAGGCTTATTACAAGCATGTTGATTCCGATGTCTCTCAGAGGCTGGGCATGTTGACATATCAGTCACTCAGAGGCCAAATTTCAAGCATGTTGACGTATCAGTCACTCAGAGGCTAATGATTTAAGCATGTTGACATATCAGTCACTCAGAGGCTATTATTTATGCATGTTGACATTGGTTCGTCACTCATAGGCTCAACTTGAGCATGTTGACGCCTTTAGTCCTTATTGGTCTTTAATAGACTATATTAAAAATACAACACGTGTCACTACACTATTGGACATGATTTTACAGGGTGTTACAAACCGGCATCATCAAAATGAACCGTGAACTTCTTTTCGCAAATTTGAGGAACACTAAGAAGATTGTGATCAATTTGACGAACATAATTGATCTTGTCAAAACTAACCATACCATTGGAAACCATTCCTTCTCCATTGATGTATGCGCCCTTATCTCCAGCAAAAGCAACATAACCTCCCCTAATGCTTTTCACATCATAAAGGAGCCTCAAGTCGCCTGTCATGTGCCGTGATGCTCCACTGTCAATAATCCAATGACTATTCACAGTTCCTCCTGGAACACCCTGCACATTGCATTACCCGATTAGTTTGAGATGGGGACCCAAGCCTTAGTGGTCTTGGGTCGACCCTTATCATCAAGAAATGTGATTTCTATTTCTTGATGATTTGGAAACTTTGTGCCTCCCCCCTGAAACATTATCGGTTTTAGGTTTACAAGATTGTTGATGTTTACCAGATTGACTATTGTTTACAGATTTAGACATTTCTAGTTTTAACGATCTTGAAGAACTTGGTTTCCTTTTTAAACATCCGGTTTTAATGCCTTCTCAATTATTTTAACTTGTTTACGTCGTTGTTTTTCTTCTTGTTCCTTAGCAATACATTTGTCTTGTTTAGGTGACACAGATCGACGTTGGCAGTTTGTTTCAGAAGGGGCTTTCAATAAACTTGGGTTTTGTTGGGTTGGTACAATTTTTTATTATGTGGCCAAACTCCCCACACTTAAAACATGTTCTCCTTTCAACAAATTTAGGAGATCCCGTTTGATGACTTGATGTGGAACTTGTAGGCCTTGAGGTACTTGGTCCATCTTCACACCATTTGTGTGTTGAGTGTAATTATTTGACTATTACGTTTTAAAATCTTGACTTGATTTACAAAATCAATATTTGACATTTTTTTCAAAAGTCTCGATTTTATCATAACAGTTGAGCCCACAAATTTAACATTCTTCCCATTTTTTCTTGCTGCGAGCGCCTTTAGCTTCTACCTTTGGTTGTGGTATCTTAGGTTTTTCAGCTCGCTTTTCTTGTTGTCTACCTTTGGAAGCGATTAATGGTTGTGGTTTAATTGGATTCTTCTTTCCCAAAAATTTGGTTATTGAATTCTCAAAAACTTGATCAATCGAAGTTGGATTTACATTTTTGATTGGAAAGTTCTTGTTTGAATTAATTTTCTCATCACCAATCAACGTATACAACACATTATCGTTTCCAAATATAGATGTAGTTGTCTTCATAGATTCGATAGGATCATTCCCTTGATTTGCAACAGATTGCTCATCGGGAGTAGCAGAAATTTTTAGCCCTTTCTTTTTATCAAGAGATTGATCTTGATCGATCTTGTCTGACTCATCATCTGATGAATCATCTTCCTCTAATATAGATGGATTTTGATCATCAACTGATGATGAGTTCTCTGGTTTTCTTGATTCTTCTGAGGAATTGTCCAGCTTAAACCCTAATCCTGCTGCAAACTCTTCAGGATTAAGAGGTACATATGGTTTAAAGAGTGGCATTTCCTCTTCATCAGGAAATTTGGTATAATTGTGTTTCAGTAGGGGTGGACACGATTTATACCCAATGCATTTGACATCTCCCTTAAGTTTTTGAATGCTAATGATGTGATCAAGCACATATCGGGATATAGAGTAACTTTCCAATTTCAGCTTGATTGCATCATGCTCGCATTTGGCAATGGCTAACTCCTTTTTTGTTTCTTCAAGGATATTAATGTAGTTATTAATACCTGCTTGCTTGTTCAAAACTGTATTTGTTAACTCAGATACGCTTTTCTTAAGAGTTTCAATTACAGATTTGAATTCTTTTTCATTTCGAGTTAAAGCCAGATTTACCTCTTTGCATTTTGACAGTTCAACTACTAGGCTTTGATTGTGACTGTTAATTGTTTCAAATTTTGTATTTAAGTCAGCACAGTCATTGCATATTCTAGGAGGGTTGGATTTTACCTGACTTGTTGAACCTGCAACATTAGCCATGAAAGCAGTATGATGAGAAAAGGATGCATTGTTGGCAAAGAGTTTCTCCATTTCCTTTGATGCAACTTCTACTTTCTTCATTACTTCAGACTTTTGGCTTTTCAACTTCTCTGCTTCTTTCAGCAACTCATTGACCTCTGTATCAATCCTTTCCCTGATATTTGAATCAGATCCATAACCACCTACACTCGAGCTTTCCTCGTCAGAACTCCCATTATACCTAGAACTATCATCATCATCATCAGAAGAGTCAATACCGTGCACATGTTTGATTTGATTGATCATCTTGGCATAACACGCAGTTCCTCCTTGATTCTCGCTTCCCAACTGAACTGACCAATCACATCCTTCATCTGCTTGAACAACTAATGCTCTGTTTATGTTGTTTGAAGGCCCAGACTGGTCGGAGTTGTTTGGGTTGTTAACAGCTACTATACTTTGTTCATTGTTAACTTGAGTTTTGTTGGATGGTCGTGATTGATTTCGGAAAGGGTTGTGATTTCCTTGTTTGCTAGGTTGAGTACATTCACGCTTGAAGTGACCTTTTTCACCACAGTTAAAGCAAGTAACAACATCTTTATCAAATCCATACTTTGTGTCTTTCTTGCTTTGTAAACCAGTTCTTCCAGTTCTACTCATGTAGTCCTTTGCTCTTCTAACCGCACTAGCAAATGTCCATTTAATATCCATCAACTCCATCTCATCTCTGTCTATTTATTGATAGTCTCCATTAGTCAAATTGATGTTTCCGAATTGACCAGCGACTAATCCACAGTATGCACTAACCATGGTGTTTAGAAGTTTCATGTGTTCCCTAGCAACTTCTACACTGACCTTGGAAAGATGTGACGTATCCAGTCTGACGGTATTAGGATTTACAGGTTGAAAGTTGTTACCATAGAAAGCTTGTTGAGAAGCTTGTTGTGAAACTTGGGGTATAACAACTTTTGGTTGTGGTAGAAAGGCTTTAGGATCAAATACTTGACCATAGGTTTGAGTACTTGAACAAGTAGATTGATCTGTTTGAACTGGTTGTGGTAGAAAGGGGTTAACGTTTGACACAAACGCTGTTTGAAGTTTTGGTTGCTGAGGTGTACTAACGCATGTGTTAATACCTCCAAATACATCTCAGGGTTTTGTGGAACAGGAACTCTTTTTCGCTTTTCGAATTTCCTCTTCATTTTTGTTTTCTAGCTTTTAAACAAATTCATAAATACTGATCACATCCAAAACCCCGGTGTGCTTTAGCAAGTCAATTAATTGACTCCATTTTGGTGGTAGAGCATCAGCAAACCACATTACAATCTCTTATGGAGATGCAATCACTTTGTATGAATACATATCACTAAGCAGATGATAGAAACATGTTGTTATATTGCTTAGTGTTTCACTTTCCATGAACAGAAAACCTTCAAACTCATTCTTCAGCAGATCATGTCGTATTTTTCTTGTTGCAGCATTTCCTTCCCCTCTTGCTTCTAAAATATCGCTCAAATTCTTGGTGGTTGTATAGTACACGAATTGATGATAAATGTCCTTATGAAGAGCTTGTGTAAGGATAGCGAACGCCTTCTTATCTAAATCATAAACCTTTTTATCATTTTCATCTAAGTTGGCTAAAAAGGTTGGATTTGATCCTGCTCCTTCGAGAGATTCTTTGTACGGTGTAGTAAAACATGTCCATAATTCTGTATTCTGACTAAGAACAAATGTATGGAAACGACTTTTCCATGAAGGATAATCATTCATATGGTTCAACTTCGGTGGATGGTTATTACTTCCTGTCTCACTCTCGCTAATACGAAGAGTTTGAATGCTCTGGTTTTGATTTGCCACGCATGCCCATTGATTTGCGGTAATCATGGCTGTCTGCTGAGGCATCAGTGATTTAACCCATGAGGTTGTGGAGCTAGATTGTGGTGAGTCTTGGTTTGTGCTTGAACTACACCCCAATCCCAAGGATTTGTACCCATTTGTTTGTTTGTTTATAAAAAATTGCCTTTTAAGAAAAATTTAAAAATTTCATGGGTTAATCTTGAAATAAAAATTTTATTTTAACAGTTCACAATTTCAAAGACCTCAAGATATCAGTTCTCACGAAAAGCTATCACAAATATCCGGAAGGACACGAAAAACTAAGTTATTCGTATGAACAGGTGATTTGTGCGAATTACAGTTCTTCGTACGAACTAGGTTGTTCGTACGAACCACTGTCTTTCGTGTGAGAAACTGATGCTTCGTGCGAACAAGGTTCTTCGTGTGAGTCAGTTAATACTTCGCACGAACAATCTTGTTCTTCATGCGGATGGGTTATTCGCACGGAGGTCTTTCGCTAATGTTTTGGTTTTTCACAGGGAGAGATCTTTTAGCAGGGTTGGTTGGTGAAAATATTTCCTTTCGTAACAAAAACTTGTTTATGAGTTTGTTAGAAAGTTGTCAGTTGTCTACACAGTTTCGGTTAAAAAGACAAACATTCCAATATCAGCTTTTCAGTCAAAACAGTCAAGTCTCAAGATCTGGTCAACCCTAAAGGAATATTCTGGTGAATTTTCCGGCAAGTGCACCGTAAAATATGTCCAACTGAACTGCGATAGAAAATGCTAAGAAAAACCATATCCTAACATGTCTCCATGTATTATAACAAGGTTTTTATGAAAATTTTCTAGATACAACAAGTTTTACCTAGTTTTAAGCTAGTTATCTTTTAAAAACTTAAGTTACTTGTTAGAAGTTCAAGTACACTTCGAGAACCCTCACACCTTGCTCAGACACAACACTAAGCTTGGTTTTTAAACAAGGAAGAGAGCCAAAGCTCTAATATCACTTGTAGTCCACCTGGAGGATCAAGATTAACCTACTTCCTTGTTTATCTAACACACATACGAGTGTGGAATCCACGTAAGTATGCAAACCAAAGCAAAGTAACAAAACACACGATAACCAAAGATTCAATATCTTGATTAAATGAAGAGAGCTAGTACAAACACATATAAACAATGCTCATACAGACTCAGGATATTCTCTCTGTGCTCTCTCTCTTCTGTCTTAGTGTCTCTCCCTAGTGTCACACACTATCGCTACTGAACTGTGAGCTGCATGTCTGTTTATATAGTACCAACACCCAACAACAGTACAAAGAATATTGCTGGTCGTACGAACCACTACAAGCCACGAAGAACATTCAGCAATGGTTGCTCATACGAACAACATATGGCTCGTACGAATAGAACTGGTTCGTACGAACAAGCAAAATGCTTGTTGAAAGGGCCATTCGTACGATCATGTGAATGACTCGTACGAACAAGATAATGGCTTGTACGAGCAAGCTACTTGCTTGTACAAAGCACCTTTCAGTCGCACGAAGAAGTATTCTTTGGAGAACTTCCTAACAGACATGCCGTACACAAGACTTATCAGTATGCACACATGCAACTATTTTACAACACAGACAAACTAAACGTCGTACTACATCAAGATAGGAGGATATCTTTATTTGGTCGACACGACCAAACTATATAGACACAATAAACAAAGACCGTATAATTACTGACGTAACTAAGAACAAACGACAGACACTAAAGTGCATCAACACACCTGCTCCACTTTCGGCTGATAGCAAGTCCAACACTAGGGATAGCTTCCTTTACACGTGGCACCATTCAACATCCGTCAAAGCACACCTCCTGCCAGAGATCATTAATGATCTTACAGGGAACATTTAATGATCGATGCAGAGGAACAGAACGGATAACCCAGGTCGTCTGTGCCGGGCCCAAGGCCCATCAACCCATCTTCTAAACCCACTTCACTTCAGCTATAAAATAAGGGTTGCACCACAAAGTAAACGTATCTTGATACATGCTCTCAATACTCACTACTTGCTATTACCTTACAATTACACAAATACTTATTCTCACATCGGAGTGTGGTCACGAAGAAACCCCCTTCTCCCGTGACGAGGCTAACAACGTTTTTAGTTTTGCAGATCAGCCAGAGTGAGTTCACCAGAAGAACGAACGAGAGACAACCTTTTATGCAGAAATACCCCGATTGTAACTAATACATCCCCAGATATATCCCTTGGTTCAACCAGTGTTTCTTCATTGGCGCCATCCGCTATTTACTCTCTCACATCCAGTTTTCTCGTTTCGTTTCTTCTCAAACCTCATGTTCAAAATGGCTGACTTTCCATCCAGCATACCACGAGGTCCTCGAGCTGAAGGCAAGAACCTCGTTCATGCCTCTCAGCTCAACGGACAAGTGGAAGAAGGTTCCTTTGGAATGCCAGTGTCCACCGCGACTCTGGTCGCGTGAACGTCCCGATAACCCCTGGAGTTCAAATGGAGATTCCTTGCGTACAATTCACTTCGGTTTTGCTGGCGGTGAAACTCCAATGTCTTGGTACATCAAGTCTCAAACGGCTCTGAATGTCATCTACGCGTAGCTCTACGCACAAACCAACACTCCCGCTACACTGGTGCAGCCAACTACTCAAGTGCACGCATAACCTGCACCACGAGTTCTCAACTACGACTCATCAGCTGGAGCAAGTGTCCCATCACAACTTCGTCCATAAGAAACAGGGTACTCTCAGTCATTGCCTAGACATAGTTCAAGTATGCTATCCACTCCGATGAGATGATCAAAGTCTTGTCGGGCACTACTGGACTCCCCAAGAGCTGGGAGAAACTGATGGCTGCTGCAAAGGTATACGCGCAAACAGAGCGCAACCTAAACGCCAGCAGACCTCCCCTACCGCACTACCATCCCCAAGACATGAGCAAGAGTTTTAGGAAGAAAAATAAGAGTTGGAGGGAGCACAGTCAAAACGCTCCTCACTCAACGGTCAACGCATGCGTGACCATTAATAAGATTGCTGCCCAGACAACATTAAGCTAGAAAATCGGGATCATCAGTGGACCCCACTGATGAAAGCACCGGCGGAGGTGCTCAGCACGGAAGACCACCAATTCAACCCCCCTTCCCGATGCGCAAAAAAAAGGTTAAGACCCCAACCTTTTTTGTGAATACCACAAAGATATTGGGCACACGACCGATAACTGCTTCTCCTTGCGCATGGAGATCGAAAAAGCATTAAAAAGTGGGAAGCTCTCCCATTTACTGCAAAACGTGAGGAAGGAGATACGCTAAATTACTCGCGGCGAAGAAGACCCGAGCAATAAGAAGATGAAGACCATTTGTTAACATGATCCAGGGTGACCCAGCACGCAAGGCGACTATCAGAAGAGCGCACACTACACTAAGGTGATGCTACCTGTTATCCAAGCATGTTCAACTATCAAGGCTTCATTAACTATCCACGCAACACACTAGCAAACCTATTATCCTATTGTCTACCTGTACATGGCTCTTACGCCTTTACAATAAAGATAATGGATATACATTTTTCTTCTACATGTTTTGTTACAAATGCGCGAAACTACTTTGGGTCTACGCGAAATCACGATGGTACATAATGACTCATGAACCAAAATTCACCTACCGCATGTGCATGAGAGGGGATGTTCATACACGAGTTCATTACCAGTTCTATTCGCTATACCTACACAAATTCGTTCAATTCACGCAAATATTGTAACTGGAAAAGCATTCATTTCATTAGAAGGAAAAATATTTACAACAATGCGCAGTTACATTCAAGCTACAAAGATATTACAATAAGGATCCTATCCTACTCTTCATCTGCAACGGCTTCGGCTTCTTCAGGAAATATATCCTTCAGGCGATCAATAAAGTCGTCGTGTGTGAGCGCCTCGCTCAGCAATTCCATAGCCGAGAGTTCAAGACGGTCGTACTCCCGCTTAGCCCGGGAGAAGGCAGCTTCGGTATCAACACCATGAGTGGCAGCGTAGCTGTTGTCCCATTGAACGTCCATTCCATGAGTAACGTGTTGCGCACACTCAGCATAGCCCTGCGCATACCCATTGTGGTACGCAGTGACCATCAGCTTGGCCACTGCGCCATCCAGCTCCACGGAATTCAGAATGGAGTTTGCAATCTACAATATAAAAAAGGGTTAGAATCAACACAAAGTGACCAAACAAACAAATGGAGTACTTACATTGACAACTCCATGCTGTTGCATCCATAGCATGTTGTTGGTCAGCGACTCCACCAACAACTCGGAGATGGCGTGGACGTCTTCAGATATCTCCAGTTTCTTCTCGCCCGCGTCCACCTTGGCCTTTGCCAATCGCAATCGCTCCTTATCCTCCAGGTGCCTTCGTTGTAATTCAGCCTTCTCCACCAAGGCCACTTGGAGATCCTTCTTCGCGTCCTGGAGATCCTTCTTCGCATCCTGGAGATCCTTCTTGGCATTCTCCAACGCGGCGCAAGCTACAACCTGGTCACATATAATACGGTAAGTATGAAATCCTATAGATGATACAAATAAAGGAAAAACAAGATGCAAGTCTTTACCTCCTTCTGATTCACTGCGCTCGCGGTGCGCCCTGGCCTCCGCGCCTGAAGAAGAAGCTGCCTCTTTTTCCTTTCTCTCGTGCTCTACTTCTCCGCGCAACCGGGCCACTTCATCCCTCAGAGATTTTTCTCATGGTTATCTTTTTCACAAGCCTCCTTCCACAACTTTCGCTCCTTAGCAAGTCTGGCAGTGGAGCTTTCGGCCCTCTTCTTCCACCCCAGCGAGGCCCACTCCTCAACCAGCTGGGTTTTGGCCAATTTAGCGTGATTTGCCTCCAACTCAGCTTTCTGCGCAGCCACTTGGGCTCGCTCTTTCACCAGGTCCGCATGGGCAGCTTCAAATTTGGCTTGTTCTTTCTGCATGCTCCGCCAATCCCGGACAATCCTAGTGTGACTGAGGAGGAGCTAGCGGCTACCTGAAGTTATGTGTGATAAATATTTTTTAGTTCATGTTCAGCGTACGCAAGCACCTCTGCTGGGGGGAATGTCCCTTTAAACCACTCACGGCACGCCGGCAAGTGATCCTTTCTTTAACTTCCACACAGGGGTGTGGATCTCTTCAGCATGGGCCGCGATATATGATCTGTAATGATAATCACACGGGGTCTCATTCGGGTGGATTGGAGATCGTTCGGTGGAAGGGTTTCTACCAGATCCCCCGACATCACCCTCATGCGCCGGCTCTTCTACATGCACCCCTTGTGGAGCATCAGTTTACGCACCCTCATCGGCAACCGTAATCATCGGTTCCGTCTCCTCAACAACACCCGCACCACCAACAACCTGAGGATCTTCCACCACCACCTCATGTTCCACTGCCCCAGCGGTTGACTCCCCACCCTATGCGCTGGACGCTTGCATGCCTTCACCCACAGGCAGGGGCATTAGAGTATCATTGGGCGCGGCTGGAGTGCTGGATTCCACAAAAACTGGCTCATCTCCTCCTGCGGGATGACAAACAGTCAGGAACACTATACAAAAAGGTGGTGCGATTAACACAAGTTATAAGGTTACCTAGGGAGATCTTGGCGGCGAGTGCATCCAGGCTCCCCCGTTTCCCTATCACCTTCCGCACAACCTTCTTGGAGGGCTGCGCGTATATGTCGCTCTTCGGACGCCTCTTCTGCATGAGAGGATCCAGGCTAGACTCGACCTCCACTAGGTTTTCCGGGTTAACAACCGGAATCTCCACCGGCTTCACCGCGGGTTTCCTCACACCTACATGCGCAAGACCCTCCCATGAGTCAGAGACTACTACATAAGCATTCCAATGATCAGACACGATGTGCTTACTTTTTGGTGGGTCTGTCCTGGGTTGAGTCAACCCCTTCTCAGCCGCCACGCTGGACCCCGCGCGCCTCTTCTTTTTATGATTTGGGCCAATGCCCAAGTCTTTAAAAGCGCCTGCACAATGGCGTAACAAAATGAATAATCTGCAAAGATATCAACACTCAGTGATATTAAGGCTTACCAGTCGAAGGTGCGGGGGCCAACAAATCTTCATTCTTGGGGAGTTCAAAATTCCCCAAGATTTGGGTGTACCAGGTGGGCTCCTCCTTCAAATAAAAAACAAACAATCAGCCTGCACACAAGGCGAAATCAAGAAATAAAGCAACAAAGAAGCAAAGGTACTTACTCCTATCCCCCTCCATATAAACCGGCCTCTCCCGACGGTTGGGCTTCCACACCAAACTCATGCTCGCCGCCACCAACGCCCTCTCCGGCAGTTGGATCCCCGGGATCTCTTTCAAATCCTTATACCAGGAATCCACCATTGGTATAAGGACGATCTCCACCGGAATCTCCTCCAACCCCCGGAAGTGCATCCAGAGGGGAATGACACCAGACTTCACATAAAAATTTTTTTGCCTTCCAGTCGTGGAAGGACTTGGGAGGGGAGAGCAAAATCTTCTTTGTCTGTAAATGGTGCTGAAAAGAATAAAACCCCACTGAACAATGGAGTTGATAAAAAATCCGAAATCGGTCGACGGTTGGGACAGACCCCGTCGACCGGCACAAAAATTTATAATGCCTTATTCTCACCATCCCCATCGGATTGAGTTGGGAGACATGGAATCCGTAAAATTTCAAAATTTCGAGAAATTTTTTTTCTGGTAACCGGAAGTTACCATCGGCGAAAAAATCAAAAAATAAGGTGATATGGCCGGCCGGAGCATCGGCGGCTGTATCCCCCTCGGCCGGATACCGGGCATCTAAGTCTTTCGAGAACCGGTAGTTGGACACCATGCATTCAAAACTGGCCGGATTCCACTTCAGAACCGGCAAAGAGGTCGAAGCCTCTACAGAAGAAACATTCTCAGGGCCCCTAGTTGCCATGAGAATCAGAAGACTAGTTCCAAGATGAAAAGCTTTGAAGATGAAAAGTTTTGGAGACAAGAAAACTCAAGAACTAAAGAAAATTTCAGAGAATTTCAAAAGACTCAGTCTGAAGGAATTAAAAAACCCTAGACGGTTACCTCTATTTATACACATCTCATTTAATGTGATTGACAACTGTGATGCACACGAGAAATTAACAACCAATCTGCACAAGACGCGTGTCACGCAATTGGCAAGTGACGGTTCTCACACGCGCGAGGCTGCCATTTTATCTGCCAATTCATTAATGAATGTGAGGCGGTACTGTTGACAACATGCAACAGCTGTCAAATGTCCTCTCCACGGCTCTTTTTTTCTCACCAACCCATCTGCAACGTCAGATCGATGATTCAAATTTCAAGAGTTCATCATTACGAAGAGTTTCCTTCACACAAAGGTTTTCTCCAACCCTTCTTGAATTTTTGCCCTTGAAATAAGCGCGCATACAAGAATTCTTTTAGTCTAGCACTCGTCCTACTTGCCAGCATGCACATAGGAGTAGAACTGGACTGGGGGGCTTGGATGGGTATGGTCACAAAAAACTCTGCGCCTGCTCAGGGAACCGTACCCTCAACAACAATTAACAAGAATAACCTTGCACGCAATGCGCAACGGTGCACCTTTCTTTGAACTGACAGGTCATACAACGAACCTTGTGCAGCTTGCGCAACAGTAAGTTAGACCTGGAGGCACAGGTCCCTTGACCGTGTGCTGACAAATAACCCTTGCCCGCAACGCGCAATGGTACTACAACTCCAATGCTAGCAGGTCACACAATGAGCCTTGCGCAACCAGCGCAACAGCAAGTTAGACCAACTCATAAAGGTCACACAACGAGCCTTGCGCAACCAGCGCAACGTCAAGTTAGACCAACTCATAAGGTCACACAACGAACCTTGCGCAACCAGCGCAACAGCAAGTTGACCAAACGATATAAGTCACACAACGAACCTTGTGTACTTGGCACAACGACGAGTTAGACTTAGACGCGCAGCCACTTGACCCTGCGTGGACCAAACAACCCTCTAATAGCGATGTCCTAAAACCTTGCAAGGACAAGACAAACATGAGAACTGCTCATAGTGTTGTGGACTAAAGGATTTATCCCTGCAACTTTGCGCTGGCCATAAAGCACTGACAGCCTCGCAGAAGGGATAAGCGCAAAGAGGAGTTGACTATACACAAGGGTACAAAGGAGCAGAGCTGTGACCAATGGTTACTTAGCAGGTTGTGTCAGATTACGTCGCATGAATAGTATTGCAGAGGCCAGACTGTGCACCAACCATACTCACGCCAGTGACTGTCACACCTGCTCCACTTTCGGCTGATACAAGTCCAACACTAGGGATAGCTGCCTTTACACGTGGCACCATTCAACATCCGTCAAAGCACACCTCCTGCCAGAGATCATTAATGATCTTACAGGGAACATTTAATGATCGATGCAGAGGAACAGAACGGATAACCCTGGTCGTCTGTGCCGGGCCCAAGGCCCATCAACCCATCTTCTAAACCCACTTCACTTCGGCTATAAAATAAGGGTTGCACCACAAAGTAAACGTATCTTGATACACGCTCTCAATACTCACTACTTACTTGCTATTACCTTACAATTACACAAATACTTATTCTCACATCGGAGTGTGGTCACGAAGAAACCCCCTTCTCCCGTGACGAGGCTAACAACGTTTTTAGTTTTGCAGATCAGCCAGAGTGAGTTCACCAGAAGAACGAACGAGAGACAACCTTTTATGTAGAAATACCCCGATTGTAACTAATACATCCCCAGATATATCCCTTGGTTCAACTAGTATTTCTTATTTTCCATAAATTATTACTTTCTCTGGTTTCATTTATTTTTATTTTACCTTGAAAACTAAACTTAAATTGAAGTAAATAAGTAACAAAAATAAATAAAAGTAACAATTTTAGCTTACAATAAGCGTATTAATAATAATTTGAGGTGCAACCATACAAGTTGCCGGATTAAAAATGCTATGATGTTTTAGGGAAAGAAAGAAGCGATAAAGCTTCAAGCTTTTATATTTTAGACGGAGAAAGAAGAGAAGAACTGAGAAACTCAAACACGTATGTGGATGCACACAATAAAATGGTGATTTTTAAATAGAGAGTAGAAAAACTGAGTAAATGAGACACATACGTAGATGCACACAACCAAATGAAGAAGGCACCATCAAGTAATCAACAATGCATACAAACAAAAAGATTACAAACTAATTAAATAGTAAAATAATAAAAATGTTGGAAATTATGAAAAAATATTATATTGATGAATAATTTAATATATATTTAGTGATTAAAAATAAATGAATGAGAGATCATAAACTTTAATTATGTATTGGAACTTTAATGTATGAGAAGTTGTGTTTGTCCCACATTGATGGAGAGATAAATCTTTTTGTGATTTATATTTATAATTCCCTACACGAATGTATTCCTACATGACAAGTCACACACCAGTGGCAGCATGAAGGGTGCGAAGCACCTGACACGCGCACGGGCTCGGACGAGGGCGATGGGTGCAATGTGACGCTTTGATTGTGTACTTTGCACTTTGAATTATAGAATTAATTTTATTGAACTGTGTATTCAATATAGACTTATCATTTCGAATTCTAATTAGTATATTTACAAAGCTTTGTGCTTTGTTTTAGATACAGATACTGAAATCGTATGGTTCGTACAACTCACACATCCAACGAATTTCCTAACTTTGAAACTCTGCATGTTTCAGGTATACTTTCAGGTGCTAGGCTAATCTCGACAATACAATCTGTATAGGCCGTTGTACCGTGGGAAATAGACGGGTTCACCTGGGTGGCCGGAAATCTGTTAAGAGAAGCGTGATCTTCACATGTCTCAGTCACCGTTGTTTTATGTTTTTTCTTTATTTTCTTTGTAATTTTTTCTTAGTTTAGTTTACATTTCTATATTGTATTTCTTTTCAGTTTGGTTTTCTTCTTCTTTATATGATATAATCACAATATTGATTAATAAAATTGTTATTTTATTTATTTTGTGAAACGATTGTCCTAAAAAAATTATGAGGGTAAAGCAATTTGGCAATTAATGCTTTATAAATATAAATATACTAATTTCATTTTTAATAAAGTTTCGTAAACACTATATATTTTAGTTTTTGATGCAATTTTAACTTATGATGACAAATATAATAAACACTTAGATAAGAGATCATGTACAATATAGAAATTTTATATAAAGCGTAAGGGATAATCATGGCTCTATACTTGTCTTTCTTAATTTAAGGAGGTTAGGGTATGATGGTCTTTTCTCTTTTAAACTAGTTTCTTATTTGATTTTCAAACGAATATAACTTTTTCATATGTTGATACTGTTAAAAAAAATACACCGTATTAACAAGCATATCATTTTCTTTAATTCGAAAGACTATTCCTATAGTTTTCTTAAATTTTTTTTTACAGGAAACGTGATTACACATTCAATATAAATCTATAACGTGATTACACATTCAATAAGATTTGTTATAATTGATGTTATTACAATTATGCTTAATTATTACATCATCACACATTCAATAATAAGAACTTAATTGTTTATGTTTTAATACATGATTAAATCTCTAATATACAACATTATACAGGGACAGATCTACATTGGTTGGAACGTGTTCACGTAAATCCACTACATTTCAAAATTTTAATAGATATTATAACAATCTTGGTTCAGTAGAATAAATCTCTTCTTTACCCAAAGAATCCTTGGTCTGAGTCCCGTTTCTCTATTTTTTATAAATTTTTATTTCAAATTCGCTTAAACTTAAAACACCCATTTAAGGTTTCTAGATTTCCAAATCCAGTCACGCAAACGATATTCTACTCTACTCCTCCCACAGACCCTCACCTCACATAGTGCAAATGGTTTTCGTGGTTCTGTATTCTAGTTTGACTATTCCAAATTGACCTCTTTGAGGTAATTCAAGTAAAAACTTACTTCGCCATATCAGTAGGAAATAAAGCTGTAATAAGTTCTAATTTGTGTGAAATTTTGATTTTATTTCCTTATTAGTTGTGTAGTTAAGTTATGTTTTTATTTCTTACAACGCCATTTTGGCATTAACTTTTTGAGTTTGTCTTTATTTTGGGATTATTTTATTGCTTATGTCATTTTTGAGTAAACATATAGTTAAGTGAATAAGCACCGGTTGAACCTAGGGATATCCGGGGATATATATATGTTACAACCAGGGTGTTTCTACATGCAAGGGGTAACTCTTCACTCGTTTCTCAGGGTGATCTCACTATGACTGATCTGCAAAACAAACAGCGCCGCTAGTCTCATCACGGGAAAATGATGGTTTTCTCCGTGACCACACTCCGACGTGAGAATAAGTATTGGGTGATTGCAAGTAATAAGCAGGAATGCTTGTAAATGTAATTGCAAGTGATTGTAGATGTGAGAGCGTGTTTTACCTTGTGGTCCAATACTCATTTTGTAGCCGAAAGTAAGTGGGCTTAGGAGATTGGCTGATGGGCCTTGGGCCCGGCCCAAGCGACCAGAGACATCATTTTTGTCCCTTGCATCAGACATTAAATGTCCCCTGTAGGGGAATTAATGTCTGCTGTCAGGGGGAGTGGTCTGTCAGGCGCTGAGTGGTGCCACGTGTAAAGACAATAAGGGCGGATATCTCTGGCTGCTACCAGCCGAAAGTGGAGAAGGTGGAACAGTCACTGTCGTAGATATGGTTGGTGTACAGTCTGGTGTCTGCGTTACTGTTCATTTGACACTGTCAGACACAAACTGCCGAGCAACCATTCGTCACAGTTTTGCCACTATGTACCCTTGATTATTGTCAACACCTCGTAGTTCTTACCCCTTCTTCGAGGTTGTCAGCATTGTCCCGCCAACACAGAATGGGAGGGATAAATTCTTTTGTCTACAAGACTATGAGGTGCTCTCATGTTTGTCTTGTCCTTGCAAGGTTTTAGGATTTATGACTAGAGGGTTGTATGCTACGCGCAGGGTCGAGTAGCCTGAGCGTGTAAGTATAACTTGCCGTTCCGCCAAGTACACAAGGCTCGTTGTATGACTTATTGGTGTGGGTCTAATTTACCGATTACGCTGAATGTGCAAGGTTCATTGTGTGACCATTTAGTGTTGGTCTAATTTACCGTTGCGCTGAGTGCGCAAGGTTCATCGTGTGACCATTTATTGTTGGTCTAATTTACCGTTGCGACTGAGTGCGCAAGGTTCATTGTATGACCAAGTTGGTATTAAGGAAGGCGCACCATTGCACATTGTGCGCAAGGTTATCCTTGTAGTTATGATGTTGAGGGTATGGTTCTATGCACAGGCGCATGGTTTTTGGAGCCATACCCCTCCATTAAGGTAAGGAAATTTCTGATTCTACACTGAATGCTTGTGTTACTCGTTTTAATGCTGCTATACATATTGCTTAATGGTTCCCAATGTAAAAATTAAATGTAATAATGCTTTACAACATTTTTTTAAAATATATAGAGGAAATGATAATGCTTTGAGCTTGAATATATAAATTCTATTAGAAAAGAGATATTTCATGCATGAATATATAAATTCTCCATTTTCCTTCCCGGTTCTCCTCTCAATTTACCCCTTATGTTTACACCATAGATTTAAAACTTCCTTATATAGTTTCTTTTTCTTACCTATTTATTCGCTTTTCCTTTGTATTGTAAACATAAGAAAACACACAGAATATTCAGAATGCTTGATATCATTGATTTTATCACTGTGAATCTTATATGCTGGTGCCTTGTTGAATACCCACTAGCTAAGCAAATAGGAAGATACTTCTTGCTTCTTTTGGATCTATTGTGATTTTAGTCGAAATTATAGCTTATGGTATAAGGATAGGGAACCTAGTGTGAATGCTCATAGAAGATGTAAATGAAAACATAACAATCATACGGAATTGTTTATTATGTTTTGAATCTTATCTGGTCTGAACCGTTGAATTACAGTGGTAAAAAATCTTGGATTTGTCACTTGCATTATGTGGTTATTATAGGTTAATTGACTAATATTTTATATTACACTTACATTTAATACGTGATTAGACATTAAATATTTAGGTATTTCATAAAATATTATGTATTAAATGTTCTATTTTTTATTATAGTTATGGTTAGCATATAATTATGTAATCACTAAATGAGTTTCACATAAATACTATAAAGAAAACACGTAATAGGTATTCAATAATCAAATAATCATGTAATAATAAATAATCAACTATTGTTATGTAATCACCGGTGAGGTTTCACATAAAATACTATAATGAAATCATGTAATCAAGTAAAAATTAAGAAAACTATAGCAAAAGCATACTCAAATTAAAAAGAATGAAACGTTCCTAAATACGGTGTATTTTTTGAAGTATTAGCGTATGAAATAATTATAGCCGTTTGAAAATCATGAGGGAAGTGGGTTTATGAGTCAATAACATTGGATTTTCTTATTTTACCATTTTACACACTGTTTCCCTTGTGTTTTAGTTGAGTGAATTACATATTTGAGGTCACGTAATCTCCACCATTGATCTTACAAATCAACAGTACAAATTATCTCCTACATTTTGTATGTCAAGATTGTCTTTTACAATAACCTTCCATTAAACAATTAAACACATGAATATCTATCCATACAAACCCATGTAATTATATTAGATTTGTTGTGAAACAACGGTCAATTAGCAACTAATATATATGTATATAAACATGAGAGCTAGACTATGAAATCATGTAGAGAATAGAACATGGAAAATTCTTATTTATTGATCTCTCTACACCATATACAAATGCCACTATATATAGACACATACATTAATTCAAAAGAAATCAAAGAGATGAGAGTTATGTATGTGGAGAGTCACCATATAAATGATACGTTCATAACATTCCCCCTTGACTATCCACATACCTTTAATATGTTTGGAGATGTTGCCTCGTTAAAAACCTTGCTAGGAAAACTCAGTGGGACAAAACCATAGGTAAGGAAAAAAGAGTGCAACGCGTTATCTCCCCATGATACTTACGGTTTATTTATGTTGCCTCATTAACAACCTTACAATGAAAACCTTATTGGAACAAAACTTAGCGAAGAGAAAATGATTGCAAATTATGTAATATTCCCCCTCAACTGAACATCTATTCTCTAAGTAACTAGTGTGGATCTTCGGTAGAAGTTGCTCAAAAATTTTGTAGTTGATGATTCGTTGCTTGATCCCTTTACGTGCAAATATTTATGTTGAGGAAAATGGTATATAATCTTCATATGTGACTTTCGGTAGCTCCTCTCGTAAGAAAATACCATAATATCCATAAATATGGTGTGTTACATTCCCTACATCTATATGACTAGCCAAACTTGTTTTATCGATTAGTAAAATTTCATCTCATGTCTTGCATACCTTTGATGTATCGAAATAGTTGTTGTAACTCATTCTAATATCTCCTTACTTGACACATGTTATGTCATGTGAATAAATTCAAATGAAAAATTTATAATAATTCATAAACAACAAGAAATCTTAATGCACATATGAACTTAACTATGGTTCCTCTGAATCAAAAATTCAATTTCTTTGATTGGAGATGATAAGGTTTATTTTCTATATCAAGTAATAAACAACCTTTAATGTACTTTTAGGATGAGCTTTAACCATAGTAAAATGTCCCAACATCTTCGATATGAAGTTTGATTGATGAACAAAAATATGATCACAATATACTCGAATTACAGGTTGAGTAATAACTTTAGTATGCCAGGGATTCAAAATATTCCTCTCTAAAAGCTCGATAGTTTCTCTCGATAATACCTATACATCATCATTGTAAATTGCCATTATAGTGAACTTTAGGAGAGGACTTTTGATAAAGATGTATAATATTATAAAACTTATATTGCACTTTATCAGAATATCTCATGAGTTGTACAACACTCAACCCGACTATTTTAGTCCATATTTGTTTTTAACTTTATAAGATACATTGCCAAGGTTTTGAGCTTTAGGCATTTATAATCATTCACATACTTATTTCTACTTTGAATAATTATGTATGTGCATATACTCTTAAGAGTTCCATCACGTAAACTTTCTCATTGATTTTATATCATATGCAAAGATGTCTTGAACACTTGTTTATTGATAAAATCCATATTATACCATGCTTATACATTGTACATTGAGATATCATAATCACCGTATGTATGTTTATTGGTGCACAAGAATTACATCCTTAAGATGTTTTAATATTACATTTTAAGTACTCGCCTACTTTAGTAAACTCATCAAGAGTTGTAATTATATTTAGCCTATATATAATGCCCGTAATGTATGGAAATCTGAATCATAGTCTTCTCAAGAACTTATTTTACATGAGTTTGATAATTTAAATCCTTCAGGGACTGTTATGTAAAATTTCAATATCACGCGATACATAAAATTCGTAAGACGCATATCAATTTTTCTTTATATTACCAGACAAGTGAAATATTGGAAAGTCAGTGCCTCCACCACTAGAAAGTGTGCATCTTTATAATCAATCATGTGTCTTTGAAAAAATTTTTGTGCCACCAGTATTGCCTTATTTTCACTTAATTTGATTTCACATAAATCGCATAAAAGACCTATTTGTATCCAACATATTTTACAACTTCAGTTGTATGGACTGTTGGTCCAGAAACTTTCCATTTCATTAGAGAATTCAATTCTGCCTTATTTGCATCTTTCCTTTTTGGCCAATCCTTTATATGTTTTCATTCGTAGGCAGATCTTAGATCATGATCCTTGTCATTTCATCATTTCAAGCGCTATATGTACAAAAGTATAACGATATCGATTTTGTTTCGATTCCATACACTTTTAGACATGATATAATTTACTAAGAGGTGTTTATTATCAGGTACCTAAGGTTCTTTTAGAACCATCATGTCTAATATCTCTTCAGGATATATTATTACTATAACCTCGACTTGACCATCTTAATTACTTGCTCTAATTTGAGAGGAACTTTATTATTGGAATCGACTAGTCTACCATGCTTCAGGCGTGTAATAGACTCATTACAAATGTGTTGTTGTCGTTCTGGGACAAATATAACTAGAGCATAAGCAGTTGCTTATGTGACTTACTTTGTCACTATATTTAGGTAAGTGAACTCGTCTGATAATTTATTCTTTTATATTGATAAATGAATTATCTTTTGAACTTCTAGTTCATAGCCTGAGGATTAAGATAACATGATAATTCATTCCACTTTTCACTTTGAAACTGCTTTTTATCTCCCCCGATTGTTGGGAACATTCATTCACTAAAGTGAATAACAATGAGCCGTAAATAAATCTCTTACTAATGGCTTTAAATATTTAATCATAGACAACTAATCATGCCCAACATATTCTCAACCTTTTTAGAGTTTCCATCCTTGTGTGGTAGGGTGTATGAATTTAAATACTCATGCCATATAACCAAAAACCTTTGAAGGGACAGATTAGGTTCCTAACCAAACCAACTATAATGAGGAAGAAATATGATAACTTGTTGGCTTGATGTGAATACATGTAAAATTAAATATAAACATGAACCTTTTGCTTAATGATCAATTGGTTTTTAAATCACTTGTAGACGTTTAGGTGATCGTCTCAATAATAACACTTATGCCAATGATCATTAATATCGTGGAAATCAAATTCATATTATACACAAAATATGTAACATTTGTCAAAAACAGGTTTCCAAAACCCGCTCCGTTTTTTAATCGAATATCAAGTTATAAATATCACGTTGTATATTTATGGTTATTTTGATTTTTAATGATACATAATTAATAAACAAACTAAACTATAAAAATTATATTTGATAAAAAGTGAAAACAAAATAAATAAAAATAAAAAGTTGCTGCAGGGACTCGAACCCGGGTCAGCCGGGTTACAATTTCAAAGACTTAACACACACACACACACATCACCACTCCGCCACTTGTTGTTTTCTGTTATCTCTAGGAAACAAATAACATTTATACACAAACTCGGTTAAACCGGTTGCGGCAACTAGAAACAGAAATCGGCAATTCAATCGTCAAATCGTTTGATTACTCGCACATTCACGTTTATAACCGATGAACCGATGATTTTAATCAATTCAGAAGTGATTGAACATCAATTTTCATTATTATCGGTTTTTATAACCGAAAAGAATCAAAGTCCCAATTACTTCACCTCAAGATCCCTCTCGCGACTCAGAAACATCAGGCCAACATTCCATTTCACTTTCGTCACACTTTCAGTCGTCAGAACGCTTAAATCAACTCGCCGGAAATTTCTTCAAGATTCGCCGGAAACGGTATTCATCATCAAAACGGTAATTCTTTCAATAACGTTGTAGTCAACAATTGTTAAGCTATTTCTAACTTAAACCTTTCAATTGAAATCGAATTCAGGCACTGTATTCAGCTAATTTCAGTTCGCCGGAAAAGTTCTGAAAATCTCTATGTTCATCTGAGAATCGGTAAGGGCATTCAAACCCTCTGTTAACATTTGCTGATCACTTCAATTTCACGATTAGCTAATCAAGACGGTTAATTGTCTTGTTCAGTTGAAGAGCATAAAAACACGGACCAACACATTGCTGGAATTCTGAAATAAACCGTTCATCGGTATGTTCACTTATAATTATCATTTCTGCCATTTCATATTAGATTGTACAATGTTTAACAATCGAACTACACAAGATATAACGGTATAATCGACTGCCTGTAAAATTCAATGAAGAAGATGACTGTGATAACACTATAAGTATAATTAAAATTGTTATTTTAAACGGGTTAGACACACAGTCCAGCGGTGGACTGTGTGCAAATATTACGACACGTCACGAGTTCGATCCCTGATACACGCACCCTCTAAGTAATAAAATGCCTTTTTGATAAAAGCTGAACCGGGTTAATCCCGTTAGTTGTTAAGTATAATAAAAACCGAGATATTAACCAGGTTAGACACACAGTCCAGCGGTGGACTGTGTGCAACACTAAGTCGCACGTCACGCGTTCGAAACCCGTTACTGGCACCGGTTTGTTGAATTAAAATGTTTTTGAAATTAAAAGAATTTTGGTTAAACTGAATTAGTATATAAATATAATTAAAAACAAGATTATTTCGGGTTAGACACGTAGCTCAGTTGGTAGAGCTGCGTGCACGCGTACGGGAGGTCTCGGGTTCGAGCCTCACCTGGCGCAAACAATTTCACTGACCAAACCGGTCAACAAGTCAACAAGTCAACGTCAACGGTCAACGCAAAATAAACAATTTTTTTTATATTTTTATTTATTTAATTTAATTTAAAAATCAATTAAAAATACTTAGAAATAACATTTTTAAAGATAGAAAATAGCCTTAAACTCACAAAAATATATCTAAAAATTCCATTAAAATCCTTAATAAAATCCACTCATTTACCATATTTTTCCGTTATTATTTAGGTTAGTAATTCTCGTTGTTCAACTCTCCCGACTCGTGCGCATCTCATCATCTCCATTCAAACGCACCCAATGTGAGTGAATCTTACAAATTCCCCGTTTTAATCACGTTTTGGGGTGTATCATGTGTCTTGCTAAGTATTATATTTAAATCATTGTGCATACATCATATCATGAACATGTGTAATCAGTTTGTTTCAATTGTTATGTGGTTATCGTTAGATGCAATTTATTATTTTCAACACATGCAATTTCATAGGCCGCCGCTCCCCATTACATTATGAGCGTTGAGCATGTTCCCATTTCATTATGAGTGTGAACCTGGCGTGCCCACATACGATCGGCTCCGTTTTGACTTGAGCCCCTGTTGAATCGCGCACAGTTTGATTTATGTTTTATCGAAGTTTTTTATGTATTAATGTATTTTGTATGTTAATGTATGTATTGTTATGTGTTATAAGTTGTGATTGCTATTTGCCACTGCTTGATTATTTACATTTGCTCATTTATGATTATGCACAATTTTTCATTGATAAACTAACAAGTAAATCAATAATAAATGTTTATCTAACAAGGTTCACTCGACCAACTTATGTTGACCCAAAAACCCCCATTTTTACACATGATACAGGTGAACCAGCAGCAGCCAGAAACACTTAGGATTGGACTAGAAGAATAAAATGATTTAGAGTTTGGGATTTGTTATGTTTGGTTTATTTTCTTTGTATTGTATGGACATGTTTGGATATTTGGAAATGTAACTTTGACTTTAATAAATATGAAACATATTAGTAAATATCATGAGCTTTGGTGATAACCCAATTATGCCCCAACTCTTATTCCGCTGCGGGTCGGGGTGTGACAGATTGGTATCAGAGCCATGACTATAGGGATATAGGATAGGTTATTAGACCCTTAGAGCCTATACTATAGTTGATTAGAAACTTATAAGATTTTTATGTGTTACATGCCAAATTTCATGATGATTATATGTTTTATGTTAAATGTTACATTCAATATTATGCAAGCATGTTCATAAGTATGTATTATCATATAATGCCTATCATGAATCATATACTCATAACATATCACATCCATGAAAGCACACACCACATCATGATTGCTTTTACAATGATTTTTATGTTTTCAAATCTCATCAAAGTGAGTTCTCATGACGGGCATGTAGTAACTGGAAGGGTACCAGTACCGGTAGTCGGAACGTCCTGTCTAGGCTGGCATTCGTATAAATCCAAAATAAAGGACCAGTTTGCCTACCTGGAGACTAACGATGAGAGTACAAAGTACCTATTAGGCCAAAGCATGCTATACCAAACGTCGTGTGAGCTAACCCCACTTTGAGTTGTCATTGTGTCTACACCTGGACACGTTCCGACCAAACATCTCATGAACATATTTTGTGGTTTGCATTCGGGTGATGCGAGTGTTAAATTGCCAATACTAATGTGAATCCTACCAAGCCAATAGCCATGGGGGCCCACATGACTATATAGGTGAAGGTATGGGGGACATTTGAGGCCCAACATGAGCAAACCCAAGACATCCTATGGATGTAGTTGCATTATTGATATTTATGTTATTTCATTTTCTTAAAGACACATGACACCTAAAAAGACACCATAAACTCACAATCTTCTCATGTATGTTCCTGTAGATGTCGTCCAGACAACAACGAAGGGGTAAAAGATCAGGAAGGTCTCAGGAACGCTTGGTCTCACAAATCGCGAAACAAATGGCCACGATACTGCCTGACATTGTGGTCCAAGTACAACAAGCCCTCGCTACAAATCCTACTAACCCTCCCCAACAACATGACCAGAACATCGACAACCCTCCTACCAGCAAGTGCTCTTACAAACATTTCAAATCTTGTGATCCTCCTAAATTTGAGGGGACCGAAGGTGTCACTGCTCTCCTCCACTAGTTCGAGGAATTGGAAAACACCTTCCTCAATTGGCGATTGTCCTGAGGATCGCAAGGTTCGATACGCCACCGGGAGACTATTTGGGGTAGCTCTCACTTGGTGGAATACTGAGAAAGGAAAGAGGGGAACTGAAGATGCAATGGCCTTAACTTGGGAGGAGTTAAGGGAAATCATGACTAGGCGTTTCTGTCCTAGGAGTGAAATTAAAAAGTTGGAGGACGAATTCCATTCTTTAAAACAGAAGGAGGGGGATCACACCACCTATAACAAGAGGTTCTTGGAGTTGAACCAAACGGTTCCAAATTTGTTCACCCCAACTTATCGTCTGATTGAGCATTATATTCGAGGACTTCCCTCGAAAATTCAAGATTCAGTCCTCAGCACTTCACCGGTAACACTTGAAGCTGCTATGGAGCTAGCAACTGAACTGGCCGAGAATCGAATTCGCAACGGGAAGTTCAAAGAAGAGCAAAAGAAAGCCCCTGTTGAGGGTCAACCTTCAAACCATCCCATCTCTTCCTCTAAGTTTGCTAACAAGAGGAAACGCAACACCAGAAACTTCGCCGTTACACAAACCAACCTCCCAATTCCTGCTGCACCCATTACCCAAGTCGCTCCTTCAACCGCACCATACAGAAGACCTTACACTGGCCCGTTACCAAAATGCAACCGTTGCCAATATCACCATTCTCCTGAGCATCCTTGCCAATATTGCACCGGCTGCGGTCGCGCAGGTCATACTGTTCAAACCTGCCTCATGCCTCAGCGAACAAACCGCCACCAGCCTTCAACCCAAACCCACCAACAAATAATGGGTCAAGCCCAACAACCCCTACTATATCCACCCACCCAACACCTAGCCCAAACATATTACCAACCCAATTATCCTATGGGCCAACCTATGCGGGCTTGCTACAATTGCGGAGACCCAAGCCATTTTAGAAACACTTGTCCAAGGTTGGTAGACATTATTCATGCTCAAGCTCAAGCCAACCCAGTGAATCAAGCGAACCAAGCTCCTCCACCTGCAAGAGGAAGAGCTTTCAATATCAACGCTAATCAGGCTAGGGCCGACGGCAATGTGGTTAACGGTACGTTCCTTATAAATGGTAGATATGCATCTATATTATTTGATACTGGTGCGGATAGAAGTTTTGTGTCTTTAGAATTTGAACCTATCTTAAACCAAAATCGGGATAAGCTCATGGAATCCATAACGGTAGAAGTTGCTGACGGGAAACCAGTTTCATTAAGCACTATTATACGCAACTGTACACTCACCCTAAACGACCACGATTTCTCAGTCGACCTTATTCCTATGAAGCTGGGAAGTTTCGATATCATAATTGGTATGGACTGGCTCAGTCAACATCAGGCAGAAGTTGTATGTCGCGAAAAATTTATACATATTCCTCTTTCAAACGGCCAGACTCTTCTAATCTTTGGAGAAACCTCGTCGAAAGGACTCCGCTTAATGTCTTGTCTTCAAGCTCAAAAATATCTTCGCAAGAATTATGTCGCGTTTTTAGCTCATATCATCAAAAAGGGAACCATGGAGAAGAAACTTGAAGACATTCCTGTAGTAAAAGATTTCCCGCAAGTTTTTCCTGACGACATTTCAGGACTTCCTCCAGTTAGAGAAGTCGAATTCCGTATTGATCTTATACCTGGTGCTACACCAGTTGCAAAGTCTCCTTATAGGTTAGCCCCCTCTGAAATGCAAGAGTTAGTCAGTCAATTACAAGAGTTGACTGACAAGGGATTCATACGTCCTAGCTCATCGCCTTGGGGTGCACCTGTCCTTTTTGTAAAGAAGAAAGATGGATCGTTTCGTATGTGCATCGACTACAGAGAGCTCAACAAATTAACAATCAAGAATCGCTATCCATTACCTCGCATTGATGATCTTCTTGACCAACTACAAGGTGCCAACTGCTTTTCAAAAATCGACCTTCGATCTGGCTATCATCAACTTAGAGTGCATGAAGAAGACGTCCCTAAGACTGCTTTTCGAACTCGTTATGGCCATTATGAATTCATGGTCATGCCATTTGGTTTAACCAACGCACCAGCTGTCTTCATGGATCTAATGAACAGAGTCTGCAAACCATATCTTGATCGATTTGTCATAGTTCTCATCGACGATATTCTTATTTATTCAAAATCTAAATCTGACCATGAGCGTCATCTTCGACTCATCCTTGCACTTCTAGAGAAGGAAAAGCTTTACGCCAAATTCTCCAAATGTGAATTTTGGTTAAAAGAGGTGCAATTCCTCGGACATGTAGTCAATGAAAAGGGAATACATGTCGACCCCTCAAAAATCAAAGAGGTACAAGAATGGCAAGCTCCACGTACACCAACTGAAGTAAGATCTTTTCTTGGTTTGGCTGGCTATTATCGTCGATTCATTTCAAATTTCTCTCGCATCGCTGTACCACTCACGGCTTTAACTCATAAGGGAAAACCTTTCATATGGGGACCCAAGCAAGAAGAAGCCTTTCAAACTCTTAAACAAAAACTTTGTGATGCACCAATCCTCACTCTTCCTGAAGGTTGTGATGATTTTGTGGTCTATTGTGACGCGTCAGGGCAAGGATTAGGCTGCGTTCTAATGCAAAGAGGAAAAGTTATAGCTTATGCTTCGAGACAACTCAAGACGCATGAGAAGAACTACACCACTCATGACCTAGAACTTGGAGCCGTTGTGTTCGCTCTTAAGATATGGAGACATTATCTCTATGGCACTAAGTGTGAAATATACACTGACCACAAGAGTCTTCAACATATCTTCAATCAAAAAGAGTTAAACACGAGGCAACGAAGATGGGTCGAACTTCTAAATGACTACGACTGTGAAATTCGGTACCACCCTGGCAAAGCAAATGTGGTGGCTGATGCACTTAGTCGAAAGGGTTATGCGAACTCCATTCGTCTTCTATGTTCGCAAATCATAACTGACATTAAAGATCAAATTCGAGAAGCCCAACACGTTTCAATAACGGAATATGATGTACGAAAGGAGATGTCATGTGGAGCTGAGCTAAAAATTGAAACTAAATCTGACGGTATACTGTACTACCTAGATCGTATCTGGATTCCTAACCCAACAATCTTCGTGAAATTCTTATGAATGAAGCTCACAAAACGCGATATTCTATGCACCCAGGAGCCGATAAGATGTATCAAGACCTACGATATACCTATTGGTGGCCTGGAATGAAGAAGGATATTGCTGTTTTTGTTTCTAAGTGCCTTACATGTTCCAAGGTGAAAGCTGAACACCAAAGACCCTCAGGACTTCTGGTCCAACCTGAAATACCTGTATGGAAGTGGGAAAATATAACCATGGACATCATTACCGGGTTACCTCGCACTTCTGGTGGGTATGACACTATATGGGTAATAGTTGACCGACTTACAAAATCAACTCACTTTATTCCTATCCGCGAAGATTTCAAGAACGAAAAGCTTGCACGTATTTATATCAGCGAAATCGTAAGCCGACATGGGGTACCGTTAAGCATTATTTCTGATCGTGATGGCCGTTTCACTTCACGAACATGGCAAGCAGTACAATCCGCTATGGGTACGCGATTAGATCTCAGTACTGCCTATCATCCTCAAACTGATGGACAGTCTGCGCGCACCATTCAAACTCTTGAAGATATGCTTCGAGCATGTGTCATAGACTTCAAGGGAAATTGGGACGCCCACCTACCATTAGTTGAATTTTCGTACAACAACAGCTATCATTCAAGCATCGGCATGGCACCTTTTGAAGCCTTATATGGTCGTAAGTGCCGATCTCCAGTATGTTGGCACGAAATTGGGGAAGCTCAAATCACTGGTCCAGAATTGATCCAAGAAACCACAGACAAGATCCATCAAATCCGAAACAATCTTCTAGCGGCTCAGAGTCGTCAAAAGAGTTATGCAGATAAACGACGGAAGCCTTTAGAGTTTAACATTGGTGATCATGTACTTCTAAAAGTGTCACCGTGGAAGGGAGTAGTTCGTTTTGGTCAAAAAGGCAAGCTAGCACCACGCTACGTAGGACCTTTCAAGATACTCGAAAGAGTCGGACCTGTAGCATACAAGCTTGATCTACTAGAAGAACTCAACAGGATTCATCCCACATTCCACGTATCAAACTTGAAGAAGTGCCTCGCTGATGAAAACCTCCACATTCCTCTGGAAGATATTCAGATTGATGAATCTATGCATTTTATTGAAAGACCAGTAGAGATCATGGACTTCGGAGAGAAACGTCTACGACGAAGTCGCATTCCAATTGTTAGGGTACGCTGGGAGTCGAAACGGGGACCTGAGTTTACTTGGGAACGTGAAGACTCAATGCGTGAAAAATACCCGCATCTTTTTCCTACTACTTCAACTATTTAAATTTCGGGACGAAATTCCTAAAAGTAGGGGATACTGTAACATTTGTCAAAAACGGGTTTCCAAAACCCGCTCTGTTTTGTAATCGAATATCAAGTTATAAATATCACGTTGTATATTTATGGTTATTTTGATTTTTAATGATACATAATTAATAAACAAACTAAGCTATAAAAATTATATTTGATAAAAAGTGAAAACAAAATAAATAAAAATAAAAAGTTGCTGCCGGGACTCGAACCCGGGTCAGCCGGGTTACAATTTCAAAGACTTAACACACACACACACACACATCACCACTCCGCCACTTGTTGTTTTCTGTTATCTCTAGGAAACAAATAACATTTATACACAAACTCGGTTAAACCGGTTGCGCCAACTGAGAAACGGAAATCGGCAATTCAATCGTCAAATCGTTTGATTACTCGCACATTCACGTTTATAACCGATGAATCGATGATTTTAATCAATTCAGAAGTGATTGAACATCAATTTTCATTATTATCGGTTTTTTATAACCGAAAAGAATCAAAGTCCCAATTACTTCAACTCAAGATCCCTCTCGTGACTCAGAAACATAAGGCCAACATTCCATTTCACTTTCGTCACACTTTCAGTCCGTCAGAACGCTTAAATCAACTCGCCGGAAATTTCTTCAAGATTCGCCGGAAAACCGTATTCATCATCAAAACGGTAATTCTTTCATTAACGTTGTAGTCCAACAATTGTTAAACTATTTCTAACTTAAACCTTTCAATTGAAATCGAATTCAGACACTGTATTCAGCTAATTTCAGTTCGCCGGAAAAGTTCTGAAAATCTCTATGTTCATCTGAGAATCGGTAAGGGCATTCAAACCCTCTGTTAACATTTGCTGATCACTTCAATTTCACGATTAGCAAATTAAGACGGTTAATTGTCTTGTTCAGTTGAAGAGCATAAAAACACGGACCGACACATTGCCGGAATTCTGAAATAAACCGTTCATCGGTATGTTCACTTCTAATTATCGTTTCTGCCATTTCATATTAGATTGTACAATGTTTAACAATCGAACTACACAAGATATAACGGTATAATCGACTGCTGTAAAATTCAATGAAGAAGATGACTGTGATAACACTATAAGTATAATTAAAATTGTTATTTTAAACGGGTTAGACACACAGTCCAGCGGTGGACTGTGTGCAAATATTACGCACACGTCACGAGTTCGATCCCTGATACACGCACCCTCTAAGTAATAAAATGCCTTTTTGATAAAAGCTGAACCGGGTTAATCCCGTTAGTTGTTAAGTATAATAAAAACCGAGATATTAACCAGGTTAGACACACAGTCCAGCGGTGGACTGTGTGCAACACTAAGTCGCACGTCACGCGTTCGAAACCCGTTACTGGCACCGGTTTGTTGAATTAAAATGTTTTTGAAATTAAAAGAATTTTGGTTAAACTGAATTAGTATATAAATATAATTAAAAACAAGATTATTTCGGGTTAGACACGTAGCTCAGTTGGTAGAGCTGCGTGCACGCGTACGGGAGGTCTCGGGTTCGAGCCTCACCTGGCGCAAACAATTTCACTGACCAAACCGGTCAACAAGTCAACAAGTCAACGGTCAACGGTCAACGCAAAATAAACAATTTTTTTTATATATTTATTTATTTAATTTAATTTAAAAATCAAGACAAAAATACTTAGAAATAACATTTTTAAAGATAGAAAATAGCCTTAAACTCACAAAAATATATCTAAAAATTCCATTAAAATCCTTAATAAAATCCACTCATTTACCATATTTTTCCGTTATTATTTAGGTTAGTAATTCTCGTTGTTCAACTCTCCCGACTCGTGCGCATCTCATCATCTCCATTCAAACGCACCCAATGTGAGTGAATCTTACAAATTCCCCGTTTTAATCACGTTTTGGGGTGTATCATGTGTCTTGCTAAGTATTATATTTAAATCATTGTGCATACATCATATCATGAACATGTGTAATCAGTTTGTTTCAATTGTTATGTGGTTATCGTTAGATGCAATTTATTATTTTCAATACATGCAATTTCATAAGCCGCCGCTCCCCATTACATTATGAGCGTTGAGCATGTTCCCCATTTCATTATGAGTGTGAACCTGGCGTGCCCACATACGATCGGCTCCGTTTGATTGAGCCTTGATCGCACAGACATTTTCATTTTCAGTACATGCAATACGATCGGCTCCGTTTGATTGAGCCTTGATCGCACAGTTTCATTTATGTTATTTATCGTATGTTGTTGGTATGTTAATGTATGCTATCATATGTTATTGTATGTTATAAGTTGTGATTGCTATTTGCCACTGCTTGATTATTTACATTTGCTCATTTATGATTATGCACAATTTTTCATTGATAAACTAACAAGTAAATCAATAATAAATGTTTATCTAACAAGGTTCACTCTCCAACTTATGTTGACCCAAAAACCCCCATTTTTACACATGATACAGGTGAACCAGCAGCAGCCAGAAACACTTAGGATTGGACTAGAAGAATAAAATGATTTAGAGTTTGGGATTTGTTATGTTTGGTTTATTTTCTTTGTATTGTATGGACATGTTTGGATATTTGGAAATGTAACTTTGACTTTAATAAATATGAAACATATTAGTAAATATCATGAGCTTTGGTGATAACCCAATTATGCCCCGACTCTTATTCCGCTGCGGGTCGGGGTGTGACAAAATATGCCAATCTGGAATAATATGCTTGCTATCTTATTAGCTAAGCCATAAACGATCAATACTTCAAGTTGCGAACTTGATAACCATTTAGACGATGCATCGTTTTCAAAATACTAAATGGTTTCATGTTAGGATACATATAAATCTTTTAACATTTCCAGAACATTTAGGGATTTATACGATTAATTGGCAAATAAATGATTTCCCTTAAGAGCAAACATAATATGCTAAAAGCTAGAAGAATCTTCAAGTTCTTCATTATGTTTCACATCATCATTGACTCGGTGTGGTCTAACCGGTCATCCAATAAAGTAAATAATCATGATCCATAAACTTCTTGTTTATAATCGTATATGTATTATTTGCACGTATGCTAGTACAAGACATAAGACACGAGATAATGTATAAAGTATCATGTTATATTACCGCCAATATTTCCACATATCATTCTCATATTATTACTCCCTTATTTTGCCACTTGTGGTGGTCAATCTCATTATTAACTTGGCTATCATTATAATTTCTAATGCTCGATCATTATTACAATGACCATCATTGCAATTTTCTCAATTATATCCATGATCACGATGATCACTATACATCCGAATTCACTTAGGGAATGGAGTAAAGCCAAAAATAGCTTCATAGCTTTTCATTATTTACTCGGTCACATGGATATATAATCATTTTAGACTTTTTATACTTTCTTAATAATATCGTCTTTTCAAGAGCATATCTTAGATGTGACAAATGAAAATTATTTTATCCATTTTTTTTATAATCTATCTTCCCATAACATATATGAATTTAACAGTAATTACATGACCGAATCATGAATTATCGGTCTAAAATTTTATGATAATGAGATTTAGGAGGACACTTCGAGTGTCATAATAAATATATTTATACTCCTTTAAATATTACTCAATAGTAAATGGTAACATATAAAACAATATATACATAAAGTCAAATTACATGTCACCGTATAAAACAAATGATAATAAGACTTTTATGATATGATCTTTTTCACCCGTTACAGACAAATATATTTAGAGATATCTATATAAATATTCAATAGCATCTATAAAGCATATGCAACACACAATGGTTTTATCCATATTTTCATTATTTTCTTAGTTTATAAATGTCAAGTAAGTGTCTTTCAAAATATTGTTATTTCCATAAAGAACAAAATCATATATAACTGAAAGAATAATAAAATCATACATCTTGGATAATAGATTAAAGTTGCATAAGGAATTTATACTTGAATTTAAATTAACTAAAAATTTACTAATGCAAAAAAACTTCATACTAGTTGTTATAAAGTTTTAACTTTTCAGAAGACCATAAAGGAACCATGATCTTTGAGTTAAACAAAATGCTTAGAACTTTATAAATAAAAAGATGTGAGTACTAAAATCTACCAAGTAAAAGTAATACCAAAGACATATCTATTAGGATGCAACCTTACTAGTAATTCACTCAAATTTTAACATTAAGAATATGTCAATAATAATATATGACCCGACAGCAAACACAATGTGTATATCAAGATATGTTCCAACGTGAATGCATAGTGCACATGTAGACATGAAAAAAAAATAATCAGATCTTAATTCATTAAAGTAGGGTTCATCACCTATTTGTTTACTTAACAAGTATAAGAGCAGTTTGTATAAGCTACATATCACTGGTTGCATTATTTTCTACTAATTGTATCAATAATCACCTATAACAAACAATACGATCTTATTTCATATTTTATAAGTTTAAAATATGATGATTTAAACATATTTAATCAAAAGAATAGCATAAAGAAAAACAAAACAAAATAGAGCATCAAAATTCATATAATAAATTGTTTAAAAGGACATGGACTATCTAAAGCACAAAAGTGTATGATGAAATAATATAGTATTTTGTATTTCATTTAGGGATATAACAAACTCAAATAACCATATTATAATTCGATAATAAACTTAAACTTCGATTATTCACTAATCTTGACGTAAAACAACAATTTCGCATAAAACAATGTAATCAAATGATTTGTTGTATGGTCTAACATTCAAGAAAAGTCAAATCAAACGCTAAGATCAAATTTGTAAATTACTAAAGATGAAGGGCTTGTAAACAAAAACTCTGGAATCATGTGTAGTAGTGAAAGTCAAAGCGTCAATCCAGGGGCTAATTGAGTTTTAATTTTTTTTAGTTTAAGTAATTAATGGGGAGGTTCAGGTAACCCACCAGCACATTTCGTTTTCTTAACCAATGAATGAGAGGTTGAGAACCAAGATAAGTGAGGATTTAATATCTCCACCCCATTTACCATTTACTCTAATTAAATCTTTTATTCACCCCAAATTAAAGTAAAGATCCATTTACAACTTATTGAATGTGGTGGTGGATTCTTTTTAGAATTTTAAAAGTTCTGTGATAGAAATTTTAGTTTGGATTACTTTTTTCAAAAAAATAATAAAAAAATTAGTTTCACAAAATTATGGTATTTTGATTTACCTTCATCATATACAAACCCTTTTTTAACGTTCGTGGCTTAAATTCTTTTTAGAACCAGGATCAAAGCATCTAAGGGTAAGTCAAATATGACCATGAAAAACTACCAATATTTATTACCTGATTTGTGAATAGAGGTCGATTCAGTCGTTCCTCCATTTTCATTTGCCTATGGTCAAGACAATTGCTTCTTATTCTGGTGTCTACAACGTCAATGGACTTGCGATGGTATTACTCCATGAGCAGAGAACAACGAGCGAACTCGTGCTGATAACGTGTTATGAAACAACGGTCTATTAGCAACTAATATATATGTATATAAACATGAGAGCTAGACTATGAAATCATGTAGAGAATAGAACATGGAGAATTCTTATTCATTGATCTATCTACACCATATATAAATGTCACTATATATAGGCACATACATTAATTGAAAAGAAATCAAAGAGATCGGAGTTATGTATGTGAAGAGTCACCATATAAATGATACATTCATAACAAGATTTACTATAAAAATACACATATAAAACATCCCTACGGTTCAAGCATCTCTACAATTCTAAGATGACCCGTGTTTTCAAAAATCAAATTCAAAGATGTCAAATATTATAGTTCTAGAGTTCAAAATAACATGAATGCATTTTCCACATTATTTTCTTTTGTTTCTTTTTCTTTTAGTTTATTCTTTTCATCATTGTTCATTGTTAATTTAGAGTAAATTACTATTTGTTTTTTAAGTTTGGCCAAACTCTATCTTTTAGTCCTTTTCAGGACACTATAGTGTATTTTTTTTTGCCAACCCCAGTTCAACTTTCTAACACAATGTGTTAACTTTTGTATGAATTTCTTCAACGCTTTTAACACATTAGGTGGATCGTTTCTCGTAATCGTTAAATCAAGGAAGTTTTAGTGTTAGCGCGAAATTTGTGCAATTGAGTTAACCATTGTTGATCTTAAATAATAATACTCTTTTAACTTAATATGGCAAGTGATTTTTCAACAAGTAAGAAAATAGTGTGAAGAAATAGAAATCCAACTTTCAAGAAACACAACTTACAGAATTTTCAAGTTTATATAACTTTGAAACAAAAAGGTTTACAAAGTGATTGTGAGGTTATTGACTATTACAAACAAATACTTAATAATTCTGTAGTGAAATGGTAGTGGAGTTTTTGTTGTATGTATTGAATGCTTGGCTTAACTCACTTTCCTTTGATATTACTTCTCTATTTATAGAGAGTATTAAAGATGAATAACATTTGTTTATGTACTTGTCCTGCAAAAAGTAGCTTTTTAGCATATTCATTGAATCTATAAAGGTCAACTTGCTACTTTACAAAATATGATAGAGCTTTATCTTTTAGACAAGTTGGCTTATCAGAAACTTTGATAGCCAGCCGATCAGAAAATCTGTTGAACATATCATCAGAATTTCTGATGATCAGTGTTTACCAGATTCTGATGATAATCATCAGAATTATCATCAGACTCATCAGAATGGTCCTTTCGGATCGTTTTTCTTCTCTTGTGATCATCTTCTGATAATTAGTGAAGATGTATTTTCCTTTCTTCTTTTGTCTTATTTATCTTGTGTCTTCTTTCTGACTGATCTTCTTGATTTTATCTTAAGCACATGATCAGATTGATCTTATTTTTCTTCAATACTTACAAAGAGTTTCCTAACCATTTCCCCCTAAGTATTGTAAGAAAATAACAACTTATAACAAAGAACATACTGAAAAATCTCAAACGTCAGAAATTTAATTTGCAAACATAGACATTGTTTCATGAATAACAAAATACAGAGATAATTTTTTAAGCATTCTTCAGATTAACTCTGTAGAGATCATCATTTCTCAGCAGTTTCTTGTGGTCAATCATTTTGTGGCATGCTTTGAACATCTCCTTGTACCATCCCCTTGATGTGATCTATTCGTTGATGATTTCTTCTATCTTTTTCCTCAGCACTTCTTTGTTGCGTCCCTTTGCCTTGAGTTGTTCTTGTTTCTTGTTCATGCAGTCTTTGATGTAATTGAGAGTCCGGTTTGAGTACTTGCATATTTCAACAACTCTGAAGAGAGCCTTCTTCTCATTGAGATCCCTGAAACCTGTTCTGGCTTCCTTCTCAAGTTCGCTGGGATGGATGTATTTGGAGGGGGTGGTTGTACTTTCTTGCTGAGCACATAGTCAAAGTTAACATAAAGGTTAAAACCTGCCAAAGCTGCCCTTTTGAACAATTTTATCCAGCATTTGTCAAGTTGTGAAGGGCTCTTCTGATGAACCTTTTATTTCCTTTGTCTTGATCAAACAACTTCTTCAGCATGGTTATGTCCGAAGGATGAAGCTCATCTGCCAAATCACCATCTAGGACTGCACTTCACTGCCATCTTGTTTTACTAGAGTGTACTTGTTTTGTTCATGGACTCCTACTAATTTTTCTGGTGTAGTTTGGGCATCCACTTTATGTACTCTCACTACTGGATTTTTATGATCTTTGTGAAGGCCGTCTTCTCCTCTTTTGAGTCTTTCTTCCTTCCACATTTTGCTCATGGGACTAAGAGGTATGTCCAGCTTATCTTCTTCGGTCCAGTAGAAATCACTGAGATGATATTCCGGGAACATAATAACATCTTGGTCAATTTTTTGTACCAGAATATCCTTCCCATTCGAGTCCTTTCTTTTCACAATCTTTGGTCTTTTTGAAGAAGTAGCAGAGTCATACCATTTTCTTTTATCTGCAGGTTTAAGTTTTCTCTAAAAGTTGTTTCTCCTGATAAAAGTATTTTTGGTTGATCCTACTGTTTTTCTTTATCTTTTGGAGAAGCAATGCTTAAGTTAGAGACAGTAAGAGGACTGACTTCGAATCTCTTTATTATTTCTGATTTTGGTACTGGTGGTGGGGGCCTCATTGGTGTTGGCCTTGATTGACTGTGTGGAGTTGTTGGTTTTGATTGTGTTAATCTGATGATCTTAGGAACCTCAAGATGTGAAGCTTCTACAGAATGGATTTCTTTAATTCATGGATGTCTATGTTTTCCAATCTGGTGTAACATCCTATTTCCAGTATATTTAAAAAAATGATATTTGTTAGCCGCTATAAGTTATTTATGAGGAAAAGAACTTGATGGATAGCAATGTATTTTATCGACTTTTTTTTAGTAATATATATAAATACATCAAGAAATATGTTAAATTTGCTTCAAGGTAAATGCGCTAACTCATATTGTAACTTAGTAGAACTTGAAGGGCCAATGTTGTAAACACCAACCATGAGGGTGGATTATGCACTTAGCCAAAAGTTCTATGTATAAAAGAGCATTTTTATGCTCATTTGTTTTAGATCTCTCTAGAGTTAGAGAGAGAGAGAGAGATAGAGAGGGAAGAACTAGAGAGACAAGGGTGTCCTTGGTGATGTTTTGTGGCGGTCAATGGTGTCCGGAGGTAATCGAACTTGCGGGTTTCAACCCGGGACCATTTTGTGATGCTAAAAACACAATAGTAAGCTCCGATTTGCCTAAATCTTTGATTTTAGTCGTTAATGGAGTTGAAAACAAACCTGTTCATATTTTTTAACTTATACACGTTTGTAAAGAACATCCATATCCGAGAAATCTGACCGTTGGATCATCTTGATTTTTGTACACAAGGCTTATAACATATATATGATCACTCTGAACGGTGGAATGTAAAATAGAGCTATTAAGCTCGAGATTTAAACTTATTTTCATAGCAACTTGTATTTGCGTTTTTATAAAAACACAACCCCTTAGAATCGATTTTCCTGGAGATCCGACCGTTGGATCGGGCTAAAATTTGGATAGATGCTTTCTGGGATATGTCTTTCAAATCCCACAAGAGGAAATTTCGATCAGATGTCTATAACTATGGGTTTGGCACTTATCATTTTGTAGTAATTGTTTGTGCTAAAATTCAGAACTTGATTGTGTTGCATGAATGGTTTATTGCAATTATATGAGCTTTTTGGTCATCTCTAATAGTTTAGTGATGAGTCTTGATGTTAATTAGGTTTTGATGATATGATGAAATTGATGTTATATTAGTGTTTATCATCATACTTATTCGTATGTGTGATTTACTTAAACGTCTTAGAGATTTGGTTATTATTCATACATACAATGAAGGGGGTCTTAACAGAAGTTGATATCATGCTTGAACAAATGAAGAAATTTGGTTAGTTAAATATTGAGAAATGTACGAACTTGTTGAGTTGTTGATACATGGTGACTTTGGTAGGACAAATTTAGCTAAATTGTTGGTTTAAAAGTGATGCCTACCAAGTATTTGATAAAGTGCCTAAATGAGTTTATTGATCTTGTTAGTGCAAATATGTGTGTCAATTGGCAGTTTTCCTTTTTTAAAAGTCAAACTGACCTATAATAGACTCGAATGAGAAATGCGATAAAAAGGTCCATAAGGTGTGATGGTCACGATGTAGGATGACTAATCTAACCATCTTTTGGATGTTATGTGATAGTTTGATTCTTGACAAGCTAGGTGGGAGCTTGGAAAGGAATGGTTCAAGCGGGTCAAAGACGCGAGAAAACAAGATCGGGCGCAAGGTAAGTAAAACTTACACCTCCTAGAGTAGAACCATTACATAAGTGATAGGAAGTATATATGACTCAGAACAGTTGCGGCTAGAGAGCAAAAAATGTCAAAATAAGACCCCATGACTAACCATGAAGTGGGTCAAAATGGATAAGTTACGACGACTAATGTTCGCGACAAAGGAGAAATGTAAAGATGAGACTCCTATGGCGAAAGCCATGAAACATGTCAAATGGACAAATGGGTCAAAAGGTGATGTTATACCATTTGAAAAATGATATTTAATATTTTGTTTGTTAAGTTTCATGCTTACAGGGAAGCATCATTTGTGGGCATGCATTGTCACAAGTTAGTATAAAGAATCGCAAAGTATCACTAACGGGTTAATACTTTGACCCGCGCCAAGTATGTGTAGAGGTCATGCTCTTAATGAGGGTTTGCGGTATGACTAAAGTTAGTCGAATTAAGGGTGGACACTAGATCACCTCAAGTGAGGTATATCTAGTGTTTGGGTAAAACGACCATTAGAGTCGAAGACATGTTTATAGCGAAAAGTGCATTTAAGTGAGTTTATAACATTAAACGATGGGAGGCTTTTATGTTTTTAAGAACATAATAAATTTTAAATGGAATACGGGTTAAAGGAGTCCACTTGGTCTTAACAGGCTTTTAAATGTCCTTCGAAGTTAAAAGGACTAAAATTGACCAAAATTCCCCAAACGATGAATCGGGTAAACAACCCTTATGGGTAAATTAATAATGAGTTTTATAATAAGTTAGACTTCTCCGGTAGTATAAAAGTGAGAGGCGTAAGCCTTTATGGCTTAATGCCTCCAAACGAGGTATTGTCGTAAACTAACAAACCGGAGGGTAAATTTGGAATATAATGATTTTCTATAACAACCCACCACAAGTAAAGTTGTGGTACAAAATAAGTAGAAACCTCAATGTTGAAATAGGAGGTATGGAGAGAATGGGTGATATTTGAGCTTAGTTCTCAAATCTTGAAACAGGTCAAAATAAAAATACACATAAACCAAGTGACGATTGCGTAATTTATAAAAATCACGAATCCGAGCTAAGGATTTTGAGTTAATTATATAGGAATGAAATCAGGAAATAGTGTTTAACAGAAGTGTCTCTACAAGTCCCGAGTCGTGTTTTAATGTACGGGACTTGAAACGGGTCGAACGGACAAACAAAATAACACAACAACAATACTGGTGCAGAACGTGGCGTCGCCAATGCCATGTTCGGCCGTTGCCGACGCGGCCTGGGGATCCGACGCTTAATATTAGTGCCTACGGCAGATTAGTCCCAACGCGATTAAGTACAAGGCGTTGCCGATGCCACCTCAAAAGTTATTTTTTATCTTCAAGATTTGGCTATTGTGTCGGGTTAGTTATGTTGTACTTCCCTTTATCCATTATAATACCAACTAATTAAAATTTTTTGTTAGTAAAGAGGAAATCGCAAGCATCCACGGATAATGATCAAGCTCAACGAAGAACCGAACACGATCAAAGTTCAAGCTTCCGCATTACGTTTAATTATTTACGGAGCTAATTAACGATAACATATTGAAAATTTAAATTTTATTCAGTTTTATGAAACTCGAAATTTTGAACGAACGTGTATTTGCATTTATATATTAAAATGCAAATTTTTTTATAGAATTTCTTTTAATAAAGCTGTTGATGTACTTTATGTCCGCGACTGTGCGAATAGGCTAGAAAGAATGTGTATTGAATATTGTATAGATTAGATACAAACACACGACCCAAGTGCGAACAAGAACTGGCTCTTACGAGTGACAATGTGACTCGTACGAGTGACAATGTAACTTGTACGAGTGATAAATAGCTCTACTCGTACGAGTGAGATTATGTGGCTCGTACGAGGCTCGTCACTCGTACGAGAAACCATTCGCACGAGCCTGTTCTTGTCTATATATATGTGTTGTGTGTTCATTGTTTGTTGAGTTTTGGAAGTTCCTTAAGGGGAAACACTGGCGGATTCTCTCCAGGAATTCCGCCAGCTAGACAAGATGTATACTCTTTTGATATGAATGAATGAATACTTCCGCTGATTCCATTTCTACTCCCTTCTTATAACATTCTACCGAATCAGTACTATCATACGCCCAAACTTCCATCTAGAACCGCCGTCACCCGGGACCCACAACTGGTATCAGAGCTACGGTACCGATTCATTCAATCTAACAGTTGATGAATCACTTACGCTCATGAATTTTGGACATATGAGGGGTTTTAGACGTAAAACATCAATAATCGGACAATCCATGGACATAATGTTAAATTGAAACCATAGAATTGTTATAAACTGATTTCGACCAGATCTGTGCAAAAATCATCTTGAAATTCGAAGAGATAAAGATTTTGAATTGAAAAACGTAATCAGGCTCCTTCGTACAAGTGAGCCTCTATGGCTCGTACGAGTGACAATTTGTCACTCGTATGAATCACCACTCGTACGAAGCACCACTCGTACGAAGTGGTGACAAAAAAGGCATTTTTTGATCATATTGACGAGATGAGTGCCTAGAAAAAATTTGGTGATTACAATTTTTTTAGATTTTAACGTCTAATTCGGGCTGTTCCGGGACACCGTCTGGAGCTTCAAAGTATAGTTTGATGATACGGTCACAAAATGTTGAATCAAGACGTCAGAATTCGCAAAAATGAGGGGGAATAAAAATTTTCACGTATATGTTAATATTCCGACATTTTTGAAATTCGTGACCATGCAACAGTATTCGGGTAGTTCTGACCGTAGATTATCTGGGAAACACAGAGCATCGAAAAGTTGATGTCTATTTTTCGTAAAAGTGGGGTTGCATTACTGAGTCTTGGAGGAGTTGTTCATCGGATTCAGTATTTGTGGTCACATTGATGCTTGAGTCTTCGTACAAGCCGGTTGCACACACGACTACTTATTGGTACAAAGTATCCAATTTAACTCCGCAGGGCAAATGAACTGTTTTTTGGACTAACTGCCAGGAAATAAGGATGCTTTGTGGTTTCAGTTGTCACCGGGACTAACGAGGAAGGCTATATACTTGCAATTCATGAATAAAGAAGATGATAGAATAAATCTTTCAGACCAAAAATTGTGTACCAGTTGCTAAAGAAATAGGCTATACATTTGGAATTTCGTGATCAAAGGATGTTTAGAATTTTCAGATCATGAAAAAAATTGATGCTTAAGGGTTAAATACCTGATCTTCGATGTGGAAGTCGATGCACATACGACTGCTTATCTTTAACTCTGCAAGGCAAATGAACTATTTTCAGGACTAACTGCCAGGAAATGAGGATGTTTTGTAGTTTCAGTTGCCTTATTCCAGCGGAGATAGCTATACATATGTTATTGTGACTAAAAAGAAAGAATGTGATTCTGATTGCCGAAGAATGTTTCTCAGATTCGATGTGCTACCAGATGATATGATTCCGATGATGATTTGCTGATTGAGAAGATTATTGATTTGCTGATTAATCGTGATTACGGAAATTGGGATTTCAGATTTACGCAGATATTTATTAACTTGAAGTTTATCGTTGTGGTAATTTGTAGTTTCTATCAATTACCGGTTGGGTTTTGAAGATCAGAGGATCGAGTATTGGAGGAGTGCGCTAAACCAAACGTAGATGTGGTTAAACTCGAAACGGAGAAGCTGCATTGATTAATTTCAAGTTGGTGATTATTTGAGAAAATTTGTAGATCAAGCAAATCAGAGGAGATCTTGAACCGTGCAAACAAAGACTTAAGATTAATTTCTGGAGAAAATTATTTCAGGGGGAATGTTGCTTAAAGTAGATAATGTAAACCCGGATCATCAATCAAGGGGGAATTTGTTGACGCGTTCTATGACATCGACAGATACCTGATTGAAGTTGCAGAATATTCAAACACGGCTCTCAGATTTCAAGATCAAGATCAAGCTTCGACAGTGACGTCCAAGGGGGAATTTGTTGATGCACTTTATGTCTGTCACTGTGCGAATATGCTAGAAAGAGTGTGTATTGAATATTGCATAGATTAGATACGAACACACGACCCAAGTGCGAACGAGAACTGGCTCGTACGAGTGACAATGTAACTCGTACGAGTGATAAACAACTCTACTCGTACGAGTGAGCTTATGTGGCTCGTACGAGTGACATCTTGTCACTCCTACGAGCAAACCATTCTCACGAGCTGCTCATGTCTATATACATGTGTTGTGTGTTCATTGTTTGTTGAGTTTTGGAAGCTCCCTAAGGGGAAACGATGGTGGATTCTCTCCAGGAATTCCGCAGCCAAACAAGATTTATACTCTTTTGATACGAATGAATGAATACTTCTGTTGATTTTGTTTTTACTCCCTTCTTATAACATTCTACCGAGTCGGTACATCATACGCCCAAACTTCCGTCTAGAACCGCTGTCACCAGGATCCACAAAAGCTAGGGTCTTACAAGTTGGTAATCAGAGCTCAAGGTTAATGATCAAATGTGTTCGGTTCAAGACTTGATCACATGATCCGATAAGTTATTATGACTATTAAGGGTCTAGCATATTAAAGTGTTGTAAACAACACATAAGGTTATCGTGTAAAGGCACGTTACCCCAATTAAATTGGCAAAAGATCGATATAGTTAATAAATTACGTGTGTTAACACGTATCATAGAAAGCCTTGTATTATAGTACGGGCGCTTATTAATTTTCAGCGTTACTAATCTTTTGTAAACTTTTTAGCTGAAGGACGCTCGCATCTGAAGATGGCGGGAGTTTAATGATTTACTGATACGATGTGGAAAGATCCGAAGTATGACAAGTAGGGCATGCTCACAAAGGACCTAAATCAAGTAATGATATGGAATAAAGGTGTAACGGCAATAAAAGCCCATGAGAGCAAATATCACCCAGGTGCACATTTTAAATTATTGTACAAATATTAGTATGCAATAGATGTGCAGTGTAACGCTCTGCGTTTTGACGCTTTCCATATTTATCAAGTCTTGTTGTACTTTCCATTTTTAGAAACTTTCTATTTTCGGAAACTTGTAGTTGTATCGTATTTTCAACTTGTAGTACGAGACACCGATCATAATGAAAGTCATATTTATATCAATTATGTTCTATTTGTACTTGTTATGTTCAATTTATACTTGTAATCGCATGCAATAAACCCTAATTCGAAACTACGTGATAATACGTGCAAATAACCGACTTTCAACGCGTTTACGTGCAATACTTGTGATTAACCCACAATTTTGATACTTACTATACATCATAATACATCATATTATACTTGTAAACACTTTCGACATGTTAATTATACTTGCAATTATGTGTTATAGATCGTAAATCGCATATACTTGCATTTCATGCGATAACCGACAAGTATGTGTTACGACCGGTACTACCAATACTTGTTTTACATAATTTCACATACATGGACATACTTGACATAACTTTTAAGTTTACGATACTTGCATGCTTGTGACACGCTTGAAACTACACGAAAAGCACTCGAAAACACCCTAAAACCTAACTTTGGGGCCCTAATTACATACTTATCAAACTTGAGGGACCACTTGTGAAAAAAAGCCAAACCCCCCCTAAAACCCACATTTTGAATCTGCATTTTTGGCTCCAACCTCCACCCTAAATATAAATTTGAATCTTGTATTTCTGGCTCTAACCTCCACCTCCATTCTCCATCAATGGGCTTCTAAACCTCATTAAACACTCACCTAACCTCACCCAATATATATACAAGACTCCTAACCCTCATTTCTCCTTTACGCCTTCCTAAACTCTCATTCTAAGCTCCATAATCTGCTGAAAACTCAAGTTAGGGCATAATTCTTCCAAGTTAAAAAGTGAGTGCAAGAACTCACCTTTCACCTATCTTCTTCTCTTGTTCTTGCTTCCTATCATCTTGAACTTCAAACGAAGATGTTACCCAAGATTTCTCAGAGGTGTAACACTCTTGTTTGAAGGTCCAAGATGCTTAGAAACCTTCGGTTTCGTTGGTTTTAACATCTTTGGCATAGCATTCATGTTCATAGCCTACCCAAAATGTGCTTGGACAAGCCTACAAACTTGTGTACATGTTGCAGTCGTCGTCTATGGATATTGGAGCCTATGAAGACCTAAACTTTCTGTTTTGATTGAGGTTCATGAGCAACCTTCAAGTGTGCACATCAACCAAGCCTAGGCTTGTGTGTCGAATTAGTGTATGGACCATGAAAGTCTTGGCTATTCAAACTTGTCCTACACCACACTTGTAAGATTTTCCTTTTTTACTTTTTGTATTTTCCTTTATGTACATTCATGACCAACCGACCTTTGGGTTGTGCTTTGGGGAATTCTTATGATGAGGTTTAAATGGATACATATCATCCTACCTCCTACTTGAATTTCCATGACCCCTTCGAGGAATACTTGACTATAAACTACTGTAATTGTTAAATTTACTTTCTTTACTAGTCATGTTAACACGGAAACTTACTCGCCTTTGTTCCCATTTATATGGTAACTTTGGCTCCCGGTCCACCCATTCCATCACCCAAGTTTCACGGTTTCGGAAAGCTTAACGCAAACAAGGAGTATACTCGAACCCATTTTTCCGTTTACACATTTTGGGTGCAACATGTACACTCTATCTGTTATAAACATGAAACTTGTATTATTGTTGTTATCGCATGCTATGTATACTTGTGTCTATGTGCTCATTAACCTTGCTAGCCTCCTTTAACAATTATAGCGCTATAGGATTAACGCACCGCCCGTATTCTTGTGGTATTGTTAAGTAAACGATTTTACACCTTGTCATTTCGGTGAAAATGGTAATCACGATTGCGTTAAACTTTGGATTGACATATAGTTATCACATGTTAGTATGTTTGTAACATAATATCTATCACATGTTAGTATGTTTGTAACATAATATGCAATTTACCATGTTGGATATGAGGCAATTTTTTACTATTATGCTATGTAAATAAACTTGTATGCTCGCCAACTTTTGTTGATCATTATTTTAATACATGTTGCAGGAAACTAGTTGTTGCCGATGAAGAAACTTATTTAGGGTGGATTAGATACACACCTAGACTTAAATTTATATATTTCAATTCATGTTGTTATGTCATTCGAAACTTGTTGTATTCCCATTTTTGAAACTATGTATTGTCCTTTTGGTATCGATGAAATTGAATTATTTAAATATTGTCACAAATAGTGTTATGAAGTCTGTTGCAATCTTGTTTTCGTCCCGCCCTGATGTTTCCGCCATCGGTTGGGGTATGGCAAATTGGTATCAGAGCCATAACTATAGGGAATTAGGTAGAATTGCCATGTGCGACCTAGTCTATAGTTTAAGTGTCCAACTTTGACCATTCTTGATTTATGCTTAAAATGTTAATTCTTCCTATTTGCTTCTATCTTTTCTTTTGTCTTAATTATACAATAGGTCTTTCCTAAGACATTTACAAATTACACACTTGAAGACTTGAAGACACTCGTATCATAAAAACGAGACGACTTCACCAAAATTGGCATGAAACCCACAATTTGGTGAACGACTCTCAATCCGCTTAATCGATTTTGCACGAAATTACACCGTCAAGTTAGGAGTGAAATCCACACCTTGATGGAAAATTCCAATTCTAACTCTAAGAGGACCCTCGTCAAAGTGTCAGAAATAATTTTCTTGACCGGACGAGTACCAACCACATTTAGGGTACGATGTTGCCAAGTTAGGGTGAAACCCACATCTTGTCAACTAATCACATGTAGTAACTGGAAGGGTGAATTACGTTAGTCGCTTCTCGATGAGAGTATTCTACCTATTAGGCCAACACATATCTCCCTAACTCGAAACGACTTTCGATTCACTTTGGAATAGTCGAAGTTTCTAAACCCGAAACACGCCTTTATTTTATTAAGCTTCTCTTTTATGTTAGATCAATTTCGATGTGTTTTATACTTTGAACGTCTTCAGCTTCGATTCATTTACACAAGTTGCACTTTACTAGCAATCTTGAACAATAATAATCCTTCGTGAACAAACTAAATTTACAATCTTTTGTTATCATTTGTGATTATGCTATGTGGACTCTTTTTATGCCTATGTGAACTACTTGAAACTATGTGCTACGAGACATAATACATGGTAAATTACGCAAATTTCTTTCAAAAACATTATGATCAAGTCTCATCTTTTCTCATCAACCTTGAAGATGCCTTCCAACCATCTTTTCTCATCAAACTCTAGCAAGAAGATGCTTGGGTTCATGGCCAAGAAAATGGCTCATGTAATCCCTGATATCGTGAGCAAAGTTACTGCCAATACCCCTAACTCATCGGTCAATTCCAAAACCGACCAACCTAAGCCAACCTCTTTCAGCTACATCACTTTGTTGCTTGCAACCCTAGGCCAATTCACTGGCAATGAAGGTTTCACCGCAATGCTTGAATGGTTCGATAGCATTGAAGTGACATTCATCAACAATGAGTGTCCTGAGCACCTAAAAACCTAAAGCACAACTTGCGTCTTTCAGTCAAGAGCTCTCGACTGGTGGACAAACGAGCGCAACATCCACTCCAATGAAGATGCTTATGCCCTCCCCTTGATCGAGGTTAGGGAAATATTGATGATGGAATTATGTCCTCCACATGAGCAGATAAAGCTTGAGGAAGAAATTTGGCACCTCAAGCAAGTGGGTGACGATAACCGTAGTTACACCACCCGCTTCAAGCAGTTAAGCATTATCGTTCCTCACCTTGTTAACACCCCTGAGCGTGCGATTAGGAAATATCTTCATGGTCTTCCTCCCGTCATTCATGTCACCATTCAAGCTGCAAGACCCGACAACATCGAACTCGTTTATCGCCTAGCTGCCGGTATCAACGATAATCGAGTGCGACACAAACAATCCTCAACCCACATCACCACCAAATCCACGAACCAAGCCACTATTGAACCCAAAGAAACCAAGTCTCAACCGCGAAACAATAGTGGTAAGAAACGAAAGTTTCAAAACTAAAGTCGCAATGCTATCACCAACCCAAATCCCCTCAAGAACCCGCTAGAAAGCCACTGAGATTCATCCCAAGTGTACCACTTGTCATTACCATCACCCAACTAACATCGCATGCCGCCATTGCACGAATTTCAATCGGTTTGGGCATGTAACCGCCGCATGCTGAAGTGGTCCCACACTATAAGGCAACCAAGCCCAGCAACCTCCTCAAAACCAAAACCGTCAAGTTCCCGCCAACAATGTTCGAGCCTGCTTCATATGTGGTGATCCAACTCACCTTTGACCCAATGCCCGCAACATAATCAAGAGCATCAACAACAACAAGCACCTCGTGGTCGTGCATTCAACATCAACGCGAATCAGGTGCAACACGACAATGAAGTTGTGAATGGTACGTTCCTTGTTAATGGTTTATATGATTCATTATTATTTGATACTGGTGCGGATAAGAGTTTTGTATCTTTAGAATTCGAACTAATATTAAAATGTACGTGCTCTAAACTTCCAAAATCTTTCACCGTCGAAGTTACAATGGCAAGTCTATCACCGTTGACTCCATCCTTCGTGACTGCTTTCTCACTCCTAACAATCACAATTTCTCTATTGATCTCATACCCATGCAACTGGATAGTTTCAATATCATAGTAGGCATGGATTGGCTTCATAAGAACCATGCTGAAATCGCTTGTCATGAAAAGTTTTTTAGATCTTCCTCTTCTGACACCTTGCACGTCTATAGTAAAAGGCCTTCAAAAGGTCTCAAACTCATGTCATGCACCCAAGCGAACAAGTACTTACATAAGGAGTATTTTGCCTTTTTAGACCACATTGTGGAAAGAAAAGGGCAAAGGAAAAGGCGTAAGTGATGTTCCAGTGGTGTGTGATTTTCCTGACGTCTTTTTTGAAGACCTACCTAGTCCTCCTCCTCCTCCTCGTTCAGTTGACTTTCGTATTGACCTCATCCCCGATGCTACATCCGTTGCTAAAGCTCCTTATCGTCTTGCACCTTTAGAGATGCATGAATTGTCAAGCCAACTTTAAGAGTTGCTTGATAAAGGATTCATCCGCCCTAGTACTTCTCCTTGGGGCACTCCAGTCCTTTTTGTCAAGAAGAAAGATGGTTCATTTTGAATGTGCATCGATTATTGTGAGCTCAACAAGCTTACCGTTAAAAATCGATACCCTGTTCCCCGCATCGACGACCTTTTCGACCAACTTTCAAGGCGCAACGTGCTTTTCCAAGATTGATCTTCGTTCTGGCTATCACCAACTTCGAGTTCTCGAAGAGGACATTCCAAAAACCACGTTTCGTACTAGATATGGTCACTACGTTCGTGGTCATGCTTTTTGGTTTGACCAACGCACCTATAGTTTTCATGGACTTGATGAATCGCGTGTGCAACCCTTATCTCGTTCGCTTCGTGATCGTCTTCATTGGCGATATCCTTATCTACTGCAAGACACAAGAAGAGCACGAGCGACACTTGTGTCTTATCCTCCAACTTTTGCGTACTAAGCGTTTTTACGCCAAATTCTCCAAATGTGAATTTTGGCTAAAAGAGGTTCAATTCCTGGGTCATGTTCTTGTTATCGCATGCTATGTATACTTGTGTCTATGTGCTCATTAACCTTGCTAGCCTCCCTTAACAATTATAGCACTATAGGATTAACGCATCACCCGTATTCTTGTGGTATTGTTAAGTAAACTATTTTACACCTTGTCATTTCGGTGATGGTAATCACAATTGCGTTATACTTTGGATTGACATATAGTTATCACATGTTAGTATGTTTGTAACATAATATGCAATTTACCATGTTGGATATGAGACAACTTTTTCACTATTATGCGATGTAAACAAACTTGTATGCTCGCCAACTTTTGTTGATCATTATTTTAATACATGATGCAGGAAACTAGTTGTTGCCGATGAAGAAACTTATTTCGGGTGGATTAGATAGACACCTAGACTTAAATTTATGTATTTCAATTCATGCTGTTATGTCATTCGAAACTTGTTGTATTTCCATTTTTGAAACTATGTATTGTCCTTTTGGGATCAATGAAATCGAATTATTTAAATATTGGCACAAATAGTGTTATGAAGTCTCTAGCAATCTTGTTTTTGTCCCATCCTGATGTTTCCGCCATCTGTTGGGGTGTGACACGCAGTGAATAACGGTTGTATACGAAATTGAAGGATTGGGAAGTCCGGATGGGATACTTATCTAGGACAATGTTCCCAAGGTAAATTGGGTGGGTAATACACATTATTTACAATCATGAATAACAAAAAACAAAGGAATTCAGATTTAGAAACTTGAATGGAGGTGACCATCCAAGTAGACATTATCAATAAGATCCCACTGAGGAAAAAGTAACGATTACATTAACAAATGTGATGGTATAAAAGTTTTGTAAAAAGTAAAACATTCTATATGTTTTTTCAGATGAAAAAGGTAAAAACTAATAATTGTTAAATAAGCGTTAAACAAGGTTTTACCAAACAAAATCAGAAATATAGACATGATCGAGGATTTACATACATGGGTAGTAATGTGATGGTTATTGTTGATACACTTTTGTGTCTATCACTTGTTCTTAGTTACGTCTGTAATTGTATGGTCTTTGTTTATTGTGTCTGTATAGTTTGGTCGTGTCGACCAAATCAAGATATCCTCCTATCTTGATTTAGTACGACGATTAGTTTGTATGTGTTGTAAAACAGCTGCATGTATGCATACTGTTGAGTCGGGTGTACGTCATATCTATTGGCATGTTCTCCAAAGAACACTTTCAAGTCCGAGTGAGAAGTGCTTCGTACGAGCAAGTTGTTGCTCGTAAGAGCCATATATCATTCGTACGAGTGATTCTCCATTCGTATAAGTGGCTCATTTCAACCAAGCATCTTGCTTGATTCGTACGAGCCAGTTCATGTTCGTACAAGGCATGAGTCGTTCGTACGAGATTCCTTTGGAGAATGTTCTCCGTGACTAATAGTGTTTCGTACGACCAACAACATTCTTCGTACTGTTACTAGGTATAGGCACTATATAAACAGACATGCACTTCTCAGTGACTAGAGGACACTAGTAGTGAATGTTAGACACTAGAGAGAGATATCAAAGCACAAGAGCATAGAGAGTATATCCGAGTCTGTATGAACATTGTTTGTATATGTTTGTACTAGTTCTCTTCTGTTAATCAAGATAGTGAATCTTTGGTTATCTTGTGTTTCTTACTTTGCTTTGGTTTGCATACTTACGTGGATTCTGCACTCGTATGTGTGTTACATAAATAGGGAAGTAGGTTAATCTTGATCCTCCAAGTGGACCTACAATTGGTATCAGAGCTTTGGCTCTCTTCCTTGTTTAAAACCAAGCTTAGTGTTGTGTCTGAGCTAGTTGTGAGGGTTTCTGGAAGTGTTATTGAACTTTTAACAGGAAACGTAGTTTTTTTTAAAAAAGATAACCAACTTAAAACTTAGTTAAAACTTGTTGTATCCAGAAAATTTTCATAAAAACCTTGTTAGAATACATGGAGACATGTTAAAATCTAGTTTTTCTTAAAATTTTCTATCAAAGTTCAGTTGGACATATTTTCAAGTGAAACACTACCGGAAAACTCACCGGAATATTCTTGTAGGGTTGACCAAATCTCTGGACTTGACTATTTTGACTGAAAAGCTGATATGGAATGTTTGTCTTTTTAACCAAAACTGTGTAGACAACTGACCACTTTCGAACACACTCAGAAACAAGTCTCTGTTAGAAAAGGAAATTTTCACCAACCAACCCTGCAAAAGATTCCTCTCTTCGAAAAACCAAACTTCAGCGAAAAACATCCGTGCGAATAACCCATCTGCACGAAGAACAAGACTGTTCATGCGAAAGACCAAGTCATCCGCATGAAGGACCTTGTTCGCATGAAGCACAGGTTGATCGCACGAATGACTGTGGTTCGTATGGAAGATAGTGGCTCGTACGAATCACTGATTCGTTTGAAGAACCCACCTTCTTTGATTGTTTTTCGTTTTCAAGTTTTCAAATCTTTGTCGTTTTTAAAATTTGTGAACTTTTACAAGGAGACTGTTATTTTCAAAAATTAAACTTTAAACCTTTTAATTTTCATAAACAAGAAAACATAATGGGTACTAATCTTTGGGATTGGGGGAGTAGTTCAAGCACAAATCAGGACTCATCACAAAGCTCCGCAACCTCATGGGTGAAATCACTAATGCCTCAACACACAGCCATGATTACCGCAAATCAATGGGCGTGTGTAGCAAATCAAAATCAGACCATTCAGGCTCTTCTTATAAGCGAGAGTGAAATAGGAAGTAATAACCGTCCACCAAAACTGAACCATATGAACGATTATCCTTCGTGAAAAAGTCGTTTCCATACATATGTTCTCAGTCAAAATACAGAATTATGGACATGTTTTACTACACCATACAAGGAATCTCTCGAAGAAGCAGGATCAAATCCGACCTCCTTAGCCAATTTAGATGAAAATGACAAAAAGGCCTATGATTTAGAGAAGAAGGCGTTTGCTGTCCTTACACAAGCACTTCATAAAGATATTTATCATCAGTTAGTGTACAGTACCACCACAAAGAATTTGTGGGATACTTGGAAGCAAGAGAAGGAAATGCTGCAACCAGAAAAATAAAACATGATCTGCTAAAGAAAGAGTTTGAAGGTTTCATGTTCATGGAGAATGAAACATTGAACGATATGACAACACATTTCTACCATCTGCTTAGTGAAATATATTCATACAAAGTGTTAGCATCTCCATAAGAAATGTGATGCATTTTGCTGATGCTTTACCGCCAAAGTGGAGTCAATTTAGTGACTTACTAAGGGGTACATGTGTTTTGGATATGATTAGTATTTATGAATTTGTTCAGAAGTTGGAGAACAAAAATGAAGAAGAAATCCAGAAAGCAAAAAGGGTTTCCGATCCACAAAACCCTGAGATGTACTTTGGAGGTATTAACACATGTGTTAGTACAACTCAGCAACCAAAACTTCAAACCGCATTTACCAGTTCAAACAGATCAATCTGCCGGCTCAAGTACTCAAACCTATGGTCAAGTATTTGATCATAAAGCCTTTCTACCACAACCTCAAGTTATTACACCTCAAGTTCCACAACAAGCTTCTCAACAAGCTTGCTATGGTAACAACTTTCAACCTGCAAATCCTAATACCGTCGGACTTGATACATCACATCTTTCCAAGGTTAGTGTATGTCATACCCTAGATTTCCAACCCAAATCCATACACCGGTGGGCCCGGGTGGGGAGTATCGTGACTGTCAGTTGATAACATCATAGTCAATAAACACGGCACAACGGAAGTCTTGGAGTAAAATTACTATTACAAACCGAATGTTCGAAAAACAAAATGATAACAGGCTTGTAATAGAAGATCCAAAGGCGGATCGTAAAATGTACAAAGAAATAATATAAAATAGATATTAGGGCAGATATAAGGATTTGCAAGGTCCTCTTATTCACTACCGGGCAGCTTCCGGCCTATTTCATATTGTACCTGCAGCTTAGTCTTTTGAAAATACGTCACCTTTCGCTGGTAAATACACCCGACTGACTCATTTTGAAAACATTTTAAAATTAGATTTAAGTGCACAGGCACAAACCTTTTATAACTTGGGAAAGTTACTTTGTAACCTTGTTAACAGATTCACATGTTTGTCCATACATACAGGGCCCAGTACAGAGACCGAGACATGATTAAATACACACCACTTAGAACTCACAGAGGAGTTATCCCCAATGTCTTGGGTAATTTGCATTTGAGCGTCTGTCAGGTGTATGCCTACACCCGCGCTAAGGTCGTGGCCATTATCTAATGTAATGAGCCGAGGATATCCTAGACACGATAATTTAACCCCCGATGTTTAAGCTATCAAACAAAACTGATTAAAACAGAATATGCGGATTTACTAGCCATAATCCGGCGTTCAATTGATCCCATTTCTGACCAAGCGGTAATAATTTACCGTATCCCAAGCCCGTATAGGGAAAATAAATCAAGAGTATTTACCTGAGCTAGTCTTGATTTAAAAATACAAGATTTTATATCTCATCTGTATCCAAAATGAACTAAGTGCAGATAGCATTTACCGGAAGGCTCTAGTCTGGATTATGGCATAAGCTAACCAATTAAATACTAACGGTCTTATTTAAGTCATACACTTAGACCGAATAGTGTACGGGATCAAGACGTATAGCGCTTGATTAAACGATGATCGGATAGAATGTAGTTTAAACCCGACAAGTACTTTGACTTGCATAATCTGGGTAAACTATAAACATTCTGGATTTTGAGTTTAAAATGATAAGGTTAAACCCGTTTTGGTTGAATTCCGTAAACTAGTTACGTATAATCAACCGTATGCATAATAGCGATATCGGGTAACCGGATAAGTCATGGACAAGTTCTATATGCCATTATACTTTTATTAAGTTGTAATATCCGTAGGATATCAACTTATATGCGCGTTAAGGTTTTAAAATGAAATATGCCTCATAAGGGCATTTTGGTAATTTCAAATTGTATAAAAGGAACTTGAATATAATTTAATGTTATAACTATAAGTATTCTGGAAAATAACTTATCTATGATATAATATCACAGTGTATCAATTATATGTGTAATTTATCTTTTATGACCAAACTATGCACCGAAGGGGCATTTTGGTCATTTTACACATAGTTTATAAATTATGGGATTCTGAGTTTATATCTTGTACCTACTGTATATATGTTTAAAATAAGTTTTAAAATCATTAGGTAACAAGTTTTGGTCAATTAATATGGTTTAAAACCATACTATGCGCCGAAACGGCGCTTATGTCGTAAAATGACGTTTTATGCGATGTTTAATGAAAACTATTGTTACGGTCAAATTAAAATGTCTTAGATATGTTACTTAATATAACACATCAGTAGGTAAAAGATTTACCTTGAAAAGATTTGACTAAAACCGTTGATGAGCCACAAGGGCTAAATCGTCATTTATAGACATAATTCAAGGACCTGCTTGTAAACTCAGTTTATAATCGGGTTTGACATCCCAAAGAATCCTACTTATAGTATGATATCAGTAGGAAACTTGTTTTCAAGTTCATTATCATTAAAACCTTGATTTATGTAAAAAGGGCAATTTAGTAAAAATGACATAATTATGGAACTTGCGTATAAACTTAGATTTTGATTATGATCATGTAATATAATCTCAGAGGGTTATGCTACATTATATTACGATCATAATGCAACTTTAGATCAGTAGCTAGCTAATCTAAATCGGGTCAGAATCGAAAGTCAAAGCAGAAGTCGCTGACTTTTGGTTGCGAACTGACCTTAGAACTGAAATTGACGAGCCGAACATGTTCTAATAATTATTACCAACTTGTTTAAGTGTCAAAATAGGTTTCATAACATATATAAGATCAATTTATGATTTTTCCAAAAAATGGCCTGTTTGACTTTTTAATATCATAACTTTGACCCATCAATTGGTCTAGCAAACGTAATCTTCAGGAGGTGCCCTTTATACGGACTAACACCTACCTTAGTACGATCACTTAGCCATTTTCGTTACAACAATGGCTGGACCATAATGGTCTTAACCGAAAGTCAAAGCGTTTTCCGTAAAACGCTTGACTTTTGGCTGTAAAGCCTATAAACGAAAATGCAAGAGCAAGGAACACTTACAAGAGGTTCCTAGAATGCAAGAGAACTAAGTTGGATGCTCCTTTCAGTTAGGAACTTCTAGAGGAGGAAGAAGAGTTATGAATAAGAAAGGTGCAAGTTCAAATGGTGGACTTGGACACCTATGTATAGTTGGAGAACTCAAAGGAGGTGATGCCATGTGTTTTAGGGGTTAATAGGGAGCTTACTAGTGTTCTAAAACGTGGAATAGCTGATTGAAAGTCCATAGTTTCGAAAAAAATGGTTTTTGGCAATATGTGTGGAGGCCAAGCAACACTTTTTACAGACACAGGCCTCTCACGCCCCGTGAGCGCCCCATGCCAGTTTTCAAAATTTGCCACATTTAGCCCCTCAACTTATTAAACATCCTCAAGACCTCCTAAAACACCCTTTTAGCATATTTATCCCTCCGTAGCCAATATTTGGGGTACCCGGGATTACGCCCGGATTTTGTCGAGCTCTCGGTTCGTTAAAAGGTCACTCAGAGTTATAAATTAACATGTTGACACTTTTAATCCCTCCATTGTCCAACTTTCACATATTTACAGACTTGAACCCTCTCGTCCAACAAATGGCACGTACGAGAGTTAGGACTTCGTAAAGGATCACTCAGAGGCTCAGTATAAGCATGTTGACTCCGATATCACTCAGAGGCTGGGCATGTTGACATATAGTCACTCAAAGGCCAAGTTTTAAGCATGTTGACATATTAGTCACTTAGAGGCTAATGATTTAAGCATGTTGACATATCAGTCACTCAGAGGCTGATGATTTAAGCATGTTGACATATCAGTCACTCAGAGGCTGTTATTTATGCATGTTGACATCGGCCAGTCACTCAGAGGCTCAGTTTGAGCATGTTGACACCTTTAGTCTTTATTAAATAGACTAAAAATAAAAATATAACATGTGTCACTATACTATTGGACATGATTTTACAGGGTGTTACAGTGTAGAAGTTGCTCGGGAACATATGGAACTTATGAACACTATGGTTAGTGCTTACTGTGGACTAGTCGATGGTCAAATTGGATACATCAATTTGACTAATGAAGACTATCAACAAATAGACAGAGATGAGATTGAGTTGATGGATATTAAATGGGCATTTGCAAGTGCGGTCAGAAGAGCTAAAGATTACATGAGCAGAACTCGGAGAACGAGTTTGGAAAGCAAGAAAGATACGAAATATGGTTTTGATAAAGATGTTGTTACTTGCTTCAACTGTGGTGAAAAAGGTCACTTCAAGTGTGAATGTACTCGACCCAGCAAACAAGGAAATCACAATCCTTTCCGAAATCAATCACAACCATCCTACACAACTCAAGTTAACAATGAACAAAGAATAGTTGTTGTTAATAACCCAAACAACTCTAACCAGTTTGGAAACCTTCAAACAACACAAAAAGAGCTTTAGTAGTTCAAGCAGATGAAGGATGCGATTGGTTAGTACAATTGGGAAACGAGAATCAAAGAGGAACTGCATGTTATGCCAAGATTATCAATCGGATCAAACTTGTTCACAGCATTGACAATTCTGATGATGATAGTTCTGGGTATAATGGGAGTTCTGACGAAGAAAGCTCGAGTGTAGGTGGTTATGGATCTGATCCAGATGTCAGGGAAATGATTGATACTGAGTTGCTGGAAGAAGCAGAAAAGTCAAAAGGATGGTTTGATAAGGAGAGCAGAAGTTGCATCAAAGGAGATGGAGAAAATATTTGCCAACAATGCGTCCTTTTCTCATCATACCGCTTTCATGGCTAACGTTGCAGGTTCAACAAGTAATGTAAAATCCGACTCTCCTAAGATATGTAGTGACTGTGCTGAATTAAGAACGAAATTTGAAACAATAAACAGTCACAATCAAAGCCTAGTAGTTGAACAGTTAAAATGCAAAGAGGCAAATCTGGCTTTAACTCGAAACGAAAAAGAATTCAAACCTGTAATTGAAACTCTTAAGAAAAGTGTTGAACAAGCAAACATGAATTAATAACTACCGATATGTGCTTGATCACATCATTGACGTTCAAAAGCTTAAGGGAGATGTCAAATGCATTGGGTATAAATCGTGTCCACCTCCTTTGAAACACAATTATTCCAAATTGCCTGATGAAGAGGAAATGTGACGCTTTGAACCATTTGTACCTCTTAATCTTGAAGAGTTTGCAGCAGGATTATGTCACACCCCGACCCGCAGCGGAATAAGAGTCGGGGCATAATTGGGTTATCACCAAAGCTCATGATATTTACTAATATGTTTCATATTTATTAAATTCAAAATTACATCCTAAATATTCCAAACATGTTCATACAATTACAAAGAAAGATAATCAACTAAACAATCCAAAGTCTAAACTAGTTTATTCTTCTAAGCCATCCTATGTGTTTCTTGCTGCAGCTGGATCACCTGTATCATGTGTAAAAATGGGGCTTTTTGGGTCAACATAAGTTGGCGAGTGAACCTTGTTAGAAAACATTTATTATTGATTTCTTGTTATACTTATTATGGAAAATTGTGCAATAATCATATGTGAGCAAACATAAATAATCATACAATAACAATAACAACAACAAACAATAACATACATTAACAAACCAACTTGCATGAATATATAACATGAATGATACTGAAAATGTCGGCAACGTCACGTTCACGCTCATATGTAATGGGGAACGGACGGCCTATGATAAATGTCTGTGCGATCAAGGCTCAATCAAACGGAGCCGATCGTATGTTGGCAACGCCTAGTTCACGCTCATAATGTAATGGGGAACAACTCAACACTCATATGTAATGGGGAGCGGCGCCTATGATAATGTATGTACTGAAAATGATAAATTTAATCAAACAATAACCACACAAACAGTTGATACATGTTGAATACACATTTGTTCATGGATATGATGGATGCACAATAGTTTAAATGTGATAAATAATAAGACACATGATACACCCCAAAAACGTGATTAAAACGGGGAATTTGTAGAGATTCACTCACATTGGGTGCGTTCGGTTGAAGATGATGAAATGCGCACGAGCTTAGAGGATTGATCGACGAGAATTAACTAACCTAAATAATAACGAAAAGGTATGGTAAATGAGTGGATTTTATTAATAATTTTAATAAGATTTTTAGATATATTTTTGTGAGTTTAAGGCTATTTTCTAACTTTTAAAACATTATTTTATGTATTTTTATTTGATTTTTAAATTAAAATAAATAAATAAAATATATAAAAAAATGTTGACTTTTGAGTTGACCATTGACCGTTGACCGTGACTGTTGACTGTTTGATCGGTTCACTAGTGTGCAAGTATGCGCCAGGTAAGGCTCGAACCCAAGACCTCCCGTACGCGTGCACGCAGCTCTACCAACTGAGCTACGTGTCTAACCCGAAATATTTCTGTTTTTAATTATATTTATATACTGTTTTAATTTATTCAAAATTCTTTTATTTTTAAAAAGGATTTTAATTATCGAACCGGCGTGCGTAACAGGTCTCGAACTCGGGACCTGTGGTTTAGTGTTGCACACAGTCCACCGCTGGACTGTGTGTCTAACCTGGTTAATATACTGATTTTTATTATACTTAACATCTTCATTGAGTTAATCCGGTTCAGTTAAAAAGAAAACATCTTTATTACAGAGAATGAGTTTATGTCAAGGATCGAACTCGCGGCGTGTGATAAATGTTTGCACACAGTCCACCGCTGGACTGTGTGTCTAACCCGAGATATAATCCAATTTATATTAAACTTATATACAAACTAACTTCATCTTCTTCGTTACAATATCACAGACAACGATTACCCTACTCATAATGTTTAATTCGATTGACAAACATTTAAGTGATTAAAATGAAATGGACAGGGAAGATTTTGGGAGTAAACATACCGGAAAAATGATCTTTCTCAGAACTCCGGCGAAGTCGTCGGCTCTGTTTTTATGAACTTCGTCTGAGCGGACCAATTAACAGTTTTGATTAGCTAGATGTGGAATTGAAGTACTGAACAAGAGTTATCAGAAGGTTTAAAGGTTCATACCGTTTCACAGCGAACTCTAGAAATTTTCAGAAGTTTTACGGCGAGTGATGATTATCCGATATCGTCGCCTGGAACTGATTCTGATTGAAGGGTTTGAGTTAGTAAAGGCCTAACAACTGATAGAAGATGGAAGATTTGAGAAACTTACTGTTTTGATGGAAGACACGGTTTTCCGGCGAAAGTCCGGCGAGTTCAAAAAGCTTTTCCGACGAACTGAAAATAGAGCGAAAGTGAAATTGGAGGTTCTGTGGATGATTTTGAGTCGCGAGATGATGCTATTGTTGGAGTAATTCAGGAAATGAATGTTTTCGGTTATAAAAACCGAACATCACCAGAATTCAAGTTCATTCAAGACCGAATTGATTAGGAACGTCGGTGTATCGGTTATTTTCAGGAATCTGCGATCACTCAAACGTCTTGGACGTTTGGAAGCCGATAACGGTTTCAGTTGGCGTAAACAGGTTGATTCATGATTGAAATTATGTTTTAATTGTTTCCTAGAACTCACAAAAAACATCAAGTGGCGGAGTGGTTATATATGTGCGCGAGTTAGTTGCTAGACTCACCCGACTGACCCGGGTTCGAATCCCGGCAGCCGGTTTTCTTTTTTTATTTATTTTATTTTCACTTTTTTTTAATTAAAGTTTTTAAATTCTAATTTGTTTATTAATTATGCATCGTTTAAAATTAAAATAAACATAAATACGCAACGAAAAAATTTATAACTTGATATTCGATTACAAACGAAGCGGGTTTGGAAACCCGTTTTTTGACAAATGTTACAGTATCCCCTACTTTTAGAAATTTCGTCCCGAAATTTAAGTAGTAGTGGTAATAGGAAAAAGATGCGGGTATTTTTGGCGCATTGAGTCTTCACGTTCCCAAGTAAACTCAGGTCCCCGTTTCGACTCCCAGCGTACCCTAACAATTGGAATACGACTCCGTCTTAAACGTTTTTCTCCGAAGTCCATGATCTCTACTGGTCTTTCAATGAAATGCATAGATTCATCGATCTGAATATCTTCCAGGGGAATATGGAGGTTTTCATCAGCGAGGCACTTCTTCAAGTTTGATACGTGGAATGTGGGGTGAATTCTGTTGAGTTCTTCTGGTAGATCAAGCTTGTATGCTACAGGTCCTACTCTTTCGAGTATCTTGAAAGGTCCTACGTAGCGTGGTGCCAGCTTGCCTTTCTGGCTAAAACGAACTACTCCCTTCCACGGTGATACTTTTAAAAGTACATGATCACCAATGTTAAACTCCAGAGGCTTTCGTCGTTTATCTGCATAACTCTTTTAAAGACTTTGAGCCGCTAGAAGATTGTTTCGAATTTGATGGATCTTGTCTGTGGTTTCTTGAATCAATTCTGGACCGGTGATTTGAGCTTCCCCAATTTCGTGCCAACATACTGGAGATCGGCACTACGACCATATAAAGCTTCGAAAGGTGCCATGCTGATACTTGAATGATAACTGTTATTGTACGAAAATTCAACTAATGGTAGATGAGCGTCCCAATTTCCCTTGAAGTCTATGACACATGCTCGAAGCATATCTTCAAGAGTTTGTATGGTGCGTTCAGATTGTCCATCAGTTTGAGGATGATAAGCGGTACTGAGGTCTAATCGTGTACCCAAAGCGGCTTGTACGGCTTGCCATGTTCGTGAAGTGAAACGACCATCACGATCTGAAATAATGCTTAACGGTACACCATGACGGCTTACGATTTCGCTGATGTAAATACGAGCTAACTTCTCGTTCTTGAAATCTTCACGGATCGGAATGAAGTGAGCTGATTTTGTAAGACGATCAATGATTACCCCTATAGTGTCATACCCACCAGAAGTGCGAGGTAACCCGGTAATGAAGTCCATGGTTATGTTTTCCCACTTCCATACAGGTATTTCAGGTTGGACCAGAAGTCCTGAGGGTCTTTGATGTTCAGCTTTTACCTTGGAACATGTAAGGCAGTTGGAAACAAAAACAGCAATATCCTTTTTCATTTCAGGCCACCAGTAGGTGTATCGAAGGTCTTGATACATCTTATCGGCTCCTGGGTGTATAGAGTATCGTGTTTTGTGTGCCTCATTCATAAGGAATTCACGAAGGTTGTTGTGGTCAGGAATCCATATGCGATCTAGATAATACAGAATACCGTCGGATTTAGTTTCAATTTTAAGTTCAGCTCCACAGCACAGCTCCTTTCGTACGTCGTCTTCCGTTACTGAGACATGTTGGGCTTCTCGAATTTGATCTTTGATGTCGGTTATGATTTGCGAACATAGAAGACGAATGGAGTTCGCATACCCCTTTCGACTGAGTGCATCGGCCACCACATTTGCCTTGCCAGGATGATACCGAATTTCACAGTCGCAGTCATTAAGAAGTTCGACCCATCTTCGTTGCCTCATGTTTAACTCCTTTTGGTTGAAGATATGTTGGAGACTCTTGTGGTCAGTGTATATTTCACACTTAGTACCGTAGAGATAATGTCTCCATATCTTAAGAGCGAACACAACGGCTCCAAGTTCTAGGACGTGGGTGGTGTAGTTCTTCTCATGAGTTTTGAGTTGTCTAGAAGCATAAGCTATCACCTTTCTTCTTTGCATTAGAAGACAGCCTAGACCTTGCCCTGACGCGTCGCAATAAACCACGAAGTCATCACAACCTTCAGGAAGAGTGAGGAAAGGTGCATCACAGAGTTTTTGTTTAAGGGTTTGGAAGGCTTCTTCTTGTTTGGGTCCCCATATGAAGGGTTTTCCTTTATGAGTTAAAGCCGTGAGTGGTACAGCAATGCGGGAGAAATTTGAAATGAAACGGCGATAATAACCAGCCAAACCAAGGAATGATCTTACTTCGGTTGGTGTACGTGGCGCTTGCCATTCTTGTACTGCTTTGATCTTTGAGGGGTCGACATGTATTCCCTTGTCATTGACGACATGTCCAAGGAATTGTACCTCTTTTAACCAAAATTCGCATTTGGAGAATTTGGCGTAGAGCTTTTCATTCTCTAAGAGTATAAGGATGAGTCGAAGGTGCCGTTCATGATCAGACTTAGACTTTGAGTAAATGAGGATATCGTCGATGAAGACTATAACAAAGCGATCGAGATAGGGTTTGCAGACTCTGTTCATTAGATCCATGAAGACAGCTGGAGCGTTGGTTAGACCAAATGGCATGACCATGAATTCATAACGACCATAACGAGTTCGGAAGGCGGTCTTTGGGACGTCTTCTTCATGTACTCTGAGTTGATGATAACCAGAACGAAGGTCGATTTTTGAAAAACAGCTGGCGCCTTGAAGTTGGTCAAGAAGATCATCAATGCGAGGTAATGGGTAGCGGTTCTTGACCGTTAACTTGTTGAGTTCTCTGTAGTCGATGCACATGCGAAACGTTCCATCTTTCTTCTTCATAAAAAGGACAGGTGCACCCCAAGGCGAGGAGCTAGGACGTATGAATCCTTTGTCAGTCAACTCTTGCAATTAACTGGCTAGCTCTTGCATTTCGGAAGGGGCTAACCTATAAGGAGATTTTGCAACTGGTGTAGCTCCAGGTATAAGATCAATGCGGAATTCGACTTCTCTCACGGGAGGAAGTCCTGAAATGTCGTCAGGAAAAACTTGCGGAAAATCTTTTACTACTGGGATGTCTTCAAGTTTCTTCTCCTTGGTTCCCTTTTTGACGACATGAGTTAAAAATGCGACATAATTCTTGCGGAGATATTTTCGGGCTTGAAGACAGGACATTAATTTGAGCCCTTTCGATGGGGTTTCTCCAAAGATTCGTAGAGTCTGACCGTTTGTAAGAGGAATGCGTATAAACTTTTCGCGGCATACAACTTCAGCATGATGTTGGCTGAGCCAGTCCATACCAATTATAATGTCAAAGCTTCACAACTTCATAGGAATGAGGTCAACTGGAAAATCGTGATCGTTTAAGGTGAGAGTACAATTGCGTATAATAGAGTTTAATGAGACCGGTTTTTCGTCAGCAACTTCTACTGTTATGGGTTCCATGAGTTTATCACGAGTTTGGTTGAGGATGGTTCAAAGTCTAAGGACACAAAACTTTTATCCGCGCCAGTATCAAATAACATGGTTGCATAACTACCATTGATGAGAAACGTACCGTTAACCACATTGTTGTCGGCCCTAGCTTGATTGGCGTTGATGTTGAAAGCTCTTCCTCTAGCAGGTGGAGGAGCTTGGTTAGCTTGATTTACCGGATTTGCTTGAGCTTGAGCATGTATAATGTTCACCAAGCGTGGACAAGTGTTTCTAAAGTGGCTTGGGTCTCCACAATTGTAGCAAGCCCGCATAGGTTGCACCATGGGATAGTTGGGTTGGTAGTAGGATTGGGCTAAATGTTGGGTAGGTGGTAGTAGTAGAGGTTGTTGGGCTTGACCCACTATCTGATGGTGGGTTTGGGTTGAGAGCTGGTGACGGTTCGTTCGCTGAGGTATGCGACAGGTTTGAACGGTGTGACCTGCGCGACCACAGCCGGTGCAATGTTGGCAGGGATGATCAGGAAAGTGATGGTATTGGCAACGGTTGCATTTTGGGTAAGGGCCGGAGTATGGCCTTTTATATGGTGCAGGTGAGGGGGAAACTTGAGTAATGGGTGCAGCAGGGATAGGGAAATTTGTTTGTGTGACCGCGAAGTTTCTGGTGTTACGTTTCCTCTTGTTAGCAAACTTAGAGGAGGAGGTGGAATGGTTTGAAGTTTGGCCCTCAACGGGGGCTTTCTTTTTCTCATATTTAAATTTACCGTTGCGAATTCGATTCTCGGTAAGCTCAGTAGCTAGTTCCACAGCAGCTTCAAGTGTTGCTGGCGAAGTGCTGAGAACTGAGTCTTGAATTTTCGAGGGGAGACCTCGAATATAGTGTTCGACTAAGCAGTAAACTGGGGTGAACAAGTTAGGGACCATTTGGTTCAACTCTAAAAACCTCTTGTTGTAGGAAGTATGATCTCCCTCCTTTTGCTTCAACGAATGAAATTCATCCTGTAACTTTTTGATCTCACTTCTAGGACAGAAGCATCTCGTCATGATTTCCCTTAACTCCTCCCACGTTAAGGCCATTGCATCTTCGATTCCTCTCTTACCCTTTTCAGTATTCCACCAGGTAAGAGCTACCCCAAATAGTCTCCCGGTTGCGTATCGTACCTTGCGATCCTCGGGACAATCGCAGTTGAGGAAGGTTTTTTCCATTTCCTCAAACCAGTGGAGGAGAGCGGTGACACCTTCGGTCCCTTCAAATTTCGGAGGATCGCAAGACTTGAAATGTTTATATGAGCACTTTTTGGTAGGAGGGTTGCCGATGTTCTGGTCTTCTGGCTGGGGAGGATTGATGGGATTTGTGGCGAGAGCTTATTGTACTTGAACCACAATGTCAGGAAGCACCGCGGCCATTTGTTTTGCGATTTGAGTGGCCAAGCGTTCGTGTGACCTTCCTGATCTTCTACCCCCTCGTTGTTGCCTAGCCGACATCTACAGGAACATACATAAGAAGATTGTGAGTTTATGGAGTCTTTTTAGGTGTCATGTGTCTTAAAAAAAATAAAAATAACATAAACATCAATAATGCAACTACATCCATAGAATGTCTTGGGTTTGCTCATGTTGGGCCTCAAATGTCCCCCATACCTTCACCTGTATAGTCATGTGGGCCCCCATAACTATTGGCTTAGTAGGATTCACATTGGTATTGGCGGTTTAACATTCGCATCACCCGATGAAAACCATGAAATATGTTTACGAGATGTATGGTCGGAAGGTGTCCAGGTGTAGACACAATGACAACTCAAAGTGGGGTTAGCTCACACGACGCTTGGTATAGCATGCTTTGGCCTAATAGGTACTTCGTACTCTCATCGTTAGTCCCCAGGTAGGCAAACTGGTCCTTTATTTTGGATTTATACGAATGCCAAGCCTAGACAGGACATTCCGACTACCGGTACTTGTACCCTTCCAGTTACTACATGCCCGTCACGAGAACTCACTTTGATGTGATTTGAAAATACAAAAATCATTGCAAAAACAATCATGGAAATGATGTGGTGTGTGCTCCCATGGATATGATATGTTATGAGAATATGATTCATGATAGACATTATATAATAATATGTACTTATGAACATGCTTGCATAACATTGAATGTAACATTAAACATAAAACATATAAACATCATGAATTTTGCATGTAACACACAAAAAAAAATTTTAAACTTCTAATCAACTATAGTATAGGCTCTAAGGGTCTAATAACCTATCCTATATCCCTATAGTCATGGCTCTGATACCACTCTGTCACACCCTGACCCGCAGCGGAATAAGAGTCGGGGCATAATTGGGTTATCACCAAAGCTCATGATATTTACTAATATGTTTCATATTTTTTAAATTCAAAATTACATCCTCAATATTCCAAACATGTTCATACAATTACAAAGAAAGATAATCAACTAAACAATCCAAAGTCTAAACCAGTTTATTCTTCTAAGCCATCCTATGTGTTTCTTGCTGCAGCTAGATCACCTGTATCATGTGTAAAAATGGGGCTTTTTGGGTCAACATAAGTTGGCGAATGAACCTTGTTAGAAAACATTTATTATTGATTTCTTGTTATATTTATTATGGAAAATTGTGCAATAATCATATGTGAGCAAACGTAAATAATCATACAATAACAGTAACAACAACAAACAATAACATACATTAACAAACCAACTTGCATGAATATATAACATGAATGATACTGTAAATGTTGGCAACGTCACGTTCACGCTCATATGTAATGGGGAACGGACGGCCTATGATAAATGTCTGTGCGATCAAGGCTCAATCAAACGGAGCCGATCGTATGTTGGCAACGCCTTGTTCACGCTCATAATGTAATGGGGAACAGCTCAACGCTCATATGTAATGGGGAGCGGCGGCCTATGATAATTATGTACTGAAAATGATAAATTTAATCTAAACAATAACCACACAAACAGTTGATACATGTTGAATACACATTTGTTCATGGATATGATGGATGCACAATAGTTTAAATGTGATAAATAATAAGACACATGATACACCCCAAAAACGTGATTAAAACGGGGAATTTGTAGAGATTCACTCACATTGGGTGCGTTCGGTTGAAGATGATGAAATGCGCATGAGTTTAGAGGATTGATCGACGAGAATTAACTAACCTAAATAATAACGAAAAGGTATGGTAAATGAGTGGATTTTATTAATAATTTTAATAAGATTTTTAGATATATTTTTGTGAGTTTAAGGCTATTTTCTAACTTTTAAAACATTATTTTTAAGTATTTTTAATTGATTTTTAAATTAAATAAATAAATAAAAATATAAAAAAATGTTGACTTTTGAGTTGACCATTGACCGTTGACCGTGACTGTTGATTGTTTGACCGGTTCACTAGTGTGCAAGTATGCGCCGGGTAAGGCTCGAACCCGAGACCTCCCGTACGCGTGCACGCAGCTCTACCAACTGAGCTACGTGTCTAACCCGAAATATTTCTGTTTTTAATTATATTTATATACTGTTTTAATTTATTCAAAATTCTTTTATTTTTAAAAAGGATTTTAATCATCGAACCGGCGTGCGTAACAGGTCTCGAACCCGGGACCTGTGGTTTGTGTTGCACACAGTCCACCGCTGGACTGTGTGTCTAACCTGGTTAATATACTGATTTTTATTATACTTAACATCTTCATTGAGTTAATCCGGTTCAGTTAAAAAGAAAACATCTTTATTACAGAGAATGAGTTTGTGTCAAGGATCGAACTCGCGGCGTGTGATAAATGTTTGCACACAGTCCACCGCTGGACTGTGTGTCTAACCCGAGATATAATCCAATTTATATTAAACTTATATACAAACTAACTTCATCTTCTTCGTTACAATATCACAGACAACGATTACCCTACTGATTTTGTTTAATTCGATTGACAAACATTTAAGTGATTAAAATGAAATGGACAGGGAAGATTTTGGGAGTAAACATACCGGAAAAATGATCTTTCTCAGAACTCCGGCGAAGTCGTTGGCTCTGTTTTTATGAACTTCGTCTGAGCGGGCCAATTAACAGTTTTGATTAGCTAGATGTGGAATTGAAGTACTGAACAAGAGTTATCAGAAGGTTTAAAGGTTTATACCGTTTCACAGCGAACTCTAGAAATTTTCAGAAGTTTTCCGGCGAGTGATGATTATCCGATATCGTCGCCTGGAACTGATTCTGATTGAAGGGTTTGAGTTAGTAAAGGCCTAACAACTGATAGAAGATGGAAGACATGGTTTTTCGGTGAAAGTCCGGCGAGTTCAAAAAGCTTTTCCGACGAACTGAAAATAGAGCGAAAGTGAAATTGGAGGTTCTGTGGATGATTTTGAGTCGCGAGATGATGCTATTGTTGGAGTAATTCAGGAAATGAATGTTTTCGGTTATAAAAACCGAACATCACAAGAATTCAAGTTCATTCAAGACCGAATTGATTAGGAACGTCGGTGTATCGGTTATTTTCAGGAATCTGCGATCACTCAAACGTCTTGGACGTTTGGAAGCCGATAACGGTTTCAGTTGGCGTAAACAGGTTGATTCATGATTGAAGTTATGTTTTAATTGTTTCCTAGAACTCACAAAAAACATCAAGTGGCGGAGTGGTTATATGTGCGCGAGTTAAGTTGCTAGACTCACCCGGCTGACCCGGGTTCGAATCCCGGCAGCCGGTTTTCTTTTTTTATTTATTTTATTTTCACTTTTTATTAATTAAAGTTTTTAAATTCTAATTTGTTTATTAATTATGCATCTTTTAAAATTAAAATAAACATAAATACGCAACGAATAAATTTATAACTTGATATTCGATTACAAACGAAGCGGGTTTGGAAGCCCGTTTTTTGACAAATGTTACAGATTAGGGTTTAAGCTAGACAATTCCTCAGTTGAATCAAGAAAATCAGAGAACTCATCATCAGTTGTTGATCAAAATCCTTCTACCATAGAGGAGAATGATTCATCAGATGACGAGTCAGAGAAAACCGATCAGGATCAATCTCTTAATGAAGAAAAAAAGGGTAGAAATTTTTGTTGCTCCTGATGTGAAATCTGTTGCAAATCAAGAGAATGATCCTATGAAATCTGTCAAGACAACTGAGTCTACAATCGAAAATGATAATGTGTTGTATACTTTGATTGGGGATAAGAAAATTTACTCAAACAAAGACTTTCCGTTCAAAAATGTAAATCCAACCTCTACTGATCAAATTTTTTAAAACTCAACAACCAAATTTTTGGAAAAGAAGAATCCAATCAAGTCACAACCATTATTCGTTTCAAAAGAAAAACAACAAGAAAAGCGAGCTGAAAAACCTAAGGTATCACAACCAAAGGTGGAAACCAAAGGAGCTCGCTACAAGAAAAAATTGGAGAATGTTAAATTTGTGAGTTCAACTGGTACTGATAAAATCGAGACTTTTGAAAGCATGTCTAATATTGATTTTGTAAACCAAGTCAAGATTTTAAAGAGTAACAGTCAAAATATTAAACTCAACATACAAATGGGTGTAAAGATGAACCAAGTACCTCTAGACCCACAAGTTCAACATCAAGTCATAAAACAGGATCTCCTAAATTTGTTGAAAGGAGAACATGTTTTAAGTGTGGAGACTTTGGCCACATTATCAAAAACAGTACCAATCCCGCAAAATCGAAGTTTATTGAAAAAGCCCCTTCTGAAACAACTTGCCAACATCGATCTATGTCACCTAAACAAGACAAACGAACAGTTAAGGAACCAGAAGAAAAACAGTGACGTAAACAAGTAAAAATAATTGAAAAAGCATTAAAACCGGATTTTTCAGAAAGGAACCAAGTTCATCAAGTGTGATAAAACAAGAAGTATTTAAAACTGTAAATAATAGTAATTCTGGTAAATTTCAACAATCTTGGAACCTAAAACCGGTAATGTTTCAGGGAGGCACAAAGTTTCCAAATCATCAAGAAATAGAAATCACATTTCTTGATGATAAGGGTCGACCCAAGACCACTAAGGCTTGGGTCCCAATCTCAAACTGATTGGGTATTAAAATGTGCAGGGTGTTCCAGGAGAAACTGTGAATAGTCATTGGATTGTTGACGGTGGGAGCATCAAGGCACATGAAAGGCGACTTAAGGCTTCTTTATAATGTGAAAAGCATTAGGGGAGGTTATGTTGCCTTTGCTGGAGATAAGAGTATATAAATCACTGGAGAAGGAATGATTTCCAATGGTGTTGTTAGTTTCGATAAGATGAATTATGTTCGTCAAATTGATCACAATCTTCTGAGTGTTTCTCAAATCTGCGACAAGAAGTTCACGGTTCATTTTGATGATACCAGTTGTTATGTGCTGAAACCTAGTTTCAAGATTCTCAAAGAATGGATTCTCCTGTCGGCTCCAAGAATTAATGACTTGTATATTCTTGACATGAGCTAGTTATTACCACGTCTGCACAAGTCACATGTTTTGTCTCAAAAGCCACCGAAAAGGAATAAATCTCTTGGCATAGACGAATGGGACACATTCACTTGAGGAAAATGAACTATTTGGTGAAAAATAATCTTGTGAGTGGTGTACCAATGAAGAACTTTCATTTACAAGACGTCTGTGTATCGTGCCAAAAGGGAAAGCAAGCTAGAAAATCTCATCCTGTGAAGAAGATTAATATGGTGAATATGCCTCTTGAACGTCTTCATATGGACCTCTTTGGACCTATGAAACGCAAGACTACCTTTGGTGATTCATATTGCTTAGTAGCTACTGATGACTACTCAAGATTTTCATGGGTAAATATGTTAGCACACAAGAGTGAAGTTCCTGAAATCCTCAAGAATCTCCTAACGCTACTCGAAAATTTGTACAATTTGAAGATAAGGAGAATCAGAAGCGCCAATGGCACCGAATTCAAGGATCGTGTTATGGATGAGTTCTATTCTTCTAAAGGCATTTTGCATGAGTATAGTTCTCGCTACACTCCACAACAAAATGGTGTCACTGAGAGGAAAAATAGAACTCTGATTGAACTGTGTTAGTAGAATCAGAACTTCCTGTTCAGTTTTGGGGAGAGGTTGTGGCTACTGCATGTTATACAATGAATAGAGTTCTTACGGCGAAGAGGCATGGGAAAACATGTTTCGAGTTGTTACAGAAAAGGAATCTGGATGTGTCTTTCGTAGAACCTTTTGGAGCTCCATGCACTATGATTGATCCACATGGTAAATTCGGTCCTAAGGCTTTCAAAGGTTTCTTTCTTGGATATGCTACTACAAATTTCAGAGTGTGGAATTTGTCATCGAAAAAGATTGAAGAATGGGGTAAAGTTAAAGTTCAAAGATACACTGAATCAATAAGAGCTCCGGGTGCTCCTTGGATGTTTGACTACGATGGATTGTTTGACTCCTTTAATCTGCCAACTTTTGATGATGCATCTGCAGCTGCTCAAATGCTACTGGAAAGTGATACTGCAGTTGACTCGTCATTAGTACGACCAATTATTGTTAACCCTCAAGTGTCTACTTCGGTTAACAATCTTGTTCAATATGAGGAATTCGAAGATGCTGCTGATTACAATGTTTCGTCATAAGATGATGAGTTCCATGATGCAAATGAAGCTACTTCTGGTCCGGTTCCTGGAATTTCAGATGTCACGTTAAATGTGCAAAATCTAGGGACTGAAGGTCATGCATCTACATCTTCGTCAAATCCAACAAACGAATTAGTTGTTGATCTGAATATCAACATTTTGGGTATAAACTCTCGAGTTCTCGATGTTCCTGAAACTCGAATTCACAATACCCATCCTTAGTAGAATATTATAGGAGATGTACAGAGTGGTGTTCAAACACGTAATCAGCTAAGGAACAACCAGAATGCTGGTTTGTATTTGGCTATTAGGGAATCTGGGAACAAAATGATTGGTCTTTTGCCTGCTATGTCTGCTAAGTTTAACCAAAATCTTGGAAGGAAGCAATAAAAGAAGACTCATGGGTTGAGGCAATGCAAGAAGAACTTCAACAGTTTCAGAAGTTAGGCGTGTGGAAATTGGTTGACAGGCCTGACAACTACAAGAAGATTGGTACAAGATGGGTTTATAAGTGTAAGAAGGATGACTGAGGTGTTGTTGTGAGAAACAAAGCAAGATTGATTGTCAAGGGCTTTAATCAGGTAGAAAACATTGATTACAATGAAGTTTATACACCGGTAGCACGTCTTGAGGCCATAAGAATTTCCTTGGCTTATGCATCCTACAAGAAGTTTACAGTTTAACAAATGGATGTGAAGAGTGCATTTCTTCATGTTGTGGTTAAAGAAGAAGTATATGTTGAGCAACCGCTTGGTTTTGAAGATCAAATCCATCCTGACAAGGTTTGGCTTCTCAATAAGGTGTTATATGGTCTTCATCAAGCTCCACGGGCTTGGTATGAAACGTTGTCTTCCTATCTTCTAAAGAATGGTTTTCGACGTGGAGTGATCGACTGTACTCTCTTCATCAAGGAAGAAAATGAGGACTTATTGCTGGTACAAGTATATGTTGATGATATTATTTTTGGGTCTACAAATGAGAGAATGTGCAAAGAATTCGAGCAGGTGATGCAAGGGAAGTTCGAGATGAGCACAATGGGAGAAATGACTTTCTTTTTAGGTTTGCAGGTTCATCAATCTAAGGAAGAGATTTTCATCCATCAAACCAAGTACGTCGGGGATATTCTCAAACGATTTCAGATGGAAGACTCAAAGCCTTTGGGAACTCCATTAGCTCAAAATCATGGGATTACTCCTGATGGAATGGGTGAACATGTGGAAGCATCTCTTTATCGTGCTATGTCGGATCTCTTATGTATCTTACTGCTTCAAGACCCGATATAATGTACCCAACATATCTTCTAGCTCGCTTCCAGTCAAGTCCAACGGTTTCTCATTTGACGGCTGTGAAAAGAATCTTTCGTTATTTGAAGGGTCACCCGGACACTAGTCTCTGGTACCCTAAGGATGATAAGTTTGATTTGACAGCAATCAGTGATTCTGATCATGGTGGCTGCAAGAACGATGCAAAATCAACATCAGCAGGATGTCAGTTCTTGGGAAATCGCCTAGTCACGTGGCAGTGCAAAAAGCATACCTGTGTAGCTACATCAACCTGTGAGGCTGAGTATATTTCAGCTTCTAGTTGCTGCTCTCAGGTTTTATGGATCCAATAGCAAATGCGCGACTACGGTTTTGAATTTCTAACTACTCCTATTTATGTTGACAACGAAGCTGCTTTATAGATCACTTGTAATCCTGTACAACACTAAAAAACAAAACATTGAGATTAAGTATCATTTCATACGAGATTGGTATGAAAAGAAACTTATCAATGTTGTTAAAATCCACACCGATCACAAACGTGCCGACCTTTTTAAAAAAAGCTTTTGATAAATCACGTTTTGATTATCTTCTTTGGTCAACGGAATTAAGTTGAAACCCGAGTAAATCATCCTTGGCTAATCATTTTCGTAAATATTTTCTTAAAAACCAAAACGACAAAAAGATTTTCCATTTTCTCTTAGTTTTATATTTTAGAGGGAGAAAATTTCAAGAAAAATACAAAAACATTAGAAAATACAAAAATATGTCTTTTATTTAGTTAAGTTTTTATTTATCTACCTTCTAAATTTAAGGGGGAGAAAAATTTAGAAAAGTATAAAAACAATAGAAAATTCAAAAATAAAAAACGAGTTTCTTGGAAAGATAAGAGAAGATGATGATACACCGATGATCTGTCAAAAATAGTCAAAAATATAAAACGAAAATTAATAAGTAGCTTTACTAATGATGTATCGGTAGGCTCACAATCAGATTAAAATGTGCATGTTGATACAAACATAACGGACTAAAAGCCAGGTGGGAACCATTCATTGGCATATGGTCTTGGTACTGAAATTTCATTTGATAGTATGCCGAGGTTCTGAGATATGCGGTCTTTATGCTTGCTTATCATCTGGGTATCATGGTTGAATCTTTTACCGAAAAATAACGGTGACGCAAGTCTAGAACTTCCATGATACCATACATACGTCTAAATACTGCATACGACCATCAATAAGTGATAAAAATATCACATCCACCCAAAAATAAGTGATAAAATATCACAACTTTAGCGGGAGCTAAGTTCGTCTCTTTGTCGGTACGATGGTACTAACCTGTTCACGGACTTACTCCTGTGCCCTGCATGCATCTGAAAATCAAGCTCCTTATCAATAAGTGACTTAATCACATACGGCTTGTTTTCAATCAAAATAAGTGAGTTTCTCACATCATATACGTCAAAACAGATGATAAGCAGTATACTCACCGGTAAGATTTTCTCTCGTGCATATCTTGATATGGGAATGTGTCGTGAAGTGGTTGAACACCGGCTAGTAAGTATAACTCATACATTAAGCATATCTCTTAATCATGATTACATCTGATAAGCTGAGCTTACGTGGACAACAATACCGACAATCATAGTAGATTGCTTATTTAAATTTGATGTTTTTAAACAAAACTCGTTTTTGGCAAGATTAAAAGCTGGTATGATTCTCTTACCTTGAAACTCTGAAAAAGATTGTCTAGTAAATATACAGTTTATTCTTATCTTTAAGTAGTTATTCTATTTTTATTTTTAGTAGTTATTTTATTTTAGTTTACTCTGTTGATAAATTAAAATATTTTTTATTTAGCCAAAGATGGAAACTCAAAAGTTTTCTACCAAAATACGCCCTAAAAATCATTTGTTTTGATATCATAAGTTCATAAATTACTTTCTTACAATGGGTAAACTCATCTCAAAGAACAAAATCTGTTTAACGAGCACTTTTCCTAACTAAACTTGTGATTAGTGTGGATATATGCAAAGATCTAAACAGGTCAACGAAAAACGTAAGGTACACGAAGAACTGAAAGTCCAGTTTTGAAAAACTTGGACTCGTACGAATCAAAGGTCACTTGTACGAGTGATTATGCCTGGTACGAATAACCATTGGTGTCTTGTACGAATGGCAGTACTTCGTACGAACTGAGGTGCTTCGTGTGAGTATCATGATGTGGTGTAAAGTGTGATGAAGTTCTTTGGTGGAACTTTACTGTCACCTTGCTCACGTTATCCTTTCACCTCTCCTTAAGTTGTTTCTGATATTTTTAAGGTATATTTGGCAATGTTGGCATACCTTGAAGATGAACAATTTGAACATTATCTGACTATGTGACTTTTCCTGACATGAACAACAAACTTTAAGCGAAGAATCTTTTAATGAAAAATAAGTTCTTCATGCATAATCTTCACTTGAAATTCTATGTGCGAACATTTTACCTTCCTTCGTACGAGTGAAATACCACTCGCATGAGTAACCAGTACGCTCATACAAGCTAGTTACTCGTATGAGTAAATCACTTGTTTTACTAAGTCAGGTGTTCGTACAAATAAGTTATTCTTCATACGAATAAATTGTTATTCGTATGAGTCAGTAGTTCTTCGTCCAGGGAATACATACATACATGAAGTTTGAAATAAAACTCTTTATGTATATTCCCTAATGAATTTATGTCCTCATTCTTGTTATCTTTTGTGTACATAATGGAACAAAAAGAACATAAAAGAAAACCCGCAACGAAGAGAACTGACAAGTCAGAAGTGGAAATCATGTCAGAACCAAGACATAACATGGTGGCCTTCTTAGATCCGGAATAAAATTTGCTGAGTACAACGGTATAATGAAGTTTTTGCTCGACTCAAGGATACATTATGCTATCACGCACAAGACTACATTATACAAGACGTTGATCAAGGAATTTTAGGATTCGGCTAAAGTTGCTGAAGTGAATGGGCAGGAATTTATCCGAAGGAGAGTAAATGACTTGAACGTAGACGTCTATGTTGAAGACCATAAACTCAGTATTACAACTTGGCGATGACTCTGAAGCTCCATTCTCAGTTCCATTGAAATGTCAACGTGGATGTTTGCTTCGAATGAAATGTGTTGGAGATTTTCTCATAGGACAACTAAACAAAGCATGGTTGCCAATCTGATACAAGTTCTTTCTACATGTTCTAATTCAGTGTTTGAGCAACAGACGGAGTGGTTATGAAATGGCAAATAACGATTTGGTTGAATGATGATTGCTTTGACATTAAACAAACCTTTTAGTGTTTCAAAGTATATTTTTGCAAACATGAAGGAAAACCTAAGAAGAACCGAATATGGTGGAAACAAGTTTCGGATGTATCCTCATTTTCTCCAAATGATCTTAAATGTGCAACATCCGAATCTTGCAAAAAACGACAATGATGTTCTAAAAGTTGAGATCATGATGGAACATTCGTTAAAAATATTTAAAGGTGTAGCAGCAAAACGTTACAAGGAAAGCACACCTCCTCATAAATTGATCGGTTTTCTGGCAAATGATAAATATGTTGCACCAGAAAATGATAATTGGCGCCATGATGACAGTGAGTCAGATAATGAAGAACCAACTTTGAAAAGGATGATTGAAGTCATCAAAAGGGAAAAGGTGATGATGATGACGATAATAATGATGGTAATATTGGTGCAAGTGATGTAGGTGCTACAGGTGGTGATAAGGGAAGAAAGAAACAAAGCAAAAAGCCTATGGGAACATCGTCAGCACAACCTGAAATCACACAACCTACAACCTCACATCAAGAAACTGTACTGGAACAAGTTGTAGAAGTCCAGTCTACCTTTACAACGGAGGACACTGAACCTATAATGACGGAACCCACTATAACCTCTGAACCACAACCTTCAAATACAAGAACAGCTGAAACACCTTCGGCTGAAGATACTCCAGTTCAATCACAACCTACTACTTCATCAGTCCAACAATCCCAGTCCATAACTCATCAACAAAATACAAAATGAAGCAGTCGTTTATTCTCTGAAATGGAACAAGATGAGAAAGTGGATTTTCTGTTCTCTCAGTTGCAAGCTGCGGCAATCCAGATTACAAGCATTCAGAGTTTATGTCTTCAAATCGGAACAAAGTTGTCAAACAAAAGTTTTGAAAAAGACTATTAGAAAAAAAGATTCTGAAATTGCGTAGTTAAGAAAAGAAAATGAGCGACTAAAGGCTGCAGATGCTGAAAGAGCAACTCAGCTACAACAGAGGAGAGCAGCTGATAACTCTCGGGGAATTGAGTTGAATAGGCTGAAAGAACGTAGTGCGACTGTTTAACGATATGCCGAAACATTAAGTGCTAAGCATAATGACTTAAGAGAATGGTATCATTCTCGTAATGCTACACTCGTTGAAGGCTTTAATGGTATTAAAGATGTGTTTGAAATGAGCAGAAAGCGAGTGAACATTCTGTGGAATGAAAGATGCAGAGCACAGGAGATCAAACGTAAACATGATCAGGAGAATGTAGACCCTCGCAATCCTGATGCTTTAGTCTCATCCTCGCAACCAAAAGTTTCTGCTTCAACTCTAGTGGTAAAGTCTAATGTACAGGAGATCGTGACCGATCCAGTTGCCTCCAGTGACACTCAAGAGGAGACAGGAAAGGTTTGACGTTTCTAGAAAGTATTGAAGACCTGATTATCAATCAACATTGGATTGAAGATATTCAGGGGAAGTTTGTTGATACAACAATCAATTCGGAATGAAGATCGAAGATCAAGCAACAGCCAAGGGGGAGTTTGTTGATACACTTTTGCATCTGTCACTTGTTCTTAGTTATGTCTGTAATTGTACGGTCTTTGTTTATTGTGTTTGTATAGTTTGGTCATGTCGACCAAATCAAGGTATCCACCTATATTGATTTAGTACGATGATTAGTTTGTCTGTGTTGTAAAACAGTTGCATGTATGCATACTGTTGAGTCTTGTGTACGTCATATTTGTTGGCACGTTCTCCAAAGAATACTTTCAAGTACGTGTGAGAAGTGCTTCGTACGAGCAAATTGTTGCTCGTACGAGCCATATACCATTCGTATGAGTGATTCTCCAGTTGTACAAGTGGCTCATTTCAACCAAGCATCTTGCTTGATTCGTACGAGCCAGTTCATGTTCGTACGAGCCTGATAGTGTTTCATACAACATTCTTCGTACTGTTGTTAGGTATAGGCACGATATAAACAGACATGCACTTCTCAGTGACTAGAGGACACTAGTAGTGAATGTTAGACACTAGAGAGAGATACCGAAGCACAAGAGCACAGAGAGTATATCTGAGTCTGTATGAACATTGTTTGTATATGTTTGTACTAGTTCTCTTCTGTTAATCAAGATAGTGAATCTTTGGTTAACTTGTGTTTCTTATTTTGCCTTGGTTTCATACTTACATGGATTCCGCACTCGTATGTGTGTTACATAAACAGGGAAGTAGGTTAATCTTGATCCTCCAAATGGACCTACAGTTATAATAAGGTTACGCATACCATGTGTTGATCGCTTTCTCTAGCCAAGTAGTAAACACATGATACCATGAACTTCTTATAATGAGCACATATACATCCGATATAGTAAAGGCGAGGCTAATGGGATGAGTTAAAAAGGAATCCTTGGTATAAATAAGGAATAAGGTTGATTGTTCATAAGTGATGGATTTCACATGAACCAGTCAAATGGGTCAAATAAAGAATGATGTTTGATTGTTCATAAGTGATGGATTTCACACGAACAAGTCAAACGGGTTAAATAAAGAATAATGTTTGATTGTTCATAAGTGATGGATTTCACACAAACAAGTCAAACGGGTTAAATAAAGAATGAGGTTTGATTATTCATAAGTGATGAATTTCACACGAACGAGTCAAACAAGTCAAATGAAGTGAAATGATTAAATACAAATGTAAATGCAAACCGGGTAACGGGAGCGTTAAAAACAAAAGAATAATGAGCCCGGTAATGGGATGTGATTAAATATACAAGTAGACGCAAACCGAACAATGGGAGCGTGAAATATTAATGAACCCATGTAATGGGTCGTGAATGAATATAAAAGAAAATGCAAACCGAATAACGGGAGCGTTAAAACATTAAGATAGAGAACTCGGGGAACTAGTTGTAAATAAATATAGGTATAAACCGGATAATGGTAAGCGTGAGACAAACCGACGCATAAATGACGTATGAAGTCATAGAGTCGGAAGAATTGTCTGAACAGAAAACGATCTAGTCGTGGACTACAATCGTGCCGGCACGCGCGCGGATACTATAAGACGGTGACTCATCTATGTATGAGAATGAGCGTTTTAGGCAACATACACAAATGTGGTGGTTGCTACTAAAGATGGTAGTTGTGACTCGGTGGTGACGAATGGTCAATTCCATTTGACCCTTGCGCCAGGCTTAGGCGCAAGTGATCATCACCCAATTAGGATGAAACGACTAATAGATCCGGCAAGTGAATGCGACATGTGAATGACTCACGGGGTCATAGAAACGCAAACATTGCCAATACGGAACAAAAAGAGCCATGATTGGTGGATAAAAGAAAAGACAAGGTAAATGATTTTTATTTTAACCATAAATAAGTGAGTTAACACCAAACATACTAAAAGAATGACTTGGGTAAAGGGTGGTTTACGGGACTAAAATGACCTTCGGGTCACTTATCGAGAGGAATGAACCTTAGAGGTCTCACCTTAAAAAGTTGAAAGCCTAAAGAGATAGCCTACGAGGCTAAGCGAAAAGCCTTACGGGTTACTTAGGCAAAGCAAGGGAACCGGTTACGATTCCCCGCGTAACAGAAGAAAAGTAAAAGAAGAAACGCTAAGTTGTCAATTTCTTGATACGAGTAATTGAGACAACTTAAAGAGAAAACGTTGAATTAAAATTCGGTTTAGTTAGAAGCAACATTTTAACAAATATAAATAATATGAGATTGACTGGGAAAAGGTTATTATAAAAAGGAACAGGTCTTAACACCAATAGGTGTAAGACAATAAATTCAAAAAGGAAATTTTCGAAAACGAAAAGTTGATATAAACTTAACCACGACGTGATGCGATCACGAACAAGAAAGTAACATGATATATGATAATTGTAATACAAGCTATGGGACTGCGGTAATGAATGCTTGTAAGCCTTGGAAAGGCAATGTTGGTATACCTGAGAGATGGGGTACAAATTAACCGGTGACTGATAAGTCTAATCGGTAAGACCGGTTAAGGTCAACTTAAATTTAAAACTACTTTGATGCGCTTGCCATTACAGGATTAGCTTGGAATACGCATGTTGACAGACTCGTACGAACTGAGCGGCCACATTGTTGCTCAATTTAGTAAATGACAGAGACGAGAAATACAAGATAAAAGTAACAGCCTATGAGGCTTTACACATAAAAGGCGCATAGGATATGGCTTATGGTAATGCTTGACTAGGAAGACAAAGATGTCAACCAAGAAAAAGAGCAACAAGGGAGTCGGGCACCATTGGGGAGTCCGAAAGGAATTATCACACCTTCCTCGTAAAATTAGTAAATTATTAAAAATGTGAGCAATGCTCAAGTGATCACCAAAACTAAGTTCATTAGGTTTAACCCAATGAACTACGTAAGGAGGGTTTCGGGGATGAAACCTCTTTAAGGGGGTAGATTTGTAACATCCTATTTCCAGTATATTTAAAAAATGATATTTATTAGCCGCTAGAAGTTATTTATGAGGAAAAGAACTTGATGGATAGCAATGTATTTTATCGGAGTATTTTTTAGTAATATATATAAATACATCAAGAAATATGTGAACTTTGCTTCAAGGTAATACCGCTACCTCACATTGTAACTTAGCAGAACTTGAAGGGCTAATGTTGTAAACACCAACCATGAGGGGTGTATTATGCACTTAGCCAAAAGTTCTATGTATAAAAGAACATTTTATGCTCATTTGTTTCAGATCTCTCTAGACTTAGAGAGAAAGATAAAAGAGAGAGAAGGAACTAGAGAGACAAGGGTGGCCTTGGTGATGTTTTGCGGCGGTCGATGGTGTCCGGAGGCAACCGAACTTGCGGGTTTCAAGCCAGAACCATTTTGTGACGCTAAAAATACAATGGTAAGCTCCGATTTTCCTAAATCTTTGATTTTAGTCGTTAATGGAGTTGAAAACAAATCTGTCCAGATTGTTTAACTTATACACGGTTGTAAAGAACAGATCAATTCGAGAAATCTGACTGTTGGATCATCTTGATTTTTGTACACAAGGCTTGTAACATATATATGATCACTTTGAACGGTGGAAATGTAAAATAGATCTGTTAAGATCGAGATTTAAACTTGTTTTCATAGCAGCTCGTATGTCCGTTTTTATAAAAACACAGCCCCTTAGAATTGATTTTCTCAGAGATCTGACCGTTGGATCGGGATAAATTCAAACAGAAGCTTTCTGGGATTGTTTTCAAATCCCACAGGAGGAAATTTCTATCAGAAGTCGATAACTATGGGTTTGGCACTTTTAATTTTATAATAGACTGTTTGTGCTAAAATTCAGAACTTGATTGTGTTCCATGAATGGTTTAGTGCAATTATATGAGCATTTTGGTCATCTCTAATAGTTTAGTGATGAGTCTTGATGTTAATTGGGTTTTGATGGTATGATGGAATTGATGTTATATTAGTGTTTATCATCATCAATGTTCGTATGTGATTTACTTAAACGTCTAATAGATTTGGTTAATATTCATACATACAATAAAGTGGGTCCTGACCTAGGCATGAAACCCAAACCCTTCTATGATTAAATTGATATCATGCTTGAACAAATGAAGAAATTTGGTTAGTTAAATATTGAGAAATGTATGAACTTGTTGAGTTGTTGATACATGGTGACTTTGGTAGGATAAAATTAGCTAAATTGTTGGTTTAAAAGTGATGCCTACCAAGTATTTGACAAAGCGCCTAAATGAGTTTATTGATCTTGTTAGTGCAAATATGTGTGTCAATTGGCAGTTTGCCTTTTTAAGTCAAAACTGACCTATAATAGAATCAAATGAGAAATACGGTAAAAAGGTCCATAAGGTGTGATGGTCATGATGTAGGATTACTAATCTAACCATCTTGTGGATGTTATGTGATAGTATGACTCTTGACAAGATATGTAGGAGCTTGAAATGAATGGTTCAAGCGGGTCAAAGACGCGAGAAAACAAGATCGGACACAAGGTAAGTAAGACTTACACCTCCTAGAGTAGAACCATTACATAAGTGATAGGAAGTATATATGACTTAGAACGGTTGCACCTAGATAGCGAAAAATGTCTAAATGAGACCCCATGTGTAAACCATGAAGTGGGTCAAACTGGATAAGTTATGACGAACTAATGTTCGCGACAAAGGAGAAATATAAAGATGAGACTCCCATGGCGAAAGCCATGAAACAAGTCAGACGGACAAATGAGTTAAAAGGTGATGTTATCACCATTTGAAAAATGATATTTAATATTTCGTTTGTTAAGTTTCATGCTTACAAGTAAGCATGATTTGTGGGCATGCATTGCCACAAGTTAGTATATAGGATCGCAAAGTATCGCTAACGGGTCAATACTTTGACCCGCGCCAGGTATGTGTAGAGGTCATGCTCTTAATGTGGGTTTGCGGTACGACTAAAGTTAGTCGAATTAAAGGTGGACACTAGAGCACCTCAAGTTATAGGGAAAAGTGCATTTAAGTGAGTTTATAACATTAAACGATGGGAGGCTTTTATGTTTTTAAGAACATAATTAATTTTAAATGGAATATGGGTTAAAGGAGTCCACTTGGTCAGAATAGGCTTTTAAATGTCCTTCAAAGTTAAAAGGACTAAAATTGACCAAAATACCCCCAGACGATGAATCAGGTAAACAACCCTTATGGGTAAATTAATAATGAGTTTTATAATAAGTTAGACCTCTCTGGTAGTATAAAAGTGAGAGGCGTAAGCCTTTATGGCTTAATGCCTCCAAACGAGGTATAGTTGTAAACTAAAAAACCATAGGGTAAAATCAGAATATAATGATTTTATATGACAACCCACCACAAGTAAAGTTGTGGTATAAAATAAGTAGAAACCTCGATGTTGAAATAGGAGGTATGGAGAGAAAGGGTGAGATTTGAGCTTAGTGCTCAAATCTTGAAATGGATCAAAAAAATACGCATAAACCAAGTGACGATTGCGTAATTTATAAAAATCACGAATCCGGGTAAAAGGATTTTGAGTTAATTATATAGGAATGAAATCAGGAGATAGTGTTTAATGGAAGTGTCTCTGCAAGTCCCAAGTCGTGTTTTAATGTATGGGACTTGAAACGGGTCGAACGACAAACAAAATAACACAACAACAATACTGGTGTAGAACGTGGCTTCGCCGACGCCATGTTTGGCCGTCGCCGATGCAGCCTGGGGATCAAATGCTTAATATTACTGCCTACGACAGATTAGTCCCGACGCGATGAAGTACAATGCGTCGTCGACGCGGCTATTTGTCGTCGTTGACGCCACCTCAAAAGTTATTTTTTTATTTTCTAGATTTGGCTATTGTGTCAGGTTAGTTATGTTGTACATCTCCTTATCCATTATAATACTAACTAATTGAAATTTTTTGTTAGTAAACAGGAAATCGCAAGCATCCACGGACGATGATCAAGCTCAACAAAGAACCGAACACAATCAAAGTTTAAGCTTCCGTATTACGTTTAATTATTTACGAAGCTAATTAACGATAACATGTTGAAAAGTTAAATTTTATTCAGTTTTATGAAACTCGAAATTTTGAATGGATGTGTATTTGCATTTATATATTAAAATGCAATTTTTTTTATACATCTAGCAACATTATAGTGTATCCTTTTCACAAGTGATTATACATCACTCATTAGTTGATCATTCTTCTTTTCTTTTTCATGCACCTTTTCAAACTCTGCTCTATTTTGATCTTTCTGTGCTGCCCATTCCTTTACCAGTTTTTCAAGAGACATCTGTTAGACTGTTGTTGCTTCCTCTTAGACTGCTGATTTCTTCTAAATCTTACAAGAACTGTGGACCCTTTTGCTTAAACAACTTCCTTCATCTATGCTTTGATGTTCTCTATTTCTTTAAACATTCTCTTGAAGTCAGCTGTGAATTTGATGTTTCTAGTGCACTTTCTGTTGACTGCTGCATGGTTTTCAGAGCTTCAGTGTTTTTCTCTATTTGTCTTTTGATTGTTTCCACTGATTCTGACAGAACCTTCATATCAGATTTCTGACTTCTTATTTCATTTAGCATCATATCTAACTTTGCTTCAACTAGTGATTTTGTTTCTTTGGTTGTTGTGTCTGCACAAACTATAATGACTTTGTCTAGGACATTGTCAAGTTGTTCTTTTGAGATGATTGGTATTTCAGTGGGTCTGTAACAAAACCAGCATAAGACACACTTGCTGCTGTTGTGAAAGGGTTAAATTTGTCAAACGACAAATCTTGTACACCTTCAACAGATTTGTGAAACTTATTCACATATGGAATTTCCTCACTTCCTTGAATCATTCCAGAGAATGATCCTCCATGAGTTGTTGAGAAAAGCTTATTTTTCTCTTCTAGGGTTCCTTGATCAGAAATCGTATCTTTACCTGTTGTTGTCTCAAACTCCTCCTCACCTATTGATTTAGAGTCAAGATTTAAGGAACATGTTATTTCTTCATTTGTTGCAACACTTTTTTTGGATATAAATTTATACTTCCTTGAACAGATTCTTCAGAATCAGAATCTGTTGAATTTCTTGCATAAAGTAATGAAGGATTAACCTGAGCACCTGGTTCTGCTAGGCGTGATTCTGCTGCATGATGAATTCATGTTTCTTGATTCTACTACATTTGATCATCAACTTCCATTGGTTCTGGTGATATATTGATGTTGATTCTCCTCTACTTCATCAATTTTTGGTGCCAGAGATCCATGATCATCATCATCTGGTGAAGAGCTGCTGTCAAACACTTCAACATGTACCTCCTTTCTTTTCAAAATCTCTTCATGTAACATCCAGTATGGTGAGTCTTCTGCTATATGACATAGCATACTTTCTAGTAAAATGGGTACATCTCTGTTGGATTTCCAGCTTTGTGTTCCACACAAGGGCTTCATAACAGGTGACTTCTAGATGTTATCTGATGCAGGAAGTTCCACATTCCTTTCTTTGAATGTCTTAGGAATGATGATTGACCAGAATCTAGGGTAAGGTAGATGGGAAGTAATTCTACCAGATTTTGTCAGAACAAATCTTTTCATCAGATTAAAGATTCTCGTTCCATAATCAATGTTGTACCCAGTAAAGATTCCATACATGATAGTGAGAACAGTTTGATTTATCTGATCAGTACCGCCTATTTTTGAAGTAGGACACTTGGTTAAGGTTCCCATCATGACTTGCTAGAAGACAGGTAGCTTATTTCTCTTAAACTCTCCAATCTTCGTGATCCTCTTTTTATACCCCAGTTCTATAATTTGTTCTATCAAATCCTCTTTCTTTGGTGTTTCAACATAGTTACCATTGATAGGGAGTTACAGACATTCCCTATATTTCCTTGGGGTAATGGCAACCGAGATACTTCCCCAAAGATGAATATGATCTCATCTATACCGGTTTCTTCAAGTGTATTGACGAGTTTTCGTAGAATGCTCTTCAGTATTTCACTGGTTTTTGTCATAGATTGAGCAATCGGACACTTTAACAGAAATTCAACTAAAATTTGACACTTTTCATCATATTCCGAGTGATTAGTGTTCATCTCGAGGTTGTTTTCTTTCGTGGTAGGAAATCATCATCCCTGATGAATGGGACTATATGTTCAATTGCTAGGATCTTGAGGTTGACAATGTTTGGTGCGGCCATTTTGAGTTTGAAGGTGAATTTTGGTTTCCAAAAAAACTGAAAAGGGTTTTTAGGGCTTTTGTGAGTTCTGAGGTTGAAGGTGAAAGTCTCGTTCTTTTGAATTGGGTATTATAAGGTTTGTGGGACAGAGATCATGAACTGGTTAGTATTTAAGATGGATAAGGAAAAGTTAATGACGTTTTAACTTTATCTGAACCGTTTTGAACTTTTGATGTATCTCCAATTTTTTGATATATCTCCAATTCCTTTTGATATATCTTTAATTGTTTTTGAAGATAAATTTTGATTGGTGAATACTAACGGCCATGTACCTTTTACCTCTTATGGGACCCTTTTTCAGAGAGAAGGTCCAGTAATATACCTTCTAGACTCTGACATTCTTCCCCCTTTTTGAAAGGAAAAATTCCTTGTGACGACATCATAAAAAATGTCTAATATTTTCTGATGGGTAGAAACTTCATTCTCTGGTTCTATTTTCCATCAGAATATGATCAGAATTGAATGTCCCCCCTGGATAAAGTGCTTTCTCATTTTTTAAGATAAGAAGGAATAAGTAGGGTATAAGAATGAGTACTTACATCCTTTTTGTCTTGTAGAGCTTCTTGCCTTTCCTTTCTTTAAAATAATCTTGATTTATTTAGAAAAGAAGGTTTTGACCCTTTTAGGAATATCAACAGAAAAGTTCATGGTTTGTACTCTTTAGAACAAGGAACCATCAGTTCTATTTGTTTCTCATTTCATCAGATTTGAAGTATGCCTTATAAGATTTACTTGATATCATAATTATAAAATTTTCATTAGAACTCAGACATTTTTACCAGATTTATGCTTATGGTCCTTAGTTTCATCAGATTTGATGATACTTCTTCTTATCTTGTCCTTTTTTTTGTTTTACCCATTTTCATTCCCCCAGATTTTTTGTTTTGTTTCCCCCCTTTTTTTACATAAGAAAAGTTTATATAAGTAGAATATTTACAACTTTACTACTAAAGAAAGGAAAACTTACGGAAAAGAAAAAAAGATTATTCTACATTAAAGATAAGTTCATTAAAACCCAGAGAAAGGTCACAAATCTTGTATTGTTGGCAGTGGGCATGAGGTTAGAATTATGAAAGTTTTCTTCAAGAATCATCTCAGCCCTGGGGTACCACACTGGAACTCCTCCGAAGTCTAGTTCATGAGTGATTACCTCTATACAGAAACAAGGATAGATCAAAAATGGTCTGTGGGAGTGCAAGTTTGTCACAAAATCTCTCATCGGGTATTAAGAGAAATTGTATGGAACATCTTGCACTACGACATGCACAATATCCATCAACTTGTATGAGACTTCATGAAAGTTCACAAACTTTCTAGAGAAACATACTCCAAACTTAGTAACCAAAATTGCCATGGTTTGATGAACCCGGATTTGTTGATTCCTCTTACATGGTTCTCCACGTGATATCCCATCTTGGCTGTAACGTTGTTGTCATCATTGAGATTCAAAACCTCCATGATGACTTGCTCACTAAGGACTATTTCCCTCTCAAGTACTCGACTCCTAATGCTTACATTTCTTCCGTGGATGATCAGTTGGGCATTAAGCCAGAACTCTTACAATATATCTGGATGGATCTAGATATATGTAGTAAAAGCATAGGCCAAAGGGCTATTCAGTAGCATGCTAACGACGATATTTCAATCCTCCCATGCTGGATCATCAAGGTTCCTTCGGATCCTTAGGTTGTGTGTTTGGTAAAGTGGGAGTGGAAAGTGTACGATAGCAATATGAGCCATTGCTAGGGTTTGGAAGATGTAGAGGTTTGGTTTTTAGGGTTTCTGAGCAAAAAGAAGGTGAAAATGACTAGTGAGATGAAGATAATCTCTAAGTGGTAGTTATTTATAAGTGAAAGTGATGCTTTTGTCATAAATGGCTCCTATCAACTTAGATTTTTATCCCCGGTTTTCTTTATTGCTAAGATCCTTTGTCAGAGGAATAAAAGAATATTGTGAGATTTCTCCTTATTTATGATCTTGGTAGCTATTATCTGAGAAATTATCATCATCATCATCATCTGTCCATATGTCGCCGCTTTTCTCTCAAAGTATTGATGAGTGAATATTAAGAGAGAGTGTGAGTGTGCATTAAATTTTTGTTTAGAAATTTTACTTTTTAACGCAAACCTCCCAAAAACTTAATATGGCAATGCTCTTTTAACTTAATATGGCAAGTGATTTCAACAAGTATGAAAATAGTGTGTAGAAATAGAAATCGAACTTTCAAGAAACATAACTTACTGAATTTTCAAGTTTATATCACTTTGAAACAAAAAGGTTTACAAGGTGATTGTGAGGTTATAGACTATTATAAACCAATACTTTAATAATTTTGTAATGAATGGGAAGTGGAGCTTCTGTTGTATATATTGAATTCTTGGCTTAACTCACTTTCCTTCAATGATTACTTCTCTATTTATAAAGAGTCTTCAACATGAATAAACATCTGTTTATTCATGCACTTGCCCTTCACAAAGCAGCTTTTTGGCATATTCATTGGATCTATCAAAGTCAACTTGCTACTTTACAAAATATGGCAGAGGCTTATCTTTTAGACAAGTTGGCTCATCAGAAACTTTGAAAGCCAGACCATCAGAAAATCTATTGAACATATCATCAGAATTTCTGGATGATCAAGTGTTTACCAGATTCTGATGATAATCATCAGAATTATCATCAGATTCAATAGAATGGTCCTTTCTGATGGTCTTCTAATAAACACTGAAGATGTATTTTCCTTTCTTCTTTTATCTTATTTATCTTGTGTCTTCTTTCTAACTGATCTTCTTGACTTTATCTTCAGCACATGATCAGACTGATTATATTTTTCTTCAATACTTACAAAGTGTTTTCTAACAACCATCATCGATGACGGTTAAACCAACAAGATTTTCCTCCATTTTGTAACCGAAATAAATCCACTATCCCTGACGTAATATTGGAATGCTAACTTTCCATGTGTATGCTAACCAAATAACATTGCAAAGACATGGAAAAAGGTTATGATTAATTGTTCGGGGCACACTTGCGGGTACCTCTCCTAGTTTCGAAGCCACACGATAACATTGTCGCCACCCTTGCGGGTAGGAAGGCGGGTTACCTAGCTCGGTAAACCTTTTCCGTTAGGGTCGAAGACTTTAAAGTTTGAGGAGGTGGGGTCCATCTTTTTAGGGTGGGTGTAATTGGTGGGTGAAGTAAAAGGGTGTGGTCCATGGTTCTAGGGTACTTGTGGGTAGATGCCGCCAATATTTTGGATGGAGCTAGGGTAAAACCCTAGAGTGCACCTTCCACCCTAATTCTCATCATGAAAATATGTAAGAATGCATACTCATATAATATTGGAAAATAGATATTTTGTGCATAATATTCTCCATTTTCCTTCCTGATTCTCCTATCATTTACCCCTTGTGTTTACACCGTAGATTTTGAACTATCTTGTATAGGTCTTATTCTTGCCTATTTATTCCCTTTTCCTTTGTATTGTAAACATAATAAAACACATAGATTATTCAACATGCTTGATATCATCGATTTTATGATGGTACCAGAGTGGTCATAACCAGAAAACCAAACCCTATCGGCGTCCACTATTCTTCGAACATGGCCGACAACAAGAATGAAACCAACACGAAAACCAAAGGAGTTTTTGGATGCGAGTTCACCACTCTACATCCAATTGTCTCTACCTGAAAAAACTTCACGTCAATGATAATCTTACCGATAGCAACTAGGCTAATTGGTCACAAGAGATGCTTAACTTTCATTCGCAAAGAACAAGGTTGGGCTAATCGATGGAACCCTCAAGAAACCCTACAAGAGTGCTGCTGATTTCATGGCATGGATGCATGCAGATTCCATGGTGAAAGGTTGGTTAACTACCGCAATTGAAAAGGACATCAGAATTAGTGTGAAATATGCTAGTTCCAATGCTGAAATCTGGAATTATCTTGTCGAAAGATTTGGTAAGGAAAGCGTCCCTAGGGAATATGAATTGAAACAATCCCTTATCATTATGTAACAAGATGATTCCTCTATTTCTTCATACTACACATGGCTTCGCAGCTTGTGGGATGAAATTCAATACGTGTTGCCAAACCCTCGATGCACCTATAGTGGGTGTACCTACAAACTGGGAAAGAAATTAGGTGCAAACATACCAGCTCCTAATGGGTTTAGACAGTGAGTTTTCTATCATCAAAATTCACTTGCCCTAAAACCTACACCGAACCTAGGCACCGCCTATCATCTCGTGGCCGAACATGAGCACCAAAGAATGATATCTATAGAAAAGAGATTGGTACCTAAAACCATTTCTCTAAAAGCTTACGCACCTAACCGGCCAGATACAAATAAGCGAGACAAAGGCGTTTCCAAGGAACCAAAGCATGGAGAAGAAGTTGAGCACTGTGATTTCTGTAATAGGGATGGTCACAACAAAATGGCTGCTTTAAAACGATTGGATATCTGGATTGGTGGCCTTGTAACAAAGGGAAACGTGAGGACACCAAGCCAAAGGCATCATGCGCAATGTCTGACTCAAGCCCTATACCAAGTTTGACAAACAATCAATATCAAATTCTCTTAAGACACTTTTCTGATGAAGGCAGTGACTCAAACAAAGATACAACTCATTTGGCTAACATGGCAGGTAAACAACATGTAGACGATGAATGGGCAATAGACTCGGGAGCTACTGAACATATTACTCATAAAATCGAAATGGTTAAAAATTAAACCGAAAATAGATTCGAGGAACCCGTTATTATTCCTAACGGAGAAGCCATACCCGTTAAGGGAAAAGGCGATTGCACTCTAAAGGTGAACCTTATTTAAAAGATGTCCTTTACGTTCCGAATTTTAATTATAATATTCTTTTAGTTTTATGTACACTAAATTATGCATGTTTAATCCCTCATTTTACTCCTCTTTTACGCGTATTTTACTACAAATTCGATGTTTAGGTTCTTAATCATGTACTTTTGGGTTTTCAGGTCTAAAACGACGTTTCACGGGAAAATTTGGAGAAAACGAGGAGCTTCCGGTCATTTTGGATGAAAACAACACACTCTGCTGAAGACACAGGTCATGAACGACCGTGCGTTCCATGTGCACGACAGTGCAGACTCGCGACCAGGGCAGTCCAACGGATTTCTCGGACATGCATGGTCGTGCATCTCGGTTGCACCCCCGTGCACCCTCTGATCCTCGGAAGCACACCCGTGCAACCAATCGTGCATCCATTTTCTCGAACATGCACTACCGTGCACCTAATGTGCACGGCCATGCGCGCACTTTGCCGCCAAATCAGCCACTTGCTTAACCCATACCTGTAGCTGACGTCATGATTAGACTTGTATAGTGCCCTGGCGTGCACTTTAAGTGCACGACTGGGCACTTTTGAGAATTTGTATAAAACAGAGAAGGAGCATTCTGATCAAGTATTGGATATTTTTGCAAGCTTTTGGGCGATTTTGGGGCTCCGAAAATAGCCTGCTTGGGTCGGATTCAAGCCTCCTAGTTGCAAAGAAGCCTATTTATCATCCAATCCATCTAATCCTTGCTTGTTTATGGTTTGAATCCTTGTTCTTTCATGATTTTGGTTGTATTTCAATCATTGATTTGATGTATTCTATATTATTGTAGCCTTAGGGCAAAAACACTAGTTTAATTGTTTTATGTACAAACATTAGTATGTTAATCTCTTTGTCTGAAACTTTGGTACTTTTCATGTTTAGAATCATATGGAAAACATGTTTCATTGATGTTGGATTCTTGATTATATTTGGTTATCTTCGATGATTAATGAATGTGTAGTTGAGATATGTTGAAAAACCCTTGATTAAGCACTTGTTAGTAAGCTATTAACTTGTTAATATGTTTTACACCATGAAACTAGAAATGGGTATTGGTTTAATAAAAGGTAAATCAAATGTTAATCAAGAGTACTTTCTTGAACGTAAGGACTCTAACGGGTTAGATGGTGTTGTTACAAGTTCTTGACACGGTTTCTGATCTTTGTTTAGTGGTTTTTGTTGAAATTACTATCTTGGTAGATTTGTGCTCAAGGTTTGTAAAATGGAATGGTTTGTGAAATGATCTACTTTATGCTTGTCTCGGTGGTTGTATTGTGTTATCGACTTTACTTTCCTTGATTAAGTGAGGTTAGAAAACTCTTCACGGATGACTAACTTATCTTTAGAAGATTTACATGAAAATATATCAATAGCTCGCTAAGGAACAATTTTAGGTGGCTAAAGTGTGTCTATCGCGTTAGCTTTCCGAAGGATTGTCATGTTAGGATTCACGAAGGGATACTAATTGTCTATATAATTGGAAGATTGATCTAGTGCCTTCGTGACATTTCTGACTTAGTTAACATACTTAGGTTGTTTTTGAACAAGATAATATATATTTTTTGTATTTGGAGTCTATGTTTTAAATATAGTTTTAGATTAGTTTAGTTATAAACTTCATTCACCAGTCTTTATACCGGTAAAATAGTGACAACGGTTTAGTACTCATGCATCCGCCCACGTCCATGGATCGACATCTAATTCTTACCTATACTTTACTACATATATGATAGGGTACACTTGTCCTTTTGTGTGTGTTTTAATGTTATGGTATAAATCATATTATAAATACTAAAACCGAGTTTGTGTGTAAAGTTCATTGTAAAATTATGTATATATACGCACACGTCAAGTTTTTGGCACCGTTTTCGGGATGCGGCGAGCTTTTGGAACGATCTGAGTCACTTCTTTACCGGTGTACATACTTGAGAATACTTGTTTATTTGTTCATTTGTTTGTATATACTTTTGTTTGATTATTTATTTATTTGTTCCTTTGTTTATTTTATTTATTTAGATTGTTTTAGATTCTATTTATTTATTTTATCAAACTAACAAGGTTGGGGTAATCAAACTACACGCCCCGCACGCGTAACAAGAGTGGGGAAGGGGGTATAACTATCGACTTGAAAAAAACTTAGCACGCTTGGGGGTAAATTTGTAAATATTATATATATTTTTTGTTTCTTTCGGTTTACTAATTGTTTCAGCATTTTGTAGTTCTGATTCATGCCTTGTAGAGTTTTGGCTTTGATATGGTCCACAAACAGGTAAAATCTTGTAAAAATGATGATTTTTAATGAAAAGTCAAGTTTGGAGGATTCTGCAGGTTCTATCTGCAGAGACAGGGTACTGCACGGCCATGCACTTAATAACCGCCCCTGTTCGACAAAATTTGCGTACACCCTGTGCTTTGCTAAACCGCACGGCCATGCGCGTCACACGCATGGCCGTGCACGGGAGAACTGTGGTGCACATCAGTGCATATGTTGATCTTCACGACCGTGCATATCATGTGCACGACCGTGCACAAAAAAAATAGTAACAAATTTTTTTTCTCTTAAAAAAAACCTTAACAAAATTTTTTTCTTAAAAAAAGAAAAAAAAGAAAAAAACTAAACAAAAAAACAAAAACCATATAGTGCATAACCGTTCTTTTTTTCTCTCCTACAACAAATCATCGTTTTTTGTAAGTGTGACATTTGCATTTTTTCAATCATTGTACAGTTACAAAGAATTTCGTATTCAGTGAAACCACGTGTTTTATTTCTGTAATTTGTATAATTATCTAAGACATTAGCACAATTTCAATTTCTTGCACGATTTCGCACCCTCAAAAATTTTTGTGGAAGTAATTCGTTAAATGACACTCAAACGCAGTTAGTTTAACGCGATGTACACTCCAAAAAAGACATAAGCTATACGTACCCTAAATACCCTTTACATAACTTGGATATAAGTTTTGAAGGGTTAGATATGACAAAAACACGCTTATACAAGTCCAGGGAATATTTTTGTGACATTTGTGCCTTTTCAATCATTGCACAATTACAAACAATTTCGTATTCAATGAAACCCTGTGTTTTATTTCCAAATATTTTTGTATTCAATAAAATCTTGTATTTTATTGATGAGAATGAAAAAACGTCAATCGTTGCCCAATTTCGATCATTTTCGTGTTCGTTAAAGCGTTTTACACATTTTGCGAAACGCATAATCGTACAACCGAATGAATCGACATCCATGACATTTTCGGGCATAATCCAAGTTAAACATGTCTTAACACCTTTATATAACCAAAATATTAGGTTAAAGGGGTTAAAATTGTCAAGCAAGTGAAAATACAAGTCCAAGGGCCAAAAATGTCAAAAAAATAATAAATATTTTTGCTTCTTCACCAAGTTTGCCACCTATCTCTAATTTTTGACACCTAGCACTCACTTTTCCACACTTAATATGGTGGTGACACATGTTAGGACACTAATCCATACTTGAGGGCACTTGTCATCACCTCCTTAATCCTAAAATATTATAAATACCCCATGATTCTTCCATTTTTTTTCACACCACTTCAAAGCAAAGTGTGAAGTTCTTCTTTCTATCCTTCTTGGAGCTTGTTTCCAACCTTTGGAAGCCTCCTATCTTAAGTTCTGAAAGTGTTCTTCAACAACAGTAAGTACTCTTCCTAGTTCTTTAATTTTTTTTATCTGTTTTGAGCTAAAAGTCGAACAGTTTGGCTTCCTGATTGACTTTTGGTTCTGACCATATTTGGTCAAGTCAAAGTTCAATTGAACTTTGCAACGTGATCGTAATCACAAAGGTTATAATCCATAGCGATTTCACCTTCTGATTACCACGTTTACTAGTCGAAGTGACGAGTTAAAGTTTCGGTAAAAAAATGCACATGATGTGCATTTTAGGACGAAACTGTTTTCGGGTATCAAAGCACCAAGTTTTGATACCAAATTAGTTTTATATAAACTTAGTTAGACATATTTTGACATGTCTAACTCGTCACTTCTAGTTTAGTGCTTATTTAGGGTTGTAAGTCAAGCGGTATTGACCACCGCTTTGACTTTCGAATCCGACCCGTTTGGTAGATATTAGGATCCTACCAAACACATATTTGTGACCATAGTTACATAAGGAATAACCTATTGAGGTTATACCTTATGGTCACATCGTTTGGTTAGTGTTATGATAAGTTACTTCTATGTTCTAAAAAAATGATGACCAAAATGCCCTTTTGCGCATAAATCAATTTTAAACACATGTAACCAAATTTTTGACATATAAACTGATGTTGTAACATTTTCAAACATGCTTGGGCATTTAAGACTTATCATAGGACATGTTTAACCATCCGATCACATTTTTACGCTAATGACCCGTTAAAGTAGCATAAACTACCTTAATGAGTCATAATGGGTCAAAAGCAGTTTGGATCCTTTCCAAATCACAATGTTAAGTTTGTTAAACCATATCACATGAGTTCCAACACTCGTTTGGTTTATAAGACTTCATTCTATCCAATCTCCCGTTTGCAGTCCCGACACGCTAACATATTTATCTGACACATTAGGACACGTTTGAGCTTCATTTATTTCGTTGATCAAGAACACTCTCGCAATCCCAAGTGAGTACATAGCCCCCCTCTTTTACATTTTCAAATGTTTTGGGGTGATTCATATGTGCCTATAATTATTTTTAAGATTTCAAAACAATATAAAACGATTTTCAAAGTGAGCACATAGTTCCCCTCTTTTATGTTTTGCAAATGTTTTGGGATGACTCATATGTGCTAAATCATTTTCAAGTTTTCAAAAACAATGTCTATGGTTTATATATAAAACAATACGATTTCAATAATGTGAACAACTTGTTGATGCGTTATCCATAACATGAATGACATTCATTAGCTTTGCCAAGCCGACCAGTAGTATGTTATGGTACCATAGGACTGAGAATCCCATTATCGGACTGTTCACTGGATTTGGTTGAAGTTTGGGTAATGACAGAAACTGTTTCTGATTAATAAATCAATTGTTGATTTGTTAGTCTAGTTAAAGAGACCCTTTGTTGGTCTATTAAAGATACCCTTTGGTGGTATAGTCAACAAAGGTTTGAATGTGTTCATTAAAGAACGATCAAAAGTTTTCACAATTAAAAACACGAACGATTTTGTTTATGACATGGACAATTGGTTTATGACACGGACAATGGATTTATAACACGAACAAATGGTTTATAACACGGACAAATTGTTCTGAACACTGTCAAGCAATGATTTTCACTTAAAGATATAAACCATACTAAGTTTTCTTTTGAATCAATCTATTACCAGGTTTTTACAAAAGAAATGTTTTTGTCAAGATTCATGGCTACAAGGTTTTCACAACTCTAACCAACTTGTTTTAGTTGGTTAATTGTATTGCAATATCAAACACTTTTGATACGAGGTTTTCACTTAACGACTCTTGTAGTCGGATGAGGTGTTACAATATGTATACAAGGCCATGAATTTGACACGCTCACAAAACCTATGTACTCGCCGGCATTTTTATGCTGACTCTCTTTTCACATATGTTTCAGGAGTCAATACTTGTTAATATGATGCATGCTTCACGTAGGAATGGATGCGGGCCTTAGTGACTTAAAACATGAAAGACAATTTATTTATGTGTTGTTTCTGTTTATCCCAAGGCAATGTAAACATTTAACTTAATCAAACATAATTTTAAATTCCATGAGTTGTGAAACAATAGTTCTGTGTATTACGCGGTCGGGGTGTTTTAGAAAGATTGGTATCAGAGCTTATGGTTATACTGAATTAGGTTATTAGTAATGCTCCGATCTAGATATAACCTTCCTAGGACCCTAACGTGAGTTATCTTGCGTTTATATTCTTAAGACAATACCATCACCTATCATTAGGTGACTACCAAAACAAATACACAAGTTACAAATTCGTTTGGAAAATCAATCATCTATCCTTAGATGATTTGTTTTGGCTTAAAGCCTAGTAAGATTTCAAAATCCGGTCAGAGTTTGGATTTTTATTAAGGTGAACACGTGCAATCTGGAAGGGTGGATGCCTGTACCCTGAGTTTTTTGTCTAAGGCTAGAGTGTTCGTACAAATCTGCATTATCGGACTAGTCACTCTTACCTGGGAACTCTTGGGGTGAGTGTCCACTTATAGGCTAAAGCATGTCTTCACGATACATTATAAAGACCCATTTACTTTGATTAGTCACCGTGTGTCGTTTGTTTGTTTTTAAGTAACGAACGAATGACCACCATCCTTATATTTCGTCGATATTTTTAACATCTCTCTTGATTATCCAATGCCAATGAGGCTCGCGCTGATAATGAAGTCATTAACGGTATGTTCCTTGTTAACAATCATCCTACTTCTATTCTTTTCGATTCGGGTGCCGATAGAAGCTTTATATCACTAGCCTTTGAACCTTAGCTTTCGATGCCTAGAACTAAACTAGGGTAACCCTTAACGGTGGAAATAGCTAGTGGTGATCCCCTTGTGCTCGACTATGTCATCCGTAGTTGCCAATTGAATTTGAATAACCACCTTTTTTCCCATTGACCTCACACCAATGCAACACGGGAGTTTTGACATCATCATAGGATGGTTAACCACCATGCTGAGGTGATCTGTTTCGACAAGGTTGTTCGTATACCTCTTTCGTCTGGCGAAACCTTAGAAGTTCATGGAGAGAAACCCTCTAGTAGCCTAAAACTCATGACTTGTACCCAGGCCCAAAAATACCTACGAAAGAATTATTTAGCCTTTTTGGCTCATATCGTAGAGGAAAAAGGCAAGGGAAAGACTGTTCAGTACGTCCCCATTGTTCGGGAATTTCCTGAAGTGTTTCCTGAAGAGCTACCTGGTTTACCCCCAATTCGTCAAGTTGAGTTTCATATTGACCTTGTACCTGGTGCAAACCTAATTGCTAAATCTCCTTACCGACTTACACCGTCTGAAATGCAAGAGTTGTCAAAGCCACTCCAAGAACTTTCAGAAAGGGGATTCATTCGTCCGAACTTTTCACCTTGGTGCGCTCCTGTCCTATTCGTGAAAAAAGAAGGATGGATCCTTCCGTATGTGTATCGATTATCGTGAGCTCAACAAACTCACAATCAAAAGTTGATATCCCCTACCTCGCATTGATGATCTCTTTGATCAGCTACAAGATGCGATCTGCTTTTCAAAGATTGATCTGCGTTATGGGTATCATCAACTTCGTGTACTCGAAGAAGATATTCCCAAGACTGCTTTTCGCACTCGATACGGCCATTTCGAGTTCACTGTCATGCCTTTTGGTTTGACGAATGCTCCTGCCGTCTTCATGGACTTAATGAATAGGGTTTGTAAACCTTATGTAGACAAGTTCATCATTGTTTTCATCGACGACATCCTCATTTATTCTAAGTCTCATGCCGATCACAAACAACATCTTCGTCTAACGATGGAACTCCTGAAGAAAGAACTTTACGCCAAATTCTCCAAATGTGAATTTTGGCTAAACGAAGTTCAATTTTTTGGGACACATTGTTAATGAACAAGGTATACATGTAGATCCCGCCAAAATCAGTGCGATTAGGGATTGGAGTACACCTACTACTACCAAAGTTCGTTCATTTCTTGGTCTTGTTGGATACTATCAACGATTCATTGCGAACTTTTCAAAGATCGCGGTTCCCCTCACCACTTTGACTCAAAAGAATAAACCTTTCGAGTGGGGACCCAAACAAGAGGAAGCCTTTTAAACACTAAAACAAAAACTCTGTAATGCTCCTGTTTTATTTACCCGACGGCAACGATGATTTCGTTGTCTATTGTGACGCATCAAACCTAGGCCTTGGTTGTGTTCTCATGCAAAGAGACAAAGTCATAGCCTATGCTTCAAGACAACTGAAAATCCATGAGAAGAACTACACAACTCATGATCTTGAGTTAGGAGCCGTAGTGTTTGCTCTTAGAATTTGGAGACACTACCTTTACGGTACGAAAGTGGTTTTCACTAACCACAAAAGTCACATATTCAATCAAAAGGAGCTTAACGTGAGACAACGACGTTGGGTTGAACTTCTGAACGACTACGACTACAAGATTCTCTACAATCCTGGTAAGGCGAATGTTGTGGCTGATGCGCTTAGTCGTAAGGAACATGTCACACTTCATTGTGATCGAGTTCAATCTGATATCCAGACACGTATCCTTCAAGCACAACATACATGTGTGACCCAAAGCTTCTTGAAAAATGAGCTGCCACAAAATCTCGAACTTCAACTCGAAACAAAACATAACGGATTACTCTACTACAAGAACCGTTTGGGATTCCTAGTCAAGACAATCTACGCACCTTATTGATGGACGAAGCTCATAAGTCTCGTTATTCAATCCATCCTGGTGGAGACAAAATGTATAAGGATCTCCGTACCTATTATTGGTGGCCAGGTATGAAGAAGGACATTGCCTTATATGTGTCTAAATTCCTAACTTGTCTTAGAGTTATGGCAGAACATCAATGCCCATCTAGTTTACTTGAGCAACCACAAATACAGATATGTAAGTAGGAGAACATTGCGATGGATCTCGTCACTAAACTACCACGCACACTTAGAGGTCATGATGCCATTTGGGTAATCATCGATCGTCTAACAAAGTCAGCACACTATTTGGTAATTCTTGAGGATCTATCTGCTGACAAATTAGCCAAGATCTACGTTGATGAGATTGTATCTCGTCATGGTATTCCTTTGATCATCATATCCGATCGAGATGCTCGATTCTCATCTCACTTTTGGAAGACCATGCAATCTGCCATGGGAACCAAACTCAATCTAAGCACTATTTATCATCCTCAAACGGATGGACAATCTGAAAGGACAATTCAAACACTGGAGGATATGCTTAGAGCATGTGTGATGACTTTGTGGTAATTGGGATTCGCATCTACCATTGGTCGAATTCTCCTACAACAATAGTTATCACACCAGCATCATTATGGCGCCTTTCAAAGCTCTATACGGCCGAAATTGTCGTTCACCTGTCTTCTGGAATGAGGTCGGTGAAGCTCAGCTCACTGGGCCTGAACTCATTCATGACACAATAGACAAAGTCAAGAAAATTCGCGATAACCTTCTGACAGCTAAAAGCCGTCAAAAGAGTTATGTGGACAAATGACGCAAGCCCTTGGAATTCCAAGTTGGTGATCACGTCCTTGTCAAGGTATCCCCTTGGAAAGGTGTGATTAGATTTGGAAAGAAAGGAAAACTTGCACCATGGTATATTGGACCCTTCAAGATCGTTGAGAGAATCGGAAAGGTGGCCAACCGACTTGAGCTACCTCCTGAACATGGGAATATTCACCCAACATTCCACGTGTCCAATTTGAAAAAGTGTTTAGCCGATACAAACCTCCATTCCCCTCGACGAAATTCACGTGGGAGACACTATGCACTTTGTCGAGAAACCTGTTTAGATGGTGGACCGTGAAGTCAAGAAACTCAAGCGTAGACGTATACCGATAGTTAAAGTTCGCTGGGAATCCAAACGTGGCTCAGAATTTACTTGGGAACGATAGGATCAGATGAAAGCAAAATATCCACATCTGTTTCACAAAGTTTCCTCTAATTAAATTTCGGAACGAAATTTCCAAAAGTAGGGGAGACTGTGACATTTTTGCCTTTTCAATCATTTCACAATTACAAACAATTTCGTATTCAATGAAACCTGTGTTTTATTTCCAAATATTTTTGTATTCAATAAAATCTTGTATTTTATTGATGAGAATGCAAAAACGTCAATCGTTGCCAATTTCGATCATTTTCGTGTTCGTTAAAGCGTTTTACACATTTTGCGAAAAGCATAATCATACAACCGAACGAATCGACATCCACGACATTTTTGGGCATAATCCAAGTTACACATGTCATATAACCTAAATATTAGGTTAAAGGGGATAAAAATGGCAAACAAGTGAAAATACAAGTCCAAGGGCAAAAAATATCAAAAAAATAATAAATATTTTTGCTTCTTCACCAAGTTTGCTACCTATCTCTAATTTTTGATACCTAGCACTCACTTTGCCACACTTAATATGGTGTTGACACATGTTAGGACACTAATCCACACTTGAGGACACTTGTCATCACCTCCTTAATCCTAAAATACTATAAATACCCCATGATTCTTCCATTTTTTTTCACACCAATTCAAAACACTTCAAAGCAAAGTGTGAAGTTCTTCTTTCTATCCTTCTTGGAGCTTGTTTCCAACCTTTGGAAGCCTCCTATCTTGAGTTCCGAAAGTGTTCTTCAACACCAGTAAGTACTCTCCCTAGTTCTTTAATTTTTTTAGCTGTTTTGAGCTAAAAGTCGAACAGTTTGGCTTCCTGATTGACTTTTGGTTCTGACCATATTTGGTCAAGTCAAAGTTCAATTGAACTTTGCAACGTGATCGTAATCATGAAGGTTATAATCCCTAGCGATTTCACCTTCTGATTACCACGTTTACTAGTCGAAGTGACGAGTTACAGTTTCGGTAAAAAAATGCACATGATGTGCATTTTACGACGAAGCTATTTTCGGGTATCAAAACACCAAGTTTTAATACCAAATCTATTTTGTAAACTTAGTTAGACATATTTTGACATGTCTAACTCGTCACTTCTAGTTTAGTGCTTATTTAGGGTCGTAAGTCGAGCGGTCTTGACCACCGCTTTGACTTTCGAATTTGACCCATTTGGTAGATCTTAGGATCCCACCAAACACATATTTGTGACCATAGTTACATAAGGAATAACCTACTGAGGTTATACCTTATGGTCACATCATTTGGTTAGTGTTATGATAAGTTACTTCTATGTTCTAAAAAAAATGATGACCAAAATGCCCTTTTGCGCATAAATCAATTTTAAACACATGTAACCAAACTTTTTACATATAAACTGATGTTTTAACTTTTTAAAACATGCTTGTGCATTTAACACTTATCATAGCACATGTTTAACCATCCGATCACACGTTTACGCTAATGACCCGTTAAAGTAGCGTAAACTACCTTAACGAGTCATAATGGGTCAAAAGCACTTAGGATCCTTTCCAAATAAGAATGTTAAGTTTGTTAAACCATTTCACATCAGTTCCAACACTCGTTTGGTTTATAAGACTTCATTCTACCCGATCTCCCGTTTGTAGTCCCGACACGCTAACATATTTATTTAACACATTAGGACACGTTTGAGCTTTGTTTATTTCGTTGATCAAGTACGCTTTCGCAATCCCAAGTGATTACATAGCCCCCCTCTTTTACATTTTCAAATGTCTTGGGGTGATTCATATGTGCCTATAATGTTTGTAAATACAAAACGATTTTCAAAGTGAGTACATAGTTCCCTTCTTTTATGTTTTGCAAATGTTTGGGATGACTCATATGTGCTAAATCATTTTCAAGTTTTCAAAAACAATGTCTATGGTTTATATATAAAACAATACGATTTCAATAATGTGAATAACTTGTTGATGCGTTATCCATAACACGAATGACATTCATAGCTTTGGCCAAGCCGACCAGTAGTATGTTATGGTACCATAGGACTGACAATCCCATTATCGGACTGTTCACTGGATTTGGTTGAAGTTTGGGTAATGACAGAAACTGTTTCTGATTAATAAATCAATTGTTGATTTGTTAGTCTAGTTAAAGAGACCCTTTGTTGGTCTATTAAAGATACCCTTTGGTGGTATAGTCAACAAAGGTTTGAATGTGTTCATTAAAGAACGATCAAAAGTTTTCACAATTAAAAACACGGACGATTTTGTTTATGACATGGACAATTGGTTTATGACACGAACGATGGATTTATGACACGGACAAATGGTTTATAATACGAAGTTTTCTTTTGAATCAATCTATTACAAGGTTTTTACAAAAGAAATGGATTTGTCAAGATTCATGGCTACAAGGTTTTCACAACTCTAACCAACTGGTTTTAATTGGTTAATTGTATTGCAATATCAAACACTTTTCATATGAGGTTTTCACTTAACGACTCTTGTAGTCGGATGAGGTGTTGCAATATGTATACAAGGCCATGAATTTGACACGCTCACAAAACCTATGTACTCGCCGGCATTTTTATGCTGACTCTCTTTTCATATATGTTTCAGGAATCAATAATTGATAATATGATGCATGCTTCACGTAGGAATGGACGCGGGCCTTAGTGACTTAAAACATGAAAGACAATTTATTTATGTGTTGTTTCTGTTTATCCCAAGACAATGTAAACATTTAACTTAATCAAACAAAATTTTAAATTCCATGAGTTGTGAAACAATAGTTCTGTGACATGACTCCCCGACGTTTCCGCCGCGGTTCGTTGGTTTACGCGGTCGGGGTATTACAATTTTCGTCAAACTACGAAAGTCTGTTGGTCCGTATTCAACATACGAAGCGTGTGTATCAATCCAAATATTTTTGTATTCAATAAAATCTTGTATTTTATTGATGAAAATGCAAAAATGTCAATAGTTGCACAATTTCGATCATTTTCGTGTTCGTTAAAGCGTTTACGCATTTTTATGAAACACATAACCATACAACCGAACGAACCAACATCCACGACATTTTCGGGCATAATCCAAGTTACACATGTCTTAACACCTTTATATAACCTAAATATTAGGTTAAAGGGGTTAAAAATGGCAAACAAGTGAAAATACAAGTCCAAGGACCAAAAATGCCAAAAATAATAATAAAGATTTTTGCTTCTTCACCAAGTTTACCACCTATCTCCAATTTTTGACACCTAGCACTCATTTTTCCACACTTAATTTGGTGTTGACACATGTTAGGACACTAATCCACACTTGTCATCACCTCCTTAATCCTAAAATACTAAAAATACCCAATGATTCTTCCATTTCTTTCACACCACTTCAAAGCAAAGTGTGAAATTCTTCTTTCTATCCTTCTTGGAGCTTGTTTCCAGTCTTTAGAAGCCTCCTATCTTGAGTTCCGAAAGTGTTCTTCAACACGAGTAAGTACTCTTCCTAGTTCATTCATTATTTTAGCTTTTTTGAGCTAAAAGTCGAACTGGCTTCCTGATTGACTTTTGGTAAAAACCAAGTTTTTACCACCGCTTTAACTTTCGAATCCGACCCGTTTGGTCGATCTTAGGATCTGACCAAACACATATTTGTGACCATAGTTATATACTGAATAACCTACTGAGGTTATACCTTATGGTCACGTTATTTGGTTAGTGTTATGATAAGTTACTTCTATGTTCTTAAAAAAACAATGACCAAAATGCCCTTTTGCGCATAAATCCATTTTAAACACATGTAACCAAATTTTTGACATATAAACTGATGTTATAACATTTTCAAACATGTTTGGGCATTTAAGACGTATCATAGGATATGTTTAACCGTCCGATCACGCGTTTACGCTTGTGACCCGTTAAAGTAGCGTAAACTACATTAACGAGTCATAATGGGTCAAAAGCACTTAGGTCCTTTCCAAATCAGAATGTTAAGTTTGTTAAACCATATCACATGAGTTCTAACACTCGTTTGGTTTATAAGACTTCATTCTATCTGATCTCCTGTCTGTAGTCCCGACACGCTAACATATTTATTTGACACATTAGGACACGTTTGAGCTTTGTTTATTTCATTGATCAAGAACACTTTCGCAATCCCAAGTGAGTACCTTCCCCCCTCTTTTATATTTTCAAATGTTTTGGGGTGATTCATATGTGCCTATAATTATTTTCAAGATTTCAAAACAATATACATGGTTTATATATACAAAATGATTTTCAAAGTGAGTACATAGTTCTCCTCTTTTACATTTTACAAATGTTTTTGGGTGACTCATATGTGCTAAATCATTTTCAAGTTTACAAAAAACAATGTCTATGGTTTATATATAAACAATATGATTTCAATAATGTGAACAACTTGTTGATGTGTTATCCATAACACGAATGACATCCATTAGCTTTGGCAGAGCCGACCAGTAGTATGTCATGGTACCATAGGACTGACAATCATTTATCGGTCTGTTCACTGGATTTGGGGGAAGTTTGGGTAATGACAGAAACTGTTTCTAGTTAACAAATCATTTGTTGATTTGTTAGTCTAGTTAAAGAGACCCTTTGGTGGTCTATTAAAGATACCCTTTGGTGGTATAGTCAACACCGGTTTGAATGTGTTCATTAAAGAACGATCAAAAGTTTTCATAATTAAAAAAAACACGGACGATTTGTTTATGAGATGGACAATTGGTTATGACACGGACGATTGGTTTATGACACGGACGATTGGTTTATAACATGGACAAACGGTATATAACACGGACAAATGGTTTTAAACAATGTCACGCAATGATTTTCACTTAAAGATATAAACCATATGAAGTTTTCTTTTGAATCAATCTATTACAAGGTTTTTACAAAAGAAACGTTTTGGTCAAGATTCATGGCTATAAGGTTTTCACAACTCTACCCAGCTTGTTTTAGTTGGTTAATTGTATTGCAATATTAAACCCTTTTGATACGAGGTTTTCACTTAACGACTCTTGTAGTCAGATGAGGTGTTGCAATATGTATACAAAGTCACGAATTTGACACACTCACAAAACCTATGTACTCGCCGGCATTTTTATGCTGACTCTCTTTTCACATATGTTTCAGGAGTCAATGCTTGATAATTGATGCATGCTTCACGTAGGAATGGACGCGGGCCTTAGTGACTTAAAACATGAAAGACAATTTATTTATGTGTTGTTTCTGCTTATCCCAAGAAAATGTAAACATTTAACTTAATAAAACAAAATTTTAAATTCCATGAGTTGTGAAACAATAGTTCTGTGACATGACTCCCTGACGTTTCCGTAGCGGTTCGTTGTTTTACGCGGTCTGGGTGTTACAGAAAGATTGGTATCAGTGCTTATGGTTATAAGGAATTATGTTATTAGTAATGGTTTGACCTACACTATAACCTTCCTAGGACCCTAACACGGGTTATCTTGCGTTTAGATTCTTAAAACAATACCATCACCTATCCCTTAGGTGACTACCAGAACAAATACACAAGTTACAAGTTCGTTTTGAAAACCAATCATTTATCCTTAGATGATTTGTTTTGGCTTAAAGCCTTGTATGTTTTCAAAATCCCGTCAAGTTTGGGTTTTATTAATGTGAACACGTGCAATCTGGAAGGGTGGATGCCTGTACCCTGAGTTTTCTGTCTAAGGCTAGAGTGTTCGTACAAATCCGCATTATCGGACCAGTCACTCTTACCTGGGAACTCTTGAGGTGAATATATGCTAAAGCATGTCTTCGCGATACATTATAAAGACCCATTTACTTTGATTAGTCACCGTGTGTCGTTTAACGAACGAATAACCACCATCCTTATATTTCATTGATATTTTTAACATCTCTCTTGATTAGCCAATGTTTGTCGTTCGACCCGAAAACAAGTTGTTCAGAACCCTGTTCAACCCTAACCCAACCCTGCTAGACCCCCGTTCCCACTTGGGTCTTGCTACAACTGTGGCGAGATGGGTCACTTTAGAAATAATTGCCCAAAATTGGTGAACGCAAATGCAAATCCAGCCTGTGGACACGCATTCAACATCAATGACAACGAGGCTCGTGCTGATAACGAAGTCATTAATGGTACATTCCTTGTTAACAATCATCCTGCTTCTATTCTTTCAGATTCGGGTGCCGATAGAAGCTTTATATCACTAGCGTTTGAACCTTTGCTTTCGATGCCTAGAACTAAACTAGGAAAACCCTTAACAGTGGATATAGCTAATGGTGAACCCCCTGTGCTTGACTATGTCATTCGCAGTTGCCAATTGAACTTGGATAACCACCTTTTTCCCATTGACCTCACACTAATGCAACTCGGGAGTTTTGACATCATCATAGGAATGGATTGGTTAACCAAACACCATGCTGAGGTAATCTGTTTCGACAAGGTTGTTCGTATACCTCTTTCGTCTGGCGAAACCTTAGAAGTTCTGAGAGAGAAACCCTCTAGTAGCCTAAAACTCATGACTTGTACCCAGGCCCAAAAATACATACGAAAGAATTATGTGGCACATATCGTAGAGGAGAAAAGCAAGGGTAAGAGTATTCAAGACATCCCCGTTGTTCGGGAATATCCTGAGGTGTTTCCTAAAGAACTACCTGGTTTACCCCGAATTCATCAAGTTGAGTTTCGTATTGACCTTGGACCTAGTGCCAACCCAATTGCCAAATCTCCTTACTGTCTTGTACCGTCTGAAATGCAAGAGTTGTCAAAGCACTCCAAGAACTTTCAGAAAGGGGATTCATTCGTCCGAGCTTTTCACCTTGGGGCGCTCCTGTCCTATTCGTGAAAAAGAAGGATGGATCCTTCCGTATGTGTATCGATTATCGTGAGCTCAACAAACTCACAATCAAAAATTGATATCCCCTACCTCGCATTGATGATCTCTTTGATCAGCTACAAGATGCGATCTGCTTTTCAAAGATTGATCTGCGTTATGGGTATCATCAACTTCGTGTACTCGAAGAAGATATTCCCAAGACTGCTTTTCGCACTCGATACGGCCATTTCGAGTTCACTGTCATGCCTTTTGGTTTGACGAATGCTCCTGCCGTCTTCATGGACTTAATGAATAGGGTTTGTAAACCTTATGTAGACAAGTTCATCATTGTTTTCATCGACGACATCCTCTTTTATTCTAAGTCTCGTGCCGATCACGAACAACATCTTCGTCTAACGGGAACTCCTGAAGAAAGAACAACTTTACGCCAAATTCTCCAAATGTGAATTTTGGCTAAATGAAGTTCAATTTTTTGGGACACATTGTTAACGAACAAGGTATACATGTAGATCCCGCCAAAATCAGTGCGATTAGGATTGGAGTACACCAACTACTCCTACCGAAGTTCGTTCATTTCTTGGTCTTGTTGGATACTATCGACGATTCATCGCAAACTTTTCAAAGATCGCGGTTCCCCTGACCACTTTGACTCAGAAGAATAAACCTTTCAAGTGGGGACCCAAACAAGAAGAAGCCTTTCAAACAGTGAAACAAAAACTCTGTAATGCTCCTATTTTATCTTTGTCTATTGTGACGCATCAAACCTAGGCCTTGGTTGTGTTCTCATGCAAAGAGACAAAGTCATAGCCTATGCGTCAAGACAATTGAAAATCCACGAGAAGAACTACACAACTCATGATCTTGAGTTAGGAGCCGTAGTTTTTGCTCTCAAAATTTGGAGACACTACCTTTACCGTATGAAATGTGTGGTTTTCACTGACCACAAAAGTCTCCAACACATATTCAATCAAAAGGAGCTAAACATGAGACAACGACGCTGGGTCAAACTTCTGAACGACTACGACTGTGAGATTTGCTACCATCCTAGTAAGGCGAATGTTGTGGCTAATGCGTTAGTCGTAAAGAACGTGTCAAACTTCATTATGTTCGAGTTCAATATGATATCCAGACACGTATCCTTCAAGCACAACATACACGTGTGACCCAAAGCTTGTTGAAAAACAGAGCTGCCACAAAATCTCGAACTTTAACTCGAAACAAACGACAACGGATTTCTCTACTACAAGAACCGTTTGTGGATTCCTAGTCAAGACAATCTCCGCACCTTATTGATGGACGAAGCTCATAAGTCTCGTTATTCAATCCATCCTAGTGCAGACAAAATGTATAAGGATCGATGTACCCAGTATTGGTGGCCGAGTATGAAAAAGGACATTGCCTTGTATGTGTCTAAATGCCTAACTTGTCTTAAAGTTAAGGCAGAACATCAATACCCATCTGGTTTACTTGAGAAACCAGAAATACCGGTATGGAAGTGGGAGAACATTGCGATGGGTCTCATCACTAAACTACCGCGCATACCTAGAAGCCATGATGCCATTTGGGTAATCATTGATCGTCTGATAAAGTCAGCACACTTTTTGGCAATTCGTGATGATCTATCTGCTGACAAACTCGCCAAGATCTACATTGATCAGATTGTATCTCGTCATGGTGTTCCTTTGAACGTCATATCCGATCGAGATGCTCGATTCTCATCTCACTTTTGGAAGACCATGCAATCTGCCATGGGAACCAAACTCAATCTAAGCACTACTTATCATCCTCAAACGGATGGACAATCTGAAAGGACAATTCAAACACTGGAGGATGTGCTTAGAGCATGTGTGATCTACTTTGGTGGTAGTTGGGATTCGCATCTACCATTGGTCGAATTCTCCTACAACAATAGTTATCACACTAGCATCAGTATGGTGCCTTTCGAAGCTCTATATGGTCGAAAATGTTGTTCACCTGTCTACTGGAATGAGATCGGTGCAGCTCAGCTCACTGGACCCGAACTCATTCAGGACACAACAGACAAAGTCAAGAAAATTCGCGATAATCTTCTGATAGCTAGAAGCCGTCAAAAGAGTTATGCGGACAAACGATGCAAGCCCTTGGAATTCCAAGTTGGTGATCATGTCCTTGTCAAGGTATCCCCTTGGAAAGGTGTGATTAGATTATGAAAGAAAGGAAAACTTGTACCACATTATATTGGACCATTCAAGATCGTTAAGAGAATCGGAAAGGTGGCCTACCGACTTGAGCAACCTCCTTAACTTGGGAATATTCACCCATCATTCCACGTGTCCAATTTGAAAAAGTGTTTAGCCGATACAAACCTCCACATTCCCCTTGACAAAATTCAAGCTGATGATACTATGCACTTTGTTGAGAAACGTGTGGAGATATTGGACCGTGAAGTCAAGAAACTTAAGCATAGACGTATACCGATCGTTAAAGTTCACTGGGAATCCAAACGTGGCCTAGAATTTACTTGGGAACAAGAGGATCAGATGAAAGAGAAATATCCACATTTGTTTTAACAAAGTTTCCTCTAATTAAATTTCGAGATGAAATTTCGAAAAGTAGGGGAAGACTGTTATACTTGTATTTTTCAATCATTATACAATTACAAACAATTTCGTATTCAATGAAACCCTGTAATTTATTTATGAAATTTTTATAATTATCTAAGACTAGCACAATTTCAATTTCTTGCACAATTTCGAACCCTCAAAAGTTTTTGTAGAAGTAATTCGTTAACTAAAACTCAAACGCAGTTAGTTTAACGCGACGTACACTCCGAAAAAAGGACATAATCTATACCTACACTAAATACCATTTACATAACTTAGATTTAAGTTTTGAAGGGTTAGATATGACAAAAACACGCTTATACAAGTCCATGGACTATTTTCGTCAAATTGTGAAAATCTGTTTGTCCGTATTCAACATACGAACCACCTGTATCAATCCAAATATTTTGTATTCAATAAAATCTTGTATTTTATTGATGAGAATGCAAAAATGTCAATCGTTGCAAAATTTCGATCATTTTCGTGTTCGTTAAAGTGTTTTACGCATTTTTATGAACCGCGTAACAATACCACCGAATGAACCGGCATCCACAACATTTTCGGGTATAATCCAAGTTCCACATGTCTTAGCACCTTTATATAACCTAAAAATTAGGTTAAAGAGGTTAAAAATGGCAAACAAGTGAAAACTACAAGTCCAAGGGCCAAAAATGCCCAAAAAAAATAATAAAAATTTTTGCTTCACCAAGTTTGCCACCTATCTTCAATTTTTGACACCTAGCACTCATTTTTCCTCACTTAATTTGGTGTTGACACATGTTAGGACACTAATCCACACTTGTCATCACCTCCTTAATCCTAAAATACTATAAATACCCCATTATTCTTCCATTTTTTTCACACCAATTCAAAGAAAAGTGTGAAGTTCTTCTTTCTATCCTTCTTGGAGCTTGTTTCCAGCCTTTGGAAGCCTCCTATTTTGAGTTCCGAAAGTGTTCTTCAACACGAGAAGTACTCTTCCTAGTTTTTTCATTATTCTAGCTATTTTGAGCTAAAAGTCGAACAATTTGGCTTCCTGGTTGACTTTTGGTACTGACCATATTTGGTCAAGTCAAAGTTCAATTTAACTTTGCAACGTGAATGTAATCATGAAGGTTATAATCCCTAACGATTTCACCATCTGATTACCACGTTTACTAGTCGAAGTGACGAGTCAAAGTTTCAGTAAAAAATGCGCATGATGTGCATTTTACGACGAAACTATTTTCGGGTATCAAAACACCAATTTTTGATACCATATCAGTTTTAAAAACTTAGTTAGACATATTTTGACATGTCTAACTCGTCACTTATAGTTTAGCGCTTATTTAGGGTCGTAAGTCGAGAGGTCTTGACCACCGCTTTGACTTTCGAATCCGACCCGTTTGGTCGATCTTAGGATCCGACCAAACACATATTTGTGACCATAGTTGTATACTGAATAAGCTACTGAGGTTATACCTTATGGTCACGTCATTTGGTTAGTATTATGATAAGTTGCTTCTATTTTTTTAAAAGAAACAATGACCAAAATGCCCTTTTGCGCATAAATCCATTTTAAACACATGTGACCAAATTTTTGACATATAAACTGATATTATAATATTTTCAAACATGTTTGATCATTTAAGACTTATCGTAGGACATGTTTAACCATCCGATCACGCGTTTACGCTAGTGACCCGTTAACATAGCGTAAACTACCTTAACGAGTCGTAATGGGTCAAAGGCACTTAGGCCTTTCCAAATCAGAATGTTAAGTTTATTAAACCATATCATATGAGTTCCAACACTCGTTTGGTTTATAAGACTTCATTCTATCTGATCTCCCGTCTGTAGTCCCGACACGCTAACATATTTATCTGACACATTAGGACACGTTTGAGCTATGTTTATTTCGTTGATCAAGAACACTTTCGCAATCCCAAGTGTGTGCATAGCCCCCCCCCCCTTTTAAATTTTCTAAATGTCATATGTGACTATAATTATTTTCAAGATTTTAAAACAATATACATGGTTTATATATATAAAATGATTTTCAAAGTGAGTACATAGTTCCCCTATTTTACATTTTGCAAATGTTTTGGGATGACTCATATGTGCAAGATCATTTCAAGTTTTCAAAAAACAATGTCTATGGTTTATATATAAAACAGTACGATTTCAATAATGTGAACAACTTGTTGATGCGTTATCCATAATACGAATGGCATCCATTAGCTTTGGCCGAGCCGACTATTAGTATGTTATGGTACCCTACGACTGACAATCCATTATCGGACTGTTCACTTGATTTGGTGGAAGTTCAGGTAATGACAGAAACTGTTTCTGGTTAACAAATCATATATTGATTTTTTAGTCTAGTTAAAGAGACCCTTTGGTGGTCTATTAAAGATACCCTTTGGTGGTATAGTCAACACAGGTTTGAATGTGTTCATTAAAGAACGATCAAAAGTTTTCACAATTAAAAAAACACGGATGATGTGTTTATGACATGGACAATTGGTTTATGACACAGACGATTGGTTTATAACATGGACAAATGGTTTTGAACAATGTCACGCAATGATTTTCACTTAAAGATATAAACCATACGAAGTTTTCTTTTGAATCAATCTATTACATGGTTTTTACAAAAAACGTTTTGGTCAAGATTCATGGCTATAAGGTTTTCACAACTCTAACCAACTTGTTTTAGTTGCTTAATTGTATTGTAATATCACACACTTTTGATACGAGGTTTTCACTTAACGACTCTTGTACTCGGACGAGGTGTTGCAATATGTATACAAAGCCACGAATTTGACACACTCACAAAACCTATGTACTCGCTGACATTTTTATGCTGATTCTCTTTTCACATATGTTTCAGGAGTCAATGCTTGATAATATGATGCATGCTTCACGTAGGAATGGACGTGGGCCTTAGTGACTTAAAACATGAAAGACAATTTATTTATGTGTTGTTTCTGCTTATCCCAAGATAATGTAAACATTTAACTTAGTAAAACAAAATTTTAAATTCCATGAGTTGTGAAACAACAGTGTTGTGACATGACTCCCTGACGTTTCTGATAGTAAAAGTTCGTTGGGAATCCAAACGTGGCCCAGAATTAACTTGGGAACGAGAGGATCAGATGAAAGCGAAATATCCACATTTGTTTTAACAAACTTTCCTCTGATTAAATTTCGGGGCGAAATATCCAAAAATATGGGAGACAGTGACATTTGTATCTTTTCAATCATTGTATTGTTACAAATAATTTCATATTCAATGAAACCCTGTGTTTTATTTCTGAAATTTGTATAATAATCTAAGACATTTGCACAATTTCAATTTCTTGTAGGATTTCGAACCCTCAAAAATTTTTGTGGATGTAATTTGGTAACTGACACTCAAACGCAATCAGTTTAACACGACGGTGGATGTAATATATAACCTAAATATTAGTTTAAAGGGGTTAAAAATGGCAAACAAGTGAAAATACAAGTCCAAGGGCCAAAAATGCCAAAAAAAATAATAAAGATTTTTGCTTCTTCACCAAGTTTGCCACCTATCTCCAATTTTTGACACTTACCACTCATTTTTGCCACACTTAGTTTGGTGTTGACACATGTTAGGACACTAATCCACACTTGTCATCACCTCCTTAATCCTAAAATACTATAAATACCCTATGATTCTTCCATTTTTTTCACACCAATTCAAAGCAAAGTGTGAAGTTCTTCTTTCTATCCGTCTTGGAGCTTGTTTCCAACCTTTGGAAGCCTCCTATCTTGAGTTCCGAAAGTGTTCTTCAACACCAGTAAGTACTCTTCCTAGTTCTTTAATTTTTTAGTTGTTTTGAGCTAAAAGTCGAACAGTTTGGCTTCCTGAATGACTTTTGGTTCTGACTAAATTTGGTCAAGTCAAAGTTCAATTGAATTTTGCAACGTGATCGTAATCACGAAGGTTATAATCCCTAGCGATTTCACCTTCTGATTACCACGTTTACTAGTCGAAGTGACGAGTTAAAGTTTCGGTAAAAAATGCACATGATGTGCCTTTTATGATGAAACTATTTTCGGGTATCAAAACACCAAGTTTTGATACCAAGTCAGTTTTATAAAATACTATAAATACCCCATCATTCTTCCATTTTTTGTCACATCAATTGAAAGCAAAGTGTGAAGTTCTTCTTTCTATCCTTATTGGAGCTTGTTTCCAACCTTTGGAAGCCTCCTATCTTGAGTTTCGAAAGTGTTCTTCAACACCAGTAAGTACTCTTCCTAGTTCTTTCATTATTTTAGTTATTTTGAGCTAAAAGTCGAACAGTTTGGCTTCCTGATTGACTTTTGGTTTTGACCATATTTGGTCAAGTCAAAGTTCAATTGAACTTTGCAACGTGATCGTAATCACGAAGGTTATAATCCCTAACGATTTCACCTTCTGATTACCACGTTTACTAGTCGAAGTGATGAGTCAAAGTTTTGGTAAAAAATGTGCATGCTGTGCATTTTACGACGAAAATATTTTCGGGTATCAAAACATCAAGTTTTAATACCAAATCAGTTTTATAAACTTAGTTAGACATATTTTGACATGTCTAACTCGTCACTTATACTTTAGCGCTTATTTAGGGTCGTAAGTCGAGAGGTCTTGACCACCGCTTTGACTTTTGAATCCGACCCGTTTGGTCGATCTTAGGATCCGACCAAACACATATTTGTAACCATAGTTGTTTACTGAATAACCTACTGAGGTTATACCATATGGTCACGCCGTTTGGTTAGTGTTATGATAAGTGACTTCTATGGTCTTAAAAAAATGACCAAAATGCCCTTTTCCGCATAAATCCATTTTGAACACATGTAACCAAATTTTTGACATATAAAATGATATTATAACATTTTCAAACATGTTTGGGCATTTAAGACTTATCATAGGACATGTTTAACCATCCGATCACACGTTTACGCTAGTTACCCGTTAAAGTAGCGTAAACTACCTTAACGAGTCATAATGGGTCAAAAGCACTTAGGATCCTTTCCAAATCAGAATGTTAAGTTTGTTAAACCATATCACATGAGTTCTAACACACGTTTGGTTTATAAGACTTTACTCTATATGATCTCCCGTTTGTAGTCCCGACACGCTAACATATTTATCTGACACATTAGGATACGTTTGAATTTGTTTATTCCATTGATCAAGAACACTTTCGCAATCCCAAGTGGGTACATAGACCCCCCTCTTTTACATTTTCTAAATGTCATATGTGCCTATAATTATTTTTAAGATTTCAAAACAATATACATGGTTTATATATACAAAATGATTTTCAAAGTGAGTACATGGTTCCCCTCTTTTACATTTTGCAAATGTTTTGGGGTGACTCATATGTGCTAAATCATTTTCAAGTTTTCAAAAAACAATGTCTATAGTATATAAACAATACGATTTCAATAATGTGAACAACTTGTTGATGCGTTATCCATAACACGAATGACATTCATTAGCTTTGGCCTAGCCGACCAGTAGTATGTTATGGTACCATATGACTGACAATCCCATATCGGACTGTTCATTGGATTTGGTGGAAGTTTGGGTAATGACAGAAACTGTTTCTGATTAACAAATCATTTGTTGATTTGTTAGTCTAGTTAAAGAGACCCTTTGGTGGTCTACTAAAGATACCCTTTGGTGGTATAGTCAACACAGGTTTGAATGTGTTCATTAAAGAATGATCAAAAGTTTTCACAATTAAAAAAAAACACGGATGATGTGTTTATGACATGGACAATTGGTTTATAACACGGACGATTGGTTTATGACACGGACGACTGGTTTATAACATGGACAAATGGTTTTGAACAATGTCACGCAACGATTTTCACTTAAAGATATAAACCATATGAAGTTTTCTTTTGAATCAATCTATTACATGGTTTATACAAAAGAAACGTTTTGGTCAAGATTCATGGCTATAAGGTTTTCACAACTCTAACCAACTTGTTTTAGTTGCTTAATTGTATTGCAATATCACACACTTTTGATACGAGGTTTTCACTTAACGACTCTTGTAGTCGGACGAGGTGTTGCAATATGTATACAAAGCCACGAATTTGACACACTCATAAAACCTACCGACATTTTTATGCTGACTCTCTTTTCACATATGTTTCAGGAGTCAATGCTTGATAATATGATGCATGCTTCACGTGGAATTGGACGCAGGCCTTAGTGACTTAAAACATGAAAGGCAATTTATTTATGTGTTGTTTCTGCTTATCCTAAGATAATGTAAAAATTTAACCCTTAATAAAACAAAATTTTAAATTTCATGAGTTGTGAAACAATAGTTCTGTGACATGACTCTCCGAGGTTTCCGCCGCGGTTCGTTGTTTTACGCGATCGGGGTGTTAAAGTAAGAAATCACCACATATCACACCAAAGGTCTGAATTCTTTAGTCTTTTTCATGTTTATCTTGTCTTTTGTCTTATATTGGTATTTTGCGTCAAGTAATTTGAGGGTTTCGTCGTAAATCCAAACAAGACCATAATTCTTGACATTTTTCTATAAATATTATACTTTAATCGAGTCGGGAGCATTTTGTTCCCGTTGCAGTCTTTGTCTATCTTTTATTTTTATATTTTTTTGGTTTGTTATGCTTTGTTTGGGTTTTCATTTTGGGTATCTTTTATTAAAACCCTAGATATGTTTTTCCTATTAAAAACTAAAAACATTTGCTACTTTTTATTTTTTTTTCTTTTTAGCTAATGGAGGGATGGTTATTAAACTAATCCTTTGATCGGTTGTGATGCTTTATATTTTTTCTAGTATATAACCTTTTGTAGGAAAATGAGGACACACACCGAGTATGCACTCGGGATCATGGGGACGGTCAAGTCAAGTCCATGGATCTTCTCCAGTTTTCTTCAATATCCAGGGGAGTGTTATTCTCTTTTTTCACACTATAGTTTAGCTATTCATAACTGCTTAACTATTTGTTTCATGTTGAGGGCAATGTGAAGTTCAAGTGTGGGGAAGGGTATTAACGCTGTTAACTTTGTTTGCCCTTAAAGGTTTTTTGCAAAAACTCCTATTTTAATTTTTGTGGCATTTATATATTGCAAAAAAAACTAAAGTTAGTTGTGTTTAGAAAGCATAAGATACGATCAAAACTGACAAGTCACATTAATTTTGAAAAAGCTAACTATAAGCGTGACAAACAAAAGAAGGACTCTCATGCTAATTTTTACCCATTCCTTCCGTAGCATATTTATGAGCCTTTTACTACTTTCTTGACATGCTTGTTGTTTTTTGCGGAATATGAGTGAGCCAGATTTTTTATGCAATTTAGAACTTGTCATTAGCATACTTTGAATATCATAAATGTGTGAAATTGGATGAACATGATAGAGGCACATAAGATACCCTTTTGTGTTAGCATTTTCTTTTATTTGTTTCCCGCACCTAACATTATCCATTAGTTAACCTTGTTGAACCTATTTCCCATGTTTTTCCAATTTTACCCAACCAATTAACCTACTTAGTCAAATTTAGCCTTTTTATATTTTAAACCTTTGTGTTAAATTCGGTTAAAGTTATCGTTTGACTTGTGTACTTTGTATTTAGTTCCTTTTGTGTAAAAGCATTAAAGTTATTGTTTATAGTTTATATATCTGTTCTAAAAAAACAACAAAAAAGAGAAAAAATTCCTGAAAATAGAACACCCTAAAATAGGTTGAAGATGACCAAATTAGAGCAAATTTAAGTGCTAAATGGTTATAATCTTGTTGTTAGCTCGAGTAGGTGAAAATCGTCGTTCGCGTTAGTTATGTATAGTTCTTGTTTATTTACACTTGTTAAACATAACCGCCGAGTTTTAACCATTTAACCACTTTTAAATGTCCATTATCATTACAACCCTCAAAGACCTCTTGATTTGTGCCTTCACATGTTAGTTGATGAAGATTCGATCTTTTGACAAGCTTATGACATTGCATGATTCATTGCCTTGGCGTCGAGTGTTTTACACATACACATTATAAGTATGATTCATAAATAAAGCTGACTGTGTGTGAGCATTGAGTAGTGTGAAGCTTTGCATGCTAAGTCAATTAGAAGTGGAATCATTGATTTTTGGTTATCTTTACATATATTATCATGTGCTTTATTGGTTTGAAAACATTGATGATGTCTTTTGGAAACCGATTAACCGTTGCATATATATCAGCAATTTAGTCTGCTAAATAATTAATGCCATTGGGAGCTTTCGTTTATTTAGTTTACTTGAGTTTCCTTGAGGACAAGCAAAGTTCAAGTGTGGGGAGGTTTGATATACACTAAATTATACATATTTTAGTCCCTCATTTTACTCCTCTTTTACGCGTTTTGGACTACAAATTCGATATTTAGGCTCTTAATCGTGTACTTTTGGGTTTTCAGGTCTAAAACGACGTTTCACAGTCAAATTTGGAGAAAACAAGGAGTTTCCGGGCATTTTGGATGAAAACTGCACAATTTGCTGAAGACATAGGTCATGCACGGTCATGCGTTCAATGTGCAAGACAGTGCAGGCTCACGACCAGGGCAGTCCAACGGATTTCTCGGACATGCATGGTCGTGCGTCTCGGTTGCACCCCGTGCGCCCTCTGATCCTCGGATGCACACCCCATGCGACCAACCGTGTATCCATTTTCTCGAACATGCACTACCGTGCACCTCATGTGTACGGCCGTGCACGCACTTTGCCGCCAAATCAGCCACTTGCTTAACCCATACCCTATAGCTGACGTCATGATTAGACTTGTACAGTGCCCCGGCGTGCACTTTAAGCGCACGACCAGACACTTTTGAAAATTCGTATAAAACAGAGAAGGCACATTCTGATAAAGTATTGGATATTTTTGCAAGATTTTGGGCGATTTTGGGCGATTTTGGGGCTCTAGAAACAGCCTGCTTGGGTCGGATTCAAGCCTCCTAGTTGCAAAGAAGCCTATTTATCATCCAATCCATCTAATCCTTGCTTTCTTATGGTTTGAATCCTTGTTCTTTCATGATTTTGGTTGTATATCAATCATTGATTTGATGTATTCTATATTATTGTAGCCTTAGGGCAAAAACACTAGTTTACTTGTTTTATGTACAAACATTAGTATGTGAATCTTCTTTATATGAAACTTTGGTACTTTTCATGTTTAGAATCATATGGAAAACATGTTTCATTGATGTTGGATTCTTGATTATATTTGGTTATCTTCAATGATTAATGAATGTGTAGTTGAGATATGTTGAAAAACCCTTGATTAAGCACTTGTTAGTAAGCTATTAAATTGTTAATATGTTTACACCATGAAACTAGAAATGGGTATTGGCTTAATAAAAGGTAAATCAAATGTTAATCAAGAGTACTATCTTGCACGTAACGACCCTAACTGGTTAGATGGTTTTGTTACAAGTTCTTGACACGGTTTCTGATCTTTGTTTAGTGGTTTTGGTTAAAATTACTATCTTGGTAGATTTTTGCTCAAGGTTTGTAAAATGGAATAGTTTATAATATGATCTACTTTACGCTTGTCTCGGTGGTTGTATTGTGTTATCAATATTACTTTCCTTGATTAAGTGAGGTTAGAAAACGCTTAATGGATGACTAACTTATCTTTAGAAGATTTACATGAAAATATTGTCACACCCTCAATTTCCACTTGCGGAGTTTTACCGCGAGGCGTGTGAACAAACCAGAATCTGAAACACTAGTACGTCGAACGACTCTATATGATTTGATAATACGTTTTCCAAAATCATTTGTTGTAGATTTTATATTGTCTAAATTAGTTACCAATATTTAGCAGAAGCATCAGTTTTAAAGTTTGAGCGGAAGCATAAATAAGCAGTGAAGCGGGCGCCAACACAAACGCCAAAACAAATGAAAAATCCCAAAACAATATTAATAAATAAGACTCGATAAAAGATGTCTTGTTCAATGCATGTGCGTGCACCTAGAGCTCCTAGCGTCCTGAGAAACATGTAAAGAAACAAGTGTCAACATTAAAGATGAGTGAGTTCACAGGTTTTCGTAAATTCGTTTGCTCGGTTATAGTTTGTTTTCTCCGTTATCCCTACCCGGGATAACGTATTGGTTCCATTATTCCAACCCGGAATAATAACTTGTTGCTTCCAATATTCCCAAACCCGGAATATTAAGTTGTTGTTTCCAATATTCCAAACCCGGAATATTAAGTTGTTTCCATTATCCCCAACCCGGGATAATATCGTAGTTTCGTAATTAAGTTCAATGTTAATATATATAGGTAGCTAGCCTAAAGTTATGTCACGTAAGTGTTCGCGATCGAAGCTGACTGTTGTGCCTCCGTTTTGCCAGGCCTATCACATGACCATGGCGAGGTTAGGCCGAATTATTCACCCGTTGACATACCCGGTCGGCTAGCGCGACTAGCTCGGATGGGGCTTGTCGGGCCCAGTAGTACTACTTATAACTCCCCCGCTACTAAACCCAATACTAACGATCCGAGAGATTGACGAGGACTTAAGTGATAAAGCTGCTTAGTGACCATAACATTACATTAACATTAACTTAGTTACCGAGTAGTTATGTGACGTTAAATTCGTATAACGTAAAGAGTTTGAGTTTGAGAGTGTATACATGTTTCTCCCCCTGTTGTTTAAAAACCGGATAAAGTTAGGGGCTGTGAACTCACCTTTTGTTGCTCGGTTAGTGTAGCAAAAGAAGTTATAAGAGATGGGACCGCTAGTTGCGTCCTAACAAACCAATTAATTCCAAGTTAGTGTGTGAACACACCAATACAAATTCTACACGTAATTCACGCACAAGTGATACACACAAACAACATATCTAACACTCAAACATGCATGCAAGTATCCTCATGTGATCCTAGTGATTAAAACAACTTATCATAACCATAAACCAATTCATGCCACAATTTGGTGCACACAATCACAAGTTCTCAAATTTCAGCTTAACACTCATAATTCAGCTGTTTTCTAGGATTTTTATAAAATAGTTCTAACATTCCAAAAATTCCAATATTTTTACAGTAGGTGACATTTATACCATAGAAATTTATATAATTTTTCCAAGTCCCAAATCTTTACCAATTAACCATAAATATTAATATACTAGGCTGCAGTCAGATTTACCGCTTTCTGACTGCAGTCCACGGAAGAATTTATTTAAAAATCACTGACCGTCCAATTAACAAAATTCCAGTTGGAGTTGCCCGAAATTTCCATACCTAGTTTGCTGTACAAAAATCATGACTCAACTCCCTACTGATTTTAAAATCCAACTCGATAAACAACTAACAAAATTTCAGGATTTTCACAGTTTTAGTTACTGAACTTATTTGGCCCTTTAAAAATATCAAACGACTTCAGAAAATTATGAATCCAGCGCCATTAGATTCCTTATTCAAATCTCTATTTTTTAGACATCAGAAAGTCCGTTTTTCGACAACTAACTACCGAGTTACAGCCAGATGAAGTCGGCTGTAACTATTATTCAGCAGACTGTTTTCAGTATATCTTTATCATAAACTCGTATAACCCGTTCATGCGATTAATCTAGGCGACCAAGAACTGATTTTTAATCATAGATCACTACTAATAACTTATCCATGCAAACCCTAGTTCTTACTTCTAGTTTTTACAAACAAAACACACTTGCAACTTATGATATCCGCAAACAATTATACATGCAACTATGGACAGTTCAGCCGATTATTTAACACACACACATAATCCGAAAACAAGCAAATAAATTCGTTCAAACATATATATCCGAAGCAAACTAATCAATTCATTTAAGCGTATATATCCGAACATGATTTCGTAATCAAAGATAATTCTGACCTTGATTAACTAGGCAAACAAGCCGAGATTTGGACAAGAACGACTCGGCTGATCCAACTAGATCGCGACGAGAGGATGATGATAAAGTAGATTGTTTGTGATCGAGGAAAGTGATCAGTGGGGACTGTTGCGACCAAGGAAGTGTAGGGCTGTTTGTTTGCAATTGAAAAGGTGAACAAGGGAGCTGATCTCGATCGGTTGGAAGGAGGAAGGGGCTGCCGACGGCAGTTTTCTTCTTAGGGTTTGTGTTTTAGAATGAAACATGCATTGAGAGTTTTTATCTATATATGCGCAAAAGATGATAAGGGTTACGGTTTGGATAAGCATCCGTGGCCGAGGAAACTTGGATTGAGTCGGTTTGGGTTTGGGCTTGATCTCGCGGCCAAGGACTAGGGTGGGTTGGTTTGGTTTGGGTTTGATCGGCCGAATAGTTTTAGGTTTGCTACGGGTTTGGGTTTGATCTTGGCCGAATTAGTTTTAGGTTTTGATCTCGCGGTCAAGACATGTTTGAGTCCTAACTTGATTAATTCCTAGAGTTACAATGAATCAAAGTTGGTTCGTGTCGTGGTTCGGTTCAGTTCGTGTACATATCTACCATACTTACTCTATAACTAAAACAATCACACAACACACATCACGTATTCATTTAACTCGTACACGTTTAATACTTAGCATATACATTATTCGACAAGTGTCGCGTTTAAGTTATCCGAAAAACCCGGGATATCACATTATCCCCATGTTGAAAGAATTTTCGTCCCGAAAATTGAGTAAACGCGGTTTAGCATGTAGCGTACATGTTTAGAGTGCCACGCACAAAGAGTTAGTTCGTTTACAAGAAGTTCCCAAGTGCCATACACAAAGATTTCCAAGTGCCATGCACTAGAATTTAGCTAACAATAGTACACGAAAGTATGAGAAGTTTCCAGGTTGTCACATCATCCCCATGTTGAAAGAATTTTCATCCCGAAAATTTAGGTACTGGTATCGTTAGTTTGCTGCTCAGTTGCGAAGAGGTGCGGGTATTTGCTTTTCATTTGGTCCTCTCTTTCCCACGTGAACTCTGGTCCACGCTTAGAGTCCTAACGGACCTTAACGATCGGAATTTTGCTGTGCCTTCGAGTCTTGATCTCACGATCCATGATCTCGATAGGCTGTTCCACAAAGTGCAGTCGTTCATCCACTTGGATCTCATCCAATGGAATGACTAGAGTTTCATCTGATAGACACTTCTTCAGATTTGACACGTGAAATACGTTGTGAACTCCACTGAGTTCGGCAGGAAGGTCTAATTGATAAGCTACGGGTCCGATACGTTTCAAGATTACAAACGGGCCTACGTACCGTGGGTTAAGTTTGCCCCGTTTTCCAAAGCGGATTACACCCTTCCAGGGTGACACCTTAAGTAGGACGGATCGCCTACTTGAAATTCGAGCGGTTTGCGTCGTTGATCAGCGTAGCTTTTCTGTCGATCTCATGCGCCGCCATGCGGTTTCTGATTTGTACAATCTTTTCGGTAGCCTCAAGTATTAACTCAGGGCCTGTGAGTTGACTGTCACCGACTTCTGCCCAGCAGACCGGTGATCTACATTTACGACCGTATAATGCCTCAAACGGTGCTGCCGAAATACTCGTATGATAGCTGTTGTTATATGAGAATTCTACTAGAGGCAGGTGGATTTCCCAACTATTTCCGAAGTCCACTACGCATGCCCTAAGCATGTCTTCCAAAGTTTGTATGGTCCTTTCACTTTGACCATCAGTCTGAGGGTGATAAGCCGTGCTCATATCCAGACGTGTTCCCAACGCTTTCTGGAGTGACTGCCAGAAGTTTGACGTGAAGCGAGCATCTCTGTCTGAGATGATGGACGTTGGCACTCCGTGCCGAGAAACTACTTCCTTAATGTAGATGCGAGTCAACTTCTCCATCTTATCTGTTTCCTTAATAGCTAGGAAGTGTGCGGACTTAGTTAAACGATCCACGATCACCCAGATGGTATCGCAACCACCCAAGGTTCGCGAGAGTTTAGTGATGAAATCCATTGAGATCTGATCCCATTTCCACACTGGGATCTCAGGTTGTTGGAGTAGCCCCGATGGCTTTTGATACTCCACCTTGACTTTTGCACAAGTCAAACATTTACTCACGTAGGTGGCTATATCGGCTTTCATGTTGGGCCACCAATACGCAGCTTTAAGGTCTTGATACATCTTATCCGAACCCGGATGGACAGAGTATCAAGATTTGTGAGCTTCATCCATGACTAGCTCTCTGAGGTTTCCGTAGAGAGGTACCCATATGCGATTCATGAAATACCGGGCTCCATTGGGCTTTACTTCCCAATCGCGTTCCATTATTCCCACTGATTCAGCTTTGATGTTTTCCTCCTTAACTGCTTCTAACTGGGCGTCGCGTATTTGATCGGGTAGCCCCGAATGAATAGTGAGTTGTAGTGCTCGTACGCGACGAGGTTTCAAGTGTTCCTTCCTACTGAGGGCATCAGCTACCACGTTAGCTTTACCCGGGTGGTACCGAATGGCACACTCATAATCGTTCAAGAGTTCGACCCAGCGACGCTGTCGCATGTTTAACTCCTTCTGATCAAAGATGTGTTGGAGGCTCTTGTGGTCCGTAAAGATTGTGCACTTCGTTCCATATAGGTAGTGTCTCCAAATCTTAAGTGCAAACACTACTGCTCCCAATTCCAGGTCATGCGTCGTGTAGTTTTTCTCGTGAACTTTCAGTTGTCGCGACGCATACGCGATGACCTTATCGCGTTGCATGAGTACGCATCCAATCCCTGAATGGAAGCGTCACAATACACTACAAAGTCATCTGTCCCTTCCGGCAAGGACAGAATAGGTGCACTGCAAAGTTTCTGCTTCAGCAATTGAAATGCTGCTTCTTGCTTGTCACCCCAAGCATACTTGATGCCTTTCTGGGTGAGGGTAGTAAGCGGTTGTGAGATCTTTGAAAATCCCTCGATGAAGCGTCTGTAGTAACCGGCCAATCCCAAAAATTGGCGGATCTCCGTCGGTGTCTTAGGTGCTTCCCAGTTTTTGATGGCTTCAATCTTGGCAGGGTCTACGTGGATACCCTTTTCATTCACGATATGCCCGAGAAACTGAACTTCCCGAATCCAGAAATCACACTTTGAAAGCTTGGCATATAGCTTTTCCTGTTGGAGTAATCCTAGCAGTAATCGTAGATGTTCAGCATGCTCTTCTTCACTTTTGGAGTAGATGAGTATGTCATCGATGAACACAATGACAAATTTGTCGAGGTATGGTTTACACACGCGGTTCATGAGGTCCATGAACACCGCAAGTGCGTTGCTGAGACCGAAGGGCATGACCAAGAACTCGTAATGGCCATACCGAGTGCGAAATGCCGTCTTGGCGATATCCTCCTCCCTGACGCGTAGCTGGTGGTAACCGGACCGTAAATCAATCTTAGAGTAGTAACTGGACCCTTGAAGTTGGTCGAATAGATCGTCGATGCGAGGTAACGGGTATCGGTTCTTGACAGTAACCTTGTTGAGTTCCCTATAGTCGATGCACAAGCGGAAAGTCCCGTCCTTCTTCTTGACAAACAGGACTAGAGCTCCCCATGGTGAAACGCTTGGTCGGATAAATCCTTTTTCTAATAGCTCCTGAAGTTGGGTAGATAGCTCCTGCAGCTCGGCTGGAGCTAGTCGGTATGGAGCCTTGGCGATAGGAGTTGCGTTGCTTGCCAATTCGATTTCAAACTCCAATTGTCGATGTGGTGGAAGACCAGGTAGTTCTTCTGGGAATACATCGGAAAAATCACGGACGACAGGGATGTCTTCTATACGTTTCTCGTCCTTAGGCTGTTTGGTAATCAGTGCGAGTAAAGCGAAGGAGTTCTTTCTCCGAAGATACTTCTGCGCTTGCATGTAAGAGATGATGTTGGTGACGGCGCTTGCCTTATCGCCTTGTACCGTCAGGATTTCATCGTTAGAGAGCGGAATACGGATAGATTTTTCGAAGCAGAGAACTTCAGCCCGGACGTCGGATAGCCAGTCCATTCCGACTACCACGTCAAAACTACCCAGAGTAGTTGTCATCAGATCAATGGTAAAAGTGTGGCCCGCGAGTTTGAGTTGACAGCCGGATACTATTTGGGTCACATCTACAGATTTACCATCGGCTAATTCTATAACATAAGGGGTCTCTAATGGTTTAAGCGTGAGATTTAGGTTCTTCCTAAAAGACTCAGATATAAAGCTCCTATCCGCACCCGTATCAAAAAGCACAGAAGCAAAATGTTCATTAAGGGGAAACTTACCGGTGACCACGTTCGAGTCCCTTCTGGCCTCTCCATCGCCCAATGTAAATGCGCTACCTTTAGCACCTCCTGTGCCACCGTTCCCATTGTTGTTGTTATTATTGTTGTTGTGGTTATTGTGGTTGTGGTTGTTTCCACCATTATTGTTGTTGTTACGCAACTGTGGGCAGTCTCTTCTGAAATGAGCAGTGCTACCACACTGATAGCATCCCGGTTTATACCCTGCTGCTGACCCTGGGGCTGATTTTGATTTTGTCGGGACATGATTTCCCCCAAGACAATCCTTTGCCGCATGTCCCACCTTGCCACATCGTTGGCAGCGGTTCCCGGCACAAGGGCCGTGATGATGAAGATTGCAGCGATTGCACTGTTCGACCTACATAGCCGCCTGCATTCTGGTTGTTGTTGTTGTTGTGGTTGTTGGCGGGCTGATTTTGGTAACCCCGGTGGCTGTTGAAATGATTGAACCGTTTCTGGTTCCCTTGCTGCGGATGAGATGACGAAGACTGTCGAATAGTTGAGTCTTCAAACTTTCTTTTGTTATCCGGGGCAACTTCAGTTGCACCCCGTGCTGGCAACTTCTTCTGTTCCACCGCCTTATCGGTGAGTTTGTGAGCCAATCGGATTGCTTGATGTTCAGTTACAGGGTTACTAGCCATTACCATACCCTGAATTTCCGGAACCAGGCCCCCAAGATAGAACTCGAGTCTTTTCTCCACAGTGTTGGCCAATTCGGGACACAGAAATACTAAGTCATGGTGTTTTGCGGTGTAGGCTTCAATTTCCGATCCCACCATCTTGTGGTTCCATAGAGCTTGCTCCAGCTGTTGCACTCTGTCTCGTGGACAGTACTCCTCTTTAATTAGAGCCTTGAACTCAGCCCATGCCATTGCATTCGCAGCTATAAGTCCACGTGTTTGGACTTAGGCATTCCACCATGTCAGTGCCCCATCTTCCAGTGTTGAGGCTGCGTATTTGACCTTGTTGGCCTCGAGGCAGTTGCACATTTCAAAAACGGATTCAGACTTTTCGATCCAGCGGACCAGTCCAATGGGTCCTTCCGCCCCCGAGAATTTGCTTGGCTTTGCGTCAAGAAACATCTTGTAGGGGTTAAAGCCCCCTCCTGCTGATGCAGAACAGGAAGTCAGCAAGGAATTTTACTAGTCTCACTATTAGATTTTCACGAGAAAATTTAATAATGGTTACCTGCAGGTTGGTTCTGAACACCCGCTAAAGCTGCGTTCACGTGCTCTTGAATCATGGCAGCTAGCTCTTCGGGCGTCAAGTTAAGGTTTCCACGTCTTCCAGTTGCCATTTAGATCTTCGAAACACAACACAAACACACCCCGATAAGTCTATATATCCAATATAGTTATCCTACTTCGTGCTTTAATAATTAGTAAGTTATGTCAACTCAATATGTTAAATAGTCAAAAGAAATACTTGATTAACTGAAATTTCAACGTTTTACACAAGTGCAAATCAAACATACGAATTCACTATAAAGCCTCAAGTTTAAACACAAGTGGGAAAATAATAAACTGAAGGAAAACAAATAAATTAAGCGGGACGTGTCAGTCGTCTACGTCTCCATCCCCCAAGTCACTGTTGTTGCCGTCATCCTGTGCGGCATTTCCAGCTTCTACAGCTGGGTCCTCCTCCGGATCCTCTTCAGGGTCCTCCTCTGGATACTCTTCCGGATCCTCCTCTACCGGCACTGGAGGGGCCGGTGCTGGTGCAAGTGCTTGATTTTGCAGTTCCTGAATGTTCCAACTATTTTCCAGGACTCTGTCCTCAAGCCAGTCGGCTCTTATCTGCTCAGCACGCAGATCTCTGGCTATGGTGTTACGAGCTATCTTACTCGTACGATGCTCTTCCTCGAGCGAGTCGGTCTTACCTGTAAGGTGTCGGATCATCCATCCTTGTGCTAGGATGGTTTCCTGCATTCTTTCTAGCTGTTTTTGTTGTGTATGTACCAGGATTCTAAGCATGTCAATTCTTATTTCTACAGGATTAACCGGTTCAACCGGTACAGCAATGGTTGGGCGTAACGACGACTCCTCCCCCAGAGCGAGCCTTTTCCTCGCTGCTGAGCATGTCTCCACGCCATAAGGTGGTATGGGTTCCACCATTGGTGCCTTTCCTGGTGCCCTTGGTGGTGTAGGTCTGTCGGATGATGATGACGATGAGGATGATGACATTGCCTGTTAGGTCGGGTAGTTAGTTACGAGTTGTTTTCATTTTTTATTATGAAGGCATAATCTACATAACACAGTTGTGATAACAAGATATAATAGTTCGGTGCCAAACTAAGTCTAGTGTCGTGATATCAGCTATAGTTTAGGTCTACTTCTAATGCAAACCTGGTTCTCTATAGCTAGTGGCTCTGATACCAATCTGTCACACCCTCAATTTCCACTTGCGGAGTTTTACCGCGAGGCGTGTGAACAAACCAGAATCTGAAACACTAGTACGTCGAACGACTCTATATGATTTGATAATACGTTTTCCAAAATCATTTGTTGTAGATTTTATATTGTCTAAATTAGTTACCAATATTTAGCAGAAGCATCAGTTTTAAAGTTTGAGCGGAAGCATAAATAAGCAGTGAAGCGGGCGCCAACACAAACGCCAAAACAAATGAAAAATCCCAAAACAATATTAATAAATAAGACTCGATAAAAGATGTCTTGTTCAATGCATGTGCGTGCACCTAGAGCTCCTAGCGTCCTGAGAAACATGTAAAGAAACAAGTGTCAACATTAAAGATGAGTGAGTTCACAGGTTTTCGTAAATTCGTTTGTTCGGTTATAGTTTGTTTTCTCCTTATCCCTAGCCCGGGATAACGTATTGGTTCCATTATTCCAACCCGGAATAATAACTTGTTGCTTCCAATATTCCCAAACCCGGAATATTAAGTTGTTGTTTCCAATATTCCAAACCCGGAATATTAAGTTGTTTCCATTATCCCCAACCCGGGATAATATCGTAGTTTCGTAATTAAGTTCAATGTTAATATATATAGGTAGCTAGCCTAAAGTTATGTCACGTAAGTGTTCGTGATCGAAGCTGACTGTTGTGCCTCCATTTTGCCAGCCTATCACATGACCATGGCGAGGTTAGGCCTAATTATTCACCCGTTGACCATACCTGGTCGGCTAGCGCGACTAGCTCGGATGGGCTTGTCGGGCCCAGTAGTACTACTTATAACTCCCCCGCTACTAAACCCAATACTAACGATCCGAGAGATTGACGAGGACTTAAGTGATAAAGCTGCTTAGTGACCATAACATTACATTAACATTAACTTAGTTACCGAGTAGTTATGTGACGTTAAATTCATATAACGTAAAGAGTTTGAGTTTGAGAGTGTATACATGTTTCTCCCCCTGTTGTTTAAAAACCGGATAAAGTTAGGGGCCGTGAACTCACCTTTTGTTGCTCGGTTAGTGTAGCAAAAGAAGTTATAAGAGATGGGACCGCTAGCTGCGTCCTAACAAACCAATTAATTCCAAGTTAGTGAGTGAACACACCAATACAAATTCTACACGTAATTCACACACAAGTGATACACACAAACAACATATCTAACACTAAACATGCATGCAAGTATCCTCATGTGATCCTAGTGATTAAAACAACTTATCATAACCATAAACCAATTCATGCCACAATTTGGTGCACACAATCACAAGTTCTCAAATTTCAGCTTAACACTCATAATTCAGCTGTTTTCTAGGATTTTTATAAAATAGTTCTAACATTCCAAAAATTCCAATATTTTTACAGTAGGTGACATTTATACCATAGAAATTTATATAATTTTTCCAAGTCCTAAATCTTTACCAATTAACCGATAAATATTAATATACTAGGCTGCAGTCAGATTTACCGCTTTCTGACTGCAGTCCACGGAAGAATTTATTTAAAAATAATTGACCATCCAATTAACAAAATTCCAGTTGGAGTTGCCCGGAAATTTCCATACCTAGTTGCTGTACAAAAATCATGACTCAACTCCCTACTGATTTTAAAATCCAACTCGATAAACAACTAACAAAATTTCAGGATTTTCACAGTTTTAGTTACTGAACTTATTTGGCCCTTTAAAAATATCAAACGACTTAAGAAAATTATGAATCCAGCGCCATTAGATTCCTTATTCAAATCTCTACGTTTTAGACATCAGAAAATCCGTTTTTTCGACAACTAACTACCGAGTTACAGCCAGATGAAGTCGGCTGTAACTATTATTCAGCAGACTGTTTTCAGTATATCTTTATCATAAACTCGTATAACCCGTTCATGCGATTAATCTAGGCGACCAAGAACTGATTTTTAATCATAGATCACTACTAATAACTTATCCATGCAAACCCTAGTTCTTACTTCTAGTTTTTACAAACAAAACACACTTGCAACTTATGAATCCGCAAACAATTATACATGCAACTATGGACAGTTCAGCCGATTATTTAACACACACACATAATCCGAAAACAAGCAAATAAATTCGTTCAAACATATATATCCGAAGCAAACTAATCAATTCATTTAAGCGTATATATCCGAACATGATTTCGTAATCAAAGATAATTCTGACCTTATTTAACTAGGCAAACAAGCCGAGATTTGGACAAGAACGACTCGGCTGATCCAACTAGATCGCGGCCGAGAGGATGATGATAAAGTAGATTGTTTGTGATCGAGGAAAGTGATCAGTGGGGACTGTTGCGACCAAGGAAGTGTAGGGCTGTTTGTTTGCAATTGAAAAGGTGAACAAGGGAGCTGATCTCGATCGGTTGGAAGGAGGAAGGGGCTGCCGACGGCAGTTTTCTTCTTAGGGTTTGTGTTTTAGAATGAAACATGCATTGAGAGTTTGTATCTATATATGCGCAAAAGATGATAAGGGTTACGGTTTGGATAAGCATCCGTGGCCGAGGAAACTTGGATTGAGTCGGTTTGGGTTTAGGCTTGATCTCGCGGCCAAGGACTAGGGTGGGTTGGTTTGGTTTGGGTTTGATCGGCCGAATAGTTTTAGGTTTGCTACGGGTTTGGGTTTGATCTTGGCCGAATTAGTTTTAGGTTTTGATCTCGCGGCCAAGACATGTTTAAGTCCTAACTTGATTAATTCCTAGAGTTACAATGAATCAAAGTTGGTTCGTGTCGTGGTTCGGTTCAGTTCGTGTACATATCTACCATACTTACTCTATAACTAAAACAATCACACAACACACATCACGTATTCATTTAACTCGTACACGTTTAATACTTAGCATATACATTATTCGACAAGTGTCGCGTTTAAGTTATCCGAAAAACCCGGGATATCACAAATATGTTGATACAGTTTTGTGTCTGTCGCTTGTTCTTAATTACAGTTGTAATTGTACGGTCTTTGCTCAAGTGTCTGTATAGGTTTGTGTCGAATAGATCGAGATATCCTTCTATCTTGATCTCGTATGACATCTTAGCTTGTCTATGTTAATCAGTTGCATGTGTGCATACTGATGAATCTTAGAAACGACATGTCTACACACATTCTCCAGAAAAATGGATTTTATGCGAGTCAGAGTTTTCGTACGAATCAAGTGATTCGTACGAAATAATTTATGTAACATGTGTGTTACTTGTTTTGTATGAAATAATCATTTCATACGAAACAGTTGACTCGTACAAAATCCTGGAGTTGTGACTCGTGTGAAATAGTGTGTTCAGTATGTCTAGACTCGTATTTCGTACGAAACTAGACAGACACTATATAAGCAGACATGTACCTCTTAGTTGGGCGTTTCATGGAGAACTAGTTGACTCGCGTGTGAGAGTTAGACTAGGTAGCTAGACTGACCAGAGAGATTGTTATCTCTGAAGATGAAGACACAAGAACACAGCAAGTTTGTTTGAGTCATACGAGCATTGTGTGTATATGTTTGTACTTGTTCTCAATCATTAATCAAGATAGTGAATCTTTGGTTATCCCGTGTTCTTTACTTTGCTTTGGTTGCATGCACACTTGGATTCCGCACTTGTGTGTGTCTTATGAACAAGGAACTGGTTTAACACCATCCGCAGGTGGACCTACAAGTGGTATCAGAGCTTTGGCTCTTTCCTTGTTCAAAACCGGGCTTAGTTGTGTCTGAGCTAGTTTGAAGATTTCTGAAGTGTTCTTGAGCCTCCAGCAGAAAACTTAATTTTGGATAGATAACTAACTTAAAACTTGGTTAAAATCTGTTGCATGCAGAAAATTTTATGGTAAAATTTTTCTTAAGAACACCCTTGAAGAAGAAATCTGCAAAAAATTGAATCTGATTAGTTTTGGTAGGGTTGACATTTTCTGACTTGGATCTGGACTTGGACTGTGGACTGTTAAAAATATGTGTTTTAACTAAAAGTGGGTAAGACAACAGGTATTTTTGAAAAAGCAGGTCTACACAAGAAAAGAAATTTCTCACCAAATCATTTCTGAAAAGATTCCTCTGAAAAACACTGAACAAAATAGTTTGTGCGAGTGAAAAGTTTAGTGCAAAACATCTGATTCGCACGAAAACACCTTGTCTCGCACAAAACAACTGTTTCGCACGAAACTGTGTGGTTTGTACAAAATAGGGTGTTATCCGCATGAAATTAGTTTCGTACGAATAACTTTGGTTTTTGTTTGTTTTCGCGTTTTTCAAAGCTTTGTGATTTTAAGAATTTGTCATATTTTCAGAACCTGTGAATTTTTAAACGGTAATTATAATTTTGAAATTTTAAAACCTTTAAATTTTCATTAAACAAGAAATATAATGAGTTCTAACCCGTAGGATTGGAGTTGTTCAAGCTCAAATCAGGAGTCTTCGCAAAGCTCCGTAACATCATGGGTAAAATCTTTGATGCCACAACATACTACAGTGATCTCTGCAAATCAATGGGCGTGTGTTGCGAATCAAAATCAAAGCATCCGAACTCTGTTAATGAGCGAAAGTGAAACACGGAGTAACAACCGTCCGCCCAAGCTAAATCATATGAACGATTATCCTTCCTGGAAAAGTCGTTTTCATACATACGTTCTTGGACAGAACACAAAATTGTGGACGTGTTTCACTACCCCGTACAATGAAGCACTTGAAGAAGCTGGATCAAATCCAACCACATTGGCCAATCCAGTCGAAAGTGACAAGAAAGCTTACGATCTAGAGAAAAAGGCATTTGCTATCCTCACACAAGCTCTGCATAAAGACATTTATCATCAGTTTGTGTATTGTTGATGTAGAGTAGACATGATAAGTAAGATAAATCACGTTGATTCTACGAATACCCGTGATGAACTTGTCCCAACCTCAAAATTCAACCCAAAGGGCACGAAATTTGAAGTGAAAAACTGTTTTTTCCAAAACTGAAATCTGATCATTATCCCCTCATAACCAACATATTAATAGAGTTATAAATTCGAAGCGGGCCCCAAAATACACTCGGGCCCGCATCAATTGTACTACAACGAAAAGTTTGTGGGACACTTTGGAAGCAAGAGGTGAAGGTAACGCTGCTACCAGCAAGATTCGGCATGATCTGCTCAAGAAAGACTTTGAAGGTTTCATGTTCATGGAGAACGAAACCTTGAATGATATGACCACTCGGTTTTATCATCTTCTCAACGAGATGTACTCATATAAAGTGTTAGCAGCACCACAAGAAATTGTGATGCGATTTATTGATGCTTTACCTCCAAAATGGGGTCAATTTATTGATCTATTGAAACATACAGGTGTTTTGGACTCAATAAGTATTTATAAATTTGTGAAGAAACTGGAGAACAAGAATCAAGAAGAACTCCGAAAGGCACAACGAGTCTCTGCTCCACAAAACCCTAAGATTTACTTTGGAAGTATAAATGCAGGTACAAGCTCAAGTCAGCAGCCGAAGTTGCAAACCGCGTTTGTGTCAAACGTGAACCCTTTTCTACCCCAACCAGTTCAAAGAAGTCAGTCTACAGGTTCGAGTAATCAAGCCTATGGACAGACTTTTGATCCAAAAGCCTTCCTTCCACAGCCAAGGGATTTAGCGCATAAAGCTCCACAGCAAGCTCCTCAACAAGCTTTCTATGGAAGCAACAGTCAATCTGCAAATCCCAACACTGTCAAACTTGACACGTCAAATCTCTCCAAAATCAACGTAGAAGTTGCACAGGAACATGCGGAACTTCTAAATACCATGGTCAGTTCATATTGTGGTTTAGTTGCAGGTCAAATAGGGAACATCAATTTGACAAACGAAGACTATGAACAAATTGACCGAGATGAAATGGAGCTGATGGACATCAAGTGGGCATTTGCAAACGCTATGAGAAGAGCGAAGGATTATATGAGAAGAACGGGGAGAACCAGTTTGGAAAGCAAGAAGGATACTAAATACGCCTTTGACAAAACCACCGTTACTTGCTTCAACTGTGGAGAAAGAGGTCACTTTAAGCGGGAATGCACAAGACCCAGCAAGGAAGGAAATCACAACCCCTTTCGAAATCGGTCTCAACCATCCAACACAGCACAGTACAATAACGAAAGAAGAATAGTAGCTGTTGGCAACTCTAACAACACCAATCAATCAGGATCTTCAAACACGCACAGAGCTATGGTAGTTCAGTCTGATGAAGGATGCGATTGGTCAGTACAGTTTGGAACTGAGAACAACGGAAGAACTGCATGCTATGCAAAGATCGTGGATCAAATTAAGCATGATCACAGCATCAATACTCCAAATAACGATGATACATCTGGGGATGCTGGTAGTTCTGATGAAGAATGTTCAAGTTCAGATGGTAATGAATCTGATTCTGATGTGAAGAAAGGAAGTGAAGCTGATGTTGAAGAGTTGCTGAGTGAAGCTGAGATGTTGAAGAGTGAAAAGGTAAGAATGACGAGGAATGCAGAAGCTGCCGAAACAGAGACAGAGGCACTATCTACAGATGATGCAGCTTTTCCTCATCACACTGCCTTTATGGCAAATGTTGAAGGTTCTTCAAAACAGGTAAATTCTGACCCTCCTATTGTTTGCAATGACTGTGTTGAATTGAAAATAAAATATGAAACCATCAACAGTCATAATCAGAATTTAGTTGTTGAACTATCAAAATGCAAAGAGGCGAATTTTGCACTAACTAGAAATGAAAAAGAATTCATATCTGTAATAGAAACCCTTAAGAAAAGTGTTTCTGAATTGACAAAAACAGTTTTGAATAAACAGACAGGAATTAATAACTACATTAATCTCCTAGAAGAAACAAAGAAAGAGTTAGCCATCGCCAAGTGCGAATATGATTTGATCAAACGCAAATTGGAAAGTTATTCTAACTCCCAATATGTGCTTGATCATATCATTGAAGTTCAAAAACTAAAGGGAGATGCTCAATGCATAGGGTATAAGTCGTGTCCACCCCCAATGAAACACAACTATACCAAAATGCCTGATGAGGAGGAGATGCCTCGTTTTGAACCTTCTGTACCTTTGAATCCTGAGGAATTCGTAGTAGGGTTAGGGTTCAAACTAGTCAATTCCTCTCAAGAACAAAGCAAGCCAGAAAGTTCATCATCTGATGAAGAAGAGGATGATACATTAGATGATGAATCAAGAAATGGTGAACATGATCAACCTCTTAATGAAAGGAAAAGAGTATAATCTTCTGCTACTCCTAGTACTCAATCTGTTGAGAATCAAGAGACTATTCCTAAGAAATTTGTGAAGACAAGTGTGTCTACACAAGAAGTAGATAAGAAAATCTATTCAAACAAAGATTTTCCAATTAAAAACGTAAATCCAATCTCTATAGATCAGGTTTTTGAAAAGTCAACAACCGAACCTTTAGAGAAGAAAAAGTCAACCAAATCACAACCATTATCCACTTCAAAAGAAAAAGAATGGAAGCGAGTTGAAAAGCCCACAACTTTTCAACCGAAGGTTGAAGCAAAAGGCTCTCGTTACCAGAAAAAGGCTAAAACTGTTAAATTTGTAAGTTTTAAAGGTACCGATAAAGTCGAAACTTTTCAAGGAAAATCTAATGTTGATTTTGTAAAGAAAGTTAAGATTTTAAAAAGAAATAGTCAAAACAATTACACCCAACACACTAATGGATGTAATGAACCCAGTACCTCAGGATCCACAAGTTCAACATCAAGCCGAGAAACACAATCTCCTAGTTTTGTTGAAAGGAGAACATGTTTCAAATGTGGAGAATTTGGCCACATTATAAAGGATTGTCAAAATCCCGCAAATCAAGATGTATAGAGAAAGCCCCTCATGAACCAACTTGCAAACGTAAATTTGTTTCTCCGACTCAAGACAAACGAATTATTAAGGATCAAAAAGAGAAACAAAAAAGTAAACAAGTAAAAGCAGTTGAGAAAGCTTTAAAATCGGATTCTTCAAAAAAGGAACAAAGATCTTCAAAGTCAATAAAACCATACACTGTTAAAACTGTAAATAATAGTAAATCTTGTAATAAACAAGGATCTTGGAAACAGAAGACCGGTGATGGTTCAAAAGAAGTTTCTCAGTTTGCTAATCATCAAGAAATTGAGATTACATTTCTCGATGATAAGGGACGACCCAAGACCACTAAGGCTTGGGTCCCCATCTCAAACTAATCTTGTTTGTGGAATGTGCAGGGTGTTCCAGGAGGAACTGTAAACAGTCATTGGATTGTTGACAGTGGAGCATCCAGGCACATGACGGGCGACTTGCAGCTCCTATATGATGTGAAAAGTATTAGGGGTGGTTATGTTGCTTTTGCTGGTGACAAAGGTGGATACATCACTGGAGAAGGAATGGTCTCCAATGGTGTTGTGAGCTTCGACAAGATCAATTATGTGTGGCAAATTGATCATAATCTTCTTAGTGTTTCTCAAATCTGTGACAAAAAGTTCACGGTACATTTTGATGATGCCGGATGTTATGTGCTGAAGCCTGGATTCAAGATCCCCAAGGAATGGATTCTCCTGTCGGCTCCAAGAATTAATGATTTGTATATTCTTGATATGAGCCAAGCTATTACAACATCTACACAAGTCACATTTTTTGTCTCTAAAGCCACCGAGAAGGAATCAATCTCTTGGCATAGACGTATGGGACACATTCACCTAAGGAAAATGAACTATTTGGTGAAGAACAATCTAGTGAATGTTGTACCAGTGAAGAGCTTTCATCTTCAAGACGTTTGTGTATCCCGTGAAGAAGATCAACACTGTGAATATGCCACTGGAACGTCTTCATATGGACCTCTTTGGACCTATGAAACACAAGACAACCTTTGGTGATTCTTATTGTCTGAAAGTTACTGATGACTATTCCAGATTCTCATGGGTAAACATGTTGGCACATAAGAGTGAAGTTCCTACTCTCCTCACGAATCTCCTGACTCTGCTAGAAAATTTGTACAATCTGAAGGTAAGGAGAATCAGAAGCGATAATGGCACAGAATTCAAGAATCAAGTTATGGACGAATACTGTTCCTCAAAGGGTATTCTGCATGAGTACAGTTCTTGATACACTCCATAACAAAATGGCATTGCTGAGAGGATGAATAGAACTCTCATTAAAACTGCAAGAACCATGTTAGTAGAATCAGAACTTCCAGTTCAATTTTGGGGAGAAGCTGTTGCTACTGCGTGCTACACGATGAATAGAGTTCTGACGGTGAAGAGACATGGGAAGACATGCTTTGAGTTGTTACATAAAAGGAAACTAGATGTTTCTTTCTTAGAACCTTTTGGAGCTCCATGCACTATGATCGACCCACATGGAAAGTTTGGTCCAAAGGCTATCGAAGGTTTCTTTCTTGGATATGCTACTCCAAATTTTCGGGTGTGGAATTTGTCTTTGAAGAAGATTGAAGAATGGGGTGAAGTTAAGGTTCAGAGATATACAGAAGCGGTTAGAGCTCCGGGTGCTCCTTGGATGTTTGACTACGATGGGCTGTTTGACTCCTTTAATCTGCCAACTTTTGATGATGCAACAGCTGCTGCTCAGGTGCTTTTGGATAGTGATACTGCAGTAGATTCATCAGTAGTTCGACCAATTATTGTTAACCCTCAAGTGTCGACTTCAGTTAACAATCTTGTTCAAAATGAGGAATTCGAAGACGCTGCGGATTATAATGTTTCATCAGAAGACGATGAGTTTCACAATGCGAATGAAGCTACCTCTGATGCGGTTCCTGGATTTTCAAATGATACGTCAAATATTCAACCTCAAGGAACGACTGAAGGTCAGGCATCTACAACGTCATCAAATCTAGCTCTCGATGTAACTGTTGATCTGAATATCAACAATTTGGATATCAATTCTCGAGTTCCTGATGTACCAGAAACTCGTATTCATAATATCCATCCTTAGCAGAATATTACTGGAGATGTCCAGAGTGGTGTGCAGACTCGTAATCAGCTTCGAAACAACCAGAATCCTGGATTGTATTCGGAAATCAGGGAATCTGGTGGTCTGAATGATTGGTCTTTTGCCTGCTATGTGTGCCAAGTAGAACCAAAATCTTGGAAGGAGGCAATGAAAGAAGACTCGTGGGTTGAAGCAATGTTGGAAGAACTTCAGTAGTTTCAGAAGTTAGGCGTCTGGAAATTTGTTGACAGGCCTGACAACTACAAGAAGATTGGTACACGATGGGTGTACAAGTGCAAGAAGGATGACCGAGGTGTTGTTGTGAGAAACAAAGCACGATTGGTTGTTCAAGGTTTTAATCAGGTCGAAGGCATTGATTACATTGAAGTTTATGCACCGGTTGCATGACTTGAGGCCATAAGAATCTTTTTGGCTTATGCGTCCTTCAAGAAGTTCACCATTTATCAGATGGATGTGAAGAGTGCATTTGTTCATGGTGTGGTAGAAGAGGAAGTATATGTTGAGCAACCGCCAGGTTTTGAAGATCCTCTCCATCCTGACAAGGTTTGGCTTCTCAACAAGGCATTATATGGTCTTCATCAAGCTCCGAGGGCTTGGTATGGAACAAGATGAGCACTTGCTGCTAGTACAGGTTTATGTTGATGATATTATATTTGGGTCTACTAACACTCGAATGTGCAAAGAATTCGAACAGGTTATGCAGGAGAAATTCGAGATGAGCGCAATGGGAGAATGACTTTCTTTTTAGGTTTGCAGGTTCAGCAATCAAAGGAAGGGATTTTTATCCATCAAACCAAGTACGTCGGAGATATTCTCAAGCGATTTCAGATGGATGACTCAAAGCCTTAGGGAACTCCATTAGCTCAAAATCATGGGATTACTCCAGACGGAATGGGTGAACATGTAGAACCATCTCTCTATCGTGCTATGATCGGATCTCTCATGTATCTTACTGCTTCAAGACCCGACATAATGTACCCAACATGCCTTTTGGCGCGCTATCAGTCTAGTCTGAAGGTTTCTCATTTGATGGCTGTGAAAAGGAACTTTCGTTATCTAAAGGGTCGTCCTGACACTTGTCTATGGTACCCTAAGGATGATAACTTTTATCTGACAACATTCAGTGATTCTGATCATGGCGGCTGTAAAATTAATGCAAAGTCAACAACAGCAGGATGTCAGTTCTTGGGAAATCGCCTAGTCACGTGGCAATGCAAAAAGCAGACTTGTGTAGCTACATCAACATGTGAGGCTGAGTATATTTCAGCTTCTAGTTGCTGCTCTCAAGTTCTATGGATTCAACAGCAAATGCGTGACTACGGTTTTGAATTTCTTACTACTCCTATTTTTGTTGACAATGAAGCTGCTTTGCAGATCACTCGGAATCCTGTACAGCATTCAAAAACAAAACACATTGAGATTAAGTATCATTTCATACGAGGTTGTTATGAAAAGAGACTTATCGATGTTGTTAAAATCCACACTGATCACCAACGTGCCGACCTTTTTACCAAAGACTTTGATAAATCACGTGTTGATTATCTACTTTTGGTCAATGGCATCAAGGTGAAACCCAAGTAACTCAACCATGGCTAACTATTTTTGTATACACTTTTCTAAAAATCTAAAACTACAAAAAGAATTTTAGTTTTATATTTTAGGGGGAGTAAGTTTAAGAAAATACAAAAATATGTCTTTTATTTACCTTCTTTGTTTAAGGGGGAGAAAAATTCAGAAAAATACAAAAACAATAAAAAAAATCAAAAATGAGTTTCTTGGATAAGTTGAAGATGATGAAATTCACCGGTAAATCAGTCAGATATGGTTAAAAGCATAGAAAGAAGATTGATAAGTAGCTTTACTTATGATGTATCGGTAGGCTCGCAATCAGACTAAAATATGCAGATTGATATATAAACCTAACAGACAGAACGCTAGATGGGAACCATTCATTGGCATATGGTCTTGGTACCGAAATTTCGTTTGATAGAGTGCCGAGGTTCTCAGATATACGGTCTTTATGCTGGCTTATCATCTGGGTATCATGGTTGAATCTTTTGCCAAAAAATAACGGTGGTGCAAGTCTAGAACTTCCATCATACCATACATACGTGTACATACTGCATACGACCTTCAAATGAGTGATAAAAATATCACATCCCCAAAATAAGTGATAAAATATCACAGCTTTATGCGGGAGCTAAGTTCGTCTCTTTGCGGTACGATGGTACTAACCTGTTCATGGACTTACTCTTGTGCCCTGCATGCATATGAAAATCAAGTTCCTCGTCATTAAGTGATTAAATCACAAAGGGCTTGTTTTCAATCAAAAATAAGTGAGTATCTCACATCATTCATATACGTCAAAACAGATGATAAAGCAGTATACTCACTGGTAAGATTTTCTCTCGTGCATATCTGATACGGGAATGTGTCGTGATGTGATTGAACACCGGCTAGTAAGTATAAATCCATACCTTAATCATATCTCCTAATCATGATTACATCTGATAAGTCTGAGCTTACGTGGACAACAATACCGATAATCATAGTTGAATACTTATCTATTTAATTTTGAAAACCTAATACCGCTTTTGACAAAGATTAAAATGCTGGTATGATTCTTTTACCTTGAAACTCGAAAAAGATTGTTAAATAGATATATAGTTTATCTGTATATTTTGATTTTATGTCTAGTTTACTTAGTTGCTTATGTAATTACTTTTTGAAAGTTAGCCAAAGTTGATACTCGAAAGTTTCTACCAAGATACGCCAGAAAACCATCTGTTTGATATCGCAACTTCATAAAGTAATATCTTGCAACAAGTACCCATCAAAGAAAACCAAAATCTGAATTTCGTTCAAGTGTGTGTATCTTGTACGAATGAACCTAGTCATTTGATTTGACTTGGTCACTTGTTTTTCTCAAATCTGCCGCTGGAATTCATACGAGTGTGTGTATCTCATTCAGGGAATACAAACATATGAAGATTTTATGATAAGTCTTTCGTGTGTATCCCCTGAGAAAGTTGTGTTCTAATTATATTTGTCTATTGAGTACATATTGATATAAAAGAACATAAACAAAGACCAGCAACGCAGAAATCTGACAAATCAGAAGAGGAAACAAGAAAGATTTGAAGTTTCTTAGAAGTTCGAAGACTTGATACTCTAATCATTAGATAGCAGATCTACCAATGGATAGCAGATCTTCAGGGGGAGTTTGTTGATACTCCAAACCATTCCATGTGAAGACCGAAGACCAAGCAACATCCAAGGGGGAGTTTGTTGATACAGTTTTGTGTATGTCGCTTGTTCTTAATTACAGTTGTAATTGTACGGTCTTTGCTCAAGTGTCTGTATAGGTTTGGTCGTGTAGATCGAGATATCCTTCTATCTTGATCTAGTATGACATCTTAGCTTGTCTGTGTTAATCAGTTGCATGTGTGCATACTGATGAATCTTGGAAACGACATGTCTACACACGTTCTCCAGAAAAATGGATTTTATGCGAGTCAGAGTTTTCGTACGAATCAGGTGATTCGTACGAAATAATTTGAGTAACATGTATGTTACTTATTTCGTATGAAATAAGCATTGCGTACGAAACAGTTGACTCGTACAAAATCCTGGAGTTGTGACTCGTGTGAAATAGTGTGTTCAGTATGTCTAGACTCGTATTTCGTACGAAACTAGACAGACACTATATAAGCAGACATGTACCTCTTAGTTGGGCGTTGCCTGGAGAACTAGTTGACTCACGTGTGAGAGTTAGACTAGCTAGCTAGACTGACCAGAGAGATTGTTATCTCTGAAGATGAAGACACAAGAACACAGCAAGTTTGTTTGAGTCATACGAGCATTGGGTGTATATGTTTGTACTTGTTCTCAATCATTAATCAAGATAGTGAATCTTTGGTTATCCCGTGTTCTGTACTTTGCTTTGGTTGCATGCACATTTGGATTCCGCACTTGTGTGTGTGTCATATGAACAAGGAACTGGTTTAACACCATCCGCAGGTGGACCTACAAAATATATCAATAACACGCTAAGGAACGATTTTAGGTGGCTAAAGTGTGTCTATCGCGTTAGCTTTCCGAAAGATTGTCATGTTAGGATTCTCGAAGAAACTAATTGTCTATATAGTTAGAAGATTGATCAAGTGCCTTCGTGACATTTCTGACTTAGTTAACATACTTAGGTTGTTTTTAAAACAAGATAATATATATTTTTGTATTTGGAGTCTTTGTGTTTTAAATATAGTTTTCGATTAGTTTAGTTAAAACTTCATTCACCTGTCTTTATACCGGTAAACCAGTAACAACGGTTTAGTACTCATGCATCCGCCCACATCCATGGATCGACATTTGGTTCTTACCTATACTTAACTACATATATGATAGGGTCCACTTGTCCTTTTGTGTGTGTTTTAATGTTATGGTATAAATCATTTTTGATAAATATTAAAACCGAGTTCGTGTGTAAAGTTCATTGTAAAATTATGTATATATACGCACACGTCACAAGACGAGGGACTTGATTGGTGCGGGTAAGTGGAAAGGCGGTCTATACCGAATGGGGTGGCCGGCAAAGAAAGAAGAGTTATGATAACAATGGGAGACACTTAGCATAAAAGGTTAGGTCATGCCTCTAACGAAAAACTTAATGGGATTGATTTTCTTAAAAGTATTTCTTACATTAAGTTTATGACTCGTGCTCTAAAGCCAGACACACGAGACTTCCTTTTCCCGTTAGTTTAAAACTAATGAATGCTTTGATTTGTTACATTGTGATATTTGGGGAGCATACCATACCACTTCATTTATAGGGGCACGTTATTTTTTTACTATTGTTGACACCCCGACCGTGTAAAACAACAAACCGCGGCGGATACATCGGGGAGTCATGTCACAGAACTATTGTTTCACAACACATGGTACATAAAGTTTTGTATTATTGAATTTAGTTGTTTACATTATCTTGGGAGATGAAATAAAAAACATAGCAATTGTCTTGCAAATTTTAAAGTCACTAAGGCCCAAGTCCACCTTATGTGAAGCATGCTCAAAGTCAAACATTAGCTCCTAAAACATATGTGAAAATAAAACGTCAGCATAAAAATGCCTATGAGTAACATATGTTTTGTGATGAAGATTCATGGCTTTGAAAGTTAAAAGAAATGGTCAACTATTACAAAAGTAGCCTTTACAAAAATGTTTCTTTTATGAAATCATATGAAAATGAAATGATTTAAAAGAAATGATGCATGGTTAACTTAATAACCAAAATAACTCGTGCCTTGTATAAAATATGTCATGTCTTGTATTCTGTTTGAAGTGGTTTAGATAATGCTACGTTATGTAATATAATGAAAGAACTTATATATAGGAAGTACCAGCGGCGTATCCCCATGCTTTTATCATATTACAAACGTCTCGTCATTTAAATCACTTAGCATGAGCCAACAATTGAAATGTCTTATTTAAACCAATGTCGTGTTAAACAAATTCCATGTATAAACCAAATGTCTTTTATAAACAAATGTCTATGTATAAACCAATGTCTTGTATAAACTAAATGTTATTTATAAACAAATGTATATGTATAAATCAATGTCTTGTATGGCAAACAAAAGTCTTGTTTAAACCATAAAATAAATGTCTTGTATAAAATACCCAAAATGTCTTGTCTTGTCAAGATGTCTTGTATAAAACAAATGTTTTGAATAAACAAAGGTCTTGTTTAAACAAAAACCCTTGTCTTATAAATCAATTTCGTTTATTGTGTAGACACATATATATGGATTGTTGGCGAATACATTCAAGCCTTGTTGACTGTCGGATAAACCCTTATAAAAACAAGGGTTTCTCAAATCTTCATCGGATTTTGTCATTCCCTAAAGTCACTTCCAAACAAACCTAGGAAGCGGGAATGGGATTGTCAATCCTATGGTACCATTACACACTACCGGTCAGCGTGATCAATGTTAATGAATGTATCATCGTATATTCAACGCACCAATATGTATTGAACAATGTAAGCATGTCATGAAAATGTTTTGAAATCGTGTACTTGGCATACTAAGTTAATATACCAAGCAAAAATGTCTTTGAAATCATGTACTAGGTATGCTAAGTCAACATACGAAGTAAAAATGTCTTTGAAATCGCATACTAGGTATGCTAAGTCAACATACGAAAAAAAATGTCTTTGAAATCATGTACTAGGTATGTTAAGTCAACATATGAAGCAAAATGTCTTTGAAATCATGTACTATATGTACTAGATAAGCAAAACATGTATAATGTCCTGAAAACAAGAAAGTAGTGATAGCACATATGAATCACCCCATAACATTTGAAAACCTAAAAGAGGGGGCTATGTACTCACTTGGATTGCGTAAATGTCTTGTTCAAATGATCAAACAAAGCTCAAGGATTGAAGAGTTCAAGTGTGTCCTAATATATCAGAATACTATGTTCATGTGTCGAGACCTTAATCGAAGGATTCGATAGAATGAGGTCTTATAAACCAAAGGAGTATTGGGACTCATATGATATGGCTTATAATACCTTAAATTTTGATTTTGAAGAGTTTCTAAGTGCTTTGACCCGTTACGACTTGTTAAAATGGTTTACGTTACTTTAACGTGTCGCAAGCGTAACCATGGGCTTGGATGGTTAAATAAGTCCTATGATTAGTCTTATATGTCAAAACAAGTTCGATTATGTCATAATATCAACTTAGTTGTCAAAACTACGGTCTTAAATGTTTAAAACCATTTTATGCGCCAAAATGGTGTTTTTGGCATTTTAGAAGTACATAAAATCGACTCATCATATAACTAACCAAACTATATGACTATAAGGTATAACCTCAGAGGGTTATTTGCTAAATTACTATGGTCATAAAAATGCGCTTGGTCGAATCCTAAAATTGACCAAACGGGTCAGATTTGAAAGTCAAAGCGGTAGTTAAACTGCTCGACTTACGATTAAGAAATAAGCACTAAACTAGAAATGACGAGTCAGACATGTATGAACATGTCTAATAATAAACTGATTTGGGTCAAAACCTTAAGTTTTAATACCCAAAAATGTTTTCATCGTAAAATGCATTTTTATACATTTATATATATTTTTACTTCTAACTCGTAAAACTTTGACTCATCATCTCACCTACTAAATGTGGTAATCAGAAGGTGCAATCGCAAGGGATTAACACCTTCATGATTACGATCACATTGCAAAGTTCAATTTGAACTTTGACTTGACCAAAATGGTCAGAATTGAAAGTCAAATAGGAAGCCAAACTGTTTGACTTTTAGCTCACAATAGCTAGAATAAAGAAAGAACTAGGAAGAGTACTTACTTGCATTGAAGAACACTTTCAGAACTCAAGATAGAAGGCTTCCAAAGGCTAGAAAAAAGCTCCAAGAAGGATAGAAAGAAGAACTTCACACTTTGCTTTGAAGTGTTTTGAAATGGTGTGAAAGAATGGATGAATCAAAGGGTATTTATAGTGTTTTAGGATCAAGGAGGTGATGACAAGTGTTACCAAGTGTGGATTTGTGTCCTAACATGTGTTAACACCAAATTAAGTGTAGCAAAATGAGTGCAAGGTTACAAAAATTGGAGATAGCTGGCCAAACTTGATGATGAAGCAAACTTTATTTTTTTTTTGACAATTTTGGCCCCTAGACTTGTATTGTCGCATTTTGTCATTTTTAATCCCTCTTAACCTAATATTTAGGTTATATAAAGGTGTTAAGGCATGTGTAACTTGTATTTTGTCAAGAAATATCGTGGATGTCAGTTCGTTCGATTGTACAGTTACACGTTTAGTAAATAAAGTATAAAACTTTATCGAACACGAAAATGACCGAATTTGTGCAATGATTGACATTTTTTTGCATTCTTACCAATAAAATGCAAGATTTTATTGAATAAAATGTCCCTGATTGTATAATGATTGATAAATATACATTCTCACAAATAAAACACAAGATTTTATTAAATATTAAAATGTTCCGGAATTGTTCAATGATTAAATGTACAAATGTTACAGTCTCCCCTACTTTAGGAAATTTCGTCCTGAAACTTAATTAGAGAAAATTGTGAGAAAAGATGTGGGTATTTCGCCTTCATTTGATCCTCTAGTTCCCAGGTAAACTCTGGGCCACGTTTGGACTCCCAGGAAACTTTAACAATCGATATGCGTTTGTGTTTCAGTTTCTTGACTTCACGGTCCAGTATTTCCATAGGTTTCTTGACAAAGTGCTTTGTGTTATCAATGCGAATTTCATAATTAGGGATGTGGAGGTTTTCATCAGTCAAACACTTTTTTTCAAATTGGACACGTGGAAAGTTGGATGAACATTCCTAAGCTCAGGAGGTAGCTCAAGTTTGTAGGCAACCTTTCCGATCCTCTCAACGATCTTAAATGGTCCCCCATATCGAGGTGCATGTTTTTGTTTCTTTCCAAATCTAATCACACCTTTCCAAGGGGATACCTTGAGAAGGACGTGATCACCAACTTGGAACTCCAAGGGCTTGCGTCGCTGATCCGCATAACTGTTTTGACGGCTTCTAGTTGTCAAAAGGTTATCGCGTATTTTCTTGACTTTGTCTGTAGTCTCTAGAATGAGTTCTGATCCAGTGACCTGAGCTTCACCAACCTCATTCTAGCAGACAGGTGAACGACATTTTCGACCGTATAGAGCTTCGAAAGGAGCCATGTTAATGCTGGAGTGATAATTATTGTTGTAGGAGAATTCGATCAAAGGTAGATGCGAATCCCAACTACCATCAAAGTCGATCACATAAGCTCTAAGCATATCCTCCAATGTTTGGATCTTCCTTTCGGATTGTCCATTGGTCTGAGGATGATAAGCAGTGCTCAAGTTAAGTTTGGTTCACATGGCAGATTATATGGTCTTCCAAAAATAAGATGATAATCGAGCATCCCGTTCCTTTATGATGTTCAAAGGAATACTATGTCAAGATACTATCTCATCAACGTAGATCTTCACAAGTTTGTCAACAGATAGATCCTCGCGAATTGGCAAAAAGTGCGATGACTTTGTTAAATGATCAATGACTACCCAAATGGCATCATGACCTCTAGAAGTACGTGGTAGTTTGGTAATGAGATCCATATCAATGTTTTCCCGTTTCCAAACTGCAATTTCTAGTTGCTCAAGCAAACCAGATGGATGTTGATGTTCTGCCTTAACTTTAAGACAAGTTAGGCATTCAGATACGTATAAGGCAATATCCTTCTTCATTCCCTACCACCAATATTGGGTACGAAGATCCTTGTACATTTTTCTGCACCAGGATGAATTGAATAACGAGATTTGTGAGCCTCATTCATCAATAGGGTGCGGAGATTGTCTTGGCTTAGAACCCATAAACGGTTCATGTAGTAGAGTAGCGCGTTGTCTTTTGTTTCAAGCTAAAGCTCGAGATGATGGGGTAGTTCGTTTTTCAACAAACCTTGGGTTACACAAGTGCGTTGGGCTTCAAAAATACGTGTTTTGATATCAGATCGAACTTGAACACAATGTAGCTTGACACGTTCTTTACAACTAAGAGCATCAGCTATGACATTCGCCTTACCAGGATGGTAGCGAATCTCGTAGTCATAGTCGTTTAGAAGTTCAACCCAACGGCGTTGTCTCATGTTCAGTTCTTTCTGATTAAGAATGTTTTGGAGACTTTTGTGGTCAGTGAAAACCACACATTTTGTACCATAGAGGTAATGTCTCTAAATTTTGAGAGCGGAAAACAACGGCACCTAACTCAAGATCATGAGGTGTGTAGTTCTTTTCATGGATTTTCAATTGTCTTGATGCATAGGCTATGACTTTGTCTCTTTGCATGAGAACACAGCCAAGGCCTAGATTTGATGCATCACAATATACGACAAATTCGTCGTTGCCATTGAGTAAGGATAAAATAGGAGCATCACAAAGCTTTTGTTTCAAGGTCTGAAAAGCTTCTTCTTGTATGGGTCCCCACTCAAAAGGTTTATTCTTTGAGTCAAAGTAGTGAGGGGAACAGCAATCTTGGAGAAGTTTGCGATAAAGCGGCGGTAATAACCAGCTAGACCGAGAAATGAACGAACTTCGGTAGGAGTAGTAGGTTTACTCCAATACGTAATCACACTGATTTTGGCAGGATCTACATGTATACCTTGTTCGTTGACAATGTGTCCCAAAAATTGAACTTCTTTCAACCAAAATTCACACTTGGAGAATTTGGCATAAACTTGTTCTTTCTTTAGGAGTTCCATTGTTAGACGAAGCTGACGTTTGTATCGGCTCGCGATTTTGAATAAATCAAAATGTCGTCGATGAAAACAATGATGAGCTTGTCTAAATAAGGTTTACAAACCCTATTCATTAAGTCCATGAAGATGGTAGGAGCATTTGTCAAACCGAAGGGCATGACAGTGAACTCGTAATGGCCATATCAAGTGCGAAAAGCAGTTTTGGGAATATCTTCATCGAGTACACGAAGCTGATGATACCCAGAACGAAGATCAACCTTGGAGAAACATGTAGCACCTTGTGGTTGATCAAAAAGATCATCAATATGAGGTAGGGGATATCAATTTTTAATCGTGAGTTTGTTGAGCTCATGATAATCGACGCACATGCGAAAGGATCCATCCTTCTTTTTCACGAATAGGGCAGGAGCGCTCCAAGGTGAAAAGCTCGAACGAATAGATCCTTTGTCTAAAAGTTCTTGGAGTTCTTTTGATAACTCTTGCATTTCAGACGATGCAAGACGGTAAGGGGATTTGGCAATTGGGTTGGCACTAGGTACCAGGTCTATACGAAACTCGACTTGACGTGCTGGGGGTAAACAAGGTAGTTCTTCAGGAAACACCTCAGGAAAATCTCGAACAACGGGGATGTCTTGAATACTCTTACCCTTGCTTTTCTCCTCTACGATATGTGCCAAAAAGGCTACATAATTCTTTCGTAGGTATTTTTGGGCTGGGGTACATTTCATGAGTTTAAGGCTATGAGAGGGTTTCTCTCCATGAACTTCTAGGATTTCACCAAACAATAGAGGGATGCGAACAATCTTATCAAAATAGATCACTTCATCATGGTGTTTGGTTAACCAACCCATGCCCACTATGACGTCAAAACTCCCAAGTTGCATTGGCGTGAGGTCAATGGAAAAAAAAAGATGGTTATTAAGGTTTAATTGGTAGTTATGAATAATAGAATCAAGTACAAGAGGTTTGCTACTATCTATCTCCACTGTTAAGGGTTTTCCTAGTTTGTTCGTGGTGTTGAAAGATAAGGCTCAAAATCTAAGGATACAAAACTCCTATCGGCACTCGAATCAAAATGAATAGAAGCAGGATTATATTGACAAGGAATGTACCGTTAACCACGTTATTGTCAGCACGAGCCTCATTAGCATTTATGTTAAATGCTCGTCCCCGGGCTGGTTTGCATTAACTAGCTTCGGGTAGTTGTTTCGGTAGTGAGTAAGATCACCACAATTGTAGTAGGATCCAGGTGGGTAGCAATGTCGTGTAGGATTGGCTTGTGGTTGAACAGGATTTCTAACCACTTGATTCAGGGCAGGAGCAAAACGCCAAGTGTTGGCCAGATCGGCCACAATTGGTACAATCATGTCACAGTAGATGGGGTTGGTGATGACTATCACACTTGTTGCACAGGGGTGCAATACCGGCATATTGTCTGTTGGTGGGAGGCTGTGTTGGTTGATTAGGAGCAACTTGGTAGGGTTGTGTAACTACAGCAAAATTCTTGGAAGCTTTATGCTTCCTAGACTTCTTGGAGGTTTTGGCCTTGTTTCCCTTTTGTTTCCCTTGTGCAGTCTTGGTAGATTGCTTCTTGTCGCTTTGCGAAAAAGTTTACCCTTCATGACTTGCGAGTCAGTCAGGGTTGCAGCAACTCAATAGCTTGACTGACTGTAGCAAGGTTGCTACCAGTGACTATGTCCTGAACTGGGTCAAACAGGCCATCAATGTACTTTTCAATAGCCTTATCCAAGGGCGTGACCGTAGCAGGACATAACAAACTTAGCTCCTTATAACGGTCAGTGTAGGTAGGATGTTCTCCACTATCTTGTTTCAGGTCATGGAATTCATTCTCAAGTGCTCTTGCTCGTGGCATGGGCATAATTCCTTGATCAAAAGAGCTCGAAGCTCTTCCCACGTCTGAGCCATTGCAACATCAGCACCCCTATCTCGCATCACTCTGTTCCACCACGTGAGTGCCCTCTTTTGGAATACACTCGAAGCAAATTCTACTTTGCGTTCAGCTGTGTATTGAACATGACGGAATGTGCTCTCAAGACTATCAAACCACTGTAGGAGCCCAATAGCTTCCTCAGAACCACTAAACTTGAGCAGTTTAGCCGAATTGAATTCTTTAATTTGATCGAAACGGGTGCATTTTTGTTATTATTGTTGGCTTGGTTTAATTGAGTCACAAGATTTGGTAGCACAACACCTAACTGCTGAACTATCATTGCCGCTATATCGGCGTCCTGAGCAGCATTTCGACAAGGAGGCATTCTAAAAGAGAAGGAAATATGAGAGAAAACGGGTGAATAAACAAATGTTTTGAATAAACAAAGGTCTTGTCAAAATGTCTTGTATAAAACAAATGTTTTGAATAAACAAAGGTCTTGTTTAAACAAAAACACTTGTCTTATAAATCAATTGCTTTTATTGTGTAGACACATATATATGGATTGTTGGCGAATACATTCAAGCCTTGTTGATTGTCAGATAAACCCTTATAAAGACAAGGGTTTCTCAAATGTTCATCAGATTCTGTCATTCCCTAAAGTCACTTCCAAACAAACCTAGGAAGCGGGAATGGGATTGTCAATCCTATGGTACCATTACACACTACCGGTCAGCGTGATCAATGTTAATGAATATATCATCGTATATTCAACGCACCAATATGTATTGAACAATGTAAGCATGTCATGAAAATGTTTTGAAATCATGTACTTGGCATACTAAGTCAATATACCAAGCAAAAATGTCTTTTAAATCATGTACTAGGTATGCTAAGTCAACATACAAAGTAAAAATGTCTTTGAAATCGCGTACGAGGTATGCTAAGTCAACATACGAAGCAAAATGTCTTTGAAATCATGTACTAGGTATATAAAGCAAAAATGTCTTTGAAATCATGTACTAGGTATGCTAAGTCAACATACGAAGCAAAATGTCTTCGAAAGCACGTACTATATGTACTAGATAAGCAAACATGTATAATGTCCTGAAAACAAGAAAGTAGTGATAGGCACATATGAATCACCCCATAACATTTGAAAACCTAAAAGAGAGGGCTATGTACTCACTTGAATTGCGTAAATGTCTTGTTCAAATGATCAAACAAAGCTCAAGGATTGAAGAGTTCAAGTGTGTCCTAATATATCAGAATACTATGTTAGTGTGTCGAGGCTTCAATCGGAGGATTCGATAGAGCGAGGTCTTATAAACCAAAGGAGTGTTGGGACTCGTATGATATTTCATAATACCTTACATTCTGATTTTGAAGGGTTTCTAAGTGCTTTGACCCGTTACGACTTGTTAAGATGGTTTACGTTACTTTAACGGGTCGCAAGCATAACCATGGGTTTGGATGGTTAAATAAGTCCTATGATGATTCTTATATGTCAAAACAAGTTTGATTATGTTATAATATCAGTTTAGTTGTCAAAACTATGGTCTTACATGTTTAAAATCATTTTATGCGCCAAAAGGGTGTTTTCGGCATTTTAAAAGTACATAAAATCAACTCATCATATAACTAACCAAACTATATGACTATAAGGTATAACCTCAGAGGGTTATTCCCTAAATTACTATGGTCATAATAATGTGCTTGGTCGAATCCTAAGATTGACCAAACGGGTCAGATTTGAAAGTCAAAGCGGTAGTAAAACTGCTCGACTTACGATTAAGAAATAAGCACTAAACTAGAAATGACGAGTTAGACATGTTTGAACATGTCTAATAATGTTATAAATTGATTTGGGTCAAAACTTTAAGTTTTAATACCCAAAAATGTTTTCATCGTAAAATGCATTTTTATACATATATTTTTTTTTACTTCTAACTCGTAAAACTTTGACTCGTCATCTCGCCTACTAAACATGGTAATCAGAAGGTGCAATCGCAAGGGACTAATACCTTCATGATTACGATAACATTGCAAAGTTCAATTTGAACTTTGACTTGACCAAAATGATCAGAACCGAAAGTTAAACAGGAAGCCAAACTGTTTGACTTTTAGCTCACAATAGCTAGAATAAAGAAAGAACTAGGAAGAGTAGTTACTTGTATTGAAGAACACTCTCAGAACTCAAGATAGGAGGCTTCCAAATGCTAGAAACAAGTTTCAAGAAGGATAGAAAGAAGAACTTCACACTTTGCTTTGAAGTGTTTTGAAGTGGTGTGAAAAAAATGGATGAATCAAAGGGTATTTATAGTGTTTTAGGATCAAGGAGGTGATGACATGTGTTACCAAATGTGGATTGGTATTCTAACATGTGTTAACACCAAATTAAGTGTGGAAAAATGAGTGCAAGGTGTCAAAAATTGGATATGGCTGGCCAAACTTGGTGATGAAGGAAACTTTATTTTTTTGACAATTTTGGCCCCTAGACTTGTATTGTCGTGTTTTGTCATTTTTAATCCCTCTTAACCTAATATTTAGGTTATATAAAGGCGTTAAGGTATGTGTAACTTGGATTTTGTCCAGAAATGTCGTGGATGTCGGTTCGTTCGATTGTACAGTTACACGTTTAGTAAATAAAGTATAAAATTTTATCGAACATGAAAATGACCGAATTTGTGCAATGATTGACATTTTTTGCATTCTTACCAATAAAATGCAAGATTTTATTGAATAAAAATGTCCCGGATTGTATAATGATTTATAAAGATACATTCTCACAAATAAAACACAAGATTTTATTAAATACGAAAATGTTCCAGAATTGTTCAATGTTTAAAAATGTACAAATGTCACAATAGTAGAAGTGTTTGGGAGTTTCTTTTGAAATATAAACATCAAGCGAGTGATTACTTGAAAGTTCTTCATAAAATGTTTAAGACACAATTTGAGAAAAATATCAAGAGAATTAGATGCGACAATGTGGGGGATTCATGTCAAATGACATTAAGGAACAAGTTATTTAACCTGAAGCAACATGTCCTCACACCCCTCAATAAAACACAATCCTTGAGAGAAATCATAGGCATGCGCTTGAAATTGCTCGAGCAGTTTGGTTTGAGGCTAACTTGCCAAAAAGGTTTTGAGGTGAGTGTGTCTTGATGGCCGCCTACATCATCAACCGACTTCCCTCTAAAATAATAAATGCCAAAACATCTTTTGAACTCCTGCATAAACAAAGGCCCGATTATGGACTTATGAAGGTTTTTGGTTGTTTAACATATCAGGGGAACACTAATACAAAAGGAGAGAAGCTTCAAATGAGGGGGAAGCCCGGAGTTTTTCTAGGCTACCCACTAGGAACAAAGGATACAAAGTTCTTGACGTTGAAATAGGAAAAATTATAGTCTCTAGACACGTAAAATTTCATGAAGAAAGATTCTCTTTAAGTGACCTTGAGCAAGAACAGGATGAACCAGATGCTTTTGAATGGCCCACCTAGGCCCACTATGATGAAGATGAAAGTTAAAAGGAGCCCGACAACGAAAACAATAAAGTAAGTAATGTGTCAAATGAACAAGAAGTAGTCCAAGAAGAAAGTGCTAATGAGGCTTCACATATGGATCAATCCGTAAATCATGAAGAAGCCCCACACACAATTGCCACTTAACCTATCATTGGCGAACAAACCAATGATGCCTCAGTCGCCACTCTTGAACCCCTTCAACCTAAACAAAGCAAGTCACGACCAACTCACCTAAACGACTGCAACATCACACTTCCCCAATCGTTGATCACACCAATACCGCACCAACTCAAGGACACTCAACGGTACACCCCTTGTCTAACTTGTTTCTTATGAAAAATTTTCAAAAACTCACGAAGCCTTTTTGTTTGCCATCAATTCTAATGATGAGCCAGATAATTTTGGGCAAGCTATATAGGAGATAAGATGGAAGGATGCCATGATAAAAGAAAGCACTTGAAGAAATGGTATATGGACTCCTAAAAAATTTCCCAAAGGAAAGCGTGCCCTTGACTTAATGTGGATTTACAAAATAAAGTACAAACGAAATGGAGAAGTGGAACAATACAAGGCACGCCTTGTAGCAAAAGGTTTTACCCAAATGGAAGGAGTGGATTACCATGACATAGTCTAGGAACCGACGGTTTAGACAGAAGTTTGGGTAGAAACGAACTAATTCGGTAGATAGTTATTAGAATAGAGTAGAAGCGGAAGTCTAATGATTCATTCATACCTAAAGACTAAACATCATTACAAGCTGGAGAAATTAGAAGCATTCCCCTCTTGGAACTCCAAAACTTAACAAATGACAAACACACAACACTATATATAGGACTTTACCCTCGTGCGAACTGAGATGTTTAACTTCATATGAAGTAGTTACCTTCGTACGAAGTGACTGCCTTCGTATAGAGTGGCTACTTCATATGAAGTGACATTTATACACCATTCTCGTTCGTACTTAAGTCATGGGTTCATATATAATCTATGCAATATTCAACACACGCTGTATCTAGCCTATTCGCACAGTGGCGGACACACGGAACATGTAGCAACAACTTTTGTTCCAGTTTCTAAGATTGTCATCGTGAGAACACTCCTTACCATTGCAGTCAAGAAGAATTGGACAATCTATCAACTCGATGTTAATAACGCTTTCCTACACGGAGACCAAGATGAAGAAGCATACATGAAAATACCATAAGGGTTTTTAAAGAAAGGTGAAACATAAGTCTGTAGATCGAGAAAGTCTCTTTACAGGTTAAAACAAGCATCGCATAGTTGGTACCAAAAATTCACCGCTTTTCTCCTTAGTCTTGGTTTTAAACAGTCAAAGGTGGACCACTCTTTATTTTTCTTCAAACAAGATAATGTTTTTATAGCATCCCTTATTTACGTGGATGATGTGATAGTGGTGGGTAATGACCTTCCCAAAATCTGTGACATCAAAGAAAAACTGAACATACATTTCAACATCAAGGACTTGGGAACGCTGAAATATTTTCTTGGCATTGAAGTAGCTCACACATCTGAAGGGATTGTTTTAAGTCAAAGAAAGTATACCTTGACATCTTAGAAGATTGCGGTCTACAAGGATGTTGTTCTAGTGCATTTCCCATGGAATATTCTGAAACTGGACAAGGATAGCAAAGCACCTATTGTTGACACCAGTCAGTACCGTCGCATAGTTGGAAGACTATTATACCTCCAGTCCACTAAACCTGGCATTGCCTATTCTGTGAATGTCCTAAGTCATTTTGTTGCAGACCCAAGACAGAGTCATCTTGATGTCGTGCATCGAGTTCTAAGATACTTGAAGGGAACACCGGGTCAAGGTATACTTCTTCCCCGAGAAGGTGGGTACAAGCTTACTATTTACAGCGACTCTGACTTGCTTGGATGTCCCTTTACTAGAAAATCATGAACTTGATACCTTGTCCTACTTGGTGGTGCTCCCATCTCTTGGAAAAAACCAAGAAACAGTCTGTTATTTCTCGTTCTTCGGCTGAAGCACAATATCGGTCTATGGCAGCCACAAAGAAAGAGGGGTGGCCAGTGGTGGCCTTTGGGGGCGATTCGAAGTGGCCGGAGGTGGTCGGATATGTGGGATTCAACCTAGAACCAATTATCGATGCTATGAACGCAATGGTAAGCTCCGATTTCCCTAAATCCTTGCTTAAAGTTGTTAAAATTGTATAAATCAAATCTGTCCAGAATGTTAATTTATAATCCAGTTACAAAGAATCGTACTATCCACGAAATCTAACCATTGAAACATCTTGAATTTTTACATAAGGTTCACAACATTTAGATGATCATTTTGAAAATGAGAAATAGAGTTGTTTAAGCTCGACCTTGGAACCCATTTTAAAAGCTGTTCGTATTCCCGTTTTAGTTAAAATACAGCCTAGTAGAATTGATTTTCCCGAAGATCCGACCGTTGGATTGAGCTGAAATTTTGACTGTAGCTTTTTGGCATATGGATCTTTAATACGTTCAAAGAAAATTACGATCAGAGGTCGGGAACTATAGTTTTAAAACTAAACAGTTTATAACAAATTTCTTGTACGAAAATAAGGAATTTGACGGTGTTGTATGGATGGTGTAATGGTATTGCATGTGCAATCTGTGAATAGAGAAACATTCATGATGCTTGATGTTATAAACTAGGAAGGTAGGCATATGATACTTGTACTATGTGCGTAGAGAATAGTATGCACATCAAGTGTTTGAGGAAATGTCTAAGTGAAGTTAGAAGCTGAATTTGTATCCAATAACTTGGTGAATAAGTATAAAATATGATAATGATGTAATTGTTATTAAGCTTACATGGGAGAGGTGTAATTGATTGAACTCATGTGGGTAATCTTGTTGATTTCATGATTGTGTACAAATGTGCATTAGTAGTTGTACTATATGCTTTGAAGGTGTGATGCACACCATACGTGGGATTAATCTATTGATTATGGTTAGTAAATGACCAAGTACTAATTATGAAATGTGTGGACTTACTAGCAAGTGAAGATGGTAGAGTTATGTTAAATTGGCTAACTTTCAATGTAGTTGTCAATTGTAGGATCATGAAGGCATTAGTATGTGTGGAATCGACTATGTGTTTATATGTGAATATAACTAGGTGATCGTGTAGTTCTATGCGTCACACAACATGAATATGAAATGTGCATGACATTGTTATTATGGTCTACCATATCGATACCAATGTATGTTCATTAGTTGGAAGTCATATGCTAAGAAGGTTGACTTTCTAAAAGTCAACAATGTATACATAAATTGTGACACAAATGTAAGATTTGGGGGATCATACGACATGTGTTACTCCAATTATATCTTATCTATGATGACATATTGGAATTTGTTGATGTTGAATAATGTGATTATCGATTCATGTCTTGTGCATATTAATGATTGACTACTAACCGTCAATGTAACTAAGGATTTGAAATGAAAGTATTATGAATGAATATGCATGCTAACAATGTTGTCCATATGATGGCATGCAAGGATAGGATTGACATTAGGATGGGCTCAAGCGCGGAAGGCTACTACAAGAAGAGACAAGGAAACAACCACGAACATGGACGCTTGAGTTAATTACCGGACTCGCTTATTAATTTATCTAAATGAAGTTAGATATGCTTATTATTGGGAATCATAAAAGGATGGAAATGTAGTAGTCTATCAAGGTAAGAATGACGGAATTTGATTATATGTAGTTAATTATGTTTGAAATCATATAGAATAAGCAAACGGGTCACAAATACGAAAGTGATTAACCAAGTTGTAATTGGATGTTGGGAAACGAGAATTAGAATAGGATTGATTTGGGTACTTAGGAAAATGTCAATTTGTGTTTCGCGACCCTCGGGGTGCGCGAAAAGGGGGTCGAAATGCTCAAAGAAACGAAATTCGGTGTCGTACCTGTAAGTTTCTTTACCGACGCCCCTGCAGGTCGTCGCTAACGCCATGCCCTTTTTCAGTCGATGCCTTATGTTGCTTTCTACACGGTATGATGCCGAAAACTAGTTTTTCTTTGTTTCCAAGGCCGTTAAACTTCCTAAAGGTACCCCAAGCCTACTATAGAGTTTTGTGGGGTACAAGTAAGGACGGAACCCGTACTAGAGCTTGCACGAAGATGTAGCATGTATGTTGGTACGTGTAAATGTGGATTTATTATGTGTGTAAGTTATTCTTGTAGGAATGATTGTACTTGGATGTAACACACATGAGAATGGACGAAACTATTACATAACCATGTTTATATACGAAAATGGTATGCCTAACAAAGTATGGTGCTTGAAAGAAAGTAAATGAATATGATTATATGTGTGTATATAAATAAGAATTCATAGTCAATGTATGTAGTACGAACTTATAGGTGTATACATGTATATGGGAAACGTAAGTATGTGCTCGACATATGAACGGGGACGTATGTGATGTGACGTAATCTAATGAATGTAGATAAATAGAATGTCTTTATGTGAAGTTGTGGGTTTTCAATATGTTTTAGGGTACCATTGCTAATCATGTTATTGTTGAGAACGAAATGAAAAGTGCAGGTATGATAACGTTGGATCCAAGTGAGTTGATGCCTGGAAGTAGTGGACGAGTTTAGAAGGATGATCGAAAAAGATATCTTGCGTCGTTAGAATGCAATATGGGCCATTAGCTATATGTTTATAATATAAGTATGATGTCACCATTTACTAATGTGTCGGTTGTTTATGGAGACCGCATGTTACACTGATCATTACCATTTATCACGAAGGATAAGCGGGCGAAGATCGAGTTATAGAATATGGATTGTACAGAAAGGTGGTCACTTAGTTTGTATTCGCATGTTATATTTGGTACATTATGTAATTCTTTTAAAGGAATCGTTTTAAATGGTTTTCAAGTATGTTAGAACATTTACAAAGAAAGAAATTTTGAGGTCCATATTTTTCGCTGCGACTTTTGGTTAAAACGTATTAGGGTCTAACAATGGACATCTCTCTAAAGATGTCTATATGGTTCAACCAGATGGTTTTGTTGATCCAAAATATCATAATAGGGTGTGAAAGCTAAATAAATCCATTTATGGACTCAAGTAGGCATCTCGTAGTTGGAATCTTCGTTTTAACCAAAAGATCAAAGAATTTAGTTTTGTCAAAAATGAAGATGAGCCTTGTGTTTACAAAATAGCTAGTGCAAGCATCTCGTAGCTGGAATCTTCGTTTTGACCAAAAGATCAAAGAATTTGGTTTTGTCAAAAATAAAGATGAGCCTTGTGTTTAAAGAATAGCTAGTGGGAGCACTATATCATTCTTTTCCTATATCTGGATGATATACTAATCATTAGAAACAGCATCCCTATACTTAACGAAGTTAAAAACTATTTGGGAGCTTGTTTTGCAATGAAAAATCTTGGAGAAGCAGCTTATATTCTATGAATCAAGATCTACAGGAATAGATCTAAGTGGCTACTAGGGCTATGTCAAACAACATACATAGACAAAATGATGACACACTGTAAGATGGAAACTCCAAGAAAGGAGGTGTTCCTATGACTAAAGAGACTGCGTTGAACAAATCGTAATCTCCTTCAACGAGCATTAAAATTAAGCGAACGGAAGCAGTTCCATATGCTTCAGCAATTGGTTCTATCATGTATGATATGTTATGTACTAGACATGACGTCTCGCATGCTTTAAGCATGACTAGTCATTATTAGAAAACTCCTAGCATCGCCCATTGGACTGTTGTCAAGAACATTCTGAAGTATCTAAAAAGAACTAAAGATATGTTCTTAGCATTTGGAGGAGTAAAAGAAGATCTCACTGTAAGATGTTACACTTATGCCAGTTTTCAACTAACCGAGATGACTCTCGCTCACAATCAGGTTTAGTATTCACTATAAATGGAGGAGTTATCTCATGGAAGAGCCCCAAACACAGTGTGGTGGCGAATTCAACCACTGAATTTGAATATATAGCTACATCAGATGCCGTAAATGAGGCTACTTGGATGAAGAAATTCATAGCCAACCTCGATGTGGTTCAAAGCATTAAGAAACCCATCGAGATATTCTATGATAACACAGGTGCTATTGCTCAAGCCAAAGAGCCCAAACAGGGTTAAGCACATTCTAAGAAAGTTCCACTACATATGGGAAATTATGGAACATCGAGACATCGTGATAAGCAAGGTGAACACAAATCAAAACCTAGTAGACCCATTTACTAAGCCATGACTCAGAACAAGCATGATCAGCAAATGGATGCTATCGGGCTTAGATTAGGTAGCTATATGTTTTGATTTAGTATTTGGATGTACGAACTTTTCAAAATTGTACTTTTGAATTAATTTTTGATTTACTAGTTAAATGCAATTCTGAATCTTATAACTGTGTTCGATTTTAATACGTTTAATCCGTGAATCTTGTATTCTTGAATTATCCATGGTCGGTCAGATTCGTGGGAGCAAATCCGAATTAAGACTATGTTGAATTTGGGCTCAAATAGTTGGCTTCCAAACTCACAGGCCTAATTATTGTGACACCCGACTATTTTGATTCTTTACCGTACTAGTGTGACACGTGTTATGAATAAATAAAGACAATATTTTATTGAATTTGGTGTTATTTGATGGTATTTAATGTTTGGTAAATCCAAACTTTGATGCTAGAAATTTAATATATAAATCTTGGGAAAATATCTTAATATCGAAGGTTTTCGGAAAATGCTTGCGATGATTGACCCACGGATTTCTGTAAAGAAAATAAAATTGGCTTATTTAAATTATATGGTAGTTTCATTATAAAACACATAATAAGAAAGTTTTCCTTGGATCAAATTATAATTTGAATATGTGAAATCACCTTCCTTTGTGTTGACACTTGATTTTAACGTGTTCTTCAGGTACATGAGTTCGGCTTCGGGATTTTAGGACCAAGTTTGTACTAAGATCCATAAGGATCAAACAACTTAACTATGCTATGGTTGTGGTTGTGTTTAACTGTAAACTTTAAATTATGTTTTAATTAAATTGAATGTCCAAAAATAAATAATGCATCATCCACGAAGATACTTATGGGCACCAACTTCCGTCATCACTACGTTTGTATTTCCGCTGTGACGTTTTTGGGGTGTGACAGAAGTTGGTATCAGAGCCATTGGTTGTTAGCGAACTAGATGTTTTCTAGGGAACACTCTAGACTTCAACCAAAAAATTTTGAGAATTAAATCCCAAAACTCTAGACTTCAACCAAAAAATTTTGATCATGTATGAAAACTATAAAGAGTTTATTTACATACGCGTTAATCTGTTTATTTGTACCTTATGTGTTATTTTTCATTTGAACACACACTTACTTAGTACGGTTACATTGTGTCACAGATGTCGCACACACACGAGATTATCGAGATTCACGACACAGAGAGCAAGCATGAATTCGAGATCTCACCAACCTCAGTCCTGCCAGAGATACCACACACTACCCCGTATATTGTTGACATGGACGGTTTTACCTCGTCATTCTATGTTGGCCCCACTGCGTTTGCCAGATAGGTTGACACTTGTTACTCTCATACGAGTAACGGTTGGATTGACGAAAATGATTATGTTCCTCCCTTGATTTTTGAGATAGGGCAATAATATGGTACTTTGCTTGTTGTTAATGAGCTGGATAGAGGTATCCCTATGATTGGTGGATCTTTTGGGATAACACCAATGGTGGACGCCACTACTGTCACGGCTCGACCTTTAGACCCCTTGGTAGTCCTGCCCACCGTTACTATTGAGCTTACACCTGAGATCCCTCCGCCAGTCATATCAGAGTCGTCCGTCTGCGGCCCAAGTCACGAGTCTCTACAACACCTCTACTAGTCTACACTCATCGTAGGAAGAGCTCAACCCGCTGGATATATCGCATCGACCTCTAGAGCCGCTATTAAGTCTGCTTTGAATAAGCAAAAAGGAGTTTGGGTCGACCAATGTACTCATTGTGATCGTTAGATCGCCACTCAGCGCGGAGACCTGCTAAGGGCAAGATGAAGGATCTTGAGGGTCAGATGGATTGGTACGATGAGATTCAGGATTTGGATGACAGTGCCATGGATCAGATGCACTGGAGGATCGTGGAGCTTGAAGAGCTAGTTAGGAAGCTTTTGGACTTCTTGGGTTTTGATTAATTGTTGTTTGTTTTTTTATGTCTCTTTTTGGTAACCCTATTTCGGCTTGCATGCCAAGTTAGATATTTTAGGAGGAAATTCATCAAGACTTGTTGATGGTGTTTTATTTTAATCACACCAAATTTTGGTCAGTATTTTGTACTACAAAAAGCAATGTAATTTCTAAGCAAAAATATCAATATAATGGGTTTTTGGTTAAATTATTCTCATTATTATGTGGTTAAGATCACATGCGTATCGATTAGTCCACTATTATTTAATGATTGAATTTTTAAACATTGTCTTATGTTGTTATTATTGTTACAATAATAGAAACGACAATATGCCACCAAAAGTGAGACAAGGTCCTTCTACTGATGGTACTAGATTACCTACCACACCTGAGGAAGCTTATCGCTCAGCACGTTAATACCGCCATGGAACAGCACGAAGCTAATCAGACTACAGGGCGAGGACATGGACGTGTGATAATGTACACGGTTTCGGTGGAATGCCAATTAGAGCCCTTCAAGTGCATGGATGTACGTACAAAACATTCCAGGGTTGTAACCCAAGATCATTTACTAGTGCTGAAGGACCCTTGATATCGTTAGATGGATTGAGAAGATGGAGTCTATGATGGCAATCAGCGGTTGTGCTGTTGATCAAAGGGTTAGGTATGCTTCATGTTTATTTCATGACGAAGCTTTATCCTAGTGGAAAACTCAAGTTCAGATTTTGGGAGAAGACGTTGCCTATGGTCTTTACATGGAACAAACTAAAAGAGATGCTTCTTATGGAATACTGCCCACGTAGTGAGCTACAGAAGATTGAGATAGACTTCTTGAATCTGACCATGGAAGGCTTAAATGTCAGAGCATATATGACTCATTCAATGATTTGGCTATGTTGGTTCCTCGAATGGTCACTCCTGATTATGTTAAGGATGAAAGGTACATTTGGGGATTAGCGCCACAGATTCGCAAGATGGTCACATCAACAAAACCCACTACCTATCTGGAAGCTACTACACTAGCAAAATCATTGACTGATGATGTCATTCATAAAAGTAGCCTTAACAAAAAGGATGAGACTTGGAAGCCATCAGTGAAAGCTAGTGAAGACCGGAGATCTGATCAACAAGAGCGCTCTGAGCGTAGATCTGAGGATTCACGGAAGCTAAAGTCTGAGAGTTTGAGGAAGGATTCTGATGATAGGCATGAGAAGAAACGTAGTTCTGGTAAAGCGTATGTGGCTTACACCAGTGGTTCAGGAAAAGATGCGATCAGAGATGAAGAGTAGTTCAGCGAAGATAGCTCATGGTGATGAGCAAGGAAAATGCATCAGATGCAGTCGATCTTGGCACGTGAACCGTGAGTGCTACACTAAAAGCACATTGGATGGAGTCAAACTCGAGGAATGCTTCCAATGTGGAGAGCAGGGACATTTCAAGCGGAGCTGTCCTTTGTTGAAGGATCAAGGTGCTAGAGGTAGAACATTTGGGCTGAATGCCAAGAAAGCTCGTGATGATTGTAACGCCTCGCTTTTTCATATTTTCCTTAATTAGAAAGTGTAATCGTATTTCTATTTATGGGAACTTGTATTTGTATCGTATTCGTATTTCTTTTCCTAACCTTGTAATCTGAGACTTTGATCGTAATAAAAATTCATACTTGATACATACTTGTCTTACATGCATTTAATTGTTAAGTACGTGTTTACATACAAACCGATTCTTGCTATACGTGCAAATACTCATACATTCATACTTGATACCTAAAATATACTTATATTTATACACTTGAAAACATGCGAAAATTTCAAGTTTTACCATAAAATGAAAGATCAACTAAGTTCAAGGACTAAAAACAGTATAATCCGGAGAAAGTGGTTTCTTGCCCATGGATTGGTCCATTTTGTGTTTGTTGAATTAAATGCACCCAACTAACAACCCCCTAACCTCAACTATAAATACCCACCTCCTCCCACTCTCATTTCACACCTCAAACACTTCTTCTCTTCTCTCAAAGCTCTAAAGCTCTCTCTATCTAAAGGTTCAAGGCTTTCAAAAGATAGCTTGGTGTTCCTCCAACACTCCAAACCCTTCACGAAGTAACAAGTGGAAGCTTGCAAAGCCGTGAGTACACTCGAACACCCTTTTTACGCTTTACACCTTTGGGTGCAACATGTTAGTCTATCAAAATACACGCAATCACACTTATACTTTTATGCAATCACACAAACAATCAATCATACATGTTATAGTTACGTGATACACGATTTGTATACTTGGAACATTCTTACGTGATGTTATTTGTCATTAGCTACGTACAAGCCTCCCCTTAACATGTATAGCGCTATAGGAGTAACGCACCACCCGCATTCTAGAGGTCATGTTAAGTTTTATTCTATTTTGCAGTACACGCGAGGGTTGACTTATAGATTGCATGCCAAATCTTGTATGCTAGCTTAACATGTGGGTTCGTTTAAACCTTTTTGTACTTATGTTATATCAAACTTGTGTACTCGCCAATACTTGTTGTATTGAACTATACTTTTAACATGTTGCAGGTTAAAGATGTTGATCATGATGAATCTTACTAGGGATGTCATAGATACACACCTAGAATGTTAAGTTTATGTTGCTATTGTTGTATTTGAAATTTTGTGATGTACTTGACAATTGTGTTATGAAATGAAATTTGATTGATTTAAATATTGTCGCAAATAGTGTTATGATGCAATGAGAAATCTATTTCGTCTCACTCTGATGTTTCTGCCATTGGTTGGGGTGTGACAGTGATCCTACAGCTGTTACTGGTACATTCTTAATCAATAACCATTCTACGTTCATACTATTTGATACTGGAGCTGACTTGAGTTATGTTTTGAAAAACTTTGAACCGTTTCTGTGTTCTCAACCAAGTAAGCTAGATAAAAAGTACTCAATAGAATTAGCAAATGGTAAATTGATAGAAACTAGTGAAGCAATTCGTGGTTGTAGTATTCGGTTATGCGATTATAGTTTTAGTATCAATTACCAGTGTAGCTGGGTAGTTTTGATGTAGTCGTTGGAATGGATTGGCTATCTAAGAATAGAGCGGAGATTGATTGTTCGAAGAAACTAGTGGGGATACCCGGCCCTGGCGGTGAAGCAATAGTGATTCACGGAGATTGATCTAGTCGGAAATCGAGAGTCGTTAGTGTTATGAAAATGCACAAGATGTTGCGTCAGGGTTATCCAGCATTCTTGGTCAACGTGGTTAATACGAAGATCGAAGGAAGGAAGATCGAAGAGATTCCTATAGTTTGTGAGTATCCAGAAGTTTTTCCTGAAGACTTACCTGGATTGCCCCCTGTGACACAAATCGAGTTTAGAATTGATCTTGTTCCTAGTGCAGCACCGGTTGCGAAATATCCTTATAGATTAGCGCCTTCAGAGATGAAAGAATTGTCGAATCAGCTTTAAGAGCTACTAGACAAAGGTTTCATTCGACCAAGCTTTTCACCCTGGGGAGCACCTATTTTGTTTGTGAAGAAAAAGGATGGTTCCTTTAAGATGTGTATAGATTATAGGAGCTGAACAAACTAACTATCAAGAATCAGTACCCACTACCGAGGATCGATGATCTGTTTGATCAATTGCAAGGATCCACCTACTACTCGAAGATTGATTTGCGTTCAGGCTATCACCAATGAAGTTGCTGATGAAGATGTTCCAAAGACTGCTTTTAGAACACGTTATGGTCATTATGAGTTTTTAGTCATGCCATTTGGCTTAACTAATGTGCCTGCAATGTTCATAGATCTCATGAACAGGGTATGCACACCCTATTTGGATAAATTCGTGATAATATTCATTGATGATATACTTATCTATTAGCGAACCAACGAAAATCATGAGCAACATCTGAGGATGATTTTGGAGCTACTGAAGAACGATAAGTTGTATGCTAAGTTCTCTAAATGTGAGTTTTGGATTCGAGAAGTTCATTTTCTCGGACATGTCATAAATGAGAAAGGTATACATGTGGATCCAGCGAAGATTGAAGCAATTAAGAATTAGGAAGCACCACGGACTCCCTCAGAGGTGCGATAATTCTTAGGACTTGCTGGGTATTATCGGAGATTCATAGAAAATTTCTACATAATAGCAAAGCCGTTGACTCTATTGACCTAGAAGGATAAGATGTTTGATTGGATAGAAAAGCAGGAGAAAGCTTTTCGGTTGTTGAAGGAAAGGTTGTATAGTGCACCTATCTTTCCCTGTCTGAGGGAAATGACGATTTTTTTGTATACTGCGATGCGTCACGTTTGGGCCTTGGTTGTGTGCTTATGCAAAAGGACAAACTGATAACCTATGGGTCTAGAAAAATGAAAGTGCACAATAAAAACTACACAACTCATGACTTGGAGTTAGGAGGTGTTTTGTTCGCTTTGAAGATTTGGAGACATTATCTGTATGGCACGAAGTGTACGATTTACACAGACCATAAGAGCCTCCAGCATATCTTTGATCAAAAGGAACTCAATATGAGACAACGGCGTTGGGTAGAGTTACTCAATGATTACGAGTGTGATATTCGCTATCACACAGGTAAAGCAAATGTTGTTGCAGATGCGCTTAGTAGGAAAGAGCGGGAAAAGCCTCTTCGTGTTCGTGCTTTGGGTTTAACCATACAAACAAGCTTGACTGTTCAGATTCGCAATGTACAGCGAGAAGCTTTAAGAGATGAGAATTTGAGTAGAGAAGGCTTAAGAGGTTTGGAGCGTGAACTGATACCAAAAGCGCACGAAGTGATGTCCTTCATGAACTGGATTTGGGTTTCGCTTAGGGGTAACCTACGTGAACTGGTTATGAATGAAGCTCATAAGTCTAGATATTCTATTCACCAGGTTCTACCAAAATGTATCAGGACATCAAGGAGTTTTATTGGTGGCCGAATATGAAGAAAGATATTGCGGTGTATGTGAGTAAATGTCTGACGTGCTCGAAGGTAAAGGCTAAACATCAGAAGTCGTCTGGGCTTCTAAAGCAACCAGAGATTCCTAAATGGAAATGGGAGCATCTTATGATGGACTTTATCACCAAATTACCCCATACGTCACGTGGACATGAAACCATATGGGTAATTGTGGATCGATTGACAAAGTCTGTTCATTTCTTACCCATTAAGGAAACTACCAAGACGGAGAAGATATCGTAGCTATACCTCAACGAGATTGTAGCCTGACATGGAGTACCTGTTTCAATTATCTCTGATAGAGATGGATGATTTCACTCCAGATTTTGGCGATCTCTCCAGGAGTCGCTGGGTTCTCGATGGGACATGAGTACTGCGTATCATCTTCAAAACGGATTGTGAGAGTGAAAAAGCATTCAAACTTTGGAGGATATGTTGAGAGCGTATTCGATAGACTTTGGTGGAAGTTGGGATACTCATCTACCGTTAGCTGAGTTTTCTTACAACAATAGTTATCACGCGAGCTCCGTTTGAAGCCTTGTACGGAAGGAAGTGTCGATTACCCCTTTGTTGGGCTGAAGTTAGCGAAAGGCAACTAACCGGACCCTAGATTATCCAGGAAACCACTGATAAGGTTTCCCAGATTAAGGGAAGGTTGAAAGCTGCCGCCGATCGACAAAAGAGTTATGAAGACAACCGAAGGAAACCGTTGCAATTTCAGGTCATCATGTTCTGTTGAAGGTGTCACCTTGGAAAGGTGTTGTTAGATTTGGAAAAGGGAGAAAGCTGAGCCTGCTTTATATAGGTCCTTTCTAAATCCTATCTCGAGTTAGATCAGCCGCGTATAGGCTTAAGCTACCAAAAGAATTAAGTGGAGTACATGACGTGTCTAATGAGGCACTGATCATACCCCCTTATGAGGTTCAAGTAGAAGATAAACTAAGATTTATGGAGGAACCTATAGAAGTTCTAGATTGGAAGATTAAGAAGCTTAGGAGGAGTCGGATTAAGTTGGCCAAGGTTCGCTGGAATTCCAAACGTGGACCCAAGTTCACATGGGAACTACAGGACTAGATGCAACAGAAATATCCCCATCTCTTTCCGTCTAGTGCGAAACCAAGATCTTTAGTGTAAAATTTCGGGGACAAAATTTCCTAAACAGGGGGAGACTATGACACCCAGCTATTTTGAGTCTATACCTTACTAGTGTGTGATCGGAGTGTCGCGCCCTGGTCAAAGATAATATTTATAAGCCCTAATTACTCTTAACAATATGTTAGTGGTAGTAAGGGGTCGAACCATGAAGAGTTTGTGGTTTGCGATCGGATGTGATTGATTTTAAATAAGCTTGTCACTATTATGAAGCTTGCTAAGAATTTGATTAATTTTGTTTGTTTGAAAAGGATGTCAAAATGATCCGACAAAGTTGGTTTGATTGCTTAACTACTAACTTGAACAAATGAGGCTTTCACGAAAAACTTGATTAAAAGGTTTTAAACAATAATAAAGAAAAAGGTTCACACCCGGTTCGATAATCGAAGTCCTAGGGTTCCTACACGTTTTAGATTCAATTCAATTCAATTGCATAAATGACCAACGAATTTAGTGTTGCGAGGCTTAGGTGCCAAAAGCTATCGACGTCGTAAACAACGGACTACAATGCACTTCGTTACCAAGAACATGTAAACTCTAACCTAGACAAAGCATAATTGCACATAAACATTTCGCAAAGTCAAATTTAATCTTCACATGACAATTCACGAATTCAATACAAATGCAAGACAATTATCGTAGGTTTCAACATCAAATCAAAACTTGTCACAAATCAAAACTCAAACAATGTTTAACCCTAGAACTTACAAGAACCTACATCGGGGTTAAACCCTCGAGAATTAGCCGCTCGTGATGAACGAAACACGAATGCCGGAAATTGAAACCTTGAACTTGAACATCTTGAAGCATTGATGATGATGATTAGGGTTTAGGGTGGATGATGATGGTGAATGGATTGAAGGATTGATGATGATGATGATGATGATGATGGAGGATTAGGGTTTAGGATGATGGATAATCAACTCGGATGATGTTGGATGAATTGATGGATTGTGGATGATTGTGCAGTGTTCTTGGCTCCAAGATGAAGTTTCAAACTCCAATTTTGCGTAACTCCCATCTAAAGACACCCAAAATTGGGTTTAAACTCGTTCAAAACGCAAAACAAGGGAAATCAGCGATAGCACTTTCTGGAGGGCGTAGGCAACGCCCCCGTGAAAACCTATATTTTGCTGACGCCTTATTTAGCTATCTACGCGGGTTTCTGGCCGACGCGAACAACCAAGGGGCGTCGCTGACGGCCCGTATGGGCGTCGGAAACGCTATGTCCAACTCTTGGTTTCCGTTTCTTCATTTCGCGTTCCCGGTTGATCCCTTTCGCCCCCCGATGCTTCGTAAAGCTCCCGAATAGCTCCTTAAACTCCATTAGACCTGCAAAACACAATTGTAATCAAAAGTAGGCTATTCGAAACCAAAAGTCATGTAAAAACATAAACGTAAATATGATTAATCATCGGTTTTTGACCATGTATCACATCCCCACACTTGTGTTTTGCTTGCCCTCAAGAAAATCTGTCTTTCACTTTTACGTGGGTCGAATAAAAAACACACTTCCCATTCTTAAAACTCAAGTTAAGGTTCAATGCCATACCCAGTTCATAATTCTCACAATTTTTTAAATATTTAACATTAAAGTGATTAACACATAAAAATGGTTACCCAAGATTAACCCGCCCTTGAAACTCACAAATCATACACACCCCTCACAGTGTTTTCTCCACTCAGTTTAAAAATTGGCTAATAGATGATATATTAGCACTTTTGATGTAATCACTCAAACTGATTAGAGCACGTACCCGTATAGGCTTGCTACTCAATCATTCTCCACCACAGAACATAAATACTAAGCATAAGTCAAAAGGTCTTTAACGGGTTGTAATGGGGCTAGGCTAAGGGTATGGAATAGGGTATTTTGAAAGTGGCTAAGGTGATGAAAACTCGATTTCAATTACATACACAATACTCTAAAAACGACTACTATAAATAAACAAACTAAAAGGCAAAGAACTTCACCTTTTATTCAACAAACTTTCAACACATATTTTTGTGCTTTTCTCAACGATTTTCTGTTCTTTTTTTCATGATCTTTTCTGAATTTTTTATTTTTTACCTAGACTTAGAATCTAATTTTCATCACACGGTTAAAAATAAAAGGTTCAACGGTCAAAGGCTAAATGGGTTGGTCAAACGAAAGGTTTAGGCTCAAAGTTGGCAACTAAGAGATTAATTTTGGGTAAGGATATATAAATGGTGTCATAGGAAAAGGTTTACCTAACGCCTTAATCATTCTTGTGCTCATATTCGGTCTATGGTCTCAAATGCATCAAAAGTTGCAAGTTCTACAATACGCAACTAAAGGTCCACTCAAACAAAGAAATATATGCATGTATCTATGATGTGTAAAACGGCTCAAAATCTCACATATAAAGAGTATGGTATGTGATATGTACAAAATGCAAGTTTCTTAAGCGGATTATTCCCAAATAACCACCCGCTAAATACCCGTCAAGTTATTACTTCGAAACTTGACCATGACAAGAGACCACATGGGTTGTGCCATCCCTCATTAACTTAGTTACTTGTGCTTTTTAGATTGCTTAAACAAAGACATTTTGAAAAACTTTTGAAATTTTCCCTATCACCACACTTGAGGTCAACATTGTCCTCAATGTGTAATGTCTAAATGAACGAGTCAAAATCGAAAAACTTTTCTCTTCATCCCCACACTTGAGGTCAACGTTGTCCTCAATGTGTAGGAATAGAGCTTTTAAAACGCACAAGGGATGTAACATGGCTAACCTTCCCAAAATTTCACCCCGGAAAATAAAATGAAAAATACAATCCACTTATTACTAACTAAAAATCAAAGCTAAAAAGAAACGTATGCACCTGGTTTTCGCTCATTCCTCGTGTGCTCTTCATTCTTCAACAAAAACGGTCGTATCGCGAACATGATGTACCTACAAATCTCAACCCTTTTGTAGAAGCATGCTTCTCGCAACCATCAAAACTTGTTAGTTACCTAGTTCTACCATTTTTATAAAGAATTTACCAAGCCATATTTTTTTCAACTTTGACTTTGTGGAAAAATAGTTTACAACAACAACAAACCTAACTCATTTTTTAGGAATCACGGTTGCATTTAGCGCATGCAACAAGCCCTTTAAACCTCCCGACTTCCATAAGGACGAGGAATGTCTCGTGAGGGTTATATAGGGAACACACCCACAAAGTTCATTTAACTAGTAAGCAACAATACAAAAGGCAGAAAAATACAAGAAAACTAAGAATAAACGAAACAATATAACTAAAATAATATACAACAACAAATAACATACCACCTCATGGTGGTCGAACAGAGTGCTTGTCGCCCACGAACTCTTCCACATCACCGACTGGTGACTCATACCATTTATTTCCAAATGGACCAAAGCTCCTTAATTCATCCTCTTCCTTCTTCTCTTGAGGTGACTGGTTCACCTTCTTCTTCTTGACCGGTTTCTTCTTTAATTCTCCAAACCTACCAACCATAGCACACATCTTTTGTTGGATTCATGCCCACCTTAGGACACTTATCCTCACCGAGCGGGTTAGTAAATTTAGGAAAAAACATTCAAATTTAGTTCCGGGTCCCCGAATTTCATGCTTACCATTCCTGTTGCACAATTTATTATGGCATTAGCAGTTGCCAGGAACGGTCTACCCAGTATGACTATCGGTTGTGTGTCCTCAACACACCCAACATAGTCAACTATGAAAAAGTCAACTAGGTAATAGCAATCTTCAACCTTCACTATCACATCTTTCACCATCCCCCTTGGATGCGTAGGAGTCTGATCAGCCAACACCACGGGGGTGTCAAAATTTTTCAAAGGACCAAAATCATATTGGTCATAAAGATTCCTAGGCAAGATAGTCACACAAGCTCCAAGATCTAGGAGCGCCCTTTTAATTTTAAATTTACCAATTTGGATTGGAATCAAAGGGTCTCCCAGATCTTGAGCTTTTTGGGGGAGGGCACTCGATAAAACGGCAGTAACATGAGATTCAAATCAACCGGTTCGGGTAATTTGTTGTGCCGTTTTTCGGTGCTTAACTCCTTCAAACATTCGACATGAGCAAGAACCTTTATTATGGCATCAAGCAATGGTAAATTGATTTTTACTTTTTAAAATTTTCCCACCTCTCGTCCTTTGGTGGGGTTTGTTTTTCACTGTTGATGCCATAATTGGTTTTAATAGAGCCAACGGATATGGGATGCTATCAAACTCGACACCCATATCATTGGCCCTAGCATGCAAATCAATTAAAATTTTTTCACAAAAAAAAATTTCTTTTTCTATTTTTGATGGTGAAATTGTTTCCTGCCCATGTTCGCATTCGTCATTAAAATCCTCCACTACACCATCAACAACTTGTGGTAGTGGAGTGCCCTCAACTCTATAAACCTCATCACTTGGAAGAAGACTTATAGCACTAATGTGCAAATTTCTCAAATTGTTTGTGCTTGAGTTTTGATGCTTCGGGTTTACCATAGTGTCGCTTGGAAGTCTTCCACCGCTTCGTTTAAGTCAGGCAATTTCTTTCGCAAGTTGACCCACTTGCTTCTCCAATGCCTTGTGCAACGTGTCTCACACTTCAAACTCCTTCTTTATCTCCGTCTTGATCTCTTGGTTCGAGTCTCTAATAACGCTCATGATCGCGTCAAGCTTGGAGTTCAATGGGTCATCACTACCCGCTTGCGAATTCGAATTACCACCACCATGTCCACCTTGGTTATAACCCCTTTGATAGTTGTTGTTATCACGGTTGTTATATCCTTGGTTACTTCCTTGGTTGTAGTTGTACCGTTGGTAACCCCCTTGGTTACCACTTTGGCAGTTTTGAAATGACGATCCACCTTGGTTACCCGACTGAAAATTCAGGTTCGTTTAATTCAAGGTATCACCATACCTAAAGTTAGGATGGTTCCTCAAACCCAGGTGATAATAGTTGGAGTTCATATCAAATTGCTTCCGCTCTCCAAACACTTGATTCACCTCCTCGGTGTCTTGTGCCATATTAACTTGGCACTCCTCGGTCTGATGACCAATGTCCCCACAATCCCACACACCGCAAACTAAACCGCCCCCATATCCTTTTTCTTCATACGAGCTAACTCCCATTCTACTGTGGTGATTTGATCCTTAGCACTCGAATCGAGATCAGGAAGAGATCAGGAAAAGGGATGCTTTTTGACTCGGTCCGTCATAGCAACCGCCTTGGAGGTTTTTCTCATTCATTCAATAAACTCCCAATCGTCGTCTTCGTGATTATTTAACAAAGTGCCATTACTTGCCGATTGCAAGTACTTGTGATCCTCAGCGTCTAACCCTCGTATGAAGCATTTCAACAATTCCCACCTCGGAATCTGATGATGCAGACATCTTCGAACCAACTCCTTGAATCGAGCAAGTGCCTCATGTAATAACTCACCCGACAACTGTCGAAATGACCGAATCTTGTCTCTCGCATCGTCAGTCTTTGCGATCGAATAGTATTCGTCAAGGAATACTTGTTGCATTTATGCCCAAGTAGGAATACTATTAGCCAGAAGTGTAAGGAACCACTGTTTAGCTTTATCTTTCAAAGAGAATTGAAACAAACGCAACTTCACCTCTTCTAGCGCAAAATCATGACCCCCAATAGTGCCACATACGGCGGAGAACTCTGCCGAATGCGTGTATGGCTCGTCATTCGTCCTACCATTAAAGTGGGGTAGGATGTTGATGTAATTGGGTTTACAATCAAAAGCCCTTCTCCCACGAGGCGTAGGAACAATGGGTGAGTCGTTTTCAGTGACCACCAGTCTAAATCGACCATTCACCTCGCGGAGCTTGTTGATGCAGTGACGTCGTGGACCATTGACCTCTTGATTCACCGGTCTATTGTTGCCTCTTCGATCACCACCCCTATCACCCATTTGATTACCACCACCCATGAATTGTGGAATTCGGTTACGGTTGATGTTATTGTTGTTATTGTTACCATTTTCCTTCAATTGTTCCATGGTTGACGGTTATTCCTGTAGCCGTCTTCTCGATCATAATCATGTCCGTATCCATCGTCACTCCCCACAAAATTGGCATTTTGATAGCCACCCTCTTCATAGTCAAAACCCTGAGCTTGATAAAAGTTCCCTTCATTTTCATTCCCCCAAGCGTCATCTTTGAACCGCTCATTATAATTCCCGCCATCATCCGAGTATTCCGATGAATACTCACATGTTCAGGTGATTGATAACCGGGAACACTATAAGGTGCGTCGTCAGGAATGTTGTTTCTCAATTCGTCGAGATCGAGAAACCAAGCTTCGTTCGCGGGAATGCCACGACTTTGGTTAACTCCACGGTTGGCGTTAACATTTTGGTTGTTAAGGTTGGGTGGTAATGGATTTTGTCAGTTTTTGTTTTGAGCAGGAGGTGTGGGTGTACGTTGGCTATTGGTTTGGTTTCGGCTAATGTTTTGAAATGGTGGTGTTGGTGGTCTCGAATTATTACCACCCCCCGGTTGGTTATTTTGAACATTTTGGTTTTGGGTTGGTAATCATGGTATTGGTGTTGGTTGTTAGGTTGGTTAGAATTATGATAATCCATTACAATGAGTCCAAAGGATGGTGTAGGTAGTGAGTTGGTATAGGGTGAATTCGAGACCAAGAGTTGCCTTTAATCGGTAGGCTAGGTTCCTTCTAACGACCCGCTCGATTTTCAGCTCGAACACTAACGGTGAGGTCCTCCCAGAGTTCCGTGTATGCATGCACTACCTGTAACCTGCACAAGTAACACACCCACGTAACACGGAAGAAGAAACGATGAAAAGAACACAAGAACTTAAACAGTTAATCAATTAATCAAACAACTTCAAACACAAATCGCTCGAACTACCCGGCAACGGCGCCAAAATTTGATCGAAGTGTCGCGCCTCGGTCAAAGATAGTATTTATAAGCCCTACGCTTAACAATGTGTTAGTAGTAGTAAGGGATCAAACCACGAAGAGTTTGTGGTTTGCGATCGGATGTGATTGATTTTAAATAAGCTTGTCCACTATTATGAAGCTTGCTAAGAATTTGATTAATTTTGTTTGTTTGAAAAGGATGTCAAAATGTTCCGACAAAGTTGGTTTGATTGCTTAACTACTAACTTAAACAAATGAGACTTCATGAAAAACTTGATTAAAAGGTTTTAACAATAATAAAGAACAAGGTTCACACCTAGTTCGGTAATCGAAGTCCTAGGGTTCCTACACGTTTTAGATTCAATTCAATTGCATAAATGACCAACGAATTTAGTGTTGTGAGGCTTAGGTGCTAAAAGCTATCGAGTCGTAAATAACGGACTACAATGCACTTCGTTACCAAAAACATGTAAACTCTAACCTAGACAAAACATAATTGCACATAAACATTTCACAAAGTCAAATTTAATCTTCACTCGACAATTCACGAATTCAATACAAATGCAAGACAATTATCGTAGGTTTTAACATCAAATCACAACTTGTCACAAATCAAAACTCAAACAATGTTTAACCTAGAAACTTACAAGAACCTACACCGGGGTGAAACCCTAGAGAATTAGCCGCTCATAATGAACGGAACACGAATGCCAGAAATTGAAACCTTGAACTTGAACATCTTGAAGCTTTGATAATGATGATTAGGGTTTAGGGTGGATGATGATGATGGTGAATGGATTGAAGGATTGATGATGATTATTATTATGATGGATTAGGGTTTAGGATGATCGATAATCAACTCGGATGATGTTGGATGAATTGGATGGATTGTGGATGATTAGGCAAGTGTTCTTGGCTCCAAGATGAAGTTTCAAAATCCAATTTTGCGTAACTCCCTTCTAATGACCCCCAAAATTAGGTTTAAACTCGTTCAAAACGCAAAACAAGGGAAATCAGCGATAGCACTTTTTGGAGGGCGTCGGCGACGCCCTCTTAGGCCGTCGGCGACGCCCCTTGGAAAACCTGTTTTTTGTTGACGCCTTATTTAGCTGTCTACGCGGGTTTCTGGCCGACGCGAACAACCAAGGGGTGTCGCCGACGGCCCGTATGGGCGTCGGCAACGCTATGTCCAACTCTTGGTTTTCGTTTTCTTCATTTCACGTCCCCGGTTGATCCCTTTCGCTCCCCGACGCTTCATAAAGCTCCCGAATAACTCCTTAAACTCTGTTAGACCTGTAAAACACAATTCTAATCAAAAGTAGGCCATTTGAAACCAAAAGTCATATAAAAACATAAACTTAAATACGATTAATCATCGGTTTTTGACCACGTATCAATGTGACACGTGTTATGAATAAATAAAGGCAATCTTTATTGAATTTGGTGTTATTTGATGGTATTTGATGTGTTGGTAAATCCTAACTTTGTTAAAAATTATGTTGGCAATAATAAGATAAACGTTTATCGTGTAACAAACAAAATGCGAAACGAACGTCGGTGACCACCCGATTAATGTTAAAATCCTAAAATATTCCGTTATGATTAAAATACTATTTTTAACCATATTCATGAGGAAAAATTAATTAAAACGCTTAAAAACTCTATTTTGCGTGTTTAAGCGCATACTACGCAATATCGCACGTATACTGCGAAATACAGACAACGCAACAAGTCTAGGAAATTAATATATATTTTAGCAATATTACGGCGAGTTTATTGTTGTAGTATGATAAAATGATTTAAAACGCCATAAAACGCAATTAAAGGCGAGATAAAATACCCGTTAGCCAGTTAAATACCTGTTTTTAGCCTTATATATATATATGTGTGTGTGTGTGCGTGTGTGTGTGCGTGTGTATGTATAAGAGATGTGTGTGTATGGGGGACATAGGTGGCGGCTCAAGAGCCCACCTTTTCTTCTCTTTTACCCAGTGTTGGCCTACCACACATTTATAATCATCAAATATTCTAAACACTCCACCATTTACAACTTCCAACACCAAACAACTTCATATCACACACACTCTCTCTCTCTATCTCGGCCGAACACCACCCCACACTTCCATTTTAAATTTTTGAAGCTTTCTTGAAAAACCAAGTCCATTTCAAGGTGTTTCCAAGTGAAGATCCAAGAGTAATTTCAAGGTGATTACCAACACGAACAAGCTCTATATCATCAAACTTTATTAAAAACCCACCAAAATCTTGAAGCTATAAAACTTACTTTTTAAATCATGTTCTTGATTCTTGGTGGTGATGATAATAGTGGAAGGTTTCTCTTAATCTTGGAGTTCTTCACAAACTTGAAACTAATAACAAATGGGTTTTTTTTTTTAAATAAAAATGGAAGTATATGTGTGTGTGTATATAGCCGTAGGTGTGTGTATATATGTATTAGAGTTTGAGTTTTTATTTTGGTTGATTCTTGATTGAAATGATTCTTGAAAAATGAATGCATACATGATCCAAAATTATTTTTATAAAAGTCCATATGATTAAGGATAAACATGTAAAAGTGGGTTTTTGGATGTTTATGTGCACATGTTGTATGTGTCGTGTATATATATATATGTATGCATGCATGTGGATTTTTTGTTGGATGATCATAAATGTAAGAATGTTACATGCATTTATGTCAAGATGATTGGATGATGATTTGATAAAGATGTCTTGGACTATGCATTAAAAATGGTAAAAATCGGCTTTTAAAGTGATTTTTATAAAACTGTTTTAGATCATAATATAAATTGATATTTTTGATATAAATATAAGTATTTTAACTTATCGTAAGTATCCTTGGTGTTTTGCTAGTCATACGTGACTTTCGACACCTAAAAACGTTACCGAAACATCAAAATACGCATATTTCAATGTACATGAAAAGGGTTATTCAAGAGTGAACTTTGTGTGACATGACATGATATGTGATTATAAGTATGTGAAATGTAATATGTTAATTAATGACATGATAGTAGGATTTAAGACTATGCATGTACACTTGTTCGGTTGAAACGGTAATTCCATTAAAAGTCACGTTAAGTATTTAACTTATTTGTCGAGCATGAAAATAATACATAGGTTAACTTGATGAGTTATTTCATGTATAAATGCTTTAAAATGATAAAAGATATAAGTTGACGAGATACGTGTAATCGATTGTTCATGTTTATGTATATATATTACGAAGCGCAAAGCGTAGATATATTGTTTATAAACGGGTGTGATAACGGATATAAGATAATGAGGGGCACCAATAAAATCGTTCAAGTCGCAAAATTCTTAACATATATTATATATATATATATATATATATATATATATATATATATATATTTATATATCTGTGTGTGTGTGTGTGTGTGTGTGTGTGTGAATACATATATATAAATACGCTAACATAATCAAAGTAAAGACTTATTTGAGAAAATCTCAAAGTTATGTGAAAAATTTGAAGTATTGGAGAAACTTAGGTATTTTGTGGAATATTGGTTATTAAATCATTCCTACTTGAATTAGGACGTGTAAATCAATTTGTGGGATTACGCTAATATAAATACGCACCCAAAGGTGAGTGTCACTAACCCCTCTTTTTACTGTTTTATATACATTTTGGGGGAAGAACACGCCTTAAAAGGATAATAATAAGTTTTTGTATATAAAACATGCCTTAAAATAATTTATTAATATATTTTCGTAGAAAACATATCGTTTTGGATTGAGTATAAATATATGTTTTCGGGATAAACGAGTTTTGATTGGTTATATATATGTGTGTGTGTGTGTGTGTGTTTCGGGGAGAAACGGGGATTATTACGGTGTTTTGGATAAAACGACCGTGTAGATTTAAAAATGCTTAAATCTAAGTTGTGACGAATTTGCTCGATCTCAAGAGAGTAAGTATCGGTATAGCTTACATTTCGGTGGGGACTTCGGGAAATTCGTACAACACAAAATATTAAATTTATCATTTTAGTAGGATATATATATATATATATATATTGTTCATGAGGCAGCCATTATTAGTGGCCCATTGTGGGCACTTGCGCAACTTTTTCCGTCTAATCATTAATACTGCATGCGTGGAATTGTTGATAGATCTATCAGGTTGACCACCCCGTCGTGACCGGTAGCTCCGTGTCAAGTCAAGCAACGAATTTATATTTTGTATTGTCTAGCTTTTATTGTACCCTTATTGTTAATATGTAGCTCGTATAGTCTTGCAAACTTACGAATCTGAACATTTGATGTTAGAAATTTAATATATAAACCTTAGGAAAATGTCTTAATATCGAAGGTTTTCGGAAAATGCTTGCGAGGATTGACCCTCGGATTTCTTTAAAGGAAATAAAATTGGCTTTCTTAAATTATATGGTAGTTTCATTATAAAACACATAATAAGAAAGTTTTCCTTGGATCAATTTTAGTAATTTGAATATGTGAATTCACCCTCCTTTGTGTTGACACTTGATTTTAACGTGTTCTTCAGATACATGAGTCCGGCTTCGGGATTTTGGCGTATCTTGTGGTTGTTGATGCATGTTGTCTTAAATAATAATTTGGAAAACTTATAAACTATTTTGGGACCAAGTTTGCACTAAGATCCATAAAGATCAAAACAACTTAACTATGTTGTGGTTGTTGTTTCATTTAACTCTAAACTTTAAATTATGTTTAATTAAGTTGAATGTCCAAAAATAAATAATGCATCGTCCACGAAGATACTTATGGGCACCAACTTCCGTCACCACTACGTTTGTACTTCCGCTGCGCCGTTTTTGGGGTGTGACAATTATAAATGACTTGGATGTAACTGCATCAAATCATCTTCATGGATCTCAGTAATAAGATGCTTTGATATTGGTATACTCATTTAGTATCCTCTAACCTAAGAGAAATACCGGAACTTTCGTTTACCAAGGATTATTCTTTGATCAATGGCAACCACTATCCTGTAAGGCTATAATTGGGAATATTTCGAAGTTTAGTGGGAGTTGTGTGTAGTCGGTAAGGGATTCTATATTCTTACATGATATGTAACTGTTAGATATTGTGGCACCCTCGTTGATTCAAACTAGTGAAGTGTAAGGTCTTACCAAACTTACTTTGTGTTTGATTGGACCACTTTGACTCTTGATCGAAAACAATAACAATTGAACACCATATGAGAATGAACTTAATCCATGTCTCATTGATTCAATTAATGTCTTCTAAAGAAACAATGAATGACAACGATTGCCATAAGTCTATTGTCTTGCAATATTAAGTTGTTATTAATAGTAAGGTATTTTGGTTAATGACTTTAAAGTGTCATACCTTGTTGGGGGCAACCATGTGCAGCTAGAGCGCCGTTGACTGTCTACGTTGAGGATTTTATCGAAGGACATCCAAGTGAGAGATTATTGGATTTATATGAACGGATTTGATAAATCAATGCTGCTAACCGAGCTATAACCCGTAAGAGTTAAACCTTGGGCAACGGACATTAAATCCACTTAACTCGATTAACTAGCGATCACGAACAATTGACGAAACGAAATATATAATCGTCTAGAATAGCTATATATATTCACGAAAACGGGTTTTATTATTTATACGGGCTATAAGTAATATAATGTTTAATTATTTATTTAATAAATCTACGTTTTTCAGTAGTTCTATATCGTATTTGGACTTGTACTAGATTTGTTAGGCTTTAAGGCCCAAAAGATGATTAGAGGTGATTAATAGGGTTATTATTATTAACCTAATATATAATATTATTAACTCTAATCATCACCAACTTACAACAATACTACAACCGTCGAAAAAAAAACAAAAGTTAGTTTTGTTTTCGTTTTTTGTGATTCAAGAAACCATACAAGGTTCAGCCCTCAAACCAAAAGTGACGCCCACTGTTGGCCTCCTTTTGCTTTGGAAGCGACCAAGCCAAACCCGCTGGCGTTTCCGTCGCAGACTCGGCGCAACCGGCCACCGCCATCTCGCTAGTTCATGTACGTGTCTAGCACCCGTTCATTCATTGTATCTCGGTGTCTCACACGGTTAATTATCAGTCACAAAGGTATATCTCATCAATAGATTAATCAATATTGTTTATTGTATTTGCATTCATGTAACCCCGATTTTGTTCGGTTCACTTTTGGTGTTAATTATTTATATTTATTTCGTTGCGTTTTATTAATTATAAATCTAATTAATAAATATATTTCAAACTCGTTTTGATAAAACTAAAATGACACTAGTGAAACCCTACTTATATAAACTTTGGTAAGGAATTACAACATTGGATTTTATTAGAGACCACGGAGTAATACGTCAACTTGCAGATATTCTTACTAAGCAAAGTATATTCTGAAAAATTAAAACCAAAATTTGAGCCCCGTTTCAGGCCTTAAAATCATAACTATAGCATACAAACATAATAATGATAGACTGCATTCCTAACACTTAATTTCCTATTTATTCCGAAAACCGAGAGTTTATACATAAAACACTTGACCAACATTCAAAAGGGTTTCATGAGGAATATTAAAGATTGCACTATGTTCCCTGCAAACCTTCCTCAAGAATGCATAAATGTAATCAATTGATATCCTCTTGTAAAACCTAGAACCCTTCCCAGCTGTCACCACTGTGTTCCCCATTATATGCACCACTCCCGCCGCCCGACAACTTATCACAAACTCCATTTCATCCACCTCCGTATGACTGCTCACTGCCACAATCGAATTGCCAACAGACGAAAATGTATCGTTTTCTGTCGGCATCAGTTCATTTGAACGTGCAGTGTGCTGCCCGGATCCATATACACTGTAGTCGTCGGAATCTGAGCATCCTTCCATCATTGACTCCAGCCTTATGAACAAATACAGATTATCAAAAAGTTTTTTTTCGAATTCGTCGTCTTTTTTATGAGGATCTTCATAGCCGTATCTCGCCACGCATCTAAACATGTGATAATTCTTTGGCCCGATTGGTTTACCAGGAATCTTTCATCTTCCGGGACCGTGTAAACGGGAGATACTTAACACACACGAAAACAACCACTGAGTGGATGGCGGGTAAGTTGGTTATCAAATGTGAGAATATATGTGGGACCCCGCTTGCTAGCTCGGTGTACACGAGCCCGATCCCTGGAACACGGACTAGACCAAGACTAGGCCCAAGACCAAGAATCCATGCCATTGAGATCTTGCTATGCATTTCAAACTCGTATCTTTTGACTGTTCCGTAATGCCAGATGTACATGACGAGAAGAAACACCCCCGCGATCACAAGTGGGACCCACCCACCTTGGTTAAGCTTAAAAAGGACAGATGAAAAGTAGGTGCACTCGATTAGCAGAGATAACCCGCTAAAGATTGAAACCAGAATCCAGTGACAACGCCAAACGAGTAGCATTACAAAAGTCATGAGAAATGTTGTCACCACCATCACTACGACTACTGCGGTTCCTGTTACAGTCAAGCAAGATTAAAGAAATAAATAACTAACTTGCAATATCTGGTTAAACCAATTATGGTTCTGAGTTAAATGTACCATAGGCGTTGCCAATTTGGCTTTGGTTTTTGAATCCAACGGTTACAGCAACGCAGAGAACCATAAGAATCCAATTGATATCTGGAACATATATCTGCCCAAGGAATTTCTTTGATGTATGAACTACTTTGACCTTTGGAAAACATCCGAGGGCATTTGCTTGCTTAATTATTGAAAAAGTAGCAGATATAGTAGCTTGACTCGCAACAATAGCAGCTAAGGTTGCAAAAATAAACATTGCCCAGTATATACGGTCTGCACAATTAGATCAAGTCTTATTACTTTAATATATAACATAAATTATAAAAGAAAACTGTTCCAAAATTTGGGTTGTATCAAACGAGTTAAATAAAAAAAGGTAGTCTGTTTCTCTCTCCCACTAATTCTGATTATCTTTTACGCTCTACGTGTGCATCATACAGTTCTGAACATATTATTGGTTCTAGAACGATTGTATCCCTTGTTTTATAATCATAATTAATCGGTACTTATATATATGTATAGGGGATGGATCCTAAGAAAACTACTTTAAATGAGAAAACCAAAAATCTAACTAAAAAAACCTAAAAATCATACCAACTTTATTTTTGAATTTATTAGTTAAAATCGCTATCAATAGTATATAAAAAAAATCTTTTTCAAAAAAAAAAAGTTGTACTGCACATGTGCAATAATACGGAAAAGCCTAAACCACCTAACCCACCCTCCCCCACACCCAAAAACCTAATCCTAATCCTAATCCTAAACCTCCAAAAAACCTAAACCTAAAAGCTAAATTAAACTCAAATGCTAACTTTAAGCATATAAGGCACATGTGCAGCATATACATATAATGCACATGTGCAGTACAAGTTATTTTTTCTTTTTTTTTTTGAAAAAAGTTCTTTTTATACATAATAAGTAGTGAATTTTTATAAAAAAATGGTAAAAAAAATTGGCATTTTTTAGGCTTTTTAGTTAGAATTTTAATTTTCTCATATATATGTAGTTTTCTCATGATCCTCTCCCTATATAAATAGGGGTTGGTAACGTACAATATTCCTTAACGTACGATGTGTACGAGATGAAATTACGCACCTTATAAAACTCAAAAACCCTAATCACGCATGTTATAATTTTATCAGCATACGTTAAGCAAAATTGTACAATATACTTTCACTATATATATGCATCAAAATGGACCGACAAAAAAGTTTTTGCGGGTCAACCCAACTCCCACCGTGTAATTTACCTGGGATAGAGCGGTAAAAGGCATCGTACACATGTTCTTTGTTCTTCATGAGGTAGGCTGCTTGTCCACAGTAAGCCAGCAGAAGGCAAGGAAACACAACAACTGTAAATGCCAGCTGGATTGCTGAAACCGGAAAGTGGGCAAGGTCTGCAAAAAGTGCCTCCGTCCCTGCACAAGTTGACAGATCATGCATGCACGTTAGGGCTGCTTAACGGGGGAGTTCGAGGGTTGAACCCGACACAAACACATAAATTTTAACGAACCTGAACACGACACGAACCTGAAAATCATATAACACACATGAACCTGAACATGACACATGTTGACACGGACATAACCCATTTAACCCACAAAAAAACTATTTAACTTTCCTTTACAAATTAAAACTTAAATATTCTAAAACTTACAAATTACTTTTTATTGTTTTGCAGAATTATTATTAAACTCTGCCCTAATTTTTAACCTTTTTAATTTGTCATAAAAATTACTCAGATAGTTTAATGTAGTACTTAAAACACACTTCAAAAAATATAAAAAAGTAAATAAAAGGTTTAAACGGGTCAATCTACGAACCCGTTGGGTTGACACGAAAACGACCTGTTTAGTTGAAACGTGTTCATGTGTTCGACCCGAATCCGTTTTGACCAAATCCAAAACAGTGAATTTCGTGTGAGGTTCATGTCGTGTCGGGAATTCACGCCCCTAAATTGCACGTGCGCCATTCATTAGATATCTTTTTAGTTATATTTTGAGTCATAATATTGCATTAAAACATTAAAAAAAACAACCATATCAAATCTTTATCTTTCCAACAATATATTTTCTTACCTGTGATGCTGAGCATGATCCCTCCTAGTGAAATCCAACCATACATACATACATACATACATCCTCGCCTTTTAAAGTAATGGAATATATATAAGGGTGAAAAAGACCGTAAAACCCCTTTGTCATGTTTGCATATGTTAAAAATCCCAATCCCACCAATTAATAAAAACCAAAGCAACACGATTGGAGCAAAAAGCCACCCAACTTTATCTGGACCATAATGTTGAAGGCTAAACAAACCGAGTAGAATGATAACAGCAACCAATACTACAACATCTGCAACAAAGAAAAAAAGAACGAAAGAGTTATATTCATTCAGTGTTGAAAGAAAATAAAATTGTATATATGAAAATATAGAGTTACCACTTACCAGTACTCATCCCAGGATGGTTTATCTTGATACCACCAGAAGCTGAAAGAACTGGTAAAAACATATTTTTGATCAAAGATTTCATACTTAATGTAAAAACAAAAGGAAAACTGCTATTCACTGTACTTTCAAGCATATATTAATGTCGAGTAAAACACGTGTTCACTGTTTTATTCCAAATGGGATTCGGGTTATGTATCTTCTCTAGCATGTTCTAATTTTGTAATCATATTTGACGCATTAAAAGTTTATAAAAAGTAGAAAACTATAAGAAAAAACAATTTTGGGCCAATTCGACCTGTTTTGTCATGTACAAAGAAGTGCTTGTTTTGTCATGTCCAAAACAAGTATTTTCTTATTGAGCATTTAACTAACGTTAATAAAAATACATGAAGAATTTGACCAAAATTACCTGAAATAGCAGGAGTTAAAATTCCATCTCCAATCACCATGCAAGTACCAACAAGAACAAGTATAAGAAGTGCGTTCTTTTTAAATGCATGTGCTTCCAACCATCGTTTGGTTTTTGCAGCAAATGATTGTTTATGAATTGTGTTTCGACTATAAGTGGTCAACTCTTCATCGGTTCTATGTTGATTAGGAATTGTATTAACTTTTGCATGACGACACAGTAATGAGTAAAGAGCAAAAGTTCCGCCTGCACAAAAAATAACAAATTTATTGGTGACCTATCACGGTGATGATGTCACTTTGCGGGTCCCATCTCTATATCTCATGAAATGAGGGGACCCATAAGTTTGAAACTTTTAATCTCCTTAGTTATGCAAGTATTTCCTATAATACAGTACTTAAAGAGTCCACCTAGACTTCATTCTAGAGCCCATGAATCATAAGATCTACGAAATAAGAAACTACATTATATCCAAAAGACTTAAAAGGGATATGAACGATTAACACATTAAACTCACGTGGAAGGCCTCAGGCTAAACAAAGAACAGCATTTAGAAGTTGAGTCTATTTCACAGCTCAATCAGCCTGCAAAAAAGTACCACAGAAAGAGCTAATGAGGATAGACATTTGATTGGAAATGAGATTATTGGATAACGTGATGAAGGCGTCTGTAAACTCGAGAATGAGACGAAAATAGTATTTAGAATCGTGTGAAACTTGTTGAAGGTGAGGCCGAGAGGTTGTCAAAACTTGATGCAACTGGCCATTCATGCATCATACTAATGCCATTTATTAGATTCAGATCATTTGGATTCGAGATAATGAAGCAAATCATTTGGTTTAGTTAACTTAGACCAATGACCGGTCAAGAATAAGGATGAGCTTGGTGCAACAGGGAAGTAGGTTTGACTTTTGACCGGAGTCCGAGAGATAGGTCGGGTTTAGATGATGCAAGATTTGATTCTTTACACTTTTAATAGATCAACAAAATTCACCTACAACCCCTAATCCTATTTATAATATAGTTCTCCTTTGTTTCAACAATTAAATATGAAAGATAACACCTCTATAATATTAAAAAACAATGCTCATCAATAAAAATAGTAATAACTGAAAATGGAGAAATGGATGTACCTTGACCGTTGTCATTTGCACGGCACACAATAAAAACATATTTAATTAGCGGGACAAGAGTAAGAGAATATATGATTAAGGAAAGTGCCCCCACAACATCCTCCGGATCATCGATTCCTTTCGGAAATGTATTGTAGAATACGTATAGGGGAGATGTTCCCAAATCTCCATACCCAACACCAAGACTTTGAAAAGCAAGACGAAGAAGCAATATAACTGAAAATTTCTGCAATAAACAAAAATAGTATGTCATCAAAAAATTATATCTGCCTTAGTTAAACACAAAGTCAAAATTTAGTTACCATTTTTGTTTATTTTACCTACTAAGCATAAATTCCGCTCGCGATCCATGCAAAATCTATAAAAATTCATTATCATAAAGTCTTCCCCAAAATTGTAACAATTCCCAGTAAGGAACTCCTACAAGAAGCAAAAGGTTCCGCTAACATTCTTTTTTTTTAACTTAAACCAATTTATTTGTAACTTGCATCCTACACAAAACGACGCAGATGATTTTGATTCGAGCCCCGCACGATTCTTCTATTTTGTAATTCTTGAAGGTATCTAATTACACAACTGACTTCTTTTAATCAATTATAAAACGATCAGCATATTAACTCTCAAAACAATTACATTCAATTTAATAAATGAATCAATCTCAAAGTCATTGAGTTTAGACTTTAATTCCATGAAATGACATGAATTTGACAAATATTACGATTGAAATGATCTAGTCCACAACAACAATAAGAAAGGATTAGCCTAAACCCTAACAAACTTGCTGATTACAAGAATAGAGACAAAACTAAACTCTAAACCTAGGTAATCAAAGGTGTGCACTCAAAGCTATAAAGGGTTAGCATGTCACCTAGGCCGCAAACCGCTTAAAAAGCAAGGGCCCAAGATAAGCAAGACACACAACATAAACAAACCACTTCTAGCTGTTTTATGCTAGTTTAGGCCGATTCCAGACCATTTTTAGATGTTACATTCCATTTCAGTTATTTCAAACCTGTTCATAAGGTCTTTATTAATTTTAACTTTTTGCAGCATGTGAGCCTGATGGACTCACTACGCTTAAATAAGCGACATGCACTCAAGTCACAAAGGGTGAGCCTGTCACCTAGGTGCTTTAAAAGCGCACTAGCTGGCTAGTTATAGGCGATAGGCAAGGCACTTATTTTTAGATGTTTCACAAATTCATTGTTCTATGTAACAATGGATGAAAAGAAAAGGGCTACCTTTTCTCTGTACATGTTCTTGAGCCTACCAGCTTCTTCATCCATTGGCTGATCAATCTTCTGCTCCAAAGCCCATATCCCTCCTTCATTCTCAATCTCCTCATTTATATCCATCTCCAGATTCAACCACCAACAACACAAATTTAAAAAAAAAAGTGAACTCAAATTGAATTCACCAATCCCAATTAACTAAACTCATAATTTATCAAAAACCCACAAAATTTAAATCAATCCCACATAATGGATCAAAACTTTTGGATTGAAGAAACCGACATGGCAAAACTCAAGTTTATCACTTTATCTAAAGTGGGGTCGGTCGGTCAGTCAGTCAGCAGTTGAATTGAATAATAGTTAATTCAACATCTTCCAGAAGATTTAAATTTGGTCTCATTTGGGTTTTGAATTACAAGGAACCAGTGAAAGTAACAAAGAGTACCGAAGACGAAGATGAAGGAATGGTGGTGGTGGTGTTTACGTAATTTAAATTATAAGGAGTCACCAAACTTCTGATATTCTGTATTGAGAGAGAAAGAAAGAAAGAAACACACACGAAGCATCAACCGAGAGACTTGTGATAGGGTCGCATGCTATTCTCGAAAGGGAAATGAGATGTCATGACCAATCCATCAATGATTAATGATATCTTTGCATTAATTATTTGTTACATTTATTTCTTAATATCAGTGTGATTACTTGTGATACAACTCATTTCTCCTCCGTAGTTATCTTTTAATCGAATTAAAATTTATAAATTCAAAAAGATTTCAAGAGCATGAATCATGATTACTCAAAGTCCGTCAAGTCACTTGTGCTTAGTGAATTTCTGACATAACATAAACTTAATATAATTCATGAGTTTTGAAAAGACACGCGAGCACTTTTAACCAAACGGGCATGTAGAGTGTCCCATTTCATTCGTTTATTTTATTTATATATTAATTTGTGTATTTTGTCATGGTTAGTTATTTTATGCTTGAATTTAAAAGTTATAAAACAATAAGCGTCATTTTTTTATAACTTACACATAATTGTTTATATAGGATTAAGATTCGGTGCAAACTTTATGCTATCTAAAACCAGTCCTATGTTATATAAAAAACTGAAAACAGATCTTGACCGTTAATTGAATCAATAGCTAAGACTGATTACACATCATCCTTAATGATAACTATATTTTTTAATGAGATGAGATTTATGAGTATTTTAGTCATTTTCATTAAATGCTAATTCCACTAACTTTTTTAAACTAAAATAACTTTTATATAGTTTATTATTTTAATAAACTAACTATAAAATCAAGTATTTTTTTATTATTAACATTAGTATAATATTGCTATATTTAAAAAATAATATTTAAAAAAAGGTTACAAAAACGTGCTATAACTAAGCTAGTTATGTAATTATAAAGTGTTGTTATGAAAAATGGATCGTGCTAGTTTTTAAGTCTATATATATGTTGATACTAAGGTTATCACCCGGGATTGCTTCAAGGCTCGAGCAAGTTGTTTTTATTAACTATTACTTATGCTTAATACATACTTAAAACCATACAAAAAGATTAACATATTAATGTCTTCGCAAAAAGAATAATTATAAATCTTAGTTGGTGGATTATCATCTAAAAGAAGCTAATGGTAAAACCTGACGTATATAGGTTGTCTTCTTTTCATGGTTTTAGGTTGAGTGGGTGCATGCGGGGAGGTGTGCAGTGAAGGGAATTGTCGCGAGGGGAATGTGCCACCAACACTCTTGGTGTGCGGCAACCACTTGAGGTGAACTCCAAAATCGGTAAATTGTTACCGCATGCGGGAAGAGGAGGGGGAGGGGGTAATGGTGGGCTCTACTCTCTTTCAACCAATCTTACATTTTTTCATTTTTTTTAATGGTTTGGATGAAACCACCCCTTGTGATTAAGTGCTTGAGGGGAGTTGGAGAGGGGAGTTGATATGGACGACTTTAATTGGCTCCGGTGAGAAGAGTTGAGGAGCACCCCTTTCACCCTTATAACCCGTGAACTTCACGGGCGAGAAAATTTAATTTACATTACTAAAAAAAATGTACAAATAAAAGAAATACAAACAAAGTAACATATATTACATAAATTACTAACAAACATGCACGAGTCGCCAGTCGCCACTTCATCCTACTAACACCTTGAACGCACCTTGGGACTGAAAACAATATGAAAAAATTAAAACTAAAGTACGACAATATTACTAACATACATATTAACAAATAATACGTTCAAAATTTTAATACTAAAACAAACATAATGTCTTTTTGCAGCCATAAACTTCCATCAGAGTTAAAAATACCACTAACATTTCTATCATAATACATCAATGGCTTCTTAACACTTTGATCAAAAAATACATAACAATTATTTCACATTCTCACTTACTTTTAAGCCTCTTCATATCAAAACTAAAAACAAAATACAACAATTAGTAAATAAGTATACTTTGTATGGAGGCAAAAGCTTTCCTGATTGAGGCTTGTCCCTATGTCCATCTGCATTAAAACAAATATATGAACAAACATTGAATAAGTATTCAGTTTTTCACTCCTTGATGCATGCCATTGTACTGTCTATACTCCGGATCATGGCCACATACTCCAATCCTTTTTATTAAACTATGGAAAAATTACAATTTCGTCATATTTTAGTGTTAGCTAAGCACCTCTAGACCAAAATCATTTAATCCATTAGACAAAAGTATAACCTAAATTCCAACTTTTGTTACATCCTAGTGCATATAAACTACTTGAAACATAATAATCATTGAAACATAATCAGCCATCCTGGAAATTCAGAACCAAACGTCTGGCTTAACAGAAATATATGTGAACTACAATCTAAAAACAGTATTGACTGAAAGCAAACCTCAACCAAATCCACAACGATCTAATGAAATTAAAGTGAAACATATTCGATATACGTTTAAACTGATTACAACGATCAATGCTAATGCTTGAATCACAAATCTTGAATACACAAACAACCGAGGTTAAAGAGCTAATAGTAAGATCAGATCCATAAAGCTTTACAGTCCACCTAAATCAACGCTCGAAGCTAATAATCTCTTGAAATTTTAAGATCCAACATATGAATCAACTTCTAACAAAACTAATGCCTTAAATTTAACAAAAACAGTTACAAACCAACACATCCAGGTTCAAAATTTGAAAACCACAGTAATAAATATGCAAATAACGTATGTATTTCAAAATTACGACCTATCAAATATATCTTGTTCTTAGTTAAAGTCAGACCTTAAAATCAACAATATTGATCACCAAATTACCATATTCAAACTCAAAATTTCACAAAAACATGAATACATACGTATATAACGTATAATTTACCCCAAATCAACGTTTGAGGATAATAATCTCTTGATATTTTCAGATCCGATGTTTGAATAAGCTTTTCAACCAAACTCATGACTTATATCTCACAAACACTTTTACGAATCATCACATTCAGATTCAAATTTTAGCAAACAAAGTATGACATACGCAAATAACCTATTGATTTCAAACATTCCATCTATCAAATATCTCTATTCCTTAACCAAACTTAGACCTTAAAATTAACAATATTAATCACAAATCAATAAATTCAAACTCAAATTTTCACAAATACACGAGTACAAGCATATATAACGTGCAATTTACCCTAAATCAACGTTCGAAGCTAAATATATCTTATTTTTTTGGTCCGGCATATGAATCACACCTTTTCAACGAAACTCTGGCCTTAAATCTAGCGAAATATTAACAAATCAACACAATCAGATTCAAATTTTGAAAAACACAGTAATACATTCGCAAATAACGTACAGATTTCATATGTTCGATAACTTAAACCTTAAAATCAACAATATCAATCACAAATACATGAATACGTGCATATATAACGTGTGATTTCCCCTAAATCAACTTTTAAAGCTAATAACCTCTTAAAATTTTTCAGATTCAACATACGAATCATCTTTTCAAGAAAACTTTTGACTTAAATCTAACGAAAAGAGTCACAAAATCAACACATTCAGATTTGTGTAAATTGGTACCCGGTCAAAACAATTGTAAGATCGTAAAAAGATAATTTATACCTGGCCAAACATGAAAACGGGAACTAAAGAAGAATTGATCTCCATTGCAAGTTGTGTGAATCATTTCCTTGCCTTTATAAAAGCAACCTATAGAAATTATGTGGTTTTTAATCATATAAATTCCATTATATGAACAGATCAATAGTTGAAGCAAGTATGTGTATGTGAAAAGAAAAAAAAAACAAACCTAGTGATGGGGGTGCTCCCTTTTAATAGAATTTGCATTCAGTGTGACTGGTGGTAAGGTGAGTTTTGACACAAGGCTTCTTAAGTAATGCAAGAGGCAGGTATGTTTTGTGGACTATGACGGTTGTGTCACCATTTCATTTATAATAACCATTTCATTACACGTAATGTCTGTTAAGGGAGAACATGGTTTCATCAAACAAAACAACAGTTGTTGATTGATTCTGTGAAGCTAAGTAAGTACGGATATTGAACTCACGAGACTCTATTTAATTACGCTAGTGATTCTATCTAGATCTAGACTGACACTGACACGACACTAACCATTTTTTTTATTTGTTGGTGGGGGAGGATTTCTTAATTTCCTAAGAATTGCAATTAGTTAAAACTAATTAACTAAGTTAACTAAACACGAACTAAACTTGGGTTTTACTCAGATGGTGGAAACAACTACCTAGACTGGAATCCTGGTTTTGCATCAGTAATGATATTATTAAGAAATTAGTTATTATGGAACCAGGATCTTCTAATACTAAACCTGTCGAAATACCGAACAAGACCCCCGACCCTTCTCAGGAATACACTTATGCACTCTAAAGGCTATTACGAACACCGGTTCGTTAGACTCCCTCACAGGCTATCTAATGGTTTCGAAAGTACCTTAATTCGATCTACTCCCTCACAGGCTATAAAAACCTAGGATAGACTCGGGTTCTTGATTAGACTTGTTAGACAACGGTCAAAAGGTAAACTAGTTTAGACTCCTCATGAAGCTCCTACCTAGCAATTTAATGACTTAGACCTAACAATAAGCTCGCACCTCACAGCTATTGAGATTAGTAGAACACTTAAACTTATTAATTATCGAATATCGCTTCTAAGGTGTATTGACTAATTAATTATAATCTAGCATGAACCTATTCCGTGAAAGAGATTCACCAAGACTCGCACGAAGCAATAAACAATATTCAAACACCTTTAAGCACGCATATACATCAAAACAATAACCGGTTCGACTACTTTCACAAATAGTCCATAGATAAATTAATAATCCATAAAAAAGCAAAAGTTTACAAAACCGATCATCCAATCTAGGTAGTATAGAAGATCTAGCCAATCATAGTCATTGAAACAAATAAACAAGTATCTTTAAGAACAAGAAACATGGTTTCAAAACAAGAAAACAAAGAAAATATGGAACCCGAATGGTTAAACATGACCCGGATGCTTTCCTATGCTTCAAGGTTGCTTCAAGAACTCGAAAACGCTCCAAATTGCTCCGAACTTTCGCCCAAGTTGCTGCTAATTGTAACTAAGTTTTAATTATCAGATAATGATGCTTTTATACATGTTCAGCAACAATCTAGCACCAAGAACAACTCTGCCGCGACAATCAACACCGTCGCGTTACGCGACGGGTATACTAGCCTAGCTCCGCATAGCGCGACATGCCAAAATTAATAAAACATTATTAAATATCTAGACGTTACGCGTAGCTCTTTCTCTTTAGGGGTCGCATAACACGACGGGGTCATTTTCTCAAAATTCCTTGTTTTGCGTTCTCGTTCAGCTACGACTCGATCCGATTCCTGTTGTTCGCTTTTTTCCAGCTGATTTTGGCCATTTTCTTCACTTTTCAACAACTGGGACCTATACAAGTACAAACTATCAAAAGAAGCTAATCTACCTAAGAAAACGAAACAAATGAATATGAAATATACACAAACTTTACACGAATAATTAATGTATTTTACAATACATCAAATATCCCCACACTTACTCTTTTTTCGTCCTCTAAAAAGAATTATGCAAACGGAATCATAGTCAAATAAAATGCTCGGGCTCAAAAACTAGGTTATTTATTAACATTAAAACTTTGTTAACCGCGATTGCAAATATACATGTCCTCTTAAACCCAAACCCGGTTCCAAGCCCTTATCATGCAATTTAATTTCAAGTTCAATCAATCTACCTAGGGTCTCATACTAGAAGTCGCAGTTTCACCTAATTCCCCCTCAAGCTAATAGAACAAACGGAACGAATCATTCGACCCATTTCCTAACCGTTTTATACCAAAATCAAAAGAATTTAACATCAATTTTTTTCACTATTTTTTCTTTTCTTTGAGCACTAGACTTTGCATACCTAACCCAGAGGTTGTCTCAACTAGAGTCACCATCCCCGAGAGCGACAACGTGAGTGTCGATATTTTTGCAATTTTTTTAACTTAACCTAGAGGATTCTCTATCACAGTCACCATCCCCAAAGGAGATTCCATAGTCCTCTTCTTTTTATTTCGGTCTAGCTCATTTGTTATATTTTTTTCTTGATAAAAAAATTCTAACAATTTTAGCTTATAACGGCATTCCTTACACTATTTATTGCGATTTCAACTTCCCACTTTTCCTAGAGGGTACCCACTAGTAAACCGACAATTAAGGTATATTAATATCAAAGGAACTTAGAAACTGGATCGGGCCTACTCACATATCCTAAGCTAGACCCAAGTTTACTTTACTCATATTATTATTATTTTAAACCCGAACACAACCTGACTTTTCTATTATTTTCCGTTTTTATTTTGCAAACTTCTTAAAACAAAAGACATTTTCAATTTTTGCAATTTTTTTTGGATTTTTTTATTTTTTTTCATTTTTTTCCAAATTTTATGACTCAACTAACTAAACTAACTACGACTCAAGTGTCCCATAGTTAAATTTGCATTGTCCCTAATGTAAGGATGAAAACATGATTCAATACTAACTAAAAAGAAATATTAAACAAAATATACAAAATATACAAGTGAAACGACTTAGCTGATATGCGAGACTATCAATGTGCTAGTAATTCCAAATATGCCCTCCAATCTGAACACGCTCAGCAAACAATTCCTAACTTTCACATGCTAACGGAAGCAGCAACAACACAGCATACCTAGCAAATCAACACAATATACCCAAAATAGATAATATAACGATAGATAATAGTGTCTGAAACCGTCAACCAACACAACCAACCAACCCGACCCTACCAACCAGTTAAGAAGTATTCAAAAATATAAGTACAGACCAGATAAGGATAAAAACATCATAAAAAGAAAATAAAGTAAAAGATACTCCATTAAGCTCCAGCTGCTTTCCCGATCCCCACACTAGTCTTCATCCTCATCGCTCTCTTCCTCCTCACCCTCTTCTTTACTCTGCTCAAATATCGGAATATCCAGCGTCGGATCCACATAACCATACTGACCTGATCCCTGGCCACCCTACTGTCCTGAAACACGCTCACCACGAGGATTAAACTGACCGGGCATCGGAAACTGCCCCTGCTAGAAATACGGCTGGAAGAAATCGGAACATTAATGCCATGCGACCCATCATAGGCCGGAGCGCATTATCCTCCCATGTTGCCTGTAGTCTATCCTACCAAAACCCTGATCCATCCGATCATATAACGACGCTAAGGTGAGCGGATCTGGTGGCGGCTGACGACGCGGATACTGCGGTGCTAGGATCTCCTGCCTCTATCGGGATCTCTGTCGATGTGTCGGATAAATAGCCTGCATGACATCATCATCTAGGTACCCCAGGTAACAGGACCTGAGGTCCCTGTTTCGCCTCATCCCACATAACAGGCTCAATCAACGTAAGTATACTAGCAAGTTGTAGATCCCTAATCTCAAAAAACTTCGAAGCTGCACCAATGCTCAAGTTCTCCGGATTATATTTAGTAAACACATTCAAATTCTCAGCTAAGCTAACTTGGTGATGTATGGACCCATGTCTAGCGCAGCTCGATGATCCCCTCTACGTGCACGGTTAAAAGACCATGCCAACACACTCGCCATGTTCATATTGTGACCCACAACCAAACACATGAGGACAAATATATCTATCCAATTCGTCTTATTCTCCCCCGACTTTCTACCAACCAGAGTGGTAGAAAACACCTTCAACACATACCTATAAATGGGGTCTCTAACAGAGGATATAAAAATTCGTCTTGGCGAAAGGACGATCAGCAATAGTAGCCCAGAACCTAGCCAACTCCCTACTGTCAAAACACAACTCTCTCTTATTCACAGACACACCTCTTAACCATGTCAGAAACTCTGAAGTCACTACCTCCTCCGGTTTATAGAAACCACTAGCAACCGTAAACTGTGGGATGGACGTTTCATGTACCATCCCCCTAAACTAAATTAAACTACATCATTCTCAGCGTAAGCACCTTCCTTGTGCTGGTAGGTGGAGTGAAACTAGCACAACTCCTCATACTGCGTCCAGTGACATTTTACCATAGCTCTAACTTTACCCGCCAATAACTTCTCAACCTTTCTCTTGCACCCATCATTCCCAACCAGTCCCAATCTATAGTCCGGTGCTCAAATACTTTAGTATTGATTAACTTATGTAGCTTTTTCTGCTCTTTAGAATTGATCTGAAACTGTAAATTGGATAATCCTTCAATCGTGGAACTCGAGCTAACGGAATATGTTCTGGACCCTCATATCTAATACATCTGCGTCTCGGGTCCAGAACAGCAGCTTGTGGATCTGGGACCCCACGTGGCCGTTGTGGCGGTCCTCTATGTCTCTTACCCCCTGCACCACTGTTGTTGCCTACACCTGACATATCTGCAAAACAATGTTAACAACAAGAGAAACAAGCAACAAGTCAGTGATCACAAACTATTTTTGGTATTTTAAATTTTTAAATTTTTTTGTATTTTTTAAAAATTTTTCTAAAAGTGAAACAACCGTATAGCATTACGTTCAAGGTTGAAAACAAAATAAAGATATAGTAAAAATATTGGTTACCGTTTACAAAATCATAAGTTATAAACAACCTCACCTGAATGGAGATTGAGTACGGGCAAAGTGTTTTGTACATGTACGTGCATATAAGTAAACCCAAGACCGAACTATACTAAAACCAAACCCGACTCAAAACACAAGACTCAATATACACTACCCCCTGGCACATTAGTTGTCCCAATTAAGAGCCAAATACCTACCAAAATCGGACATTGAGTCCAAACTTGCGTAAAGATTGAAGCTTTAGTGGGTAAAAACAGAATTTAGATCGAAAAATTCCGCCTAGTTAAAGGAGGTTTTAACCGGTTAAATTCAAAATGGAAGTTCAGATCGTTATGATAATGTAGTTATAATCAATCAGTGCAATGTCTAAAACACAACCAACCCATGCCTCCTGCAACCATTTAACACTAGACATTATGCTAAACTATGACTCGAGACTGACCCGACAAAAACCGACACCTAAACATGCAAGACTAAACTCAAAACTGACTAATAAACGAATAATATACAAAATATAACAAGAATACATACCAGATTCGTGAAGAACGAGATAAAAATTTCAAATTTTTAAGTCCAAAGAGTAAAGTCCGTGTTCGGGTTAAGTGTGTAGTGAAATGGGTAAAATTGATGGTGAATAATGATGGGAAGTGAAATGGGTGTTGTGGGTTGAAAATGGGTGAAAATGCTGAAGTTTGGTGGTGGTTATGGTGAACAATGGTGTATTTCGGCTGGGTTTTACGTTCTAGTGTTTGAGAAGTGAAATGGGGAGGAAATGAGAAGGGGAAGGGTTTTAACCAGACAAGAAGGGTGTCGTGTGACGCGACATGTAAAAAGGGGAAGCTACGTGTGTCGTCTAGCCCCGGTTCAAACTGGTGGATGGTTCAAGGGGCCATCGCGTGATGCGAAGCCCTACTAGGATAAGCGTCGTGTGACACGGCGTGTTGGTTTTTAAGCAAAAGTTAAGGGGGCCTTGGCACTATGCGACAGGTGTATGTGTTAGGCAACGCGCAATGCCAAGGGCCTCTTTTTATAGAAAGTTTCGAAATTTGTTGCCTTAGATGTCGTAGAAAAATTTGCAACTTTACCAAACCTCCCAAATACCATTCCCAAAAATTTTCTAACACTGGGACTTACCTGGAACTCCATTTTCTCGTCAATTCTCATTCCTCTTCGATAATGAATTCCTGCAAAAGACTCAAAAAACACAAAAACCAAGACCAAGACTCTACAGAAACTACCGTTAGCTACGAAAAAGAACTCAAAAAAGACTAGAATATAAACGGTACAAACTATACACATGAGGTTTCCCTCAATGCTCTATTCGGACGGTTCAGGTGGGATTTCGAGAGGAGTTACCTCCTCCCCGTTTGATTCTATTGGCCCCCCTAAGTAATGCTTCAAACGATGGCCATTCACTTTCCATTTTGCTCCATCAGCCTCGTTTATCAACTCGATCGTACCATAAGGGAAAACCTTATTCACAACATACGCTCCTGCCCACTTTGACTTCAACTCTCCTCCAAAGACTTCCAACTGAGAATTGTATAAAAGCACTTTATCTCCCACTTTGAATTCCTTCAAAAGCTTTAATCTCCTATCATGCAACTCTTTCGTTTTCTCTTTAATGCTCCACGATCTAACGTATGTCGCATCCCTAAGCTCTTCTAACTCGTTAATTTGAAAAAAATATTTTCCTAACAGCTTCGGTTAGATCTAGGTTTACTGTCTTAAGGGCCCATAATGCACAATGTTCTAATTCGACCGGAAGATGACACACTTTTCCGTATACGATCATAAATGGTGTGGTTCTTAATGGTGTCTTGTAGGTGGTACGGAATTCCCACAATGCATCGTGTAACTTCTGGGACCAATCTTTCCTACTTTTTCCTACGGTTTTCTCTAGGATTCGATTGACTCGTCGATTGGCATTTTCAACTTGACCGCTCGTTTGGGGGTGGTATGCAGTGGAAAATCGATGAGTGACCCAGTAGCGTGCTAACGCCTTCTCCATGACGGCGTTGCAAAAGTGAGTACCACGGTCACTGATTATGGCTCTAGGTGTACCGAAACGAGTGAAGAGTTTCTTAAGGAATCTCATCACCACTCGGGCATCATTCGTAGGAAGAGTTTGTGACTCTACCCACTTTGAAACGTAGTCGATCGCCACGAGGATGTACCAATTCCCACTAGAATAGGGGAATGGTCCCATGAAGTCAATGCCCCAAACGTCAAAGATTTCTAGAACTTGGATGGGATTTGGGGTATCTCGTACTTGGATGAGATATTGTCGGTACGTTGGCAAGCATCGCAATTTCTAACATGTTCTTGAGTATCCTTTACTACAGTAGGCCAATAAAACCCACTATCAAAGACCTTTTGGGTGGTAGTATGAGGATCCTAATGACCTCCCATCAAACCCTCGTGTACGTGCCTATGGATCTCATAACTCTTCTTCTCTCGCAACACACCTTTTAAGAATCCTATCTCTTCCTATCCCAAAGAGATATGGGTCATCCCATATATATACTTTCTCACATCCCTAAAGAACTTTTTCTTTTGCTGGATGGTCATACCTTTCACTACATAACCATTTGCTAAATAGTTTGCTAAGTCCGAAAACCATGGCAAACCCTCTCTCTCGGCCGCTACGAAATCTATGGATTCATGAGGGAATTTGTCTCTTATCGCCTCCTCACGAATCTCCCCTCTCTTAGGATCCTTTAATCGTGACAAATGATTGGCGGCTACATTCTCCGCTCCCTTTTTTATCCCTAATCTCTATGTCGAACTCAGACAACAAAAGAATCCACCGGATGAGGCGGGGTTTAGCGTTTTTCTTTTGGTAGAGAAAACGCAATACGGAATGATCGGTAAAGACAATCGTCTTGGAAAGCACAAGGTATGATCGAAACTTATCAAATGCGAACACTACGGCTAAGAGTTCTTTTTCCGTGGTGGTATAGTTCTCTTGAGCATCATTGAGAGTTTTGCTCGCGTAGTAGATCGGATGGAACTGCTTATCGATTCTTTAGCCCAAAACCGCTGTTACGACATAGTCACTTGCATCGCACATGAACTCAAAGGGCAAGCTCTAGTCGGGTGAAACAAGGATGGGGGCACTAACTAGCTTTTCCTTCAAAAAGTTAAAGGCTTTGAGGCATTCCTCGTCAAAGACAAAAGGTACGTCTTTTTCAAGGAGTCGGGTCATGGGGCGAGTGATCTTGGAAAAATCCTTAATGAAACGCCTATAGAAGCCCGCATGACCAAGGAAACTACGAACAGACTTCACAATCGTGGGTGGTGGCAACCTACTAATTGTGTTTATCTTAGCCCTATCCACTTCAATTCGCTCTCTCGAAATTTTATGGCCTAACATTATCCCCTTCGTCACCATAAAGTGACATTTCTCCCAATTAAGCATCAAGTTGGTCTCAATACACCTCTTTAACATCCTATCTAGATTGAGAAGACACTTATCGAAAGTGGCACCGTAAACCAAGAAGTCATCCATGAAAACTTCCATAGAAGTCTCAAGCATGTCTTGGAAAATGGCGACCATGCATCACTAAAAGGTAGCCGGAGCGTTACATAATCCAAAAGGCATGCGTCGGTACGCGTACGTGCCATATGGACATGTAAAGGTTGTCTTATCTTGATCCTCTGGTGCGATGGGGACCTGAAAGTAACCTGAAAAAACCGTCAAGGAAACAATAGAATTGTTGCCCCGCGAGACGCTCCAACATTTGATCGACAAACGAAAGAGGAAAGTGATCTTTCCGGGTGGCGTCATTTAACTTTTGGTAGTCAATGCACACACGCTAACCGATGACCGTACAGGATGGAATAAGCTCATTCTTCTTATTCATAACTACCGTCATACCACCCTTCTTGGAACAACTTGGGTCAGACTAACCCACGGAGAGTTGGAAATGGAGTAAATCACCCTGACATCTAACAATTAGACCTCCTTCTTCACTACCTCTTGCATGTTCGGATTGAGGAGCCTTTAAGGTTGCACCAACGGCTTATATTCATCTTCCATGAGTATCCGGTGGGTACAATAGGCGGGGATTATGCCCTTAATATCTGAAAGCCTCCATGCAAAGGCCTCTATATTCACCCTCAACACCTCTATCAACCTAGACTTCTCATCCTCTTCTAACTTAGAAGAAATAATGATGGGTTGGTTTGACCCCTCACCTAGAAAAGCGTAGTCTAAATAGGAAGGAAGGACCTTAAGTTCTAAAGGGTAGGTGTCTCAATTGGGACTTTTTCGCTCTCATCCCTAACCTCACTCAATTCTAACACTTCGGGGACCTATTCGACCTCCCCTTCATCTACACTCCCTTCAACAACCTCTTCCTCTTTCTCAACTACCCCCTCTTTGATTAAATCGCTCCACTAATGAAATCAAAACACGGTCAACGCACGATAAGAATGACTCAATGAAATAGACCGAGTGACATGGACCACTATAATCGTTTGAACCACTAGGATGTCGCATGGAACAGGCTACCTAGAATGTGACCTTCTCCTCACCGACTCGAAAAGTGATGTTACCCTCAAAGACATCAGTGATGGACTTTGCGATACACAAGAATGGACGTCCTAAAATGATAGGAACTCTCTCATCAGCTCCCATATCAAGAATGACAAAGTCTACGGGAAAGACGAACTTATCGACCTTTACTAAGAGATTTTCGATTATACCACGAGGATATTTAACTGACCGATCGGCTGAGGACAAGGACATGGGGTGGGTGACAACTCTCCTAGGTCTAGCTTCTCGTAAATTGAATAAGGCATAAGGTTAATACTAGCACCTAGATCGGCTAAGGCTCTACACTCTGTGTCACTCCCGAAGAGACAAGGAATGGTGAAAAGGCCCGGATCCGTCAACTTTTCTGGGACCTTGTTGAGGACAATGGCAGAACACCCTCCAAGAGGGATGTTGGAAATCTCTCATATCCTATCCTTATGTTTAAGAAGGTCCTTAAAAATTTTGCGTACTTGGGCATGGATTGAAGGGCTTAAATAAACGGAAGATTGATTTTTAATTGCTTGAACATGTCGAGAAATTGCTCGTATTCCTTAGCGTATTTCTGATGCTTAAGGCAGGCGGGATATGGGACGCGTGAAAGGTCAATGAGTGGTGACGGTCTAACCTCTATGGGTCGCTTTTCTACGCTCCTCTCAACTTGAGGCTCCTCGGTGTGTGCGGTAATTGTTGGGTCTAGCCTAGTTTGCACCTTACCATGAGTCTCCATCTCGATCTCCTCATCTACAGGCTCTTCGTCTTCTTCCTCAACTAACTCAGGTCTAACTACCTCTCCTAAGATTCTACCACTATGGGTCGAGATGGCTTTTAATTGGCCAGACGGGTTCTGTTGGGTGTTTCCCGAGAATTGACCGGGAGGTCTTTCTTGTAACTGACGAGCAATGTCTCCGACTTGCCTCTGAAGATCTAGAAGTTCGAATGATTGTTCTTTAAGAGTGTGGCATGCTCCTCTAAGGTTCTTTGGATGGTTTGGTCTTTAACTAACAATTGGGATAACATGGATTTAATTTCATCTAGACCACTACCTAAGCCTTGGTTGGTTGAACATTGACTTTGATATTGTCTATTTGAACCACCTGAACTAAACTGACCCTGCGAACCCCCACCAGAATACTGACCATGATTGTTTGAACCCCCATTATAGAATTGACCATGCCCCCTTTTGATTTGAACCAGTTTGGAAACTAGGGGGTTACCGGTAGAACGGAAGGTGTTGTTGTTACTACGCCAATTCGAACTAATGTTTGAGTTATTATTATTATTTATTATTATTATTATTATTATTGTTATTATTGAAAGGGTTCGTTGGACCTCGATATTGACACGTGATGAAATCAACTTGCTCCCCAGTGAGTGTGGGACAATCTACTGTATCATGACCCTCTGTACAGACCTCACACCTATCTACCTTCACTTTCAACTCTTGAATTTCTTTACTACCTCTCGCTTAAAGTTATCTAGAGCAGCGACTACAGTTGTTTCCAAACTAACTTGGTGTAATCCTCGAATGGCCAAGGTAGTACTAGACATAGGAATGGAAGTCCTAGTGGTAGCTCGATGTTCTGTATCAGACTGTGCGAAACTCTCGAATAGGTCGTTGCACTCAGCTACTGTTTTCTTACCCCATGAGATTGCCTCCTGCTGAAGTGTCAAAACGGGCTCTAGTTTCAGGGGTGAGACCATTGTAGAATTTGTCTACAAGTGCCCAATTAGACAGTCCATGCTGAAGATAACGAGAAAGTAGGGTTTGGAATCTTTCCCAAGCTAAATGGTATGGCTCGTCAAGCTCCATTCAGAACGAAGGGATCTTATCGCGGAGGCGAGATGCTTTAGAAGGGGGGAAGTACTTAGCAAGGAAAGCATCTCGCAGGCAAGCCCATGCAGTGAAAGTATTTTGGTGGGTGCGAGTCAAGCCAGATGGCTACTTGGCCAGCTAAGGAAAATGGGAAGACCTGCAGGAAACGGGCGTCATTGCCAGCACCCTCTATGTTGAATGTGCAACAGAGGCAAGTGAGGTGGTTAATGTGAGCAGGGGCATCCTCGTCATCACGACCGTGAAATTGCCACGAGTTAGTGATAGCGATCCTGATGTAGGACGGGATTTGCCAAGATTTGTCATTGTTCATTGCGGGAAGGGTGATGAGTGAGTTCGCACCGGTGAAACCGGTGGTTGCTTGTTGGTAAACAGTTTGATTATTGGCCATTTGGACAACGGGTGGTGGACTCGGAGGACGGGAAGGTGGTGTGGAATTATGAGGTGACGACTTCGGTGTGAAGTCAAAGTTCGGTAGTTTAGATGGAAGGGTAGAGTCAGAAGGTGCGGAAGATTAGGAAGAAGAAGTACTAACCTTTGGTGTAGAAGAGGATAAGGAGGACTTGTCCGTTGGCGGCTTCGGCGGTGGTCCTTGAGAGCGTGTATGGAGCATCCATTGCAAAACCGACGATAAACAAGTAAGAAGACCCTAAAGAATGACTCGACACAATATAAAAAAAACTAGAACTATTTAGACTCCTACGACTCGAACAAACAAATAGCACGTATAGGATGTCAATTAAGTCCAAATAAAGTAATCAACGCAATTGCTAAGGAGTCCCATGCAACAGCGCCAAAAACTTGATCTGCTAAAAGTAGTTTAATAAAAGCAACATATATTAACCTAAATCTAGATTCAAAGTAATATCTAGGCTCTCTAAACACGACTAAACTACTAACCGGCAAGTGAAACGATCGACTCTAGTAAAGCTAAGTAAGTCCGAATATCGAACCCACGAAACTCTATTTAATTACGCTAATCACTCTATCTAGACCTAGACTGACACTTACACGACACTAACCATTTTTTTATTTGTTGGGGGAGGAGGGGGGAGGGGATTTCTAGTCTCCTAGGAATTACAATTAATTAAAACTAATTAACTAAGTTAACTAAGCACGAACTAAACTTGGGTTTTACTCAGATTGTGGATACAACTACCTAGACTGGAATCCTGGTTTTACATCAGTAATGATTTTATTAAGAAATTAGTTATTATGGAACCAAGATCTTCTAATACTAAATCTGTCGAAATACCGAATAAGACCCCTGACCCTTCTCAGGAATACACTTATGGCATTCTAAAGCCTGTTACGAACACCGGTTGGTTAGACTCCCTCACATGCTATCTAATGGTTTGTGAAAGTACTCTAATTCGATTTACTCCCTCACAGGCTATAAACCTAGAAAGACTCGGGTTCTTGATTAGACTTGTTAGACAACGGTCAAAAGGTAAACTAGTTTAGACTCCTCATGAAGCTCCTACCTAGCAATTTAATGACTTAGACCTAACAATAAACTCGCACCTCATAGCTATTGAGATTAGTAGAACACTTAAACTTATTTAATTACCGAATATCGCTTCTAAGGTGTATTGACCAATTAACCTCAAAGATCACAAAATTAATTATAATCTAGCATGAACCTATTCCGGGAAAGAGATTCACCAAGACTCGCACAAAGCAATAAACAATATTCAACACTTTTAAGCACGCATATACATCAAAACAATAACCGAGTCGACTACTTTGCAAATAATCCATAAATAAACTAATAATCTATAAAAAAAAATATATAACAAAACCTATCATCCAATCTAGGTAGTATAGAAAATCTAGCCAATCATAGTCATTGAAACAAATAAACAAGTATCTTTAAGAACAAGAAACATGGTTTTAAAACAAGAAAACAAAGAAAATATGGAACCCGAATGGTTAAACACGACCCGGACGTTTTCCTATGCTTCAAGTCTTCAACCGGTTGCTTCAAGAACTCGAAAACGCTCCAAATTGCTCCGAACTTTCGCCCAAGTTGCTGCTAACTTGTAACTAGGTTTTACTTATGAGATAATGATGCTTTTATACATGTTCAGCAACAATCCAGCACCAAGAACTATGCCGCGACAATCAACGCCGTCGCGTTACGCGACGGGTATACCAGCCTAGGTCCGCATAGGGCGACGGGTCGAAATTCAGAAAACATTATTAAATATCTAGACGGTACACGTAGCTCTTTCTCTTTAGGGGTCGTGTAGCGCGATGGGGTCATTTTCTCAAAATTCCTTGTTTTGCGTTCCCGTTCAGCTACAACTTAACCCGATTCCCATTGTTCGCTCTTTTCCAGCTGATTTTTGCCATTTTCTTCACTTTTCAACAACCGGGACCTGTACAAGAACAAACTATCAAAAGAAATTAATCTACCTAAGAAAACGAAACAAATGAATACAAAATATGCACAAACTCTACATGAATAACCAATGTATTTTACAATACATCATAGACATTAGTGAAAAAAGGTTCGTGATTCTTTAAAAGAATATATGCAAATCATCTACAAAAAGTTGCCTAATTATTACGGACAACTAAGTAATGACAAAATGTAAAATATGTTTATTCCAAGCGGATATGAAAAAGATTTGTTGGTAGATAAAAACCTATATGTTGGTTGGGGAGGAGGCTTATTGAAACTTTAGTGGTACACATGGTTGTCTATTGGACGTTCATTGTAAAATCGGGAAACAAAGTGGATTAAACAACCTAATAGTTTAAGTTGTTTTGAAGTAAAATTGACCTGTAATACAAACAGAGGGCAAGCGAAAGACGTAATCAAAAAAGCTTCGAGAAAACAATAGCATCCAGGTGGCGAGGTAAATCGGGAAAGAAAGCAAACAGAAAACGCAAAGGTAATCTCAGAGAAAACCAATCGTAGAGTTAACACATTAAGTAAGGTACCTACAACCACACTTCATTCAATGAAAGTTTTTGTATGATACTCGATATCATTGTATTATGAATGGTTAAGCTTTAAAAAGAACACAAGTTATGAGCATGCCTAACAACTTAACTATATTTACTTTTTTTCTAATGGAAGTAAAAGTTCTTTTCTTGTATACAACTCTATTAGTCTAGTTCAACTTGTTACAAAATATAGAGCAACTCTAACCCAGACGCGCCGACTTGGATACAAAAAAACTTAAATAAAAGAGAAATATTGATTGAATCGAACATGGTAACTTATACATGCATACTCGATTAAAGCGAACAGGCTAACTTAAACATACAAACTCAATAAAATCAAGCACCCTAAAACGTATATGTACAATCAATATAACAGCCTCAAAACAAATTAACATTGGGTATTGAACTTGAAAGAAGGTGATGTTTAGTAGAGCCAACATATTCATAAATATATATATCAAAACTTAGAGAAGCGAGTAGCAATCAAACAATCACCCAAAAAAACGTCACTTGTGGAAGCAAGTAGCAATCAAACAATCATAAAAAACATCTTTTAAACATTATCTTTCGACTTATATCATTGGTGATCGGTTAGTGTGTTAAACCGACAAACCCGAACCCAAACCCAAATATGATTTACATTTTTTATTCATGACATCAACTCTAACCCAGACGCACAGGCTTGGATGAATGAGTCAAATAGGTTATAAATAGGGTAAGAAATTCAAAACAGATTGGCATTTAACCCATTTAAAAGATCAGTATGACATTCATTTAGAAATTCAATACTTACGGTTTTAATTAAAAATAAGATCAGTGATAACAATATACATTTTAAAGTATGTGTTTACTATGCAAATTGCAACATAGATAATAACTCCATGATAAGATATATAGTAGAATTGTAAAGCGCATATTTTATCACGCATAATGTATACAACTTTCTTAATAGAACACCTATTGGTCATTTAATATATGAAAGTAGGAAGCTGCAAATTAACAATTGTAAGTCTTAAATCATGATGAACACAGGATGTGGGTGAGAGATGATAATAAATAAATCACTTTACAATAGATTAGTTTACTTCAACATATCAAAATATAAGAGCAATCCCTAATGTGTTAGATAATGATAGACCATTGAAAATCCATGTAGTTACAATCACTCTGTTTAGGTTCATTATCATAAAGCTAAAGCAAAATTATAAGGTGCAATACAAATGGATGCTTAGGTTACAATACTTAGCAATGATTGTGTATCAATGGTTAAACTTATCAAAAGGATATTTTGGGTACGAAAAACATGATAATAAAGGTTAAACTATGGTGCGATGATATGTAAAAATTTCTTTGTTCGCGAAACACATAGTAAACGATTATTAAAGAAAAACAAAATTTTCAGATCAAGCTACCAACGTTATAGAACAAATATACATTCAATCGAGGAATTGAGAATTACCTTGCAATGGTGTGAACAACTTGTAAATCCAAAATTGATTGCATCATCGAAAACAAACAACCATAGACAAAAAAGGGAAATAATCAAAACTACAAATACACATTCTTCTTCAATCGCATGCGCAAAACATCTCAAACCCTAATGAAATAATTGAATCCAATAATCAACATCAAATTACGTATGCGTCATCCAGTTAAGCAACATTATTTATGGCGTCAAAAGCCGCTTAAAAATCAAGATGAAAACAGAAAGAAAAACGACTTTAGATTACTAGGCATCATTCTTGTTGCCCGAGTTAATCAACATCACCAATCGCTAGATACTGACGACGTAAACAGAATGAAGAAAGCCCTGATTGATCTGAAACACCACCAGTGGAAGTTCGCCAGAGGAAGAAATCAGTGTAATACGGGAGAAGAAAACTTACGGTTTCAGAATCCCTAAATCAACCATCACGTTACCCGAACTGAAGAAACCCTAAATCAACCATTTCCGCCGTCGTCATTCCTCTTCAGGCCACCACCAACGTCACCATCTTCCTTCAGTCGAATCACATATATGTGTATTCATTTCTGTAGTGGTTGATCAACATCTAATTGATCCTAAATCAGTGGTGAAGATGGCGATGATTTATCTAGAAGAAAGAGAAAAGGGAGGCTAGGGTTTAGGCTACTCTGGTGTGTGGGTGACGTTCATCTATCTATTCAGAACGACCCGTCACGTCAGCAAACGTGACAAAGAGTTTTTTATTTTTCTTTATTAATTAAATTAGTTTTTAACATTTATTTATATAAATAAAATCATTTTATATTAAAAACACATATCACATAACCTAAAAAAGTAAAAAATAAAAAAATTACTGAAAAAAATAATAAACATAACCTAAAAAAAACCTATGAACTCAATTTTTTGCGATTTTTTCTTTCATTTTTTCGCAAAATCGGCCGATCTTCTTCAGGATACTCGTTTATATCGGCTGTCATGATCTTCCACTCTTTAAACTCGACCTCGCGTTCCTTCGCTTTCACCTTTTGAGCCGTGACCTCGGTGAACACTCTGAACTGATTCATAAGGTCGTCCATTTTGGAACTACCCCGGCTCGGCATGTTTTTTTCAGCTGCCGCCCTTTTTGATTTGTCCATGCCCGGGGGACGCTCCTCCTCTCTAACCACAAACTCTTCATCATCGAATTCGGGCTCGTCGTTTATATTTATTTGACAATGGGCGTCCGAGCCTCCACCCGCGCTGTAACTACCGGTCTCCGAGGTTTTTGTTCGTTTGGCCGTTGAACCTCATTTGGGACCGGCGCCCACTTGTTGCTGGTTTGCAAAATTTCCCAAGCACGTATGTGGGGGAAAGCGGTTGCATGCGTATCTTCGTATCGACGCATCACCTCTTTAAACACATCTTCATCGCTCATCCCACTACGGTGACCAGTATACAAGTTATTGTAAATCGCCGAAAACCGGTTCACGACCGGATGCATCCTCCTCCACTTGGAAGAGACGGAATCGATGTCGCGATAATGACCTTGTTCCATTATCGCAAGAAACTTCGACAGTACTTCCTTCCAAAACCCGTCGCCGGTTTGGTTGTTACCTATATTTTTAAATTGTCGCAAAAGTTAAATTAAAAAAAAGTTTATTGTATAAATTTTTGGTATATTTTACAAAAGTTTAGTTATGTACCAATAATGGGGCTTTTGGAAATGCTAACCCACGCCTTGGCTAAGGACTCCTCCTCTGTCTTCGTCCAGAGTTTCGCCTTCCCTCTCGAAGGTTGTTCTGAAACAGCCATAGTTTGTTTCCCTTTTTTTCGTTTGGACGATTGAGGTTGGGTCTCCGGAACAAATTCTTGAACGTCCGATTCGGGTTGTGGTTGCGAATTGAAAGGGTTTCGCATCATCATTTGTTGAACCGACTGCATTTGTTGCACTTGGCTCATTTGCGAAAAGGCGTTCGGGCTTTGTTGAAAACCCCCAAAAGCGTTGAATGGAAATTGAGACGATGACCAACTCCACTCCATACTAGGATAGTAGCCGGGTACGGAGAAAATGTTTTGGTTTGGGTTTGGGTTCGGGTTCGGGTTGCTCGGATTGTATGGATTTGGGTTCGGGTTGCTCGGGTTGTATGGATCCATGACGAAAGTTGAAGATTTTAAAAAAGTTTGTAGAGTTATAAAAATATGGGAATGGTTTTATAAATTTGAGAGAAAGAGGTGAAGAAAGTGTGTAAAAAAATGGGATGGTATTGGGGTATTTATAGGTAAAATTATTAATTTAAATTTTTTATTAAATCTAGTCGTTTATCAACGGCTATATATTTAAAATATTAATATACACGCTCCGTCTCATACGTCCCCGGGAAGACTGCAGCGACGACGACGGGCCACCCGGCATGGTGTTGGGGGCGTAATCGCCGGGCGACGCGGCTGGGACGGCCCCCACACCGAGTGGCCTTAGAATGCGGATTACAAAGAACGTGTTTTAGAAAGTTTTTATATCCGGGTAAAAAACGGTGCTTCACTGCGTAAAATAGCGACCCATTGCTTTACCGCCAAAATGGAAGTGAGAATGCTCTAATCAAGTGCTATAATAGATAATAGATTTTACATGTTCTTGTTAAGTGCTTTATTCTATTCGATTTTGCTCATTTCGAGATCTATTTGAAGATGAACTTGTTATGTGATGGTTATGTAATTGGAATATGTTATTATTTATCTACAAATTTTGAAAAAGCATGAAACTAGGGATTTCCATGAAGTAATAATAAAAATACAAAATACCTTTGTTAATACTTTTAAGTTATGTCATTTGCTCCAAAACTATTGGTTCTTACCATTTTTATACTATATATGGTTTGTATACGATCTTAAGGTTTGTTTTATATACCTTATAATTTTAGTTACAAATCTATAATAATAATAATAATAATAATAATAATAATAATAATAATAATAATAATAATATATAAATATAATAATAATATATAGTATAAACAATTGAAAAGGTCAATTACAAAATCAAGTAAAACGCATCCCATTCGTGTCATGCGAATATTTATGTTGTGTTCGACCTAAGTGCTTAGCATAAATTTTTGGTTTGTCTCAAATTTCTAGTCGGTTAAACCTCCAGCCGCATATAGTACTCGTTTAGTACCACTAGCAAAAACTAGCTCAGTATAGACTAAGATTCATGTTTACTAGAAGTTAACACCAAGACACCAACCTATGTTGCTATTGACAAAGTTGTGGTAGAAACAAAAGTCTATACTAATAATTTTCCTAGTACAAGTAATGACATCCTTTTACGACTCAAACATGTAAACGCTTGGGTTACCAAAACCAATTGTGTATTTGATTTGCGTAGGTAATGTCATCCATATGGTATTTTAGATGCTGGGTACTCAAAACAAAAGGATTTTCCAGTCTTGATAAGGTATTATTATATATTTAAATAAAGTTTTCTATAAGTAATGGAATAATGGTATTGTTATTCTGTTTAGGGTGTTTTTTTTAAAAAATAACTTTTAATTTTTAGACTAAAACTTTCATCTTTTACAATTCAACCTCATAAAATTTGATTATTTTTTTACTTTTAACCCAAATTTGTTCATCTATTACAATTTAACCTTAAAACTCACTACTAGAAAACTCACTACTATTCCCACGTCAATTTATGTGGGAAATATGTGGGTAACTACAGTTACCAACAGATTTCCCACGAAAACGGGCTGTAGGAATTCTGCTCGTGGGTAATCCTCTTATGACACATTTTCTACGGATTTTCCTACTCCTTTTACACACAAATGTTTCGTTTGATTCCCCTACTTATTTCTCACGGAATTAATTTCTTAACTTTCAAACGCATTTCTCACGGAATATTTAATTTTTTAGAATTTTGTGTTTGAATCAAATATATTTATATTTATTATGTAATATTTATTGTATTTTAATTTCCTTACATAATTCCTGCGAAATTTTTTCTTCCTACACAGTTCCTACGAAAAATATTTTTTTCCTACACAATTCTAACTAAATGTATTCATTTTTCTTACGCATTTCCTACAAAATTAGTTGTTTTTCCTACACAATTCTAACGGGATGTATTCCTTTGTCATACGCAATTCCCATGAGATTAGTTTTTTTTAACTACAAGTCATGTGTGCTCTAATTGACCGTGTGAAGTCTTGATGTATCTTAATGGCTCGTTAAGGCCTTTATTATGTGACATTTGATGTTGAAGGATTACATAACGTTGTATTGAGTGTTATTATATCGTAACGAAGAATTACAAGTCATATGTGCCCTAATAGACCACGTTGGACCTTGATATATCTTAATGGTCCATTAAAGCCTTTATTATGTAACATTCGATGTTGAAAGGTCATATCACGTTGTATTGGGTGATATTATGTCGTAACAACCAATTACAAGTTAAACGTGCCCTAATAGACCGTGTTAAGTCTTGATATATGTTAATGGACACTTACAAGTCATATGACCGTAATAGACCATGTTGGCCCTTGATATATCTTAATGGCACATTAGAACCTTTATATAACATTCGGTATTGAAGGGTCATATCATGTTGTATTGAGTGATAATAATATCATAACGAACAATAACAAGTCATACATGCCATAATAGACCGTATTGAGCCTTCATATCTTTAATGGCCCATTATAAGTTTTGTTATGTAACATGCGGTATTAGAGTGTTATATCATTTTGTATCGAATGATATCAAATCGTTACGAAGAATAACAAGTCACACATGCCTTAAATTGAAAGTGCATGTGTCTGTCGCCAACGTTATCAAATCATATCAAGTCTGTAATAGGATCAAAATGTTAGAATATGAAAATATATGTTTGGAAGTACCTTCGTACGAAGGTAAACAAGCCATTTCGTACGAAGGTAAACACTTCACTTCATACGAAGGTAACTTGTTACCTTCGCATGATGATAAACTCTATGTTCGCACGAAGTGATCAAGTCTATAAATAGTAGGTCGAGCATAGTGTTAAGAGTTAGTTTGTGTAGACTGGACGGCGGAGCTCTGTCCGAGTGTTTTTAGGATCTTGTAAACGATGACATATTAATGAAAACAGATAAATTAAGGAATGATAATCTTGTTAAACATGTCACCTAATCTAAAACGGATTCCGCACGTTTAAGACTGAGTTAAATAGATTAGACCTGACCTAATTGGACCCGAGCACAGACCTACAAGTTGTATCAGAGCTTAGAGGCCTGATTTGAAGACATTTCAACAAAGATTCTACTTCTCTTCTTTCATATTTTTATCAATTCTTCAAAGATTTAACGGTCGAAATGGACTAATTTTTTCAAGGATTACACAAAATCAAGCTCTAACAAACCTTTGATAGATTGAGACCGAAAATCAACCGAAATCATGATCAAAATGGCAAAAAACGTGAAATCTTGAATCTTCTCTTCGCACGAAGTACACCCACTTCGCATGAGTAGTTATCTGTGAAGTTATATTTATTATGCATGGTAGTTGTTCTAGAATTTTACTTCGCACGAAGTGATATCTTAACACGAAGTCAACTTCGCACGAAGTGAAATTTGAAAATTTGGTGTTTTATCTTCGTACGAATTGAGATCAAGAAAATGAGTGATTGGGATGATGTGCCTTTGTACGTGAACTCTCAAGATCGCAAAAATATTTGGGTTAACAGATTTAAAAATTTTACATGTAAAGAAAATGAATCATTGAATGATATTATAAATCGTTTTTTGTGGTTTAGTTAACAAGTTAAAAGAATTTGAACCCAATGTAAGGTTTTCAGATTATGAAAAGATCGCAAAATTTGCAGATGCTTTACCTTCGGAATGGGATGTAGCTTTACATGATTGATATGAAAAAGAATTATAGATTTGCAATGTATACTTTACATGAATTCTTTAACAAAATTAAAGATTATATACCTGAAATTGTAAAAAAGAAAGTTTTGAAGTTTAAGATGGAAAATGAAATTGAAGAAAACAATGGTGAAGTCTGTGATAAGATAGTTTTCGATGAATTTCCAGAAGAAATAGAACATTGTTCTGAAGAAGATAATATTCATAATATTTCTAAATCATTAATGTCTCCTGAAGTTTATAATTTTTTTCAAGTGCAGGATTCTTCGAAAGACGAAAGACAGAATCAAAACACACAAAGCGAAGAAAAGAAGAAACAATTTGAAAAAGAAGTCATCATTGAGAAAGTAATAATAGATCAGTTAAACGAGGAAGCTGAAACGTTTAAAGTTGATTAGAAATTTGTGGTCAAAGAAGAGAGGAAAATTGAGAAAATTGAAAAAGAAAGACAATGCATAAAATATTTAGAACCGTGCAAGTCATGTGTTGAGAAAGACGAGAGATATAGAGAACTTAAACGTCATAATGATAACCTGGCAAGTGATTTCAAAGATACGAAAGAATCCTACGATAAACTGAGCAAAACTATCAAAGAATATCGTAATGCAAGCAGAAAAGATGATGCTACGCTTACTATGCTCAAGGCAACGGTCATGGATAAACATATGGCTATTGATATTCATATTGACACGATTGCCAAATTAAAGCAGGAGCTAGAAGCTATGAAAATAGAAACGGAACGAGTTGATAAGAAGTTGATTAGTTATTCAATGACATTTTATGTCTTGGATCACATTCTTCCTAAGCCAACTGGAAAAGATAAAAATGGGGAAGATGTCTATGGTTATCAAAACAAAGGCTTAGGTTATAATTGATGTCCACTTCCGATTTGGGATAATTATACAAGAAAATACCGGAAGGAGTGGAAAAGGCATTGAATCTAAAGTTAAAAACTGTAAAATGTGAACAAGAGGATCAGTTGCCTGATAACATTGATGTGACCTATTCAAAGTATGATATTGATGCTGCATCATAAATGGTTAAAAACGTGGTTGATAAGGTTTTGGGTGATGAAAATATAAATATAATTTTTAAAACATAAAACCAAAAGTTGAAAAAGAAAGTTCAAGTTCACAACCCTAAAGTGACGAAAGTTTTAATGATGCTTATATTCAATGATAAGGAAATAGTTCAAATGATGATCCGAAATTTTAATGTACAAAATGTGTGATATGATCAACTATATTTTGATTCTAAATTTCCGATTCAGAATGTGAATTTAGATCGAGTTGAAAAAGTTTTCAAGCTTGTTGAGATAGAAATTTCTGAAATTGAAGATCTTACAAGATCAAAGTTTTTCAAACTTCAAACAAGATAGATCTTATTATACCAAACCAAGAGATTTCTATCCTAATTATCAACAGAAAAATTATTACAGGGGTAGAAATGGTTCGGAATATAATAAGAAAAACTATAACAAGTTGAAAAATAAAATTTGTAAAGGAAATGACTTTTGTGCATGCAAGTTCAGATATTACAAAAGAAAGCCAATTTTTCAAACAATCTAATAAAGAATTTTCGCTCAACAACAACGAAAACAGGTTGAGGGATCCTATGTTGGACGTGCTTTCAATGTAATCAAACTGGACACGTTGCCAGAAGATGTCCACAAAAGAAACCTGAACCTATTTTCGATGATAAGAAAAATTCCGAAGATAAAAAACATAAATCACGAATGTTTGTTCCACCACAGGTTTGGAAACAAATCAAAGAATATATAAACAAAGTGAAACCAATTCATACTAAGTTTTCAAATTTTGAAATCGGTGAATCTTCAAAAAGTAATAAACAAAAAGATTCTTTGTTATATTGCAAGAAAACGATGTAAAAAAAAACAAACATGGGTGATGAAAGGAAAATTTGTTGAAGAAGTCAACAATAGTATCAACTGAAAAGTTTAGAGAACTTTCCTAAACTTCGGAAAGCTACGAATAAATCTGAATGGGTAAAGGAAGTTAAAGTTGAAGTTGAAGAAAGTCCACCTAAGACTGAAAAAACTTGGGTGTCTTTATGCAATTAATTGTGTATGTTTGTGTGCTTGAATTTCTGAGATTAAATGAAGAACGAAGTTCCTTGTCACATGACGAGAAAGTAGCTGGATTATTCAAACGGAAAATTTTTCAGGCTATAAGTTTTTCTTTAATGTTTATCATTTAAGATTTTGAAGAAATTGAAAATTATCACATAACCCTCACTGTTGAACGGACAAAACTGGTTGAAAAGACAGATTTATAAATGTTTCTAAAATCTAAAGTCTCAAAGTTTTGTCATCTTGAGGGGAAGAAAGCTTAAAAGGAAAATGTGACGCAGTAATAAATGGCGAATTAAAGTGATTCTCATAGGTCGATTAATGTTCTTTCTTTAAAACAAAAATATGTTTTTGAATTTTAGGGGGAGAATTTTTTTTGAGAAAACACAAAAATATATTAAATGCAAAAAGTACAAAAACATGAAAAAGACAAAAAGAGTTTTCGTGTAAAAAGAGGAAATGATAGTATATCAATAGACTATCACAGTATGCTAAAGAAATGTAGTGGCAAAATGTTTAAACAGGTCTCACTGATGATGTGCCAGTAGACTTCGCACATTCAGTAGATTGTTCTGAGATATAAACATAATGAAAAACTTCTTAATTAGTGGGTTAACATTTCTCGGATATATGGTCTTAGTACACCGAAATTTCATTTGAGAGATTGTTAGATTATGAGATACTAGATCTTTATAGATAATTGATATATGGGGTATTATACAAGTTCTTCTGATTTTGCGTCAGCAATAGCCTAGAACTTGTAGAATACTTTTGCTTTTAAATCCTAAAACTGCAGCAAATTGAAAGCATCGAAAGATCTAATAATGGTATTTCAAAAGATTCCAAATATGGAACACCACTTTTAAGTCGAGTCTTCATCTCTTTGTCTATATGGTGGTACTAACCTTAGCTCTCAAGGTCTCGCACAACCCAGATACATATATCAGTTAGATATATTCATCTGCAAGATGGAATCCAGGGAATCTTGATACGGGAGTATATTCTGAGGTGGGAAACACTATTAAGTCAAGTTCTAAGACATCTAATTTGTCACACCCCGACCCGCAGCGGAAAAGGTGATCGGGGCATGATTGTGTTTTCATCAAAGCTCATGACATTTATTATAATGTTTCATATTTATTATTACAATTTAAAGGAGATCATACAATCAAATCATACAAATACAACATGTTCTATACATCTATCTAAACTTCATTATTTTTCTTCTAAGGCACTTTCCTATGTGTTCCTTGCTTCATCCTGTCCACCTGTATCATGTGTAAAAATGGTTTTTTTTTATCAACAAAAGTTGGCGAGTGAACCTTGTTAGAAAACATTTATTATTTATTTCTTGTTGTATTTAATATGGAAAATTTGTGCAATAATCATATGTGAGCAAACGTAAATAATCATACAATAACAAACAACAACAAACAATAACATACAATAACATACCATAACATACAATAACAAACCAACTTGCATGAATATATAACATGAATGAAACTGTATATGTTGGCAACGTCACGTTCACGCTCATAATGTAATGGGGAACGGACGGCCTATGATAAATGTCTGTGCGATCAAGGCTCAATCAAACGGAGCCGATCGTATGTTGGCAACGCCTGGTTCACGCTCATAATGTAATGGGAACAGCTCAACGCTCATAATGTAATGGGGAGCGGCGGCCTATGATAATGTATGTGCGATCAAGGCTCAATCAAACGGAGCCGATCGTATGTTGGCAACGCCTGGTTCACGCTCATAATGTAATGGGGAACAGCTCAACGCTCATAATGTAATGGGGAGCGGCGGCCTAAGATCATGTTTGTACTGAAAATGATAAATTTAATCTAAACAATAACCACACAAACAGTTGATACATGTTGAATACAATTTGTTCATGGATATGATGGATGCACAATAGCTTAAATATAATAAATAATAAGACACATGATACACCCCAAAAACGTGATTAAAACGGGGAATTTGTAGAGATTCACTCACATTGGGTGAGTTCGGTGGATGATGTTGAATTGCGCACGAGTTTAGAGGATTGATCGACGAGGAAAAACTAACCTAATTAATAACGAAAAAGTAAGGTAAATAAATGGATTTTATTAACAATTTTAATAGGACTTTTGGATATATTTTTGTGAGTTTAAGGCTATTTTCTAACTTTAAAAACATTGATTTTAAGTATTTTTAATTGATTTTTAAATTAAATAAATAAATAAAAATATATAAAAAATGTTGACTTTGACCGTTGACCGGTTAGGTCAGTTATATAGTTGCACTGAGTGAGGTTCGAACCGGTGACCTCTCGTACACGTGCACGCAGCTCTACCAACTGAGCTACGTGTCTAACCCGAAATATTTCTGTTTTTAATTATATTTATACACTATTTAAGTTAATTCGAAAATCATTTATTTTAAAAAGGATTTAATTGTGTCGAATCGGTGATCTCCACAGGTCTCGAACCCGGGACCTGTGGTTTAGTTTGGCACACAGTCCACCGCTGGACTGTGTGTCTAACTTGGTAAATATTACGGTTTTTATTATACTTAACATCTTACTGCGTGTGGATCCGGTTCAGTTTAATAAAAGAACATTTTTATTACAGCGAATGTGCTTGTGTCAAGGATCGAACTCGGGACGCATGTGTGTTTGTTTGCACACAGTCCACCGCTGGACTGTGTGTCTAACCCGTTCATAATACTGATTTTAATTAGACTTATAACATAAACGACTTCGTCTTCTTCGCTCAAAACACAGACAACGGTTAACCAAACTGTTTCTTGTTTAACTCGATTAACGAACATTATAAGAAATTGAAAGGTAATGAACGGAGAGGGTTTGGGGAAAGGATGTACTAAACAGGTATCTTTCACAGAACTCCGGCAATGATTCGTCGGCTCTGTTTTGTGAACTTCGGCTGTTAGGATCAATTAACAGTTTTGATTGATTAGATATGAAATTGAACTACTGAGCAACGATTATCAGTAGGTTTAAATGATCATACCGGCTCACGGCGTGATTCTGGAAATTTCAGAAGTTCTCCGGCGAAAGCAGAATTTCCGACAACGTCGTCTGGGATTGATTCTGGGTGATGGATTGATGTTAGTAATGGTCTAACAATAGAATGGAACAGAAAGAGTCTAGGTATTTACCATTTTGAGGTGAGTCTCGGTTTTCCGGCGACTTGCAGAGAATTCCGGCGATGTTCAAAAAGTAATTCCGACGACCAGAAAATCGAGTAAAAGTGAAATTAGAAGCTCTGGGAATGTAATTGAGTCGCGAGATGAGGATTTTGTAGAAGTAATTCCAGAAATGAATGTTTTCGGTTATAAAAACCAAACATCACATGAATTCAAGTTCATTAACAACTGAATTGATTTAAAATGTCAGTTTATCGGTTATGATCAAGATTCCGCGAGCACTCAAACGTCTTGGACGGTTTGAAAGCCGATATCGGTTTCAGTTGGCGCAACAGGTTGATTCTCGGTTGTAGATATGATTTAATTGTTTCCTAGAACTCACAAAAACATCAAGTGGCGGAGTGGTTATATGTTTGTGTGTTAAGTCTTTGAGGTTACCCGGCTGACCCGGGTTCGAATCCCGGCAACAACATTTAATTTTTATTTCATTAATTTTAATAAATTTTCAAATATAAATTTTATATTCTAATATACTTATTAATTATGTATCGTTTAAAATTAATTTGAGCACTAAATATGCAACGAAATTTTTAACTGAATGATCGGTTAATAAACGAAGCGGGTTTGGTTAACCCGGTTTTTTGACGGATGTTACAGTATCCCCTACTTTTAGAAATTTCGTCCCGAAATTTAATTAGTGGCATGTTTGACTCAAAAGGATGGTGTTTTAGATTTGACAATCACATACTTTGAAGGGAGTAAGAGTTTAAATTTTGTTTGAGGCGGTAACGTTCCTTGTAGGGGTTGAATGCCCTGCTACAGGAATCGCTTTTTTTGTTGCCTAAAGTGTATGAATACGGAACATGGATACACAGAGTTGATTGACTAAGTATGATTTTATGCATAAGAGTTTTGATACGTTTGGAAAGATAAGATTATACCCTAAAACAAAACTTCTACCACTAAAACCTACATGGAACTTCTCATAACCGCCTGACAATGCCTCTGATCCTTTGGCAATAATACTTATATATAGGAAGTACCAGCGGCGTATCCACCATATTCTTGTCAAATTTTCATTGGTTTTAACAGTAAGTTATGATTAGTTCTATGATGTGACTCTAGAACATAAACAAACACAACAACCAAAGCTTGAGTCTTAATTCTGATAGTATACATGCTTGAATAAAGACAGTACCTCTCTCGTTCGTTATGATGGAGAGGTTAGTCTATGTAGAAGTGAGACACAGCCCAACTTCTTTAAATGATGAGATTGAAATGATATGAATGCTAAATCAGTGAGTACAAAACAAACTTCAACCAAGACATTACTAAATCCTATATGGAACTTTTCATAACCGCCTGACAATACCTCTGATCCTTTGGCAAGAATACTTATATATAGGAAGTACCAGCGGCGTATCCACCATATTCTTGTCAAATTTTCATTGGTTTTAACAGTAAGTTATGATTAGTTCTATGATGTGACTCTAGAACATAAACAAACACAACAACCAAAGCTTGAGTCTTAATTCTCATAGTATACATGCTTGAATAAAGACAGTACCTCTCTCGTTTGTTATGATGGAGGGGTTAGTCTATATAAAAGTGAGACACAACCCAACTTCTTTAAATGATGAGATCGAGGTACGTCGAGATATCTGATGATATGAATGTTAAAACAATGAGTATAAAACAAAATTGAGATGGTAATTCGCATTAAGATTCTTGGATTCAATTTTCAATTTACAAATGAGATACGTGAAGATTGAGATAAACATAAATAAAACATAAACACTAAGCGGTTGGAGTTGAATTCTTGATTTTTGGTGAAGAAACTAGTTGGGTGGTTCGTTTGGGCCGTCATTATCTTCATCAGGATTGGCGCTGATGTTGTAAACCCTTCCTCTTGCTGGTGGCCTAGTGGTTAGGTTTTCTTGATTTGCTTGGTTAACTGGGTTTGCTTGAGCTTGGGCGTTTATGATGTTAATCAATCGAGGGCACGTGTTTCTAAAGTGGGTAGGGTCGCCACAATTGAAATAAGCTCGAACATATGGAAGCATGGGGTATTGAGGTTGTTGATATGTTTGGATCATGTTTTGAGTAGGGGGTAAGGTTTGGTTTTGAGAAGTGCGGCAAACCTTGCTCGAATGACCATAGCGTCCACAATTCGCACATAGTCGACAAGGTAAGGTAAATGGATGGTGATAAGAACAGGTATTGCATTGAGGGTGAGGTCCAAAGTAAGGTTTCTTATTTGGGAAAGTTGAGTTGGGTGCTACTTGAGTGATTGGGATAGCTTGGAGGGGTATGGCTTGTGACGTTGGTTGATTGTGTTGGGTGACAGCGAAAAGTTTCCCATCTCGTTTTCTCTTAGAAATGGGTTGAGAAAGGGATTCGGTTTGGGTGGAGTTTGAGGTTTCAGTTGATGCTTTATCCTTCTTCTTCTCCTCCTTGAAGTCCTTATTTCTTATGCGGTTCTCGGTGAGTTCTGTAGCTAACTCCATAGCTGCTTCCAAAGTTGCAGGTGTGGTACTTATTACAGGGTCTTGAATTTTTGAAGGAAGACCTCGAATGTAGTGCTCGATCAAACGGTAAAGAGGAGTGAACAATTGGGGACCATTTGATTTAACTCGAGGAATCTCTTGTTGTATGTGGTGTGGTCGCCTTCCTTTTGTTTCAAAGAATAGAACTCATCCTCCAATTTCTTGATTTCGCTTCTTGGGCAAAAACCGTCTTGTCATGATTTCCTTCAACTCTTCCCAAGTCAAAGTCATAGCATCTTCAACACCTCGTTTGGCCTTCTCTGTATTCCACCATGTAAGTGCTATTCCAAGTAAACGACCAGTAGCATATCGCACCTTGCGATCATCGGGGCAATCGCAATTTAGAAAGGTGTTTTCCATTTCTTCAAACCAATGGAGGAGAGCGGTGACACCTTCAGTCCCTTCGTATTTTGGAGGGTCGTAGGATTTGAAATGCTTGAAGGTGCATTTAGTGGTAATTGGGGGAGGGTTGACGACATTTTGATCTTCTTGATTGACGGGATTAGTGGTAAGGGCTTGTTGAACTTGAACTACAATGTTGGGTATTACGGCAGCCATTTGTTGAGCGATTTGGGCAGCCATGCGCTCGCGGGCTTTTCCTGCTCTCATCTTCCTACGAGCGGAATTAGAAGACATCTACAAGGAATACATAACAAGAGTATGAGTTGGATGTTTTTGGGATCATGTGTCGTATTTAGGAATGAACATTCATAAAATAAATATAGAATAATAAATCTACTACATCCATAGGATGTCTTGGGCTTTGCTCGTAATTGGGCCTTGCATGCCGCCATACTTCACCTTCGTAATCATGTGGGCCCCCATGATTACCGGGTTTTTCATATGGTTCGCATGTGTTAGCCTGGTTACGTACACTAAAACCCGGAGAAAATCGAGAAATATGCATGTAACGTATGATATTCGGAATGTATCCAGGTGTGGACACGGTGACACCTCAAAGTGGGGTTAGTTCAAACGACGTTTGGTGTAGCATGCTTTGGCCTAATAGGTCCTTCGTACTCTCATCGTTAGTCCCCAGGTAGGCAAACTGGTCTGTTATATTGGATTTATACGAATGCCAGCCTAGACAGGACGTTCCGACTACCGGTACTAGTACCCTTACAGTTACTACATGCCCGTCGCAGAACTCACTTTGATGAGATTTGAAAAATGAAAAATGCGACAAAATCTTGAATAACGGAAGTATGAAGATGATTTGAATATGTGAACATTGAAATATGTATGATGAATATGTATGTAAGTATGTATGTTTGACTATAAGTATAATTCACTATGTATCACAAAATGTAATATTGGAAGTGTTTGCATGCATTTGTGTATGTAATAAATATGAAAGAAATAAACATCATGAGTTTGCATGTAACCACATAAACAATTAAAATCTAATCAACTATAGTATAGGCTCTAAGGGTCTAATAACCTATCCTATATCCCTATAGTCAAAAGCTCTGATACCAATCTGTCACACCCCGACCCGCAGCGGAAAAGGTGATCGGGGCATGATTGGGTTTTCATCAAAGCTCATGACATTTATTATAATGTTTCATATTTATTATTACAATTTAAAGGAGATCATACAATCAAATCATACAAATACAACATGTTCTATATATCTATCTAAACTTCATTATTTTTCTTCTAAGGCACTTTCATATGTGTTCCTTGCTTCATCCTGTCCACCTGTATCATGTGTAAAAATGGTTTTTTTTATCAACAAAAGTTGGCGAGTGAACCTTGTTAGAAAACATTTATTATTTATTTCTTGTTGTATTTAATATGGAAAAATTGTGCAATAATCATATGTGAGCAAACGTAAATAATCATACAATAACAAACAACAACAAACAATAACATACAATAACAAACCATAACATACAATAACAAACCAACTTGCATGAATATATAACATGAATGAAACTGTATATGTTGGCAACGTCACGTTCACGCTCATAATGTAATGGGGAACGGACGGCCTATGATAAATGTCTGTGCGATCAAGGCTCAATCAAACGGAGCCGATCGTATGTTGGCAACGCCTGGTTCACACTCATAATGTAATGGGGAACAACTCAACGCTCATAATGTAATGGGGAGCGGCGGCCTATGATAATGTATGTGCGATCAAGGCTAAATCAAACGGAGCCGATCGTATGTTGGCAACGCCTGGTTCACGCTCATAATGTAATGGGGAACAGCTCAACGCTCATAATGTAATGGGGAGCGGCGGCCTAAGATCATGTATGTACTGAAAATGATAAATTTAATCTAAACAATAACAAAACAGTTGATACATGTTGAATACACATTTGTTCATGGATATGATGGATGCACAATAGCTTAAATATAATAAATAATAAGACACATGATACACCCCAAAAACGTGATTAAAACGGGGAATTTGTAGAGATTCACTCACATTGGGTGAGTTCGGTGGATGATGTTGAATGTGCACGAGTTTAGAGGATTGATCGACGAGGAAAAACTAACCTAATTAATAACGAAAAAGTAAGGTAAATAAATGGATTTTATTAACAATTTTAATAGGACTTTTGGATATATTTTTGTGAGTTTAAGGCTATTTTCTAACTTTAAAAACATTGATTTTAAGTATTTTTAATTGATTTTTAAATTAAATAAATAAATAAAAATATATAAAAAATGTTGACTTTGACCGTTGACCGGTTAGGTCAGTTATAGAGTTGCACTGAGTGAGGTTCGAACCGGTGACCTCTCGTACACGTGCACGCAGCTCTACCAACTGAGCTACGTGTCTAACCCGAAATATTTCTGTTTTTAATTATATTTATACACTATTTAAGTTAATCCGAAAATCATTTATTTTAAAAAGGATTTAATTGTGTCGAATCGGTGATCTCCACAGGTCTCGAACCCGGGACCTGTGGTTTAGTTTGGCACACAGTCCACCGCTGGACTGTGTGTCTAACTTGGTAAATATTACGGTTTTTATTATACTTAACATCTTACTGCGTGTGGATCCGGTTCAGTTTAAAAAAAGAACATTTTTATTACAGCGAATGTGCTTGTGTCAAGGATCGAACTCGGGACGCATGTGTGTTTGTTTGCACACAGTCCACCGCTGGACTGTGTGTCTAACCGTTCATAATACTGATTATAATTAGACTTATAACATAAACGACTTCATCTTCTTCGCTCAAAACACAGACAACGGTTAACCAAACTGTTTCTTGTTTAACTCGATTAACGAACATTATAAGAAATTGAAAGGTAATGAACGGAGAGGGTTTGGGGAAAGGATGTACCGAACAGGTGTCTTTCACATAACTCCGGCAATGATTCGTCGGTTCTGTTTTGTGAACTTCGGCTGTTAGGATCAATTAACAGTTTTGATTCATTAGATATGAAATTGAACTACTGAGCAACGATTATCAGTAGGTTTAAATGATCATACCGGCTCACGGCGTGATTCTGGAAATTTCAGAAGTTCTCCGGCGAAAGCAGAATTTCCGACAACGTCGTCTGGGATTGATTCTGGGTGATGGATTGATGTTAGTAATGGTCTAACAATAGAATGGAACAGAAAGAGTCGAGGTATTTACCGTTTTAAGATGAGTCTCGGTTTTCCGGCGACTTGCAGAGAATTCCGGCGATGTTCAAAAAGTAATTCCGACGACAAGAAAATAGAGTAAACGTGAAATTAGAAGCTCTGGGAATGTAATTGAGTCGCGAGATGAGGATTTTGTTGAAGTAATTACAGAAATGAATGTTTTCGGTTATAAAAACCAAACATCACATGAAATCAAATTCATTAACGACTGAATTGATTTAAAATGTCGGTTTATCAGTTATGATCAAGATTCCGCGAGCACTCAAACGTCTTGGACGGTTTGAAAGCCGATATCGGTTTCAATTGGCGCAACAGGTTGATTCTCGGTTGTAGATATGATTTAATTTTTTCCTAGAACTCACAAAAACATCAAGTGGCGGAGTGGTTATATGTTTGTGTGTTAAGTCTTTGAGGTTACCCGGCTGACCCAGGTTCGAATCCCGGCAACAACATTTAATTTTTATTTCATTAATTTTAATAAATTTTTCAAATATAAATTTTATATTCTAATATACTTATTAATTATGTATCGTTTAAAATTAATTTGAGCATTAAATATGCAACGAAATTTTTAACTGAATGATCGGTTAATAAACGAAGCGGGTTTGGTTAACCCGGTTTTTTGACGGATGTTACATAATTAACGTATCTTGGAGCAATTGAGAAATGTGTAGAGGTTTAAGATGATTAGTATACTGACAATTTAAGTTAATTTGTTTAGAATATAAAGTTTTCAAGATCAACGGTACTAGTGATTTGTCTCAAAAACTGATATGATTCTCTAACACAAACTCACAAAAAAATGTCTGTAAATATGTTTGTACATAGTTACTGCTTTTCATTTCAGAGAAACCCAAAAAGATTTTCAGTGTGTTTTAGCAAAAACTTTGGAAAAATCAAAAAGATTTTACTTCCATTTCATTTTTGACTGCCGATGATGAAAAGCTTATTTTCAAAATCTAAAGCTGCTGAACTAAATTTGAAATATTAAATAGGGCTAAAGTAATTAAAAGTTCATTCATGTGAAACTTAAATGTAGTAGAAAACATCAGTTTGTTAACAAAGAGATCAACTAAGGTCATTCATTAGAAACTTGGAAGATAAATTAGATAACCAGGGTCATTAACTTGGACTTGGTTAACTGAGAGGGTTGTTAAAACTGATAAGATATTTAAAAATATGAAACTATTGAAATTTAAAGTTTGAATTTGAAATGTTTAGTAATGTGAACAGGAAGTTGATTGAAAGAGGGAGCAAGATTGAAACGTTGATTAAAGAAAAAGAAGCTTAAAGTAAGGGGGATTTTAGTAATATTCAATGTTTATAATTTAAGATCAAAGTATGGAATTAAGAGGAAGAATGTTGATGATATTCGTTGAGCAAGAACTTTAGAATTATTTAAAGAAATTTGAAGAAAATCAAAAAAGCTTAAAGAGTATTCGAAGGCTGCAGCGACATCCAAGCGGGAGACTGTTGTTGCATATGTCTGTTACCTACGTCATTGAATCATATCAAGTCTGTAATAGGATCAAAATGTTAGAATATGAAAATGTATGTTTGGAAGTACCTTCGTACGAAGGTAAACAAGCTACTTCGTACAACGGTAAACACTTCATATCTTACGGAGGTAATTTGTTACCTTCGCATGATGGTAAACTCTATGTTCGCACGAAGTGATCAAGTCTATAAATAGTAGGTCGAGCGTAGTGTTAAGAGTTAGTTTGAGTAAACTGGACAGCGGAGCTCTGTCCGAGTGTTTTCATGATCTTGTAAACGTTGACATATTAATGAAAACAGATAAATTGAGGAAAGATAATCTTGTTAAACATGTCGCCTAATCTAAAACAGATTTCGCACGTTTAAGACTAGGTTAAATAGATCAGACCTGAGCTATTGGATCTGAGCACGGACCTACATGGTGAAATATAGCTTAACATGTGTAAGATAGTTATTGTCTTGGTGAATTTAAGTGTGCATTTGGACATGAGAATCACCAAATATGGTGATTTTATGTTATGATGATCATCCATCAAGGTTTTTATGGTTATTTTTTGGTGTTTAAAATGATGCATTATATAACTTAGAGTTTTCAAACCTATAAGTATTTTGATATAAAAGTTATCATTTATGTAAAACTGAGTTTTAGCATAAACACCTAAGTCTTGGAATTTTGATCGAAATTATATATAGGGTAGAAGTTGCGTATAAGGCCAACTTTTCATACAGAGTGTAAGAAGCCATATTCTTTTGACATGTGACAATTAGTTATTTTAATCAAAAGGGCATGATGGTAATTTAATAATTATATTAATTATAAACGATATTATCTCTTAAACTAACTAACGATATTTTTAAGAAAACTGAATTTGTAATTGATTTAAAATGTGTCGGTTATCTGTATTAATCCTACAATCGCTCCAACATATTCTCATTCATTCGTATTTCATCTGCTTCTTCCAAATCACTTTACCAACAAAAAATCATGGCGTAATGTTAATTGCGGTTATGGTAAGCTTTATGATATTGCATAAACCCGATTACTACTATGATGTGTTTTTACTTGTTGTATGATTGTTTAACAATTATCATGGCACAGGGATTATTCATGAACAAATTCTTGGCGTTGTGTTTTAGCAGATTATGCATGAAAAAATTCTTGATGTTGTGTTTTAGCAGTTACCATTTAATATCGTTGTGTTCTAACATTTCATAATGTAACATGTTGTGTTTTATTCCCTTTCATACAATTAACATAGAATGGTATTGATCATGAATAAAGCTGGTCGTTGTGTTCAATGGTTAGCATTTTATTTTTGGTGTGCTTTAGCATTCCCAATGCAATGAATTATGTGTTCATTTACAATTTTTGGTGTTGTGTTTTGTTATAGTATTTTTTCATGAAAATGTTTATTTAATCGATAAAACCGTTGATGTTGGTATCGTGTTTCCGTTAGTACTGCCGTGTGTGTAATCTATGATGTGTTTTATGTAAATATGAGGTAATGTTGTCAACGTTGTTCATATGTACTCCTTTTCGATTGTTAGCTTTGGTGTGTTTTATTCATACACAAGCTCATGTCGTAAAGATGTTTTACATGTACTTGCTTTCACTTGTCAGCTTTGTTTTAATGCTTAGCCTTTTGTTTTATCAATTTGTTATTTGTATATGTACCCACATACCAACCACTAGGTGTAGAACATGTTTCTCCTAATTAGGGCAAAAAGACTTATATTCCAAATTCATTATCTTTGATGACTCCAGGAGTTGGCATGTTATTTGACATAGTGGATGTTGCGTACTACTTTTATAAAACATATGTACTTGGTGGTGGTTGGACTGCAAGGAAGGGAACATAACATAAAAATCATGGTATTATAATAAATAAGTATTTTGTATGCTCAAGACCTGTTGATACTTTAGCCGACGAGCCTTCTAACAGGTGGGTACGTAGGGTACCATCCAAAAGGACTAGTTGTCAGGCATGAATCCAAATAAACTTGAATGATGATAAAAAGTATGAGGTGTCACACCCTGACCCACAGCGGAAATAAAAGTCGGGGCATAATTGGGTTATCACCCAAGCTCATGACATTTACTATAATTAAGTTTCATATTTATTAATTAAAAATTGAAGGACAAATATCCAAACACAAGGAAACATTCAAGCACAAGAAAAACATTGTTCTAAACAAAATATATTTTATTCATCTTCTAAGGCCGATCCTATGTGTTCCTTTCCTCAACCCGCCCACCTGTATCATGGATAAAACAAGAGTTTGGGTCAACAAAAGTTGGCGAGTGAATCCAAATTTAATAATAAAACAATTAATATTTTGGTTGTTTCAATAAAATGTGCATGGACCATATATGAACTTATGTATATGTAATTAAACCACAAACCACATCATATCAAACTTGAGATCAAGGCTCAATCAAACGAAGCCGATCTAATGAGGCACCTGATGCTCAACTCGTATCCCACGAGGAACTGATGGGCCTTAAATGAATGATTGAACTGAAATGATAAAATGTAACCACACATAACCACACAAAACAAATATACACATTAGGTCACATAATGGTGTTAGCACAAGTTTTTAAATAAATATGTACGACACATGATACACCCTAAAACATGATTAAAAAGGGAATTTTATAAGGATTCACTGACAGTGAGTGTGTTTCCTTGATTGATGAAGAGTGCGCACGAATTGAGGATTTAACCGACGAAGGAGACTAACCGACAAAATGCAAACTCTCGGTTTTCTGACGACAGTTACGGCGAGTTACAGACGACTTCCGGCGAATCAAAAGATATTTGATCAGAGAGTTTTGAGTAGGATTTCGGAAGAAATGAGCGAAGTATTAGGGTGTGAAACACTGATATTTATAGTGGATGATCAAATCATATATGTTTTCACTTTCAAAATCGATTGTTAATGCTTTCGGTTAACAATTTGATTACCTCTATGATTAGTAACTGAATTTTGAGTCAAGACATGATCGATAACCGTTTTCTTCAGATTTAACTGCAATTGATTGTATTGTTCGAAGGTTACAGTCGATGAGGTTTTGGGCGGTTGAATTTTGAATAGATTTAAAGGAGATTGATCTAGAATAAGATTTATTTGCTTTGGGTTTGTAAACAAAATGTGTGTGTATCTCAGCGGTGTTTGATGTGTGCGGGTTTGCGAGGGTATCCGGATTCGAACACCGGCTACTTCTTTTTGTTCCTTTTTTTATTTTATTCTTATTATCTTATTACTCAGCATTAAATTTACTTATTGTTATTATTATTATTATTTTAATTTTGCTATTTATTAATTATTAATGTTAACGCAAAATAACTAACACTAATAAATACGCAACGAATTTTAAAAGAATGTTTGATTATTAAACTAGGCGGGTTTTTGAAACTCGTTTTACATAAATGTTACATGAGGTATACCACTTCACATAGGCGCACAACCACAGTTTTGTGGACGAAGAAGATCTTCACTTACTTAGGGAAAATCGAGTTGTTAGCCGGTTACATGAAATATGATAAAGAAGATGTCCAACCTGCACATTGGTCGTGTTCGAGCATTTAATATTATGAAGGAGATGTTGCGGTGGGTTTGATAAAATGGGGTCGACGAAATCTGATTTCAAAAATTTTAAAAAGATCTAAATGTGTTTATTGGTGAGTTCGATGCCGAAATGCTTGTCAAGTTACTAACTAGGAAAAAAAGTTTTTACTGAGTTTTTCTTATGAATATCAAACCACGGACGAAGGTGTATTGAAGTGTTTATTCTGGGCTGACGATGACAGAAGAGGAATTTTTATATGTTCAGTGATATTGTATCGTTTGATGCCATATACAAGCGAAACAAGTAAGGATATGATTTATACCTTCTGCTTCATTGTGTTTTAACATATATGTTTGAAAGCTTCACGTTATTGTGATTTTACCTTTTTTTGTTTCTTGTTCTTTTTAGGTATAACATGATACTTGTCCCGTTTACTGGGATTGACAATCACAATAGGAATGTCACACTTGGTGCTTCAATTGTCGGTTCTGAAACTGTCGAGACATACAGTTGGTTACTTAATGTGTTTAAGGACGCATTTTTGTGCACACCACGAGTAATCATTACAGACAAAGACCCTATGATGAAGAGGGCTATCAAGGATGTTTGGCCTGATTTAAGGCATCGGTTATGCGTGTGGCACATAATGGATAAACTTACTACAAAGTTGGGGCATTTATTTAAATCATTTATGTGTATGCATTTATGCCATGTTTTAAAGTGTTAATTTTTATTTTTCCCACATCGATAATTGCACAGGTTGGTCCTACTATATGTTCAATTACGGACTTTAGGAAAAGATCGACTGCAATGATATGGACGGATTCTTTATTGCCTGAAGCATTTGAGACTGAATGGGCGCCTGTCTTAAACTATTTTAACTTAACCGACCATGAATGGTTGACATATATACGGGCTTCGTGAGTCATGGATTCCAACATATTATCGTGAAGAAGAAATGTCCAAACTAATGCCTACCTCTTCCAGATCCGAAAGCGAGATCAGTTATTTGGTTAGATTTTCAATCCAAATTGTAATTTGGTTCAATTTGTTAGCCACTTTGACATAGCTATCGAGGCGCAAAGACACGAGCATCGAAAAATGATCATGACACTCGTTATACGAGGCCCGATACATGGAGTGATTTTGTTCTTGAGAAGCAGCAATTGAGATATAAACCCGAACTATATTTTTGGATGTTCAATTGGAAATTCAACATGCTATTCACCGTTGTACTAGCGTCAGATTAGATCATCTTGGTGATTTCATCAAGGATCTCGATCAGCCATGTTTGACATTTTTTGAGGTATCAATGTGTTTTTGTTTTATTTTTTCCAACATTTTTATGAGGTAACACTATGTTTTTGTTTTTCAGGTTATGATACGCGGGGAGGACATCACTTGTAACTGCAACAAGTTTGAGCAGTTCGTGTTGTTGTGCAGTCACATTTTCTTTGTTTTAAGGCTTCCAGATGTAAGGGAGTTTCCCAAACAATAGATATTGAGGCGACGGACTCGTGAAGTTGTTCCAAATAGTTCACCTAGTTCCATTCTTACTGATGGGGATGATCCAAATCGTAGTGACGAGGTCAACCGTTACAGTCGTGAGATTAGTCATGTAATTGAGTATGTTATAAATAAATTGGTATCAAAGTTTATGTTAGTTGTTGATGACGCTCGGATCGACGCCCCTCCCAAGACACGATGCAATAGGTTTGCTAAACTAATTGGTGTTGCTCCTATGAACACAACGACTATTCATGTTCCCATTGGTACTCGATTTAAGGGATGGGGTCTCATAAACTCATGAAATCTCAAAAGGAGCAAGCTATAAGTCAAGTTGGAAAGAAACAATGACAATGCTCAAAGTGCAAGCAATATGATCACAATAATCATACACGTGGAAAATACAATCTGATACCACAGGATGTAGGCAGTTCAAAGAAGGCTGATAGTGTTGCGACTACAATTGATGAAGATAATGGTCCTAGCTCGGAGGACGGGGATGATGTGTTTTAGACTCGGATACAGCTGAAAATACGAAAGACGAATAGATGACAAAGTAGTTGATTTTTATCTAAAAATTAAACCTTCTCCAAACAATCGTTTTTATGTTTTCCGCATGGTTTTTTTCTGTTGAGGATCTTTTCCCAAAGACTAATGTGTGATGTGTTCGTTGTCATGTTCGTACTAAATGTGTTTTTATTTGAATATGTTTAAGTAGTATTGGACTAAATGTGTTTTATTGATTATGTTTAAGTAGTATATTAAATTTTATACGTTTTTACCGATACACATGCCTTCTTTTTTTATATCTGAATCTGTATGTTGTGTATGCAGTATGTTATTATGTGCAGTGTTGGTGTTTATTATACACCGATGTTTGTTTTGCTATATTATTAATGTGTTTTAGACATTGTATATACATTGGATTGCATGTATCTATTTGATTAGATAGTTATGTTTATTTTTCCTACACGCGGTCAAATATTATTTTTGATATTTCCCCATATTGTATGTTGTCTTAATTTAAAAACAATCAAAGTTCTTTACATAATATATCCCATATTATATAATCAATGACTATTTTTTCTAACCAATCGTTCACCAATAACTATGTCAAAAGATTTATAAGATTGGAATCATTTAGTGTGACGAGACGTTAACCAAAGATTCGAATACGATTCTTAAATTCCTCCCAAGTTAATGCCATAGCTTCTTTCGCACCGCGATCCCATATAACCCCATTCCACCATGTGAGTGCTCTCTTTTGAAAGACACTCGAGGACAATTCCACCTTGCGATCGTTGGGACATTTACAATGGTGAAAGTTGCTTTCGATAACTTCAAACCATTGTGGGAGCCCAATAGCTCCCTCAAACCCATAGAACTTGATGGGTTGAGCAGAGTTAATCTGTTTGAATGTACAAGGTGTATGTGCATTTATGTTGTTGTTATTGTTGTTAGCTTGATTTAGCTGAGTCACAAGGTTTGGAAGTATCTCGGCCATTTGTTGGGCGACCATGGCAGCCAGTTCAGAGTTTTTAGTAGTATCACGACGAGGAGGCATTCTAAAGGAGAGAATAAACACAAGAGGAAACAAGTGAGGTTTACAAGTTTATAGAATAATAAACAAGAAACTTTAAAAATAATAATGAAGCATAATGATTGTTATCATTTATTCAGTACTTAAAACGAATAAACGATACGGTGAGTAATAAAAAACGGGTCTTTATAATGTTTTGCGAATACATGATTTAGCCTATAAGTGGACACCCACCCTAATAGTTTCCAAGTAAGAATGGTGGATTTGTATGAACACTCTAGCCTTAGACAGAAAACTCAAAGTACAAGTGTCCACCCTACCAGATTGCATGTGTTCACATTATATAAACCCGAGACTTTGACGAGATTTAGAAAAATATTCAAGGCTTAAATGCCTAAAAATAAATCATCTAAGGATATATAATAATTTTGTATAACTTGAAAATTTGATTTTTAAGGATAAATGATGATTTTGTTTTTTTTTTTTGAATCATCTATCCTGAAAGGTTTGTACAATTTGTAGCACTAATAATCTAGTCATGACTTACCTCATGTTTGGGTTCTAGGAAGCTTATAGTCTAGTTCAAAAGCATTCTAATAACCTAATTCCCTATAATCATGGCTCTGATAGCAATCTGTAACACCCGGACCACGTGGAACTTGTGGTGGAAACGTCGGGGAGTCACGTTCCACAATTGTTCACAACACATGGTACTAAAGTTTTATTGTCTTAAATTGTCGAATTACATTGTTTTTTCAAACACAAGGGAAAAAAAATAACTATATTTAGATTTAAGCAAACTAAGGCCCAAGTTTGTTCCTTTGTGAAGCGTACTCGAATATCATCATGTATTAGTACCTAAACATATGTGAAAAATAGAAAGTACAAAAAGTGGGTGAGTAACATAGGTTTTGTAGCCAAGTACATGGCAAATGTTTAGTATTGCAATACTTTGGTCAACCATAAGAGTTTGTGTATAAATAGTTTTTGTAGCCAAGTTTTTCGTGAGAATGATTAATATTGCAATACTTTGGTTTTGGTAGCAAAATTTGTAGCGTTTGTGTAGTACAATTTGGATTGCGAAAAGGAAACATTTGTGTCAACAAGAAACAAATTGTATGGCTTATTTGGAAAACTTTGTATAAACAAGTGTGGTCTTTTGGGAATACATTCAAGCCTTTGTTGACTTTGTAGAAATAACCACAAGGGTTTATTCTAATTCAGTAATTCGGTTATGCCATTCCCAAGGTAACTTCCAACACAAACATAACACCTAAGAAGCGAGAATGGGGTCTCAAACCTATAGCGCCATAACATACCACCATTCGGATAATTAAAGTTAATGAATGTATTTAAGTTATGGATACAAAAACGCACCACCAAGTCTCACACAAACGTAAAATTATTTGTATATAAGCCATATGTAACAAGTTCGTACTTTTAAAATAGTTAGCACATATGAATCAACCCAAAATGATTTAAAAATGGAAAGGGGGGGGACTATGTACTCACTTTGGTTGTTGATTATGTGCTTAATCGTGCTTGAAGAGCTCAAGTATTTCCTAGCAATTTGGATGATTATACAGTTAGAGTAGATTTAATTATGGTTTAAACAAAATATCTGATAGATAGTGGTTTATAACCAAATGAGCGAAGGATCTCGTGTAATATGGTTTGTTAAACGTTAGATTCTGATTTGGAAGTGTTTTTGAAAAGATTTGATCCGTTACGACTTGTTAAAATGGTTTATGTCATTTTAGCGGGTCGTATGTGCAAATTCGGGTCCAGATGGTTGAATGGGTCTCATGACGAGTCCGACATGTCAAAATATATTTTATGATGTTATAAAAACTGATTTGGTGTCAAAACTTTTGGTTTTAATACTAAAAAGTCCATTTGCCGCAGAATGCATAAAGTTGCCTTTTGACTTTTATCAATTCATGTTAGACTCGTCATTTAACTCACTTGAATGTGATAATCACGTGGTATAGTTGCATGGAATTATAACTTATGATATAATGATCACATGAGAAAATTTAATTGAACTTTGACTTAACCAAAATGGTCATAACCGAAAGTCAAAGCAAAAGTTAAACTGCTTGACTTTCGGGTAAATACTAACTTCAAAACTGAAATTAACATGAAAGAAAACTTCCTAGTGTTAGAAGGAACACTTGAACTTAGAAGATGATGCTCCTTTAGATCAGAAGTAGCACCAAGAGTGTTTTGAAGTAGTGAAGATGTCAAAAGGTGTGAAGAAAACTCAAGAACAAGGTGCCTATTTATACTAATTGAGGATCATGGAGGGATTGCCAAGTGTTTGCAGAGGTGTTTAGGTGTTGCTTAGTGTCATAACAGGTGTTTGAATTGTGCATGTGGCATACTTGGAGAACAAGGCTTGCTGGCAACAAAATTCTGTTGTCTATGGATCCTTTACGGACCATAAGGGTTAAGGTCTTTCGATCCGCAAGGCCCCCTGATGCGCATAAGTATGTTTTGTTGACAATTTTAGCCCACGAACTTGTATTTTCAGTTTTTTGACATCTTTAACCCTTCTAGCTTATTATGCAAGTTTGTGAGGGGTATCAAGGCTTATTTAACTTAGATTTTGTCTTGGTAACTATTACGTGGGTGCCCGAAGGAACCCACTCAGCAAGGCTGAAAGAATAAGTTAAACAAAGTCACTCCTGCGACCAGCGACCGAAAGCTTGAAGAGGTCGGAAGCTAGAAGCTCATGTTATTGTACACAATAGGTCCTGAACCTACAAAGTCAAAATGATGTGACTTTTCTCAAAAGTTACATAGAGACACACATACTTAATGAGGAAACGTCATTCGCAAAAGCAACATCATCAGAGATAAGCCTTACCATATATGGAAGGTATGAGTGTCACACCCAAACCGATGGCGGAAACATCAAAGTGAGACGAAATAGATTGCTCGAGACATCATAACACTATTTGCAACAATATTAACTTCAAAACTCATTTCATTTCATATTTCAAATAGTCAATTACAACATAAATCAAAATACAACAACTTCAATAAAATTACAACATAAAAACCTAACATTCTAGGTGTGTTTCTATGGCGTCCCTACTAAGTTTCGTCATATTCAACATCTTTAACCTGCAACATATTAAAAGTATAGTTCAATACAAAAAGTTTTGGCGAGTACACAAGTTTAAGTACATAGCATAAGTATAAAAGCGTTTACTCAAATCCACATGGCAATTGTATACAAGGTAAGCTAGCATGCAATGCTAATTGTCAAACCCAAGTGTCCACGAGAATCAAGTGTCCCTCGTCACACAAAGTAACAAGACTATTTAAGAATAAGAATAAGAATAAGAATAAGATCAGTTTAAGCTTAACAATACCCCGACGAGTGGTGTGCTACTCCTATAGCAATATATATGTTAAGTTGGGGCTAGCTAAGTTAATGACAAGAAGCATGTATGAATCTAGCATGAGCCTAAGCAAAACAATAAGCATGTATAAAGGATCGAGTGTATAAAGCATCTAGTGTGTGTATTCATGTATTTTGTAAGTTAACATGTTACAACCCAAATTGTGTAAAAAGGGAAATGGGTCAAGTGTACCCACGGTTTTGCAAGCTTTCACTTGGTAATTTTCGTGAAGAGTTTGGAGAGTTGGAGGAACACCGAGTTATCCTACATGAGAAAAACGTAGGTTGGTAAGTATTCGGATGATAACGGAGGATTAGGGATTTAAATAAATCAAAGTATGTATACGAGAAAATAATTAACTAGACTTAATACTCGTTTTTTTACACTATGATACCCATTCGGGTAGATGTGTTTTCATGCGTTTAGATACCCATTAGAGTCGTAACGAGGAGTTAAGTACTTAGATAATGTAACCTAGTTCCATGACGAACAATCATTCGATTATCATCAAGGGTTCGATTAGTGTTTTATATAAATATATATATATATATATATATATATATATATATATATATATATATATATATATATGCATACATAATAAGTAGATCATATTTATCATGGAAGTTCATAGAAGTCATGCATGGAGCTAGGAGGATAACCTTCCTTTAACCTATTTCGTATTGTTCACCAATGCACAAGTTGTCACAAGGACAACAAGGATGGTTATGAATAAGTTAAAATGAAAATTAAAGTTGTAAAATAATCAAAATCATCAAGTGAGGTGATGGATTCAAGGTAGGAGAGCCAAGGCTTCCAAGTAATCACACAATACTAACTCAAGTCTTGTTTCAAGAACAAGCTTGGAAGGATACAACACTTGTGGGTTAAAACCTTATTAAAACGGAAAGTACTTACACTTGTGACCTCAAATATGGTGATGTTCCTGTTGGTTTTCCATGGAAAACCTATGGTAACACTCCTAGAGTTGTTCTAAGTGTTAAGAAGGAAGAAGGAAGAAAGAGTAAAGAAGGGAGGTAAAGGTGAGTTAGAACTCACTTGAAAGTCTTGAACTTTCTGAATTGAGAGAGAGATTTAGAGAGAGAGATGAATGTTTGAGGTGTGAAGTGAGTGTGGGAGGAAGTGAGTATTTATAGTTGAGGTTAGGGGTGAGTTAGGTGTGTGTAATAAATGCAAGAAACACATATTTGCCCGATCCATGAGCTAGAAACAACAATCTATAGATTATGCCCTCTCGCTGGCCGCGAGAGACACAAGAGAGGACGGTCGCGGGGCGCGAGAAGTGATATTCCAGAAACTTCTTTGATTTTTGTCACTTTTAGTCCCTTAACTTGGTTTTTTCCTTCATTTCATGCTATAACTTGATATTTTTACATGTTTTTAAGTGTATGACGTATTTGTAAGTATATTTTAGGTATCGAGTATGTATGTATGAATATTTGCATGTATAACAAGTATCGGTTTGTATGTAAACACGTATTTAACAATTGAATACATGTAAGACAAGTATGTATCAAATATGAATTTTATTACGATCAAAGTCTCGGATTACAAGATAGGAAAAGAAATACGAACACGTACGAATACAAGTTTCCATAAATAGAAATACGATTACACTTTCTAATTAAGGAAAGTATGAAAAAGCGAGGCATTACAATGAGCTGGCAAGGAGCTTCCCTGGACAGACCTATCTGCCTATAAAAGGGAGAATTTTCCCAACAACAATGGTATGTTCTCACTATTCTTTCTCTAAAACTACTCTCTATATTTCATTCTTAACTCTTAGAGATCAATTAACTGATTCTCACATTGGAGTCCAAATGCTGGAAACCATCTCTCATGTCAAGGTTAACGGTGTTTTTTTTTACTATATATCCTGATGAGGAAGCAATCATTTGGAGTAGATCCTGGACCTCCCCCTTCCATACTTTTGTTGTTTTAACAAGTGGCGCCCACCGTGGGGCTGTGCTATTTAGAACTGAAAATTCTTGTAGTTCAGTCCCTGTTCCTAAGTTACCATTTTACTTGTGGCCGAAAAGGATCCTCCTCCGAAAGATAATCCCAAAACTTCACTACCTGCCTCTGGCTCCCCTGCTACACCAGGGGTAGGTAGCTGCTCTACAAGAACGGACGGACTAGAGGTCAAACAGTTGTCTCAAAATGTTACTTCGTTTCAAACACCTCCTCTCACATGAGTAACTCCATCTTCACCGAGTGAGGTTCCCTTCCTGGTGGAAACGATGGAGATAACTCCTGAAGGAGTGAGGAACTTTTTATACACTAAGGGAGCTTTTGAATGGGTATGTGCGGGAAGAATGGAACAAAAGGGTGAGAGTTCGCTTGTGTTACGATGAACCGGAGATTACACTCTCACCCATGCCTCCAGCTTTGTGTGGGACCACTTCCCCAAATATAACAACTCCAAATCCCATTCCTTACCTCACATCAGATGGTTCTCTTTGACAGGGGGTACACATCATGGCTCCCCCTATGTCCTACCAAGAAGCCCAAATTCACTATTGAGCAGCTTCTCATGCCAAGTCAATCTACACCACCTTTGATACAAATAATTTATGGGTTCATAATCTAGTTATGAACAAAGGATTGGAAGGACCGGATAATTACTTATACATATTATATTATGATGAAATGGATTTAATATAATTATTATGACAAATTAGTTGATATAAATCCATGTGATATGACATTTCTAATTTTTAATTTCGTTTTCAAAAGCGATGACATTTTAACAAAAAAAAATAATTTTGCCTACCCATAATACACAAATCGCTTATTTTTATATCAATTATAGCGGTATTGTTTCGAAACAACATAAATAAACGTGAAGACAGACAATGTTATTTTTATGTTAGAGTGAATTGCATTTGGCATTGAAAAATGAAGGTTACAAAAGTTATTAGTAATATTATCGGTATGAATTATAATTAGCTAACTAAAAATAGCTTAGTTTATTAAAATGTAGATTGTCTTACTTCAAATATGATTAACAATATCATTATTAATAGTTACTCACCCTTTCTTCTACTACATATGTGTATCTGGCATGCACTACATATATGTTCGTATACGAATTTCATAAATCTTTACTTAAAATTAGTTTCGTATTACACGCTTTCAAAATTTCATAAATCTTTACTTAAAATTAGTTTCGTATTACACGCTTTCATTCTTTTGAATTTACATTTGGAAGATGTTATTAATTTCAAATTTAAGTTAAAATGAATAAAATACATCTAAATGATGTCTACCATTTGAAAAAAAAAACAGAATCTTCCATCATAAGCACTATTTTATCTCATGGCTATCTTTGTACATGGTTCGATATTCTGGTATCCTAGGCGTAGAGGAACCACACCGATCCATCCTAAACTTGGTGGTCAAACTCCACTGCGGTGACGACACTGTAAGGGAGGTCCTACCAAAAAATAGATCAACGCCAGGATGGTAAAAAATTCACACCTCCTATTCATCGTACTTTTTTAATATGAAAAAAAGTTGAAAAATAAAGGTTATCTTAGTCAAAATCCCAATTATGATGTACCCTCTCTCCGACTTCACACCATGAAACGCACCATTCTTATAGAGATAAAGTAGAGATAAAGGCGCTTTGACTTCTTCTGAAGTAGAAATAGATGGGGAGAGAAAAAAAGGTTCGTTTTTAGGTACTCCCGGGAATAGCTCTAGCGGAGATGCAGTGGGGCTGTAACTCAAAGCTATAGAGCACTGAATAGTACCGACAACAAGTGATTAAGTTCAATTGTCACACCCTGACCCACAGGGGAAATAGAAGTCGGGGGATGATTGGGTTTTCATCAACGCTCATGACATTTACTATAACTAAGTTTCATATTTATTAATTGAAATTTTTTCATCAACGCTCATGACATTTACTATAATTAAGTTTCATATTTATTGATTGGAATTAAAAGAAAATATCCAAACACAAAGAAACATACAAACACAAGAAATATTATTCTAAACAAGACATATTTTATTCATCTTCTAAGGCCAATCCTAAGTGTTCCTCTCCTCAGCCTGTCCACCTGTATCATGTGTAAAATAAAAGTTTGGGTCAACAAAAGTTGGCGAGTGAATCTAAATTAAACATTTAAACAGATTAGTTACATTGATTAATTTAATAAAAATGCGCATGTGCCATATATGAGCATATGTATATATAATCAAACCACAAACCACATAATATCAACAAGGTACATATGAGCATGATAAATGATGAACTGTGAGATCAAGGCTCAATCAAACGGTGCCGATCTAATGAGGCACGCGATGCTCAACTCGTATCCAACGAGGAACTGATGCGCCTTATGTGAATGATTTCACTGAAATGATATAATGTAACCAAATATAACAACAACAAACTATACACAGTAGATCACATAATGGTGTTAGCACAAGTCGTTGAATAAATAAAATATGTAAACGACACATGATACACCCCAAAACATAAATAAAAATGGGAATTTGTAAGGATTCACTCACAGTGGGTGCGTTTCTTGGATTTGATAGCGTTGTCGCACGATTTAGGATTTAACCGACGAAGGAAACTAACCTAAAAAATAACGTAATAATTCGATAAATAAATAAATTTTTATTTGAAATTAACATTTTCAATTAGTGCTTTTTATTAGATTTTTAGATTTATTTTTGTGGAATTCATAAAATTTTTAAGCTTTAAAAACCTTATTTTTAAGTATTTTAATTAATTTTTAATGAAAATAATAAAGAATTTGATTATTAAAAAAATACCCTTTTTCAGGGTTTGACCAGGTCGACCGGTTTGACCGTGTAAATTATTGGCAGCGTGTGAGGTTCGAACTCGTGACCTCCCCTATACATGCACGCAGCTCTACCAACTGAGCTACGTGTCTAACCCGGAATTATCTTTGTTTTAATTATATTTATACACTATTTAGATTAATTCATAAATTTATTTATTTAAAAAGGTTTTTCAAATCATAGAACCGTTGCCCAAACCCTGCCTCGAACCCGCGACCTTGGTTGTGTGTTGCACCCAACCCTACCAACTGGGCTGGGTGTCTAACCCAGTATGATTCTGGAATTATATTCCATTTATCAACTTACCGAAAGATGCTCTAATTAAGTTTAAAAAAATGGTTTTTATTTCAGGAAACCAGTCACGCATAAGGCTCGAACCCGGGACATGCTTGTATAAAATGCACACAGTCCACCACTAGACTGTGTGTCTAACTCTGTTTATAACCCGTTTTTAATTATATTAGTATACTTTTTAATACTTCATCTTCTTCACAAACAAGAACATAATTTAAACCCGACTGTAATTTCTTTTTAAACAGTTTTTATTAGTTGATTTAAGAATCAAAACACACTAAACAGAAAGTATTAAAAGGATTTAGAGGATTATACCAACTTGGAGGTATATTTCGGTGTTCCCGTGATGAATTCCGGCAAGTGCTGACGAGCTCCGGTGAAATGTTTTGAACAGAGATGTTTTAGAGTGATTCGAGAGATCGAGAGGAATGAGCGAATGGAATGAAATGAGATGATCTAGTATTTATAGTCAATCATTGCTCAATCACAATTCTTCGACATTGATTCCGAATCTGTTACAGTCGTTGGCTTTGATTAGAGATTGAAACTGATTTACGAAATCGGTTATATATGATTTTATAACCGAAATCGTTAATTGTTTTTGATTGAATTCGGTTATCAGTTTCCGGTTTTGAATTTCAAAATTTGCAGGTTAACGTTTTAAACGCGTATAAGATTTGATGATTTCAGTTTTAAGCACATGTGGTGTGTGTGGTCTAGTGGTGTTTTGGTGTGTGAGTTTTGTTGGGGACCAGGGTTCGAAACCCGGCTACCTCTTTTATTTATTTTTATTGTTTTAAAGTTTCAAGAAATATTATTATTATTATTTATTCACTATTTTAATTCTTTGAATTTATTTAGTACCCATTAATTAGTAATTATTTATTAATAGCTATATGTTAATAACTCGTATATATAAAAATACGCATCGAGACTTATATTTAATACTTGAATTATTCAACGAAGCGGGTTTTGAAAACCCGTTTTACGACGGATGTTACAGTATCCCCTACTTTTAGAAATTTCGCCCTGAAATTTAAGTAGTAATTGTAACTAGAAAAAGATGCGGGTATTTTTCACGCATTGAGTCTTCACGTTCCCAAGTAAACTCAGGGCCTCTTTTTGACTCCCAACGCACCCTGACGATTGGAATACACTTCGTCTTAAACGCTTCTCACCGAAGTCCATGATTTCTACAGGTCTTTCAACAAAATACATAGATTCATCGATCTGAATATCTTCCAATGGTATATGGAGATTTTCGTCGGCGAGACACTTTTTCAAGTTTGATACATGGAATGTGGGATGAATTCTGTTGAGTTCTTCTGGTAGGTCAAGCTTGTATACTACAGGACCAAGTCTTTCCAGTATTTTGAATAGTCCCACATAGCGTGGTGCTAGCTTGCCTTTTTGACCAAAACGAACCACTCCCTTCCTCGGTGATACCTTCAAAAGTACTTGATCACCAACACAAAACTCTAGTGGCTTTCGTCGTTTATCAGCGTAACTCTTTTGACGACTTCGAGCTGCTAGAAGATTATTGCGGATCTGTAAAATTTTATCAGTCGTTTCTTGAATCAATTCAGGTCCACTGATTTGCGCTTCACCGATTTCGTGCCAACAAAAGGGATAAGCACTTACAACCATATAAGGCTTCAAAAGGAGCCATGTCGATGCTTGAATGATAGCTATTGTTGTACGAAAATTCAACTAACGGTAGATGAGTATCCCAATTGCCCTTGAAGTCTATGACACATGCTCGCAACATGTCTTCAAGAGTTTGTATGGTCGCTCAGATTGACCATCAGTTTGAGGGTGAAAGGCAGTGCTGAGATCTAATCGTGTACCCAAAGCTGATTGTACGGCTCGCCATGTTCATGAAGTAAAACGGTCGTCTCGATCTGAAAGGATACTTAAGGGCACACCATGACGGCTTACAATTTCATCAATATAGATACGAGCTAACTTCTCGTTCTTGTAGTCTTCACGGATTGGAATGAAATGGGCTGATTTAGTGAGACGATCAATGATACCCAGATTGTGTCATACCCACTGGAGGTGCGAGGTAACCCAGTAATAAAGTCCATGGTTATGTTTTCCCACTTCCAAACTGCCATTTCAGGTTGGACGAGTAATCCTGAAGGTCGTTGATGCTCAGCTTTAACCTTAGAACACGTGAGGCACTTAGAGACAAAAATGGCGATATCCTTCTTCATGCCAGGCCACCAATATAAGTATCGTAGGTCTTGATACATCTTACTAGCACCTGGATGTATGGAATATCGTGTTTTGTGAGACTCATTCATAAGAAAAACAAGAAGATCGTCACGATCAGGTACCCAAATACGATTAAGTAGTAAAGGATACCATCGGATTTGGATTCTAATTTGCTTTCAGCTCCACAAGACAATTCATCTCGTACATCATTTTCCGTGATAGAAATATATTGAGCTGCTCGAATTCGGTTTTGAAGATCGGTTACAATTTGAGAACACAAAAGATGGATGGAGTTCGCATATTCTTTTCGACTGAGGGCATCAGCCGCGACATTAGCTTTGCCAGGATGATAACGGATTTCACAATCGTAATCATTTAAAAGTTCGACCCATTGTCATTGCCTCATATTCAACTCTTTTTTATTGAAGATATGTTGAAGGCTCTTGTGGTCAGTGTAAATTTCACACTTGGTACCATAGAGATAGTGCCTCCATATCTTCAAAGCGAACACGACTGCTCCAAGTTCTAGGTCGTGAGTGGTATAGTTCTTTTCGTGTACTTTGAGTTGCCTTGAGGCGTAAACTATCACCTTTCCTCTTTGCATTAGAACACAACCTAGTCCTTGCCCTGACGCGTCACAATAAACCACAAAGTCTTCGCAACCATTAGGAAGAGTAAGGATAGGTGCATCACAAAGTTTTGCTTCAAAGTTTGGAAAGCCTCTTCTTGCTTGGGCCCCCAGATGAAGGGTCTACCCTTGTGAGTCAAGGCTGTGAGTGGTACGATGATACGTGAAAAATTGGTGATGAAACATCGATAATAACCGACTAAACCAAGAAATGACCTAACTTCGGTAGGAGTGCGTGGCGCTTGCCATTCTTGCACTGCTTTGATCTTTGCAGGGTCGACGTGTATCCCTTTGTTGTTGACAATATGACCAAGAAATTGTACCTCTTTCAACCCAAACTCACATTTCGAGAACTTAGCATAAAGCTTTTCGGTTCTCAAAAGTGTTAGAATGAGTCGAAGATGTCGTTCATGATCGGATTTGGTCTTGGAATAAATAATGATATCATCAATGAAGACTATGACAAAATGATCAAGGTAGGGTTTACACACCCTATTCATCAAATCCATGAAAACAGCATGAGCATTGGTCAAACCAAAAGGCATAACCATGAATTCATAGTGCCCATAACGAGTTCGAAAAGCAATCTTTGGAATGTCTTCTTCACGCACTCTAAGTTGGTGATAACCAGAACGAAGATCGATTTTTGAGAAACATGTGGCACCCTGTAGTTGATCTAGAAGATCATCGATACGAGGTGAAGGATAGCGGTTGTTGATAGTCAGCTTGTTGAGCTCTCTATAGTCGATACACAAGGAAGGTTCCATCTTTCTTCTTTACGAAAAGAACCGGTGCTCCCCAAGGTGATGAGCTAGGATGTATAAATCCTTTGTAAGTCAACTCTTGCAACTGACTAGCTAATTCTTGCATTTCAGAGGGGGCTAACCGATATGGAGATTTTGTAACTGGTGTAACACCAGGTACAAGATCGATTCTGAATTCAACTTCTCGCACAGGAGAAAGTCCTGAAACGTCGTCGAGAAAAACTTGAGGAAATTCTTTGATGATTGGAATGTCTTCGAGCTTCTTTTCCTTGCCTTTCTTTTTGACGATGTGGGCTAAGAATGAGATATAGTCTTTGCGAAGGTATCTTCGAGCTTGAAGGCATGACATCAATTTGAGCCCTTTGGAGTGTGTTTCACCAAAGATACGTAAGGTTTGACCGCTAGCGAGAGGAATTCGAATAAACTTCTCATAACAAACAACTTCAGCGTGATGCTGGCTAAGCCAGTCCATTCCAATAATGACGTCGAAACTACCCAACTTCATAGGGATGAGATCAATTGAGAAGTCATGCTCATTGAGGGTAAGAGTACAATCACGAATAATTGAGTCTAATGTAATAGGTTCACCATCAGCAACTTCCACCATAAATGATTCAGCTAGACTAATGCGAGGTAAATCAAGTATTGACTCGAACTCTAAAGACAAGAAACTCTTATCCGCACCAGTGTCAAATAGAATAGATGCATAAGTACCGTTAATGAGAAACGTACCATTAACCACATTATTATCAGCTCTAGCTCAATTGGCATTAATGTTGAAAGCTTTCCCTTGCGGGTGGATTGGCTTGGTTGGCTTGGTTCACTGGATTGGCTTGTGCTTGGGCATTTATGATATTCACCAAACGTGGGAAAGTGTTTCGAAAATGGGTGGGATCACCGCAATTGAAACAGGCTCTGACTGGTTGCATCATAAGGTAGTTGGGTTGATAGTAAGGTTGGGCCATGGGTTGAGCAGGTGGTAAAAGTAGAGGTTGTTGGTATTGGGCTTGGCCTACCTCTTGGTTATTGGGTTGGGCTTGAGGTTGATTGCGGTTTGGTCTTTGAAGGATGCAGCAAGTTTGAATTGTATGACCTGCACGGCCACAACTTGTGCAATGAAGACATGGGTTCTCAGGAGGGTGGTGGTATTGACATCGGTTGCATTTTGGATGAGATCCAGTGTATGGTTTCTTGAATGGGGCGGCAGGATGAGCAACTTGTGTGATTGGAGCGGTGATAGGAGGATTGGTTTGAGTAACAGCGAAATTTTTCCCTTTGCGTTTGACGATCCTGTTTGGGTTGGGGTTGAGGTTTCAGCAGGTGTCTTGTCTTTTTTCTTCTCATCTTTAAAATCGCCATTTCGGATGTGATTTTCCGTGAGCTCAGTAGCCAGCTCCATTGCAGCCTCGAGAGTTGCAGGTGTAGTACTCATCACTGAATCTTGAATTTTAGAGGGAAGACCTCGAATGTAGTGCTCAATTAAATGATAAAGTGGAGTGAACAAGTTGGGAACCATCTGGTTCAACTCGAGGAACCTCTTATTGTAAGTGATGTGGTCTCCTTCCTTTTGCTTCAAGAAATAAAATTCGTCTTCCAATTTCTTGATTTCGCTTCTTGGACAGAAGCGTCTATTCATGAGTTCCCTCAACTCTTCCCAAGTTAAGGCCACGGCGGCTTCAACACCTCGTCTACCCTTTTCCGCATTCCACCACGTAAGTGCTACCCCATACAAACGACCGGTAGCATACCGCACCTTGCGATCATCAGGACAATCGCAGTTGAGAAAAGTGCTTTCCATTCCTCAAACCAACGAAGGAGAGCGGTTACACCTTCAATCCCCTCGTATTTTGGAGGATCGCAGGAGTTGAAGTGTTTGTAGGTGCATTTGGTAGTTTTTGGGGGAGGATTGGCGACATTTTGTCCTTCTTGATTTGTTAGGTTGTTGGGATTAGCAGCAAGGGCTTGTTGGACTTGAACTACGATGTCGGGAAGTACGACAGCCATCTGTTGGGCTATTTTAGTGGCCATGCGCTCGCCAGATCTTCCTGACCTTCTACCACCTCGAGAGTGTCTAGCAGACATCTACAGGAAATACGTAGCGAGATTATGAGTTGAACGTCTTTAGGTGTCATATGTCATAAAAGAAAAGGCAACATTTACAAAATAAATGAGAAAATAAATTTACTACATCCATAGGATGTCTTGGGCTTTGCTTATGTTTGGGCCCCCCTATGTCTCCATACTTTGGCCTAGGTAGTCATGTGGGCCACCATGATTACTGGGCTTTTTAGGGTTCACATTGGTGTTGGCCCATTAACACTCGCATCACCCGAATGAAAATCGTAAAACATGATTGCGAGATATAAGGTCGGAGGGTGTCTAGGTGTAGACACGACAACTCAAAGTGGGGTTAGTTCACACAACGTTTGGTGTGGCATGCTTTGGCCTAATAGGTCCTCCGTACTCTCATCGTTAGTCTCCAGGTAGGCAAACTGGTCCATTATATTGGATTTATACGAATGTCAATCCTAGACAGGACGTTCAGACTACCGGTGCTCATACCTTTCCAGTTACTACATACCCGTCGTAGAACTCACTTTGATGAGATTGAAAAACATGAAAACATTATAAAATCTTTGAGAAAGAAAATTATGATAATTGTGAAATTGTGATGTGTGTGTTTACATAGGCATAATATGTTAATAATATATAGACCACAATAAATACCACACAATAACATGTAATAGTGAAAGTGCTAGCATGCATTTGTGTGTGATATAAACATGAAACAGATAAACATCATGAGTTTGCATGTAACACATAAGCATTTAAAGTCTAATAAACTATAGTATAGGCTCTAAGGGTCTAATAACCTATCCTATATCCCTATATCAAAAGCTCTGATACCAATCTGTCACACCCTGACCCGCAGCGGAAATCGAAGTTGGGGCATGATTGGGTTTTCATCAACGCTCATGACATTTACTATAATTATGTTTCATATTTATTGACTGAAATTTAAAAGAAAATATCCAAACACAAAGAAACATACAAACACAAGAAATATTGTTCTAAATAAGACATATTTTATTCATCTTCTAAGGCCAATCCTAAGTGTTCCTCTCCTCAGCATGTCCACCTGTATCATGTGTAAAATAAAAGTTTGGGCCAACAAAAGTTGGCGAATGAATCTAAATTAAACATTTAAACTGATTAGTTACATTGATTAATTTAATAAAAATGTGCATGGACCATATATGAGCATATGTATATATAATCAAACCACAAACCACATAATATCAACAAGGTACATATGAGCATGATAAACGATGAACTGTGAGATCAAGGCTCTATCAAACGGTGCCGATCTAATGAGGCACGCAATGCTCAACTCGTATCCAACGAGGAACTGATGGGCCTTATGTGAATGATTGCACTGAAATGATATAATGTAACAACATATAACAACAACAAAATATACACAGTAGATCACATAATGGTGTTAGCACAAGTCATTGAATAAATAAAATATGTAAACGACACATGATACACCCCAAAACATGAATAAAAAGGGGAATTTGTAAGGATTCACTCACAGTTGGTGCGTTTCTTGGATTTGATAGCGTTGTCGCACGATTTAGGATTTAACCGACGAAGGAAACTAACCTAAATAATAACGTAATAATTCGATAAATAAATAAATTTTTATTTGAAATTAACATTTTCAATCAGTGCTTTTTATTAGATTTTTAGATTTATTTTGTGGAATTCATAAAATTTTTAAGATTTAAAAACCTTATTTTTAAGTATTTTAATTAATTTTTAATGAAAATAATACAGAATTTGATTATTAAAAAAATACCCTTTTTCAAGGTTTGACTGGGTCGACCGGTTTGATCGTGTAAATTATTGGCAGCGTGTGAGGTTCGAACTCGTGACCTCCGTATACGTGCATGCAGCTCTACCAACTGAGCTACGTGTCTAACCCGGTTATCTAAAAAGGTTTTACAAATCATTGAACCGCTACCCAAACCCTGCCTCGAACCCGCGACCTTGGTTGTGTGTTGCACCCAGCCCTACCAACTGGGCTGGGTGTCTAACCCAATATGATTCTGAAATTATATTCCATTTATCAACTTACCGAAAGATGCTCTAATTAAGTTTAAAAAAAATGGTTTTTATTTCAGGAAACCAGTCAAGCATAAGGCTCGAACCCGGGACATGCTTGTATAAAATGCACACAGTCCGCCACTGGACTGTGTGTCTAACTCGGTTTAAACCCGTTTTTAATTATATTAGTATACTATTAATACTTCATCTTCTTCATAAACAAGAACAAAATTTAACCCGACTGCAATTTCTTTTTAAACAGTTTATGTTAGTTGATTTAAGAATCAAAACACACTAAACAGAAATTTTAAAAGGATTTAGAGGATTATATCAACTTGGAGGTATATTTCGGTTTTCCGGTGATGAATTCCGGAAAGTGCTGACGAGCTCCAGCGAAACGTTTTGAACAAAGATGTTTTAGAGTGATTTGAGAGATCGAGAGGAATGAGCGAATGGAATGAAATGAGATGATCTAGTATTTATAGTCAATCATCGCTTAATCATAACTCTTCGACATTGATTCCGAATTGGTTACAGTCGTTGGCTTTGATTAGAGATTGAAACTGATTTACGAAATTGGTTATATATGACTTTATAACCGAAATCGTTAATTGTTTTTGATTGAATTCGGTTATCTGTTTCCGGTCTTGAATTTCAAATTTTGCAGGTTAATGTTTTAAACGCGTATAAGATTTGATGATTTCGGTTTTAAGCACATGTGGTGTGTGTGGTCTAGTGGTGTTTTGGTGTGTGAGTTTTGTTGGGGACCCGGGTTCGAAACCCGGCTACCCCTTTTATTTATTTTTATAGTTTTAAAGTTTCAAGAAATATTATTATTATTATTTATTCACTATTTTAATTCTTTGAATTTATTTAATACCCATTAATTAGTAATTATTTATTAATAGCTATATGTTAATAACTCGTATATATAAAAATACGCATCGAGCTTATATTTAATACTTGAAGGATTCAACATAGCGGGTTTTGAAAACCCTTTACAACGGATGTTACATCAATAGCTCCTAATATCAAATTATTGATTCTAGAGATATAGTAATATAGAGATGACAAAATTGATTCATGCACCGACGGAAACGGAAACACCTCTTCTTTCAATGAGAAGACAATAGATTATTCACTTCTTAGAGGCGAAATGAAAGCTAAGTAGTGGTAATTCTAAAGATTACCCGGGAGTATGCATCAGAATTGCCTCTTGCCCCCCTCTATGCTATTGTCGTTGAGATGAATCCTAGTAGCAAGGAAGTAAAGATAAATCGCAGAAAAGGACCACTACCCCTTGAATGTTCGATCTGATGTCGCAACTGTTGTCATTCGTCTTCATCAAAATCCAGATCATCTCCTTTTCTTGTCGGAGGATCCATAGGTCGAAAAGAATAAGGCCACCACTTCTGATTATATCGTAGCCGCACTTCGACTCAAGGACCACGCCATCTCCATCGTTTGTTTTCTTTTGTAAGAGAAAGTTTTGGTTTGCTTAATGGCCTTTGTGGTATGTTTGTGCAGGAAGAAAAAATGGTGAGCTAGGTGTACTCTGCTTAGCACGAGTAAAGCAAATGGACAAAGGGTAAATATGACAAAAGCCTGCTTTACTATAGTTGTACTTATGCGTTTGTGACTTGAACATTTTGCTACAATAAACTTGCCTAACTGAGAAAAGTTGGTTTTTATAATATAATATAATTATAATATAATAATTAACTGAAACAATAATCTAACCAAATAAACAGAATCAATTAGTTAACAGATAATTAACCGATGACTTCGGTTTCTGTTTCGATTGAGGCTAATAACTAAACGGAACCGAACAATGCACACCCCTAACAGTGTCTGTGTTTCCCTCCGCATTACGAGGGCACTCTTCTAACGTCATTAATATACATAGTAGAACTTAATTACAATTAGTCACAACCTCATAACTCATATTTATTTTTAAAAAGACTTGCTATCTTATCATCATTATTTTTGTTTTTTTAGTATTATTGTTTTACAAACCTAAATAATAAGATGGATTACAGTGAGTAATGACTTAAGAGAGAGATGAAAACTAGAAAATTATATTCAAATGGCTTGAAATATAATTTTTTATGTCGTTTCTAATATTTTATGTAATAAGCCATTTCACTAAAAAAATATTGTGTATACAAATTTATTATTTAGATGTTTATATCAACATATTCTATACAAATTTATTATTTATATGTTTTTTATCAACATTCAATCCATGTTAATAATAAGTGTTAAAAGATTAAAAAGTACTAATAACTAATTAAAACAAAATATCGATTCTGAATATATTTCTATTTTGAATGAGGTTACTACAAAACTAAATAATTTGGTTGTCAATAGGAATGACACTTTAACGAATTTTTTTTTTCTATTCCTAAAGAACAAATAGTTTTTTTTCATTATTTTTTCCTAAAGAACAAATAGTTTATTTTCATCCAACCATAATTTTATAAATAGTTTTGAAATGTTTCATAAATGATATAAAAATAAATTGGATTTGACATTAAAAATGGAAGTTAGAAAAGTTATTAATCACATTGCTAATATGAATTACAACTAGCAAATTAAAAATAACTCGGTTTATTAAAATCCAATTTGTGTTACTTTAAATATGATAAATAACATCGTTCATAACGTTTACTCACCCTTTATGCATACATATGTGTATCGGGCATGTACTACATATATATTTGATGAGTGATTATTTATATATATATATATATATATTAGACCTAGAAACTTTTGTGTGAGGTGCATAATATGTAACGCCCTGTAAAATCGTGTCCAATATTATAGTGACACATGTTGTATTTTAAATATAGTCTATTAAAGACTAATAAGGACTAAAGGCGTCAACATGCTCAAACTGAGCCTCTGAGTGACGGTTCGATGTCAACATGTATAAATAACAGCCTCTGAGTGACTGCTATGTCAACATGCTTAAATCATTAGCCTCTGAGTGACTGATATGTCAACATGCTTGAAACTTGGCCTCTGAGTGACTAATATGTCAACATGCCCAGCCTCTGAGTGACATCAGAATCAACATGCTTATAATAAGCCTCTGAGTGATCCTTTACGAAGTCCTAACTCTCTTACATGCCAATTGTTAGGCGAGAGGGTTCGATTATGTTAATATGATAAAGTTGGAGAATGGAGGGATTAAAAGTGTCAACATGTTAATTTATACATCTGAGTGACCTTTTAACGAACCGATAGCTCGACAATGTCCGGGCATAATCCCAGGTACACCAAGTATTGGCTACGGAGAGCTAAAAGTGCCAAAAATATGTTTTAAAAGGGTTTTAGAATCTTTATAAAGTTAAGGGTTAAAGTGTCAATTTTTGAAACTGGCCAAGTGGCAGTCGCGGGCCGCGAGAGACCTAGCCTGGGTCTCTCGCGGGGCGCGAGAAGCCCTCTGCCGCAGAAAGTTTTTCTTGGCCTCCAAACAAAGCTCCAAAAACCATGAACTCAAAACCATGGCTTCCCAAACTGCTATGCCACGATTTGGGACACTAGTAAGCTTCCTCTTACACCCCTAAACACCTGGCATCACCTCCTTTGTGTTCTCCAACTATAAATAGGTGCTTAAGTTCACCATTCCAAATTGCACCTTTCTCATTCATACACTCTTCTCCCTCCTCTGGAAGTTCCTAGCTGAAAGGAGCATCCAACTAAGTTCTTTTGCACCATAGGAATCACTGGTAAGTGTTCCTTGTGCATTTTCGTTTGTAGGCTTTTATAGCCAAAAGTCAAGCGTTTTACGGAAACGCTTTGACTTTCCGTTAAGACCATTATGGTCCAGCCATTGTTCGAAACGAACATGGCTAAGTGATCGTAATAAGGTAGGTGTTAGTCCCTATAAAGGGCACCTCCTGAAGATCACGTTTACTAGACCAATTGACGGGTCAAAATTATTATATTAAAAAGTCAAACAGACCATTTTTCGAAAAAATCATAAATTGATCTTATCTATGTTATGAAGCCTGTTTTGACACTTAAACAAGTTGGTAATAATTATTAGAACATGTAAAAACATATTTGGCTCGTCAATTTCAGTTCTAGGGTCGGTTCGCAACCGAAAGTCGTGAAGTTTGACTTTTGCTTTGACTTTCGATTCTGACCCAATTTCGATTAGTTACCTACTGATCTAAAGTTGCATTATGATCATAATAATGTAGTATAACCCTCTGAGGTTATATTACATGATCATAATCAGAATCCAAATTTATGCGCAAGTTCCATAATTATGCCATTTTTGACTAAAATGCCCTTTTTGCATAAAAGAAGGTTTAAATGATAATGAACTTGAAATGAGTTTCCTACTGATGTAATATCATAAGTAGGATTATTTGGGATGTAAACCAGATTATAAACTGAGTTTTCAAACAGGTCCTTAAACTATGTCGATAAATGACGATTTTAGCCCTTGTGGCTCATAAAATGGTTTTAATCAAATCCTTTCAAGGTAAATCTTTAACCTACTGATATGTTATATTAAATAACATATCTAAAACATTTTAATCTGACCCTAATGTCAGTTTTCATTAAATATCGCATAAAACGTCATTTTACGACATTAGCGTCGTTTCGGCGCATAGTATGGTTTTAAACCATATTAATTGACCAAGACTTGCTACCTGCTGATTTTAAAACTTATTTTAAACATACTTACATTAGGTACATGTTATAAACTCAGAATTTATAAACTATGTGTAAAATGACCAAAATGCTCTACGGTGCATAGTTTGGTCATAAAAGATAAATTACACATGTAATTGGTATCCTATTGTTATTATATCATAAATAAACTATTTTTCCAGAATACTCATGATTTTAAACTTAAATTATATTCAAGTTCATTTTATATGCTATGAAATTACAAAATGCCCTTATGAGGCATTGATTCGTTTTAAAACTTTAACGGGTATATAAGTTGATATCCTACTGATATTTTAACTTATTTAGAACATAATGGCATATAGAACTTGTCCATGACTTATTCGGTTTCCCATTATTGCTATAAGCATACGGTTGATTATACGTAACTAGTTTACGGAATTTAACGTTTAACCTTGTCATTTAAGTTTCAAAATCCAGAATGTTTATAGTTTACCCATATTATGCAAGTCAAAGTACTTATCGGGTTTAAACTACATTCTATCCGATCATCGTTTAATCAAGCGTTATACGTTTTGATCATGTACACTACTCGGTCCAAGTCTATGACTTAATTAAAGACCGTTAGTATTAATTGGTTAGCTTATGCCATAATCCAGACTAGAGCCTTGCCGGTAAATGCTATCTGCACGTTAGTACTTTTTTTATACGGCTGAGTTATTGAAATTTAAAAGAAGACTAGCTCACGTAAATACTCTCGACTTATTTTCCCTATACGGGCTTGGGATACATTAAACTATTACCGCTTGGTCAGAAATGGGATCAATCGAATGCCGGATTATGGCTAGTAAATTCGCATATCTTGTTTTAATTAGTTTTGTTTGATAACTTAAACATCGGTGGTTAAATTATCATGTCCTGGATATCCTCGGCACATTAGATTAGTTAATGGTCACGACCTTAGCGCGGGGTGTAGGCATACACCTGACAGATGCTCAAATGAAAATTACCTAAGACGTTGGGGATAACTCCTCTGTGAGTTCTAAGTGGTGTGTATTTAATCATGTCTCGGTCTCTCTACTGGGCCCTGTATGTATGGACAAACATGTGAATCTGTTAACAAGGTTACAAAGTAACTTTCCCACGTTATAAAAGATTTTGTGCGCTGTGCACTTAAAATCATTTTAAAATGTTTTCAAAATGAGTCAGTTGGGTGTATTTACCAGCGAAAGCTGACGTATCGTCCAAAGACTAAACTGCAGGTACAATACAAAATAGGCTGGAAGCTGCTCGGTAGTGACTAAGAGGATCTTGCAAATCCTTAGATCTGCCCTAAAGTCTGTTTTATATTCTTTCTGGTACATTTTAATGATCCGCCTGTGGATCTTCTATTACGAGCCTATATATTATTTTATTTTGAACATTTGGTTTGTAATAGTAATTTTACTCCAAGACTTCCGCTGTGCCGTGTTTAATTGACTATGATGTTATCAATTGACGTCACGATACTCCCCACCCGGGCCCACCGGTGTATGGATTTGGGTTGGAAATCCGGGGTGTGACAGGTTGGTATCAGAGTCTAGGCATTGACCAAGGATTACTCATTTCATTATTAAGTCATTAGTATTGTTTTTAAATTGATTTTTAACAGGAATATGCCGCCACGTGTACGAGGACAAGTGGGAGAGGAAAAGGTCCAATGAGGGGAGGACCATCGGGGCGCATTCCCCCTCAACCTCACAACTCAGATGCTTACCAAGAATCAGGAGATTCATCTCCTTGGCAACCAGCGAGACGTTCTGTCTCTCATAGACACTCGCCCCCACATTCCCAAAATTATTACCACTCTCACAACTCCTATCATTCACACCATTCTCACCAATCATATCATTCCCATTCACAATCTTACCATGAAGAGTTTAACCCTAACCATTACTTTAGCACGCCTCCAGCCAATCAAAATCAGTTAGACCAGCCAAACCCTATGGACGAGGACTCCGACCCGAAGATGCCGCCGTCGGGATCGAATACACATCCCATAGAAATTTCAAGCAATTCGAACTCTTATGCCGGATCGCCCTACCAAGGTCCTAAGGAGTGGGACCAATATTGGAACCAATTTACCTTCGCCAACACACCTTCCCATCACTCTCAACCACCTTCTGTTCAAGAAGATGTCCACATGGAACCGGTGGACCAACCTTAACCACCACCTGAACCACCAAGGAGGAAGCGTGGAGCACGTATGTCGGTACGTCCAGGACAAAGGTCAGGATCGTTGCCACCTTTGCCCAATTCCTACCCCACAATTCAAGAGGACCCACAAATGGGTGGACCCTTTAACACCTCACATGTGGTGGAACCAACACCCACACCTACAGTTCAACCACCACCATCGGGTTATAGTAACCCAATCCCCACATATCCAGATATGTCTGGATATGATCCTTTTAACCCGTCTACACCGGTAGACTATCAAGCATGGTCGCAAGACCCCTATATGCAAGCAGTTATGCACAATGCACTTTACCGTCTCCTTTCCCACATACATATCCACCAACTGGATATCCAACTTATGGGTACCAGTATCCGGTTATGCCACAACCACAACCACAACCTCCGCCGCCACTTAAGGCCATTAATGAGGCCTTGGAACGGATGAAAGAAATGCAGCATCAAGCAGAGAAAACGGAGAAGAAGACAAACAAGTTCTTCAAGAAACTCTCCAAGTTGGTCAAGGGAAAGAAGGACGAGTGAAGTCTCTTCTAATAATATGTAGTCCCTACGAGGACATTGTTATTTCTTTAGTCCCTGCGTGGACATTTTTATTTCTTTAAAGTCCTTGCATGGACAGCTTATTTCATTTTCTAGTATTGTAATTTCTAATTTGGAATTTAATGAAGTACTTTTGGAATTATATATATATATATATATATATATATATATATATATATTTCATCCTCTTCAAACGAGCGTCTCAATTTTACTCGAAATTTACGCTCTACGATATAATTCCAAAAAGATCTTAATGGTTTTGATTAGCCAAGTGGCACAGACCACACATTTGGCCAAATTATAAATGATAGTTAAGTACGAAGGGGTCTTCTATCAGGATAGTTAAGGGAAGTTATCCTTCTATCCAGAGGTGGTGGACTTAAGTTCAAGCCTCCAAGTCGTTAAGGTCAGTGCAACCGAGACTATTAATCAACCATTAAGGTACTCTTATGTTAACATTTAAAAAAATGTTCATACTCTAGCCTTCAAAGTAAAGGACTATGTCCTGACCTTATATAGCCCATGTGATCAAATTTAATCCCGGCTAATATCATCAGTGCGATAATAATAAAACATCCATTAGTGATGTATTGCCCTTGGGGCTATGATAAAACATTCCTTAGTGATGTATTGCCCTTGGGGCTATGATTAAACATCCATTAGTGATGTATTGCCATTGGGGTTATGATTTAAAACATCCATTAGTGATGTATTGCCCTTGGGGCTATAATTCAAACATCCATTAGCGATGTATTGCCCTTGGGGCTATGATTTAAAACATCCATTAGTGATATATTGCCCTTGGGGCTATGATTAAACATCCATTAGTGATGTATTGCCATTGGGGCTATGATTTAAAACATCCATTAGTGATGTATTGCCCTTGGGGCTATAATTCAAACATCCATTAGTGATGTAGTGCCTATGTGCCATATTTCATGTCCATTAGTGACAGGCCTATGTGCCATATTTTATGTCCATTAGTGACAGACCTATGTGCCATATTGTTATGTCCTTCGTGACACGCTTAAGAGCTAAATATATTGTCAATTATGACAATGACAGTTGTGACATTGCGATTCACTGTCCAATAATATATGGACTAAGTCCAAATTGTAATTTGCCTTTGATGGTCCTATTAAGACCTAGGTCAAATATAGTTAAGTTAAGCCTAAGAGTTGTGATGTTATTCACACTAGAATAGGCAATGGATTGTTGTATCCAATGTATTAAACCATTATGGTTGACATACCATGGCTAAGTGAAGCTTTATTGGTGTATAGAACCAAAGCTTAAGGATGGCTAACTCAAATGAAGTACAAAGTAGCCACCGGAATGTTGATCTAACAAAGCCGAAAACAGAGATATCGATACTGATAATTTTCAAGCTCACATTGACGCGGCAGTTGAAAAGGCCATGGGAAAGGCCATAGAAAAGCTTAAAGAGTCGAGTGCCACTCGCTCTAGACCCTTATCTATTCCACCATCTTCAGCTCATAAGGAGAGCTCCATTCACTCTTCAAATGCGAAGAGTGAACCAAAGAAAATAGATTTTGCTGAAAGGTCCCGTTATGTTAAAGATGGATGTACCTATAAGTATTTCGTCTCCTGTAAGCCCCGAGACTTTAACGGGGAGAATGGAACTATGGAAGCCCTAAAGTGGCTAGACGAGATGGAAACAATTGTAGATATCAGCAACTGTGCTGATAAGGATGTGGTTAAGTATGTATCACAGTCCTTTAAGGGCGATGCCCTAATCTGGTGGAAGGCCATGATTCAATCTACAGGTAAAGTACGCTGTATAATTTGGGGTGGTCCAAGTTTGTGGACCTTGTTAAGGAAACTTACTGCCCATCTCATGAGGTGGAGAAATTAGAGACAAACTTTTTGTCTCTTTCAATGAAAAACCTAGATTGTCAGAAATATGTTTCCGATTTCAATTCCCTATATAGGTTAGTTTCCTATTTGATTGCCCCGGATTCAAAACGCATTGCGCGTTTTATTAATGGGTTAGCGCCCGAGATTAAGGGCATGGTAAAGGCTACTCAGCCTACTACCTATAGGTTTGCTGTTGACCGATCTCTCTCCCTCACCTTGGATTTGGTAAGGCAAAAGTCAGTTAAGTCTGAAACTGACGGGAAAAGGAAGAGAGAAGATGACAACTCCCATAAGTTTAACAAGGTATAGTGACACGTGTTGTATTTTAAATATAGTCTATTAAAGACTAATAAGGACTAAAGGCGTCAACATGCTCAAACTAAGCCTCTGAGTGACGGTCCGATGTCAACATGCATAAATAACAGCCTCTGAGTGACTGATGTGTCAACATGCTTAAATCATTAGCCCTCTGAGTGACTGATATGTCAACATGCTTGAGACTTGGCCTCTGAGTGACTAATATGTCAACATGCCCAGCCTCTGAGTGACATCGGAATCAACATGCTTATAATAAGCCTCTGAGTGATCCTTTACGAAGTCCTAACTCTCTTACGTGCCAATTGTTAGGCGAAAGGGTTCGATTTTGTTAATATGAGAAAGTTGGATAATGGAGGGATTAAAAGTGTCAACATGTTAATTTATACATCTGAGTGACCTTTTAACGAACCGATAGCTCGACAATGTCCGGGCATAATCCCAGGTACACCAAGTATTGGCTACGGAGAGCTAAAAGTGCCAAAAATGTGTTTTAAAAGGGTTTTAGAATCTTTATAAAGTTAAGGGTTAAAGTGTCAATTTTTGAAACTGGCCAAAGGGCAGTCGCGGGCCGCGAGAGACCTAGCCTGGGTCTCTTGCGTTATAAAGTTAAGGGTTAAAGTGTCAATTTTTGAAACTGGCCAAGGGGCAGTCGCGGGCCGCGAGAGACCTAGCCTGGGTCTCTCGCGGGGCGCGAGAAGCCCTCTGCTGCAGAAAGTTTTTCTTGGCCTCCAAACAAAGCTCCAAAAACCATGAACTCAAAACCATGGCTTCCCAAACTGCTATGCCACGATTTGGGACACTTGTAAGCTTCCTCTTACACCCCTAAACACCTGGCATCACCTCCTTTGTATTCTCCAACTATAAATAGGTGCTTAAGTTCACCATTCCAACTTGCACCTTTCTCATTCATACACTCTTCTCCCTCCTCTGGAAGTTCCTAGCTGAAAGGAGCATCTAACTTAGTTCTTTTGCACCATAGGAATCACTGGTAAGTGTTCCTTGTGCATTTTTGTTTGTAGGCTTTTATAGCCAAAAGTCAAGCGTTTTACGAAAACGCTTTGACTTTCCGTTAAGACCATTATGGTCCAGCCTTCGAAACGAACATGGCTAAGTGATCGTAATAAGGTAGGTGTTAGTCCCTATAAAGGGCACCTCCTGAAGATCACGTTTGCTAGACCAATTGACGGGTCAAAGTTATGATATTAACAAGTCAACTTATTATTCCGGGTTTGGAATAATGGAATCAACATCATTATTATTCCGGGTTGGGAATAATGGAACTAAATCGTTATCCCGGGTTAGGGATAACGGGGGAAACAAACTCATAACCGAACAAACGAATTTATGAAAGCCTGTGAACTCACTCATCTTTAATGTTGACACTTGTTTCTTTACATGTTTCTCAGGACGCTAGGAGCTCTAGGTGCACTCACATGCATTGAACAAGACATCTTTTATCGAGTCTCATTTACAAACGTTGTTTTGGGTTTTTCATTTGTTTTGGCGTTTGTGTTGGCGCCCGTTTCTCTACTTATTTTTATGCTTCCGCTCAACCACTTAAACTAATGCTTCCGCTAAACTTTGGTAACTAACTAAGATAATCTAAAATCTACGATGATTGGTTAATCAAATGATTTTTGGAAAACGTATTATCAAATTATATAGAGTCGTTCGACGTACTAGTGTTTCAGATTCTGGTTTGTTCACACGCCTCGCGGTAAAACTCCGCAAGTGGAAATTGAGGGTGTGACAGTAAATCTTTTACCTACTGATATGTTATATTAAATAACATATCTTAAACATTTTAATCTGACCCTAATGTCAGTTTTCATTAAATATCGCATAAAACGTCATTTTATGACTTAAGCGCCGTTTCGGCGCATAGTATGGTTTTAAACCATATTAATTGACCAAGACTTGCTACCTACTGATTTTAAAACTTATTTTAAACATACTTACAGTAGGTACATGTTTTAAACTCAGAATCCCAAATAATTTATAAACTATGTGTAAAATGACCAAAATGCCCTTCAGTGCATAGTTTGGTCATAAAAAATAAATTACACATGTAATTGGTATCCTACTGATATTATATCATAAATAAACTATTTTTTCAGAATACTCATGATTTTAAACTTAAATTATATTTAAGTTCATTTTATATGCTATGAAATTACCAAAATGCCCTTATGAGGCATAGATTCGTTTTAAAACCTTAACGGGCATATAAATTGATATCCTACTGATATTTTAACTTATTTAGAACATAATGGCATATAGAACTTGCCCATGACGTATTCGGTTACCCATTATCGCTATTAAGCATACGGTTGATTATACGTAACTAGTTTACGGAATTTAACCGAAACGGGTTTAACCTTGTCATTTAAGTTTCAAAATCCAGAATGTTTATAGTTTACCCATATTATGCAAGTCAAAGTACTTGTCGGGTTTAAACTACATTCTATCCGATCATCGTTTAATCAAGCGTTATACGTGTTGATCATGTATACTACTCGGTCTAAGTCTATGACTTAATTAAAGACCGTTAGTATTAACTGGTTAGCTTATGCCATAATCCAGACTAGAGCCTTGCCGGTAAATGCTATCTGCACGTTAGTACTTTTTATACGGCTGAGTTATTGAAATTTAAAAGAAGACTAGCTCAGGTAAATACTCTCGACTTATTTTCCCTATACGGGCTTGGGATAAGATAAATTATTATCGCTTGGTCAGAAATGGGATCAATCGAATGCCGGATTATGGCTAGTAAATCCGCATATTCTGTTTTAATCAGTTTTGTTTGATAACTTAAACATCGGGGGTTAAATTACCATGTCCTGGATATCATCGGCTCATTAGATTAGTTAATGGCCACGACCTTAGCGCGAGGTGTAGACATACACTTGACAGACGCTCAAATGCAAATTACCCAAGACGTTGGGGATAACTCCTCTGTGAGTTCTAAGTGGTGTGTATTTAATCATGTCTCGGTCTCTATACTGGGCCCTGTATGTATGGACAAACATGTGAATCTGTTAACAAGGTTACAAAGTAACTTTCCCACGTTATAAAAGATTTTGTGCGCTGTGCACTTAAAATCATTTTAAAATGTTTTCAAAATGAGTCAGTTGGGTGTATTTACCAGCGAAAGCTGACGTATCGTCCAAAGACTAAACTGTAGGTACAATACGAAATAGGCCGGAAGCTGCTCGGTAGTGACTAAGAGGTTCTTGCAAATCCTTAGATCTGCCCTTAAGTCTGTTTTATATTCTTTCTTGTACATTTTAATGATCTGCCTGTGGATCTTCTATTACGAGCCTGTGTATGATTTTATTTCGAACATTTGGTTTGCAATAGTAATTTTACTCCAAGACTTTCGTGGTGCCGTGTATAATTGACTATGATGTTATCAACTGATGTCACGATACTCCCCACTCGGGCCCACCGGTGTATTGATTTGGGTTGGAAATCCGGGGTGTGACATAATATTTCTAAAGATTTTAGGCTCCTAACTATATGAAAAAAATCGGTTTACCAGGTCTGGTCGGAAGATGATACAACCCGTTTACTCTTAAATGTTCGTGCCATAACTTCCCTACTCATAGTTCCTAACTTCCTATCAAATAAAAAACAATCATCAACCATACTTCAAAATTTTAAATATTAATTTTCAAACCCTAGTTGTAGTTGTTGATTACTTGTAACCAAACATTTAAACAAACAAAACTTTTACTAAAACAATAAAATGACCCTAGTAAAGTCTACAACACATAAAATTTCAAACCCTTTAACATCTCTATTTCTCTTAAAAATCTACATAAAACAACAAAAACAACAGAATTAAACGATGCATACCAGTCTGATTTCAGATTCGGGTGATTGCAACAAAAACAACTTAAAGAATAATTATATAAATTAGGTTATATTTGAATAAAAATCAGTGTTTATTATGTTAATAATAAATATTGAATCAATGACTGCATATAATAATAAGTCGTAGTTGATTAGCTTAATTCGTTATCAAGATAACAAATAAAAAAAAGTTTATCTACAAATAAATCAAGATACAACCTATAAAATTTGAAGTTACGAAATATTGTAGAACTTACAGGAGATTAATGTAGTTTAGTTGTGTCGTCACTCTACTTGGTTTAAAGAAATAAAAAAGAAAGTAATAAATAATTATAAACATAGGTTTTGAATATTGTAAAACTGAGTGTACTTCATTTCTTTGAAATAAAAAAGAAAGTAATAATTAATTATATACATTTGCTATGAGTGACATTAGGTTAGGTGATAGATTCTTTACTTTTACACAACTATCATGTACAAACTCCAAGAGAAAAAGAATGAACATAAACCATCATCTTCTTTCCTTTATATTGAAGAGAATTAGAGACCTTCAAGGTCGCAGGCTCCGGTCACCCGAAAAAACTCAGGCGCGTCATTATTCATTTTCTTCTTCTCTTTAGTTGCAAAACTTTAAGTGGTGTGTTTGCAAAATTTCATGGGGTGCTCGGGATTTTTTCTTAAATATAACACTAGATTTTTTTAAGGGGGCTGTCCGCACGCCCACGGATAAATGTAGGTCCGCCATATATATATATATATATATATATATATATAGGGTGAGGTTATTGTAATAAAATATAAAAGTGTGATAAGGATAAGAAAGAATCTAAATCATTAGATATTTAATTTAATGGTTGAGATATTGATGGCAATCTAAATAGTGTTGACTATTAAACTAATTATTTTTCTAGATTAAGGGTATATAAAGGTAAATTTAACATTTTTAAATTAAGAAACTAACATTAATACACATGCAAGTTCCCCCTTCTTTTTAAACGTCAATAACTTTTTATACGTAACTCTTTTTTAAAAAAATTACACCATAATAACAAGTGTTTTTTTATCTTTAATATGAGTACCATATTGATATACTTATGTAGACAAAAAAATTACGTCTCACTTGGATGTTTTAGTCCATGGTTTTTTCTATGTTCATACAATGGTGTTTTAATTATAGGGTGTTATTTCTGTTATATTTCTGTTCTTCGTAAGATGTATGCCTTCAATATACATGTTGTGTTTTTATGAGTTAGGGTGTTATTCCTGTTATATTTAATGTGAGTACAAAGGTCATTGATTTATTAGGATGTTATTTTTGTTATATTCAATGTTAGAGTGTTCTTTATAAGATGTGTGCCTTTAATATACATGTTGTGGTGTTTTTTATGAGTTAGGGTGTTGTTTCTGTTATATTTTTGTCCTTTGTAAGATGTATGCCTTCAATATACATGTTGTGGCGTTTTTATGAGTTAGGGTGTTATTTCTTTATAAGATGTATGCCTTCAAATTCGAAAATCACTTTAATAACTGCCAAAAATCGGTTACATATATTCATTCCATAATTAGATTTTATTAATTAAATTACACTTATACTCTTAAACTACCAAAATAAAAAGGGACACGTGTCACCTCCAAAATCTTTCTTATCCTTCTCACACTTTTATATACATGAACCTCTACCTCCTATTATATATATAATAATAGGGGTTGGTTAACGTACAGTTAGGCTTAATGTACGATGCGTACGCTGTGAATATACAACATGCGATATATATATATATATATATATATATATATATATATATATATATATATATATATATATATCGGGGTTGTTTAACGTACAATTGGGCTTAATGTACGATGCGTACACTGTGAATATATAACATGCGATTTTTTTTAATCAACATGTGATTTTTTTCCAAAGTCATGCGAATTTACCCCCTCTCCAAAAAAAATCGCATGTTGTAAGTACAAAATTCGCATGTTATATATTTTCAGCGTAAGTTAAGCCCAATTGTACAATACACTTTATATATATATATATATATATATATATGGTTTGGTTCAAATGAGAACCACCACGAATTGTGAGAATCATGAGAACTCCTACTTTCCGCGCGAGTTGGGCTAATTTTTTTTGCACAAAAGTAAATGAAAATATTATAAATAAATACATCTGTAAAAAACAAAAAAATAAATTTGTCGAGTCAGTAGTTTTGCCTGATGTAAGTTTTGTTTACGTGCTGGTGTAAATTTGTTACAAGATAAATATGTTTTTTTGCATCTTATGTAAATGTGTGTATACGACATTTTTTAATTTTTTTTTTTTGCTGAAACAAGTGATTTTTCTTTGATTTTTGAGAAAAAGAAAATTTGAAAAGATCTTTAAAATGGCCTAGTTCTCACGGTTATAACAACTTAAGATGGTTCTAATTTTAACTCATCTCTATACATATAAAGAAAAAGAATTACCAAACATGTGTATCGATCACAATGTAGTAAAGTATAGGCAAGACTGATATCGAATCGATGGACAGCATACACAAACTCTTGATCAACGTTTTGGAGATCAGATCGGACCGGACAGTTCGACCGGGGATCGGCTTGTGATTCGTTAACCACTGAAAAAACCGCCCGGTTTGTTGCTTTTGGGGGTCGGCCGGTTGGGCCGGTTCGGCGATCGACCTATAACTTAGTTTTTCTTGAGGAAATGATCAACAATCCAGCCTTCAACAGAACTGATAACCTTTGATAGAGATGAATGGTGGTGAACAACCAAAAATAGATGGATTGGGCGCTGATTTCATTGGTGAATGAGCATGCAAGAAGAAGAGGAGCCATGTTGATAGAGGTGGAATGGTGATGAACAACCAAATTTCAAAAGAAATCAAGAGAATTTGAAGATGAAATGACCTTTAAAGCTTGATTTTGATATTTAAAAATCAAAATGAAATGTGAAAAGGTTTAGCCGTTTAGGATATGGAGTGTGTCAATGAGTTCCAATTTCCAAGAATGAATACTTTTCTAATTTGTCATGTTTCTCAATGTTATTTTTAATTGTTTTTATTAGTGTTCTTTTTTATTACTTTAAAATACTTGTTTTTTAATAGTTAATTTTCTCTAAAAATACTTATACCTCTCAATGTTTGAAACTTTATCTCTCCTGCAAGAAATAAATTCCTTTTGACCATTAGGCTATAGCGTAGGTGGCTTTAAAAAACTTGTTTTATTAAGCTAAATTTATACATTTGTTTTTGCTATATTTTTATATCTATAAAAAAGATAATATTATCCGATTCATAAATCCGGTCCGACCAATGAACCGTTACAACGTCCGGTTCGTTATCCGATCTGGTTCTAAAAACATTGCTCTCGATAATAAACCTCTATTGAATATTTTTTAAAGAATGGTTTGGTTTTTTATCTAGTAACTACGAAGGCAATTACAAAGAAAGCAAAAGAGAAAGATGATGAGAAAAACTCGCACACGAAACCTGATGAAGAACACAAGCATCAACCTGATATGAGCTAAAGTGTATATATTTTTATATCACTTTATACCCACTTTTTATTGTGTTTTGTTAAAGAAATATTCAACATAGGCTTAGATTGGTTTATATTGAATTTTCAAGACAAAACTAACCTAAGAACAACGAAGGAAGCAAAACCGGGTGAAAATATAATAAAATGGAAGAAAATGTCCAGATATGCCCCATGTCTCGCTAGGCACGTCCTGTACCTAGGATCTGAAGACAGCTAGATACATCCAGAAAACCATTGCGTGAAGAACAGAGAAGAAAAGCCCATGCATGCCCCGTGCCGTGCCTAGTGCATAAACCAACTAAAATAACCACTGTTTTATACGTACACTACATTACGTCATAAATAGTTAGAATGAGAAACCACCTAGGCAATGAATCCCTAAAAACACGTAGTGACCACAAATTTGATAATAACCAAAGTTTTGATTTCTAACCCGACAAACCTCTCGCTAGAGATGGTTAAATCCTATAGTAAGTAGGAAGCTAGGGATGTGATCCACACCCTCAAGATCCTAAAACCCGATCTAAGAAGTGCAATCAGACCAATATGAATGAAGTGCTAAGATGGACTCAGTTCTCACTAGAGATATTGAATCTCACAACTATCAAATATGTGACACCAAAAGTATTAACAATCTTCTAATTGGGAAGCTAACCCACAGATGATAAACCGAAAACCTAGGAATAACCAGACGCGAATTAATAGATGAACCCCGTGCTAACAGGTATCCAGATTATCAAACAACAACTAGAGTAGAACTTAGCAATCTCAACTCACCTCTCGGTTTGTCTCGATTGGATGCACACTTTATTTAACTGATTTTATTGATTAGTTAATTTGTATTATCTCTAATGACAAGATCTAGACCAAAAACCTACCGATTAACAACCTAAGAATGATTTTATCGAATCTAGGGTGTATCTCTATGTGCCAAGACAAACAAAACCAACAACTAAATTAATAATCACAATCAAAACCAGTACACATGATCATAATCAACAAGAAATTTAGTTTATTTTAAATCAAACACAATTCGGTAAAAAAGTTAAACTAGCTAGTCAAAGAATACGTTCAAAAGTTCATCAAAACCTATGGAAAATTAGCCCATAAACATGTTAAAATCATCAAAACAATATTATTTAGTCGAATTCATGATGATTCAAACAGATTCAAACGAAAATCAAGTTTTAATCAAAATCGAAACACCAACCGAAGAAGCAATACTCAAGCCTTCGGTCAAATCTTCACGCTCTAATCCTTCCAAAAAGCTCACGTGCTTCAAATCATCACAGCCGTCTCCAAAATTAGGGTTTTCTTCTGTTCATTGCGATTCCCATTAAAAAAGAATGTGTTTTACTCGACACGGTCTTTCACAAACAAGGAAACACATGTTCAGTCTTTCACGGTCCGTGAAAGACTAACTTTTCTTCAAATGACGGCTACCTTGAATTCTGGAACATTCTTGTATTCTTGTTGTTTCACAGGCTGTGAAACTCTAGCTTGTTCTTCTTTCAAGGTCCATGAAAGACCAGTTTGACCAATTTTTTTGTCTTTTCTTTTTCTAGTCTTTTGCTCCAGAACTCCGATTTTGACTGTTTTGCTTACAAATCTCTAGTTTATTACAGCAAAATGTTCTTCTACATGAAAGACTAGTTTGACCAAATTTTTTACTTTTTCTTTTCTTTTCTTTTTCCAGTCTTTTGCTCCAGAACTCCGAGTTTGATCGTTTTGCTTACAAATCTCTAGTTTATTACATCAAAACCCATATATCACAATTAAGTACCAAATTCCGACAATTCCATAATTAAAACCGCAAGGATGATTGCATATAAAATTGTGTAATTAAAGCATATCAATATTCGTTTGCGAATCTCGTAAATCTCTAGTTAAATTAGTAATTGTATTATAGGCGCTCCGTATTTACACATGGAAGAGAAGATATTATGAATTTAAGTTAGAAGTTAAAATTAATAAAATAAGTCTAAATGATGCCAAACATTTGAAAAAAGGAATCTGTGATTTCCATCATAAGCAAACAAAAACGAGCATTAAGAAAACATTCATATTCAGTTATTTGGATCAGAATTTGAAGAGTCTTGATTAATGGAAGTCGCCATTTAAGGGAGATATCTTGAAGGGGAAAGTAGGATTGCTGACCGGTGGTGGATCAGGAATCGGGTATGAAATCGGTGCAGAGATGGGGAAACATGGAGCCTCCATCGCGATCATGGGTCGTCGGAAGCACGTCCTTCACTCCGCTGTTTCTGCTCTTCAATCCCATGGCGTTCATGTAAACAGTATTCTATTCTCTCTAACATGATATCAGAAATACTTTGTTTAAACACTTTACAACTATATATAATAATAGTTACATCTGTTAATAGAATTTCAGTAAACCTACTAACAATGATCATTTATTAAATCAACTTCTCCGGAATTTTTGACATGATTAAAACCTGACACAACATGAAAATATTTAAACCTAACTTTTGTTAATCAGGTAGAGCTTAAACTATTACTATAAACATTTTGACCCAAAACACAAGATAAACACGAAACATATTAGTAAGTGATGCATTTTGTGTTTGAGTTCAGTTATTCAATCCAACACAACTGAATTGACACCTCTAGTACGCTACATGTGCATGGTATTTAATCATCCTTGTGCTAAACTAAAACGTTCTCTTCTCTTTAAAGTAACTGAAAGGTTTGAATTTAGGCTATCGGGATTGAAGGAGATGTCCGAAATAAAGAGGATTGTACTCGAGTTATAGAAACAACAATTAAACAATTTGGCAAACTCGACATCCTTGTTAATGCTGCAGCCGGGAACTTTCTTGTCCCATCTGAGGATTTATCACCTAATGGTTTCCGAACAGGTGTTCAGAAAACAGATTGTGTTATAATATATATTTAGTAATTTAGTAACACTTTACTTCATACTAGTGTAATTAATAATTATACATTAAATTGATTAATGCAGTAATAGACATAGATGCAGTTGGGACATTCACAATGTGTCATGAAGCACTTGAGCATCTGAAGAATGGTGGTATGATCATAAACATAAGTGCAACTTTGCATTATACAGCAACTTGGTATCAAATCCATGTCTCCGCTGCAAAGGTTTATAGATCAACCTTGAATCTAACTATTTTATAAGAAAGAAGTAGCAATCAAACCTACGTTTGTTGGATGTAACTAACAGGCAGCTGTAGATAGTATTACAAGGAGCCTGGCATTAGAATGGGGTACAGATTATGGAATCAGAGTGAATGGTATTGCACCGGGCCCCGTTGATGACACCACTGGTACTTCCAAGCTCGTACCTGAGAAAGTGCTGCTCAAGAGAAAACAAGAATCTGCTTTGTACAGGATGGGGAAGAAATGGGATATTGCTATGGCTGCTCTCTATCTTGCATCTGATGCAGGTAAGTTAATTCGATCATAAATTTGATTACACCTAGCTGATCTAGCCTTCAAGGAATGGGTATGATTTAGGTACTTGATTACACGACAGGTCAAATGTAGTCACTCTAATGGGCCAGCCACCTCGTCGTGTGCATCTCCGTTAGCCACCATAAAACCAAATAGAGTGAACTCCTTTTATAGTATTTTTTTAGAACAATCCAGTTCAACTAGAGCCCATTTTGGTCAAAACCAGTGTTGACCATAGCCAAGTTAATTTTTTTTAAAATGACCCATGTTGACCTAAACCATGTTTGATCACATCCTGTTTTGAGGCCTGCACTTCATGTTCAAATATCCATATTTTGTGTTTGATATATTGACTATAGATTACAGTCATATGCTCATGTATGTGTTTGATATCTTTTGTGTATAAGAGTTAAAGCAATGTTGATTACTGTTTGAAGGTAATTACGTAAACGGGACAACATTGGTGGTTGATGGAGGAATATGGTTGAGCAGTCCACGTCATATATCAAAAGAGGCTGTAAAGCAAGTTTCAAAGACAGTAGAAAAGAAATCTAAAGATGCACCTGTTGGCATTCCAAAAAGCAATCTTTGATCCTTGTGTTTTATCACCCACTGCTGCTTTATCAAGCTCACATTTGCAGCGTTGTATTTCATTCAAAACAAGTGTAATAATGAACACAAAACGCGAGTAAGACAGATAAACACAACTATTCTGAACGATTTACCTTGTCAAATAAGAATGTTATGACATAATCTTTCCTGACGCAAAAGAAACTGTGTATATTACAATGGACACCAAGATTATTACAGTACTACAGATGTACATTACAGAACAACAAAACGAACACCCCTACTGATCCTACTCCAACTTTGCTAGATAGTATATGCCAACATATAGAAAAGTGGGACCCTTAAAATGGAAAACCTTAAGTGAATCAGTATCAACGTCAATTTAATAAAATGAACCATATTGGTTCTAGGCGGTTGATTCAATCAACAATATGAATCAAGTTCTACCAAACAAACAGGGGGGGGGGGGGGGGTACTTGGATGTGCGTATAAACTTTTTTAGGTTAAAAAAAATCATATTGGTTATAGACCATTGATTCAATCAACACTAAACGATATGACTAAAATTCTTCTACCAAACAGACGGTAAACCAACAGGTGCTGTTTGGATGTGCATTTAAACTTGATGTTTAGGGCCAAATGGCCTTTGATTCAATCAATATGAACCAAATTCTTCTACCAAACTGACCATGACCCAACAGAGGGTGTTCAAATGTGGGTTTAAACTTATTGTTTAGGGTCACGAGAATCAAAGGAGCAGATAAGGAGTTAAACCAAGAAAGCTAATCACTAAGGTTACATAACCATCCCTAACTTTACACACTAGATTATCTTGGCTTTTGATCCTACAAGTTCACGATAGTCGCTATAAAAACGCGCATTCAAACACACCCATAAACCAAGTAGCCAACGACTCATGATGCCCAGGTACTTTATTTTTTAGGTGTTTAAAGGCTAAAGTAGGCTATTCAGACCAATTTTCCCTGTTTTGGACCAGTTCAGGCAGTTTTATAGATTACTGGATTTTGCCATTGAATGAATCAAACATGACAAAAGTATCCAAATTCACAGATTAAAATACATTTCCTTCATGGTTTTGATACACAAGAAGCACAAACAAACACAAACAAACTAGTCTCTGACCTTAGAAACCAAGTGGCATTATTCCAAATCTTCCATCTGAATGCTGCTTTTGAGAGGCACATACTCCCCAAGATATCCACCCAAATGATCATACAAGGCATTCTTATCAATCCCTTGATGATGATAGCTTTTACACACATAATAAAAGACACTCTGCACCAAAAACCCAACCAAATTCACAATCACCAAAACCCCAACCAAGAACCCCCCAACAACAATCCTTGAAAACACTCCATAATCATACTCCCCACCATGCACCACAATCGCCCCAAACAACCCGTTAATCGCACCACAAATCACAAAATACCCAAACACAAGCACTGACGCCATCTGCGCCCTCCCTTTCAAAATCTCAAAACTCTTCCTCATCGCCGCAAACCCATAAACCGGCTCCACAACCGAAACCACACTCGCCAAATGCCACAAGGCAGTAATATACACATGCACTATTAGAAACAAGACAAACACAACAATCAAAGAGAAAAAAAACAAGACAATATTCTGCGTATCAATGGCAATTATCAACAGGACAACAAACCCTAGAAAGACAACATTATAGACAACCATAACCAAACCCACCCATAGAAAGGTAACAAACAGGCGTTTAAAGACCAAGGGAATAGCAGAAATAGTGGATGAAAAGGAGACCGGTTTGGAAGTGTACAAGGAGGCTACAGTGAAGACAACAGCGGCAGTTGAGAGGAGAGAGAAAATGAAGAGGAAGATGAGGTAACAGAACTGGAAGATGAGGAGTTTGGTCCACTGGGAGGTGTGGGAGCCGTAGGGGTCTTGGATTTGAGTGATTAAGGGGTGGGTGAATAGTGAGTGGGCTAAAATGGCGAATGATAAGGGGAAGATGAGGGTTAAGGTTATGAGGTAGAAGGTGCGGGGGGATTGTTTGGGGATGGAGATGGATTCTTTCAGGATGTCGGTTGCGGAGAGGAATTGGAGCTCGTCTGGAGGTAGATCCATGGCGGATTGATTGATTATTAGGAAGATGGAGATGATTAGGGTTTGAAGATTTAGATCTGGAAGAAGGAAGCAACGTGGTCAGTATTTGTCTCAACAAAAGCTAGATGGAGGAACAAGCCTGGGACTACTTTTTATTTATTTATTATTGTTGTGTCGTCGTAGTCTCAACATGATGTCGTGCCTGGAGGGCAAAACACACAATGTTTAGATGGCACCTACACCGTAAGGTGGCGGTTTTGCCCTTGCCTACACGACTCAACGTACTCTTAATTAAAGGGGCGTTAAGAGAGGTGGCGTTACCTCACCTAGGGTTTGATAACTCAGGACGGGGTTTACCTCAAATCAGTTAATCGCACTTCTATATTTTTTTATTTGTTTTTTCGTTAAACCACAATGACATAGTTAAATGGATGGTTAGGTTAAGCTCATTTTCCATGTGTGGTGACGTGTCGGAGTTTTATGTACATTTTAATTAAACCACAACATATGGTATTGAAGGGGTACGATCCTGAATCATTTGCAAGACATGCGCGCAAGAGACCATACCCAAACTTAATCATAGCAACACCCGGGTACTTCCAGAATACCTGAGCAATGGATTTAAAGTGTGAAAAGGGCAAAATTTTGCCTTCTGACGATACCTTACAGATCACAAGGGTTAACCCCTTAGCGTTCGCAAGGTCTTTAAATTGTTTAACGCACCAGAGGTCCTTATGGACCGCAAGGCAGGACCCTTACGGTCCGTGAGACCTTCGTTGGCAGTTAGTTAGTAGTTGGTGCCACACCCTCAAAATCCACATGCAGAGTTTTACCGCGAGAGGTGCGACCGACCTGGATCAAGCCACTAATCATGTTGAACAGTTATTAAAGTTATCAAAAAGTATCACAATAAACACGATTAGTGATCTAGAGTTTAAACGTCCAAAAAATAGTTTAACCAACAGCGGAAGCGAATAGTTTAAAAATCCAAACAATATTTAAACCATAATTGTTTAATAAAAACAAAACATATAGTCATCGCAGCCACAACACTCCAACGCACCAAGCTCCCGAGCAGTACCTAACGAACTACAAAGCATGCACAAGCGTATCAACAAAGGTGTTAGGTCCTGTTATGTTTATGCATTAGTTATTTTATCACTTTGGGCATATTTTATGTATATGGGCTTGGGGGTAGCTTTTGGGCCTAAGGGCTTTAGGGCAATGGAGAACTAACCATCTAGTATAACTAGATAATGATATATTAGGGTTAGTGGCTCCTTGGTGGCTTTTCTCTCAACTTGTATTAGACAAATTCAAGATTTCTATGCAAGTTGATCTTACTATTTCATCTTATTTCTTCTATTTAGATTCTTAGCTTGTTTGTGTGATTCCGCCACCATTCAAGCTACATGTGATATCGTAAGATCCGGTTATCGGGACTTACAATTGGTATCAGAGCCTGTTTGAACTTGTTTCCAGGCTCAGATCTGATATCACACTTTTCAGATTGCACCTACTACTATTTTGGAGTTTCTGTTGTTTTTCTGCTGCATTTCGGATACCGTCTCGGATCATCTGTTGAAGACTCAAATCATCTCGGATACCATCTCGGATCATTTGTTGAAGACTCGAATCATCTCGGATACCATCTTGGATCATCTGTTTAAGACTCGAATCATCTCGGATACCATCTCGGATCATTACTGTTGCATCTCGGTCGTCTACCAATTCGAATACCATCTCAAATAAAATATTGTTCCGAGTTCGAGATATTGTTCGAAGTTACTATTCCGACTTGAGTTGTTATTCAAACCACTGTTCCGAATTGACTCATTTCGGATCCTATTTCGAGTTGACTGTTTGACCATTTCAAATTGGACTTGTCACTTTCATTAAAAATTAATTTAACTAATATTCGATAAAAATTAAAAATGAAGAACCCAAACGGAATTCTGCAGTAATGCTACCTTGACAACCATCCAGTCTCATACTCTGGCAATGCATCGAGAACCGGGTCGGAACGTCTACCAAGATTCCAAGGTTGCTGTATGGAGATGACTACTTTGACTGGACCTGGCGTTTTGAGCAGTATTGAAAAGCCAAGGAACCCGGTATGTGGAGGTGTATTCTTGATGGTCCCCGCACTATCATGTGCGCAACTTCAGATGATCTAGACACTCGGATTCCAAAACCAGAAAGTTTGTGGTCCGACGAAGATAGAAAAATCAAGGACGAAGATGATAAGGCAATGGCAAATCTTACTATGGCTCTCGGTTCTGACATCTCGATTGTTGTCAGAAACTGCACAAATACGAAAGAAATCTAGGATGTCCTCAAAAATCTGTATGAAGGAAACACAGACATGAAGGCTAGCAGGGTAAACATGTTGAACCAGCAAAGAAGCTAAACCACAAGAACTCCATGATGGCTGCAGGATGACCAGCTCTAACACTACATTGATGTCTCAAAGTCATCCTAACCTTATCTTCAGCCCCCTGACGAATAGTAATCCAAATGTTGTTTTCAGTCCGTTGAATCAAGCATAACTTCAAGCTCAGAAGACAAACTACGTTTATGGCATGTCTCTTCCAAGCAACTCGGCTGCTCCAACTACTGTTACTGCTCAGCAATTACCACAGCACGCAAACGTGGTCTATAGTCCTGTTAATCCCTCAGCCTCTCAAAATGTTCAATCTATACCCTTCGCTGAAAATCTCACATTACTGACCAAGCAGAACGAAGAGAAGTTGGCTCTAGCAGCATCCATGCTCAACAGTTTGAATGCTTTTCTTGCAGGTGATCTCTTGCCTCCTTCGGTGTTTGCTACAGAGATGAATCAAGTTGTTGAAGAAGATATTGAAGAACTGGATGCTTCGTGGAATCTGGCTATGGTTGCGTTTCGAGCTGAAAAGTTTCAAAAGAGATACGAACGCCGTCCCATGTTAAATATTCGCACTGGGTATGTCAAAGATAAATTGAGGTGCTACAAATGCCATGAACCTAGACACTTCGCCAGAGACTACAAAAAGACACCCCGGGTTATGAAACAACTACTATTGCTGCTGCTAGGAACTCAGAGAGATCTATGGTTCCTGTCACTCCGGCTCAGACGTCTACGTCAACTTCAACCTCATCAAGCCATGGAGGATCTGGTACGGGAAAGGCACTGATGGTGCAAGAGCAGCATGGTTTTAGTTGGATTGATGCTGCAGCTCAAGTGGAATCTCTGAAGATTGCGGAAGTTGCCGAAATCATCTCCATTGCTTGATGGCACAGACTGAGGAGCCTAAATCTCTATCTGAAACGGTAAACTCTCTTTTGTGCTTCGAAAACTGTAGAAATAAAATGGCACAGATGAGAGCACATAATCTCAATCTCATCAGTGCCATGTCAAAGTGCATCGGTCTTCGAGCGAACAATAAAATTCTTTATGAAAAGATTGATGCACTGAAGAAGGACATAGCTTAACTCCACCTGGACGTAAACCAACAAAAATGTTGGGTCCATAATTATAAAACCAGACTACATTTCAAAAACCTTGGAAGGCGATTTGCTAGCTAGTACTTCTTACTGGAAAGTGTCAACAAAATGAGTTGAATATTAAAAAATTTGATACTTCCAGTGACACTGTTCGTAATCTTTGCAATGTACAAATGGCGTACAAAGAAAACAAGGGAAGAGGGTTGGGTTATTCACAAGTTCCTCCGCCGTATAATCATAATTATTCAAGAATGCCACTCACTGAGCAAGAATTGGAAAATTATGATAAAATGACGTATAGCAAACCAAGTGACTACGTTCCTTGGGAACCTTTCAAGCCTAAGAATACCCAACCAACTGATTTTCAAAAGCCTATAAGTTTTGTAAAAAATATAAATCAAGAGTGCTTAAATGAATTAGTTGAAAATTTAAAAAGGGAAAAGGAGTCGACTAAAAATCCATCCGAAGAACCACATGAAACGACTTCTACCTATGATTCTGTAAGAAAAAGTCATTGTTTTAGTGTATGTGCAGAGTCAGTGATAGATGAGGAGCGGTCAAAAGTGGATGATGAACCTCATCCAGTTGTTGCTGATGACTCAGATGTTTCTTTATGTGATAAACATGATGACTATGTTTGGAATTTTGTTCAGTCTATGGTTTTTGAGACTCAGGGATTTTCTGGTGTTGTTGAAACTGAAACTTTGAATGATGTGGCTTTTGATTCAGACTATGATTTAACTGGTTACCCAGAGGAGTCTGAGGCTTCAGGAAACTATTCCAGTTTCCTGAAACCTCAACAGATACCTCAGATATTTCCAAAACTTGTGAAACTGAAAATATTGTTGTTGTGTCAGATTGTGTGAATGAAATTGCTTGTTCATATGATATTTCTGGGAATCAGACTGAAGATTCTAACTCATTGGATAATGAGCAAGATGGTTGTGACAGTCAAAATATTGACAAAACTTGCTCATCATTTGGTAACCAAGAATCCATTGATTCTGAAAGCTCGGTGTCAAATGAAACTGCTTCCAAAGAAACTGATATAGTTGTCTCAGAAAACTCAGTTTGTGAAGAAAAAGTTTCAAATGAAACTAAGCCTGCAAAATCCACTCCTGCAAAGAAAAGAAGATTTCAAAGAACTAGAAAACAGCACAAAATGAGAATTCAAGAGGAAGCCTCCTCAAGTGTTGTAAATCAGAAGAAAAACACAACTAAAAAACCAATTGAACCAAAGTTGAAGGGTAAAACTATCGATACTCACTTTTGTGCTGATGATTGTGAGCAGGTTTCATCCAAGAGTAAATATGCACATAAGAAATCAGCAACTAGTGGAAAGAAGAGACCCAATCAGCTCCCCATGATAACACAAGCAGAATTAAGAGTCTTTTTCTTGAAAAGACAAACTTACTTCAAGTGTGGAATACCGGGGCACATAGCTAGAAACTATGTTCATCGTCCTCTCGTGTCTTATCCATTCGGAAACTCCATCCATCAGACGGCTTCGCACCATTGACATCATGGACATCAATAGTCCTCTGATGGAGACTGGAATCTAGCAAAGAAAAACATTCAAAAGCATTTAAATGCAAATGGTTTCATAAATCAATCCAAGAAATTAAACGCAACATCATCTAAAGTCTTTTCAAACAAAAAGAATTAAAGATTTGGAAACCTAAAAATATTGCTAGATCTCAGTCAGAGTGTTCTTAATCGCCAAATTCTACATCCCCATCTTCTCAAACCTCAAAATCTACTAACCATGATGTGACCTTCCATGAGGCTTTGCGAAAGAAAAGTGATTATCAACCCAGATCGAAAATGATCTGGGTTCCTGTTTCCCACTAATCCCGTTATGTGTGCAGGAACGCCTATGGAGGGTTGTCGTTAGACTTTGGTTTATCGACAGTGGTTGTTCCAGACACATGACAGGGGACATTTTCTAGTTGAACGACATCAAAATCTTCGACGGTGGATTTGTCACCTTTGAAGGTGTTGAAATGGGAAGAATTACTATGAAAGGCACAGTCAGAAATGGGGTCCTCAGCTTCTCTGATGTCAACTATGTTCTTGAACTCAAACACAGTCTTCTCAGCGTCTCACAGATGTGCGACAACGGGTTAGAGGTCCTGTTTACAAAGGTGGATACATGGTTCTGAAGCCTGGGATTGTCATACCCGAAGATACTTGTTTCAAGCTGAACACCAGCGAAACGCCTACGTGATCGACATGAACAAAGCCCCCACTAATCAAGTTACCTGCTTATTCTCTGAAATTGCTGAACATGATGCAATTGTGTGGCATCGATGACTTAGCCATCTGAACATGAAGAATCTTAATTGACTGGCAAAGGGAGGCCTAGTCAGAAACTTACTAATCAAGGATTTTATGCAGATTGAAAATGTGAATCGTGTGCCCATGGGAAACAGCATCGTAAGCCTCATAAGCCCAAGCTTGTGCACACAACATCTAAAGTTCTGGAGCTACTTCACATGGATCTTTTTGGTCCTGTCAATGTGCTGAGTATTGCAGGAAAGGCTTATTGCTTAGTTATCACCGATGACTTTTCTCATTTCACTTGGGTTTTTTTCTTGGAACAAAAGAGCGAAACTACTGATCTGATAAATAAATTCATCACTCTCATGGAAAACCAAGCGAACGAGTGTGTGAAAATTATACGTTGCGATAATGGGACGGAGTTCAATGCCGAGCTGGACAATTTTTTTACTTCAAAAGGAATTGGTCGTCAATACAGTGCTGCTCGAACTCCTCAACAAAACGGAGTTGCTGAAAGGCGCAATCGGACTCTCACCGACTGCTATGTTCAAAATCATGCACTTATCAACAAACGTCACATGAAGACGCCGTATGAAATAGTTGAAGGACAAAAACCCTCCGTACAACACTTTCGTACATTTGGCTGTCCTTTTGTCCTTCTTACCATGGATGCCAAGGGAAATTTGAAGCAAGACGAGATCCATGCTATTTCATCGGCTATGCAAAGAATAACACATATCGAGATACAATAAAATCAAGAAGTAGATCATAGAGACGTACTATGTAGACTGGCTGGAAGAAAATCCCAAAGATGCACGGCTTGGACCTGATTGGTTATATGATTATTCTTCCCTATTTAAGTCATTTAATATTTTATCTGATGTAATTGTTGCTGCATATGAAACACCCATTTCATTAAAATGATAAAGACATTATATAACTTGGAACTTCGTTCCGAATTGTAAAATTTGACCAAAATGCCCCTTATTTTTTATATAACCAAACGTAAAACATAAGAGCTATAAGGATGCATTAACTAGGATACATTATTAAAAACACAAGTTTTAAGTTTTTGCACACGGGAAAAACATAATTATTAGAAACGGCATATACAACCCAAAAGTATTAGTTTTGACCCATTAACACCAAGCTTGAATCGGAAGCGCATAGGGGCTATGCGATGTGTTCGTTCCAAGCGCGCCATCATCACGATTGCGATTTTCCTATCATACCAACACAAATGCATTCGTTAGTATAACTTGTCAACACAAAATTTTCATCCTTCATTTACTCCCTTAATTGACCCGTAAACTAAGTCATGATGTTGTAACAATCTTCCTACTTACATTCCTTACTTATAACAATTTCGCCTACAACGAAATCGTAGTTTTCATCCTTACAACACCAATACATAATTCATCCGACCCAATCATACGGTTTCATGCAACAAACATTTCATTCTTATTGACACGTTTATAATGAGTCTTTATGTTCGTAATTTTATCACCTTACTAACCTTTCATTCTGACCATTTGAAATGGGATAATGCACACACCTTACAATACCATTATTTAACAAGTTTCTCTATGTTCTTCATTCCGCATTACCATACTTAACTATAGTTAAAAAAAAGTAATAATATAAGACAAAGTTCATATGAACTTACCTTTGCCTTGCGTTAATTGCGACCCGGATTGGCTCGTGTTCTCTTCATTCACTCCTTCAATTTCATGTACAACATTCTTTCAATCTCATGCTTTTATCTCATATTTATATTAACATAATGAGCTAATCACTCATCATTTCACCAATCCTAATCATTTATCATCATATCACTTAAGAAACAATACTCAAGCATTTCATCAAACACATGGTGTGCATACTATTTACAAAGCATAATGTAGAAGTTTCTTATGCATATTCTCACTAGTTCATGTCAAGAACATCAAGTCCAATCAATTTCATATAACTTCATTATAATCAAATTGCATCTAACAACTACCCATTATAAGCAAGTTTCCTACATTATCATTACACTATTTACACATAATTTATCATTACATCTCACGAGATTCTTACATCAAGTGGGTTTTCCACTCCAAATCATTAATTCAGCCTAATTCAAGCATAATCCGAGTTCTATGTGGTGCTTCTAACGCTTAATCATACTAATTTCATGTAAGTTCATAGATTTCTTGAAACCATTTCATACAAGGTCACCAAAACATAAAATTTCACTTACCTTATGCTTTAGTGTGACTGGATGATTGAGAAATCAAGAACATGCATGAATTTTAATCAGTTTTCCCCTTTCAATTAGCTGCAATTTCCATTGTGCATTCATGGAGGTTCTTCTCCTTCTTTCTCCTCTGGTCGACACACACACAACACTCACATTCTGCACTTCTAATTTGTTTATAAGACTTATTTCCATACTACACTTTCAGCCCTAATAATTTATAACATGTCATTTTTATATCCAACTATTAATTAGGTTATCTTCACTTGATTAGCTTTATTCATTCTAATTAATTAAGCTCACTAGCATAAATATCCGACTATTATTATTGAGTTAATCTAGAATCACTATCTACCCATTACGACTTCGTACTTATAATATCATAAAAGAACATATGAAATTTGGGGTGTTACAATTCCACCCTCCTTATAGAAGGTTTCCTCCTCGAAACCTGAATACGAACCAAATAATGACGGATAGTGCTCCCGCATTTCTTCCTCTAATTCCCATGTAAGGTCAGACCCCTTTCTGTGTTGCCATTGTATTAACACTTGCTTGATAGCTTTGTTGCATAGGTACTTCACTTGGAGTCCTTAATGGCTATCGGCTTTTCAATATAATTCATTCGTTCGTCTATCTCAACATCCTCTATAAGTACATGAGCCGTTTCGTCTGCAAGACACTTTCTCAATTGTGACACGTGAAACGTGTCATGCATTCCATCTAACGATGGAGGCAATTCGATCCGGTAAGCTACTCCTCCGACCCGTGCTAGGACCTTGAAAGGTCTTATATAACGTGGTCCCAACTTTCCCCGTTTGCGAAAATGAATTATACCCTTTCAAGGGGAGACTTTCAGAAAAACACGGTTTCCAACTTGAAATTCAATAGGACGCCTCCTATTGTCCGTGTATGATTTTTGCCAGTCTTGTGTCGCCTTCAATCGTGCTCGTACGAGGTCAATCTTTTCATTTGTTTTAGCTACCACATCCTTTGGTGCAAGCTCTCTTTGCCCAACCTCTCCCCAGCACACAGGAGTTCTACATTTTTGCCCGTACAACATCTCGTATGGTGCCATTTGGATGCTCTAATGATAGCTGTTGTTGTACGAGAACTCCACTAGTGGTAGATGTTCATCCCAATTTCCCCCAAAATCTATAATGCATGATCTTAATATATCCACAAGCGTTTGGATGGTCCTTATGGACTGACCATCCGTTTGGGGATGATAAGCGGTACTTAAGTGCAATTTAGTACCCATTCCTTCGTGGAACCTTTGCCAATAACGAGAGGTAAATCGCGTATCCCGGTCTGACACAATGGATACGGTCACTCCGTGACGGGATATAATTTCATTCAAAAATATTTCCACTATCCTTTATGAGGAATATGTTTCTCGAATAGGTAGAAAATGAGCACTTTTAGTGAGACGATCAACTATGACCCATATAACATCATGCCCCTTCCTCATTCTCGGGAGCTTAGTTACGAGGTCCATGGTCATGTCCTCCCACTTCCACACCGGGATTTCCAAAGGTTGCAACTTCCCGTACGGATGTTCTGCCTTTACTTGAGAGCAAGTTAAACATTTCGCGACGTACTTAACAATATCACGCTTCATTCCAGGCCACCAATAATTCTTTCTTAAATCTCGATACATTTTCGTGGCTCCCGGGTGAACCGAGTATCGTGACTTATGAGATTCCTCAAAAAGTAACTCCTTTAAATCACAACGCCAAGGTACCCAGATTCGGCCATACCTTGTTTTAATCCCCTTTTCTAGCTTGTGTGTAAATCCTTTAATTCTTTCCTTATCGTTCGCATTTAGCGACTTAATTTGAACTTCGCGTATACTTTCAAGTAGATTAGGTGTAACTATCATTCTCATTGATTTTACCCGAATTGGGGGTGGGTATTCTTTTCTACTTAGAGCGTCTGCCACGACATTAGCGTTACTGGGATGATAGAGGATGTCACAGTCATAATCTTTGATAAGTTCTAGCCATCTCCGTTGCCTCATATTAGGATCTTTCTGCTCGAAAAAGTATTTGAGGCTTTTATGATCTGAGTAGATCGTGCACTTCGTTCCATACAAGTAATGCCTCCATATCTTCAGCGCAAATACTACAGATGCCAACTCCAAATCGTGGGTTGGGTAGTTACTTTCATGCTGTTTAGTTGTCTAGAGGCGTAAGCAATGACTTTGCCCCTTTGCATCAAGACGCATCCCAAACCTTGATGCGAAGCATCTGTGTACAAAACCAACTCTTTCGCACCATCTGGTAATACTAGCACTAGCGAACTTGAAAGTTTTTTCCTTCAAGGTCTGAAAGGCCTTTTCTTGATCCGTACCCCAATTAAACTTTTCATTCTTCTTTGTTAGCTTAGTCATGGGCAGAGCTATCTTAGAAAAATCCTGAATGAATCTTTTATAGTAACCGGCTAAGCCTAAGAAGCTTCTTACTTTACTTGGGTTCTTTGGGGGAACCCATTTCATTACGGCCTCTACCTTAGAAGGGTCTACTTGAACACCTTCTTCATTTATCACATGGCCAAGAAATTGCACTTCTCTTAGCCAAATGCGCATTTAGAAAATTTAGCATACAACTTTTCTTTACGAAGTGTTTCTAACACCTCATGCAAGTGGCAGGCATGATCGGATTCACTTCGGGAGTATACCAATATATCATCTATGAAGACTATCACAGACTTGTCTAGCATATTTCGACAAACTCGATTCATTAAATCCATTAATGCAGCTGGTGCATTAGTCAACCCAAAGGACATTACCAAGAACTCGTAATGTCCATAGCGGGTCCTAAACGCAGTCTTGGCAATATCATCCTCACGTATCCGAAGATGGTGATACCCCAATCGTAAATCAATTTTCGAGAACCAACTCGCTCCTTGCAACTGGTCGAATAAGTCATCAATTCCAGGCAAGGGATAACGGTTCTTAACTGTCAATTTGTTTAATTCTCGGTAGTCGATGCACATTCGCATTGCACCATCTTTCTTTTTCACGAAAAGCACGGGTGCACCCCATGGTGATACACTTGGGCGTATGAAACCTTTGTTAAGTAATTCTTTTAATTGGGTCATCAATTCTCGCATATCAGTAGGAGCTAATCGATAGGGTGCTTTAGTCACTGGCTTTGCACCCGAACTTAATTCAATCCGAAATTCTACTTCTTGTTCGGGTAGGAGCCCCGGTAAATCGTCCGGGAGTACATCAGGATATTCGTTTACAATTCCCACCTCTTCAAATCTTGGGGCTCCATGATGCGTATCCACCACGTAGGCTAAATATGCCTTACTACCGTTTCGGACGTATTTGACCGCTTGGATAAGGGTGCACAATGTAGGTTTTATTTTTCTTTCCCCTTGCACAATTATTTGTTTACCATTAGGTGTCGTCACGCGAATGGTCATACTTTCACATTGAATTTCGGCATGATGCCGAGACAGCCAATCCATACCAACCACTACCTTGAACTCCCCCAAGATCATGGGGACAAGGTCAATGTCGAATTCTTCGTCTTCAATTGTTATCTTACAACCCTTACATATTTCATGTAATAGATAGCTTTTGCTATCAACTATTCTACTTCTAAGGGTATCTACATCTTTTCTATTTTAAATGATGGGTGACATATAATATCATTTGACACGAATGACTTACTAGCACCGGTATCAAATATCACATAGGTGGGCATAGAATTTAATAAAAATATACCTGACACAACATTCGGAAGTGCCTTAGCTTCTTCAGTTGATATCTGAAACATTCTGCCTCGAGCCTTTGGAGCTTCTTCTTTCTTTCCTTCCTTGCGCGTTCTTTGTTGAAGTTTTGGACATTCGGCCTTAATGTGTCCTGGTTGGAAACAGTTGAAGCATGTTCTCGATGGATTAGGACACTTATAGTATGTGTGTCCTTCTTGTCCACAGTTGTAACATCCCTTCTTACCCATTAGACACTCTCCCATGTGAAGTTTCCCACAAGTCTTACATTTGGGTATGTGACCTTTCGCTTTATCGTTTTTGCCAAACTCTTGAAACTTCTGCTTCTTTGATGGGCGTGAGTTGGGGAACTTCTCAGATGCTCTTTTCTCACCTCTCTCCACTTGTCATTTTAATTCGATTTCCCTATCCCGAGCCCAATTGATGAGCTCGTTCAGGGTTTCACATTTAGAGGGAGTTATAAACTCTCGATACTCAGACTTCAACATGTCATGATAACGAATTATCTTCATTCTTTCAGTTCCGACTATTTCTTGACAAAACTTCAGCTGGTCGAGGAAGATGTTTGTGATCTCGTCGATTGATTCGTCTTTCTGACGAAGACACAGAAAATCTTCTTGGATTCTGTCAATAGCAGATTGCGGGCAATGATATTTTAGGAAGGGTTCCTTAAATTCTTGCCATGTTAAGGCTTGGATCTTATCTTTTCTCACCTCTTTACAATAGGCATCCCACCAATCCTTAGCTTGGAATTGTGTTACATCATGTAAAATCGTGTCCAATAATATAGCGACATGTATCGTATTTCTATTTTAAGTCTATTAAAGACTAATAGGGACTAAAAGCGTCAACATGCTCAAGCTAAGTCTCTGAGTGATCTTCTGATGTCAACATGCATAAACCGAGCCTCTGATTGACCATTAGTGTCAACATGCTTAAAACATAGCCTCTGAGTAACCATTAGTGTCAACATGCTAAAACTTGGCCTCTGAGTGACCGTTGTGTCAACATGCCCAGCCTCTGAGTGACATCAGAGTCAACATGCTTATAATGAGCCTCTGAGTGATCGTTTACAAAGTCCTAACTCTCATATGTCCCATTTGTTGGACGAGAGGATTAAATCCGTAATTTTATAAAAGTTGGACGTTGGAGGGGTTAAAAGTGTCAAAATGTTAATTTATACCTCTGAGTGACCTTTTAACAAACCGCGAGCTCGACAATGTCCAGGCTTAATCCCGGGTACGCCAAAAATTGGCTACGGAGGGCTAGATATGTTAGAAAAGTGTTTTAGGAGGTTCTAGGAGGTTTTATAAGTTAAGGGGCTAAAGTGTCAACTTTTGAAAGTGGCCAAAGGGCACTCGCGGGGCCGAGAGGCAAGGCCTGTGCCTCTCGCGGCCCGCCAGAGAGCTGTATCTGCAGAAAAATTAACTTGGCCTCCACACAAAGTGCCAAAAATCATTTAACTCGAAACTAGGGACTTTTAATCAGCTATACCACGTTTTAGGAGACTTGTAAGCTCCCTCTTACACCCCTTAACACCTGGCATCACCTCCTTCAAGCTCTCTAACTATAAATAGGTGCAAAGGTTTAACCTTTGAACTTGCACCTTTCTCATTTTCAACTCTATCTCCCTCCTCTGGAAGTTCCTAACTGAAAGGAGCATCCAACTTAGTCCTATTGCATCCTAGAACCTTTTGTAAGTATTCCTTCCTTCTGCATATCGTTTATATAAGCTTTTATAGCCAAAAGTCAAACATTTTACGGAGAACACTTTGAATTTCGGTTAAGACCATTATGGTCCAGCCGTTGTTCGTAACGAACATGGCTAAGTGATCGTAATAAGGTAGGTGTTAGTCCCTATAAAGGGCACCTCCTGAAGATAACGTTTGCTAGACCAATACGGGTCAAAGTTATGATATTAAAAAGTCAAACAGGCCTTTTCGGAAAAATCATAAATTGATCCTATATATGTTATGAAACCTGTTTTGAGATTTAAACAAGTTGGTACTAATTATTAGAACATGTAAGAACATGTTTGGCTCGTCAATTTTAGTTCTAGGGTCAGTTCACAACCGAAAGTCGCGAAGTTTGACTTCTGCTTTGACTTTCGATTCTGACCCGATTTAGATTAATTAGCTACTGATCTAAAGTTGCATTATGATCGTAATATAATGTAGCATAACCCTCTAAGGTTATATTACATGATGATAATCAGAATTTGAGTTTATGCACAAGTTCCGTAATTATGCCATTTTGACTAAAATGCCCTTTTTGCATAAAATAAGGTTAAAAGATAATGAACTTGAATATAAGTTTCCTACTGATGTAATATTATGAGTAGGATTATTTGGGATGTTAAATCAGATTATAAACTGAGTTTATGAACAAGTTCTTGTAATATGTCGGTAAATGACGATAAAGCCCTTATGGCTTATAAAATGGTTTTAATCATATCTTTTCAACGTAAATCTTTTACCTACTGATATGTTATATTAAATAACATATCTAAGACATTTTAATCTAACCTTAACATCGGTTTTTGTTAAACATCGAATAAATCGTCATTATACGACATAAGCGTAGTTTCGGCACAAAATATGGTTTTAAACCATATTTATCAACCAAGACTTGTTACCTATTGATTTTAAAACTTATCCCACAGTAGGTATATGATACAAACTCAGAATCCCAAATAATTTATAAACTATGTATAAAATGACCAAAATGCCTATTCGGTGCATAGTTTGGTCATAAAAGATAAAGTACACATATAATTGATATCCTACTGATATTATATCATAAATAAGTTATTTTTTCCTGAATACTTATAATTATAACATTAAATTATATTCAAGTTCCTTTTATACGGTATGAAATTACCGAAATGCCCTTATGAGGCATAGTTTCATTTTTAAACCTTAACGGGCATATAAATTGATATCCTACTGATATTACAACTTAAATAAAGTATAATGGCATATAGAACTTGTCCATGACTTATCCGGTTCCCCGATATCACTAGTATAGTTAAGTATATGTAACTAGTTTATGAAAATTAACCAAACCGGGTTTAACCTTGTCATTTAAGTTTCAAAATCCAGAATGTTTATAGTTTACCCATATAATACAAGTCAAAGTACTTGTCGGGTTTAAACTACATTCTATCCGATCATCACTAATCTAGCGTTATACGTTTTGATCAAGTACGCTAGTCGGTCTAAGTCTACGACTTAAATAAGACCGTTAGTATTTAATTGGTTAGCTTATACCATAATCTAGATTAGAGCCTTCCGGTAAATGTTATCTGCACTTAGATCATTTTGGATATGGATGAGAAATTAAATCTTTCATTTTTAAATCAAGACTAGCTCAGGTAAATACTCTTGACTTATTTTCCCTACACGAGCATGGGATACGGTAAATTATTACCGCTTGGTCGGAAATGGAATCAATCGAATGCCAGATTGTGGCTAGTAAATCCGCATATTCCATTTAATCAGTTTTGTTTGATAACTTAAACATCGGGGGTTAAATTACCATGCCCTGGATATCCTCGGCTCATTACATTAGATAATGGCCACGACCTTAGCGCGGGGTGTAGGTATACATCTGACAGACGCTCAAATGTAAATTACCCAAGACGTTGGGGATAACTTCTCTGTGAGTTCTAATTGGTGTGTATTTAATCATGTCTCAAGTATCTGTACTGGGACAAACATGTGAATCTGTTATCAAGGTTACAAAGTAACTTTCCCAAGTTATAAAAGATTTGTGTCATGTGCACTTAAATCTAAATTCTAAAAATGTTTTCAAAATGAGTCAGTCGGGTGTATTTACCAGCGAAAGCTGACATATTTTCAAAAAGATTAAGCTTGCAGGTACAATACGAAATAGGCCGGAAGCTGCTCGGTAGTGAAATAAGAGGATCTTACAAATCCTTAGATCTGCCCTAAAGTCTGTTTTACATTCTTTCATTGTACATTTTATGATCCACCTGTGGATCTTCTATGACGAGCCTGTATATTATTTTGTATTTCGAACATTTGGTTTGTAATAGTAATTTTACTCCAAGACTTGTGTTGTGCCGTGTTTAATTGACTATGATGTTATCAACTGATGTCACGATACTCCCCACCCGGGCCCACCGGTGTATGGATTTGGGTTGGAAATCGGGGGTGTGACAGGTTGGTATCAGAGCCAACGTTTGAGAGAATTAAACACTATCCTTCTTGTGTTTAATCTAATACTTACACGAGCACATTCCTTAGACTTCCGAGTCTAGGCATTGACCTAGGATTACTCATTTCATTATTAAGTTATTAGTATTGTTTTGAATTGATTTTTTAACATGAAAATGCCGCCGAGAGTGCGAGGACGAGGAAAAGGACCCATGAGGGGAGGACTATCAGGACACATCCCTTCACATACCCATCACCCGAACCCCTATGAGGACTCGGGAGATTCATGGCCATTTGCCCAACATTCGCCTATCCACACTCAAAGTTCTTACCACTCGTACCATTCGCACCACTCTCACCACTCTCATCATTCTTACCATGATGAGTTTATCCAAACCAATATCTAAATACACCTCCAGCGGACCAAAATCAGTTGGACCAACCAAACCCCATGGACGAAGACTCCGACCCGGAGATGCCGCCATCGGGATCGCATACGCATCCCATAGAAATTTCAAGCGATTCGAACTCTTACGCCGGATCGCCATATCAAGGACCTAACGAGTGGGACCAATATTGGAACCAATTTACCTTCGCCAACACTCCTTCCCATCATTCTCAACCACCTCCTGTACAAGAAGACGTCCACATGGAACTGGTGGACCAACCTCAACCACCACCTGAACCACCAAGGAGGAAACGAGGAGCACGTATGTCAGTACGTGCAGGTCAACGGTCGGGTTCGCTACCTCCATTGCCTAAACCCTACCCCACCATTCAAGAGGACCCACAAATGGGTGGACCATCTAACACGTCACCTGTGGTGGAACCAACCCAAACACCTACAGTTCAACCACCACCATCGGGTTATAGTAACCCAATTCCCACATATCCAGAGTCTGGATATGATCCTTTTAACCCGTCTACACCAGTAGACTATCAAGCATGGTCACATGACCCTTATATGCAAGCGGTCATGCATAACGCACTTTACCCGTCTCCTTTCCCACCTGCTTATCCACCTACTGGATATCCAAGTTATGTATATCAGTACCCTATTATACCACAACCACAACCTCCGCCGCCACTCAAGGCCATTAATGAGGCCTTGGAACGAATGAAAGAAATGCAACAACAAGCGGAGAAAACGAAGAAGAAGACAAATAAGTTCTTCAAGAAACTCTCCGAACTGGTTAAGGGAAAGAAGGACGAGTGAAGTCTCTTCTAATAATTTATGTTAGTCCCTGCAAGGACATTGTTATTTCCTTAGTCCATGCGTGGACATTTTTATTTCTTTAAGTCCTTGCATGGACAATTTATTTCATTTTTTCTAGTCATTAAGGTCAATGCGACGGGGACTGTTAATCAATCATTAAGATACTCTTACGTTAACATTCAAGAATGTTCATACTTTTGGTAGTGTGACTTGAGGAACCGCACTAGCCTTCAAGGTAATGGACTATGTCCTAACCTTATATAGCCTACATGATCAAATTTGATCCTGGTTAATATCATCAGTGCGATGATTAAAACATCCATTAGTGATGTATTGCCCTTGGGGCTATGATTAAAACATCCATTAGTGATGTATTGCCCTTGGGGCTATGATTAAACATTCATTAGTGATGTATTGCCCTTGGGGCTATGATTAAACATCCATTAGTGATGTATTGCCCTTGGGGCTATGATTAAATATCCATTAGTGATGTATTACCCTTGGGGCTATGATTAAAGCAGCCATTAGTGATGTATTGCCCTTGGGGCTATGATTAAACATCCATTAGTGATGTATTGCCCTTGGGGCTATGATTAAACATCCATTAGTGATGCATTGCCTTTGAGGCTAGGATTAAACATCCATTAGTGATGTATTGCCCTTGGGGCTATGATTAAACATCCATTAGTGATGTATTGCCCTTAGGGCTATGATTTAAACATCCATTAGTGATGTATTGCCTTTGGGGCTATGATTAACATCCATTGGTGATGTATTGCCTTTGGGGCTATGATTTAACATCCATTTAGTGATGATTTGCCTTTGAGCAATAATATATTGTCAAATGACAACGACAACTGTGGGTAATATAACCCCTGTTCAAATTCTATGTCCATTAGTGACAGGCCTAAGTGCCATATTCTATGTCCATTAGTGACAGGCCTAAGTGCCATATTCTATGTCCATTAGTGACAGGCCTAAGTGCCATATTTTATATCCATTAGTGACAGGCCTCTGCGCCATAAATTTTATGTCCTTCGTGACAAGCTTAAGAGCTAGATATAATTGTCGAATACGAAATGACAGTTGTGACATTACGACCCACTGTCTAGTAATATATGGACTATGTCCAAATTTTAATTTGCGTTTGATGGTCCTATTAAGACCTAGGCCAAATATAGATATGTTAAGCCTAAGAGTTGTGATGTTATTCACACTAGTTTAGGCAATGGATTGTTATATCCAATATTTAAAGCTAGTATGGTTGACATACCATGGCTAAGTGAAGCTTTATTGGTGTATAGGACCAAAGCTCAAAAGATGGCTAACTTGGATGAGGCACAAAGTAGCCACCGGCATGTTGACTCTAACAGAGCCGAAAATAGAGATATTGATAATGATAATTTTCAAGCTCGCATTGATGTGGCTATTGAAAAGGCCATGGGAAAGGCCATAGAAAAGCTTAAAGAGTTGAGTGCTACTTGCTCTAGACCATTATCGATTACCCCATCCTAAGCTCATAAGGGGAGCTCAGTTCACTCCTCGAATGCGAAGAGTGAACCAAAGAAAATAAATTTTGCTGATTGGTCCCGTTCTTTTAAAGACAGATGTACCTATAAGTATTTCGTCTCCTGCAAGCCCCGAGACTTCAATGGGGAGAAAGGAGCTGTGGAAGCCTTAAAGTGGCTAGATGAGATGGAGACAAACGTAGATATCAGCAGCTGTTCTGATAAGGATGTGGTCAAATATGTATCACAGTCCTTCAAGGGCGATGCCCTAATCTGGTGGAAAGACATGATCCAGTCTATAGGAAAAGTACACCTGTATATTTTGGGATGGTCCAAGTTTGTGGACCTTGTTAAGGAAACGTACTGCCCACCTCATGAGGTGGAGAAATTAGAGACAGACTTTTTGTCTCTTTCAATGAAAAACCTAGATTGTCGGAAGTATGTTTCTGATTTCAACTCCCTATCTAGGTTAGTTTCCTATCTGATCACCTCTGAAACCAAACGCATTGCGCGTTTTATCAATGGATTAGCTCCTGAGATTAAGGGCATGGTAAAGGCTACTCAGCCTAGTACCTATAGGTCTGCTGTTGACCTATCCCTATCCCTCACCCTTGATCTAGTGAGGCAAAAGTCAGTTAAGTCTAAAACTGATTGGAAAAGAAAGAGAGAAGATGACAACTCCCAAAAGTCTAATAAGAAAAATAAAGGGAGATTTGGGTTCAAAAGGAACCAAAACAAATCGGCTGTGACTCCAACATGCAAGACTTGCAACCGTAGGCACTGGGGATAGTGTAATAATGATCCATAAGCTAAACCCTGTGGTATCTGTAAGAGAAAAGGACATAAGACCCTAGAATGCAAGGATCTTAAGGATGCCATCTGCTACGTCTGCAATGAAAAAGGGCATATTAAGACTAATTGTCCTAAGAACCTTAAGAATAATAATGTGAAGCGTGGAGAGGCCAAGAAGGGGAATGCTCGTGCCTTTCAGATGACTGCAAGAGAGGCTGTTAATGACAACAATGTCATAACAGGTACATTCCTCATTAACAATATTTATGCTAGAGTTCTTTTTGATTCGGGTGCAGATAGATCTTTTGTCGATCATAAGTTTAGTAAACTATTCAATTTACCCATAAGAACTCTAGATAAAACTTATGAGATAGAACTTGCTGATGGAAGTTTAGAACAGCATCTTCCATTCTTGATGGAAGTTTCATATCCATTAAGAATCATTCCATTCCTATCTCTCTTTTGCCAATGAAATTGGTTGGGTTCGATGTAGTTTTAGGCATGGATTGGTTATCTCGTAACCAAGCCCGCATTGCCTGCAATGTGAAACTCATCAAAATTAAAACCCCATCCGGTGAACTAATCACCATCCCTGGAGACTCACACTACGGATTGCCAGACAAGGTGTCGTTATTTAAGGCATCCAAGTGTTTGAGGAAAGGTTGTGTCATTTACATGGCACAAGTCACTATCAACGAGCCTAAGCCAAATATTCAAGACCTCCCAGTTATTTCGGAGTATTCCGATGTCTTTCCCAAGAACTACCAGGCCTACCTCCAGACAGGCAAGTAGAATATAGAATTGATATCTGCCAGGATCAGCACTTGTTGCTAGAGCTCCATATAAGCTAGCACCGATGGAAATGAAGGAGTTGAGGACACAATTAGATGAACTCTTAGAGAAAGGCTTTATACAGCCTAGTTCCTCGCCTTAGGGAGCTCCTATCCTCTTTGTTAAGAAGAAAGACGGTTCAATGCGGATGTGCATTGATTACCGTGAGCTAAACAAGATAACAATCAAGAACCGTTATCCATTACCCACGATCGACGATTTATTCGACCAACTTCATGTGCATTGATTACCGTGAGCTAAACAAGATAACAATCAAGAACCGTTATCCATTTCTCCAAGATTGATTTAAGATCTGGATATCATCAGCTGAAGGTTAGAAGTGAAGATGTTCCTAAAACCGCTCTCAGGACCAGATATGGTCATTTTGAATTCTTGGTGATGCCTTTTGGGCTCACAAATGCACCTGCAGCATTCATGGATCTCATGAATAGAGTCTGCAAACCATATTTGGATAAGTTTGTCATTGTCTTCATAGACGACATACTTATCTACTTTCGTAATCAAGCAGACCCCAAGAAACATCTTCGGTGCATCTTAGAACTACTAAGGCAAGAGAAGCTTTATGCTAAGTTCTCTAAGTGTGAGTTTTGGCTTAGAGAAGTTCAATTTCTTGGACATATGGTAAGTGAGCGTGGCATCCAAGTGGATCCCCCAAAATAGAGGCCATAATGAATTAGGAAGTACCCAAAACCCCATCGGAGATTCATAGTTTCTTAGGATTGGCTAGTTATTATAGGAGGTTCATTGAGAACTTTTCGAGGATAGCCACTCCTTTAACTACCTTGACCCATAAGAATGTTAAATTTAACTGGGGTCCGAAACAACAAGAATCTTTGAGATTATAAAACACAAGTTGAGCAATGCTCCTGTGTTAACTCTACCTGAGGGTATTGAGGAATTTGTAGTCTACTGTGATGCATCGCACAGTGGCATGGGCTGTGTGCTAATGCAAAAAGGCAAAGTGATTGCTTATGCATCACGACAGTTAAAGGTGCACGGAAGGAATTACACCACCCACGATTTGGAATCAGGTGCCATTGTATTTGCCCTAAAAATGTGGAGACATTACTTATATGGCACAAAGTGTATTATATACACAGACCATAAAAGTCTCCAACACCTGTTCAATCAGAAAGAATTGAACATGCGACAACGCTGATGGATGGAAACGCTTAATGACTATGATTGCGAGATTCGCTACCATCCAGGCAAGGCAAATGTAGGTGCTGATGCCTTAAGTCGCAAAGAACGGGTTAAGTGTCACACCCCGACCCACAGCGGAATAAGAGTCGGGGCATAATTGGGTTATCACCAAAGCTCATGATATTTACTAATATGTTTCATATTTATTTAAGTCAAAATTACATTCCCAAATATCCAAACATGTCCATACAATACAAAGAAAATAAACCAAGCAATACAATCCCAAACTCTAAATCATTTTATTCTTCTAGTCCAATCCTAAGTGTTTCTTGTTGCAGCTGGTTCACCTGTATCATGTGTAAAAATGGGGGTTTTTGGGTCAACATAAGTTGGCGAGTGAACCTTGTTAGATAAACATTTATTATTGATTTACTTATTAGTTTATCAATGAAAAATTTTGCATAATCATAAATGAGCAAATGTAAATAACCAAGCAGTAGCAATAGCAATCACAACTATAACATACAATAACACACGATAGCATACATTAACATACCAACATCATACGATAAATAACATGAATGAAACTGTGCGATCAAGGCTCAATCAAACGGAGCCGATCGTATTGCATGTACTGAAAATGAAAAATGTCTGTGCGATCAAGGCTCAATCAAACGGAGCCGATCGTATGTGGGCACGCCAGGTTCACGCTCATAATGTAATGGGGAACATGCTCAATGCTCATAATGTAATGGGGAGCGGCGGCCTATGAAATTGCATGTATTGAAAATAATAAATTGCATCTAACGATAACCACACAATAGTTGAAACAAACTAACTACACATGTTCATGATATGAGGTATGCACAATGATTTAAATATAATATATAGCAAGACACATGATACACCCCAAAACGTGATTAAAACGGGGAAATTGTAAAGATTCACTCACATTGGGTGCGTTTGAATGGAGATGATGAGATGCGCACGAGTCGGGAGAGTTGAACATCGAGAATTACTAACCTAAATAATAACGGAAAAATATAATAAATGAGTGGATTTTATTAAGGATTTTAATGGAATCTTTAGATATATTTTTGTGAGTTTAAGGCTATTTTCTATCCTTAAAAATATTATTTTTAAGTATTTTTAATTGATTTTTAAATTAAATTAAATAAATAAAAATATTAAAAAAAATTGTTTATTTTTGCGTTGACTTTTGACCGTTGACTTGTTGACCTGTTGACCGGTTCGGTCAGTGTGCAAGTATGCGCTGGGTGAGACTCGAACCCGAGACCTCTCGTACGCGTGCACGCAGCTCTACAAACTGAGCTACGTGTCTAACCCGAAATAATCTTGTTTTTAATTATATTTATATACTAATTCGATTTATTCAAAATTCATTTGTTTTTAAAAAGATTTTAAATCATCGAACCGGTGCTGTTAACCAGACTCGAACGCGTGACGTGCGAGTTAGTGTTGCACACAGTCCACCGCTGGACTGTGTGTCTAACCTGGTTAATATTTCGGTTTTTATTATACTTAACAACTAACGGAGTTAACCCGGTTTAGCCTTAATCAAAAAGGCTTTTTATTACACAGAGGGTGCGTGTATCAGGGATCGAACTCGTGACATGCGCGTATTATTTGCACACAGTCCACCGCTGGACTGTGTGTCTAACCCGTTTAAAATACCAATTTTAATTATACTTATAACTTAACTATCTTCGTCTTCTTCACTCAAATTACAGTCGACGGTGTTACTAATCCGTTTTCTTGTTTTTACGATTAACAATCATTCTTAAGGCTAAAATGAAATGGCAGAGACGGTGTTGGAAGTAACATACCGTAGGAATGATTTATCACAGAATTTCCGGCAATGCGTCGGCTCTGTTTTTGTGCACCTCAACTGAACAAAACAATTAACCGTTTTGATTAGCCAATTGTGGAACTGAAGTGATAAACAAACGTTAAAAGTGTGTTTGAAGGTCCTTACCGTTTCACAGACGAAGATAACGATTTCCAGAAATTTTCCGGCGAACTGGAATTATCTGATAACGGTGCCTGAATTCGATCTCAAGTGGAAGGTTTGAGTTAGAAATAGCTTAATAACTGTTAGACTACGATGGTATTGAAGAACTTGCCGATTTGAGGACAAATACGGTTTTCCGGCGAACTTGCAGAATTTTCCGGCGAGTTGATTTAAGCTTTCTGATGGACCGAATGCGCGACGAAAGTGAAATGGAAAGTTTGTATGATGTTTCTGAGTCGCGAGAGGGGTCTTGATTGAAGTAATTCAGATTGTTGGATAGTTTCGGTTATAAAACCCATCATCATCCGAATTCAAGTCACTTCAAGTTTGAATTGATTAGAATTTGTCGGTTCATCGGTTATAAACCTGAATGTGCGATTAATCAAACGATTAGACGGTTGAATTGCCGATTTTAGTTTCTCAGTTGGCGCAACCGGTTTAACTAGGTTTGTGTATAAGAGTTATTTGTTTCCTAGAGATGACAGAAAACAACAAGTGGCGGAGTGGTGATGTGGGTGTGTGTTAAGTCTTTGGATTTAGATTCCGGCTGACCCGGGTTCGAGTCCCGGCAGCAACATTTTATTTTTATTTATTTTGTTTTCACTTTTTATCAAAAATAATTTTTATATTTTAGTTTGTTTATTAATTATGTATCATTAAAAATCAAAATAACCATAAATACACAACGTGACATTTATAACTTGATATTCGATTACAAAACGGAGCGGGTTTTGGAAACCCGTTTTTGACAAATGTTACATTAAGCCTATAAGGATTAACGCCAAGAGCATTGAGCTCAGAAATAACTTAAGTGAGAAGCTATTAGATGCGTAAAAGCAAGCTCTATTAGAAGCTAATGTTGCTAATGAGGGATTAGGCGGAACTGTGGATGAGTTAGCGCCTGGAAAGGATGGAATCCTTAGATTTAATGATAGAATATGGGTTCCAACTTTTGGAGGACTTAGAGATCTATTCCTCCAAGAAGCGTATAATACAAGATACTCAGTTCACCCAGGTGGTGACAAGATGTATCAAGATCTGAAAAAGATTTATTGGTGGATGGGTTTGAAGAAATCCATAGCCACTTATGTAGCCAATTGTATGACGTGTTCGCAAGTTAATGCCGAACATCAGAAACCGTCAAGACTTCTAAAACAGCTTGAAATTCCCACTTGGAAATGGGAAATGGTAACAATGGACTTGATTACCAAGTTACCTAAGACCAAACGTGGTAATGACACGATTTGGGTCATAGTGGATAGGCTGACTAAGTCAGCACACTTCTTGCCAATTAAAGAAACGTATAACTCCGACAAATTGGCTAAGTTATATGTGGACAAGATTGTGTCCCTACACGGTGTGCCGGTATCTATTGTATCTGATTGAGATACTAGATACACATCTCACTTTTGGAAGAGTTTCCAACAATCGTTAGGCACAAGATTGAACTTTAGTACGGCTTACCATCCACATACTGATGGTCAAAGTGAGCATACTATCCAGACATTGGAAGACAGGCTTAGGGCATGTGTGATTGATTTAGGTGGAAGTTGGGATGACCACTTACCCCTAATAGAATTCTCCTACAATAATAGTTATCATACGAGCATCAAGGCTGCTCCTTTTGAGGCCTTGTATGGGAGAAAGTGCCGAACGCCCGTGTGTTGGGCAAAAGTTGGGGAACCCTAACTATAAGGAACAGAGATTGTCCTGGAGACCACGGAAAAGATTGTACAAATCCTTGATCATCTCAAAGCTGCCAAAGATAGGCAAAAGAGCTATGCTGACAAGAGGCGAAAACCTCTTAAGTTCCATGTAGGGGACAAAGTCATGCTAAAGGTATCACCATGGAAAGGTGTGATGAGATTCGGAAAAAAAGGGCAAGTTGAGCCCAAGATATATATGACCATTCGAGATAATCAAATGTGTCGGCACTGTAGCTTATAAGCTCAGATTGCCAGAGGAGCTTAGTGGAATTCATGATGTGTTCCACATCAGTAACCTTAAGAAATGTCTAGCCGATGATTCGCTAGCAATATCGCACAAGGATGTGCAAATTTATGAAAACCTGAGGTTCATTGAGAAACCAATTTCGATCGAGGATCGACAGGTTAAAAAGCTACGAAGGAAATTGATACCTATAGTAAAGGATAAATGGGACGCCTTCTGGATCCCGAGTACACATGGGAGGTAGAGTCCACTATGCGACAAAAGTACCCCCATCTTTTTGAATGAAATCTCGAGGTCGAGATTTCTATTAAGGGAGTGAGGATGTAACACCCTGTAAAATCGTGTCCAATAATATAGTGACACGTATCCTATTTTTATTTTAAGTCTATTAAAGACTAATAGGGACTAAAAGCGTCAACATGCTCAAACTAAGTCTTTGAGTGATCTTCTGATGTCAACATGCATAAACCGAGCCTCTGAGTGACCATTAGTGTCAACATGCTTAAAATATAGCCTCTGAGTAACCAATAGTGTCAACATGCTAAAACTTGGCCTCTGAGTGACCATTGTGTCAACATGCCCAGCCTCTGAGTGACATCGGAGTCAACATGCTTATAATGAGCCTCTGAGTGATCGTTTACGAAGTCCTAACTCTCATATGTCCCATTTGTTGGATGAGAGGGATTAAATCCGTAATTTTATAAAAGTTGGACATTGGAGGGGTTAAAAGTGTCAACATGTTAATTTATACCTCTGAGTGACCTTTTAACGAACCGAGAGCTCGACAATGTCTGGGCTTAATCCCGGGTACACCAAAAATTGGCTACGGAGGGCTAGATATGCTAGAAAAGTGTTTTAGGAGGTTCTATAAGTTAAGGGGCTAAAAGTGTCAACTTTTGAAAATGGCCAAAGGGCGCTCGCGGGGCGCGAGAGGCAAGGCCTGTGCCTCTCGCGGCCCGCCAGAGAGCTGTATCTGCAGAAAAATTAACTTGGCCTCCACACAAAGTGCCAAAAACCATTTAACTCGAAACTAGGGACTTTTAATCAGCTATACCACGTTTTAGGAGACTTGTAAGCTCCCTCTTACACCCCTTAACACATGGTATCACCTCCTTCAAGCTCTCCAACTATAAATAGGTGCAAAGGTGTAACCTTTGAACTTGCACCTTTCTCATTTTCAACTCTATCTCCCTCCTCTGGAAGTTCCTAACTGAAAGGAGCATCCAACTTAGTCCTATTGCATCCTAGGAACCTTTTGTAAGTATTCCTTCCTTGTGCATTTTCTTTTATATAGGCTTTTATAGCCAAAAGTCAAACATTTTACGGAAAACGCTTTGACTTTCGGTTAAGACCATTATGGTCCAGCCGTTGTTCGTAGCGAACATGGCTAAGTGATCGTAATAAGGTAGGTGTTAGTCCCTATAAAGGGCACCTCCTGAAGATCACGTTTGCTAGACCAATACGGGTCAAAGTTATGATATTAAAAAGTCAAACATGCCATTTTTCGGAAAAATCATAAATTGATCCTATATATGTTATGAAACCTGTTTTGAGATTTAAACAAGTTGGTAATAATTATTAGAACATGTAAGAACATGTTTGGCTCGTCAATTTTAGTTCTAGGGTCAGTTCGCAACCGAAAGTCGCGAAGTTTGACTTCTGCTTTGACTTTCGATTCTGACCCGATTTAGATTAGTTAGCTACTGATCTAAGGTTGCATTATGATCGTAATATAATGTAGCATAACCCTCTAAGGTTATATTACATGATGATAATCAGAATTTGAGTTTATGCACAAGTTCCGTAATTATGCCATTTTGACTAGAATGCCCTTTTTGCATAAAATAATGTTTAAAAGATAATGAACTTGAAAATGAGTTTCCTACTGATGTAATATTATGAGTAGGATTATTTGGGATGTTAAATCAGATTATAGACTGAGTTTATGAACAAGTTCTTGTAATATGTCAGTAAATGACGATAAAGCCCTTATGGCTTATAAAATGGTTTTAATCATATCTTTTCAAGGTAAATCTTTTACCTACTGATATGTTATATTAAATAACATATCTAAGACATTTTAATCTAACCTTAACATCGGTTTTTGTTAAACATCGAATAAATCGTCATTATACGACATAAGCGTAGTTTCGGCACATAATATGGTTTTAAACCATATTTATCAACCAAGACTTGTTACCTATTGATTTTAAAACCTATCCCACAGTAGGTATATGATACAAACTCAGAATCCCAAATAATTTATAAACTATGTATAAAATGACCAAAATGCCCCTTCCATGCATAGTTTGGTCATAAAAGATAAAGTACACATATAATTGATATCCTACTGATATTATATCATAAATAAGTTACTTTTTCTAGAATACTTATAATTATAACATTAAATTATATTCAAGTTCCTTTTATACGGTACGAAATTACCGAAATGCACTTATGAGGCATAGTTTCATTTTTAAACCTTAACGGGGCATATAAATTGATATCCTACTGATATTACAACTTAAATAAAGTATCGTGGCATATAGAACTTGTCCATGACTTATCCGGTTACCCGATATCGCTAATATGTGTACTGTTAAGTATATGTAACTGGTTTACGAAAATTAACCGAACCGGGTTTAACCTTGTAATTTAAGTTTAAAAATCCAGAATGTTTATAGTTTACCCATATAATACAAGTCAAAGTACTTGTCGGGTTTAAACTACATTCTATTCGATCATCGCTGAATCTAGCATTATACATTTTGATCAAATACGCTAGTCGGTCTAAGTCTACGACTTAAATAAGACCGTTAGTATTTAATTGGTTAGCTTATACCATAATCCAGACTAGAGCCTTACGGTAAATGCTATCTGCACTTAGATCATTTTGGATACGGCTAAGAAATTAAATCTTGCATTTTTTAAATCAAGACTAGCTCAGGTAAATACTCTTGACTTATTTTCCCTATACGGGCTTTGGATACGGTAAATTATTACTGCTTGGTCGGAAATGGGATCAATCGAATGCCAGATTGTGGCTAGTAAATCCGCATATTCCATTTTAATCATCTTTGTTTGATAACTTAAACATGGGTTAAATTACCGTGCCCTGGATATCCTCGGCTCATTACATTAGATAATGGCCACGACCTTAGCGCGGTGTGTAGGCATACACCTGACAGACGCTCAAATGCAAATTACCCAAGACGTTGGGGATAACTCCTTTGTTAGTTCTAAGTGGTGTGTATTTAATCATGTCTCGGTCTCTGTACTGGGCCCTGTATGTATGGATAAACATGTGAATCTGTTAACAAGGTTACAAAGTAACTTTCCCAAGTTATAAAAGATTTGTGCCCTATGCACTTAAATCTAAATTCTAAAGTGTTTTCAAAATGAGTCAGTCGGGTGTATTTACTAGCGAAAGCTGACGTATTTTCAAAAAGATTAAGCTTGCAGGTACAATACGAAATAGGCCGGAAGCTGCTCGGTAGTGAAATAAGAGGATCTTGCAAATCCTTTGATCTTCCCTAAAGTCTGTTTTACATTCTTTCATTTTACATTTTATGATCCGCTTGTGGATCTTCTATTACGAGCCTGTATATTATTTTGTATTTCGAACATTTGGTTTGTAATAGTAATTTTACTCCAAGACTTCCGTTGTGCCATGTTTACTTGACTATGATGTTATCAACTAACATCACGATACTCCCCACCCAGGCCCATAGGTGTATGGATTTGGGTTGGAAATCCGGGGTGTGACAAATTGGAGTAGGCCCGTTGCAAACATCACCTGATCTTCTTTTTCGCATTGACTTCTTATAAACATCGCTTCCGTGCTCGAGATCCACCTTTAGCATGCTATAGGATCAATCTCCCCCTTGTATGGTAAGGGGTTACAAGCCATGAACTCTTTACACGTGCACCTTCGAGTCCCCTTCTTGCTTCGGGATTCATTTATCATCTCTTTCAATTCTTCCATTTTACTCACCATCATAGTTTCTACCGCTTCTAAAACACGGCTTTCTACTTCTTGAGCCATTTGAGGAAGGTTGGCTTGAATAGCCTTCCCTACTTCATTCGAGATTCTCTCGTTCATTTCTTCTTGTAGTGTCGTTTCATTATCATCATATTTATTTCATCTTCCATCTACATAAAAATTTATCATACTTGTTAATTTACACACTTACCTCATCGTATGTCATTACAAACTATCATTATTACATCTTATTGCATTCTGTTTCCTATCCTTTGTCATTATCATTGGTCAATAAGGATCGTACAATTCATCAATGCTAGTCCCAAGGATTTGAAATCCTTAACCTTCTTTACTTGCATTTACATACTATACCTTCCCAAATGAACTCATGTGACATATTTGTGTTTCTCCAACATTCTTATAGGTTATACTAACTTCTCAGAACTTTATCGGGGTCTATATACAAGTCGTAAGGAATAAAAGGTTTCTAAACATAATATTTTATCAAAATTAAGGATCTTTATTTGTCATATCAAACACACCGTAAGCTACGGTTCGTCCACCGTAGCTTACGGTGGACATCAAGCATTTAATTTAGGAATCGCTGGCCGTAGGTTACGGTCACCTACCGTAGCCTACGACACTCTTTATCTGGCACTTTAGTCCTTGGCGTAAGCTATGGTATGCCTACCGTAGCTTACGGTAATGACAATTTGAAACAGGGGCTTATCACTGTAACTTATGGTTAGAAACCGTAGGTTATGGTAGTAACTGCTGTAATTCCTTTGATCCTTCAAAACTCACCGTAAGCTACGGTGGACTTACCATAGCTTACGATTTCATCTACAGCTCCATTCTTGCATTCTTTTGACTAGTTTCGAATCTGTTTGATTATTCCGGTCATCGAGGGTTTCAAACACACTTTTCCTTAACGTTTATCTGTTTTCACCTAACTAAACTTCCCATAACATCATCCATTCGTATCATAGTTTATAAAAGAATTCAATAAAAGTTTACCTCTTCTTGAGCCTTGGAGCGACACACACCTTTTTGTGAGCTTTCGGTTTAAGTTCGAGCACTTTAACGCGCTCGAATCCCTCAAACCTAGGCTCTGATACCAACTTGAAACACCCATTTCATTAAAAGGATCAAGACATTATATAACTTGGAACTTTGTTCTGAATTGTAAAATTTAACCAAAATGCCCCTTATTTTTTATACAACCAAACGTAAAACATAAGAGCTATAAGGATGCATTAACTTGGATACATATATTAAAAATACAAGTTTTAAGTTTTTGCACACGGGAAAAACATAATTATTATAAACGGCATATACAACCCAAAAGTATTAGTTTTGACCCATTAACACCAAGCTTGAACCGGAAGCGCGTAGGGGCTATGTGATGTGTTTGTTCCAAGTGCGACATCATCACGATTGCGATTTTCCTATCATACGCAACAAAAATGCATTCTTTAGTATAATTTGTCAACAAAAAATTTTCATCCTTCCTTTACTCCCTTAATTGACTCGTAAACTAAGTCATGATGTTGTAACAATCTTCCTACTTACATTCCTTATAACAATTTCGCCTACAACGAAATCGTAGTTTTCATCCTTATAACACCAATACATAATTCATCCGACCCAATCATACGGTTTCATGCAACAAACGTTTCATTCTTATTGACACGTTCACAATGAGTCTTTATGTTCTTAATTTTATCACCTTACTAACCTTTCATTCTAACCCATTAGAAATGGGATAATGCACATACCTTACAATACCATTATTTAACAAATTTCTCTATGTTCTTCATTCCGCATTACCATACTGAACTATAGTTAACAATTAATAATAATATAAGACAAAGTTCGTATGAACTTATCTTTGCCTTGCGTTAATTGCGACCCGGATTGGCTCGTGTTCTCTTCCTTCACTCCTACAATTTCATGTTCAACATTCTTTCAATCTCATGCTTTTATCTCACATTTATATTAACATAGTGAGCTAATCACTCATCATTTCACCAATCCTAATCATTTATCATCATATCACTTAAGAAACAATACTTAAGCATTTCATCAAACACATGGTGTGCATACCATTTACAAAGCATAATGTACAAGTTTCTTATGCATATTCTCACTAGTTCATGTCAAGATCATCAAGTCCAATCAATTTCATATAACCTTCATTATAATCAAATTGCATCTAACAACTACTCATTATAAGCAAGTTTCCTACATTATCATTACACTATTTGCATATAATTTATCATTACATCTCACGAGATTCTTACATCAAGTGGGTTTTCCACTTCAAATCATTAATTCAACCTAATTCAAGCATAATTCGAGTTTTATGTGGTGCTTCTAACCCTTAATCATACTAATTTCATGTAAGTTCATAGATTTCTTGAAACCCATTTCATACAAGGTCACCAAAACATGAAATTTCACTTATCTTATGCTTTAGTATGACTAGATGATTGAGAAATCAAGAACATGCATGAATTTTAATCAATTTTCCCCTTTCAATTAACTGCAATTTCCATTGTGCATTCATGGAGGTTCTTCTCCTTCTTTCTCCCCCTGGTCGACACACACAACACTCACATTCTGCACTTCTATTTTGTTTATAAGACTTATTTCTATATATTACACTTTCAGCCCCATATAATTTAAAACATGTCATTTTTATATCCAACTATTAATTAGGTTATCATCACTTGATTAGCTTTATTCATTCTAATTAATTAAGCTTACTAGCATAAATATCCGACTATTATTATTGAGTTAATCTAAAATCACTATCTACCCATTACGACTTCGTACTTATAATATCATAATAGAACATATAAAATTTGGGGTGTTACAGCATATGTCTCAAGTATTGTGATACCTATTCCCATTATAACTGAAGATGATGTTGTCCCTATTCAAGACTCTTTCAAGAAGCTTACTGTGGATCCACCGGGATTTCATGAAGCTACTATAGAAACACATCTTTCTTCACCAATTCTAGAGCCGGTTCTTGAACCTACTGTGACTGTTACCCATGAGGTTGCAGTTCAAAACAATGATCCTTCTGCACAGCAAACTACTACTGGTCCTTCAAGTACTAATGTTTAGGGAGCTTCATTATTTCTGTAGCTGATTCCGTCAGATTATGTAGTGGATCTTCCGGTGATCAACACTACAACTGTATCAACTGAGGGGAGCAATCTGGAATAGTGTTAGGAAGTTTTTTCTAACTTGGAAACAAACTTGCAGGCACCTGCGGTGGCAATTCCTCAGCGTGTTCAGAGAAGCCATCCGATTACAAACGTTATTGGTACTGTAACTGCTGGTGTTCAGACATGCAGTAGATCAGGAACTATTAACACATGTTTATATTCATGTTTTATCTCACCGATTGAGCCTAAGAGCATTGATGTCACTTTGTAGGAACCTGGATGGGTTGATGCAATGCATGAAGAGCTCAATCAATTTGAGAAGCTGGGAGTATGGAAATTAGTGAAGCTGCCAGAAGGAAAATGTGCTCTTGGTACTCGCAAAGTATACAGAAACAAGCAAGATGATACCGAAGTGATTTTGTGAAACAAAGTTCGGCTGGTGGTTCAGGGATTCAAACAAATTGAAGGCCCTGATTATGATGAGGTATACGCACCAATAGCTCGTCTGGAAGCCATACGCATCTTCTTGGCATATGCATCCTATATGGGTTTCACCGTTTATCAAATGGATGTCAAGACGATGTTTCTGTATGGGAAGATCAAAGAGGAGATCTATGTTGCTCAACCCCCTGGGTTTGTGGATTCGAAGAGGCAAGGATATGCATACAAGTTAGATAAAGCTTTGTATGGATTGCACCAAGCACCTCGTGCATAATGGAGCATCTGCTTGCACATGGATATGCCCGAGGGATGATAGATCAAACGCTATTCATTAAACGCATTGGAAAGAATCTTATCCTTGTTAATCTATGTTGACGACATCATTTTGGGTCAACTAATGAAGAGCTATGCAAAGAGTTAGAGGAGGTAATGAAGAAGAAGTTCGAAATGAGCTCATTGGGAGAAATGATTATGTTTCTAGGCTTGCAAGTTCGTCAGAGTAGTCAAGGAATCGTGATTCATCAAGGAAAGTATGTTTAGGACGTTCTTGCAAAATTCGACATGTCAAATTTTAAGCCCATAGACTCCCCCATTGCTGAACGGCCAGTGCTGAATGAGGATACTGAAGGAGATCCGGTCAATCAAACAATGTACCGATCCATGATTGGTTCATTGATGCTTAACTGCGAGCCGGCCGGACATTATGTTTGTTGTCTGCCAATGTGCCAGATATCAGGCTAATCCTAAACTTCTCATCTCTCAGCCATTAAACGAATATTTAGATACCTCAAGGGAGCTCCAAAATTGGGACTTTGGTATCCTAGAGATTCGAACTTTGTTTTGTTTGCCTTTTCTGACAGTAACCTTGGAGGGACGGACAGGGCTATGAAATCCACATCGGCTGGATACTAATACTTGGGAGACAGGCTTATTTCATGGCAGTGCAAGAAGCAACAAACGGTGTCTCTATCAACCGTAGAAGCAGAATATATAGCAGCATCTGCATGCTACTCCCAGGTTATTTGGATGCAACATCAGCTCGAGGATTACGGTTTGACTTATCTTAACACTACTATCTACTGTGATAATGATGTCGCTATCCAAATCATCAAAAACCCTGTTTTTCACTCCAAAACCAAGCACATTGATATCAAAGTTCACTTTATTCGAGATTGGTATAATAGAGGTTTAATTAAACTTGAACAAACCCACACTGGTGCTAATACAACAGATCTTTTTACAAAACCTGTCAGCAACTCGAGATTCAAGGTGCTTGTGGACCTTTTAAAAATGATGTGTTACATCGACTAAGCAACTAAAAAAAATAATTTTTTTTGAGTTCATATATGTAAATAGCCATCAGCAAAATAACTAAATTTGCGCATAAAGTATTTCACTTTTGCACAAATTTAGGGAGAGAAATATTTGTTGTTTTGGGAAGTGAAATAAATTTCCGTACTAAGAATTTGGTTAACACATGTAAGGTATCGAAGCTGGAAAGGCGAGGATCCACTGCGATTTGCTGATAGGCTTATCACTCAAAGGGCAAAAAGATACCAAGTGACAAAAATCTACAAGCTATACATCTCGTGGGTAACATATCATCGGCATATGATTTTATGGTCTTAAATCATGCATTGATAGATAGCGAACGTCTGAAGTTTCGGGTCTTTATGCTGGAGAATCATCTGGGGATATCAGGGCTGCCCTTCTGTTGCATCTGGATATAGCAGACCTAGGCACAGTCAGGATATCCTTAAAAGAGCCAAAGTTGAAGGCCAAAACCTTAAAGGAAGGGATATCATCACGGGAAAATTCCACGAGCCTAAAAAGTCAAAAATACCATATAATGTATTAAGCCTTACCTCGTCTGATGTTGTTTGGTCACTTTGCGGTACGATGTACTGACCTGCTCAACAACAAGTCGGTTGTTGTAAAAGAAAGGATGTCCTCAATATACTCACCCGTTATGATGAACTGTTGGGCTTACCTTGATCCCGGGGGTATGCCTTGATATGGGGCACACGGATGTTATAGCAAAATTATTTAATTAAGTTGCAAGGTTGAAAATTGAAGGTCGACGTGAGGAGTTTAAGTGGACAAATATATCGGCAATCGCACGGAACAGCCTGACTAAGCTCGTGCTGAAAAATGTTCCTTAATCAGTTCAAAAATGGTTTGATCCCATGGAAATTCTTCCTTTTTGATATTTTCTTTATTTTATAATTATTATTTTATTATTTTAAAAGGGTTGCTCGGATGGTAGGATCACGTATTTTGTCAAAAGGTGTTACTATTCAGGATTAGTAAAAATGTGGGGCCCACATAATGAAATCATTTCTGATGGGCCCACCCATTTCAGATGGGCCCACCTATTTCGGATGGGCCCACCTATTTCGGATGGGCCCACCCATTTCGAATGAACTGTTTCAGATGAGCTTCCCATCTTGATGAGACTTGAAATGGGCCATCTCGGATTACTGTTCCGAGATGGGCCTGGTCCAATGTCTCAGGCCTATTTCGAGTCTATAAAATGGCATCTCGATTAGTTCTGAGTCATTTCAAACTTATTTTATCATCTCGAATCTATCTTGGACTCTCTGACTCAAACTCTTAGGTGAGTCTTCTCCTTGCATCTCAGATGGATCTCGGATGAACATCATAGTTGGAGGGGTATGGTCCCAAAAACTCTGTGCGTGCGCAAGGAACCATACCCTCAATGACATATTATAAGAATAACCTTGTGCGCAACCTGCAACGGTGTGCCATTCTTGAAACTAGCAGGTTGCACAATGAACCTTGTGCATACTGAGCAACGGCAAGTTAAACCTGGAAGCGCAAGACCTTGACCCTGCAACCTTGACACTAGCAGGTTGCACAACAAACCTTGCGCATACTGCACAACGGCAAATTAAACCTGGAAGTGCCGGACCTTGACCCTGCAACCTTGATACATGAAGGTCGCACAACAAACCTTGCGCACCCTACGCAATAGCAAGTTAGACTTGGAAGCGCAGGTCGCTTGAACCTGTGCGGATCAAACAACCCTCTAGCCGTGAAGTCCTAAAACCTTGCACAAGGCCAAGACCAACATGAGAGCAACTCATAGTTTTGAGAACAAAGGGACTTAAACCCTACAACTCTACGCTGGCTAGAAAGCAAAAGCCACGCGGAAGGGAGAAGCGCAAAGAGGCATTGACCAAATACTAGGGCACAAAGTGGCAGAGTTGTGACCTAATGGCCGCTCGGCAGGTTGTGTCAGACTGCGTCGCATGAACAGTTATGCAGAGGGCAGACTATGCACCAACCAAACTCATGCTAGCGACTGTCACACGATCTCCACTTTCGGCTGATGACAGGTCTGACACCAGGGACAACTGCCATGACCCATGGCTCTATTCACCATGCGACAAAGCGCACTTCCTGCCAGAGATCATTATTAATCGATGCAGATTAGACAGAACAGATATCCCTGGTCGTCTGGGCCGGGCCCAAGGTCCATCAGCCCATCTCCTACACACCTATTTTCAGCTAAAAAATAAGGATCACACCTCAAGGTAAAAGGATCTACATACGAGCTTACTCACTAGTTCTTGCTAATTTCCTATTACCTTGCAATCCCAAATACTTATTCTCATGCCGAAGTGTGGTCACGAAGAAAACCCTCCCCCTTTCTCTCGTGTCGAGGCTAACGGCGTTGCTAGTTTTGCACATAACCTGAAGTGAAATCACCCAGAAGAGCGAACGAGAGATAACCTTTCATGCAGAAATATTGAGCTGTAACAAAGATATCCCCGGATATTCTCCTTGTTAAACCAGTGTTTCTTCATTGGCGCCATCCGCTTTTTACTCACTCTTACAACCGTTTCTCGTTCATTTTTTTCTCAAACATCAGTTTCAAATGGCTGATTTTCCATCAGACACACCACGAGGTCCTCGGGCTGAGGGCAGGAACCCAGTTCATGCCCCTCGACCTGACAGACAAGTGGAAGAAAGTTCTTCCGGAAATGCTGGTGTTCATCATGACTCAGGTCGTGTGAACATCCCAGTAACTCCCGGAGTTAAAATGGACACTCCCTGAGTACCAATCACATCGGTCTTACCCCCGGGTGAGAGTCCGATGTCTTGGTACATCAAATATCAAACAACCCTAAATGCCGTCTATACGCAACTCTGCGCACAAACAAATGCATCCGCTGTGCCGGCGCTGCCACCAACTACTCATGTGCATGCTTCACCTGCACCACGAGTAACCAGTTATGACTCACCAGCTGGAGCGAGTATCCCATCACACCTCCGTACCAGAGAAACGGAGTATTCTCAATCGCTGCCTAAACATGAGTCTCACACTCATAGGCGAGCGCCCATCCACTCACCTGCTGGGCCCACGTCCTCTAGAGGGGCGGGACACCCAACGTGAGGAGGGATCGAACATATGGCGAGGGTGATAGTCCTAGTGTGTTTCACCGGCTACCCAAAGATCATGTTGCTTACAAGTCTGCGCCATGTGCTGTATACAACCCGAAGGCGGAGTACATTTATAACCTGATCTACAGGACGACTCAAGCAGCCGAACACTCCAAGTTCATAAAGGAAATCACGCTCGCACCACTGGAGCGCGCGAAACTACGCTCCAACATGGGTAAGTTTAATGGGTTGACAGACCCAGACGACCACATGCGCTTGTTCACAGGCGCGAGTCTAATCGAAGGCTGGACGCCGCCCATGTGGTGTCACTTGTTTATTCAAACTCTTAAAGGCATTGCGCGCCTATGGTTTGACAACTTACCCATGGGTAAGCTCATATCATGGAACGACCTCAAATACAAGTTCCTGACACATTTCAGCCAACAAGGCGGTACGTCAGAGATTCCAATGACGTCATGAACATATGAAGGCGGGATGATGAAAGTCTCGAAGATTTCATCACCCGATACAATAAAGAGGTGTTGGAGATTGGAGACATGCACGAAGACCTGATTCGTGCACAGTTCAAATATGTTGTCCGCTGCGACGAGATGATCAAAGTCTTGTCCGGAACTACTAGCCTCCCAAAAAGCTGGGAGAAACTTATGGCGGCAACAAAGGTATACGCGTAGACGGAGGGCAACCCAAACTCCAGCAGACCTCCCCTACCCCAATACTGTCCCCGAGACATTAGCAAAAGTTTTGGGAAGAAAAATAAGAAGAGTTGGAGGGAACCCAACCAAAACCCTCCCTACTCACCGGTCGACGCACACGCGACCATAATAAGATTGCTACCTAAAGTGCAATCAAGCAAGATAACTCGCGATCGATAGTGGACGCCACTGACGAAGAGCCCGGTGGAGGTGCTCAGCACAGAAGATCACCAATTCAAACAACCACCGCCGATGCGCAACAAAAAAGGTCAAGACCCTAACCTTTTTTGCGATTATCACAAGGATACAGGGCGTACAACCGAAACACTGCATCTCCTTGCGCACGGAGATCGAGAAGGTGGTGAAAAGTGGGAAGCTCACCCACTTACTTCAAAACGTGCGCAAGGAGGTGCGCTAGATTACTCGAGGCGAGGAAGGCCCGAGTAACAAGAAGATGAAGGCATTTGTTCATATGATCCAAGGTGGCCCATCGCACAAGCGCGACCACCAGAAGAATTGTACGCCACACTAGCATGAACAACATGTCATTTTTCCCATAGTTCCCCGGGGTCCACAAGAAGAACGTCCGGTCGTGATAAGTGGCATCTTTGGCCATTATCACACCGACGACATGTTCATAGACCCGGGAAGCTCTATGGACATCACATATGAACAATGCTTCCAACAGTTGGACCCAGAGGACAAGGCGCGCTTAGTGCCGGTCGATTTTCCACTGACGGGTTTCTGTAACGAAGTCGTCATTCCACTGGGTCAAATCTCATTCTCGGTAACTCTTTCCAATGGGCGACACTCGCGCACGGTCTCAGTCAACTTCATGGTCAAGCCCGCTATGTCGTGCCATGACGTGTTGCTGGGCCGGCGCGCCCAAAGAGAATTCAGCATGATCACTTCTACTCCTTATGCTGCCTGCGATTTTCCAACAAAAACCGGGGTGGCCATCATGTATGCGAGGAAGGAGATCATGTCTATCAAAGAGGAACCACCAACGAAGATACCAAAGTCATCATTCAATGGCGAGCAGGAGAAATGGGTACTAAACAACAAGTACCCGGAACACCTGCTATGACCCCTGCAGTCAAGGCGTGGTTAAAACAACTTTTGTTCCGCAATGTAGATATTTTCGCTTGGTCGCCAGCGGATATGACAGGGGTACCGAGGGAATTGCTGAGCATGCGCTGCACACATTCGCTTCAGTTCAGCCTATCGTTCAGTAAAAGCGCAGTTTTGGTCCTGAAAAAACTCACGCACTGAACGAGCAAGTTTTCAGAGCTCCTCTAAGCTGGCATCATCAGAGAAGTATGCTATCAGACATAGGTATTCAATCCAGTCATGGTCCAGAATCACAACGGCGGCTGGCGCATGTGCGTCGATTTCAAAGATTTGAACAAAGCATGTCCCAAAGACTGCTATTCTTTACCCGAAATCAACAAAAAGGTGGACTCCCATTTTTCATTCAGGTGGAAATGCTTTCTTGACTGCTACAAAGGTGACCACCAGATACAAATGAAGAAAGAGGATGAAGACAAAACCGCATTCCGCATTGACAAGGGAATCTTTTGCTACACAAATATGTCCTTCAGACTGTGCAATGCATGAGCCACCTACCAGCGTTTGATGGACCATATCTTCGGAGACGACATTTGTGAAACCGTAGAAGTGTACATTGATGACCTAGTCATCATGAGCCCGGATGAGGAGAAGATGCTGACAAACGTTCAGAAAACGTTTGTATCCTTGCGCAAGGCCAATCTCAAGCTGAACCCTGGGAAGTGCTCGTTTGGAATGGAAGAAGGCAAATTTTTGGGATTCATCGTCATGCGTGACGGTTCAAAGTCAATCATGAGAAAGTGGAAGCGATTCAGCGTATGCCTTCCCCCTCAATCATCAAAGAAATGCAACGGTTGGCGGGGCGATTGGCTACACTGAAAAGGTTCTTGGCCAACCACACGATGAAGTCCTTCCCATTCATCAGCACTTTGAGGAATTATGTAAAGCAGAACAAGTTTCTGTGGACTCCGGATGCAGAGAAAGCCTTCACACAAATAAAGGAGTGCTAGATTCAGCTGCCTGCACTCACGGCACCGCAAAAGAACGAGCCACTGATCCTTTACCTTTCCGCATCAGATATCGCTCTGGGCGCAGTTTTGTTGGTAGAGCGCTCTGGAGTCCAAACTCCAATCTACTACGTCAGCAAAATGCTAACTGACCCGGAGACAAGATATCCAATGATGGAAAAGCTTGCTCTAGCTTTAGTCCACGCATCTCGCAGGCTGCGTCGGTATTTTTCAGGCCAATAAAGTTCTCACGAACTATCACTTGGGCCAAATTTTATCCAAACCGGACATATCTGGTTGTCTGGCAAAGTGGGTGATTTAGCTTGGTGGACACAATATCGTGTACAAACCACGCCCATCCATCAAAGGCCAGATACTAGCCAATTTTGTTACAGAAGTACCTTGTAATAAAGTGCAAGACTGTGAAGCTATACAAAACCAAGCGGTAGTCACAGACGGCCGCGCATTGATACTTCACACAGACGGCACATCCAATGATGATGGCGCAGGGGCAGGTCTTCGTCTAATAAGTCCCGATAACCAGGAGTTCACCAACGCCATCAGATTAGATTTCAAAAGCACGAATAATGAAGCTGAGTAAGAAGCATTTCTGGCAGGCCTTCGGTTAGCCATCAAAATTGGGGCCAGGAATTTGGAAGCACACGTCGATTCCCTTTTGGTCGCAGGATAGATCAATGGCCTGTATGACGCAAAGGGCGAAACGATGATCCTGTATCTTGAAAAGGCGCAAGCCTTAATAACCAAGTTCCAAAGTTTCAAAATAACTCACATTAACTGAAGCAAAAATAAACATGCTGACACGCTCAGCAAACTGGATGCTACAAGCTTCAAGCACCTCATGCGAGAAGTGCGCATTGAGGTGCTCAAGAACCCTTCTGTTCTGTTACGTCAAGTAAACATCATCCGAAATGGCAAATCCTTCCTGGATGTCTCCCATCATCATGTTCTTGCAGTCTGGGATCCTCCCAGAAAACAAGGCGGAAGCAAGAAAGGTCCGGAACAAGGCACTCAACTATGAACTGGAAGACGGTATCCTATACCGGAAGTCATACCTTGGACCACTCCTCCGCTGCGTTGACCCACAAGACGCACAATACTTGATTCACGAAATACACGATGGGTTATGCGAATTCACGCCGCTCCGCGCATGGTCATTGCAAAGATCATGAACGCCGGCTGCTATTGGCCTGGCATGCACTTAGATGCAGTCGCAACACTGCGGAAATGTGCCTCATGCCAGCGACATGCGCCGAAGACAATGCGCCCAAAAATCCCTTGATCCCAGTGACAACAACATGGCCTTTCCAACAATGGGCAATCGTGGTGGGGCCTTTCCCAGATGCCCCAGTCGCTGTGAAGTTCATAATCGTAGCCGTCGATTACTTCACCAAGTGGGTAGAAGCAAAGATCCTTGCATATCGAACATGTGTTCACTTTGGTCGCGCATCCCTAAGGGAACGGCCAAGTGGAAAGCATAAACAAGAGTATCATCGAAGGAATCAAGATGAGATTGGGGACGGCGAGGAGAGGCTGGATAGAGGAGTTGCCAAGTATCCTTTGGGCTCATCGAACCATGCCAAAAACCAGCATCGGCGAAACTCTATTAAGCCTGGTGTATGGGACAGAGGCAGTGATTCCCACAGATATAGGCATCCCATCACCGCACATGCTTGCTGTGCAAAACAAGAATAATGAAGACGAGCATAGACTCGACTTGGACCTCCTAGAAGAAAGGCGTGAAAAAGCCGTAATCAACGAAGCTAAATACAAGTCCAAGCTCGAGAAATACTACAATGCGCGAGTCCGCATATGTACCTTCCTACCTGGCGATTTCATTTTGAGAGACAACGAAGCGTCCAACGCTGAAAGTCCAGGAAAACTCGCGCCCAAATGGGAAGTCCCTTACATAATCCATGAAGTCCTAGGAAAGGGTGCATACTCCCTCAAACGTTTGGACGGCAGAAACATTCCTAGGACCTAGAATGCGCAACAGCTAAGGTAGTGCTACATGTAAACTAGCAAAACCTATGATCTAATTGTCTATTCTGTACATGGCTTACGCCTTATTGTTTATAAAGACAATGGATACATGATTTAATTATCTAGATGTTCTGTTACAAATGCGCAAACCACTTTGTGTATACGCAAAAACACCATGGTACAACATGACTCATGAACAAAATTCACTACCTACTGTATGCGCATGGGCGTGTGATGTTCATACACGAGTTCATTACCAATTTTATTCGCTCTACCGACACAAAGTCGTTATCTTCACGCAAATATTGTAACTTCAAATAAAACATCCATTTCATAAAAAGAAAAGAGTACAATCAGGCGCAAGCGCGCAATTACATTCAGATATTAAATTCAAGATCCTACAAACATCCTATCCTACCCATCACTCTCTTCAACTTCGGCCGCATCCGGGAATTTGTCTTTTAAGCAATCAACATAGTCATCGTGCTGGAGTGCCTCGCTCACCAAATCTATCACCGGCAGATGAAGATCGTCATACTCTCGTTTCGCAAGGGAGAATGCAGCTTCAGTATCGACCTCATGAGTGGACGCGTGACTAGTATCCATTGAACGTCTAACACATGAGTGACATGGTGTTGACACTCAGCGTAGCCTTGCACATATCCATCATGGCGTGCAGTGACCATCAGCTTGGCCACTGCGTTGTCCAACTCTACTGAGTTTAGGATAGAGTTTCCGATCTGCAAAAGAAGCAAAATAGGATGAGAATCAAGACAAAGTGATCAAAGGAACAACGGAGAACTTACATTGATAACTCCATGTTGTTGCATCCACAGCATGTTGTTCGTCAGCGACTCCACCAGAGACTCGAGATGGCGCGGGCGGCTTCAGCATTTTCTAATTTTTCTTCACCCGCACCCACTTTGGCCTCCGCCACACGCAGCTTCTTCTGATCCCCCAGGTGCCTGAGCTGCAATTCGCCCTTTTCAACCAAGGCCACTTGGAGATCCTTCTTTGCGCCTCAAGTGCCGCGCAAGCCTCCACCTGGTTACATACAACAAGGTTAGTCTGGTAATCTTTTGATCCTGTAAAGTAAAGAAGGGCAGAAGATTTACCTTCTTCTGCACGCTAATGCGCCCTGGCCTCCTCAGTCGCAGCAAAAGCTGTCTCTTTTTCCTTCTTCATGCGCTCTACTTCTCCGCACATCGTGGCCACCTCATCTCTTAAAGATTTTGTCTCGTGATTGTCCCTTTCACAGGCCTCCCTCCACAACTTGTGCTCCTCCGCAAGTGTGGCTGCGGAGCCTTCCGCTTTCTTCTTTCACCCCAGAACGGACCACTCTTCGGTCCGCTGGGCTTCGAAAAACCTTGCCTTCTCAGCCTCCAGCTAAGATTTTTGCACAGCCACTTAGGCTCGCTTTTGGACCGGGTCCTTCCTAGCAGCTTCATATTTTTCCTATACCTTATGCATGCTCTACCATTCCCTTATGATCTTATGTGTATTAGAGGCGGAGCTAGCAGCTGCTTGGAGGTATGCACGGTAAGTTTGCTCGTGGCTCTGTTCTGCGTGTGCGCGCACCTCTACTGGGGGGAAAGTGCCCTTGAACCACTCACGGCAAGCCTGCCAGTGAGTGAACTTGTCACCCTTCTTCAGCTTCCACACAGGGGTGGGGATCTCATCAGCGCGGCCGTTAGAATAAGACCTGTAATAGTAGTAACCCGGGGTTTCGTCCAGGTGAATAGGGGACCGTTCGGCAGAAGGGTACTCCCCAGATCCTCCGTTTTCACCCCAGGGCACTGGCTCTTCTGCATGAGCCCCCAGCGGAACATCCTTAACCACTATCTCCTCCACCGGTTCTTCAGCAACCACATCACCACCAACCACCACTTCTTTCGTCACTTCAGGCCCAACGGCCTCCGCTTCCACCTACACCTCCGCCGCCTCGGCACTGGCCTCCCCACCCTTTACACCGGACGCTTGTGCTGTCTCAACCACGGGTGGGGGCATCGAGATATCAATGGGCGCGGCTGGAGTAGTTGGGGCAACAAAAAACGACCTCAACCCCCACTACAAGAAGACTAAAAGTTAGACAAGTAAATCAAGGAATAAAGTATAAAAAAGTCAAAAGATGTTTACCCGGGGAAAGTTTGGCGGTGAGCATAATCTTCCGTGCAGCCTTTTTGAGAGGCTGCGCTGAAATGTCACTCTTCGGAGCCCTCTTCCTCTTAAGAGGCTTAGGGATTGACTCCACGTCCAATGGGGTCATCCGGGTTGGCAGCCGGAATATCCGCCATCTCGTGCGGCTCCGGCTTCGGCTTTTTCAAACCTACATGTGCGAGACCCCCCAAGGAATTAGAGACTACTACATAGTCATTTCAAGTGTCTGGCACAAAACACGTACCTTTGGGTGGGTCCGCCCTGGGTTGAGCCGCCTTTTTCTCTACCACCGCGCTTGGCCCCACGCGCCTCTTTTTCTATGGATCTGGGGCCGATGCCCAACTTTTTCAGTGCACCTGCACCATGGCGCAACACAGTAAGCAAACTGAAAAAGATGAAATCAAATTATGAAGGCTTACCACTCTCAGGCGCGGGGCCGCCAGATCTGCGCTCTTAGGAAGCTCAAAGTTTCCCAAGATCTGCGCATACCATGTTGGCTCCTCTGGGCCAAGGGCCATTATCCCTTTGGAACGCCACCACATACAACGCCACCCCTGCAAAAACACGCATATGGTTAGTCTGCGCACAAGGAGAAATCAAGAAATAAGGGAATGAAACAAAAGTACTTACTCTTTTCCCCTTCCATGTAAACTGGCTTCTCCTGGCGGTTGGGTTTTCATACTAAACTCATGCCCGCCGCCACCAGCGCCCTCTCTGGCAGTTGCACCGCCGGGATATCTTTCATCTCTAAATACCACAGCTCCTCAGTCAGTATAGGAGATATCTCCATAACAATATCCTCCACCCCCTGGATGTGCATCCGGAGGGGGATCACGCTGGCCTTCACAAAAAAGAATTTTGCCTTCCAATCATGGTAGGACTTCGGCGGCGTGTGCAAAATTTTCTTCGCCTGGATTCTATGTTGAAAGGAACAGAAACCCAGGGAGCAGTGCAACTGGTAAACCCTAAACCGGTTAACTATTTGGATTAAACCCATCGATCTGCACAAAAATTCAAAATGTTTGATTCTCACCATCCCCAACAGATTGAGTTGGGAGATATAGAATCGGTAGTGGTCCAAAATTTCAAGAAAAAATTTAGTTGCCAGCAACCGAAAGTTGCCATCAGCGAAAAAATAAAAAAATGATGTGATGTAGCTGGCTAGAGCGTTAACGGCGGTCTCTCCGTCGGAAGGATACCAGGCATCCCAGTCCTTGGGGAATCGGTAGCCGGACACCATCCTCTGGAAATTGGCCAGGGCCCCTTAAGCACTGGCAAAGAAGTCGACGCCTCCATTCCGTCGGATGGATACCAGGTATCCCAGTCCTCGGGGAACCGGAAGCCAGACACCATCTCTGGAAATTGGCCGGGGACCACTTAAGCACTGGCAAAGAAGTCGACGCCTCCATCGCATAAGCACTTTCCGGACCCCTAGTCGCCATATCAATTGCCGGAAAGAAAGAAGAAAGAAACAGGAAGATCTCGGAGAAGAAATTTAGAGAGAATTCAGAGAGAAAGCAAGAAGTATTGAAAGCATGAAGGAAAACCCTAGATGGTCCTCTATTTATACCCATCACATTTAATGCGACGGGGAGACGTGACGCACACGCAGACGCAAACAGCTAATCAGCGCATGATGCGTGTAGGGCAAGTGGCAACTGACAATCGCCACGCACGCGTGGCTGGTACTTTCTCTGACAATTCATTAATGAAAGAGAGGCTGCATTGTTGACAGCATGCTGCAGCTGTCAACAGTCACCTCCACCTCACCTTTTTTTCTCACCAACTCGCATGTAACATCAGCATGACGAAGATTCAAATTTCAAAGACCTCATCATGGGCAAAGGTTTCCCCCACACAAAGGTTTTCTTCATCCCTTATTGAATTTTTGCCGTTGAAATAAGCGCGCATACAAGAATTTTTATAGTCCAGCACTCCACCTACTTGCCAACATGCGCATAGGAGCACCACTAGACTGGGGGACTTGGAGGGGTATGGTCCCAAAAACTTTGCGCCTATGCAAGGAACCATACCCTCAATGACAACATACTACAAGAATAACCTTGCGCGCAATGCGCAACGGTGCGCCATTCTTGAAACCAGCATGTTGCCTAAATAACCTTGCGCACAACACGCAACGGTATTGCAATCTTGACACTAGCAGGTCGCACAACGAACCTTGTGCACAATGCGCAACAGTAAGTTAGACCTGGAAATGCAGGTCGCGTAACGAACCTTGCGCACACTACACAACGACAAGTTAGACCTGGAAGCGTAGGACCTTGACCCTGCGTGGATCAAACAACCCTCTAGCCGCGATATCCTAAAACCTTGCACAAGGCCAAGACCAACATGAGAGCAACTCATAGTTTTGAGAAAACGACTTAATCCCTACAACTCTACGCTAGCCAAAAAGCACTTATAAAGCCATGCGGAAGGGAGAAGCGCAAAGAGGCTTTGACCAAATACAAGGGTACAAAGTGGCAGAGCTGTGACCCAATAGCCGCATCGCATGATGAACAATCATGTAGAGGGCGGACTGTATGCAAGGACATACACGTGGCACCAACCAAACTCACACCAGCGACTGTCACACGATCTCCACTTTCGGCTGATGACAGGTCTGACACCAAGGACAGCTGCCATGACATGTGGCTCCATTCACCATGCGCCAAGTGCACCTCCTACCAAAGACCATTAATGGCTGATGCAGAGGAGATAGAATGGATAATCATGGTCGTCAGGCCTAGGCCCAAGGCCCATCAGCCCATCTCCTATACACTTCACTTCACCTATAATATAAGGATTACACCACAAGGTAAACCATTCACATTCACATACAACAACTTACAATCACAATACAATTGCATGCAAGTTTGAGCTTACTTGCTTATTACTTGCAATCCCAAATACTTATTCTCACGCTGAAGTGTGGTCATCGAGAAAACCCTCCCCTTTCTCCCGTGACATGGCTAACGACATTGCTAGTTTTGTAGATAGCTTGAAGTGAGATCACCCAGAAGAGCAAACGAGAGATAACCTTTTATGAAGAAGCGTTGAGCTGTAACTAAGATATCTACGGATACCTCTTGGTTCAGCCGGTGTTTCTTCATCAACCTCTTCATTTGAACAACTAGGTGACAGTAATGCTCGATCAACTGCTTCATAGTTTCGCCTTTCAAAAGGTTGAAAATATCGAACTCTTTTCTAAGCAGTGGCTTTTTGCTCTTCCTCATTTGTGAACTTACCTGGAACTTTAACCTTAATGCATTCCATAATGATTGTGAATTATCATCATGTTGTAGCAATGCTAAGATATCTTCTTTGATTGATTGTTGCAATATGCACATCATTTTCTTCTCATTGATGATTTTTTTCTTTTTTAGCCATTGTGGACGGAGTCAACGTCTTCTCCAATTCATTTTCCCCAATTGGTGCTGTATATTTTTCTTCTATAGCAAGCCAGTAGTTAAAATGGTTCGCTTGCACCCAGTTAACAAACCGTTCACTCCAACTGTCATAATCCTCCAAATTCATCAACTTTTGGGGTTTCACCATTGTCCCCATTTCGTTCTCCAAATTCAGATTCTATACAGCTGCGGCTGATATATTAACATTTGATGTAGCAAACCCGTTGTAAAATTCGTTCTCCAATTTACCAACCTGAAACAACGTTAAATGCTAAACTATTAAGATTTCGGTTCGAGTGAAGTAAAAATGTCAAAAATTGATTTATCTTCGTGCGAAGGTAAATTATTTTTAAACCTTTGCAACTTTTATCTTCGTGTGAGGGTACAAAGTTATGTTCTTGCGAAGGTGAGTTCAAAACTTAACATTTTTTGCAATTTTCGACAAGAATTCCTTTGTTTTCAGCTCTAACTTTTCTCAAGGGTTTATCTAAACATGTTTTTACGTGTTATACTTGAAATCAGTTGATTTTGACCATGGATTCATTTTAAAAAGTGAAAAAGAAGAAGAATGAGTAGAATAAGAAGTCTTCTAGGATGAATCTTGAACAATTGTCTTCAAATCAGGCAACCTGAGCTCTGATACCACTTATAGGATCGTTTTGTCCAATAGCAAAGGTCCTAATTTGAGTATCTAGTCCAGACGCACGGAATTCATATGAATTAGTGACAATGAACAAGATTATTTCATCAATTAACTGATTTCATTCAATGTTAACAGTTACAAATGACCAGAAAATCCGACAGAGCTTCGCCGTCTCAGTCGCAAAAGATCTACACACTAACACCTCACATAACCTATATATAGACATACTACCTTTGTGCGAGGGTAGTTTATCTTGGCATGAAGGTAAACCTTCGTGCGAAGGTAGACTCATCTTCAAGCGAAGCTAAATGTAAAGGACGTAATATCTAACAGTTTCACCCTATTACAAATATAGACACATTCCTAAGACATAGGCAATAAACATTATGCACAAACATAGTACATTAATGGACACAGTATGCTAAAGAAATGTAGTGTCAAAATGTTTAAACAAGTCTCACTAATGACGTGTCAGTAGGCTTCGCATATTCAGTAGATTGTTTATGAGATATAAGCATAAAGAAAATCTTCTTAATTAGTGGCTTAACATCTCTCGGATATATGTTCTTAGCACAACGAAATTTCATTTGAGAGATTACCGGATGCTGAGATACTAGGTCTTTACAGATAATTGATATCTAGGGTATTATATAAGTTGTTCTGATTTTGCGTCAGCAATGGCCTAGAACTTGAATACTTTTGCTTTAAAAACCTAAAAGTGCAGCAAATTGAAAGTTTCAAAAGATTAGACAATTCTAGTACAAAAGATTCCAAATTTGGAACACCACTTTTAAAGTCGAGCCTTCATCTCTTTGTCTCTCTAGTGGTACTAACTGAGCTCTCAAGGTCTCACACAACCCAAATACAGATATCAGTTAGATATATTCACCTGTAAGATGAAATCTAGGAAATCTTGATACGCGAGTATATTCTGAGGTGGGAAATACTGTTAAGTCAAGTTCTAAGACATCTAATTAACGTATCTTGGAACAACTGAGAAATGTTTAGAGGTTTAAGTGAATCAGTATACTAACAATCTAAGTGAATTTGTTTGAAACATAAAGTTTTCAAGTTCAACGGTACTTGTGCTTTGTCTCAAAAATTGATATGATCCTCTAACATAAACTCACAAAAATATGTCTGTAAATATGTTTATAAATAGTTATTGCATTTTATTTCAGAAAATCCAAAAAGATTTTTCAGTGTGGTTTAGCATAAACTTTAGAAAAATCAAAAAGATTTTATTTCTATTATAGTTTCGACTACGACTACCGATGATGGAAAGCAGATCCTCAAAATCCAGAGATATTGTATGCTGAGGAAAATCTAAAGGACAATGGGTTGGGAGCTTGTCTTAAATGAGAAACTATTTTAAAAAGATCAAAATTCATTAATTTGAAACTTAACATTGCCGGAAAACATCAGTTTGTTCATAAAGTGTTTAACCAAGGTCATTAACTTGGACTTGATAGACAAATCAGTTAACAAGGGTTATTAACTTAGACTTGGTTAACTGAGTGGATTGTTAAATCTGATAAAATGTTCATAAAAGTTGAAATTATTTAAATTTGTACTCACTTCACACGAATTAAAACACTTCGCACGAAGTGAATCACTTCGTACAAAATGAACATATGCACTATATAAAGGATCATGTAAGTCCTGAATAATCTGGATCAAACAATGATATAAAACAATCACCAAGGAGGGCGGAATCCAAACTTGATAATATTCAAGAAAACCAAAAAATAAGAAGATCGAGATGAGTAGAATAACACAAAAATCACTTTCAAACTTGCATACGATTCGATTACTATCAAATAGCAAAACCGTCTGATACAAGTTCTTCCACCTCTCTCTCTCTCTCTAGTCTAGGGTTTCTCTATGGAGGCTCCTTCCAAGGTCTTCTCTAAAGGTTTAACCCTAGAAATGACATAACATTATCTTATATACCTAGGCTACCATAGCTCGTTACGTATATTTGATGCGTCAGTGTCACACTTCTAGGACCTAACAATCTCCCCTAGACTGATGCATCAAATTGTGTTAATAGCATTAATTCAGCAACGTCTTCAACGAGGTCTATGGTTGTCGTTATGTTGCAGAAGTTGTGGAAGTTCTTGACTTCTGAACTCTGAGCATTGGGTCTCTTTCTTCTTCTCATGTGGTTAGATTCATATCAAGATCCCGATCAGCTTTGCTTGAAATATCTTGTTAAAAAGAGTGCGAAAGGAGGATTCTAGGCAGCTCTTTTCTTCTTGGATCTTTCACTTTCAAGCAGGTTTACAAGTACTTATTTAAGAGTACTATCATTGTTTGACGATGACTCGTATCTTGTTCTTCTAACCCAGGTACACTTTGACATGATGCTTCGTGCTTGTCGGCAACTAACAGCATCTCATTCTTCATCAACCCCTATTTCTTGATCTAAATTAAGTTATGCAAAATTCTCAAAAGTTTATAAGCAAACATTTCTATGCAACAGAGAGAGTACCATATGAACACTTGGTATATCCAAGTACTTGTACTCGGATTAAAATTCAAATTTCTTTCATCTTTTGATGAGCAATCAAATCTTCAAGAACGGCTGAAATTTTAACAAAATGAATAAAACACTATATTTTTTGATTTTGTAAAAACAAGACACTGTTTTGGATTTTTTGATTTTTTTAAATTTTAAATATAAGAATATAAACAGAAACACAAAAAAACTAACTAACAGTTATAATTTGCAACGGGAGCAAAATCATTGTCAGGCTAACCAAGGAACACTTTTTAGTGCGAAATTATTCAGACTGGTCTAAGTGATTGCCAATATGTTTGTCCACTTAAACATTAACGCTCAATTTTCACTTTTCAACTTCGTGATACGCTTAAGGTAATATTGTACTACAATAACCGTGTGTCCCATACCATGACATACCCCCGCGATCAAGGTAAGCACAACGATTCATCGTAGCAGGTGAGTATACTGAGATCATCCTTAATCTATTACAACGTTAGACTATTAGTGAACAGGTCAGTACTTCGTACAACAGAGTAACCAATAAAATGTCTGATGAGGGTTAGGTAAATACCTTTTTAGGTACGAATTTAGCTTTAAAAGCAAACGAAATTCTCTCGTTGTCATATTTTCTTCCTTTTAAGGTTTTTGGCCCATTTTTGGCTCTTTTAGGATATCCTGACTGTTCCTAGGTATGCATATAATCTAGATGCAACAGAAGGACAACCCTGATATCCCGGATGACTCACCAATATAAAGACCTGAAACCTCAGACGTTGGTTATCTATTAATGCAAGATTAAGATCATAAAATCATACGCTGATGGTAGGTTACCCACAAGGTACATGGTTCGTTATGTTTGTATCACTTAGTATCCTTTATCACTTAGAGCGTCAAGCCTATCGATATATCACATTAGATCCTAGTCTTTTCAGCTATAACACCTTACATGTGTTGGTTAAAACCCTTTAGCACGAACATTTATTTCATTTCCTATATGATGCTATAAAACCTTTTTGTCTTTTTCTATTTTTCAAATGTTTTTTTTGTATTTTTTTGATTTCCAAATGTTTTTGTATTGTTCTCATTTTCTAATGTTTTTAGATTTTTCTCATTTTCTCCCCTAAAACAATGCATATATACATATATCTCCCTCTTTTCCTAAATTTGTGCATCACACTTTATGCGCAAATTTACCTAATAATGAAAGCGTATATTCAAAGTTATAAACGAAAGAAAAGGAAAATATTTTTGTTGTTTTTGCTTAACCGTTCCGTCATCAGATTGGAGACTAATCGATATCAAATCAAAGCACGGAATTTAAAGTGTACCTTTTTGCTGATCTTATCTTACCTTCCTTATCTCATCCAAAGGAAACATATCATCTGTAAAAACAAATTTTAAGTTTTTGCAACAGTGAAATGTTACCCATTATATCCCCGAAACAACCGCTATCAGCATTTCAAGGTTTGTCAACAACTCCTCCTTGGTTGTCCCTGAAAAATAAGGAGATTAGTAAGACAATGGTACTCATACCATTGTGGTCCTGGGATTTCCTGAAGCATCAAAATAAGACATTCTTTCAGACACATCTCCCCATTTGTTTCAAGGATTGGTGATGTTGTTGCTTTGCATTTGGGTTTCCAAATTTGTTTCAGTTTAACAAACGTGTTTGTTGCCTTCGGTTGAGCAACTTTAGCTGTTTCAGAATTGTTAGTTTTAGAAACACATTTTTGTTCCTAAACAACCTTGCGTTTGTTTTTAGCAACATTCCAATCCCCATCAGATGGTTTAACCTTAGGATTCACATTCTTCATTGCCTTAGGTGATGATACCTTCATTAGCTTAGAATGATAGTTATCCTTTGGTGTAACCCTCTGATTTTGAGCACAATAGGGTACATAGGGATGATATATGTAGTTCCGAGCAATGTGACTAGGAATGCCGCAATTGAAGCATGTTTGTCTCTTCACGTAGAAGGCATTCTGATCAGCTTAATTTAATCTTGAAGGCCCTGAAGGATGCACTGGTCCTTTCTTTGCTTGATTTCCTTGCACATTTTTTGCAGACGAGGATGGATTTGGATGTTTATACTTGTCATTTGCAGGATCCTTCTATTGTGGAGATTTCTTTTAATTCTTCTTCTTGTATTGCTTAGACTACATGTCTTGTTCAGAAATCTCACCTGTCTTCCCAAAAGCTTTGTTAGCACGGTCAAATGCATATTTCTCACATTTGCCATTATGAGTCGGCTTACCAAAAGCATTTTTCACATCACGAGCCTTTTGCAGATTATTGCTGCCATAGATGATTTCGGAGAGCGTGATTTTCTTTGATGTTTAGATTTCTTCTTTCTTCATCCTTGTCCGGCTCGTTTCGGCTCATTTTGCTTGATCTGAACCTTTACAGCACTAACAGAAATTTAGTTTGCGTACTAGGAGCCTTCACGTCAGTCTTCACTTCATCAGCTTTGATAGAGTCAGAGAGTTCTGGTTTATCAGATGAAAGACTAAAACCTGCAACAGTTATTTGTTCTGCACATGAAGTAGAAGCATCAGTATTGTTCACACATTTTGCTTCATTTAAACATTGACAGGTTTAACAGAACCCCATGTGTCTGATGTAAAATCACTAGGTTTGCCATACACCTTATGTTGTTCTTTCTCAAGATCGGTGTTAGGCATTCTCGTGTAATTTTGATTATACGATGGGGCAGCCTGATTGTATTCCAAACCCTTCCCCTTGTTCGCTTTGCATGCCAGTTGCACATTGCACACACCTTGAACTACCTTGCTAGATGTATCCAACTTCTTTATGTTTACTTCATTTTTTGATAGCCAGTCAGGAGCTCTAGCTTAGCTCTCACAGACTCAAGTTCAATGTTTTTCACATTGAGTTTGTTTTTGTAATCATGAACCCAACACTGTTGTTGGTTAAGATCTCTGCGAAGTTGAGCTATGTCTTGCTTTTGCGCTTCAACCTTTTCAGTAAGCAACTAATTGCTTTGTCTAAGGCTGATGCACTGAGTCATTGCACTGTTATAATCATTAACCATTTGAGTTGAGTGCCTTGAGTTGTGCAACCTTATTCCTATAATTTTCAGACCATAAGAGAGTGTTAACCGTGTCAATGAGTGATTGAGAATGATTGTGGGGCTTTCACATCAGATGATGCAGCAGCAACAGGTGAAGGTGAGGGAATATGAACAATGTTGAGATCAGTAGCAGGTGGCGAAGTAGCAACGGCCTTCTAACAGTTTGACATAGACGACGATGTGTTCGCATGAGTGTGACTCTTCTACTTATCCTCCTGAACATATTCATTGCTAAGAAGCTCACATCTCTCGGTTTCGTTTCACAATAATTGTAAGTTGTCATGATAACTGCAACACAATAATCCCATGTCTTGTTACGTGGCAACCATATAGAAAAGTCTTGTTGATCGTACCATATGTCACTTTCGATTTTCTCAATTTCAGAAAGGAGTTGGGTAAACGTACTGATCAAGGTTTCTACGGTTTCACCCTCAATATAACCGAATTTGTCGAGTTTTTACCGAAACAACTTATTTTGAGAATCAATACTTGGAGATTCATCGTTGAACCAAGTTGTGTAAAATAGAAGCTTGTCAAAAACCGAGAAACACGAGCCAAACAAGAACCAGTGGACTCGCTAAATTTAGCACTTCGCAAACTTTCGAACCACTTTTCTGTACCGCACCTCAAAACCTGTTAAAACCATTTCACCAAAACAAACTATTTTTTGTATTTTTATTTTGAATTTGTAAAACCCTTTATATATATATATATATATATAAAACAATCACTATTATAATTATAATTATCATCATTATTATTATTATTATTATAATTATTGTTGTTATTGTTATTATTATATTAGTAATGATTAGGTAATAATTATGTTATTATTATAATTAATTATTTTAAGAAAACTTAAAATTATAAACGTCACTTTCACCTCCCAATACCTAAAACCCTAATAAAATTCACTTGACAACTTTCTTGACACCCAAAACCGTCGTAATAATTCCTCTATTTTTTCCTAACGGCTTAAATCAACAAAAGTGTCGCAAAAACTGTTATCTTCTTCTTTCACCACAATAAGGAATGTCACAACAAAAGCTTTAAGTTTTGTCTTTGTTTATAAAACAACCAGTGATGATTGTGAGTGGAGAGTGACGGTCTTGAAAATGATGAACGATATGGATGTCCAGAGAAGATGGTCGGAGAAGATGATCCCGTTAATGATGACCGAGAAGATGATGAACGGAGATACGACGAAGATGACGAAGGTTTGAGGTGTGACGATGAAGATACGCCGAAAAGATGATGGAGATTAGCGTGACTGTTAACGATGACTGGTGGTTAATAGCAATTGCAGGTTGGTGGCGTATGACGGAGGTGATCATGACTCAAGTTACGGTAGATGTGGTGTTGTGGTGAAGGTGATAGTGTCAAGAAATATTTGCTAACAAAGGTCGTCGGAAGTAGGTTGTTGTAGGTTGATGGTGGTCATCGGAGCGCCAACAAAGATGACACTATTTTTGGTGTTGAAAACTCGTACACAAAAACTGTTTTGGATAGATGCGGTGTTTCGGAAAGTTGTATCCAAAATGTATTTCGGAAACTATTTCGAAAAGTTTGTTTCGGAAAAATTCGAAATGTATTTCGGGCCGCCGGAGATGCTAGACGTTATAACAATGTTTCGGATGGAGGTGACAATGATGAAGGCGTTCCATGAAGTTGATGAACTGTAGCCCTCGAATAAACTCGAAACCTATTTCGGATAGAACTCGAAAAGTATTTCGGAAACTTTGTGTTTCGAAAAACCTTTATTTCGAATGTAGATATGTTTCAAACAAAAGATGTGTTTCGGAAAGTGAATTCGAACAAGATTCAGAAGATGTGTTTTGAAAAATTCGGATCAATTTGGATAAGATTTGTGGTTGTTTCGGATGGTGGAAGTAGATGTTGATGATGTTGTAGTGATGAATGACAACAGGTGTAATGATGATGGTGATGAAGATACGTTTTGGAGAATGATGATGATATGTTTCGGATGATGATGATAATTAAACGTTGGGATGATGAACTATGTTTTATCCGAAACCTTTTATTCGAAAAATCCTGTTTCAAAAAGTTTCAAAAACACAAATTCCGTATCGAACAAGATATGCAAAACCTTCTGAAAATGTGCACTCGTTGAAAATAGGAAACCCAAACCAATTATGACCCTTTATTTTATTTCTACCCTTTTTAATTTCCTAAAAATGGATTAACAGCTTTATAGATAATTTAAAAGATATCTTTAAATATTTAAAAAATTAAGTTTAATCTCTTTATCAGTTTTTAGTCAGATCAACGAAGCAAACTTGATGATTTTCTAAACAAAAGTTGATGAACACAATAAAGAATGCGAAGAACACGAAGAATGTTCTTGAAGTTTTTCAACAAAAATTCAAAATTTCTTGAATATTTGATATTAAACCAAGCCTAGAACATGTTCTAATGACTCTGATACCAATTGTAAGTCCTAAATAATCCGAGTCTAACAATGATATCAAACAATCACCAAGGATGGGCGGAATCCAAACTTGGTGGTATTCAAGAAAACCGAAAAATAAGAAGATTGAGATGAGTAGGATAACACAAGAATCACTTTCAAACTTGCATATGATTCAATTACTATCAAATAACAAAACCGTCTGATACAAGTTCTTTCACCTCTCTCTCTCTCTCTCTCTAGTCTAGGGTTTCTCTATGGAGGCTCCTTCCAAGGTCTTCTCTAAAGGCTTAACCCTAGAAATGACATAACATTAGCTTATATACCTATGGTTAGCCCAATCCCCACATGGACTCCCCTTGGGCTTGCCTGGCCCACATGGCCTAAGGCATGCCCAAATGACCTATACAAGGTCCAAAACCTAATATAAACTAACCCAACTAATCCCAGTTCGCTACCATAGCCCGTTGCGTATCTTTGATGCGTCAGTCTCATACTTCTAGGACCTAACAGATCAGTTCGCACGAATTGTTCATTTCACTGTTCTTATTCTCTTTGTACTATTTGAGAGTCCTTTGTGCGATCTGAGAGATTTTGTCCAAACTAAGTCGAATAGCTGCCAAAAATTACATTGGGGAGGTTGATTAGCACACCTCTTCCAATGGTGAAGGTAGATTAACTTGATTTGGACTTCTTGAACTTTAAACTTATATCTAACAAAATATAACCGGCTAAAAAAAGTCGATCAAATTTGGGTTCTTGATAAAATTCGTGATTGCACGAAATGGAAGTCACTTCGTACGAAGTGAATCTTTCACTTCGCACGAAGTAAATCTGCTAAAAGGCATATATCTCATATTGAAAGATTCTGGAATGCTACCAAGTTTGTTCCTGATCAGCGAGCAATACATTCAGTGGTTAAATTGGAAATGAAGATTTCAAAGTCAAATTACTGAAGATTTGATACGAAGGGTATTAGATTTCAAAGATAAAGATGGCGATCCCATGGGTTAGACTGAGAGAATGGTAAAGGGGTGTTTCTAGAGAATGGGATACAAAGGGCATGTTAGTGAGGCGAATTTCAACAAAGCATTTCTAGGAAGGCCTTATAAATTCTTCGTACATTATGTGATTTTCGCGCTTAGTCACAGAAAAGGAGGCTTTGATGTGATACTAGATTACCAGATGTGTATGATCACAACACTAACTCTCAATCTTCCAAACAACTTCACAAAAGTTATCCTTGATCAGATGGTGTCGAATATTTCAAAAGAAAGGTTTCTTCAATATCCGAGATTTATTCAAATGATGTTGGATGATTTGTTTCCAAACTTAGAGAAAAAAGATGACAATGAATTGAAGTTAAATCACATGGATGGTCAGACATTGATCAGGCTGAATCAATACTTGAAGCAAGACACTGAACCGGTAGCAAAGAAGTTCTTTGGAGCTATACATGATAAAGATTATGTTGCACCGCTAAAGCCTAAGTGGAGAAAAGATACAAGCAACATCGTGAATGATGAAGACGAACTTTTATCTGGTTATATTCCACGGAGAGGTAGTTGGTATGAGAAAGAGGAGAAGAAAAAGAAACAATCAACTCCCAAAAAGAAGCCTACTCAAACACGTAAACGTGCAACTACACAGACTTTGCTTACTGATGAACATTCTGAAGAGGAGGTACCGATGAATGAGCCTGTGAATAAGCCTGATGATGAGAATGTGAATGTACATGATGTAGTATTCTCTTCAACGTTTGATAATGAAAGAGGTGATGTGAATGTTGTTAATCTGATGGAAATTGAGAAAGAAGCGTTCAAAGGAGATAATGAAGAAAACTCAGACGATAGTATTGATCTTGAGAGAGCTGTAGAAAAAGAAAGAGCGGAATTGAGAAAACAACAACGTAAACGAAAGGAGGTTTGAGATGATGATGTTACATATGTTCTTATTGACCCAGAAGAAACATCTGAAAGGTCTACAAAGAAAGCAAAACGTGTTAAAAGCAAGCATTCAGATATCCAGAAAAAAAAACAACAGTGTCTCCTGTAGCAAAGGAAGCTCGTCGAAAGTTTATGAGAGCTAGGAAGACACCTGAGGTTGAAGTTACTACTGGAAATGTTGAATCTGTATAACCACCATCGCCACCACATGTTACTCCACCATCACCACAACATGTTACCCCACCACGTCCCACTTCACCACAGAAGCAGTGTTAGGATCTAAGTTTGAAACTGTTTATGAAATTTCTAAAAATGATAATGAAAGAAGATAAATCAGATGAACATGCAGCGGAATGATGAACTTTAAATCATAATAGCCGAGAAATTGTTTTCATTGTCATGCTTTTTGTAATTATAATTACTTGCATATAACTCACAATCTCCCCCTCAACCTAAGATCACTGAGTTGTTTGTACATAATGTAAGGAAGAAAGATAGATTGATAATTGATGAAAGTGATCAAATAACAGTACAATCAGTATTCTATTTATACTACAATCCTAACCACTAAGCATCTTATAATGATGTCAGCATGAAAGTGACACTTAACAAAAATAACAAACTAATAACATCTGCTAAGCTAACCACTGCTATATCTAACCAATACAAAGACTGATAGAAAAAACTAATAAGACATCCTTTGTTGGTCTTTAGCAGATCTTTGCCTTGGCAGACCTTTAGCCTCAATCTTCAGCCGAGCTTTGCCTTGGCAGACTTTAGCTTTAGACTTCAGCAGAGCTTTACTATGGCAGACCTTTAAGTGACATTTGATCCTTTTCAATCATTGTAAAATTACAAACAATTTCGTATTCACCGAAACCCTGTGTTTTATTTCCGATATAATTCTCTAAGACATTTGCACAATTTCAATTTCTTGCACGATTTCGAACCCTCAAAATTTTTTTGTGGAAGTAATTCGTTAACTGACACTCAAACACAGTCAATTTAATGCAACGTACACTCCTGAAAAAAAGGACATAAACTATACATACCCTAAATACCCTTTACATAACTTAGATACAAGTTTTGAAGGGTTAGATATGACAAAAACACTCTTATAGAAGTCCAGGGACTATTTTCGTCAAACTGCAAAAGTCTGTTGGTCCGTATTCAACATACGAACCATGTGTATCAATCCAAATATTTTTGTATTCAATAAAATCTTGTATTTTATTTACGAGAATGCAAAAATGTCAATCGTTGCACAATGTCGACCCTTTTCGTGTTCGTTAAAGCGTTTTACGCATTTTTGCGAAACGCGGAACGAACCGACATCCACCACATGTTTTGGGCATAATCCAAGTTACACATGTCTTAACACCTTATATAACCTAAACATTAGGTTAAAGGGGTTAAAAATGGCAAACAAGTGAAAATACAAGTCCAAGGGCCAAAAATGTCAAAAAAAAATAAATAATATTTTTGCTTCTTAACCAAGTTTGCCACCTATCTCCAATTTTTGACACCTAGCACTCACTTTGCCACACTTAATATGGTGTTGACACATGTTAGGACACTAATCTACACTTGAGGACACTTATCATCTCCTTGATCCTAAAATTCTCTAAATCCCCCATGATTCTTCCAATTTTTTTCACACCACTTCAAAACACTTCAAAGCAAAGTGTGAAGTTCTTCTTTATACCCTTCTTGGAGCTTGTTTCCAGCCTTTGGAAGCCTCCTATCTTGAGTTCCGAAAGTGTTCTTCAACACGAGTAACTACTATTCCTAATTCTTTCATTTTTTAATTGAACTTTGAAACATGATCGTAATCACGAAGGTTATAATCCCTAACGATTTCACCTTCTGATTACCATGTTTACTAGTCGAAGTGACGAGTCAAAGTTTCGGTCAAAAATGCGCATGATGTGCATTTTACGACGAAACTATTTTCCGGTATCAAAACACCAAGTTTTGATACCAAATCAGTTTTATAAACATAGTTAGACATATTTTGACGTGTCTAACTCGTCACTTCTTGTTTGGTTCTTATTTAGGGTCGTAAGTCGAGCGGTCTTGGCCACCGCTTTGACTTTCGAATCCGACACGTTTGATCGATCTTAGGATCCAACCAAACACATATTTGTGGCCATAGTTGTATAGGGAATAACCTACTGAGGTTATACCTTATGGTCACGTCGTTTGGTTAGTGTTATGATAAGTTACTTTTATGTTCTTAAAAAAATGATGACGAAAATACGTTTTTGCGCATAAATCCATTTTGAACACATGTAACCAAATTTGACATATAAACTAATGTTATAACATTTTCAAACATGTTTGGGCATTTAAGACTTATCATAGGACATGTTTAACCATCCGAGCATGTGTTTACGCTAATGACCAGTTAAAGTAGCATAAACTACCTTAACGAGTCATAATGGGTCAAAAGCACTTAGGATCCTTTCCAAATCAGAATGTTAAGTTTGTTAAACCAAATCACATGAGTTCCAACACTCGTTTGGTTTATAAGACTTCATTCTATCCGATCTCCTGTTTGTAGTCCTGACACGCTAAAATATTTATCTGACACATTAGGACACATTTGAGCTTTGTTTATTCCGTTGATCAAGAACACTTTGTCTTTACATTTTAATCCCAAGTGAGTTCATAGTTCCCCTCTTTTACATTTTCTAAATGTTTTAGGGTGATTCATGTGTGCCTATAATTATTTTCAAGATTTCAAAACAATATACATGGTTTATATATACAAAATGATTTTCAAAGTGAGTACATAGCCCCCTCTTTTATGTTTTAAATGTTTTGGGGTGACTCATATGTGCTAAATAATTTTCAAGTGTTCAAAAGCAATATCTATGGTTTATATATAAAACAATAGGATTTCAATAATGTGAACAACTTGTTGATGCGTTATCCATAACACGAATGACATTCATTAGCTTTGGCCGAGCCGACCAGTAGTATGTTATGGTACCATAGGACTGACAATCCCATTATCCGAGTGTTCACTGGATTTGGTGGGAGTTTGGGTAATCACAGAAACTATTTCTGATTAACAAATCATTTGTTGATTTGTTAGTCTAGTTAAAGAGACCCTTTGGTGGTCTATTAAAGATACCCTTTGGTGGTATAGTCAACACAGGTTTGAATATGTTCATTAAAGAACGATCAAAAGTTTTCACAATTAAAAACACGGACGATTTGTTTATGACATGGACAATTGGTTTATGACACGGTCGATTGGTTTATAACACGGTCAAATGGTTTATAACACAGACAAATGGTTTTGAACAATGTCATGCAATGATTTTCACTTAAAGATATAAACCATACGGAGTTTTCTTTTGATTCAATCTATTACAAGGTTTTTACAAAAGAAACGTTTTGGTCAAGATTCATGGCTATAAGGTTTTCACAACTCTAACCAACTTGTTTTAGTTGGTTAATTGTATTGCAATATCAAACACTTTTCATACGAGGTTTTTACTTAACGACTCTTGTAGTCGGACGAGGTGTTGCAATATGTATACAAAGCCACGAATTTGACACACTCACAAAACCTATGTACTCGCCGGCATTTTTATGCTGACTCTCTTTTCACATATGTTTCAGGAGTCAATGCTTGATACTATAATGCATGCTTCACGTAGGAATGGACGCGGTCCTTAGTGACTTAAAACATGAAAGACAATTTATTTATGTGTTGTTTCTGTTTATCCCAAGACAATGTAAACATTTAACTTAATAAAACAAAATTTTAAATTCCATGAGTTGTGAAACAATAGTTCTGTGACATGAATCCCCGGCATTTTCACCGCAGTTCGTTGTTTTATGCGGTCGGGGTGGACCCTGAGTTTTCTGTCTAAGGCTAGAGTGTTCATACAAATCCGCATTATCGGACCAGTCACTCTTACCTGGGAACTCTTGGGGTAGTGTCCACTTATAGGGTAAAGCATGTCTTCATGATACATTATAAAGACCCATTTACTTTGATTAGTCACCGTGTGTTGTTTGTTTGTTTTTAAGTGGTCGTTTGTTTGTTTTTAAGTAACGAACGAATGACCATCATCCTTATATTTCGTCAATATTTTTAACATCTCTCTAGAGGAGCCAATATTTGTCATTCGACCCCAAAACAAGCTATTTAAAACCCTGTTCAACCCCAAGCCAACCCTGCTAGACCCCCGTTCCCACCTAGTTCTTACTACAACTGTGGCGAGATGGGTCACTTTAGAAACAACTGCCAAAATTGGTGAACGCGAATGAAAATCCAGCATGTGGATGCGCATTAAACATCAATGCCAATGAGGCTCGTGCTGATAACGAAGTCATTAACAGTATGTTCCTTGTTAACAATCATCCTGCTTCTATTCTTTTCGATTCCGGTGCCAATAGAAGCTTTATATCACTAGCCTTTGAACCTTTGCTTTCGATGCCTAGAACTAAACTAGGAAAAACCCTTAACGGTGGAAATAGTTCGTGGTGAACCCCATGTGCTCGACTATGTCATTTTTAGGTGCCAATTGAACTTGGATAACCACATTTTTCCCATTGACCTCACACCAATGCAACTCGGGAGTTTTGACATCATCATAGGAATGGATTGGTTAACCAAACACCATGCTGAGGTGATCTGTTTCGACAAGGTTGTTCGTATAGCTCTTTCGTCTGGCGGAACCTTAGAAGTTCACGGAGAGAAACCCTCTAGTAGCCTAAAACTCATGACCTGTACCCAGGCCCAAAAATACCTACGAAAGAATTATGTAGCCTTCTTGGTACATATCGTAGAGGAAAAAGGCAAGGACAAAACTTTTCAGGACATCCCTGTTGTTTGGGAATATCCTGAGGTGTTTCCTGAAGAGCTACCTGGTTTACCCCCGATTCGTCAAATTGAGTTTCGTATTGACCTTGTACCTGGTGCCAACCCAATTGCTAAATCTCCTTACCGTCTTGCACCATCTGAAATGCAAGAGTTGTCAAAGCAACTCCAAGAACTTTCAGACAAGGTATTCATTCGTCCAATCTTTTCACCTTGGGGCGCTCCTGTCCTATTCGTGAAAAAGAAGGATGGATCCTTCTGAATGTGTATCGATTATCGTAAACTCAACAAATTCACAATCAAAAATTGATATCCCCTCGCATTGATGATCTCTTTGATCAGCTACAACGTGCGACCTACTTTTCAAAGATTGATATGCGTTCTGGGTATTATCAACTTCGTGTACTCGAAGAAGATATTTCCAAGACTGCTTTCGCACTCGATACAACCATTATGAGTTCACTATCATGCCTTTTGGTTTGACGAATGCTCCTGCTGTCTTCATGGACTAAATGAATAGGGTTTGTAAACCTTATTTAGACAAATTCATCATTGTTTTCATCGACGACATCCTCATTTTTTCTAAGTCTTGAGTTGATCACGAACAACATCTCTGTCTAACAATGGAACTCCTGAAGAAAGAACAACTTTACGCTAAATTCTCAAAGTGTGAATTTTGGCTAAAAGAAGCTCAATTTTTGGGACACATTATTGATGAACAAGTTAGGGATTGGAGTACACCTACTACTCCTACCGAAGTTCGTTCATTTCTTGGTCTTGCTGGATACTATCGACGATTCATCGTGAACTTTTCAAAGATCGCAGTTCCCCTCACCACTTTGACTCAGAAGAATAAACCCTTCGAGTAGGGACCCAAACAAGAGGAAGCCTTTCAAACACTGAAACAAAAACTTTGTAATGTTCCTGTTTTATCTTTACCCGATGGCAACGATGATTTTGTTGTCTATTGTGATGCATCAAACCTAGGCCTTAGTTCTGTTCTCATGCAAAGAGACAAAGTCATAGCCTATGCGTCAAGTCAATTGAAAATCCACGAGAAGAACTACACAACTCATGATCTTGAGTTAGGAGCCGTAGTTTTTGCTCTCAAAATTTGGAGACACTGCCTTGATGGTACGAAATGTGTGGTTTTCACTGACCACAAAAGTCTCCAACACATATTCAATCTAAAGGAGCTAAACATGAGACAACAACGCTGGGTCGAACTTCTGAACGACTACGACTGCGAGATTTGCTACCATCCTAGTAAGGCGAATGTTGTGGCTAATGCGCTTAGTTGTAAGGAACGTGTCAAACTTCATTGTGTTTGAGTTCAATATGATATCCAGACACGTATCCTTCAAGCACAATATACATGTGTGACCCAAAGCTTGTTGAAAAATGAGCTACCTCCTGAACTTGGGAATATTCACCCAACATTCCACGTGTCCAATTTGAAAAAGTGATTAGCCGATACAAACCTCCACATTCCCCTCGACGAAATTCACGTTGATGACACTATGCACTTTGTCGGGAAACCTGTGGAGATATTAGACCGTGAAGTCAAGAAACTCAAGCATAGACATATACCGATAGTTAAATTGCGCTGGCAATCCAAACGTGGCCCAGAATTTACTTGGGAACGAGAGGATCAGATGAAAGCGAAATATCCACATATGTTTTCACAAAGTTTTCTCTAATTAAATTTCGGGATGAAATTTCGAAAAGTAGGGGAGACAATGACATTTGTGCCTTTTCAAACATTGTACAATTACAAACAATTTCATATTCACTGAAACCCTGTGTTTTATTTTCGAAATTTGTATAATTCTCTAAGACATTTGCACAATTTCAATTTCTTGCACGATTTCGAACCCTCAATTTTTTTGTGGAAGTAATTCGTTAACTGACACTAAAACACAGTCAGTTTAACGTGACGTATACTCCTGAAAAAAAGGACATAAACTATACATACCCTAAATACCCTTTACATAACTTAGATATAAGTTTTGAAGGGTTAGATATGACAAAAACACTCTTATAGAAGTCCAGGGACTATTTTCGTCAAACTGCGAAAGTCTGTTGGTCCGTATTCAACATACGAACCATGTGTATCAATCCAAATATTTTTGTATTCAATAAAATCTTGTATTTTATTGATGAGAATGCAAAAATGTCAATCGTTGCACAATTTCGACAATTTTCGTGTTCGTTAAAGCGTTTTACGCATTTTTGTCTTAGCACCTTTATATAACCTAAATATTTGGTTAAAGGGGTTAAAAATGGCAAACAAGTGAAAATACAAGTCCAAGGGTAAAAAATGTCAAAAAAATAATAAATATTTTGCTTCTTCACCAAGTTTGCCACCTATCTCCAATTTTTGACACCTAGCACTCACTTTGCCACACTTAATATGGTGTTGACGTATGTTAGGACACTAATCCACACTTGAGGACACTTGTCATCATCTCATTGATCCTAAAATTCTATAAATACCCCATGATTCTTCCATTTTTTTTTCACACACTTCCAAACACTTCAAAGCAAAGTGTGAAGTTCTTCTTTATATCCTTCTTGGAGCTTGTTTCCAGCCTTTGGAAGCCTCCTATCTTGAGTTCCGAAAGTGTTCTTCAACACGAGTAAGTACTCTTCCTAGTTCTTTCATATTTTTTAGTTAGTTTGAGCTAAAAGTCGAACAATTTGGCTTCCTGGTTGACTTTTGGTTCTGACCATATTTGGTCAAGTCAAAGTACAATTGAACTTTGAAACATGATCATAATCACAAAGGTTATATTCCCTAACGATTTCACCTTCTGATTACCATGTTTACTAGTCGAAGTGACGAGTCAAAGTTTCGGTCAAAACTGCGTATGATGTGCATTTTATGATGAAACTATTTTTGGGTATCAAAACACCAATTTTTGATACCAAATCAGTTTTATAAACTTAGTTATTTTGACATGTCTAACTCATCACTTCTAGTTTGGTGCTTATTTGGGTCGTAAGTCGAGCGGTCTTGACCACCGCTTTGACTTTCGAATCCGACCCGTTTGATCGATCTTAGGATCCGACCAAACACATATTTGTGACCAAAGTTGTATAGGGAATAACCTACTGAGGTTATACCTTATGGTCACGTCGTTTGGTTAGTGTTATGATAAGTTACTTCTATGTTCTAAAAAAAATGATGACGAAAATGCCCTTTTGCACATAAATCCATTTGAACACATGTAACCAAATTTTTGACATATAAACTAATATTATAACATTTTCAAACATGGTTGGGCATTTAAGATTTATCATAGGACATGTTTAACCATCCGAGCACGCGTTTACGCTAATGACCAGTTAAAGTAGCATAAACTACCTTAACGAGTCATAATGGGTCAAAAGCACTTAGGATCCTTTCAATATCAGAATGTTAAGTTTGTTAAATCATATCACATGAGTTCCAACACTCGTTTGGTTTATAAGACTTCATTCTATCTGATCTCCCGTTTGTCATCCCGACACGCTAAAATATTTATCTGACACATTAGGACACGTTTGAGCTTTGTTTATTCCATTGATCAAGAACACTTTCGCGATCCCAAGTGAGTACATAGTTCCCATCTTTTACATTTTCTAAATGTTTTGGGGTGATCCATGTATGCATATAACGATTTTCAAGATTTCAAAACAATATACATGGTTTATATATACAAAATGATTTTCAAAGTGAGTACATAGCCCCCTCTTTTATGTTTTAAATGTTATGGGGTGACTCATATGTGCTAAATAATTTTCAAGTTTTCAAAAACAATGTCTATGGTTTATATATAAAACAATACGATTTCAATAATGTGAACAACTTGTTGATGCGTTATCCATAACACGAATGACATTCATTAGCTTTGGCCGAGCCGACCAGTAGTATGTTATGGTACCCTAGGACTGACAATCCCATTATCGGGCTGTTCACTGGATGTGGTGGAAGTTTGGGTAATGACAGAAACTGTTTCTGATTAACAAATCATTTGTTGATTTGTTAGTCTAGCTAAAAAGATCCTTTGGTGGTCTATTAAAGTTACCCTTTAGTGGTATAGTCAACACAGGTTTGAATGTGTTCATTAAAGAACGATCAAAAGTTTTCACAATTAAAAAAGATGGACGATTTGTTTATGACATGGACAATTGGTTTATGACACGGTCGATTGGTTTATAACATGGACAAATGGTTTATAACACAGACAAATGGTTTTGAACAATGTCACGCAATGATTTTCACTTAAAGATATAAACCATACGGAGTTTTCTTTTGATTCAATCTATTACAAGGTTTTTACAAAAGAAACGTTTTGGTTAAGATTCATGGCTATAAGGTTTTCACAACTCTAATCAACTTGTTTTAGTTTGTTAATTGTATTGCAATATCAAACACTTTTGATACGAGGTTTTCACTTAATGACTCTTGTAGTTGGACGAGGTGTTGCAATATGTATCAAAGCCACGAATTTGACACACTCACAAAACCTATATACTCACCGGCATTTTTATGCTGACTCTCTTTTCACATATGTTTCAGGAGTCAATGCTTGATAATATGATGCATGCTTCACGTAGGAATGGACGCAGGCCTTAGTGACTTAAAACATGAAAGACAATTTATTTATGTGTTGTTTCTGTTTATCCCAAGACAATGTAAACATTTAACTTAATTAAACAAAATTTTAAATTCCATGAGTTGTGAAACAATAGTCTGTGATATGACTCCCTGATGTTTCTGCCGCGGTTCGTTGTTTTACGTAGTCGGGGTGTTACACTTTAGCTTTAGATTCCAGCAGAGCTTTGTCTTGAACAAAGACTTGCTATGTCAGACCTTTGACATTTAGTCTTCAGCAGAGCTTGACTTGGGCAGATGTTATAGTATTAGTAAGATCAAAGATTGTAGTATATTTTGGCTTTCTATCATCTGTTCTTTTGTAGGGTTCAATTCCAACAATCTCTCCCTAGAACAGATGATGCCAAAACAAAAACTTTATTACTGATCTTTTTTCCTCATCAATGATTCCCTTTTTTGGCCTTTGAACTGAAGTTCAAAGTCCAGGGCAATCATGTCATCTACATCCCTTTCAAGTTCAAGATTCAGCAAGTCTTGGAGATCAGCTGCATCTAGACCATATGCATCCTCCATCTTTATCTTTTAACTCTACCATCTAACCTGAGCAATGTCAATTCATGGTTATCTTTGGAAGACTTCCATTTTAGAATTTTTGGTCAGATGGTTTTCTTGGGAGTAAGGTTATTTGTGATGAGTTAGGTGAAGTAGGTCTGCGTACAAGTGTAGAAATTGAGGCTCTAAGTTTGTCACTTGCAGCATCTGTGTGATACAAATTTTAATTTTTTTATGCCCTCCTTTCTTAATTCTTCATGCATCTTGATCTTCTTCTTCCATCTGCTTTTGCCTCTTTGCTTGATTTAAGGCAACGGTGGATAAGCCAGAGCTTGAAGTTGATCTTTTAGGAGCAAGGGTCTGTTTAGGAGCAGTGGTTGATTGATCATAGATTAGCATTCTTGGGATAGAAGGATCTTTCTTAGTTCTTCCAACCTTCTGTAGGTATCTACCACTTTTAATTCTGACCATCTAGCAATCTGCCTTGTTGTTCCATATAAAGCATCAACAAGTTAGGCTTTCATTCTTTTAATTTTGAGTGCATGGTCTTGGCTTTCAATCTTGGCCTTTTTCCAAGTAGGAGGAGTAGGCTTCTTTGAAGAATCCTTGAGCACAATATGAATTCTTTCAATTTATTTCTTTAGCTCATTTGCCGACCAGTCTTTAAATTGTGCCCTTGTTGCTTTGTAAGGTTTGTGCTTCATGACATGATCAAGATAATCTTCTTTAATTCAAGATCATTTGTGGTTTGGCTGTTCAGACATAGACTTACTCAACTCCTTAGAAAATTCTTCAATTCTTCTCACTTTGCTCAGTTGATATTGTAAGGAGATCTGCAAAGCCTTGTCATCTTTATCTTTTGATTTGTCTTTTGCAATGTGCTCATCCTGTTTAGCCTTTAACTTAAGATATTCATGAAGGTTCTTAGGCTTTCGATACCCCAGCAAGGAAGGAAATTCTCTCTGTTTCGGATCCTCCATCTTATAGAAAGCTTCAATCTCTCCTTTAACGGCAAAAATTTCCAAAGGGTATAGTGCACCCATAGGAAGGAATGAAGATGATAGGTGCATGATTGGAACTAGGGGAAATGGGGTTTCGGAATGTGGAAGTGATGAGGATGGTTGTGAAATGGAGTGTGATGAAGCAGAAAGTGGTGATTGGCTCTGTTCATCATCATCATCAACAACAACAAAAGTTTTTCTTTTGCGTTGGAATTTTATTTTGGAGATGGTGGATGTGTAGGAATACGGGATGGTGTGGATAATGGTTTGGTTAAGGTTGGAAATGTGATTAGGGCAGTGGTTTGAACAACATCTGTTGGAACATCTATTGTTCCAGTTGTCACAACATCTATCCTAACATCTTCTGTGGTTAGGGTGACAGAGGATACATTAACAGTGGCTGTAGTGCTACTATAGAAGAGATGGGAATTGGTTGTCTTGCTTTTCTTGCAGACCTTCTTTGCCTTGAAATACCAACATTTTCCTTTTCCAACTGCTTAGCTTTTTCTTCTTTTATGAGCCTCAAAGCTTTTTCTTTGACTGTATCTTGTCTTTGCTGCTTTTCATTTGCAATCCTTTCAGCTTCTTTGTTTAATGTTTCATCAATTTCTTTACCCAAAGTAGCTTTGGATGCTTAAGAAGTGGTTGTAGTTGTTGCTGGCTGTTGTTGCATCTGTGATTTACATTTTGAATCAGGCTGCAACTTTCTCATGGAACCTTTCTCCTCCTTTTTGGCATCATCTTCTTTGTCATCTTGAAGAATGATGACAGAGGCAGAGCTACTAGTTTTCAACAAGTGGGATTTGATGGCTTTAATATCAGCTTGGGTATCTTTATATCGAGCCTCGACCATGTTGCAGATCAGCTTCATATGAGTTTCATGTTGAATATCTGTCAAGTTTCTCTGAGCTAGGATAATTGGTTGAACAATCTTCCATAGCTCTTTAGCATTTTGGGTTGGAGATGGTTGACTTTGGGAGTTTTGTAGGACTTGCTTCATCATGGTTTTGAGATCATCAATCGATGATTCCATGGAAGGCATCCTCTCCGTCAATTCTTTGTATCGTAATTCATCACCTAATTTAATAGGATCATCTGAATTCCTACTAGTGGTAGTTGTATTTGGATCATCTATAGGAGTAAACTCCATAGTATCAGAACCAAATGCCCCTTGTTCTTGATTCTGGGGACTTCCAACTGGCTCAGAGGATACAATTGTAGCCTCAGCAGTTGTTGCTTCCAAGAAAGTCTTATGTATTAACCACTATCCAACTGAGCCACTGTTGTAGCAGGAGTTGTAGTAGTTACTTCACTTGAACTACCACCAAGAGTTGCATGTAACTATTGGGGTGTAACCTCCTCAATTGCTTTGGGCTAGCAGATAGAGTTTTCTCAGACTCAGTCAAATTTGGAAGTTGACTCTCTTTAATAGGTGAGTGAGAGGGACTGATGAGTGTCTGAATTTTCTCTATTGCCTCAAGCAAAGGTATAAATGTGGGTGGTACTGGAGAAGTGGGTAATTGAGTAGAAAGAGACATAGCCCTGGGAGAGGGGCTTGAGAAAAAAATGTTCAACTGAATCATCTGCCTCATAGTGTGGTGTCCTTGTGCTTACAACTTGTTCCTTTTGTGAGGAAACAAGAGGAGCTTGTGATTGTGGAGATCTTTGAACCAACTGCTGTTAGGAAGTAGTAGCAATGGTTGTAAGTGACTTTGGTGTTGTCACAGGTAAGGCATCTGAGATCTCATCTTCTAGAGCTACATTTTTGGGGTGTTTGGTGGGCTTTGTGGATTTGGTGAGTTCCTTTTTGGGTTTAACTGGTGGGGGTTGCATAGCACTGGTTGTAGTGCCATGTTCACCAGGAGCAGTGGGCTCAGCAATAGAGGAAGGAGCAGTGGTTATAGAAGTAGTCAAAATTTGCTTAGTCTATGTTGCTTTAGTTTTCATCACCTTAGGTTTTTGTGTTGAGAGTCTAGTAAAAGTTTCATGTTTAAGGCTGCCAAGTTCAGAGATGACACCTTGTTGAAAATCAGATTCAGAAACTTGTTTTTGTAAATAGAAACTCAACAACCTAGGATGTATCAAAAAGCTTTACCCTTTTTAAGATTATTAAAATTTGCAACCAAATCAGAAAACAATACCTGAGAAAAGTTAAATTTTGATTTGGTTAAAATAACATAACCCATGTATTGAATATTTAAAGGTATTTTGTTGAAAACGGTTGTTTTGGCTGACAAGCATAGTAAAAGGGTGTGGAAAAAGAATTTCATGTCAGCGGGAAATTCAGGTTGGAAGATGGTCATACCTGATAACTGACATTCATATCCTCACTCGATGAATTCTATGTGTAAATTTTCTTTGAGAAAGAAGTGGGGTCATCAAGGTCGGTAAGACCGAATGTGGTGGAGATAGTAGATGGAGAGATCTGAACAAGTGACTGTCCAATCATTGAAGTGATGGCGAAGGGCTTTTTGATGTGAACCTGAAGTTCAGCATTTACCCAAAATTGGTGAAGGATGTCCATATAAATTGGAGCTTTGGCTAGTAACACATCTTTGTATGATGATGTTTGTAGAACATCAATCATGGAGTAAAACGTAGTGTTATTATTGGTTTTTTCGAATATTGGAAGGTAGTTGTGGGGAGTTTTTATGATGAGATTGATGGCGAAAGAGTGATTATTTAGGGTTTGGAAGACGATGAGAATAATGAAGATTTTGAAGAAGAATTTTGTGTTTTTGAAATTGAAACGGCAAGTGGAAACTCTGTTTGGATGAAACAGGGTTTATAAAGGGAAAAGTGAATGCTGACGTGGCATCGGTTTCCAAAAGATCTGATGGCTATCATCTGTTCACGTGTAAACTCTGATGGACAATGGATGACAGTTGTTTGGAAACCTCTGCTGGAGACCAGCAGTGGTTCTGAACAGAGGAATGATCGGTGGTGATTGTACACTATCAGAGGATTGATTATAAGTGGATTGGGAAAAACAGTGGTTTCACCAATAGTGGAAGTAAAAAAGAGAATACACTTAGCAACAGATAGATTTTCATGCCAAGCAGAGGTTTTGAGAAACAGTGGTTGTGAACAGACTTTAGAGATCTATTGAAAATTTTCATTTTTTAGCTATTTTTAAGGATGGAATTTGATTTTCTGAAAACATTTTAATGTTATTTACACATGGAAACCAAAAAGTTGTTTTTATTCCATGTATAGCATACCAATCCTAGAGATCAGACTTTCAAAGGTAGATGTATCTAATGCTTTTGTTAGAACATCTGCCAGTTGATCTTTAGTTGGAAGATGATGTAGATAAATCAAACCTTTTTCATAGCAATCTCTCACAAAGTGATGTCTCATGTCAATGTGCTTTGTGGTAGAATGAGATATTGGATTTTTAATGATGTTTTCAGCTGCTTGAGTATCTAACATGAGAGGAGTCTTTAAAGCAGTTACACCAAAATCCAATAGTTGATTCTAAAGCCATAGGAGTTGAGCAGTGCAGCTAGCAGCAGCAATATACTCAGCCTCTGATGTGGGTGTTGATACTGCAGCTTGCTTTTTGCTTTGCCAAGACACTAAGCAATTGCCTAGGAATTGATAGCCTCTTGAATGGACTTCCTTGTGGTGTGACATCCAGCAAAATCACTATCTTAAAAACCTGAAAGATCAATATTTCAATTAGATGGATACCAGATACTAAGTGTGGGAGCACCTTTTATGTATCTGAATATCCTTTTGACAGCAATGAGATTGGACTTCCTAGGTGCTGACTGGGATCTGCCACAAACACATGTTGCAAACATGATGTCTGGCCTTGATGCGGTTAGGTACAATAAAGAACATATCATGCTTCTATAAAGAGTTTGATCAACCAAGTCATCTTTGTCATCAACTGTGACTAGCTTTGTGGTTGCCATGGTGTGCTACATGGTTTACAATTATGCATATCAAATTTTTCAAGTAGTTCTTTGACTACGTACTTTGGTTAATGAATTTACCATTTTGCAATTGTGTTACTTGGAGACCAAGAAAACATTGGATCTCACCCATTGCACTCATTTCAAACTCTGCTGCCATGAGTTGTCTGACTCTTCACACATGGCAGTGCATGTGGATCCAAAAATGATGTCATCCATATAAATTTGGACAAGCATCAAATCCTTTCCTCTCCATTTCAGAAATAAGGTTTTGTCAATTTTACCCATTTTAAAACCAATGGATAAGAGAAAGGTGGAAAGAGTTTCATACCCGGATTTTGGTGCTTGTTTCAAGGCATACAAAGCTTTGTTAAGCTTATAGACATGATTAGGATAAAATGCATCTTCAAAGCCAGGAGGTTGACAAACATATACCTCTTCTTTGATCTTACCATACAAGAATGCACTTTTGATATGCATTTGAAACACCTTGATGTTGTGGTTGGCAGCAAAGGCTAAGAATAATCTGATGGCTTCAAATCTAGCTAAAGGAGCAAAGGTTTCATCATAGTCAATGCCTTCTTCTTGTCTGTAACCTTGAACCACAAGCCTAGTTTTATTCTTGACAACAATACCCCTTTCATCAGTTTTGTTTTTGAAGACCCATTTTGTGCCAATTGGACATACATCCTTTGGCAATGGTACAAATTCCCATACTTGTTGTCTTTAAATTGAAAGAGCTCTTCTTGCATGGCTTCTACCTAACTGTTTTCTTTCAGTGTCTCTTGGTACTTGACATGTTGTGTTAGCGATAGGAAACCAGCAAAAAGACAAATGGTTTGGGATTGACTTCTGGTGAGCACCCCTTCATTGATGTTGCCAATGATGGGATCAGGTGGATGGTTTTTAAGGTAGATTATCCCTTACATGGAATAATAGCATTTTGAGGTGAAGGCTGCAGATGGGAATCATCTAAGTTAACATCTGTTGGCAATTTTGAAGAACTAACATCTGTTTGAAATGGAGGTGGAGGTATTGGTGAAAAGGTGTGAGAACATGATGATTTTTATCCATAGTGGTTGGACTTTTATCAACAGATGTTATAGTTGATGAGATGACAGAGGATTGAGGATCAGCAGTGGTTGATCCAACAGTGGTAGAGTTTTCATAGTTGTTGATAACAACTGTTCCTCTGATGGTGGATGTGGCTTTATATTGTGGAATCACAATGCCATATCCATATCATGTTATGGAGACTGTGATTTACCTGCAGGGTCGGTCTTAACTGACATAGATTCAAATGTAAATTTGTCCAAGTTAAAAAGTTCAGCATGATTTGTTAGGATTTTTAATGAAGAAAGTTTATTGAACTTTACATTCAAGGTGTCTTCCATACACCTAGTCCTTGAATTAAAGACTCTGTAGGCTTTAGCAGTGGTTAAGTATCCCAGAAAATAACCACAGTCTACTTTGGCTGCAAATTTCGAAATAGAATCTTTAGATTTAAAATGAAGCATGGGCAGCCACAGATTTTAAAATATGAGATCAGTGGTTTAATCTTGAATAGAGTTTCATAAGCAGTGGATTGATGCCTGGGGTTGATTAAAATTCTATTTTGAACATAGCAAGCAGTGTTTACAGCCTTTACCAAAAAGGACAAGGGTAAACCAGAATCTGCAAGCATGGTTCTAGTAGCTTCAATTAAAGTCCTATTTTTCCTTTCAACCACCCCATTTTGTTCTGGTGTTCTTGGAATGTTGTACTGCCTTACAATTCCTTTTGACACACAAAACTCATCCAACTCCTTATTTTTAAACTCTGTGCCATTGTCACTCCTGTAGACTTTTACCGGCAGGTCAAATTGCTTTTCAACTTGTTTCACAAATCCTTGCAAGATACCTGCAGTCTCATCCTTGGAGTGCAAAAAGCAAGTCCATGTAAATCATGAAAAATCATCACCATGACAAGACAATATCTCTTTTTACTTAGACTCATGATTATTACAGGGCCAAACAAGTCCATGTGTAATAATTGTAAACACTGACTTGTTTTGGACTCACCAATTGGTTTATAAGAACTTTTATGTTGTTTTTCTTTTAAATAGGAAACACAATGTTCTTCTTTTGTGAAAATTTTTGTGGTAAGCCTCTTACAAGGCCTTGTTTAGAGAGTGTGGTGATAGTTGTCAGATTTGTGTGTCCAAGTCTTATATGCCATAGTTTTGTCTCTTTGTTAGAGGCAGCTGAGAACAGACAGGCATCAGTCATTGGATTATCTTTCAACATATCAACCACATACACATTGCCACTCCTGTGAGCAACAAGTTGTGCTTTGCTCTCGGCTATAATTTGATCAATCTTTTTAACCACATCTGGCCCAACAATCTGACAAGTTTTCTTAGTGAAGAATGACCTGTAGCCCTTGTCACTCATTTGTGAAACACTAAGAAGATTATTTTCAGATTGTTAATAAGATTGACATTTTAAATTTGAGTTTCCTAACCTGAACTGTTCCTGATTCAAGCACCTTCCCTTTTAAATTATTACCAAAGGATATATCACCCCCTCCATGAGCCATAAAATCTTTGAGAAGGGCTTTATATCCTGTCATATGCCTGGAGCCTCCACTATCTACATACCATAAACTATCAAGGCAAGTAGAAGCTCCCTGCACAGTGATAAATAATTAGTATAGGTGGGTTTCCAAAGACAAAATGGCTTTGGAAGGGGTCACAAACATATCAGTCTCAAATTTGGAAGAATGAGCCGAGGTTTGAACAGATCTTTGTAACATCTGTTGAGGCCCATCTCCTATTAGATGATAGTAACCATGAGGATGCCTATTAACCCTTGGTTTTGAGGGCTTTTTGTAACCCTCATAACTAAGAGGTACCTTTTGGTAAATTGGTTGGGCATATCCTCTTGGGTACTGGTTGGCAGGTGAGCATTTGTTACCTGCACCTCTCTGGGAGCAGAGGTTTTGTGCAGTACTTTGGTGACAGATGTTTCAACAGGCACAAAGGTCTATTTAGACTTTCCTTTTGCAGTACTTATCTTTGAACTCTCTAGTGTTTTGGATTTATACTCATTCTTTTTCACATCAAAGTTTTTGAGATAAACACACTCTTGAGTTTTATGATTTGTTTTATTACAAATTTGTAGTTTGGAGAATCATTGATCTCACTTGTTTTGTTAATGTCATAAGCTTTTAGAAGAAAACAATTTTTGGTAACATAATTCTTCTTTTCACAAAATCACAAAACAAGTTTTTGATCTTTTCTTTCTTTTTCCCTTTTTCAGGCTTTTTGTCAGCAGATGTTGTAATATTTGTTGGTAAGTCTGTTATGGGAATGATTCTTGCCTTTGGTGCTTTGACAACTTCAATGGTTGAAAAATCCATTGGCTTGAAATTTTCAAGAATGTCACATTCACCAGACCATGTGGGTTTAAATTGATATTTCTCAATCTCCTCAAAAGGTGAGGATCCCTCATGTCTTTCTAAAACAATTTTATTTCCATTTTTATAAGTGACTTTGATTTCTTGACTAGCAAAGTTTGTTAGAACAATTTCAACCATACCAGAATCATTTGAAGTAACATTTTTAGAAACTTGGTCATTTTTCTTGAATCCTATGCCAAATTTTATGTTACTTTTGACCTGGTTTTCTAGCAAAATCTCATAACCTTTACAGGATTCCACCCACTTTTCAAGAGTGATTTAGGTGGATTTCAACTCCTTTTTGCAAACCTGATAGTTTTCTATCATGGTTTGGAGTTGATCCTTGGTTATGCTTGCTTTATGTTTTAAGCTGCTGATTTCAGATTCTTTTTCAAATAATTTTGATTTTAACTCGTTTGAAAGCTTTTCAAATTACAATTTATCATCCAAAATCTTATTCCTAAGGTTTTCATTCACCTCTTTTATGTTAGCAAAAGCTATGATTCATTTATCTGAACATAGATCTTTTAAGACTTGAGGGGATACCTTGGTAGCAGCCATCATGACACAATCACATTCACCTTCACAAACACTAGCATCCCATGGGTCAGACAGTGGTTTCACATCTTCATCAACACTTTCTTTTGTAACCACTGTTTCATCATGAACATTAGACTCAACAGATTTAGACCCCACCCCCTCAAATTCAACACCCTAAACTATAGACTCTAATGTCATAAAGCAACATTCATTTTGTTTCTTTTCAGTGTCAGCAATTAGAGCAAAGTTTTCATCAGTCAGATCCTCAGGTAAGCTACTCCAATCAACAAAGCGCCGAGTAAAAAGATTTGTTGATTAACCTCTGTCTGAATAGTGGTTTGAATAACTTGTTGTGCAGGTTTCATTTGAACCTGAGGAGCTGGTGCTTGAACATATTGAATTTGAGAAACACTGGTTTGAACATATTGCACAGGAACAGTGGTAGTAGGGCGTGCAAAATGAGCAGTGTTCCGCGTATGAGGAGCAGGGGTATATTGGGATTAATGGACAGTGTTTTGAGGTCTAGGGCTAGGATGTGTGACAACTGGTCCAGTTGATTGAGACCTACATTCTCTAGCAAAGTGTCTTAGCCTATTACATTTGTAACACTTAATTTTTGACTATCCAGCCCAACTTTTGTCCCCCATGCAACCCTAGAAACTTTCTACTAATTCTCTTGTAATATTTGTTAGCCCTAACACTTAACAGGGCGAACTGGTGCAAAATGTCCATCTCTTCCAAATCTGAAGGATCAAAATGTTAAAGGTCACTCAACTCAAAGCATAAGTTGTCAGAAGTTTGGCTTTCCCCATTAGCAGCAAATGCATAATTAGGTATGTAAGGGTCAGATTTGAAACTAGAAGTTATATCAATGAAAAGATCATAACTCTGATCCTTACTACTAGTGACTTCTTCTTGGCCAAAAAGAGTTGTACCGCCGAATGCATAGTCATCAGCCACTTTGCCAGACACTTGTAGCTTCTTTTTCTGGTTCAACTCTCTCTCATAAGTGAGGAGCCTACCATGAAGCTGAGTAAGACTCATTTCTTTGAACCCAACTGAATTTCTAGTAACAAAAGCTACACTGTCTCATTTGTCCGGTAATGATCTAAGAAAATGACTACTTAAAGTCGAATTTGCAAGTGTAACATCTACCAATTTAAGGTCACTAATGAGACAGCTAAATCTTTCGAACTGTTGGGTTAGTGACTCTCCTTTGACATGATAAAACATTTCATATTGTTGATTTAGAACCTTTCTGTTGTTTTCAGTCACTTCCTCAGTCCCACCGAATTGCTCTTTCAAAGCATCACATAATTCCTTTGCACTGTTGCAATGCAACAGGCCAGCATAGATATCGTTTAGCAATGCAGAGGCCACGATGCTAAATGCCTTTGCATCTAGCTCGATTTTTGGAAATCTTGCTCGTAATAATTTTCAGGATTCTTTGGTACTTAGAATTTAGGGTCCTCTTTACTTGGTACCATTGGAATATGAGGTCCAAAGATGACCAACTTCCAGCAACTGGTGTTTTGCTGAGCAAGGACATGACCCATCCGTCTTTGCCAGATATTATACTCAGATCTGACAAGGATCGGTGTTTAAAAATGGTGCCAATGTTATGAGGATCTTGTGAAGTGTGTGACATTCTGATTGTTTACAAACAGTTTTTGTTTAAAAACTTTTAGAATTAACTAAACTCTGTTTTTCAATAAAAACGAACAAATCGAATTAGCAGTGAGAGTTGATCTATTCAAATCAAATTGATTGTTGAATCAAATTCGATTGACCAAGCTCTGATACCAACTGTTAGGATCTGAGTTTGAAACTGTTTATGAAAGTTCTAAAAATGATAAATGAAAGAAGATAAATCAGATAAACATGCAGCGGAATGATGAACTTTAATTCATAACAACCAAGAGATTGTTTTCATTGTCATGCTTTTTGTAATTATAATTATTTGCATATAACTCACAATTTCCCCCTCAGCCTAAGATCACTGATTTGCTCGTACAGAATATAAGGAAGAAAGATAGATTGATAATTGATGAAAGTGATAAAATAGAACAGTACAATCACTGTTCTATTTATACTACAATCCTAACCACTGAGCATCTTATGATGATGTCAGCATGAAAGTGACACTTAACAAAAATAACAAACTAACAACATCTGCTAAGCTAACCACTACTATATCTAAACAATACAAAGACTGATAGAAAAACACTTATTAGACATCCTCTGTTGGTCTACAGCAGATCTTTGCCTTGGCAGACCTTTAGCTTTAATCTTCAGCAGAGCTTTGCCTTAGCAGACCTTTAGCTTTAGACTTCAGCAGACCTTTGCCTTGGCAGACCTTTAACTTTAGATTTCAGCAGAGCTTTGTCTTCAACAGAGTTTTGCTATGGCAGACCTTTGACATTTAGTCTTCAGCAGAGCTTGTTATTTTGGTCTTTGTCATTTCCAAACTGAATTTTACAAGAAACTATTGCATGACACGCCTTCTTTTCGCAATACATAGGGTACAATAAAATTTTAAACTAATAAAACACAAGAAACTACGTTAAAGACTGAACGTTCCACCTGCTTTGTCATTTCCAGACTGAAGTTTACATGACACACTTACTTTTTGAAATGCATAGCTTACCCCGAGTCATATAACTTGTTCGGATAATATCTGAAATTTTAAAGCTAAGAAAAACGTCATATACAAATAATTTCATACCAAATACATAATATTTTCAAGAAAAAAATTAAGCACAGTAGGAAATCGTAGCAACCCATCTTAGTTAAAAATGTGGTGTACGTTGAAAATTCTCAAGCCGAGGAAACAATGGATATATAGTACAAATAAACAATTATAAAAATAATAAAAAACAAAACCATAATATCACAAACATTGCATCAAGGTTAAATGAAAATGAAAAAAAGAAAATTATATTTTTGCATCAGGGAAATGAGACCAAAACAATTGCGTCAGAGCCGTCTGATGTGTCATGGCTCAGATGCAAGACTACGAAAGACGGTGCCAAAGACACATTCTTGGAATTCCTACATTACTATTGGGTAACGTTTATGAGTCCCAGCTCAATATAAAAAGTGCATTGTTTTTCGAGAATGCGGCAACCTTTGACACGTTCCTAAAGTGGTAAAGTCATTGGTGATTTTCGTTATTTTCCCTTTTTACCTATTTTCCCTTATGTAAAGTAGGTAATACATAAGGACTCGGAACGAGATAATTAAAAAGAAAGGACAAGTCCGCTGCTAAACCACAAGGGCGCGGTTGACTCTAGTTTAAAATCTAGCGAGGGTGAAGATGGAAACCGGCAGGTTAGCAGTGGAGAGAGTTAGCGGCAAGTCCAGCGTTACCCGATACTTCTCCAAGTACCCTCTCAAGTTCATCGTTCCCACCAAGGTAAGGTAACAACAACTTTTCAATTCTTTCACCATTCAATTCAATTCTTTTATTCACATTTTGTTTGATCTTGCAGGCTGGGCGTTCAGAAATTGATGCTGTCTGGATCTACACTCTCACTTATGGTGGTGGCATTGTTTCGGTAAGCTTTTTCGTTACCTAGCGAATTAGTTTTTTTATTCATGATGTATGCTTGTGATTTAGGGCGATTGTATCTCCTTTGACATTACTGTTGAAGATGATTGCACTGCTGTTTTGACAACTCAGGCATCTACTAAGGTTTGCTTGTTCTACTTCATCGATTTTTTGGTTGCACACCATGTGTTTGTTATAATATACTCAGTTTTGTAGAATTTGAATTACTGCATATGGGTGTCACAGTTATCGAAATAGGTTTTTTTTTTTTGTGTTGACAGTTGACACATTTTCAAACCCTGATTGTCATGTTTTTGTGGTTAATAAGATGATCTTTACCCGGCACGAAAGTAAACAAAACAGTACAAGTTGGTTTAGCGTCAAGAAAAAGTTGGAGGTATTTGTTACAAGTTACAACTTAAATGATTTTGTTCAATTGTGTCAAAGTTGTATTGCAGAGGTACCAAATTCATAAATTCTTGGTTGTTAATAGCGGCTGTAGCACACTAGGTAGCGTATAGGTCATATGTAGCGATATATTATATAGTGATAAATAGCAACATTTTATTTTTTTAATTTGGCTATTTATTTATTTTTCTCATCTCCACTACTCTGTACCTCAGGTTTGGTTTATGACATGTATTTTTCTGTATTTTTCTCATCTCACTGCTGATAACATGTATTTTTCTGTTTCTCTACTTTATCGCTCAACATGAAATAGCGAGCGCCGCTATCGCTACGTAGCTTATAGATAGCTTGTCACTATTGGCCACTATTCGCTATTGACAACTATGACTAAATTGACAAATTGTGACATTTGGATAATTTGTTAACCAACTAAATTGATAATTTGTGACATTTTGAATATATCTTTTTAGACTTTGATCAGTTAAGTCAAAGATGAATCTGTTTTGACATTAAATCTGCTTGAATAATGTTGACTGGTATTCTCTCAATTTCGAGTAACATTGTTGTATAGGTGTATAAATCGGTGGCCTTGAAGTGCTCTGAGCAAATTATGGAGGTAAGAGAATAAGTAGCGCATATTAGTTCTATATCTGTCTATATATATACAAACCCAGATGCACACAGTCACACACATACATTCCTTTACATGAAATATAGTACTTATCTATTGGCAAAAGTGGGTGTAAAATCTTAATTACCTATTTGTTCATTTTCTTCCTTCCATATTTATGCTATTGATTTCGATTACAAGATTTGCGTATCATGTCATTAGTGAAGTTTGGGACATTTAACTAATAGTTGAAATATATACTGAATCACTTGACAAGTAAAACATTTAAGTTGTGACAGAAAAAAGTGAGTTTATTAGATTGATGAGTTTAAGTGTTTTCTTTCCTCATGCTTACATTCTAAATTACTAGCAATACATGTATTGCTTAACTGTTCGATTGAAAGGCTATACTATGTGATCGTCATGTTTTTTGTGATAATATACATGGTTTGAACTTTCAAAGTAGGGTATTTGTTTTTCGCTTTTTTTGTTTTTCAAAAGATTGTTAACAAGCCCAATATTTTTAAATAGTAGGCAAGCATAGGGAATGGTGGCCTTTTGGTTGTCATTCCAGATCCAGTGACATGTTTTTCTACTGCGAAATACTCCCAAAAGCAAGTGTTCAGAATCATGTCTCGCTCGAGCTTGCTGGTTGTTGACTGGATCACTAGTGGGCGTCATGAAAGTGGAGAAAAATGGGATTTCATACTTTATAAAAGTACCAACCATATATACATGGAAACCAAGCCTCTATTTCTTGATACTGTATTTTTCCTTTTCTTTTAGGCCACTGTCTGCTTCATTTTTGAGGATAAGGTGTTTATAACGCATGTACCATTGGGTAAATAGCACCCGTGTTAGACGTGCCTTATAAAACTGGTTCTGATCTTTGTGGTTTTAAGTCACAATAATCACTTTGCCACCTCTAATTATTATGGTTCATGTGAATGCAGGTACTACTTGAGAACAGAAATGTTACGAGTATCGCTGAACGCATGCAAGATTACCAAGTAATTGCAATGGTTATTTTGCTGGGGTAGGATCATTCTCACTAAGCCTCGTATCTTGTTATATGGGAAAGTAATTTTCTTTTTGTTTTCTTTATAGTAATATGAAGTTTCATGAATCAAGTTTTTTGTTATTTTGTTTTTAGGCCTAAGTTGAAGCACATACAAAACCAAATTCAAGAAGATGTGAAGAAGATAATGTCAGAGCATTCTAAATTATTAGCAATACAGGTATTGCTTAACTGTTCGATTGAAAGGCTATACTATGTGATCGTCATGTTTTTTGTGATAATATACATGGTTTGAACTTTAAAAGTAGGGTATTTGTTTTTCGCTTTTTTTGTTTTTCAAAAGATTGTTAACAAGCCCAATATTTTTAAATAGTAGGCAAGCATAGGGAATGGTGGCCTTTTGGTTGTCATTCCAGATCCAGTGACATGTTTTTCTACTGCGAAATACTCCCAAAAGCAAGTGTTCAGAATCATGTCTCGCTCGAGCTTGCTGGTTGTTGACTGGATCACTAGTGGGCGTCATGAAAGTGGAGAAAAATGGGATTTCATACTTTATAAAAGTACCAACCATATATACATGGAAACCAAGCCTCCATTTCTTGATACTGTATTTTTCCTTTTCTTTTAGGCCACTGTCTGCTTCATTTTTGAGGATAAGGTGTTTATAACGCATGTACCATTGGGTAAATAGCACCCGTGTTAGACGTGCCTTATAAAACTGGTTCTGATCTTTGTGGTTTTAAGTCACAATAATCACTTTGCCACCTCTATTTATTATGGTTCATGTGAATGCAGGTACTACTTGAGAACAGAAATGTTACGAGTATCGCTGAACGCATGCAAGATTACCAAGTAATTGCAATGGTTATTTTGCTGGGGTAGGATCATTCTCACTAAGCCTCGTTCTTGTTATATGGGAAAGTAATTTTCTTTTTGTTTTCTTTATAGTAATATGAAGTTTCATGAATCAAGTTTTTTGTTATTTTGTTTTTAGGCCTAAGTTGAAGCACATACAAAACCAAATTCAAGAAAGATGTGAAGAAGATAATGTCAGAGCAACTACATGCTCCATCTATGGGGGGAAGAACTAAAGAAATTAATGGTGATGGCTATACAAAGCCACCCCTTGTCGCTTCTTGTAACTCCTTTGGTCCAAAGGTACTTCTGGCGTTGACTTTGACCTTTTCAGTTAACTATGCTTTTCTTTGTTGACTTATATATTTCCAAGCCTGGCCTACTCAATTTTATGCAGCTTATGACTTCCGTTTATGTGTTCATTTATCTGGTTGTTGAAAATGTTTGCTAACACTGTTCATTAATGTGTATGTTCGTTTATCATCTAATTGAGCAGATATTGGACAAGCGATCTTGTTTCGTAATGTGTTTGTGTTAGTTCATTTATTGGGTTTACTCAAGAATCACCTATTATGCTCTTTGTTTACAACTGCAGGGAACGGTAGTGTGGTCAGAATAGCTGCCACAACAACAGAATCAGTTTACGGGTTTCTTCGTAGTCAATTGGCTGGTTTGGAACCATTGATTGGTTTGTGCCCGTACTACTAGATCTTGCAAATTCATTGTGATCCATCCCGCACCCTCTGTAAGTCAACTATAATTTCTTTCACTGTTATTTGTCTGGATGTTCAATATTACAAGAGGCAATTTTATAATGGAAACTGAGACAAGTGACATTATCATATGAAACCTATTGCATTATTCTATTGGTTTAATGATGAATCATGTTACATACCTGGGACCCTAGAGATGGTCAAAGTTTTATTGATAGATAAGAGGTAGCAATTTCACCCCGTTTACTTATAAATGGGGATATAGGTTGACTTGACCATCTTATAAGTAAACGGGGCGAAATTCATGGTTGTATATTGTTTCGTTACCATGAATTGATTGTATATAAAATGTTGTTTCAAATGGAATTATTTTTACATGTTAGCCCAACCCAGACTCACATGTTACTGTTATCTCGCACATCCGTTTTCTGACCATGTAATCCTATCACCCACTCCCTTAACGTGATGTTCACATTGACAATGTGCCTAACTATTTTAGAGACAAAGTTGACTATATCTTCTTATGGCACAGGAGATGAATGTTCAGAACTGTAATCTAAAGCTTACGTGGCAATGCTCAGAGAAAGAAGATAGTTTTTATAGTTATTGGTGTATTGTCAAAAGACTTGGTACATGATCATAGAGAAAGTTGATTTTTGAGTTGAAAGTCAAATAAAATCAAACCATGCAACTCGGTGTGGTTTCTATTTCAGAAAGTTTGAAATCAATTGGGTTGATTAAACGGGTCAAATGGTGTTGAGTTCATGTTTATATGTTTTAGCGTTATGTACAAAGATCTTTAGTATAGAACCACGTTGGTTTCCTTAAATAAATCGCATCGGTTCATTAAAGATAGTTATTCAAGTACGTATGATCGTTTGTACAAAATGATGGGGCAGATAGATAGTGATGTAGCCCATCGCGCTCAGGCTGGATGGTGTAGGTGGAGAGCAGTTTCTAGGGATTGTGTGACAAGAGATTACCAACTAAATTAAAGGGGAAATTTTATAGGTTTCAGTTAGACCTGCTATGTTATATGGTACAGATTGTTAGGCCATCAAGAAGACACAAGCGCGAAAGCTGGAGGTAGCAGCGATGAGGATGCTAAGATGGATGTGTGGGCACACTAGGTTGGATAGGATAAGAAATGAGGTTTTGAGGGAAATAGTAGGAGTAACTAGTGTTTCAGATAAGGGAGGGGAGGTTGAGATGGTTTGGACATGTAAGGAGGAGAAAAGTGACATCTATGGTTAGATCGGTAGAAACTCTAACTGTGGATGGGAGGATTAATAGAGGTAGGCCGAAAACTAACTTGGGAAGAGCGAGTTAGAAAGGATTTATTAGACTTACACCTCTCTGAGGACATGGTCGAGGATAGGAGTTTGTAGAGACGTAGGGTTAAGGATTAAGGTTAAAGATTTGTAGGGGGCTTTCTTGCCTCAGGAGCTTTAGCTTTTGTAGTTTTTTTTGGGTGTGATTTTAAACCACGTATGTATACGGTTATGACTCTTATATCTTGATGTTTTTAGAGTCTAGGGTCTCACAGGAAGCAACCTCTGTATCCTATAGTATAGAGATAAGGTGTACCTATATCTCACCCTCCCCAGACCCATTATAGGTGGGATAGCTGGGTAACGTTGTTATTGTTGTTTATGAAAGTTAAATCTTATTGATATCATCTCATTATATGAAATTCTATTTTTGCCTTCTCTGGAAGGTTAGCCAATAATTCATACCGAGTCCTCTATGATAATTAAAAGTCATGGGTTGATTATCAATTGTATACACTTGATTCATGAAGGTTTGCCAAACAAAGGTTAATGATATACTGATAGAATATAGATGAGACAATAAAGCTTACGATATTGGTAATGCGATTGTTGTTTTTTATGATTACCATGACATATTATATAGGGTCAAGCGACCTATAATTTCTTTTGTATGTTATGTATGATGTGATTTTCGAAGGACTCCTGGTTTTTTCAAATGGGAAAAATCTTTAGACGAGAAAAATATGTATAAATGTTATCCTATTATATTAAATATTGAAATCTATATTTAAATTTAATTTATTTTAAATTTTTAAATTTAATTTAAACTTAATAAAATGTAGAGGGATGAATAGTGATTTTAACATATTTTTATTATAATTAATTTTAAGCATATTTTGTTTTTTTTATAATGCCATTTAAAATACAATATTTTTATAAATTTGTGAAATGACTAATTTTAGCTCAATAAAAAAGTAAATTCAAATTAATTTCGATAGCTCAAAATTAGCAAAATCCATATTATATGAAGTTTTATAAACTCGTTGAATAACCCAAAACCCAAATTCAATAAGCTCAATTGGGGCTTTTTAACCCAATTACCCATTTTCTAATTTACCTCGTATAAAAAGATTCAATTTAAGATTCCTAGACCTAATTACCTAAAGTTTGTGAATTCGGAAATGAGAATCCTATCTAGTGCTTAGCCGCTCACTGTGCCATCGATGGTTGCCCTGTGGCCCTCACTTGGGTGATCGCCGCTCTAGTCATCCAACCATGTCTTTTTTTAACTATAATTTTTTTTACACCTTAATTCCATTTTTACATTACACTTATAAGGATTTAAACCTGTAGCCTCTCATATGTAAGGGATTTCTAGCCATCGGTCTAGCCAGCCCTTAAGAACAGTCTTTTTAGGATTTGACCTTACAGATGTTTACACAAGATCAATTTATGCATGTTGCATTTGAAAAAAGAAAATGAAAAACAAAAGAAAAATGAATGTCAATTTTAATTAATTACACTTGTTAAATTGGATTAGTGAGAAATATATGAACGATTGGTGTACTTATTATATCTAAAAAGGTCTTCTTAAAAATTGTGTTCGATCAAAGACTCAATGGATCGTTCTCAGAAGATGAAAACCTCCAGAGAACAATTATTGAATATAATGTTTTAGTTATTTTTCTAATGATCTTATTATTTATTTTACAATGACAATGTATTTTTTTTTCATGGAATATGATCCAACCCGACCTCAGCAAAAAATTCAGACGTGGAATAACACATCTAACATAAAATAGATGATTATGTAACCATATCATTTTACAACTATATATCAGTACGACTGTAAACAAACCGAACATTCAGCGAACAGTTCGTGAACCGTTCAACAGGAAGTTTGTTTACGTTCGTTCATTTAATCAATGAACAAACACGAACAAGAAATTCCGTTCGGTTAGTTAAGTAAATGAACACAAACAAATGTCTCGTTCGTTTAATTACGTTCGTGAGCATTTGGGAATGTGTTCGTAAATATTCGATAATGTGTTTGTGAACATTCTTTCATGTTCATTTGTTTATGTTGTTCGTGAAAGATTTTTTAGCATTTAATTTTTTTATCTAAACTTTTTATTGTTGGACCTACAAAAGAACAAATGATTGCAAAAGCCAAACATGACATCTTGATCAAGAAATAAGCACCAGATCATACACACTCCTCCCAAAGATACTGAATCTTGAACACTAATCAGAATATTTGTTGAAGATATTCAAAGGTCTCTTCAAGAGCCTTGGAACCACTGTCAAAAAAGAAGAAACCATTGTTCAATGGCCAAAGCCCTGTTGAAGAAAAACACCGATCATAAGACCAAACTTCTGTTTTGGCCAAACAAAACAGATGTTTAAAACAAAGCAGTAGAGGTTTGAAGAACAAAAGTTTATTCAATGTAACTGTATTTAGCTTAGAACAAAGTTTTGATGTAATAAATCAGATGTTAGATTCTCGCGGATGTTTGCTAACATCTGAGGAATCTTTTCTGTTAGGAATGTTAGATGTCACTATTAAGATGACGTCAACTGATTGCCAACAGAGCTTAATACTTGTATAAATAGATCTCACCTGTTAGAAATCTATTTCATCACATCACTTCATTCCTTTTGTATGAACAACAAAGTTGAGTGATCAGGCTAAGGGGGAGTTAGTATAATCTTTCTGTATTTGTAATCTTTTGATCATTAATAATAATAATTTGATATAACTTTCCACTCCTGTATGCTCATTATTTTCGCAAATTTCCGTTGTGTATATAATGCTACGTTCATACTTATTCATCAAAGCATACTAAGAACATCTCAGATCCTAAAATTTGGTATCAGAGCTTGGTCACATTAAACTTGATTTCACAATTAGTTTAATATACAAAGATCAGCTCACACAGGTATCCAATCTGTCCGTTGTATCTAAAATAAAAAAATTAAAGTGTAAAATTCAGAAAGTGTAAGTCCCGATAATCTGGATCTAAACTGATATCACACGATCACCAAGGAGGGGCGGAATCCAAACTTGATGATCTTCAAGAAAAACCAAAACGATGAAGAACAATACGAATTCACTTTAACACCTTGCACACGATTCTATTACTTGAACAAGCAAAACCGTCTGGTACAAGATGGAGGTTATCTAGAGAAAACCTAATAGTCTACCCAAAACTTAACCCTAGAAATAACATAGGGTAAGTCATAACCCTAATGGGCTTGCCAATGAGCTTGCCTGGCCCACATGGCCTATGGCATGCCCAAATGACCTATAAAGGTCCAAACCTAACACAAACTAACCCAGCTAAGCCCAGTTAGCTACCATAGACTGTTGCGTATATTTGATGCTTCAGTCTCACAATTCTAGGACCTAACAATCTCCCCCTAGACTGATGCATCAAATTGTCTTCATAGCCTGAATTCAGCAACGTCCTCGACAGAGTCTATGGTTGTCGCTATGCTGCAAGTGTTGTGGAAGTCGTCTCATACTTTTAGGACCTCACTTTTCAACAAACTCTCAGCACCGAGTCTCTTTCTTCTGCTCTTGTGGTTAGCTTCATATCAGGATCTCGATCAGCTTTGCTTGAAACATCTTTGTCAAAAAGAATGCGAGAGGAGGAATCTCAGCAGCTCTTTTCTTCTTTAATCTTTCTCTTTCAAGCAAGCATGTTCTCAGGTATTTCTTCAAATGTACTATCACTGTCAGATGATGACTGGCATCTGGTTCTTCTGACTCATGTACACTTTGCTGTTGTGATACTTCATGCTTTGTCGGCAAATAACAACATCTCAATTTTCAGCAACCCCTGTTTCTTGATCTAAATCAAGATCTGCACAATTCTCAGAAATTTATAAGAAAAACATTCTTATGCAATAGAGAGAGTACCACATGAACACTTGGTACATCCAAGTACTTGTACTCGGATCGAAATTCAATTTCTTTCATTCTTTGATGATTAGCCAAATCTTCAAGAACGGTTAATAAAATTTTTATAAAACAAATAAAGCACTCTATTTTTGGATTTTTTAAATTTTATATATTTTTTAAATTTATTTATTTTTTTAAATATAAGAATATAAACAGAAACACAAATAAACAAAGAAACTAACTCAATAGTTATAACTATACAATTGCAATGGGATCAAAATCGTTTTCAGGCGGACCAAGGAACACTTTTCAGTACGAACTTATTTAGACTGGTCTAAATGATTGCTAATATGTTTGTCCACTTAAACTTAAAGCTCAACTTTCATTTTTCAACTTCGTGATATTCTTAAGGTAGTATTATACTATAATATCCGTGCGTCCCATACCATGACATATCCCCGCGATCAAGGTAAGCACAACGATTCATCGTAGCAGGTGAGTATACTGAGATCATCCTTTATCTTTTACAACGTCAGACTATTGGTGAACAGGTCAGTACTTCCGTACAGCAGAGTGACCAATAGTATGTGATGAGGGTTAGGCAAATACCTTATTTGGTATGTTTGAATTCATGGAATTTTCTCATAATGAGATTTCCTTTCTTTTAAGGTTTTGGCCCTTTTGATTTGGCTCTTTTAAGGATATTCTGACTGTGCCTAGGTCTGCATATAATCTGGATGCAATAGAAGGGCAACCAAGATATCCCCAAATGACTCAACAACATAAAGACAGGAAACCTCAGACGTTGACTATCTATCAACGCAAGATTTAAGACCATGAAATCATACGCCGATGGTATGTTACCCACAAGATACATAGTTCGTTATGTTTATATCACTTAGTATCTTTTAATCACTTTGAGCTTAAGCCTACTGACATATCACATTAGATCCTAGTCATAGATCCTAGTCTTTTCAGCTACGACACCTTACATGTGTCAGTCACGCCCTTTATCACAAATATTCATTTCATTTCTCATGACTTTTTATTTTTGTATTTTTCTGTTTTTCAATAATGTTTTCGTATTTTTCTAATTTTCTCCTCCTCAAACAATACATATGTACATATATCGCCCCCTTCCCCCTATACTTTATGCACAAATTTACCTAATAAAGAAAACATATGCAAAAGTTTTAAACAAAAGGAAAAGGAAATTTTTTTGTTGTTTTTGCTTAACCGTTCCGTCATTAGATTAAAAACTAATCAACTTCAAAATTAAAGCACGAAATTCAAATTTGTACCTTTTCGCTGATCTTTTCTTAACTCATCTCCTCCAAGGAAACATCACAATCGTAACAATTTGAACCTTTTTGCAACAGTGAGATGTTATCCTTCATGTCCCTGGAACAACCGCTACCAACATTCCAGAGATTGTCAACAGCTCCTCCTTGGCTGTTCCTGAGAAAATAAAGAGATTAGTAAGACAGTGGGACCCAGGACATCGTGGTCCTGGATTTCCCTGAAGCATCAAAATAAGACACTTCTTTAAGACACAAATCCCCTTTTGTTTCAAGGATTGGTGATGTTGCTACCATCTTGTTTTGGGTTTCCAAATCTGTTTTGTTTTAACAAACGCGGTTGTTGCCCTTGATTGAGCAACTTTGGCTGTTTCAGGTTTAGTCGTTTTAGAAAAAGATTATTGTTTCTGAACAACCTTGCGTTTGTTTTTGGCAACATTCCAATCCCCATCAGATGGTTCAACCTTGGAATTCACATTCTTCATTGCCTTAGGTGATGATACCTTCATCGGCTTGGAATGATTGTCATTCTTTGGTGTAACCTTCTGATTTTTAGCATGACACGGAACATGGGAACCACGTGTACAGTTTCGAGCAATGTGACCAGGAATGCCGCAATTGAAGCACATTTGTCTCTTCACATGTAAAGCATTCTGATCAGCTTGATTTGCTCGTGCAGGCCTTGAAGGATGAGCTGATCCCTTCTGTGCTTGATTTCTTTGCAAGTTTGCAAACAGAGATGAATTTGGATGTTTGTACTTGTCGTTTGCAAGGGCCTTCTTCTGTTGTGGAGATTTCGTATGATTTTTCTTGTGTTGTTTAGACCGCAAGTCTTATTCAGAAATCTCCCAACCTTTCTAAAAGCTTTGCTAGCACGGTCAAAAGCATATTTGTCACATTTGCCATTAATAACCGGCTTAACAAAAGCATTTTTCACAACATTAGCCTTTTGAGGGCTATTGTTGCCTACTGATGATTTCGGAGAGCGTGATTGTTCTTGACGTTTGGACTTATGCTTTCTTCGTCTCCGATTTGCTCGTTTTTGCTCTTTTAGCTTGCTCTGAACCTTTTCATCAGAAGCAGAAGGTTCAGATTGTTCAGTTTGCGCACTTGGAGCCTTGTTTACATTGATTCTTTCTTCATCAGCTTTGATAAAGTCGGAGATCCTGGTTTATCAGATGAAGAACTAGACACTCCAGCTGAATTATTAGAAGAGTCAACAGCACCAGATGGTTCCCGTGTGTCTGACGTATAATCAGTGGGTTTGCTGTACACCATATGCTGTGCTTTCTCAACATCTTCATCTGTTTCAGGCATTGTTGTGTAGTTGTGATTATACGGTGGGGCAACCTAATTGAATCCTAAACCCTTCCCTTTGTTCCCCTTATATACCAGCTGCACATTGCACACGTCTTGAACAAGCTTGCTGGATGTATCAAACTTCTTTATATTAACTTCATTTTTGTTGATATTTTCCAGTAAGAAATCCCAACTCAACTCTTACCAAGTCGCATTCCATGGTTTTTGATTATAATCTGGTTTTGTAATCATGGACCCTACATTTATGTTGATTTACGTCCAGGTGGAGCTGAGCTATATCTTTCTTTTGTGCTTCAACCTTTTCTTTGAGTAACTTGTTGCTTTCTCAAAGGCTGATGCACTGAGCCATTGCATTGTTGTATTCATCGGTCATTCTGGAATTAAGAGCCTTGAGTTGAGCAACCCTATTCCTACAAGGTTCAGTGCACAAAAGATAGTTGCTGTGTCAATGGGCGAGCTTGATTTGTCAGCGTTAGTTTGGGCTTGAGGTCGAGTTTGGGGTGCTGGACTGCTGATTGCTGGGCTTGAGGTTTCAGTTTGAACACCTTTTCAGGATGGGACTCTGTTGCTTTAGCGTATAGATCTCCGAGATCTTGGTTTGATTGTAAATGACCCACAACCAAGATACAAAGGAGTCTTTGTCATCTCCCAAAAAGTTGTTCAACTCATCGCTTACTTCCTCTTTTCGCCTCCCACGTTCAAGCAAACGCATCACATAGTCAGCAACCGGATCAACATTGTAGTCTCCTAGAAACTCATTCAGCTTTTCCTTTACTTCATCCCGTAGGCTCAGGTTTTGATTTTGTGCTGGACTGAGGGCTATGTTCGATTGCTGAGCTTGGGATGTAAACATCGTCGGATAATCGAAACCGAACCGGCAAACACGATAAAAATGTCCGAAAACTTTTTTTTACCAAAATGTACCGTTAGACTTGTCTCGACGATACGATTCCAATGATATATAGTGTTCGATGGTGATTTTAGGAATTTTCGTGGATCAAATTCTGAACACAAAAACGTTTAACTCCGGTTACGTCAGCTGGTTAACTTTCCACGTTTTTGGGTACAACTCGGAACAGTTCCAAATTCGGAACAGTATCTCGGATTAACAATCCGAGATGGAATCTCAAACAGTGATCCGAGATACTAATCCGAGATGGTGATTCGGAACAGTATCCGAGATGGAATCCGAGATGCACTGTTTCGTCCGGAATGAGTAAGAATCCGGAACAGTAATCCGGAATGAAAGTCTATCCAAATTCGGAAAAGTTACGAATCCGGAATCTTTGAAGATTATCCGAAATCCTTGAAGATTATCCGAAATCCTTGAAGAAAATCCGAAATCCTTGAAGATTTATCGAAATCCTGAAGATTTATCCGAATCCTGAAGATTTATCCGAAATCTATCAGAAATTCAAGATTTTTATCCGAAACGCAGCAGATTAATCCAAAATCAATCTGGAATGCAACCAGAAAATCTGAAATCCTTGAATGTTGATCCGAAATGCTTGAATCTTCTTCATGTTCTTCGTGTTTTTCAGCAGAAACCAAACATAATCAGTGTGATATCAGATCTGAGCCTGGAAAATAGGTTCAAACAGGCTCTGATACCACTTGTAAGTCCAGATAATCCAGATCTAATACTGATATCACACGATCACCAAGGATGGGCGGAATACAAACTTGATGATCTTCAAGAAAAACCGAAACAATGAAGAACAATACGAATTCACTTTAACACCTTGCATACGATTCTATACTTGAACAAGCAAAACCGTCTGGTACAAGATGGAGGTTCCCTAGAGAAAACCTAATAGTCTACCCAAAACTTAACCCTAGAAATAACATAAGCTTAGCTTAAATACCTAGGGTAAGGCATAACCCTAATGGGCTTGTCTATGGGCTTGCTGGCCCACATGGCCTATGGCCTGCCCAAATGACCTATAAAGGTCCAAAGCTAACACAAACTAACCCAGCTAAGCCCAGTAGCTACCATAGACTGTTGCGTATATTTGATGTTTCAGTCTCACACTTCCAGGACCTAACAAAAAGTTTTTATGCACACTCTGTTTTCACAAATGATCAAAAAGAATGGCACAAAATAACCATGATCCTCATAACACCGGTTTTAGCAACAAGCCTTTGATGCTTGTTAGATGTAAATACAATATATGGCAACGTCGGATGGCACATGTGCTAGCTCAACAGAAGACAAGATATTGGAAGTCCGTTATATTCTGACCACACATTCCAGTGGTACCTAGTGCCGAAAATCCGAATGTTCATGAGCCAAAGAAATCGGAAAACTACCCAGACCAAGATTTCCAAAAGTTTGAACTAGATGCGAAGGCCTTCAACATTGTGGCCATGGCTCTGTGATGTATTGAATAATACATACATTTATCGTGTAGAGTTTGTAAAGTTTTAGCACGTTTTCGATTCGGTTTGTCAAGAATTTATCTACTTTTAATCCAAATGCGTTTTGCAGGTCTTGGTTCGTGAAAACGGTTGGAAGGATGGGGAAAACGACCTAAAATGGTAAATAGAACCGAGCCGGAACGTGATTAGATCGAGAAAGAGGAAACAGAACGAAATTATGGGTTTTTAACCCTCTGGCGGGCCGCGACCGACATGTTAAAAACCTCTCGCGGGGCGCGAGAGGGTGATACTTATCTCCGGAATTCTAACTCGGTCGTGGGGCGCGACCGGAAGGCCTTACCCCTCTCACGGCTGGCGAGAGGGTGTTTTATCCAGAAAGTTTCGAAACTGAGTTGGTTTGGGGTTTGTTTGTTTTTATTGAGTTATTATTCAAGTAAAACACATATTGGGATCAACTTAGACGAACTTAGGCCTTTTGGAGCATAATTTCTGGAGAATTTGAGCTAGGAGAAGAAGATCTAGGCTGCAGGAATCGTTCGGGTTATCAAGGAGTTTCGAGACAGGAGATTTAACGGTTTTATTGCAACATTCTTAAGCCTTTTACTTCTTTGTTTAGTTTGATTATGCATTCTTGTTATAAACCTTGTTTATTTAGCTTTGCAAACATGATACTTGGCTAGATTTAGTTTAGTTACCTAGGTTTGGATGATTTGATTTTATGAAAGTTTGATTTATTTTAGTTTAATTTTGGTTCGAATGTGTAATTGGTAAAGTTCACAACTTTAATTATCTAGTTTAGTGTATTTGCATAATTTTGATTGATTTGTGTTTGTTTAATTGTTTTACATGAATCTAGGTGGATGTCTTTCATAGAATAGGTTTGTGTTGCTTTTTCGTGTCTTTAGGGATTCGGGAAGTTGTTGGTAAATTGGCCAATAAAACCAGGAAAACAATTGAATGAAATATAAAATCAGTTTTATCATTATACCTAAATTGGTTATTGAGAAATAACAATTAGTTAACTGGATTAATTAGATAAATTGTTAGGTTCAGGTTTTGAGAAATTCCCAAATCTAATTTACTTGTCATAATTAGATCGGTTAAACTAAACTAGAAGTTGTAGTTGGTCTAGGTTAATTATTGAGAAGTAGTTAACTAATTAGACACTTTACTAAATTAAAAGATAACTGAAAAGAAATCTTTAGAATCGGTAAACAAATAGTAATTGTAGGTTATCATAGGTGTCTTCCTGAGAAGGGTCGGGGGTCCTGTTCGGTAAACCTAGGATTTAATATTTCAAGATCTCGGTAAAACATTCAACCTAATACGTTATTATCAAATTAAATGAGTAGTAGTCTAAAAATCCAACCTAGGTGACTAGTTCATTATTTCCTGATTCAATTCCCAAATTCCTAAAAAGTCAAAGTTTGATTTGTTCCAATTTAGTAGTTTAGTTTAATTAACAATTTAGAATTAGTAGAACCCCCCCTTTAAATATACAAAGTGTTTTAATTGATTCTAAGTTAAGTGATCATAGTAATTAGAGAGTCTTGTGGGTTCGATAATCCGGACTTGCTTAATGCTATTCTACAAATGATCGGTCCACTTACCGGTTAGTAGTTTAATATACTTTAGGAGTCTAGAGTTTAATTTGAGTCTAGAATTAGGGTAATTTGGTTTATTTTTAATTAACTACTTTTAGAACATCAAGTTTTTGGCGCCTTTGCCGGGGACTCTCTCATTGGTAATTGCGTTGATTACTCGATTTAGGCTTCGGTATTGCACTTGTGTTTAACTTTTATTTTTTCATTTGCGTCTTAGGAGTCTAAATTATTTAATTAGTTTAAAATTTATTTTTGTTAATATATATTTTGCTGGTTTTTGCTAAATTATTGTGTTTGTCTTGTTTCCGGTTTAGTGGATGCCCCATACGCGTTCACAAGGACCTCCGGCTAAGCCGCGACGGATACGCCTTTCTCTCCCGCACCAAAGGTTAGTGCTCCTTCCTCCACTTTTTCAAGTTCATCCCGTCCCTTTATACCGCCCGATTTCGATTTTACACCAAAGCCTTCACCACCCGGTTCCCCATCACCCCGCGTAGTTCATAGAAACGTAAGCCCACCACCGCCACCACCTAACTTTCACATGGCCAATAATAATCAAACTGTTTACCAACATGCCACCACCGGCTTCACCGGTGCAAACTCACCCATCACCCTACCCCCGATGAACAACGATAGAGCTTGGCAAATCCCTTCCTATATTATGACCGCTATCACTAACTCTTGCCATTTCCATGGTCGTGATGATGAGGATGCGCCTGCACATATAAACCGCCTCACCCGTCTCTGTCACACATTCAATATGGAGGGTGTGGGTAACGATGCCCGTTTCCTCCAAGTTTTTCCTTTTTCTCTCGGGGGTCGAGCCGCCATCTGGCTTGACTCTCAACCACCCGATACTTTTTCCACTTGGGCTGCTCTACGGGATGCTTTCCTAAAAAAATACTTCCCACCCGCTAAAGCATCTCGCTTCGTGATCAGATCCATTCGTTTCGAATGGAACCTGACGAGCCCTACCATCTAGCTTGGGAGCGTTTTCAAACTTTAGTGTCCCGCTGCTCTCAACACGGTCTGTTGGACTGGGCGCTTGTAAAGAAATTCTACAACGGTCTCACCCCTGAGACCCGCGCGTGATTCGACACTTCTGCTGGTGGACACTTGATGCGAAAGAAAACAGTAGCCGAGTGTAACGACCTTTCAAAAGCTTTCCCATTCCGACGTAGATTACAGCACTGTCGGCTGGAATTCTATTCATGTTTCTCATACGCCTCCGGTTAATCGGGGTCTACACCAAGTTAGCTTGGAAACTACGGTAGCGGCTGCCTTAGATAGCTTTAAGAGGGAGGTCACTAAGGAGATTCAGGAGCTGAAGAAGAAGGTGGATAGGTGTGAGGTGTGTCGAGGGGGTCATGACACGTTAGAGTGTCCTACGCTCACCATGGAGCAGGTAGAGTTCATCACTGGTCAGAGTCGAGGTCCGACGAATCCCTTTAATAATAATACTTCCAATTATAACCCAAGCTGGCGTAATAATAATAATAACTTTTGATCTTCCGGTAACCCCCTGGTTTCCAATCAGGTTCATATCAAAACAGGGGGCAGGGTCATTACACTAGTGGAGGATCAAGTCATTCTAGTCAGTTTAGTGGAGGGGGTTCGAATCAGAAAGGTTAGCCTAGGAGTGGAAGTTCAGGGGGCAATCTAGATAGGATTGAAGAGTTATTATCTCAATTAGTTATTAAGGATCAGGCCACCCAGAAAACTCTCGCGGAAGACGATCTTCTCTTGAAAAATCAACAGTCCGCACTCTTAGATCTGCAGAGGTCGGTCGGTAGTATCGCTGAGTAGCTGCAAGAGCAGCCACATGGCCAGTTCGTGGGTAATACCCAACCAAACCCGGCGAACCAACACGTGAAAGCGATCACTACACGCAGTGGTAGGGGTTTGAAAGAAGTGGGTAGAGAAGGGGTAGAGGTAGAGGAGCAGGATGAGGAGGTGGATGAGGAAATAGAGATGGAGGTTCCACCTAGGGTGCACACCAGGCTAGACCCAACAATTACTGCACCAACCAGTGGACCTTCAGTTGAGAGTAGGGGAGAAAGGAAACCGGTAGAGGTTAGGCCATAACCGATCGTAGATACTTCACGCCTACCCTACCCAGCACGTCTGAAACAACAAAAATATGTCAAGGAATACGAGAATTTCCTTGACATGTTTACTCAGTTAAAAATCAATCTCCTATTCATCGAGGCCCTCCAGCATATGCCTAAATATGCCAAGTTTTTGAAGGATCTGCTAAAACGTAAAGATAGGCTGGGGGAGCTCTCGAATGTCCCGTTGACTGGAGGATGCTCCGCCGTGGTTTTAAACAAGTTACCCGAAAAACTGACTGATCTGGGTATCTTTACGATTCCATGCCTATTCGGTGGCTTCATTGCTCCAGCTCATGCTTTAGCCGATCTCGGGGCGAGCATAAATCTGATGCCTTTCTCACTCTACGAGAGATTAAGTTTAGGGGAGCTCACCCTACTCGTATGTCATTGTCGTTAGCCGATAGGTCTATTAGGTACCCGAGGGGAATTGTAGAGAACTTATTGTTTAAGGTCGATAGATTTGTCTTTCCTGTGGATTTCGTCATCCTCGATATGGAGGCTGGCGAGAAGGTACCCATCATCCTAGGTCGCCCATTGCTGCGCACCGTGAAAGTGCTCATTGATGTTCATGATGGAAAAATAACCCTTCGCATCGGGGATGAGAACGTCACTTTTGAAATCGCAAGGTCGATGTAACACCCAAGCGGTGGCGACAGCAATAGTGGCCCTTGTCACTCTGTATACTTTCTGAATTCATTCATGTCGTGCATTGATCACTGTCTAGAGTATATTAGCAGAGCCGACCTAGTGAATGAGAGTTTAGTAGCTCAGGAGAGCGACAACGAGGATATAGAGGACGACTTCCTAGGGATTCCCGAGACCTTAGAGTTCTGTGAGGTTAGTGCAGCTAGTGAGAGTACACCTTTAGAGACCCCAACAGCCGTAGAGCTTAAGGTCCTCCCGTCCCACTTAGAATATGCGTTCCTAGGCGATAATTCGAGCTTACCCGTGATCATTTCTTCGAAATTGTCAAAGAGGAGAAGGAGCGTCTGATAAAGGTCCTAAAATCCAATAAGGAGGCCATCGCGTGGAAACTATCTGATATCAAGGGAATTAGCCCTACCTTCTGTACGCAAATGATCCTCATGGAGGACGTCTTTAAGCCAGTAGTGCAGCCTCAGCGCCATCTAAACCCAAATATGCAAGAAGTTGTGAAGAAAGAGGTGCTCAAGCTGATGGAAGCTGGTCTCATCTACCCGATCTCCGATTCGGCATGGGTAAGCCCCACTCAGGTTGTTCCCAAGAAGGGGGAATGACAGTGACATAAACGAGAAGAAGGAGCTTATCCCATCATGAACAGTCACGGGCTGGCAGGTGTGCATAGATTATCGTAAATTAAATGACGCCACCCGCAAGGACCATTTCCCGCTCCCGTTTATCGATCAGATGTTGGAGTGACTCGCAGAACAGCAATTTTATTGTTTTCAGACGGGTTCTCAGGTTACTTCCAGATCCCAATTGCTCCCGAGGATCAAGAGAAGACAACCCTCACATGCCCGTACGGTACTTACGCGTATCGCCGCATACTGTTCGGGTTAAGTAATGCTCCGGCTACTTTCCAGCGATACATGGTCGTTATCTTTCAGGACATGATCGAGACCTCGATGGAGGTTTTCATGGATGATTTCTCTGTCTATGGAAACACTTTCGATCAATGTCTTTGTCACCTGGATGCAATGATGAAACGTTGTGTCGAGACGAGATTAATGCTTAACTGGGAAAAATGTCACTTTATGGTGACAGAGGGGAATAGTGTTAGGGCATAAGATCTCGTGGGCAGGCATAGAGGTCGATCGGGCGAAGATAGATACTATCAGCAGACTCCCTCCACCGACTAGCGTCAAGTCTATCCGTAGTTTTCTCGGTCATGCGGGCTACTACAGACGGTTTATTAGAGATTTCTCGAAGATCACCCGCCCCATGACTCGACTCCTCGAAAAAGATGTACCCTTCGTCTTTGATGACGACTGCTTGAAGCCTTCACGATCCTTAAAGAGAAACTGGTGAGTGCTCCTATTCCCGTCTCACCCGACTGGAGCTTGCCCTTCGAGCTCATGTGTGATGCGAGCGACTATGCGGTCGGCACCGTTTTGGGTCAGCGACGTGATAAACATTTTCATCCTATTTACTACGCAAGCAAAACCTTAATGACGCTCAGGAGAACTACACCACTATAGAAAAGGAGCTCTTAGTAGTAGTATTCGCGTTTGGTAAATTCCGCTCCTACCTCGTCCTTTCCAAAACCATCATCTTTACTGACAATGTGGCTCTGCGCTTCCTTTTCCAAAAGAAGGACGCGAAGCCTCGTCTCATTTGGTGGATTCTCTTGCTTTTCGAGTTCGACATAGAGACTAGAGATAAGAAGGGAGCAGAGAATGTGGCCGCTGACCATCTGTCCCGATTAGAGGATCCTAGTAGAGAAGAAATTAGGGAAGAAGAGATCGGTGATAGATTTCCCCATGAGTCAGTGGAGTTTGTGGCAGCGGAGAAGGAGGGGATGCCGTGGTTTTCCGATTTTGTGAATTATCTCGCAAATGGAGTGGTACTGAAGGGGATGACCACACAACAGAAGAAGAAATTCTTCCGCGATGTGAGGCGATACATCTTGGATGACCCGTTTCTGTTTCGGGTAGGGGGAGATCGGATTCTCAGGCGCTGTGTTAGTAGAGAAGAGGGGGCGGAGATTTTGAGGTACGTGCAGGAGGGACTGATAGGAGGCCATCATGGTCCGCACGTCACCGCATAGAAGGTTTTCGATTGCGGTTTTTATTGGCCATCAGTAGTTAAGGAAGCCCTAGAGTTCGTTAAGACTTGTGATCGTTGCCAGTGCACCGGCAACATCTCATCCAAGGACGAGATGCCCCAACATCCGATCCAAATTCTTGAAGTTTTCGATGTATGGGGTATTGACTTCATGGGACCGTTTCCCGTCTCTAACGGGAATCGGTACATCCTTGTGGCGATTGATTACGTTTCAATGTGGGTTGAAGCTCAAGCTTTACCCATGTTGGGCTTTGAGCATTAAAGGTTTATTCATTAGGGATGTATTTGGGCTTTTGGGGTTAGTGTGGGCCTAGGGTTGTGATTATGGGCTTAATGATGTTTATAAATAGAGGGGCTAGGTCATTTAGTAGGGGTTAGAGAGTTGAAAGCAAAAACTTGTATCTGACATCTTTGGTGTATGCAAGTTATATTCATTGAAGTTATTCAAGTTGTTCTTCTTCCTAATCCTAATTTCCGCTATTGATTAGGTTAGTGATACCTGTTTGATCTGTTCTACGGCACTTACAATTGGTATAAGAGCCCGCCGTTCTAATACAGACTCCGGGTATTGCTGATTGAAGAAGTTTTTGAAGTGTGTTGCTGCTGTTTGGATCGGTTTTTGGTGTTCCGGATCATTGTTCATCGTCGGAGGCTACTGTTCTGAAGAACTCGAAGAACTTGTGAAGAATTCAGATCTGGTTCTGTTTCAGATCCCGAAGAACACGGAGAAGGTTCTCATAATTCGGATTATTCACTATTCCGGATTCCGAAGAACACGACCATCTCGGATTGATCCCGGACTATTGTCTATTCCGGATTATAGTCCGAGTTACTGTTGCGGTTTTTGAATTCCTTGAATCTCGGAATTCAGTTGCATAAAAGGCGAGCTCACTGTTACGGATTGGGATCACTGTTCCGGATTTTCAGTAGATAAGACAAACATTTCGGATTCTCCATTCCGGATTCTTGATTCCGGATTTATATTCAGAGTTGGTTTATTCTGGATCATACATCTCGGATTCTCCATTTCGGATTTGGATTTCGGATCTTCATTTCGGTCTTCTTATGTCGAATCTCATCTCGTGTTTTCAATTTCGGATCTTCAAGTCGGATTCAGCAATCCAGATTGTTCATTTCGGATTCAATAGTTCGGATTAATTATCAATTCGGAAAATCTATCCGGGTTGACCATCTTTGACTTCAGAATTGCCATCCGGGTTGACCATCTTTGACTACAGAATTGACCTTTTCGGATTCAGTACTGTTCATCAGAAACACTTAAATTAATTAAACTTTATATCAATTTGGTATATCTTTAATTAATTTAATTTCAATGGCTGGATTCATGACCGCACAAGACCTGACAAATGCCACACTGGCTGCCCTACAATCGCAAACTTTAGCCCTCCACCAAGAGCTGGATCAGATGATTGACACTTCCACCAAAGTGCCACGTTTATTGTATGGAGATGAATACTACGAGTGAAAGTTCCGCTTCGAACAGTATTGCAAGGCAAAAGAACCCAGCGTGTGGAGATGCATCATGAATGGTCCAAGAACCATAGTGTACAGCACAGAGCAAGATCCTGAAATGAAAATTCCCAAGCCCATGCACCTATGGACTCTAGAGGACATCAAGACCATAGAGGAAGATGAGAAGGCTTCTGCAACTCTAACAATAGCTCTAGGACCTGATATTTCTATCGCGACCAGAAACTGTAAAACCGCAAAGGAGGTTTGGAGTGAGTTGCAAAATCTCTATGAAGGAAATGCCGACATGAAAGCAAGTAGGGTGAATCAGCTGAATCAGCAATTCAGCTCGTTCAATCACATATATGGGGAAACCATCGAAAATCAGATGCGTCGCTATGTCAAGCTGGCTTCCCAGATGATTTCAGCTGAGATCACCCTCACCAACAGCGCCATGAACCGACAATTATTAAATTCACTGCCCAAAAGTTGGGATGCAGACGTGGGTATGATAAAAAAGACAAAGAACTTAAATGATGTCACTCTCACTAAGATGATAGGTACTATCAAATCATGTGAAATCTACAACAAGCAGAGGGAGATCAACCACCAAAGCAGTTTGATGGCCGCAGGGATGACAGGGCAGAACGCGGCTTTAATGTCACAGAATCTCGTCTATAGTCCTCTTCAAGGAAATGCACAAGCACCAGGAGGATCAAATGTGGTTTACAGTCCTATTGGCACGCCTCAGAACACTCAGTATGTGTATGGTTTTCAATCTCCAAATCCTACAACGGTTTCAGCTGCTCAAGTTCACACACAGTACCATGCTCAGTATCCTAACATGGTTTTCAGTCCTGCAACTCCTCAAACAGTGCAACAAGGCGTCATTCCTCAAACTGCTGCACCAGTCCCTGAACCTTCTCAACCCGCGCCCAACTCTGCGTTTCTCACTAAGGAAAACGAAGAGAAACTGGCTATTGCTGCATCAATGATCAAAAGCTTAAACACCTTCATGGCAGGTGATCTGACCCCTCCATCTATTCTTCCAACAGAAGTTGATCAGATCATGGAGGAGGACCTGGACGAGATTGATGTCTCTTGGAATTTAGCAATGGCTGTTTTTCAGGTCAACAAGTTTCAGAAAAAATATGGCAGGCAACCCTTGTCAAACTTGAAGACTGGTCTCACAAAGGACAAACTTAGATGCTACCGATGTCACGAACCAGGACATTTCGCAAGGGAATGCAAGAAGCCACCATCAGGTATGTATCATCCAGGGTCGCTGATATACAGAGCAGTGACAGACAGCTGGTTCCCGTCTCTCCTTCCAAGTCAACTACAAGTCCATCAAGCAGCTCAGGCGGGAAGTCCATAGCACTGGTGGCCCAACACATGAGGTTTCAATTAGGGAGATACTGCAGCTCAAATGGAAACCTTGAATTTATCCAAGAACAGCAACCACTGCATGATCGCGCAAACAACTGAGACACCCGATCTTTCGGAAACGTTAAATCGAATACTCTGTTCTGATAGTTGTCGTTTTAAATTATCACAACAGAATATACTCTCGTATCAAGATTCCTTTAATTTCATCTTACAGGTGAATATATCTAACTAATATCTGTATCTGGGTTGTGCGAGACCTTGAGAGCTTAGGTTAGTACCACCGTACAGACAAAGAGATGAAGGCTCGACTTAAAGTGGTGTTCCATATTTGGAATCTTTTGACTGCAATTGTCAGATCTTTTGATACTTTCAATTTGCTGCAGTTTTCGGTTTTAAAGCAAAAGTATTCTACAAGTTGTATAATACCCCATATATCAATTATATATAAAGACCTAGTATCTCAGAATCTAGAAATCTCTCAAAGAAAATTTGGGTGTACTTAGACCATATATCCGAGAGATGTTAACCCACTAATTAAGAAGTTTTTCTTTAAGGTTATATCTAAAAAACTGCGAAGTCTACTAGCACATCATCAGTGAGACTTGCTTAACACTTTTAAACACTGCATTTCTTTAGAGTATTGTGATAGTCCACTAATGTACTATCATTTCCTCTTTTTACACTAAAAACTCTTTTTGTCTTTTTCATGTTTTTTTTACATTTTTAAATTTCTATATCTCTTATATTTTTCACAACATATTTCTCCCCCTAAAATCAAAAACATATTTTTGGATTTTTGTTTTTAAAGAAAGAAATTTGAAACCTAAAAATTTAAAAAACATGACAAACCGATGTGGAATACATCATAGTCATCCATCTCGAATTCAACCTCTGCGTCCCCTCCTAATGTCAGATCGTTCATCCTGTTTAATTTCAAAAGATATTTAAATTTTTCTCTGTCAAACTGTTTTGTATAAAAGTCTTCTTTTTGTTCATCAGTGTGGATATTTTCAATACGAATAAACTTTTTCTTGTAGCAGTCACGGATAAAGTGATGTCGTATCTTATTATGCTTTGTTTTAGAGTGTTGAATCGGATTTTTCGTTATGTTTATGGCTTCCTCGTTATCTACATGTATAGGCGTATCAAGAAACTACAATCCATAGTCTCTCATCTGTTGTTATATCCACAAGATTTAGGAACAACTACTGGAAGCTGAAACGTATTCCGCTTCGCAAGTAGAGAGAGCGACTGTGGTTTGATTCTTAAATTGCCACGTTACTAATCGTGTGCCAAAGAACTAGCAACCAGCTGTTGTAGATTTAGCATTTAATCTACAACACCCAAAGTCAGAGTCTGAGTATCTTGCCAGATTGAATTCGTCGTTGCGTGGATACCACAAGCCGGTGCTTGGGCAACCTTTCAAGTATCAAAGAATCGTTTTGAGGATCAACAAATGCGACACTCTGGGACGTGATTCGTAGCGTGCGTAGAGGCATATCAGATACATGATATCAGGCCTTGAAGTTTTCAGATACATTAACCATCCGATCATTGACCGATATAGAGTTGCACATATCTTCACTCCGGTTGGGTTTGGTCCAATGCCGTGATTGAGAGCTAATGGGGTAGATACTATTGATGTGTTAGTCATCTTGAATTTCTCCAAAACGTCGTTCACATACTTCATCTAATGTATGAAGATACCATCAGGAAATTGATCGACCTGAAGTCCCAAAAAGAATTCATCTCCCCCATATAACTCATCTCGAATTTCTTTTTCATGACTCTTTCAAAGTCTTTACCAGCTCATCCTTGGTCGAACCAAAGATGATATCATCCACATAAATTTGTACAATTAATATGTGCCCTGCTGCGTCCCATGTGAAAACGATATTGTCTACTGTTCCTCTGGTGAACCGTATTCAAGAAGATGTGAAGAAAGTGTTTCGTTCCAGGCTCTTGGGGCCTGATGTAAAGCGTATAATTCCTTATCCAGTAGATAAACCTTATCCTTATGTATCGGATTAACAAACCCTGGTGGTTGGCCGACGTACACCTCCTCCTTCACTTTTCCATAGAGGAATGCGAACTTTACATCTAATTGGTACACCTTGAATCCTTTCCATAACGCAAATGCAAGGAAAATGCGGATAGCTTCTAATCTTGCTATGGGAGCATAGACTTATGTGTAGTCTATTCCCTCTTGCTGATAAAATCCTTGAACAACGTGTCGAGCTTTGTTTCGAACAATTACTCCTCTGTCGTCTCTCTTATACTTGAATACCCACTTTGTATTAATCTTCTTCTAGTCATCCGGTAGATCAACAAGTTTCCACACTCCGAGTTTCTCAAATTGCAGTAGCTCTTCTTGCATAGCGTTAGCCTAGCTTTCTTCTACAAGAGCTTCTTTGTATGTTTTCAGCTCAACCTGCGAAATAAAACATTTATATGAGATCGTTCCTTGTACAGGTGCAATATTAGTACAAAAACAACTAAGATCCTTATTGATCTGATTTCGCGTTTTGATACTAGTCTACAAATCTCCTATGATATTATCTGATGGGTGGTAAGATAACGTCCTCGGCATAACTTCGTTCGGAACACTCACTTCATGTTCTAGATTTGTGATGTTTTGATAAAGCCTTGATTACTGGTAGATGCTTTATTCTGAGCACTTGGACCAGCTTGATTATTTAGCAAACTTTCAATTTGTTCTGCACCATCATCGAAAGTAGATCCGTCATTATCATAGGTCGGTTCAGCATCAGAATCGGAATCATCACTTTGATCGAACGTAGGAGTAGGTTCATTCATTTCTTCATTTGTAGTGGGATCACTTGTTCTAGCAGTCTGAGTATCTGGATGTTGAGTACTAGTACTAGCTTCAGCATCATGAGTACTAAAAGGTGTTGAGTTATAATAATTCATCTAGGAACTTGTTCTTGTGATGAAGCTTGTTGTTGCTAATAAAGAATCAAAAGTACCTCTTTTGTCTGTTCAGCTGGCAGCTCGTGGAATCCCAGAGACTTTCATAGTTTAACAGCCAAGCATCTCTTGGTTATTGTGTTGGAGTCGTGTATCGTTGACAATCCACATTCTGAGCTTCAATAACCCGGTTTATGCTAGGAAGATAAACTCGTCTAAGTGGACTAGCGTATCCCACGAAGAACCCTCCATTGATTTAGCTCCAAATTTGCATCTGCATCGATTACCGTGCAAGGTGACCCAAAAGGTTCTAAATACTTCAGGTTTAGCTTTCACTGGTTAAGTAACTTGAAATACATTTTCTTGTGTGGCTTGACCGTCAATACTCTGTTCAAAGTATAGCATGAAGAAGCTACTAATTCGCTCCAAAAACTAACTGAAGTTTAGAATCAGCGAGCATGGTTCTTGCTGTCACTATCAGAATTTTGTTTTTGCATTCAACTACACCGTTTTGCTGTGGAGTATGGTGCACTGAATTCATGCAAAATTCCTTTCTCATTGCAAAACTCTTAACATCCGATTATTTTTTTGATTTTGTACCATTGTCACTTTAAATGCAACGAATTGGTAAGTGGTACAAATTCTCCATTTTTCGGAAAAAGATCATCAAACTCTCAAAAGTTTCATCTTTGCTCTCTAGTAATATCACCCACGAAAATATTGAATAATCATCGGTCACAATGAGACAATATAGATCTCCTGAGATACTTGAACGTTGACAGGTCTAAAGAGATCCATGTGTAGTCTCTCTAGCGGGAGCTTGAATAGTTCAGGAGCTTCCTTGGATTCGACTTTTTATGTTGCTTGCCCTTTTACAACTTATGCAGTCGTCACTCAAACGAAAACTCTTTACATTGACTCCCTCAACTAGGTTGTTGTGAACTAAGAAGTTCATCTTTCTAAGATGAATGTGCCCCATATTTCTGTGCCACATGATTGATTCTTTTTTGCTGCTTTGGACACTGAACATTGCGCAGATTTCGTCGTTGTTGTCGCAACACTCATGTCTAAGACATACAAGGTTTTCTTGGGGACCACGCATCAGGCTCTATTCCTTCATTATATGGAATCCTGGCTTCAGAATGAGATATGAAGTGTGTTGTGAACTTTTTGTCACAAATCTGAGAGATACTCAGCAAGTCGTTCTCTAACTCTGCTATGTAGTTGACTTTATTGAATGGCACCACACTGTTTGTTAGAATACCTTCACTGACTATTCTCTCACCTTGGTTACCCACAAACCCGACGTAGCCTCCTCAGATTGAATTAACATCGTATAGCAAGGCCAACATTCCCGTCATGTGTCGAGAAGCTCCACTATCCATTATCCACTAGGAAATTATTGATCTCGGGAGCCCCTAGACATGCAACTAACTGATTATTTGAATAGCGAGACACAAGCCTTGACGGTCTTTGGTGGATTTGGGCTTTCCACTTTTGTTTCACCAACGCTTTCTTTATTTGATTCGACAAGCTACTCAACCTCAACCTTTTTATCAGTCATGGTTGAAACAGTTGTTTTGACTTCTTCATATGATGGTTTTGTTTTAATCACCAAAGTTTGAATGTTGGAGAAAGCAGTTTTTGGGTAGAATTTTGAATCTTTATCTTCCTTTTTGTTTGATGATTCACCAGCTTTTTCAGTTGAACTTTAACATTTACTGGTATTTCATTGTTATTAGATTCATTGTTTCTTTTAATAATATGTGTTGGAACAAACACTGGGGATTTTTGTTTCACATCTTCTGAAGACTTCTTGATATTGTAAACATGTTTAAAGACATTTTGTGAACAATTTCTTGCAATATGTCAAACTTGGTTGCATTTGAAGCATGTCCTACGGTCGTTTCCAACAGAGGATCTCATAACCTATTCACGATGTCTTTTATCTACATAAAATTCATCATTTGTTTGCTATGTAGCCAAACTTTCTTTCTCACTCTCTAAGCTTGTTCCAGAAACAAAGTTTATATTCTTTGAAAAATCTGGTTTTTGAAACCTGTTATTATGTTTCTTAACGTATCCTGAACCTTTTCTTTTATTCTCAGGTAAGTCTTACCTTTTTGATTATTATAATGAGAACATTTAGGATTTGAATAGTAAGATGCATTCAAATTTTCAAGCTCAGACAGACTCACTTCAATCAACTTGAAAACTTTATCAACCTTTTTCAAGATTCACATTCTGAATCGAAAACTCTTTGTTCGAGCCCGATCCTTTCATTTTGTACACAACCATGTTTGGATCATCATTCATACAATTTTTTGACTTTGGAATATAATTCTTATGAAAGCTTTCTTCATTTTCAGAATGTGATCTTGAACTAGTTTTCTCCAAGTTAGACTCAAAACTTTCAATTCAGTGCTATCACTTACATTTCCCAAAACATTTTCAACCACATTTTTAACCACATTTAATTCACACTCATTATCAGATTTGGTGTAGGTTACATCAAGGTTTCAGCCAACTCTTCTTTTATTTCAGTTTCAATTTTAAATTGAGCATCTTTCCACCCCTTCAAGCTTTTTCCTGGTAACTTTTCCACATCGATGGTGGAACTCAATTATAACCTCTACCTTTGTTTTGAGAACCAGTTTCATTTTCTTCCTTTTCAATTTTTTCTGGTTGTTTAGAAAGAATATGATCAATCACATATGAAGAAGTTGAATAACTTATCAACAACTTATTAACCCTTTCTTTTGCAATTCTCATTGTTTCTAGCTTACTTTTTAGCTTAGCAATCGTGTAAGATGAATATTTATGGCCATTTGTTTATCCATAATCGTTGCTCTTAGCATAGAAATTGTAGCATTATCTTCCCTACTTGCTTGTTCGAACTATTTAATAGTTTTGCTCAGTTTATCGTATGCTTCTTTTGTTTCTTTATAACTACTTGACAGATTATCGGTAAGCTTTTTCAGTTCTTTATATTTTTTTATCCTTTAAGAACATTCCTTGCAAGGCTCTGAGCACTTCATGCAAAGTTTTTCAATTTCAAATATCTGAACCTCACCCTCTTCTTTGATCGACTCATTTAGACTCTCCTGAACATGTTCAGAAACTACCTCTTTCAAGTTCACCATCATTGCTTTGTTTGCAGTCTTAGTAAGATTCTCAGCGGTCATCTCTTTGTTCACATCGATCAATTCTTCTACCTCTGGCTTAGACACTTCATCACAACACACTATATAGATTGGTTCAAAGAAACCATCAAAGATTTATACACATCAGACAGTATTAAAATTTTAAATGCACTGTGAAAAATGTCTTCCTTAGCAAAAAAATCATAGTAGTATTCTTCATTTAGGGTTTCATCGAAGGTCGCCTCAGCATATTCTTCTCCAACTGGTTCCGGTTCTTCTCTAATCTCTACCAACAATGCAATGCTTTCGGGCTTTGAAATATACTTGTTCTAGTTGAATCCTTCGTCCACCTGAGAAACAACAAGAGCTTTATCTTTGGAACTCGACGAACCATCCTCAATTTGAATCATTCTTGATGTAGTCTAAGGTGGCGAAGTTTTGTGGTAAATTACCTTTTTATAGTAGTCATCAGATTCTAGTTTCCATTTACTTTGTGGTTCAGAGATTCTCTCTTGAAGTGTCCCTTCTCTCGACATTTAAAGCAAGTGACTTCGACTTGTCAAACCCTAGCTTTCCATCTAGACCTCCCAAACTACTTCGTCCTATAATCTCCATAAACCATTGAGCTCTACTAGCCATGCACCATTTAATATCAATTAGCTCCAACTCTTCTAGATCTATTTGGTCATAATCTTCCTTCGTTATGTTAGGATTGCCAATCTTTCTAGCTACCAAACTTTCATACGATTCTAGAATAGATGCAAGTAATGCCATGTGCTGTTTAGCAACATTCTCTGTAATATCTTGAGCATTCTCTAAATTCAGGGCAATATTGCACTATAAGATTTGTTGGTTCGAGTTGGTTTGGTTGCTCTGGATGCTTTTGTTGATACACTTTTGTGTCTGTCGCTTGTTTTTAGTTACGTCTGTAATTGTACGATCTTTGTTTATTGTGTCCGTATAGTTTGGTCATGTCGACCAAATCAAGATATCCTCCTAACTTGATATAGTACGACGACTAGTTTGTCTGTGTTGTAAAACAGTTGCAAGTGTGCATACTGTTGAGTCTTGTGTACGTCATGTCTGTGGCACGTTCTCAAAAGAACGCTCCAAGTACTAGTGAGAGATGCTATGTACGAGCAAGATGTTGCTCGTACGAGCCATATATCAGTCTTACGAGTGGACATTTCAACCAAGCACCTTGCTTGATTCGTACGAGCCAGTTCATGTTCGTACGAGCGATTGGTCATTCGTACGAGCCATTGGTCGTCCGTACGAGCATCCTTGGAGAATGTTCTTCGTGACTTATAGTGTTTCGTACAACTAGTAACATTCTTCGTACTGTTACTAGGTGTGGGCACTATATATACCGACATGCACTTGTCAGTAGGGTTGGTTAAGTTGGCAAGTGTACAAGTTAGGCACTAGAGAGAGACAGTGAGAGCACAATAGAGAGAGCACAGTAGAGTATTTCCTGAGTCTGTATCAACATTGTTTGTACTAGTTCTCTTATGTTAATCAAGATATTGAATCTTTGGTTATCTTATGTTTCTTACTTTGCTTTGGTTTGCATACTTACGAGGATTCCGCACTCGTATGTGTGTTGTATAAACAGGGAAGTAGGTTAATCTTGATCCTCCAAGTGGACCTACAAGTGGTATCAGAGCTTTGGCTCTCTTCTTTGTTTAAAACCAAGCTTAGTGTTGTGTTTGAGCTAGTTGTGAGGGTTTCTTGATGTGTTCTTGAACTTTCAACTAGAAACTTAAGTTTATAAAAAGATAACCAACTTAAAACTTAATTAAAACTTGTTGTATCCAAAAAATTTTCATAAAAACCTTGTTAGAATACATGGAGACATGTTAGAATCTAGTTTTTCTTAAAATTTTCTATCAAAGTTTAGTTGGACATATTTTCAGGTGAAACACTGCCGGAAAACTCAACGGAATATTCTTGTAGGGTTGACCAAATCTCTGGACTTTCTGACTTGACTTGATTATTTTGACTGAAAAGTTGATATGGAATGTTTGTCTTTTTTTAACCAAAATTGTGTAGACAACTGACCACTTTCGAAAACAAGTTTGTGTTAGAAAAGGAAATTTTCACCAAACAACTCTGCAAAAAGATTCCTCTATGCGAAAAACATCCGTGCGAATAACCCATCCGCACAAAGAACAAGACTGTTCATGCGAAAGACCAAGTCATCCACACGAAGGACCTTGTTCGTACGAAACACAGATTGCTCACACGAAAGAGTGTCATTCGTACGAACAACCTGGTTCGTACGAAAGATGTGTGACTTGTACGAATCATTAATTCGTGCGAAGAACAAGCTTCATTGATCTGTTTTTCATGATTGAGTTTTTCAAATCTTTGTGGTTTTTAAAATTGTGAACTTAAAAGGAGACTGTTATTTTCAAAAATTAATAAACCTTGTAATTTCATAAACAAGAACATATAATGGAACTAATCCTTGGGATTGGGGGAGTAGTTCAAGCACAAATCAAGACTCATCACAGAGCTCCGCAACCTTATGGGTGAAATCACTAATGCCTCAACACACAGCCATGATTACCGCAAATCAGTGGGCATGTGTAGCAAATCAAAATCAGAGCATTCGGACTCTTCTTATAAGCAAGAGTGAAACAGGAAGTAATAACCGTCCACCAAAACTGAACCATATGAACGATTATCTTTCGTGGAAAAGTCGTTTCCATACATATGTTCTCGGTCAAAATACAGAATTATGGACATGTTTTACTACACCGTATAAGGAATATCTCGAAGAAGCAGGATCAAATCCAACCTCCTTAGCCAATTTAGATGAAAATGATAATAAGGCCTATGATCTAGAGAAGAAGGCATTTGCTATCCTTTCACAAGCACTTCATAGGGATATCTACCATTAGTTTGTGTACTGTACTACCACCAAAAATTTGTGGGATACTTTGGAAGCAAGAGGAGAAGGAAATGCTGCAACCAGAAAAATACGACATGATCTGCTAAAGAAAGAGTTTGAAGGTTTCATGTTCATGGAGAATGAAACACTGAATGATAAGACAACACGTTTCTACCATTTTCTTAGTGAAAGGTATTCATACAAAGTGTTAGCATCTCCACAAGAAATCGTGGTGCGTTTTGCTGACGCTTTGCCGCCAAAGTGGAGTCAATTTATTGATTTACTAAGGCATACAAGTGTTTTGGATATGATTAGTATTTATGAATTTGTTCAGAAAATGGAGAACAAAAATGAATAAGAAATCCGGAAAGCAAAAAGGGTTTTCGTTCCACAAAACCCTGAGATGTACTTTGGAGGTATAAACGCAGGTGTGAGCACAACTCAGCAACCAAAACCACAAACCGCGTTTGTATTAAATGTTAACCCCTTTCTACCACCACCAGTTAAAACAGATCAATTGCTGGCTCAATTACTCAAACCTATGGTCAAGTATTTGATCCTAAAGCCTTTCTACCACAACCTCAAGTTGTTACACCTCAAGTTCCACAATAAGCTTCTCAACAAGCTTTCTATGGTAACAACTTTCAACCTGCAAATCCTAATACCGTCAGACTTGATACATCACATCTTTCCAATGTCAGTATAGAAGTTTCTTGGGAACATATGGAACTTCTGAATACTATGGTTAGTGCTTACTGTGGAGTAGTCGCTGGTCAAATTGGAAACATCAAATTGACTAATGAAGACTATCAACAAATAGACACAGATGAGATGGAGTTGATGGATATTAAATGGGCGTTTGCAAGTGCGGTCAGAAGAGCTAAGGATTACATGAGCAGAACTGGGAGAATGAGTTTGAAAAGCAAGAAAGATAAGAAATATGGTTTTGATAAAGATGTTGTTACTTGCTTCAACCGGGTTGAAAAAGGTCACTTCAAGCGTGAATGTACTCGACCCAGCAAACAAGGAAATCACAACCCTTTCTGAAATCAATCACAACCATCCCACTCAACTCAAGTTAACAATGAACAAAGATAGTTTCTGTTAACAACCCAAACGACCTTAACCAGTCTGGACCTTCAAACAACACAAACAGAGCTCTAGTAGTTCAAGCAGATGAAGGATGCGATTGGTTAGTACAATTGGGAAATGAGAATCAAGGGGGAACTGCATGTTATGCCAAGATTATCAATCAAATCAAACATGTTCAAAGAATTGACAATTCTGATAATGATGATAGTTCTGGGTATAATGGGAATTCTGATGAAGGATGCTCGAGTGCAGGAGGTTATGGATCTGATCCAGATGTCAGGGAAAGGATTGATATTGAGGTCAATGAGTTGTGGAAGAAGTAGAAAAGCTGAAAAGTCAAAAGGCTAGTTTGATATGGAAAGCAGAAGTTGCATCAAAGGAGATGGAGAAAATCTTTACCAACAATGCATCCTTTTCTCATCATACTGCTTTCATGGCTAACGCAGGTTCAACAAGTTAGGTAAAATTCGACTCTCCTAAGATATGCAATGACTGTGCTAAATCAAAAATGAAATATGAAACAATAAACAGTCATTATCAAAGCCTAGTAGTTGAACTGTCAAAATGTAAAAAAGCAAATCTGGCTTTAACTCAAAACGAAAAAGAATTCAAATATGTAATTGAAACTCTTAAGAAAAGCGTTTCTGAATTAACTAAAACAGTTTTGAACAAGCAAACATGAATTAATAACTACATTAATATCCTTGAAGAAACAAAAAGGGAGTTAGCCATTGCCAAATGCGAACATGATGTAATCAAGCTAAAATTGGAAAGTTATTCTAACTCCCGACATGTGCTTGATCACATCATTGACGTTCAAAAGCTTAAAGGAGATGTCAAATGCATTGGGTATAATTCGTGTCCACCTCCGTTGAAACACAATTATACCAAATGGCCTGATGAAGAGGAAATGTCACGCTTTGAACCGTTTATACTGTCACACCTTGACCCGCAGCGGAAATGGTAGTCGGGGCATGATTGGGTTTTTTTTATCAAGGCTCATGACATTTACTATAAAGTTTCATATTGGGTTTTTTTTTATCAAAGCTCATGATAGTGGAAGTGTTTGTATGCATTTGTGTGTGTAATAAATACGAAACAAATAAACATCATGAGTTTGCATGTAACCACATAAACAATTAAAATCTAATCAACTATAGTATAGGCTCTAAGGGTCTAATAACCTATCCTATATCCGTATAGTTAAAAGCTCTGATACCAATCTGTCACACCCTGACCCGTAGCGAAAATGGTAGTCGGGGCTTGATTGGGTTTTTTTTATCAAAGCTCATGACATTTACTATAAAGTTTCATATTTATTATTTCTATTTAAAGAAGAAATTACAATAAACATACAATCACAACATGTTCAAATACATTTTTCATGACTTCTTTATTTTTCTTCTAAGGCAATTTCCTATGTGTTCCTTGCTTCAACCTGTCCACCTGTATTATGTGTAAAAATAGGGTTTTGGGTCAACAAAAGTTGGCGAGTGAATCTTATTTAAATATTTGAAAGAATTAGTTATATTGGTTATTTGAATAAAAAGGTGCATAACCAAATATGAGTATACGTATATGTAAATTAAACCACAAAACACATAATATCAATTAATAAACACACACACATACCAAATGATGAACAATGAGATCAAGGCTCAATCAAACGGGGCCGATCTAATGAGGCACCTGATGCTCAACTTGTCTCCAACGAGGAACTGATGGGCCTAATGAATGATTTGCACGCAACTTGACAAAAATATAAACTCGCAATACAACAAACAACATTTACATCTCACGATAGTTCATATAATGGTAATAGCACAAGGGTTTGAATAAACAAAATGTATAAATGACACATGATACACCCCAAAACATGAATAAAAATGGGAATTTGTAAGAATTCACTCACAGTGGGTGCGTTTTTTCTTGATTAATGAAGAGTGCGCACGAATTGAGGATATAACCGACGAAGAAGATAACCTAGATAATAACGCAATAATTCGATAAAAATTAATATTTTGATTTAATACTTTTTGTTAGATTTTAGGTTATTTTTGTGGTATTTATTGAGATTTTTAAACCTAAATAATCTTGTTCTTAAGTGTTTTTAATTGATTTATAACTAAAAAAATAAATACAAAAATATTAAATAAAATAAATAAAATAATAAAAAAAATTTAAAAACCTTGTCAGACCTGACAGCAGGTCTGACCGGTTCGTTGACATGTTGACCGCGTGTGGTGAGACTCGAACTTGTGACCTCCCGTTCACGTGCACGCAGCTCTTCCAACTGAGCTACGTGTGTAACCCATAAGGAATCAATTTTTAATTGTTCTTATATACTTGTTAGAATATATCAGAAATTATTTAATTTAAAAAGGATTTAAATGAGAAAACCAGTGTGAAGGATCTGACTCGAACCCACGATCTCTATGTTGTTTTGCACCCAGCCCAACCAACTGGGCTGGGTGTCTAACCCGATTGAAACAGAATTTTTAATATACTTAACAACTATCTGAGTGTTAGCGTATTTGAATTAAAAAGAAACCGGTTTTTATTTCAACAACACGGACTGACCAGGACTCGAACTCGGGATGTGAATATTATGTTTGCACGCAGTCCACCACTGGACTGTGTGTCTAACCCGGTTAAAAACCATATTCTTATTACTTTTAATCACCTGCTGAAACTCATCTTCTTCATGAATTTCAAACCGGAACTCGACTGTTATAAGTTTTAACTGTTCTGGTTTAACTGATGTAATCTAAACGAATTAAACAATATAGAAATGTTTTTGGATTCATACCAACTGGAAAAACAGAATCCCGGTTTTCCGGTGACCAACTCCGACGAGTTGCAGCTGATTCCGGCGGCGAGAGGTTTGATCAGCGAGTTAAAAGTAGAATTTCAAAGGAAAATGAGCGAGGTAAAAAGGTGTGGATTACTGATATTTATAGTGAGAGTGGTCAAACACAAGATTTCAGTTTCAAAAATCCCAAATCATGGGTTGTTAACCTCCAAATGCTTTGCGTTTTATGACTTCGATCAACCCGGAACAAAACGTAATTTTTGCGACATTACTTTGATTTGTTGGTTACAGAGGGTGGTGATTTGAGTTAGCAGGTTTCAGGGATTTTGTTTAGGTATAAGGTTTATTTGTTTCGGATATAAAAGCATATGGTGTGTGTATACCAGTGGTGTTTTGGTGCGTGTGATTTGGGGGAGTATCCGGTTTCGAACCCCGGGTACTTCTTTATTTTATTATTTTATTTCTTTTTATTATAAAAATTTAATTATTGTTCCTTTATTGATCTTTATTTTAATTAGGTAATTTAATTATTAATCATGAGTGATAAAAAAAATAAATTGGTTAATACTAATAAACACATAACGAACTATTGAATAAATACTTGCATTTCAAACGGAGCGGGATTTTGGGTCCCGTTTTACAGAAATGTTACAGTATCCCATACTTTTAAAAATTTCGTCCCGAAATTTTAGTAGTAGCTGTAACTGGAAAAAGATGCGGGGATTTTTCGCGCATTGAGTCTTCGCGTTCCCAATTAAACTCAGGTCCTCGCTTTTGATTCTGACAAAAGTTTAAATATCTATTAATAGAAAATGAAGGTGTGATGCTTGGATTTGACGATTACATAACCAGAGGAGTGTGAAATTTTGAGTTCTAAATGAGGCGGTAACGTTCTTAGTAGGGGTTGAATACCCTGCTATAGCAATCGCTTTTTGATGCCTAAAGTATAAAAATGCGAAACATGGATAAACAGAGTTGATTGACTAGGTATGATCTCATGCATAAGAGTTTTGAGAGAATTGATACGTTTGAAAAGATAAGGTTATATCATAAAACAAAAACTTCAACCATGACGATATTAAAACCTACACGGAACTTCTCATAACCGCCTGACAATGCTTTTGATCCTTTGGCAAGAATACTTATATATAGGAAGTACCAGCGGCGTATCCACCGTATTCTTGTCAAATTTTCATTGGATTTGTCAGTAAGTTATGATTAGTTCTATGTGATTCTAAAATCTACAAAACAAACACAACAGCCAAAGCTTGAGTCTCAAATCTGAAAGAATACATGACTGAATGACGACAGTACCTCTCTCGTTTGTTATGATGAAGGGGTCAGTCTATGAAAAAGTGAGACACAACCCAACTTCTTTAAATGATGAGATCGAGATACGTCGTGATGTATGATGATATGAAAGTTAAATCAATGAGTAAAGATATAAAACAAAACTGTAATATCAATTCGCATTAAAATTCTTGGATACATAAATTCCCAATTTATAACAGGGATACGTAAAGATTGAGAAAAACATTAAGAACTAGACGGTTGGAGTTGAGTCTTGATTCTTGGTGAGGGAAGGCTAGTTGGGTTGTTCGTTTGGGCCGTTATTATCTTCAACAGGATTGGCGTTGATGTTGTAAGCTCTTCCTCTTGCTGGTGGTAGTGCTGGGTTTTCTTGATTTGCTTGGTTAACTGGGTTTGCTTGAGCTTGGGCGTTTATGATGTTAACCAATCGAGGGCACATGTTTCTAAAATGGGTAGGATCCCCACAATTAAAGCAAGCTCGAACATGTGGAATCATGGGGTATTGGGGTTGTTGATATGACTGGATCATGTTTTGGGTAGGGGGTGAAGCTTGGTTTTGAGGGGTGCGACAAGTTTTGCTCAAATGACCATAACGCCCATAATTAGCACACAGTCGACAAGGTACGGTAGATGGATGGTGATAAAAGCAGGTGTTGCATTTAGGGTGAGGTCCAATGTAAGGTTTCTTAATTGGGTAAGTAGTGTTGGGTGCTACTTGAGTGATTGGGATAGCTTGGAGGGGTACGGCTTGTGGAGCTGGTTGATTGCCTTGGGTGACAGCGAAATTTTGCCCATCTCGTTTTCTCTTAGGAGTGGGTTGAGAAGAGGATTCGGTCTGGGTTGAGTTTGAGGTTTCGGTTGATGCTTTATCCTTCTTCTTCTCCTCCTTGAAATCTTTATTCCGTATGTGGTTTTCGGTGAGCTCTGTAGCTAACTCCATTGCCGCTTCCAAAGTTGCAGGTGTGGTACTTATTATAGGGTCTTGAATTTTTTAAGGAAGACTTCGAATGTAGTGCTTGATCAAACAGTAGAGGGGAGTGAACAAGTTGGGGACCATCTGATTCAACTCAAGGAATCTCTTGTTGTATGTGGTGTGGTCGCCCTCCTTTTGTTTCAAAGAGTAGAACTCATCTTCTAATTTCTTGATTTCGCTTCTTGGACAGAAACGTCTTGTCATGATCTCCCTCAACTCTTCCCCAGTCAAAGTCATAGCATCCTCAGCACCTCGCTTGCCCTTCTCTGTATTCCACCATGTAAGTGCTACTCCGAACAAATGACCGGTAGCATATCGCACCTTGCGATCATCGGGGTAGTCGCAACCAAATTGATAAGTTTTTGAAAACTCAACAACGAAATTTTTGGAAAAGAAGAATCCAATCAAGTCACAACCATTATTCGTTTCAAAAGAAAAACAACAAGAAAAGCAAGCTAAAAAAACCTAAGGTATCACAACCAAAAGTTGAAACCAAAGGAGCCCACTACAAGAAGAAACTAAAGAATGTTAAATTAGTGGGATCAACTGGTACTAATAAAATCGAGACTTTTGAAAGCATGTCTAATATTGATTTTGTAAATAAAGTCAAGATTTTGCAGCATAACAGTCAAAACAATTACACTCAACATACAAATGGGTGTGAAGATGAACCAAGTACCTCTAGACCCACAAGTTCAACATCAAGTCATAAAACATGATCTCCTAAATTTGTTGAAAGGAGAACATGTTTTAAGTGTGGAGATTTTGGCCACATTATCAAAAACTGTACCAATCTAGCAAAACCGAAGTTTGTTGAAAAAGCCCCTCCTGAACCAACTTGCGAACGTCGATCTGTATCACCAAAACAAGACAAACGTATTGTTAAAGAACAAGAAGAAAAACAGAGACGGAAACAAGTAAAAATAATTGAAAAGGCATTAAAACCGAAGTTTTCAGAAAGGAAACCAAGTTCTTCAAGTTTGATAAAACCAGAAGTAGTTTAAAATGTAAATAATAGTCATTCTACTAAATTTCAACAATCTGGGAAACCTAAGATCGGTAATGTTTTAGGGGGAGGCACAAAGTTTCCAAATCATTAAGAAATAGAAATCACATTTCTTGATGATAAGGGTCGACCCAAGACCACTAAAGGCTTGGGTCCCCTTCTCAAACTAATCAGGTATTGAAATGTGCAGGGTGTTCCAGGAGGAACTGTGAATAGTCATTGGATTGTTGACAGTGGAGTATCGAGGCACATGACAGGCGACTTAAGGCTTCTTATGATATAAAAAGCATTAGAGGGGGTTATGTTGCCTTTACTGGAGATAAGGGCGGATGCATCACTAGAGAAGGAATGGTTTCCAATGGTGTTGTTAGTTTTGATAAGATCAATTATGTTCGTCAAATTGATCACAATCTTCTAAGTGTTTCTCAAATCTGTGACAAGAAGTTCACGGTTCATTTTGATGATGCAGGATGTTATGTGTTGAAACCTGGTTTCAAGATTCCCAAAGAATGGATTCTCCTATCGTTGACATGAGCCAAGCTATTACCACGTCTACACAAGTCACATGTTTTGTCTCAAAAGCCACCGAAAAGGAATCAATCTCTTGGTACAGACGAATGGGACACATTCACTTGAGGAAAATGAACTATTTAGTGAAAAACAATCTTGTGAGTGGTGTACCAGTGAAGAACTTTCATTTACAAGACGTCTGTGTATCGTGCCAAAAGGGAAAGCAGGCTAGAATATCTCATCCTGTGAAGAAGATCAACACGGTGGATATGCCTCTAGAACGTCTTCATATGGACCTCTTTGGACCTAGGAAACACAAGACTACCTTTGGTGATTCTTATTGCTTAGTAGTTACAGATGACTACTCAAGATTTTCATGGGTGAATATTTTGGCACACAAGAGTGAAGTTCCTGAAATCCTCAAGAATCTCCTGACACTAGTTAAAAATTTGTACAATCTAAAGATAAGGAGAATCAGAAGAGATAATGGCACCATTCAAGAATAAGGTTATGGATGAGTTCTGTTCTTCTAAAGGCATTTTGCATGAGTACAGTTCTCGTTACACTCCACAACAAAATGGTGTCGCTGAGAGGAAAAATAGAACTCTGATTGAAACGGCAAGAACTATGTTAGTAGAATCAGAACTTCCTGTTCAATTATGGGGGGAGGCCGTGGCTACTGCATGTTATACGATGAATAGAGTTCTTACGGTGAATAGGCATATGAAAACATGTTTTGAGCTGCTACATAAAAGGAAACCTGATGTGTCCTTCGTAGAACCTTTTGGAGCTCCTTGCACTATGATTGATCCACATGGAAAGTTTGGACCAAAGGCTATCGAAGGTTTCTTTCTTGGATATGCTACTCCTAATTTCAGAGTCTGGAATTTGTCATGAAAAAGATTGAAGAATGGGGTGAAGTTAAGGTTCAAAGATACACTGAATCAGTGGGAGCTCCTGGTGCTCCTTGGATGTTTGACTATGATGGATTGTTTGACTTCTTTAATCTGCCAACTTTTGATGATTCTTCTGCAGCTGCTCAAATGCTACTGGAAAGTGATACTGCAGCTGACTCGTCATTAGTACGACCAATTATTGTTAACCCTCAAGTGTCTACTTCGGTTAACAATCTTGTTCAAAATGAGGAATTCGAAGATGCTGCTGATTATAATGTTTCGTCAGAGGATGATGAGTTCCATGATGCAAATGAATCTAGTTCTGGTCTGGTTCCTGGAATTTCAGATGTCACTTCAAATGTGCAAAATCTAGGGACAATTGAAGGTCATGCATCTACATCTACGACAAATCCAGCAAACAAATTAGCTGTTGATCTGGATATCAACAATTTGGGTAAACATTCTCGAGTTCCCGATGTTCCTGAAATTCGAATTCATAATACCCATCCTCAGCAGAATATTAAAGGAGATGTCCAGAGTGGTGTGCAGACTCGTAATCAGCTAAGGAACAACCAGAATGCTGGTTTGTATTCGGCTATTAGGGAATCTAGGGAACAGAATGATTGGTCTTTTGCCTGCTATGTCTGCCAAGTTGAACAAAAATTTTGGAAGGAGGCAATGAAAGAAGACTCATGGGTTGACGCAATGCAAGAAGAACTTCAGCAGTTTCAGAAGTTAGGCGTGTGGAAATTGGTTGACAGGCCTGAAAACTACAAGAAGATTGGTACAAGATGGGTTTACAAGTGTAAGAAGGATGACTGAGGTGTTGTTGTGAGAAACAAAGCAAGATTGGTTGTCCAGGGCTTTAATCAGGTAGAAGGCATTGATTACAATGAAGTTTATGCACCGGTAGCACGTCTTGAGGCCATAAGAATTTTCTTAGCTTATGCGTCATACAAAAAGTTTACCGTTTACCAAATGGATGTGAAGAGTGCATTTCTTCATGGTGTGGTTGAAGAAGAATTATATGTTGAGCAACCGCTAGGTTTTGCAGATCCAATCCATCCTGACAAGGTTTGGCTTCTCAATAAGGCATTATATGGTCTTCATAAAGCTCCACGGGCTTGGTATGAAACGTTGTCTTACTATCTTCTAAAGAATGGTTTTCGACGTGGATTGATCGACTGTACTCTCTTCATCAAGGAAGAAAATGAGGACGTATTGCTAGTACAAGTGTATGTGTATGTTGATGATATTATTTTTGGGTCTACAAATGAGAGAATGTGCAAAGAATTCGAGCAGATGATGCAAGAAAAGTTCAAGATGAGCGCAATGGGAGAAATGACTTTCTTTTTAGGTTTGCAGGTTCATCAATCTAAGGAAGGGATTTTCATCCATCAAACCAAGTATGTCAGGGATATTCTCAAACAATTTCAAATGGAAGACTCAAAGCCCTTGGGAACTCCATTAGCTCAAAAGCATGGGATTACTCCTGATGGAATCGGTGAACATGTGGAACCATCTATTTATCGTGCTATGATCGGATCTCTTATGTATCTTACTGCTTCAAGACCCAATATAATGTACCTAACATGTCTTCTAGCTCGCTACCAGTCAAGTCCAAAGGTTTCTCACTTGATGGCTGTGAAAAGATTCTTTCGTTACCTAAAGGGTAGCCTGGACACTGGTCTCTAGTACCGGATGAAAGTTTGATTTGACAGCATTCAGTGACTCTGATCATGGTGGCTGCAAGATCGATGCAAAATCAACATCAGTAGGATGTCAGTTCTTGGGAAATGGCCTAGTCACGTGGCAGTGCAAAAAGCAGACTTGTGTAGCTACGTCAACCTATGAGGCTGAGTATATTTCAGCTTCTAGTTGCTGCTCTTAGGTTCTATGGATCCAACAGCAAATGCGCGACTACGGTTTTGAATTTCTAACTACTCCTATTTTTGTTGATAATGAAGCTGCTTTACAGATCACTCGTAATCCTGTACAACACTCAAAAACCAAACACATTGAGATTAAGTATCATTTCATACGAGATTGTTATGAAAAGAAACTTATCAGTGTTGTTACAATCCACACCGATCACCAACGTGCCGACTTGTTTACAAAATCTTTTGATAAATCTCGTTTTGATTATCTACTTTTGGTCAATGGTATCAAGGTGAAACCCGAGTAACTCATCGTTGGCTAATCATTTTCATAAATATTTTCTTAAACTCTAAACGACAAAAAGATTTTCCATTTCTCTTTATTTTATATTTTAGGGGGAGAAAATTTCAAGAAAAATACAAAAACATGAGAGAATTCAAAAATACAAAAATATGTCTTTTATTTAGTTAAGTTCATTTATTTACCTTCTGTATTTAAGGAGGAGAAAAATTTAGTAAAACACAAAAACAATAGAAAAATAAAAAATAAAAAATGAGTTTCTTGGAAAAATAAGAGAAGATGATGATACACATCGGTGATCTGTAAAAAACGGTCAAAAATATAAAACGAAAATTGATAAGTAGCTTTACTAATGATGTATCGGTAGGCTCACAATCAGATGAAAATGTGCGGTCTTTATGCTTGCTCATCATCTGGGTATCATGGTTGCATCTTTTACCGAAAAATAACAGTAACGCAAGTCTAGAACTTCCATGATACCATACATACGTGTAATACTACATACGACCATCAATAAGTGATAAAAATATCACATCCACCCAAAATAAGTGATACTATATCACAGCTTTATGTTGGAGCTAAGTTCGTCTCTTTGTCGGTACGATGGTACTAACCTGTTCACGGACTTACTCATATGCCCTACATGCATTTGAAATTCAAGATCCTGATCAATAAGTGATTTAATCACATAGGGCTTGTTTTCAATCAAAATAAGTGAGTATCTCATAACATATACGTCAAAACAGATGATAAGAAGTATACTCACCGGTAAGATTTTCTCTCGTGCATATCTAGAATACGGGAATGTGTCGTGAAGTGGTTGAACACCGGCTAGTAAGTATAAATCATACATTAATCATATCTTCTAATCATAATTACATCTGATATGTTGAGCTTACATGCACATCATTTGTCTTGCTATCATAACTTCATAAAGTACTTTCATTCAACGGGTGAACTCATCTCAAAGAACAAAATCTGTTTAACGAGCACTTTTCCTAACTTAATTGATTAGTGTGGATATGTGGAAAGTTCTAAACATGTCAGCGAAAAACCTAAGGTCCTCGAAGAACTAAAAAGTCCAGTTTTTGAAAATCGTACAAATCAGAGATCACTCGTACGATCCATTGTGCCTCGTACGAATGACAACTGGGGTCTTGTACGAATGGAGTTCTTCATACGAGCTAAGGTTGTTCACACGAGTATCTTGATGTGGTATAAAGGTGATGAAGTTCTTTGGTGGAACTTTACATTCACTTTGCTCACGTCATCCTTTCACCTCTCCTTAAGTTGTTTTTAATATCTTTAAGGTACATTTGACAATGTTGGCATACTTTGAATATGAACAACTTGAACAGTATCTGACCATGTGACTTTGACTGACATGAACAACAAACTTTAAGTGAAGAATCTTTAACAAAAAAAAAACAAGTTCCTCATGAATAATCTTCTCTTGGAGTTGTTGGTGCGAACAATATCCGTACGAGTGAAATACCACTCGCACGAATAACATGTTGCTCGTATGAGCTAGTTACTCGTACTTGTAAATCACTTGTTTAACCAAGTCAGTTGTTCGTAAAAATCGGTTGTTCTTTGTACGAATAAATTGTTATTCGTATGAGTCAGTAGTTCTTCGTCTAGGGAATACATACATACAAAAAGTTTGAATAAAACTTTTTGTGTATATTCCTAATGAATTGATGTTCTTATCCTTGTTATCTTATGTGTACAGAATGGAACAAAAGGAATATAAAAGAAAACCGCAACGAAGAGAACTAACAAGTCAGAAGTGGAAGTTATGTCAGAACCAAGACATAACATGGTGGCCTACTTAGATCCGGAAGACAAATTTTCTAAGTACAAAGGTATAATGAAGTTTTTACATGACTCAAGGATACATTATATTATCATGCACAAGACTACAATATACAAAACGTTGATCAAGGAATTTTGAGATTCAGCTAAAGTTGTTGAAGTAAATGGGCAGGAACTTATCCGCGAGAAAGTGAATGACTTGAACGTAGATGTCTCTATTGAAATCATTAACTCAGTATTACATCTTGGTGATGATCCTGAAGCTCCATCCTCAGTACCGTTGAAGTGTCAACGTGGATGTTTGCTTAGAATGAAATGTGTTGGAGATTTTCTCCTAGCACAACTAAACAAAGCATGGTTACCACTACGATACAAGTTCTTTCTACATGTTCTAATTCAATGTTTGAGCAACAGACGAAGTGGTTATGACATGGCGAATAACGACTTGGTTGGAATGATGATAGCTTTGACACTAAACAAACTGTTTAGTGTTTCAAAGTATATTTTTGCAAACATGAAGGAAAAGCAGAGAAGAACCGGATATGGTGGAAACAAGTTTTAGATGTATCCTCGTTTTCTCCAAATGATATTAAATGTGCGACATCTGAATTTTCCGAAAACGACAACGATGTTCTAAAAGTTGAGATCATCATGGAACATTCGTTGAAGATTTTTAGAGGTGTAGCAGCAAAACGTTACGAGGAAAGCACACCTCCTCGAAAGTTGATTGGTTTTCTAGCAAACGGTAAATATGTTGAGCAGAAAACGATAAGTGGCGCCATGATGAGGGTGAGTCAGATAATGAAGAACCAATGATCGAAGATAAATTTGGTCATCAAATGAGAAAAGGTGATGATGATGATGGTGATAATTGTAACGCTTCGCGTTTGTATCTTTTCGTTTTTAGTATATCACTTCATGTTTCTATTTTTTAGAAAGTCCAAACCTTGTAATCTTATTTCCATTTCAAATTCAATGTATTCTAAGGCTTTGATTGTAAACAAGATTAATCAACTATGCTAAATTCGCAAACTATATTCGAGTTAAAATTATGAACATTCGATACTTTATGCTTTCATAAAACAATTCAAAACAATGTGTAAATGTGTGATGAATGTTTATTAATCATATACTAAACTCAAGCAAGATAATTGGTGTTATTATTCAAAGAATTTAAGCTTCCATTTTCGTAAAATCATGTCTTAATATGTTCAAGAAAAATATGTATCATAGTTGTTCTCTTATTAGGGTTTTTAAGTTATAAATTGCATAACATTGGACCATTTCAACACCCATGCATGTAACACATAATTTAAACAATACCTAAAGTCTAACAATTCACCAAATAATCAATTAAAAAGATCAAAAAAAAAAAAATATATAGGGCAGCCCATGTTGTGGCCACAACCTGGGGGATCCCTTTCCCACTTTTTTTAGTTCAAATTCTTCCCCCCCCCCCCCTTTGGCATTAAATGCAACCCAAGACCAAAACCCTAATCCTCCCCTATATAATCACAAGTTCCCCCCACCAATTTCTCACTTTACAAGCCTCCATACTCTCAAAACAAGTCCATACATTCTGAAATTAGTTGCTGAAACGTAGCAGCTTGTAAGTAAGTTTTGACTCACTTTTCTTCTTCCTTTTGCTTTGTTTTCCTTCTAACACTCTTGGATAACCTCTAGGAAAGTTCTCACAAGTTTGCTTGGGCAAACTAAGGTGAAAACACACCATTTTGAGGTCCAAAAGTGCATAAACTTTCTGCCCAAATTTTTATCTTTCAAACTTCAAGTTTTTCAGTGTTTTTAATTTGTTTCTTGTTCAACAATGTTTGCTAAGTCCCTATGGATGTTACCATAGGTTTTCCATGGAAAACCAAGGTGGAATCACATCAATTTTGGGGCCAAACTTTCTGTTTATCTTCTAAATACTTCTTAAAACTTGAGTTTATCTCATCTCAAACCTATGTCCGAATGCTTACTATCTTATGATTGGTTAGGCTTAAAAACAAGATTGAGGCATTCAAAAAATAGGATTCATCCTCATAAATAATATGTTTTCATTAGGGTTTCAAACCCACAAGTGTTGAGCCATCCAAGCTTTCAATCTTGTGTTGGTGTAGGTGTGATTACATGAAGGCCTTGGCCATTCAACTATTCAATCCACCCCTCACTTGATGTTTTCTATAATTCTTGACCATCCGAATTGTCCTTGGGTCAATTTTGTGTAATGGTGAATCTTACAAAAGTGGTTTAGGATGGTTAACCACCTACCTCCATGCATGACCTATATGACTTACATGACATCTATGAAATACATGAATTATATGATAAACTAGTAATATGTAACTATATGAAAATACTTAAACATAACCGAACCTTTGACGATGACCAAATGGTTATATGTCATAAAAGTAGGTTATTTTATCTTAGACCTAATAGCCATTAAGATTCTATTGGGCATGACCCATAAAAACACAACTACCCTTCGGGGCTTATAGTGTCAAAAACGAGCATTAGAGTCTAGATAAATACTTTTACGTACATATACTTTCGTATACTTTAATTCCTAAACTCTATAAACTCTACCGTCAACTTAATACTTACACACCTATGTTGCCTTGTGTAGGATAACAAGGTGATTCATCCCTTAAATCAATTAACTCCCTCTCACGGAAATTACATCGCAAAACCATGAGTACATTCGACCCCCTTTTTATGTTTTTCACTATTTGGGGTGCAATATGTTACCATACTAAAACTACACTAAACCACACTTTTATTCTATGTTTACACTCAAACAATCCATCAACATGCTTTAGTCTTATGCTACTTGAAATTGTTACTTGGTCCATTCTTATGTGATCTAAATGTCATTAACTTCGATCAAGCCTCCCTTAACATGTATAGCGCTATAGGAGTAACGCACCGCCCGTATACTAGTGGTCATTGTTAAGTTTAATCTATTTTTGCGGTACACTAGAGGATTAACTTGTAGATGCACATGCCTTGTTACATATGTCTTGTATGCTAGCTATTCATGTGGATTTGTTTAATCAATTTTTATACTTATGCTATGATACTAAAACTTGTGTACTCGCCAATACTTGTTTTTGAACTCTATTTTTAACGTATTGCAGGTTGATGAAGTTATGTGATGGAACTTAGTAGGATGGCATAGAAACACGCGTAGATTACTAAGTTAACAAATATGATTTTGTTGAATTTATCTTGTTGTTGTTATTTGTATTCAAACATTTGATGTATCCTTGACAGTTTTGATGCTATGAAATGAAATGGGTTATTAAATTAAATATTGTCACAAATAGCGTTATGATGTCTCGAGCAATCTATTTCGTCTCACTCTGTTGTTTCCGCCATCGGTTGGGGTGTGACAGATTGGTATCAGAGCCATAACTATTAGGAATTAGGTATAATTGCCATGTTCGACCTAGTCTATAGTCTAAGTGACCAATTTGACCATTCTTGCTTCTTTATTAAATGTTAATTTTTTCTATTTGCTTCTTCCTATTTCTTTTGTCTTAAAAATATATTTATGTGTTTTCCTAAGACACTTACACAATTTACACACTTGAAGACTTGCAGACACTCAACTACAAACAAGACGATCTCACCAAAATAGGGGTGAAACCCGCACTTTGGTGATCACTCTCAATCCGCGAAATTGGATTTTGCACGAAATTTCTCCATCAAGTTAGGAGTGAAATCCACATCTTGATGGGAATTTTCTGTTTCATACTCTAGTGGACCCTTACCAACGAGTCGGAATACGCTCCTCGTTTGGTAAGTATCAACAACACTTGGGGTACAATGTTGTCAAGTTAGGGTGAAACCCGCACCTTGTTAACTAGTCCCAATCCTCGATTTTCAGTCTCGCCAAAGTTTCTATTTTTCGATCAGTTAGAGACGTATAGTAACAGGAAGGGTAAGGTGCCGTTAATCGCTTCTCGACATGAGCACTTTACCTATAGGCCAAAGCACGTTTCTCTAATTTGAAAGGATCTTGATTCACTTTGGAATAGTCAATGTTTCTCAAACCGAAACACTCCAATATTTTGTTGAGCCTATCTTTTATGCTATCTCAATTTCTATGTGTTTTAATACTTGTTAACTTATTCATTTCGGATCCAATGCACTATTCGCACGCCTTTCGTAACCAAAAACAATAATAGCTCTCGTGAACCAATTAAATTTATATTCTTTTACGCAAATCACACGTGTTTACAATTTTAAATGCCAATATGCTATGCTATCTATGTGAATTCATATGTGATACATGATACTTATGTGCTCAAAGCAAATGTTTTCTTTATATATAACAATATTTTCACGATCAAAGCCTAAATCCATCCTCTATTATCATACCTCCTAGATATCGTTCTCTCAAAGTGTGATGGGAAAGAGAAGGTCGAAGTCCAAATCAAAATCTCAATCCGACTCTATGTCCAAGAAAGATTGTATGAAGTTTATGGCCGAGCATATGGCTAAGGTCATTCCCGAGATTGTTAGAAAAATCCAACCCCCGCCTAAAGCCAAGTCACCCCATACCTCTGTTAACTCCAAAGCCGAACCTCCCAAGACCTCGTTTACCCATAAGCAATTCTGCTCCTGTAACCCTTTACCCTTTACCGGCGAAAGGGACGCCACCAAACTGTTGCAATGGTTCGATGCCATTGAACTCACTTTCATTCAGAGTGGTTGACCTGACCACTTGCGCACTATGAACGCCACGGGAGTGTTCCGTTCGAGAGCCCTCGATTGGTGGACTTCCGAGCATAGCGCTCGTGGCAACGAAGTCGCCCACGCCCTCCCATAGACCGAGCTCAAGAAGTTGATGGAAAAAGAATTTTGCCCCTCATGAGCGCCAACGACTCGAGGTTGAGTTTTGGAACCTCAAGCAAGTTGGTAATGACAACGCTGGCCTCACGAACCTATTTAAGCAACTAAGTGCAATTTACCCAAGCTAAGTTGACACTCCCGAGAAAGCTGTTGCCAAATACATAAGTTGCCTTCCTTCTCACCTCGGCGAACTGGTCGATACCACCTCCCCTAGCACCCTCGAACAACCGCCAGGTACTTCGTGAAGCCGCCAAGGCTCCACCAATGAAAGCCCACTAGGCAACCTCCGAAGCCATCACCGAACCTACCTCCCCCAAACCACCGAGAACAACACCAAGGGTAAGAAGTAGAAGGCTTCAAGTCCGATTTATGCGGTAGTCACTCCGCAAAACTCTTAACCTCTAGCCTTCCCCGCACCCGAACCCATCAAAAAGGCATACACCAAACCCCATCCTACGTGTAACGCTTGCCCCTATCATCATCTGGTCACCGCCCCGTGCCGCCTATGCACCAACTGCAATAGGTATTGACATTTTATCCAACAATGGCGAGATCTCCCGCAAGCCTCCGTCAAGCAAGCCTGAGCCATGACTGCCCCGCAGAACCCTCCCACCAATCAGAACCGACCTCTGGCACCTGCCGTTCACGCCTGCTTTCGATGTGGAGATCCAAGTCACTTCGCGAACACCTGTCCTCAACGCAACAACAACAACAATAACCAGCAACAGCAACAACAGCAAGCTCGTGGACGAGCTTTTGTCATCAGGCCGCTCAAGCTCAAAACTCGAACGACGTCATATCGGGTACGTTCCTTATTAACAATGTTTACGCTTCATGCTTATTTGATACTGGTGCGGATAAAAGTTTTGTATCCGTAGAATTCGAACCTTTGCTAATGTGTAAACGATCTAAGTTGCCCAAATCATTCGAAGTCGAAGTCGCTGATGGAAAATCCGTCACTGTTGATTCTGTCCTTTCTAATTGTTCTTTAAACCTCAATGATCATACGTTTTCTATTGACCTCATATCCATGCCAATGGGTAGTTTTGATATCATAGTAGGCATGGATTGGCTAGGGCGAGTCCGTGCTGAAGTTGTTTGTTCGAAGAAGTGCATTCGCCTTCCCCTTCCCAACAATGATTCCTTACACGTCTATGGCGAGAAACCTTCCAAATGTCTCAAGCTTATGTCGTGTATTCAAGCGAACAAGTACTTGCGTAAGGAATACTTAGCCTTTCTTGCCCACATTGTGGAAAAGAAGGAAAAGGGTCCAAGCGTGAGTAAAATTCCCGTTGTGCGCGAATTCCCTGATGTCTTTCCCGAGGATCTTCTTGGTCCTCCTCCTACTCACTCGGTTGATTTTCGCATTGACCTCATCCCTGGTGCAACTCCGATCGCAAAATTCCCCTATCGTCTAGCACCCTCGGAGATGCAAGAGCTGTCTAGCCAACTTCAGGAGCTTCTTGATAAAGGCTTCATACGTCCTAGTACATCTCCTTGGGGCGCTCCCGTTCTATTCGTCAAGAAGAAGGACGGATCCTTCCGCATGTGCATTGACTATCGTGAGCTCAACAAGCTTACGGTCAAGAACTGATACCCTCTTCCTCGCATCGACGACCTCTTTGATCAGCTTCAAGGCGCAACCTGTTTCTCCAAAATCGATCTTCGTTCTAGTTATCATCAACTTCGAGTCCTCGAAGAAGATATACCCAAGACTGCGTTCCACACACGTTATGGACACTACGAGTTCGTAGTCATGCCATTCGGTCTGACCAACGCACCCGCCGTGTTTATGGATTTGATGAATCGCGTGTGTAAGCCTTATCTTGACCGATTCGTGATCATCTTTATTGACGATATCCTGATCTATTCTAAGACGCGAGAGGAGAATGAGCGACACTTACGTCTTATCCTTCAGCTGTTGCGAACCCAACGTCTCTACGCCAAGTTTTCCAAGTGTGAATTTTGGTTAAAAGAGGTTCAATTTCTAGGTCATGTTGTCAACGAACTTGGTATTCACGTTGACCCCACGGAAATCGAGGCGGTGAAAAATTGGATTGCTCCTAAGACTCCGTCGAAATTCGTTTGTTTCTCGGCTTAGCCGGTTATTACCGTCGTTTCATTTCGAACTTTTCAAAAATTGTCGTGCCTCTCAGTTCCTTGACTCAAAAGGATAAACCTCTTTTTTGGGGTTCCGAACAAGAGGAGTCTTTTCAAATGCTCAAGGACATGCTTTGCAATGCTCCTATCCTAACCCTTCCCGATGGTAACGACGATTTTGTCATACATTGCGATGCTTCAATACTAGGTCTTGGTTGCGTTCTGATGCAACGAGATATTATCGCTTACGCATCACGTCAACTCAAAATTCATGAGAAAAACTATACTACCCACGACCTTGAACTTGGTGCAGTTGTTTTTGCATTAAAGATATGGTGACACTACCTTTATGGTACAAAGTGTACGGTCTTCACCGACCATAAGAGCCTTCAGTGCATCTTTAATAAAAAAGAACTCAACATGCGTCAGCGTCGTTGCGTAGAGTTATTAAACGACTATGACTGCGATATCCGCTACCACCCTGGTAAAGCGAATGTCATGGCCGATGCACTTAGTCGGAAAACTCATGTTAAGAGTGTACGTTGTTACCAAACTTTGGGAAAGCTTCAAGAGATGATTCGTGAGGCACAATATCGACCGTTAATGAGGGCAACCTCGATAATGAGTTAAAATGTGGTGCTGAAACCCAACTCGTGACCAAATCCGATGGCATCATGTGCTATCTGGACCGTATTTGGATTCCTAATCGTGATAATCTTCGTGATCTCTTGATGAGTGAAGCTCATAAATCTTGGTATTCTGTTCATCCTGGCACCGACAAAATGTATCATGATCTTCGTGCGTCATACTGGTGGTCTGGAATGAAGAAGGATATCGCCTGTTATGTTTCAAAGTGCCTTACTTGCTCCAAGGTAAAGGCCGAGCATCAAAGACCCTCTAGCTTACTCGAACAACTAGAAATTCCTGTGTGGAAATGGGAGAGCTATGGATTTCATAACCAAGCTCCTTCGTACATCGTCTGGTCATGATAGTATTTGGGTAATCGTTGACCGTCTGACCAAGTCTGCTCATTTCCTTCCCATACGTGACGACTACCGAGTTGAGAAATTGGCTCGTATCTACACGGATAAGGTCATCTGTCGTCACAGTGTTCCCGTTGATATTATTTCGGACCGTGATGGTCGCTTCACTTCTCGCCTTTGGCAAACATTTCAAAAATCCCTTTGTACTCAACTCGACCTTAGTACTACTATCATAACTTCATAAAGTACTTTCGTTCAACAGGTAAACTCATCTCAAAGAACAAAATCTGTTTAACGAGCACTTTTCCTAACTTAATTTATGATTAGTGTGGATATGTGGAAAGTTCTAAACATGTCAATGAAAAACCTAAGGTCCTCGAAGAACTAAAAAGTCCAGTTTTTGAAAAACTTAGATTCGTACAAATCAGAGATCACTCGTACGAGCCATTGTGCCTCGTACGAATGACAACTGGGGTCTTGTACGAATGGAGTTCTTCGTACGAGCTAAGGTTGTTCACACGAGTATCTTGATGTGGTATAAAGGTGATAAAGTTCTTTGGTGGAACTTTACATTCACTTTGCTCACGTCATCCTTTCACCTCTCCTTAAGTTGTTTTTAATATCTTTAAGGTACATTTGACAATGTTGGCATACTTTGAAGATGAACAACTTGAACATTATCTGACCATGTGACTTTAACTGACATGAACAACAAACTTTAAGCAAAGAATCTTTAACAAAAAAAAACAAGTTCCTCATGAATAATCTTCTCTTGGAGTTGTTGGTGTGAACAATATCCATACGAGTGAAATACCACTCGCACGAGTAACATGTTGCTCGTATGAGCTAGTTACTCGTACTTGTAAATCACTTGTTTAACCAAGTCAGTTGTTCGTAAAAATCGGTTGTTCATCGTACGAATAAATTGTATTCGTATGAGTCAGTAGTTCTTCGTCCAGGGAATACATACATACAAAAAGTTTGAAATAAAACTTTTTGTGTATATTCCTAGTGAATTAATGTTCTTATCCTTGTTATCTTATGTGTACAGAATGGAACAAAAGGAACATAAAAGAAAACCCGCAACAAAGAGAACTAACAAGTCAGAAGTGGAAGTTATGTCAGAACCAAGACATAACATGGTGGCCTACTTAGATCCGGAAGACAAATTTGCTAAGTACAACGGTATAATGAAGTTTTTACATGACTCAAGGATACATTATATTATCATGCACAAGACTACAATATACAAAACTTTGATCAAGTAATTTTAAGTTTCAGCTAAGGTTGCTAAAGTAAATGTGCAGGAACGTATCCGCGGGAAAGTGAATGACTTGAACGTAGATGTCTCTATTGAAATCATTAACTCAGTATTACATCTTGGTGATGATCCTGAAGCTCCATCCTCAGTACCGTTGAAGTGTCAACGTGGATGTTTGCTTAGAATGAAATGTGTTGGAGATTTTCTCCTAGCACAACTAAACAAAGCATGGTTACCACTACGATACAAGTTCTTTCTACATGTTCTAATTCAATGTTTGAGCAACAGACGAAGTGGTTATGACATGGCGAATAACGACTTGGTTGGAATGATGATAGCTTTGACATTAAACAAACTGTTTAGTGTTTCAAAGTATATTTTTGCAAACATGAAGGAAAACCTAAGAAGAACCAGATATAGAGGAAACAAGTTTTGGATGTATCCTCGTTTTCTCCAAATGATCTTAAATGTGCGACATCCGAATTTTTCGAAAACGACAACGATGTTCTAAAAGTTGAGATCATGATGGAACATTCGTTGAAGATTTTTAGAGGTGTAGCAGCAAAACGTTACGAGGAAAGCACACCTCCTCGAAAGTTGATTGGTTTTCTAGCAAATGATAAATATGTTGCCCAGAAAACGATAAGTGGCGCCATGATGACGGTGAGTCAGATAATGAAGAACCAATGTTGAAAAAGATGATCGAAGATAAATTTGGTCATCAAATGAGAAAAGGTAATGATGATAACTGTGATAATTGTAACGCTTCGAATTTGTATCTTTTCGTTTTTAGTAGTTTCTATTTTTAGAAAGTTCAAACCTTGTAATATTATTTCCATTTCAAATTCAATGTATTCTAAGGCTTTGATTGTAAACAAGATTAATCAACTATGCTAAGTTCGCAAACTATATTCGAGTTAAATTATGAACATTCGATACTTTATGCTTTCATAAATCAATTCAAAACAATGTGTAAATGTGTGATGAATGTTTATTAATCATATACTAAACTCAAGCAATACAAAGAATTTAAGCTTCCATTTTCGTAAAATCATGTCTTAATATGTTCAAGAAAAATACGTATCATAGTTGTTCTCTTATTAGGGTTTTAAAGTAATAAATTGCATAACATTAGACCATTTCAAGACCATGCATGTAACACATAATATAAACAATACCTAAAGTCTAACAATTCACCAAATAATCAATTAAAAAGATAAAAAAAATAAATAAAATATAGGGCAGCCCATGTTGCGGACGCAACATGGGGGATCCCTTTCCCACTTTTTTTAGTTCAAGTTCTTCCCCCCTTTGGCATTAAATGCAACCCAAGACCAAAACCCTAATCCTCCCCTATATAATCACAAGTTCCCCACCCATTTCTCACTTTACAAGCCTCCATACTCTCAAAACAAGTCCATACATTCTGAAATTAGTTGCTGAAACGCAGCAGCTTGTAAGTGAGTTTCGACTCACTTTTCTTCTTCCCTTTGCTTTGTTTTTCTTTCTAATACTCTTGGATAACATCTAGGAAAGTTCTCACAAGTTTGCTTGGGCAAACTAAGGTGAAAACACACCATTTTGAGGTCCAAAAATGCATAAACTTTCTGCCCAAATTTTTATCTTTCAAACTTCAAGTTTTTCAATGTTTTTACTTTGTTTCTTGTTCAAAAATGTTTGCTAAGGCCCTATGGATGTTACCATAGGTTTTCCATAGAAAACAAAGGTGGAATCACATCAATTTTTGGGCCAAACTTTCTGTTTATCTTCTAAATACTTCTTACAACTTGAGTTTGTCTCATCTCAAACCTATGTCCGCATGCTTACAATCTTATGGTTGGTTAGGCTTAGAAACAAGGTTGAGACATTCAAAATAGAGGATTCATGCTCACAAATATTATTTTTTCATCAGGGTTTCAAACCCACAAGTGTTGAGCCATCCAAGCTTTCAAGCCTGTGTTGGTGTAGGTGTGATTACATGAAGGCCTTGGCCATTCAACTATTCAATCCACCCCTCACTTGATGTTTTCTATAATTCTTGACCATCCGGATTGTCCTTGTGTCAATCTTGTGTAATGGTGAATCTTACGAAAGAGGTTTAGGATGGTTAACCACCTACCTCCATGCATGACCTATATGACTTACATGACATCTATGAAATACATGAATTATATGATAAACTAGTAATATGTAACTATATGAAAATACTTAAACATAACCGAACCTTTGACGATGACCAAATGGTTATATGTCCTAAAAGTAGGTTATTTTATCTTAGACCTAATAGCCGTTACGATTCTATTGGGCATGACCCATAAAAACAAAATTACCCTTCGGGGCTTATAGTGTCAAAAACGAGCATTAGAGTCTAGATAAATACTTTTATGTATATATACTTTCGTATACTTTAATTCCTAAACTCTATAAACTCTACAGTCAACTTAATACTTACACACCTACGTTGCCTTGTGTAGGATAACTAAGTGATTCATCCCTTAAATTAACTTAACTCCCTCCCACGGAAATTATATGGCAATACCGTGAGTACACTAGACCCCCTTTTTATGTTTTTTACTATTCGGGGTGCAATATGTTACCATACTAAAACTACACTAAATCACACTTTTATTATATGTTTACACTCAAACAATCCATCAACATGCTTTCGTCTTATGCTACTTGAAATTATTACTTGGTCTATTCTTATGTGATCTAAATGTCATTAACTTCGATCAAGCCTCCCTTAACATGTATAGCGCTATAGGAGTAACGCACCACCCGTATACTAGTGGTCATTGTTAAGTTTAATCTATTTTTGCGGTACACTAGAGGATTGACTTGTAGATGCACATGCCTTGTTACATATGTCTTGTATGCTAGCTATTCATGTGGATTTGTTTAATCAATTTTTATACTTATGCTATGATACTAAAACTTGTGTACTCGCCAATACTTGTTATTGAACTCTATTTTTAACGTATTGCAGGTTGATGAAGTTATGTGATGGAACTTAGTAGGGATGGCATAGAAACACGCGTAGATTACTAAGTTAACAAATATGATTTTGTTGAATTTATCTTGTTGTTATTTGTATTCGAATATTTGATGTATCCTTGATAGTTTTGATGCTATGAAATGAAATGGGTTATTAAATTAAATATTGTCCCAAATAGCGTTATGATATCTCGAGCAATCTATTTCGTCTCACTCTGATGTTTCCGCCATCGGTTGGGTTGTGACAGATTGGTATCAGAGCCATAACTATAGGGAATTAGGTAGAATTGCCATGTTAGACCTAGTCTATAGTCTAAGTGACCAATTTGACCATTCTTGCTTCTTGATTAAAATGTTAATTCTTTCTATTTGCTTCTTCCTATTTCTTTTGTCTTAAAAATATATTTATGTGTTTTTCCTAAGACACTTACACAATTTACACACTTGAAGACTTGAAGACACTCAACTACAAACGAGACGATCTCACCAAAATAGGGGTGAAACCCGCACTATGGTGATCACTCTCAATCTGCGAAATTCGATTTTGCACGAAATTTCTCCATCAAGTTAGGAGTGAAATCCACATCTAGATGGGAATTTTCCATTTCATACTCTAATGGACCCTTACCAACGAGTCGGAATACGCTCCTCGTTTGGTAAGTATCAACAACACTCGGGGTACAATGTTGTCAAGTTAGGGTGAAACCCGCACCTTGTCAACTAGTCCCAATCCTCGATTTTCAGTCTCGCCAAAGTTTCTATTTTTCGATCAGTTAGAGACGTATAGTAACAGGAAGGGTAAGGTGCCGTTAATCGCTTCTCGACATGAGCACTTTACCTATAGGCCAAAGCACGTTTCTCTAATTTGAAAGGATCTTGATTCACTTTGGAATAGTCAATGTTCCTCAAACCGAAACACTCCAATATTTTGTTGAGCCTATCTTTTATGCTATCTCAATTTCTATGTGTTTTAATACTTGTTAACTTATTCATTTCGGATCTAATGCACTATTCGCATGCCTTTCGTAACCAAAAACAATAATAGCTCTCGTGAACCAATTAAATTTATATTCTTTTACGCAAATCACACGTGTTTATAATTTTAAATGCCAATATGCTATGCTATCTATGTGAATTCATATGTGATACATGATACTTATGTGCTCAAAGCAAATGTTTTCTTTATATATAACACTATTTTCACGATCAAAGCCTAAATCCATCTTCCATTGTCATACCTCCTAGATGTCGTTCTCTCAAAGTGTGATGGGAAAGAGAAGGTCGAAGTCCAAATCAAAATCTCAATCCGACTCTATGTCCAAGAAAGATTGCATGAAGTTTATGGCCGAGCAAATGGCCGAGCATATGGCTAAGGTCATTCCCGAGATTGTTAGCAAAATCCAACCCCCGCCTAACACTGAGTCACCCCATACATCCGTTAACTCCAAAGCCGAACCTCCCAAGACCTCGTTCACCCATAAGCAATTCTGCTCCTATAACCATTTACCCTTTACCGGCAAAGGGGACGCCACTAAACTGGTGGAATGGTTCGACGCCATTGAACTCACTTTCATTTAGAGTGGTTGTCCTGACCACTTGCGCACTATGAACGCCACGAGAGTGTTCCGTTCGAGAGCCCTCGATTGGTGGAATTCCGAGCGTAGCACTTGTGGCAACGAAGTCGCCCACGCCCTCCCATGGACCGAGCTTATGAAGTTGATGGAAAAAGAATTTTGCCCCCCTCATGAGCGCCAACGACTCGAGGTTGAGTTTTGGAACCTCAAGCAAGTTGGTAACGACAACGCTGGCCTCACGGCCCGATTTAAGCAACTGAGTGCAATTTGCCCAAGCCAAGTTGACACTCCCAAGAAAGCAGGTGCCAAATACATAAGTTGCGTTCCTCTCACCTCAGCGATTGGTTCGATACCACCTCCCCTAGCACCCTCAAAGAAACCTGTAGTCTGGCTGCGCGATTGAACAACCGCCAGGTACTTCGTGAAGCCGCCAAGGCTTCACCAAGGAAAGCCCAAATCATTCGAAGTCGAAGTCGCTGATAGAAAATCCGTCACCGTCGATTCTATCCTTTCTAATTGTTCTTTAAACCTCAATGATCATATGTTTTCTATTGACCTCATACCCATGCCAATGTGTAGTTTTGATATCATAGTAGGCATGGATTCGCTAGGGCGAGTCCGTGCTGAAGTTGTTTGTTCGGAGAAGTGCATTCGCCTTCCCCTTCCCAACTATGATTCCTTACATGTCTATGGCGAGAAACCTTCCAAATGTCTCAAGCTTATGTCGTGTATTCAAGCGAACAAGTACTTGCATAAGGAATAGTTAGCCTTTCTTGCCCACATTGTGGAAAAGAAGGAGAAGGGTCCAAGCGTGAGTGAAGTTCCCGTTGTGCGCGAATTCCCTGATGTCTTTCCCGAGGATCTTCCTGGTCCTCCTCCATTTCTCACTTTACAATATAATCACAAGTTCCCCCACCCATTTCTCACTTTACAAGCCTCCATACTCTCAAAACAAGTCCATACATTCTGAAATTAGTTGCTGAAACACAACAGCTTGTAAGTGAGTTTCGACTCAATTTTCTTTTTCCTTTTGCTTTGTTTTTCTTTCTAACACTCTTGGATAACCTCTAGGAAAGTTCTCACAAGTTTGCTTGGGCAAACTAAGGTGAAAACACACCATTTTGAGGTCCAAAAGTGCATAAACTTTCTGCCCAAATTTTTATATTTCAAACTTCAAGTTTTTCAATGTTTTTACTTTGTTTCTTGTTCAACAATGTTTGCTAAGGCCCTATTGATGTTACCATAGGTTTTCCATGGAAAACCAAGGTGCAATCACATCATTTTTGGGGCCAAACTTTCTGTTTATCTTCTAAATACTTCTTACAACTTGAGTTTATCTTATCTCAAACCTATGTCCGAATGCTTACAATCTTATGGTTAGTTAGGCTAAAAAACAAGGTTGAGAAATTCAAAATAGAGGATTCATCCTCACAAATATTATGTTTTCATTAGGTTTTCAAACCCACAAGTGTTGAGTCATCCAAGCTTTCAAGCCTGTGTTGGTGTAGGTGTGATTACATGAAGGCCTTGGCCATTCAACTATTCAATATACCCCTCACTTGATGTTTTCTATAATTCTTGACCATCCGGATTGTCCTTGTGTCAATCTTGTGTAATGGTGAATCTTACGAAAGAGGTTTAGGATGGTTAACCACCTACCTCCATGCATGACCTATATGACTTACATGACATCTATGAAATACATGAATTATATGATAAACTAGTAATATGTAACTATATGAAAATACTTAAACAGAACCGAACCTTTGACAATGACCAAATGGTTATATGTCCTAAAAGTAGGTTCTTTTATCTTAGACCAAATAGCCGTTATGATTCTATTGGGCATGACCCATAAAAAAACAATTACCCTTCGAGGCTTATAGTGTCAAAAACGAGCATTAGAGTATAGATAAATATTTTTATGTGTATATAATTTCGTATAATTTAATTCCTAAACTCTATAAACTATACCGTCAACTTAATACTTACACACCTACGTTGCCTTGTTGGAACTTTTGGAGACCGTTGGTACTTGATAAACCATAGTTTGAGCTGATTCTGAAATAGTTAGAAAAACAAAAGGGTCAAAAGTGTCACTTTGTGAAACATCTATGTATGCGGCGTATTTAATTGCCCAGCGTATTTAATAAATACGCTGGGTGATCAGCCTGTATAAATACCTTTGTGAATGAAGTTATGTCCAAGTTTCTTGGACAGATTTTGGTGATTTTCTTGTGTTGTAATTTTTGCTATTGTGCTTTCATCCGAATATCCAGGTGCTGTTATTGATTACATGTTATTGGGATTACATATACAATGCTAGTTGTTTGATCCAAACAAGATTCTTCATCTTCTTTGCTTGGTTTTTCTTAGTATTTGCATATTTAAACAAGTAATCCATAGTTGTTTGGGTGAAAAAAATCAACCACTGTGATCTGAATCTATTTTGGGACTCACAATTTGGTATCAGAGCCTTTGTGCTCTTGATTGTTTGAGTTTTTGTTAAGATTTGTCAAGTTTTGAAGGTTTTACAAAAGTTCTCAAAGTTTCATGGTTTTTCAAATTTTTGGGATTAAAATGGCTTGATCTGGTGCGTTTAATCTTTGGGTTGTTGTTAATAAGTAGTTTGGTAAACATTTTTTTCATTTAGCTGCAAAGAAACATGAATTTTGGGTCGTTTTTGGGTGATTAGAAGGGTTTTTGTTCGTACTAAAACCCTTCTGGGCGTATTTAATGTTGAAGCTAGCGTAGATATATTTGAAGTTGGCGTATTTATTTTGAATCTAGCGTATTTAACTTGAATTTAGCGTAGTTAAAAACTACGCTGGTTCGTAAATCAGCGGAGTTATAAAATTGGCAGCGTAATTATCCAGCGAATTTTCTCGAAGGCGACTTCCAAATAAGTGATACTAATCCTCAGCGATTTTATCATGGTGTTCAGCGAAATTAACTAAACCTTTGCTTGTTTTCGAATATCCAGCGGACTTAGCTTTTTGCAGGACAAAATCGCCGATCCCATCCGCGTAATTGTTTCCAAGTGCAGCGTAATTAATCTCTGGTCCAGCGTATTTACCTCCTTGCGAGCGTAGTTGTTCTCTGATTCAGTAAATCTCAACATAATTGATCATCTTTCATCCATCATGTCTCTCAATCAACTCAATCCGATAGCTCAAGCCGAACTAGAAACTGGAACCGCTACAAGGCCACCAAAGTTGAAAGGTTCGGAAGATTTCAGCAGCTGGAAAAACAGGATCAAGTCTTTTTTTGAGTATACCGATTATACTCAATGGATATCAGTCACTATGGGCCCGCATGTTCCCATGATAATACGTGAGACACATTAATGAAGATCCTTCAACATTCACAGATGAAGATAGGACACTCATTCAACGTGACCGGAGGGCTCACGCTGCTCACACTATGGCTCTATCAAAGGAGGATAACAATCTGTTTGAAGAATACACCTCGGCACATGAACTGTGGTTGGCTCTAATCGACCATTATGAAGGCAATGAGGAACTCAGGGAGAACAAACGAGACATGGTGCAGAAAGAATATGATATGTTTGGAAGTATTTGTGGCGAAAGCTTATCCGACCACATAACCAGATTTCTGGGGGTGTTGACCAAGATGAAGAAGGTGGGAAACCCAGTTGCAAATTATGCATCGCAAGAAGCTGCTAGAATCTCTACCAAAAGAGTGGAGTCTTCAATGCATGATGATTAAGAGAACTTTCCTCACCAGCACAACTCAAGTTACTCTCTCAGAATTGATTAACACTTTAAAAGCCTTTGAAATGGACATCGTGAAACGAGAGATGAATCAAACTGGATATTCTCAAAAGATGTATCAGCAAGCTGCTGCAACCTCGGTCTCCAAGAATATGGCATTTCTTGCTCCTGTCACCTCATGTGGATCAAATTCCCAAAGTGCTGTCGAATCCTATTCAAATGCTTTTGCAAACTCTATGAAGGCCTCGTCATCTTCTGAGAAGACCACCTGGCCAAGGACTTTTGCACTTAAAATTTCCACAGAATATGTAGCTCTTTTAATTACTTTCTTAAGTAGCTATGATGCGCTTATGTCAGGAGAGTTGAAGAGAGAATTTCTAACAGCAGAGGACATGTATCAAGTAGATCCAGACGACATGGAGGAGATGGATCTGAGTGGCAGATGGCAATGATCACTCTACGGTTGAAGAAATTCCAAGATAAAACAGGAAAGAGGTTGGCTCTTGGAAAAGCTAGATTTGACAAATCTAAGCTTAGATGTTCTAACTGCAAAGAATTGGGCCACTTAAAAAGAGTGTCCGTTGCTGAAGAATGAGAATGCCGAAATCAACCAGACAAGGAGGCCGATTGCCATTGAAGGAAATAATAATGCTGCTGAAAATAATCATAAGGCTTTAGTGGTGGAAGATTATGATTGGTCGGAGAAGATAGCTGAGGCAAAAGGTGAAGTAAATAAGGCCCTCATGGCAAACATTACCACTGTCTCTGCCACGTCTGCCTTAAATGATGTTGAAAAACAAACCTCCAAGATTCCAAAAGATGACACTGGTTTGAAAAGCATCATCTCTCCTGCCTCAGAGAAGAGACAACAGAAAGCTGAAATGAATGAGTCGAAGCCTGCTGTTCAAGAAGTCATCAGTACTAGCAAGAATGCAGCGGTTGGAACATCCTCTACCGCCATGAAATCAGAAGCCGAAGATAAGGATTTGGTAAACAGCATTCCATATGAATTTAAAGCAAAGCTGTGCTCAAAACCATGTTTGAACGTCGTGGCACACTACAAATCACTCAACTGTGATATAATTAAAGAAAAAGAAAAAGTTTTGAAAATAAATCAAGAACTAAAAGAAAATTAGGCTGCATATCAACGAAAGTTGAATTCAACCATAGCTTAAATGCAGACTCTAAAGGAATTTGTTTTCAGAAAAGATTTTATCATAAATGATTTGACCGAAAAGCTTGAAAAATCTCAAAACGAAAACAATAAGTTACAAATCATTATTGATAAATGGAAAATTAGCCAAAAAGCACTGGTTGACATTGTAAACTGCCAACGACCGACATTCTTAAAGGATGGAATTGGATATAAAGATAAATTTGGAAACGAAAGAAAATTATTTCCTCCTCCGCACAGCAAAAATTATGTTCTTATGCCATCTCCTCATCCTAAGAACGACTTAATTAATAAAAATGATATTCTGGATTAAAGTATTTTCTATAAATCCGAAAACAACACTAACCTTTCTAAAAGTAATGCAGATCTATGCGAGAGTAAGGAAGATGTGTGCGATGGGGAAGATGATTGTGGAGGGATGAAAATAGGAATAGGCTATTCAGGCGACAATTATTTAACTGTTAACTGGTTCGCATGGAATTGTGATAAGACGAACAAAATTTCTATTCGAGATAATTGTAATAGTTTATCTAGGATGGATGATTGTAATGGTTGTATGCCTAAATTGACGATTCAGGATGACTGTAATGGCAATGTGCCTACACTTAAGGTTCACAACCAAGGGTTTGCCAAGGTTGAGGGTCATGACCTAAACTTTGCTCTCAATGATGAAAACGTTATGCTTAAATCTCCTGTATTTGTGCCAGAGTTAAAGAAAAACAGTTTTGGAAAATTCCTTACAAAGGAAATTCCAGAATTTGTTCCATCAGTTGCAGGTACGTCAGAGACTGATAAAGATTTCACTGAAGACTCAAGCATAACAACTTCAGAAAGCGATGAAGAAAGGTCAGATGAAAGTCAAGAATCAATTTCCTTATCAGACAGTGAGCACAGTGAAGTCGACATTGAAGATAAACATCATCCTGAAGAGAAACTGAAGAAAGCTAAAGATTCAAGGCACATTACATCATCAAAGTCCTCAAGATGCCCCAGACTCTCATCACATACATCATCTTCACACTCAGCACCCAGGAAGAAAAGATCGAGTCAAAAACAATGTTTTCGCTGTGGTCATTTAGGACATATAGCGAAACATTGTAAAAGCAAGAAATTTTCTAAACCTAGTCAAGATCTAGTTAAAAATTTTACTGATCAATTTGACAGTTTAAAGAAATCAGTAAAATACATAGTTGATTCAACCTGTTTTTGGAAAAGAAAAGACAACACTCTTGCTCAAAATCATGATAGAACGAATGTAAAGCAGGTCTGTTTCCAAAAAATAGCTAATTGTACATATTTTCTTCTTCTTGTTGTTGTATATCAGAATAAAATTCAGAAATGGCTTCGGATGCTCATGGAGTATACCTGGCACGTTGACAGCGGATGCTCCAGGCACATGACCTGGCTAAAGGATCTGCTTACCAACTTTCGAGTTATTGATGGTGACTTTGTATCCTTTGCCAGAGACGAAAAGGGAGGAAAAAATCATCGGAATGGGTGACGTCGTGTCAGAAGCACTCACTTTGGAGAATGTGAACAATGTTCCAGAATTGTGTTACAATCTTATGAGTGTTTCACAAGTCTATGACAAAGGAATCGTGGTGTTGTTCAATGACACGGAGTGCTTATTCCTCAAACCCGGTTACTTCATCCCAAAAGAGATGATCATGCTTAGAGCTCCCTGTCAAAATAACACCTACGTGCTAAATGTGAAGAATGCCAAATTTAATGAGCCAATGACATGTCTTATGTCAAAAGCATCTGAATCGGAATCATTGCTGTGGCACAGGCGTTTGGGGCATGTGAATTTTAAGAACATAAATAAACTTTCTAAATTAAATCTAGTAAGAGATTTACCTATGAAAGATTTTCCTTTTTCAGAAAAGTGCATCGCATGTGCCCAAGGAAAGCAGCATAAAAAGCCTCATAGGTCCAAAGTAGTGAATACGATATCTGCTCCTCTGCAATTACTTCACATGGATCTTTTTGGCCCAATTAGCGTTAAAAGTTTAGCTAAAAGATCTTAGTGTTTGGTGATTACAGATGATTTCTCATGGTTTTCATGGGTATTCTTTCTTGAAGTCAAAAGAGAAATGGCATCCATTCTGAAGAGCTTCATTCCCATGATTGAAAACGTTATTAAGCTGAAAGTCAACTCCATCAGAAGCGACAACTGAACTGAATTTAAAAATCATACGTTTATCTCCTTCTGTGAAGATAAGGGAATTCTCCTCCAATACAGGGCTGCCAGGACTCCTCAGCAAAACGGGGTAGCAGAACGCAAAAACAGAACTCTCATCGAAGCTGCAAGAACTATGCTTGTCGACTCTAAGCTTCCCATAGTCTTCTGGGCTGAAGCGGTCAACACAGCATGCTATGTTTCGAATCGTGTTCTTATCGTCAAACCTCAAGGAAAGACAGCCTATGAACTACTTTTCAAAAGGAAGTCTGTGATAGATTTCTTCAAACCATTCGGGTGTTCATGCACACTTCTCAACACTGAAGACAATCTCATCAAGTTTGAAGCAGTCGGTGACGTGTGCTACTTCATGGGCTATTCATCTTCTCAAAAGGCATATCGAGTCTACAAAAAAAGGACCAAGATGGTGATTGAATCATACTACATTGATTTTCAAGAAGGAAACTCCACTAACACTAGAAGCGCTCTGAACTGGTTTTATGACATGGCTATTATATTCAACACTTTCAGCATCAATGAACCCATCACTGAATCCGAACCTGCAGAATCCACTCCGTTGGAACCTTTGTTTGATGCCTCAGACATTGGTTTTACTCCTTTTACAACCGTTTCACCCCTGCCTCTGCCTCTCCTACTCTTCCGGTGTTCGAAGTAAATGGTGACACATCTGCTGAGAATGCATCTACACATGATGACTCTTCTTCACAACAGGCTGTGGATGAACCACCCAAAGAAGACGAAACTCCAATCATCAACGCTTTTCTAATCTGCCTCAACAAGTTGAAACTCACACCAATGCAGGGTACAAGACCAACCGAAACCATCCAATTGAAAATGTCATCGGTTCTGTTGAAGATGGATTCGAACACGTGGTCAAACACATACCATCAACACAGGACTGTATGCAGCCTTTCTTTCGCAGTCTGTCCCAAGGGATATCGAAGAAGCTATTCAAGATTCAATTTGGGTACAAGCTACGCAGGAAGAATAGGCATAATTTCGGAAACTTAAAGTCTGGGAACTCGTTGACCTACCAGACGGAAAGTATCCAATTGGTACCAACTGGGTGTTTCGTAATAAGATGGATGACCGTGGTGTAGTTATCAAGAATAAGGCTAGATTAGTGGTTCACGGGTTTCGACAAGAAGAGGGGATTGATTACGAGGAAGTTTTTCACCTGTTGCACGGTTAGAAGCCATCAGAATCTTCTTAGCCTATGCTTCGTTTAAAAAATTTAAGGTGTTTCAAATGGATGTAAAGAGTGCTTTTCTGTATGGGAAAGTGAAAGAAGAAGTTTATGTTTGTCAACCTCCAAGTTTTGAAGATCCTCATTCTCCCACGAAATACTACAAGCTTGACAAAGCTCTCTATAGTCTTCACCAAGCTCCTAGAGCACGGTACGAGACTTAGTCAACATATCTTCTGGAGTGTGGATACTCAAGAGGCAAAATTGACATGACTCTCTTCACAAAAAGGATTGGAGAAGATGTGATGTTGGTTCAAATCTACGTAGACGATATCATTTTTGGGTCGACAGATGAAGCCCTTTGCAGAGAATTCAAGAAGGTGATGAAAGCGAAGTTCGAGATGAGTTTGATGGGAGAAATCACGTTTTTCTTAGGACTAGAAGTGAAGCAATGAAAGGATGGTATTCTCATTCATCAGGCTAAGTATATCAGAGATATTCTTCCAAATACAGCATGAATGACTTCAAATCCGCAAGCACTCCTTTTGCTGCTCAGACGGAACTCACTTCAGATCTTCAAGGAAAGCCAGTGAACAAATCTCTCTATCGCTCAATGATTGGCTCGTTAATGTATCTAACCGCTAGTAGGCCTGACATAATGTGGGATGTCTATCTCTGTGCCCGCTTTCAGAAGAATCCCAAAGAATCACATGATGTTGACGTCAAGAGAATCTTTCGCTATCTCAAAGGAACTCTAAAGCTTGGTTTGTGGTATCCTAAAGATAGTAATTTTGATCTAATAGCTTACTCTGATAGTGATCATGCAGGTTGCAAAGTAGACAGAAAATCTGTCTCCGGAGGCTGCCAATTCTTGGGAAATCGTCTTATTTCGTGGCAGAGCAAAAAGCAGACAACAGTCTCTACATCTACTACTCAGGCTGAATACACGGCAGCTTATAGTTGTTGTTCACAAGTCCTTTGGATACAGAATCAGTTGTTGGATTATGGGATCAACATCATGAAACTCCAATATTCATCGACAATGAAGCGTGTCTGGGGATTGTGAAGAATCCTATCCACCACTCTAGAACGAAACACATCGAAATTCGCATTCATGCGATTAGAGATGCGTACGAGAAAGGATACATCCAAATGGTGCTAGTGGATTCAGTGCAACAAAAAGCTGATATATTTACGAAAGCCTTCGATAAAGCTCGATTCAACCAGTTGGTAACTTGGTTGGAAATGGTGAACTTCCTTGACTGGAACTGACTTTTGGAAAAAAAAGGTTTTCATAATAAATAACAATCTCATAAAATGTGCCAAGCAAAAAGATTTTCTGCAAAGTTAAAATTTCTTTTCAAGCAATGGATTCTCGAAAATAAAATTTTAAGGGGGGAAGTTTTCTAGAAAATATTGTTGAGACTGAATCTCTTCTTTGGCACCTACACGAGAAATGATAGAAAAACTGCTAACACTTTTGTTCTGATCTTAAAACAGAAAAAGATTAAGGTCTCAAGCAACGACGTGTCGGTAGATTCAGCAATACCTTGAAGTAAACTGCGAAACGGAGACAAACTCTAATGATCACACAAGAATTCTGAACACCCACAATGTTGTGCAACTTGCGGATAACACGTTGTGGCGTATGGCTTAATGGTCTTAAATCTTGCGTTGATAGAATGCCGAAATCTGAGATTTTGGGTCTTTATATTGGCTAATCATTCGGGGATATCATTGTTGCTCTTCTGGTACATCCAGATATATGCTGACCTAGACACAGCTATGATATCTTTTCTAAAAGAGCCTATGCGGCCAAAACCCTACACAAATGAATCTCTCATTGAGAATCATTCAAGTGCTTAATTCGTACCGCATCTGGTATCTGTCATAGCCCTTGTTAGACCTTGGTCTCTCTGCTGTACAGAAGTACTGACCTGAACACCAACTGTCTAACGTTGAAATCTCAAAAACGAATGAAGTCAGTATAGTCACCTGTTATGAGGAATCTTTGCGCATACCTTGATCGCGGGGGTATGTCCTGACGTGGGACTCACGGGCACAACATTCTGACTGTGTCGGCATGAGTGGGGAACATTGAAGTTCTTGTCAATATTACCGCAACATGATAAAAAGGCTCTTCAATCGCATGTTGAAAGATAGGTTTTGGATTTAAAAGGACAAGCATACTGACAGTTTTTCTTGTGCCTTAATTTTTAATATAATTAATATTTTATCTCAAACAAACGAAGTATTATCAGTATGATCTTTTGCAGGAAAGTCACAGGATTCAAGTTAGTTAGCATAAATTTTGTGTGAAAAAGGAGGCTTCCGGGCCCCAGAAACAAATTTCCGGATCCATACTGCAACTTTCAATTTTTCTTAAGCTTATTTTTCATTTCTTGCATTATTTTTAACCAAAAAGGGCACATTTTTCGAGAAAATTTGAAGTTTTCGAGCGTAATTGATTTCAAATTCTTAGGCTTGAAGAAACCTTGAAAAATACTTGCAGCGTGATTAATTATCCAGCGTAATTAATAATTACGCTGAAATGTAAAATCATATAAATACTAAATTTTTTCACTGTTTGTAAATATTTTCAAAAAAATTAATTATTTCATCTTCTTCCTCATCAGTATTCACCCACACTCTCACATCCTCTGTTTTTCAATCTTCCTTTAGCATAACTGAACGAAATCGATATCGGTAAGTTTTTGATATTCTAATGTACATCGGTCATTGTTTGAATGAGTTTCAATCATCGATTTCAATTTTCTGTTTTGTTTAATAGTGTTATTGATCGGGTCAGTTCTGGTTTAAAAAGGGTTTATCAAGAAATTTTTGAATATAGCGTATTTATATTTGAATATGGCGTATTTAATATGAAGACAGCGTAATTATGCTGGCCAAGGATTGGTGAATTTAAGTCTTGAACGCGAGTTCAAGCAACCGGCGTATTAGATAAATACGCCGACTAAGCTAAGCGTAGATAGTCATATACGCTGGCACTTAATTACGCTAAGCTATGATCAGCGTAATTATGTCTGATCAGCGCATTTGTACGAGACATCTAATGGCGAAGTTAAGTCTTAAACAATTAGCTAAGCAACCGGCGTATTAAAATAATACGCCAGTCAAACCAGCGTAATAAAGTTTTTACGCCGAATATCACTTAATTTCCCCAGTTAGATGTTCTGCGTATTTATCCTCAGGTTCAGCGTATTTATCAGCGATTTTAATTATTTTGTATATATATATTATATATATATATACATATGTATATTCCTTTTAATTTACTTTAATATTTGTATATATATATATACAATCTAAACTTAAATCGTTGTATGAAAATCTAACTTGACTCGTTTCCACATTTCAGACATGGCTCAACAGTTGGTATGGGACGGTACGAGAAAGCATAATCAACCAAATACTCTAGTGCCTCCGGAGCCAGATTTTGAAGACGTGATAGATTGGTTGTCACGTAGTAAAATTAGCTATGCAATCCAAGCTAATCCTACTATTTACTCCATTCATATAGAAGAATTTAAGAGAACGGCTAGAGCAAGAACGCTGAACAACGTCAAACATATCACAGCGACTGTTAGAAACAAAGAAATTAGAGTGACCGAGGAACGAATTCGGAAAGTTCTGAGCCTAGGAGATAATGCAAATGATCCATTGAAGCTAAAGAAGGAGGAAATTCTAGAGGGATTTCGTGAATGAATTACGTCGGAGATTTTCATCATAAAAACGAAATCAAAAAGTCAGGGCTAACGAACGACTGGAGATTCATTTTACACACGTTTTGTATGAGCATCTGTCATCGAAAGGGCGGTTATGATGGCTTGAATCTAGAGTGGTCCGCGGCTATGCTGAATCTGTGTACAAATCAGCCGTTCAACATTTCTGGATTGATTTTTTACTGCATGATTGACAACATCAATAAAGGTGCATGGGCGATGTATCCTAGATTCGTGCAATTGCTCATCGACGATCAGCATCGAAACTTGCCACATGATGGAAACACGTACCGGTTTCAGTTACCAAAAGGAAGGCAGATCACTGAGCTAAAAACCAAAGAGTGGGTGATGTTGCATCACTGGATGTATCGTGAGGAAAGACTTCCAGTTGTTCTTGCTGCTTACAACAAATATCGAGAAAAGATAAGAAAAAGTTGGGAAGGAGGAAGTCGTCCAGTTGATATCTCTAAAGAAGCTGAAGTAGAAGAAGAAGAAATTCCTCTAGTACGTAAGCGGAAAGAAAAAGGAAAGAAAGTAGTAGAAGAGGAACCTTCGAGGAAGAAGAGCAAGAAAGATACACCAAACCCAGAGCGAATCATGGCTGACAGCATTCGCGCTGGATCGACCAGGGAAGAGATCGAAAGGATGCAGGCCATTCATGCAGTGGCAGAGGCTGAGAAACGGGAGAGGAGAATGAAAAGAAGGGAAATGACCGAATCTAAAACCCCGGAGGTTGTTACATCAGAGCAAGAACAGTTAGATAGATTCGTGGAGGGACTTTTTGCTGATCCACATGAACCTTCTCCAAGAGAAGTTGCAGCGCCAAAGAAGAGAAAATCAGGAGAATGATCATCTGCAAGCGTTCCACCCAAACCTCCAGTATCGGCACAACCCCCTCGTCAGCAAATTCCTTCTCGACCCAGACCTTTCAAGAGCTCTACAACCGTCTATCTAAGGAAATCGGGTCTTTCTCTGCTAAGGAATTCTGTCTGTTGAAGAACAAAGTCAATGATACCGACGTTCTCAAGAGAAAGTTGAAAGAGCAAAGGTTGAAGAATAAAGAACTGCATGCATACATTGCTAAGCAAACATAATTCATTAGATTTCAGCAGGAAGGGATGGATAAGCTGCATGAAATAGTTCAAGAGCTATATGTTGCTAAAAGCCAAAGTACTCAAATGAAGAAATCTTTAACTTTGACTTATTTAAAGAAAGAGAGCAGATAAAGAAAGAGACAAAGCTAAAAAGAAGGAAAAGCATCTTGAATCAGCGGTTGATGTTGGCCTTGATGACGACAGCGACGAAGAGGAAGTTGACAAAGCAGAAATGCCTGCAAAGTTCTTGGAATGGGGGTTGGAAGAATATGTGGTGTATGAAATGGATGGGGGAGATGAATTTGAGCCACAGCATCCAGAGTGGTTCAAAAAGAAACGAGCGAAAATGCCTGACTTTTATCTTGTAATCACAATTGAGAAAACTGAGATTACTGATAAAATCATTAGTTGGAAGTACTGCAATCTGATCGGGTGGTTCGTTGTAAAACATAGAGGTGGAGTGATTCAATATTTTCGAAGCGCTCAAGATATGCAGAGCTTGCCCACATGGGACATACGTGAGCTTAGCAAGCATGAGCTGATTAATCTGACAAACAGCAGCATAGGTGGAGATTTAGAAAGATTAATACAAAGAGAATGCTTGCAAGGATTTTTAGTGTTCAAGCCTCAGCACCCCAGAAAATGTGCGTCTAAAACCACCAAGGATCCGTTCACCGGTAAAGGAAAGATAACATGGGTTATAAATCAAGCAAAGGTGGTTACCAGGGTGAAGCTTCCTCCAGAGCAACCTGTGACGCTCACCAATTTCAAGAGGTGGTTCTATGATGGCAAAACAGGTGAGGCAGTCATAAGGTCTGATTCAAATGAAGACATTCGCCTTCTGGACCCTATGGATGTTTTTATGTTCTGTCTTTCCGACCTGAACATCTTTTGGACATAAGATAAACGTTGGGGCCGGAAATGAATATCTTGAGGAGGGAATGCTCTTTCAGAGGGCAGTCGAACGTACTAGAGCTCGAAAGATTGAAATAATGGAAATCTTGCTCAGAATGGAAGCGAAAAAGGAAAAAGAAGCGTTAAGCAATAAGAAAGTAGCTGAACAAGAATCATCCTCTCCTCAAACCAAAGATCCATCTCCAGATTCAGACGTCCAGATCATTCAACCACCTCTGACTTCATCCACATATGAAGTCACAATGGAAGCCCATCCAACCATTAGTGAAGCTTTTTTTAACAATCAACTAATGCAGCAACCAAACAGCAAGCCGAAGATCAAGCCGTAGACCCTGATGCTCGGAAACAAGATTGAAGAAAATCAAGCATGCAACGGTCTAGGGGGGATATTGTTGGAACTTTTGGAGACTGTTGGTACTTGATAAACCATAGTTTGAGCTAATTCTGAAATAGTTAGAAAAACAAAAGGGTCAAAAGTGTCACTTTGTGAAACATCTATGTATGCGGCGTATTTAATTGCCCAGCGTATTTAATAAATACGCTGGATGATCAGTCTGTATAAATACCTTTGTGAATGAAGTTATGTCCATGTTTCTTGGACAGATTTTGGTGATTTTCTTGTGTTGTGATTTTTGCTATTGTGCTTTCAACCGAATATCCAGGTGCTGTTATTGATTACATGTTATTGGGATTACATATACAACACTAGTTGTTTGATCAAAACAAGATTCTTCATCTTCTTTGCTTGGTTTTTCTTAGTATTTGCACATTCAAACAACTAATCCATAGTTGTTTGGGTGAAAACAATCAACCACTGTGATCCGAATCTGTTTTGGGACTCACATGCCTTGTGTAGGATAACTAGGTGATTCATCCCTTAAATCAACTTAACTCCCTCTCACGGAAATTACATCGCAAAACCGTGAGTACACTCGACCCCCTTTTTATGTTTTTCACTATTTGGGGTGCAATATGTTACCATACTAAAACTACACTAAATCACACTATTATTCTATGTTTACACTCAAACAATCCATCAACATGCTTTAGTCTTATGCTACTTGAAATTGTTACTTGGTCTATTCTTATGTGATATAAATGTCATTAACTTTGATCAAGCCTCCCTTAACATGTATCGCACTATAGGAGTAACGCACCGCCCGTATACTAGTGGTCATTGTTAAGTTTAATCTATTTTTGCGGTACACTAGAGGATTGACTTGTAGATGCACATGCCTTGTTACATATGTCTTGTATGCTAGCTATTCATGTGGATATGTTTAATCAATTTTTATACTTGTGTTGTGATACTAAAACTTGTGTACTCGCCAATACTTGTATTGAACTCTATTTTTAACATATTGCAGGTTGATGAAGTTATGTGATGGAACTTAGTAGGGATGGCATAGAAACACGCGTAGAGTACTAAGTTAACAAATATGATTTTGTTGAATTTATCTTGTTGTTATTTGTATTCGAATATTTGATGCATCCTTGACAGTTTTGATGCTATGAAATGAAATGGGTTATTAAATTAAATATTGTCACAAATAGCGTTATGATGTCTCGAGCAATCTATTTCGTCTCACTCCGATGTTTCCGCCATCGGTTGGGGTGTGACAATAATGTTGGTAATGTTGGTGCAAGTGATGTAGGTGTTACAGGTGGTGATAGGGGAAGAAAGAAACAAAGCAAAAATACTATGGAAACATCGTCAGCAGAACCTGAAATCACACAACCTACAACTTCACATCAAGAAATTGTACTGGAACCAGTTGCAAAAGTCCAGTCTACCTTTACAATGGAGGAGACTGAACCTATAATGACGGAACCCAATACAACCTCTGAACCACAACCATCAAATACCACAGCCGCTGAAACAGCTTCTGCTGAAGATACTCCAGTTCAATCACAACCTACTACTTCATAAGTCCAACAATCCTAGTCCACAACTCATCAACAAAATACAAAACGAAGCAGTCGTCTATTCTCTGAAATGGAACAGGATGAGAAAGTGGATTTCTGTTCTCTTAGTTGCAAGCTGCGGCAATCTAGATTAACAAGCATTCGGAGTTTATATCTTCAAATCGGAACACAGTTTTCAAACAACAGTTGGAGATAAATTCTTTGAAAGAGACTGTTAGAAAACAAGATTCTGAAATTGCACAGTTAAGCAAAGAAACTGAGCAATTGAAGGCTGTAGATGCTGAAAGGGCAACTCAGCTACAATAGATGAGAGCAGCTGATAACTCTCGGGGAATTGACTTGAATAGGCTGAAAGAACGTAGTGCGGCTGTTCAACGATCTTCCAAAACATTAACTGCAAAGCATAATGACTTAAGAGAATGGATCATTCTCGTAATGCTACACTGGTTGAAGGATTTAATGGTATTAAAGACGTGTTTGAAATGAGCAGAAAGCGAGTGAACATTTTATGGAATGAAAGATGTAGAGCACAAGAGATCATGATAGTGAAGACCGTGGCAATCCTGATGCTTCAGCCTCATCCTCGCAACCAAAAGTTTCTGCTTCAACTCTAGTGGTAGAGTCTAATGCACAGCAGATCGTGACCGATCCTATTGCCTTCAGTGACACTCAAGAGGAAATAGGAAAGGTTTGATGTTTCTGGAAAGTATTGAAGACCTGATCATCAATCAACGATGGATTGAAGATTTTCAGGGAAAGTTTGTTGATACAACAGGCAATTCGAAATGAAGATCGAAGACCAAGCAACAGCCAAGGGGGAGTTTGTTGTTACACTTTTATGTCTGTCGCTTGTTCTTAGTTACGTCTGTAAATGTACGGTCTTTGTTTATTGTGTCTGTATAGTTTGGTTGTGTCGACCAAATCAAGATAACCTCCTATCTTGATTTAGTACGACGACTAGTTTGTTTGTGTTGTAAAACAGTTGCATGTGTGCATACTGTTGAGTCTTGTGTACGTCATTTCTGTGGCATGTTCTCAAAAGAACACTCCAAGTACGAGTGAGAGATGTTACATACGAGCAAATGTTGCTCGTACGAGCCATATATCGTCGTACGAGTGGACACTTCAACCAAGCACCTTGCTTGATTCGTACGAGTAAGTTCATGTTCGTACGAGCCATTGGTCGTTCGTACGAGCATCCTTGGAGAATGTTCTTTGTTACTTATAGTGTTTGGTACAATCAGTAACAATCTTCGTACTGTTGTTAGGTGTAGGCACTATATAAACAGACATGCACTTCTCAGTAGGGTTGGTTAAGTTGGCAAGTGTACAAGTTAGACACTAGAGAGACATTGAGAGCACAATAGAGAGAGCACAGAGAGTATTTCCTGAGTCTGTATGAACATTGTTTGTATGTGTTTCTACTAGTTCTCTTCTATTAATCAAGATATTGAATCTTTGGTTATCTTGTGTTTCTTACTTTGCTTTGGTTTGCATACTTACGAGGATTTCGCACTCGTATGTGTGTTGTATAAACAGGGAAGTAGGCTATTCATGATCCTCCAAGTGGACCTACAACTTTGAAAATTGTTCGAATTCTGTGAATATTGAGGTGTTTGTGGTGAGTTAGGATCAAAGGTTGGAAATGAATGAAAACCACCACTAGTGTTGAATTGTTTGAAGAAGAACTCCAAGAACTATCTGCTCTAAAAGTAGTATGTATTTTTGGACATTGAGTGTTGGTTGTTGAACTTCCTTTGTAGTACAAATTCACATCTTGTTGAATGTGTGAACCTTTCGTATTAGCCATCTTTTGCATTTCAAGCTCGTGACCTTCCAGTTTCTCTATGAATCTTGACAAACTGATAGTGTTGTATTCTGAGCTGTTTTTCAAGATGGTCACCATTCTCCTTCAGGTAATGCATCAGCCAATTTGTCAACTAACTCTTCGTTCTCCTTTTGAATACCCAATGTTTTCATCTCTACAAGTAGGTGTGACATTCGGCAAAAATACGGTAACAACATAAACATTTATCATATGATTTTTTTTTTGCATATTTCGACTTAATTTTTATTTAGTTAAGTCTTAAAAGTATAGAAATGTAAAATAACATAGCTTAGTATGATAGCAATTCCGCCAAAAATTAGAAACAGTATAAAACTATGGATCCTAGACTGGCGGCATAAATACGAACACACTATTCATGTCAGGACTAGTCACGGTATAGCCCGACATGGCAAATAAAAAACGAGACATAAAAATATGTCCGCAAAAAAATATTACATAGAAACATTAGTTGGAAGCAACTAACAAATAATACTTTCCAGAAAAATTATATAAACACTAAATTGTCATGTCCGCAGACAAATTTAGTATATCGGCAGAAATGTACAACACTCCGAAGAACAAATCAGCAAATGTCTGAAAGCCAAAAATAAATAATATTATCTAGGGTATTAAAAATGACACAAAAATCCCTATATAAATTAAAGCTACACAACTCATTCGGTAGCTAACCGATGACAAAGCCGGTACAAAAACTATGACCAAAATAGCAAAGTTTGTCACACTCTTGTCGTAGTGGAAGCGCAATCATGTGACTATGAGGTAATCATTGCAACCAATTGTGTAAACAAAAATAAATCAACAATGATTCCATATATGTTAAGTTGCAACCAAAGTTTACGAGTTCCCAAAACAAGTTACAAGGTTCAGAAAGTTCATAATATTATCCCAAGTATAGTTTTTGAGTTGCATTACACTTTAAACCAAAAGATTGTTTTCATCATAAAAGCATGTTGAGGTTTTGACCCCTTTATACCCATATGAGATTGGGATATAAGAGACAAATCTTCCAAAAAGGCATTCATTGTCATGTTCATTCCCACTTCCCGTAGTCTTTCACCGCCTCAAGTTTTGTGTCCTGAAATACATGTAAATTTGAAAAGTCAACATAAAGTTGGTGAGTTCATGTAGTTATTTGTTTTAGCGTTAAATTTTAAGTGGACAAATATATTGGCAATCATTTAGACCAATCTAAATAAGTTCCACTGAAAAGTGTTCCTTGGTCCGCCTGAAAACGATTTTGATCCTATTGCAATTGTATAGTTGTAACTACTGAGTTAGTTTCTTTGTTTATTTGCATTTTTGTTTATATTCTTATATTCTAAAATTAAAAAAAATTGAAAATGCAAAAAATTCAAAATAAAGTGCTTGACTGTTTTTTTAAAAATTATTAACCGTTCTTGAAGATTTGACTAATAATCAAAAGATGATAGAAATTTGAATTTTGATCCGAGTACAAGTACTTGGATGTAAAAGTGTTCATGCGGTACTCTCCATGTTGCATAAGAATGTTTACTTGTAGATTTCTGAGAATTGTGCAGATCTAGATTTAGATCAAGAAACAGGGGTTGCTGAAAATTGAGATGCTGTTAGTTGCCGACAAAGCATGAAGCATCACAACAGCAAAGTGTACTTGAGTCAGAAGAACCAGATTCTAGTCATCAGTTGACAGTGATAGTGCATTTGAAGAAGTACCTGTGAACCTGCTTGCTTGAAAGAGAAAGATTGAAGAAGAAAAGAGCTGTTGAGGTTCCTCCTCTCACATTCTTTTTGACAAAGATGTTTCAAGCAAAGTTCATCAAGATCCTGATATGAAGCTAACCACAAGAGCTGAAGAAAGAGACCTAGTGCTGAGAGTTCGTTGAAGTGTGAGGTCCAAGAAGTATGAGACTGACTTCCACAACAGTTACAGCATAGCGACAACCATAGACTCTGTTGAAGACGTTGTTGAATTTATGCTATGAAGACAATTTGATGCATCAGTCTAGGGGAGATTATTAGGTCCTAGAAGTGTGAGACTGACGCATCAAATATACGCAACGGTCTATGATAGTTAACTGGGATTAACTAGGTTAGTTTGTATTAGGTTTGGACCTTTATAGGTCATTTGTGCATGCCATAGGCCATGTGGGCCAGGCAAGCCCATGAGGGGCATGCCCTTACCCTAGGTATATAAGCTAAGCTTATGTCATTTCTTGGGTTAGACTTTTGGGATTTCTCTAGAGAGAACCTTCATCTTGTATCAGACGATTTTGCTTTTTCAAGTAATAGAATCGTGTGCAAGGTGTCAAAGTTAATTCGTATTGTTCTTCATCTTTTCGGTTTTCTTGAAGATCATCAAGTTTGGATTCCGCCCATCCTTGGTGATCATGTAATATCGTTGTTAGATCCAGACTTTCGGGACTTACAATGTATTTTTGGTATCCTCATATTTTTTAAGGTGTTTCTCATTGTTCTGTTATAATTCTGGAATCCAGAAAATAACGAATTAATGTTGGGGAAGAATTGAAATGTCACCTTTTTAGTCGAAATGGACAATTTTGAAATTTAGGCATTGTACCAGAAAGTTATGTATTATTGCAAGATGTGTTCCCACATTAATGTTTTCATGTATATATGGACTAAGTTATGTCATTAGTATGCCGTTATTCATTGTTCTGTTTTGTTTCAGTGGTTTTGTTGACATGAATAGTGCAACCGCGAATAGTGGGCCCAACACTTTCTACCAACACTTTGACTAGTTTGATTCGACTTCTCCTTGTCTTTTAAACTTTCCCGTCTAGAACCTCAACGGGTTCCTCGGTAAACTGGAGTTTGTCATCAACATGAATTTCGTTCTCTTGGATGATAATAGTGTCATTAGTCGGGCTTTTCTTTAGGTTAGACACATGAAACGTGTCGTGTACGTTGTTAAGTTCTTCTGGCAGTTTTAGCTTGTAAGCCACTATACCAACCTTTGCCAGAATTTCAAAAGGCCCAATGTATCTCGGGTTTAGCTTTCTGCGCTTCTCGAATCTAGCTACGCCCTTCCAAGGAAAGACTTTTAGTAACACTTTGTCTCCGACCTCGAAGGATAATGGTTTGCGTCTACGATCTGTGTAGCTCTTTTGTCTATCCCGAGCCGTTTTGATATGCTCGCGGATTTTGAATATTTTGTCTGTGGTCTCTTGGACTTTCGGGACCAATGAGCTGTTTGTCACCGACTTCCGCCCAACATAGCGGAGATCGACACTTTCGTCCGTAAAGTGCTTCGAATGGTGCTACCTTGATACTTGTGTGATAACTGTTATTGTAGGAAAACTCTACCAATGCTTCGAATGGCGTGGCCCGTAGCATGTCTTCCAATGTTTGGATGGTTCGCTAGCTTTGACCATCAGTCTGCGGATGAAAAGTTGTGCTTATATCTAAGCCAGAACCAAACAAAGCTTGAAATGATTGCCAAATCCGCGACACAAAGCGACCATCTCTATATGAGATTATCGAGAGTGGCACTCCATGACGTGCCATGATTTCCTTAAGATACAGTTTAGCTAACTTCTCAGTACTGTCTTTCTCACGGATTGGTAAGAAGTGAGATAACTTGGTTAAGCGATCGATGATAACCCAGATCATGTCATGCCCTGGGAGGTCCGTGGTAGTTTTGTAATAAAATCCATTGAGATTTGTTCCCACTTCTAAACAGGCATCTCAGGTTGTTGTAATAGATCAGATGGGTTCTGGTATTCGGCCTTGACCTTATACAAGTTAGGCATTTCCCAACATTGGTCACAATATCTCCTTTGAGATTAGGCCACCAATAATACTCCTTTAAATCCTGATACATTTTATCAGATACCAGGTGTATCGAGTATTTGGACTTGTGTGCTTCGTTTAGCACCAAGTCTCGCAGAACGCCAAAATAGGGAATCCAGATCCTTCCCATGTAATATAAAGTTCCATCGTTTTTTGGTTATGTTTCTCCATTCCCCATAATGATTATGCTTGAATGTTTTCCGGTTTTAGAGCTTCTTGTTGTGCATCATGCACTCGAGCCGTAAAGTTTGTCTAAATCATCATCTCTAAAGCTCGTACTCGTAATGTTTTAACTCGTTCCTTCCAGCTCAAAGCATCTACCAGTACATTTGCTCTGCTCGGGTGATACTTGATCTCACCATATAATCATTCAGCACTTCTACCCAACGCCGTTGGCGCATATTTAGTTCCTTTTGAGTGAATATGTGTTGAAGAATTTTATGATCAGTGAATATGGTACACTTAGTGCCATATAAATAATGATGGCAGATTTGTAACACAAATACCACTATGCCTAATTCTAGGTCATGAGTGGTATAGTTCTTTCTGTGAACTTTTAATTGACGTGACGCGTACGCGGTGACTTTTTCACGTTACATTAACACGCAACCCAATCCTTGATGTGATGCATCACAATACACTACAAGGTCGTCGGTACCGTCTTGAAGTGATAATATCGGCGCATTCCATAGTTTATCCTTTAATAATTGAAAATTCCTATTCTTGTGTTTCTCCCCGATCTAACTTTTTATCCTTTTGTGTAAGCGAGGTTAGCGGCTAAGCAACCTTCGAGAAGTTCTGAATAGATCTCCTGTAATATCCCACTAGACCTAGAAATTGTCGTATTTCTGTGGAGGTTATTGGCGCGGTCCAATTCTTTATAGCCTCGATCTTTGAGGGGTCGACATGTATCCTGTTCTCGTTCACCACGTGACCGAGAAACTGTAGTTCGTGAATCCAAAATTCGATTTCGAGAACTTGGCATATAATTGCTCCTTCTTTAGTAGCTCCAAAGTAGTCCTCAAGTGTCGTTCGTGTTCTTCCTCGGTTCGCGAATATATTAATATGTCATCAATAAATACGATCACGAACATGTCGAGGTATGGCTTACATACCCGGTTCATCAAATCCATAAATACTGCGTGAGCTTTTGTTAGACCAAAAGGCATAACAAGGAACTCATAATGACCATAGCGAGTCCTAAATGTCGTTTTAGGGATACCTTCCTCTTGGATTCTTAGTTGATGATAACCGGATCTCAAGTCAATCTTTTGTGTAGAAGCTCGAGTCTTGTAATTAGTTGTATAAATCGTCAATCCTTGGTAATGGGTGCTAATTCTTAATGGTGAGTTTCTTCAACTCTCGATAATCTATGCACATCCAAAAGCTTCCATTCTTCTTCTCGACAAAAGGCCAGAGCTCCCCATGGTGAGAAACTCGTTCTAATGAATCCTTTGCCTAACAACTTTTGAAGTTGTGTAAATAGTCTTTGCATTTATGACGTAGCTAATCGGTATGGAGGCTTCGCTACTGGTGCTGCTCCTGGCACCAAATCAATGCGAAAGTTGGTGTGTCATTGCGGAGGTAATCCAGACAAGTCTTATGGAAAGACTTCGAGGAAATTCCTTTACAATAGTTATTTCCTCTAATTTTGGCTGCTAAGTTTCCTTGTCGACTACGTGAGCTAGAAAGGCTATGCAACCTTTCTGTAGGCACTTTTCGCCTTCATGCCATCATTGACTCGTAAGGGCGTCTCGTGCTTCTCTCCGTGTACTACAAGTGTTTCTTCGTCTAGTAGGGAGATGCGGATAGTTTTCTAGGACAACCTACTTCCGCTCGGTTATACGTCAACAAGTCTATGCCAAAAGCTACGTCGTAACAACCTAGATAAATGGGTAAAAGATCGATATTAAATTCTCATTCTCCAAGTTCCAAAGTGCATCCTTTTATAACTTCCCCTGACGTGACTAATTTACCTTGGCAAATCCTATAGAATGACGGAATGTCTATCTTACTTGACTCTAGGTCAAGTATATTTTGAATTCTATGGATATGAATTAAAATCGGCATAGGTATCAACAATATGGATGCGAGATGTTGGTTGATAGGAAATGTGCTGTGGCTTTAATGATTCCTCATAACTCAGCTAATTCCCCATTAGCTAACTTGATAACATGTCTAATTTACATGACTATAATTCGGGTTATGCTTAACACCTAAAGACACTAGCTAAGCTTGGTGTTTTGGTATCAAAAGAATTGACACGAAAGGATTGTAAAGTAGAACGTACGCATGACGATATCAGGGTATTGTGGGGTATCCATAGTTTCTGCTCGCTCACACTTTAATTCACTTGTCTGATTCATTTTTAAGACGTTCATGCTTGAAGTGGCCTTTGTGCCACACTTAAGATCCTTGTTCTTGGTTGAGTCTTACTAACTTATTGGTTTATGTTTTATGTCTTGATTCACCACACTTCTACTCTTGGTACTTCTGCAAGTGCCCTCATGAGGAAATTTTCACTTATCACATTTAGGATTTTAGTAAGTTATCAACATATTTCTTGGTGCTAGCATCAATTATGGCAACAATTGCCTTCGTTTCTATCATCACTGGAGTTCCCTTTCGTTTGTTACTCACTCTCGATCCTGCCTTAAGGGGAGAGTATTTTCGCTTCCCGTTGCTAGTAGATTCCACATGTGTTTCCTTCCTTTCCGCACCTTTCTTTGATAATTCCCATTCTCACCGCATCCTTGGTGAGACTAACTACGAGAGTTACTGTTTGAGTGATGAAGGTAGGGTAGGATGATGTGATCATGTTTTGGTTGTTAGAGGTTAAACCCAAATGAAGCGCTCAATGCGTTTCATTTCAGGTGTTCCCAAGTATGGAACAACCCTTGAGAGATCGTGAAAGCGTCGAGTATAACCAACAACGTTGGCTGGAATCATGATCAAGTTCTAGGATCCCGTTTCTACCCTTGGAGTTCCAGTCAGCGAGCAATACTCTTCTCGCATAAGATTCTTGAGTTCTTCCCATGATAACCTCTTTGTAGTATGACTCCTTAAAGTTTCTACTTGAGTATTTCACCAAATTAATGTTGCATTTAGTAGGAGACTCTTTGTTTACCTAATCATTTACTCAGGAGTGCATTTACTAGCATTGCTAACCGACTCCGCTGTCTTTATTTAGCGGACCTAACCTACCGTACCTCTCACACCAATGTGGTCTCGCCGCTTACAGTCCGGGAAAGCCTTAGAATTTAAAACCATGTATGATCGCATCTTCAGGTGTAGCGCTGCCACTCGTTTCCCAATCTATTAGGATCCGAACCATTTGAACTACCGGTACTGCAAGTTTTGTTACTAGTGTCGATTAAATTACTCTCATGTCGTGTGATTTCCGCAACCGTATGTCCTTCCATAAGGACTCTAGTTTGGCTTACCCAGTAAGTCATGGATTAACTAACCCCTTTTGGGTGTAGACCTTCCTTTTGACGCCATGTTTCTTCTTAATACCCAAGATTAAAAGAAGCTAGACATATATTTGTATAAATATAGTCTACCATGTGCCAAGAATAAAGAATGCCATCGGTCATGGAAACCTCAAGATTGCATTGTTCATACATGTTTGAAACAATGGTAACATGAATAACAACAATCCAAAATTCATAGTACCTCTTGCGTGTATCGGCCATATGTCTAAGTGGAAAGGAAATAACTCGTTGAGGAGGAGAAACCAAACGGTCGTCTACAACCTTATAGCATGTATTCCATACTTTGTGGACCTCGATCGTCCACAGTAGGAAAAAAAACCTTCGCCACACCAACCCGTGTGACAAATACATTGATATCCCTTGAGCTCCAGCTAGATTGTTATAATTTCCATAGATATCGAATAGAATGCAATGAGGGTGTTAAAGCATGGCTCGTGCCATACCATCCCTTGGAATAAGACAAACGTCAAACGGCGGAATTTAATGTTAGCTCTTTCCAATAAATAAGATGAGGTGCCATAGACACCATGGAACCAACCCATGTACAAGAACTCTAGACCGTTGAGGAAATATCCTCCTTGGGTGGCCAACTGGATTTTGTTTGTTTAGATGACTAGTCTCAATCGACTCGTGATATAGATCGAATGTTAGATGCGAGCAAATACGTGTGGTGTTTCTGTATCGTAGGGTGTTATAGCAACCACCCCGGTTAGTGTCCCACTAGATAGAAACTCGAACAACTTAACAATTTTGAATGGGTAGTGATCCTTAGCTTAACCCGCAGAGCCCACCAGGATTCTCATCCGCTGCAAATTATTATTATGGGTCATAGGGACCTCGTCCCGCTAATAGAGTTGGCGTCCAAGGCTACTACCTCCTCCTCTTCATCACTACCGAAACCAGCCATCTCCGCATCTGCGGGAAAAGCAACCACCTTATGTAGAATCGATCCTAACGTCTCACTTAGGAACCACGTTTGCCATAAGCCCTGTAATAGACGCGAGGTCAATATTCTCATTGTGCGAGTCAACGATAATAATAATATCCGTAGTCGAAGGTATTTCGTTCTTGGAAAAATATTCCGAACAACACATATATAAATAAATTATATATATATATAATCACATTAAATCCCATCTAGCCAAGATTTCTATCTTTTATAGCGTGTCCATGACACATAGTCTGATAATGTAATGTGTTTATTTCTCATAGACTAATCATGTATTGATCCTTTTTCATTACTTATGGCTGAGCTCGTGTGATAGATCCTCGTGTTATCGTGTCACAATGAAAACCTTTTGTCATATTTCCAAAAAAAAATTTGTGATGTTATAAACTTTGTTTTCATGTGCGAGCCCTTAGTGATTATAGACCAAACCTTAATAAAAGTTTTTCCCCGGTTCACTACAATCGAAACTCGGTTACACCCTGGTCGTAGCAGAAGCGCAATCGTGTGACTATGAGGTAATCATTTCACCGGCTCAAGTTTTGCGTCCTGAAATACATGTAAATTTGAAAAGTCAACATAAAGTTGGTGAGTTCATGTAGTCATTGTTTTTCGTATGAGATGTCTTGTTTGTAATCCTGTAATGAAATCTTAGTATGTTATTAGCATTTATGGAGTTTAAGGATCTATCAGCGTGTAGCTAGCACCCTGACATATTTGCCATAAGTAAGTAACCAAACCGATACAACTCTTGACATCAATTGGGATCACAAAAGCACTCCTAAAGGATTAACAAACCAGGAGTGGAGGGTGCCTCAAACTCGATAGATCTATACCTTTTGTACCTTGGTCACTAAGTGATTAATGATTACTCTTGTCATCATCCTACTTACGCACATTTGATCATGTTATCATCTAAACCCATAGCTAACATAACATTTGTGATGACATGTATTTCCCCTCGATTGTTTTAAAAACAAAACTTTGAAATATTTGAAAGGTGTTAGAACTTTTGAGACCGTTGGTGCTTGGATAATCCATAGTTTGAGCAAGTTTGTAATAGTTAGAAACTTAAAAGGGTCAAAAGTGATATTTTGTGAAACCTGCATGTACGCGGCGTAATTAATTGCCCAGCGTATTTAATAAATGCGCTAGGTGATCAGTTTGTATATGTACTATGTTCAATGAATGTATGTCCAAGTTTCTTGGACAGATTTTGGCGATCTTCTTGTGTTGTGATTTTTTCTATTGTGCTTACATCCGATTATCCAGGTGTGTTACTGATTTCATGTTATTGGGATTTCATATACAACACTAGTTGTTTGATCCAAACAAGATTCTTCATCATCTTTGCTTGGTTTTTCTTAGTATTTGCATATTCAAACAACTAATCCATAATTGTTTGGGTGAAAACAATCAACCACTGTGATCCAAATCTGTTTTGGGACTCACAATTCGGTATCAGAGCCTTTGTGCTCTTGATTGTTTGAGTTTTTGTCAAGTTTTGTCAAGTTTTGAAGGTTTTACAAAGGTTTTCAAAGTTTCATGGTTTTTCAAGTTTTTGGGATTAAAATGGCTTGATCTGGTGCGTTTAATCTTTGGTTGTTGTCAATCAGTAGTTTGGTAAACATCTTGATCATTTAGCTGCAAAGAAAAATGAATTTTGGGTCGTTTTTTGGGTGATTAGAGGGTTTTTGTTCGTACTAAAACCCTTCTGGGCGTATTTAATGTTGAAGCTAGCGTAGATATATTTGAAGTTGGCGTATTTATTTTGAATCTAGCGTATTTAACTTGAATTTCACGTATTTAACAACTACGCTGGTTCTTAAATCAGCGGAGTTATAAAATTGTCAGCGTAATTGTCCAGCGAATTTACTCGAAGGCGACTTCGAAATTAGTGATACTAATCCTCAGCGATTTTATCATGGTGTTCAGCTAAATTAACTAAACCTTTGTTTGTTTTCAAATATCCAGCGGACTTAGCTTTTTGCAGGACAAAATCGCGGTCCCATCAGCGTAATTGTTTCCAAGTGCAGCGCATTTAATCACTGGTTCAGCGTATTTACTTTCTAGCGAGCGTAATTGTTCTCTGTTTCAGCAAATCTTAGCATAATTGATCATCACTCATCCATCATGTCTCTCAATCAACTCAATCCGATTGTTCAAGCCGAACTAGAAACTAGAACTGCTACAAGGCCACCAAAGTTGAAAGGTTCGGAAGATTTCAGCAGCTGGAAAAACAAGATCAAGTCTTTCTTTGAGTATACCGATTATACTCAATGGATGTCAGTCACTGTGGGCCTGCATGTTCCCATGATAATATGTGACGACATCCGTACTATCAATGAAGATCCCTCAACATTCACAGAAGAAGATAGGACACTCATTCAACGTGACCGGAGGGCTCACGCTGCTCTCACTATGGCTATGTCAAAGGATGATAATAATCTGTTTGAAGAATACACCTCGGCACATGAACTATGGTTGGCTCTAATCAACCATTATGAAGGCAATGAGGAACTCAGGGAGAATAAACGAGACATGGTGCAGAAAGAATATGATATGTTTGGAAGTATTCGTGGTGAAAGCTTGTCCGACCACATAAGCAGATTTCTGGGGGTGTTGACCAAGATGAAGAAGGTGGGAAACCCAGTTGCAAATTATGCATCGATCAAGAAGCTGCTAGATTCTCTACCAAAAGAATGGAGTCTTCAATGCATGATGATTAAGAAAACTTTCCTCACCAGCACAACTCCAGTTACTCTCTCAGAATTGATTAACACTTTAAAAGCCTTTGAAATGGACATCTTGAAACGAGAGATGAATCAAACTGGATATTCTCAGAAGACGTCTAAGCAGGCTGCTGCAACCTTGGTCCCAAAGAATATGGCATTTCTTGCTCCTGTCACCTCATGTGGATCAAATTCCAAAAGGTTGTCGAATCCTATTCAAATGCTTCCGCAAACTCTGTGAAGGCCTCGTCATCTTCTGAGAAGACCATCGTGGCCAGTGACACTCAAGCACTTAAAATTTCCACAGAACATGTAGCTCTTTTTAATACTTTCTTGAGTAGCTATGAGGCGCTTATGTCAGGAGAATTGAAGAGAGAATTCCTCACAGTAGAGGACATGTATCAAGTAGATCTAGACGACATGGAGGAGATGGATCTGAAGTGGCAGATGGCAATGATCACTCTACGTTTAAAGAAATTCCAAGATAAAACAGGAAAGAGGTGGGCTCTTGGAAAAGCTGGATTTGACAAGCCAAGCTTAGATGTTATAATTGCAAAGACTTTGGCCATTTCAAAAGAGAGTGTCCATTGCTGAAGAACGAGAATACTGAAATCAACCAGACAAGGAGGCTGATTGCTATTGAAGGAAATGATAATGCTGCTGACAATAATCATAAGGCTTTAGTGGTGGTAGAATATGATTGGTCGGAGGAGATAGCTGAGGCAAAAGGAGAAGTAAACAAGGCCCTCATGGCAAACATTACCACTGTCTCTGCCATGTCTGCTTCAAATGGTGTTGAAAAACAAACCTCCAAGATTCCAAAAGATGACACTGGTTTGAAAAGCATCATCTCTCCTGCCTCAGAGAAGAGACAACAGAAAGCTGAAATTAATGAGTCGAAGCCTGCGGTTCAAGAAGTCATCAGTACCAGCAAGAATGAAGCGGTTGGAACATCCTCTACCGCCATGAAATCAGAAGCCGAGGATAAGGATATGGTAAACAGCATTCCATATGAATTCAAAGCTAAACTGTGCTCAAAACCATGTTTGAACGTCATGGCACACTACAAATCATTCAACCGTGATATAATTAAGGAAAAAGAAAAAGTTTTGAAAATAAATCAAGAACTAAAAGAAAATGAGGCTGCATATCAGCGAAAGTTGAATTCAACCATAGCTGAAATGCAGACTCTAAAGGAATTTGTTTTCAGAAAAGATTTTATCATAAATGATTTGACCGAAAAGCTAGAAAAATCTCAAAACGAAAACAATAAGCTACAAATCATTATCGATAAATGGAAAATTAGTCAAAAAGCACTGGTTGACATTGTAAATTGCCAACGACCGACATTCATAAAGGATGGTATTTGATATAAAGATGAATTCGGAAACAAAAGAAAATTATTTCCTCCTCCGCACAGCAAAAATTATGTTCCTATGCCATCTCCTCATCCTAAGAACGACTTAATCAATAAAAATGATCTTTTGGATCAAAGTATTTTTTTAAATCCGAAAACAATACTAACCTTTCTGAAAGTAATGCAGATCTGTGCGAGAGTAAGGAAGATGTGTGCGATGGGGAAGATGATTGTGGAGGGATGAAAATAGGAATAGGCTATTCAGACGACATTTATTCAACTGTTAACTGGTTCGCCTGGAATTGTGATAAGACAAACAAAATTTTTATTCGAGATAACTGTAATAGTTTATCTAGGATGGATGATTGTAATGGCTGTTTGCCTAAATTGACAATTCAGAATGACTGTAATGGCAATGTGCCTACACTTAAGGCTCACAACCAAAGGTTTACCAAGGTTGAGGGTCATGACCTAAACTTTGCTCTCAAAGATGAAAATGTTATGCTTGAATCTCCTGTATTTGTGCCAGAGTTAAAGAAAAACAGTTTTGGAACATTCCTTACAGAGGAAATTCAAGAATTTGTTCCATCAGTTGCAGGTACTTCAGAGACTGATAAAGATTTCACTGAAGATTCAAGCACAACAACTTCAGAAAGCAATGAAGAAAGGTTAGATGAAAGTCAATAATCAATTTCCTCATGAGACAGTGAGCATAGTGAGGTCGACATTGAAGATAAACATCATCCTGAAGAAAATCTGAAGAAAGCTAAAGATTCAAGCCACGTTACATCATCAAACTCCTCAAGATGCTCAAGACTCTCATCACATACATCATCTTCACACTCTGCACCCAGGAAGAAAAGATCGAGTCAAAAACAATGTTTTCGTTGTGGTCATTTAGGACATACGGCGAAACATCAAGAAGAAATTTTCCAAACCTGGTCAAGATCTCGTTAAAAGTTTTACTGATCAATTTGACAATTTAAAGAAATCAGTAAAATGCATAGTTGATTCAACCTGTTTTTGGAAAAGAAAAGACAACACTCTTGCTCATCATGATAGAACTAATGTAAAGCAAGTCTGGGTTCCAAAAACTAGCTAACTTGTACATATTTTTTGTTGTTGTTGTTGTATAACAAAATAAAATTCAGAAATGGCTTCGGATGCTCATGGAATATATCTGGCATGTTGACAGCGGTTGCTCCAGGCATATGACCGGGCTAAAGGATCTGCTTACCAACTTTCGAGTTATTGATGGTGACTTTGTATCCTTTGCCGGAGAGGAAAAGGGAGGAAAAATCATCGGAATGGGTGACGTCGTGTCAGAAGCACTCACTTTGGAGAATGTGAACTATGTTCCAGAATTGTGTTACAATCTTATGAGCGTTTCACAAGTCTTTGACAAAGGAATCGCGGTGCTATTCAATGACACGGAGTGCTTATTCCTCAAACCCGGTTACTCCGTCCCTAAAGAAATGATCATGCTTAGAGCTCCCGGTCAAAATAACACATACGTGCTAAATATGAAGAATGCCAAATCAAATGAGCCAATGACATGTCTTATATCAAAAGCATCTGAATTGGAATCATTTTGTGGCACAGGCGTTTGGGGCATGTGAATTTTAAGAACATAAATAAACTTTCAAAATTAAATCTAGTAAGAGGTTTACATATGAAAAATTTTCCTTTTTCTGAAAATTGTATCGCATGCGCCCAAGGAAAGCAACATAAAGCCTCATAAGTCCAAAGCAGTGAATACGATATCTGCTCCTCTGCAATTACTTCACATGGATCTTTTTGGCCCAATTAGCGTTAAAAGTTTAGCTAAAAGATCTTATTGTTTGGTGATTACAAATGATTTCTCACGGTTTTCATGGGTATTCTTTCTTGAAACCAAAAGCGAAATGGCATCCATTCTAAAGAGCTTCATTCCCATGATTGAAAACGTGATCAAACTGAAATTCAACTCCATCAGAAATGACAATGGAACTGAATTTAAAAATCATACGTTTGTCTCCTTCTGTGAAGATAAGGGAATTCGCCTCCAATACAGCGCTGCCAGGACTCCTCAACAAAATGGGGTAGTAGAACGCAAAAACAAAACTCTCATCAAAGCTGCAAGAACTATGCTTGTCGACTCTAAGCTTCCCATAATCTTCTGGGCTGAAGTGGTCAACACAGCATGCTATGTTTTGAATCGTGTTCTGATTGTCAAACCTCACGGAAAGACAGCCATGAACTACTCTTCAAACGGAAGCCTCTGATAGATTTCTTCAAACCGTTCGGATGCTCATGCACACTTCTCAACACTGAACACAATCTCATCAAGTTTGAAGCAGTCGGTGACGTGTGCTACTTCATGGGCTATTCATCTTCTCAAAAAGCATATCAAGTCTACAACAAACGGACCAAGATGGTGATTGAATTGTACTATGTTGACTTTCAAGAAGGAAACTCCACTAACACTGGAAGTGCTCCCAACTGGTTTTATGACGTGGATATTATATTCAACACTTTCAGCATCGATGAACCCATCACTGAATCCGAACCAGCAGAATCCACTCCGTTGGAACCTTTGTTTGATGCCTCAGACATTGGTTTTACTCCTTTTACAACCCGTTTCACCCCTGCCTCTGCCTCTCCTACTCTTCCGGTGTTCAAAGTAAATGGTGACACATCTGCTGAGAATGCATCCGCACATGATGATTCTTCTTCACAGCAATCTGTGGATGAACCACCCAAAGAAGACGAAACTCCAATTATCTACGTCGATGAACATTTTTCTAATCTGCCTCAACAAATTGAAGCTCACACCCATGCAGGGTACAAGACCAATCGAAACCATCCAATTGAAAATGTCAAACACATACCATCAACACAGGACTGTATGCAGCTTTTATCTCGCAGTCTGTCCCAAGAGATATCGAAGAAGCTATTGTAGATTCAAGTTGGGTACAAGCTATGCAAGAAGAATTAGCCCAATTTCGGAAACTTAAAGTCTGGGAACTCGTTGATCTACCAGACGGAAAGTATCCAATTGGTACCAAGTGGGTGTTTCGTAATAAGATGGACGATCGTTGTTATCAAGAATAAGGCTAGATTAGTGGTTCAAGGGTTTCGACAGGAAGAAGGGATTGACTACGAGGAAGTTTTTGCACCTGTTGCATGGTTAGAAGCCTCAGAATCTTCTTAGCCTATGCTTTATTAAAAAACTTTAAGGTGTTTCAAATGGATGTAAAGAGTTCTTTTCTGTATGGGAAGGTGAAAGAAGACGTTTACGTCTGTCAACCTCCAGGTTTTGAAGATCCTCATTCTCCCACGAAATACTACAAGCTTGACAAAGCTCTCTATGGTCTTCACCAGGCTCCTCGAGCTTGGTACGAGACTTTGTCAACATATCTTCGGGAGTGTGGATACTCAAGAGGCAAAATTGACATGACTCTCTTCACTAAAAGGATTGGAGAAGATGTGATATTGGTTCAAATCTATGTAGACGATATCATTTTTGGGTCGACAGATGAAGCCCTTTGCAGAGAATTCGAGAAGGTGATGAAAGCGAAGTTCGAGATGAGTATGATGGGAGAACTCACGTTTTTCTTAGGATTAGAAGTGAAGCAAAGAAAAGATGGTATCCTCATTCATTAGGCTAAATATATCAGAGATATTCTTTCGAAATATAGCATGAATGACTGCAAATCCGCCAGCACTCCTTTGGCTGCTTAGACGAAACTCACTTCAGATCTTCAAGGAAAGCCAGTGAACAAATCTCTCTATCACTCAATGATTGGCTCGTTAATGTATTTGACGGCTAGTAGGCCTGAAATAATGTGGGTTGTCTGTCTCTGTGCCCGCTTTCAGACAAATCCCAAAGAATCGCATGATGCTGCCGTCAAGAGAATCTCTCGCTATCTCAAAGGAACTCCAAAGCTTGGTTTGTGGTATCCTAAAGATAGTAATTTTGATCTAATTGCTTACTCTGACAGTGATCATGCAGGTTGCAAAGTAGATAGAAAATCTGTCTCAGGAGGTTGCCAATTCTTAGGAAATCGTCTTATTTCGTGGCAGGGCAAAAAGCAGACAACAGTCTCTACATCTACCGCTCAGGCTGAATACACGGCAGCTTACAGTTGTTGTTCACAAGTCCTTTGGATACAGAATCAGTTGTTGGATTATGGTATCAACATCATGAAGACTCCAATATTCATCGACAATGAAGCGTGCCTGGGGATTGTGAAGAATCCCATCCACCACTCCTAAATGAAACACATCGAAATTCGCATTCATGCAATTAGAGATGCGTACGAGAAAGATACATCCAAGTGGTGCCAGTGGATTCAGTGCAACAAAAAGCTGATATATTTAAGAAAGCCTTCCATAAAGCTCGATTCAACCAGTTGGTAACCGGGTTGGAAATGGTGAACTTCCTTGAGTGGAATTGACTTTTGGTATAAAAAAACTTTATAATAAATAACAATCTCATAAAATGTGTCCAACAAAAATATTTTCTACAAGGTTAAAATTTCTTTTCTAGCATTGGATTCTCGAAACTAAAATTTTAAGGGGGGAAGTTTTCAAGAAAATATTGTTGAGACTGATTCCTTTTTTGGCACCTGCACGAGAAATGATAGAAAACCTGCTAACACTTCTTTTCTGATCTTAAAACAGAAAAAGATTAAGGCCTCAAGCAACGACCTGTCGGTAGATTCAGCAATACCTTGAAGTAAACAGCGAACGGAGACAAACTCTAATGATCACACAAGAATTCAGAATACCCACAATGTTGTGCAACTTGCGGGTAACACGTTGCAGCATATGGCTTAATGGTCTTAAATCTTGCGTTGATAGATTGCCAAAGTCAGAGATTTCGGGTCTTTATATTGGCTAATCATTCGGGGATATCATGGTTGCTCTTCTGCGGCATCCAGATATATGCTGACCTAGACACAGCTATGATATCTCTTCAAAAAGAGCCTATGCGGCCAAAACCCTACACAAATGAATCTCTCATTGAAAATCACTCAAGTGCAATCGTACCGCATCTGGTATCTACCATAGCCCTCATTAGACCTTGGTCTCTCTGCTGTACGGAAGTACTGACCTGAACACCAACTGTCTAACATTGAAATCTAAAAAACAAATGAAGTCAATATACTTACCTGTTATGAGGAATTTTGCGCATACCTTGATCGCAGGGGTATGTCCTGACGTGGGACTCATGGGCACAACATTCTGACGGTTTCAGCATGAGTGGGGAACAATTGAAGTTCTTGTCAATATTACCGCAACATGATAAATGGGCTCTCCGATCGCATGTTAAAAGATAGGTGCATGGATTTAAAAGGACAAACATACTGACATTTTTTCTTGTGCCTTAATTATTTAATATATCCAATATTTCATTTCAAACGAACGGAGTGTTACCAGTATGATCTTTTGCAGGAAAGTCACAGGATTCAAGTCAGTTAGCATAAATTTTGTGAAAAAGGAGGCTTCCAGACCCAAAAACAACTTTCAGGATCCAAAATTGCAACTTTCTATTTTCATTAAGCTTATTTTTAATTTCTTGCAATATTTTTAACCAAAAAGGGCACATTTTTCGAGAAAATTTGAAGTTTTCGAGCGTAATTGATTTTAAATTCTTAGGATTGAAGAAACCTTGAAAAATATCAAGGCGGCATATTTATTTATCCAACGTAATTAATAATTACGTTGGAATGTAAAATAGTATAAATACTTAACCTTTTCACCATTTGTAAATATTTTCAAAATAAAATCATCATCTTCTTCTTCACTCGACATACATCCACACACTCTGTTTCTTTCAATCCGCATACAGTAATATCCGATCAGAATCGATATTGGTATGATTTCGATATTCAAATACCCATTGATATTCGTTTAAGTGTGGTTAAATCATTTCAATCTCTATTATGTGTATATAATCCTTTGATGTAGTTGTTTTGGTCTTTGACAAAAGGGTTTATCAAGAAAATTATGAATATGGCGTATTTAAGTTTTAATATTCATATTTACGTTGAAGATGGCGTATTTAGTCAGACCAAACATTGGCGGATTTAAGTCTTGAACGCGAGTTCAAGCAACCGGCATATTAGAAAAATTCGCTGGCTAAGCTCAGCGTAGATAGTCATTTACGCTGGCACTTAAAAATGCTAATCTATGATCAGCATAAATATGGTTGATCAGCGTATTAGTTCAAGACATCTAATGGCAGACTTAAGTTTTAATCAAAAGCTTTAGCAACCGGTGTATTTGAGTAATACGCCGGTCATGACAGCGTCATGTTAGCCAAAAATCACTTAATTCCGCCAAGCCAGTTGGTCTGCGTATTTGTTCTTGATGATTCAACATATTTTTCAGCGATTTTAATTATTTTGTATATATATATGTATATTTTTTTCTTTAATATTTGTATATATATGTATATAAAATTCTAAACTTACATCGTTGTATGAAAATCTAACTTGACTCGTTTACACATTTCAGACATGGCTCAGCAGTTGGTATGGGATGGTACAAGAAAGCATAATCAACCAATTACTCTAGTTCCTCCGGAGCCAAATTTTGAAGACGTGATGGATTGGTTGTCACGTAGTAAAATTAGCTATGCAATCCAAGCTAATCCTACTATCTACTCCATTCACATAGAAGAATTTTGGAGAACGGCAAGAGCAAGAACGCTGAACAACGTCAAACATATCACAGCGACTGTTAGAAACAAAGAAATTAGAGTGACAGAGGAACGAATTCGAAAAGTTCTGAGCCTGGGAGATAATGCAAATGATCCATTGAAGCTAAAGAAGGAGGAAAATCTAGAGGATTTCGTGGAATGAACTAGTCAGAGATTTTCGTCACAAAAACGAAATCAAAAAGTCAGGGCTAACGAAAGACTGGAGATTCATTTTGCACACGTTTTGTATGAGCATCTGTCATCGAAAGGGCGGTTATGATGGCTTGAATCTAGAGTGGTCCACGGCTATGCTGAATCTGTGTATAAGTCAGCCGTTCAACATTTCTAGATTGATTTTTTTACTGCATGATTGACAACATCAATAAAGGTGCATGGGCGATGTATCCTAGATTCGTGAATTGCTCATTGACGATCAGCATCGAAACTTGCCACATGATGGAAACACGTACCAGTTTCAGTTACCAAAAGGAAGGCAGATCACTGAGCTAAAAACCAAAGAGTGGGTGATGTTGCATCACTGGATGTATCGTCAGGAAAGACTTCCAGTTGTTCTTGCTGCTTACAACAAATATCGAGAAAAGACAAGAAAAAGTAGGGAAGGTGGAAGTCGTCCAGTTAATGTCTCTGAAGAAGCTGAAGAAGAAGAAGAAATTCATCTGGTACGTAAGCGGAAAGAAAAAAAGTAGTTAGAAGAGGAACCTTCGAGGAAGAAGAGCAAGAAAGATACGCCAAACCTAGAGCGAATCATGGCTGACAACATTCGCACTGGATCGACCAGGGAAGAGATCGAAAGGATGCAGGCCATCCATGCAGTTGCAGAGGCTGAGAAACGGGAGAGGAGAATGAAAAGAAGGGAAATGACCGAATCTGAAACCTCGGAGGTTGTTACATCAGAGCAAGAACAGTTAGATAGATTCATGGAGGGACTTTTTGCTGATCCACTGGAGCCTTCTCCAAGCAAAGCTGCAGCGCCAAAGAAGAGAAAATCAGGAGAAGGATCATCTGCAAGCGTTCCACCCAAACCTCCAGTATCAGCACAACCCCCTCGTCAGCAAATTCCTTCTCGACCCAGAACTTTTCAAGAGCTCGACAACCGTCTATCTAAGGAAATCGGGTCTTTCTCTGCTAAGGAATTTTGTCCGTTCAAGAACAAAGTCAATGACACCGATGTTCTCAAGAGAAAGTTGAAAGAGCAGAGGTTGAAGAACAAAGAACTGCATGCATACGTTGCTAAGCAGACAGAATTCATTAGATTTCAACATGAAGGGATGGAGAAACTTCATGAAATGGTTCAAGAGCTATATGGTGCTGCAAACAGAAAGCTAAAGTACTCAAATGAAGACATCTTTAACTTTGACTTATTTAAGGAAAAAGAGCAGAAAAAGAAAGCAGACAAAGCTGAAAAGAAGGAAAGGCGTCTTGAATCAGCGGTTGATGTTGGACTTGATGACAACAGTGACGAAGAGAAAGTTGATAAAGCTGAAATGCCTGCAAAGTTCTTAGAATGGGGGTTAGAAGATGATGTGGTGTATGAAACGGATGGGGGAGATGGATTTGAACCACAGCATCCAGAGTGGTTTAAAAGGAGAGAGTGAAAATGCCTGACTTTTATCAGGTAATCACAGTTGAGAAAACTGAGATTACTGATAAAATCATTAGTTGGAAGTACTGCAATCTGACCGGGTGGTTCGTTGTAAAACGAAGAGGTGGAGTGATTCAATATTTTCGAAGCGCACAAGATATGCAGAGCCTACCCACTTGGGAGATACGAGAGCTTAGCAAGCATGAGCTGATTAATCCGACAAACAGTAGCATAGGCGAAGATTTAGAAAGATTAATACAAAGAGAATGTTGTGGAGGATTTTCAATTTTCACGCCTCAGCACCCCAGAAAACGTGTGTCTAAAACCACCAAGGATCCATTCACCGGAAAGGAAAGATAATGTGGGTTATAAATCCAGCAAACGTGGTTACCAGGGTAAAGCTTCCTCTAGAGCTACCTGTGATGCTCACCAATTTCAAGAAGTGGTTCTATGATGGAAAAACAGGTGAGGCAGTCATAAGGTCTAATTCAAATGAAGACATTCGCATTCTGGACCCAATGGATGTTTTTATGTTCTGTCTCTCCAACCTGAACATTTTGTATGGACATAAGATAAATGTTGGGGCCGGAAATGAATATCTTGAGGAGGGAATGCTCTTTTAGAGGGCAGCCGAGCGTGCGAGAGCTCGAAAGATTGAAGTAATGGAAATTTTGCTCAGTATGGAGGCGAAAAAGGAAAACGATGCATCCAGCAAGAAGAAAGCAGCTGAGCAAGAATCATCCTCTCCTCTAACCAAAGATCCATCTCCAGATTCAGACGTCCAGATCATTCAACCACCTCCGACTTCATCCACATATGAAGTCACAATGGAGGCCCATCCAACCATTAGTGATGCTTTTATTCAACAATCAACTGATGCAGCACCCGAACAGCAAACAGAAGATCCAGCCGCAGACCCAGAAACTCAGAAGCAAGATTGAAGAACCCCAAGCACGCAATGGTCTAGGGGGGATATTGTTAGAACTTTTGAGACCGTTGGTGCTTGGATAATCCATAGTTTGAGCAAGTTTGTAATAGTTAGAAACTTAAAAGGGTCAAAAGTGATATTTTGTCAAACCTGCATGTACGCGGCGTAATTAATTGCCCAGCGTATTTGATAATTACGTTGGGTGATCATTTTGTATATATACTATGTTCAATGAATGTATGTCCAAGTTTCTTGGACAGATTTTGGTGATCTTCTTGTGTTGTGATTTTTGCTATTGTGCTTACATCCGATTATCCAGGTGCTATTACTGATTTCATGTTATTGGGATTTCATATAAAACACTAGTTGTTTGATCCAAACAAGATTCTTCATCTTCTTTGCTTGGTTTTTCTTAGTATTTGCACATTCAAACAACTAATCCATAGTTGTTTGGGTGAAAACAATCAACCACTGTGATCCGAATCTGTTTTGGGACTCACAAAAGGAGGGACATGAACTCACAGTTTTGCATTCCGTAAGTCGTACTTGTCGAATTCGGGTGTCTGTTGGACCTCGTACCAGTTGGTCATTTTGAATTCTTGTTGTGTATATATTTATCACATTAGAACAACTTTAATGTTATTATAGTGTTGGTAGTTCGTTTGTTCGATTAATATTTTTATACATATATTCCTCAAATATATATATATATATATATTGTCATTCTTAGATCGGGTGTGAACGGGCCTCGCCTTTCACATGTCCTCGTGCCTTGCACATGTGTCATTTGGCCTAGCCCATGTCATATATGTCATTGGGCCTAGCCCATGTCATGTATGTCATTAGGCCTAGCCCATGCAATTTATGTTATTGGGCCAAGCCCATGTCTTTATGTCATTGGGCCTATCCCATGTAATTTATGTCATTCGGCCTAGCCCATGTCTTTATGTGATTGGGCCTAGCCCATGTAATTTATGTCATTGGGCCTAGCCCATGTCTTTATGCGATTGGGCCTAGCCCATATAATTTATGTGTTAGGGCCTTGCCCATGTGATTTATGTGTTTTGGGCCTAGCCCATGTGATTTATGTGTTTGGGCCTAGCCCACGAAATTATGTGTTTGGGCCTAGCCCATGAAATTATATGTTTGGTATAATTAGGCCTTGCCCATGTCTTTTTGTATTTGGCCTACCCCAACTTAATTTTTATGAGTCCAAATGCTTATAATCTTACACTTGGTAATTTTACTAACTATAGAATTTTAAGTATGTTTATATACTTTTATAAAATCACTTAGTAATTTTTATACATCTTAACTCTTCGGATTTTGTCGTCGATAAATATATATATATTGGTTAATTGTCTAAAATATATCATTTTTAGACGTGTCGTCATTGTCGTTTAATATATATATTTTTGCGTCGAAAATCGTCCAACGTCGTAGTAGCTCTTCATGTTGGGGATTTGTTCATTGATCGATGACGCCATGTGCATTGTGTAAATTCGACCATTTCCGCATTACTTCGTTCGTCCGATTATTGTTTAAGCGTATTGTGTAAAAGTGTATGTGTTCATTTTATTTATACTTGGTAACCGTCAAGTATTTGGTGTGTTGTATTAGTTGGGTATTTTGTGTTGTATACCCTAGACTTTCTAGATACATACACATACATATACATGTATTTTTACACATTAATTATGGTGACAAAGTATATGTATATATTTTTTTATTCCAAAAATATATATATGTAACAAATACTCATTTTTAACTTGTAAAAATACATGTAAGTATTTGTTAAATCCTTGGAGGGTTAGGGTTTAACCCTTGTTATTAAAACTTCCTGAATGACGGTTTAGGTTACTAATCGCGTTTAGTCCCGTTAATCACCCCGTTAATAATACTTTAATCGCGATTAGATTTTTAGAAAATTTCGCCATAGTTTCCCATAAAGTATGGCATTTTCCACGTTTCAAAAACGTATTTAAATCATGTTTAAACTCACAATCAAAATCAATTATCAACTCAAGTTTAATATACCACTTTTGTATGCATGATTTATACACTTTTTATCCTCATTTCCATAGACTTTTTGTAAATCTATATTTTAACAACCTTACTTTAAAATAATGAGATCTTCACATATTTATTAGAACATTTAAGACATCATTTTTGTTATATCTTCTTCAAGATTTCCACTTTAAACCACTTTGTTTACAAAACTTTTTAAGATGCTCATAACAAAAATCATGGTGTTTATTCTTTATAAAAGTCACATATATGTAGTAAATCATTTTTAAGTTGTAGTAAAGTTCATGGATCATGAGGTTGATGATCTTGTTTAGATTTAAACATCACCATGTTTAAATCATCATTTACAATCTTAATCATACAAGATCACACACTTTAAACAACTTACTTTAACATAATCATGCTAACTAGTTAACACTAATACACATAATAAACTATATTTACTAGATTATTAAGGTGAGGTTAGGGGTTTTAAGTTGGATTTTTCTTTATTTTCAAGATGATCAACAAGTACTTTCATAAACCATATATCATAAGGAACTTAAATGTGGTAAAAGTTTAGCTTACAAGTTTGCACAAGATTAAATGAAGATTAAGAAGATAATGAAGCTCCAAAGAAAGCTCTAATGCTCCCCCATGCTTGCAAACTCCACAGATGATCTTGTGATGGCTTGAAAGTGAGAAGAAGGTGGTGTTTAATGGTGGAAAAGATGGTGGTTTATGGTGATGGTAGCCGTGAGTGAAGGGAGAGACCAAGGAGGTTTCTTGGTTTTTTTGAAGTGAAATGATAATGTGAAGCATGATGATGATTTTATAATCTACCAAGTCACGATCACATCTTCTACCATACTTAAATCTCTAAATTTTCAACACATATCAAGTGGGTGGGGGCCCACTTGAATTTTCCAACTTGAAGGAGGGGGGTTAAGTGTAAATTTATTTTATAACATGTGCTAAATTATTAGATATTTAGGTGTTTAGGTTAAGTATGGTATTTATGGATTTGGTCTTGCATCATTAGTGAGCAACTAGAGTTTAGGGTGTTAGTTAATATAAATTAGTCCCCTTGACTAATTGGTATTTGTTTTGGATGGCAAAAACACCACTAGTTTGCTCATCGGTGCGATACCGGTCGATCTCCGAATGTTATTGTTTCGTACCGGAAGCTTTGGTTTTCGTTTATCATAAGTGTCATGGTGTTTATTTAGGGAACTTTCGACATAGAAATATTTTTAACAGTTCACTAGTCAGGTAGATGTTGAGTTTGGGTGGCAGAAACGCTTTCAGTTTCATCATTCGCTCAAAAATGACGCTTATATATTTTACCATGGAACATTTCCGGGAGTTGTGTTTCCATGACCTCAAGATAATTAAAGGGATTTTGGATCCCAAATGAAGCTTAACTAGCTCTCTAGATAAATGTATGAGGCTATCGTCCATTGAAATCTTTGCCGGTTCGACAATCGGTCGCTTTCTGGTCAAGTTGTGCACTGCTTGTCCTACAACCGGAAACAATGTCTTTTATGTATTTTTGGTGTCCTCATATTGTTTTAAGGTGTTTTTCATTTTTCTATTATAATTCTGGAATCCAGAAAATACCGAATTAATGTTTTGGACGAATTGAAATTGTCACCTTTTTTGTCGTAATGGACAATTTTGAAATTTAGGCATTGTACCGGAAAGTTATGTATTATTGCAAGATATGTTCCCACGTTAATTTTTAATGTATATATGGACTCAGTTATGTCATTAGTATGTTGTTATTTGTTGTTCTGTTATGTTTCGGCGGTTTTGCTTTCATGAATAGTGCAACCGCGAATAGTGCACCCAACACTTTTAGGGCATGGTTTGGTTTGTTTCACGTCGTAACGGAAACCAATATACGTTATGGCATGATTTACTTGTCCTAACACTTGTGATATAACGTACGACTCAGTTACTAATCAAATTATAATAAAATGCATGAGATTATGTGCCAAAAATAGTGATTAGATTGTACGGAATTACTGGTTATTTGCCATTTGTCACAAATTTAATGGCCTAGCGAACTAGTTAATGAACTTTGGACATAAAAAATATCTTGAAGATAGATATACAAACAATTCCGAAAAATATATACAAATTGCCGGTATTTGACTCGGTACGAAACATGAGCCGAATCCGTTGTCCGAACAACAAAACGACTAGTCTAATAAACTAGTAAACAAATTTTAACATCACAAATAATGTGTCGGGTTGTAAGTTTTTATAAAACTAACCATTTAATTATCAAAGTTTATAAAATATGAACTTATTAAAAATATAATAGTAAAGAAGATATTAGTGGGTCTTCCACTAACCTCCTAGGTGATGTGTTGTAAGTTATGTATGCTTGCTTAGTGTAAGGACATATGGATGCAAATTATGAACAAAACCATTAGTGTCCACACTTGCATCTTACAACAAATCACCAACACTTCTCTCTTCATCTTCATCAACTTCATCTTCATATCTTCATATCTTCAAAGAACACCAACTTTTTTAACTTCATAAACCACCAATTTTATTACAAGTATTGCTCCTTCATGGTAATCAAAGACATTTGCAAGTTGATGGAAGATGTTTGAAGCATTTCTCAAGTCTTGGAGCTCTAGGACCTTCATCATATTCTCATCATCTTCATCTTATTCATTCAAGCTAGAAAGCTTCATATCTAGTAACTACATTTCTCATGTTATGATTTAACATAAATGTACAAGATCATCTTGAAACTTAATTAAAAATCACTTGAAAACATTAAAAAAACTAAATGAACAATTATGATTTCTTGGTTATTATGATGATCTTGATGATCTTTAAAGTTGTCATAATGTAGTAAACTTGATTTTGCATTTTTGTGGTTAAAAAGATGATGTTTAGATCTAGCAAGATCCATTAACATGAAAATCATGAATTTATAATCTTGTCTAAAAATATTTTTATAAAGCATGTAATACATAGTCTAACATAAGAATCATATCACAAAAGTATATTCTTTGCAATATGTAAACAAAGTCTACATAAAGCTTTTTGTTCAACTAAAAAGTTTACATGAACATGTTAAAAAAATAAAGATGAACACTTTAAAATATGATTTTTGAACTAGACAAGGTTACTTACAAGTTCATGATGCTTCATATTAAGAGATTTTAGTTTATATTGTTATTATTGGAAGATTGGAAAATTGTTGATTTGAAAAAGTATACAAAATGATGTTTATAAAATATGGGAAAAGTCCATAGTTTAGGGGAAACTATGGCAAAATTTTATAAAATTAATCATGATTAAAGTGTTTTTAAACAAAAAATTATTTTGTTAAAAATGATTTGGGAGTTTAATCATGATTATACAAGTTTTGGGTAAAAAGGTTTAAGATTAAAATTACAAGACTTTCTCTAAAACTAAATATGTGTTAAATATATACGTTAGAATAAAAAACACATATATATAAGCTGGGTCTTCAAGAGCTAGATCGTCAAAAGCGGGTCTGATCCCCAAAAGATAATAATAAACATACAATTGTGGTGGAGGGGGTGGTGGGGATGGTGATCGGTGGAGCAAACCGCGATGGTAGGCCACCTCCTCCTCTAGGCCAAAAATGGGCCTAGTGGCGACAGTCTGGAAGTGCTCTAACTCATTCACTTGCACCTTAGAAAGGCAGGACGAGTGGTGAAACAGACAGTGGAATGGTGGGATCGGTGGTGGTGATAGTGGTAGTGGTGGTAGTGATGGTGGTGGGTATGATGGTGGGGGTGGTAATAGTAATGATGGTAATGGGGGTGTGGCTCTAACAGTGGTACGAGTAGCACGCTTGGTCTCTAGCTCCTGGATCCTCCAAAAATCACGTAGAGCTGATGGTCGTGAGATGTCACCCTCTCCTCCACAGTAATCAGAGGGAGGTGAGAAGGATGGTAAGGATCAGACGCGCTCATGCCCGGTGCGGGAATAGGGATATGCATGTCGTTAGTAGGTAGTATGGGACGGGTGGTATACATGGGTGGTGGTCCAGCTGAGAATGAGGGTCCAGCCAGGTGAGAGGGTACAGGCTCATATGGATCGTATACAGGGTGATAAGTGGACCTCCCGGGGAAAAGCGGGGGTGACTACTCAGGGAAATGTGGGGTAACGCTCAAAGAGTAGTGTCGTGCGGGTCCAGTATATGGAGCAGGTCTAGGAATAGGGGTACCAGTAAGAAAGGGGCTGATACCAATAGGTGAGGCTGCAGGGGGTGAATGCATCGGTATGGGTGAAGCTAGGGCAGTGGAAGAGGCATCATCCACTACATGCTCACTCTCGGTAGCGGCTGAGGATGATGAGATATCCAAAACGGATATGATGGTGGATGGTATCTCAAGGATGGCTATGTCGTCGAAAACCTCGCCTTCTCCGAGCTCGTCCTCCATATGGTCAACGTGGAATACGGGGATGTCATCATCGTCATCATCTAGGTTGATAACGGGAAGGACCATGGCTAGAGTTATGGCTAAGTGTACTATCGCGTGCTCTCCCTCCGGGTGATCATAAACAATCACGTCATGTGGAGGCTACGGGATGGCCAACACATCATCTCCCTGTGGGGCGTCGTCCGCCACTGGAGCGGGGAGGGCAAAAGGCTAAAAATCGTCAAAGTCCTCGTCGTCGGGGACCTCATGGTCGGCTCCATCCTCATGGGGTATGGCCTCAGCGTCGAAGCCGTATCCATCATCGGACACGTACTCCATCGGATCCTCCTCGTAGCTTGATGAAGAAGATATGGTCCTGGCAAATAATCCGCACAATGCATATATATACATGTTAGTAGTTTATTATTACTTATGATATATTTTATATTAATCACCACTCCGCATGCAAAATTTGTTCTTTGGTTTCACGTGTAATCTTAATGTTTCGTGTCTATCCATTAAGATCGTGTGAAATGATGTTTCACAATTTCACATTTTTCCATGTATTTATCAAGATTCCGATTGATTTTAGGTCTGACTCTTTTAAGAGTTTCTTAGTACTTGATAAAAAGAGTAAAAATGAGCAGAAGAGAAGTAGAATCTTGATGAAATGTCTTCAAATCAGGCCTTCAAGCTCTGATACCACTTGTGAGGATCTACTCTCCATTAGCTTAGGGCCTAATTTGATTAACTAGCGATAAGACACGCGAAATTCATTTTCTAATAGTGATAAATGATCAAGATATACTTTTCAATGTTTATGTTTCATTAATGATTAAACTTGTACAACCTGAAACGATTTTGACAGGGCTTCGCCTTATCAGTCAACAAAAACAGCTAAAGAAAAATGAACACATGAAGTCTGGTTATAGACATTTTACCTTCATGCGAACATAAACTACCTTCGTACGAAGTTGACTACCACTAACTTCTTTGGTACGAAGTGAACATATATATTTCAAATTCTAACATTTAGCCCTTATTACATAACATGGACGTGACCCTAAGACGTAGGCGATAGACATTCTCATCAACATTAGGACTTGAGTTGTTTCCTTGTTGAGAACTCCTTTCTCTATTGGACCTCTACATCTTAGGCTTCCTGTGACATTTGTGCCTTTTCAATCATTGCACAATTACAAACAATTACGTATTCAATGAAACCCTGTGTTTTATTTCCAAATATTTTTGTATTCAATAAAATCTTTTATTTTATTGATGAGAATGCAAAAATGTCAATCGTTGCACAATTTCGATCAGTTTCGTGTTCGTTAAAGCATTTTACGCATTTTTGCGAAACACGTAACCTTACAACCGAACGAACCGACATCCACGACATTTTCGGGCATAATCCAAGTTACACATGTCTTAACACCTTTATATAACCTAAATATTAGGTTAAAGGGGTTAAAATCGCAAACAAGTGAAAATACAAGTCCAAGGGCCAAAAATTTCAAAAAAAATAATAAATATTTTTGCTTCTTCACCAAGTTTACCACCTATCTCCAATTTTTGACACCTAGCACTCACTTTGCCACACTTAATATGGTGTTGACACATGTTAGGACACTAATCCACACTTGAGGACACTTGTCATCACCTCCTTAATCCTAGAATACTATAAATACCCCATGATTCTTCCATTTACTTCAAAGCAAAGTGTGAAGTTCTTCATTCTATCATTCTTGGAGCTTGTTTCAAGCCTTTGGAAGCCTCCTATCTTGAGTTCCAAAGGTGTTCTTCAACACGAGTAAGTACTCTTCCTAGTTCTTTCATTATTTTAGTTATTTTGAGCTAAAAGTCGAACAGTTTGGCTTCCTGATTGACTTTTGGTTCTGACCATATTTGGTCAAGTCAAAGTTCAATTGAACTTTGCAACGTGTCACAAAGGTTATAATCCCTAACGATTTCACCTTCTGATTACCACGTTTACTAGTCGAAGTGACGAGTCAAAATTTTGGTCAAAAATGTGCATGATATGCATTTTACGACGAAACTATTTTCGGGTATCAAAACACCAAGTTTTGATACCAAATTAGTTTCATAAACTTAGTTAGAGATATTTTATGTCTAACTCGTCACTTCTAGTTTAGTACTTATTTCGGGTCATAAGTCGAGCGGTCTTGACCACCACTTTGAGTTTCGAATCCGACCCGTTTGGTCGATCTTAGGATCCGACCAAACACATATTTGTGACCATAGTTGTATAGGGAATAACCTAATGAGGTTATACCTTATGGTCACATCGTTAGGTTAGTGTTATGATAAGTTACTTCTATGATCTAAAAAATCTGATGACCAAAATGCCCTTTTGCGCATAAATCCATTTTAAACATATGTAACCAAATTTTTAACATACAAACTATTGTTGTAACATTTTCAAACATGTTTGGGCATTTAAGACTTATCATAGGACGATCACGTGTTTATGCTAATGACCCGTTAACGTAGCATAAACTACCTTAACGAGTCATAGTGGGTCAAAAGCACTTAGGATCCCTCCAAATCAGAATATTAAGTTTGTTAAACCATATCACATGAGTTCCAACACTCGTTTGGTTTATAAGACTTCATTATATCTGATCTCCCATTTGTAGTCCCGACACGCTAACATATTTATCTGACACATTAGGACACATTTGAGCTTTGTTTATTCCGTTGATCAAGAACACTTTCGCAATCCCAAGTGAGTACACAACCCCCTCTTTTACATTTTCTGAATATTTTGGGGTGATTCATATGTGCCTATAATTAATTTTATTTTCAAAACAATATACATGGTTTATATATACAAAATGATTTTCAAAGTGAGTACATAGCCCCCTCTTTTACATTTTCTAAATGTTTTTGGGTGATTCATATGTGCCTATAATTATTTTCAAAATTTCATACAATATACATGGTTTATATACAAAATGATTTTCAAAGTGAGTACATCGTTCCCCTCTTTTACATTTTCTAAATGTTTTGGGGTGATTCATATGTGCCTATAATTATTTTCAAGATTTAAACAATATACATGGTTTACATATAGAAAATGATTTTCAAAGTGAGTACATAGTTCCGCTCTTTTACGTTTTGCAAATGTTTTGGGGTGACTCATATGTGTTATATCATTTTTCAAGTTTTAAAAACAATGTCTATGGTTTATATATAAAATGATATGATTTCAATAATGTGAACAACTTTTTGATGCGTTATCCATAACATGAATGACATTCATTAGCTTTGGTAGAGCCGACCAGTAGTATGTAATGGTACCATAGGACTGACAATCCCAATATCAGACTGTTCACTGGATTTGGTGGAAGTTTGGGTAATGACAGAAACTGTTTCTGATTAACAAATCATTTGTTGATTTGTTAGTCTAGTTAAAGAGACCCTTTGGTGGTCTAATAAAGATACCTTTGGTGGTATAGCCAACACAGATTTGAATGTGTTCATTAAAGAACGATCAAAAGTTTTCACAATTAAAAACACAGACGATTTGTTTATGAGATGGACAATTGGTTTATGACACAGACGATTGATTTATAACACGGTCAAATGGTTTATAAAAGGAAAAATGGTTTTGAACAATGTCATTGCAATGATTTTCATTTAAAGATATAAACCATACTGAGTTTTCTTTTGAATCAATCTATTACAAGGTTTTTACAAAAGAAAAGTTTTGGTCAAGATTCATGGCTATAACGTTTTCACAACTCTAACTAACTTGTTTTAGTTGGTTAATTGTATTGCAATATCAAACACTTTTGATACAAGGTTTTCACTTAATGACTCTTGTAGTCGGACGAGGTGTTGCAATATGTGTACAAAGCCACGAATTTGACACACTCACAAGACCTATGTACTCGTCGGCATTTTTATGTTGACTCTCTTTTCACATATGTTTCAGGAGTCAATGCTTGATAATATGATGCATGTTTCACGTCGGAATGGACGCGGGCCTTAGTGACTTAAAACATGAAAGACAATTTATTTATGTGTTGTTTCTGTTTATCCCAAGACAATGTAAACATTTAACTTTATAAAACAAAATTTTAAAGTCCATGAGTTGTGAAACAATAGTTTTGTGACATTACTCCCCGACGTTTCTGCCGTGGTTCATTGTTTTATGCGGTCGGGGTGTTACACTTCTGACAATCTCGTGCATAATGCCCGTAGATGCCACAAGTGTAGCATTTATAATACCCTCATTCGAGTCTTAGCTTGACTACCTATGAACTTCTTCTCTGTTTTCAAAAGGAATTTCTTCGCTCTTCGATCCAATAACGCCATATTAAGTTGAAGGTGTTACACCCTGGTCGTAGAGGAAGCGCAATCATGTGACTATGAGGTAATCATTGCATCCAATCGTGTAAACAAATGTAAATCAACAGCGATGCTATAATGATATTAATTTGCAATCAACGATTACAAGTATTCAAAAGTAAGATCATAATTTCCAATGGTTTCACATTATCATCAAAAACATAGTTTGAAATACATTACTTCAAAATAAAAGATTGTTTTCATCGTAAAAGCATGATGAGGTTTTGACTCCTATATACACACACGAGGTTAGGATGTAAGAGCCAAATCCTCCAAAAGGTGGCATATGTTGTCATGACATTTCCCATATCCCGAATTGTTTCACCAGCTCAAGTCTTGCATCCTGAAATACACGTAATTTTAAAAAGTCAACAAAAGTTGGCGAGTTCATGCAGTTATTATTTTCTCATAAAATGTCATGATTGTAATCCAGTAACGAAATCTGAGTATTTTATTAGCATTCATGGAGTTTAAGGATCTATCAGTGTGTCGCGAGCAACCTGACATATGTGCCATAAGTAAGCAACCAAACCGAGACAACTTTGACATCATTGGGATCACAAAAGCACTCCTAAAGGTTTACCAACCCGAAGTGGAGCGCGCCTCAAACTCAATAGATCTATATCTTTTGCAACTTGGTCACTAAGTGATTAATGGTTACTGTTGTCATCATCCTACTTACGCACATTTGATCATGTTATCATCTAAAACCCATAGCTATCATACCGTTTGTTATGACAGGTATTCCCCCTTGGTGGTTTTAAAACAAAACTTTGAAATATTTGAAAGGAGGGACATGAACTCACTGTTTTGCATTTGGTAAGTCGTACTTATCGATTCGGGTGTCCGTACACGTGTGTAACCTACATGTGTATTAACTTCATTAGACACCTAGGTCTCATTGGACTTCGTACCAGTTGTTCATCTTGAATTCTTGTTGTGTATATATTTACCATATTAGAACAACTTTAATGTTATTATAGTGTTGGTAGTTTGTTTGTTCGATTATTATCTATATACATATATTTCACAAATATAAATATATATATATATATATATATTATAATTATATATTGTAATTATTACATCGTGTGTGTACGGGCCTCGCCTTTCACATGTCCTCATGCCTTGCATGCGTGTCATTAGGCTAGCCCATGTCATGTATGTCATTGGGCCTAGCCCATGTTTTTATGTGATTGGGCCTAGCCCATGTAATTTATGTCATTAGGCCTAGCCCATGTCTTTATGTGATTGGGCCTAGCCCATGTAATTTATGTGTTTGGGCCTAGCCCATGAAATTATATGTTTGGGCCTAGCCCATGTATTTATATGTTCTGTGTATTTGGGTCTTGCCCATGTTTTGATATAATAGGCCTAGCCAATTATTTTTCATGAGCCCAAATGTTTATAATCTTAAGCCCAACTTAATTTTTCATGAGTCCAAAATGTTTATAATCTTACACTGGGTAATTTTATTAAGTATAGACTTTTAAGTATGTTTAGATATACTTTTTTAAAATAACTTAGCAAACTGATAAAGCTGGAAGCTACTCAGCTAGTTACCAGTCCTTCGAAACCCGTTTGGTAATGTGGCAATGCAAGAAACAGACTGCGGTCGCTCTCTCTACATGTGAAGCTGAATATGTTTAAGCATCCAGTTGTTGTTCCTAGATACTCTTGATACAACAGCAAATGAAAGACTCCGACCTGCAATTTCTTGACACGCCCATATATGTAGATAACAAGGCAGCTATTGATATCACTAATAACCAAGTTCAAAACTCACATACTAAACACATAGAAATTCGACACCACTTTATCTATGATTCTTACAAGAAAAAAGTTGGTTAGAATTGAAAAATCCACACTGATGACTAAAAAGCAGATTTTTAGACCAAAGCTTTTGATAGATCAAGATTTAAAAATCTTTTGAAATTAAATGGTTTAAAACTCTGACATCAGGGGTTGGAAATGATGTTGAATTTGAGGATGACGAGGACTTAACCTGATTCTTATCGGTATGACATATGTTTTTATGTAATTACTTTTCTTGCTTTCTTAAAAACAAAAACTCAAAAATATATTTTTAATTTTAGGGGGAGAAAAGTTGTGAAAATACAAAAACATTAAAAAGGACAAAAAGAGTTTTTGTGAAAAAGAGGGAATTATATTTCATATGTGGACTATCAGAGTATGCTATAGATTTGAAATGTTTAAACAGGTAATTAAACAGGTCTTACTGATGATGTGACAATAGGCTTCACACGTTCAGTTCTTCAAGATATAAACTTAAAAGAAAAACTGAGTAATTTGTGGGTCGACATCTCTCAGATATATGGACTTAGTACTCCAAAATTTCGTTTGAGAAAATGCCAGATTATGTGATACTTGGTCTTTATATTTAATTGATATCTGGGTATTATCCGAGTTCTTCTGATTTTGCATCGGCAATGACCTAGAACTTGTATAATACTTTTCGCATTATTCACCTCCAAAGGCTGCATAAAAATGATTATATGTCATAAAAAAAGCTGCATAAAAACTGATTATATGTCATAAAAAGATACGACATCTGCAGTTCAAAAGATTCCTAAATCTAACACCACCTAAAGTCAAGCCTTCATCTCTTTCTCTGTATCGAAATACTAACCTGAGCTATCAAGGTCTCGCAATTCACCTCATTTACATATATCAGTTAGATATATTCACCTGTGAGATGAAATTCTAGGAATGTCGATGCGGGAGTATATTCTGAGATGGGAAACACAATTACTTCATGTTCCCTAAAATTACCTAACATATCTTGAAACAATTGAGAAACATGTAGAGGTTTAAGTAGATAAGTATATTGGCAATCTAGGTAAATTTGTTTAAGACAATAAAGTTATTACCAAGATCAAGGTACTAGTGATTTATCTAAATAACTGATGTGATTCTCTAATACAAAACTCACAAAAATATGTATGTAAATACATCTTTATTTACTTTATCTTTTTTTTCAAAAAAACCCAAAAAGATTTTCAGTTTATTTTTTGCAGTTTATCTTAGATTTTAGTGTACCGATGATGAAAACACCGCCAGCCCAAGTCAAAGCGACAGTTGCTAAAGGAAAGCTGGAAGGTAGGCTGTGAGCTAATCTAAAAAGAAAATGAAAATGTCCTGAAATGTCAGAAAGTTAATTAACTTGAAACTTTAAATTTTAAAAAATAAATCTGTTTTGTTCAAACATCGGTCAACCAAGGTCATTAATTTAGATTTGGTAGGAAAATCGGTTAACCGGGGTTATTAACTTGGACTCAGTCAACTGAGTGGGTAATAAAAACAGATAATTTTAGAAAATTCAGAAAAATTAGAAAAATAAACAAGTGTAAGGAACTGACTCGTACAAGCGATATAATGACTCGTACGAGTGATAAAAAGGCTACATTAGTACGAATGGTGACTCGTACGAATGATCTGGCAAGTATAAAAGGGGCTTTCACTCGTACGAGTCACATTAGTAACTCTATGCAACAGAAAATTCTCTCTGTGTGAATCAGTTTCTTGTACACACATTCTGGATCATTTGACGTATCTTATTCTTCGGGGAGGTTGATTGGCACACCTCTCACGATGGGAAAGGTACTAATGCTAGTTTTGAGCCGCTATAATGCCGAAATTGGACCAAAATGACATAAAACGTAGATTTAGGATAATTGGACCGGTAAAATGTAAAATTGAACTTAAATTCGTACAAATCGGCCATTTTATCCTCTAAATCGACATTCAATTTGTTAAACTTTACACATTTTAAGTTTGGTTTGACAAGGTATTATTTGGTATGGTTCGTAACTCGTACGAATTGTCATTCATACGAGCAATTTTTTTAAATGTCAGATTATCATCTTTACTCGTACGAGTGATCATTCGTACGAGCATGTCCTTAAATGTCTTAAATCTCTTTGACTCGTATAATGCCGAAATTGGACCAAAATGACATAAAACGTAGATTTAGGATAATTGGACCGGTAAAATGTAAAATTGAACTTAAATTCGTACAAATCGGCCTATTTTATCCTCTAAATCGACATTCAATTTGTTAAACTTTACACATTTTAAGTTTGGTTTGACAAGGTATTATTTGGTATGGTTCGTAACTCGTACGAATTGTCATTCATACGAGCAATTTTTTTAAATGTCAGATTATCATCTTTACTCGTACGAGTGATCGTTTGTACGAGCATGTCCTTAAATGTCCACCACTTGTACGAGCAAGTCTGTTCAAATCCTAAAATGTTAAGTACTAAGTATAACTCGTACGAAGAGTGACTCGTGCGAGTGGGTTTTGTTCAGACTTACTTCTGCCTTAGTATCTGACTCGTACGAATGGTGACTCGTACGAGTGTGTAAGATTTGAAATTTTTGAAAATTTTGCTAAGTGTTTGAAATTTTTATGTTTGCAGATCAAGAAGTCTTCGTTCTCACCATTCCACAACATTTGTTGTCTTCTAGATGAGAATATACCATAGATAGCAGCATATAGAGAAGTGTTGGATTTTCTGAGCAGGCTGCCTAATACAAAGGCTCTTACAGATAGACATACGGCGTACCGGTCTCATGTTGAATATTTTTGGGATGTTGTCGAGTATAGAGAGGAAGAGAATGCCATCTTGTCTACAGTACGCATTGATAACAAAGATATTCAAGTCAAGATTACTCAAGATCTGATTCGAACAATGTTGGAATTCAAAGATAGTAAAGAAGACCCGACCGGTTATCCTGAATACATGGTCAAAGGGTGCTTTTATAGGATGGGCTATGCTGGATTCATACACGCCCTAAGTCATAGAAAGGGTGGTTTCGATGATTTGATAGATTATGAGATGTGTAAGATTATGGCACTCATTCTCAATCTGCCATACAACTTCTCAAGACTCATATTTTAGCAAATGGTACAAAACATTCAACGAGAAGAGTTTCTACAGTACCCGAGATTCGTGCAAATGCTGCTAGATCATCTACATCCAAATTTGAAGAAGAAGAAAGATGATATTCTTAGACTTGAGCATATGGATGTATCTACTTTGAAGAAGATGAATCCGCACCTATAGGCCTTCCCTAACGCCAAGCCTGTTTTTGGGGCTATTATTGATAAAGACTATGTGGCGCCGCCCAGGGGGAAGTGGTGAAAGGATGAAAGTAGGGACGAGGCTGATGAGATAGAAGTATTGGATGGTTTTGTTTCAAAAAGAAGCGTGTGGTTTACCAAAGAAGATAAGAAGGGGGTAAGGGGACTAAACAAAAGCCAGCGGCTACATCTTCCTTCGTTGCCCCTCAGAAGAAGAAAAGTTCATATTCCAGCATGAGTTTGGTTGACGAGTCAGAGCCAGAAGAAAATGTTGAGACAGTGGATGTTGAGATAGAGCGACATGCATTTGGTGGCAAAAAAGGTAGTGACGAAGATGCATCCTCATCTTGCACCAATAAGAGGATAGGATTGCCGGTGAAAGGGAGAGAGCAAAAGAAAAGGATTGGAACGTTTGGTAGAAGAAAAACGTAAAGCTAAGGAGAGAAGAAGGAAAGAGACAGGAGAAGACGATACTACGTATATACCATCCGAGTCTGACAGTGACACTCCTGTTCTCAAATCATCAAAGAGGCCATCAAAACATTTGAAGAGGCCACCGGCTAGAAGTACAGACTCTCCAAAGACTAGATCAAAGAGAAAGGTGCAGAAGAATGTTGATCCAACGCCACAACCACCACCACCACCAACTCCACAACCACCACCATCACCAACTCCACAACCACCACCATCACCACCTCCACAACCATCACCACAACCACCACCACAACCACCCCTCCACCTAAACCTACTCAATCTCAACCCCATTTCTCAACAGGCTCCAGACTTGAAGATCAGTTTGACTTTGATTTCAGAGATATTCCGGGGGGAAGAGTTTTCAGTGGATATGTTCAATGACACGCGGATTGAAGAGTTAAAGAATCAGGTCATGCTGAACAGCGTTAAGATTGCTGAATTACAGGAGCAGATTAAGGGCCTGAAAGAATATAAGACTGAGGAAGAGAATGGAAGAATACGATGAAGAACGCCTAGAAATCAAAGACAAATGAGCTTATTTGAGAAATCCTTATCAAGAAAATTGGGATTAATCTGGCTGCTAAAGTTGATGAGATTGAAAGGGAAGAGGCTAGGGAAAGAGTTGCTGAGCGTGAACGAATTGTGAAAGAATTATCAGACGCTCAGGGCAAAGGAAAAGAGTAGGTTAGAGAGGAGCCTATAATAGATAAAACTACGCTAGAAGCTAAATCTGTGCCAGTATCTTCAGAGTTGATGGCGTATGTGCAGACAAAGAAGGTTGTGTTGGTAGGAAAGCCAAGGGATATAGATATTGACATGTCGCATTTATCTGCAAAACATCAAGAATGGCTGAAGAAAAGAAAGATGGTGAAAGAGATTGAGGAAGAAATAGATGCCTTTACTGAAAACCCGGAGGAGATTTATGAAGACTTAGACGAAACTGATGATGCGTCAACGAAAAAGTCTGATAGTGATAGTGATGATGACGATAATGATATGGGTGGTTTGGCAATTCTTGTAACAAAATCAGGTTTGAATGAAGATATTGATTTTTCTGTGTACTTGAACGATTCAGCCAACCAAGTTGACGGTGACCAAGATAAGGGAAAGTCATATGATAGCTTGAAGGATTCTAAGCAGGCCGGAATCCTCACAGTGACTGATATGTCAACTATTCCTGCCATGTAAACCGAAGATTTTGTATTAGAGCATGATGTGGAGGAAGGAGAGTTTATCCACAGTTATACAAAGGAAGAGATTGTGAGTATGTTGGGTGTGGACAAAGAAATGTTTGAATTTGACTTTGAAGATAAGCTGAATGACATCGGTGCTTTCCAGCTTGAAGATTATATCTTTGAACATTTTTCTGAAGCACACGATTATGATAACCCTCGTGGAGGATGATTCTGATGACGATGATACTCTAATATTGCCGAAGAAGGTACGGATGACTTCCTAACCTTTAGTGAGATGTTTTCAGCCGAAAATGATGATTTGATAAAACATAAAGTAGAAGAGGTTGTGAAACAGGGAACAGTTCCTCAACGTTTATCCAAATAAGAGATGGCTGAGATGAGGAAATTGTGGTTCATGGAATTACCCAAGGAACGTAAATTCAAATGTCCCCTAGCATTCTTCACACGAGATGCTGATATTTCTCTGGGGGACATCATTTGCTTGGGATGGATCGAGCAACTTGATGTATATGCGATAAAGAAAGAGTATGGGCTCCAGTACTTCCGAAACTTGAGCGATATTAAAACCCTGCCGTTCTAGGATATTAAAGAACCGGTGCGGACTAAGATGATAAATCTAAAGATGAAATTTCATGACAAGCGGCTGTGGAAACTGGTAAAGGTGGAAGCTACTCATGGTTTTAGACGCTGGAAGCCACATATGCCCAAAAGAGTCACAAAGATTGGTCCTGTTACGAAAGAGAAGGATGTGACATTGATCGTTAAGAGGCCAAGTGTGATGAAAAACATGCCTCTGATTAAGATGGAGCAATATTTCTTCAAGATATTCAAATGGTGGCACTATGATTCAAGCAAAGGTGAAGCTGTTATTTGTATCCAACCGGATGAAGATTCTTGGAAGATTACTGAGGAGCTATTCGAATACGTCATCACGCACAAACGCATATATGGTCTATGGCGCGGCATTCAAGTACTAGACCCAATGTGGCTAGTCAACTGCTCAAAGAAGGATATAGAATGTTTATTCTACAGCAAGATCGGTTATTAGGAGAGAGATAAAGAGCAGGCGCTTCAATTCTAGAAGATTGTTAATGTTTGTTTTGCTAACGATATACATTTAGGAACAACATGGAACACTTCATGGAGGAAGTTGGAAGAGAAGGAGTAGCGAAAGAAAGAAAAGAATGCTGAAAGGATTGTAGAGAGAAAGAGGATTGCATCGCTGGGAAGCTTTCGGTTTGGCAACACGTACAATCGGCCTCCTCCTATAGACCAAACGCCGATATCTTCTGAGGAGTGTTGCACGACACCGGAACATTTCTTTGTATGTTAATGTCAAATTTGTTTAAAGATTTCTGAAGAAATTTTTGAAGACTATCCAATACTGCGGCAACATCCAAGGGGCAGTTTGGTGCATAATGTCTATCGCCTACGTCTAGGATATGTCAATTGTGTAAATAGTGATTTTTATATGTATTATATATGGCTCGTATAAGTGACTGTTGTGGCTCGTACGAGTGACTCTTGTCACTCGTACGAGGCACCACTCACACAAGCCAAACAGCCTCACTCCTTGTGCGAACCATGTTGTCCTATAAATAATGGAGCTTGAGTGTTGTGATAGAACCTGTTGGTGTGCGACTATGGTGAAGCCCTATCCAGTTGTTTACTCGTCTGTAACCTTCACGTTTATTAATATGAATCAAAGGCGATTAAGCAGCATACTTGATTGTTTGTTTGTCCAACTCGCTAATAATGAATTCCGCCTCTGTTAGCTAAGTCGAATCAGTCCAGTGCTCATAAGATGAGAGCCAATCCCTTCTCACATATCCATTAAGTGTCTAAAATATATTATTTTTAGACATGTCGTCGTTGTTGTTTAATATATATATTTTTGCATCGAAAATCACCCAAGTTTCGTAGTAGTTCTTCATATTGGCGATTTATTCATTGATCGACGGCGCGACGGTTTATTGTATAATTTCGACCATTGTCCGCCTAGTCCACCCGTCCGATTATTTTTTCAAGGATTGTGTAAAAGCGTATGTGTTCATGTTATTTACACTTCGTAATCCTCAAGTATTTGGTGTTTTATATTAGTTAGGTATTTTGTGTTTTATACCCTAGACTTTCTAGATACATACACATACATACACGTGTATTTTTACACCTTAATTATGGTGACAAAGTATATGTATTATTTTTATTCCCAAAAAAATATATATATGTAATAAATACTCATTTTTAAGTTGTAAAAATATTTGTAAGTATTTGTTAAATCCTTGGAGGGTTAGGGTTTAACCCTTGTCATTAAATCTTCCTTAATGATGGTTTAGGTCACTATCGCGTTTAGTCCCGTTAATCACCCCGTTAATTAGACTTTGATCGTGATTAGATTTTTAGAAAATTTCGCCATGGTTTCCCCTAAACTATGACATTTTCCACTTTTCAAAAACGTATTTAAAATCATGTTTAAACCCACAATCAAAATCAATCACCAACTCAAGTTTAATATACCACCTTTGTAAGCATGATCTGTACACTTTTCATCCTCATTTCCATGGACTTTTTGCAAATATATTTAAACAGCCTTACTTAAAAATAATGTTTATTAGAACATCTAAGACATCATTTTTGTTATATCTTTAAATAAAGATTTTCACTTTAGACCACTTTGTTTACTAAACTTTTTAAGATGATCATAACATAAATCATGGTGTTTATTCTTTATAAAAGTCACATATATGTAATAAATCATTTTTAAATTGTCGTAAAGTTCATGGATCATGAGGTTGATGATCTTGTTTAGATTTAAACATCACCATCTTTAAATCATCATTTATGTTTTTATTCATACAAGATCATCCATTTTAAATAACATACTTTAACATAATCATGCTAACTAGTTAAATCTAATACACATAATCAACACATAATAAACTATATTTAGTAGATTATTAAGGTGAGGTTAGGGTTTTTAAGTTGGATTTTTCTTTATTTTCAAGATGATCAACAAGTACTTTTATAAACCATATATCATAAGGAACTTAAATATGGTAAAAGATTAGCTTACAAGTTTGCACAAGATTAAGTAAAGATTAAGAAGACAATGAAGCTCCAAAGAAAGCTCTAATGCTCCCCCATGCTTGCAAACTCCTTAGATGATCTTGTGAAGGCTTGAAAGGGAATAAAATGTGCTGTTTAATGGTGGAAAAAGGATGGATTGTGGTGGTAGGAGGTAGCCATGGATGAGGGGGAATCTAAGGAGGATCTTATATTTTTTTGTGAAATGATGGTGTTGAGATGTCAAGATTTATAAACTTACCAAGTCAAGATCACATCTCATGCCACACTCATATCCTCATTTTTCAACACTAATCAAGTGGGTGGGGGCCCCCTTGAAATCGCCCATATGCAAGGGGGGTTAAGTGTAATTTTTATATATAAGATGTTTTAAAATGTAATATATTTAGGTGTTTAGGTTAAGTATGGTAATTAGGGATTGGTCTTGCATCATTAGTGAGTAATTAGGGTTTAGGGTGTGAATTAATATTAATTAGTCCCCTAGACTAATTAGTATTAGTTTTGGATGGCAAAAAACCACTAGTTTGCTCATCGGTGGTGTGATACCGATTGATATACCAAAGTTATTGTTTTGTATTGGAAGCTTTGGTTTTTATTTAACATAAGTGCCATGGCGTTTATTTAGGGCCTTCCCGGCGTTGAAATATGGTTAACTAGTTCACTAGTCGAGCAGATGTTGAGTTTAGTGGCTGAACGCCTTCCGTTTCGTTATTCGCTAAAAAATGACACTTATACATAATACCACCAAATATTTCAGGGATTTGTGTTTCCGTAACCTCAAGATGGTTGAAGGGATTTCGGATCCCAAATGAATCTCAACTGGCTCTCTAGATTAATGTATGAGGCTATCGGCCATTGAAATCTTTGTTGGTTCGACAATCGGTCGCTTTCCAGTCAAGTTGTGCACTGCTTGTCGTATGACCGGAAACAATGTCTTTTATGTATTTTTGATACCTCGTGTTGTTTTAAGGTGTTTTATCATTGTTCTGTTATAATTCTGGAATCCGGCAAATACCGAGTTAATGTTGCGGACGAATTGAAATTGTCACAATTTTAGTCGAAACGGACAATTTTGTAATTTAGGCGTTGCACCGGAAAGTTATGTATTATTGCAGGATGTGTTCCCACATTAGTGTTTTCATGCATATATGGACTCAGTTATGTCATTAGTATGCCGTTATTCATTGCTCTGTTTGTTTCAGCTGTTTTGCTTTCATGAATAGTGCAGCCACGAATAATGTGCCCAACACTTTCTACCAACACTTTTAGGGCATAGTTTGATTTGTTTCACATCGTAACGAAAACACATATATGTTATGGCATGATTCACTTATCCTATACTTATGATATGACGTACGACTCATTTACGTAATCAAATTACGATAAAATGCATGAGATTATGTACTAAAAATAGTGATTAGTTTGTACCGAATTACCGGTTATTTTCCATTTGTCACAGAATGTCGAGCTCTTCCATTTAATCATGGTCTATTTGGTCACAATCTTCATTAAGACTTGATTGATCCAAAAGCTTTCCAAGAGCAAAGTTCTCATATGCCGTCATGAAGGATGCCAAAAGACCCATGTTTTCTTCAATCAGTTTTAAGTAGTTAGAGTCTAACTTTGGAATGTTAACACTCATTGCTTGAGATTCTGACTTCCACTAGATGAATACATCCCCTGACTTGAATGTGTAGTGTTACTCGAGCCATTAGCACTATTGCTTATAAAAGCATGTTGAGTTGCATGACCTTCATTTTCTGAGTATAAGGCAACACTAGCTCCACCGTTACTACCCTTTTTCTATTAGTTTTGCAGCTTTATACAATTCACACAACAAATGATAAAACCTGTTCATTGTGTCATCAAAGGATTCATTTTTCAAACCTTTGAGTACAACAAATTGAGTCTTAAATCGCTCTAAATGTTGCTACTTATATACAGCATTCCCTTCATATCGTTCAATCATGCTATCCCATAGCTCCTTCGAATTATTTCTCTTGCAAAAGGTATGAAGTATGGATTGCATCAGAGCCATTGTTATCATGGACATGGCTTTCGCTTCGCATTCATAGAACTTTTTCTGTTTTTCGGTAAGAGACAAGTAAGTGTCGATACTTAAAGTTCTAATTGGAGTCGCTCCGTGACCCTTTACAATGCATAACCAAACTTTGATATCCTTAGCTCTCACATATCTCTCGAAACATTCCTTCCATTCTTGGAAATCAAGTTCTTTTATTAATAAATGAGGTTTGTCGTTGCTCCCCACTTCAACGTTATGCCTAATGTTTTGGACCATCGCGGTCAAATTTTTAGCCATTTTGAAAAAGATTGATTGAAAAGAAGGTTCACAGTAGGTTTAAACAATAGGTTTTGCTTGCGAAAATTTCTAAGTCCAAAAAGTTCGAAGACAGAAAGTTAACTTGGAAATACAGAGTGAATAGTCTAGAGAATATCATAGTAAAGAAACCCATATCAATAACCTTATTTAAACCACAAACTCGTACCAGTAAACAAATCTTTTAAGCTCAGTAACTTAACAAAAACATAGTCTTAAATCCGAAAATTAAATTAACTCTGAATTATATTAAATAAAACCAGCAATCTGGAAGTTTTAAAATAACTCGAAACTTTTAAACAAACCAAACATAAATCCAGAATATACTATAACTTTAAAATAACTTGGAACTTTTAAATAAACCAAACACAAATCAAGAATATACTATAATCAGGAAACCAAACCACAGACATGGTAATAACACAAATTCGGAAGACGTAATGTCAGTAATGGACAAGGTAATCTGAATATGGGGAACCTGCTTCCGGATATCTCCCAAGTGTGTCTTCACACAAGATCGATAATAATCTGGAAACACAAACAATGACAATAACTTGGACAAAAATTTTGTTAAGATCAAACACACAATATTTCATCAGCTTTCAAAAACCAAATAAGATATTCAAAAACCTCTGTAAAAACCTAGATGAGAATTTAGCCTAAAAACTCTAACTTAGACAAAATCCATCATCGATAATCAATAAAAACCAATCACAAATGATGAAATCACAAAAATCAGCAAACAAACACCAAAACACAATTAAAATGTGATTTTCCCACTCTAAACCATCAAAACCAAAAACCTATATCAGCACTCTCTATACAGAGCATGCTCTGATACCACTTATAAGGTCTCCTTATCCTCTCTCGATCACGGATCTTGCTCAATCACGAACACATGGTTTGTAGGATCCACCACGCGACAACCACCCTAGGGATTTGGACAAGAAAGTGTAGAAGAAGAAGATATGAGAATATTCATAGTATTCTTAGAGATATGACGTCACACAGTAGCAGCCGCCACACACACAATGATTAGGGTTTGCTTGCAAAGGAAACTTTCCACAAAAGAATTGTTGTCTTGTCTTTATTCCATTAAGCTATTTATACAAGACACGTCCGGACACACATATTCGGATAAACAAAACATACTGGCCCAAGGCCTAAAACACTATAAACTCAGAAATCCACTAAGGATTTCGATGTAATTATAAACTCGGACTGAGTTGGACAAACTCAAGTCTGGACTATCTAACTATTTCATAAACTCGAATTAGATGACATACCCTAATCCGGACCCTTGTAAACTCGGACACACACAACAAATTCAGACAGACTTTGCCTAACTCGGACTATACACATAACTATTACATGTTTACATATAAGACCCTAAACAATTGGAAATTTAGTAGTTATCACGAAAGTGCATTTACAAGAAGTTATCCAGGACTTAATGGGAGATCTAGAGTTGGGTTGGACAAGTCTAAGATAAAGTGTTCTAAATGTAATCAGCTAGGTCATTTTGCTAGGTAATGCAGGAGTCAAAACCCACACCTGTCATTACCTATCCAAATCAAAGACCTCATGATAAAACACACTTTTATCAAAATACCTAGAATACCCCTACATCTAGTGTTCAAAACACAACCCATTTTGCAAGTCCTGCACCTGTGCAATATATCTAAGCACCACTTCCTCAGGTTTAGTATGTCTAAATGCCCATATTACATGTTCCAACACCACAAACTGTTCCTGCTCCTGCAGTAGTTGAGCCAAATCAACAAAGTTTTTTCACTCAATTCTATGTTGATTGGATTAGTTTTCCTGAAAGCTTTACAGATGAAGATCTTGCTTTAATAGCAAGTGATAGCGATGAATATGTAAAACTTTGTTTTATGGATTTTGATCATACCTCAGGTGAAGAATCATAAGAAAATGAAACCTTTGCTGGTGAAAGCTTGGTTAGTGAAACTGCTGAGAGCCCAAGAAAAACATTGGTTTGTGAAGAGGGTAATGCAGAAGGAACCAAAAACTATCCCAAAAGTACCACCAATCTTATCAATGCCGATCTTCTGAAGGTTACTGTTTCCAAGGTATCACCTCATGTTCTAAAAGAATTGTGTTAAGACATATGTATCATAGCATTTTCTAAGATCAATGAGGTAAATGAAAACCTTTGTGAAAAGATCCAAGTTAGTGAAATTATCCTAGAAAAACTAAAATAATTACTTAAAAAATAGACTAACTGAAAAGGATCAGGAAATCAACTCCTTAAAACATGAAGCATCAATAATCAAAGAGCAACTCCAGTTAATGATAGAAATATCAAAACTGTAAAAAGGAGTTGGAAGCCAGACAAATCACTGTGAAAAAATGGGTGCAGTCCTGCTCTGATTTTGAGAAGATGCTTGAAAAACAGATAAAAGTAATGAGAAGTTTGTTTAGGCCTTGTTAAATTAAACCAAAATACCAAAACTTCCAGTTGCTCTGAAATAGTTGAAGATAATTCAACTAAGTCAACTAGAAAAGAAGTCAAGATAATTGAAACCAGTGGTAAGAATGTCACTCTTGAAAAGCCACAAAGTTCCACTCAGTCTAAAACCAAAATATGTTTTTAAACCAACTTGGTCAGATGAGTGTGATAATCTTGAAAACTTCAAACCAATTGACTTTGCAGACCCTGATGGTCTTAAGCTACCTAATATAAAACTTGTTCCTATTACCAACATTCAAAAAAATGTTAAACCATCAGCTTCTTAAAAGAGAGACAAAGGAAAAAGGAATGCCAAAGTCCCAGACATGTTGTGTGAATACTGTGGTAAAAAAATCATTAGGTAAAAGATTGTTTCAAGTTAAAAGCCCTTGATATAAATCAAAGCAACATTGTTTGTGAATCCTTTCTTGGGTGCACCATATGCGGTAAAAGCAATCATTTTACTCAACAATGCTCATTTCTTAGATCACATAATTCTAACAAAAACTAGTCAAGAAAGAAATCGAGTTTCAAAAGGGAAGATGGGACTGGTAACAGGAATAACTAATCTCTTCCCAAAAAAGTTGAGTCTGATCATACTGCAACACCTCAAATGTATTACCCACAGGGGCAACCACCTTGCAATATGGTTCCTTACAGGTATACATAAACTACACCACAGCCCTAGAAGCCTAAGGTTAACATGCATCCTCATAGGTATCAACACTTTGTTAGGAATGGTCAACCTCCCATTGACCTAAGTCTGTAGGCACTTGTAGAGGGTCAAAAAGAACTTTTGGAGATTGTTCAAAAACTCATAGTGACCAAAGATCAATCCCAACAAGCAATTGCAATGGTTGATAACACCAAATCCTAGGCAGATTATGTTGTGTATCATCTGCAAGATTGACCCATTCTTCACCATCTGTACGGAACCACTGATGGTAATTTTAAAGTGCCAACAGAGGTTACCTACACATCTATCCTACTATCCAAACAATAGAAAGAAAATCACTTTGAAAAATCCAAAATTTTGTCTATATTTTTGTTCCATTTCTGTCCTAAAATCAGAAAAAGCAAAAACTTTCGTTTAAAAATCAAGAAAAGATTAACAAGATCAACAATAACAAAACTCTATTCAAAAGGGCCAAAACAACTATTAAAGTGGTTCAAAAGTCTGTTTGAGTGTGATAACCACTGTCTAAGGCAAAAGAAGCACTATTTTCCAAAACCACTATTTGAGTTTACAAGTCAAATAGAACCATGGTTTTCATCAAAACTCAGTTGAACCAAATAAAGGTTCAATACAGAGGTTTTACAAAACTCTATTGACCAAAAGTCAAACAAAGGTTTCAAAACACTGATCATATTATTCAAATGTCTGTTGAGCATGACAGAGGTTTCAAACAGATATTTTGAAAAACAAATCTTTCGTATCTTCATTAGTGGGTTTCCTTTGTAGGACCTACTCACTAAACAGACGTTAGCTATGACAAATTGCAACTGACCACGTGGACTAAAAGGTAATGGTTGTCCACGTTGGCATCCCTGTTCCATTAAGCCTATAAAATCCATGAGAAAACAGAGTTTACTTCTATCCTCTATTTTCAAAAAAATTCAAAAGCATTTCAAAAGAGAAAAACTTCATCAAACTCTACTTCGATCAAAAGATTTTCTAGATAAAAGATTTTCAAAAGATTTGAACAATAGTTCATGATGGATCTCGAAATCAAAACCCTACATAATTATTTGCCATATCTTGTACAACACAGAAAGAATACGAATTTCCATTCCATCATTAACATCATCAATTCCTCAAAATATCTCTACATACTTGCCACAGATGCACCCATCAACATTTTCACAGATAGAGAATTTTGGGCAAATACAAAATCATCCTTACAAAACAAAAAGCCCTTTCTCATTACCTCCACTGTCAATAAAGAACATGTGGAAATATGTTCCATCTAAAGGATATGACAGGTATGGAAACTTGCCCAAAAAACGAATTACAAGCTGAATTAATAGAAAAGGGGCTATGAAGATCAGTTGGTGGGAGCAACACTTTTAAACCAAAGTTCCCACCTAAAATGAAATTCTTTTTCAATATTCTCTTTGTTTAGCTCTCTACTAAAACCACTGCTTTTTATGAGATTCCCCTAAAAACTCAGTATCTAAGATATGCTATTTTGAAAACTAAAACCATAAGCTATCCTAGACACTGTTTCTTGATTTGCTAGCAAATTTGCGGGCAATCAAGAGAGGTACTGGCGATCCCTTTCTTATCTATCCATGGTTGTTGAGTTTTTACTTGAAAAACATTTTAAGAAAGGAAAGTTTTGAAAAAGGTGAAGCAATTAAAAACAACAACCTCTCTTGTCACACCCCGACCCGCAGCGGAAAAGGTGATCGAGGCATGATTGGGTTATCATCAAAGCTCATGACATTTATTATAACGTTTCATATTCATTAATACAATTTAATGGGAAATACACAATCATAATTACATCATATCCTAAACATCAATCTAGGCTTCATTGTTATCTTCTAAGGCATTTCCTATGTTTTCCCTTGCTTCATCCTGTTCACCTGTATCATGTGTAAAAATGGTTTTTGGATCAACAAAAAGTTGGCGAGTGAATCCTATGAAAAACATTTGAACAAGTTTATTTAATTGATTATAAAATAAAGTGCACAACCACACATGAGTAAAAATAGATGTAAACTTATTCACCAATCATTTAATATTAAATAATGCACACATGAACAATAATGGATCGTTTTGAGGCACGCGTTGCTCAACTCGTCTCCCACGAGGAACTGATGGGCCTAATGAATGATTTGCATATACTTGACAATATGAAATACATAACTACAAACAATATAAACTAAATAATACACACACGAACAATAATGGATTTGTTTTGAGGCACGCGTTGCTCAACTCGTCTCCCACGAGGAACTGATGGGCCTAATGAATGAATTGCATATAACTTGACAATATGAAATACGTAACTACAAACAATATATACAATCTAAGTTTAGGTCACAATATGGTATGGCACAAGTTTAATAAACGAGTTAATTTTGGTGACACATGACACATCCCAAAATGTGTAATTAAAAGGGGAGTTGTAAGATTCACTCACATTGGGTGCGTTCGGTTGATGATGTTGAATACGCACGAAGTTGGATTTGACCACGAGTGAAACTAACCTAGATAATAACATAATGGTTTGGTAAATAAGCGGATTTTATTAATCAATTTTAGTAGGATGATTGGATATATTTTTGTGAGTTTAAGGTTATTTTCTAACCTTAAAAACGTTATGTTTAAGTATTTTAATTGATTTTTAAATAAAATAAATAAATAAAAATAATAAAAAATGTTGACTTTTTGCGACCGTTGACCGTTGACTTGTTGACCGGTCAGACTGTGTAATTGTGTGCGCCGGGTGAGGCTCGAACCCGAGACCTCCCGTTCGCGTGCACGCAGCTCTACCAACTGAGCTACGTGTCTAACCTGAAATATTTCTGTTTTTAATTATATTTATATACTAATTGAATTAAACCGAAAATCATTATTTTTTAAAAACGATTTTAATGCATCGAACCGGTGTTCTCCACAGGTCTCGAACCCGGGACCTGTGGTTTAGGTTAACACACAGTCCACCGCTGGACTGTGTGTCTAACTTGGTAAATACTCTGATTTTTATTATACTTATATACAAACTAATAATTTCATTTCTGTTTTATATAAAAAGTTTGATAATTGCCCGAACCGGTGCGGTAGTCCGGACTCGAACTCGTGACGTGTGATTAAACGTTCACACAGTCCACCACTGGACTGTGTGTTTATGTTGGTTATTATTCCGGTTTTTATTAAACTAAACATCTATTGCAGTGAATCCGGTTCAGTTAAAAAAAGAACATTTTTATTAAGGCGAGTGTGCGTGGGACAAGAGTCGAACTCGGAACGTATGCGTGTTTATGTGCACACAGTCCACCGCTGGACTGTGTGTCTAACCCGAGATATATCTTGATTTAAATTAAACTTATACACAACTGATAACTCCGTCTTCTTCGTTAAACTTAACCAGAAACGGAAGTCCGACTGGTTCGAAGATTTAATCAAGTTCTTTAGTGTCTTGTGATTAATTACGTGTGAGATAAATAAAAAGAATGAGAGATTAAGTGTTAGATATACCGAACAGTGGCTCCTCTGTTTCGCCTGCGAAACTCCGGTGACAGCAGATGATTCCAGCGACGTGTGTCTTGCAGCAGAGGGTCTTCAGGGGGAGCTTGAGATGAGTGTAGGTGGCTTCGGTATGAGCTCTGGGGGTTCAGTAAGGCTCAGAGGTGAAAGACTCGGTTTTCCGGCGAGTTGCAGAAATTCTCCGGCGAGTGAATTTTTGTCGGGAAAGAGTGTGATTGTGAGCGAAAAAGCTAACAGAGGTTAGAGGGGTATTTATAGGGTAGGACATCGACGAATTTGGTCCGATTTCCGTCTTGATTCGTCGGTCAATAAGTTTTCCGGCGGTTATGACTTGCGTCGCGGGTTCAGACGTCGGTTATAACCGATGTAGTAGTTAAAGCTTCGGTTAAAACTGAAGAAACCGTCCAATCTCGGCGAAATCGTCGGGATTTCCGACGACTGCGATTGGGCTCGTCGGTTTTGATTTTGAGACTTATAATATGTATTAATTGTTTCCATTAATTAACAAGAAACACAAGTGGCGCAGTGGCGCAGTGGTTGGTTGGAAGTTAAGTCTTTGCTGAATCGCTGGCTGACCCGGGTTCGAAACCCGGCAGCAGCCTTTTATTTTATTTCCTTATTTTAAATACTTTTTCAAAAATAAATTATATATTCCAATATACTTATTAATTATGTATCGTTTAAAAATAATTTGGGCATTAAATACGCAACGAAATTTTTAATTGATTGTTCGGTTAATAAACGGAGCGGGTTTGGTAAATCTGGTTTTTGACGGATGTTACAGTATCCCCTGCTTTTTAGAAATTTCGTCCCGAAATTTAAGTAGTGACATATTTGTCTAAAAAGGATGGTGTTTAGTTTGACAGTTACATGCTTAGAAAAAGAGTAAGAGTTTAAATTTTTGTTTGAGGCGGTAACGTCCCTTGTAAGGGTTAGGTACCCTGTTACAGGAATCGCTTTTTGTTGCCTACGGTAAAAATATTGATAAGCAGAGTTGATTCACTAAATATGATATCATGCGTAAGAGTTTTGATATGTTTGGAAGGATAGGGTTATATCCCAAAACAAAATTTCTAATACTACAACCTACATGGAACTTCTCATAACCGTCTAACAATGCCTCTGATCCTTTGACAAGAATACTTATATATAGGAAGTACCAGCGGCGTATCCACCATATTCTTGTCAAATTTTCATCGGTTTTATCAGTAAGTTATAATTGGTTCTATGATGTGACTCTAGAACATAAATAAACGCCACAACCAATGTACCAAAAAATTACTAAATCCTACATAGAACTTCTCATAACCGCCTGACAATGCCTCTGATCCTTTGACAAAAATACTTATATATAGGAAGTACCAGCGGCGTATCCACCATATTCTTGTCAAATTTTCATTGGTTTTATCAGTAAGTTATGATTGGTTCTATGATGTAACTCTAGAACATAAATAAACACAACAACCAATATTTGAGTCCAAGTTCTGATAGCATACATGTTTGAATGGTGACAGTTCCTCTCTCGTTTGTTATGATGGAGAGGTTAGTTTATGTAGAAATAGAACACAATCCAATTTCTTTAAATGGCAAGATGATATGAATGTAACACAAATTTCAACCAAGACAATACTAAATCCTACATGGAACTTCTCATAACCGCCTGATAATGCCTCTGATCCTTTGGCGAGAATACTTATATATAGGAAGTACCAGCGGCGTATCCACCATATTCTCGTCAAATTTTCATTGACTTTATCCACAAGTTGTGATTAGTTCTATGTGACTCTACAACAAACACAACAACCAAAAGATCGTATTGCATGTACTGAAAATGAAAAATGTCTGTGCGATCAAGGCTCAATCAAACGGAGCTGATCGTATGTTGGCATGCCAGGTTCACGCTCATAATGTAATGGGGAACATGCTCAACGCTCATAATGTAATGGGGAGCGGCGGCCTATGAAATTGCATGTACTTGAAAATAATAAATTTAATCTAAACAATAATCACACAAATAGTTTATACATGGAACCTCTCATAACCGCCTGATAATGCCTCTGATCCTTTGACAAGAATACTTATATATAGGAAGTACCAGCGGCGTATCCACCATATTCTTGTCAAAATTTCATTGGCTTTATCCTTAAGTTATGATTGGTTCTATGTGATTCTAAAACATAAAGAAAAACATAAAACTAAACGATTGGAGTTGAATCTTGATTTTCGGTGAAGAGGACTAGTTGGGTGGTTTCGTTTGGGCCGCCATTATCTTCTACAGGATTGGCATTGTGTTGAAAACTCTTCCTCTTGCTGGTGGCCTAGTGATTGGGTTTTCTTGATTTACTTGGTTAACTGGGTTTGATTGAGCTTGAGCGTTTATGATGTTAACCAATCGAGGGCACGTGTTTCTAAAGTGGGTAGGGTCGCCACAATTGAAACAAGCTCGAACATAAGGTAACATGGGGTATTGAGGTTGTTGATATGTTTGGATCATATTTTGAGTAGGGGTGTGGTTTGGTTTTGAGGGGTGCGGCAAACCTTGCTCAAATGACCATAGCGTCCACAATTTGCACATAGTCGACAAGGTAAGGTAAGGGGATGGTGATAAAAATAGGTGTTACATCGAGGGTGAGGTCCAAGGTATGGTTTCTTATTTGGGTAAGTTGAGTTGGGTGCTACTTGAGTGATTGGGATAGCTTGGATGGGTATGGCGTGTGAAATTGGTTGATTACGTTGGATAGTAGCGAAAAGTTGCCCGTCTCTTTTTCTCTTAGAAATGGGTTGAGAAGGGGATTCGGTTTGGGTGGAGTTTGAAGTTTCAGTTGATGCTTTATCCTTCTTCTTCTTCTCCTTGAAGTCTTTGTTCCGGATTCGGTTCTCGGTGAGCTCTGTAGCTAACTCCATTGCTGCTTCCAAAGTTGCAGGCGTGGTACTTATTATAAAGTCTTGAATCTTTGATGGAAGACCTCGAATGTAGTGCTCGATCAAACGGTAGAGGGGAGTGAACAAGTTGGGAACCATTTGATTTAACTCGAGGAATCTTTTGTTGTATGTGGTGTGGTCGCCTTCCTTTTGCTTCAAAGAATAGAACTCATCTTCTAATTTCTTGATTTCGCTCCTTGGGCAAAACCGTCTTGTCATGATTTCCTTCAACTCTTCCCAAGTCAAAGTCATAGCATCGTCAACGCCTCGTTTGGCCTTCTCTGTATTCCACCAAGTAAGTGCTATTCCATATAAACGACCGGTAGCATATCGCACTTTACGATCATCGGGGCAATCGCAATTTAGAAAAGTGTTCTCCATTTCTACAAACCAATGGAGGAGAGCGGTGACGCCTTCAGTCCCTTCGTATTTTGGAGGGTCGCATGATTTGAAATGCTTGTAGGTGCATTTAGTGGTATTTGGGGGAGGGTTGATAACGTTTTGATCTTCTTGGTTGACAGGATTAGCGGTAAGGGCTTGTTGGACTTGGATTACAATGTTGGGTATTACGGCAGCCATTTGTTGAGCGATTAGGGCAGCCATGCGCTCGTGGGTTTTTTATTGCTCTCATCTTCCTACGGGCGAGGCTAGAAGACATCTACAAGGAATACGTATCATGAGTATGAGTTGGATGTTTTTGGGATCGTGGGTCGTATTTAGGAATGAACATTCATAAAATAAATATAGAAAAATAAATCTACTACATCCATAGGAAGTCTTGGGTTTTGCTCGTCATTGGGCCTTGCATGCCGCCATACTTCACCTTCGTAATCATGTGGGCCCCCATGAATACCGGGTTTTTCATATGGTTCGCATGTGTTAGCCTGGTTACGTACACTAAAACCGGAGAAAATCGAGAAATATGTATATAACGTATGATATTCGTAATGCGTCCAGGTGTGGACACGATGACACCTCAAAGTGGGATTAGTTCGAACGACGTTTGGTGTGGCATGCTTTGGCCTAATAGGTCCTTCGTACTCTCATCGTTAGTCCCCAGGTAGGCAAACTGGTCCGTTATATTGGATTTATACGAATGCCAACCTAGACAGGACGTTCCGACTACCGGTACTTGTACCCTTCCAGTTACTACATGCCCGTCGCAGAACTTACTTTGATGAGATTTGAAAATTGCGACAAAATCTTTGAATAACAAAAGTATGAAGATGATTTGAATATATGAACATTGAAATATGTATGATGAATGTGTATGTAAGTATGTATGTTTGACTGTAAGTATAAACAAATATGAAACAAATAAACATCATAAGTTTGTATATAACCACCTAAACAATTAAAATTTAGGCAACTATAGTATAGGCTCTAAGGGTCTAATAACCTATCCTATATCCCTATAGTCATGGCTCTGATACCAATCTGTCACACCCCGACCCGCAGCAGAAAAGGTGATCGAGGCATGATTGGGTTATCATCAAAGCTCATGACATTTATTATAACGTTTCATATTCATTAATACAATTTAATGGGAAATATACAATCATAATTACATCATATCCTAAACATCAATCTAGGCTTCATTGTTTTCTTTAAGGCATTTCCTATGTTTTCCCTTGCTTCATCCTGTTCACCTGTATCATGTGTAAAAATAGTTTTTGGATCAACAAAAAGTTGGCGAGTGAATCCTATGAAAAACATTTGAACAAGTTTATTTAATTGATTATAAAATAAAGTGCACAACCACACATGAGTAAAAATAGATGTAAACTTATTCACCAATCATTTAATATTAAATAATGCACACATGAACAATAATGGATCGTTTTGAGGCACGCGTTGCTCAATTCGTCTCCCACGAGGAACTGATGGGCCTAATGAATGATTTGCATATACTTGACAATATGAAATACATAACTACAAACAATATAAACTAAATAATACACACACGAACAATAATGGATTTGTTTTGAGGCACGCGTTGCTCAACTCGTCTCCCACGAGGAACTGATGGGCCTAATGAATGAATTGCATATAACTTGACAATATGAAATACGTAACTACAAACAATATATACAATCTAAGTTTAGGTCACAATATGGTATGGCAAAAGTTTAAATAAACGAGTTAATTTTGGTGACACATGACACACCCCAAAACATGTAATTAAAAGGAGAGTTGTAAGATTCACTCACATTGGGTGCGTTCGGATGATGATGTTGAATACGCACGAAGTTGGATTTGACCACGAGTGAAACTAACCTAGATAATAACATAATGGTTTGGTAAATAAGCGGATTTTATTAATCAATTTTAGTAGGATGATTGGATATATTTTTGTGAGTTTAAGGCTATTTTCTAACCTTAAAAACGTTATGTTTAAGTATTTTTAATTGATTTTTAAATAAAATAAATAAATAAAAATAATAAAAAGTGTTGACTTTTTGCGACCGTTGACCGTTGACTTGTTGACCGGCCAGACTGTGTAATTGTGTGCGCCGGGTGAGGCTCGAACTCGAGACCTCCCGTTCGCGTGCACGCAGCTCTACCAACTGAGCTACGTGTCTAACCTGAAATATTTCTGTTTTTAATTATATTTATATACTAATTGAATTAAACCGAAAATCATTTATTTTTTAAAAACGATTTTAATTCATCGAACCGGTGTTCTCCACAGGTCTCGAACCCGGGACCTATGGTTTAGGTTAACACACAGTCCACCACTGGACTGTGTGTCTAACTTGGTAAATACTCTGATTTTTATTATACTTATATACAAACTGAATAATTTCATTTCTGTTTTATATAAAAAGTTTGATAATTGCCCGAACCGGTGCGGTAGTCCGGACTCGAACTCATGACGTGTGATTAAACGTTCACACAGTCCACCACTGGACTGTGTGTCTATGTTGGTTATTATTCCGGTTTTTATTAAACTTAACATCTATTGCAGTGAATCTGGTTCGGTTAAAAAAAAGAACATTTTTATTAAGGCGAGTGTGCGTGGGACAAGAGTCGAACTCGGAACGTATGCGTGTTTATGTGCACACAGTCCACCGCTAGACTGTGTGTCTAACCCGAGATATATCTTGATTTAAATTAAACTTATACACAACTGATAACTCTGTCTTCTTCGTTAAACTTAACCAGAAACGGAAGTCCGACTGGTTCGAAGATTTAATCAAGTTCTTTAGTGTCTTGTGATTAATTACGTGTGAGATAAATAAAAAGAATGAGAGATTAAGTGTTAGATATACCGAACAGTGGCTCCTCTGTTTCGCCGGCGAAACTCCGGTGACAGCAGATGATTCCGGCGACGTGTGTCTTGCAGCAGAGGGTCTTCAGGGAGCTTGAGATGAGTGTAGGTGGCTTCGGTATGAGCTCTGGGGGTTCAGTAAGGCTCAGAGGTGAAAGACTCGTTTTCCGGCGAGTTGCAGAAATTCTCCGGCGAGTGAATTTTTGTCGGGAAAGAGTGTGATTGTGAGCGAAAAAGCTAACAGAGGTTAGAGGGGGTATTTATAGGGTAGGACATCGACGAATTTGGTCTGATTTCCGTCTTGATTCGTCGGTCAATAAGTTTTCCGGCGGTTATGACTTACGTCGCAGGTTCAGACGTCGGTTATAACCGATGTAGTAGTTAAAGCTTCGGTTAAAACTGAAGAAACCGTCCAATCTCGGCGAAATCGTCGGGATTTCCGACGACTGCAATTGGGCGCGTCGGTTTTGGTTTCGAGACTTATAATATGTATTAATTGTTTCCATTAATTAACAAGAAACACAAGTGGCGCAGTGGTTGGTTGGTTGGAAGTTAAGTCTTTGCTGAATCGCTGGCTGACCCAGGTTCGAAACCCGGCAGCAGCCTTTTATTTTTATTTGCTTATTTTAAATACTTTTTCAAAAATAAATTATATATTCCATTATACTTATTAATTATGTATCGTTTAAAAATAATTTGGGCATTAAATACGCAACGAAATTTTTAACTGATTGTTCGGTTAATAAACGGAGCGGGTTTGGTAAATCCGGTTTTTGACGGATGTTACATCTCTAGCGAAACTTTTATACGCATGATGGTAAAAAACCAGGATATTGTTGTTCAAGAAAATGTTTTAGAAAACCAAGCAATAGATGTTACAACATATATTGCTAAGCTCACTTCTCCTAGTTGCATTGTGCAAATCCCAGCAGTGTGGAACCTACATCAGACATTTCCTAACAAACCTTATCCATTACCATTCCCAAATCCAAAAGAAAAACCACAAGAGGATATCTCTAGGGGTTGAGATGCCAAAGATCCCTGTTGCAGCAAAAAAAGCAACTAACTCAAACATCTAATGTTACCTCCTCACAATAGATGCAAACATCTCCATCAAGCCAAACACCTCACTCTTCCTCACAACGGTGTTGTAAGCATAGGGGACACAAGTCAAGGGGACATACATCATTTGATTATCTCTTCTTAAGCCCCTCTCCTAGGGCTACTCCTCTTTCATCACCACCTACATCAATAGTCCATATACCCTTACAAAAAATGCTTGAGGCAATTGATACATCTGACTTGCACATACCTAGTTCTTCTCACCAACAAATCAATGAGAGTTCACTCCAACAAGTGACTAGGGCAAGTTTAGGGGTCATTACTATCCCACAAGCAGAGGAAGCTACACCTCCTGTATCAGAAGAGATGCATGCTGGTATTTCAAGTGGGGCAGCTACTACAACTGTTGAGATAACCATCTCATAGTTAGACAATAGTTACATTACTAAGACTCCCTTGAAGGCAACAACTATTGAGACAATATTCTCTACTTTAGTTGGAAGTCCCCAGTACCAAGAACAAGGAGCACTTGGTATCAAACCAAGTTTAATCACTTCTAGTAGGAATTTAGATGATCTTGTTAAGTCAAGTGATGGATTAAACTGTCTTGAATTTAGGAGATGATAACCAACTTAGAAACATTTGTTGGGGATATCAACAACATGATGCAAATCCTGCTAAAAAACTCCAGACCTAGACCAACAAATGTAGAAATTGCAAAAGAAATATGGGAACATGTTTAACCTTACCTACATCTTCAAAAGCAAGTTGCAGAAGAAAATATGCCATCATGTAGAGCTTGTCAGACATAAAGTGGATGCCGAATATCAAGATACTCAGGCAGAGGAGAAAGCCATTAAAGACTTTATCTTTGAAAACACTGGTCAAGCTCTCACTCTCCCAAAATATGAGGATGCCAAAAAGGGGGAGATAGAGACTAGATGAGGAAGCTTTCACCCTTGTCCAAAAAGGCTAGCAAAAAGCCTAACATTTATGCACTCAAAAAGACTAGAAAAGAATAAATGAACAAGGAAATTGAGAAGCGGAAGAAATGGGATACAAGGGAAGCAAATATGTAGATAACAGTGTAGGAGATCATCAAAAGAAAATAAATCCAAGACAACCAAGGTTCTTCAATAGAGGTTCCAACAAAGGTTAGTCAAAGCACTACTACACCATCTATCCAAACCACTATTCCATCTATCATAACACAAACCATTTGTGACAAACGGCAAATAACCGGTAATTCCGTGCAATTTAATCACTAACTTTATATTAAAATCCCATGCATAGTTATCATAATTTAAATTGCGCAACTGAGTCGTACGTCATTAGGACAAGTAAATCTGATCATAACATACACTGGTTTCTGTTACAACGTGAAACAAACAAAAACAATGCCCTAAAAGTGTTGGTAGAAAGTGTTGGGCGCACTAATTGCGGTGACACTAACTGTGTCGGTAAACCCGCTAAAACGAATCAGAACAAGAAATAAAAGCATGTTGATGCCATGCCTGAGTCCCTATACAAATGGAAACACATATTTGAGAACAACCATTACAATAATACATAACTTTCCGGTATAACGCCTAAATTTCAAAATTGTCCGTTTCGACCAAAAAGGCGACAAATGTCGATTTGTCCGCAAGACTAATTCGGAGGATTCCGGATGTCAAGATAAGAATAAAACACTATTAATCATAATGTGAGGATAGCAAGAATGCCCAAAAGACATCGTTTCCGATCATTCGTCAAACAATGCACAATTCGACCGGAAAGTGGCCGATTGTGGAAACGACGAATATTTTAGTGGCCGATAGCCTCATCCGAGCATCTAGTGAACTAGTTAAGCCTCATTTGGAACTCGGAATCCATTCAACTAACATCAGGTCACGGAAACATAACTTTCGGAAAAGTTCGACGGCGGAACACAAAAGTGCCGATACCAACCGAACGATCGAACGAAAGACATTTCGACCATCCTAACTCATCGTGTATTCGTCTAGCGAACTAGTCATGAATATTTTAGGATCGGAAATGTACTAAGTAGACGCCATATTAGTTGTGGTGGTCGAAAACAAAAGCTTCCGGTACTAAATAAAGAGTTCGTTTATTAGCGATTATTAAGACGATAAGCGATCTAGCGACGTATCCGTCATCCAAAACTTATATTGGGGAATCATGTGAATTAAATACCATGTAAATACACCCTAAACTCTACTCTTATGCTTAAGATGCTAGATCATTAACCCTAATCACCATACTTAGCATAATTACCAAAATATCTACACTTTTCAACATGTGTAAAAAATAAAAGTTCCACTTTACCCCCCCCCCTTCCAAATTGACGGTCATAAGTGGGCCCCATGCCACTTGATTTTGTTGAAAAACAAAGATTAGGAGTATGGTGTTTAAAGATTTGATGGAACTTGAAAAATGATGGAATTATATAATAACTTCACAAGATTACTTATCATTTTATTCACCAAAGTTGCAACATTTTTCTCCTTGTTTCCCCCCCCCCCCCCCTGTTCACGGCTAAACACCACCACCATACACCACCATTTGGCCACCCAAAAACACAACATTTTATACATCTTAAAGCCTAATCAAGACTACTAAAGAAGCTAGCAAGGATGGAGATCATTAGGGCTTCCTAAAGAGCTTTATTTTCTTCCATAATCATCAAGAAACTTGTGCACTCTTTGTAAGCTAAACTCCTCCATAATCTAGCTTACTTTTATGCTTAGATTATTAGTGTACGAGTTGATCATCTTGAAAAACAAGAAAAGATAAACCAAAAACCCTAACTCACAACATAATAATACCACTAAATATTGTTTATTTTGTGTTGATTGTATGTTTATATGATAGTTAGTTAGGATGTTGAAGTTGTTTATGTTAGAAGTATGATATAAAAGTTGGATGATCTTGCATGGTTAAGTATAAAAATGAAGATTTAACATGATAAGGTTTAAATCTAAACAAGATCATCAACTACATCATCCATGAAAAATACTACAATTTAAAGGTAATTTTATGCATTTGAATGATTTTATAAGAAATAAACACTTGTATTTAAGTTTTAATCACCTTAAAAATGTGTAGTAATAAAGGGGTTAAATGCATGAACTTGACTAAACAACATGCTAAAGTAGTGATTTGAAATGGTTAATAAATATTGAAAACCCTCTTGATTTACTAAGATTTTTAACAATAAAAAGTCATGGACGATGATAGATTTATAATGTAAAATAAATATTAGATGGATTGTTGATGATGATTATGAGCTTAAACATGTTTTAAATACGTTTTTGAAATGTGGAAAAAGCCATAGTTTAGGGGAAACTATGGCGAAATTTTCTAAAAATCTAACATCGATTAAGACATGATTAGTGGGGTGATTAGTGAGACTAAACGCGATTAGTAACTTAAATCGTCATTAAGTAGACTCTAATAACAAGGGTTATCCCTAAACAGCCAAGTGTTTAACAAAGTTATAAATATATAATTATAAGTAAAAATAAATGCTTTTTACAAATATATATTTTTTACTTGGAAAATAATACATGTATATATTTATACATTTGTTACCAATAATTTTGTATGTATACATGTGTGTATTGTATGTGTATGTGTTAGAAACTTAGGGTATTCATAATAAAAATACCCCACCATATACAAAATACAAACACTTGATCAATACACTAAGTGTTGGTGACATAACAAATATATTCTTGAAAAGCGTCGAAACAATAAATCCGACAATCGAAACGATGCGAACCTTAGGCGAACATTCAAGATTACACCGTCGCGTCGACGACCAACGGGTGAATCGCGGGCACGAAAGATCATTACAACAACGGGCGATTCTAGACGAAAACGAACATGTAATAAACAACGCCGACGACAGGTCTAAATATATATTTAGACATTCATCATATATATATATATATATATATATAATATATATGTTATCGAAATCAAAATCCGGAAAGTTAAAAATATAAAAAGCTAGAAAATTAGAAGTACAATACTTATAAAGAAATGGACTTTTATAAATAAATTTGGGCTAGGCCCAAATTGTAAAAATCATATGCTAGGTCCAATTCCATAATCTTTATGGACAAGGCCCAAAACTAATAAAAGCCCAAAAAGATATAAATAACATGGGCTAGGCCCAAAGACATAAAATACATGGGCTAGGCCCAATGACAAGAAGACATGGGCTAGGCCCAAAGACATAAATTACATGAGCTAGGCCCAATGACAAGAAAACATGGGCTAGGCCCAAAGACATAAATTACATGGGCGAGGTCCAATGACAAGCAAACATGGGCTAGGCCCAATGACAAGAAAACATCGACTAGGCCCAAAGACATAGATAACATAGGCTAGGCCTAATGACAAGAAAACATGGGCTAGGCCCAATGACATGTGATGGGCAAGACCCAGTTCACACATGATATGAAAACAATAATATATAGATATATATATATATATGTATATATATATATTTAAGAAATATATATAACAATATTAATCGAGCAAACAAACTACCAACACTATGATAACATTTTAAGTTGTTCTATCATAACGAAAACATGGGCTAGGCCTAATGACAAGAAAACATGGACTAGGCCCAAAGACATAGATGACATGGGCTAGGCCCAATGACAAGAAAACATGGGCTAGGCCCAATGACATGTGAAGGGCAAGGCCCAGTTCACACATGATTTGAAAACAATAATATATATATATTATATATATAAGAAATATATATAACAATATTAATCAAGCAAACAAACTACCAACACTATGATAACATTTTAACTTGTTCTATCATAACGAAAAGATACATAATAAGAATTCAAGATGAACAACGAGTACAAGGTCCATTGAGACCTAGGTGTCTAATGAAACCAATACGCATGTAGGTTACATACGTTGCGGACACCGATCTATTAATAGTACGACTTAACGGAACGCAAAGATTATGAGTTCATGTCCCTCCTTTCAATTATTTCAAGTTTTGTATTAAATTATCTAGGGGAAATACATGTCATGTCAAAACAGTATGTTAGCTATGGGTTAGTAGATAACAGATCACTGTGCATAAGTAGGATGATAACAATAGTAACCATTAATCACTTAGTGACCAAGGTGCAAAAGAAGTAGATTTATTGAGTTTGAGACCCGCTCCACTCCTGGTTGGTATACCCTTCGGAGTGCTTTTGTGATCCCAATGATGTCAAAGAAGTCTTGGTTTGGTTACTTACTTATGGCACAAGTATGTCAGGGTGCTCACGACACATTGATAGATCCTTAAATAACTCATTGATGCTAATAACATACTTGGATTTCAATACAAGATTTCAAGGATGACATTTTGATACGAAAACATTAAACTACATGAACTCGCCAACTTTATGTTGACTCTTTAAAATTACATGTATTTCAGGACGCAAGACATGAGCTGGTGATGGGATCCGGGCATGGGATGTATCAAGACAACGATGCACTACCTTTTGGAGGTTTTCCCTTTTATATACCAACTTAGTATGGGTATATAGAGGTCAAAGCCTCAATATGAATTTGTGATGAAAACAATGTCTATTTTCGAACAATGTGTTTTTAAACTATGTTTGTAAGTGGTAATCTGAGACAGATAACAATGTGGTTTCACTTTTGAAAGTTGTAAATGTGTAATGAAACTTAGTAATGGCATGACATCATTGTTATTTAATATTGTTAACTAAATTGGATGCAATGATTACCTAATAGTCACACACTTGCGCTTTCGTTACGACTGGGGTGTGACAGGTTGGTATCAGTGCTCCGATTGTAGTGAACCGAGGAAAAACTTTTATTAAAAGTTTGGTCTACAATCACTAGGGGCTCACACATGAAAACAAAGTTTAAAACATGATAGAAATGTTTGGAATTATAACAAGATAACAAAAAGGTTTTCATTGTGTCACGATAACACAAGGATCTATCACACGAGCTCAACTATAAGTAATGAGCAAAGTCAATACATGATTAGTTAATAATGGATAGACACAAAATAGTAAGATTACATGGAAAACAAAAGAGAACAAGTCGTGAATGAGAATTGGTGATTAATATAAAATATATCATAAATTACTAACATGAATATATATGCATTGTACGGATTATTCGCCAGGACCGTGTCTTCCTCATCGAGCTATGAAGAAGACCCGGAGGAGTACGTATCCGATGATGGATATGGTCCCGCTGCTGAGGCCCTACCCTTTTGGGATGGAGCCGAACACGGAGACTTTGAGGACTTTCAGCTACTTGCCGTGATTGACCCCATGGAGGAGGATGTACCTTCGGCTGACGATGTGCTGGCTGCCTCGCAGCCCCCGCATGATATTATCGTGTATGGCCATCCAGTTACTGATCTAGACGACGATGACGACGATATACCCATGTTCCACGATAAGCACATGGAGGACGACCTTGGCTATGGCGAGGTCTTTGATGATATCGATATACTCGAGATTCCACCCCCTGATATCCCAGTGGTTGACATCTCGTCATCTACCGATGCTGCTCCGAGTGAGCATGAGGCAGACGATGCCTCATCTGCCGCCCCAGGCACACCGTGACCTATGTATTCACCCCTTGCGGCCTTACAGACTCGCGCTAGTTCATACCCAGTCAGTGTCCCGACCCCTGGACCTACTCACTACACTGGACCTGCCCGTTACTATTCACTGAGCGGCACTCCACGTGCCCGAGAGCAGCCGCCACCATATTTCTCTGAGAGGTCCACGTACCTCCCTATTTACAACCCAGCTGCAGCTGGACCCTCCCATATGGCAGGACCTTCTTTCTCTGATAGAGCACCCCCATGTACGCCCCACGTCCCATACCACCTCCAGCAGGCATGTTTACCCCGACACCTCCACCAGGCATGAGCCCTTCTGACCCTTATCATCCCTCACACTTCCCTCCGATTCCTGTGGAGGAGAGAGTGACTTCACATGACCTACAGCTCTCTCTAATCTTCCGAAAGATCTGGGAGTTAGAGACTCAGCGTACTGCTCACGCCACTGCCAGAGCCACACCCCCACCACCGTCATCACCGATACCACCCCCACCATCATACCCACCACCATCGCCACCACCACTACCCCTGTCACCACCACCGACCCCACCTTTTTACTGCCCATTCTACCACTCGTCAAGCCCATCTGAGGCACGAGTGCAGGAGTTAGAGCAGTTTTAGACAGATGCTACTAGGCACATTTCTAGCCTCGAGGAGGAGATGGCCTACCATCGTAGTTTGTTTCCACGATCACCATTTCCACCACCCCCTCCACCCTTGTAGCGTGTTTGTGAATATCTTTGGGGATTAGTTGTACTTTTGATGTTTTGGCTCATGTAGACTCAGCCTTGAAGATCCCAGCTTCTGGAAGACAACTTATTGACGTGAAGAAGCAATGTGGAAGAAATTGTACTTTTGTAATGTAAAAACTTGTATTGACTAGGGTTGTGTATCCCTAACTCCCTTTCGGCTCTCCACGAACAAAATGTAACAAGTTGTCATTGTATAAAAGTGTATTTTCTTTATGTTATGGTTGATTATGTCATGATGTGGTGATATTATGATTGATGCATTGCATCGTGGTGATATTATGATTATATCTTATGATGTGGCGACTACGTATGTGATGAGCTACGTGTATGATAACGACGGGTGTGCGTATGGCGTTTGCACATATTCATTTATTTATTTATCATGTACCGATGTGCTATTGCATATATTTTAAAAATAATAATAAAAAAAATAAAAATGATATTAATAATAGATAATAAATAGTAATAATAACATGAAATTATTACTCCACTAATTGTGAGCGACATATTCTATTAGAAGACGATGTTGTCCCGCAGAAGAAGTTTAAGCAATAACACCCTACCAACAACATAAGAGGAGCTGAACGAACGCATATCCGAAGCCATTGCACAGTACGAGGCTAACTGCTCTTAGCATAGCGGTGGTACCGGAGGTTCAACAGGAGTAAATCCTCCAACTGGTAATACACGGTTTCTCATAAAACCGCAATACACACTCATCCATCTTGTTCGTGCTACTTACTCATGCTTAAATGGTGTATCCAATGATTTTAGGTTGCACATATAAGCAGTTTCTTGACTGCAAACCTCTGAACTTCGATGGTACCGGAGGCGCTGTAGCCTTCGTACGTTGGACTGAGATGACAGATTCAGTCATCCGAATGAGTAAGTGCCCGGCTGAACTAAGAGTCACCTATGTTACTGGACTCTTTGTGGATGGAGCTCTATCATGGTGGAACCTTCAGGTCCAAACCAAGGGCGATGATGCCGCATACGCCCTGACCTGGGAGGAACTTAAGGAGATGATGAAGAAGAAGTATTGCTCAAGATCGGAAATTTAGAAGTTGGAGACAGAAATTTGGAATCTAAAAATGATGGGTGCAGACATTGCTGGGTATATGCAGCGATTCCATGATTTATCCCGAGTGGTGCCATATCTAGTGGAGCCTGAGTTTAAACGTATTGAGAGGTACATTTGGGGACTTCCCCGAGATTCTGAGTTTGGTTACCTCTTCAAAACCCATAGAGATTGGTGAAGCAATTGAACTAGCTGTCAGCCTGACTGAGGAGGCTGTACGTCAGGGGAGGTTGCCTAAGTATGGTGGAAACAAGAAAGAATCTATTAAGGAGACCACTAATTCCAACAAACAGAAATTTTCTCATTTCAAGAAAGGCTCTCGTGGTCACCACAACAGTAACAAGAGACAAGCTGCGAGAGAAGTTAAGGAAACCAAAGCATATGTTACCACAACCACAAACACTGCGGTTAAGAAGTCTTACACTGGGGACGCACCGAAATGTCCCAAATGTCCTTTCCACCACCATCGGGAATGTCGAGGCCCCAAGTGTGGAAAATGTGGTAAATTTGGTCATCGCACCGATGTGTGCCGAACCAATACTAGAGATCAAGGATGCTTTGGATGCGGAGACAAAGAACATTTCAAGAAAGATTGTCCTAAAGCGAATCAAGCACGGGGAAGAGCATTTGTAATTGGAGCTAAGGATGCTCACCAGGATCCAAACGTGGTCACAGGTACGTTCCCTATCAATGATCACTTTGCATCTATTCTTTTTGATAACGGGGCAGATTTCAGTTTTATTTCTAAAGAGTTTAGAGATATACTTGGGGTAACGTCGAGTAAATTAAATGTTCCCAACTCGATTGAGCTAGCTAACGGGATATTAGTAGAGTCAAAAGAAATAATAAAGAAATGTACGTTAGAATTGGGTGAGCGGAAGTTTGATATAGAAATATTACCAGTTCAACTGGGTAGTTTTGATGTTGTTATTGGGATGGCTTGGCTATCCAATAATCAAGCCGAGGTTATATGTCATGAGAAAATCAGTCGCATCCCCTTATCCGTCGGAGAACACTTGATAATTCACGGTGAGAAGCATGACACACCTCTACGAATCATAAACTGCATGAAGGCGCAAAAATGTTTAAGGAAAGGATCATCGCTTTTCTTGCCCACGTGGTGGATAAGAAGGCCGAGGAGCGCATGATTGATGACATACAAGTAGTGAGGGAATATCCCAAGGTCTTTCTAGAAGACTTGCCAGGGCTACCTCCATAGAGACAAGTCGAATTCCGTATTGATTTAGTGCCAAGAGCTACACCTGTGGCAGAAGCTCCATATCGACTAGCGCCCTCGGAGATGCAGGAATTATCTACGCAGTTGCAAGAGCCGCTCGACAAAGGTTTCATAAGACCGAGTTTCTCACCTTGGGGAGCTCCGGTGCTATTTGTGAAAAAGAAGGACGGAACCTTTCCATGTGCATCGACTACCGGGAGTTAAACAAGTTAACTATCAAGAACCGGTACCCATTACCAAGAATCGATGATATATTCGATCAGTTGCAAGGGTCGAGTTTTTACTCGAAAATTGATTTAAGATCCAGGTATCATCCGTTGAGAATCCAAGAGGAAAGCATTCCTAAGACAACGTTTCGGACTCGCTACGGTCATTACGAGTTCCTTGTTATTCCCTTTGGCCTGACGAACGCCCCTAGAGTATTCATGGATTTGATGAACCGAGTATGTAAGCCATACCTTGAAAAGTTCGTGATCGTTTTTATTGATGACATACTGATACACTCACGAACCAAGGAAGAGCACGAACAACACCTGAGAAACATTTTGGAATTGCTGAAGAAGGAGCAATTATATGCCAAGTTCTCAAAATGCGAATTTTGGATTCGCGAAGTACAATTTCTTGGCCATGTGGTGAACAAGAACGGAATACATCTTGACCCTTCAAAGATCGAGGCAATAAAGAACTGGACCACGCCAAGAACCCCCACGAAAATACGACAATTCTTAGGATTAGCGGGATATTACAGGAGATTTATTGAGAACTTCTCCAAGGTTGCTTAGCCGCTAACCTCGCTAACCCAGAAGGATCAGAAGTTTGATTGGGGAGAAAAGCAAGAATCGACGTTCCAAGTATTGAAAGAGAAACTTTGCAAAGCACCAATACTATCCCCCCCGGACGGTATTTATGACTTTGTGGTGTACTGTGATGCATCACATCAAGGCTTGGGTTGCGTGTTAATGCAACGAGAAAAAGTTATCACGTACGCGTCACGACAGTTAAGAGTTCATGAAAGGAATTATACCACGCATGACCAGGATCTAGGTGCCGTGGTTTTTGCTTTGAAGATCTGGCGTCATTATCTATATGGCACTAAGTGTACCATATTCACGGATCATAAAAGTCTTCAACACATATTCAACCAAAAAGAACTAAATATGCGCCAGCGACGTTGGGTGGAACTGTGGAATTATTATGACTGTGAGATCAAGTACCAATAGGCAAAGCAAATGCTGTAGCAGATGCTTTGAGTAGAAAAGAACAAGTCAAAACATTATGGGTGCGAGCTTTAGAAATGACGATCCAGACAAGCTTCACTACTCGAGTGCGTGAAGCACAACAAGAAGCATTGAAACCAGAAAACATTCCAGCGGAATCATTTAAGGGAATGGAAAAACAATTGGAACCGAACAAGGATGGAACTCTATATTTCATGGGAAGGATCTGGATTCCCTATTATGGTGAGTTGCAAGACTTGGTGCTGGATGAAGCACACAAGTCCAGGTACTCGATACACCCAGGATCGGACAAAATGTACCAGGATCTGAGAGAATATTATTGGTGGCCTAATCTCAAGGGCGATATTGCGACCTATGTTGGGAAATGCCTAACTTGTGCAAAGGTCAAGGCCGAATACCAAAAGCCATCCGTGTTATTACAACAACTGGAGATCACGGTTTGGAAGTGGGAACAGATATCAATGGATTTCATTACAAAATTACCCCGGACCTCTCGAGGTCATGACATGATCTGGGTTATCATTGATCGGTTAACCAAATCAGCTCACTTCCTACCCATCCGTGAGAAAGATAGTCCGGAGAAGCTAGCTGAACTGTACCTGAAGGAAATTGTGGCACATCATGGTGTGCCAATTTCGATAATCTCTAATAGAGATGGTCGCTTTGTGTCACGGATCTGGCAATCATTTCAAAATTCGTTTGGTTCTAGTTTGGATTTAAGCACAACCTTTCATCCGCAGACCGATGGTCAAAGTGAGCGAACCATCAAGAGAAGACATGCTTCGGGCCTGTGTGATGGATTTGGGCGGAAACTGGGATACTCATTTACCGTTGGTAGAGTTTTCCTACAACAACAGTTATCACACAAGTATCAAGTCCGCTCCATTCGAAGCACTATATGGATGAAAGTGTCGATCGCCATTATGGTGGGCGGAAGTCAGTGACAGACAACTCATTGGTCCGAACTAGTACAAGAGACCACAGACAAGATATTCAAGATTCGTGATCGTATCAAAAGGGCCGGAGATAGACAAAATTGCTACGCAGATCAAAGACGCAAACCGTTATTATTCGAGGTGGGAGATAAAGTATTGTTAAAGGTCTCACCTCGGAAAGGCGTAGCTAGATTGGGGAAGCGGAAAGCTCAACCCGAGATATATTGGACCTTTCGAAATTCTGGCGAAGATTGTACAGTGGCCTACAAATTAAAACTGCCAGAGGAACTCAATAATTTGCACGACACATTTCATGTGTCTAATCTGAAGAAAAGTCCGACTAATGACACAGTTATCATTCCAGCAGATGAGATTCATGTTGATGACAAATTCCAATTCACCAAAGAACCAATTGAAGTCATGGACTGGAAGGTCCAAAAGACAAGGAGAAGCCAAATCAAACTGGTGAAGGTTCGCTGGACTTCACGTCACGGCCCGAATATACGTGGGAGTGTGAAGATCAAATCAAGTCAAAATACCCCCACCTGTTCAAAAAGACTCCTTCACTGGATGCCTCAAGCTGAATTTCGGGACAAACTTCTTTTTAACAGGGGGAGTATGTGACAAATGGCAAATAACCGGTAATTATGTGCAATTTAGTCACTAACTTTATATTAAAATCTCATGCATAGTTATCATAATTTAAAATGCGCAACTGAGTCGTACGTCATTAGGACAAGTAAATCTGATCATAACATACAGTGGTTTCCGTTACGACATGAAACAAACCAAAACAATGCCCTAAAAGTGTTGGTAGAAAGTGTTGGGCGCACTAATTGCGATGACACTAACTGTGTCGGTAAAACCGCTAAACGAATTAGAATAAGAAATAACGGCATGTTGATGCCATGCCTGACTCCGTATACAAATGGAAAGACATATTTGAGAACAACCATTACAATAATACATAACTTTCTGGGATAACGCCTAAATTTAAAAATTGTCCGTTTCGACCAAGAAGGCGACAAATGTCGATTTGTCAGCAAGACTATGTCAAGATAAGAATAAAACACTATTAATCATCCTAAAATAATTTGAGGATAGCAAGAATGCCCAAAAGACATCGTTTCCGGTCATTCGGTAGACAATGCACAATTCGACCGAAAGCGGCCGATTGTCGAAACGACAAAAATTTTAGTAGCCGATAGCCTCATCCAAGCATTTAGTGAACTAGTTAAGCCTCATTTGGAACTCGGAATCCATTCAACAACTTTCGGAAAAGTTCGACGGCGGAACACAAAAGTGCCGATATCGACCGAACGATCGAACAAAAGACATTTCGGCCATCCTAACTTATCGTATATTCATCTAGCGAACTAGTCATGAATATTTTTGCAGAAATGCACTAAGTAGATGCCATATTAATTGTGGTGGTCGAAAACAAAAGCTTCCAGTACTAAATAAATAGTTCGTTTATTAGCGATTATTACGACCATGAGCGATCTAGCGACGTATCCATCATCCAAAACTTATATTGGGGATCATGTGAATTAAATACCATGTAAATACACCCTAAACTCTACTCTTATGCTTAAGATGCTAGATCATTAACCCTAATCACCATACTTAGCATAATTACCAAAATATCTACACTTTTCAACATGTGTAAAAAATAAAAGTTCCACTTTACCCCCCCCCCCCTCCAAATTGACGGTCATAAGTGGGCCCCATGCCACTTGATTTTGTTGATAAATCAAAGATTAGGAGTATGGTGTTTAAAGATTTGATGGAACTTGAAAAATGATGGAATTATATAATAACTTCACAAGATTACTTATCATTTTGGTGTTTCGTCCGGTGATAGTTGCATGTTCTGTTATTTTGCGGGTTAGGATAAACTTGGGTTGGTTTGAGTTTTGATGGTGATGGTTGTTACTTTCTGTGGGTAGATTAAGTGTACGCATGTATTTCTTGGCGGGTTTGGTGAGGTCCAACATTGAGTGTGGGGAGTCGGGGTGATTAATATTGGTACTAAAAATCTGATTTTTAAGATCTTCAACCCATTTTTTCTGCTATGTTCATACAGCTTTTATCTTTGGATTTACACTCAATGTTGGCTCATTTTTCGGCACCTCAGCTTTAATTGAGGGCAATTAAAGTGCCGGAAGGGGGGTAGTTGTATGGTTTTGGATATAATTCGGGGGCTAGTAACATTTGGATGTTCATGCATATAGGATTCGGTCTCGCCCGTACTCAATCTCCATTCGGGCGAGATTCGATTTTATTAATTAATAATGTTACACACTGCTAAAATGTATCTAATATTATGTGGTAAAGTGTTTATCTTTTTCAGACCATGACCGCGAATGAAATGCTATACGGTCATTTGTTCTATGTGGTTGCCTCTTTCTAATGCTATACTTGTCTTACTTGTGCTTTATGCAGATGTTTGGGGAAGGTAGTTCAAGCCGTGCCGGACGAAAGAGGAGAGGGCCAACACCTCGCTAGAGAGGTGACCCAGCTGATGCACCACAGCAACCTTCGTATTTTGGTCAACGTAGAATCAGGTACGTGGGGACGATATTCCCCATGGGCAGAGCACGAGGATAGTGGACAGTCCCCTTCTTCAGTTCGATCTAGACTCCCACGAGTGGGAAAGGCTTTCTAACCTAGCCACTTGTGATTTGCTGCCCTATAGACGGATCGATTGGGATATGATTGACCATATGGGTCAAAGGGGCAGGATTGAACAGTTGTTGGGTGACAAGTTCAGGAGGGTATTGGATTGCGGAGCCAAACAGTGTAAAGAGATTACCTTTGAGTTTCACTCTACGTTCGAATACCAGCAGGGTACATTTAATGAGAGTGATGCTATCACGTTCGCTCTGGGGAGGCAAGTTTATGAAATGACTTGCGGTGGCCTCACAGATATACTCGTTGGAGGAGGCTCAGGCAGCGGACTTCTCCACCAGTCTTCAGGAGGTCTTCAAAAGGAGGCACCCCCAAGTGTTTAGACGGATGAACTCACCAGGGTACTATCTCTTCTGCTCCATATTCAAACAATATGATAGCAAGCGACATTATTGATCCGGTCTACCGGTTTATCCACAAGATTCTTGCTGCTACACTGGTTGGAAGAGGGCAGGGGGATAACAAAGTAAATCAGGTAAGTTTGGTCTGTCTAATGTGCATGGTGGAAGGACGGCCGACAAACCTGGCTACTATATTTGCATGGTTGATGAAGCGGTCGTGGAGGGGAGGCCCTGGGGTAAGGGTGTATTTGGGCCCTCGATTACGTGCTTAGCCGAGATTTTAGGGGTGTTCGACAGATATCCCCAAGACAGATTGAGAGAAGGCCTAGCCCCCTGCGTCATGAGTATTAGAGACCTCCAGGCTGCCGGGATTTTTACGACCCAAGAGCCTGTTAGCTGGGAGCCAGTCCGCCAGGGACCTCAGGTGCAACCGCCTCTATAATCTGAGCTGCATCATTTATGCAGGCTGGCGTCCCTACTCGATATCAGCGGCCGGTCACGCGTCAGGAGCTTCCAGGATGACAGTACCCTCTTCGTCAGCCTCGCCCAGACCCACTGACTTTGGATTCTTTTTATGATAGGATGGAGACGAGGTTTGGGACCTGTGAGGCTATGTCGACCAGCAGTTTGGTGGTGTTCGCCAGACCATGATGGAGAGTAGGCATATGCATGAGGCTAGCCAGTGAAGGCTGGAAGATGGGATGAGGTATATGATGCAGAATTTGAACATGGAGGTTCCATCCTACTTTTAGCATCCAGGTGGTCAGCTGGGGTCAAGTCAGTTTGCTGGTATGGAGGACGTTCAACCGTATCAAGTATTCGAGGCGTCGGAAGAGTCGGAGGAGGACGATTAAAGCAGAAGTGGAGCTCTATCTTTACTTTTCTTTTCTGCTGTTTTAGTTTCTTAATGGTCTGTAATTTAAACAATTTACTTTGTGGGGGTGTTTTGATACCCTGTATCATGGTGGACAATCTTCAAAACAATTTATTTATTTGCTTTATCATATTATGTTTTGGAAGTGTATGGTGATAGGTCAATGTTGTATGCTGCTTCCGTTCGCATGTGAGTTTTAAAAGTGGTACGTTGAGCGCATTCGGATTGGAGAGCATGAGTGGACTGACTGGCACATTGACAGTCTTGCATTACCAGCTAAGTCGCTTCACTTTTGTATTGTGTTTTCTTTAATTATTTATTTTCTTTTGTTTTATTTTGAGTGGTAGGTTGTCTCATCCTTGCATTGGGGACAATGCAAAAATTTAAGTTGTGGGAATGAGATAGTAGAGTAGTGTAGTAGAGTATTTTAGTTTAAAAAATTAAAAAATCCGAAAATGTCTTTTGAAAAAGAAGTTTGCATGAAATTAAATGCAAAATGATAGAAAAATTAAATTTTTTATTCAGTTTCAAATAATAATAATATGACAAATAAAAATGGTGAGTTTGTGTCTAACTTGGGATATGTGAGTAGGCTCGATTCGGTTCTTATATTCTTTGAGATAATATACCTTAATTGTTGGTCTACTAGTTGGTACTCATCAAGGAAAAATGGGAAACTGAACCGCTAAAAATAGTATAAGGAATGTCGTTATAAGCTAAATTCTTTAGAATTTTTAATCATGTAAAAGAAAAAAAATAGAAAAAATAAGCTTGATTGAAAAGTAGACGAGCCCAATGGAATCTCCCCTGGGGATGGTGACTCTGATCAAGAATCCCTGGATTAGTTGAAATTTTAAGTATCGAAGCCCACGTTGTCGCTCTCGGGGATGGTGACTCTGGTTGAGATAGCCTCTAGGTTAGATATGCAAAAAGAAATCAAATGCTCGAATGGAAAAAAAGAGAGAAGAAAAAGAAAATTACTTGGTTTTAAATTCTTTATATTTTGGTATAAAACGGTTAGGAAATGGATTAAATAATTCGTTCCTTTTGTTCCATAGCTTGAGTTGGGATTAGGGTACTGTGGATTCTAGTGTGAGACCCTAGGTAGATTGACCGCACTTAAACTAAATTCACATGATAAGAGGTTTGAACCGAATTTTGAGTTTAAGTGGATCCAATACTTGCAATCGCGGTTAACATAAATCTCATTCCATAATGAAAATAACCTTAATCTTTGAAATCGAATAATTGTTTGGTTATGATTCCGTTTGTGGACAACTCTTTTACGAGGGCGAAAAAAGAGCAAGTGTTGGGATATTTGATATAACTTTCCACTCTTGTATGCTCATTTATTTTCGCAAATTTCCGTTGTGTATATAAAGCTACGTTCATATTTATTCATCAAAGCATACTAAGAACATCTCAGATCCTCAAATTTGGTATCAGAACTTGGTCACATTAACTTGATTTCACAATCAGTTTAATATACAAAGATCAGCTCACACAGGTATCCAATCTGTCCATTGTATCTGCAATAAAAAATTAAAGTGTAAAATATAGGAAGTTTTTATACACACTCTGTTTTCACAGATGATCAGAAAGAATGGCACAAAATAATCATGATCCTCATAACACCGGTTTTAGCAACAAACCTTTGATGCTTGTTAGATCTGAATACAATATATGGCAACGTCGGATGGCACATGTGCTAGCTCAACAGAAGACAAGATATTGGAAGTCCTTTATATTCTGACCACACTTGCCAATGGTAACTAGTGCCGAAAATCCGATTGTTCAGGAGCCAAAGAAATCGGAAAACTACCCAGACCAAGATTTCCAAAAGTTTGAGCTAGATGCGAAGGCCTTCAACATTGTGGCCATGGCTCTGTGATGTATTGAATAATACATACATTTATCGTGTAGAGTTTGTAAAGTTTTAGCATGTTTTCGATTCGGTTTGTCAAGAATTTATCTACTTTTAATCCAAATGCGTTTTGTAGGTCTTGGTTCATGAAAACGGTTGGAAGGATGGGGAAAACGAGCTAAAATGGTAAATAGAACCGAGCCGGGACGTGAATGGATCGAGAAAGAGGAATTAAATCGAAATTATGGGTTTTTAACCCTCTGGCGGGTCGCGACCGACATGTTATAAACCTCTTGCAGGGCGCGAGAGGGTGATACTTATCTTCGGAATTCTAAGTCGGTCGCGGGGCATGACCAGAAGGCCTTACCCCTCTCGCGGCCGGCGAGAGGGTATTTTATCCAGAAAGTTTCGAAACTGAGTTGAGGGTTTGTTTGTTATTTATTGAATTATTATTCAAGTAAAACACATCTTGGGATCAACTTGGACGAACTTAGGCCTTTTGGAGCATAATTTCTAGAGAATTTGAGCTAGGAGAAGAAGATCTAAGCTGCAGGAATCGTTCGGGTTATCAAGGAGTTTCGAGGCAGGAGATTTAACGGTTTTATTGCAACATTCTTGAGCCTTTTACTTCTTTGTTTAGTTTGATTATGCATTCTTGTTATAAACCTTGTTTATTTAGTTTTGCAAACATGATACTTGGCTAGATTTAATTCAGTTACCTAGGTTTGGATGATTTGATTTTATGAAAGTTTGATTTATTTTAGTTTAATTTTTGTTTGAATGTGTAATTGGTAAAGTTCACAACTTTAATTCTCTAGTTTAGTGTATTTGCATGATTTTGATTGATTTGTGTTTGTTTAATTGTTTTACATGAATCTAGGTGGATGTCTTCCATAGAATAGGTTTGTGTTGCTTTTTCGTGTCTTTATGGATTCAGGAAGTTGTCGGTAAATTGGCCAATAAAACCGGGAAAACAATTGAATGAAATACAAAATCAGTTTTGTCATTATACCTAAATTGGTTATTGAGAAATTACAATTAGTTAACTGGATTAATTAAATAAACTGTTAGGTTCAGGTTTTGAGAAATTCCTAAATCTAATTTACTTGTCATAATTAGGTCGGTTAAACTAAACTAGAATTTGTCCATGGTCTTAAACGCATAAAAAATTGCAAGTTCAACAATATGTGAACTAATGGCACACTCAAACAAAGAAACATATAAATGTAACCAGTAGAAATGGCTCAAACTCTCACATGGAAAGTGGTATGGTATGTGAAGTACATAACATTACTAACTTCTTAGGCAGACTATTCCCAAATAACCACCGGGAAATTTTCTAATAAAAATACACATTGAATACCCCATCATGATAATTTTCGGAACTTTGTCATGACAAAAGGGAAAATTGCCGTGCAATCCTTTGTTGACTTAGTTAATTGTGCCTTTAGAATGCTCAAAAGAGGAAATTTTGGAAAAAGTTTAGAAATTTCCTCCCATTCCCACACTTAAGGTCAACATTGTCCTCAATGTGTAGTGTTTAAATGAAAGATTAAAATCTTGAACTTTTTCTCCCCATCCCACACTTGAAATCAACATTGTCCTCAATATGTAGTATTTTGGATGGAGGCTTTTCAAAACACAAGGAATGTCACACGAGTTTTCTCCCAAAATTCCACCCTGGTAAAAAAATTACAATGTACAATCCACTTATTCAACTAACTAAATAATCAGAGTTAAGTACAAGAAATGTATGCACCTGATTTGCTCATTCTTCATGTGCTCCTTGTTTTTCAATGAAAATGGTTGTCCTCAATGAAAACAGATGTACCTACAAGTCTCAACACTCATATAGAAGCAAGCTCCTCACATAATCAAAACTGATTAGTTAATCCATTTCTATGAAAAAATTTACCAAGTCATTTGTTATTTTAACTTTGATTTGTGGAAAAATAATTTACAACAATGACAATCCTATCTCACTTTCGTAGGAATCACGGTGGCATTTAGTGTTTGCACACAAGCCCTTTAAACCTCCCGATAGCTCGGGAGGACGAGTAAGTCTCGTGAGGGTTATATAGGGAACATACCCACAACTTCACTAATAAATTAAAATGCATGAAGAGAAATACAAAGATAAAAAGAAAAAAAAACTACAAAATAAAAGAAAGCTAAAAATGAAAGAAAGGAAAATATACAAAAACAACAAAAAGATACCACCTCATGGTTGTCGAACAGAGTGCTTGTCTCCCATGAACTCTTCCAAATGACCCACCAATGATTCATACCATTTATCCCGAACGCGCCAAACCTCCTTAAGCTCTCTTCTTCCTTCTTCTCATGAGGTGACTTTTTCATTTTCTTCTTCTTGACCGGTTTCTTCTTTGTTTCTCCAATCCTACCAACCATAGCACATTTCTTTTTGTTTGGATTGGTGTCCTCCTTAGGACACCCATCCTCACCTATTGGGTTAGTAAACTTGGGAAATACATTCAAAATCAATTCCCAATCCCTAAATTTCATGCTTACCGTTCCCGTTGCACAAATTATTATAGCATTAGCAGTTCCTAGGAATGGCCTATCCAGTATGACTAAAGGTTGTGTGACTTCAACACTTCCAACATATCCACTACCAAAATAATCAACCATGTAGTAGCAATCCTCAACCTTCATAATCACATCCTCGACCATCCATCTTAGATGTGTTGGAGTCTGATCAACCAACACCACCGATGTGTCAAACTTCTTCAAAGGACCAAAATTATATTGGTCATACAGAACTCCCAGGCAATATGCTCACACAAGCTCCAACATCTAGGAGCGCCCTCTCAATTTTAAATTTACCAATTTGGATTGGAATTAGAGGGTCTACTGGATCTTGAACTTTCGGGGAAGGACACTCGATAAACCACACTAACATGTGGAATTAAGTCAAACTTTCCCGGAAATTTAATTTGCCGTTTCTCGGTGCCTAACTCTTTTAGATACTCGACATCAGCCAGGAGATTTTTAATGGCATCAAGTAATGGTAAATTTATTTTAGCTTTTTTAGAATTTTCCCACCTCTCGTCCTTTTGTGAGTCCTGTTTTTTCAACATTGATGCATTATTTGGGTTTAGTAAAGCCAAAGGATATGGGTTGGTCTTAACCTCCACACCTTTATCTTTGACCTTAGCATGAATTTCTCTTAAACAAGGCCTCATGCGACTTATCTCGCACTTCATTATCATGCTATCATCGCATCCATCTTGGCCCTCAAATCATCTCTGCCGCTTTGATTCTTCAACGCCCCGTTTCCGTTCCCACATTGGTTGTAATCTCTTTGGTAATTGTTGTTACGGTTGTACCCTTTGTTAACCCCTTGATTACAGTTATTTCTTTGGTAACCCCCTTTGTTATCACCTTGGCGGTATTGGTAGAAGACCCACTTGATTTCCCGGTTGGAAGTTCGGGTTCATTTGGTTCGAGGCATCACCATACCTAAGATAAGGATGGTTTCTCAAACCTGGGTGATAAGTGTTTGGTTCGAGGCATCACCTCCTCGGTGGATCGGGTCATGTCTACTTGAAAATTTTCACCTTGGCAACCAATGTCACCACAATATTCACACACGATAAATTGAACCGTACCCACATCTTTCTTCTTCATACGGAACAATTCGCATTCCAAAGTGGCGATGCGATCCTTTGAACTAGAATCGGGACTGGAAAGGACTTCGATATCGGATGCTTCTTAGCCCGGTCGGCCATCTCCATGACTTTGGAGTTCTTGCTCATCCTCTCTATGAAGGCCCAATCATCCTCTTCGTGGGTTGTTCAACAACATCCCATGGTAGATGATGGAAGGTAGTTCCACTCTTCGATCTCCAACCTTTTCACATAGCATGTTACCAATTCCCATCACTCGAGCTGATGATGAGGGAATTTTCGGATTAGCACTTTCAAACGGGTGAAAGCCTCATGCATTGGCTCACTCGGTTGTTGCCGAAATGAACAAATCTCATTTCTTGCATCTATTGGTCTTGGCTATAGAATAGTATTCATCAGAGAACACTTATTGCATTTGTTCCCAAGTGTGAGACTATTAACCGAAAGTGTAAAAAGCCATTGCTCGCTTTTCACTTCAAAGAAAATTGGAACAACCTCAATCTCACTTTATTTTGAGAGAAATCGTGACCCCTAATGGTGCTATGTGAGGACGGGGATCGAGCTCCCGAAATGAGCAATCGATCTGATCACACTCAACTAGCAGAGGTGGAATTCATTGCTAGAGAGGTAGACATGACAAACAAGATAGAACTACTATTTTAACTGCTTCTGATGTATTAATGACGTTCAAGTTACAGACGCAAGTAAACAAACTGACAGAGCTTCGCCATATCAATGACAAAATCCATTACCAGCTCTAACACAACACTTCCCTATTTATAGGTCGACATGACTCGTACTGAAGTGCGTGCACTAACAAACAAACACCTATGATACGTACAAAATGATATTTTGTACGAGTGACTGATTTCGTACGAAACATACATGTGTTTCGTGCGAATCACAGTGTAAAACATATAAATTTTGCATTTTCTCATTTAAACATTCACTTGTAAACTTTATAAACATTACAGATAAATCCTAGACGTAGGCAATAGACATTATGCACCAATAAACTCCCCCTTGGATGTTGTCGGCAGTCTAGATAAACTTCAAAATCTTCAACTTGATTTGACTTTACCGCCCAAAGAACCTTTTCACCGGCTTTCGACGTTCCTCAGAAGCAATAGGTGTTTGATCGGTCAGAGGACGTTGCTTCAAAAACTGAAAACTCCTTAACAATGCTACTCTTGAACGTTCAGCGATCCGGGCTTCCTTTTCTTCAGTTTTCTTCAACTCCTTCTTCTCAATCTTTCTCCAGGTTGTCTTCCAATTCGATCCCGAATGAATATCATTTGCAAAGCACACATTCACAATCTTTTGAAATTGAAGTGCTTGCTCCTGATCCTTTTCTTCAAAACTGATCTTGATATAAAATAAACATTCAATGTCTTTCTTCGAACAATTTACTAGCCACATGGGGTCTAGTACTCGAGTGCCTCGCCACAACCCAAATATTCTTTTGTGTGCTATGACGGCTTCGGTTAATTCCCCAGTTATCTTCCACGAATCTTCATCTGGGTGTACACAAATAACAGCCTCACCTGTATTAGAATCGTAATGCCACCACTTGAAGATCATATAAAAATCTTGCTCCATTTTGATCATCGGCATGTTTTCAACACCCGTGGTTTCTTCACAATCAACGTAATATCTTTCCCTTTTGTCACTGGGTCTTCTTTAATAATACGACGCGGATAATGTGGTTTCCAGTGAACAAAACCATGCTTCGCTTCAAATTTGATCAATCTCCACAATTTTTGATCATGGAACTTCATCTTTAGGTTTATCATCTTTGTTTGCACAAGTTCCTTAATGTCCCAATATGGCAGATTTTTTATGTCTCTTAGATATCGGAAGTATTGAATCCCAAATTCTCTGTTAATAGCATAAACATTCAGCTCTTCAATCCAACCCCAACTCAATATCGCCCAAAGAAATATCAGCTTCTCTAGTAAAAGGTGCCAGGGGTCTTTTAAACTTTCGCTCAGCTGGACTCTCCCTAAACCATTTCTTCTTTTGTTCGATAATCTCAGTTGTAGACATCTTTTCAGGATTGTTCCTTTTTTAACAGCTTCAGATACTTTCCTTTGTAACATCTCTAAGCTTTCTGCGGTAAATAAATCGATAAACGTTGGTAAATCCTCTGTACCCTGAACGGCATCATTTGCATCTACATCAGAGTCACTTTCAACGACAAGGTTATCATATACGTTTGCGTCTTCTATTTCTTCAAAAACATAAGCATTTGGTTCGAAAGCATCCATCTCATTCAGTTCGTCTTCAAACTCAAAATTGAACTTTTCTACACTAATTCCAAGCATTTCAGCTATCTCTTCTTTCGAGTAACTATGCACAAACTCTCCCTCTTCAACATCATGCTCAAGATATAGAACAAATGGCTTTGCACGACGGAACAGAAAATGTAACATTCTCGGTGAAAATTCCTCCCTGCTGAGCATCTATCGATTCATCAACTTTGTTTATCCCTTCCTCTTCAGCAATTTGGTTCTCAGAATCATCAAAATACTCGGAAAGATCAACCAATTCATTAATATTTGAATCTATTACACGAACACCCGATCCACCCTCGTTATCATCATCATTACCATCATCCGAATCACTAGAATCTTTATCGTCAACGTCAACTTCTTCAGTATCTTTTATCTCTTCCTCCTTTTCTTTTTCTTCAACCGATTCTTTACTATCTTTTCCCGTCTTTTTCATTAACCACTCTCGATGTCGTTGGGAAATATCCAAAAAAGCTATATCAACATCAACAGGCTTTCCTATCAGAATAAAATTCTCGGTTCCTCATACACTACGATATCCCAACACTATACTGGCCCAGATTCAGCTTCTGGCACAGCTTCTTCAGTCACATACACTATGATATCCCAACCCTTACCTTTCCCTAACGCATCAGATTGTTGTTTTTCCAACCGTTCTCGCTCTGCAACTCTTTCTCTTGCTTCTTCACGTTCAATTTCATCAATCGCTGCAGATATACTCAAACCAAACTTCTTCTCAAGAATCTTCTGAAACACATCCATCCTTCAATTATTTCTCAACCTTTCTTCTTCGTACTCAATCATTCTCAATCATAATCTTTCATTTTCAGAAATAATACTTGCCATCATCGCTTCGAGTTGCTGTTTATCAACGATTAAACCTCCAATCTTTCAAGCATCTCAAACTTCTCTGCCGTTAACAAGTTTATCTGCTCTTGTAATTCAGCGATGTGCACAACGTTGATCGTCACTTGTTTCTACAAATCACCAATTCTCGGATCATCAAACCAAAACTCATCTCCTCCTGGTAGATCGTCTAAATTAATCTCATCAAAGAATGCTTGTGAGCTAAACGGTTGTGATGGAGGACGAGATTGCGGAACATGAGATGGTTGAGACTGTTGTTGAGCCGACTGTTGTGATGCTGGTTGTTCGACAGGCTCTGGATCAGGCATAGGTTGTTGAACAGGTTCTGGCACAAATTGTTGCGGTGTTGGTTGTTGTTGTTCAGGTTCGTGTTCAAGAACTGGTGGTTGTTGCGAAGATATTTCTGGTTCAATATGTGGTTGATCTGGCTCGGGATGCATATAATGTAGTGGAGATGGAATACTCTGTGTTTGTTCCTCCACATTTGCTTCAGTAGTTTGCTCAACACCAGCTTCTGTTGGTTAACAATCGGAGATATGCGAGTTGCAGATCTTTTCATCCTTCTTTGTTTTTTCTTGACCGGAGTTCTAAAACCAGATTCAAGCTCAGATTTAGACGGAACGTACGTAGTATCGTCTCGCCTGTTGCCTTTCTTTTTCGTTCTTTGGCTTTACGCTTCAGCTCATCTTGACGTTTCTTTGCCAATTTCTCCACTCTTTTCTTTTCTCCTGCACGTCTATCTTCTGAATCGGTACTAGAAGATAGTACATCTTCAGCTGCTGTCTTTTCATCTCCAAAAGTCTGACGTTCTATGTCTTCTGCCATTTTTTCAATTGTTTCTTCAATCTCAGGTTCATCCCTCAACCCAGAACTTTAGCAGTAGATGCAGCTTTTCTCTTTCTTCCTTTGTATGTAGCTTTACCTCTTTTATCTCCGTCTTTCACAAACCATGGACTTCGCTTTGCTACAAACAAAGATAATGATTTCACTTCCTCCTCATCGTCACCACTATCGTCTTTCCTCCATTTTCCAGGTGCGGGTGAGATGTAATCTTTATTCAGAATAGCACCGAACATCAGTTTAGCGGTGGGAGCAGACTTCAATGTACGTTCATCTTTTGTAGAGACTTAACATCCATATGCTCAAGTTTAAGCACATCATCAGAAGATTTCTTCAAGTCAGGATGTAAATAGTCTTATATCATCTGTATAAACCTCGAGTACTGCAAAAAACTCTCCTTCTGAATGTTTTGGATCATCTGAGTAAATATAACTTTCGAAAAGTTATAAGGAAGATTAAGCACCAGTGCGGTAATCATGCACATCTGATAATCTATTAAGTCATCAAAACCACCCTTCCTATGACCCAAACAAAGGAGCAGCATTCACAAAACATGTATATCCCATCCTGTAAAAACATCCTTTCACCATATATTCAGTAAAGCCCGTTGGATCATCCTTGTTATCTTTAAACTCTAACTCTTTCCGAATCAAATCTTCAGTAATCTTAAGTTGAATATCCACATCGTTAACCTTCACTGCTGATATAATGGCATTGTCGTCAAGACTATATTCCACAGCATTCCAGAAATACTTCACATGTGACAAATATGCAGTATGTCTATCTGTAATCGCTTTCGTCACTCTTATTCTGGTAAGAAAATCCAAGATACTTCGGTACGCAGCTATTTCTGGTATTTTAGCATCTGTGATACAGCCTATGTTATGTACCGGAGAAAAACCAGATCTCTTGGCCTGTACAAAAAAATAATAATTAACTGTTAGAAAAAATTTTCAAACTTTCAAAAATTCTTCACTGATTCGTACTAAACCCTATGTTTCGTACGAATTACTATATTGATCAAAAGACTTAAACTTTCAAAGTTTCAATCTGTTGTTTCGTACAGAATTCTTTGTTTCGCATGAAATATCCATTTGATCCAACAAGTTTTGAACATTTTTCTCTCTAATTCGTACCAAAATTTTGTTTCGTACGAAATTTTCATCTGATCAAAAATTGAAAGTTGAAGTTCAGAATATTCATATAGTTCACTTGTTTCGCACAAAATTCTATTCTTAATTATTTGCTTTGAAATATTATTTCGTGCGTAACTGTTCACTCGTACCAAATCGTCGTCGTCCCAAAATTTGTCCTAGTATAATCCGATTCTAAAACTTGTTGTTTTCAGCAAATTGATAGTTGATTTTCAGGCTATTATAGCCGATTTTAATGATTTTGTGGTCTTTTTAAATTTTATTGTCCAATTTCCCTAGATCTAAGTTTTAGTCCGAATCATACGAAATTTTGACATTATAATAGTGAGATCTTGACGAAATTACCTTGCCCATGCAAATCAACCTCAACAATGTGAATAGCAAGCACAAGAATCAAGAAATGAAGTTTTAGAGATGAATCGCACAAAATCTCTCTGAGTCGCTCAACAGTGCTTAAAGAACAGAAATCTCATTTCTGTGCGAACCAAAGGGTACTTATACTTACTCTGTTTCGTAAGAAAACTTGTGAATCGCACCAAATATTTACCCTTGTTTCGTACAAAAACGACTTAACCGCATGAAATTTGATTTGTACGAATCAAATCTAAAAAGTTTAAACTTTTTCAATTCCAATTTTTATTTTTTTTATTTTTCATTCATTTTATAAAAAAATTTATCTTTTTCAAAAATCCACTTGACTAACCAAGTCCAAGTTAATGACCCTGGTTATCCAATTTGCCTTCCAAGTCCAAGTTAATAACCTTAGTTGACCATGTTAGACCAAACAGATTTATTTTAACATGTAAAGTTAAAATTTAATGAACTTTCTTGACATTTGAGTAAACTTTGTTAAAAATTAGCTCCCAACCCATGATTCCAAGCTTTCCTCAGCAAGATGTTGCTATGAATCCACCCATCAGTGTTTTTATCATTGGTAAACAAAAATAAAACTATCAAGCTAAGAAAACTATAAATCTTTTTGGGTTTTTAAGAAATTTTTCAAAGAATAACATTTTTGTGAATTTTGTGTTTTCAGAGGATCATTTCAAGCATTCATATAGGTCATCAGTACCGTTAGTCTAGACACACCTTTTAAGCTTTTAAACAAATTTACCTAGATTGCCAATATATTTATCCATTTAAACCTCTTCTCGTTTCTCAACTATTTCAAGATATGTTAAAGTATTATTAGAAACATGAAATAACTGTGTTTCCCATCTCAGAATATACTCTCGTATCAAGATTCCCTAGAATGTCATATTACAGGTGAATTTATCGAATTGATATCTGTATATAGGGTGAATGCGAGACCTTGAGAGCTCAGGTTAGTACTACCGTACAGACAAAGAGATGAAGGCTCGTCTTTAGGTGGTGTTCCATTAAGGAATCTTTTGTACTGCAAATGTCGTAATTGCTTAAGACATAATCATTTTATGCAGCTTTCGGGGAAATAATGCGAAAGTATTATAAAAGTTCTAGGCCATTGCTTCCGCAAAATCAGAAGAACTCAAATAATATCAGGGATATCAATCAAATATAAAGACTTAGCATCGCAGAATCTGGCATTCTCTTAAACGAAATTTCAGAGTACTAAGTCCATATATCCGAGAGATGTTAATCCACAAGTTAATCAGTTTTTGTGTTTTAGGTTTATATCTCAATAACAATCTACTGAATAAGTGAAGTCTATTGGATATCCATAGTGAGACTTGATTAAACACTTTAAAACAATACAATTCTTTAGCATACTGTGACTATCATTTTTGATTTACTATGATCACTCTTTTACACAAAACTCTTTTGGTTTTTTAAATGTTTTTGTATTTTCCTCAAATATTCTCCCCCTAAAATCAAAAACATATTTTTGGATTTTTTAAGAAATTATTAGAAAGAATGTACAGAAAAACGTTTACCCAATGACAAATTCACCTCAAACTCAACCTCAAAAACATCCTCTGAGATCATACTTTTTAAACCATTTAGCTTTAACAAATTTTTGAACTTTGTTTTATCAAAAGCTTTGGTATAAAAATGTAACATTCTTTGTAAAACGGGTTTCCAAAACCCGCTTCGTTAAATAATTCAAGTATTTTATTTGAAGTTTCGTTACGCGTTTAATTAATCCTTCAAATTAGTATTATTAATTTTTGTGGTTAATAAATAAATTATATAATTAAAATATTAAATAAATAGAAAGTAAAAATAATATTAATATATAAAGTTTAAAAATAATAAAAATAAATGAAAAGGGACAACCAGGTTCGAACCTGGGTCCCATCAAACACACACACAGCATACACCACTGCGCGACACACACTTTTGTGTTAGAATCTAAAAAAATAAATTTTATATACAAACAACCTCAACCCTGCAATTCAAAATTTTGCAGAAATCAGAAATTATCGAAAACAATATTCAAGCAATCAAATATGATTGAAGGTTTCCTTTGGATTAAACATACGTAACTGAATTCAAACATCAGTTACAATTCAAATTCGGAATCAATTTTGCAAGAAACCGAAATCAATCATTGATTTTAAAGATTGAAACCGAAATCCTTAACTGACTTGTTACGCTATAAATATCAAACTTTATCCCTCAAATGAATTCGCTCAAACTCTCTCAATCATTACCCAAACACCTCTAAAGAACTTCTTTGTTTCAATTCGCCGAAGTCTTTGTTATTCGCTAGAATTTTGATCCGGAGAACCATAACACTTCGATAAAACAGTACAATCATCTTAATCCTTTTTCTATCTTTTGTTTAGTGTTTTATGATCTTAAAACAGTTAATCAAAACTGTAAAATTGGGCTAACAGTGGGATTTATTTTTCTCGGTAATATTGATGAAGAAGATGAAGGTTGTATAGAGTATGAATATAATTAAAATCATAAGTTTAACCGGGTTAGACACACAGTCCAGTGGTGGACTGCGTGCAACGCAATCAAAGATACCCGGGTTCGAGTCTCAGATACGGTCTGATTTCCTTAATTAAACCCAACCTTTTTATTACATATATATATATATATAACATGATTCAGTAAGTGTATAAGTTTAATTAAAAATCTATAATCAACGAGTCAGACACACACCCAACTTGTTGGGCTGTGTGCACATGAACCGTAGGTCTCGAGTTCGAGCTAGGCGGTTGTAACCAGTTTTGATAATTATAAAACCTAAACCAAAATATAATTTGACTCAATAATATAAAATTAATTAAAATCAAGATTATTTCGGGTCACGTAGCTCCGTTGGTAGATCTGCGTGCACGTATACGGGAGGTCGCAAGTTCGATCCTCACACGAAGCCAAACAAACACGCGGTCAAACCGGTCGACCTAGTCAACCCTGTAAAGGGTATATTTTTTTTAATAATTATTATCTTTATTATTTTATTTAAAAATCCTTTAAAACACCTAAAAATAAGAATTTTCAAATTTTAAAAGGGCAATAAATACAATAAAAAAACCTAAAAATCTAATAAAAGGCATTGATTAGAAATATTAATTTCAAATAAAAGTTATATATTTATCGAGTTATTACGTGGTTATTTAGGTTAGTTTCTCTCGCCGGTTGAGTCTTAAATCGTGCGCAATCATCATCAATTCTAGAAAACGCACCCACTGTGAGTGAATTTTTACAAATTCCCCCTTTTTATTCATGTTTTGGGGTGTATCATGTGTCGTTTACTATTATTATTTATTCAAACACTTGTACTACTACCATTATTGTTTGGGGTGTATCATCCTGAACTCGTGCGGAAGCTGCAACTTGCAGAGGCGAAGGTAGAAATGGGAGAGAAGAAATTAGAAGACTCCAAGAACTCCCGTGCCATCTCCGAGTCGCTGGTGGAATCACTCACCAGCAACATGTTGTGGCTCCAACAGCATGGAATTGGCCATGTAAGTGTTTGCACTTGTGTTTTATTCTGAACCTTATAGAATTCCTCTGATTTTTCCTTTGAATTTGTAGATTGTTGATTCCATTGTGAATTTAGTAGAGTTAGATGGTGGAGTGGCTAAGCTGGTGGTCGCTGCGTGCCATGATAGGCATGCGCAAGGCTATGTGGAGTGTGTGCAACAGGTTGCTCATGCCTTGGACACTCAGTGGGATTCTAGCCATGCCTCCACTCACGGGATTAATACTTGAGCTGTCTTCGAGAAGGCGCAGCAGGGGTATAATCGCCTTGAACTTCCTGTCTTGGAGTTGGTGAGAGAGGCTCTTACCCATGATAACTTCGTTGACCGCTTGAAGGATATTTTCCCGGTAGATGTTGAAGTCACTGCTGAAGATGAAGACTAGTGTAGGATCCGTAGTGTAATATCTTTGTAGGATCATTGCTTGTTTCGCGCATGTCGGGTTATGTACATACTCTTTTTTTTCTTTTTAATGAAGTGTTTCTTTTCTGTTACAATATTTGCGTGGATTGAAACGACTTTGTGCAAGTATAGCAAATAAAACTGGTAATGAACTCACGCCTGGATATCAACTTTTGTAGTGACTTATATTTTACGAGTCATTGCGCACCATGTTGTTTTTGCGTATACTCAAAGTGTTTCCGCGCATTTGTAGTGAAACATTAAGATAAAAAGAAAAGTGAAGTAAGTCATATCTTTATTACATAATGGGTGCAAAGGCCGCATTTCCAGATAGACAGAAGGCTATGTACTTAGGAATTTACATGTAACAACCTTAGTTGCTGCGCATTCCATGTCCTAGGGATGCTTGTTCCGTTTAAGTGTATACGCGCCTTTTCCCAGGACTTCATGAATGATATAAGGACCTTCCCACTTGGGTGCCTGTTTTCCAGGACGTTCGACATTAGATGCCTCATTGTCGCGTAGAACAAAATCTCCGGGTAAGATGGTGCATATGTGGACTCGCGCGTTTTGTATTTCTCTAGCTTGGACTTGTATTTTGCTTCATTGAGGGCAGCGTTTTCACGCCTTTCTTCTAGAAAGTCTAAATCTAGCCTGCACTCCTCCTCGTTGTTTTGTTTTTGCGCGGCCAACATGCGTTGTGATGGGAGGCCTATTTCTGCGGGAATCACTGCCTCCATCCCATACACGAGGCTAAAAGGAGTTTCGCCCGTGCTGGTTTTAGGCATGGTTCGATGAGCCCATAAGATGCTTGGCAACTCATCTACCCAACCTCTGCACGCTGTTCCCAACCTTGTCTTGATTCCTTCGACAATGCTTTTATTGATCCTTTCCACTTGGCCATTTCCTTGGGGATGCGCGACCGAAGTGAAAACGTGTTCGATATGCATTTCTTGCATCCATTGCTGTAGCTCCTCGGCTGTGAAATTAGGGCCGTTATCGCTGACTATGCGCAAAGGTAATCCGAAACGGCATATGATATGTTCCCAAATGAATTTTCGCACTACAGTTGTTGTGGTGGATGCGAGAGGTCTGGCCTCCACCATTTGATGAAATAATCGACTGCAACAATTATAAACTTCACCACTCCTAGGGCATCTGGGAATGGTCCCACCATATCGATTGCCCATTGTTGAAAAGGCCACGCTGTGTTACCGGAATCAAGGGATTTTTTGGGCGTAGTGTCTTTGGTGGCGCTGGCATGATGCGCATTTTCGCAATGTCTCGACGCATCGAGGTGCATGCCAGGACAATAATATCCGGTGTTCATTATTTTTGCAACAACCATGCGTGGTCCGGCGTGAATTCCGCATAACCCTTCGTGTATTTCGCGGATCAAGTACATAGCATCTTGCACGTCCATGCAGCGGAGGAGAGGTCCAAGGTATGACTTCCGGTATAAGATACCATCCGCCATTTCATAGTTCAGTGCCTTGTTCTTGATCTTCCTTGCTTCCGCTTTGCTTTCGGGGAGACTCGCGTGTTGCAAGAACATGATGATGGGAGACATCCAGGATTGCCTCCCCATTTCTATGATGTTGACTTGTCGCAAAGGAACAGAAGGGTTTTTTAGTACCTCAATGCGCACTTCTCGTGCAAGGTGCTTGAAGCTTGTAGCGGCGAGCTTGCTGAGAGCATCCGCATGTTTGTTCTCGCTCCAGCTAATGTGGGTTATCTTGAAATGTTGGAATTTGGTTATTAAGGTTTAGGCTTGTTCCAGATATATGGCGATTACCTCGCCCTTTGCATCGTACAGGCCATTGACCTCTCCGGCGATAGGAGTGAGTCGACATGGGCTTCCAAATTTTGCGCACCCATCTTGATTGCTAACCGAAGTCCTACCAGGAACGCTTCGTACTCAGCTTCATTATTTGTGCTTTTAAAATCCAATCTGATGGCATATGTGAACTCTTGGTCGTCGGGGCTTATGAGGCGAAGACCTGCCCCTGCGCCAGCATCATTAGATGCGCCATCGGTGTGAAGTATCCATGCGCGGCTATCCGTAGCCGGTGCAGGATCTGTACTTCTTCACACTCCTGCGCTTTATTTTGCGTGACTTCCATGATAAAATTGGCCAATATCTGACCCTTTATTGCCGGTCTTGGCTTATACACAAAATTGTATCCGCCGAGCTCGATCGCCCATTTTGCTAGGCGACCGGAGATATCCGGTTTTGACAAACTTTGGCCTAGATGGTAGTTCGAGAGAACTGTTATCTCGTGGCCTGAAAAATATCGGCGCAACCGCCGGGATGCGTGGACTAAAGCTAGAGCTAGCTTTTCCCTCATTGGATATCGGGTCTCTGGGTCAGTGAGCATTTTGCTGATGTACTAGATCGAAGTTTTAACTCCTACGCATTCTACTAGCAGAACTGCTCCCAAAGCGACATCTGATGCGGAAAGGTAGAGAAACAGTGGCTCCTTCTTTTGTGGCGCGGTGAGTGTTGGTAGCTAAATCAAGCATTGGTGAAGGCCTTCTCTGCGTCTGGAGTCCATTGAAACTTGTTCTTCTTCACACAATTCCGCAGAGTGCTAATGAATGGGAAGGACTTCATCGCGTGGTTGGCCAAGAACCTGTTCAGCACAGCCAGCCGCCCTACCAACTGTTCCATTCCTTTTATAGTTGAGGGTGATGGCATACGCTGAATCGCTTCCACTTTATCCAGGTTAACTTTAAAGCCATAACGCGTGACGATGAATCCCAGAAATTTGCCTTCCTCCATTCCAAAAGAGCACTTACTGGGGTTCAACTTCAAGTTTGCCTTGCGCAAGGAGGCAAACGTTCTTTGGATGTTTGCCAACATCTTCTCCTCGTCCGAGCTCATGATGACTAGGTCATCAATGTAGACTTCCACGGTTTCACCAATGTCATCCCCAAAAACATGGTCCATTAAGCGTTCATAGGTGGCTCCCGCATTGCGCAGTCCGAAGGGCATTTTTGTGTAGCAATAGACGCCCTTGTTCGTTCGGAAAGTGGTCTTGTGTTCGTCTTCTTTCTTCATTTGGATCTAGTGGTAGCCCTTGTAGCAGTCAAGGAAACACTTCCACCCGAATGAAGCAAGAGAATCCACCTTTTTGTCGATTTTTGGCAAGGTGTAGCAGTCCTTGGGACATGCCTTGTTGAGATCTTTGAAATCGACGCACATGCGCCAACTGCCGTTGGACTTTTAGACCATGACTGGGTTGGCTACCCATGTCTGATAACGCACTTCTCGGATGATCCCTGCTTGGAGAAGTTCCGTGACTTGCTCGTTCAAAGCGCGGGTCTTTTCGGGCCCGAAGTTGCGCTTCTTTTGAACGATAGGCTGTACTAAAGGGAAAGTGTGTAGTGCATGCTCAGCTATTTCCCTCGGCACCCCTGGCATGTCCGCCGGTGACCATGCAAAAATGTTAGAGTTTCGGAACAACAGCTATTTCAACTGTGCCCTGACTGTGGGGTTCATGGCTGGTCTCAAGAGCACGGTTTGTTCTGGGTACTTGTTGTTAAGTACCCACTTCTCTGGCTCACCGTCGGAAGATGGCTTGGGTTGTTTTATTGGTGGCTCCTCGTCCACCGACATGATTTCCTTCCTTGAATACATAATAGCCACTCCGGTTTCCGTAGGGAAACCGCAAGCGGCGTGAGGGATGGAAGTAATCATGCTGAAGTCTCGCTGGGCGCGCCGCCCTAATAATACGTCATGGCGCGAGGTTGCGGGCATGACCATGAAATTGACTTGGACAGAAGTAATGAACACCACCTGCTATGTTCAAAATCATGCACTTATCAACAAACGTCACATGAAGACGCCTTATGAAATAGTTGAAAGACAGAAACCCTCTGTACAACATTTCCACACTTTTGGTTGTCCTTGTGTTCTCTTAACTATGGATGCCAAAGGTAAATTTGAAGCAAGAGGAGATCCATGCTATTTCATCTGCTATGGTAAAAACACCACATATTGAGTATACAACAAGATCAAGAAGCAGATCGTGGAGACGTTCTATGTGGATTGGTTGGAAGAAAATCCTAAAGACACTCGAATCGGACATGATTGGTTATATGATTATTCTTCCTTGTTTAAGTCGTTTAATATTCTATCTGATGTGATTGTTACTGCAGATGTCTCAAGTATAGTGATACATATTCCTGTTGTCGCTGAAGATGATGTCGTGCAACTACATTGATATATATTTTGTAGATGGTTGGATTAACAATTAGTGCATGATAAAAAGTGGAATTTTCAATAAGATCTAAGATGATGCCATGCACTTATTGAAAAATCCACTTTTTAAGATGATTGCAACATATGTGGAATCTTTTCTGTTATTAATGTTAGATGTCACTATCAGGGTGACGTTAGCCTTTATTATGAATAGATGTTTGTACTTAGTATAAACAAATCTCACATGTTAGAGATCTATTTTATCACATCACTTGACATCCTTATTGTACAAACAATTTGTTAGTGATTAGGCTAAGGGAGAGTTTGTACAATCATTATTGTAATGGTAATATTTTGATTATCAACATAAAACAGTTTTGATATAACTTTCCAGTCTTGTGTGCTCATATAATTCCGTGATATTTCAATATTTTATTATCATTCGTCCATTATTAGTTCACCAAAACATATAAGTGAAAACTCATATCCTGACAGATGAAGATGCTACCTCAGCTGCTAGCTGTTCAAGGTTATTACCTTGCACAGGCTCAGCTTCTTGTTCAATAATATTTGGCTCATTTTTTACCTTTCACATTCTTATAAAATGTTTGAGCCAAAAGTGATTTGATGGGAAAGATCTCGCCCCTTTTGTAGGTCTCATCGGGCAAGTCTATTTCAAGGATTGGCATAATAAGTCTAGGGTACATTAAGATTTTTGATGTTGAATTAACATTTGAAAGCAGTTCTTTAAAATTTGATTTGAAAGTTTAAACTTTGATTAAGTCAAGATTGAGTAAGCTATAAATTGTGTTGACGTGGAACTTCATTCCAAGAACCAGACTTACCTGAGAAACATTGCATGAGGGTATGAAAAAACAATTATAGGCAGGGGTTTAGTTTTTCATCTCATAGGTAGCATACTTGGTCTCACCATAGTACCCTTGTTTAATAAACTCAAAATCCATCTCTGAGTTTTAGAATTTGTCAACCCCTTGAGCATCATCAAGTTGGAGACAAGTTGATAAAATTTCTAAGGTGATTACAATAGTGATGTGTCCCAACTTAGCATTGATAGCCAACACTTTTCCTGTATCATTGTGAGTCAGCTTAGCTTTGGATCAGAAGCAGGGTGGTTTTGTAGATGGTTGGGTTAACAATGAGTGTATGATAAAAAGTGGATTTTTCAATAAGATCTATGATAGTGTGATATTGAGAATGCTCATCTCCTTAGTAAACTAAGGAAAAAGGTTATGAGTGGGTCAGAAAGCAAGGTTTGCCATGATTAGTAATGGTGAAATGGAAGTTCAGGAAGTGAAATTGAGAAATAGGGTTCGCAATTGACCACAAGATAGTTCTCTAATGGTTAAAAGAATCTCAAATGGATATGGAAGCTTATTTATTGGGGTTTGATAGTGGTCACTTAGAACTGCTGGATTTAAGCAAACTGCTGGAAAGAACTAGCAGTTTTGTGCAATTTGAACAAAAGTGAAGAAAATCAGTAGTTCTTTAATTAAAAAGGACACTTCAATGTAAGACTTTGGAACCCATGCCTTATAACTTGCAGGCTTGGTTCCATCACACCTTGATTGGTCACTTTGACCATTGTTTTGACCCGTAGATAACTTTCATACCATTCTCATCAGTTCGTTTTGGTTCTCTACTAGTTCCTTTATTTCAGCACTTTGATCAGACCTCCTTTGCATGTACTGACTAGGGGTAGAATGAGAATTCTTCTGTTTTGGCTTGATATTTGCAGGAGGTGCATCAGTCACTTGTACTAGTTTGGTGAATTTTCTATGATTCAATGCCAATGTGACAGGAGTTTCAATAGTTTTAAAGACCTCATAATAACCACTGGATTCCATAGTTTCTAGAACCACTACATGGATAGTATACTAGATTTCATGAAAGTTTTCTAGATTATGTATCTTGCTTTTCTCATAAGCACTAAGACCATGTAACAGTCCTGAATGTTGTGGTTTGTTTCTCACATACTATATAAAACAATGTTCCTGTTGTGTTCTTACCCCTTTTTGAACAAGACTTTATTTGGCTTTAAAGTTTTGGCTAGAGCCAGTAGTTTTGAGTGAAACTACTAGAGGGTTAGCAATTGGGGTTGCTTTCCCTTCAGAGGTCACAAAGTTCATTGGCTTGAAATTTTTGTCAACACATGTTTCATCAGACCATTTGATGTTGTGTTAATCAAGAAATTTGTTAGAAGAATCATGATCAGTGTTTACACTTCCCTTTTTCAATGGACTCATTTTCACTAAGTTGTGTTTTTTAGTGTAATCACTTGGTCCTTGTATGTGATTGTATCCTAGGCCAAATTTCACATTACTTTTACTTTGTTGATTTAACAAAATTGCAAATCCTTTGCATGACTGTACCCATTTTTGACAATTCACTTGGGTAGATTCTAGTTCATTTTGACATTTTTGATATTTTGAAAGAAGTGTTTTGAACGTTTTAGAGTGATCTGAGGCTAAATGTTTAAATAAAAAATGATTTGGTCTTTTTCTTTCAACACTTGTTTATGAGATCTAATGGTTTGTACCTGAAGTTTCTCGGAATTTTCAGATTTTTCAAGAAGCATGATATTCACTACTTTGATATCCCCAAATGCTTGAACTTACTTTGCAGAATTTGTTTTGAGAGTATTTCTAGGGATATATCAACAAGCTGACAAAGTTCAACAGTTGTTAATCTAGTATGTGGGATAATGCAAAATCCAGTAGTTTCACCAGTGCTAAGATTTAAAGTGTCACTTGAAGCTTCTAGAGCAACTAGTGAAATATTTTTGTGACCTTGAACAAGTGTAATAATGCTAAAATGTTCAACACTCAAATTCTTAGGTAGACTACTCCAATCTACAAAGCCTTGAGTGAAAAAGCTTCATTGAGCAGTTTCTAGAGCATGGGAACCAAACTGCTGGTAAATGAACGTGGGATTGAGTTGTGCAAGTGATGGCGATTGGAAGAGTGCTTGTGACATATTATCCAATGGTATATGATATTGAGAAGGACCATTCACATTTGGATAAAAATTTTGGGCAAATCCATGTGTAAAATGAGATGTAGACTGTGTGTTAGGACTAGGGGTATTTGGGAAAAGTTTTGATGTGCATTTGGAAAGCTTGAGTACTGACCAATAGTTGATTGATTCACTTGATTAGGATAAGTCACATTTGGTAGTGAGGTTTTTGCAAATTTTCTGCACTCCCTAGCAAAGTGACCTAACCTATGACACCTATAACACTCATCTTTTAAAATTTACCCCTACCCTCTGATCCAGGGAATATCCTACCAGTTTTATTGTAAAAACTTGTTTGATTTGATGCTCAAAAGTACAAGTTGGTCTAGGAGGTCAAACTTTTCCTGGTCAATAGGGTCCATAGGTTTCTAATTATACATCATCAAGGCAAAATTCTGGTTACCAACATGTGATGTGTTATACTGAGAATTGAAACCAGTAGTTATGTCAACAAAGTGATCATAACTCTGTTCGTTTACGTTGATGGAAGATGATGACTCATTTTGACACATTAGGGTTTTTTACCATATGTGTAATCATCACCAGTTTTGCTTGATGACATCAACTTTTTTTTCCGATCAAGCTTTCTCTATCTTTCTCTCGTAATTGAGGAGTTTGCCATGAAGTTGTGTCAGAATTATCTTTTTAAAACCAGCATAATTCCTCAACACATATGCAGTTGTATCCCACTTATCAGGAAGAGATCTCATAAATGTGGGACTCAAAGCAGAATTTGTATAAGCTTGATCTACAAGCGTTAGCTCACTAATCAGGCAGTTAGATCGCCCAATCTTTTAAGTAAGAGATTCTCCCTTGATATGGGTAAATGTTTCATATGGCTGATTCTCTTCTTGTACTTCATATGTACCATTAAATTGTTCATTCAAAGAATCCCACAACTCCTAGGCATTCTCACAATGGAGTAATCTGACATAGATTTAGTTAGGTAAGGCCTTTGCCAGTATCCCAAATGCATTGGCATCAAGCTCCAACTTTTGGAAATCATACTGAGAGTAATCAGTGGGTCTCTTAGGAATATTGACATCTTGTCTTTTGGTACTTGGTATAGATGGGACATGAGGGTAGTATACCACTAATCTCCAGCAACATGTGTTCTATTGAGACAAGTAGTGACCCATCCTTCATTGCCATATCTTGAATTCATGATTAACGAGCATCTGAAGCTTGCTTGTCGATCCGGTTTTGTGAGGATCATAAGTGATTGACTCTCTCTGAATTCTATTGACTTAAACTTAAAAATACAGTACCAGAAACAAATTAATGATCTGATGTGTCCAGTTCTTCTCAATGTCCTTTGATCACTCAATCAGTGCTAGTTTATCTTTTGAATAACGGTGAACTTAATTCACTGAAATAGGCTCTGATACCATTAATTGGATCTGAGAGAGTGTGATGTGTGTTTTATTGGAATTGTTGAAAAGATATGAAAATATAAGTAGAAGAGTTAATACAAACACATCATCATCAACACGGTTGGTTCTGGGAATGATTGCCTAATGATTTCATTCAAAATGTTTACAATTTAATCAATAGGTACATAGTGTACTCCCCCTCATCAGGTACAATATAAACAATATGAAGAACTATATATATATATATATATAGTTATTCATATTCGTTGTAATGTAATACTAAGAGCCTATGAAAGCACTGATGCTCTAAGAATTGATAAAATATAACATCTATTTCACTTGAACGATACATGAAACCACAAAAACATAGAAGATATAGTAGAAATTCATTCATATCATATCAATCAACACAGATTTACAATACCGAACGAGTGTACATCTCGTACAAGCTGGTTTAGATCACAAAAATCTAAACCCTAGCTTTCTTTCTCTAACTTTCTCTCTCTAGAATGTGCACTCAGAACTTTCTAAAAAGCTTTTTCAAGTATTTCCCTAATCTAACTTATCAACATATATATATATATAATCTTGAACAAACATAAGTTCCGGACTACTATTTGATGAACATATCATTCCGAGTTTAACTGAGGCAAACTCAGAACATTCCAAGACAGACAAACTTGAAATGTTATAGGCCTCACAAACTCGGAATGCTCAACAAATACACAAACTCGGAAAAACTATAATAATTATTATGTTTCGAGTTTAACATCATTAACTAGGAACTTACATAATGTAGGCAATCCATAAAAACTTCTGAATTCTTGACTTGGCTTTGACTTCCTTAACCGGAAGTGATAAAGCCACAGTTACCCGGCAAAAACTGCACTTACAGAATTCCGCTTAACTGTTGCTATCAGTTCTGTGTGGCACTGGTAATTATCAGGCACTGGATATTACACTTACAGACTCCCCCTTGACTGATGATATCATGCCTGCTTTCAACTTTGGCAGAGACTTGATCTTTCTGACAGAGCACATCGATCTTCAACCCTTCTAATAAAAGACTTGCTGATAATCACTTAAATGGCCGCTTTGAGAAACTTAAAGAATCCAACATCAAGTGTTGACCCTTCCCCTCAAACTACTCCTGAATCAAGTTAACGCGAACCGACCTTCTACCAAATGTAAGAACATCGCTTGATATGTGATATTCATACTTAACTGACAGAAGAATGAAACGTCATATTTCCAATGTCCAACATCGAACACTTCAAATTCTGCAAAGATATGACGTTTGGTTTGATAAGTTAATAACAAACCAAACTCAGAAAATGTACATCCGCCATCTTGATCAAAGTCTTCAACCGAGTGTCTGAAATCCTTTCATCTCGAATCTTCAAGATCCAATCTCGTATCTTCACGAATCAACCAATTACCCGATGACCTTCGTCTCTGATCTCCCCCTCAGTGTAAGAACCCTCAAATTATTTTGAGAATCCGACTAGTTACCAACTTGGAAGAGGGACCAAGAAGACTAATCTTCTGTACTATAATAAGCATGTGATAAAGGCTCACTTTTCAACTATTTGCTAAATGAACAATTAGCTTCAACACAAACAAACTTGATTAAAACTCGAACAAACTCGACGATAATCAATCACACACTAGCTCTAAATTGTATCATGTTTTAAACTTTTCTGCACTGGCAAGATTAAACCTCATTGAATCTCAAGATTGTAAACACGAACTTGTTTCACTGTCGCACCACGAGCTTTTAGAAATTTACAAAGAAAATAGGATATTTAAAATTTTTTACTCCTCCTCTTTCTTTGTAAACTTTCAAAGTTCAAGCCTCTTCAACTTCATTTCACCTTAATTGTAGAATAATAGTCCCAAATTGTACCCAAAACTCTAGTAAGAACCACATCTGAACACCGAGAATCTAGTAAACAACCATGGTCCACCATTACCGTACCAAAATTTTGAAAAATTTTCTATCACCATCTTTTTCCGTCGAACTTGTCTAATCGCCACGAACAAAAAATGCCTTGTTTTTTATAATCTCACTTATTCCGAATATAGTATATATATTCTCACCTTCAACTATTCCGGAAAACACCAATAACCGAGATCCATCCAATAATCGGAAATTACTCTTACAAATCCGGAACTTTGTAAAAACTCAGAAGACTAATTCAGAACTCAACAAATCCAGAACTTGTAAACTCGGAACAATTACAACTAAATAAAAGTAAACTCAGAATAAAACAAACTTGATAAACTTGAATTAAACAAACTTGATAAACTCGGAATTTAATAAACTTGATAAACCTGGAAAACTATAAACTCAGAAAATCCTGATTTCTGGAACACCAAAATTCGGATAGTATTATATAAACCCGAATAGATTAAATCTAGAAAAATAGGAGATAGTTACCCGAAAAGTTTGTCGATAGTATCAGTTCCTCTTCCGGAGTATCTACCAATACGTGATTTCACATAAAGGTCATTGATACTTCGAAAGCACAAATGCGGAACAATAATTCTGAATGCGGTAAATTCAGAACTCTTTAACAAACATGGGAAACTTGGAAGAACAATTACCAGATCCGAAAGCTTAAACAACGCAAAAACTAGCAATTCAAACCATTTTTCTCAGATCTGGACTATTTTTCACCCAAAGTTCTTCAAAATTTTCTATAGATACCCATTCGAATGCACCAAATCACCTTGATTTTGAATACTAGAAACACACTCTAAATCCAACAAAATCTGCATAAATTTCACGTCTTCATGATGTTTGGCGGAAACAAACATCAAATCAAGAGCAATGGTGATTCGGAAGGCGGTTAGACCATTCTGAACCAGTAACCATGCTCTGATACCACTATGAAAGCACTGCTGCTTTAAGGATCGATAACATATATCATCCATTGCACTTGAATAAGACATGAAACCATAAAAACATAGAAGATGGAGTAGAAATATAGGAGAAATTCATTCATATCATATCAATCAACATAAATTTACAATACCGAATGAGTATACATCTCCTACAAGTTGGTTCAGATCACAAAGATCTAAACCCTAGCTTTCTCTCTCTAGAATGTGCACTTAGAACTTTCTAAAAAGTTTTTTCTAGGATTTCCCTGATCTAACCTATTCAACACATATATATAGACTAGACTAGAGCCTAAATCCGGACAAAACATATTGTCCGAGATAAAACAAATAATCCTGAACAAACATAAGTTCCGGACTACTATCTGATGAGCATATCATTCCAAGTTTAACTGAGACAAACTCGGAACATTCCAAGACAGACAAACTCGGAATGTTAAAGGCCTCACCAACTCGGAATTCTCAACAAATACACAAACTCGGAAAAACTATAATGATCAATATGTTCCGAGTTTAACATCATAAACTCGGAATTTACATAATATAGGTAATCCAGAATAACTTCTGAATTCTTGACTTGGCTTTGACTTCGTTGACAATAACTGATAAAGCCATAATTACCTGGCAAGAACTGCACTTACTAAGCCATATATATATATATATATATATATATATATATATATATATATATATATATGTATGTATATATATATGGGTTATTGGATTTTAATCCTAAGTTTCACCTATTAGCCGATAATAATCTAAATTTTAAAAATTCCCTTCAGCGATCCCAACTTGTAAGAATTTGGCTCTCATTTATCCTTTTCTAACATAGGTGCACTTAAATCAATTAAGGAGTCTGAAGATGCACTTGAATCTATTGAGTAGACCAAATTACTATATGTTAGAAAATGATCAATAGGGGCCAAACTCTTACAAGTGGGGATCATTGGAGGGAATTGTTAAAGTTGGGATTATTATTGGCCAACAGGTGAAGCTTAGGATTATTAAAATCCAATAACCCATATACATACATACATAATATATATATATATATATATATAATTTTTTAGCAGAACACAAAGTTCTATGCAGAACACAAAATATTGCGAGAACATGCAGAACAAAATGTATCACTCATTTTTTCAATCCTAAAAAACCTAAAAAATAAATGAAATTGTTACAAATGTAAGATTTCTTGTTTCTCACACTAGAATTTAAAACAAAATATGGAAAATTTTTAGTTTTTATATAACCTACACATATGTAGGTCATGTGTATGTTAAATTACCTACATGTGTGTAGGTTATGTGTAGGTAAAAATACTTGGTTTTTTATGTATATATAATACATATATGAATGTAAGAAACGTAAAATTTAAAAAATATGAACATTAAATCCCAAAGTTTAGTGATTTAGAGTTGTTCTTCTTGTTATCGCAATAACTAGTTTTCTGTAATATATATATATATATATATATATATATATATATAATATATAGAGAGAGAGAGAGAGAGAGAGGACAATTGGATTTCTTGAAACTACTGGTAAGGACCAGTACTTCTAAAAATCCAGAACTTCTGGTCTTTGAGTTGTTGACTTGATCTTTTAGTCTTCAATCTTGACTTTTGCTGACATGACTGTTGACTTGTTAAGCAACACTTTGACAATCAAACACTTGTACTTATGTTCTCTATTCTTGAAGGCAACAATTTTATTCCAGTAGTTTAGGTAGTTGTTTTGGGAAGCCTTCAAGCGAGGAAACTTTTAGACCAAAGATTATACTTCAACTTATTCGATCAGGCAGGAAAGATGTTTCTATTAAGTTTTGGCTTTAATCAGCAACATATCTTATATAACCAAAAAAAAGATAAACTAAGAAAACCTATTCACTACTTTCTAGTTTTCTACACATATAAAAAGCACAAAGAAATAACTTTCCTATAAAAATAACTATAAAGACATGTGCTTAAAGTTAATTGTTGATTGTTTTAACAAACATTAGATCTAATATATGATGATTAAAATTGAAAACCTGAAAATAATAGAATAAAATTTGTTTAGGTTGTAAAAACTAATATGACAAATTATCTATACTATCTTATAATGCACGAGAGATGGGCGCATTAAGATACCATAATAATAAGAATTTTTTCTCTCTAAATTTATAAATACACCCCTAAAATGAGGGTAAATTGGTATTTTATAAAATAATTATATTTAGACCCTCATCTTATTACACTTAAATCCCTTAGTTTTAACATAATTATGGGTAATTAGTTACACTTTTCCTCCTCCACAACAAACTTTTAATTCTTTTATGTATTCTTGCCATATCTTATAAATTATAATGTATATAAAAATCCAAAAGTACCATGACGAACTACTCATTTTGTAGACATTTCGATAGATGTGTTGATTAGTATTCACGTGTAGATTAAAAGGTACATAGATAATTCTTTAATGTACAAGTAATTAAAGCCCAAAGTACTTAGTCATGATCCAAAAATGTTTAATAGCTACAGAATGTCAAGTGATTAAATACCATCAATTTAGTACTCTCATCTAGATTACACTTTAATCCCTTATCTTTAACAAAATTATAGATAATTTTTTTTGAACGGCCAACAAAACACTTTTATATTAAAACGCTAGCAAGATACTAGCAAAGAGAGTCCCAAACAAAAAAATACACGACACAAACAACCCCACAAGACCTAACACATTTTTGTCGTGTCAAACCTACACCAAGCCTCCCAAGACATATCCGGCATTTTACCGCGGTTCTTCACCCACAAATAACTCATAATCTTAGTCTCCTCAATGAGATTCCTAACCGAAACCTGCTTGTGATTGAAAAGAACATCGTTTCTCGCTCTCCAAATGTTCCAGATAGCCGTTAGAATCACCCCATAAAACGCCTTCCTTGTACGAACTCCAGCCATGACAGTAGAAGTAAGTTTAACAGGTCCCGAACATGAAACAAGAAGATACTTGGAGTATTACACATGAGAAAATAACCTGCCAAACTTCCATGATCACCAGGCAGCCTGTGAAAATATGATCAACTGTTTCAACTTGCGTCTCGCAGGACTTGCATAAAGGAGATCAAACCTATATATGTCTTCTAACTAAAGCTTCGGATATCGGTAATCTATCCAAAAACGCACGCCAAGCCACAATACCTACCTTCTTCGGCACCCAATTACACCAAACAAACGCCGAATTTTGCTGCACATTAGATGCAGCGAACAACTGTTGTTTAACGCTACTAACTGAAAAAACACTCGTCCCACCATCAGCCCATGACCAGGAGTCCTTTACATCCGATAAAACAACCCCATTAAAAAGTAGCAACAGGTTATCTAGCTCCACAGCCTCTGCCACTGTTAGTGCGCGTCGCCACTCCCAAACAAAAGAACTAACCAGCACATTCGTGATAACGCAGTCCGAAACCAAACAAGATCTCTTCTTTTCTAACGCGAACAACAATGGAAACTTAAACGCCAAGATGTCATCCCCTACCCACCAATCCTGCCAGAAAAGAATGCTAGTGCCGCTCCCGAGTTTCGCTTTTATCATATGTTTGAAATCTAAACCAAGGCTTTCAAAAATTACAGGGACACTAGCGATATGTTTCCAAAGACCCCCCATACTCACCTTCACAGGTATATAGTTCCACGCCCGGCTAGAGCCATGAATCGACCAAACTACTTTCCGCCACACAGAATTCGGATTCGCCTTAAACCTCCACCATCATTTTGATAGTAGACTAAGATTGGCGTCCCTCAAAAAACCCAAACCAACACCACCATACTTAACCGGGGCGACAACATTATTCCAAGCAACCCAACTCATTTTGTCAATTTCATCCGATCCACCCCAAAAGAAAGTCTGCCTCAACCGTTCCAACCTATTTATCACCTGAATTGGGGCTCTAAACGCCAAGATAATTAGTTAGTATTTACACTTTATCCCTTACAAAAAACTAACTTCCCCTGCCCCCTTGATTTTTACACGGTCATAACTTTTTGGTACATTAATATTTTTTTTTAAATTACACCATATAAACGAGTATTTTCTTCTCTTTAATTTGAGTATAATATTACTATAGTTTTTTTAATTAAAAAACGATACGTTACGTGATTAACATTGTCTAAGGGCCGGTAATAACTGAATCGTTAACCCAACCGAAATCAACCAAAACCGAATTAACTGAAAACTAATTAACCGAAACCCGAATTTACAAAAACGGTTATCGATTTTTTTGTACCCTCATTTAACCAAAATTAACTGAACTGAACCATTCATATTTTCATATATTTCTAGCTTTAATTCCTTTAATTCATGTATTTCATATTTATACCCCCATGTTGTGTATTTATACCTCCATTTCAAGTACCTATACATCCATTTCATGTATTTCTAATAAAAAATTTTAGCCTAAGTTAGGTTTTGGCTATTAACCACAATTAAATGAATCAAACCAAACACCATTAATCTAATTGAATAAACCAAAACGATTAACTGAAAATGGATTGGTTAATAAAATAGACTAATCGATGACCTCAATTTCGGTTGAGGATAATAATCTAACCAACTGAACAATGCACACTGTGGCAATGTCTGTGTTTCCCGCCGCATCGCGTGCTCATCTATTGGTTAGTAACCAAAACCGTTTATCGGTGAGCAAATCGTTAACCTAAACTAAACCGAAAACTGACGAAACCGAACCGAAATCAACCAAAAACTGAATTAACTAAAAAGTGAAAACCGAATTAACCAAAAACCGGTTATCAATTTTTTTTGTACTCTCGGTTAAACAAAATTAGTTGAACCGAACCAAATCATTCATATTTTCGTATATTTCTAGCTTTTTACCTCATGTTCATATATTTCATATTTTATATCTCCAGTTCATATATTTATACTTTCATTTCATGTATTTATGCCTCAATTTCATATATTTCTAAGAAAAAGTTTTAGCCTAAGTTTGGTTTTTGTTATTAACTGAAATTAAATGAACCAAAACCAAAAATCGTCAATCTAATAGAATAAACTGAAGTGATTAACTGAAAACCGATTGGTTAATAAAATAGACTAGCCGGTGACTTTGGTTTCGGCTTCGATTGAGGATAATTCATGAAGTCCAACCGAACCATATAGTTTCGTAGGAGGCAAATCGAGCTCATCGAACAAGTCATATTTGACACCAAGCTTATCTAATAAATAAGTAATTGATTGCACTACCTGTCATAATTTTATGTGCCAAAGATTCTTGTAACCACTTGAAAAATTTCCAACTTATTTTTCTGTTAGCCAATGTTATGTATTTATTTTTTTATAATAAATGATTTCAAACAATGTCATGTATCACCACCATATTTATTCTAATCCTTTGGTATTTTTATAATTTCTTTTACAACTATTAATTACATGATTGACATTATTTAAAAAAAAACATCAACAGAAAATTGAACATTTTATTCTCTTAATTTTGAGTCTATGTTACACTTAAAATAATCGAGTTTTTTTATATAGTCGATGTGCAGTGCGTATCACATGCTTAATTATATATATGCGTAATTATAAATAGGTTGCGTTATTATCATATAAGTTGTGCAATTATAACATGACTTGCGTAATTATCAGTATGGGTTACATAGTTATCACTTATAAGTATAAATTGCATAATTATGGATAAACTTATTTTACAAAGGCTGTTAAAAACAAGAAGTATACAAAGACACAAGAAATTGCAAAATAGAACACAATGTCCAGCAAAACATAACATAATGCTGAAAAATATAACACAATGTCGAAGAAAAAAAGAGATAATGGGTCACAAAAAGACACAATGACGCAAATATAGAAAATACACATGAAACTAAAAGACACAAATATATAAACAAAAAAGTGTAAAATCTACAAGCTAAACATCTAAAAATATTTTTAATACTAGAAATATCCTGTTTTTAGATGTTTAGCCATTAGATTTTACACATCTAAAACTTATTTTTTAATACTAGGATATTTGATCTTTGTATTTACACATCTAGACGTTTATTAATAATCCAATAACTTTTTAAAGTATAGATACTAAAGAATATTAATTAAAAGGTTTTATTAAAATAATTTAATGCTAGAAATATTGTAAAGGTTGAAAGGGTGAATTTGACATTAATAAATTTGAATTTATTATAAACATGTTTATTTTTATTTAATTTGATTTTTCTTACGTAACTAGCGTTCGTTAATTTTAAAAACACTACACACATCGGTGTGTTTAGGTTTTTTTCCATGACATAGCGATACAAATTTTTCTCAAAGCAAAGTTGTATTCGACAATCATACCCATACAATCTCATCTAAAGCAAAGTTGTTAACAAGATCAGAGTGGGATAGTATGTAGGCAAACCATACCAGAACCTTAACTCCAAAAATTCTATCTACACAAAAAAAGTAGGTTAGAAACATAAAGCTTTTCTCATTAAATCAAAATAGTGGGGAAAAAGTGACTATAATCGAGCTAAAAATATTAATAAACTCTGGTTATTATATAAATAGCAGAAAATGGAGAAAAAATAAATGAAGGAGTATTTTTTCGGTATCATAAACTATAGCAATTGCCGATATCGTACCGATCCCGTGACGAACCGGAGCGATACTAACATCGGTATTAGTGGAGGTGTTACCGGTATTCGTTTTTATGGTTTTGGACCGATGTAAAACACATGTCCATATCGTTTTGGGCATATCATGACCTTTTTCTTATGTTTCCTCTTTTAGTTGTTTACCAAGTGCCGATGCCATAGTGATACCGTAACGAACCGTACCAATTCCGACCAAATTCCCACATGCTTGGTCGGTGTGAATAATAGTTTCAGTTTTATCCATTATACTATAAATAATATATGTTTTTAACCCATTTACTTTTAATTTATTTTGATTTCTCTTTAATAACTTGTGTTTGCTAACTTTTGTAATAAAAATTGAATAAGCAGTTTGTATTCTGATATAATATATTTTTCTAAATTGAACTGTATTTAAATTTGATATTGTAAATTATACCAATACACCAACTAACGATATCATACCAATGCTATTACAAAACAAACCAATACTAACTGAAACCGAATTTATGCGGCATTACACCTGAGAATTCCACTTGTTTGAGTTTTTATATGAAAGTAAAAACTTCAGAAAAAGTATTTTACTTATTTGAAGGTATCCATAGTTGAACCAAACCCACAAGTCTAAGGGCATACGAAATACAATGTTTTTACAATTATGTATATGAAATTACCATAATACCCATAAAAATATTCAGCCGTCGAGAAGCAGGGATCCTTCATGAATAATGAAAAGTCAAATGTGTGTAGTACAACTTATTGGAAATTAAGCAATATCAAGGGCTATATCCGGTAAATCTCCCCTACCTAGTCTTTTTATTTCAATTTAAAAATGTACATTTTTCTTTGTGGATAAGACGCATAAATGGCCCCTTAACTTATGGTCACCTTCCAAATGAGTCCAAAGGTTTAAATTATTATGAGTTTTGACTTTGAATGTACTTCATGCTATAAATAGGCCTTTGAAGCGTAGTCTAAGCAACCTCCAATGAAACAAACTCAACTAACATAATTTTGTATGTCATATTGTCATGCCATCACATTTAATATTATTTTATATAAGAGGAAAGCTTAGGAAGTAGATGTCACTTTATTGTCATGCATAAATGGTTGTTATACGAAAATAACACGACTCATTTCGTTTAAAATGTTACGTGTATGGTATATGAAAGTTCATTTTAGATAAAAAATTATCATGTATGGAGGTTGGTATTTGTAAAGCACTAACTTTAAGAAGTAAGAAATGTCACTGCTTTTTAAATAATTGCTTATCCTATAAAATGTGTTGGTTAATCGATCTCAATACTTTAATAGTATGAGTAAATTCAACTAGCAAAAAGTTTCACAATGTGATTTGTGATGACCATTTGGGTCAAGACAATTTTAGATCAGAGGGTTAAACTTTCAGTTCATTTTTTAATCTTGTTCTGGTATTTTGAGTTTACAAATAAGTAAAGTACTAGATATTTAAAATAAAGGTAAGCTAATTCAAATACCACATAATTCATGTATACAGGGTGCCCTGAAAGCTATCAACTAAGTAGGACACCTTTCGATAAGTAATTGCCTTTCAAGGCTAGTTATTGAGAAAAAAAACCATTAACTCACATGTTTAGACTTGGCGGTAACTTTGAAGTAGGATGTTAATAGTCGATTAAAATAAAAGAATTTGAATAGCTTCTATAAGGAACTTAAAAAGAACTAGTTATGATACTAGAAACACAAATGATGAAGCTAATGAAATTATACCACATGAGTTCATTTTCAAATATCCATGATATCCTTAAATTATTAAACAATACGCATATATAACTAAAGATAACTTACTAACATTAACACATTCAAGTTAGATTATTACAATTTCCTATTAACATCATTTCAAATTACATGCACATATTTCTCATTTCCAATACATAGACCATTCAGTCATCGAAACACCAAGTATCATCAAATCTATATATACATTACAACATCTAAAGAAAAAAAGATGAACTAGGTGTACGAGTTAACAAGGGTGTCTGACAAACTTGGGACTACTGTATGCATCCTTACACCGATTATTTTCAAGAGGTTGTTTCCACGACTCGAACTCATAACCTTGAGGTCACATGGCATCAACATTACGATATCTAAAACTTAATAATCTGCGGATGGTCTGGGCCATGCTTAAGAAATATCAAAAGTGAAGGTCTAATTGAAAATTAAATAGAATTATGATTATATGTATTTGGTTACCGGCCCTTACCCACCAACACTAGCGCCTGGGATTGTTATTATTATTAGGGGTAACTTTTTAGAATGATAACCAAGTATTAAAAGTGTTCCAATTAGGTTACTCAAGTTTCAAAAGTGTTCCAATCAGGTCACTCAATATTCATTTTTTATTAAAATTAAAGGTTTTTTCATCAATTTCATAGTTAACCGTGGTGATGTGACTTTTTGTTTCTTTTTTCCCTTTCATTTGATTCTAACGTCCAGTGATGACGTGGATTTAACTTGTTTTTTTAATTTTTAATGTAATTAAAGTGTTTTTATTTTTAATAAATAAAATTTCATATATTAATATAATTCGACCTTAGCATCTTATGCTCCATTTTTCTCTTGACACATAAAAAAAAGAGACATGATTCAATTTAAATATTAAGTTATCTAATTTAGATAAAAACAATACAAGTTACCTAATTAAAACACTTTTAAAACTTGGTTAGACATTTTCCGTTATTATTATTATACCCCCCTCTCTCACCACCTCCATCCCACACTTTCTCTCTCTAGAATAAACATTTCTCAAATACATACAACAAACATATATAGATAGCTGTTTAAGTCGCCCGTGGTTTTGCAATGGCGCCGACGTTCAAAGACCTGCAACTGACCGGAATTGGGGGCCGTGATTCAACAGCGATCGATGTAGCTGACGATCTCGAGGACGTTAGGCTGCTGGATTCATACGACGACATTTATGCCAAAAGTAGCGAGGAATCCGGCATGAAGCGAATTCAGGTCAAAGTTACCGGGATGACGTGTGCAGCCTGTTCCAGTTCTGTTGAAGGAGCTCTCATGAGCTTAAACGGCATCGTTAGTGCCTCTGTTGCCCTCTTGCAGCATAAAGCTGATGTCCTTTTTTATCCCAATTTGGTCAAGGTCAGTGTCCTTAATTGATTTGGTGACGTGTGCTTGTGAATTCACTATTGTTTGATCTATGTATCATGAATTTAGTTTGTTTTGTTTCTTTTAACCTAGGAATATCATATGGATTTTTTATTGACCTGATGGTTAGTTTTTAAAGCAGGTTGGCTGGATTCTAAAGTTGAATATTTGTAATTATTACTATAAAATTTTTGGATATAAACACAGTGATATGGATTTTAAATGATTAACCTTTTCAATTATCTTATTCAAAGTTGATCTAATTTGTATCTTTTAGCAGATTTTGCAGTTTTTCTTGATGTAGGGTTCCTCTAATATAAATTCATAAATGTTTCGTTGGTTTTAAAATAAGATGACAGATTATGGAAATGAACGAATCACCACGGGCATCTGTCCTGATTACTTTCTAATTAAAGATGATAGATTAGGTAGTGGTTACTTGTAACTTGTTATTTGGTTTTGTTGTGGAGTGGTTTTGGTTCGTAACCTTAACTAAATTTGATGAAATATTTGGATTTATTTAACATAACCGTGGAATGATATGATCTTGTTTATATGCGTCATTGCAATCTTCTCTAATGCTCCTCATTTGATCGTTTTATACAGGAAGATGATGTTAAGAATGCAATAGAAGATGCAGGATTTGAAGCAGAATTCTAAAAGAACAAAATACTAACCGTACAAAACCGCTAGGAGGAACTCTAGTGGGTCAGTTCACTATTGGCGGGATGACATGTGCAGCTTGTGTTAATTCGGTTGAAGGTATCTTAAGAAAGCTTAACGGTGTAAGCCGAGCCGTTGTTTCTCTACCAACTTCATTAGGGGAAGTGGAATATGATCCTTTAATAATAAACAAAGAGGCAATTGTCAATGCAATTGAAGATGCTGGTTTTGATGCCTCGTTTGTACAGAGCAGTGAGCAAGATAAAATTATATTAGGAGTTGTTGGTGTAATGAGCGAATTGGATGCACAAACATTGGAAGGCATACTTTGCAATTTGAAAGGAGTTAAACAATTTGGTTTCAGTAGGTTATCAAAAGAATTAGACGTTCTTTTTGATACCGAGATTCTTGGTCCTAGATCTTTAGTTGATGCAATTGTTAGAGAAAGTTCCGGAAGGTTTCAGTTGCATGTAAAGAATCCGTTTACAAGGATGGTATCTCAAGATGAGGAAGAATCATTGAAAATGTATAGGCTGTTTACATCCAGTCTTCTTCTCAGTGTAAGTGAATTGTCTTCATTTGATTACGTCTTTTGTTCTCTTTGTTTCTGTTGGAAATGGTCTAGTTGAAGAAATGGGTTAATTTTGGCCCAAATGGGCGAAACAACATATTTAAACCAAAAAGTGTTTGCGAATTAATGGGTCAAAACAGGCTGGATCTTGTTGGGTTGACCCGTAATACTTGTTTTGCCCTTTCAGTTGACTTTTATAAATTGTCAAAAAGTCTTAAGTATGTTTTGAACAATTGTACTACTAAAAACAATATAAATTTTGAAATAAAACGATTCAAGAGAGGTTGCTAGCTTTTGATCCATTTAGTCAAAATTATATTGAGTATAGTACTTTTTAAGTTTAATACTTTAGATGCTACATGTTACTATTATTTTAGTAATAAGTAATACATTCTAAAATTTCATTTAATATATTGTTGATTAAATTCCAAAGAAAAATGGGTATTAGTGGGCTATCCAACCTGAACACGTTTGACCCGTTACCCAACCAGACCAAAACTGCCTTTTTATCATTGCTAATTAAACCGTTTATCTTAATTTGCAGTTTCCAATATTTCTTATGCGATTCATATGTCCTCACATACCTCTTCTCTACGCCTTACTGCTCAAACGATGCGGACCCTTCCAAATGGGTGATTGGTTAAACTGGATATTGGTTACCCTTGTACAATTCGTTATTGGAAAGCGTTTTTATATTGCAGCTTTCCGAGCATTACGCAACGGGTCAACAAATATGGATGTACTGGTGGCACTGGGTACCACAGCTGCGTATGTGTACTCTGTGTATGCACTTTTATACGGTGCAATTACTGGATTTTGGTCTCCAACTTACTTTGAAACTAGTGCTATGTTAATCACCTTTGTGTTGCTGGGAAAGTATTTGGAATCTCTCGCAAAAGGAAAAACATCAGACGCTATAAAGAAGCTTGTGGAACTTGTGCCCGCTACAGCTTTGCTACTTGTTAAAGACAAAGGTATGATGCTTCCTGTATATTTAGTCGTTTAGTGATCGTGACATGTAATTTAGTGATTTTTTTGTCAATACTAATAGGTGGCAAGAATGTTGGAGAAAGGGAAATAGATGCATTGCTGATTAAGCCTGGTGATGTATTAAAAGTTCTTCCTGGTACGAAGGTTCCTGTTGATGGTCATGTTGTTTGGGGTTCAAGTTATGTGAATGAAAGTATGGTTACTGGAGAATCTGCACCGGTTTTGAAGGAGGTTGATTCGTTGGTAATTGGAGGTACAATCAATTTTCATGGTTTACTCCATGTTCAGGCTACCAAAATCGGTTCTGACACAGTTTTGAGCCAGATTATCTCTCTGGTTGAGACAGCACAAATGTCAAAAGCACCTATTCAGAAATTTGCTGATTATGTAAGTACACATGTTTATTATCTTCTATGTGTTCTTGTTTTTGTTATTTGAAAATGTCTAGTGCTGTGCAGACTGCAGTTGACATGAATTTATAAAAAGAAAAATTTAAAAATGTGGATCAATATTATTGACAATTAGGTAAGTGTGGATTATAATTAAACTAAAAAAGATATTTTTGGTGGGACACTTGAAGTGGAAAATGTTGCATTTTCCTTAGGATGGATGGCGTTATAAATTATCCTTTGCTTTTCTACATCAAGTACTTGATTCATAATAATATTAAGCCTCTCTTCTCATGTTGTAAAGAGTAAAATGCCAAAATCGTCCCTCAGGTTTAGTCATTTTTGCTTGTTCCATCCAAATGACTTTTTTGTGCATTTGAGTCCTTTAGGTTTGCGTTTTATTGACATTTTCATCCATGAGTTTGGCAAATTATTGTGACTTCCGTCCCTTGAAATTAGGCCCCCGGGGATGAAAATGGCAAGATTTCAAACTTTTTACATGAAAAAGGCACCTCAGGGACGAAAGCCGCAAAAATGGCCAAACCTCAAGGACGAAAACGGCATTTTACTCTATTGTAATTGTTTATAAAAGATATAAAAAAACAATGGGATGCAACTATCTACTTACCCATATTGTATTGGGGTGTTTCAGGTTGCAAGCATCTTCGTCCCCACAGTTGTTGGTTTGTCATTTTTGACATTTCTTGCTTGGTACGTTTCTAATGAGTTTTCCATTTACTTATAAACAATTCAACTTGGTTAATGTGCGTGTAAACTTTAGACCAACGTAGTAATAGCTTTTCCATTTCATATGAATATAGGTATATTAGTGGGTACCTTGGAGCTTACTCAGACGAATGGTTGCCTGTAAATGGAAACCACTTTGATTTTGCTCTTATGTTTGCAATATCGGTTGTCGTAATTGCATGCCCATGTGCACTTGGTTTGGCCACCCCGACAGCGGTCATGGTTGCAACAGGGGTTGGAGCCAATAATGGCGTTCTTATCAAAGGTGGAGACGCGTTAGAGTGTGCCCAAAAGGTCCAGTATGTAATTTTTGATAAAACGGGAACTTTAACTCAAGGTAATGCCACAGTGACCACTGTCAAAGTATTCACAGAAATGGACCATGGAGATTTTCTCAGATTGTTAGCTTCTGCCGAGGTGGATTTAACAACTACTTTCGTAATTACTTTCATCATACTTTTTGAAATAAATGATATATTAAACTAATTTTCGTCTCAGGCAAGTAGTGAACATCCACTAGCAACAGCGATACTTGAATACACACGCCATTTTCAATTCTTTGAGGCTAGCAAAGATTCTGAACATCAAAATGACGGTTCAGCAATGTCCGCTTGGCTTCTTGATGTGTTCGATTTCCATGCAGTTCCTGGAAGAGGTGTTCAGTGTCTTATTGATGGCAAACCAATTTTGTAGGAGTGCTAAATTTCTGTTTGATGATATTATTATTAGTCATGAAATTTTGCTTATATGAGACTCTTTATCAAACAGGTTGGTAACAGAAGTTTGCTGACTGAAAACGGGATAGAGATTCCAACTCATGTTGAAAACTTTGTGGTGGATTTAGAAGAAAACGCAAAAACGGGTATACTGGTGGCGTATGATTCTGAACTAATTGGTGCTGTGGGGGTGGCAGATCCGTTAAAACGAGAAGCAGCTGTGGTTGTTGAAGGTCTCAAAAAAATGGGTGTCCGACCCATTATGGTCACGGGAGATAACTGGCGGACCGCCAGAGCAGTTGCCAAAGAGGTATAAATTTAATCTACCAGATTTTAATATTCTTTGAATAAACAACTTGTGTTTCTGATTATCTCTGTTTAGGTGGATATTCAAGACATACGGGCGGAGGTGATGCCAGCTGGAAAAGCTGATGTCATCCGTTCATTTCAAAAAGACGGTAGCATTGTTGCAATGGTAGGAGATGGCATCAACGACTCTCCGGCCTTGGCAGCAGCCGATGTCGGTATTGCAATTGGGGTAGGTACCGATATTGCAATAGAGGCGGCTGATTATGTTTTAATGAAAAACAATTTAGAAGACGTGATCACAGCCATTGATCTTTCAAGAAAGACGTTCACTCGTATTAGACTAAATTACGTTTTTGCCATGGCGTATAACGTAATTTCTATTCCGATTGCTGCTGGTGTTTTGTTTCCATGGTTACGGTTGAAGTTGCCACCATGGGTTGCGGGTGCATGCATGGCTCTGTCTTCTGTTAGTGTAGTATGCTCTTCGTTGCTTCTGCGCAGATATAGAAAACCGAGACTTACAACGATATTGGAAATAACTGTAGAGTAGAAAAGAAGGGAAATTTTGGTGGGATTACATTGTGAAGAAAGAAAAGAGGGCTCAATGAGTCTTTTGTGTGTTTGATCTTGATTTATTCATTGCTTTAGTTCATGTATAATCTCTGGTTGATGTAAATGTCTCGTTTTGCATATTTTTTTGTAGCCTAACTTTCAAGTTATGATAAGAGGTCGATGGTGATGGCAGAAAAGTAAGAACAGTGTGCGATCATTAATATGTAGAGCTAACAATATTTCACCATCAGCCCTCGTGATTTCACCAAGTAGTACCTTAGCAATTATTCATGCACTCAAATGTGTGATAATTTTAGCCCGTGCCATAAACGAAAATGTCAATTTAATTTAGAAATTGGTGGTTCTTTTATTATGACTGGTAAATTGCCTCGCATGTTGCCACCGCGTTTCGAGAAAGATTATGTTAAAACGTAACTCAATCGAAAACTTACATATTAAGAAGCAGAAGAACATATTATATTTGAGCCAATTTATTTTTTGGGAAAATTTTACGATGAAACGTAAATCAACTTCAATTTATTCTCACATGTACATAAAAATAAACACATAAAACTTGATTACGAAATCATTAAAAAGTTAAAGGGTTGTAAGTATTAATGCTGAAAGTTGAGAGAAAAGTTTAAAAAATACAGAAATAAAAGAAAAGATAAAAGGTTATAAGTGTCAATACTGAAAGTTAAAAGTAAAAGTTAAAAAAAACAAAATGAAAGCAAAATTACAAAAATAAATTACTATTCACCCAAATTCATAATTCATAATTTTGTTATATAATAATAACTTTTTGTTTTTGTTTTTGTTTTTGTTTTTATGGTTCGATTAGTTACATGTGTATATACTATACATATGGATTTTTTCTACAAAGGGTAAAAAGTCATAAAACATCGTGAATTCAATCATAAAACACACTCCAAACCCACAAATAACAAAGTGAATATTATTAAAACGTCATATTTGTGGGCTTTATGTTGTGTTTCGGACGATAAGGCTTTGATTATCGAATGCCTAACATTAATGTGTTTTATGTTGATTATCATGTTGTGTTTTATATTCATAGTTCTATGGGTGTGTTTGAAGTTTTTATGGACTGTTAAGGTTTGAATATTGTGTTTTAATTATCTTCACTCAGTTATTTGTGAGTTTTGAGTGTGTTTTATGGCTGAAATTATGATTTTTTTATGACTTTGTAGAAAAAATGAACATTGTAGCCTAACCCCACCCATATATATAAATAAATAAATAAATAAATAAATATATATATATATATATATATATATATAGGGGAATGTTCATTTGAGAAGAAATTTAATGTGAGAAGAAAAAGAAGAAAGGACATAATGGTCAAACATTAAATAATTTATAACTCCTCTCAATAATTATGTTATTTCTCATTAATAAAACAAAAACATTTTATCCTACACTTTTCAAAATTTATCCTACATATGTCTTACATTTACCGGAAGTTATCCTATACACATGTAAATTTACCCTACACATTCCAAAATTTATCCTACACATGTCGAAAATTGTCCTACACCATAAATTATTTTATGTTGAAAGAGTATATGAAAAAAATGAGTTACAAATTTTATTATTTAGCTAACTAATGACAATTATAGATTTACCTATATGCCCTTTTTCATAATATTAAATACACACATTAAATGAAGTAAATGGAGAATTTATATTGGTTTAAAAGTTATTTTTTTTATTCTTACAAAAGTTTTCTTCTCATTTGAACTCTGCACTATATATATATAATGTGAGAAGAAAAAGAAGAAATGACATAATTGTAAAACATTAAATAGTTTATATCTCCTCTCATTAATTATGTTATCTCTCATTAATAAAACAAAAGCATTCATCCTACATATTTCAAAATTTATCCTACACATATCTTATACTCATCGGAAGTTATACTACACACATGTAAATTTACCCTACACATTCCAAAATTTATCCTACACATACTGAAATTTATCCTACACATGTAGAAAATTATCATTTACCATAAATTATTTTATCTTGAAAAAGTATATAAAAATGAGTTACAAGTTTAATTAATTAGCTAATTAATGACAATTATAGATTTACCTATATAACCCTTTTTCATAATATTAAATACACACATTAAATGAAGTAAATGTAGAATTTCTATTGGTTTAAAAGTTATTCTTTTTATTCTTACAAATTTTTTCTTCTAATTTGAACTCTCCACTATATATATATATATATATATATAGGGTCAGTATATAATAGAAAATATATTTTAGATAGTAAGAATATGAAATAATCTTGATTATCCATTAAGTAATAAAGTGCTTAAATTAAATGGGTATATAGTCTATTAAAGTCAATAGTTTCTATCTCTTTCAATCCCCCCTTGTTTATAAAACGTTAATAAATTTTTCATACGAAATTATTTTTTATAAAAAATGCCCCATAAAAACAAACATTTTTTTATCTTTAAAACGAGTACACTATTGCAATACTTTTGAAAAAAAAGTTTTCGATAACCCAGATTCGTAAAGCGCAATAGATTAAAAACACAAAAAATATGTTTTTCTAAAACGCAATGGAATAAAAACACAAAAAACATGTTTTTTTACTAAAACGCAATGGATAAAAAATAAAAAAAATATTTTTCTCTAAAACGCAATGGATTAAAAACACAATTGTGTTTTATTATTTTTTAAACGCAATGGACCAAAAACACAAAATATGTGTTTTTTTAAACGCACTGGATCAAAAACATAAAAAATATGTTTTTTTTTTCTGAAACGAAATGGACCAAAAACACAAAAAAATGTGTTTTCCTAAAACACAATAGACAAAAAACAGAAAAACATGTGTTTTTAAAAAACGCAATAGAACAAAAACAAAAGAAAATGTGTTTTTTTTTTCTAAAACGTAATTAACAAAAAACGAAAAAATTGTGTTTTTCTAAAACGCAATGGAAAAAAAACACAAAATATGTGTTTTACCTAAAATACAATGCTCCAAAAACAAACAAAAAATGTTTTTTTTTTTCTAAAATGAAATGGTTTAAAAACATAAAAAAGTTTGTTTTTTAAAAACGCAATTCTAAAACCTAGATCTTAAAAAGCAATGATTAACAAATTATTCAGATTTCTTACATAGATCGGCGCCGATTTCTTAGGATTTCGTCAACGATTGACGAAATTTGAATGATTAAAACATTGGTTAACGATCGAATCGAACGAATCGAGTGATTCGCTTCAAAATCACAAGAAAAAGATGAGAAATTGTATAAAATTAAACTGAGTTTCTTCAAAAAAGTTGAAGATCACGTTGATTTAGTGTTTGAATCACTTATTGATGAAGAAAATCGCAATATAATGTAGTGATTATAGAGAGAGAAAATGAAAAAAAGATTAAAGATGATGACTTTTGAAAATTGTGAGTTTTGAAGATGTAGGGAAAGAGAAAAAGAGAAGATAATACGAGATTGACTAAAATGCCCTCCCTATGCTTTTTGTAATTTGCCACATGTAGAGGAAGAAGATATGAGAATACACAGAGCATCCAAATCTTCCTGGAAGTTCATGTAACTTGCACGTGGCTTGAACTTGTAGAGGTATACTCTACCCCTGAGCAGTGAAGAGCTCTACAGGCTCCGTTACAATATAATGAATCTGCTATGTTGCCGTGACAAGTCACTAGTGTTTGGAAGTAGAAGCAGCATCTGGATTGAAGAGAATGCCTAACTGTATCGCTTGACGTTTTGACTGAGCAAACAAGTGTGTGATCTGTTGATCTTGAACAACTTCTTTCTTCCGTAGCTCAACAATCTCTAACTACTGCTTCTTCATTTGTTCCTAATTTTCATTGATGAGCTTGATCTGTCTTTGCACGACTCTTTGAACATCCATAAACTGAGCACGGACAAATTCAGGGAAGTTTTGCATTTCCACACTATTCGTTGCACCTCGTGGTCTCGGAACAGATGTTGGTGTAGATGGTCTTGAACCAGAGGGTCTTGGGGCAGACGGTCGTGGAGCAGACGCTCTTGGAGCACTTTGTTTCTGTTGTGTAGGTGCACGAGGACCGAAGGCAACCTTCGGGCGAACACCTCGAGACGATGTTGCCCCATTCTTTGGCTGTTACACCCCAATCGATGGCGGAAACATCGGAGTGAGACGAACGAGATTGCTCGAAGCATCATAACACCAATTTTGACAATATTTAATTAAACATCTCATTTCATTTCAAATCACAAATTGTCAAATACATTATAATTCAAATACGAAATAACAACATATGAGACATGTTCAACTAAAACATAGTAAATAACTAAGTATTCTAAGCGTGTTTCTATGCCAATCCTACTAAGTTTCGTCATGTCAATCTCATCAATCTGCAACATGTTAAAAAGTATAGTTCAATAACAAAGTATTGGCGAGTACACAAGTTTGATATCATAGCATAAGTAAATAAAACGTTTAAACAAATCCACATGATAAGCTAGTATACGAGATAAATGTAAACAACGCATGTGAACTATAAGTCAATCCTCTAGTGTACCACATAATAAATTTAAAACTTAACATTGACAACACGAATACGGGCAGTGCGTTACTCCTATAGCGCTATACATGTTAAGGGAGGCTTGATCGAAGTTAGTGACATTTAGATCACATAAGAATGTACCAAGTAACAATTCAAGTATCATATAACTATAGCATGTATGATGGATTGTTTGTGTGATTTCATAGAATAAAAGTGTGATTTAGTGTGTTTATGATAGATTAACAAGTCGCACCCAAAAGTGTAAAGCATAAAAAGGGTGTCGAGTGTACTCACGGTTTTGCAAAGTTAAGTTCCTTTTAAGCGTTTAGGTTGGTTAAGGCAACGAACACCAAGTTATCCTACACAAGGAAACGTAAGTGTATAAGTATTGGAATGACGATGGAGTCGGTAATTTTAGGAATTTAAAGTACTCAAAAAGTATGTATAGTTGTATTTATCTAGACGTTAACGCTCATTTTTGACACTATAAGCCCCGAAGGCTGTTTGTGTTTTTATGGGTCATGCCCAATAGATTCGTAACGATGGTTAGGTCTTAAATTAAATAACCTAATATTAGGACAAGTTAACTATATGATCATCATCAAAGGTTCGGTTATATTTACATATATAGTTTACATATATTATTACAAGTTTTTAATAGATTTCATATAATTCATGGATATCATATAAGTCATGCATGGAGGTAGGAGGATAACCATCCTAAACCTCTTTCGTAAGATTCACCGATACACAAATTGCCAAAAGGACAATCTGGATGGTCAAGAATATAGTACTTCACTAAGCTACGCTTCGAGCAGAATAAGCAAGCTAGGTGCGTGCATCACGGACATGGCAACGTTTGGGGATGTGTCGTAGTCTTGTTACTCTAGTGAAAGTGAACCGTAGCTTAATGGTTAGAAATCATCAAGTGAGGGGTGGATTGAAAAGTTGGATAGCCAATGCCTCCATGTAATCACACCTTCACCAACACAAGCTTGTAAGCTTGGATGGCTCAATACTTGTGGGTTTAAAACCCTAGTAAAATCATAATTTTAGAGGCATGTCATACCTCTTGTTTTTGTATGGAACAAGTCTAGCTAGCTCCCTAACCATAAACTTGATTAGAGGCACAAGTAGCATAGAGTTGTTATGTTAAAAACAAGTTTAAGAAAAGTTTATAAGTTTATCTTCCAAAACAGAAAGTTTGGCCCTAAAAAATGGTATTGTTCCACCTTGGTTTTCCATGGAAAACCTATGGTAACATCCCATGGGGCTTAGCAAACAATGTTGAGGAAGAAAACATGGAGAAAACTTTGAAATTTTTAAAGTTTGAAAAGATAAAAAGTGGGCAGAAAGTTTACACACTTTTGGACCTCAAAATGGTGGGGTTTCACCTTACTTTGCGCAAGCAAACTTGTGAGAACCTTCCTAGAGGTTATCCAGGGTGTTAGAAGGAAAACACATGTTTAAAGGAAGAAGAAAGTGAGTTGAAACTCACTTGCAAGCTGAAATGTTTCAGCAGAAAGTTTCTGGACTTTGGGAGAATGTTTGGAGTGTTTGGAGGCTTGAAAAAGTGGGAAAGGGATGGGGGAATGCATGTTTATATAGAGGAGGGATTAGGGTTTGAATTAGGGTTGCAATTAATGTGATTAGGTGGGTGTTTGAACTTGAACAAGGAGGGAAACTCCCCTTGGCAGCTTGCGGCCGCAAGCTGCTAGGGTTTATATTTTTTTGTTCTTTTATTATTAACAAGTGTATATCTTGATGTTTAAACATTTCATATTATATGTAACACAAGTTGGGGTCAATGGTAGGCTAAGGTCAAGTGTAAGGGTGTTTTAAAAAACAAAAAAAAAACTTACTAGAAGGTACATGTTTAACATAAACATGACAAGATTTTATGATGCCGGAAGCTTGAATTTTTGTATTAAAAACCACTAATCATCTTGCTTGACTTTGATATTAAGATTTACAAATGTACAATAAGCATTCACGAGTGATTTTGAATTGATTTATCGAGCAACAACATAAGTGTGTTCATAAGTTTAAGCATGTATAAAGTTTGTGAAATTCGCATAATTGATCAATTTGATTACAATCAAAGCCTTAGATATACAATGATTCAGAAATGAAATACGATTACAAGGTTTGGACTTTCCAATTATAGAAACTCGAAGCAAACTTACTAAAATCAGAAAGTTACAAATGCAAAGCGTTACATTGGCATTGTTGGCATGATTATCCTAGGCCTAGAAGGACATTGTACAACAGGTGAACTTGGTCATACAAAACTTTGAGTAGCACCTGGTGGCATTCCAATAAAGACTGATGGTAAAGGAGGCAAGGTAGTACTTTCTGATGTGGCCAAAAATTACTTGAACTCAGAGAAGTAGGAAGCGAGCGGAAAAGCGGAGCCGTGGGAATGGTAGACGATGAAATAGGAGATGATGTAGCAACAGTCGTGGAAACACTGATGGACTCCATAGAGGAAACAACGAGAAACGGTGTTGTAAGTCTAGGACCTTCAACTGGATATCACAAACACAATCAAAATGCCGAAAACTAAGAAAGTGTAGAACAAGAACAATGAAATCGATTGTATTCAAAGATTGCACACAAGCTCTAAGCTTGCTTAGTACAATATGTCGTTTAAGATCAATAACAATCAACAACTTAAATTCGCCTATCAAGCTCTCTCTAATGCCTTATCTAAAGCTTAACCCTAATAATGAATAACATTATATAGGGTCCACTAATAACTCGGCCCACACGGCTTAACCCAAGCCCACTAGAAAACTAAGTCCACTAACCTATAATTGTGTTTGATAAAGACAAGCATAAACCTACTTAATTTCATGGCCTTACAATATCCCCATCTTCAAACTTGGGTCAGTTGTTTTTCTTGACATGATCAGCTTTGGTTGAAAATCTTGTTCAAAATAGTGCGAGAGGAGGATTCTCGTCAGCTCTTTTCTTTGTCAATTTTTTTTCTTTCAAGCAGGTTCACAGGTACTCTTCAAAAGTACTATCATTGTCAGACGATAACTCGTATCCGGTTCTTCTGACTCAGGTACATCTTATTGTTGTGATGCTTCATGCTAGGCAGTGACTAACATCATCTCATTCTTCATCAGCCCCGGTTTCTTAATTAAAATTAAATTCTACACATGCTCAGAAATTCATAAGCAAACATTTCTATATAACAGAGGAAACTACCACATGAACACTTGGTACATCCAAGTACTTGTACTCGGATTTCACAATTCAAAATTCTTTCAATTTTTAATGATCATTCAAATCTACAAGAACGATTAGATTTTAAATTAAAAACAAATAAAACACTCTATTTTTGGATTTTTGATTTTATAAAACAATACACTGTTTTTTGGATTTTTGAATTTTCCAATTTTTTTATTTTTATTTTTTAATTTTATGAGAACATAAACATAAACACAACTACACAAAGAACTAACTCAACAGATAATATACAATTACAATTGCAATAGGATCAAAATCCTTTTCAGGCTGACTAAGGAACATTTTCAGTGCGAACTTATTTAAACTAGTCCAAGTGACTGCCAATATGTTTGTCCTCTTAAACCTAACGCTCAACTTTCAACTATCAACCTCATGATACGATTAAGGTACTATTATACTATAATACCCGTGTGTCCCATTCCATGACATACCCCGCGATCAAGGTAAGCACAACGTTTCATCGTAGCAGGTGAGTATACTTAGATCATCCTTCTGAATTACAACGTCAGACTATTGGTGAATAGGTCAGTACTTTCGTACAGCAGAGTGACCAATATTTGTGTCCGACGAGGGTTAGGCAAATACCTTTTTGTATGAATTTTGCTTTATAGCTCAATGGAATTCCCTCATTTAGAGTTTATCTTCCTTTAAGGTTTTTGGCCTCTTTTTTTTTGCTCTTTTAAGATATCCTGACAGTGCCTAGGTCTGTATATAATCTGGATGCAATAGAAGGACAACCAAGATATCCTTGGATGACTTAATAGTATAAAGACCCGAAACCTCAGACGTTGGCTATCTATCAACGCAAGATTTAAGACCATAAAATCATACGCCGATGGTATGTTACCCACATGATACATAGTTCGTTATGTTTGTATCACTTAGTATCTTTAATCACTTTGAGCATCAAGCCTTTTGACATATCACGTTAGATCCTAGTCTTTGTTAGCTAAAGCACCTTACATGTGTTAGTCACACCCTTTAACACGAACATTTATTTCATTTCCGATATATGCACAAACAAACTCTTTTTGCCGCTTGCTCTTTTTCTTTCTCTAATTTAATGTACAAATGTCTCTCTTTATCCCCCTAAATTTGTATATAAATCTTATGCGCAAATTTACCTTAAAAAGAAAACATATGCACAAAAGAAATACGAAAGAAAATGAAAACACTTTTGTTGTTGCTTAACCATTCCGTCATCGGATTTAAGACTAATCAATGTTAAAACCAAAGCTCGAATTTTAAATTGTACCTTGCTTGATGATCTTATCTTACCTTTCTTATCTCTTCCAAAGGAAGTATATCATCTGTAAAGAATTAAACTTTTAGCAACAGTGAAATGCTATCTGTTATATCCCTGGCACAACCGCTATCAATATTCCAGAGATTGTCAACAGCTCCTCCTTGGTTGTCCCAGAAAAATAAGGAGATTAGTAAGACATTGGTACCCAGGCCATCGTGGTCCTAGGATTTCTTGAAGCATCAAAATAAGATACTTCTGTAAGCACATGTCCCCTTTTGTTTCAAAGATTGGTGATGTTGCTGCATTATGTTTTGCTTTCCACATTTGTTTAGGCTTTTCCAATTTCTTAGGTGCCTTTTGCAAAACAGTTTGCTTTTCAACCTTATTAATTTTCAATACTTGTTTAGGTTTCAAAGCTTGCTTCTTTTAGCTTTCGCAGCATTCCAATCCCCATCAGATGGTTTAACCTTGGGATGCTTATGCATTATTGCCCTAGGCTTTTCAACCTTCATTGGCTTAGAATAAGATCTACCGCTTGGTGTAACCCTTTATTCTGTGTATAATATGACACATAGGGACGATGTGTGCACTTTCGTGCAATGTGACCGGGTATGCCACAGTTGTAGCATGTTTGCTTCTTTACATAAGAAGCATATCCCGATCCATTTGACTCAACGATGATGAATTTGAGTTATAGGACCCGTTGGATGATTTGTTTGCATACTTTTCAAATTTTCTGCCCTGCTTCATATGTCCCTGTCTACAACAGTTAGTACATTCATTGTTTTTCTCTCTAAAAACATTGTTAGATTTTGCACTTCCATTTAAATCTGTTTGGTTTTGGAGACACTATTTATTTGATGGGCCTCTTAAGCCTGGCTTAGAAACAACCTTTTTCACATATGGATGAGCATTAGTAGATAAATTAGATGTTTTCAAACCAACATCGGCAGTTTCTTGGCAAACAATTCATCCCCCTCAACCCAATCCTCTACCTTTACTTCATCTTCACATGAAGTAGAAGCATCACTATCATTCACACATTTAAACTGAGAGCTTGAGTTACATTCCTTTTGTTGTAGCTCTGCTAAATCCTCTGCTTGTTGATTTAACTGCTCAAGAGGACTCATAGCTGGATTCACTAGATTCAACTGATTCCAATTTCTCAGAATCAGTTGCTTCAGGTGATTCACATTTGGAGTTAGATGGTGCAGCTGGCTCAGTTGGTTCATTTGCTGATTCTACATTTTTCTCAAAGCTCAATGTCTCTGTTCGCTTAGAGACATTTTCTGATTTAACAAAAACAGGTGAGATGCTGGTTTGGTTGTTTTTGTTTCACTTTTTTTAGGCTTTTGAGATTTCAACTTTTGAGGTCTTGACTCGCTAAACTTTTAGACCCTTAACCCCACCATAAACCATGTCAGGAATGTAAGAATCTCCTCTTCAGTCATAGGAATAGTGGTGTAGGAATGATTATATGGTGGAGGAATACTCACATATCCTAGACCTTTATTCCTAGTTTCTTTCTTACTAAACTGTAACTGCTTATTTATCATGTTTTCAACTTTTTCACTAGAAACATCGAAATTTATAAAATTAAAGTCTATTTTTTTAAAAAGTTGATTTGAATGAACAAGTTCAGCAGTTAATTTTTCAGAAAGCTCTTTAAAATGGAGATGCATACATTTGTCTTGACTCGGATATCATGTATTTGTGTTTCCACCATATCCTTGTATCCATTGATTTTCTTTTTGATCTGATATAAATTAGATTTGTATAACCGTAGTTGCATAATTAATGAGTTGGTCTTTTCTTTGTAACCACTTACCTTTTCTCTATAGGCGTCAATATAACATATATTATCAACACATACCTCAGTGGGAGTAGGAGTGAAATAATGCATTTGAGCTATGAAAGATTGAGTCTGAGTCCGGGCACAACAACCATATTCTGAATTCAGTGATGAAGTGGATGAGGACACTACAGTAGGCAATGGAGCAGCAGGACTGGATGAACAAACTGCAGCAGAGGTGTTGCCTTGAGCCTTCTGCTTGTCAGCCTTGTCAGATGATTTGATGAGTGAGATTAGCTCATCAGGCTTCATTTTGTAATAGTTGGTTGTCGACACGATCTGATTAACATTTCTAAACCAACTACTCTTTGGCTGATTCGGAATACCCTTTAGAGCATCTAGAAGCTTCTTGTTGCCCCAAAAGGTAGACAGCACAATCTCTGAATTTTTCATTTCTGAGAGCAATTAAGCAAAATGGCCAATTAGTGCTTCTATAGATTCACCAGAAATGTAGCTAAAACCTTCAAGTTTCTGCTGAAGCACATCACTTTGTGAAGACATTTCTAAGTTACTAAACTTTGATCCCCCGAAAATGTTAGTTTTACCGTAACCGGACTGTTAAAAACGTTCAAAACTGATCGAAAACAGTTTTTACCAAAACGTACCGTTATACTCATCTCGAAATTTCGAGTCCAATGATATACAATGTCCAAACACTTTTTCGGGATTTTCGTGCCTTTTTTTTGCCCTAAAAATCACACGAATCTAACCGTGTAGTTGGTTTGCTAAGATTGTTTGTAGATCAATTTCTACACTCAAATACAACCAAACACGTCCGCTGGTTAAGATTCCACCTTTACTTAAACTTCAATTTGAGCCGCACACTCTATTTGGGCCGCACACAATGAAGTCGTACACTTCAGTTGGGCCGCACACTAGATATCTAGGTTACACACTAACCATCTGGGCCGTACACACATTGTTGGGTCGCACACTTGCTGATCTGAACCATACACTCTAGGTCGCACACCTCAGGCTGCAAACTCCAGGCAGCACACTCTAGGCAGCACACTCTAAGTAGCACACTCCAAGTAACACACCTCAGATGGCACACTCCAGGTATCACACTACAAGTGGCACACCTCATGTAGCACACTCCACCTTTAAACCCATACAGAACCGATTGCACACTCTTTCAGATCCCTTACACTGATTTTTTTTGTAGAGAAATAAAAAACTAAATCCCGAAAACTAAGGAATTTATTCGAAATTCAATTTTTGTCGATTCTTTCCACTAATAACTCTTAAAAACTAGGAAACACAATCAAGACTTCTAAAAAACAGATCAAATGAAGATTTTTTCGAACTGTTCTTGATCTTCAACACCGTTCTTTGTGCTCTTGATTGTTCTTTGAATCTGATCACACCTTTCTTCTTGTTCTTCGAATAATATCCAAACAAAGTTGAGCCTTTCGAAAGACTTCTTAGTCTCTGATACCAATTGTAAGTCCAAGACCTTCAACTTGATACCAAAAACACAATCAAAATGCGGAAAACTAAGAAAGTGTAGAACAAGAACAATGAAATGGATTGTATTCAAAGATTTCACACAAGCTCTAAGCTTGTCTAGTACAATATGTCGTTTAAGATCAATAACAATCAACAACTTAAATTCGCCTATCAAGTTTTCTCTAATGTCTTATCTAAAGCTTAACCCTAATAATGAACTAAACATAACATTATATAGGGTTCACTAATAACTCGGCCCACATGGCCTAACCCAAGCCCACTAGAAAACTAAGTCCAATAACCTATAATTGTGTTTGATAAAGACAAGCGTAAACCTACTCAATTTCATGGCCTTACAAGTGCGGTCAAGAAAGGAAGCTGTAACAACCTGTAAAATCATGTCCAATAGTATAGTGACACGTGTTGTATTTTAATTATAGTCTGTTAAAGACCAAGAAGGACTAAAGGCGTCAACATGCTTGAAATTTGGCCTCTAAGTGTATGTCAACATGCCCAGCCTCTGAGTGACATCGGAATCAACATGCTTATAATAAGCCTCTGAGCGATCCTTTGCGAAGTCCTAACTCTCAGACGAGCCATTTGTTGGACGAGAGGGTTCAATTTTGCAATTATGTGAAAGTTGGATGATGGAGGGATTAAAAGTGTCAACATGCTAATTTATACCTCTGAATAACCTTTTAACGAACCGAGAGTTCGACAATGTCCGGCCATATCCCGGATATGACAAATATTGGTTACGGAGGGCTAAAAGTGCCAAAAGGTTGTTTTAGAGAGGTTTAATGGGTTTTGAAAGTTAAGGGGCTAAAAGTGTCAAACTTGGAAAATGTCTTTAGGGCGCTCGCGGGGCGCGAGAGGCAGGGCCTGTGCCTCTCGCGGCCGCCAGAGAGCATCTGCTGCAGAAAGTTTTGCTTGGCTCCTAAACAAAACTCCAAAACCATTAAAACCGAAACCATGGCTTCCCAAACTGCTATGCCATGTTTTGGGACACTTGTAAGCTTCCTCTTACACCCCTAAACACCTGGCTTCACCTCCTTTGCGTTCTCCAACTATAAATAGGTGATCAAGTTCACCATTCCAACTTTCATCTTTCTCATTAGTTCACTCTTCTCCCTCCTCTAGAAGTTCCTAGCTAAAAGGAGCATCCAACTTAGTTCTCTTGCATTCTAGGAACCTCTTGTAAGTGTTACTTGCTCTTGCATTTTCGTTTATAGGCTTTTATAGCCAAAAGTCAAGCGTTTTTTGGAAAACGTTTTAACTTTCGGTTAAGACCATTATGGTCCAGCCATTGTTCGAAATGAACATGGCTAAGTGATCGTAATAAGGTAGGTGTTAATCCCTATAAAGGGCACCTCCTGAAGATCACGTTTGCTAGACCAATTGACGGATCAAAGTTATGTTATTAAAAAGTCAAACATGCCATTTTTTTCAGAAAAATAAAAATTAATTTTATATATGTTATGAAACCTATTTTGATACTTAAACAAGTTGGTAATAATTATTAGAACATGTAAGAACATGTTCGGCACGTCAATTTCAGTTCTAAGGTCGGTTCGCGACCGAAAGTCGCAAAGTTTGACTTCTGCTTTGACTTTCGATTCTGACCCGATTTAGATTAGTTACCTACTATCTAAAGTTGTCATTATGATCATAATATTATGTGGCATAACCCTCTGAGGTTATATTACATGATCATAATCAGAATCCAAGTTTATGCGCAAGTTTCATAATTATGCCATCTTTGACCAAAATGCCCTTTTTACATAAAACAAAGTTTTAAATGGTAATGAACTTGAAAATGAGTTTTATACTGATGCAATATAATAAGTAGGATTATTTGGGATGTTAAACCAAGTTATAAACTGGGTTTTCAAGCAAGTCCTTAAACTATGTCGATAAATGGCGATTTTAGCCCTTGTGGCTCATAAACTAGTTTTAATCAAATCTTTTCAAGGTAAATCTTTTACCTACTGATATGTTATATTAAATAACAAATCTAAGACATTTTAATATGACCTTAACATCAGTTTTCGAAAAACAAATCATATAAAGACGTCATTTTACGACATAAGTGCCGTTTCGGCGCATAGTATGGTTTTAAACCATATTATTGACCAAGACTTGATACCTACTGATTTTAAAACTTATTTATAGTAGGAACACGTTATAAACTCAGAATCCCAAATAATTTATAAACTATGTGTAAAATGACCAAAATGCCCATTCGGTGCATAGTTTGGTCATAAAAGATAAAGTATACATATAATTGGTATCCTACTGATATTATATCATGAATAAACTATTTTTCCATAACACTCATGATCATAAACCTAAAATATATTCAAGTTCCTTTTATACGTATATAATTACCGAAATGCCCTTATAAGGCATAGTTTCGTTTTAAAAACACAACGGGCATAAAAGTTGATATCCTACTGATATCTTAACTTATTTAAAATGTAATGGCATATAGAACTTTTCCATGACTTATCTGGTTACCCGATATCGTTAATATGCGCACGGTTACGTATATGTAACCATTTTACGGAAATTAACCGAAACGGGTTTAACCTTGTCATTTAAGTCTCAAAATCCAGAATGTTAATAGTTTACCCATATTAAACAAGTCAAGGAACTTGTTGGGATAAAGTACATTCTATCCAATCATCGTTTAATCTAGCGTCATACGTTTTGATCAAGTACGCTAGTCGGTCTAAGTCTATAACTTAAATAAGACCGTTAATATTTAATTGGTTAATTTATGCCATAATCCAGTCTAGAGACTTGCCGGTAAATGTTATCTGCACTTAGTCTTTTTGTGTACGGCTGAGTTAAAAATTTAAAAGAAGACTAGCTCAGGTAAATACCCTCGACTTATTTCCCCTATACGGGCTTGGGTTACAGTAAATTATTACCGCTTGGTCGGAAATGGGATCAATCGAACGCTGGTTCGGAAATAGTAAATCCGCATATTCTGTTTTAATCAGTTTTGTTTGATAAATTAAACATCGGGGGTTAACTACCGTGTCATGGATATCCTCGGCTCATTACAATAGAAATGGCCACGACCTTAGCGCGGGTGTAGGCATACACCCGATAGACGCTCAATTATGCATTCCCACAAGGTTGGGAGGAATTGACTCCTTCGTGAGTCCAAAGTGGTGTGTATATTAATTGTGTCTCGGTCTCCGTACTAGGCCCCGTATGTATGGACAAACAGTTAATCTGTTAAAAAGGTTGGGCGGTCAATTAACCCAAGTTATAAAAAGATTTTGTGCTGATACGCACTTAAATTTTTTTTGAAATGTTTTCAAAATGAGTCTGTTGGGTGTATTTACCAGCGAAAGCTGACGTATTTTCAGAAGACTAAACTGCAGGTACAATACGAAAATAGGCCGGAGGTGCTCGGTAGTGATAGAGGATCTTGCAAATCCTAAATCTGCCCAAAGTCTGTTTCATATTCTTTCCATGTGCAATTTATGATCCACTTGTGGATCTTCTATTACGAGCCTGTATATTATTTGTATTTTTGAACATTCGGTTTGTAATAGTAATTTTACTCCAAAACTTCTGCTGTGCCGTATTTAATTGACAATGATGATTATCAACTGACATCACGATGCTCCCCACCCGGCCCACCGGTGTATGGATTTGGGTTGGAAATCCGGGGTGTGACAGGTTGGTATCAGAACCAACGTTTGAGAGAATTAAACACTATCCTTCTTGTGTTTAATCTCAAACTCACATGAGCACATTCCTTAGACTTCCGAGTCTAGGCATTGACCTAGGATTACTCATTTCATTATTAAGTTATTAGTATTATTTTTGAATTAATTTTTAACAGGAAAATGCCGCCACGTGTGAGAGGACAAAGTGGGAGAGGAAAAGGTCCAATGAGGGGAGGACCATCGAGGCGCATTCTCCCTCAACCTCATAACTCAGATGCTTACCAAGAATCAGGAGATTCATCTCCTTGGCAACCAGCGAGACGTTTTGTCTCTAATAGACACTCGCCCTCACATTCCCAAAATTCTTATCACTCTCACCACTCTTATCATTCACAACATTCTCAACATTCCCATTCTCATCACTCTTACCATGAAGAATTTAACCCTAACCATTACTTTAACACACCTCCAGCCGATCAAAATCAGTTGGACCAGCCACACCCTATGGACGAGGACTCCGACCCGGAGATGCCGCCGTCGGGATCAAATATGCATCCCATTGAAATTTCGAGCGATTCGAACTCATTTGCCGGATCGCCTTACCAAGGTCCTAATGAATGGGACCAATACTGGAACCAATTCACCTTCGCCCACACTCCTTCCCATCACTCTCAACCACCTCCTGTTCAAGAAATGTCCACATGGAACCCGCGGACCAACCTCAACCACCACCTGAACCACCAAGGAGAAAACGTGGAGCAAGGTATGTCGGTACGTGCCGGACAAAGGTCGGGATCGCTGCCACCTTTGCCCAACTCCTACCCCACAATTCAAGAGGACCCACAAATGGGTGGACCCTCTAATGTTTCACCTATAGTGGAACCAACACCAACACCTACTGTTCAACCACCCTCGGGTTATACCCAATCCCCAAATATCCAGACACGTCTGGATATGATCATTTTAACCCGTCTACACCGGTAGACTATCAAGCATGGTCACAAGACCCCTACATGCAGGCAGTTATGCACAATGCACATTACCCGTCTCCTTTCCCACCTACTTATCCACCAACTGGATATCCAACTTATGGGTACCAGTATCCGGTTATACCACAACCACATCATAACCTCCGCCGCCACTTGAGGCCATTAATGAGGACTTAGAAAGAATGAAAAAAATGCAGCAGCAAGCGGAGAAAACGGAGAAGAAAACGAACAAATTCTTCAAGAAACTCTCCAAATTAGTCAAGGGAAAGAAGGACGAGTGAAATCTCTTCTAATTATATGTAGTCCCTGCGAGGACATTGTTATTTCTTTTAGTCCATGCGTGGACATTTTTATTCCTTTAAGTCCTTGCATGGACAAGTTTATTTTATTTGTCTAGTATTGTAATTTCTAAATTTAATGAAGTACTTTTGGTATATATATATAAATATATATCATCCTCTTGAAAACGAGCGTCTCGATTTTACTCGAAATTTATGCTCTGCTATATAATTCCAAAAGATCTTAATGGATTGATTATGCCAAGTGGCATAGACCACATATTGGCCAAGAAATGATAGTTAAGTACGAAGGGGTCTTCTATCAGGATAATTAAGGGAAGTTATCATTCTATCCAGAGGTAAGGGACTAGGTCCAAACCTCCAAGGTCGTGACGGTCGAAGGTGACTGTTTCAATAATTAAGATACTCTTATGTAACATTAAGAAATGTTCATACTCTTGGTAGTGTGGCTTGAGGAACCACACTAACCGTCCAATGGGACAGGCTGATATGCCAAATACATCTGATACGATATAGGCCAATGTGTCTAATTTATGTCCAGCGGGACAGGCTGATATGCCATATACATCTGATATGATGTAGGCCATTGTGCCCAATTATTGTCCAATGGGATAGGCTGATATGCCAAATACATCTGATACGATGTAGGCTAATGTGCCCAATTTATGTCCAGCGGGACAGGCTGATATGCCATATACATCTAATATGATGTAGGCCAATGTGCCCAATTATTGTCCAATGGGACATGCTGATATGCCATATACATCTGATATGAGGTAGGCCAATGTGCCCAATTATTGTCCAATGGGACAGGCTGATATGCCATATACATCCATACGATGTAGGCCAATGTGCCCAATTTATTGTCCAACAGGACACGCTGATATGCCATATACATCTGATATGATGTAGGCCAATGTGCCCAATTTATGTCCAACGGGACAGGCTGATATGCCATATACATCTGATATGATGTATGCCAATGTGCCCAATTTATGTCCAATGCGACAGGCTGTTATGCCATATATATATATATATGTCTAATATGACCGGCCAATGTGCCCAATTATTATGTCCATTTAGGGACAAATCTATGAGCTATATAATTGTCATTAATGACAATAACAGTTGTGACATTGCGATCCACTGTCCAAAAATATATGGACTACGTCCAAATTGTAATTTGCCTATGATGGTCCTATTAAGACCTATGCCAAATATAGATATGTTAAGCCTAAGAGTTGTGATGTTATTCACACTAGTATAGGCAATGGATTGTTATATCCAATAATGAAAGCCAATGTGGTTGATACACCATGGTTAAATGAAGTTTTATTGGTATATAGAACCCAAGACTTAAAGATGGCTAATTCAAATGAAGCACAAAATAGCCACAGGGTGAATCTAACAAAGCTGAAAACAAAAATATAGATGATGATAATTTTCAAGCTCGCATTGATGCGACTGTCGAAAAGGCCACGGGAAAGGCCATAGAAAAGCTAAGAGAGTCGAGTGCCACTCGCTCTAGACCCTTATCTATTCCACCATCTTCAGCTCATAGGGAGAGCTCCGTTCACTCTTCAAATGCGAAGAGTGAATCAAAGGAAATAGATCTTACTGAAAAGTCCCGTTCTGTTAAGGACGGATGTACCTATAAGTACTTTGTCTCTTGTAAGCCCCGAGACTTTAACGGGGGAGAAAGGAGCTATAGAAGCCCTAAAATGACTTGACGAGATGGAGACGATAGTAGATATCAACAATTGTGCTGATAAGGATGTGGTCAAGTACGTATCACAATCCTTCAAGGGCGATGCCCTAATATGGTGGAAAGCCATGATTCAATCAACAGGTAAGGTACACCTGTACAACTTGGGATGGTCCAAGTTTGTTGATTTGTTAAAGGAAACTTACTTCCTACCTCATGAGGTGGAGAAGTTAGAGACAGACTTCTTGTCTCTTTCAATGAAAAACCTAGATTGTCGGAAGTACGTTTCTGACTTTAACTCCCTATCTAGGTTAGTTTCCTATTTGATCACCCCCGAATCCAAACGCATTGCGCGTTTAATAAATGGATTGGCTCCCAAAATAAAGAGCATGGTAAAGGCTGCTCAGCCTAGTACCTGTAGGTCCGCTGTAGACCTATCTCTTTCCCTCACCCTTGATTTGGTAAGACAAAGGTCAGTTAGGATTGGAACTGACAGAAAGAGGAAACGGGAGGATAATAACTCCCAAAGATTTAAAAATAAGGGAAATTTCGGGTTCAAAAAGAATCAGCACGCGACTAATGACAAACCTCTGTGCAAGAACTGTAAATATAGGCATTGGGGACAATGTAGCATAAATCCACAAACCAAACCCTGTGGTATTTGTAAAAGAAGAGGGCATAAGACCTTAGATTGCAAGGATCTTAAGAATGCAGTCTGCTATAACTGCAATGAAAAAGGGCATATAACGTACAATTGCCCCAAGAAACCCAAAAGTAATGATGCAAAGCCTGGGGAGGCCAAGAAGGGGAATGTTCGTGCCTTTCAAATGAATGTCAGGGAGGCCATTAATGACAACAACGTCGTAACAGGTACATTCCTCATTAACAATATTTACGCTAGAGTTCTTTTTGATTCGTGTGCGGATAAATCATTTGTTGACCATAAGTTTAGTAAACTATTAAATTTACCCATAATAACTCTAGATAAAACCTATGAGATAGAACTTGCTGATGGAACGATAGAAATAACATCTTCCATTCTTGATGGATGCTCTATATCCATTAAAAATCATTCCATCCCTATCTCACTTCTACCAATGAAATTGGCGGGGTTCGATGTTGTCTTAGGCATGGATTAGTTATCTCATAACCAAGCCCGCATTACCTGCGATAAGAAGCTCATCGAGATTAAGACCCCATCTGGTGAAATGATCACCATCCCCGGAGACTCACACTATGGACTGCCATACAAGGTGTCATTATTTAAGGCATCCAAGTGTTTGAGGAAAGGATGTGTCGCTACATGGCACAAGTTACCATAAATGAGCCTAAGCCAAACATGGAGGACCTACCAGTCATCTCAGAATATCCTGATGTATTCCCAGAAGAATTACCAGTCCTACCTCCAGACAGGCAAGTGGAGTTTAGAATAGATATTCTACCAGGATTAGCACCAGTGGCTAGAGCTCCATATAGGCTAGCACCAACGGAGATGAAGGAATTGAGGACGCAGCTAGACGAACTCTTGGAGAAAGGCTTTATACAGCCTAGTTCCTCACCTTGGGGAGCTCCTATCCTTTTCGTTAAAAAGAAAGACGGTTCAGTGCAGATGTGCATTGACTACCGAGAGCTAAACAAGTTAACAATCAAGAATAGATATCCTCTGCCCAGGATCGATGATTTATTCGACCAACTTTAAGGGGCTAGTTACTTCTCTAAGATTGATATGAGATCTGGATATCACCAGCTGAAGGTAGAAATGAAGATGTTCCTAAAACAGCCTTCAGGACCTGCTATGGTCACTTTGAAATCTTAGTGATGCCTTTTGGGCTCACAAATGCACATGTAGCATTCATGGATCTCATGAATAGAGTCTGCAAGCCATATCTGGATGAGTTTGTCATTGTCTTTATAGACGACATACTTATTTATTCTCGTAATCAAGCTGATCATGAGAAACATCTTCGCTGCATCTTAGAACTGCTAAGGCAAGAGAAGCTTTATGCTAAATTCTCTAAGTGCCAGTTTTGGTTTTGAGAAGTCCAATTTTTTGGACACATGGTAAGTGAGCGTGGTATCCAAGTGGATCCCGCCAAAATTGAGGCCAATTGGGAAGTGCCCAAGACCTCATCGGAGATTCGTAGTTTCTTAAGATTAGCAGGTTATTAAAGAAGGTTCATTGAGAACTTTTCAAGAATAGCCACTCCTTTAACTACCTTGACCCGTAAGAATGTTAAGTATAATTGGGGTCTACAACAACAAGAATATTTTGAAGTTCTTAAACACAAGTTTAGCAATGCTCCTGTGTTATCTCTACCAGAGGGTATTGAAGATTTTGTAGTCTACTGTGATGCATCACACACTGGCATGGGCTGTGTGCTAATGCAAAAACGCAAAGTGATTGCCTATGCATCACGACAGTTAAAGGTGCACAAAAGAAATTACACCACCCACGATTTGGAATTGGGTGTCTTTGTATTTGCATTAAAACTATGGAGACATTACTTGTATGGCACAAAGTGTATTATATACACTGATCATAAAAGTCTCCAGCATCTATTCAATCAGAAAGAATTGAACATGCGACAATGTCGATGGATGGAAACACTTAATGACTATGATTGTGAAATTCGCTACCATCCAGACAAAGCAAATGTAGTTGCTGATGCCTTAAGTCGCAAAGAACGAGTTAAACCTATAAGAATTAACGCTAAGAGCATTGAGCTCAGAAATAACTTGAGTGAGAAGCTACTAGATGCACAGAAGCAAGCTCTATTAGAGGCTAATATCCCTAATGAGGGATTAGGCGGAACTGTTGATCAGTTAGCGCCTGGAAAAGATGGAACCATTCAATTTAATGATAAGATCTGGGTTCCAGTATTTGGAGGACTTAGAGATCTAATCCTCCAAGAAGCGCATAGTTCAAGATACTTAGTTCACCCAAGTGGTGACAAGATGTATTAAGACTTGAAGAAGATTTATTGGTGGATGGGTTTGAAGAAATCTATAGCCACTTATGTAGCTAAGTGTCTGACGTGTTCGCAGGTTAAGGCCGAACATCAGAAACCGTCAGGACTTCTACAACAACTTGAGATTCCCACTTGGAAATAGGAAATGGTAATTATGGATTTGATTACCAAGTTACCTAAGACCAAATGTGGTAATGACACGATTTGGGTCATCGTTGATAGGCTGACTAAGTCAGCGCATTTCTTGCCAATTAAAGAGACTTATAATTCTGACAATTGGCTAAGTTGTATGTGGACAAGATTGTGTCCCTACACGGTGTGCCAGTATCTATTGTATCTGATAGAGATACTAGATACACATCTCACTTTTGGAAAAGTTTCCAACAATCTTTATGCACACGATTGAACTTTAGTACCACTTACCATCCGCAGACTGATGGTCAAAGTGAGCGTACTATCCAGACACTGGAAGACATGCTTAGGGCATGTGTGATTGATTTAGGTGGAAGTTGGGACGACCACTTACCCCTAATAGAATTCTCACAATAACAACTATCATACTAGCATTAAGGCTGCTCCTTTTGAGGCCTTGTATGGGAGAAAGTGCCGAACGCCCGTATGCTGGGTAGAAGCTGGGGAAGCCCAACTATCAGGACCAGAGATTGTCTTGGAGACCACGGAAAAGATTATGCAAATCCGTGATCGTCTCAAAGCTGCCAGGGATAGGCAGAAGAGCTATGCTGACAAGAGGCGTAAACCTCTTAAGTTCCAAGTAGGGGACAAAGTCATGCTGAAGGTATCACCCTGGAAAGGTGTGATGCGTTTAGGAAAGAAGGGAAAGTTGAGCCCAAGATATAGTGGACCATTCGAGATAGTCTAATATGTCAGCAATGTAGCTTATAAGCTTAGGTTGCTAGAGGAGCTTAGTGGAATCCATGATGTGTTCCACATCAGTAACCTTAAGAAGTGTCTAGCCGATGAGTTACTAGAAATGTCACATATGCAAATAGATGAAAACTTGAGGTTTGTTGAGAAACCAATTTCGATTGAGGATCGATAGGTTAAGAAGCTTCGAAGGAAAATGATACCTATAGTAAAGGTTAAGTGGGATGCTTTTAGAGGTCCCGAGTATACATGGGAGGTTGAGTCCACTATGCGACAAAAGTACCCCCATCTTTTCTAATAAAATCTCGAGGTCGAGATTTCTTTTAAGGGGTGAGGATGTAACACCCTGTAAAACCATGTCTAATAGTATAGTGACACGTGTTGTATTTTAATTATAGTCTGTTAAAGACCAATAAGGACTAAAGGCGTCAACATGCTTGAAATTTGGCCTCTGAGTGACTAATATGTCAACATGCCCAGCCTCTGAGTGACATCAGAATCAACATGCTTATAATAAGCCTCTGAGTGATCCTTTGCGAAGTCCTACTCTCATACGTGCCATTTGTTGGACGAGAGGGTTCAATTTTGTAATTATGTGAAAGTTGGATGATGGAGGGATTAAAAGTGTCAACATGCTAATTTATACCTCTGAATGACCTTTTAACGAACCGAGAGCTCGACAATATCTGGACATAATCCTGGGTATGCCAAATATTGGCTACAGAGGGCTAAAAGTTCCAAAAAGGTGTTTTAGAGAGGTTTAATGGGTTTTAAAAATTAAGGGGCTAAAAGTGTCAAACTTGGAAACTGTCTTTGGGGCGCTCGCGGCCCGCCAGAGAGCATCTGCTACAGAAAGTTTTGCTTGGCTCCCAAACAAAACTCCAAAACCATTAAAACCGAAACCATGGCTTCCCAAACTGCTATGCCATGTTTTGGGACACTTGTAAGCTTTTTCTTACACCCCAAAACACCTGGCTTCACCTCCTTTGAGTTCTCCAACTATAAATAGGTGATCAAGTTCACCATTCCAACTTGCACCTTTCTCATTAGTTCACTCTTCTCCTTCCTCTGGAAGTTTCTAGCTAAAAGGAGCATCCAACTTAGTTCTCTTGCATTCTAGTAACCTCTTGTAAGTGTTCCTTGCTCTTGCATTTTCGTTTATAGGCTTTTATATCCAAAAGTCAAGCGTTTTTCAGAAACGCTTCGGTTAAGACCATGATGGTCCAGCCATTGTTCGAAATGAACATGTCTAAGTGATCATAATAAGGTAGGTGTTAATCCCTATAAAGGGCACCTCCTAAAGATCACGTTTGCTAGACCAACTAACGGGTCAAAGTTATGTTATTAAAAAGTCAAACAGGCCATTTTTTTTGAAAAAATCATAAATTAATTTTATATATGTTATGAAACCTGTTTTAACACTTAAACAAGTTGGTAATAATTATTAGAACATGTAAGAACATGTTCGGCTCGTCAATTTCAGTTCTAAGGTCGGTTCGCGACCGAAAGTCACAAAGTTTGACTTTTGCTTTGACTTTCAATTCTGACCCGATTTAGATTAGTTACCTACTGATCTAAAGTTACATTATGATCATAATATTATGTAGCATAACCTCTGAGGTTATATTACATGATCATAATCAAAATGCCCTTTTTACATAAAACAAAGTTTTAAATAGTAATGAACTTGAAAATGAGTTTTCTACTGATGTAAGATTATAATTAGGATTATTTGGGATGTTAAACCAAGTTATAAACTGGGTTTTCAAGCATGTCCTTAAACTATGTCGATAAATGGCGATTTTAGCCCTTGTGGCTCATAAACTAGTTTTAATCAAATCTTTTCAAGGTAAATCTTTTACCTAATGATATGTTATATTAAATAACATATCTAAGACATTTTAATCTGTCCTTAACATCAGTTTTTAAAAAAAAAATCACATAAAGACATCATTTTACGACATAAGTGCCGTTTCGGCGCATAGTATGGTTTTAAACCATATTATTGACCAAGACTTGATACCTACTGATTTTAAAACTTATTTTAAACATGTTTACAGTAGGAACATGTTATAAACTCAGAATCCCAAATAATTTATAAACTATGTGTAAAATGACCAAAATGCCCCTTTGGTGCATAGTTTGGTCATAAAAGATAAAGTATACATATAATTGGTATCCTACTAATATTATATCATGAATAAACTATTTTTCCAGAATACTCATGATCATAAACTTAAAATATATTCAAGTTCCTTTTATACGGTATATAATTACCGAAATGCCCTTATAAGGCATAGTTTCGTTTTAAAACCATAACGGGCATAAAAGTTGATATCCTACTGATATCTTAACTTATTTAAAATGTAATGGCATATAGAAAATGTCCATGACTTACGAGGTTACCCGATATCGCTAATATGCGCACGGTTACGTATATGAAACAATAATACGGAAATTAACCGAAACGGGTTTAACCTTGTCATTTAAGTCACAAAATCCAGAATGTTAATAGTTTACCCATATTAAACAAGTCAAGGAACTTGTTGGGATTAAACTACATTCTATCCATTCATCGTTTAATCTAGCGTCATACGTTTTGATCAAGTACGCTAGTCGGTCTAAGTCTATGACTTAAATAAGACCGTTAGTATTTAATTTGATAATTTATGCCATAATCCAGACTAGAGACTTGCCGGTAAATGCTATCTGCACTTAGTCCTTTTTTTGTACGGCTGAGTTATTAAAAATTTAAAAGAAGAACTAGCTCAGGTAAATACTCTCGACTTTTTTCCCCTATACGGGCTTGGGTTACGGTAAATTATTACCGCTTGGTCGGAAATGGGGTCAATCGAACACTAGTTAGGAAGTAGTACATCCGCATATTCTGTTTTAATCAGTTTTGTTTGATAAATTAAACATCGGGGGTTAACTACCGTGTCTAGGATATTCTCGGCTCATTACAATAGAAATGGCCATGACCTTAGCGCGGGTGTAGGCATACACCGATAGACGCTCAATTATGCATTCCCACAAGGTTGGGAGGAATTGAATCGCTCGTGAGTTCAAAGTGGTGTGTACGTTAATTGTGTCTCGGTCTCCGTACTAGGCCCCGTATGTATGGACAAACATGTAAATCTGTTAACAAGGTTGGACGGTCAACTAACCCAAGTTATAAAAAGATTTTGTGTTGATACGCACTTCAAACATTTTTGAAATGTTTTCAAAATGAGTCAGTGGGGTATTTACCAGCAAAAGCTGACGTATTTTCAAAAGACTAAACTGCAGGTACAATACGAAAATAGGCCAGAGGTGCTCGGTAGTGATAGAGGATCTTGCAAATCCTAAATCTGCCTAAAGTCTGTTTTATATTCTTTCTATGTACAATTTATAATCCGCCTGTGGATCTTCTATTAAAAGCCTGTATATTATTTTGTATTTTCGAACATTCGGTTTGTAATAGTAATTTTACTCCAAGACTTTCACTGTGCCGTATTTAATTGACAATGATGATTATCAACTGAAGTCATGATACTCCCCACCCGGGCCCACTGGTGTATGGATTTGGGTTGGAAATCCGGGGTGTGACAGAAGCGAAACTAATCTCCCCAAGATGGAAAGACCACTAGAAACATAAGTAAAACATCTGCAAGTGAAACTTCAACTGATGAGGCTTCAGTACTCGAAACTAGATGAGAAGAATTCGAACTTTCCTTGACCATTTGACGTTTGTAAGTACTAATTGGTAGCGATTGACGCACAACTGCAACAACAAGAGGATAACGATCATCATTGTTACCGTCCGGGAGGACGAGTCAAAAGAGATAGATGAAAGATCATTCTACTTATTATTCCATAAAGCTAACCGTAGACCCCATTAGGACAAGGAGAGTCTACTTTGCTTTGGAAAGCTACAAGTCTATCCTTCTCTGCATCCGAAATCCAATTAAACATATCTTTTTGTACCAACTGATGATACTCCTTTTCCAATAACATACCAACATCAAGAATCATCAATAATCCTTTTTCCCTTACCCACAACTCTAGAAGATGGTCTTGACTCGAGAGCCGTATCAAGCTCTAGAATAAAAGGATCTGCTTCTATGGTATCACTTGGAGCAGTAGCAGCAACACTAACAACAGGCTACTCTACTAGAACAGACTCTTATTCACCCATAATAACATTAACCGGCTCACTTAGAATTAGAATATCATCCAACACTTGACTACCATCAACATTTTCTACAACCGACATATCAATTACTGGCTCTTCCACAACCGGTTCTTCCACAACTTCATGTTCAGCAACATGTGGTTGAACAACCACCGGTTGCTATACAAGCGGAGATGCACCATTATCATCCCCGGCCCCAAACAATTGTTTAACGCCATTTCTGATTCCAATCCAAGTTGGATTAGTATCGGGGTTATAGTTCTGCTCCTACACGATTGCACCAAGCAATGAATGAGGTACAGGGAAGGCATTAGCATGAACTGAAGTGTTTGCAGCTTTACAGTCCTTTAAATTTTCCTATGCATAGGATCCTGAGCATATGCTTGAAAATGAATACCAAATGGAAGATTCAGAATTAAGTGTTGAAATATCAACATAAGAAACCGTGGGTAAAGAAGCATCAAGCATTTATCACCAGCTCGATACGCAAGATGTGTCTAAAAGTGTGAGAGGGGATCGGCTCTCCTCTTATGAGCACCAGACTGATTCGACTCAACTAACAGAGGCGTAATTCATTGCTAGCAACTTGGACAAACAAGCAATCAAGTATGCTGCTTTAACGCCTTTGATTCGTATTAATAAACTTGAGAGTTACAGACGAGTAAACAACTGGACAGGGCTTCACTGTAGTCACACACCAACAGATAACAACATAACACTCAAGCTCCACTATTTATAGGCCAACATGGCTCGCACAGGAATGACTGTTGTATGCTCGTGCGAGTGGTGCCTCATACGACTGACAAGATGTTACTTGTACGAGCCATTGTAGTCACTCATACGAGCCATACTAAGTACATAAAATATGACATTCTCTAAGCCCTATATACACAACTGATATATACTAGTTGTAGGCGATAGACATTATGCACCAACAAACTCCCCCTCAGATGTTGCCGCAGTCTTGGATAGTCTTCGAAAATGTCTTCAAAATTCTTCAAGCATATTTGACATTAACGTCCAAGAAACGTTTCGGTGGCCTGCAACGCTCCTCAAAAGAAATCGGCGTTTTGTCTGTAGGAGGAGGTCGATTATACGTGTTGCCTGATGTCCTAAAACTAGTCTAATGAAAACAATTAAAATTTACCCTAATTCTAGACTCAACGTTATACTCTAGACTCCTAAACTCAACTAAACTACTTACCGGTAAGTGGACCGATCAATTGTAGAAAAGATTAAGTAAGTCCGGATATCAAACCCACGAGACTCTCTAATTACGTTGACGACTCTATCTAGACTAAATTGACACACTTAATTATATTTGGGGGGGGGGGGTGGTTACTAAAAATTCTAAATTTAGAATTAAACAAAAATTAACTTAACTGAACAAATTAAACAGACTTTTAAATTGGAGGTTTGATTCAAGGATGGTGGAATGGCTACCTACGTTAGATTTCTTATTACTATTGAATGGGTTTCTTTATTGCTTAATAATGTGTTAGGGTACAGGGATCTTGAAAAACTAAACTCTAAGGAATACCAAGCAGGACCCCCGACCCTTCTTGGGAAGACACCTATGATATCCTAAAGGTAGTTAGGTTTACCGGTTTTTAAGATTTCCTTCGGTTATCTAATTTTATTTAATAAAGTGTCTAAATTAGCTAACTATCTCTCAATAGGAAGCATAGACTAACTATGACTCTTGCTTTGGTTTAACCGACTCGAATATGGCAAGTAAATTAAAACTGGCTTTTTTCTCAAAACCTAACTCTAGCAATTTACCTATTTAATTCTGTTAATAAATTATTATTTCTCAATAATTAATTTTAATATAATGTTAAGATTTAATTGTATATTTGTGACATCCCGGTTTTTCGGATAACTTAAACGCACTACTTCACGGTTATTAATTCGGAGACTTGAATTTGCACGCTCGAAATAGTTACGATAATTTAGTGAACTTGTCAAATGAAGTATGTGCTATGTGTATTAAACGTTTATGAGTTGGTAAATATGTGATGTTCGATTACCTGATTGTTTTAGTTATAAAATATTTATGGTGAATATGTACACGAACCGAACCGAACCGCGAGACGAACAAACCTCGATTCCTTGTGACTCTAGGAGTGAACCAAGTTTTAAACCCAAACCCCTCGGCCGCGAATGAACCCAAACCTTAAACCCAAGTCCCTTGTGGCCGCGATCATCCCAAACCTTGAACCCATCTCTTTGCGCTATATATACACGCACATGCATGATCCTTCTTCACAAATCAAAAACAAAACACAAACCCTAATATCTAAACAGCCGTCGGCAGCCCTTCACTAGTTCCATCGATCGCGTGTAGCCTCCTACATCATCTCTCGGTCGCGCGGCAGCCCCTCGCCATCTTCATCCTCCGTCGCAATTATCTTTGATCATCGGTTCCTCATCTCACTCACGGTTCATTTACCTTGTCATTAAAGGTTAGGATTTATCATTGTTACAAGATCATATTCGGATATATGTGTTTGAATGTAGTGATTGTGTTGTTTTCGGATTGATTATGCTAGTTTGAAAGTTTGATGTTTTCGGAAATCATGTAACATAGGCTGCGTTTTGATCGATAAAAACTAGAGATTATGATTAGGGTTTGCATGGATATTATATATATAATGATATATGATTGGAAAAATCTGTTCTTGATCGCATATGTTCAATATATAAACGGTTTAAGCGAGTTAGTTTGTGATAAAGTGCTGAATCAGGCTGCTGAATGATGGTTACAGCCGACTTCAACTGGCTGTAACTCGGTCATTAGTTGTCGAAAAACGGATAATCTGAAGTCTAAAACGTAGAGTTTTAAATAACGGATCTAATGGCACTGGATTCATATTTTTCTGAAGTCGTTTGATATTTTTAAGTGGCCAATTAAGTTCAGTAACTAAAGCTGTGAAAATCCTGAAATTTTGTTAGTTGTTTATCGAGTTGGATTTAATAATCTGTAGGGAGTCGAATCATGAAATTTGTACAGCAACTAGGTATGGAAATTTCCGGGCAACTCCCACTAGAATTTTGTTAATTGGACGAACAGTGATTTTTAAATAAATTCTTCCGTGGACTGCAGTCAGAAAGTGACGAATCTGACTGCAGCCAAGTATATTAATATTTATGGATAATTGGTAAAGTATTCGGACTTGAAAAATTTATATAAATTTCTACAGTATAGTTGTCACCTGCTGTAAAATAATTGGGATTTTTGGAACGTTGGAACTATTATATAAAAATCATAGAAAACAGCCGAATTATGAGTATGTAAGCTGAAACTTGATAACTTGTGAATGTGTGCACCAGAGTGTCGCATGGATTGGATTATGTTCATGATAAATTGTTTTGATTACTATGTTCACATGAGGATACTTGCATGCATGTTTGAGTGTTAGGAATTTTGATTGTGTGTATCACTTTGTGCGTAAATTATGTGTAGAATTTGTATTGGTGTGTTCACACACTGACATGAAATCAATTGGTTTATTAGGACGCAATTAGCGGTCCCATCATTTGCAACTTCTGTGTTACACTAACCGAGCAACTAAAGGTGAGTTCACGGCCCCTAATTTTATCCGGTTTTAAACAACAGGGGAGAAACATGTATACACTCTTCAACTCAATCTCTTTACGTTATCCGAAATCAACGTCACATAACTATTCGGTAACTAAGTTAATGTTAATGTAACGTTATGGTCACTAAGCAGCTATATCACATAAGTCCTCGACAATCTCTCGGATCGTTAGCATTGGGTTTAAATAGCGGGGAAATTATATGTAGTACTACTGGGCCCGACAAGCCCCATCCGAGCTAGTCGCGCTAGCCGACCGGGTATGGTCAACGGGTGAATAATTTGGCCTAACATCGCCATGGTCAGTGATAGGCCTGGCAACACGGAGGCACAACAGTCAGCTTCGATTGCGAACACTTACGTGACATAACTTTAGGCTAGCTACCTATATATGTTAACATTGAACTTAATTACGAATCAACAATATTATTCCGGGTTAGGAATAATGGAACAAACAACAATATTATTCCGGGTTAGGAATAATGGAACCATCAGCAATATTATCCCATGTTAGGGATAATGGAACCAACAACGTTATTATTCCGGGTTAGGAATAATGGAACTATCGGTATTATTCCGGGTAAGGAATAATGGAACTATCAGTATTATTCCGGGTTGGGAATAATGGAACTAAATCGTTATCCCGGGTTAGGGATAACGGGGGAAACAAACTCATAACCGAACAAACGAATTTATGAAAACCTGTGAACTCACTCATCTTTAATGTTGACACTTGTTTCTTTACATGTTTCTCAGGACGCTAGGAGCTCTAGGTGCACTCACTTGCATTGATCAAGACATCTTTTATCGAGTCTCATTTACAAACATTGTTTTGGGTTTTTCTTTGGTTTTGGCGTTTATGTTGGCGCCCGTTCCGTTACTTTACTTTATGCTTCCGCTCAACTTTAAAAACTAATGCTTCCGCTAAACATTGGTAACTAACTAAGACAATATAAAATCTACGACGAATGGTTAAACAAATGATTTTTGGAAAACGTATTATCAAATCATATAGAGTCGTTCGACGTACTAGTGTTTCAGATTCTGGTTTGTTCACACGCCTCGCGGTAAAACTCCGCAAGTGGAAATTGAGGGTGTGACAGATTGGTATCAGAGCCTCTAGCTATAGAGAACCAGGTTTGCATTAGAAGTAGACCTAAACTATAGCTGATTACACGACACTAGACTTAGTTTGGCACCGAACTGTTATATCTTGTTATGTGATGTACCACAACTGTGTTATGTAGAATATGAATGCATAGTGAGAAACGAATGCAACTCGTAACTAACCACACAACCCATCAGGCAATGTCATCATCATCATTCGACAAATCTCGACAACCAAGGGCGCCGGGGAAGGCACCCATAGTCGAACTCTCACCACCTCATGGCGTGGAGACACGCTCAGCTGCTAGGAAAAGACTCGCTCTAGGGGAGGAGTCGTCCTCACGCCCGACCATCACTGTGACAGTCGAACCGGTTAACTCGTTAGAAGTAGGGAACGACCTACTTAGAGATATGATACGGAAACAACAAGAACAAATAGAAAGAATGCATGAAACCATCCTAGCTCAAGGATGGATGATACGACAACTGACAGGTAAAATTGGATCGCTCGAGGAAGAGCAACATACGAGTAAGATAGCTCGTAACACCTTAGCCAGAGATCTTCGTGCTGAGCAGCTAAGGGCTGACTGGCTAGAAGACAGAGTCCTGGAATCTAGTTGGAGAATTCAGGAGCTAGAGCAAAATCAAGCACCTACACCAGCACCGGCCCCTCCAGTGCCTGTAGAGGAGGATCCGGAAGAGGATCCAGAGGAGGATCCTGAGGAGGATCCAGAGGAGGATCCAGAGGAGGATCCGGAGGAGGACCCAGCTGTAGAAGCTGGAAATGCCGCGCAGGATGACGGCAACGATAGTGATTTGGGGGATGGAGACGTAGAAGACTGACACGTCTCGCTTATTTTATTTACTTTCCTTCAGTCTATTTATTTTCTACTTAGATCTAAAATGGCAACTGGACGTCACGGAAATCTCAAACATGACGCCTTAAGAATTAGCCACAATGATCCAAGAACACGTGAATGCTGCTCTGGCAGGTGTTCAAAACCCACCAGCAGCAGGAGGGGTCTTAACCCCTACAAGATGTTCCTCGACGCGAAGCCAAGCAAATTCACGGGGGCAGAAGGACCCATAGGATTGGTGCGCTGGATCGAAAAATCTGAATCAGTATTTGAAATGTAAACTGTCTGGAGGCCAACAAGGTCAAGTATGCAGCCTCAACATTGGAAGATGGGGCACTAACTTGGTGGAATGCACAAGTCCAAACGCGTGGACTTATTGCTGCAAATGCAATGGCCTGGGCCAAGTTTAAGGCCCTAATCAAAGAAGAGTACTGTCCGCGAGACAGAGTTCAACAATTGGAGCAGACATTATGGAACCACAAGATGGTGGGATCTGAAATCGAAGCATACACAGCGAAACATCACGACTTGGTATTTCTATGTCCCGATCTGGCCAACACTGTTGAGAAACGACTCGAGTTCTACCTTGGGGGTCTGGTCCCGGAGATTCAGGGTATGGTGATGGCTAGCAACCCTGCAACTGAACATCAAGCAATCAGGTTGGCGCACAAACTCACCGATAAGGCGGTGGAACAAAAGAAGTTGCCAGCTCGGGGTACAACTGAAGTTGCCCCTGATAATAAAAGAAAGTTTGAAGACTCGTCTGTTCGACAGTCTTCGTCATCCCAGCCACAACAGTGGAACCAGAAACGGTTCAATAATTACAACAGCCACTGGGGTCACCAAAATCAGCCCGCCAACAACAACAACAACCAGAACGCAAGCGGCTATGTAGGTCGAAAGCCGCAGTGCAATCGCTGTAATCTTCATCATCACGGCCCTTGTGCGGGAATCGCTGCCAACGATGTGGCAAGGTGGGACAGCGTCAAAGGATTGTCGTGGGGAAATCATGTCCCGACAGAACCAAAATCAACCCCAAGGCCCACAGCTGGGTGTTAACTGGGGATGCTATCAGTGTGGTAGCACTGCCCACTTCAAAAGAGACTGCCCACAGCTGCGTAACAACAACAACAATGGTGGGAACAACCACAACCACAATAACCACAACAACAATAATAACAACAATAATGGAAATGGTGGCACAGGAGGTGCCAAAGGTCGCGCATTTACATTGGGCCGCGGAGAGGCCAGAAACGACTCGAACGTGGTCACCGGTAAGTTTCCCCTTAATGAACATTTTGCTACTGTGCTTTTTGATACGAGTGCGGATAGGAGCTTTATATCTGAGTCTTTAGGAAGAACCTAAATCTCACGCCTAAACCCTTAGAGACCCCTTATGTCATAGAACTAGCAGATGGTAAATCCGTAGATGTGACCCATATAGTATCCGGCTGTCAACTCAAACTCGCGGGTCACACCTTTACCATTGATCTGATGACAACTACCCTGGGTAGTTTTGACATGGTAGTCGGAATGGACTGGCTATCCGACGTCCGAGCTGAAGTTCTCTGCTTCGAAAAATCTATCCGTATTCCGCTCTCTAACGACGAAATCTTGACGGTACAAGGCGAGAAGGCAGGCGCCGTCACAAACATCATCTCTTACATGCAAGCGTAGAAGTATCTTCGGAGAAAGAACTCCTTCGCTTTACTCGCACTGGTTACCGAACAGCCTAAGGACGAGAAACGTATAGAAGACATCCCTGTCGTCCGTGATTTTTCCGATGTATTCCCAGAGGAATTACCTGGTCTTCCACCCCATCGACAATTGGAGTTTGAAATTGAATTGGCGAACCATGCAACTCCTATCGCCAAGGCTCCATACCGCCTAGCTCCAGCCGAGCTGCAGGAGCTGTCTACCCAACTTCAGGAGCTGTTAGAAAAGGGATTTATCCGACCAAGCGCTTCGCCATGGGGAGCTCCAGTCCTTTTTGTCAAGAAGAAGGACGGGACCTTCCGTATGTGCATCGACTACAGGGAACTCAACAAGGTTACTGTCAAGAACCGATACCCGTTACCTCGCATCGACGATCTCTTCGACCAACTCCAAGGGTCAAGCTACTATTCCAAGATTGATCTACGGTCCGGTTACCATCAGCTACGCGTCAGGGAGGAGGATATCGCTAAGACGTCATTTCGTACTCGGTATGGCCATTATGAGTTCTTGGTCATGCCCTTCGGTCTCACCAATCGCACCCGCGGTGTTCATGGACCTCATGAACCGTGTGTGTAAACCATACCTCGACAAGTTTGTCATTGTATTCATCGATGACATACTCATCTACTCTAAAAGTGAAGAAGAACATGCTGAACATCTACGATTACTGCTGGGATTACTTCAACAGGAGAAACTATATGCCAAGCTTTCGAAGTGTGATTTCTGGATTCGGGAAGTTCAGTTCCTCGGGCATATCGTAAATGAAAAGGGTATCCACGTCGACCCTGCCAAGATTGAAGCTATCAAAAACTGGGAAGCACCCAGGACACCGACGGAGATCCGCCAATTTTTGGGTTTGGCTGGTTACTACAGACGTTTCATCGAGGGATTTTCAAAGATCGCACAACTGCTTACTACCCTCACCCAGAAAGGCATCAAGTATGCGTGGGGTGACAAGCAGGAAGCAGCATTTCAATTGCTAAAGCAGAAACTTTGCAGTGCACCCATTCTGTCCTTGCCGGAAGGGACAGATGATTTTGTAGTATATTGTGATGCTTCCATTCAGGGATTGGGATGCGTACTCATGCAGCGCGACAAGGTCATCGCGTATGCGTCCCGACAACTGAAGGTTCACGAGAAAAACTACACAACACATGACCTGGAATTGGGAGCAGTAGTGTTTGCACTTAAGATTTGGAGACACTACCTATATGGAACGAAGTGCACAATCTTTACAGACCACAAGAGCCTCCAACACATCTTTGATCAGAAGGAGTTGAACATGCGACAGCGTCGCTGGGTCGAACTCTTGAACGATTATGAGAGTGCCATTCGGTATCACCCGGGTAAAGCTAACGTGGTAGCTGATGCCCTCAGTAGGAAGGAACACTTGAAACCTCGTCGAGTACGAGCACTACAGCTCACTATTCATTCGGGGTTACCCGAACAGATACGCGACGCGCAGTTAGAAGCAGTTAAGGAAGAAAACATCAAGGCCGAATCGGTGGGAAAAATGGAACGCGATTGGGAAGTAAAACCCAATGGAGCCCGGTATTTCATGAATCGCATATGGGTACCTCTCTACGGAAACCTCAGAGAGCTAGTCATGGACGAAGCTCACAAATCCCGATACTCTGTCCATCCTGGTTCGGATAAGATGTATCAAGACCTTAAAGCTGCGTATTGGTGGCCCAACATGAAAGCTGATATAGCCACCTACGTGAGTAAGTGTTTGACTTGTGCAAAAGTCAAGGTAGAGTATCAAAAGCCATCGGGGCTACTTCAACAACCTGAGATCCCAGTATGGAAATGGGATCGGATCTCGATGGATTTCATCACTAAACTCCCGCGAACTTTGGGTGGTTGCGATACCATCTGGGTGATTGTGGATCGTTTAACTAAGTCCGCACACTTCCAAGCTATTAAAGAAACAGATAAGATGGAGAAGTTGACTCGCATCTACATTAAGGAAGTAGTTTCTCGGCACGGAGTGCCAACGTCCATCATCTCAGACAGAGATGCTCGCTTCACGTCCAACTTTTGGCAGTCACTTCAGAAAGCGTTGGGAACACGCTTAGATATGAGCACAACCTATCACTCTCAGACTGATGGTCAAAGCGAAAGGACCATACAGACCTTGGAAGACATGCTTAGGGCATGCGTAGTAGACTTTGGAAATAGTTGGGAAATCCACCTACCTTTAGTGGAATTCTCGTATAACAACAGTTACCATACAAGTATATCGGCAGCACCGTTTGAGGCATTATACGGTCGTAAATGTAGATCACCGGTCTGTTGGGCAGAAGTCGGTGACAGCCAACTTACAGGCCCTGAGTTGATACTTGAGGCTACTGAAAAGATTGTACAAATCAGAAACCGCATGGCGGCGGCACGAGATCGACAGAAAAGCTACGCTGATCAACGACGCAAACCGCTCGAATTTCAAGTAGGCGACCGCGTCCTACTAAAGGTGTCACCCTGGAAGGGTGTAATCCGCTTTGGAAAACGAGGCAAACTAAACCCACGGTACGTAGGTCGTTTGTGATCTTGAAACGTATTGGACCCATAGCTTATCAATTAGACCTTCCTGCCGAACTCAGTGGAGTTCACAACGTGTTTCACGTGTCAAATCTGAAGAAGTGTCTATCAGATGAAACTCTAGTCATTCCATTGGATGAGATTCAAGTGGATGAACAACTGCACTTTGTGGAACAGCCTATCGAGATCAAGACTCGAAGGCACAGCAAGATTCCGATCGTTAAGGTTCGTTGGGACTCTAAGCGTGGACCGGAGTTCACGTGGGAAAGAGAGGACCAAATGAAAAGCAAATACCCACACCTCTTCGCAACTGAGCAACAAACTAACGATACCAGTAACTAAATTTTCGGGACGAAAATTCTTTCAACATGGGGATGATGTGACAACCTGGAAATTTCTCATACTTTCGCGTACCATTGTTAACTAAATCCTTGTGCATGGCACTTGGGAATCTTTGTGCATGGCACTTGGGAACTTCTTGTAACTTCGCGTACCATCGTTAACGAACTAACTCTTTGTGCGTGGCACTCTAAACATGTACGCTGCATTCTAAACCGCGTTTACTCAATTTTCGGGACGAAAATTCTTTCAACATGGGGATAATGTGACATCCCGGTTTTTCGGATAACTTAAACGCACTACTTCACGGTTATTAATTCGGAGACTTGAATTTGCACGCTCGAAATAGTTACGATAATTTAGTGAACTTGTCAAATGAAGTATGTGTTATGTGTATTAAACGTTATGAGTTGGTGAATATGTGATGTTTGATTACGTGATTGTTTTAGTTATAAAATATTTATGGTGAATATGTACACGAACCGAACCGAACCGCGACACGAACCAACCTCGATTCCTTGTGACTCTAGGAGTGAACCAAGTTTTAAAGCCAAACCTTAAACCCAAACCGCTCGGCCGCGAATGAACCCAAACCTTAAACCCAAGTCCCTTGTGGCCGCGATCAACCCAAACCTTGAACCCATCTCTTTGCGCTATATATACACACACACATGCATGATCCTTCTTCACAAATCAAAAACAAAACACAAACCCTAATATCTAAACAGCCGTCGGCAGCCCTTCACTAGTTCCATCGATCGCGTGTAGCCTCCTACATCATCTCTCGGTCGCGCGGCAGCCCCTCGCCATCTTCATCCTCGGTCGCAATTATCTTTGATCATCGGTTCCTCATCTCACTCACGGTTCATTTACCTTGTCATTAAAGGTTAGGATTTATCATTGTTACAAGATCATATTCGGATATATGTGTTTGAATGTAGTGATTGTGTTGTTTTCGGATTGATTATGCTAGTTTGAAAGTTTGATGTTTTCGGAAATCATGTAACATAGGCTGCGTTTTGATCGATAAAAACTAGAGATTATGATTAGGGTTTGCATGGATATGATATATATAATGATATATGATTGGAAAAATCTGTTCTTGATCGCATATGTTCAATATATAAACGGTTTAAGCGAGTTAGTTTGTGATAAAGTGCTGAATCAGGCTGCTGAATGATGGTTACAGCCGACTACAACTGGCTGTAACTCGGTCATTAGTTCTCGAAAAACGGATTTTCTGAAGTCTAAAACGTAGAGTTTTAAATAACGAATCTAATGGCACTGGATTCATATTTTTCTGAAGTCGTTTGATATTTTTAAGTGGCCAATTAAGTTCAGTAACTAAAACTGTGAAAATCCTGAAATTTTGTTAGTTGTTTATCGAGTTGGATTTAATAATCTGTAGGGAGTCGAATCATGAAATTTGTACAGCAACTAGGTATGGAAATTTCCGGGCAACTCCCACTGGAATTTTGTTAATTGGACGAACAGTGATTTTTAAATAAATTATTCCGTGGACTGCAGTCAGAAAGTGACGAATCTGACTGCAGCCTAGTATATTAATATTTATGGATAATTGGTAATGTATTAGGACTTGAAAAATTTATATAAATTTCTACAGTATAGTTGTCACCTGCTGTAAAATAATTGGAATTTTTGGAATGTTGGAACTATTATATAAAAATCCTAGAAAACAGCCGAATTATGAGTATGTAAGCTGAAACTTGATAACTTGTGAATGTGTGCACCAAAGTGTTGCATGGATTGGATTATGTTCATGATAAATTGTTTTGATTACTATGTTCACATGAGGATACTTGCATGCATGTTTGAGTGTTAGGAATTTTGATTGTCTGTATCACTTTGTGCGTAAATTATGTGTAGAATTTGTATTGGTGTGTTCACACACTGACTTGAAATCAATTGGTTTATTAGGACGCAATTAGCGGTCCCATCATTTGCAACTTCTGTGTTACACTAACCGAGCAACTAAAGGTGAGTTCACGGCCCCTAATTTTATCTGGTTTTAAACAACAGGGGGAAAACATGTATACACTCTTCAACTCAATCTCTTTACGTTATACGAAATCAAAGTCACATAACTATTCGGTAACTAAGTTAATGTTAATGTAACGTTATGGTCACTAAGCAGCTATATCACATAAGTCCTCGACAATCTCTCGGATCGTTAGTATTGGGTTTAAATAGCGGGGAAATTATAAGTATTACTACTGGGCCCGACAAGCCCCATCCGAGCTAGTCGCGCTAGCCGACCGGGTATGGTCAACGGGTGAATAATTTGGCCTAACTTCGCCATGGTCAGTGATAGGCCTGGCAACACGGAGGCACAACAGTCAGCTTCGATCGCGAACACTTACGTGACATAACTTTAGGCTAGCTACCTATATATGTTAACACTGAACTTAATTACGAATCAACAATATTATTCCGGGTTAGGAATAATGGAACCATCAGCAATATTATCCCAGGTTAGGGATAATGGAACCAACAACGTTATTATTCCGGGTTAGGAATAATGGAACTATCGGTATTATTCCGGGTAAGGAATAATGGAACTATCAGTATTATTCCGGGTTGGGAATAATGGAACTAAATCGTTATCCCGGGTTAGGGATAACAGGGGAAACAAACTCATAACCGAACAAACGAATTTATGAAAACCTGTGAACTCACTCATCTTTAATGTTGACACTTGTTTCTTTACATGTTTCTCAGGACGCTAGGAGCTCTAGGTGCACTCACTTGCATTGATCAAGACATCTTTTATCGAGTCTTATTTACAAACATTGTTTTGGGTTTTTCTTTGGTTTTGGCGTTTAAATTGGCGCCCGTTCCATTACTTTACTTTATGCTTCCGCTCAACTTTAAAAACTAATGCTTCCGCTAAACATTGGTAACTAACTAAGACAATATAAAATCTACGACGAATGGTTAAACAAATGATTTTTGGAAAACGTATTATCAAATCATATAGAGTCGTTCGACGTACTAGTGTTTCAGATTCTGGTTTGTTCACACGCCTCGCGGTAAAACTCCGCAAGTGGAAATTGAGGGTGTGACAATATTTTACTTAATTGTTTTTCCGGTTTATTGGCCAATTTTACAGAACGATAACCCGAACCCGTTAAGACCCGACAATCAACACAAACCTATTCTATGGAAGACATCCAACAAGATTCATGTTAAACAATCAATTAATTGACAATTAACTCAAAACATGCAAATACACCAAATCAAGTAATCAAAGTTCTTTACTTTATTAAAAATCCCACTAAAACATTATCAAATCAATTAAAGATCCAAACTTTAAATAAAATAATCACAACCTAGGTAGCAAACTGAATTTAGCCAAGTAACATAGTCTTAAACATGATTAAAACAAGGTTAAAAACTGATGTCATCAAGATTAAAAACAAGTAAACTATAAGTTAAGAAAATTTTGCAATATAACCCGTGTTTGCTTTGATCTCTAAGCTTCTCGCTTCAACCTGATGATTCCCAGCAACTTGAACTTCAACCACGAGTTCTAGAACTCTAGAATTATTGCTCTCCAACTCCAAAGTTCGTCCAATTATGTTGTCATTAGAGTTAAACTCTAATTCTTATACTTATCTTTCACCATCCTGATCAGTTTATGAAACATTATGATCAAATTACCCTCTCGCCACCCGCGAGTGGGATATAACTACCGGTCGCGCCCCACGCCCGGGTTATGTTTCTCGGGATAAGTATCAGCCTCTCGCTGGCCGCGAGAAGAATTGGCTAGGGCGAACGCGGGCCGCCAGAGGATGAATTTACCGTTTTTTCGATTCATTTCTTCTCTCGGCTTCCAACTATGATCCGACTCGGTTTCTTTCACCATTTCAACTCATTCTCTCGTCTTTTCAGCTACTTTCACGAACCAAGAACTGCAAAACGTATTTGGATTAAAGTAGATATATTATTGACAAATCAAAACGAATATTAACTTAAATAATTAAAACTGTACAAGATAAATAGATGTATTATTCAATACATCAAATATCCCCACACTCGCTCTTTTTTCGTTCTCGAAAAAGAATTATGCAAACGGAATCATAGCCAAGTAATTATTCGACTTCAAAAAAATAGGATTATTTTATTAAGGGTGAAATTTATATTAACCGCGATGCAAGTATTCGTGTCCACTTAAACTCAAAACTCTGTTCAAAATTTTATCATGTGAATTTGGTTTAAGTTCGGTCAATCTACCTAAGGTCTCTCACTAGCAAACATAGTAAACCTAATCCCATCTCAAGCTTATCGAATAAAAGGAACGAATCATTCGACCCATTTCATAACCATTTTATACCAAAATCAAAAGAATTAAAAGCAAGTAACTTTTTTCTTTCTTTTCTTTTGAGCACTTGATTTCTTTTTGCATACCTAATCTAGAGACTGTCTTAACCAGAGTCACCATCCCCGAGAGCGACAACGTGAGCTTCGATATTTAAGCAATTTTTCAACTTATCCTAGAGGGATTCTCAATTAGAGTCACCATCCCCAAGGGAGATTCCATAGGCCTCGTCTACTTTTTTCAATCAAGCTCATTTTTTCCTGTTTTTAAAATTTTTATTTACATGATAAAAAATTCTAAAAATTTTAGCTTATATCGACATTCTTTATACTATTTTGGCAGTTTTAGTATCTCATTATTTCTAGATGAGTACCCACTAGTAGACCGACATTTAAGGTATAATAATCTCAAAGAAACTAAGAACCTAATCAAGCCTACTCACATATCCCAAGTTCGATACAAACCCAACCTTTTATTACTCATATTATCATTATTTGAAACCGAATAAGAACTCAACTTTTCTATCATTTTCCGTTTATATTCTTGCAAACTTCTTCTTCAAAAGATATTTTCTGTTTTTTAATTTTTTTTTCAAAATAAATTAAACTACTCTACGACTCAGCTATCCCATCCTCACACTTAAATTTTGCATTGTCCCTAATGCAAGGATGAGAAGACTCACTACTAAACAATAATAAAAACTGAAAAATAAAAAAATAAAATACAAACTATACAAGTGAAACGACTTAGTTGATATGCAAGACTGTCAATGTGCTAGTCAATTCCACCCATGCCCTCCAATCCGGACACGCTCAGCAAACAACTCTCAACTCTCACACGCTAACAGATGCGGCAAATATAACACCAACCTATCAGCCAACATAAACAACTTCCAAACATAATATAATAAATAATTAAATTGTACCAAGAACTTTATCAAAACATACCCCGAACCAACCCAAATATCCCACATGTAAAGTGTTTAGAGTACATACAGACCAACAAAAAGATGAAACAACAAAAAACAAAAATAAAAATCATTAAAGAACCGCTGCTACTGACTAGTCATCCTCCTCTGATTCCTCTGACTGCTCGAACACCTGGTATGGTTGCACATCCTCCATACCACTTGATTTACTCGGACCTTGCTGCCCTCTCTGCTGGAAGTAACATGGAACCCCCAGTGCAGGTTCTCCATCATGTATCGCATCCCGTCTTCCAACCTGCCCTGGCCTTCCTCATGCATCCTCCTACTCTCCATCATTACCTGGCGAACCCCACCAAACTGCTGATCCACGTACCCTCTCAAGTCTACAAAACCAGTCTCCATCCTGTCATATAATGAATCTAACGTGAGTGGGTCAGGACGGGACTGTCGAAGAGGATACTGCCTGCCCGACAACTCTTGGTGGGTCATCGGCCTCTGGTATCTTGTAGGAAAGCCAAATTGCATAGATGAAGCAGCCTTGGAACCCGGAGGAGGCTGAACCTAAGGACCATGTCTGATAACCTACTAGCTAATAGGCTCGTGTGAAGTCAGAATCCCTGCAGCCTGAAGATCAGGTACACCCATGAAGCACGGGGATGGGCCCTTTCTCATCCTGTCTTGTGGGTATCGATCAAACACCCCGAGACTCTCCGCTAACCATTTAATTAGGGGCCCACAATATATCCTAGCCCCCGGGCCTCCCTCCCATAGCCGCTTCATAGACATGCGAAAATAGTAGCCAAGTTCGCTGGTCGCCCCTCAACCATGCACATTAAACAGAACAAACTGACCTGGTTCACCTTGTTGTCCCCGTGCCCCTACCAACCAATGTGGCCAGAGGGTGAATTTACCCATTTTTTGATTCGTTTCTTCTCTCAGCTTCCAACTACGATCCGACTCGGTTTCTTTCACCATTTCAGCTCATTTTCTCGTCTTTTTAGCTACTTTCATGAACCAAGACCTACAAAACATATTTGGATTAAAAGTAGATATATTATTGAACAACCGAAATGAATGTTAATTAAAATAATACAAACTGTACAAGATAAATAGATGTATTATTAAATACATCATTACCAAACTGAAAGCTTCTCAGCGATGCAATCCTCTTTTTTCCGTAATCCTTTCAGCATTCTTTTCTTTCTTCCGCTGCTCCTTCTCTTCAAGCTTCCTCCATGAAGTGTTCCATGTTGTTCCTGCATGTATATCGTTAGCAAAAAAAACATTAACAATCTTCTATCTCATCCTGAAGATGACGTACGCCCATGAAGCATGGGGATGGGCCCACAATCTTCTGTCTTCGCTAACCATGTAATCAGGGGCCCACAATATATATTCTAGCCCCTGGGCCTCCCCCTGTAGCCACTTCATAGACCATACGAAAATAGTAGCCAAGTTCACTGGTCGCCCCTCAACCATGCACATTAAACAGAACAAACTGATCTGGTTCACCTTGTTGTCACCCTGCCCCTACCAACCAATGTGGCTACCAAAATCTTATGTATAAACCGGTAAACTGGATCGATGATGTCACTAGCAACCATATTGATGGACTACGACGTAGCTGAAATTGTACACCAGAACCCGACCAACTCATCCGTCTGAACACTGTGCGGATGCCTTCTTTTGAAAACCCCCTGCAGGCTGGTGAAGAACTCCGGTGACTGGACCTCGTCTACCGTATAGAACTGCGTGGCCACAACGAACTTCAGGATGGTCATCTCATAGACGTGTCTCCGCAAGGCAAAAGATACAGCATCACTTTCAGAAAACTTCCCCTACTGATACTCAAAGGTTGAATGAAATACAAGAGTTATCTCTTTGTATTGCCTCTCATCGCAGTCTAACACTCTCCTGAATTTATCTCCCAAAGGCTGTTTGATTCTACCCCGCTGACCCAGATGGTCTAGCATATCCCAATTAATCCTTCGATATGGCAACAAGTCACATGTGATTAGGTTGGACAGTCGCTCACTCTCATGTGAGTCTAAATCGAACTGTAACAAAGGGTTGTCCCTTAGTCGCGTACTCCGTCCATGGAGAACACCGTCCCCGCTGTATCGGATGTTCATCCTCTTCCCAAAATTTAGGGGCAGCGGTTGGGTCTCAGCTGGGTCGCCTCTCGGTCGGGGTGCAGGCCCTCTCCTCTTCTTACCTGGTCTGCTTGAGCTTCCTTCACCTGACATCTGCAAAAACCGTTCAATTCACAAGCAAAACAAGTAGACCATCAGAACAAATAAGCCGTGTGTGAGCAATGACCAAATATCATTACATTCGCAGTCATGATCAAAAAACCACTTTACCAAATATTATTAGATATATTTTATTGGGTGTAAGCAAAAATATCAATTAATTAGACCAAATCTCGCCCGAATAGAGATTGAGTACGGGCGAGAGATCTTATATGCATGAATGCCAAAATTGCCAACCGATATCCCAAAACATATTTAAAAACACGACTACCCCCTTCCGGCACTTTAATTGTCCACAGTTAAACCTAAGTGCTAAAATTCAACCCAACATCAAGTTCAAAACGTAGATAGAAACATTATAGCCGATGCAGAAAAATGGGTTAAAATTTCTTTTAAAAATGTCATTTTTATGACAAGTATTACTAACCCGAATCCCCACACTCAATGTTGAACTCTACCAAACCAATCCACACACAAAATGTACCCATTTGCACCCAAACATCCTATGCAGAACTGGTTTAGCCCTTACATGCAACCACAACCCAAACCAATTACAACCCAAAACCCTCAAGGTAACTAATCATGCAACCTAGCAAGACCCGACACTAAACCATATAAAACAACTAAGTAATATACAGAAATTAAAGCATAAAAGTTGCAAGAACACATACCTTAGCGCCGATCTACAAGAAGAACTAGGAAAACAAAATGTAGGTTGCAAATCCCTTGAAAAGCTTGGTGAAAAAGGGTGAAAGATGCAAACTTTAACTTGGAAATCAATTATGGTTGATGTGGGGAAGTGGTGGGAGAAGATTTGGTTGAATGGGAGTGAAAATAAGCGGATTGTGGTGGTGGAGGTGGTGATAGCCGTAATGTGTAAACTTGAAGAAGTTAGGTGCAAAGTGAAAGGATTGGGGATTTTGGGTTTCAATTATGATGTTATTGCCTCTCGCGGGCCACGACTGAGTGAAACATCTACGGGGTCATAGGTCTTTCGCGGGACGCGACCGGGTTGAGGCATGCCTCTCGCGGGCCACGAGATTGGTGCTTTCACAGAAAGTTTCAAAATTTGGCCAATGTTTTTTCTTAGAAAAATTTTTGTTATCCATTGCATTTTTGTGAAACACCCTCTTGACATCCGGTTATGTACGAGAACTTACCTGCAAATGCCAATTCCTCGTCGGTTGTAGCTTCATGTTGGTGATATAACCTGCAAACGACTAAACGACACAAAACACACAAAACACAAACCGTGAAAACAATAATTAGCACTATAAAAACATGAAGTGCAAACGGTTAATAAATATTACAATGGCTACACTTGAGTTTACACTCAAAATCCTATGCGGTGCGAGGTGGAACTTCGAGAGGAGTTTCCTCCATCTCGGTAAATCGATTGGCCCTCCTAAATAGTGTTTCAATCTATGGCCATTGACTTTCCAAGTGCCTCCATCAGCTTCATCTCCCAATTCTACCGTCTCGTATGGAAATACTTCATTCACCACATAAGGACCTGTCCACTTGGAGTTTAGCTTCCCGACGAACAATTTCAATCGTGAATTATATAGAAGCACTTTATTGCCGATCTTAAACTCCTTCACTCCTTCACTCCTTTCAACCTCCTATCATGCAAAGCCTTTGTTTTCTCTTTGATACTCCATGAACGGTCATAGGCTGCACTTCAAAGTGCCTCTAACTCATGAATTTGGAAGTAGTGTCTCCTAGCCACTTCGGTAAGGTCTAGGTTCACGGTTTTGAGGGCCCATAATTCTCGGTGCTTGAGTTCAACTGGAAGATGGCAAGCTTTGCCATAGACAATCATGAAGGGAGTGGTACCTAAAGGTGTCTTATAGGCGGTTCTGAATGCCCATAATGTATCGTCTAGTTTATCGGACCAATCCTTCCTACTCTTGCCTACCGTCTTCTCTAAGATCCTCTTCACTCCTCGGTTTGCATTCTCCACTTGACCGTTTGTTTGAGGATGATAAGCGGTGGAGAAACCATGAGTGACACCGTAGCGTGCTAATGCCATCTCCATTACGGCATTACAGAAGTGAGTGCCGCAGTTACTAATGATGGCTCGAGGTGTATCGAAGCGAGTGTATAGCTTCTTCAGAAAACTCACCATCACTCGGATGTCATTTGTGGGTAAAGCTTGAGCTTCCACCCACTCAGAGACGTTATTAATCGCTACAAGGATGTACCGATTCCCGCTATAGATGGGAAATAGTCCCATGAAGTCGATCCTCCAAACATCAAAGATTTCAAGAATTTGGATCGGGTTTTGGGGCATCTCGTCCTTGGATGAGATATTGCCGGTATGCTGGAAACGATCACATTTCCTAACGAACTCTAAGGCATCGTTAACTACGGAGGGCCAGTAAAAACCGCAATCGAAGACTTTTTGAGGGGTGACGTGTCGACCATGGTGACCTCCTGTTAACCCTTCATGTACATGCCTAAGGATCTCTACCCCCTCTTGTCGACTCACACATTGCCTAAGAATTCTATCACCTCCTATCCTAATTAAAAACGAGTCATCCCAAATGTGTCGCCTAACATCACGGAAGAATTTCTTCTTCTGCTGAGTGGTCATACCCTTCAGAACTACTCCATTTGAGAGGTAGTTCGCAAAATCTGAAAACCACGACATACCCTCCTTCTCTGCCGCCACAAACTCTACCGACTCATGAGGGAATCTATCACCGATCTCCTCCTCACTAATTTATTTTCTACTCGGATCTTCTAACCAGGATAGGTGATCGGCGGCTTCATTCTCTGCTCCCTTCTTATCCTTAATTTCTATATCAAACTCAGAGAGCAAGAGAATCCACCGAATAAGACGATGCTTCGCGTCCTTCTTTTGGAAGAGGTAATGCAAAGTCGCATGATTAGTAAAGACTATGGTCTTGGAAAGGATGAGATATGAGCGGAACTTATTGAATGCAAAAACTACAGCTAGGAGTTCCTTCTCAGTAGTGGTATAATTCTCTTCGGCGTCATTCAGGGTTTGCTAGCATTATAGATGGGGGTGGAAGTGCTTATCTCGTCTTTGCCCCAAAACTACACCGACTACATAGTCGCTCGCATTACACATGAGCTCGAAAGGCAAACTCCAGTCGGGTGAGACGAGAATAGGGGCACTCACGAGTTTCTCATTCAAGATAGCAAAGGCCTTTAGGCATTCTTCGTCAAAGACGAAGGGAAAATCCTTCTCTAGGAGTCGGGTCATGGGTCATGTAATCTTAGAGAATCCCTAATAAATCGCCTATAAAACCCTGCATGACCAAGGAAACTACGGATAGATTTCATGCTCGTCGGTGGAGGAAGTCTAAAATGGTATCTATCTTAGCTCTATCAACCTCTATACCGGCTCGAGATATCTTGTGACCTAACACTATCCCCTCTGTCACCATGAAGTGACACTTCTCCCAATTCAACATCAGCCTAGTCTCTACACACCGTTTCATCATTGCGTCAAGGTTACGAAGGCACTGATCAAAAGTGTTTCATAGACAGAGAAGTCATCCATTAAAACCTCCATCGAAGTCTCGATCATATCTTGGAAAATAGCGACCATGCATTGCTGAAATGTAGCTGGAGCATTACATAATCCAAAGGGCATGCAGCGGCAGGCGTATGTGCTGTAAGGACATGTAAAGGTCATCTTCTCTTGATCCTCCGGAGCGATGGGGATATGGAAGTAACTTGAAAATCCGTCGAGAAAACAATAGAATTGTTAACCTGCGAGACGCTCTAGCATCTGATCGATGAACGGAAGTGGGAAGTGGTCTTTTCGGATGGCGTCATTTAATTTTCGGTAATCAATGCACACCCGCCAACCAGTGACCGTACGCGATGGGATGAGTTCCTTTTTCTCATTCATGACCACTGTCATTACCCCCCATCTTGGGAACAACCTGAGTTGGACTCACCAACGCGGAATCAGATATATGATAGATGATGCCGGCTTCCATCAACTTGAGCACCTCTTTCTTAATGACTTCTTGCATATTCTGATTGAGGCGTCGCTGCGGTTGTACCACTGGCTTAAAGACATCATCCATGAGGATCCGGTGAGTACAGAACGTAGGGCTGATTCCCTTGAAATCGGATAATTTCCACGCTATGGCCTCCCTATTTTCTTTCAGAACATCTATCAATTTCACCTTCTCCTTCGTCGACAATTTCGAAGAAATTATAACGGGTAAGCTCGAATTTTCACCTAAGAAAGCATACTCTAGGTGGGAGGGAAGGACCCTAAGCTCTAACGGGGCCAGAGTATATACAGGAGTACTCTTACTTGCTGCACTAACCTCACAAAAGTCTAAAGTATAAGGGACCCAAAGTGGGTCATCCGCTATGTCCTCTTCCTCGCTCTCCTCAGATACTACTCTCTCATTCACTAAATCGGCTCCACTAATATAATCGATACACTAATCTGCGCACGACATGAATAAATTTAGAAAATAGACCGAATGACATGGGCCAGTATCGCTATCTCCACCGCTAGGGTGTTGCATAGACCTAGCGATTTCAAAAGTGATGTTCTCATCCCCAACACGAAGTGTGATTTTACCATCATGAACATCAACAAATCGCTTTCGCGGTACGGAGGAATGGACGACCTAAGATGATGTGCACATTCTCATCGGCCTCCATATCTAAGATAACGAAATCCATGGGGAAAACGAATTTATCAACCTTCACTAACAAGTTCTCTATAATTCCCCGTGGATACTTAACGGACAGATCAGATAGAGACAGTGACATACGAGTAGGAGTAAGATCCCCTAGACCTAATTTCTCATAGAGCGAGAAGGGCATCAGATTGATACTAGCACCTAGATCCGCTAACGTATGAGCTGGAGCGATGGAACCACCGAATAGGCATGGAATAGTAAAGATAACCGGATCAGTGAGTTTTTCCGGTAACTTATTTAGAACTACGGCGGAACACCCTCCGGTTAATGGAACATTTGACCAGCCTATCTTTTCGTTTAAGAAGGTCTTTAAAAAACTTAGCATATTTTGGCATATGCTGGAGGGCCTTAATGAAAGGAAGATTGATTTTCAACTTGGTAAACATATCAAGAAAATTTCCGTACTCCTTAACATATTTTTGCTGCTTAAGACGGGCCGGGTAGGGTAAGCGTGAAGGATCTACGTATGGTGATGGCCTAACCTCTACCGGTTTCTTTTCTCCTCTACTCTCGACTGAAGGTCCACTGTTTGTGCGGTACTTGCTGGGTCTAGCCTAATTTGCACCCTAGGTGGAGCCTCCATCTCTATCTCCTCATCTACCTCCTCATCCTGATCCTCTAATTCTACCCCCTCTCTAACCACTTCTTTTAGACTCTTACCGCTATGTGTGGTTATCGCTTTTGCATGTTGGTTCGTCGGGTTAGGTTGAGTGTTACCCGAGAACTGACTGTGTGGCTGCTCTTGCAGTTTCTTAGCGATACTACCTACTGACCTCTGAAGATCTAAGAGTGCGGATTGCAAATTTTTCAAGAGAAGATCGTGTTCCGCTAAAGTTTTCGGGGTAGCTTGATCCTTAACTACTAATTATGACAAGAGTTCCTCAATCCTATCTAAACTACCTCCCGAACCTCCACTCCTGTTTTGACCTTCTTGGTTTGAACCCCCACCACTAAACTGACCTGGATGACCTGAACCTCTACTAGAGTAATGACCCTGCCCCCTGTTCTGATATTGACCTGATTAGAACCAGGGGGGTTACTAGAAGAACGGACATTATTATGATTACTATGCCAGTTAGGGTTATTATTATTATTATTGTTATTATTATTATTATTATTATTATTATTATTATTATTATTATTATTATTATTATTATTATTATTATTATTATTATTATTATTATTATTATTATTATTATTATTATTATTATAGGGGTTCGTTTGGCTTCTAGTCAGACCCCTAATGAACTCTACTGCTCAACAATGAGCGTAGGACACTCTATCGTATCAGGACCCCCTCGACACACCTCACATCTATCTACCTTCTTTTTCAAATCTTGAATCTCCTTAGTAACCTCACGCTTAAAGCTATCTAATGCAGTTGCTACTGTAGTTTCCAAGCTAACTTGGTGTAACCCCCGTTGACCGGAGTAGTACGAGAAACAGGGATTGAATTCCTACCGGTAGTGCTGTAGTCTATGTCAGAATGTGTGAATCTCTCGAAGAGGTCGTTACACTCAACAACCGTCTTCTTTCCCATCAAGTGTCCGCCAGCAAAAGTGTCAAATCGGGCTCAAGTTCAGGGGTAAGTCTGTTGTAGAATTTCTCTACAAGTGCCCAATAAGACAGACCGTGTTGAGAACAACGAGACACTAAGGTTAGGAAATGCTCCCATACTATGATAAGGCTCGTCAGGTTCCATCCAGAATGAATGGATTTGATCACGAAGACGAGATGCTTTTGCGGGTGGAAAATATTTCTTAAGGAAAGCATCTTGTAGAGCGGCCCAAGTAGTAAAGGTACCAGGCGGTTGAGAGTCAAGCCAGACGGCGGCTCGACCTCCAAGGGAAAGAGGAAATACTTGAAGGAAACGAGCATCATTGCCCGCACCTTCCATGTTAAAGGTGTGACAGAGGCGGGTAAGGCAGTTAATGTGGGCAGGCGCATCCTCGTCATCACGACCGTGGAATTGGCACGAGTTGGTTATAGCGGTCATGATGTAAGATGGGATTTGCCAAGCTTTGTCATTATTCATTAGGGGAAGAGTGATTGGCGAGTTCGCATCGGTGAAACCGGTGGTTGCTTGTTGGTAAACGGTTTGATTATTAGCCATGTGGAAACAGGTGGTGGACTTATCGTTCGATGAAATATACAGGGAGGTGGGGAATTGTGCGGTGAGGGCTTTGGTGTAAAGTAAAAGTTGGGTGGTATAAACGGGCAGGACGAATCGGAAAAACCGGAAAATGAGGATGAAGAAGTACTAACCTTTTGCGTGGGAGAAAAAGACGTGTCCGTTGGCGGCTTCGGCGGAGGTCCTTGCGAACGCGTATGAGGCATCTACTACAAACCGGAAATGAGACAAGTAAGAAAATTCAGAAAGGACACTTAACAAAAATATATTAAACTAAAAAAAATTAAACTAACTAAATTATTTAGACTCCGACGACGCAATCAAAAACGGAAACACGTATGAAACAATTAACCCTAAACATTGTAGTCAACCCAATTGCCAAAGAGAATCCCAAAAAACGACGCCAAAACTTGATGTCCTAAAATTAGTCTATTGAAAACAATTAAAATTTACCCTAATTCTAGACTCAAAGTATACTCTAGACTCCTAAACTCGACTAAACTACTAACCGGCAAGTGGACCGATCAATTGTAGAAAAGCTTAAGTAAGTCCGGATATCAAACCCATGAGACTCTCTAATTACGTTGACGACTCTATCTAGACTAAATTGACAACTTAATTATATTTGGGGGGGGGGGTTACTAAAAATTCTAAATTTATAATTAAACTAAAATTAACTTAACTAAATGAATTAAAACGGACTTTTAAATTGGAGGTTTGATTCAAGGATGGTGGAATGGCTACCTACGTTAGATTTCTTATTACTATTGAATGGGTTTATTTATTGCTTAATAATGTGTTAGGGTACAGGGATCTTGAAATGCTAAACTCTAAGGAATACCAAACAGGACCCCCGACCCTTCTTGAGAAGACACCTATGATATCCTAAAGGTAGTTGGGTTTACCGGTTTTTAAGATTTCTTTCGGTTATCTAATTTTATTTAATAAAGTGTCTAAATTAGCTAACTATCTCTCAATAGGAAGCGTAGACTAACTATGACTCTTGATTTGGTTAAACCGACTCGAATATGGCAAGTAAATTAAAACCGTCTTTTTTCTCAAAACCTAACTCTAGCAATTTACCTATTTAATTCATTTAATAAATTATTATTTCTCAATAATTAATTTTAGTACAATGTTACGATTTAATTGAATATTTTACTTCATTGTTTTTCGGTTTATTTGCCAATTTTACCAAACGATTACCCGAAGCCGTTAAGACCCGACAATCAACACAAACCTATTCTATGGAAGACATCCAACTAGATTCATGTAAAAAAATCAATTAATCAACAAGTAACTCAAAACATGCAAATACACCAAATCAAGTAACCAAATTTCTTTACTTTATCAAAAATCCCATTAGAACATTATCAAATCAAATAAAGATCCAAACTTTCATAATAAAATAATCACAACCTAGGTAACATACTGAATTTAGCCAAGTAACATAGTCTTGAACATGATTAAAACAAGGTTAAAAACTGAATTCATCAAGATTAAAAACAAGTAAACTATAAGTTAAGAAATTTTGCAATATAACCCGTGTTTGCTTTGATCTCTAAGCTTCTCACTTCAACCTGATGATTCCTAGCAACTTGAACTTCAACCACAAGCTCTAGAACTCCAGAATTATTGCTCTCCAACTCCAAGTTCGTCCAATTATGTTGTCATTAGAGTTAAACTCTAACTCATATACTTATCTTTCGCCATCCTGATCAGTTTACGAAATATTCTGATAAATTACCCTCTCGCCACCCACGAGAGGGATATAGCTATCGGTCGCACCCCACGACCGGGTTATGTTTCTCTAGATAAGTATCAGCCTCTCACTGGCCGCGAGAGGAATTGGCTAGGGCGGTCACGGGCCACCAGAGGGTGAATTTACCCATTTTTCGATTCCTTTCTTCTCTCGGCTTCCAACTCCGATCCAGCTCGGTTTCTATGACCATTTCAGCTCATCCTCTCGTCTTTTCAGCTACTTTCATAAACCAAGACCTGCAAAACGTATTTGGATTAAAAGTAGATATATTCTTGACAAATCGAAATGAATATTAACTAAAATAATACAAACTGTACACGATAAATAGATGCATTATTCAATACATCATTGCCAAACCGAAAGCTTCTCAGCGATGCAATCCTGCTTCTCTCCGTAGTCCTTTGAGCATTTTTTTCTTTCTTTCGCTGCTCCTTCTCTTCCAGCTTCCTCCATGAAGTGTTCCATGTTGTTCCTGAATGTATATCGTTAGCAAAAAAATATTACAATCTTCTGTCTCATCCTGATGATCTTGTACACCCATGAAGCACGGGGATGGGCCCTCTCTCATCCTGTCTCGTGGGTATCGATCGAACACCTCGAGACTCTCTGATAACCATGTAATCAGGGGCTCAGAATATATCCTAGCCCCTGGGCCTCCCCTCCATAGCCGCTTCATAGACCACTCGGAAATAGTAGCCATGTTCGCTGGTTGCCCCTCAACCAAGCACATTAATAGAACAAACTGAGCTGGTTCATCGTGTTGTCCCCTGCCCCTACCAACCAGTGTGGCTACCAAAATCTTATGTATAAACCGGTAAACTGGATCGATGATGTCACTATCAACCATATTGTTGGAGTACGGCGTAGCTGAAATTGTTCCCCAGAACCTGACTAACTCATCCGTCTGAACACTGTGCAGATGCCTTCTTTTGAAAACCCCCTGCAGGCTGGTGAAGAACTCCGGTGACTGGACCTCATCTACACTATAGAACTGGGTGGCTACAACGAACTGCGGGATGGTCATTTCGTAGACATGCCGCCCCAAGGCAAAAGATACAACATCACTTTTAGAAAACTTCCCCTACTGATACTCAAAGGATGAATGAAATTCAAGAGTTATCTCTTTGTATTGCCTCTCTCACAGTCTAACACTTTCCTGAATTTATCTCCAAAAAGCTGTTTGATTCTACCACGCTGACCTAGACAATCTAGCATATCTCAATCAATCCATTGATATGGCAACAAGTCACATGTGATTACGTTGGACAGTCGCTCACTCTCATGTGAGTCTACATCAAACTGTAACAAAGGGCTGTCCTATATTCGCGTACTCCGCCCATGGGGAACACCGTTCCCGCTGTATTAGATGCTCCTCCTCTACCCAAAATTTGGGGGCAGCTGTTGGGTCTCAGTTGGGTCGCCTCCCAGTCGGGGTGCAGGCCCTCTCCTCTTCTTACCCAGTCAGCTTGAGCTTCCTTCACCTGACATCTGCAAAAACCGTTCAATTCACAAGCAAAACAAGTAGACCATCAGAAGAAATAAAGTGTGTGTGAGCAATGACGTATAACATTACATTCGCAGTCATGATCAGAAAAACACTTTACCAAATATTATTACATATATTTTATTGGGTGTAAGCAAAAATATCAACTAACTAGACCAAATCTCGCCCGAATGGAGATGAGTACAGGCGAGAGATCTTATATGCATGGATGCCCAAATTGCCAACCCACATCCCAAAACATATCTAAAACAACGACTACCCCCTACCGGCACTTTAATGTCCACAATTAAACCCAACTGCCAAAAACCAACCCAACATCAAGTTCAAAACATAAGATAGAAACATTATAGCCAGTGTAGAAAAACGGGTTAAATTTTCTGTTAAAAATGTGATTTTTATGACAAGTATTACTAACCCGAATCCCCACACTCAATGTTGCACCCTACCAAACCAATCCACGCACAAAATGTACCCATTTGCACCCAAACATCCTAAGCAGAACTGGTTCAGCCTTTATATGCAACCACAACCCAAACCAAGTACAACCTAAAACCCTCAAGGTAACTAATCATGCAACCTAGCAAGACCTGACACTAAACCATATAAAACAACTAAATAATATACGGAAATTAAATCATGGTGCCCTCCTGTTAACCCTTCATGCACATGCCTAAGGATCTCTAACCCCTCCTATCGACTCACACATTGCCTAAGAATTCTATCACCTCCTATCCTAAAAAAAAACGAGTCATCCTAAATGTGTCGCCTAACATCACGGAAGAATTTCTTCTTCTGTTGAGTTGTCATACCCTTCAGAACTACTCCATTTTCGAGGTAGTTTACAAAATCTAAAACCCACGGCATACCCTCCTTCTCCCCCGCCACAAACTCAACCGACTCATGAGGGAATCTATCACCGATTTCCTCCTCACTAATTTCTTCTCTACTCGGATCTTCTAATCGGGATAGGTGATCGGCAGCTACATTCTTTGCTCCTTTCTTATCCTTAATTTCTATATCAAACTTAGAGAGCAAGAGATCCACCGAATAAGATGAGGCTTCACGTCCTTCTTTTGGAAGACGTATAACGCAAAGCCGCATGATTAGTAAAGACTATGGTCTTGGAAAGGACGAGATATGAGAAGAACTTATCGAAGGGAACATCCTTCTCTAGGAGTCGGGCCATGGGTCGTGGCATGCGGCGGTAGGCGTATGTGCCGTAAGGACATGTAAAGGTCGTCTTCCTTAATCCTCTGGAGCGATGGGGATCTGGAAGTAACTTGAAAATCGGTTGAGAAAACAATAGAATTGTTGACCCGCGTGACGCTCTAGCATCTGATCGATGAACAAAAGTGGGAAGTGGTCTTTTCAGGTGGCGTCATTTAATTTTCGGTAATCAATGCACGCCCGCCAACCAGTGATCGTACGCGATGGGATGAGTTCCTTTTTCTCATTCATGACCACTGTTATTACCCCCTTCTTGGGAACAACCTGAGTAGGACTCACCCATGCGGAATTAGATATAAGACAGATGAGGCCAGCTTCCAAAACTTGAGCACCTCTTTCTTAACGACTTCTTGTAATTAGGATTGAGGCGTCGCTACGGTTGTACCACTGGCTTAAAGACATCCTCCATGAGGATCCAGTGAGTACAGAAGGTAGGGCTGATTCCCTTGATATCGGATAATTTCCATACTATGGCCTCCCTATTTTCTTTCAGAACATCTATCAATTTCACCTTCTCCTCCGTCGACAATTTCGAAGAAATCATAACGGGTAAGCTCGAGTTTTCACCTAAGAAAGCATACTCTCGGTGGGAAGGAAGGACCCTAAGCTCTAACGGGGCCGGAGTATCTATAGGAGTATTCTCATTCGCTGCACTAACCTCACAAAAGTCTAAAATCTCAGGGATCCAAAGTGGGTCATCCTTTATGTCCTCTTCCTCGCTCTCCTCAAATACTACTCTCTCATTCACTAAATCATCTCTACTAATATACTCGATACACTGATCTACGCACGTCATGAATGAATTGAGAAAATAGACGGAATGACATGGGCTAGTATCGCTATCTCCACCGCTAGGGTGTTGCATAGACATAGCAATTTCAAAAGTGATGTTCTCATCCCCAACACGAAGTGTGATTTTACCATCATGAACATCGATAATCGCTTTGGCGGTACGGAGGAATGGACGGCCTAAGATGATGTGCACTTTCTCATCGGCCTCCATATCTAAGATAACGAAATCCACTGGGAAAACAAATTTATCAACCTTCACTAACAAGTTCTCTATAATTCCCCGTGGATACTTAACGGACTGATCAGATAGAGACAGTGACATATGAGTAGGAGTAAGATTCCCTAGACCTAATTTCTCATAGAGCGAGAAGGGCATCAGATTGATGCTAGCACCTAGATCGGCTAATGTATGAGCTGGAGCGATGGAACCACCGAATAGGCATGGAATAGTAAAGATACCCGGATCAGTGAGTTTTTCCGGTAACTTATTTAGAACTACGGCGGAACCCCCTCCAGTTAACGGAACATTTGAAAGCTCCCCCAGCCTACCTTTTCGTTTAAGAAGGTCTTTAAAAAACTTAGCATATTTTGGCATATGCTGGAGGGCCTTAATGAAAGGAAGATTGATTTTCAACTAGGTAAACATATCAAGAAAATTTCCGTATTCCTTAACATATTTTTGCTGCTTAAGACGGGCCAGGTAGGGTAAGCGTGAAGGATCTACGTATGGTGATGGCCTAACCTCTACCGGTTTCTTTTCTCCTCTACTCTCGACTGAAGGTCCACTGTTTGTGCGGTACTTGCTGGGTCTAGCCTAATTTGCACCCTAGGTGGAGCCTCCATCTCTATCTTCTCATCTACCTCCTCATCGTGATCCTCTAATTCTAGCCCCTCTCTAACCACTTCTTTTAGAATCTTACCACTAAACTAACCTGGATGACCTGAACCTCCACTAGGTGGGTTCCCGGAAGAACGGAAATTATTATTATTACTACACCAGTTAGGGTTATAATTAGAATTATTATTATATTATAGGGGTTTGTTTGGCTTCTACTCAGACCCGTAATGACCTCTACTAGCTCAACAGTGAGCGTAGGACAGTCTATTGTATCATGACCCCCTCGACACACCTCACATCTATCTACCTTATTTTCAACTCTTTAATCTCCTTAGTAACCTCACGCCTAAAGCTATCTAATGCAGCCGCTACCGTAGTTTCCAAGCTAACTTGTTGTAACTCCCGTTGACCGGAGTAGTATGAGAAACATGGATTAAATTCCTGCTGGTAGTGTTGTAGTCTATGTCAGAATGTGCGAAGATCTCGAAGAGGTTATTACACTCAACAACCGTCTTCTTTCCCATCAAGTCTCTACTAGCAGAAGTGTCAAATCGGGCTCGGGTTTTAGGGGTGAGACCGTTGTAGAATTTCTCTACAAGTGCCTAATCAGACAGACCGTGTTGAGAACAACGGGACACTAAGGTTTGGAACGCTCCCATGCTAAATGATAAGGCTCGTGAGGTTCCATCCGGAACGAATGGATCTGATCACGAAAACGAGATGCTTTTGCGGGTGGAAAATATTTCCTAAGGAAAGCGTCTTGTAGAGCGGCCCAAGTAGTATAGGTACCAGGCGGTTGAGAGTCAAGCCAGATGGCGGCTCGACCTCCAAGGGAAAAAGGAAGTACCTGAAGGAAACGGGCATCATTGCCTGCACCTTCCATGATAAAGGTGTGACAGAGGTGGGTAAGGCGGTTACTGTGTCAGGCGCATCCTCGTCATCACGACCGTGGAATTGGCACGATTTGGTTATAGCGGTCATAATGTAAGATGGGATTTGCCAAGCTTTTTCATTATTCATTGGGGGGAAGAGTGATTGGCGAGTTCGCACCGGTGAAACCGGTGGTTGCTTGTTGGTAAACGGTTTGATTATTAGCCATGTGGAAAACAAGTGGTGGACTTGCGGTTCGATGAAATATACGGGGAGGTGGGGAATTGTGCGATGAGGGATTTGGTGTAAAGTCAAAGTTGGGTGGTATAAATGGGCGGGACAAATCGAAAAAACCGGAAGATGAGGATGAAGAAGTACTAACCTTTTGCATGGGAGAAAAAGACGTGTCCGTTGGCGGCTTCGGCGCAGGTCCTTGCGAACGCGTATGAGGCATCCACTACAAACCGGAAACGAGACAAGTAAGAAAATTCAGAAAAGACACTTAACAAAAATATATCAAACTAAAAAAATTAAACTAACTAAATTATTTAGACTCCTACGATGCAAACAAAAACGGAAAACACGTATGAAACAATTAAGCCTAAACAATGTAGTCAACGCAATTGCCAAAGAGAATCCCCGAAAACGATGCCAAAAACTTGATGTCCTAAAAGTAGTCTATTGAAAACAATTAAAATTTACCCTAATTCTAGACTCAAAGTTATACTCTAGACTCCTAAACTCAACTAAACTACTAACCGGAAAGTGGACTGATCAATTGTAGAAAAGCTTAAGTAAGTCCGGATATCGAACCCACGAGACTCTCTAATTACGTTGACGACTCTATCTAGACTAAATTGACACACTTAATTATATTTAGGGGGGGAGGTTACTAAAAATTCTAAATTTATAATTAAACTAAAATTAACTTAACTAAACGAATTAAAACGAACTTTTAAATTGGAGGTTTGATTCAAGGATGGTGGAATGGCTACCTACGTTAGATTTCTTATTACTATCGAATGGGTTTCTTTATTTCTTAATAATGTGTTAGGGTACAGGGATCTAGAAATACTAAACTCTAAGGAATACCAAACAGGGCCCCCAACCCTTCTTGGGAAGACAACTATGATATCCTAAAGGTAGTTGGGTTTACCGGTTTTTAAGATTTCCTTCGGTTATCTAATTTTATTTAATAAAGTGTCTAAATTAGCTAACTATCTCTCAATAGGAAGCATAGACTAACTATGACTCTTGATTTGGTTTAACCGACTCGAATATGGCAAGTAAATTAAAACCGGGTTTTTTCTCAAAACCTAACTCTAGCAACTTACCTATTTAATTATGTTAATACATTATTATTTCTCAATAATTAATTTTAGTATAATGTTAAGATTTAATTGTATATTTTACTTAATTGTTTAACGATTACCCGAACCCGTTAAGACCCGACAATCAACACAAACCTATTCTATGGAAGACATCCAACAAGATTCATGAAAAACAATCAATTAATCAACAATTAACTCAAAACATGCAAATACACCAAATCAAGTAATCAAAGTTCTTTACTTTATTAAAAATCCCATTAGAACATTATCAAATCAAATAAAGATCCAAACTTTCATAATAAAATAATCACAACCTAGGTAGCATACTGAATTTAGCCAAGTAACGTAGTCTTGAACATGATTAAAACAAGGTTAAAAACTGAATCATCAAGATTAAAAACAAGTAAACTATAAGTTAAGAAATTTTGCAATATAACCCATGTTTGCTTTGATCTCTAAGCTTCTCGCTTCAACCTGACGATTCCCAGCAACTTGAACTTCAACGACAAGCTTTAGAACTCCTGAATTATTTCCCTCCAACTCTAAAGTTCGTCCTATTATGTTGTCATTAGAGTTAAACTCTAATTCTTATACTTATCTTCACCATCCTGATCAGTTTACGAAACATTCTGATCAAATTACCCTCTCGCCTCCCGCGAGGGGGATATAGCTGCCGGTCGCGCCCCGCGACCGGGTTATGTTTCTCTGGATAAGTATTAGCCTCTCGATGGCTGCGAGAGGAATTGGCTAGGGCGGACGTGGGCCGCAAGAGGGTGAATTACCCTTTTTTTGATTCGTTTCTTCTCTCGGCTTCCAACTACGATCCGGCTCGGTTTCTTTCACCATTTTAGCTCATTCTCTCGTCTTTTCAGCTACTTTCACGAACCAAGACCTGCAAAACATATTTGGATTAAAAGTAGATATATTCTTGACAAACCAAAACGAATATTAACTAAAATAATGCAAACTGTACACGATAAATAGATGTATTATTCAATACGTCATTGCCAAACGAAAGCCTCTCAGTGATGCAATCCTCTTTCTCTTTGTAATCCTTTCAGCATTCTTTTCTTTCTTTTGTTGCTCCTTCTCTTCCAGCTTCCTCCATGAAGTGTTTCATGTTGCTCCTAAATCTTCTGGAATTGGAGCGCCTGTTCCTTATCTCTTTCCTCATAACTAATCTTGCTGTAGAATAAACATTCTATATCCTTCTTTGAGCAATTGACTAGCCACATTGGGCCTAGTGCTCGAATGCTGCACCATAGCCCATATATACGTTTTTGTGCGATGACGGATTCAGATAGTTCTTTAGTAATCTTCCTAGAATCTTCATCCGGTTGGACACAAATAACAGTTTCACCTGTGCTTGAATCATAGTGCCACCATTTGAATATCTTGAAGAAATCTTGCCCCATCTTTATCAGAGGCATGTTTTTCATCACTCTTGGCTTCTTAACGATCAATGTCACATCCTTCTCTTTCAGAACAGGATCAATCATTGTGAGTCTTTTGGGCATATGTGGCTTCCAGCGTCTAAAACCTTGAGTAGCTTCAAACTTTATCAGTTTCCACAGCCGCTGGTCATGAAATTTCATCTTTAGATTTATCATCTTAGTCTGCACCAGTTCTTTAATATCCCAGAATGGCAGGGTCTTAATATCGCTCAAGTGTCGGAAGTACAAGAGCCCATACTCCCTCTTTATCGCTTATACATCAAGTTGCTCGATACATCCCCAGCTAATGATGTCCCCCGGAGAAATATCAGCATCTCGTGTGAAGAATGCTAGGGGACGCTTGAATTTACGTTCCTCTAGTAATTCCTCGAACCACAGTTTCCTCATCTTGGCTATTTCTTTAGATAAACGCTGAGGAACCGTTCCTTGTGTCAGAGCCTCTTCTACTTTATGTTTTAACAAATCATCACTTTTGGCTGCAAACATCTCACTAAAGGTTCGGAAGTCATCCGTAACTTCTACAGCAATATTAGTAGTATCGTCGTCATTGGAATCATCCTCCATGAAAACCTTATCGTAATCGTGTGCTTCAAAAAAATGTTCGAAGATATAACCCTCATGCTGGAAAGCACTGATGTTGTTCAGCTCGTCTTCGAAGTCAAATTCAAACGTTTCTTCATCCACACCCAACATACTCGCAATCTCTTCCTTTGTGTAACTGTGGATAAACTCTCTTTCCTCCATATCATGCTCTAGATACAAAATCTTCGGTTTAGGCACGACAGGAACAGTTGACATATTAGTCACTGTGAGGATTCCTGCCTGCTTAGAATCCTTCTAGCTATCACATGACTTTCCCTGATCTTGGTCACCGTCAACTTGGTTGGCTGAATCGTTCAGTACACAGAAAAATCAATATCTTCATTCAAACTCGATTCTGTTACAAGAATTGCCGAACCACCCATATCATTATCATCATCATCATCATCATTATCACTATCAGACTTTTTCTTTGACGCCTCATCAGTTTCGTCCAAGTCTTCATCAATCTCCTTAGAATTTTTAGTAAAGGCATCTAATTCTTCCTCAATCTCTCACCATCTTTCTTTTCTTCAGCCAATTCCTGATGTTTTGCCCCAACTCTGAAGATACTGGCGCAGATTCAGCTTCTGGCGCAATTTTATTTATCACTGGCTCCTCTCCAACCTTCTCTTTTCCCTTATCCTGAGCGTTTGATAATTCTTTCGCAATTCATTCACGCTCAGCAACTCTTTCCCTAGCCTCTTCCCTTTCAATCTCATCAATTTCGGTAGGCAGATTAATCATGTAACGCTTCGCATTTGTAACTTTCCGTTTTTTGCAAGATCGCATCGTGTTTCTATTTTTGGAAAGTCCAAACCTTGTAATGGTATTTCTATTTCCAATTCATTGTAATCTAAGGCTTTGATTGTAATCAAGATTGATCAATTATGCGAAATTCGCAAACTTTATTCGTGTTTAAAATTATGATCATACGTTACGTTTTTGCTTAATAAATCAATTCTAAACGACTCGTAAATGCTTGTTGAACGTTTATAAATCTTAATACCAAAGTCAAACAAGACAATTAGTGGCTTAATGCAAATTGTTCAAGCTTCCGTCATCGCAATAATCTTGTCACAACTTGCGTTTAAATTATGCTTTCAAGATGTCTTTTAGGGTTTTTTTAAACGACCTTACACGTGACCTTGGACCGTTACAAGACCCATACTTGTATATATATAATGTACAAATACTTAAAACCCATGATACATTAACTAAATAATCAAAACACAAAAAAAAAAACACAGCTTGCGGCTGCAAGCTGTTAAAGAATTCTTTTCTTTTTCTTTAATCAAAATACTTGCATTAAATGTGACCCTAATCCTAACTTTAATCCTTCCACTCTAAAACCAAGTGTTCCTCCATTACTTCCCCACTTTTACTAGCCTCCAAACACCTCAAATAACCCTCTAAACTTTAGAAATTCTCTGCTGAAACACAACAGGTCGCAAGTGAGTTTCAACTCACTTCTCTTTTTCTTCTAGCCTTGTTTTTCCTTCTAACACTCTTGGATAACCTCTAGGAAGGTTCTCACAAGTTTGCTTGGGAAAACTAAGGTGAAACCCCACCATTTTGAGGTCCAAAAGTGTGTAAACTTTCTGTCCAAATTTATCTTTTTAAACTTCAATATATTCAATGTTTTCTTCCTCAACATTGTTTGCTAAGCCCTATGGATGTTACCATAGGTTTTCCATGGAAAACCAAGGTGGAATCACACCATTTTTGGGGCCAAACATTCTGTTTTGGAAGATAACTTATAAAACCTTTTCGAACTTGTTTTTAAATATAACAACTCTATGCTGCTTATGCCTCTAACCAAGTTTATGGTTCGTGTGTTAGCTGGACCTGTCCATACACAATCAAGAGGCATAACATGTCTCTAAATTTGTGGTTTTTACAAGGGTTTCAAACCCACAAGTGTTACCATCCAAGCTTACAAGCTTGTGTTGGTGTAGGTGTGATTACATGAAGTCCTTGGCTATTAACTTTTCAATCCACCCCTCACTTGATGATTTCTATAATTCTTGACCATCCGGATTGTCCTTGTGATAATCTTGTGTATTGGTGAATCTTACAGAAGAGGTTTAGGAAGGATAACCTCCTACTTCCATGCATGACTTATATGACTTACATGAACTCGATGATTAATTAGTAATATTATATGTAAACTATATATGTGAATTCTTAATATAACAAAACCTTTGAGAATGACCATATGGTTATTTGTCCTAATATTAGGTTATTTTATCTTAGACCTAACCGTCGTTACGATTCTATTGGGCATGACCCATAAAAACACAAACACCCTTCGGGGCTTATAATGTCAAAAAACGAGCATTAACCTCTAGATAAATACTTTTGACTATACATACTTTTGCATACTTTAAATTGCTAAAAATGACAAACTCCATCATAAATCTAAAACTCACACACCTACGTTTCTTTGTGTAGGATAACTTGGTGTTCATACCCCTAAACAACCTAAACGATTCACGGAAATTACTTTGCAAAACTGTGAGTACACTCGGCACCCTTTTTGTGTTTTACACTTTTTGGGTGCAATATGTTAACTAACCAAACTGCACCAAATCACACTTTTATTCTATGAATACACACAAACATTCCATCAAACATGCGTTAGTTATGTGCTACTTGAATTGTTACTTTGTATATCCTTATGTGATCTAAATGTCATTAACTTCGATCAAGCCTCCTTTAACATGTATAGCGCTATAGGAGTAACGCATCGCCCTGTATTCTTGTGGTCAATGTTAAGTTTTAATCTATTATGCGGTACACTCTAGGATTGACTTGTAGTTCATATGCCTTGTTTACATTTATCTGGTATGCTAGCTATTCATGCGGATTTGTTTAAACGGATTTATACTTATGCTGTGATATCAAACTTTTGTACTCGCCAATACTTTGTTATTGAACTATACGTTTTAACATATTGCAGGTGATGAAGTTGGTATGATGAAACTTAGTAGGATCGGCATAGAAACAAACTTAGAATGCTAGGTTAATCATTATGTTTTTGTTGAACTTATTTCGTTGTTATTACTTTGTATTTGAAGAATGTTGTAATTTGACAATTTAATGTTTTGAAATGAAACGAGTTGTTTAATTAAATATTGTCACAAAGAGTGTTATGATGTCCCAAGAAATCTAGTTCATCTGACTCTGATGTTTTCCGCCATCGGTTGCGGTGTGACAGATTGGTATAAGAGCCATAACTATAGGGAATTAGGTAGAATTGCCATGTCCGACCTAGTCTATAGTTTAAGTGACCAACTTGACCATTCTTGCTTCATGATTAAAATGTTAATTCTTCGTATTTGCTTCTTCCTATTTCTTTTGTCTTAAATGTATATATGGGTTTTTCCTAAGACACTTACACAACTTACACACTTGAAGATTTGAAGACACTCAAACTATAAACGAGACGATCTCACCAAATTAGGTGAAACCCGCACCTTGTTAACTAGTTCCATTCCTTGATTTACAATGTCGCCAAAGTTTCGATTTTTTGATCGGTTAGAGACGTGTAGTAACTAGAAGGATAAAGTGCCGTTAATTGCTTCTCAACGAGAGCACTTTACCTATAGGCTAAAGCACGTTTCTCTAATTTAAAAGGATCTCGATTCACTTTGGAATAGTCAACGTTTCTCAACCCGAAACACTACAATATTTTATTGAGCCTATCTTTTATGCTATCTCCATCTCTATGTGTTTTAATACTTGCTATATCGTTCATTTCGAACCCGATGCACGATTCGCACACCTTTCGTAACCAAACAACAATAATAATTCTCATGAACAAACTAAATTTTTACTACTTCACGCAAATCATACGTGTTTATGCTTTTGAATATTTACATGCTTATGCTATCTATGTCAATTGATACGTGCTACATGCTACTTATATGATCAAAAACGAATTCTTTTCTTTATAAAAATGCATTACGATCAAGCATAAATCTATCTTCTATCGTCGAATTCTTTAGATGTCTTTCTCTCAAATTGTGATGGGTAAGAGGAAGTCCAAGTCCAAGTCGAGGTCCCAATCCGACTCCATGTCAAAGAAGGATTGCATGAAGTTTATGGCCGAACAAATGGCCGAGCATATGGCCAAGGTCATACCAGAAATCGTCAACCTCCACCCAATGTCGAATCACCTCACACCTCCGTCAACTCCAAGGCTGAACCACCTTCACCCATAAGAAATTTTGTTCTTGCAATTCCTTACCTTTCACCGGCGAAGGGGACGCCACCAAGTTACTACAATGGTTCAACGCCATTGAAGTCACCTTTATTCAAAGTGGTTGTCCCGACCACCTACGTACCATGAACGCTACATGAGTGTTCCAATCAAGGGCTCTTGATTGGTGGACTTCCGAGTGTAACGCTCGTGGTAACGAAGTCGCCCACGCCCTCCCTTGGACCAAGCTCAAGAAGTTAATGGAAAGTGAATTTTTCCCACCCCACGAGCGCCAACGACTTGAAACTGAGTTTTGGAACCTCAAGCAGGTAGAGAATGACAACGCTGGCCTCACAGCCCGTTTTAAGCAACTAAGTGCGATTTGCCCAAGTCAAGTTAACACTGCCGAGAAGGCGGTTGCTAAGTACATATGTTGCCTTCCTCCTAACCTCGCTGACCTGGTCGATACCACCTCCGCCAAAACCTTCGAAGAAGCTTTTCATTTGGCTGCTCGATTGACTAGCAGCCATGTCCTTCGTGAAGCCGCCAAGGTTCCAATAAGGAAAGCACATCAAGCCACCACTGAATCTCTCACCAAGCCTACCTCACCCAAACCCCCAAGAAGCAACACCAAGGGTAAGAAGCGGAAGACTTCAAGCCCAAACTGCGCGGTAGTCACTCCGCCAAACCCCCATCAGCTTGCCTTACCCGCACCCGAGCCCATCAAGAAAACATACATCGGGCCCCATCCTAAGTGCAACACCTGTCCCTTCCACCATCCGGTTACTGCCCCGTGCCGCCTATGCACAATCTGCAATAGGTATAGGCACTTCGCCCAGCAATGCTGAAATGCCCCGCGAGCCCCCATCAACCAAGCCCGTGTGATAACCGCACCTAAAAATCCAACCGCCAACAAAACCGACCCTTGCACCTACCGCTTGTGCCTGCTTCAGATGCGGAGACCCAAATCACTTCGCCAACAACTGCCCTCAACGCAACAAAAAACAACAATCAGTAGCAGCAGCAAGCTCGCGGCCGAGCCTTCGTCATCACAACCGCACAAGCTCAAAACTCAAATGATGTCATATCGGGTACATTCCTTGTTAACAATGTTTATGCTACGTGTTTATTTGATACTGGGGCGGATAAAAGTTTTGTATCCGTTGAATTCGAACCCTTGCTTATGTTTAGTCATTCTAAGTTGCTTAAATCATTCCAAGTCGAAGTCGCTGACGGAAATTCCGTCATCGTTGATTATGTCCTTTCTAATTGCTCTTTAAATCTCAATGATCATACGTTCTCTATTGACCTCATACCCATGCAAATGGGTAGCTTCGATATCATAGTAGGCATGGACTGGCTTAGGCGAGTCCGTGCCGAAGTTGTTTGTTCAGAAGAAATTCATTCGTCTTCCCCTTCCCAATAATGATGGTGAGAAACCTTTCAAAGGTCTCAAGCTTATGTCGTGTATTCAAGCGAACAAGTACTTGCATAAGGAATACTTGCCTTTCTTGCCCACATTGTGGAAAAGAAGGATAGGGGTCCAAGAGTGAGTGAAGTTCCCGTTGTGCGCGATTTTCCTGATGTCTTCCCTAAGGATCTTCCTGGTCCCCTCCTGCTCGTTCTGTTGACGTTCGCATTGACCTCATCCCTGGTGCAACTCCGGTCGCCAAATCCACCTATCGTCTGGCACCCTCGGAGATGCAAGAGCTGTCTAGCCAACTTCAAGAGCTTCTTGATAAAGGTTTCATACGACCTAGCACATCTCCCTGGGGCATTCCCGTTCTGTTCGTTAGAAGAAAGACGGATCCTTTCGCATGTGCATTGACTATCGTGAGCTCAAGAAGCTTACAGTCAAGAACTGTTACCCTCTTCCTCGCATCGATGACCTTTTTGATCAACTTCAAGGCGCGATTTGTTTCTTAAAAATCGATCTTCGTTCTGGTTATCATCAACTTTGAGTTCTCGAGGAAGATATACCCAAAACAGCGTTCCGCACACGTTACGGGCACTACGAGTTCATGGTCATGCCATTGGTTTGACCAACGCAACCGTCGTGTTTATGGATTTGATGAATTGCGTGTGTAAGCCCTATCTTGACTGATTCGTGATCGTCTTCATCGACGATATCCTTCCAAGACGCGAGAGAGCATGAGCGACACTTGCTTCTTATCCTTCAGCTTTTGCGTACTCAACGTCTCTACGCTAAGTTCTCCAAGTGTGAATTTTGGTTAAAAGAGGTTCGATTTCTTGGTCATGTCGTCAATGAACTTGGTATTCACGTTGACCCCGCGAAAATCAAGGTAGTGAAAAATTGGATTGCCCCTAAAACTCCATCCGAAATCCGTTCGTTTCTCGGCTTAGCCGGTTATTACCGTTGCTTTATCTCAAGTTTTTAAAAAATCACCGTGCCACTCACTTCCTTGACTCAAAAGGATAAACCTTTTGTTTGGGGTTCCGAACAAGAGGAGTCTTTTCAAACACTCAAGGACATGCTTTGCATGCTCCTATCCTAACCCTCCCGATGGTACCGAGCACTTTTTTATGTATTGTGATGCCTCAAGACAAGGTCATGGTTGCGTTCTTATGCAACGAGACAAGGTTATCGCTTACGCGTCATGACAACTCAAAATTCATGAGAAAAATTATACTACGCACGACCTTAAACTTGGTGCAGTTGTTTTTGCATTAAAGATATGGCGACACTACCTTTATGGTAAAAAGTGTACGACATTCACCCACCATAAGAGCCTCCAGCACATCTTTAATAAAAAGAACTCAACTTGCGTTAACGTCATTGGGTAGAATTATTAAAAGACTACGACTACGATATCCGCTACCACCCTGGTAAAGTGAATGTTGTAGTCGACACACTTAGTCGGAAAACTCATGTTAAGAGTTTACGTTGCTACCAAACTTTGGGAAAGCTTCAAGAGTTGATTCGTGAGGCACAATACTCGACTGTTAATGAGGATAACCACGATAATGAGTTGAAGTGCGGTGCTGAAAACGAAATCGTGACCAAACCCAATGGCATCATGTGTTATCTTGACCGTATATGGATTCCAAACCGTGGTAATCTTCGTGACCTCTTGATGAGCGAAGCTCATAAATCCCGATATTCTATTCATCTTGGCGCCGATAAGATGTATCATGACCTTCGTGCGTCATGTTGGTGGCCTGGAATGAAGAAAGATATCGCCTTTTACGTGTAAAAATGTCTTACTTGTTCCAAAGTAAAGGCCGAACATCAACGACCCTCTGGCTTACTAGAACAACCTGAAATTCCTGTTTGGAAATGGGAGAGTATTGCTATGGATTTCATAACCAAACTCCCTCGTACATCGTCTGGTCACAATAGTATATGGGTAATCATCGACCGTCTGACCAAGTCTGCTCATTTCCTTCCCATACGTGAAGATTACCGAGTGGAGAAATTAGCTCGTATCTACACGGATGAAGTCATCATCGTCATGGTGTCCCCGTTGACATTATCTCGGACCGTGATGGTCATTTCACTTCTCTTCTTGGCAAAAATTCCAAAAGGCGCTTGGTACTCAACTCAATCTTAGTACTGCTTTCCATCCTCAATCTAATGGTCAAACAGAGCGTACTATCCAAACTCTAGAGGGCATGCTTCGTTCTTGCATAATTGATTTTGGTGGCAACTAGGACATACACTTGCCTTTGGTTGAATTCTCGTAAAATAACAGTTACCACACGAGTATTCAAATGGCACCATTCGAGGCATTGTGTGGACGCAAGTGCCATCGCATATTTGTTGGCACGAGTACAGGGAAGCTCAAAACACCGGTTCTGAACTTATACAATAGACGACGGACAAGATTTTGCAGATTCGGGACAACTTGCTGAAAGCTAGAAGCCGACAAAAGAACTGCGCAGATAAAAGACGCAAGCCTTTGGAATTCAACGTTGGTGACATTTTACTTCTTATGGTATCCCCTTGAAAGGGGGTGGTTCGTTTCGGAAAAAAGGAAAGCTCGCTCCTCGCTACATAGGTCCTTTCAAGATTCTCGAAAGGATTGGCAAGGTAGCCTACCGACTGGACCTACCACAAGAGCTCAACAACGTTCATCCTACCTTCCATGTCTCCAACTTGAAAAATGTCTCGCCGAAGAAGGACCCCAAGTTCTAATTGAAGATCTTCAAATCAATGAGACTTTACACTTCGTGGAGAAACCAGTCGAAATCATGGATCGAGGCACAAAGCAACTAAGGCGCAGTAGAATTCCTATCGTGAAGGTTCAATGGGAAGGAAAATGTGGTGCTGAATTTACTTGGGAACTTGAAAGCGACATGAAGACTAAGTATCCACATTTGTTCGTTGCGTCTTCCTAAATTTCGGGACGAAATTCCCTAAAGGAGGGGAGACTGTAACGCTTTGCATTGTAACTTTCCGTTTTTGGCAAGATCGCATCGTGTTTCTATTTTTGGAAAGTCTAAACCCTGTAATCGTATTTCTATTTCCAATTCATTGTAATCTAAGGCTTTGATGTTAATCAAGATTGATCAATTATGCGAAATTCGCAAACATTATTCGTGTTTAAACTTATGATCATACGTTACATTATTGCTTAATAAATCAATTCTAAACGACTCGTAAATGCTTGTTGAACGTTTGTAAATCTTAATACCAAAGTCAGGCAAGATAATTAGTGGCTTAGTGCAAATTGTCAAGCTTCCATCATCGCAATATCTTATCACAACTTGTGTTTAAATTTTGCTTTCAAGAAGTCTTTTAGGGTTTTTTTTAACGACCTTACACATGACCTTGGACCGTTACAAGACCCCTACTTGTAATAAATATAATGTACAAATACTTAAACCCATGATAAATCAATTAAATAATTAAGACACAAAAAAAACACAGCTTGCGGCTGCAAGATGTTAAAGAATTCTTTTCTTTTTTTTAATAAAAAAACTTGCATTAAATGTAACCCTAATCCTAACCTTAATCCTTCCACTATAAAACCAACTGTTCCTCCATCACTTCCCCACTTATACAAGCCTCCAAACACCTCAAATAACCCTCTAAACTTCAGAAATTCTCTGCTGAAACACAGCAGGTTGCAAGTGAGTTTCAACTCACTTCTCTCTTCTTCTAGCCTTGTTTTTCCTTCTAACACTCTTGGATAACCTCAAGGAAGGTTCTCACAAGTTTGCTTTGGCAAACTAAGGTGAAACCCCACCATTTTGAGGTCCAAAAGTCTGTAAACTTTTTACCAAAATTTTATCTTTTAAACTTCAAAATTTTCAATGTTTTCTTCTTGTTTTATTCCTCAACATTATTTGCTAAGCCCTATGGATGTTACCACAGGTTTTCCCTGAAAAACTAAGCTGGAATCACACCATTTTTGGGGCCAAACTTTCTGTTTTGGAAGATAACTTATAAAACCTTTTGGAACTTGTTTTTAAATATAACAACTCTATGCTACTTATGCCTCTAACCAAGTTTATGGTTAGTTTGTTAGCTAGACTTGTTCAAACACAATCAAGAGGCATAACATTTCTCTAAACTTGTGGTTATTATAAGGGTTTCAAACCCACAAGTGTTGACCCATCTAAGCTTATATGTAATGGTGTAGGTGTGATTAAATGAAGGACTTGGCCATTCAACTTTTCAATTCACCCCTCACTTGATGATTTCTATAATTCTTGACCATCCAGATTGTCCTTGTCACAATCTTGTGTATTGATGAATCTTCCGGAAGAGGTTTAGGACGGTTAACCGCCTACCTCCTTGCATGACTTATATGACTTGCATGACTTACATGATATCTATGAAATACATGAACTCTATGATTAATTAGTAATATTATATGTAAACTATATATGTAAATACTTAATATAATCGAAACTTTGACAATGACCATATGGTTATTTGTCCTAATATTAGGCATGACCCATAAAAACACAAACACCGTTCTGGGCTTATAGTGTCAAAAACGAGCGTTAACGTCTAGATAAATACTTTTGACTATACATACTTTTTGCATACTTTAAATTCCTAAAAATGACAAACTCCATCGTAAATCTAAAACTCACACACCTACGTTTCCTTGTGTAGGATAACTTGGTGTTCATCCCCCTAAACAACTTAAACACGTTCACGGAAATTACTTTGCAAAACTGTGAGTACACTCGACACCCTTTTTATGTTTTACACTTTTTGGGTGCAATATGTTAACTAACCAAACTACACTAAATCACATTTTTATTCTATGAATACACACAAACAAACCCTCAAACATGCTTTAGTTATGTGCTACTTGAAGAGTTGTTTAATTAAATATTGTCACAAATAGTGTTATGGTGTCTCGAACAATCTTGTTCGTCTCACTCTGATGTTTCAGCCATCGGTTGGGGTGTGACAAATCCCAAGCTTCTTGATAAGGATTTTCTCGAATAAGCTCATATGCCTTTGATTTCTGAGGCGTTCTTCGTCGTATTCTTCCATTCTCTTCCTCAGTCTTTCGTTCTTTGACACGATGCTTGCCAACATAGCCTCAAGATGCTGTTTATCTTCTTTTAGGCCCTTAATCTGCTCCTGTAATTCAGCAATCTTGACATTGTTTAGCATGACCTGATTTTCTAACTCTTCAATCTGCGTGTCATTGAACATATCTGCTGAAAATTCTTCCCCTAGGAATATCTCCAAAATCAAAGTCAAACTGATCCTCAAGTCTGGAGCCTGTTGAGAATTGGGGTTGAGATTGAGTAGGTTTAGGTTGAAGGGTTGGTTGTGGTGGTGGTTGAGGTGATGGTTGTGGAGGTGGTTGTGGTGATGGTTGTGGAGGTGGTGATGGTGGTGCTTGTGGAGTTGGTGATAGTGGAGGTTGTGGAGTTGGTATGGTGGTGGTTGTGGTGTAGATTCAACATTCTTCTGCCCCTTTCTCTTTGATCTAACTTTTGGAGAGTCTGTACTTCTAGCAGCAGGCCTCTTCAAACGTTTTGATGGCCTCTTTGATGATTTAAGAATAGGAGTGTCACTGCCAGACTCGGATGGCACATATGTTGTATCGTCTTCTCTTGTCTCTTTTCTTCTTCTCTCCTCAAGTTTTTGTTGTACTTCAGCCAATCGCTCTAATTCGTTTTCTTTGGCTCTCTCTCTTTCACCGGCAATCCTAACCTCTTCATCAGTGCTAGAGGAGGTTGCCGCTTCGTCTCTACTGTCTTTTCCACCAAAAGCCTGTCACTTTATGTCAGTCACAACTGTCTCAATACTTTCTTCAGGCTCTGGTTCGTTAACCAAAATCATGCTAGTAGATGCACGTTTCTTCTTCTGTGGGGAAGCGGAGGAAGATGTAGCCGCTAGCTTTCGTTTAGTCCCCTTACCCCCTTTCTTATCTTCTTTGGAGAACTAAACACTTCTCTTCGCTATAAAACCATCCAACGCTTCTATCTCATCTGCCTCGTCCCCACTTTCATCCTTTTGCCACTTCCCCTTGGGCGGCACCACATAATCTTTATCAATAATAGCCCCAAAAATAGGCTTGGCGTTAGGGAAGGTCTTTAGGTGCATATTCATCTTCTTCAAAGTAGATACACCATATGCTCAAGTCTAAGAATATCGTCTTTCTTCTTCTTCTTCAGATTGGGATGTAGATGATCTAGCAACATTTGCACGAATCTCGGGTACTGTAGAAACTTTTCTTGTTGAATGTCTGTAACATCTGCGAAAATATGAGTCTTGAGAAGTTGTACGACAGATTGAGAATATGTGTCGTAATCATACACATCTAATAATCTATCAAGTCATCGAAACCACCCTTTCTGTGGCTTAGGACATGAATAATGCAGTGAGCGATATAGCGAAAGGGAGCACTCAAAATTCCCTTCTTGAAAGGTGCGGCGTTAACGAATCTAGCGTAACCTATCCTATAAAAGCACCCTTTGACCATGTATTCCGGATAATCGGTCGGGTCTTATTCACTATCTACAAATTCCAACACTATTCGAATTAGATCTTAAGTGATATTGACTTCAATATCCTCGTTGTTGATATGTATTGTAGACAAGATGACATTCTCTTCCTCACTATACTCAGTAGCATCCTAAAAATATTCAACATGTGATCTGTAACAGCCTTTGTAATAGGCAGCCTGCTCAGAAAATCCAACACTTCTCTATATGCTGCTATCTCAGGTATATTCTCATCTAGAAGACAACAAACGTTGTGGAATGGTGAGAATGTGGACTTCTTGATCTGTAAACACAAAAATTTCAAACACTTAGAAAATTTTATAAAATTTTCAACACTTATACACTCGTACGAGTCACCCTTCGTACGAATTAGATACTAAGACAAATAATTAAGTCTGAACAAAATCCACTCATACGAGTCATTCTTCATACGAGTTATACTTAGTACCTAACATTTTAGGATTTGACAGAATTGCTCGTATGAGTAGTGCCTCGTACGAGTCAAAGAGATTTAAGACATTTAAGGACATGCTCGTATGAACAATCACTTGTACGAGTGATGATGATAATCTGACATTTAAAAGGCTTGCTCATACGAGTGACACTTCGTACGAGTTACGAATCGTACCAAATAATACCTTGTCAAACCGAACTTAACGTGTAATTTTAACAAATTGAATGATGATTAGAGGCTAAAAAGGCCGATTAGTACGAATTTAAGTTCAATTTTACGTTTTACATGTCTAATTATCCTAGATCTACATTTTATATCCTTCTGGTCCAATTTCAGCATTATAATGGCTCAAAACTAGCATTAGTACATTTCCCATCGTGAGAGGTGTGATAATCAACCTCCCCGAAGAATAAGATACCAAAAATGATCAAGAAAACGTGAAGTAAGAACTGAATCGCACAGAGAGAATCGCCAGTCGCACAAAGTCACAAAGGTGACTCGTGCACTGAATGCTCCTTATATGTGCGCCAGGTCATTCGTATGAGTCACCATTCGTACGAATGTAGCCTTTTTCACTCGTACGAGTCAGTATGTCGCTTGCACGAGTCAGTTCCTTACACTTGTTTATTTTTCTAATTTTTTGTGAGATATATCTGTTTTTACTACCCAATCAGGTGACCGAGTCCAAGTTAATGACCCCGGTTAACCGATTTGTCCTACCAAGTCCAAGTTAATTACCTTGGTTGACTATTGTTTGACCAAAACAGATTTATTTTAAAAATTTAAAATTTAAAGTTTCAAGTTAATGAACTCTTTGACGTTTCAGGACTTTCTTCTTTTTTTAGATTAGCTCCCAGCCTATGATCTTCAGCTATCCTTCAGCAACTGTCGCCTTGACTTGGACTAATGGTGTTTTCGTCATCAGTAGACTAAAATCTAAGATAGATTGCTAAAAATAAACTGAAAATCTTTTTGGGTTTTTCTGAAAAGAAAGATAAAGTAAATAAAGATGAATTTACAGACATATTTTTTTGAGTTTTGTGTTAGAGGATCACATTAGTTATTTAGACAAATCACCAGTACTGTTGATCATGGTAATAACTTTAAGGTCTTAAACAGATTTACTTAGATCACGAATATACTTATCCATTTAAACCTCTACACGTTTTTCAATTGTTTCAAGATATGTTAGGTAAATTTAAGGAACATGAAATAACTGTGTTTCCCATCTCAGAATATACTCCCGCATCGAGACTCACAAAATTTCATCTCACAGGTGAATATATCTAACTGATATCTGTAAATGGGGTGAATTGCGAGACCTTGAGAGCTCAGGTTAGTATTTCCATACAAAGAAAGAGATGAAGGCTCGAATTTAGGTGGTGTTCCATTTAGGAATCTTTTAAACTGCAGATGTCATATCTTTTTATGACATATATTCATTTTTATGCAGCTTTTGGAGGTGAATAATGCGAAAAGTATTATACAAGTTCTAGGTCATTGCTGACACAAAATAAAAGAACTCGTATAATACCGAGATATCAATTAAATATAAAGACATAGTATCACAGAATCTAGCATTCTCTCAAACGAAATTTCGGAATACTAAGTCCATATATCCGAGAGATGTCGACCCATAAATTACTCATTTTTTCTTTTAGGTTTATTTCCTGAAGAACAATTTATAGAACGTGTGAAGCCTACTGGCACATCATCAGTAAGACCTATTTAATTACCTGTTTAAACATTCCATATCTATAGCATAATGTGATAGTCCGCAGATGAAGTGTGATTCCCTCTTTTTCACAAAAACTCTTTTTATCCTTTTTTTAATGTTTTTATATTTTTCACAACTTTTCTCCCCCAAAAATAAAAAAACATATTTTTGGGTTTTTGTTTTTAAGAAAGCAAGAAAAGTATTTAATTAAAAACATATGTCATACCGATGAGAGTCACGTCAAATCCTCGTCATCCTCAAATTCAACCTCATTTCCAACCCCTGATGTCGGATTTTTTAAACCATTTAATTTCAAAAGATTTTTAAATCTTGATCTATCAAAAGCTTTGGTGTAAAAATCTGCTTTTTGGTCATCAGTGTGGATTTTTTCAATTCTAACCAACTTTTTCTCGTAACAATCACGGATAAAGTGTGTCGAATTTCTATGTGTTTAGTGCATGATTGTTGAACTGGGTTTTTAGTGATATCAATAGCTGCCTTATTATCTACAAATATGGGCGTGTCAAGAAATTGCAGTCTGAAGTCTCTCATCTGCTGTTGTATCCCGAGAATCTGGGAACAACAGCTGGATGCGGAAACGTATTCAGCTTCACACATAGATAGAGTGACCGCGATATGTTTCTTGCATTGCCACGTTACGAAACGGGTTCCGAAGAACTGGTAACCAGCCGTTGTAGATTTGGCATTAAGCTTACAGCAACCGAAATCGAAATCTGAATAACCCATAATGTCGAGGATACCATAAGCCGGTGCTTGACATCCTTTCAGCTAGCGCATGATTTGTTTGACGGCTAACAAGTGTGAATCTCTTGGATTAGACTGATATCGGGCGCACATGCATGTTAGATGCATGATATCAGGTCTCAAAGCTGATATCGGGCGCACATGCATGTTTCATTGACTTTGACTCCATGAATGTATGGAGAAATGCCATGTTTGGTGGCTAAAGGATTTGATGCTTATTTAGTTCCCGACATGTCAAATTTCTCTAACACGTCATGAACATACTTAGTCTGATGAATGAAGATATCATCAGGCAATTGCTCAACTTGAAGTCCTAAGAAGAACGTCATCTCCCCCATAGCACTCATTCCAAATTTTCTTTTCATGACTTCTTCAAAGTCTTTACACAGCTTATCATTTGTCGATCTAAAGATGATATCGTCCACATAGAGTTGTACGATAATCAGATGTCCATCCACTTCCTTGGTAAAGAGGGTACTGTCTACTGCGCCTCTTGAGAGCGTCTTGTACCAGGCTCTCGGAGCCTGTGAAGTCTGTAAAACGCTTTGTTCAATAGAGAGAATTTATCCTTGTGTATCGGATTGACAAAACCTGGTGGTTGGCTGACGTACACCTCCTCGTTTACCTTTCCGTAAAGGAAAGCAGACTTCACATCCAATTGGTACACCTTGAAACCTTTCCAAGAAGCAAAGGCCAAGAAAATGCGGATAACTTCAAGACGAGCGACAAGGGCGTAGACTTCATTGTACTTGTAGGTCCCCTAGTCCATATGGATCTTCACAGAATCGTCTATCTAATCTAGAGTGCGGAATTCCCTAGATCAGATTTCACAGAAACAAGAACACGAACACGAACACAATCACTTTCAAACCGTCTTCTATTGATTATCCAACACAATGGTTTACAATCAATTCAAGACTCTCTAAAAATCGCTCAGCCACTCTCTGTAGATTTCTCACACTCCTCTCTGTCTCCTTTGTCTCATTCTAAAACCCTAATGCACAACATGTATATATACTACATGTCTGCGTACTAGGCTTTGTACTGGGCTAGGCCATTCTCCAAGCCCATTACAACTCTAAACAGGCTAAACACAAATGCTAAGCCCAATACAAAATATCCAAAGGCTAAACTATGAAACTATTAAGCTGTTGTCACCAATATGCACCAACAGACTCCTCTTTGACAATAGCTTCATAGTGTAATTTTGTCTTCAAACATCTTGTGATCGTTTAGTCTTTGGATAGCTTCAGCTACACGCAAATTCTGACATTAACAGACTCCCCCTTAGCTGATGCTTTCAATCTCCAAAACTTTCATTGGTTGTAGATTAGCGAACTAGCATTCTCTAGTTAAGCTCATATCACCAAATTTATCTATATCTCTCTTTGCAATGTAGTAGAAGGATCCTACCATGCATCTTCACACATTCTTCACTCCATTTTTAAAATGTACTTTACTTGAATTCTGCACTTCATTTTGATAACCGCATTAATCTGTTTAGAAACACAAGCAAGTAACTCGAAAAACCATTAGTTCTTTTCCACATTAAAGATAAACCAATATTTTATCTTATTATGCAAAAATAAAAAACTTATCAGTTCAAACTGGGAGACTTTAAAAACAAATCTTTTTGTATTTTAATATTTTCTGAAAATAAATAACTAACAAGAAAATAAACACTCTACTTTTGTGAGAATCACCATTAAGAAGATCATATCAGCACCATAAAATTGTTTTCACACTATCTGATTATTCTATATGCAATATTCATGAAAAACAGTTCAAGACGATTACCAGTATTGTTTATCCACTTAAACAAAATACATGTACATTTCAAGTATCATTCACTAGTGATATGTTAAGATAATTTATACTGATATACTAGTGTGTCCCACTTCAAAACATACCCCACGATCAAGGTATGCACAAAATTTTATCGTAGTAGGTGATAATACCGAAAATTCATCTTTTGGAATCACAACGTTAGATTGTTGGTTATCAGGTCAGTACTTTCGTACAGCAAAGAGACCAATATCCAACGAGGATTAGGGTAAATACCAAATTTTGGTACGAATAATGCAATTTGCACTTTTGAATGACTCTCTAGGAGAGCTTCTTCAATTTTTGGGATTTGGCATTTTAGCTCTTTTAAGATATCCTGGTTTTGCCTAGGTCAGCATATATCTGGATGCAGCAGAAGGACAACCTTGATACCCCGGATGAATAAATGATATAAAGACCTAAAACCTCAGATTTTGGCAATCTATCAACGCAAGATTTAAGGTTATAAAACCCTACACCAATGATATGTTACCCACTCATACACAGTTCATTATGTGAATATCACCAAGGTAAGTTGATTATTTCATGCTTTTTGCCTACTGGTACATCATATGATGAAGCTGCTATCACACTTAAGCAATTTGATTTTAATTTTAGTGTGGCAGACTAACTTGCTAATGTACTATCATTTCTTTTTTTCCACACAGTGCTCATTTTTGATTTTCTATTTTTTTACGTTTTTGATTTTTGAAAAGTAGTAAATTTTTCAACTTACTCCCTCTAAACTCACGCACTAACTAAAACTCTTTTTGGCTTAGGGAAATTTCTCCCCCTAAATTTTGGTTTTTATGGAATAAGGATTTAAAAACATAAATTTAAATACAATCAGACTCCCACTTCAACCTGACAAAAGGTTTTTCACCATTAGTAAACATTTTCTATGACATAAGTAAATAATTCGTTACCATGGGTAACCTACTATTCACCTCAGATGCTTTACAGAAATAACCACTGTTGAACACATCAACAGTCCTTCTTGTCCATCCCGCACTCACTCAACAACTTAGTTAGACTGAGAACTTAAACCCTACCGGTTTTGGGTTGACCATGAATATCAATATAACTTAATTCTATCCAATATCCATCACACCCTACTGGTGTCTTGGATGTCTTCCAAGTTGATGGACAAGATTTATAATTTCCACGAGATCTTTGATCGTTAGAGTTCCAATGAACTCTCGGATTTGCCGACCTTTGAAAATTATTATCTCGAAACCTTCTTCTCCCATTATCATAATCTGAACTTTTCAAAATTTTTGGATTGTTTTGAACATTTGAGTTACTAAAACCCCTATATTCGTTTCTCCTTTGAAAATTTCGATTACTAGAAGTCTGGTATCGATTTTGATATCCAAAATTTTGATATAGGATAGGTGATTAGACCCTTAGAGCCTATACCATAGTCTGCCTAAATTTTAATTGATTAGGTGGTTACATACAAACTTATGATATTTATTTGTTTCATATTTGTTTATATTTACAGTCAAACATACATACTTACATACACATTCTCTTTGTAAAATAATTTGATTGTCCATTAAAATGACTTGATTTAGGAGAAAATTTTCTTGGACTATCAAACCTTCTTGATGTTGAAGATTTAGGTTGAAATCTTGGTTGATTAGTCTGAGAACTTGGTTTAACATTCTTATTTGACCCAACCTGATTTCCATCCTTAACCTCAACCTCAGTCTCCACTTTCTTACCCTTTTTAAAAGGACAACAACTAGCCACATGTCCTTTGTTGTGACATTTAAAACATGATCGTTTCTTAAAAATTTTCTTCCTGTTAGATCCCGTTTTAAATGTTATGACCGTTTTGTCTTCAGTATCCTCATCCACTTTATGAGGTGTACTGTTAGACCTAACCAATTCTTTCAAAGAACCTGGACTATTAGGTATGTCATATGTTATCGGATCCACCATAGCTGGTGTAGTAGGAACAAAATCTGTTAGCTCATTTTCATTTGGTAAAAAGGAGTAACCCTGATCCTCAGACGATGAAGCTTTACTAAACCCCACTCCCATTTTATCACTACTCCTTTTCAAATCTTTTTGAATTTGAGTGCTGACTAACGAGGATTTTCCAAATTTATGTAACCTTTCATGAAGTTCAACAATTTTTGCTTGTGCACCAGCCAATTTTGTGCACTTTTCTGAAAGCTTGTTAGTCTTATCTTTCACAGTTTCACAAGCCAACTCAACGATCTGTAACAATTCATTGACTTTGCTTGTCAAACTGTTGCTTTCTTGTTCATTTGATTTCAGTTTATTTAAACTATTTGACTCACTTTTACTCAAAAGAACATTTGACTATTTCTGATTTTCTAATTCAGCTAACGGAATTTTGTTTTGCTCCTATAATTTGTCAACTTTACCTTGTAGTTCAGTGCAATTATGACAAGTATGACTTACAGATTGAAATTGTACCTCTACCTTTGCTGTAAACTCATCTTTATCATCCATGCACACTGCAGCTTTTGCATCCCTGACTTCCATTCTCTCCTTCTCAGCTTCCTGCTTTTCTTCTTTCTTAGCAGCTTCTTCTTCAGTCTTCATAATACCAGTCTCAGCTAAACATGCTTGTTCCCATGTACTTTGTCTTGAAGAACTCTGATAACGTTTTCCTAAAGCTTCCCACAGCTCTCCAGAAGATCCATATCTGTTACAAATGTATTTCAGATCAACTGGTAAGGACATCTTTATGGTTGATAAAGCTTTCTTCTCAGCCTCATAGATAGGTTTCTCAGAGTCTTCCATCTTCTCATATGAAAGTACCAGAATTCTCCCGTTAACTCGACGTGTTGGAGCAATATATCTATTAATCATACAGTTCCACATCTTAGAATCTTCACATTGAACAAATGCCTCAAACTTCTCTTTCCAGTCTACATATTGTTCCACATTAATCAACTTTGGGCAGTTATTAACACCCTCACTCATATTGTTCATTCTGACCATCTTTAACTTGCAGAGTATCAGTCTAAATGGATTTTGGTATACTTGTGTCAAAACCCAAATCTAACCTCTCTTCTGGTCCTTCTTCGTGTTTTACCGTAACCGTACCATTAAAAACGTTCAAAAATTTGTCCGAAAAGTGTGTTTACCAAATTGGTACCGTTAAACTCATCTCGATGATACGAATCCAATGATGTATATTGTCCGATAGTGATTTTAGGAATTTCGTGCGTTTTTGTCCTAAAAATCACACGAGTCTAACCGTGCAGGCGGTTTTCAAGATTGTTTGTGGATCAAATTCTCTGTCCGAATTACGCCAGCTGATTAACTTTCCACCTTTTTGTATAGAACTCGGAACAGTACCAAATCCAGAACAGTAACTCGGATTGTCAATCTGAGATAGAAATCTGGAACAGTAATCCAAATTGCTAATCCGAGATGGTGATTTGGAATAGTGATCCGATATGAAATTCGGAATGCACTGTTCTGATCCGAAATGGAATCCGGAATAGACTATTTTGATCCGAGATGGAATCCCGAATAGACTATTCTGATCCGAGATGGAATCCGGAATACACTGCTGATCCGAAATACAATCCGAGATGGAATCCAAGCTAGGCTTTTCTAATCTGAAATGCAACTCTGAAGATCCGAATTGCACTTTTCTGATCTGAAATTCAAGTTGATGATCCGAATTGCAAGTCTGATGATCTGAAATGTAGGTTTCTGATCCGAAATACCAGTCTTCAATACGAAATGCTTCACCTTTGATCCGAGATGCCTTCCTTCAATCCAAAATGCCTAACTGTTAATTCGAAATCGCTGGAAATCAGCCGCCGAAACCCTAGAACAGCCATCACAACTTCAAAAACAGTCTCCAAAACGTCCAAAAACCTAACTTTTTCTGATGTTATGATTCTGAACCAAGCAAAATCAAGAGCCGGATGCTCTAATACCAATTGTAGGTCCCCTAGTCCTTATGGATCTTCACAGAATCGTCTATCCAAACTAGAGTGTAGAATCCCCTAGATCAGATTTCGAGAAACAAGAACACAAACACGAACACAATCACTTTCAAACCATCTTCTATTGATTATCCAACATAATGGTTTACAATTAATTCAAGACTCTCTAGGAATCTCTCAGCCACTCTCTGTAGATTTCTCACACTCCTCTCTGTCTCCTTTATCTCATTCTAAAACCCTAATGTACAACATGTATATATACTACATGTGTGCATACTAGGCTTTATACTGGGCTAGGCCATTCTCCAAGCCCATTACAACTCTAAACAAGCTAAACACATATGCTAAGCCCAATACAAAATATTCAAAGACTAAACTATTAAACTAATAGCTGTTGTCACCAATATGCACCAACAATAGTATATCCCTTCTTGCGGATGGAAGCCTTGGACCACGAGCCGAGCTTTGTTTCTGACTATAATACCTCTATCATCTTTCTTGCACTTGAAGACCCAACGAGTATTAATCTTTTTATGATGATCCGGTAGGTTGACAAGCTTCCAGACACCAAGTTTCTGGAATTGAAGCAACTCTTATATCCACCCAGCTTTCTTCTTTCAAAGCGTCTTTCCAGTTTCCTTGTTCAACCTGTGAAACAAAACAACTGTAAGAAGTCCGGTTTTGTAATGGAGCAATATTTGTATAAAAGCAACATAGATCCTTATTTATCTGATTTTGAGTTTTCACTCTGGTTTGTAAGTTGCCAATAATATTCTCCGACGGATGGTAAGATAGTGTCCTTAGCATCACTTTGCTCGTAACATCTACTTGACTTTGAAAATTCATGACAACTTCATCAGCAACAGGTTCAGAGGATGTAGCTTCATTTCGGACATTGGATTCATCAGCTTGAGTATTCAGAAAGCTTTGAATTTGTTCGGATCCTTCATCAAAACCGGTTCCTCCATCATCAAAAGTCGGTTCATGATCAGAGTCCGCATCAATCGATTGATGGGTAGATGATTTGGCAGTTGTCAAGACTGGTACTGATACTGATTCTTGCAGAGTATTGCCCGAACCTACATCATAAGTGTTAGAGACAGGAAGTGATGGAGAAATCACCAATGGTCTTGAAACTTGCTCTTGATTGGAGATTTGATGATGTTGAAAGAGCATAAAAGTTCTTCCTCTGATGGTACTTTTGGTAGGTCAAACGAATTACACAACCTGTCGTAATTGAACAGCCATGGATCCCCAGGTTTCTGCGTAGGCATTGTATATCTCTGACAATCAACATGTTGTGGAAGAATAACCTGGTTCAGACTCGGCAAGAAGACTCGCTTTTGTAAACTAGCATAACCTACAAAAAAACCTTCTAACCGTCCGAGTCTAGAACAGTACACAACGATCCAAAAGGTTCCAAAAACGTTAGGTTTGGCTTTCGATGGTTTAGAAGCTCAAAACAAGTCTTGTTGTGAGGCTTGACCGTCAAAACACGGTTAAGGGTGTAACACGCTGACGCAACTACTTCGCTCCAATACCATTATCACTGCTGATTCTCCTAATTGGCAAGTGATATAGGTTTTCTAGCTTCCTGAAGAGAATCATAAGACTTTCAAACGTTTCATCTTTACCTTCCAGGAAGAAAACCCATGAGAATCTTGAATAATCATCTGTCACGACCAGGCAATATAGATCTCTAGAGATACTTTTTACATTCACTTGCCCAAAGAGATCCATATGAAGCCTTTCTAGTGGTAACTTGATAGAGTTAAGTAGCTTTCTCGGGTGTGATTTCTTATGCTGTTTCCCCTTTTTACATCTCAGACAATCATCAGATAAATGAAAATTCTTCAGGTTAACATCTTCCACTAGGTCGCTATGCACCAAATAATTCATCTTTCGCAGGTGAATGTGCCCTATCTTTCGATGCCATAAGATTGACTCTTTCTCGGTTGCTTTAGAAATAAAGCATTGAACCTTCTTTGACGTAGTGGATGCGGCACTCATGTCTAAGTCATAAAGATCATTTTCTTGTGGAGTGCGCATGAGGATCCACTCATCAGGAATTTTGAATCCCGATTTGAGAATTAAACGTTCCTTGTCATTGAAGTGGGTTGTGAATTTCTTGTTACAGATTTGCAAGATGCTCAGTAGGTTGTTCTCAAGCTCTGCAATGTAGTTCACCTTGTCGAAAGATACCACTCCATTTGTGATAATACCTTCACCCACTACCTTCACCCACTATTCTTCCACCCTGTGTCCCCGCAAACCCAACATATCCTCCCTGGATAGCTTTTACGTCATATAACAACGCAAGCATCCCAACCATGTGTCGGGAAGCTCCACTATCCATAATCCATTTTGACATGATTGATCTCGTGAGCCCCAACACACATGTGGAAGAAACTATTTAAACAGAGAAATCCAAGCCTGCTTGGTCTCGGGTGGGTTGGAATATCAAACTTTGGAACTTTGATCTTGACATTTTGTTTGATTTTTGTTTTAAGTGGAGTATGTGTTTTCATTTCTACCGAAGATGGTTTAACTTTGCTAACCAAGTTTGTGTTTTAAGAATTGCCTTTTTAGAATAGAATTTTGAATCCTTTTGACGATTTTTGGTAGAAGTTTCACCAACCTCAAATTTTTAATTAAGTTGAATCGTTGATGTCACATTTTTATTGGATTCATTATTTCTTTTTAGAATTTGTTTTGGTACAAACTTGGGTGCTTTTTGCTTCACATCTTTTGTAGATCTGATTAAGTTGGAAACAGGTTTTGGATTTCTTTGAGAATATTGTCGTGTAATATGCCCGACATTGTTACATTGTAGCACGTCCTGCTGTCATTTCTAACAGAGGAATCAAAATCCTGTTTTCTACTCTCCTTTTCCTTCTTAAAATCAAACCTAGGTTGTTTACCAATGATCTCTTTTTCTTTTTCAGTATTTGTCCCATAGACAAAATCAATTTTATTTGCAAAGTTCAACTTTTGAAAGTTGTTGTTCTTTCTTTGCTTTTGAAAACCCAAACCTGCTCTCCTGTTTGCAGGATATTCCCTGTTCCTCTGATGGTGGTTTCTGTAGACACATTTTGATTTAGAGTAAAATGATGCATCTTGTTTTTCTAAATCAGAATGACTGACTTCAACTAGCTTGAACAACTTATCAACACGATCTAGATTAACATTCCGAATTGGGAAATCCTCATCGGAATACAGTTTATCAGATCCGTGCATTTTGTATATGATAACATTTGGATCATTGTTTAAACTATTTTCTGATGCTTCAACATCTAATTCAGATTTGTCAGACTTATTCTCCAAAACATTTTCAATCGCAGTTTTTACCACTTCAGATTCACATTCACTATCTATGTTTGTGTACATTACATCAATGTTTGTAGGCAGCTCGTTTTTCTTTTCAGTTTTCATTTTAAATTAAGCGCCTTTTCCACCCCCGATGGTTTCTTACTAGCATAACTATTCCACAAGGGGTGGTGGAACATGATCGTAACTTACACCTTTGTGTTCATCATTTTTATTGTCTTCCTTGCTTTTAATTTTTGGAAGAATGTGATAAATGACATACGAACTTGTAGAATAACTGATTAACAATTTGTAACCACTTTTGTTTTGATTTTTATTTTTTCAATTTCACTTTTTAACTCGGCAGTTGTATTTAAATGAATATTAATGGCCATTTATTTGTCATTACAGTCGCCTTGAGTATCGAAAGTGTCTTGTCATTTTCTCTGATCACTTGTTCAAGTTGTGTGATTGTCTTACTTAATTTGTCATAAGCTTCTTTTGTTGAATTATAATCACATGACAAATTATCTGTATGACATTTCAGCTCTTTGTATCTTGTTTCTTTCTCGAATGGCTCTTTGCACTTCATGCAAGGTGTGTCTTTTACCAACTCATTTACTGACACATTTACCGAATTGACTCTAGCTTCCTGAGCATCCTCAGTAACTACCTCATTCGTGTTAGCCATTAGAGCTTTGTCGGATATGTTAGTCAGATTCTCCAACGTCAACTCTTTGGTCACATCAATCATCTCCTCTACTTCAGGATCTTTCTCTTCTACACATGGTGATTGATAGCTTGAATCGAAGTAACCTACAAAATTTTTAAGAATGTCAGAAAGAAAGAGATGTTTAAATGCACTATTTAAGAGTTCTTCTTCCTCTGACGACGTGTTGTAATATTCCTCTGGTGCGACGTCAAAGATGCCTCAACAAATTCTTCTTTTGCCTGTTCTGGTTCTTCGAATATCTCAGCTACCAGTGCGAGGCTTTCATTCTTTGAAATGTATTTGTTCCAGTTGAACCCTTCATCTTCTTGGGTAACAACCAAAGCCTTATCCTTTGAATTTGATGGACCATCTTCGATCTGCACTAACCTTGTCTGAGGTGGTTGGGGTCGATGATAGATGACTCTTTTGTAATAACCAAAGCCTTATCCTTTAAATGTCCCTTTTCTCTACACTTGAAGCATGTAACTTTAGCCTTATCAAACCCGACAGACTGTCTCTTGTCGTGATTTCCATAAAGCGTTGAGCTCTACGGACTATCGACGCCATACACCATTTAGTATAAATCAGCTCCAACTCAACTGTATCAATCTGATCATAATCTTCTTTAGTCATTTCAGGATTCGCAATCCTACCAGCTACCATACTTATGTATAATCGACCAACACGTGAAATGATTTGCTTGTACCCAGTTTATGAATATTTCACTCCAACTATCATAATCTTCTAAGTTAATGAGCTTTGGAGGTTTCGTCATGCTTCCCACTTTGTTTTCTAGATTCATGTTCTGTGCTGCTATAGTCGTAATAGCTGAAGCAGCAAACGCGTTGTGAAACTCTTCTTCCATTAAATTTGAAATTTTTAGAAATACAAACATTCGAAAACACTAGTTAGATTGAAAAAAATGAGAAATTTTAAGAAAAGCTCCTTAAAATGTTCTTCGTGTGAATGAACAGCTACTCGTGCGAACAGGTGGTTCGTGCGAGTAAGATACTCGTGCGAATTAGTAGGTCGTGCAAGCAAGATACTCGTGAGAGAGAGAGAGTGATTCGTGCGAGTGACTCTTGGTGCGAATCACTCACTCGTACAATTGAGTGTTTTAGAACTTGTAAATTTTAAGAAAACTTTTTTCTTGGTCGTACGAGTGGTTTATTCGTTTGGATGGTCGTTCGTACGAGTTGTCCTTCTACTTGTATTTGTCAGCTCAGGTCACTAAACAGATGATTTCTGCAATTTTCGTCATGAATTTGGTCGATTATAGATATGTAAGTTTCAAGTATTTGTTAGACTTGATTTTCACGTGATATACTAAAATCCTAGTCCAATTCGTCCATGAATTCGTGTAGATCTAAAATCTTCAAGAAAGAGTAGATATAGAAAATCTTCAATGGTTGAATCTGGATTTGCAATTGCTGAAACTTGTTGGTTGTCTGTTGAAACTTTATGTTTGTCCTCAAATCAGGCCTCAAGGCTCTGATACCACTTGTGAGAGGGGATCGGCTCTCCTCTTATGAGCACTGGACTGATTCAACTCAGCTAACAGAGGCAGAATCCATTGCTAGCGAGTTAGACAAACAAACAATCAAGTATGCTGCTTAAATGCCTTTGATTCGTATTAATAAATGTGAGAGTTACAGACAAGTAAAAAACTGGATAGGGCTTCACCGTAGTTACACACCAACAGATAACAACACAACAATCAAGCTCTACTATTCATAGGCCAACATGGCTCGCACATGAGTGAGTGTTGTATGCTCACGCGAGCGGTGTCTCGTACGAGTGACAAGATGCCACTCTTACAAGCCACTCTAGTCACTCGTATGAGCAATACTAAATATATAAAATATGACATTCTCAAAGCCCTATATACACAATTGACATATCCTAGACGTAGGCGAATAGACATTATGCACCAACAGTAAGGCTTGAAGTATCATGAGTGTAAAGTTGTGTGGCTGATTGAAGTTAAACCTATCATGGTAGACAAGAGGTTGTGCCCCATTCCATCCATCCCAGACTTATGGGGAGCTAAGCACTACATCAACACCTGATAAAAATACCTCCTGTTGGAACTTTTGAGATCATTGGTACTTGGTTTTAGTAGGTTTTGGATATTTTTGTAATAGATTATTGTATTACTAGAAAGTTAAGGGGTGGAAAATGTAACTATAGGGAAACTTCCCAGTAGCAACGTGTTTAATATCCCAATGTATTTAACATATAAGCTAGGTAGTCATATTGTATATATATGTGATCAATGGAAAACCCTAGTCCAAGGTTCTTAGACAAATTTTGGTGATTTCTCTTGTGTTGTGATTATTGTTCTTGTACTAAATCCAAACATCCAGGTACTTTCAGTGATTATATCTTTTGGGATTCCATATACAACACTTGTTTTTGATCTATACAAGAATCTTCATCTTCATCTTTTGGTTTTTCTTAACTTATACACATTCAAGCAACTAATCTATAGTTGTTTGGGTGATAACAACCAAACCAATGTGATCCGAATCTGTTTTGGGACTAACAATTTGGTATCAGAGCCTTTGTGCTCTTGATTGTTAGAGTTTTTATTAAGATTCTTCAAGTATTGAAGGTTTTTCAAAAGTTTTTAAAGTTTCAAGGTTTTTCAAATTTTTGGAATTAAAATGGCTTAATCTGGTGTGTTTAATCATTGGGTATTTGTTAATCAGTGTTTTGGTAAACATTTGGGTCATCTTGGTACAAAGAAACATGGATTTTGAGTCATTTTTGGTGATTAGCTGGTTTTTGTTCATACTTAAACCCTGCTGGGCGTATTTAAATTTGAAGTCAGTGTAGATAAATTTGAATACAACATTTTTAACTTGAAGATAGCGTGATTAACAAATACGCCAGCATCACACCAGCGCATTTGTTGATTCCCAACGAAATAGTGTCAGCGTGTTTATTCAAAGGCGACTTCGAAGTCAGTGATAAAAATCCTCAGCGATTTTATCATGGTGATCGACGTATTTAGACAAACTCATGTTTGTTTTGTGTATTCTAACGGATTTAGCTATTGTTGCTGTCCAAGTAGCCAAGTATCTTCAGCGCATTTAATCTCTGATCTCACATATTCCCAGCGTAAGTAGTCTTCCCAGCATTTTTAAGCACATTAATCTAAGATCCAGCGTAATTAATCTCTGATGAAAACTTTGAACTTGAAATCTAGCCAATATGTCACTTAATCAACTGCATCCAATTGCTCAAGCCGAACTTGAAACCGGAACTTCAACTCGACCTCCTAAGTTGAAAGGATCTGATGATTTCAGTAGCTGGAAGAATCGAATCATAGCTTTCTTTGAGTACACAGACTATACTCAATGGATTTCCATCACTATAGGACCCCATGTTCCTATGGTAATTCGTGACGATGTTCATACAATCAACGAAGATCCCTCAACCTTCACTGATGAAGATAGGACACTCATCTAACGCGATCATAGGGCTCACGCTACTCTAATAATGGCTCTATCAAATGATGAAAACAACTTGTTTGAGAAATACACTTCAACTCATGAACTATGGTTGGCCCTTATTGATCACTATAAAAGCAACGAAGAACTGATGGATAACAAGAGAGATATGGTTTAGAAAGAATACGACATGTTTGGAAGTGTTCGAGGTGAAAGTTTGTCAGATCATATTAGCCGATTTTTGAATGTGCTAACAAAACTGAAGAAAGTCGGCAATCCCGTTGCAAAGTATGCCTCAATCAAGAAACTTTTGGACTCTTTTCCAAAAGAATGGAGCTTACAATGCATGATGATCAAAAGAACTTTCTTGACCAGTACAACTCTAGTCACTCTTACAGAACTGATCAACATACTAAAGGCCTTTGAAATGGATGCTCTCAAGAGAGAAATGAATCAAGCTGGATACTCTCAGAAATCTACTCAAACTGCTACTGCTGCTGCTTCTGTTCCCAAAAACATGGCATTCCTTGCCCATAACCTCCGGTGGTTCAAGTTCTTAAATTGCCAACACATCTTACTTTAGCGCTTCCGCAAGCTCTGCAAAGGCTCCACCATCTAACGAGAAGACCACTGTGGTCGGTGATGCTTAAGCACTTAAGATATCCACTGAACATGTTGTACTGTTGAACACCTTCCTCAGCAGCTATGAAGCTCTTATGGCGGGCGAACTAAAACGGGATTTTCTTTCAGCTGAAGACATGTACCAAGTTGATCCAGATGATACGGAAGAAATGGATCTCAAATGGCAGATGGCTATGATCACCTTAAGGTTGAAAAAGTTTCAAGATAAGAAAAGAAAAAGATTGTCTCTCAGAAAAGCTGGTTTTGACAAGTCCAAGCTGAGATGCTACAACTGCAAGAATTTGGGTCACTTCAAGAGAGAGTGCCCGTTATTGAACACGGAAATGCTGAGATTGTTCCAGCAAGAAGGCCAATATCTATCGAGGGAAATGAGAATGTTACTGATAATAGCCCAGAGGCATTGGTGGTAGAAGATTATGACTGCACTGAAGAAATTGCTGAGGTAAAGGAAGAAGTCAACAAAGCTCTTATGGCTAAAATCTCTACTACATCAGTCTCGTCTTCATCAAAATGCGTTGAGAAACAAGCTGCAAGAATTCCCAAGGGCGACAAAGTTATAGATAAAGGTTTGAGAAGCATAAGCACTCCTACTGAATCATCGACAGATAAGGGAAAGAAAGAAGATGAGAAGACTGAACCGAAGAAGATAGCCCAAGAAGCAACTAGCAACATCAAGAATTAGAAAGTTGGAACTTCTGCAGCCGCCATGAAATCTAAATATGCAAAAGACAAGGAGGATAAGGATTTGGTAAACAACATACCGTATGAATTTAAAGCAAAACTATGCTCCCAGCCATGTTTGAACGTCGTGGCACATTACAAATCACTCAACCGTGACCTGATTAGAGAAAAAGAAAAGGTTTTGAAATTTAACAACGAACTGAAAGAAAATGAAGTTGCATATCAGAGTAAGTTGAACTCAATGCAGACATTAGAAGAATTCATTTTTTTAGAAAAGATATTATCATAAATGATCTAACTGAAAGATTAGAAAAATCTCAAAATAAAAATAATAAACTACAAATCACAATCGATAAATGTAAAATTAGCCAAAAGGCACTCACTGGTTGATATTGAAAATTGCCAATGACCGACATTCATGAAGGATGGGATTGGATACAACGATAAGCTCGGAAATGAAAGAAAAATCTTTCCCCTCCGCACCGCAAAAATTATGTACCTATGCCATCTCCTCATCCTAATAATGACTTAATATATAAACATGATCTATTTGCTCAAAATATCTCTGACGAAAATGATAATAATACGAACAGTTTTTAAAATAATGCAGATGTATTTAAGTGTAAAGAAGATGTGTGCAATGAGGAAGATGATTGTGGAGGATCGAAAATAGGGATAGGATATTCGGGCGACAATTATTCCAACGTTAACTGGTTCGCCTGGAATTGTAACAAGAAAAACAATACTTCTATTCGGGATAACTGTAGTAGTTTCACTAGGATGGATGACTGTAATGGCTGTGTGCCTAAATTTAGTACTAAGGATGAATGTAATGGCCATGTGCCTACAATTAAGACACACAACCACGTGAATGTAGTGGTTGAAAGTCATCACTTAAATACTGCTTTTAGTGATGAAAATATTCCTGTATCTGTTCAGAATTAAAGAAAAACAGAATTGGAAAGTTCCTTATAGAGGAAATTCCAGAGTTTGTTCCATCATGTACAGGTACATCAGAGTCTGATAAAGAATCAACGCAAGTTAGCAGCAATGAAGACTTGAGCACAGCAACTTCAGAAAGTGGTGAATAAACGTCAAGTGAAGATTAGGAATCTAACGATTCTAGTGAAAATCTAGAATCAGCTTCGTCATCAGATAGCGAGAACAATGAAGATTGCATTAAGGATGAAAGTCGTCTTGACAAGAAAGTGAAGAAAATCAAAAGTTCAAGCTATACTGCATCAACAGATAACGCTTCAAGCAGCTCTAGACTCTCATCACATACATCATCTTCACATGCGGCATCCACCTAAATGAAAAGAGCAAATTGCAAGCAATGCTTTCGCTGTGGTAATTTAGGAGATACTGTGAAACTTTGCAAGAGCAAGAAATTTTCTAAACCTAAACAAGATCTTGTCAAAAGTTTCACCGAGCAATTTGATAATTTTAGGAAATCAGTCAAATACATAGTTAATTCAACATGTTTTTCAAAAAGAAAATAAAATATTCTTGTTCAAAATCACAATAGATTAAACTTGAAACAAGTTTGGGTTCCGAAAACTAGCTAACTTGTATATATTTTTGTTTGCTGTTGTATAACAGAATAAATTGCAAAAATGGCTTCGAATGCTCATGGAATACATTTAGCACATGGACAGTGGATGCTCAAGTCATATGACCGGATTGAAGGAACTCCTAAAGAACTTTCGAATGATCGATGGCGATTTTGTATCTCATGAGCGTATCACAAGTCTGCGATAAAGGAATTTCAGTGCTATTCAATGACGTGGAATGTCTATTTCTCAAGCTCGAATACTCCGTTCCTTATGAAATGATTACGCTTACAGCTCCTCGTCAAAACAACACCTACGTTCTCAATATGAAAAACATAAATCCAATGAGCATATGACGTGTCTAATCTCAAAAGCGTCAAAATCAGAATCACTGCTTTGGTACAGGCAGTTGGGGCATGTGAACTTCAAAAATATGAATAAACTTTCCAAGTTAAATTTAGTGAGAGGTATACCTATAAAAGAATTTCCATTTTAAGAAAAATGTATCGCATGCGCCCAAGGCAAACAACACAAAAACCTCACAAATCCAAAGCAGTGAATACGATATCCGCTCCATTGCAATTACTGCATATGGATCTTTTCGGTCCTATTAGAGTTAAAAGTCTAGATAAAAGATCCTTTTGCTTCGTGATTACAGATGATTTCTCCCGATTTTCATGGGTATATTTTCTTGAAGCCAAACGCGAGACCGCCTCCACTCTCAAGAACTCATTCCCATGATTGAAAATGTGATCAAGCGAAGGTCAAATCAGTCAGAAGTGACAATGGATCAGAATTCAAAAATCAAACGTTTATCTCCTTCTACGAAGAAAAGGGATACGCCTTCAGTACAGTATAGTCAAAACTCCCCAGCAAAACAGCATAGCAGAACGAAAGAAAAGAACACTCATTAAACCTGCTCGAACTATGATCGTAGATTCTAAGCTTCCTATCATCTTCTGGCCAGAAGCAGTCAACACAGCATGCTATGTTTTGAATCGAGTTCTCATTTTAAACCTCATGGAAAAATCGCCTATGAACTTCTTTTCAAAAGGAAGCCTCTGATAGATTTCTTTAGAGCGTTTGGATGTTCTTGTACACTCCTCAACACTGAAGACAATCTTATCAAGTTTGAAGTAGTTGGTGATATGTGCTACTTCATGGGATACTCATCTACTCAGAAGGCGTATCATGTCTACAACAAATGAACCAAGATGGTGCTTGAATCCTACTATATCGACTTTCAAGATGAAAACTCCACCAACACTCGAAATTCTCCGAACTGGTTTTACTATGTAGATGTTGTTTTTAACACTTTCGATATTGCTGAACCACTAACTAAAACCGAACCTACAGAGACAACCCCAATAGAACAACAGTTTGATCCTTCAGACATTAGCTTCACCCCACTCACAACTCGATTCACCCCAGTTTCAGCCGATCCAATCCTCCCTGTTGAAGAAGTTAAAAGTGACACTTCGACTGAAGATGCATCTGCAAATGATACTTCTTCTTCACAGCCAAATGTGGATGAGCAAACCAAAGAAGACGACCCTCCAATTATCTATGTTGACAAACATTTCACCAATCTACCTCAACAAATTAAGACCCACACCAACGCAGGTTTCAAGACAAATCGAAATCATCCCATTAAAATGTCATTGGTACTGTGGAAGATGGAGTATGAACTCGTGGACAATTATGTACCATCAACAAAGGATTGTATGTTGCGTTTCCTTCGCAGTTCGTGCCAAGTGACATCGAAGAAGCTATTCAAGATTCTAGCTGGGTGTAGGCAATGCATGAAGAGTTATCTCAGTTTTCGTAAGCTCAAAGTTTGGGAATTCGTTGATCTACCAGATGGAAAGTATCCCATTGGCACCAAGTGGGTATTCCGTAACAAAATGGATGATCGTGGTGTAGTCATCAAGAACAAGGCAAAATTGGTAGTTCAAGGTTTTCGACAGGAGGAAGGGATTGATTATGAGGAAGTTTTTGCTCTAGTTGCTCGTTTGGAGGCCATTAGAATATTCTTGGCATGTGCTTCGTACAAAAACTTCAAGGTGTTTCAGACGAATGTGAAGAGTGTATTTCTATATGGGAAGGTGAAAAAAGAAGTCTATGTTTTCCATCCTCCTGGCTTTGAAGATCCACATTACCCTAAACGATACTATAAGCTTGACAAAGCTCTCTATGGTCTTCATCAAGCTCCACGAGACTTTGTCGACATATCTTTGGAATGTGGATACACAAGAGGTAAAACTGACAAGAGTCTCTTCATGAAAAGGATCGGAGATAATGTGATGTGGGTTCAGATTTATGTAGATGATATTATTTTTGGGTCAACCAATGAGGCTTTATGCAAGGAGTTTGAGAAGGTTATGAAGGCAAAGTTCAAAATGAGTATGATGGGAGAGCACACATTTTTCTTGGGATTGGAGGTGAAGCAACGAGAAGATGGTATCCTCATTCATCAAGCAAAGTACATTAGGGATATTCTTACAAGTACAACATGAACGACTACAAAACCGCCAGCACACCACTTGTAGCTCAAACGGAACTCACACCTGATCTTCAAAGAAAATCAGTGAACAACTCCTTCTACCGCTCGATGATAGGCTCGTTGATGTATCTAACCGCAAGAAGGCCTGATATTATGTGGGCTATCTGCATCTATGCACGATTTCAGATGAATCCAAAAGAATCTCATGAAACTGTAGTCGAACGAATTTTTCGCTATCTGAAAGGAACACCTAAGCTCGGACTGTGGTATCCTAAAGATAGTAATTTTGATTTAATTGTTTATTCTGACAGTGATCATGCAGGTTGCAAGGTTGATAGAAAGTAAGTTTTAGGAGGTTGCCAATTCTTAGGAAATCGTCTTATATCGTGTCAAAGCAAGAAGCAAACGACAGTCTCCACGTCTACAGCTCAAGCTGAATATACGGCAGCTTATAGTTGTTGCTCACAAGCTCTTTGGATACAAAATCAATTGCTGGATTACAGGATCAACATCATGAAGACTTTGATTTTCATTGACAACGAGGCGTGTCTAGGAATTGTGAAGAATCCAATCCACTACTCGAGAACAAAGCACATCGAAATTCGCATTCATGCGATCTTAGATGCGTACGAGAAAGGATACATTCAAGTGGTGCCTGTGGATACTATGCAACAGAAAGCCGATATTTTCACGAAAGCCTTTGAGAAAACCCGTTTCAACCACTTGGTAACGTGGTTGGAAATGATCAATTTTCTTGAGTGGAAATAAATTGTGTCTTCATAACCGACTTAAAAAACTACTTTTCTTAACAAATAAGTATACCTGCTTTTAATAATAAATAAGTTTCTTAAAATTGTGCCCAACAAAAAGATTTTCTGCAACATTAAAATTTCATTTTCAAGCAATAGACATTCAAAAATAAAATTTTAGGGGGGGGGGAAGATTTCCAGAAAATGAGCATTTTTAATGTTTTGATCTTTCGGTTGACACCTTCTTAAGAGATGATAGAAAACTGCTGACACTTAGTTTGTTCTTAAAACAGAAAAAGAATGGAAAATCAAGATGTTAAGCAAGGAAAATCGGGGTGCCAAGCAACGGCGTGTCAGTAGATTCAGCAATACCATCGAGTAAACTGTGATTAGGCAACAAAAATTAATGCTTACACAAGAATTCTTGCAACCCACAGTGTTTTGCAACTTATGGGTAACACGTTGCGGCATATGGCTTAATGGTCTTAAATCTTACGTTGATAGATTGCCGAAGTCTGAGATTTCGGGTCTTTATATAGACTAATCATTCGGGGATATCATAGTTGCTCTTCTGCTGCATCCAGATATATGCTGACCTAGACACAATTATGATATCTTTTCAAAAGAGTCAATGTGGCCAAAACTATACACAGATCCAAGCTCTCATTTAGAGTCATTCAAGTGCATAAATGGTACCATCTATGGTATTTGCCTTAGCCCTCGTTAGACAATTGGTCTCTCTTCTGTACGAAAGTACTAACATGATGATCAATTGTCTATCGTTGAAATTCAAAACCAATGAAGTCAATATACTCACTCGCTATAAGAAATCTTTGTGCATACATTGATCGCAGGGGTATATCCTGACGTGGGACTCACGGGCTCAACATTCTAACCATCTTGCTTGAGTAGGGTACATTGCAATTTTTGTCAATGTTACCATAACATGATAAAACGCTCACCGAAAGCAAGTTGAAAGAGGGGTGCATGGATTTAAGAGGATAAACATATTGATAGTTTTTTCTTGTGCCTTGATTATTCAAAATCTTCTTATAATAACAAACTGACAAGTGTTGCCAGTATGATCTTTTGTAGGAAAGTCACAGGGTTTCAATTGAAAGTAAAATGTGAAAAAGGAAGCTTCGTTGTTCTAAAAATAAATTTCGGTGTCCAAATTGCAAAATGTTTATTTTCTTAAACTTATTTTCGGTTTTTGCACTATTCTTGCTAAAAAGGGCACGTTTTTGAGAAAGTTTAAGATTTTCGAGTGTATTTGCTTTGGATTTAATAACATTGAAGAAACCTTCCAAATTCAACCTAAGGCGGCATAATTATCTTTCCAGCGTATTTAATAAATACAGCGTATTTAATAAATACGCTGGAAGTTATTTTAGTATATATATTTATTTGTTTTTAAATCTGCTCAATTCAAACATTCAAATATATCTACTCATGTCGATCCACTTTCACACACTCAATTTAAGCTTCTTCAAACATCAAAGCCGATTACTTTACGTTTGATATCCGTATGTGCTCAATGTTTTTCGAGTCGATTCTTAAATGGCCATGATCACAGAAAATGTGTACTAGGCATAGACTATCAATGGGTTTTGGTTGAATCGGTTTTCAAAGGTTTTAAAGGGTTTATCAAGAAATCTTTGAATTCAGCGTATTTAACTTGAATATGGTGTATTTATGTTGAAGGCAACGTAATACTCATTGATCAACGGGTAGCGGATTTAAGTCTTGAACGTGAGTTTAAGCAGCTGGCGTATTTGGCAAATACGTCGGTTAAACCAGTGTAGATAAATATCTACGCTGACTGTTATAAATACGCGACCTACTATTTGCGTAAATAAGTTACAACCAGCATATATATCATTTTGCTTCGCATATATGTGTCTCATGCCTGGTGTATATAACTTTTGTTACTGGCGCATTTAACAGCGGATACATACCAGCGTAAATATAATCTTTATGAAAATTATTTTATTTTATTATCTTTTATTTATTTATTAATGTTTTTGTTAATACTTGTTGGTGCATAATGTTTATCGCCTACGTCTAGGATATGTCGGTTATGTATATAGGGCTTAGAATGTCAAACATTGTATGTTTATATATGATTTTTATGTTTAGATAGTGGCTCGTACGAGTGAGCTTAGTGGCATATACGAGTGACACCTTGTCACACGTACGAGGCACCACTCGCATGAGTCAAACACACCTCTCTCTTGTGCGAGTCATGTTGACCTATAAATAGTGGAGCTTGAGTGTTGTGTCGAGATCTGTTGGTGTGTGACTACGGCGAAGCCCTGTCAAAGTGTTTACTCGTCTGTAACCATTCACGTTTATTAATATGAATCAAGGTGTTTAAGCTGCATATCTTTCTTGTTTGTTTGTCCAACTCGCTAACAATGAATTTCGCCTCGGTTAATTGAGTGAGAGCCGATCCCCTCTCATAAGTGGTATCAGAGCCTTGAGGCCTGATTTGAGGACAAACATCAAGTTTTAGTAGACAACCAACAGTTTCAACAATTGCAGATCCAGATTCAACCATTGAAGTTTTTCTACATCTATTCTTTTTCACACATATCTCAGATTTAGACGAATTCATGGACAAATTGAACTAGGATTTTAGTATTACACGTTAAAATCAACTCTAACTAATCCCTGAAATTTTCATCTCTAAAGTCAAACTAAATCATGTAGAAAATTGTAAAAAATCATCCGTTTGGTGACCTGAGCTGACCCGTACGAGTAGAGGGACAACTCGTACGAACGACCATCCATCAAATTAGACACTCGTACGAACAAGTAAACAAGTTTTCTTAAAATCTTCAAGTTACAAAATTGTCGTTCGCATGAGTAAGTGATTTGCACGAAGTAGTCACTCGCACGAGTAACCCTTCCATTTGCACGAGCATCTCGCTCGCACGAATCCTTGATTCGCACGAGTATCTTACTCGCATGAACCATCTTAGTCGCACGAGCAACTGGTCATTTGCACGAAGAACATTTTAAGAAATTTTTCTTAAATTTCGATCTCTTGTCATTCTAATCAGTGTTTTTCGAAAGTGTGTTTCTGAAATTTTATAGAAAAAATGGAAGCAGAATTTTACAATGCATTTGCTGCTTCAGCAATAACGACCACCGTAACTCAGAATATGAATCTTGAAAACGAGATGGGCATAATGATAAAACCTCCAAAGCTTATGAATCTTGAAGACTATGATAGCTAGAGTGAAAGATTTATGAACTGGGTTCAAGCTAATCACTTCACCTGCTGGTTTGCCGTAGAATCGAAATATCAGGCTCCGATTGGAGAGAATGGTCTTGAGAAAACGTTAGCTCAACTCTCAGAATTCGAAAGAGAAAAGTTCATTAACGAGAAGAATATGATGAATATCTTGCAGCAAGCCATCAAAGAAGATATCTTGGTGCATCTACAGCATAATGATGATGCTCAGTCGTTATGGAATGCTTTACGGTTAGAATTCCAAGGAAGCGCGCAACCTTCGAAAGGGAAAAAGAGCGTTACTAAGTAAAGAATTCTATATCTTTACTCTAATCAAGGGAGAGACGGTGAAACAATTGATTAAACGGTACTGTCACTTGGTGGTACAAATGAAGCACATCGGAATTGTGAAAACCAATGAAGAATTGGTCGATAAGCTGGCAGATTCTCTACCTCAAGGAGAACAGTCTACTTACTTGACTATTCTAAAGAACGGCACAGAGTATGGTAATTTCTCATTACCAAGATTTATTGAAAGATTCGAAGGGCATGAGCTAGAGATGCAAAAAATGGCAAAAAGCAAAGGCGCTCTGATACAATAAGATGTAAATCTATATTACAAGGGAAGTCCTGCCGCGCATATACAGAGTCCAAAAAATTAAACTGCCTTCAGTGCCTTCAACACACCAAGTCCACAGTCAAGTCAAACCAGTGGATTTCCATCTTTTGCTTCTGTCAACCCAAATACGCCTCCAGGCCCATAATCATCCCATAGTTCTAGCAATTGACAGAACAACCAGAACAATAATCTAATCCCAATCAATGGGTTCTACAATGCAATATTGCTGTTAATCTCCAAAATGCTCAAGACTTCGACGAAAACACCACAAATCAACACATGCCTCTACTTGCCTTGGTACTTGAATCATACAAAAGTTTGGTAGCAGGAAGAATTGGGAATCCAGAGATGACGAAAGAAGATTATGATCAGATTGATCCGGTTGAAATGGAATTGATTAACATTAAATGGTGTTTGGCTTCCATCGTATGAAGAGCTCTACGTTTCATGGAGATTACCGGAAAAGATAATTTGGGAGGACTTGATGGGAAACTAGGCTTCGATAACTCCAAGGTTACATGCTTCAAATGCCGGGAGAAGGGGCATTTCAAAAGAGAATGTACAAATAGAGAGGTCAAGGGCAATCAAAACCCTTTGGCTGATGATTATTACAAGAAAGCCATATATCATCGACGTCAACCCAAAACAAGAATGGTGCAAATTGAAGATGGACCGTTAAACTCCAAAGACAAAGCACTCGTCGTCACTCAAGAGGACGAAGGTTTCATCTGGAACAAGTAAATCATGAAGAACGGAAGTTTCGCATTGGTAGCAGAAATCTTTGAAGAACCTGAAGAAACTGAAGAATATGCAGAGGCATCTTTTGATGAAGCTCCTGAAGAATATTACCACACATCGTCAGAAGAAGAGGAATTGTTAAATAGTTCATTTAAACATCTCTTGCCTAATGACATTCTTAAAACTTTTGCAGGTTATTTTGATTCCAGCCATCAATTGCCTAGTGATGAAGAGAAGAAGCATGAAGTAGAAAAGAGGATTGATGTGACGTTGGAAAATCTGACTGACAAGACCAACAAAGCTTTTATGGCACATGTGAATGAGGTAAACGTGTTGGTGAAAGAAACACCTTGCATGAAGTGCAAAGAACCATGCATTGAGTGTGCTGAAATAGAGACATAATACAAGGAGCTGAAATCTCATACATATAATTTGCCATGTGATTATAATTCAACAAAAGAAGCTTATGACAAATTAAGCAAAAACAATTAAACAATTTGAAAAGGTGATCAGAGAAAATGACAGTACACTTTCGATGCTCAAGGCAACTATAATGGACAAATAAATGGCCATTTGTGGACGAGGATCGAGCTCCCGAAATGAGCAATCCACCTGATCTCGCTCAACTAGCAGAGGCGGAATTCATTGCTAGAGAGGTAGATATGACAAACAAGATAGAACTTACTGTTTAACTGCTTCTGATCTATTAAAGACGTCACAAGTCAACAAACTGACAGAGCTTCGCCGTATGAAATGACAAATCTATCTCTAGCTCTAACACAACAATTCCCTATTTATAGGTGAGCATGACTCGTACTGAAGTGCGTGCACAAACAAACATACAACTGTGTTTCGTAGGAAATAGTTATTCCGTACGAGTGACTCACTCGTATGAAACACACTAATGTTTCGTGCGAATCACAGTGTAATAATACATATAATTTATATTTTCTCATTTAAACATTAACATGTAAACTTTATAAACATTAGGATCCTCAGAAGCAATAGGCGTTTGATCGGTCAGAGGACGTCGTTTCAAAAACTGAAAACTCCTTAATGATGCTACTCTTGAACGTTTAGCGATCCGAGCTTCTTTTTCTTCAGTTTTCTTCAATTCCTTCTTCTCAATCTTTCTCCATGTTGTCTTTCAATTCGATCCTGAATGAATATCATTTGCAAAGCATACATTTACAACCTTTTGAAATTGAAGTGCTTGCTCCTGATCCTTTTCTTCAAAACTCATCTTGCTATAAAATAAACATTCAATGTCTTTCTTCGAACAATTTACTAGCCACATAGGGTCTAGTACTCGAATGCCTCGCCACAACCCAAATATTCTTTTGTGTGCTATGACGGCTTCGGATAATTCCTCAGTTATCTTCCACGCATCTTCATCAGGGTGTACACAAATAACAGCCTCACCTGTATTAGAATCGTAATGCCACCACTTGAAGATCGTATAGAAATCATGCTCCATTTTAATCATCGGCATGTTTTTCAACACCTGTGGTTTCTTCACTATCAACGTAATATCTTTCCCTTTTGTTACTAGATCTTCTTTAATAATACGACGTGGATAATGCGGTTTCCAGTGAACAAACCATGCTTCGCTTCAAATTTAATCAACCTCCACAGCTTTTGATCATGGAACTTCATCTTAAGGTTTATCATCTTTCTTTGCACAAGTTCCTTAATGTCCCAATATGGCAGTGATTTAATGTCACTTAAACATTGAAAGTATTGAATTCCAAATTCTCTTTTAATAGCTTAAACATCCAGCTCTTCAATCCAACCCCAACTCAAAATATCTCCCAAAGAAATATGAGCATCTTTAGTAAAAAATGCAAGAGGTCTTTTGAACTTTCGTTCAGCTCCCTAATCCATTTCTTCTTTTGTTCGATAATCTCAGCTGTAGACATCTTTTCTGGAATCATTCCTTCTTTAACAGCTTCTGAAACTTTCCTTTGTAATTCTTCAGAATTCTCTGCTGTGAATAAATCCATAAACGTTGGTAAATCCTCTATACCCTGAATGGCATCATTTGTATCTTCATCAGGGTCACTTTCAGTGACAACGTTATCATAATCATTTGCGTCTTCAATTTCCTCAAAAACTTAATCATTCAGTTTGAATACATCTATCTTGTTTAGCTCATCTTCAAAGTCAAACTCGAACTTTTCTCCACGAATTCCAAGCATTTCAGCTATCGCTTCTTTCGAGTAACTATGCACAAACTCTCCCTCTTCTACATCATGCTCAAGGTATAAAACAAATGGTTTTTTGCATAACAGGAACAGAAAATGTAACATTCTCTGTGAAGATTCCTGCTTGCTGAGCATCTATCGATTCATCAACTTTGTTTATCCCTTCCTCTTCAACAACTTGATTTTCAGAATCATCAAAATACTCGAAAAGATCAACTAATTCATTAATATTTGAATCTATTACACGAACACCCGATCCACCGACATTATCATCATCATTTCATCCGAATCAATAGAATCTTTACCATCAATGTCAACTTCTTTAGTATCTTCTATCTCTTCCTTCTTTTCTTTTTCTTCAATCGATTCTGTACTATCTTTTCCCATCTTTTTCAACAACCACTCTGGATGTCGTTGGGAAATATCCAGAAAATCTATATCAACATCAACAGGCTTTCCTATCAGAATAAAGTTCTTCAGTTCCTCGTGTACTACAATATCCCAACACTGTACTGGCCCAGATTCAGCTTCTGGCATAGCTTCCTCAGTCACAGAATCCTCAACAATCTTACCCTTACCTTTTCCTAATGCATCAGATTGTTGTTTAGCCAATCGTTCTCGTTCTGCAACCCTTTCTCTTGCTTCAGCACGTTCAATCTCATCAATTGCTTCAGATATACTCAATCCAAACTTCTTCTCAAGAATCTTCTCAAATATATCCATCCTTCGATTATTTCTCAACCTTTCTTCTTCGTACTCTGTCATTCTCAATCATAACATTTCATTCTCAGAAATAATACTTGCCATCATCGCTTCAAGTTGCTGCTTATCAACGATTAAACCTCCAATTCTTTCAAGCATCTCAAACTTCTCTGCCGTTAGCAAGTTTATCTGCTCTTGTAATTCAGCGATGCGCACAACATTCATATTCACTTGTTTCTGCAAATCATCGATTCTAGGATCATCAAATCGAAACTCATCTCCTCCAAGTAGATCTTCTAAATTAATCTCGTCAAAGAACACTTGTGAACTAAACGGTTGTGATGTAGGACGAGATTGCTGAGCATGAGATGGTTGAGATTGTTGTTGAGCCGACGGTTGTGGTGCTGGTTGTTTGACAGGTTCTGGATCAGGCATAGGTTGTTGAACAGGTTCTGGTACAAAATGTTGCGGTGTTTGTTGTCCTTGTTCAGGTTCTTATTCAGGAACTGGCGATTGTTGCGAATATATCTCTGGTTCAATATGTGGTTGATCTGGCTCGAGATGCATATAATGTAGTGGAGATAGAATACTCAGTGTTTGTTCCTACACATTTGCTTTAGTAGATTGCTCAGCATCCGCTTCTGTTGGATTAACAATCGGAGATATGCGAGCAGCAGATCTTTTCATCCTTCTCGGTCTTTTCTTAATTGGAGTTCTAAAGCCAGATTTAAGCTCAGATTTCGACGGAACATAAGTAGTATCGTCTTCACCGTTGCCTTTCTTTTTCGTTCTTTGGCTTTCTTTTCAGCTCCTCTTGACGTTTCTTTTCCAATTTCTCCGCTCTTCTCTTTTCTCATGCACGCCTGTCCTCTGAATCGGTACTAGAAGATAGTACTTCTTCAGTTGTTTTCGTGTCAGCTCCAAAAGCCTGACATTCTATATCCTCTGCCATTTTCTCAATTGTTTCTTCAATCTCAGGTTCATCTCTCAATCCTGATCTTTTAGCAATAGATGCAGCTTTTCTCTTTCTTCCTTTGTATGTAGCCTTACCTCCTTTATCTCCGTCTTTCTAAAACCAGGACTTCGCTTTGCCACAAACAAAGATAACGAATTCAATTCCTCCTCATTGTCACCACTATCGTCTTTCCTCCATTTTCCAGGTGCATGAGATGTAATCTTTATTTAGAATAGCACCAAACATCGGTTTAGCGGTGGGAGCAGACTTCAAATGTACATTCATCTTTCGGAGAGACTGAACATCCATAAGCTCAAGTTTAAGCACATCATCACAAGATTTCTTCAGGTCTGGATGTAAATAGTCTAACATCATCTGTATAAACCTCGGGTACTGCAAAAGTCTTTCCTTCTGAATATTTTGTATCATCTGAGTAAATATAACTTTCGAAAAGTTATAAGGAAGATTCAGCACCAGCGCAGTAATCATGCACATCTGATAATCAACTAAGTCATCAAATCCACCCTTTCTGTGACCCAAACAATGAATAATAACATGTGCCAGATATTGAAACGGCGCGCTTAGATTTCCCTTTTTGAAAGGAACAGCATTGACGGAACCTGAATATCCCTTCCTGTAAAAACATCCTTTCACTATATATTCAGCAAAGCCCGTTGGATCATCCTTGTAATCTTTAAACTCTAACACTTTCCGAATCAAATCTTCAGTAATCTTTACTTGTATATCGTCATCGTTAATCTTCACTGCTGATATAATGGCATTGTCGTGAAGACTGTATTCCGCAGCATTCCAGAAATACTCAACATGCGACAAATATACATTATGTCTTTCTGTAATCGCCTTCGTCACTCTAATTCTTGTAAGAAAATCCAAGATGCTTCTATACGCAGCTATTTCTAGGATTTTATCATCTGTGATACATCATATGTTATGTACTGGTGAAAATCCGGTTCTCTTTGCCTGTTCAATAAAAATATTCAACCGTTAGAAATTAAACTTTGAAATCCCATTTTTGTACGTAACAGGTCAATCGTACCAAATCTACTTCGTCCCAAAATTTGTCCAAGTGTAATCCGAACCTAAAACTTGTTGTCTTTAGCAAATTGATAGTTAACTTTCAAGTTATTAGAGCCGATATTAACGATTTTGTGGTCAATTTTAAGTTTTACAAGTCCAATTTCCCTAGATCTAAGTTTTAGTCCGAATCATACGAAATTTTGACATTATAACAGTTAGATCGTGACGAAATTACCTTGCCCATTGTACGAGGTGTGCAAATCAACCTCAACAATGTAAATAGCAAGAACAAGAATCAAGAAATCAAGTTCTAGAAATGAATCGCACAAAAAACTCTCTGAATCGCTCAATAGTGCTCAAAGACCAGAAATCTTATTTCTGTGCGAACCAAAAGGGTATTTATTCTTTCCCTGTTTCGTACGAAATCTTGTGAATCGTACCAAATTATTACCCTTTGTTTAATACCAAAACGACTGAATCGCATAAAATTTGTTTTTGTACGAATCAAATCTAAAACTTTCAAACTTTTTCAATTTCTTTTTCTATTTTTATTTCTGTTTTTTATTTTTTATTTTCAATAATTTTATCTGTTTCAAAAATCCACTTGACTAACCAACTCCCTGTTAATGATCCTGGTTATTCAATTTGCCTTCCAAGTCTAAGTTAATGACCTTGGTTGACCATGTTTGACCAAACAAATTTATTTTAAAATATATAGTTTCAAATTAATGAACTTTCTTGACATTTTGGTAAACTTTGTTGTTAAAAATTAGCTCACAACCCATGATTCCAAAATTTCTTCAGCAAGATGTTGAAATGAATCCAACATCAGTGTTTTATTATCGGTAAACAAAAATAAAACTATCAAGCTAAGAAAACTAAAATTTTTTGAGTTTTTAAGAAATTTTTTAAAGAATAACATTTTTGTGAATTTTGTGTTTTTCAGAGGATTATTTCAAGCATTCATATAAGTCATCAGTACCATTAGTTTAGAAACACCTTTTAAGCTTTTAAACAACTTTACCTAGATTGCCAATATATTTGTCCATTAAAACCTCTTCTTGTTTCTCAACTGTTTCAAGATATGTTAAGGTATTATTAGAAACATGAAATAACTGTGTTTCTCATCTCAGAATATACTCCCGTATCGAGATTTCCAGAATGTCATTTTACAGGTGAATATATCGAATTGATATCTGTATATAGGGTGAATGCGAGACCTTGAGAGCTCAGGTTAGTACTACCGTACCGACAAAGAGATGAAGGCTCGTCTTTAGGTGCTGTTCCATTAAGGAATCTTTTATACTGCTAATGTCATAATTGCTTAAGACATAATCATTTTATGCAGTTTTCGGGGAAATAATGCGAAAGTATTATATGAGTTCTAGGCCATTGCTTCCGCAAAATCAAAAGAACTCAAATAATACCCCATATATCAATCAAATACAAAGACTTAGTATCGCAGAATCTGGCATTCTCTCAAACGAAATTTCGGAGTACTAAGTCCATATAGCCGAGAGATGTTAACCCACAAGTTAAATCAGTTTTTGTGTTTTAGGTTTATATCTCGATAACAAGCTACTGAACGAGTGAAGTCTATTGGCATATCCATAGTAAGACTTGCTTAAACACTTTTAAACAATACAATTCTTTAGCATACTGTGACTTATCATTTTTGATTTACTATGATCACTGTTTTTACACAAAACTCTTTTTTATTTTGTAAATGTTTTTGTATTTTCCTCAAATATTCTCCCCCTAAAATCAAAAACATATTATTGGAGTTTAAAGAAATTAGAAGAAAGAATGTAAAGAAAACGCTTAACCGATGACAAATTCACATCAAGTCGTCATCATCCTCAAACTCAACCTCAAACACATCCCCTGAGATCATATTTTTTTTAAACCATTTAGCTTTAACAAATTTTTAAACTTTGTTTTATCAAAAGCTTTGGTATAAAAATCTGCTTTTTGGTCATCAGTGTGGATTTTATCAATTCGTACCAACTTTTTCTCGTAGCAATCACGGATAAAGTGGTGTCGAATCTCGATATGTTTAGTACGTGAGTGTTGACATGAGTTTTTAGTGATATCGATCGTGGCCTGATTGTCTACATATATAGGCATATCAAGAAATTGCAAACCAAAATCTCTCATCTGTTGCTGTATCCAGAGAATCTGAGCACAACAACTGGATGCCGAAACATATTCAGCCTCACAGGTAGAGAGAGCGACCGTGATTTGTTTCTTGCATTGCCACGTTACCAAACGGGTTCCAAAGAACTGGTAGCCGGCCGTTGTAGACTTTGTATTCAGTTTGCAGCATCCGAAATCAGAATCCGAGTAACCTGCAAGATTAAAATCATCATGTCTAGGGTACCACAAGCCGGTGCTTGGAAAACCCTTCAGATATCTCATTATGCGTTTAAGGATAAGCAGGTCTGACTCTTTTGAATTAGGGTGATAATGGGAGCAGAGGCACGTTGGATACATGATATCTGGTCGAGAAGCAGTAAGATACATCAAGGATCCGATCATGGAGCGATATAAAGTTTCATCAACTTTTTCGCTGGTAGGATCTGGACATATGCTGTGATTTGGAGCTAACGGGGTCGATGCTTGTTTAGTTCCAGTCATTTTGAATTTCTGCAATATGTCATGAACATATTTAGTCTGATGAATAAAGATACCATCAGGCAACTGATCAACCTGAAGTCCTAGAAAGAACTTCATCTCTCCCATTGCGCTCATTTCGAATTTGCGCTTCATGACTTCTTTAAAGTCTTTACACAGCTTGTCATTTGTCGATCCAAAGATAATATCATCCACATATATCTGTACAATAATTAGATATCCATCTACTTCCTTCGTGAAGAGAGTTGAGTCTATTGTTCCCCTGATAAAGCCATTACCCAAAATATGATTTGATAATGTTTCATACCAAGCTCTTGGGGCTTGATGAAGACCATATAAGGCTTTATTCAAGAGGTTGACTTTATCTTTATGCACTGCATCGACGAACCCCGGTGGTTGGCCGACGTACACCTCCTCTTTCACTTTTCCGTAAAGAAAAGCAGATTTAACATCTAATTGGTACACCTTGAACCCTTTCCACGAGGCGAAGGCCAAGAATATGCGAATTGCTTCAAGACGTGCAACTGGGGCGTAGACTTCAGTATAGTCTACCCCTTCTTGCTGATAAAATCCTTGAACCACAAGTCGAGATTTGTTACGCACGACAACTCCTCTATCATCCCTTTTACACTTGAAGACCCATCTTGTATTAATCTTTTTGTGATGATCTGGCAGGTCAACAAGCGTCCAGACGCCAAGTTTCTGGAGTTGCAATAACTCTTCTTGCATCACATCCACCCAACTTTCTTCTTTCAACGCGTCTTTCCAGTTTCCCGGTTCAACCTGAGAAACAAAACAGTTTAGATCTTTATTGATCTGATTGCGAGTTTGCACTCCTGATTATAAGCTGCCTATAATGTTCTCTGACGGATGATATGAAAGTGTCCTTGGCATCACTTCAGTTGGAACATCTACTTGTGATTGCAAATTTGAGATATTTTCATCGACAACTGGTACAGATGAAAAAGCTTTATTCCTAGCATTAGACTGATTAGCCTGTTGGTTCAGAAAGTCTTCAATCTGTTCAGATCCTTCATTAGAACTAGATCCTCCATCGTTGAAAGTTGGTTCCCGATTAGAGTCATCATCGTCATTTGGCTGGACAGAAGGTTCAGCAGCATTAACATTTGAAGCAGGAACTAGATTTAGAATAGAAGTGCATTGATCAACATCAGACGTGTTAACAGGTAAAGACGTAGAAATCACCAACAGTCGAGGAACTTGTTCTTGATTAGATCACTGATGTTGTTGAAATAACATAACAAGTTCTTCTTCAGTTGGCACATCTGGAAGATCAAACGAATCCCACAATCCATCATAGTTAAACAGCCACGAATCCCCAGGCTTCTGCGTAGGTGTTGTATATCTTTGACAATCTATGTGTTGTGCTAGAACTACCTGGTTCAGACTCGGCAAGAAAAGACATTTTTGAGGAGTAGCATAACCAACAAAGAAACCCTCTAAAGATTTGGCTCCAAATTTACCAGCCGGGTCCAAGATGGTACACGGTGATCCAAAAGGTTTCAAAAAAGCTAAGTTAGGCTTTCGTTGATTTAGTAACTCAAAACATTCTTTTTGTGAGGCTTACCTGTCAACACATGATTCAGGGTATAGCATGCTGATGCTACTGCTTCACTCCAAAAACTGATCGGTAATTTCGAATCAGCTAACATTGTTCTAGCAGTTTCTATCAATGTGCGATTCTTTCGTTCAGCTATTCCGTTTTGTTGTGGAGTATAGGTGGCGCTGAATTCATGAAGAATCCCCTTTTCATTCCAGAACTCTTGCATCTTCTTGTTCTTAAACTCCGTTCCATTATCACTGCAAATTCTCTTAATGGGCAAATGATATAAATTCTCAAGCTTTCTGAAAAGAATTATAAGAGTTTCAAACGTTTCATCCTTGCTTTCCAGAAAGAATACCCATGAAAATCGAGAATAATCATCTGTAATGACAAGACAGTATAGATCTCCAGAAATGCTTTTAACATTGACATGGTCCAAAGAGATCCATGTGTAGTCTTTCTAGTGGTAGATTTATCGAATTCAAAAGATTTCTCGGGTGTGATTTTTATGCTGCTTCCCCTTTTTGCAGCTAAGACAATCATCTGATAAATGAAAACTTTTCAAATTGATACCCTCCACTAAGTTATGCACGAGAAAATTCATCTTTCGAAGATGAATGTGCCCCATTTTTCTATGCCATAAAATTGACTCTTTTTCGGTAGCTTTGGAAACAAAGCATTGAACTTTCTTTGACGTGGTAGAAGCGATGCTCATATCAAGAACATATAAATTATTTTCTCGCGGAGCTCGCATCAAAATCCATTCTTTTGGAATCTTGAAACCGGGTTTTAGAATTAGACATTCTTCGTCATTGAAATGTGTCGTGAACTTCTTGTAACAAATTTGCGAGATACTAAGCAGATTGTTCTCAAGTTCAGCGATATAGTTCACTTTATCGAACCAAACAACTTCGTTCGAGAGAATCCCTTCTCCAACAATCCTACCTCCCTGCGTTCCAGCAAATCCAAAATATCCTCCTCGAATAGCTCTAACATCATGAGTAGCGCAAGCAATCCTGTCATGTGGCCAGACGCTCCACTATCCATGATCCATTTTGACTATATCGAACGTTGGAGCCCCTGCACACATGATTAACAAAATTTATTTAAACAAAGAGACCCAAGCCTGTTTGGTCTTGGGTGGGTTTGGAATGTCGAACTTTGGACCCACTTTGTTCTTTTCAATATTTTTAAACTCAATGTTGTTTGGAACAGAAGGTTTGAGTTCAACCTTGGATGATTTGGTGTTAACAATTTTAGCAACCCATTTCTGTGTTCGTGGTTTAGCCTGTTAAACATAAATTTTGAATCTTTTTGTTGAACTTTGTGTGATGTTTCACCAATTTCAAATTTAGATTGAGGTTTGATAATTGGTTTAACATTTTGATTAGATTCAGTTTTTCTTTTAAGAATTTGTTTCGGCATAACCATGGGTGCTTTTTGCTTTTCATCCTTGGTGAACTTTTTCGGAGAAGAAACTGGTTTTGAACTTTCTTGGGAACAATATCGTGCGATATGTCCAACTTTCTTGCATTTATAGCTTGTCCTGCTGTCCTTATGAACAGAGGTATTCAAAACCTGTTTCTGTTTTTGTTTCTCTTTTTCTTTAAGAAAATCATCATTTGATTGAGTACCAATAATTTTCCTTTTCCTTTTCGGTTGTTGTCCCAAATACAAAATTAATTTCTTTGTAAAATCCAATTTTTGGGACCTGTTGGTTTTATGTTGTTTCTGAAAACCCAACCCTGCACGCTTGTTTTCCGGATATTCTCCATTTTTTGATATTAAGGTCGGTTACCAGTTTTTGATTTAGAATAGAAAGATGAATCATGTTTATCTAAATCATCATGACTTACCTCCATCAGCTTGAACATTTTATCAACACAACCTCTTTTCACATTCTTGATAGGAAAATCCTCATCCGAAAATAGTTTATCAGATCCTTTCATTTTATAAACTATGACATTAGGATCATCATTTAAACTATTTTCTGATTTGTCATCAGATTTTGACTTCTCAGACTTTTCAGACTCAGTCACTTCTGATTCATCTGTTAACACTTTTTCATCACATTTTCTACCACTTCAGAATCACATTCACCACATTTTTAGTGTAAGTTATATCGATATCCTCAGGCAACTGTTATGTTTTCAATTTAAGATTTATCGCCTTTTCCACCCCAGATGGATTTTTGCAAGCATAACTGTTCCACATGGGTGGAGGAACTCGATCATAACTTCCACTCTTTGTTTTACCACTTTTAGATTCCTCAGTATTTTCAATTTTTGGTAAAATGTGATCTATGACATATGAGCTTGTGGAATAACTAATTAACAGTTTGTTAACTCATTCGGTTTCAATTCTCATTTTATCAAGCTTACTTTTGAGCTCAGCAATAGTGTTTAGATGAATATTAATTGCCATTTGTTTATCCATTACTGTTGCTTTAAGCATCATAAGTGTTGCGTCATTTTCTTTGAGTGCTTTATTATATTGTTCATAGACGCACTCAATTTGTCATAAGCTTCTTTTGTAGACTTGTAATCGCTTGACAAATTGTCTGTTAAACTTTGAAATTTAGCAAATCTTTTGTCTTTCAGAAGACACTCACCACATGGTTTAGCACACTTTGAACAAGATTTTTCATTCTCAGATGACTTGTTTACCTCATTTCCATTCGCCATGCACGCTTTAATGATGTCTTCTTTCAGCAATTCCTTTTTCTCATCCACTTTGACATCTTTAACCGGTTTCTTTTGCTCTTTATCTGTTGAATGTTGAGTAGGTGCGAAATACCATGCAAAAGTTTTTAAAACATCGTTAGGCAAAAGATGTTTGAATGGGTCATTCAACAGCTCCTCTTCCTCTGATGATGTATGATAGTAATAATCATCATCCTCAGGTCCTTCATCAAATGATGCCTCCGATTCTTCTTCTGGTTCATCAATAATTTCAGCCACCAATGCCAAACTTTCTCCTTTCGAAATAAACTTGTTCCAATTAAACCCTTCGTCTTCTTGTGTAACAACCAAAGCCTTATCTTTAGTTTCATGTTGCTTGTCTTCAATCGGCACGATTCTTGTTCTCGGTTGTGATCGGTGATAGATCGCTCTTTTGTAATAGTCGTCTGCGAAAGGATTTTGATTTCCTTGAACCTCTCGGTTTGGACATTTTCTTTTAAAGTGACCTTTCTCCCGACACTTGAAACAAGTAACTTTGGATTTATCAAATCCAAGTTTCCCATCCAAACCACCCAAATTTTCTTTACCAGTAATTTCCATAAATCTCTGTGCTCGTCGAAAGATCGAAGCCATGAACCATTTTATATCTATCAACTCCATTTCAACTGGATCAATTTGATCATAGCCTTCACGTGTCATTTCATAATTACCAATCTTTCCAGCAACAAGACTATCATATGACTCAACAACTAAAGCAAGTAGAGACATATGTTGTTTTGCCGTCTTTTCATCAAAATTTTGTGCGTTCTGAAAGTCAACGGATATGTTACATTGCAGAATTCTTTGACTTGCATTGGATGATGGAGTGGCTTGATTGTTCTGAGATTGATTTGATCCAAAAGAAGATTGTTGACTAGAAGGTGTATTAGGATCAACTGTTGGGTATGATTGGAAACCACTTGACTGAGTTGGAGGTGTGCTTGGTGAACTATTTGCACTGAACGCAGTTTGAATCTTTGGTGCTTGGATTTGAGCAGCATAACTGTTTTTGAAATAAAGATTAACATCTTGTTGTATTTGAACAGTCTTGTTTTTGGCCATTTTTTGCATCTCTAATTCATGAGCTTCCAATCTCTCAATAAAGCAAGGCAACGAGAAATTGCTGTATTCAACTCCATCTTCAAGATAGTTAAGTAAGTCGACCATTCACATTGTGGCAGAGAATCAGCTAGCTTATCGACAAGCTCTTCATTTGTCTTTACAATTCCTATTCTCTTCATATGAACCACCAGATGATAGTAGCGCTCAATCAACTGCTTAACTGTGTATCCTTTGATTAGTGTGAATATGTCAAACTCTTTGCTTAATAATGCCCTTTTACTTTTGCGGAGTTGAGCACTGCCTTGAAATTTGAGTCGAAGAGCATTCCACAAAGATTGCGCATCATCATCATGCTGCAATAAAGCTAAGATGTCTTCTTTGATCGATTGCTGAAGAATGTTCATCATCTTCTTTTTGTTGATAAATCTTTCTTGTTCAACATCAGAGAATTGGGCAAGGGTCTTTTCAAGCCCACTTTCGCCAACTGGTGCGATGTATTTTGCCTGAATTGCAAACCAGCAAGTAAAATGGTTAGCTTGCACCCAGTTCATAAACCTCTCGCTCCAACTATCAAAGTCTTCCAGATTCATAAGCTTTGGAGGTTTTGTCATTGTCCCCATTTCATTTTCTATATTGATGTTTTGAGCTGCTTTAGTGGTAACAACTGATGTGGCGAACACATCGTAAAATTCCTCAGACATTTTTCCTGTAAAAAGTTAGAACACACTCATCGAAAACAAACAGATCAGATTAGACATATTTTTTTGTGCGATCAAGAGTTTTTGTACGAAATAAGAATTTTACACGAAGCAAAGTTTTGTACGAGTCAAGTTTTATCACAAAAACTATGATTTCGTTCGAATCAATTCATTTTGTACGAATCAAGTTTTTTTAACTGAGTAAATTTTGGGTGAATGAATTTTGTACGAATCAAGTTTTTTTGTGCGAATCAAGTTGAAATTCTGAAAATTGTAAGATTTATGAAATTTTAACTGATCCGTATGAAATTTAAGCTGATTCGTACCAAACTCAAGAGCAACTTAATTTCGTGCGAAACTCGTACAAAAACTGATTCAAACTTCAAACTGACCAATTTTTATCGATTTAAACATGATTTAGTTCAATTTTAAGTCCGAATTATGGAATGGAATGATTAGATTGAAGATTAACTTGAATTACTAAAATCCTAGTCCATTTTGTCCATGAATTCATCCGAAATTTGTACAAAATCCAGCAAAGGTCTGAAAAATGATGAAGATGAAGATATGTCCAAGTCTGAACAGTAACTACTTGTTGTCTATCTGCAGATCAAATCTCATGGCTCTGATACTACTTGTGGATGAGGATCGAGCTCCCGAAATGAGCAATCGACCTGATCTCGCTCAACTAGCAGGGGCGGAATTCATTGCTAGAGAGGTAGATATGACAAACAAGATAGAACTTATTGTTTAACTGCTTTTGATCTATTAAAGACGTTCAAGTTACAGACGCAAGTCAACAAACTGACAGAGTTTCGCCGTATGAAATGACAAATCTATCTCTAGCTCTAACACAACACTTCCCTATTTATAGGTCAACATGACTCGTACTGAAGTGCGTGCACAAACAAATATACAAGTGTGTTTCGTACGAAATAGTATTTTGTACGAGTGACTCACTCGTATGAAACACACTAATGTTTCGTACGAATCACAGTATAATAATACATAAAATTTACATTTTCTCATTTAAACATTAACATGTAAACTTTATAAACATTACGATATATCCTAGACGTAGGGCACCAACACCATTAATATTCATTTAAATACAATTGCTGAGCTAAAACGTGAACTTGAAAAAATTAAAATAGAAACAGACCGGGTTAACAAGTTGTTAATCAGTTATTCTACAAGTTCATACGTCATTGATCACATTCTTCCAAAAATTGAAAGCAAGGAAGATAATGAAATTGATGAAAACAAAGGTGCAAGTTACGATCGTGTTCCACCACCCATGTGGAATAGTTATGCAAGTAAAAACCCAACAGGGGTGGAAAAGGCGCTCAATTTAAAATTGAAAACTGAAAAGATAAACGAGCTGCTTGCCAATATTGATGTAACATACACCAAACCAGAAAAAGAATGTGATTCTGACATGGTTAAAACTGTGGTTGAAAAAGTTTTGAAGAATGAGTCTGACATATACGAATTGGATGTTGAATCATTAGAAAATATTTTAAACAATGATCCAAACTTCATCGTATACAAAATGTACGGATCTGATAAACTATATTCCCATGAGGAGTTCCCAATTCAGAATGTCAATCTGGATCGTGTTGATAAGCTGTTCAAGCTCGTTGAGGTGAGCCATTCTGATTTAGAAAAACGAGATGCGTCATTTATTCTATATCAAAATATGTCAACAAAACCTACCATCAAAGGAACAGAGACTATCCTGAAAATAGGAGAGCAGGGTTGGGTTTTCAAAAGCAAAGAGCAGATAACAAGTCTCAAAAGGTAAATTTTGCAAAGAAAATCAATTTTGATTATGGGACAACTACTGAAAAAGAAAAAAAAGGTCATTGGTAAACAATCCAATGATGAATACAAGAAGGAAAAAGAGAGTAGAAAACAAGATTTGGATTCCTCTGTTAGAAAAGATAGCAGTACGTGTTACAAGTGTAGCAATGTTGGGCATATTGCATGATAATGTTCTCAAAGATATCCAAAACCTGTTTCTAACTCCAACAGATCTACAAAAGATGAGAAACAAAAAGCACCCATGTTTGTACCAAAACATATTCTTAAAAGAAACAATGAATCCAATAATAATGTAAAATCAACGATTCAACAAAATATTAAATTTGAAATTGGTGAAACTTTCACCAAGAATCGTCAAAAGGATTCAAAATTTTTTTCTAAAAGGGCAATTTTGAAAACACAAACTTGGGTAGCAAAAGTCAAACCATCTTTAGTAGAACTGAAACCACCTGTTCCAGCCAAAATAGAGATCAAACAAAGTGTCAAAAACAAAGTTCCAAAGTTTGATATTCCAAACCCACCCAAGACCAAGCAGGCTTGGGTTTCTTTGTTTATATAGTTTCTTCCTCATGTGTGCAGGGGCTCCCAAGGTCAATCATGTCAAAATGGATTATGGATAGTGGAGCTTCCCGACACATGACTGGGATGCTTGCGTTGTTGCAAGACGTCAAAGCTATCCGGGGAGGTTACGTAGGTTTTGCTGGGACTCAGGGTGGAAGAATTACGGGAGAAGGTATTCTTACGAATGGAGTGGTTTCTTTCGACAAGGTAAACTACATTGCTGAGCTGGAGAACAATCTACTGAGTATTTCGCAAATTTATGACAAGAAATTCACAACACACTTCAATGACAAAGAATGCTTAATTCAAGCCGGGATTCAAAATTCCTGAGGAGTGAATCCTCATGCGCGCTCCAAGAGAGAATGATCTTTATGTCCTAGACATGAGTATTGCATCCACTGCGTCAAAGAAGGTTCAGTGCTTCGTTTCTAAAGCGACCGAGAAGGAGTCAATCTTATGGCATCGGAAGATGCAGCACATTCACCTGCGGAAGATGAATTATTTGGTGCACAACGACCTAGTGGAGGGTGTTAATCTGAAGAATTTTCATTTATCTGATGATTGTTTGAGCTGTAAGAAGGGGAAACAACATAAGAAATCACACCCAAGAAAATTACTTAATTCTATAAAGTTACCACTAGAAAGGCTTCATATGGATCTCTTTGGGCCAGTAAACGTGAAAAGCATTTCTGGAGATCTATATTGCCTGGTCATGACAGATAATTTTTCAAGATTCTCATGGGTTTTCATTCTGGAGAGTAAATATGAAATGTTTGAAAGTCTTATGATTCTCTTCAGGAAACTAGAAAACTTATATCACCCGTAGTGACAATGGTACTGAGTTCAAGAGCAAGAGAATGCTCGAATTCTGCAACGAAAAGGGAATTCTTCACAAATTCAGCGCTCCCTATACTCCTCAACAAAATGGAGTAGCTGAACGTAAGAATCGCCACTAATCGAGACTGCCAAAACCATGCTCGCTGATTCAAAACTTCCAATTAGTTTCTAGAGCGAAGAAGTCGCATCTGTGTGTTACACCCTCAACAGTGTGTGGATAGTCAAGCCTCACAACAAGACTTGTTTTGAGGCTAAACCATCGGAAGTCGAAGCTCGCGTTTTTGGAGCCTTTTGGATTGTCGTGTACTGTTCTGGACCCGGACGGTAAATTTGGAGCCAAATCCTTGGAAGGATTTTTCGTTGGCTATGCTAGTCCACAAAAAGTGAGTCTTTTTGCCAAGTCTTAACCAGGTTATTCTTGCACAACATGTTGAATGTCAACGATATACTTCGCCAACGTAGAACCTAATCCATGGCTGTTCAACTACGAAGGTTTTTGGAATTCATTTAACCTACCTAAAGTACCATCAGAAGAAGAACTTGTTATACTCTTTCAACAGCATCAAATCTCCAATCAAGAGCAAGTTTCTAGACCATTGGTGATTTCCCCGACACTTCTGATGTAGGTCCAAGCAATACTCTAAAGGAATCAGTCTCTATACCAATCTTGAACACTGCTGAATCATCTGCCCATCAACCGATTTATGTTGACTCTGATCATGAACCAACTTTTGATGATGGAGGAATAGTTCCGATGAAGGATCTAATCATATTGAAATCTTTTTGTATACTAAAGCTGATCAATCAAATGTAAGAAATAAAGCTACATCGTTTGAACCGGTTGCTGATCAAGTGGTCACGAATTTGCAAAGTCAAGTAGATGTTCTGAATGAAGTAATGCCAAGGACACTATCTTACCATCCGTCAGAGAATATCATTGGCAGCGTACAAACCGGAGTGAAAACTCGAAATCAGATCAACAAGGATCTAAGTTGCTTTTATACCAGTGTTGCTCCATTGCAAACCGGACTTTCTTACAATTGTTTTGTTTCGCAGGTTAAACCAGGAAACTGGAAAGACGCGTTGAAAGAGGAAAGCTAGGTGGATGCAATGCAGGAAGAGTTGCTTCAATTCTAGAAACTTGGAGTCTGGAAGCTTATTACCGGATCATCATAAAAAAATTAATACTCGATGGATCTTCAAGTGCAAGAAGATGACAGAGGTATTGTGGTTAGAAACAAAGCTCGGCTCGTGGTCCAAGGCTTTCACCAGCAAGAAGGGATATACTACACTCAAGTCTACGCCCCTGTCGCTCGTCTTGAAGCTATTCACATATTCTTGCCTTTGCTTCTTGGAAAGGAGTCAAGGTGTATCAATTGGATGTCAAATTTGCTTTCCTTTACGGAAACGTCAAAGAGGAGGTGTATGTCGGACAACCACTGGGGTTTGTTGATCAGATACACAAGGATAAAGTCTACCTTTTGAACAAGGCGTTATATGATCTACACCTAGCCCCGAGAGCTTGGTATGAAACGCTTTCAATACATCTTCTAGACAACGGCTTTCTCAGAGGAACTATAGACTGCACCCTCTTCATAAAGGAAGTAGATGGACATCTGATTTTGGTACAAATCTATGTAGATGATATCATCTTTGGATTGACAAATGATAAGCTATGCAAAGACTTCGAAGAAGTCATGAAGAAGAAATTCGAAATTAGTGCTATGGGGGAGATGAATTTCTTTTTAGGACTTCAGGTTGAACAATTGCCTGATGCTATCTTCATTCATTAGAAAAAGTATGTTCATGACGTGTTAGAGAAATTTACATGTCAGGGACTACGCCAACATCAACTCCATTAGCCCCAAACCATAGCATTTGTCCAGACATTCATGGAGTCAAAGTCGATGAAACATTATATCGCTCCATGATGGGATCCTTGATGTATCTTATAGCTTCGCGACCTAATATCATGTATCCAACATGCCTATGCGCCCGATATTAGTCCAATCCAAGAGACTCGCACATGTTAGCTGTCAAACGAATCATGCGATACTTAAAAGGATGTCTAAGACCGGCTTGTGGTATCCTTTACATGATGAGTTCAAACTTGCGGGTTACTCGGATTCTAGTTTTGGCTGCTGCAAGCTTAATGCCTAATCTATTACGGCTGGTTGCCAGTTCTTCAGAACTCGTTTGGTAACATGGCAATGCAAGAAACAGACCGCGGTCGCTCTCTTTACATGTGAGGCTGAATACGTTTCATCATCCAGCTATTGTTCCCATACTCTAGATACAAAAGCAGATGAGAGATTATGGACTACAATTTCTTCATACGCCAATTTATGTAGATAACAAGGCTGCTATTGATATCATCAAAAACCCTGTTCTACACTCACGCACTAAACATATAGAAGTTATACACCACTTTATCCGTGATTGCTACGAGAAGAAGTTGGTTAGAATTGAAAAAATCCACACTGATGACCAAAAGGCAGGTTTTTACACCAAAGCATTTGATCGATCAAGATTTAAAAATCTTTTAAAATTAAATGGTTTAAGAAATCTAACATCAGGGGATACACTTGAGGTTGAATTTGAGTATGACGAGGACCTGATGTGATTCTCATCGGTGTGACATGTTATTTTTTCTTCAAAACTAAAAACCAAAAATATGTTTTTGATTTTAGGGGGAGAAAAGTTATGAAAGATAAAAAAACATTAGAAAGGATAAAAAGAGTTTTTGTGAAAAAGAGGGAATCATATTACATCAGTAAACTATCATAGTATGCTAAAGATATGGAATGTTTAAACAGGTAATTAAACAGATCTTACTAATGATGTGGCAATAGGCTTCACTCGTTCAGTAAATTGTTCTTCAAGATATAAACCTAATAGAAAAACTTAGTAATTTGTGGGTCGACATCTCTCGGATATATGGACTCAGTACTTCGAAATTTCATTTGAGAGAATGCCAGATTCTTTTATACTAGGTCTTTATATTTAATTAATATCTGGGGTATTATCCGAGTTCTTCTGATTTTGCATCGACAATGACCTAGAACTTGTATAATACTTTACACATTAGTCACCTCCAAAAGCTGCACATAAAATGAGTATGTCATAAATATTATGACATCTGCAGTTCAAAATATTCCTAATGGAACACCACCTAAAGTCGAGCCTTCATCTCTTTCTCTGTATGGAAATACTAACATGAGCTCTCAAGGTCTCGCAATTCACATGTGAAATGAAATTCTGGGAATCTCGATGCGGGAGTATATTCTGAGATGGGAAACACAGTTACTTCATGTTCCATAATGTTACCTAACATATCTTGAAACAATTGAGAAACTTGTAAAGGTTTAAGTGGATAAGTATATTGGCAATCTATAATTATGTTTAAGAACTTAAAGTTACTACCAAGATCAACGGTACTTGTGATTTGTCTAAATATCTGATATGATCTTCTAAACACAAAACTCACAAAAAATATGAATGTAAATACATCTTTATTTAATTATTCTTTCTTTTCGGAAAAATCCCAAAAAGTTTTTCGGTTTATCATTAGCATTCTACCTTATATTTTAGTCTACCGATGACGAAAATACCGTTAGTCCAAGGTAAAGCGACAGTTGTTGGAGGAAAGCTGAAGTTCATGGGCTGGGAGCTAATCAGAAAAGAAAATATCCTAAAACGTCAAAAAGTTCATTAATTTGAAACTTTAAATTTTGAAATAGATCTGTTTTGGTCAAAAAATGGTCAACCGAGGTCATTAACTTGGACTTGGTTAACTGAGTGGGTTATTAAAACAGATAAAATTTAACAAAAATAAAAAAGATAAACAAAGTACAAAAGAACTGACTTGTACGAGTGACACACTGACTCATACGAGTCAAAAAATAATTCATTCGTGCGAATCATCACTCATATGAGTGAACCTAAAAGAGTATACAAGGGCTTCTCATTCGCACAAGTCACATTATTGACTCTATGCGATTCAGTTCTTACCACTCACTTTCTTGATCTTCGTTAAGTATCTATTCTTCGGGGAGGTTGATTGGCACACCTCTCTCGATGGGAAAGGTACTAATGCTTGATTTGAGCCGTTATAATGCTGAAATTGGACCAAAAGGACCTAAAACATAGATGTAGGATAATCGGACTGGTAAAATATAAAATTGAAGTCAAATTTGGAATAATCGGCCGTTTTAGCCTATAAATCAACATTCAATTTGTTAAAATCTACATGTTTTAAGTTTGGTTTGATAAGGTGTTATTGGCGCGATTCGGAACTCGTACGAATCATCACTCGTACGAGCAAGGATTTCAAATGTCTGTTTATCTTATTCACTCGTACGAGTGATCATTCCTACGAGTATGTCCTTAAATGTTTATATCTTTGTGGTTTGTACGAAGCATCAGTCGTACGAGGAAGTCTGATCAAAATCCTTAGAATTTGTTAAGTATGATTTTCAATTCGTATGAAGAAGTGGCACGTACGAGTGGGTTTTGATTCAGACTTGAATTTTTGTCTTAGTATCTGACTCGTATGAATGGTGACTCGTATGAGTATATAAGATTTGAATGTTTGAAAAATTTTCTAAGTGTTTGAAATGTTTGTGTTTGCAGATCAAGAAGTCTTCGTTCTCACCATTTCACAACATTTGTTGTCTACTAGATGAGACTATTCCAGAGATCGTAACTTATAGAGAAGTGCTAGATTTTTTGAGCCGACTGCCAATTACCAAGGCTCTTACTGACAGATACACAGCTTACCGATCACACGTCGAATATTTTTGGGATGCCGCTGAATACATTGAGGAAGAGAACGCTATTTTGTTTGCAGTGAGGATTAATAACGAAGATATTCAAGTCAAAATCACTGAAGATTTAATCCGAACAATGTTAGTGTTCAAGGATCTTGAAGAAGACTCAACTGATTATCCAGAATACATGGTCAAGGAGTGCTTCTATCAGATGGGATACGCATGATTTGTCAATGCAGCACCTTTCAAGTAGGGAAATCTCAGTGCTCCGTTTCGTTACATTGCACACTGGATTATACATGCCCTCAGCCACAGAAAGAGTGACTTTGATGATTTGATAGACTATCAGATGTGCATAATGACTGCACTAGTTCTCAACCTGCCCTACAACTTTTCAAGACTTGTCTTCTCTCAGATGGTACAGAATATACAACGCGAGAAGTTACTTCAGTACCCGAGATTTGTACAAATGCTGCTAGATCATCTACATCTAAATCTGAAGAAGAAGAAGGATGATATTCTGAGGCTTGAACATATGGATGTGTCAACGCTGAAAAAGATGAATCAGCACCTAAAATCCTTCCCCAATGCCAAGCCTCTATTCGGTGCGATTACCTATAAAGACTATGTGGTGTCAAAGGGGAAGTGGCGAAAAGATGAAAATGGGGACGAGGCTTAGGAGCTAGAAGCGTTAGACGGTTTTGTTGCGAAAAGAAGGGTGTGGTTTTCTAAAGAAGATAAGAAGGGGGTAAGGGGACAAAACGAAAGCAAACGGATACATCTTCTTCCACTGCCCCTCAAAAGAAGAAACGTGCATCTGCTGGCTGCTGATATAGAAAAAGAAGCGTTGAAGGTATAGTTGAAGAGGCATCCTCCATTAGCACCGATGAAGAGGATAGGATCGCTGGAGAAAGAGAGAGAGCCAAAGAAAGAGAATTAGAACGATTGGCCGAAATACAACGTAAAGCTGAGGAGAAGAAACGAAAAGCGACAGGGGAAGATGATACTACTTATGTGCCTTCAGATTCTGATAGTGACACCCCTGTTTGCAAATCTTCAAAGAGGTAATCTAAATGCACAAATTCTCCAAAAGACAAATCAAAGAGAAAGGTGCAGAAAAAGGTTGATGAAGTAGAGAATGTTGAACCAACTCCTCAACCACCACCATCACCACCTCCTCAACCAACTCCACAACCAACACCACAACCCACACCTCAACCTCAACCTACTCAATCTCAACCCAAGTTCTCAACATGAACTAGATTAGAAGATCAATTTGACTTCAACTTTTGTGATATTATAGGGGGAGAAGAATTTTCTGCTGACATGTTCAATGACACACGAATTGAAGAGTTGGAAAACCAAGTTATGCTAAAGAGTGTGAAGATTTCTGAATTACAAGAGCAAGTTAAGGGGCTGAAAGAAGGAAAACAACATCTTGAAGCTATCTTGGCCAGTATTGTGTCGGAGAACGAAAGGCTGAGGAACCGGATGAAGAACATAATGAAGAACGCCTCGGAAATCAACGACAAATGAGCTTATTCGAGAAAATTCCTACAAAGAAACTCAGGATTAATTTAGCCACAGAAATTGATGAGATTGAGAGGGCAGAGGCTATAGAAAGAGTTGCTGAGCGGGAACGTATTGCAAAAGAATTATCAGACGCTTAAGGCAAAGGAAAAGAGAAGGTTGGTGAGGAACCTGTGATTGATATAACTGAGCCAGAAGCTGAATCTATGCCAGTATCTTCTGAGGTAGTGGTGTTTGCAGATATGAAGAAGTTTGTGTTGGTTGGAAAGCCAAAGGATGTTGACATTGACATGACGAATCTTTCTTCTAAACATCAAGAATGGCTAAGTAGAGATAGACGCATTTGATGAGAATCTTGAGGAGGAAAATTAAGACTTGGACGATACCGATGATGTATTTAAGGAAAAGTATGATGATGATAATGATGGTGGTGATGATGATGATTTTGGTGGTTCGGCTATCCTCGTAATAGAATCAAGTTTGAATGAAGATATCGATTTTTCTGTGTACTTGGATGATTTCGCCAACCAAGTGGAAGGCGACAAAGAACAGGGAAGGAGTTTGAAAGCTTGAAGGATTCTAAGCAGGCACCAATCCTCATAGTGACTGATATGACAGCTGTTCCTGCCATGCCCAAACCAAAGATATTGTATTTGGAGCATGATGTAGAAGAGGGAGAGTTTGTCCATTGTAATACAAAGGAAGAAATTGTGCAAATGTTGGGCATGCATGAAGAGGCATTTGTTTTTGATTTTGAAGACTAGCTTAACGACATCAGTGCTTTCGAGCCTGAGAATTATGTCTTTGAACATGTCTCTGACGCACATGATTATGACAAAGTTGTCGTGGAGGATGATTCTGATGACAATGATGCAAATATTGCCAAAGAGGGTACATATGACTCTCCAACTTTCAGTGAATTATTTGCAGCCGAGAATGATGATCTACTGAAGCAAAAGGTTGAAGAGGTTTCAAACAGGGAACGATTCCTCAACACTTGTCTAAAGAAGAAATTGCAGAGATGATGAAACTATGGTTTAAAGAACTACCAGCAGAGCGTAAATTCATACGTCCCCTAGCATTCTTCACACGTGATACTAACATTTCTCTAGGGGACATCATTAGCTAGGGATGGATTGAAGAGCTTAACGTTTATGCGATTTTACGGGAGTATGACCTCAAGTACTTCCGATACCTAAGCGATATCAAGACCATGTTGTTCTGGGATATTAAAGAACTGGTGCAGACCAAGATGATAAATCTAAAGATGAAATATCATGACCAGCGGCTGTGCAACTGATAAAGCTGGAAGCTACTCATGGGTTTAGATGCTGGAAGCCACATATGCCCAAGAGAATCACAAAGCTCGATCCTGTTACAAAGGAAAAAGATGTGACGTTGATAATAAAGAGGCCGAAAGTGACGAAAAACATGCCTCTGATAAAGAAGGAGTAGGATTTCTTCAAAATCTCAAATGGTGGCATTACGATTCTAGTACTGGTGAAGCTGTTATTCGTGTTCATCAAGATGAAGATTCTTGGAAGATATCTGAAGGATTATCCGAAGCCGTCATAGCACACAAATGCATATATGGTCTATGGCATGGCATTCGAGTACTAGACACTATGTGGCTAGTCAATTGCTCTAAGAAGGATATTGAATAGTTATTCTACAGCAAAATCAGTTTTGAGGAGAAAGACAAAGAGCAGGCTCTCCAGTTCTTAAAGATTGTTCATGTTTGTTTTGCTAGTGACATACATTCAGGAACAGCATGGAACACTTCTTGGAGGAAGCTGGAAGAGAAAGAGAAGTGAGAAAAATAAGAATGAAGAAAGGATTGCGGAGCGAACACGGATTGCATCGCTAAGGAGCTTTCGGTTTGGCAACATGCACAATCGGCCTCTCCTGTGCAAGTCATGTTGACCTATAAATAGTGGAGCTTGAGTGTTGTGTCACAGATCCGTTGGTGTGTGACTACGGCGACGCCCTGTCAAAGTGTTTACTCGTCTGTAACCATTCACGTTTATTAATACGAATCAAGGCGTTTAAGCAACATATCTTTCTTGTTTGTTTGTCCAACTCGCTAACAATGAATTCCACCTCTGTTAGTTGAGTCAGATCAGTCCGGTGCTCATAAGAGGAGAGTCGATCCCCTCTCACAATACTTTTATATAGTCTTGTATATATTCTAACTGACTAACAGTTGCGTTCGAAACTCAGATCTAACTTGGCTTGTTTCCATGTTTGCAGAAATGGTGAAAGAAATAATCTGGGATATAACACGGAAGCATTATCAACCGTGCAAAATACAGCCACCATCAAAAGACTTTGAAGACGTGGAATACTGGATAAACTCAAGCAAGATAAGCTACGCTGTTCAAGCAGATCCAATTATATACAACATTCGTATCGAAGAATTCTGGAAAACAGTTAAAGTCACAACTGTCAATGAAGTTAAAAGGATCACGGCAACCGTTCGGAATAAGAAAGTCATTGTAATAGAGGACAATGTGTGAAGAGTGCTTAGTCTTGGAGACGATCACAGGATCCACTGCGATTAAAGAAAGATGATACTCTGGATGGATTCAGAGGAATGAGATATGTTGGAGATTTCAGGGAAAAGAATGAGATCAAACGGAAAGGTCTCACAAAAGATTGGCGATTTATTCTTCATGTGTTTGCAATGAGTTTAGCCCATAGAAAGGGAAGTTAGGACGGTTTGAATTTGGAATGGTCCGCTGCTATGCTCAACTTATGCACCAGGCAACCGTTCAACATCCCGGGTTTGATCTTCTACTTTATGGTCGATAACGCAAACACCTCTACATGGGCCATGTATCCTCGATTTGTTCAGCTTCTTATAAATGATCAACATCCGAATCTTCCACATGACTATGACATGTACAAATTTTAGTTACCAACTGGCCGAAAAATCACAGAACTGAAAACTCAAGAGTGGGTGATGCTTCACCAGTGGATGTATAGAGAGGAGAGATTTCCATAGTAAAAGTTGCATACGAAAAAATATTAGGAAGGTGTTAAAAGAAAGAGACAGACAGACTCTGAAAAGGAAGAGGATGAAGAAGACGAAGAAGAGACTAAACAATTGATAAGAAAGAATAAAGGAAAACAACCTGCGAAAGAGGGGGAATCATCGAAGAAAAAGAAAGACACCCCGACTCAAGAACGTCCAATGGGGAGTAATATTCATGCAGGTGGCACTAGAGAACACAGAGAGCAGATTGAAAACTTACGTTCCATACATGAATCGGAAGAAAGAGAAAAGAGAGAAGGAAAGAGAAAGAGGCGTGAGATGACAGAGTCTGAGACGCCAGTGACTGTCACTTTTGAACAGGAACAATTTGATGAGTTTGTTGATCAACTAATTGTAGATCCATAAGCTCCTAGCAGGTCACCTCCCCAAAAAAGATAGAAAACAGGGGAAGGCTCTTCAAAAGGTGCACCAACAAAGTCAATACCTCAGCAAGTTCCACGCAGACCTCTTCCGTTTCAAGAACTTTATGATAAATTGTCAAAAGATATTGGGACAGGTCCAGCTCAAGAAATATGGTCACTGAAGCATCAAGTGAGCAACACAAATGTGATACGTGAGAAGCTGAGAGAACAAAGAAAGAAAAACAGGGAGCTTCATGCTTATGTTAAGGAACAAACAAGATTTGTTAGATTCCAGCAAGACACTATGGAGAAGATGTATAGAATGATAAGAGAACTATGTGCTAAAGTAGAAATACAACCAATGTTCTCAACTACAGATATCTTCGACTATGAAAAGTTTAAGGTTGAAGAAGACAACGTAAGGCCGAAGAAGTTGAGAAAAAGAAGAGACGATTAGAATCAACTGTGAATCTTACTGAAGATGATGAAACTGAGGAAGAGGAGGTGGATAGGGATGAAATGCCAGCGCGATTTGTTGAATGGGGATTGGAGGAAGAGATTTTGTACGAAACTGAAGTTTGTGATGAAGTGACTCAAGTACATATTGATTGGTTCAAAAAGGAAAGAGAAAAGCTTCTAGACTTCTATCAAGTTGTCACCGTTGAAAAGACGGAAGTCACTCACAAGATAATCAGTTAGAAGTATTGCAATTTGAAAGGGATGTTAATAGTAAAAAGACAGGGTGGAGTCATCCAATACTTCAAAACTGGAGCCGATATGAAAAGTCTTCCTCGATGGGATATTCGTGAGCTTGGAAGGCTAGAAATGATCAACCCTACCAACAGCAGCATTGGTGCTGACTTTGAAAGACTAATCTTAAGAGAATGTAATCGAGGGTTTATTGTATTTAAGCATCAATGCCCTCGCAGAAGGGTTTCAAAGACAACAAAGGATCCCATTGCTGGTAAGGGCATAGTCACATGGGTCATTGATCATGATAAATTTGAAACAAGAGTTAAGATTCCTTCAGAACAACCTCTGACTCTCACGAATTTCAAGAAATGGTTCTACAACGGCAAAACAGGAGAAGCTGTGATCAGATCCAATACTAATGAAGATATTCGTATCCTGGATCCAATGGATGTTTTTTTATGTTCTGCCTATCCGATTTAAATATTCTTTATGCCCATAAGATTCATGTTGGTGCCGGGAATGAGTATAAAGAAGAAAGCATGTTGTTCCAAAGGGTGGTAGAACGAGCAAGGGAACAAAAAATCGAAATGATGGGCATCGTGACTAGAATTGAAAAACAGAAGGAGAAAGAGGAAGCAAGGAAAAATAAAAGGAAGCAAAAATCGTCAGCTGATTAGAGAGATCCATCACCCACTCCAGTTACATCAAAATCTCAACCTCAGGCCTCATCCACATATGAGGCCACGATGGAGGATCCACCTGTCACAAGTGAAGCTAATCTTAATCCAACTGAAGCACCACCTGAACCGACTACAGATCAAGCTGCCTCAAATCCAGAAACCGAAGATCAAGAATGAAGAATCGAACAAGTACGCAACGATCTAGGGGGAATATTGCTGGAACTTTTGAGATCGTTGGTACTTGGTTTTAGTAGGTTTTGGATAGTTTTGTAATAGTTTATTGTATTCTAGAAAATTCAGGGGCGGAAAATGTAACTACAGGGGAACTTCCCTATAGCGGCGTATTTGATATCCCAGCGTATTTGTTAAATACACAAATACGCTGGGTAGTCATATTGTATATATATGTGATCAATGGAGAATCGTAGTCCAAGGTTCTTGGACAAATTTTGGTGATTTCTCTTGTGTTGTGATTATTGTTCTTGTGCTAAATCTGAACATCCAGGTGGTTTCAGTGATTATATCTTTTGGGATTCCATATACAACACTTGTTTTTTGATCCATACAAGAATCTTCATCTTCATCTTTTGGTTTTTCTTAACTTTTACACACTCAAGCAACTAATCTATAGTTGTTTGGGTGATAACAATCAAACCACAGTGCTCCGAATCTGTTTTGGGACTCACACCTCCACTGCTCAATAAACATTCCCTTGTATAACTGGTTCGAGGGAAAATGACTCACATAACAAAAAGCTCGAGCAGCTTGTTCACGAATAGGTTTTGAATAACAGGTTTCTCCATGGTCTAGATCTCCAAACTACAATGCCTCGGGAATAACATCTGTGATCACACTCAGGGTACGATTTATAGTAGCTTCAATTGTATTATTCACTGATCATGTTGTTCGCCAAAAATCGTGAATGTATGAAGTAACTTCTTGCACGTTTTCAGAAATAGAAAAGGCATTCCTTGAGCATCTTAGAACCACATTATCTCAGCATAATCTTTAACTCCTCGAACCGTCTCATTAAGTAATGCAACTTGATTGTGCTTCGTCATAAAGTGTCTCACTGGAATAAGTGGAACAGCTGCAGCAACAGGTTGTCCACCTTGTTGTTCAACATGTTGTTCAACCATTACTAAAACACACAACACATCAAGACAAGTGCATTAGAAACACATATGTAACTATAACACAGAAAGTAAACAACAATCACACATAAAGCTGCAACTATAACTTAGCAATATTTTCTAACAATGACTCTAGAATTAATACACAAAACTCCGGAGCAACAAACTAAAATGAGACTCCGGAACCTGTTTTAACAAAACAATAAAATCCGGAGAAACTAATATAATTTATAAATAATCCCGAAAGTGTGACCTGGAGACAACATAAATCCAAAGAAGAAAAATCATAAACAATTTATAAATCCAGAGAAGCAAAATCATATTGAATTCAGAGAGTCAGTTACACTGCTAACTTGGAGAAAACCGTTAATCCTTGAAACACCTAAAACCCGAAACTCATTTTTGAATAACCCTAGACTCCTTTTGACGCAGTAATCTGGAACTACAATATTCTAGAGACAACCTTAAAACCGGAATTATATTGGAACTCGAATCAAATCAATAATCCGGATTAGACTTAAATCTAGAATCAAGTTTGAATTTCATCATTAAAACTAAGTTAAGAACCTTCCGAACTTACGGAATGGAAACTTAATTTCTCCGAATTACAAACATAAGAACCAAACAAGAACAATTATAACGGATCAAAAAGGTAAGTTTTTTAAAAATTACTTTCTTCTTCATAAAGTTTTCTTAGAACACCAAATTTTAATACTTTCTCATGACCATCAAACAAACATCATAACCAAAAGCAACTAATCATATACAACCCAAAACGACATTTATAAAACCGATCCAAACTGACAACTTAATCATTTAAAAACAAAAAATTCAATAACCACTAGTATCAAAGAAAAACCTAAAACCCATTTGGTTAAACCCTTCAAAAACCTAAAACAATCAAAACCCTAATAAACTTCTAGAGATTTTTTATGATAAAAGGTTCAAGAAAACATACCTATGATCTTGTTATACTAAGATGAAATAAACCACTTCAAATAATCTCCCTAAGACCAGTTTCATAATTGAAGAGAGCACAGGTTTTAGGTGGGTTTTAGAGAGAAGATGAGAGGGAAATTGTGAGAATGAAGAAGATGGAAGGTTTGAACCTTTATAAATAGAATAAATCCAGACAAACCCTAGGAAAATCCGAAGACACACAGTCTTTTAGGATAAGTTTGGAGGAGATGACAAAACCCGGAGATCAATCAGCGATGTATAACCTATAGATCCGGAAGAAATCTCCAGAACGAACTCAAACATATAAACCTGGAGACACCAGTAGAACCCCGGATACAAACCCTTATCTTCAAAAACCTAGATTATTCGGGTGATGTTTAGACTTCTTAAACCCGCATCATGTTTTCCGGATTTATTAAACCAGTTGAAAACCAGAAATAAAACTTTTAAAAATTAATTCCTGAAAAACAATACAAGAGCCCAAAACCTGAGCCTAAACCCAGAGAAAAACTTGAGCCCAAACACCGAGCCTAAATTTTATAAATAAAAACAGTTTAATATAAAGAACTTTATACCTTAAAAAAATTGTTACCTCAGAAACTCATACTTTTGGAAAATTTTCACAACTTTTACTTGGATCACAACTACCAAACATTTCAAATGTCGAAATTACCCACACACTTAGATAATTTTTGCACGACCGGTTTTTATTGAAAAAGACTTATTTTATGATTACTTCACCAGTTGTATTTAAACCGGTATTAAAAGAATGTTTACAACCCATTTGAGTATCATTAGAAAGATAAACAAGAACGGGAAATCTTTTTGTTGTTTTTCAATTTAGATAAAGTAAAGGAACTAAAACTAGAAATAAGTATTTACAAGAACTCTATTTTTGTGAAATCGGTGCAAGAGGATCATATCAGTTTTTCTGTCAATATTCCACACCAGGACATAGTTCTCAAGTTAAGCACTTAGAATGATATTAATAGTTCAAGATGTTCAACAGTATTGTGATCAACTTAAGTTTCAGCATGCTTTCAAATACTATTTTTGAGATATGCGATTAAGTGTATTAATAACTGATGGTAACTATGTTCCCCACCTCAGAATATACTGTCGTATCAAGACTATCAAACATTGCATCTTATAGGCGAGTATATCTAAGAAATCTCTGTATCCGGCTAAATGTAAAGCCTTGAGAGCTCAGGTTGGACAAAGAGATGGAGGCTTGACTTAAAAGGTGGTGTACCAACGTTTTGGTATCTTTTTCTTTAGAAATTTAGCAGTTTTACACTATGTACCTCGTGGTAGCATAGAAATGAAGTTTGTTCATCCGGTGATGACAATTTTTAAACAAATCATCCGGTGATGATGTCGTGGCAGAAAAAAAATCCACCAGGGGGTTCACGCACATCAAAAGTTTACACTATATGAGGTCTAGGCCATTGCTTACGCAACATCAGAAGACTAGGTATAATACCCTATAGATTTATCAAACATAAGACCTAGTATCTAAGAAGTTTGGCAACCTATCAAACGAAATTACGGTATCAAAACCATATACCCGAGAGATATTACACACAAGTTACGCAATTCGTTACGTTTATATACCAAAAACAGGTTCTTATTTATGTGTAAAACCTACCTAATCAACGTATAATGAACTCTTATAGTTAAGGGTTAAATTTTAGGTATTACTACAATCCTGTATAATATAGGACTACTGATGTAGTATCATTTCCTTTTTTCTTAACACGACCTCATTTTTATATTTTTCATGTGTTTTTGTATTTTTTTAAAAAGTATCCTACAACTAAGTAAAATATTTTAGGAAATTTTAATTTTTGTAAAGCAATAAGAATTGTACATTTTGAAAAATAAAACAAAGTTTCTATGCTAGTTTCTAGAAACATTTTACTCGGGGTTGATCATACCGATCGTTCGCACTAGATCCTCGATTCTAGCCTGATTGAATGTCTTGTAAACAGGTCGGCAAGATTAGCCAAAGTGTCTACTCTAACAACTTCGATTAAACACTTTCCAGTACAGTCGCAAAAAGGATTGGAGTTTGAGTAAAATTCAAACTGTAATCCCTCATTTGTTGTTGAATCCACAAGACTTGATCACACCAGCTCAAAGCTGAAATATACTAGGCCTCGCACGTGGATAAGACACGATAATTTTCTTCTTGCATTGCCAGGACACAAGACGGTTTCCAAGAATTTGTGCTCCGTCGGAGTTTAACTTTTTATTAATTGGGCATCCTCCGAAATCTGCGTCAGCATATGCTATCGAATCCAGACCTCCTTCAGCCGGATACCACAATCCAAGCTTAGGCTTCCCTTTTAGGAATCTAAAGATGCATTTGACAACCTTCATGTGTGACTCCTTCGGAGTAGATTGGTACCTGGCACACAGACAAACAGAAAACATAATATCGGGATGCGAAGTTGTAAGATACATAACGGAACCTATCATAGCTCGATAAGAGTTGGATCCACTTGAGGATCTTTCTCTTTATTGGTAGTCAGCTTATGATTTATTGACAATGGCGTGTCATACGGTAGACTGTCTTCCATACCAAATCTCTTGAGAATAACATAGACATACTTTGTTTGATGCACGTATGTCCCTTCTTTCTCCCGACTCACCTAAAGACCAAGGAAGAAGGACAACTCTCCCATCGCGCTCATTTAAAACTTTGATTTCATCACAGCTTCTAACTGGCGACACAAATCTTCATTTGAAGAACCGAAAATAATGTCATCTACGTAAATTTGTACGACCAGAAAGTCTCCCCCTTTCTTCAAAATGAACATTGTGAAGTCGATCACACCATGTGAGAAACTGTGCTCCAGGAGGTGCCTGATGGAGACCATAAAGAACTTTATCTAATAAGTACACTTTGTTCTCAGACTCTTGAGCCGCAAACCCCGATGGTTGGGACACATACACAGTTTCATGCAGTTTTCCATAAAGGAACACGTTATTTATATCTAACTGATAGACTTTGAAACGCATATGTGCAGCGAAGGCTAGAAACAAATGAATTGCTTCCGGTCTTGCCACATGCGCATAAACTTCCATATATTCTATCCTTTCCTCTTGATTGAAGCCCGGAACAACCAAACATGCTTTATTTCTGACAACGACACCCTTATCGCCCTTTTTGTACTTGAAGACCCACTTCGTGTTGATTGCATGCTACCCTTCGGAAGATCGACCAAATTCCACACCTTTAACTTGTCAAAGTGAGCTAACTCCTCTTGCATCACCTCACACCAAGAATTATCTTTTAAATCCATCTGATAATTTTTTGGCTCTATCTGAGAGATAAAGCATTCGTGTAGGCTAAGATTGTATATCTCTTCCTACATGATTTCAGAAAACAATCACTGCATCTCTAAAATGTTTCAACTTCGCGTAAACACTCTAGCATTTGGGTTCCCAATATTATTATCAACATGATGATTAATATTTGTTCTTATGGTTGGATTGTCAGAGCTTGAAGTTTTTTTCCCAAAGTGAACGGATCTCCCCTCAGCACTTGCATTACGGGTGTTCACAGCATCACTCGTTGCATCAGAATCATTGGGAACATCTTCATTGGGGATCTAAGCAGCAATAACATCGTTTAATATCGAAGACTCGGCTATTGGACCTCCTGATGTGGTATTCGGGGTCACGTTTGTCGGAATACTTGCTTTCAAGCTAACATTCACTTCATCTTTGTTTACAAGATGCGTGTAGACCACCTCCAAATCTTCTTCTGAAACATTAGGAAGATCAAAAGAATCAAATAATTTTTCATAATCGTACTCGCTTTTGGGACTGAATTCGGACGGTGGAGGATCGTAACACAACAGAGTTATAACAAACATGACCTTTATTGTCTGCTTTTTGATGTTATAATCGCGTTTATTTGGAGCTCCCTAAGCGTATCCTAAAAAGAAACCTATCTCTCTGATCTCACCCAGCTTAGGGTGACCTTTGTGCGTTTGATAACACACATGATCCTAAAAGGCTGAAAACCAGATAAATTCAATTTCTTGTTCTCGAAAAGTTCATAGCAAGTTTTATTTTCCCTTTTGAATGTGAGCACATGGTTAAGCACATAGCATGCTGTGTTCATAGCCTCGGCCCAGAAGAATATTGGTAACTTAGACGCAAATAACATAGTTCGGGCCGCCTCAATTAGGTTACAGTTCTTCCGTTCTACAACTCGGTTCTGTAGAGGAACACAAGGAGCGCTGAATTGATGATATTCCCATTTCTTGACATAACTCATCCATAGTTTGATTTTTAAATTCAGTGTCATTGTCACTTAGGATTTTCTTAATAGGTAGGCAATAATTTTTCTCAAGTTGTTTTAATAAATCCGTTAAGGAAAATACCTATGAATTTCGCAAGAAATCGTCAGTAACAACAAGGCAAAAAGACACCCCACCAACACTAGCAACATGGATAGGGCCGAAAAGATCTATATGAAGCAATTCAAGTGGTTTTTGGATCGAGATAACAATTTTCGGTTTGTGAGGTTTTGGTTTAATTTCTCTTTTTTCACATGATTCACATTTGTTGTGCATATTAAAACTACGTAAAGGAACCCCCAACACTAAGTCGTTCTTGACTAAGTGGTTCATTTTTCATAGATGAACATGGCCCATTTTTCTATGCCATTGGTACAATTAATCTTTCGTCGCCATTGAGAGCAAACATGTCACTGGAGCAGAAGAGTTAACCAACGAGCACATGTCCATGACACATGTGTTGTTCACCCGTGGAGCCCTCATTACTATCAAATCCTGGACGCGAGACGGAGCAAACCTTGTTAGTAAACAACATCGAGTACTTATTATCGTATATCTGGGATACCAACATCAAGTTATGCTTCAGTTCTTCAACGTAGTTCACTTTGTGCAGCATAATTTTTCCTTTAGTCGCCGATCCTTCTCCGGTGATATAACCACCTTTCTCACAAGCAAAATTAACATAACCACCTCGAATTTCTTCTAAATTAGTCAATAACTCCTTATTCCCCGTCATGTTCCTTGCCACTATCGATATACCAAATATAGCTAGCCCTCTTAAGCTGCTCCTACACCCACAAACAAGGAATTCAGTTGTATGTGGGACCTAAGCAATGATGGTCTTGGGTCGTCCCAATTTATCTACAAACGAAAACTCCTTGAAATAACCATCATCACCACTATGTCCTACATTTCCACTTTGAAAGTTGTTGGAATGATTTCCCGCAAATCGAGGCTTATACAGAGTTGACTATCGGTTGTTCTATCCAGAGTTTCCAAAACCTCGTCTTCCATAGTTTTGGTATCCAAAATTTTGATTCCTCGGTGATTCAAAATTCCTACCAAATCTGAAAGCATCACTACTTATACAGATCGGTCATGATTGATTATCCGAATGTTGTCTTTGAAATCAGGGGGGTGACGTATTTCGATCTTTCACAAAATGGTTCTGAGCATGAGGTCTAACATAATCGTTATTATAGCCTCCAGAACGTTGAACATTCTCTTATGGTTGGAAAGTAACATGATTATGGCGTCTGAGGTGTTTTTGTTGGTGAAGAATGTCTATCGACTACGTCTTAAGGTCATGTCGTGTCATTGTAATAAGGCTTTACGTTGATAGATTTGCATTTTGGATATATGTAAGCCACTTCATACGAAGTGAAGTTGTTCACTTCGTATGAAGTGCACTTGGCACGAAGTGGCAAGACCAACTCGCACAAAGTGATAGTGTCTATATGTAGTGGATTTGTGTCTTGAGTCTGTAGCAGTTCATGCAGCGTGTACGACGAAGCCTTGCATGTTTTGTTTAAGGATTGTACACGTTATTGATATTAATGAAATAGTAAATTTTAAACATATTGTCGCTTGTTATAAAATGGATTTCGCACGTTCTTTAACTAGTTAATCAGATTAGATCTAGTGCTTATATGGATAAAACGATCCTACAAGTGGTATCAGAGCTCAGGATGGCCTGATTTGAAGACAATTGATCCAGATTCAACCTTGAAGACTTCTTATTCTACTCATTAATCTTATTTTCACTTTTTAAGATGAGGTCATGGACTAAATGGACTGATTTTGTAAGTATAACATGTAAAAACTGGTATAGATAAACCCTTCAAAGAATCGGATCTAAAAACAACTGAATTCATGTCGAAAATTGTAAACAAATGTGAATATGTGAACTCACATTGTATGAATTGAACTTGCACTTCGTACGAAGTGACCGTCCACTTCGCACAAAGTGACCATCCACTTCGCACGAAGTGACATATCGTTAAATCTTGTGTTTATCATTTTGCACGAAGTGATTGCCAAATTGCACGAAGGAAATAACCGGGTGTAACAGATTGTGAGGAATAGACGAAAAATTGGGATTTGATAAAGCTATGGTAACATGTTTTAAGTGTTGGGAGAAAGGTCACTTTAAGCGAGAGTGTCCGAACCGAGAAGTCCAGGGTAATCACAATCCATTTGCTGTTGATTACTATAAGAATGCAATATATCACAAGACTAATCTGTTAGGATCTGAGTTTAATATTGTTGTGACTGTTTAAGATGAAATCAATGGAAGTGGATAAACATGTATGAGTAGTACAGCGGAAATAGAAAACTTTATATTCATAACAATAGAGAGATTGCTTTCACTAACATGCTTTTATAAATAAATTGTTTACGTGCATCAAAGATTACAAACTCCCCCTCAACCTAAGATCACTCTGATTTTCTGGTACAGAAAATGTCATGATTAAGTAATAGTGATGAATAGAACAGTAGACACACTGTTCTATTTATAGTACAAAGTAAACCACTGAGCATCTTATGCTGACATCACATCGGAAGTGACATATAACAAACTAAAACAAACTACAACATCTGCTAAGCTAAACACTGCTACAAACTCTATAATACAAAGTCTGATAGAAAGCATTGATGAGACATCCTCTGTTGGGCTTCAGCAGAGCTTTACCTTAGCAGACCTTTGAGTCTTCAACAGAGCTTTGCCTTGGCAGACCTTAGCTTTAGTCTTCAGTAGAGCTCTGCCTTGGCAGACCTTAGCTTTATTCTTTAGTAGAGATTGGCTTCAGCAGATGTTCATTTATTATAAGGATCAGAGATTGTAGAATATTTTGGCTTTCTATCATCTGTTCTTTTGTAAGGTTCAATTTCCAACAATCTCCCAATATAATAGATTTGCCAAAACTTGTCTTTATTCTAGATCTTTATTCCTCATCAATGATTACCTTTATTTTCCTTTGAGTTGAAGTTCAAAGTCCAAGGAGATCATGTCTTCAATATCCCTTTCAAGATCAAGATTCATTAGATATTGGAGGTTAGCTGCATCCAGACCATATGCCTCCTCCATTCTTATCTTTTGAGTAAAGTCAATTCATGGGTATCTACAGATGACTTCCATTTTAGAATTTTTGAGTCCAATGGTTTTCTTGGGAGAAGTGTTATTTGTGATGAGTTTGGTGAAGAGGGTCTGTAACAAGTCTTGATAAAGATTCTCTAAGTTTATCACTTGCAACATTACTATGATAAAGAAGTTGACATTTAATTCCCACTTTTCTTTGTTCTTCATACCTCTGTTGATCTTCTTCTGAGTTTATCACTTGCAACATCAGTATGATTCAAGGCAGTTATGGGTAAGACAGAGCTTGAATATGGTCTTTTAGAGGTATGGGTCTATTGAGGGCCAGTGGTTATTAGTGAGTTGTCTGGATTTCTTGGGACAGAAGGATCTTTCTTTCTAAGCTATTGTAGCCTTCTATAGGTATCAATAACCTTAGAATCAGACCATCTTGCAATAGACCTAGTAGAGCCATAGTTAGCAGCAACAAGTTCTACCTTCAGTCTTTTGAGCTTTAAAGTCTGGTTTTGATCAATCTTTTTGTACCTTTTCCAATCAAGAGGAGTAGGCTTTAATGAAGAATCTTTGGCCATAACTGTAATTCTATCGATCTCCTCCTTAAGCTCATTTGCAGACCCATCCTACTCTGGTTGCTTTATAAGGTTTATGCTTCATGATGTGATCAAGATAGTCTTTCTTTAATTCAGGATCATCAGTGGTTGGTTTTTATGACATGGACTTACTCAAATCCTAAGCAAAATCTTCAATGTTTCTCACTTTGCTTAGTTGAAATTACTGGATCTTTGTAGAGCCCTGTCATCCTTACCCTTTGACAGCTCCTTTGCAATAGTTTCTGCTTGTCTAGGCTTTAGTTTCAGATACTCATCAAGGTTTCTAGGCTTTCGTTACCCAAGAAGAGATGGGAAGTTTCTTTGTTTAGTATCCTTTATCTTGTAGAAAGACTCTATCTCCCTCTTACCACATACAGTTCAAGGGGGTATAGAGCACCCAGAGGAAGGAATGATCATGATATATGCATGGGTGGAGGTGAAGTGTCTATATGTGAGATGATGAGGGTGGAGTGGTAGTAGGTTGTGATGATAAAGAGATTGGTTATGGAATCTCTTCATCACCTTCATCAACCACAAAAGTTTTTCTTTTGCGTTTGAATTTGATCTTTGGTGATGGTGGAGAAAACAAGATTTGCCTCAATAGTGGTTTTAGAAGTGATGATTGTTGGTTATCTAACTTTTCTTGCAGACTTTATTTTTCTTTAAGTACCAACATCTTCTTTTTCTATCTTTTTGGCTTTTTCTTCTTGAATCAACATTAAAGCTTTAGCTTCCATTGTATCTTGTCTTTTTTGCTTTTCATCAGCAATCTTTTCCGCTTCTTTGTTTAGGGTCTCATCAATCCATTTTCCCAAAGTTGCATCAGATGTTTTAGTAGTGGTTGCACCTTTGGTTTAGCACTTGAATCAGGTTGCAACTTTCTCAGTGAATCTTTCTCCCCAATTATGGCATCATCTTCTTTTTCTTCAACAAGAATTGTAGCCGGGCAGATCCAATTGTTTCTTGTAAATGGTCTTTGATGGCTTTAATGTCAGCCTGAGTGTCTTTGTATCTAGCCTCAACCATGTTCCTAATCAGCTTCGTATGAGTTTCATGCTGAATGTCTGCCAATTGTCTCTAAGCTAAGATAATTGGTTGCACAACTTTCTATAGCTTATCAGCATTTTGAGTTAGTAATGGTTGACTTTGGGAGTTTTGTAGGACTTGCTTCGTCATGGTTTTGAGGACATTAATTGATGATTCAATGGAAGACATCCTCTCCGTCAATTGTTGGTATTTTAATTTATCACCTAAGCTAATAGGATCATCTAAATTCCTACCAGAGGTAGTTGTATTTGGATCATCAACATGAAGAACCTAAATGTTTTTAGAACCAAAAGCCCTTGTTCTTGGTACTGGTGACTTCCAACTAGAACAAAGGTTACTGTTTAGCCTTAGCAGTTGTTGCCTTCAAGGAAGCCTTACTAATGTAACCATTGTCCAACTGAAACACTCTTGTGTCATCAGTTGTAGTAGCTACTTCACTTGAAATACCATGAGAGTTACTTGTAACTCAAGGGGTGTAGCCTCCTTAATTGCTTGTGGGCTAGCAGATAGAGTTGTCTCAGACTCAGTCAAATGCAGAAGTTGACTCTCTTTAGTGGGTGAGTGAGAGGGAGAAGTGGGAGAGGGTTGTAGTGTAGAAATAGACATTGTCTTGGGGCTGTGGAAGAATGAATCAAGTGATTCAAGAGATTCATAATGTGGTGTCCCTGTGGATACAACTTGTTCCTTTTGTGAGGAATCAAGAGAAGTTTGGCTAGGTAGAGATCTTTGTTCCAACTGTTGTGAGGAAGTAGCAGTAGTGGTTTCAAGTGACATTTGTGTTGTCACTAGGCATATTCTCTTGGATCTCATCACTGGTTATAGTGCCATGTTCACCAGAAGCAGTGGGCTCAGCAACAGAGGTTTGAGCAGTGGATGTGTTAGCATCTAAAATTGGCTCATTCCCCTTTGCTTGTGTTTTCAAAACCTTTTGCTTTTAATTTGAGAGTCTTGTAAAAGTTTCATGTTTAAGGCTGCTAATTTCACAAATGACACCTTGTTGAAAATCAGTTTCAGAAACTTGTTTTTGATGATAATAACTAAACATCCTTGGGTGTATAAGAAAACCTTTATTTTTGGAAATGTTGTTATACTTTGCAACCAAGTCTGTAAACAATACCTAGTAAAATTAAACTTAGATTTTGTCAAAATAGCATATCCCAGATACTGAATATTTAAAGGTATTTCATTAAAAGTAGTTGTCTTGGATGACAAACACAACAAGAGTGTATGGAAAAAGAATTTTATATCAATAGGAAATTAAGGTTTAAAGATGGTAATACCTGTCAGTTGACCTTCATAACCACGCTCAATGAATTCATCGTGTAAGTCTTTCTTTGGGAAGGAAGTGTGGTCGTTTAGGTCATTTAGACCAAATGTGGTGGAAATGGTGGATGGATGTAACACCCCGACCGCGTAAAACAACGAAACGCGGCTGAAACGTCGGGGAGTCATGTCACAGAACTATTGTTTCACAACTCATGGAATTTAAAATTATGTTTGATTAAGTTAAATGTTTTCATTGTCTTGGGATAAACAGAAACAACACATAAATAAATTGTCTTTTATTTTTAAGTGACTAAGGCCCGCGTCCATTCCTACATGAAGCATCAATCATATCATCAAGTATTGATTCCTGAAACATATGTGAAAAGAAAGTCAGCATAAAAATGTCGGCGAGTACATAGGTTTAGTGAGTGTGTCAAATTCGTGGCAGTGTATACATATTGCAACACCTCGTCCGACTACAAGAGTCGTTAAGTGAAAACCTGGTATCAAAAAGTGTTTGATATTGCAATACAATGAACCAACTAAAACAAGTTGGTTAGAGTTGCGAAAACTTTGTAGCAATGAATCTTGACAGAGACATTTCTTTTGTAAAAACCTTGTAATAGATTGATTCAAAAGAAAACTTCATATGGATTATATCTTTAAGTGAAAATCATTGCATGGCACTATTCAAAAGCATTTGCCCATGTTATAAACCATTTGTCTATGTTATAAACCATTCGTCCGTGTTATAAATCAATCGTCCGTGTCATAAACCAATTGTCCATGTCATAATCAAATCGTCCGTATTTTTAATTGTGAAAACTTTTGATCGTTCTTTAATGAACACATTCAAACCTGTGTTGACTATACCACCAAAGGGTATCTTTAATAGACCACCAAAGGGTCTCTTTAACTAGACTAACAAATCAAAAACTGATTTGTTAATCAGATTCAGTTTCTGTCATTACCCAAACTTCCACCGAATCCAGTGAACAGTCTGGTAATGGGATTGTCAGTCCCATGGTACCATAACATACTACTGGTCGGCTCGGCCAAAGCTAATGAATGTCATTCGTGTTATGGATAACACATCAAAAAGTTGTTCACATCATTGAAATCGTATTATTTTATATATAAACCATAGACATTGTTTTTGAAAAGTTGAAAATGAGTTAGCACATATGAGTCACCCCAAAACATTTGCAAAACGTAAAAGAGGGGAACTATGTACTCACTTTGAAAATCATTTTGTATATATAAACCTTGTATATTGTTTTGAAATCTTGAAAATAATTATAGGCACATATGAATCACCCCAAAACATTTAGAAAATATAACAGAGGGGGGGCTATGTACTCACATAAGCCTTGCGTAGTAAATATGTAGATTTGAAAAGATAGTTTAGCACATATGAATCAACACAAAACATTTGAAAAAATAAAAGAGGGGAACTATGTACTCACTTAGGATTGCGAAAGTGTTCTTGATCAACAAAATAAACAAAGCTCAAACGTGTCCTAATGTGTCAGATAAATATGTTAGCGTGTCGGGACTACAAACAGGAGATCGGATTGAATGAAGTCTTATAAACCAAACGAGTGTTGGAACTCATGTGATATGGATTAACAAACTTAACATTCTGATTTGGAAAGGATCCTAAGTGCTTTTGACCCATTATGACTCGTTAAGGTAGTTTATTCTACTTTAATGGGTCATTAGCGTAAACACGTGATCAGAAGGTTAAACATGTCCTATGATAAGTCTTAAATGCCAAAACATGTTTGAAAATGTTATAACATCAGTTTATATGTCAAAAATTTGGTTACAAGTGTTTACAATGGATTTATGCGCAAAAGGGCATTTTGGTCATTTTTTAAGAACATAGAAGTGACTTATCATAACACTAACCAAATGACGTGATCATAAGATATAACCTCAGTAGGTTATTCCCTATACAACTATGGTCACAAATATGTGTTTGGTCGGATCTTAAGATCGACCAAACGGGACGAATTCAAAAGTCAAAGCGCTGGTCAAGACCGCTCGACTTACGACCCTAGATAAGCACTAAACTAGAAGTGACGAGTTAAAAATGTCAAAAAATGTCAAACTAAGTTTATAAAACTAATTTGGTATCAAAACTTGGTATTTTGATATCTGTAAATAGTGTCAAATGCATATTCGCGCATTCTTGACCGAAACTTTGACTCGTCACTTCGACTAGTAAACGTGATAATCAGAAGGTGAAAACATTAGAGATTATAATCTTCGTGATTACGATCACATTGCAAAGTTCAATTGAACTTTTACTTGACCAAATATGGTCAGAACCAAAATTCAACCTGGAAGCCAAACTGTTCAACTTTTAGCTCAAAATAGCTAAAAAAACTTAAAGAAGTAGGAAGAGTACTTACTCATGTTGAAGAACACTTTCAGAACTCAAGATAGGAGGCTTCCAAAGGTTGGAAACAAGCTCCAAGAAGGATAGAAAGAAGAACTTCACACTTTGCTTTGAAGTGTTTTAAAGTGGTGTGAAAAAAATGGTAGAATCATGGGGTATTTATAGTATTTTAGGATTAAGGAGGTGATGACAAGTGTCCTCAAGTGTGGATTAGTGTCGTAACATGTGTCCACACCATATTAAGTGTGGTAAAGTGAGTGCTACGTGTTAAAAATTGGAAATAGGTGGTAAACTTGGTGAAGAAGTAAAGTTATTTATTATTTTTTGACATATTTGGCCCTTGGACTTGTATTTTCACTTGCTTGCCATTTTTAACCCCTTTAACCTAATTTGGGTTATATAAATGTGTTTAGACATGTGTAACTTGGATTATGCCCGAAAATGTCATGGATGTCTGTTCGTTTAGTTGTACGGTTACGCGTTTCGCAAAATGCGTAAAACGCTTTAACGAACACCAAAATGATCGAAATTGTGCAACGATTGACATTTTTGCATTCTAATCAATAAAATACAAGATTTTGTTGAATACAAAAATATTTGGAAATAAAACACATGGTTTCATTGAATACAAAATTTTTTGGAATTGTGTAATGATTGAAAAGGCACAAATCTCACAGTCTCCCCTACTTTTGGAAATTTCATCCCGAAATTGAATTAGAGGAAATTTTGTGAAACATATGTGAATATTTCACTTTCATCTGATCCTCTCCTTCCCAAGTAAAGTCTAGGCAACGTTTGGATTCCAAAACAAACTTTAACTATCGGTATACGTCTACGCTTGAGTTTCTTAACTTCACGGTCCAATATCTCCACGGGTTTCTCGACAAAGTTCATAGTGTCATCAACGTGAATTTCATCGAGGGGAATGTGGAGGTTTCTATCGGCTAAATACTTTCTCAAATTGGACACGTGGAATGTTGGGTGAATATTCCCAAGTTCAGGAGGTAGCTCAAGTCGGTAGGCTACCTTTCCGATTCTCTCAACGATCTTGAATGGTCCAATATATCGTGGTGCAAGTTTTCCTTTCTTTCCAAATCTCATCACACCTTTCCAAGGGGATACCTTGACAAGGATGTGATCATCAACTTGTAATTCCAAGGGCTTGCGTCGTTTGTCCGCATATCTCTTTTGACGACTTCTAGCTGTCAAAAGGTTATCATGAATTTTCTTGACTTTGTTTGTTGTGTCGTGAATGAGTTTAGGCCCAGTGAGTTGAGCTTCACTGACCTCATTCCAGCAGACAGGTGAACGACATTTTCGACCATATAGAGCTTCGAAAGGCGCCATATTAATGTTGGCGTGAAAACTATTGTTGTAGGAGAATTCGACCAATGGTATATGTGAATCCCAACTACCACCAAAGTCGATCACACATGCTCTAAGCATATCCTCCAGTGTTTGAATTTTCCTTTCAGATTGTCCATCTGTTTGAGGATGATAAGCAGTGCTCAGATTGAGTTTGGTTCCCATGGCAGATTGCATGGTCTTCCAAAAGTGAGATGAGAATCGAGCATCTCGAACGGATATGATGTTCAAAGGAACACCATGATGAGATACAATCTCATCAACGTAGATCTTGGCGAGTTTGTCAGCAAATAGATCCTCACGAATTGCCAAAGAGTGTGCTGACTTTGTTAGAGGATCGATGATTACCCAAATGGCATGATGACCTCTAGGCATGCACGGTAGTTTAGTGACGAGATCCATCGCAATGTTCTCCCACTTCCATACGGTATTTGTGGTTGCTCAAGTAAACTAGATGGGCGTTGACGTTTTGCCTTAACTTTAAGATACGTTAGGCATTTAGACACATATAAGGCAATGTCCTTCTTCATACCCGACCACCAATACTGGGTATGGAGATCCTTATACATTTTTTCTGCACAGAGATTCATCCATCAATAAGGTGCGGAGATTGTCTTGACTAGGAATCCACAAACGATTCTTGTAGTAGAGTAATCCGTTATCTTTTGTTTCGAGTTGAGGTTCGAGATTTTGTGGCAGCTCATTTATCAACAAGCATTGGGTCACACATGTATGTTGTGGTTGAAGGATACGTGTCTGGATATCAGATTGAACTCGAACACAATGAAGTTTGACACGTTCCTTACGACTAAGCGCATCAGCCACAACTTTCGCCTTACCACGATGGTAGTGAATCTCGCAGTCGTAGTCATTCAGATGTTTGACACAGAGTCGTTATCTCATGTTAAGCTCCTTTTGATTTAATATGTGTTAGAGACTTTTGTAGTCAGTGAAAACCACACATTTCATACCGTAAAGGTAGTGTCTCCAAATTTTGAGATAAAAAACTACGGCTCCTAACTCAATATCATGAGTTGTGTAGTTCTTCTCATGGATTTTCAATTTTCTTGACGCATAGGCTAAGACTTTGTCTCTTTGCATGAGAACACAACCAAGGCCTAGGTTTGATGCGTTACAATAGACAACGAAATCATTGTTGCCATCGGGTAAAGATAAAACAGGAGCATTACCGAGTTTTGGTTTCAGTGTTTGAAAGGCTTCCTCTTGTTTGGGTCCCCACTCGAAAGGTTTATTCTTCTGAGCTAAAGTGGTGAGGGGAACCGCAATCTTTGAAAAGTTCGCGATGAATCGTCGATAGTATCCAGCAAGACCAAGAAATGAATGAACTTCGGTAGGAGTAGTAGGTGTACTTCAATCCCTAATTGCCCTGATTTGGCGGGATCTACATGTATACCTTGTTCGTTAACAATGTGTCCCAAAAATTGAACTTCTTTTAGCCAAATTCACATTTGGAGAATTTGGCGTAAAGTTTTTCTTTCTTCAGGGGTTCCATCGTTAGACGGAGAAGTTGTTCGTGATCGGTACAAGACTTAGAATAAATGAGGATGTCATCGATGAAAACAATGATGAACTTGTCTAAATAAGGTTTACAAACCCTATTCATTAAGTCTATGAAGATGGCAGGAGCATTCGTCAAACCAAAAGGCATGACAGTGAACTCGTAATGACCGTGTCAAGTGCGAAAAGCAGTCTTCGGAATATCTTCTTCGAGTACACGAAGTTGATGATACCCAGAACGCAGATCAATCTTTGAAAAGTAGGTCGCACCTTGTAGCTGATCAAAGAGATCATCAATGCAAGGTAGGGGATATCAATTTTTTATTGTGAGTTTGTTGAGCTCACGATAATCGATACACATACGGAAGGATCCATCCTTCTTTTTCACGACTAGGATAGGAGCACCCCAAGGTGAAAAGCTCGGACGAATGAATCCCTTTTGTGAAAGTTCCTGGAGTTGCTTTGACAACTCTTGCATTTTAGATGGTGCAAGTCGGCAAGGAGATTTAGCAATTGGGTTGGCACAAGGTACAAGGTCAATACGAAACTCAACTTGACGAATTGGGGGTAAACCAGGTAGCTCTTTAGGAAACACCTCAGGATATTCCCGAACAATGGGGATGTCCTAAACAGTTTTGCCCTTGCCTTTTTCCTCTATGATATGTGCCAAAAAGGCTACATAATTCTTTTGTAGGCATTTTTAGGCTTGGGTACCGGTCATGAGTTTTAGGCTACTAGAGGGTTTCTCTCCGGAACTTCTAAGGTTCCGCCAGATGAAAGAGGTATACAAACAACCTTGTCGAAACAGATCACCTCAACATGGTGTTTGGTTAACCAATCCATTCCTATGATGATGTCAAAACTCCTGAGTTGTATTGGTGTGAGGTCAATGGGAAAAAGTGGTTATCCAAGTTCAATTGGCAACTACGAATGACATAGTCGAGCACATGGGGCTCACCACTAGCTATTTCCACCGTTAAGGGTTTTCCTAGTTTAGTTCTAGGCATCGAAAGCAAAGGTCCAAAGGCTAGTGATATAAAGCTTCTACGGCACCCGAATCGAAAAGAATAGAAGCAGGATGATTGTTAACAAGAAACGTACCGTTAATGACTTCATTATAAGCACGAGCCTCATTTTCATTGATGTTGAATGCGCGTCCACGGGCTAGATTTGCATTCGCGTTCACCAATTTTGGGCAGTTGTTTCTAAAGTGACCCATCTCGCCACGGTTGGCTAGGGGTTGAACAGGGTCCTGAACAACTTGTTTTGGGGCCCAACGACAAACATTGGCTATGTGACCGAATCTTCCACATGATGTGCATTGGCAACACAGTATGTGAGCTTGATGGTGACCATTGCACCAGTTGCACAACGGTGTAGTACCAGCATAGGGTTTCCTCGCAGGAGGTTGTGCTGGCTCGCTTGGAGTGTTCTTGTTGGGTTGTGCAATAACTGCAAGGTTCTGTTAAGCCTTACGCTTCCTCGGCTTCTTAGAAGGCTTAGCTTTGTTCTCCTTTGTTTTCTCTTGAGTAGCCTTGACTGCCTGTTTCTTGTCGCCCTTGCGAAACAGTTTCCCCTTCTTGACCTGAGACTCAGTCATGGTAGCAGCTAATTCGATATCCTGTTGAACAGTAGTAGGGTTGCTACCAGTAACAATGTCCTGAACGGGGTCAGGCAGGCCATCGATGTACATCTCGATTGCTTTATCCAACGGGGTGACCATGGCGAGACACAACAAGCTCAATTCTTCGTAACGATCAGTGTAGGCATGATACTCTCCACTATCTTGTTTAAGATTGTGGAATTCATCTTCTAGTGCCCATTGTTCATGACGTGGGCAGAATTCCCTCATCATTAGAGCTCAAAGCTCTTCCCACGTTTGTGCCATTGCCACATCGACACCCATATCTCTCATCACACTATTCCACCATGTAAGTGCTCTTTTCTGGAATACACTTGATGCAAACTCGAATTTTCATTCATTCGGGCATTGAACATGACGAAATGTGCTTTCAAGACTCTCAAACCACTGAAGGAGTCCAGTAGCTCCTTCGGACCTAGTAAACTTGAGTGGTCTAGACGAGTTAAATTGTTTGTATTTTCACAGTGCGGGTGTATTGTTGTTGCTATTATTGTTATTGTTTGCTTGGTTTATCTGGGTCACTAGGTTTGGGAGTACAACAGCAATTTGTTGAGCGATCATAGCTGCCATTTCGACATTTTGAGTTATATTACGTCAAGGAGGCATTCTAGAAGAAAACATGAAGGAAAATATGTGTGATTGACATTGAATAATGAAGAGAAATGTTAAAAATATCGACGAAATATAAGGATGGTGGTCATTCATTCGTTACTTAAAAACAAACAAACGACACATGGTGACTAATCAAAGTAAATGGGTCTTTATAATGTATCGCGAAGACATGGTTTAGCCTATAAGTGGACACTCACCCCAAGAGTTCCCAGGTAAGAGTGACTGGTCCGATAATGCGGATTTGTACGAACATTCTAGATTGCACATGTTCACATTAATAAAACCCAAACTTTGACGGGATTTTGAAAACTTACAAGGCTTTAAGCCAAAACAACTAATCTAAGGACAGATGATTGATTTTCAAAACGAATTTGTAACTTGTGTATTTGTTTTGGTAATCACCTAAGGATAGGTGATGGTATTGTTTTAATAATCTAAACGCAAGATAACTCGCGTTAGGATCCTAGGAAGGTTATAGTCTAGGTCAAAGCATTACTAATAACCTAATTCCCTATAACCATAAGCTCTGATACCAATCTTTCTATAACACCCTGACCACGTAAAACAACGAACCGCGGCAGAAACGTTGGGGAGTCATGTCACAGAACTATGTTTCACAACTCATGGAATTTAAAATTATGTTTGATTAAGTTAAATGTTTTCATTGTCTTGGGATAAACAGAAACAACACATAAATAAATTTCCTTTCATGTTTTAAGTCATTAAGACCCGCGTCCATTCCTACGTGAAGCATCAATCATATTATCAATTATTGATTCCTGAAACATATGTGAAAAGAGAGTCAGCATAAAAATGCCGGCGAGTACATAGGTTTTGTGAGTGTGTCAAATTCGTGGCTTTGTATACATATTGCAACACCTCGTCCGACTACATGAGTCGTTAAGTGAAAACTCGTATCAAAAAGTGTTTGATATTGCAATACAATGAACCAACTAAAACAAGTTGATTAGAGTTGTGAAAACCTTGTAGCCATGAATCTTGACAAAAACATTTATTTTGTAAAAACCTTGTAATAGATTGATTCAAAAGAAAACTTCGTATGGTTTATATCTTTAAGTGAAAATCATTGCGTGAAATTGTTCAAAACAATTTGTCCGTGTTATAAATCCTTCATCCGTATCATAAACCAATTGTCCATGTCATAATCTGTATTTTTAATTGTAAAAACTTTTGATCATTCTTTAATGAACACATTCAAACTTGTGTTGACTATACCACCAAAGTGTATCTTTAATAGACCATTAAAGGGTCTTTTTAACTAGACTAACAAATCAACAAATGATTTGTTAATCAGAAATAGTTTATGTCATTTCCCAAACTTCCACCAAATCCAGTGAACAGTCCGATAATGGGATTGTTAGTCCCATGGTACCATAACATACTACTGGTCGGCTCGGCCAAAGCTAATGAATGTCATTCGTGTTATGGATAACGCATCAACAAGTTGTTCACATTATTGAAATCGTATTGTTTTATATATAAACCATAGACATTATTTTTGAAAACTTGAAAATGATTTAGCACATATGAGTCACCCCAAAACATTTGCAAACTGTAAAAGAGGGGAACTATGTACTCACTTTGAAAATCATTTTGTATATATAAACCATGTATATTGTTTTGAAATCTTGTAAATAATTATTGGCACATATGAATCACCCCAAAACATTTAGAAAATGTAAAAGAGGGGGGTGGGGGGCTATGTACTCACATAAGCCTTTCGTAGTAAATATGTAGATTTGGAAAGATAGTTTAGCACATATGAATCACCCCAAAAAATTGAAAACATAAAAGAGGGGAACTATGTACTCACTTAGGATAGCGAAAGTGTTCTTGATCAACGAAATAAACAAAGCTCAAACGTGTCCTAATATGTCAGATGAATATGTTAGCGTGTCGGGACTACAAACGGGAGATCGGATAGAATGAAGTCTTATAAACCAAACGAGTGTTGGAACTCATGTGATATGGTTTAACAAACTTAACATTCTGATTTGGAAAGGATCCTAAGTGCTTTTGACCATTATGACTTGTTAAGATAGTTTACGCTACTTTAACGGGTCATTAGTGTAAATACGTGATCACATGGTTAAACATGTCATATGATAAGTCTTAATGCCCAAACATGTTTGAAAATGTTATAACATCAGTTTATATGTCAACAATTTCGTTACATGTGTTTAGAATGGATTTATGCACAAAAGGGCATTTTGGTCATTTTTTTAAGAACATAGAAGTGACTTATCATAACACTAACCAAATGACGTGACCATAAGGTATAACCTCAGTAGGTTATTCCCTATACAACTATGGTCACAAGTATGTTTTTGGTCGGATCCTAAGATCGACCAAACGGGACAGATTGAAAAGTCAAAGCGGTGGTCAAGACCGCTCGACTTACGACCCTAAATAAGCACTAAACTAGAAGCGACGAGTTAAACATGTCAAAATATGTCTAACTAAGTTTATAAAATTGATTTGGCATCAAAACTTGGTATTTTGATACCCGAAAATAGTTTCGTCGTAAAATGCACATCCGCGCATTTTTGATCGAAATTTTGACACATCACTTCGACTAGTAAACGTGGTAATCCGAAGGTAAAATCATTAGGGATTTAGCCTTCATGATTACGATCACATTGCAAAGTTCAGTTGAACTTTGACTTGACCAAATATGGTCAGAACCAAAATTCAACCCGGAAGCCAAATTGTTTGACTTTTAGCTCAAAATAGCTAAAAAAATTAAAGAACTAGGAAGAGTACTTACTCGTGTTGAAGAACACTTTTGGAACTCAATATAGGAGGCTTCCAAAGGTTGGAAACAAGCTCCAAGAAGGATAGAAAGAAGAACTTCACACTTTGTTTTGAAGTGTTTTGAAGTGGTGTGAAAAAATGAAAGAATCATGGGGTATTTATAGTATTTTAGGATTAAGGAGGTGATGAAAAGTGTCCTCAAGTGTGGATTAGTGTCCTAACATGTGTCAACACCATATTAAGTGTGGCAAAGTGAGTGCTAGGTGTCAAAAATTGGAGATAGGTGGCAAACTTGGTTAAGAAGCAAAAATATTTATTATTTTTTTACATTTTTGGCCCTTGGACTTGTATTTTCACTTGTTTGCCATTTTAACCCCTTTAACCTAATATTTAGGTTATATGAAGGTCTAAAAAGACATGTGTAACTTGGATTATGCCCGAAAATGTCATTGATGTCGGTTCGTTTGGTTGTACGGTTACGCATTTCGCAAAATGCATAAAATACTTTAATGAACACGAAAATGATCGAAATTGTGCAACCATTGACATTTTTGCATTCTCATCAATAAAATACAAGATTTTATTAAATACTAAAGTATTTGGAAATAAAACACAGGTTTTCATTGAATACGAAATAGTTTGTTGTGCAATGATTGAAAAGGCACAAATGTCACAATGGAGAAATTTGGATAAGAGACTGCCCAATTTTTGACGTAATAGCAAATGGCTTTTTGTTTTGAATCTCAATTTTAGCAGTTCCCCAAAATTGTCGAAGTGTCGCCACATAGATTGGAGCCTTTGCTAGTAGAATATGCTTGTATGATGATGTTTGTAGAACATCGATCATTATATGATAAGTAGCATTATTTTCTGTTTTCTCGAGGATACGAAGGTAGTTGTGGGGATTTTTGATGTTTAGAGTCATGATTGAAGAGTGAATGAGGGTTTGTGAAGAAGAAATCCGCTTTGGAGATTTTTGAATCCAATACGGCAGTGAAAAACTCTGTTTGTATGGAACAGGGTTTATAAAGGATAAAATGAATGCTGACGTGGCAACGATTTTCAAAAGATCTGATGGCTAACATCTGTCCACGTGTAAACTCTATTGGATAATGGAAGACAATTGTTTGGAAACCTATGTTGGATACTAGCAGTGGTTCTGAACAGTGGAATGAACAGTGGTGATTTTACACTATCAGAGGATAGATTATCAGTGGATTGGGAAAACCGTGATTTCACCAACAGTGGATGTAGAACAGAGGATACACTTTTAGAGATGGATAGATTTTCAAGCCAAGCATAGGTTTTGAGAGACAGTGGTTATGAGCAGTCTTTAGAGATTTATTGAAAAAAAGCAATTTTAGCTATTTTAAGGATAGATTTTTGACTTTATGGAAACATTTTGATGCTATTTACACATGGAAAACAAAATTTTGTGTTTTATTCAATGTTTAGCATACCGATCCTAGAGATTAGACTTTCAATGGTAGATGTATCTTGTGCTTTGGTTAGAACATCTGTCAGTTGATCCTTAGTTGGAACATGATGCAGAGAAATCAAACCTTTTTCATAGCAATCCCTCACAAAGTGATGTCTGATGTCAATGTGTTTTGTGGTAGAATGAGAGACTGGATTATTTATGATGTTTTCAGCTGCTTGACTGTCCAACATGAGAGGACTCTTTAGAGCAGTTACACCAAAATCCAGCAATTGATTCTGAAGCCATAAGAGTTGAGCAGTGCAGCTTGCAGCATCAATTTACTCAGCCTCTACTGTGGATGTTGATACTGCATCTTGCTTTTTGCTTTGCCAAGACACTAAGCAATTGCCTTGGAACTGACCGCCTCCTGAAGTTGACTTCCTTGTGGTGTGGCATCCAACAAAATCACTGTTTGAATAACCTGAAAGCTCAATATTTCCATTAACGGGATACCTGATACCAAGTGTGGGAGCACCTTTTATGTATCTGAGTATTCTTTTTACAGCAATGAGATTGGACTTCCTAGGTGCTAACTGAGATCTAGCACAAACAAATGTTGCAAACATGATGTCTGGCCTTGATGTAGTTAGGTACAATAAGAACCTATCATGCTTCTATTAGAGTTTGATCAACCAAGTTATCTTTGTCATCAACAGTGACAAGCTTAGATGTTGTCATGGGTGTGCTACATGATTTACAATTATTCATATCAAATTTTGTAAGTAGTTCTTTGACATATTTACTTTGGTGAATGAATGTACCATTTTGCAATTATTTTACCCGGAGACCAAGAAAACATTGGAGCTCACCCATTGCACTGATATCAAACTCTACTACCATGAGTTGTCTAAACTCTTCACACATGGCAGTGCATGTGGATCCAAAAACGATGTAATCCATATAAACTTAACAAGCATCAAATCTTTTCCTCTCCATTTTAAAAACAACGTTTTGTCAATTTTACCCCTTGTACAACCAATGGATAAGAGAAAAGTGGAAAGAGTTTCATACCAGGCTCTTGGTGCTTGTTTTAAGCCATACAAAGCTTTATTAAGTTTTTAGATATGATCAGGATAAAACGCATCTTCAAAACCAGGAGGTTGACAAACATATACCTCTTCTTTGATCTTACCATACAAGAATGCACTTTTTATATCCATTTGAAACACCTTGATGTTGTGGTTGGCAACAAAGGCTAAGAACAGTCTGATGGCTTCTAATCTTTGCTACTGGAGCAGATGTTTCATCATAGTCAATGCATTCTTCCTGTTTGTAACCTTGAAACAAGCCTAGCTTTATTCTTGACAACAATATCCCTTTCATCAGTTTTGTTTTTAAAGACCCATTTTGTGCCAATTGGACTTACATCCTTTGGCAATAGTACAAGTTCCTATAGTTGTTGTCTTTTAAACTGAAGGAGCTCTTCTTGCATGGCTTCTACCCAATTTTTGTCTTTTAGTGCCTCTTGGTAGTTGATAGGTTGTGAGAGATAGGAAACCAGCAAAAAGATAAATGTTTGGGGATTGACTTCTAGTGAGCACCCCTTCATTGATGTTGCCAATGATTTGATCAAATGGATGAATTTTAAGGTAGATTAGATCTCCCTTACATGGAATATTGGCATTTTGAGGTGAAGGCTACAGATGGGAATCATCTAAGCTAATATCTGTTGGCAATTTTGAAGAGCCAACATCTGTTTGGATTGGAGGTGGAGGTATAAGTGGGAGAGATGTGAAAACATGTTGACTTTTATCCATAGTGGTTGGATTTCTATCAACAGAGGTTATATTTGATGAGCTGGTAGATGAATGAGGATCAGCAGTGGTTGATCCCGCAGTGGCAGAGTTTTCACAGTTTTTAGTAACATCTGTTCCTCTGATTGTGGAAGTGACTTTATATTATGGAATCACAATGTCATATCCATAGTCTTATGGTGAAGATTTTTGTGTATCTGCAGGTTTAGTCTTGACAGACACATTATCAAATGTAAATTTATCTAGATCAAACAATTCTACAGGGTTTGCTGGGATTTTTAATGAAGAAAGTTCATTGAACTTACATTAAAAGTCTCTTCCACATACCTAGTCCTTGAATTAAAGATTCTCTATAGGCTTTAGCAGTGATTCAGTATCAAAGAATATAACCACAATCTACTTTGGCTGCAAATTTTGAAATTGAATCTTTTAAGTTCAAAATAAAACATGGGCAACCAAAGATTTTGAAGTATGAGATCAATGGTTTGATCTTATATAGAATTTCATAAGCAGTTGTTTGATGCCTAGGGTTTATAAGATTCTGTTCTTCACATAGCAAGCGTGTTTACAGCCTCTGCCGAAAAGGTTAAGTGTAAACATGTCTGCAATAATTGATCTGGCAACTTCAATCAAAGTTTTATTTTTCCTTTCAACAACCCATTTTGTTCTAGTGTTCTTGGAATGTTGTACTGCATTACAATTCCTTTTGACACACAGATATCATCCAACACTTTATTTCTGAACTCTGTGCCATTGTTAGGTCAAATTGCTTTTCAACTTGTTTCACAAATCCATGTAAGATACCTGAAGTCTCATCCTTGGAGTGCAAAAAGTAAGTCCATGTAAACCTAGAAAAATCATCAACAATAACAAGGCAATACCTTTTCTGTTTAAGGCTCATGATTTTTATAGGGCCAAATAAGTCCATATGCAACACTTGTAAGCATTGACTTATTTTGGACTCACCAATGGGCTTGTATGAACTTTTATGTTGTTTGCCTTTTAAACAGGAAACACAATGTTTTATCTCTTATGAAAAATTTTTGTGGTAGACCTCTTACAAGGCTTTGTTTAGAGAGTGTGGTGACAGTTGTCAGATTTGTGTGGCCAAGTCTCTTGTGTCTCTTTGTTAGAGGAAGCTAAGAATAGACATGCATCAGTCATTGGACATATCCCGCACATACACATTGCCACTCGTATGAGCAACAAGTTGTGCTTTGCTTTCAGCTATGATTTGATCAATCTTTTTAACCACTTCTAGCCAAACAATCTGACAAGTTTTTTTAGTGAAGAATGACCCATAGCCCTTGTCACTCATTTGTGAAACACTAAGAAGATTAAATTTCAGATTGTCAATAAGATTGACATTTTCAAATTTGAATTTCACAGCCTAAACAGTTCCTGACCCAAGCACCTTCCCTTTTGAATTATTAGCAAAGGATATATCACCCCCTCCATGAGCCATGTTGTCTTTGAGAAGGGCTCTACATCCTGTCATGTGCCTGGAACCTCTACATACCATAAACTATCAAGGCAAGTAGAAGCTCCCTGCATAGTGGTAATTAATTAGTTTAGGTGGGTTTCCAAAGCCAAAATGGCTTTGGAAGAGGTCACAGACATGTCAGTCTCAAATTTAGAAGAATGGTCAGTGGTTTGAACCGATATTTGTAACATCTGTTGAAACCCATCTCCTATTAGATGATAGTAACCATGACGATGCCTATTTACTATTGGTTTTGAACACCTTTTGTAAGCCTCATAACTAAGAGGTACCTTTTGGTAAATTAGTTGGCCATATCTACTTGGGTACTGGTTGGTAGGTGGTGCAGCTATTATCTGTACCACTCTGGGAGAAGAGATTTTGTGTAGAGCTTTGGTAACAGATGTTTCAAGATGCACAAAGGTCTATTTAGACTTTCACAGAAATCACAAAAGAGGTTTTTGATCTTTTCTTTCTTTTTCCCTTTTTAAGACTTTTTTGTCAGCAGATGTAATATCTGCTGGTAAATCTGTTATGTGAATGATTCTTGCCTTTGGTGCTTTGACATCTTCAATGGTTGAAAAAATCCATTGGTTTGAAATTCTCAAGGATGTCACATTCATCAGACCATGTGGGTTCAAATTGGTATTTCTCAATTTCCTCAAAAGTTGAGGATCCCTCATGTCTTTCTAAAACAATTTTGTTTCCAATTTTATCAGTGACCCTGATTTCTTGACCAGATAGATTTGTTGGAACATTTTCAACCACTCAAGAATCATTTCTAGTAACATTTTCAGAAATGTGGTCATTTTCTTTGAACCTATGCCAAATTTTATGTTACTCTTGACCTGGTTTTGTAAGATAATCTCATAACCTTTACAGGATTCCACCCATTTTGCACAAGTAATTTGGGTGGATTCCAACTCCTTTTTGCATACTTGATATTTGTCTTTCATAGGTTGGAGTTGGTCCTTGGTTATGCTAGCTTCATGTTTTAAGCTACTGATTTCATATTCTTTTTCAAACAGTTTTATTTTTAACTCTTTTGAAAGCTTTTCAAACTACAATTCATTATCCAAAATCTTATTCCTAAGGTTTTCAATAACCTCTTTTATTTAGCAAACGCTATGATGCATTTATCTGAACATAGATCTTTTAAGACCTAAGGAGATACCTTAGTAGCAGCCATCATGGCACAATCACATTCACCTTCATAAACACTGGCATCCCATTTGTCAGACAGAGGTTTCCGTTCTTCATCAACAGTTTCTTTTGTAACAATTGTTTCATCATGAACATCAGGCACAACAAATTGAGACTCCACTTCCTCAAATTTAACACCCTCAACTATAGACTCTAATGTCATAAAGCAAAATTCATTTTGTTTATTTTCAGTTTCAGCAATTAAAGCAAAGTTTTAATCAGTCAGATTCTTAGGCTAGCTACTCCAATCAACAAAGCCCTGAGTAAATAAGCTCTAACATCTGCTGGAGCAGTGGTTTGAGTAATTGTTGTGGAGGTTGCATCTGAACCTAAGGAACCAGTGCTTGAACATATTGATTTTGAGGAATAGTGGTTTGAACATATTGCATAGGAAAAGTGGTAGCAAGGTGTGCAAAATGAGAAGTGTTTTGCATATCAGGAGCAAGGGTATATTGGGAATAATGGACAGTGTTTTGTGTGTTTTGAGGTCGAGGGCTAGGATGTGTAATAATTTGTCCAGATGTTGAGACCTACAATCTCTAGCAAAGTGACCTAACCGATTACACTTGATTCACTTAATCTTTGACTTATCTAGCCTAACTTTTAACCCCCATGCAACCATGGGAACTTTCTACCAGTTTCTTGTAATACTTGCCAGCTTATCACTCAACAAGGCAAGCTGTTGCAAAATATCCATCTCTTCCAAATATGTAGGGTCAAAATGTTGAAGGTCATTCAACACAAAGGATAAGTTATCAGAAGTTTGGCTTTCTCCATTAGCAGTAAAAGCATAATTAGGTATTTAAGAGTCAGAGCTGAACTACCAGTAGAGGTTATGTCAATGAAATGATCATAACTTTGATCCTTACAGCTGCCAGAGGCTTCTTCTTGGTCAAAAATGTTGTACTACCGAATGCATAGTAATCAGCCACTTTGCCAGACTCTTGTAGCTTCTTTTTCTACTTCAGCTCTCTCTCATAAGTGAGGAGCCTACCATGAAGCTGAATTAGGCTCATCTCTTTGAACCCAACTGAGTTTCTAGTTACAAAAGCTATAGTGTCCCACTAGTCTGGTAATGATCTAATAAAACAACTATTTAAAGTCGAATTTGCAAACTCAACATTAACAAGTTTAAGACTCACTAATGAGACACCTAAATCTTTCAAGCTGTTGGGTTAATGACTCTTCTTTCACATGACAAAAAGTTTCAATTTTTTTATTCAAAACCTCTTTGTTGTTTGCAATTACTTCCTCAGTCCCACCGAATTGCTCTTTCAAAGCATCCCATAACACCTTTGCACTGTTACAATGCAAAAGGCCATCATAGATATCGTTTGGCAATGCAGAGGCCACGATGCTAAATGCCTTTGCATCTAGCTCGATCTTTTGGAAATCTTGCTCGGAGTAATTTTCAGGATTCTTTGGTACTTGGACTTTAGGGTCCTCAATACTCGGTATCATTGGAACATGAGGTCCGACGATTACCGACTTCTAGCAGCCGGTGTTTTGCTGAGCAAGAACATGACCCATCTGTCTCTGCTAGATATTATACTCTAATCTGACGAGAATCGGTGGTTTAAACATGTTGCTGATGTTGTCAAGATCTTGTGACTTTGGAGACATTTTCGATTGTTTGTAATACAGGTTTTTGTTTAAACTACTTTGAACGTAAATAAACTTTACTTTGTTTTCAATCCAACGAGCAAACGCATTAGCAGTGAGAGCTGAAAAAAGAAGCTATTTGTTCAAATCGAATTGATTTAAATCAAATTCGATTGACCAAGCTCTGATACCAATTGTTAGGATTGTGTTTGATATTGTTGTGAATGCTTAAGATGAAATAAATGGAAGTGGATAAACATGTATGAGTAGTGCAGCGGAAATAGTAAACTTTGTATTCACAACAATACAGAGATTGCTTTCACTAACATGCTTTAATAAATCAATTGTTTATGTGCATGAAAGATTACACACTCCCCCTCAGCCTAAGATCACTCTGATTTGCTCGTACACAAGATATCAAGATGAAGTAATAGTGATGAATAGAACAGTATACGCACTATTCTATTTATAGTACAAAGTAAACCACTAAGCATCTTATGCTGACGTTACATTGAAAGTGTTGGTGCATAATGTTTATTGCCTACGTCTAGGATATATTTGTAATGTTTATAAAATTTACAAGTTAATGTTTAATTGAGAAAATGTAAATTTTATATGTTTGAACACTGTGATTTTCACCAAACATACAGATTTAGTACTAGTGAGTCACTCGTACGAAATACAGTTTCGTACGAATCATAGATGTTTGTTTTGAACGTACTTCGGTATGAGTCATGTCGACCTATAAATAGGGAAGTGTTGTGTTAGAGCTAGTGAGTGATTTGTCAATTGGTACGGTGAAGCTCTGCCAGTTTGTTTACTTGCGTCTGTATTTGAACGTCATTAAAACATCAGAAGCGGTTAAACAGTAAGTGCTATCTTGTTTGTCATGTCTACCTCTCTAGCAATGAATTCCGCCTCTGCTAGTTGAGCGAGATCAGGTCGATTGCTCATTTTGGGAGCTCGATCCCCGTTCACAGAAAGTGACATATAACAAACTAAAACAAACTACAATATCTGCTAAGCTAATAACTGCTATAAACTATATAATACAAAGCTCGACTTGTGGTTCATGGTTTTCATCAGCAAGATGGGTCTTCAAGTGTAAAAGAGATGATCAAGGAGTCGTGGTGCGCAACAAAGCTCGACTTGTGGTTCAAGGTTTTCATCAGCAAGAAGGGATAGATTATACTGAAGTCTATGCCCCAGTTGCACGTCTTGAAGCAATTCGCATATTCTTGGCCTTTGCCTCGTGGAAATGGTTCAGGTGTACCAATTGGATGTTAAATTTGCTTTCCTTTACGGAAAAGTGAAAGGGGAAGTGTACGTCGGCCAACCACCAGGGTTCGTTGATCCAGTGTACAAAGATAAAGTCTACCTCTTGAATAAAGCCTTATATGGTCTTCATCAAGCCCCGAGAGCTTGGTATGAAACATTATCGAGTCATCTTCTTGACAATGGATTTATCAGGGGAACAATAGATTCAACTCTCTTCACAAAGGAAGTAGATGGGCATCTAATTATCGTACAGATATATGTGGATGATATTATCTTTGGATCGACAAATGACAAGCTATGTAGAGACTATGAAGAAGTCATGAAGCGCAAATTTGAAATGAGCGCAATGGGGGAGATGAAGTTCTTTCTAGGACTTCAGGTTGACCAGTTTCCTGATGGTATTTTCATTCATCAGACGAAATATGTTCATGACATATTGGAGAAATTCAATATGTCAGGAGCTAAACCAGCATCAACCCTGTTAGCTCCAAATCACGGCATTTGTCCAGATCGTACTGGAGAGAGAGTTGATGAAACTTTATATCGCTCCATGATCGGATCCTTGATGTATCTTACTGCTTCTTGACCAGATGTCATGTATCCAACGTGCCTGTGCTCTCGTTATCAGTCTAATCCAAAAGAGTCACACCTGCTTAACGTCAAACGCATAATGAGATATTTGAAGGGTTTCCAAGCACCGGCTTGTGGTACCCTAGACATGATGATTTTAATCTTGCAGGTTACTCGGATTCTGATTTCAGATGCTGCAAACTGAATACAAAGTCTACAACGGCCGGCTGCCAGTTCTTCGGAACTCGTTTGGTAACGTGGCAATGCAAGAAACAAACCGCAATCGCTCTCTCTACCTGTGAGGCTGAATACGTTTCGGCATCCAGTTGTTGTGCTCAGATTCTCTGGATACAGCAACAGATGAAAGATTTCGGTTTGCAATTTCTTGATACGCCTATATATGTAGATAATCAGGCCACGATCAATATCACTAAAAACTCATGCCAACACTCACGTACTAAGCATATCGAGATTCGACACCACTTTATCTGTAATTGCTATGAGAAAAAGTTGGTGCGAATTGAGAAAATCCACATTGATGACCAAAAAGCAGATTTTATACCAAAGCTTTTGATAAAACAAAGTTTAAAACTTTGTTAAAGCTAGATGGTTTAAAAAATATGATCTCACGGGATGTGTTTAAGGTTGAGTTTGAGGATGATGACGACTTGATGTGAATTTGTCATCGGTTAAACATTTTCTGTATATTTTTCTTATAACTTCTTAAAAAATCCAAAAATATGTTTTTGATTTTAGGGGGAGAATGTTTGAGGAAAATACAAAAACATTAAAAAAGCAAAAAGAGTTTTGTGTAAAAAAGTGATCATAGTAAATAAAAAATGATAGTCACAGTATGCTAAAGAATTGTATTGGTTTTAAAAAGTAATTAAGAATTGCATTTGAGATATAAACCTAAAATACAAAACTGATTAGCTTGTGGGTTAACTCTCTCGAATATATGGACTTAGTACTCCGAAATTTTGTTTAAGAGAATGCCAGATTCTGCGATACTAGGTCTTTATATTTGATTGATATCTGGGGTATTATTGGAGTTTTTCTGATTTTGCGGAAGCAATGGCCTGAACTCATATAATACTTTCGCATTATTACCCCAAAAGCTGCATGAAAAATGATTATGTCTTAACAATTATGACATTTGCAGCACAAAAGATTCCTTGTTGGAACACCACCTAAAGACGAGCCTTCATCTCTTTGTTTGTACGGTAGTACTAACCTGAGCTCTCAAGGTCTCGCATTCACCCTATATACAGATATCAATTCGATATATTCACCTGTAAATGACATTCTGGAAATCTCGATACGGGAGTATATTCTGAGATGGGAAACACAGTTATTTCATGTTTCTAATAATACCTTAACATATCTTGAAACAATTGAGAAACGAGAAGAAGTTTAAATGGACAAATATATTGGCAATCTAGGTAAATTTGTTTAAAAGCTTAAAGACTGTTTCTAGACCAATGGTACTGATGACTTATATGTATGCTTGAAATGATCCTCTAAAAAACACAAAATTCACAAAAATGTTTTTCTTTGAAAAATATTATAAAACTCAAAAAGATTTTCAGTTTTCTTAGCTTGATAGTTTTATTTTTGTTTACCAATGATAATAACACTGTCGGTTTGATTCATTGCAACATCTTTCTGAGGAAAGCTTGAAATCATGGGTTGGGAGCTAATCTTTAACAAAAAAGTTCACCCGAATGTCACGAAAGTTGATTAATTTGAAACTTTACATGATAAAATAAATCTGTTTGGTTAAACATGGTCAACCAAGGTCATTAACTTAGACTTGGAAGGCAAATTGGATAACCAGGGTCATTAATTTGGACTTGGTTAGTCAAGTGGATTTTTGAAACAGATAAAATTTTTGAAAAAAATTAAAAATACAAAAATAAAATTGAAATTGAAAAGTTTAAAATTTTTAGTTTTAATTCGTACAAAATCGAATTTCTTGCGGAGAGAGTCATTTTAGTACCAAACAAGAGCTATGTTTTTGTGCGATTCATAATATTTCGTACGAAATAGGTTGAGTATAAATGCTCTATGTTTCGCACAGAAATGAGGTTTTGTTCTCTTTGCACTGTTGAGCGACTCCGAGTAGTTTTGTGTGATTTGATTCTAAAAACTTCATTTCTTGGTATTTGTGCTTGTATTTCACATTGTTGAGGTTGATTGGCACACCTCTTTCAATGGGCAAGGTAATTTCATCAAAATCTCACTGTTATAATGTCAAAATTTTGTACGATTAGGACTAAAACTTAGATCTAGGGAAATTGGACCGTTAAAATGTAAAATTGATAACAAAATCGTTAAAATCGGCTCTAATAACCTGAAAATCGACTATCAATTTGTTAAAAACAACAAGTTTTAGGTTCGGATTACAGTTGGACAAATTTTGGGACGCCATGGTTTTTGTACGAATGAAGTTGACTCGTATGAAAATTTTGATTAAGCAATTGAAGGATATTTTGTACGAAACAGATTTTCAAATGAATGATTGTTAAAAGTTGTTAAAAATCATTTGAATGTATAATTCGTACTAAAAAGATGTTTCTCTGAAATAAAATTTGAAAACAAATAGTTTAAAATGCACAGTATTTGTACGAAAGATCATGGTCTGCATGAATAAAAGAAAGTTAAAAGTGTTCAAATTTTTGATAACTATATGTTTCGTACGAAACAGAGGCTTTGTACGAATCAGTGAAGAAATTTTTGAAAGTTTAAAATCTTCTAACGGTTGATTGTTATTTTCTTGTACAGGCCAAGAAATCCGCATTTTCTCTAGTGCACAATATATGTTGTATCACAGATGCTTCAATCCCAGAGATAGCAGCATATCGAGATTTCTTGGATTTTCTCACAAGGATTAGAGTGACTAAAGCGCTAACAGATAGACATACGGCATATCTTTCGCATGTGGAATATTTCTGGAATGCCGCTGGTATAGTATAGATGACAACGCCATTATTTCAGCAGTAAAGATCGACGATGTCGATATTCAAGTGAAGATTACTGAAGAGTTAATTCGGAATGTGTTGGAGTTTAAGGACACTGAGTATATGGTTAAAGGATGTTTTTATAGGATGGGATATACAGGGTTTGTGAATGCTGCACCATACAAGAAATGAAATCTGAGTGCGCCTTTCAGATAACTTGCACATGTTATTATTCACGGGTTAGGTCATAGGAGAGGTGGGTTCGGTGACTTGGTGGATTATCATATGTGTATGATTACTGCGCTTGTACTGAATCTTCCATACAACTTTTCAAAGGTTATATTTACTCAGATGATACAAAATATTCAGAAGGAAAGGTTTTTGCAATATCCGAGATTCATACAGATGATGTTAGACTTTTTGCATCCTAATTTGAAGAAATCTCTAGACGATGTTCTCAAACTTGAACATATGGATGTTCCTTCATTACGAAAGATGAATGTACATCTAAAGTCTGCTCCCGTAGCTAAACCGAAGTTTGGTGCTATTCTTGATAAAGACTACATTTCACCTGCACCTGGAAAATGGAGGAAGAATGATAGTGGTGACGATGAAGAGGAGGTTAAATCATTATCGTTGTTTGTGGAAAAGAGAAGTCCATGGTTCGTAAAAGACGGAGAAAAAGGTGGGAAAACTACATATAAAGGGAGAAAGAGAAAAACTGCGTCTGCTGCTGAAAGTTCAGGATTAAGAGATGAACCTGTAGTTGAGGAAATAGTTGAACAGGGTGGCTGAAGAGATAGAACGTCAGGCTTTTGGAGCTGACAAAGCAGTTGAAGAAGTACTATCATCTAGTACTGATTCAGAAGAAAGAAGAGCTGGAGAAAAGAAAAGAGCAGAAAAGTTAGCAAAGAAACGTCAAGATGAACTGAAATGTAAAGCTGAGGAAAGCAAGAGAAAAGCAAAAGGCGAAGATGACACAACTTATGTTCCGTCTGAATCTAATACTAAATCTGCGTTTCGAACTTCGGTAAAGAAAAGGCAAAGAAGAATGACGCGATCTGCAGCTCGAATATCTCCGAATGTTATTCCAACAGAAACTGGTGCTGAACAGACTAATGAAGAAAATGTGGAGGAACAATCACAGAATATTCCGTCTCCACCACATCATATGCATCCAGAGCCAGATCAGCAACAAGTTGAACCAGAGATACATTTTAACAACCATCAATTCTTGAACAACAAATAGATCAACAACAATCAGCACCGCAACAACCTGAACCAAAACCAGTTCAATAATCAATTCCTGAACCAGAACCATTTCAGCAACCACCGTCACAACAATCTGCTCAACAAAAGTCTCGACCATCTCATGCTCAACAATCTCGTCCTATACCACAGCTGTTTGATTCACAAGCATTTTTTGACGAGATTGGTTTAGACGATCTACCGGGAGGAGATGAATTTTGTTTAGATGATCCAAGAGTTGATGATTTGCAGAACCCATGTGACAATGAATGTTGTACGCATAGCTGAGATGCAAGAGCAGATAAACATGTTAACAACTGAAAAGTTTGAAATACTTGAAAGGATTGGGGGATTAATTGTTGACAAACAACAATTAGAAGCGATGGTAGCAAGTATTATTTCTGAAAACGAAAGATTACGGTTACGTATGGCAGAATACGAGGAAGAAAGGTTGAGAAATATTAGAAGAATGGAAGTGTTTGAGAAGATTCTTGAAAAGGAGTTGGGGTTGGATATCTCTGTGGCAATTGATGAAATAGAACATGCAGAAGCGAGAGAAAGAGTTGCTAAAAGAGAACGGTTGTCTAAACAGCAATCTAATGTGCAAGGAAAAGGAAAGGGTAAGATAGTGGAGGAATCCGTGATTGATGAAGCTGTGCCAGAAGCTGAATCTGAGCCAGTACAATGTTGGGATATTTTGGTGTATGAAGAACCGAAGAATTTTATCCTAATAGGAAAACCAACTGATGTAGATATAGCTTCACTTGATATTTCTCAACGACATCGAGATTGGTTGATGAAGAAAAAGACGGAAAAAGACAGTAAAGAAACAGCTGAAGAAACAAAAAGGAGGCAGAAGTAGAGGATACTAAAGATGTTGATGTTGATGTTAAGGATTCCAGTAGTTCAGATGATGATAATGTTGGGGGGACGGGTATTCGTGTAATTGATTCAAATGTTAATGAATTAGTTGATCTTTCCAAGTACTTTGATGATTCTACGAACCAAACTACTGAAAAGGAAAGGATGAATAAAGCTGATGAGTCAATGGACGCTCAGCAGGTAGGAATTTTCACAGAAAGTCTTACATCTTCTGTTCATGTTATGCAAAAGCCATTTGTATTATATCTTGAGCATGATGTTGAAGAAGGGGAGTTTGTTCATAGTTATTCGAAAGAAGAAATAGCAGCAATGCTAGGTATTAGTAAAGAGAAGTTCGATTTTGATTTTGAAGACGAACTGAATGAGATAGATGTTTTTGAATGAATGCTTATGTTTTTGAAGATATAGAAGATGCAAACGTATATGGTAACGTTGTCGTGGAAAGTGATTCTGATGAAGATGCTAATGATGCCATTCAGGGTACAGAAGATTTCCCAACGTTTATCGATTTATTTACAGCAGAAACTTCTGAGATGTTACAAAGGAAAGTATCTGAAGCTGTAGATGAAGGAATAATTCCTGAGAAGATGTCTACAGCTGAGATTATTGCACAAAAGAAGAAATGGTTTCGAGAGAGTTCAGCTAAGCGAAAGTTTAAAAGACCCCTAGTATTTTCACCATAGATGCTCATATTTCTTTAGGGGATATTCTGAGTTGGGGTTGGATTGAAGAGCTAAATGTGTATGCGATTAAAAGGGAATTTGGAATCCAATATTTTCGAAATCTGAGCGACATCAAAACACTGCCTTATTGGGACATAAAGGAACTTGTGCAAACAAAGATGATAAACCTAAAGATGAAGTTTCATGACCAAAAGATGTGGAGATTGATCAAATTTGAAGCTAAGCATGGTTTTGTACATTGGAAACCTCATTATCCACGTTGCATTGTTAAAGAAGATCCAGTAACGAATGAGAAAGATATTACTTTGATTGTGAATAAACCACGGGTGATGAAAAACATGCCGCTAATCAAAATGGAGCAACATTTTTATACAATCTTCAAGTGGTGGCATTATGATTCGAATACAGGAGAGGCTGTTATATGTGTGCACCCAGATAAGGATTCGTGGAAGATTATAGAGGAATTAACCAAAGCCGTCATAGCGCACAAAAGAATATATGGTCTATGGCGAGGCATTCGAGTACTAGACCCAATGTGGTTAGTAAATTGTTCGAAGAAAAACATAGAATGTTTATTATATAGTAAGATAAGTTTCAAAGAAAAGGATCAAGAACAACCACTTCTATTTCAAAAGATCGTGAATGTGTGCTTTGCGAATGATATTCATTCTGGATCGGATTGGAAAACAACTTGGAGAAATCTTGAGAAGAAGGAGTCAAAGAAAACGGAGGAAAACTTGGAGAAATCTTGCTGAACGTACAAGAATAGCATGGTTAAGGAGCTTTCAGTTTTTGAAGCGACGTCCTCTGACTGATCAAACGCCAATTGCTTATGAGGAACGTCAAAAGCCTGTAAAGAGATTTTTTGGGCGTTAAAGTCAAATCAAATTGAAGACTTTGAAGATTTATCCAGACTGCGGCAACATCCAAGGGGGAGTTAAATGTTTCAGGAAAATACAAAAACATTAAAAAAGCAAAAAGAGTGATTTGTCAATTGGTACGGCAAAGCTCTGCCAGTTTGTTTACTTGCGTCTATATTTGAACTTCATTAATACATCAGAAGCAGTTAAACAGTAAGTACTATCTTGTTTGTCATGTCTACCTCTCTAGCAATGAATTCCGCCTCTGCTAGTTGAGCGAGATCAAGTCGATTGCTCATTTTTGGAGCTCATCCCCGTTCACAAGTGGTATCAGAGCCATGAGATCTGATCTACAGATAGACAACAAGTAGTTACAAGTTACTGTGTGTTCAGACTTGGATATATCTTCATCTTCAACATTTTTCTGACCTTTGCTGGATTTTGGAGAAATTTCGAACAAATTTGTCACACCCTCAATTTCCACTTGCGGAGTTTTACCGCGAGGCGTGTGAACAAACCAGAATCTGAGACACTAGTAACGTCGAACGACTCTATATGATTTGTTAATACGTTTTCCAAAATCATTTGTTTAACCATTCATAGTTAATTTTAGGTTGTCTTAGTTTGGTTTCAATGTTTAGCAGAAGCATTAGTTTTTAAAGTTGAGCGGAAGCATAAAAATAAAGTAAAGGAACGGGCGCCAACACAAACGCCAAAACTAAAGAAAAACCCAAATAAATGTTTGTAAATGAGACTCGATAAAAGATGTCTTGATCAATGCAAGTGAGTGCACCTAGAGCTCCTAGCGTCCTGAGAAACATGTAAAGAAACAAGTGTCAACATTAAAGAACAGTAAGTTCACAGGTTTTCATAAGTTCATTTGTTCGGTCATAAGTTTGTTTCCCCCGTTATCCCTAACCCGGGATAACGATTTAGTTCCATTATTCCCAACCCGGAATAATACTGATGGTTCCATTATTCCTTACCCGGAATAATAATGATGTTCCATTATTCCTAACCCGGAATAATAACGTTGTTGGTTCCATTATCCCTAACCCGGAATAATATTGTTGTTGGTTCCATTATCCCTAACCCGGAATAATATTGTTGATTCGTAATTAAGTTCAATGTTAACATTAGGTAGCTAGCCTAAAGTTATGTCACGTAAGTGTTCGCGATCGAAGCTGACTGTTGTGCCTCCGTGTTGCCAGGCCTATCACTGACCATGGCGAAGTTAGGCCAAATTAATCACCCGTTGACCATACCCGGTCGGCTAGCGCGACTAGCTCGGGTGGGGCTTGTCGGGCCCAGTAGTACTACTTATAATTTCCCCGCTATCTAACCCAATACTAACGATCCGAGAGATTGTCGAGGACTTGTGTGATATAGCTGCTTAGTGCCCATAACGTACATTAACATTAACTTAGTTACCGAATAGTTTAATGACCTTAATTTCGTATAACGTAAAGAGATAGAGTTGTAGAGTGTATACATGTTTCTCCCCCCGTTGTTTAAAACCGGATAAAATTAGGGGCCGTTAACTCACCTTTAGTTGCTCGGTTAGTGTATCACAGATGTAGCAAATGATGGGACCGCTAATTACGTCCTAACAAGTCAATTTATTTAGAGTTAGTGTTTACACACTGATACAAACCCAACACGTAATTAACACACAATGCGGTACACACAATAACAAATCCTAACACTCAATCATGCATGCAAGTATCATCATACCAACCTAGTGATCAAAACAATTTATCATGAACACAATCCAACCCATGCAACACTTTGGTACACACATTCGCAAGTTATCAAGTTTCAGCTTATATACTCATAATTAGGCTGTTTTCGAGGATTTTTATAAAATAGTTCCAACGTTCCAAAAATTCCAATTATTTTACAGAAGGTGATAACTATAATGTAGAATTTTATATAAATTTTTCAAGTCCTAACACTTTACCAATTATTCATAAATAGTAATATGCTAGGCTGCAGTCAGATTCGTCGCTTTCTGACTGCAGTCCACGGGAGAATTTATTTAAAAATCACCGTTCGTCCAATTAACAAAATTCCAGTGAGAGTTTCCCGGATATTGCCATATCTAGTTGCTATACAATTTTCGTAATTCGACTCTCTACAGATTATTAGATCCGATTCAATAAACAACTAACAAATTTTCAGCATTTTCACAGCTTCAGTTACTGCACTTAATTTGCCACTTAAAAATACTAAACGACTTCAGAAAAATATGAATCCAGCGCCATTAGAAGCGTTTTTCAAAAATCTACGTTTTAGACTTCAGAAAATCCGCTTTTCGATAAATAATAACCAAGTTACAGCCAGTTGAAATTGGATGTAAGCACCATTCAGCATCCTGATTTCAGCATTTTATCGCAATATAACACCCTTAAGCAATCAATATGTCAAATATAAACGATCAAGAACAGATTTTACCAATCATATATCATCATATACATCATACCCATGCAAACCATAAACATAATATATGGTTTTTATCACACAAAACGCAGCCTAATGATTCTCGATTCTAACTAATCATCATAATCGCTAAACTTGCAAAATCAATCGAACTAACATCATAACACTTTCTACCATTACATACAAACATGATCCATAGTTCATAAACCCTAGTATGATTAGTGAAATAACATAAAACTCTGACCTTTAACAATGGATACCAATGAACCGAGAACTAGATGGGAACCGATTCGAATGTTGAAGCTAGTTTGCGACCGAGAGGGAGAATGGGCAAGCTGCTGTCGCGACCGAGAGAAAGGAAAAGGAGAAGGCTGCCATCGACTTGTTTCTTGATTAGGGTTTGTGTGTGTTTAGAATTCTCATGCATTTTATCTATTTATAGTGTAAGAGAGGAAAGCAAAGAGGAATGGTTGGGCGATTAGCTTGCGGCCGCAAAGGGTTTGGGTGGGTCGGTTTGGGTTTAAAACTTGATCCCCAAGTTTTGGTTAACTCCTTGAGTCGCAAGGAAATGAGGTCAGCTCGCGTCGCGGCTCGGTTCGATTTGTCTATATATTTACTATATATATATTTTATAACTAAAACAAATCACGAAATCGGAACATCACATAATAACTCACCAATCTTATAAACGTTCAATACACATAGCACGTAATTCATTTGACAAGTTCACGAAGTTATCGTAATTATTTCGAGCGTGCAATTTAAGTCTCCGAATCAATTTAGCGTAGGAATGAATAACCGTGAAGTAGTGCGTTTAAGATATCTGAAAAACCGGGATGTCACATTATCCCCATGTTGAAAGAATTTTCGTCCCGAAAATTGAGTAAACGCGGTTTAGAATGCAGCGTACATGTTTAGAGTGCCACGCAAAAAGATTTAGTTCGTTAACAATGGTACACGGAATTACAAGAAATTCCCAAGTGCCACGCACAAAGATTTAGTTCGTTAACAATGGTACGCGAAATTACAAGAAATTCCCAGTTTGTCACATCATCCCCATGTTAAAAGAATTTTCGTCCCGAAAATTTAGTTGTTGGTATCGTTAACTTGTTGCTCAGCTGCAAAGAGGTGTGGGTATTTGCTTTTCATTTGGTCCTCTCTTTCCAACGTGAACTCCGGTCCACGCTTAGAGTCCCAACGAACCTTGACGATTGGAATCTTGCTATGCCTTCGAGTCTTAATCTCACGATCCATGATCTCGATAGGCTGTTCCACAAAGTGCAGTTGTTCATCCACTTGAATCTCATCCAATGGAATGACTAGGGTTTCATCTGATAAACACTTCTTCAGATTTGACATGTGAAAAACGTTGTGAACTCCACTGAGTTCGGCAGGAAGGTCTAATTGATAAGCTACGGGTCTGATACGTTTCAAGATCACAAACGGACCTACGTACCGTGGGTTTAGTTTGCCTCGTTTCCCAAAGCGGATTACACCCTTCCAGGGTGACACCTTTAGCAGGACGCGGTCGCCTACTTGAAATTCAAGCGGTTTGCGTCGTTGATCAGCGTAGCTTTTCTGTCGATCTCGTGCCGCCGCCATGCGGTTTCTGATTTGTATAATCTTTTCAGTAGCCTCAAGTATCAACTCAGGGCCTGTGAGTTGACTGTCACCGACTTCTGCCCAACAGACCGGTGATCTACATTTACGACCGTATAATGCTTCAAACGGTGCTGCCGATATACTCGTATGGTAGCTGTTGTTATACGAGAATTCCACTAAAGGCAGATGGATTTCCCAACTATTCCCGAAGTATACCACACATGCCCTAAGCATGTCTTCCAAGGTCTGTATGGTCCTTTCGCTTTGACCATCAGTCTGAGGGTGATAAGCTGTGCTCATATCTAAGCGTGTTCCCAACGCTTTCTGAAGTGACTGCCAAAAGTTGGACGTGAAGCGAGCATCTCTGTCTGAGATGATGGACGTTGGCACTCCGTGCCAAGAAACTACTTCCTTAATGTAGATGCGAGTCAACTTCTCCATCTTATCTGTTTCTTTAATAGCTAGGAAGTGTGCGGACTTAGTTAAAAGATCCACAATTACCCATATGGTATCGCAACCACCCAAAGTTTGCGGGAGTTTAGTGATGAAGTCCATTGAGATCTGATCCCATTTCCACACCGGGATCTCAGGTTATTGGAGTAGCCCCGAAGGCTTCTGATACTCTACCTTGACTTTTGCACAAGTCAAACACTTGCTCACGTAGGTGGCTATATCAGCTTTCATGTTGGGCCACCAGTACGCAGCTTTAAGGTCTTGATACATCTTATCCGAACCAGGATGGATAGAGTATCGGGATTTGTGAGCTTCGTCCATGACTAGCTTTCTGAGGTCTCCGTAGAGAGGTACCCATATACGATTCATGAAATACCGGGCTCCATTGGGTTTTACTTCCCAATCGTGTTCCATTTTTCCCACCGATTCGACCTTGATGTTTTCTTCTTTAACTGCTTCTAACTTCGCATCGCGTATCTGTTCGGGTAACCCCGAATGAATGGTGAACTGTAGTGCTCGTACCCGACGAGGTTTCAAGTGTTCCTTCCTACTGAGGGCATCAGCTACCACGTTAGCTTTACCCGGGTGATACTGAATGGCACATTCATAATCGTTCAAGAGTTCGTCCCAGCGACGCTGTCGCATGTTTAACTCCTTCTGGTCAAAGATGTGTTGGAGGCTCTTGTGATCTGTATAAATCGTGCACTTTGTTTCATATAGGTAGTGTCTCCAAATCTTAAGTGCAAACACTACTGCTCCAAATTCCAGTCGTGTGTTGTGTAGTTTTTCTCGTGAACCTTCAATTGTCGGGACGCATACGCGATGACCTTATCGCGTTGCATGAGTACGCATCCCAATCCCTGAATGGAAGCATCACAATATACTCAAAATCATCAGTCCCTTCCGGCAAGGACAGAATGGGTGCACTGCAAAGTTTCTGCTTCAGCAATTGAAATGCCGCTTCCTGCTTGTCACCCCAAGCATACTTGATGCCTTTCTGGGTGAGGGTGGTAAGCGGTTGCGCGATCTTTGAAAATCCCTCGATGAAACGTCTGTAGTAACCAGCCAAACCCAAAAATTGGCGGATCTCTGTCGGTGTCCAGGGTGCTTCCCAGTTTTTGATAGCTTCAATCTTGGCAGGGTCGACTGGATACCCTTTTCATTTACGATATGCCGAGGAACTGAACTTCCCGAATCCAGAAATCACACTTTGAAAACTTGGCATATAGTTTCTCCTGTTGAAGTAATTCCAGCAGTAATCGTAGATGTTCAGCATGTTCTGCTTCACCTTTAGAGTAGATTTTTATGTCATCGATGAACACAATGACAAACTTATCGAGATATGGTTCACACACACGGTTCATGAGGTCCATGAACACCGCGGGTGCGTTGGTGAGACCGAAGGGCATGACCAAGAACTCATAATGTCCATACCGAGTACGAAATGCCGTCTTAGCGATATCCTCCTCCCTGACGCGTAACTGGTGATAACCGGACCGTAGATCAATCTTGGAGTAGTAGCTTGACCATTGAAGTTGGTCGAAGAGATCGTCGATGCGAGGTAATGGGTATCGGTTCTTGACAATAACCTTATTGAGTTCCCTGTAGTCGATGCACATGCGGAAGGTCCCGTCCTTCTTCTTGACAAAAAGGACTGGAGCTCCCCATGGCGAAGCGCTAGGTTGGATAAATCCTTTTTCTAACAGTTCCGGAAGTTGGGTTGACAACTCTTGTAGCTCGGCTGGAGCTAGGCGGTTTGGGGCCTTAGCGATAGGAGTTGCATGGTTCGCCAATTCGATTTCAAACTCCACTTGTCGATGTGGTGGAAGACCAGGTAACTCCTCTGGAAATACATCGGAAAAATCACGGACGACGGGGATATCTTCTATACGTTTCTCGTCCTTAGGTTGTTCCGTAACCAGTGCGAGCAAAGCAAAGGAGTTCTTCCTCCGAAGATACTTCTGCGCTTGCATGTAAGAGATGATGTTAGTGACGGCGCCTGCCTTCTCGCCTTGCACCGTCAAGATTTCGTCGTTAGAGAGCGGAATACGGATAGATTTTTCGAAGCAGAGAACTTCAGCTCGGACGTCGGATAGCCAGTCCATTCCGACTACCACGTCAAAACTACCCAGGGTAGTTGTCATCAGATCAATGGTAAAGGTGTGACCCGCGAGTTTGAGTTGACAGCCGGATACTAAATGGGTCACATCTACAGATTTACCATCGGCTAGTTCTATGACGTAAGGGCTCTCTAAGGGTTTAGGCGTGAGTTTTAGGTTCTTCCTAAAAGACTCAGATATAAAACTCCTATCCGCACCCGTATCAAAAAGCACTGTAGCAAAATGTTCATTAAGGGGAAACTTACCGGTGACCACGTTCGAGTCGTTTCTGGCCTCTCCGCGGCCCAGCGTAAATGCACGCCCTTTGGCACCTCCTGTGCCACCATTTCCATTGTTGTTGTTGTTGTTACGAAGCTGTGGGCAGTCTCTTTTGAAGTGGGCAGTGCTACCACACTGATAGCACCCCCGGTTAACACCCTGCTGCTGACCCTGGTGTTGATTTTGATTTTGTCGGGACATGATTCCCCGCGACAATCCTTTGCCGCATGTCCCACTTTGCCACATCGTTGTCAGCGATTTCCGGCACAAGGGCCGTGATGATGAAGGTTACAACGATTACATTGCGGCTTTCGACCCACATAGCCGCTTGTTTTCTGGGTGTTGTTGGCGGGCTGATTATTGTGACCCCGATGGCTATTGAAATTATTGAACCGTTTCTGGTTCCCTTGTTGTGGCTGGGCTGTCGAAGACTGTCGAGCAGACGAGTCTTCAAATTTTCTTTTATTATCAGGGACCACTTCAGTTGCACCCCGAGATGGCAACTTCTTTTGTTCCACCGCCTTATCGGTGAGTTTGTGCGCTAGCCTGATCGCTTGATGCTCAGTCACAGGGTTGCTAGCCATTACCATACCCTGGATCTCGGGGACCAGACCCCCAAGGTAAAACTCGAGTCGTTTCTCAACAGTGTTGGCCAGATCGGGACATAGGAATACCAGATCATGATGTTTCGCTGTGTATGCTTCAATTTCAGATCCCACCATCTTGTGGTTCCATAATGCTTGCTCCAACTGCTAAACCCTGTCCCGCGGACAGTACTCCTCCTTGATTAGGGCCTTAAACTCGGCTCAGGCCATTGCGTTTGCAGCAATAAGTCCACGCGTTTGGACTTGTGCGTTCCACCAAGTTAGTGCCCCATCCTCCAACGTTGAGGCATCATACTTGACCTTGTTGGCCTCAAGGCAATTGCACATTTCGAACACTGATTCGGACTTTTCAATCCAGCGGACCAGTCCTATGGGTCCTTCTGCACCCGTGAATTTGCTCAGCTTCGCATCGAGAAACGTCTTGTAGGGGTTAAGACCCCCTCCTGCTGCTGGTTGGTTTTGGAAAACTGCCAGAGCAGCATTCACGTCTTCTTGGATCATTGCGGCCAATTCTTCAGGTGACATGTTGAGGTTTCCGCGACGTCCAGTTGCCATTTCAGATAAACTAAAGAAAACAAAGCGGGGATTGGCGAGACGAGTCAGTCTTCTACGTCTCCATCTCCCAAGTCGTTATCGTTGCCGTCATCCCTCGCGGCGTTTCCAGCTTCTACAGCCGGGTCTTCCTCCGGATCCTCCTCTACCGGCACTGGAGGGGCCGGTGCTGGTGCGGGTACTGGTACAGGTGCCTGATTCTGTTCTATTTCTTGAATTCTCCAGCTAGACTCAAGGAATCTGTCTTTGAGCCAGTCAGCCCTTAGCTGCTCAGCACGAAGATCTCTTGCTAAAGTGTTACAAGCTATCTTACTCGCATGTTGCTCTTCCTCGAGCGATCCAGTCTTACCTGGTAATTGTCGTATCATCCATCCCTGTGCTAGGATGGTTTCATGCATTCTTTCTAGTTTTTCTTGTTGCGTTCTTATCATATCTCTAAGTAGGTCGTTCCCTACTTCTAACGAGTTAACCGGTTCGACCGGCACAGCGATGGTCGGGCGTGAGGACGACTCCTCCCCTAGAGCGAGCCTTTTTCTCGCAGCTGAGCGTGTCTCCACGCCATGGGTGGTGAGGGTTCCACCATAGGTGCCTTTCCCGGCGCCTTTGGTTGCAAAAGTTTGTCGGATGATGATGATGATGACATTGCCTGTTGGGTTGTGTAGTTAGTTACGAGTTGCATTCGTTTCAATTATGCATTCATATTTCACATAACATAGTTGTGGTATAACACATAACAAGACATAACAGTTCAGTGCCAAACTAAGTCTAGTGTCGTGTAATCAGCTATAGTTTAGGTCTACCTTTAATGCAAACCTGGTTCTCTATAGCTATAGGCTCTGATACCAATCTGTCACACCCTCAATTTCCACTTGCGGAGTTTTACCGCGAGGTGTGTGAACAAACCAGAATCTGAGACACTAGTAACGTCGAACGACTCTATATGATTTGTTAATACGTTCTCCAAAATCATTTGTATAACCATTCATAGTTAATTTTAGGTTGTCTTAGTTTGGTTTCAATGTTTAGCGGAAGCATTAGTTTTTAAAGTTGAGCGGAAGCATAAAAATAAAGTAAAGGAACGGGCGCCAACACAAACGCCAAAACTAAAGAAAAATCCAAATAAATGTTTGTAAATGAGACTCGATAAAAAGATGTCTTGATCAATGCAAGTGAGTGCACCTAGAGCTCCTAGCGTCCTGAGAAACATGTAAAGAAACAAGTGTCAACATTAATGAAGAGTGAGTTCACAGGTTTTCATAAGTTCATTTGTTCGGTCATAAGTTTGTTTCCCCCGTTATCCCTAACCCGGGATAACGATTTAGTTCCATTATTCCCAACCCGGAATAATACTGATGGTTCCATTATTCCTTACCCGGAATAATTATGATGTTCCATTATTCCTAACCCGGAATAATAACGTTGTTGGTTCCATTATCCCTAACCCGGAATAATATTGTTGTTGGTTCCATTATCCCTAACCCGGAATAATATTGTTGATTCGTAATTAAGTTCAATGTTAACATTAGGTAGCTAGCCTAAAGTTATGTCACGTAAGTGTTCGCGATCGAAGCTGACTGTTGTGCCTCCGTGTTGCCAGGCCTAGCACTGACCATGGCGAAGTTAGGCCAAATTAATCACCCGTTGACCATACCCGGTCGGCTAGCGCGACTAGCTCGGGTGGGGCTTGTCGGGCCCAGTAGTACTACTTATAATTTCCCCGCTATCTAAACCAATACTAACGATCCGAGAGATTGTCGAGGACTTGTGTGATATAGCTGCTTAGTGACCATAACGTACATTAACATTAACTTAGTTACCGAATAGTTTAATGACGTTAATTTCGTATAACGTAAAGAGATAGAGTTGTAGAGTGTATACATGTTTCTCCCCTTGTTGTTTAAAACCGGATAAAATTAGGGGCCGTGAACTCACCTTTAGTTGCTCGGTTAGTGTAACACAGATGTAGCAAATGATGGGACCGCTAATTGCGTCCTAACAAGTCAATTGATTTAGAGATAGTGTGTGAACACACTGATACAAACCCTACACGTAATTAACACACAATGCGGTACACACAATAACAAATCCTAACACTCAATCATGCATGCAAGTATCATCATACCAACCTAGTGATCAAAACAATTTATCATGAACACAATCCAACCCATGCAACACTTTGGTACACACATTCGCAAGTTATCAAGTTTCAGCTTATATACTCATAATTAGGCTGTTTTTGAGGATTTTTATAAAATAGTTCCAACGTTCCAAAAATTCCAATTATTTTACAGAAGGTGATAACTATACTGTAGAATTTTATATAAATTTTTCAAGTCCTAACATTTTACCAATTATTCATAAATATTAATATACTAGGCTGCAGTCAGATTCGTCGCTTTCTGACTGCAGTCCACTGGAGAATTTATTTAAAAATCACCGTTCACCTAATTAACAAAATTCCAGTGGGAGTTTCCCAGAAATTTCCATATCTAGTTGCTATACAATTTTCGTGATTCGACTCTCTACAGATTATTAGATCCGACTCAATAAACAACTAACAAATTTTCAGCATTTTCACAGCTTCAATTACTGCACTTAATTTGCCACTTAAAAATACCAAACGACTTCAGAAAAATATGAATCCAGCACCATTAGAAGCGTATTTCAAAAATCTACGTTTAGAATTCAGAAAATCCGTTTTTCGATAAATAATAACCAAGTTACAGCCAGTTGAAGTTGGCTGTAAGCACCATTCAGCATCTTGATTTCAGCATTTTATCGCAATATAACACGCTTAAGCAATCAATATGTCAAATATAAACGATCAAGAACAGATTTTACCAATCATATATCATCATATACATCATACCCATGCAAACCCTAATCATAATATATGGTTTTTATCACACAAAACGCAGCCTAATGATTCTCGATTCTAACTAATCATCATAATCGCTAAACTTGCAAAATCAATGGAACTAACATCATAACACTTTCTACCATTACATGCAAACATGATCCATAGTTCATAAACCCTAGTATGATTAGTGAAATAACATAAAACTCTAACCTTTAACAATGGAGACTAATGAACCGAGAACTAGATGGGAACCGATTCGAATGTTGAAGCTAGTTTGCGACCGAGAGGGAGAATGGGCAAGCTGCTGTCGCGACCGAGAGAAAGGAAAAGGAGAAGGCTGCCGTCGACTTGTTTCTTGATTAGGGTTTGTGTGTGTTTACAATTCTCATGCATGTTATCTATTTATAGCGTAAGGGAGGAAAGCAAAGAGGAATGGTTGGGCGATTAGCTTGCGGCCGCAAAGGGTTTGGGTGGGTCGGTTTGGGTTTAAAACTTAATCCCCAAGTTTTGGTTAACTCCTTGAGTCGCAAGGAAATGAGGTCGGCTCGTGTCGCGGCTCGGTTCGATTTGCCTATATATTTACTATATATATATTTTATAACTAAAACAAATCACGAAATCGGAACATCACATAATAACTCACCAATCTTATAAACGTTTAATACACATAGCACGTAATTCATTTGACAAGTTCACGAAGTATCGTAATTATTTTGAGCGTGCAATTTAAGTCTCCGAATCAATTTAGCGTAGGAACGAATAACCGTGAAGTAGTGCGTTTAAGATGTCTGAAAAACCGGGATGTCACAGAATTCATGGACAAAATGGACTAGGATTTTATTAATTCAAGTTAATCTTCAATCTAATCAATCCATATCATAATTCGGACTTAAAATTGAACTAAATCGTGTTGAAATCTATAAAATTTGATTAGTTTGATGTTTGAATCAGTTTCGTACGAGTTTCGCACGAAATAATTTTGTTTTGATTTTTGTACGAGCTAGCTTAAAATTCATACGAATCAGTGAAAATTCACAGAATCTTGTATTTTTCAGAATTTCAAACTTATTTCGTACAAAAAATTCATCCGCACAAAATTAACTCGTTCAAAAACACATGTTTCGTACAAAATAGTTTTGATTCGTACGAAATCATATCTTTATGAGAAAAATCTAAATCGTACAAAATTGTGTCGTATAAAATGTTGTTTTTGTGATAAAATCTGAATCGTACTAATAAATTTGTTTCATGCAAAATATTTGTTTCGTACGAAACATCTTGTCTGCACAAAAAAATTGTCTAATCTGATCATTTTTTTCGAAATGTGTGTTCTAAATTTTTCACAGGAAAAATGTCTGAGGAATTTTACAATGCATTCGCCACATTGGTCGTCACCACTGCAGCAGGCCAAAAGATCAATATTGAGAATGAAATGGGAACAATGACAAAACCTTCAAATCTTATGAATCAAGAAGACTTTGATAGTTGGAGTGAGAGGTTTATGAACTGGGTTCAAGCTAACCATTTTACTTGCTGGTTTGCTATCGAGGAAAAATATATCGCGCCAGTTGGTGAAAATGGGCTTGAAAAGACCCTTGCTCAATTCTCTGATGTTGAACGGGAAAGATTTATCAACGAAAAGAAAATGATGAACATTCTTCAGCAATCGATTAAAGAAGACATATTGGCTATACTACAACATGATGATGATGCGCAATCTTTATGGAATGCTCTTCGACTTAAATTTCAAGGCAGTGCTCAACTCCACAAAAGCAAAAGGGCATTATTAAGCAAAGAGTTTGATGTATTCACACTAGTCAAAGGAGAAACAGAAAAGCAGCTGATTGAGCGATACTGTCATCTGGTGGTTCATATGAAGAGAAAGGGAATTGTGAAGACAAATGAAGAGCTTGTTGATAAGCTAGCTGATTCTCTGCCACAAGGTGACTGGTCAACTTACTTAACCATTTAGAAGAATGGAGTTGAATACAGCAATTTCTCGCTGCCTCGCTTTATCGAAAGATTGGAAGGTCATGAATTAGAGATGCAAAAGATGGCTAAAAACAAGACTGTTCAAGTGCAACAAGATGTTAATCTTTATTTCAAAAACAGTTCTGCTGCTCAAATCCAAGCACCAAAGATTCAAACTGCTTTCAGTGCATATAGTTCACCAAGCACACCTCCTACTTAGTCAAGTGGTTTCCAATCATTTTCAACAGTTGATCCGAATACACCTTCAAGTCAACAATCTTCATTTGGATCAAATCAATCTCAGAACAATCAAAACACTCCATCAACCAATGGAAGTCAAAGAGTTTTGCAATGCAATATTGCCGTTGACTTTCAGAATGCGCAAAATTTTTACGAAAAGACAGCAAAGCAACATATGTCTCTACTTGCTACAGTTCTTGAGTCATATGACAGTCTTGTTGCTGGTAAGATTGGAAATTCTTAAATGACACGTGAAGACGACAATCAAATTGATCTAGTTGAAATGGAGTTGATAGATATAAAATGGTGTATGGCTTCAATCGTTCGACGTGCATAGAGATTTATGGAAATCACTGGTAAAGAAAATTTGGGAGGTTTGGATGGGAAACTTTGATTTGATAAATCCAAAGTTACTTGTTTCAAGTGTCGAGAGAAAGGTCGTTTTAAAAGATAACGTCCAAACCGAGAGGTTCAAGGAAATCATAATCCTTCCGCCGATGATTATTACAAAGGAGCGATCTACGACCAACCTCAACCAAGAACAAGAATTGTGCCAATTGAAGATAAACACCTGAAACTAATGATAAGGCATTTGTTGTTACACAAGAAGACGAAGGGTTTAATTGGAACAAGTTTATTTCAAAAGGAGAAAGTTTGGCATTGGTGGCTGAAATTATTAAGGAACCGGAAGAAGAATCGGAGGCATCCTTTGATGAAGGACCCGAGGATGAAGATTATTACTATCATACTTCATCAGAGGAAGAGGAGCTTTTGAATGGTCCATTCAAACATCTTTTGCCTACGATGTTTTAAAAACTTTTGAAGGATATTTCGCACCTACCCAACATTCAACAGATGAAGAGCAAAAGAAACTGGTTGAAGATGTCAAAGTTGATGAGAAAAAGGAATTGCTGAAAGAAGACATCATTAAAGCATGCATGGCGAATGGAAATGAGGTAAACAAGTCATCTGAGAATGAAAAATCTTGTTCAAAGTGTGATGAACCATGTGGTGAGTGTTTTGTAAAGGATAAAAGATTTGTTGAATTGCAAAGTTTAGCAAACAATTTGTTAAGCGATTACAAATCCACAAAGGAAGCTTATGACAAATTGAGTGCGTCTATTAAATAATATAATAAAGCACTCAGAGAAACATATGGCAATTAATATTCATCTAAACACTATTGCTGAGCTAAAAGTGAGCTTGAGAAAATGAGAATTAAAACCGAACGAGTTAACAAATTGTTAATTAGTTATTCCACAAGCTCATATGTCATAGATCACATTTTACCAAAAATCAAAAATACTGGGGAATCTAAAAATGGTGAAATAAAAAGTGGTAGTTATGATCGAGTTCCTCCACCCATGTGGAACAGTTATGCATGCAAAAATCCATCTATGGTGGAAAAGGCGCTAAATCTTAAATTGAAAACTGAACAGCTGCCTGTGGTTATCGATGTAACTTACAATAAAAATGATGGTGAATGTGATTCTGAAGTGGTAAATAATGTGGTTGACAAAGTGTTAAAAAATGAATCTGAAGTGGCTTAGTCTGAACAATCTGATAAGTCAAAGTCTGATGATATATCAGAAAATAGTTTAAATGATGATTCCAGTGTCATAGTTTATAAAATGAAAGAGTCTGATAAACTATTTTCGGATGAGTATTTTCCAATCAAGAATGTGAAAAAGGATTGTGTAGATAAAATGTTCGAGCTGATGGAGGTAAGTCGTGATGATTTGGATAAACATCATGCATCTTTCTATTCTAAATCAAAAACTGACAACCGAACCTACTATCGAAAAAATGGAGATTATCCGGAAAACAAACGAGTAGGGTTGGGGGTCCAGAAGCAACATAAAACCAAAAGATCCCAAAAATTGAATTTTACAAAGAAAATCAATTTTGTATTTGGGACAAGAACCGAGAAAGAAAAGGAGGTCATCGAAACTCAATCAAATGATGATTTTCTTAAAGAAAAAGAAAAACAGAAACAAAAACAGGTTTTGGATACCTCTGTTCATAAGGACAGCAGGACATGCTTTAAATGCAAGAAAGTTGGACATATCACACGATATTGTTCACAAGAAAGTTCAAAAACCAGTATCTTCTCCGAAAAAGTTCACTAAGGATGAAAAGCAAAAAGCACTCACGTTTATGACAAAACAAATTCTGAAAAGAAAGATTGAATCTTATCAAAATGTTAAACCAACTATTCAATCTCAATCTAAATTTGAAATTCGTGAAACATCATAAAAAATTCAATAAAAAGATTCAAAATCTTATGTTAAAAGGGCTAAACCACAAACACAGAAATGGGTTGTTAAAATTGTTAAAACCAAATCATCCAAGGTTTAACTAAAACCTGATGTTTTAAATAAAATTGAGCTTAAAAAGATTGAAAAGAACAAAGTGCGTCCAAAGTTCGATATTCCAAACCCACCCAAGACCAAACAGGCTTGGGTCTCTTTGTTTAAATAAATTTTGTTAAATCATGTGTGCAGGGGCTCCAACGTTCGATATTGTCAAAATGGATCATGGATAGTGGAGCGTCTCGTCACATGACAGGAATGCTTGCGCTGCTCAATGATGTTAAAGCTATTCGAGGAGGATATGTAGGATTCGTTGGTACATAGGGAGGTAGAATTGTCGGAGAAGGGATTCTCTCAAACGGAGTTGTATCGTTTGATATAGTGAACTATATCGCCGAACTTGAAAATAATCTTCTTAGTATCTCGCAAATTTGTGACAAGAAGTTCACTAAACATTTCAATGATAAAGAATGTCTAATCCTTAAACCCGGTTTCAAGATTCCAGAAGAATGGATTTTGATGCGAGCTCCGCGAGAAAATGATTTATATGGTCTTGACATGAGCATCGCTTCTACCACGTCAAAGAAAGTTCAATGCTTTGTTTCCAAAGCTACCGAGAAAGAGCCAATTCTTTGGAATAGAAAAAATGGGGCACATTCATCTTCGAAAGATGAATTTTCTTGTGCATAACGACTTAGTGGAGGGTGTAAATTTGAAAAGTTTTCATCTATCAGATGATTGTCTTAGCTGCACAAAGCGGAAGCAACATAAGAAATCGCACCCGAGAAAGCTGTTGAATTAGATAAAGCTACCACTAGAAAGACTACACATGGATCTTTTTGGACCAGTCAATGTCAAAAGCATTTCTGGAGATCTATACTGTCTTCTCGTTACAGATAATTATTCTCGATGTTCATGGGTATTCTTTCTGAAGAGTAAGGATGAAACTTTTGAAACTCTTATGATCCTCTTAAGAAAACTCGAGAATTGATATCGTTTGCCCATTAAGAGAATTCACAGTGATAATGGAACGGAGTTCAAGAACAAGAAGATGCAAGAGTTCTGCAATGAAAAAGGGATTCTTCATTAATTCAGCGCCCCTATACTCCGCAACAAAATGGAGTAGCTGAACGAAAGAATCGCACGTTGATAGAAACTGCTAGAACAATGTTAGCTGATTTGAAATTACCGATCAGTTTTTGGAGTGAAGCAGTAGCATCAGCAGGCTATACCCTAAATCGTGTGTTCACAGTTAAGCCTCACAAAAAGACATGTTTCGAGTTACTAAATCAACGAAAGCCTAACTTAGCAATTTTGGAACCTTTTGGATCACTGAGTACCGTCTTGGACCCGGCTGGTAAATTTGGAGCCAAATCTTTGGAGGGTTTCTTTGTTGGTTACGCTACTCCTAAAAAACTTGTTTTCTTGCCGAGTCTGAACCAGGTAGTTCTAGCGTAGCACGTAGATTGTCAAAGATATACAATGCCTACGCATAAGCCTGGGGATCCGAGGCTGTTTAACTGCGATGGATTATGGGATTCGTTTGATCTACCAGATGTGCCAACTGAAGAAGAACTTGTTATGTTATTTCAACAACATCAGTTATCTAATCAAGAACAAGTTCCTCGACCTTTGGTGATTTCTACATCATTACCAGTTAACACGTCTGATGTTGGTCAAAGCTCTTCTGTTCAAAATCCGGTTCCAACGCCAAATGTCAAATACTGCTGAATCTTCTACCCAGCCAAATGGAGATGCTGACTCTGATCGGGAACCAACTTTTGATGATGGAGGATCCAGTTCGGATGAAGGATCTGAACAAATTGAAGGCTTTCTGAAACAACAGGCTGATCAGTCTAATGCTAGGAATAAAGCTTATTCATCTGTACAAGCTGTCGATGAAATTCTGACAAATTTGCAACCACAAGTAGACGTTCCAACCGAAGTAATACCAAGGACACTTTCATATCATCCATCAGAGAACATCATAGGTTGCTTACAATCTGCAGTGCAAACTCGCAATCAGATCCATAAAGATCTAAGTTGTTTCTATCCTAGTATTGCTCCACTTCAAGTATGATTTTCTCATAGTTGTTTCGTTTCTCAGGTTGAACCGGGAAGCTGGAAAGACGCGTTAAAAGAAGAAAGTTGGGTAGATGCAATGCAAGAAGAGTTACTCAAATTCCAGAAACTTGGAGTTTGGACGCTTGTGGACCTGCCAGATCATCACAAAAAGATTAACACAAGATGGGTCTTCAAGTGTAAAAGAGATAATCAATGAGTCGTGGTACGCAACAAAGCTCGACTTGTGGTTCAAGGTTTTCATCTGCAAGAAGGGATAGATTATCCTGAAGTCTATGCCCCAGTTGCACGTCTTGAAGCAATTCGCATATTCTTGGCCTTTGCCTCATGGAAAGGTTTCAAGGTGTACCAATTGGATGTTAAATCTACTTTCCTTTACGGAAAAGTGAAAGAGGAGGTGTACGTCGGCCAACCACCGGGGTTCGTTGATCCAGAGCACAAAGATAAGGTCTACCTCTTGAATAAAGCCTTATATGGTCTTCATCAAGCCCCAAGAGCTTGGTATGAAACATTATCGAGTCATCTTCTGGACAATGGCTTTATCAGGGGAAAGTAGATTCAACTCTCTTCGCAAAGGAAGTAGATGGGCATCTAATTATCGTACAAATATATGTGGATGATATTATCTCTGGATCGACAAATGCAAGATGTGTAAACACATTGAAGAAGTCATGAAGCGCAAATTTGAAATGAGCGCAATGGGGGAGATGAAGTTCTTTCTAGGACTTCAGGTTGACCAGTTGCCTGATGGTATTTTCATTCATCAGACGATATATGTTCATGACATATTGGAGAAATTCAATATGACAGGAGCTAAACCAGCATCGACCCCGTTAGCTTCAAATGATGGCATTTGTCCAGATCTTACTGGAGAGAGAGTTGATGAAACTTTATATCACTCCATGATCGGATCCTTGATGTATCTTACTGCTTCTCGACCAGATATCATGTATCCAATGTGCATGTGCTCTCGTTATGAGTCTAATCCAAAAGAGTCACACCTGCTTATCGTCAAACGCATAATGAGATATTTGAAGGGTTTTCCAAGCACCGGCTTGTGGTACCCTAGACATGATGATTTTAATCTTGCAAGTTACTCGGATTCTGATTTCGGATGCTGCAAACAGAATACAAAGTCTACAACGGCCGGCTGCCAGTTCTTCAGAACTCGTTTGGTAACGTGGCAATGCAAGAAACAAACCGCAGTCGCTCTCTATGCCTGTGAGGCTGAATACGTTTCGGCATCCAGTTGTTGTGCTCAGATTCTCTGGATACAACAACAGATGAGAGATTTTGGTTTGCAATTTCTTGATATACCTATATATGTAGATAACCAGGACACGATCGATATCACCAAAAACTCATGCCAACACTCACGTACTAAACATATCGAGATTCGACACCACTTTATCCGTGATTGCTACGAGAAAAAGTTGGTGCGAATTGAGAAAATCCACATTGATGACCAAAAAGCAGATTTTTATACCAAAGCTTTTGATAAACACAAAGTTTAAAAATTTGTTGAAGCTAAATGGTTTAAAAAATATGATCTCAGGGGATGTGTTTGACGTTGAGTTTGAGGATGATGACGACTTGATCTGAATTTGTCATCGGTTAAACATTTTCTGTATATTTTTCTTATTACTTCTTAAAAAATCCAAAAATATGTTTTTGATTTTAGGGGGAGAATGTTGAGGAAAATTCGAAATCATTAAAAAAGCAAAAAGAGTGATTTGTCATTTGGTACGGCGAAGCTCTGCCAGTTTGTTTACTCGCGTCTGTATTTGAACGTCATTAATACATAAGAAGCAGTTAAACAGTAAGTACTATCTTGTTTGTCATGTCTACCTCTCTAGCAATAAATTCCGCCTTTGCTAGTTGAGCGAGATCAGGTCGATTGCTCATTTCGGGAGCTCGATCCCCGTTCACAGAAAGTGACATATAACAAACTAAAACAAACTACAATATCTGCTAAGCTAATCACTGCTATAAACTATACAATACAAAGTCTAATAGAAAACACTGATGAGAAATTGTCTGTTGGGCTTCAGCAGAGCTTTGCTTTGGCGAACTTTGAGTCTTCAACAGAGATTTGCCTTGGCAGGCCTTAGCTTTAGTCTTCAGTAGAGCTATGCCTTGGGAAACCTTAGCTATAGTCTTCAGCAGAGCTTGGCTTCAGCAGATGTTTATTTATTATAAGGATCAAAGGTTATAGAATATTTTGGCTTTTTATCATTTGTTCTTTTGTAAGGTTCAACTTCCAACATTCTGTTGGTGCATAATGTCTATTTCCTACGTCTAGGATGTATCTGTAAGGTTTATAAAGTTTACACGTTAATGTTTAAATGTGAAAAAGTAAGTTTTATATGTTTTAACACTATGTTTCGTACGAAAGTATACATGTTTCGTACGAGTGACTCACTCGTACGAAATACATACTCGTATGAAATATAGTTGTCTGTTTAGCACACACTTCGGTACGAGTCATGTCGACCTATAAATAGGGAAGTGTTGTGTTAGAGCTAGTTAGTGATTTGTCAATTGGTATGGCGAAGCTCTGCCAGTTTGTTTACTTGCGTCTGTATTTGAACGTCATTAATACATCGAAAGTAGTTAAACAGTAAGTACTATCTTGTTTGTCTTGTCTACTTCTCTAGCAATGAATTCCGCCTCTGCTAGTTGAGCGAGATCAGGTCGATTGCTCATTTCGGGAGCTCGATCCCCGTTCACAAGAGATCTGATCTACAGATAGACAACAAGTAGTTACAAGTTACTAAGTGTTCAGACTTGGATATATCTTCATCTTCATCATTTTTCTGACCTATTCTGGATTTTGGACAAATTTCGAACGAATTCATGGACAAAATGGACTAGGATTTTAGTAATTCAAGTTAATCTTCAATCTAATCAATCAATATCATAATTCGGACTTAAAATTGAACTAAATATGTTGAAATTGATAAAATTTGTCAGTTTAAAGATTGAATCATTTGGTACGAGTTTTGCATGAAATACTGATTTAAGTTTTTGTACGAACCAGTTAAAAAATTCATACGAACAGGTGTAAAAGATTTCACAAAATCTTAAAATTGTTCAGATTTTCAAACAATTCGCACCAAATTTCACTCGTTCTAATATCTTACTCGTACAAAAACACATATTCGTACAAAATGGTTTGATTCGTACGAAACAATTTGCCCGCACAAAAATTTTATTAATCTGATCATTTTGTTTTCGAGAAGTGTGTTCTTGATTTTTCACATGAAAAATGTCTAAGGAATTTTACAGTGCGTTCGCCACATCAGTCGTTACCACTGCAGCAGCCCAAAACATCAATCTAGAGAATGAAAAGGGAACAATGACAAAACCTCCAAAGCTTATGAATCTTGAAGACATTGATAGTTGGAGTGAAAGGTTTATGAACTGGGTTCAAGCTAACCACTTTACTTGCTGGTTTGCAATCGAGGCAAAATATATCGCACCGGTTGGTGAAAATGGGCTTGAAAAGACCTTGCTCAATTCTCTGATGTTAAACGGGAAAGGTTTATCAACGAAAAGAAAATGATGAATATTCTTCAGCAATTGATTAAAGAAGACATCTTGGCTTTACTGCAAAATGATGATGATGCGCAATCTTTATGGAATGCTCTTCGACTCAAATTTCAAGGTAGTGCTCAATTTCGCAAAAGCAAAAGGGCATTATTAAGCAAGCAGTTCGATGTATTCACATTGATTAAAGGAGAAACGGTAAAGCAGCTGATTGAGAGATATTGTCATCTAGTGGTTCATATGAGGAGAATGAGAATTGTAAAGACAAATGAAGAGCTTGTTGACAAACTAGCTAATTCTCTACCACAAGGTGAATTGTCGACTTACTTAACATTCTTAAAGAATGGAGTTGAATACATCAATTTCTCGCTGCCTCGCTTTATCGAAAGGTTGGAAGGTCATGAGTTAGAGATGCAAAAGATGGCAAAAAACAAGACTGTTCAAGTGCAAACAAGATGTTAATATTTATTTCAAAAACAGTTCTGCTGCTCAAATCCAAGCGCCAAAGATTCAAACTGCTTTCAGTGCATATAGTTCACCAAACACACCACCAATTTAGACAAGTGGTTTCCAATCATTCCCAATGGTTGATCCAAATACACCTTCAAGCCAACAATCTTCTTTTGGATCAAATCAACCTCAAAACAATCAAACTACTTCATCACCAAATGCAAATCAAAGAGTTTTGCAATGCAATATCCGTTGATTTTCAGAACGCACAAAATTTTGATGAAAAGACAGCAAAACAACATATGTCTTTACTTGCTTCAGTTCTTGAGTCATATGATTGTCTTGTTTCTAGAAAGATCGGAAATTCTGAAATGACATGTGCGGATTACGATCAAATTGATCTAGTTGAAATGGAGCTGATAGATATAAAATGGTGTATGGCTTCAATCGTTCGACGTGCAAAGAGTTTATGGAAATCACTGGTAAAGAAAATTTGGGTGGTTTGGATGGGAAACTTGGATTTGTTAAATTGAAAGTTACTTGTTTCAAGTGTCAGGAGAAAGTTCACTTTATAAGAGAATGTCCAAACTGAGAGGTTCAAGGAAATCATAATCCTTCCGCCGATGATTATTACAAAGGAGCGATCTACCACCAACCTCAACCAAGAACAAGAATTGTGCCAATTGAAGATAAACACCTGAAACTAATGATAAGGCATTTGTTGGTACACAAGAAGACGAAGGGTTTAATTGGAACAAGTTTATTTCGAAAGGAGAAAGTTCGGCATTGGTGGCGGAAATTATTGAGGAACCGAAAGAAGAATTGGGAGCATCGTTTGATGAAGGACCTGATGATGATGATTATTACTGTCATACTTCATCAGAGGAGGAGGAGCTTTTAAATGGTCCATTCAAACATCTTTTGCCCAATGATGTTTTAAAAACTTTTGCAGGATACTTTGTACCTAGCCAACATTCAACAGATGAAGAGCAAAAGAAATCTTTTGAAGATGTCAAAGTTGATGAGAAAAAGGAATTGTTGAAAGAAGACATCATTCAAGCATGCATGGCCAATGGCAATGAGGTAAACAAGTCATCTGAGAATGAAAAATCTTGTTCAAAGTGTGAAGAACCGTGTGGTGAGTGTCTTGTAAAGGACAAAAGATTTGCTGATTGCAAAGTTTAACAGACAATTTGTCAAGCGATTACAAATCCACAAAGGAAGCTTATGACAAATTGAGTATGTCTGTTAAACAATATAATTAAGCACTCAGAGAAAATGACGCTACACTTATGATGCTTAAAGCAACAGTGATGGATAAATAAATGGCAATTAATATTCATCTAAACACTATGCTGAGCTCAAAAGTAAGCTTGAGAAAATGAGAATTGAAACTGAACGAGTTAACAAATTGTTAATTAGTTACTCCACAAGCTCATACGTCGTAGATCACATTTTACAAAAAATTGAATATACAGAGGAATCTAAAATGGTGAAACAAAAAGTGGTAGTTATGATCGAGTTCCTCCACCCACGTGGAACCGTTATGCGTGCAAAAATCCATCTGGGGTGAAAAAGGCGCTAAATCTGAAATTGAAAACCAAACAGCTGCCTGTGGATATCGATGTAACTTACACTAAAAATGATGGTGAATGTGACTCTGAAGTGGTAAATAATGTTGTTGAAAAAGTGTTAAAAAATGAATCTGAAGTGTCTGAGCCTGAACAATCTGAGAAGTCAAGGTCTGATGATATATCAGAATATAGTTTAAATGTTAATCCCAATGTCATAGTTTATAAAATGAAAGGATCTGATAAACTATTTTCGGATGAGGACTTTCCAATCAAGAATGTGAAAAAGGATTGTGTAGATAAAATGTTCAAGCTTATGGAGGTTAGTAATGATGATTTAGATAAACATGATGCATCTTTATATTCTAAATCAAAAACTGACAACCGACCCTACTATCGAAAAATGGAGATTATCCGGAAAACAAACAAGCAGGGTTGGGTTTCCTGAAGCAACATAAAACCAACAGGTCCCAAAAAATGAACTTTACAAAGAAAATTAATTTTGTTTTTGGGACAACAACCGAGAAAGAAAAGGAGGTCATCGGAACTCAATCAAATGACGATTTTCTTAAAGAAAAAGAGAAACAAAAACAGAAACAAGTTTTGGATACCTTTGTTCATAAGGACAGCAGGACATGCTTTAAATGCAAGAAAGTTAGACATATCGCACGATACTGTTCACAAGAAAGTTCAAAACCAGTTTCTTCTCCGAAAAAGTTCACCAAGGATGAAAAACAAAAAGCACCCACGTTCATGCCCAAACAAATTCTTAAAAGAACTATGGAATCTCATCAAAATGTTAAACCAACCATTCAACTTCAATATAAACTTGAAATTGGTGAAACATCACACGAAATTTAACAAATAGATTCAAAATTTTATGTTCAAAAGGGGAGTTTGTTGTTGCATAATGTCTATTGCCTATGTCTAGGATGTATCTGTAAGGTTTATAAAGTTTAAACGTTAATGATTAAATGTGAAAAAGTAAGTTTTATATGTTTTAACACTATGTTTCGTACGAAAGTATACATGTTTCGTACAAGTAACTCACTCGTACAAAACACATACTGTATGAAATATAGTTGTCTGTTTAGCACGCACTTCGGTACGAGTCATGTCGACCTATAAATTGGGAAGTGTTGTGTTAGAACTAGTTAGTGATTTGTCAATTGGTACGGCGAAGCTCTGCCAGTTTGTTTACTTGCGTCTGTATTTGAACGTCATTAATACATCGGAAGCAGTTAAATAGTAAGTACTATCTTGTTTGTCTTGTCTACCTCTCTAGCAATGAATTCCGCCTCTGCTAGTTGAGCGAGATCTGGTCGATTGCTCATTTCGGGAGCTCGATCCCCATTCACAAGGTTGAACACAAACCTACTGTTCCAAACAAAATTGAACTTAAAAAGATTGAAAAGAACAAAGTGGGTCCAAAATTTGATATACCAAACCCACCCAAGACCAAACAGGCTTGGGTTTCTTTGTTTAAATAAGTTTTGATAATCATGTGTGCAGGGGCTCCAATGTTCGATATTGTCAAAATGGATCATGGATAGTGGAGCGTCTCGCCACATGACAGGAATGCTTGCATTGCTCAATGATGTTAAAGCTATTCGTGGAGGATATGTAGGATTTGCTGGAACGCAGGGAGGTAGAATTGTCGGAGAAGGGATTCTCTCGAACGGTTTGATAAAGTGAACTATATCGCTGAACTTGAGAACAATCTGCTTAGTATCTCGCAAATTTGTGACAAGAAGTTCACGACACATTTCAATGATAAAGAATGTCTAATCCTAAAACCCGGTTTTAGGATTCAAGAAGAATGGATATTGATGCGAGCTCCGAGAGAAAATGAATTATATGTTCTTGACATGAGCATCGCTTCTACCACGTCGAACAAAGTTCAATGCTTTGTTTCCAAAGCTACCGAGAAAGAGTCAATTTTATGGCATAGAAAAATATGGTACATTCATCTTCGAAAGATGAATTTTCTTGTGCATAACGACTTAGTGGAGGGTGTCAATTTGAAAAGTTTTCATCTATCAGATGATTGTCTTAGCTGCAAAAAGGGCAAGCAGCATAAGAAATCACACCCGAGAAAGCTGTTGAATTCGATAAAGCTACCACTAGAAAGACTACATATGGATCTCTTTGGACCAGTCAATGTCAAAAGTATTTCTGGAGATCTATACTGTCTTGTCATTACAGATGATTATTCTCGATTTTCTTGGGTGTTCTTTCTTGAGAGTAAGGATGAAACGTTTGAAACTCTTATGATCCTCTTCAAAAAACTTGAAAATTTATATCATTTGCCATTAAGAGAATTTGCAGTGATAATGGAATGGAGTTTAAGAACAAGAAGATGCACGAGTTTTGCAATGAAAAGGGGATTCTTCATGAATTCAGCACCCCCTATACTCCACAACAAAATGGAGTAGCTGAACGAAAGAATCGCGTGCTGATAGAAACTGCTAGAACAATGTTAGCTGATTCGAATTACCAATCAGTTATTGGAGTGAAGCAGTAGCATCATATGCTATACCCTAAATCGTGTGTTGACAGTTAAGCCTCACAAAAAGACATGTTTCGAGTTACTGAATCAACAAAGCCGAACTTAGCATTTTTGGAACCTTTTGGATCACCGTGTACCGTCTTGGACCCGGCTGGTAAATTTGGAGCCAAATCTTTGGAAGGTTTCTTTGTTGGTTATGCTACTCCTCAAAAATATGTTTTCTTGCCGAGTCTGGACCAGATAGTTCTAGTTCAGCATGTAGATTGTCAAAGATATACAACGCCTATGAAGAAACTTGAGGATCCGTGGCTGTTTAACTATGATGGATTGTGGGATTCGTTTGATCTACCAGATGTGCCAACTGAACAAGAACTTGTTATGTTATTTCAACAACATCAATTATCTAATCAAGAACAAGTTCCTAGACCTTTGGTGATTTCTACATCATTACCAGTCAACACGTCTGATGTCGGTCAAAGTTCTTCTATACAAAATCCGGTTCTTGTTCCAAATGTCAATACTGTTGAATCAACTGCCCAGCCAAATGCAGATGCTGACTCTGATCGGGTACCAACTTTCGATGATGGAGGATCCATTTCTGATGAAGGATCTGAACAGATTGAAAGCTTTCTGAAACAACTGGCTGATAAGTCTAATGCTAGGAATAAAGCTTCTTCATCTGTACCGGTTGTCAATGAAATTCTAACTAATTTGCAACCACAAGTAGATGTTCCAAACGAAGTGATACCAAGAACACTTTCATATCATCCGTCAGAGAACATCATAGGCAGCTTACAATCTGGAGTGCAAACTCGCAATCAGATCAATAAAGATCTAAGCTGTTTTTATACTCGTATTTCTCCACTTCAAGTTCGATTTTCTCATACTTGCTTTGTTTCTCAGGTTGAACCGGGAAGCTAGAAAGACACGTTAAAAGAAGAAAGTTGGGTGGATGCAATGCAAGAGGAGTTACTCCAATTCCAGAAACTTGGAGTCTGGACGCTTATTGACCTGCCAGATCATCACAAAAAGATTAACGCCAGATGGGTCTTCAAGTGCAAAAGAGACGATCGAGGAGTTGTGGTGCGCAACAAAGCTCGACTTGTGGTTCAAAGTTTTCATCAGCAAGAATGGATAGATTATACTTAAGTCTATGCCCCAATTGCTCGTCTTGAAGCGATTCGCATATTCTTGGCCTTTGCCTCGTGGAAAGGATTCAAGGTGTACCAATTGGATATTAAATTTGCTTTCTTATACGGAAAAGTGAAAGAGGAGGTGTACGTCGGCCAACCACCGGGGTTCGTTGATCCAGTGCACAAAGATAAAGTATACCTTCTGAATAAAGCCTTATATGGTCTTCATCAAGCCCGATACCTTGGTATGAAACGTTATCGAGTCATCTTCTTGACAATGGCTTTATCTGGGGAACAGTACATTCTACCCTCTTCACAAAGGAAGTAGATGGGCATCTAATTATCGTACAGGTATATGTGGATGATATTATCTTTGGATCGACAAATGATAAGCTGTGTAAAGACTTTGAAGAAGCATGAAGAGCAATTTTGAAATGAATGCAATGGGGGAGATGAAGTTCTTTCTAGGACATCAGGTTGATCAGTTGTCTGATGGTATTTTTATTCATTAGACGAAATATGTTCATGACATATTGGAGAAATTCAATATGACAGGAGCTAAACCAGCATCTACCCCGTTAGCTCCAAATCACGACATTTGTCCAGATCTTATTGGAGAAAGAGTTGATGAAACTTTATATCACTCCATGATCGAATCCTTGATGTATCTTACATCTTCTCGACCAGATATCATGTATCCATCGTGCTTGTTCTCCCATTATCAGTCTAATCCAAAAGAGTCACACCTGCTTGCTGTCAAACGCATAATGAGATATCTGAAGGGTTTTCCAAGCATCGGCTTGTGGTACCCTAGACATGATGATTTTAATCTTGCAGGGTACTCGGATTCTGATTTCGGATGCTGCAAACTGAATACAAAGTCTACAACGGCCGGCTGCTAGTTCTTCGGAACTCGTTTGGTAACCTGGAAATGCAAGAAACAAGCTCTCTCTACTTGTGAGGCTGAATGCGTTTCGGCATCCAGTTGTTGTGCTCAGATTCTCTGGATACAGCAATAGATGAGAGATTTCAGTTTGCAATTTCTTGATACGCCTATATATGTAGATAATCAGGCCGCGATCAATATCACTAAAAACTCAAGCCAAAACTCACGTACTAAACATATCGAGATTCGAGATCACTTTATCCGTGATTGCTACGAGAAAAAGTTGGTGTGCATTGAGAAATCCACATAGATGACCAAAAAGCAGATTTTTATACCAAAGCTTTTGATAAAACAAAGTTTAATAATTTGTTAAAGCTAAATGGTTTAAAAAATATGATCTCTGGGGATGTGTTTGAGGTTGAGTTTGAGGATGATGATGACTTAATGTGAATTTTTCATCGGTTAAACTTTTTTGTACATTCTTTCTTATAACTTCTTAAAAAATCCAAAAATATGTTTTTGATTTTAGGGGGAGAATGTTTGAGGAAAATACAAAAACATTAAAAAAGGCAAAAAGAGTTTTGTGTAAAAAGAGTGATCATAGTAAATCAAAAATGATAGTCACAGTATGCTAAAGAATTGTATTGTTTTTAAAAGTAATTAAGCAAGTCTTACTATGGATATGCCAATAGACTTCACTCGTTCAGTAAATTGTATTCAAGATATAAACCTAAAAAAAACTGATTAACTTGTGGGTTAACATCTCTCGGATATACGGACTTAGTACTCCGAAATTTCGTTTCAGAGAATGCCAGATTCTGCAATGCTAGGTCTTTATATTTGATTGATATCTGGGGTATTATTCGAGTTCTTCTGATTTTGCAGAAGCAATGGCCAAGAACTCATATAATACTTTCGCATTATTCCCCAAAAGCTGCATGAAAATATGGTGATGTCTTAAGCAATTATGACATTTGCAGTACAAAAGATTCCTTGATGGAACACCACCTAAAGACGAGCCTTCATCTCTTTGTCTATACGGTACTACTAACCTGAGCTCTCAAGGTCTCGCATTCACCCTATATACAGATATCAATTCGATATATTCACATGTAAAAATGACATTCTGAGAATCTCGATACGGGAGTATATTTTGAGATGGGAAATACAGTTATTTCATGTTTCTAATAATACAATAACATATCTTGAAACAGTTGAGAAACGAGAAGAGGTTTTAATGGACAAATATATTGGCAATCTAGGTAAATTTATTTAAAAGCTTAAAGGGTGTTTCTAAATCAACGGTACTGATGACTTATATATATGCTTGAAATGATCCTCTAAAAACGCAAAATTCACAAAAAATGTTATTATTCTTTGAAAAATATCTCAAAACTCAATAAGATTTTCAGTCTTCTTAGCTTGATAGTCTTATTTTTGTTTATCAATGATAAAAGCACTGACGGTTGGATTCATAGCAACATCTTCCTGAGGAAAACTTGAAATTATGGGTTGGGAGCTAATTTTTAGCAAAAAGTTTACTTGAATGTCAAGAAAGTTCATTAATTTGAAACTTTACATGTTAAAATAAATTTGTTGCTCAAACGTGGTCAACCAAGGTCATTAACTTGGACTTGGAAGGCAAATTGGATAACCAGGGTCATTAATTTGGACTTGGTTAGTCAAGTGGATTTGTGAAACAGATAAAGTTACTAAAAAATAAAAAATACAAAAATAAAATTGAAAAGTTTAATGACTTTTAGTATTGATTCGAACGAAACAGAAATTCATATGGAGATCTTCATTTCAGTATGAAACAAGAGTAAATTTTGTGCGATTCAAGTTGTTTCGTACGAAACTAGTCCCTAGTATAAATACTCTGTGTTTCGTACAGAAATAAGGTTATCATTTCTCTGTACTGTTGAGCGATTCATAGAATTTTGTGCGAGTTTATACTATAATCTTCATTTCTTGGATATTTGTGCTTGCGATTTACATTGTTGAGGTTGATTGGCACACCTCTATCAATGGGAAAGGTAATTTGACAAAATCATGCTGTTATAATGCCAAAATTTTTATGAATCATACTAAAACTTAGATCTAGGGAAATTGGACCGGTAAAACTTAAAACTGATCACAAAATGGTTAAAATCGGCTCCAATAACCTGAAAATCGACTATCAATTTGTTAAAATTCAACAAGTTTTGTGTTCGGATTACACTTGGACAATTTTGGGACGATGATGAATTTTTGTACGAAGGAATTGTTTCGCATGAAAATATTTGTTATGTGATTTGGAATTAGTTTCGTACGAAACAATCATTTCATACGAAGAAATTTAAAAAAAAAATGTTCAAAGATGAATTGAGTGAGTAATTCGTACGAAATAGATGGATCGTATGAAATAAAGTTTGAAAATAAAATGTTTAATTTGCAAAGTAATTTGTACGAAGAAGTTGAGTCGTATGAATAATATTCAAGTCAAACTTATTTTTGGATAAGTGTATGTTTCGTACGAAACAGATGTTTGGTACGAATATGTGAAGGAAATTTTGATTGTTTAAAAATTTTCTAACGGTTGGTTGTTATTTTTATGTACAGGACAAGAAATCTGCTTTTTCTCTAGTCCACAACATATGTTGTATCACAGATGCCTCAATTCCAGAGATTGCGGCATATCGAGATATTTTGGATTTTCTCACACGGATTCGAGTGACTAAAGCTTTAACGGATAGACATACAGCATATCTTTCGCATATGGAATATTTTTGGAATGTTGCTGAGTACAGTATTGATGATAATGCCAATCAGGGTACAGATGATTTCCCAACGTTTTCTGATCTATTTACAGCAGAAAGTTCTGAGATGTTGCAAAGGAAAGTATCTGAAGCTGCAAAAGAAGGAACAATTCCTTAGAAAGTGTCTAAAGGTAAAAATTGTTGAACAAAAGAAGAAATGGTTTGCGTGAATTCAGTAGAGCGTAAATTTAAAAGACCCCTAGCATTCTTTACCAGAGATACTGATATTTCTCTAGGGGACATTCTGAGTTGGGGATGGATTGAAGAGCTTAGTGTGTATGCGATAAAGAGGGAATTTGGTATCCAATACTTTTGATATTTGAGTGACATCAAAACACTGCCGTATTGGGATATAAAGGAGCTTGTTCAAACAAAGATGATAAATTTAAGATGAAGTTTCATGACCAAAGGCTTTGGAGATTGATTAAGTTTGAAGCTATGCCTGGTTTTGTACATTGGAAACCTCATTATCCTCGTCGCATTACTAAAATTGATCCAGTAACAAAGGTGAAAGATGTTACTTTTATTGTAAAGAAACCACGGATGATGAAGAACATGCCTCTGATTAAAATGGAGCAAGATTTCTTCAAGATATTCAAATGGTAGCACTATGATTCGAGTTCAGGAGAAGCTGTTATTTGTGTGCATCCAGATGATGACTCTTGGAAAATCACTGAGGAATTAACCGAAGCCGTCATAGCGCACAAACAATTATATGGTCTATGGCGAGGCATTCGAGTACTAGACCCAATGTGGCTAGTCAACTGTTCAAAGAAAGATCTAGAATGTCTATTCTATAGTAAGATAAGTTTTGAAGAGAAGGATCAAGAACAAGCGCTTCAATTTCAAAAGATCGTTAATGTGTGCTTTGCAAATGATATTGATTCTGGATCAGATTGGAAAACAACTTGGAGGAAGCATGAGAAGAAAGAGTCAAAGAAAACGGGAGAAAAAGAAGCTCGAATCGCAGAACGTACAAGAATAGCATCTTTAAGGAGCTTTCAGTTTTTGAAACGACCTCCTCCGACTGATCAAACACCAATTGCTTTTGAGGAGTGTCGAAAGCCTGTAAAGAGATTCTTTGGGCGTTAGAGTCAAATGTAATTGAAGTTTTTTTGAAGATTATCCAGATTGCGGCAACATCCAAGGGGGAGTTTGTTGGTTGATAATGTCTATTGCCTACATCTAGGATGTATCTGTAAGGTTTATAAAGTTTACACGTTAATGTCTAAATGTGAAAAAGTAAGTTTTATATGTTTTAACAATATGTTTCGTACGAAATACACACTCGTATGAAATATAGTTGTATGTTTAGCACTCACTTCGGTACGAGTCATGTCGACCTATAAATAGGGAAGTGTTGTGTTAGAGCTAGTTAGTGATTTGTCAATTGGTATGACGAAGCTCTGCCAGTTTGTTTACTTGCCTCTGTAGTTGAAGTCATTAATACATAGAAAGCAGTTAAACAATAGTACTATCTTGTTTGTCTTGTCTACCTCTTTAGCAATGAATTTCGCCTCTGCTAGTTGAGCGAGATCAGGTCGATTGCTCATTTCGGGAGCTCGATCCCCGTTCACACATTCTCCTCCCCAAAGCTCATAAAAACTTCTTGCTATTGAGGATGGTTCGACAAAATCCAACAAAGCTCTGGTAGTAACTCTGGAAGAAGAGGTATTTAATTGGAATGAATATATTCCAAAGTAAGAGAGTTTGGCACTGCTTGATGAGATAATAGAAGAGCTAGTGTTTCGACGAGTGTTCGAGTCAAGAAAGTGAGATTGTGTTTGACGAATTGCCTGAATAATTTATTGAAGAGTGTGCTGCAGAAGTTTACTACAATCCGTGTGCTGAGGAAGAAATGTTTAATAATGCTTTTAAATATATGATTCCTCCTGATGTTGATAATTTGTTTTTAGGTTTCTTCGGAGGATCAAGTCAATATCTATGTGCGCCTAAGACAAAAGAATCCAAGAAGTCAGTTGAAGAAATTATTGATGTCACAAAGGAGACGAATGGTGAAAACTTGAAGAAAATTTCTGACAAAGCCATGATGGCTCAATTACAAGAGGTAGTTCCTGAGGAGAGTCAAGTGACTTAAGAGACACTAAAGTTGCTTATGATAAACTGAGTAAATCAATCAAACAATTTCAAGAAGTCAGTAGAGAGGATTTGGCAATAAAATCAATGCTTAATGCCACTTTAATGGACAAACAAATGGCAATTAATATGCACATAAACACTATTGCTAAGCTTAAAACTGAACTTGAAGCCATATAGATTGAGTTTGAACGAGTCAACAAGTTGTTGATTAGTTACTCAATGTCCTTTTACGTGATTGATCATATTCTTCCACAACAAATTGAGAAAATTAAACTGGAAGAAAATGAATCTAAAAAACAAAACAAGAGTCAGGTTACATCAGTGTCCATCCCCAATGCGGAACAAGTATGCTAAAAAATATCTAGATGGGATGGAAAAGATGCTTAATCTAAAACTAAAAATTGAACAAAAAGAAGATGAGCTACCAGAAAACATTGATGTGACTTATGAATGTCAGTCAGATGTTGTGAAAATTGTTGTTGATAATGTTTTGGAAAATGAATTTGATAGCACGGATTTTGAAAGTGCTAAGTTAAAATTTGAAAAGTCTGAATCAAGCTACGTTCTAACATGAAGATATTATAACATTAGAAAATAGTCTAAGTGATGATCCCAATATGGTAGTTTACAAAATGAATGGATATGACAAACTGTATTCTGATGAGGAGTTTCCAATTCATAATGTGAATCTAAATAAGGTTGATAAATTGTTCAAGCTAGTTGAAGTTAGTCTTTCTGATCTTGAAAAGCAAGATTCAACTTACTATTCAAAACCAAAGAAAGTTTTTAACAATTACTATCGAAAGGGTAGGGATTATCCTGAGAATAGAAGGAATGGTATGGTTTTGATAAAAAGAAAAGTGACAGGTTTTGAAAACCAAATAATAAAAAGAAAATTGAATTTGTTTTCGGAACAAGTACTATTAATGAGAAAGAAAGTCTGACTAAGGAACAATCAAATGATGAATTTCATAAAGAAAAGAAACGCCATGAACAGACTTTGGGTTCCTCTATTGAATGACGGTAGGACATGCTATAAATGTCACAAAGTCGGGCACATTGCACGAAGATGTATTCAAAATAACCCAAAATTAAAACAAAAAACCCATGAGGTTGTACCAACACAAACTGTAAAAAGAAATAGCGAACCCAACAAAGTTGTGAAACCAACAATCTTACATGACTCAAAATTTGAAATTGGTGAAACATCAACTAAAACATAACAGAAGGATTCAAAATTTTATTCCAAAAAAGCATTTCTGAAAACACAAACTTGGGTGGTTTAATCAAAACCATCTTCTGCAGAAATTAAAACAACACGTGTTCCTACAAAATTGAAAATGAAACCTAAGTCTGATATTGGATAGGATGTTGAAATCAAACTTCCAAAGTTTGATATTCCAAACCCCAAGACGAGAAGCTTGGGTTTCACTATTTAAGTAACTACTTATTTACATGTGTTGGGCTCCCAAGGTCAAGCATTTCCAAGTAGATAATGGACAGTGGAGCTTCTTGTCACATGACAGGAATGCTAGCCTTACTTTACGATGTAAATTCAATTCGTGGCGGCTATGTAGGGTTTGTGGGTAGTAAAGGAGGATGAATAGTTAGTGAAGGAATTCTTTCAAATGGTGCGGTTTCTTTCAACAAGGTGAATTACGTAGAAGAGTTGGAGAATAACTTGCTGAGCATCTCATAGATTTGCGATAAGAAGTTTCAACCCACTTTAAAGATAAAAAATGCCTAATTCTGAAGCTGGGATTCAAATTCCTGAGGAGTGGATCCTCATGCCGCTCCACGAGAAAATGATCTCTATGTCCTCGACATGAGCGTTGCATCCACTACCTTAAATCGGCACAATGTTCTGTAACAAAAGCAAACAAAAAAGAATTGATCTTTTGGCATTTAAAGATAGGGCACATCCATTTGCATAAGATGAATTATCTGGTGCACAACAATTTGGTGAAGGGTGTGAATCTTAAAAGTTTCCACTTGAATGACGATTATCTGAGCTGTAAAAAGGGGAAGCAACATAAGAAATCTCGTCCAAGAAAACTTCTGAATTCTATCAAACTGCCACTTGAGAGACAGATAGATCTCTTTGGGCCAGTAAATGTTAAAAGTATATCTGGTGATCTATATTGTCTTGTTGTGACGGATGATGACTCGAGATTTTCATAGGTTCTATTATTAGAGAGCAAAGATGAGACATTTGAAAATCTTATGATTCTTTTCAGAAAGCTAGAGAACTTGTACCATTTACCAATCAGGAGAATACGTAGTGACATAGGTACAGAGTTAAAAAATAATCGAATGCTCGAATTCGGTGACGTTAAAGGTATTCTTCACGAATTCAGCACCCCTCATACTCCGCAACAAAATGGAGTAGCTGAACGTAAGAATCGAACTTTTATCGAAACAGCACGCACGATGCTCACCGATGTAAAGATACAAGTGAGTTTCTAGAGCGAAGTCATTGCCTCTGCTTGTTACACGTTAAATAGGGTTCTATCAATCAAGGCTCACAAGAAAACATGCTTCGAACTACCTAACAAACAAAAACCGAATTTCGAGTTTTTGCAGCCATTTGGATAGCCGTGTACGGTCATTGACCCGGATGATAAATTCGGAGCCAAATCTCTTGAGGGATTTTTCGTGGGATACGTTAGTCCTCTGTGACGAGTATATCTGTCGAGCTTAAACCGGGTTATTTTAGCTCAACATGTAGATTGTTAGAGATACACATCTCCCATCCAAAAGCCTAGTGACTCTTGGTTATTTAACTACGAGAGTTTATGGAATTCATTCTATTTGTTCGAAGAACCTAGTGAAGAGGAACTTGTGTTTTTATATCAACAACAGCAAGCGTCTAATCAAGAACAAGTTCCAAAACCAATAGTGGTTACTCAATCACAAGTTGGCACAGATGAATCTAGAGCAGGATTGAGCAATAGTAAAAAAGAACCCGTCATCGAACTAGAGGTGAACAAGACAGAGCCCACTTTCAATCAGTCCGATGATTCTGATTCTGAAGCTAAGCCGACGTATGTTAATGATGGTGGATCCAGCTCCGATGAAGGTTCTGAACAGAGCACAAGTTTACTAATTAATCTGTAGGTCCTAGCAATTAGAATGAAGCTTCAACGAGAAATCAGGTTCTCGAACAAAATATTACAAATCTGGATGAAGTAAGTGTCTCTAATGAGGTTATGCCAAGGAACCTATCTTACCACCCATCAGAGAATATAATTGGAGAAATGCAAGTTGGAGTTAACACGTGTAGTTAGATCAACAAGGATCTTAGTTGTTTTTACACTAAAATTGCACCTATTTAAGAAATATGCTTAGATGGTTGTTTTATTTCACAGGTTGAACCAAAGTCAAACAAAGAAGTGCTTGGCAATAAAAGCTGGGTAAACGCAATGTTGGAAGAGCTATAACAATTTGAAAAGCTTGGTGTCTGGAAGCTTGTTGACCTACCGGCTAATCACAAAGCCATTGCTACAAAATGGGTCTTCAAGTGTAAAAGAGATGATCGAGGGGCTATGATGCGTAAGAAAGATTGACTGGTTGTCAAAGGTTTTCATCAACAAGAAGACATTGATTTTACAGAGGTTTATGCTCCGGTCGCACGACTAGAAGCAATCCGAATATTCCTGGCCTTTGCGTCATGGAAAGGTTTTAAGGTGTACCAGTCGGATGTCAAATTAGCTTTCCTTTATGGGAAAGTGAAAGAGGGAGTGTCCATCGGCAAACCACCAGGGTTTGTCGATCCAGTGCATAAAGACATGGTTTACTTACTAGATAAAGCGCAATACGGGTTGCACCAGGCCCCAAGAGCTTTGTATGAGACACTCTCTCAGCACCTGTTAAGCAATACTTTATCAGAGGCACTGTTGATAGCATTCTCTTTACACGGGAAGTGAAAGGACACCTGCTAATTGTACAAATCTATGTGGATGACATCATCTTTGGGTCTACAAACGATGCGTTGTGTAAAGACTTTGAAGAAGTCATGAAAAAGAAATTTAAAATGAGTTCATTGGGAGATATGAAGTTCTTCTTAGGACTTCAGGTCGATTAGTTGCATGATGGCATATTCATCCATTAAACAAAGTACGTCCACGATATCATGGAGAAATTCGAAATGCCGGGAACGTGACCATTATCTACCCCATTGGCAATCAATCATGGCATCTACCTGGATGAACACAGAGTCATGATAGATGAAACCTTATACAGATCGATGATTGGATCATTGATATATCTTACAGCAGCTACACCAGATATCACGCATCCAGCATGCCTTTGCGCCCATTATCAATCAAGTCCTCAAGTATCACACATGATGATCTTCAAGCGGATTCTCAGATATCTGAATTGTTGCCCAAGCACCGGCTTGTGGTATCCATGAAACGACAACTTTGACCTCGTTGGATATTCTGATTCGGTTGCTATAATTTAAATGCCAAATCCAGTTCTTCGGAACACGCTTAGTAACATGGCAATGCAAGAAGCAAACCAAGGTCGCTCTCTCTAGTTGTGAAACATAATGCATTTCAGCTTCCAGTTGTTGTTCCCAAATCTTGTGAGTACGACAACAGATGAGAGACTTTGGATTGCAATTTCTTGATATGCCTATATATGTAGATAACAAAGCTGCTGTCGATATAACTAAAAATCTGGTTCAACAGTGTAAAACTAAACACATTGAAATTCGACATCACTTTATCCGTGATTTGTCACGAGAAAAAGTTGATTAAAATTGAAAAGATTCACAATGATGAACAAAACGCAGATTTTTATACTAAACCGTTTGATCAAAAAGATTTAAATATCTTTCAAAACTTCATGGTACATACAACTTGGATGATGAGTTCACGTAATCCTCATCCGTTTAGTCATGTTTTTACTGTTTTAGAATTTCTTTCTTTAAAAACAAAAACTCAAAAATATGTTTTTGATTTTAGGGGGAGAAATGTTGGGGAAAATACAAAAAAGATTTAAATTTAAAAAATGTACAAAAACATTGAAAAAGAAAAAAAAAGTTTTCGTGTAAAAAGAGGAAATGATAGTACAACATATCACAGTATGGCAATTTGTGGTGTCAAAATACTTAAAAAGGTCTCACTAATGATGTGCCAGTAGGCTACACACATTTAGTAAATTATTTCTGAGATATAAATATAAAGAAAAACTTCTTAATTAGTGGCTTAACATATCTCGGATATGTGGTCATAGTACATCGAAATTTTGTTTGAGAGATTGCCGGATTTTGAGATACTAGGTCATTATAGATAAATTGATATCTGAGTATTATACAAGTTTTCTGATTTTGCGTCAGCAATGGCCTAGAACTTGTAGAATTTTTTGCTTTAAAAAACCCAAAACTGCAGCATATTGTAAGTATTGAAAGATCCAACAATTGTAGTAAAAAATTCCAAATTGGAACACCACTTTTAAAGTCGAGCCTTCATCTCTTCCTCTGTACGGTGGTACTAACCTGAGCTCTCAAGGTCTCGCATTACCCATATACAGATATCAGTTAGATATATTCACCTGTACGATAAAATCCAAGGAATCTTAATACGGGAGTATATTCTGAGGTGGAAAACATTATTAAGTCAAGTTCTTAAAATTACCTAATGTATCTCGGAACAATTGAGAAATGTGTAGAGGTTTAGTGGAAAAGTATACTGACAATCTAAGTGAATCTGTTTAGAACTTAAAGTTTAATCAAGGACAACCGTACTTGTGCTATGTCTCAAAAACTGATATGATTCTCTAACATAAACTCAATGTTATTTGTACATAGCTGTTGCATTTCTTTTTAGAAAAACCCAAAAAGATTTCAATGTGTTTTAGCATAATCTTTGGAAAAATCAGAAAGATTTTATTTCTATTTTTGTTCCGACTGCCGATGATGGAAAGCGGATCTTCAAAGTCCAGAGATGCATTCTGATTGCTGAGGAAAAATCTTGTGACAAGGGGTTGGGTGCAATTCTGAAATGAGAAAATGGTTTGAAAAGATCAAAAGTTCATTAATTTGAAAGTTAACACTGCCTGAAAACATCAGTTTGTTCACAAAGTGATCATCCAAGGTCATTAACTTGGACTTGGTAGACAAATCAGTTAACCAGGGTCATTAAGTTGGACTTGGTCAACTGAGTGGGTTGTTAAAACTGATACAATGCTCAAAAAAATTGAAAAATTATAAGTTTTAGGGCCACTTCGTACGAGTTGGCCATATCGCACCAAATCAGGATCCACTTCTACGAAGTGCACAACGTCCTATATAAAGAACCCAAATCGCACGAAGTGGACATTATCAGCCTCGTACGAACTGAGAGCCATTTGTGCAATTTGAATATTTAGCTTGTTATACGTCGAACTACTACCAAATTTTACATTGGAAAGGTTGATTAGCACATCTCTTACAATGGTTAAGGTATTGGACCGTAAATTTACATCTAAAATATTAAAATTGGTAACTCAAACCTTTAAACGTAGATCTAGGAAAATCTAACCTGCTACATCTAAAATTGGACACATCAATAGGCTTATCGGTGATAGTAGTGTCCATTAGAACCATCAATTTGATAAAAATAACAAGTTTTAAATTGATGTTCAAAACAATTTGGTACGAAGTGCCACTTTGTACGAAGTGAAGATTGTCGCTTCACACGAAATGAGATATGGTAAATTAAAAAAAAACCACTTCGTACGAAGTGAATATGGTTAGAATGTTTTTTTATTGGCTCACTTCGTACGAAGTGCAATACCACTTCGCACTAAATACCACTTCGCATGATTATTAGTGTAATTTTTGACAAAATATTTCTAAGTGTTGAATTTTATGTACGTGCTGGAAAAGAAATCTCTGTTCGAACCGATTAGAGAAGTTCTTGAGTTTATGGGAATATTATCGGTGACAAAGGCTATAACGCATAAGCATAAAGTTTACAGATGACATATAGAGCACTTTTGGAATTCTTCTGAATAAGTTGAGAAGCCACGGGCAATTCATTATGTTGTAAAGATCGATGATAAAGAGTATGAGGTTAAAATCACTAAGTAGCTGATCCGCAGAGTATTGGTTCTGAAAGATAAAGATAGTGATCCAACCTAGTATCAAGAGAGGATGGTTAAGGGCTGTTTTTACCGTATGGGCTACAAAGGTCACGTATATATTCCAAATTTCAAGAAAGCAAACCTTGGAAGGTCGTACAAGTTCTTTGTGCATTCTATTTTACATGCTATCAGCAACAGGAAGGGCGGTTTTGATGACATTTTGCATGGTCGCTGCTCTAACATGAACTTGCCTTATAACTTCACAAAGTTAATTTTTGAACAAATGGCGGCTAACATGACACAAGAAAAATTTTCCATTATCCAAGGTTTCTGAAGATGACGTTGGATGATTTATTTCCGAATCTGGAAAAGCGAGAGGATGAGGAGCTTTTTTGGACGTTGATCAGATTTAATACGTATTTGAAACAGGGGTCTGAGCCGATTGCAAAACTAATGTTTGGAGCTATTCATGATAAGAACTACATTGCACCGCCTAGGGGCAAGTGGAGGAAGAATATTAGTGGGTCTGAAAGAGATGAGGAGGAAAAGTTAGATGGTTTCATACCAAGAAGAAGCAGTTGGTTCCAGAAAGAAGAAAAGAAAAGAAAGAGGGCTACTCTAAAGAAAAAGCCTACACAAGCTCGCCAACGTGCAACTGTGTGAACATTATTAGTTAATGAACCTGAAGAGAAAACGGTGAATGAGCCTGTTAATGAACCGGTGGCTGAAAATGTGCACGAAGAGGTATATTCTACTACGTCTAACAATGATAGAGATGTTGTGAATGATGAAAAGATAGTAGCTGATGTGGAAAAAGAGGTGGTAGAAGGTGATAATCAAGAAAGCTTTGAAGATATGATTGATCGTGAAATCGCTGCATCTAAGAAACATGAAGAAGAGCGATTACTTCAGCGGAAAAGGAAAGAAGTTCGTGACGATGATGTTACATATGTTCTATCTAAGCCTTAAGAGGAAACACAAATGCTAGTGAGAAAAACAAGAAGAGCAAAGATTAAAGTGTCTGATGCATAGAAGAAGACGATAGGGTCTCCTACGGCTAAAAATTCTCGACCAAAATATAAGAAAGCTAGGAATATGCCTGAGGTGTTGAGTCTGTTGTTCCACGATCACCACAACATATACAAAAACCATTAATTATCCCACCATTTACCCGATCATTACCACCACAACATCACTACTAAAATCACCACAACAACCTCCACCATGATCACATACTCAATATGTTACACCACCACGAACTCATTCAACACCAAAATAAACAACTCCTCAACAACGTTCAACACCACAATCTGCTCCAAGACAAACATTATCTGATCGGTTTCCTACTGATTATGGTGAAACACCGTTTACAGAAGGATTTGATGCTGGGAATTTCGATACAGACTTGTTTAATGATAGTAAGATTGTTGAGCTGGAGCAGAAGATCAAAGAGCACAAAAACAAGAAAACAGAACTCGAGAAAGAAAACATGATGTTAGTGTCAATGTTCACAAGCGTAACGGCTGAACATGAAAGGTTACGTAGAGTTGTCAAAGATGGCTGATGCTGAAAAGTTTGATATGTTATTCAATGTGTTCGAGAAGAAATTCAGTATAAATTTCAACTCTGAATATGATGAAATAAAGATTGACGAGGCAAAAGTTAAAGCTTCAGAACATGCAAGAAAAGCTGAAGCAGAAGCAACAGCATTGGGTAAAGGAAAGGAAAAAATTGATGAGATTCCTGTGATTGTTCAAGTTGAGCAAAAAGCTTAATCTTCGCTAGTAATAGAAACACAAAATTTAGAGAAAGTTGAACAAGTGATTAAAAATGTGAACGAATCTGAGGTTGAAAAAGAAGTTGAAGCTGAAGATGAAACTGAAGTTGAGTCGATCAATTATGTAATGATTGGTGGACCTATAGATGTAACTGTTATTTCTGAAAGGCATCAAAAGTACTTAGAGAAAAAGTAGAGGGATGCTAAGATAGATGCTGAGATTGATGCATTTGACGAGAACGAGGATGTAGAGGATGATGATGATGATGATGATGATGCGGGTGATAAGAAATATAAAAAGGATGATGATGATAAAGGTGATGGTGATGACATTAACCAAGGTGGATCTTGAGTATGCAAAGATAAATTAATCGTTTGAGTATGATGCTTATCTATTGAATGATGTGAATGAGGAGAGAGAAGCAGATAGACAGGGGGAGCATAGAGATCTAGTACACGATGTAGTGCAATCAGGAATTCTCATAGTCGTCTCACCTATATCAGTTGTTCCTGAATTGCTAATGTGATAACCGGCATATTAGGGGTTTTAATTATGCAAATAACAAACATTAAGATGATAACACGTAGCGTAATTAGATGTAAATTAACTTAATTTGGCCTTTGGAATGCCTTTGGAACATCTATTTGAATCGTACGCTACGCGAATGGTGATTTGCGGGAAAACTGCCGAACTTATAAACGGTAACGAACAGACACCGGAAGAAATACTGATAATGCCAAAAATACAAATTTTATAAGTATATTCTATACACATGAATTTTGTTTGCTAAATTATCCTGCTTCCAAACATCACAAACGCACACGTGAACGAAAACGTGACTATAAGAACACACCGACAACGAAACGGAAACATCAGACTCGTGGATTACCTTAAAAACAAAAATATTATCAAATTTAGCTTCGTAATCAAATTTTAATATCCCCAGTCGAAATCGGATCGAAAAACAGACAAGAAACGACAACGGAAGTATATTACGCAATTTTAACGCAACCGACGAACGTGCGCTTCAAACCCAAATTTCGACATAATTTTACATGTTTTTGAACCTAAAACAATATTACACGACGTTTTATGAAGTTCGGGTCCGAAAACAGGCCTCGTAGACGTGATTGGGCCACTAAAAACACTAGAAACGGGCTATTGGAACTTGGGCCCAAACCCACAAAAACCCACCTATATAAACCCTTTTACCCCCTTTTACTCTCATTTTTACCTATCACTTTCTCTCTCTAACTCTAAAACTCTCTCTACTGTCTCTCCCGAGAAAACATTTCCGGTACCGAAGTCTGGCGACTAGTGGCCGGCCACGGCGGCGCAGTGTCGGCGCCACCGCCGATGGCGGCGATGGAGGTTTTCCGGTGAACTTTCCGGCGACCGTTTTTCGGCCAAGAGTACAATTTTTCAACTATCTTCGACGTTACAGATTGTGTGGTGATGTTCGTTTTAGCTTATTCGAAATCGTTTGAGCACAGGAGCAACTCTGGCGACATTCCAGCCAAAACTCCGGCAAACCCGTTTTGGACTTTTCACTTCGTGCATGTTTAGACGGGTGGTTAGAGACCTTTCTGCATGTTTTTGTGAAATTTTATTTTCACACCCCCTATAATTCCATCACATCAGAGTTGGACGTGAACTAAACTGGTATCTTCATTGCACAGCGGAAGTAAACGTGCATGCTAAGACTTTTAGAGAATGAACGCCCGCTTAGTACTCGAATCCCCATGGGTTTTCCTATTTCAACCGTGCCATACTTGAAATTATAACCTGAGAAAGAACATGCGAAAAGTCAACATAAAGTTGGCGAGTTCATAGTTTGTTTGTTTTTGTTTCAAATGAATCTTAAAACATTTGAAAATCTTGCATTCGATAAACCAGTTTGTAGGATCATAGTATCCGAAAGCATTTGAAATGTCGTATCTATATGCATGTATTGAAATGTTTTCCATGCTATTTGTAAACCAATGCATAGAACAATTGTGTCTGTAAACCGGTAATTAAATGTTTTCAATCGCATCTGTAAGTCAGTATAGAAATGTTTCTGTTATCTTTGTAATCCGGTATTGAAATGTTTTCTATTATATTTTGTAACCCGGTATCCAAATGTTTTCTGTTATCTTTGTAAACCAGTATTGAAATGTTTTCTGTTATCTTTGCAAACCGGTATTGAAATCATAGTATGTAGGATGCCTATGGAATCTAAGGATTAATCAGTGCGTAGCTAATACACTGACTTATGTGCCATAAGTAAGTAACCAACTCGAGACAACTCTGACATCATTGGGATCACTAAAGCACTCCTAACCGGTTAACAAACCAGGAGTGGAGCGTGTCTCAAACTCGATAGATCTATACCTTTTGCACCTTGGTCACTACGTGATTAATGGTTATTATTGTTATCCTCCTACTTACGCACAGTGATCTGTCATCATCTATCCCATAGCTACATACAAAATCTGTGTTTTCGATATGTATGAACAGGCCTCGCCCTTCATATGATTTCGTTCCTTACACTTTTGATATTGGGCCTAGCCCATGTTATTCGTGTTATTGGGCCTAGCCCATGTTATCCGTGTAATTGGGCCTAGCCCATGTTATCCGTGTTATTAGGCCTAGCCCATGTTATTCATAAAATTTGAGGCCTAGCCCTTAGTAATGACCAAGACAATCCCGTCACTAGTCATAAAACTCATGCATGTTTCGAAAATGAATGTGTGTTCTGTAAAACCGGTATGGTTAGCCTAAACCATTCATAAAAATCGTGTTTGTTGAAATCTGTATGTAATATGGTTTAGAAATACTTGATTTTCATTATTCGAAACATTGTGTACTTTTGCAAAACTTGCATGTCTTTCCACCACCGAAAACATTTATAAAAATGTAAAACAGTAAAAGTGGGGGTTATGAACTCACATTGATATCTTGTGCAAAGCTAGCTTAATGTGATTCCATAATGTCACCTCCACAACGTGGCTTGCTAGAATGCAATCTAAGGCATTCCTAAAATGGAATAACTCATAAGTCTCTAAATATAACGTAGCTAAACTACGTGTCACCAAGCTCTACCGGATCACTAACCATACGATTCTATGAAAGTGTTATGATCTTGCCTCGGAATAACAAATCTATGGTTTTCTTAGAAATGACTTAGTTTTCGAGCGATTTGAAATATATGTTTATGTATAAACTTAATTATATTTCAGACATCGTATAGTCGTTATATACATTGACGGATAAAAGTACGACTCTTCGTAGTTTTCGTAAGACGTAATACATATATACTTGTAAATATACCCGTATAGGTAATACATTTCATATGTGAACAATAGTCTTGCGTATCGTTTCTAATTAATAGCGATGTAATCGTACGCTTGTTATAATCTTGTGGTATCGTGTCGTACTTCGTTAGTCGTTTGAATCGAACATAACAAATATATTATTGTTATAAAAGCATTCGAAAGTATTCGTGTCGTTGAAGTTTGAAATAGATATTGATGATTATATTTACGTTATATGTTTTCCGAATACTCATGTCCGAATTATGTTGTTTGAAAAAATACACACATTGTATTTATCTTGTAAAAGTGTTCGGAAATTTTAGCTTTTGAAATAAATAAATATAAACATTATATTTATTTTTATAACAGTATTCGAAGGTATTATCAACGTATGAAAACTATTTTCCGAATTTCGACTTTGAAGTAATTACAAATAACTATACTTTTATTATAACGGATTGCCGAATTCTGTTATCTTGTACTCCCTCTAGTTGAAAAGTTATCGGCTCGATTTGTAAGTTTTAATAGTGTCGTCAAAATAAATATATATTAATATTTATTTTTATAAAACCTCTTGAATCGGATGTTTTGTCTTTGAAATACAACGCGTTTCGTGTTATATATTTTTACGAAAAAACGTGCAGAGTTTCCTCTGTTTTTGGACGATCCCGACAATGCAAGTTGTCGATTTGATTGTCAAATCGCAATAATCAATATGACAATGTTTATTGTCTTCGGTCGTGTTTCAAATATAAGGTTTCGTCAAATATCAATCCAATTTATATTATAATGACACTGGTTCGGTTTTAACTAATAGATATACGCGAGTAACGTAGTCGGATCGATTGTTATTTTTAAATGTCGGTGATATGTAATCGTTAGTGGGTCGGTTTGAGCTCGGTTGCGCGCTAATTAATATTAATATTTATATAAACTAATATAAATAAATTTCGCGTCATAATTAATTTTTACCGAGTCTTGCGTTGACCCATTGACCCGATAATTTACCGGGTTTGATCGGTTGACTGCGTTGACTAGCGTTGACCAAGTCGACTACTGTTGACCGCGTCGAACCGAACACCGAACCAAACCAAAATCTTAACCAGGGATCTGAAATAAGATGCATTGAGTCGAACCAAAACCCGAACCAAAAACAACCACCACGCTCACCGTCGTTTGACTGGCTCGGAGCCGCTGCCGCCGGTTATTCCTTGACCGAACCCACAACCCAAACCCGAGAACAACCACCACCATTGTCATCGCTGCCGGCTGCGGCGTGTTCGCAGCCAGTAACACCAAATCCAAAAAACACCACAGCGGTCGCCGCCTTCGAAATCCTCACCACCAATGCCGCTGCGCCGCGGAGACACGGCGACTGCCGCCGCCTCTCTCACTCATCACCGTCGCTCTCTCTCTCCACCTGATCTGTCTCACTCTCTCTACCAGATCTCTTCACCACCGATCTCCCTCTCTACTACTATCTCTCTCTCTCTTGCTCTTGTCTGTGTGCGTTAGAGATGGAAGCGGAACCGTCGGAGGTATGCGGGTGTGTGTATGCGTGGAGAGTGGTACAAAAAAAGAAAGGGTGTCGGCTGGAAAAGCGACCGGCACCGGCCGGAGGTCCTTGCCGAATTCCGGCGACTGGATTCAGAGGGACAGGAGCAGAGGGTTCAAACTTCGGGGCTAGGGTTTCATGTGGAGGAGATGAGGGAAGGAAGGTTTAAATAGGTAGGGTTTGTGGAGCGGGTTGGGCCTAAAGCCCGTTAACGTGTCCAAGCCTAAAATATTCTCTTCGGCCCGTTTTTGAAACCCGAACGTTAAGTTATGTCATAATACATTTATTTAGGATCAAAAACACGTAAATGTTATCAGTAGTCTACCGATTGACGCGATCGTTTGTCGGTAGCGTTAAAAATAGCGTAAAAATATCTACGGTTGTTGTTTCTTGTCTGTTTTCGATCTGATCTCGACTTTGAGCATTAAAATTTGAAAACGAAGCCAAATATATCATAGAATATTAATACTTTGATGTATCTCTAGTCTGTGGCTTTCCGTTTCGTTGTTAATTGTCGGTGCGTTCTGGTTTCCGCGTAGCTTCCGCGTTGTGCTTTGCGACGTCCGACAATCCAAATATATCGCATAATTATTAACATGTTAAATACAAGTCCAAAATATGTATTTTTAAGCGTCGTCACTATTTGTTCGGCATCAGTTCGCTTAAGTTCAATTTCGCGTTAAGGTTCTCGATTATCGCCAACTCACGTAACGTGAATCAAGTAGACGTTCCTAGGCTTTCCAAAGGCCTGATCGAGTTAATTTACGTCTAATTACGCTAGTTATGATGGTATTAATGTTTGTTATGCATGCAATTATAACAAGAAAAATGTCGGTTGTCACATTTATTCTCTAGCGAGATTCCGACTTCTGGCATGGTTCTTTCGAGGTTCCAGGCCTTTGTTTTCAACGAAAAATATACTTTTTGGCTCCTAGTAACCCATTGAGTCCAACGAAACACTTTCGTCTCGGGTAAAACTTATGTTCGGGACACTCTCGGGCACGGTTCAACGCGGTACAGGTCAAACATGGGTCAAAACTGGTCAAGGGACAGTTTTGAGTCATTTTCGGTGCATCAGTTCAATTTTGGGTTCGGGTCAATTCCCGGTCAAAACGGGCCAACTTAGTCAACGCGGTCAGATTTCGGTTCAGGTCAAAATGTGGTCAACGCGGTCAAATTCGGGTTCAGTCAACTGTGGTCAAAGTTTGGTCAACATGGTCAACTGTCGATCAACCGTGGTCAACTAGTCAACTTTTTGTCAACGTAAGTCAACAGGTCAACTGCCGGTCAACGTGGTCAACACGAGATGCGGTAAAATTTAACGAACACATTAAATGCATTTATAGTTATACTAATGTTAGTCTTTTTCGCGTAACCGAAACCGGACCGACATATCATCGTAAAAGAAAATATATACAAATATATCGGACTTGTATATATTATCAAGTGTGTATAAAATGTTTTATAGACCAAACTGACACGTGACAAAAATATGTATTAGCGCTTAAATTTTTGAGTTTTGACAAATATATAGACAACTTGAATTTTCGGGATAGTCCAATTATAGAGGAAACTCTGACCGTTGTTCATAAAAGCCCGTAGTACGAAATGTGTTATATTCTCAAAACTAAATCTATCGGGAATCAAAGTATTTTTATAAAATAGATATAAATATATATTTACTTTCGACGACTCCTTATAACTCGCCAAACAAGGTTACGACATCTCAACGCAAGGTTTACCAGTTAACCAAACTCGGAATTTTGAAATTATATTTCAAACGTTTAACATTCGAAAATCATATAAACTGAATATAATTATTTGTATTTAAACATTGAGAATCCGAATACTTTTATAAAATAAATATAATTCTTTATATTTATTTCAAACGTCTTAAATTCGTATACTTTTATAAATTGAATATAATTGTTTATATTTACTTCGAACGTCTTGAATTCAGAGATTTTATAAAAATAAATATAATTATTTATATTTATTTCAAACTTCTAAACGAAGTACGAGACATTACAGGAAGATTATAACAAGCATACAATTATATAATTATTTTATTAATTATAAACCAGACACAAGACTATTATTTCGTATACATAACGTTTTACACACACATATATATATGTATACGTGTGTGTATATATATATATATATATATATATTTACATCTTACGAAAGCTTCAACTAGTCGTACCATTATCCATCTACGTACTTCTATTCAAGACGACTAACACCATTCTATAAATATATTTATATTTTTATATTAATATATATACACTTTGAATCTCTCAAACACTAAGTGCTTCCAAGACTTAGTATTTACCACCGACTATAAATGGGATTAAACGAGTATAGTATTATCCTTTCCACCAAGTTAACATCTTTCCATTCATTCGGTAGAGCTTGGTGACGTATAGTTTAGCTAGGCTTTTGTCGAGACTTATAAGCTTAATTCCTTGATAGAATGTTATAGATTGCATGCTAGTGAGTTTACGTTTTGGAAACGACATTTTGGATCATATTATGCTAGCTTTGCAGAAGGATATCAGGTGAGTTCATAACCCCCACTTTTTACGGTTTTACATTCTTACAAATGTTTTTGGGGTGGAAAGACATGCAAGTTTTGCATAAGTACACAATATTTTGATGAACGAAAACAACAGATTTCTAAACCATGTTGCAAATGAATTTCAATAAACTCAAATGGTTTACGAAAGGTTTATGCTAAACATATCGGCTTTAAAAAACACTCGCGTATTTTCGAAACGTGCATGAGTTTCATGACTAGTGACGGAAAGGTCGTAGTTACAACGGGACTAGTTTGTCCTGCATATAAGTAAGGGGACTGGTTGGTCCTGCTTACAGACACATGGAGTTGTTTGTCCTACATACGAATAAAGGGACTAGTTAGTCTTGCTTATAAACACAAGGACTGGATTGTCCTCTACTCAACAATAAGGGCCGTAGGATCGCTTAAAACTATACCGTGAAGTCCTCACTACATATCAGAACTATAACCGCCTGCTAGTCTACTATCTTGAGTAAACGGTTTGGCGAGGCACTTACTAGTTTGGGGGTGGGTTATAGGCTCATGTGGGCATGTTGTGTTTGTCGTACGCGGATATCGACGGTTATTCAAATATTACAAAAAAAGGTTTTCAATTGACATGCTGAGAAAAATGGTTTTATTACGTTTTCTCAAAAATTATTTAAACTGGTTACTAAAAAGATTTATTTAAAATCTTTTTCAAACAAACTATGAACTCGCCAACTTTATGTTGATTTTTCACATGTTTCTTTCTCAGGTTATATTTTCAAACTATTGCACGGTTGGAATAGTAGAACCCATGAGGATTCGAGTACTTAGCGGACGTTCACTCTCTAGAAGTCTTAGCATTTCTTTTACACTTCCGCTGTGCAATGAAGATACAAGTCAGATCACGCCCAACTTTGATAATTTTAGCTGGGTGTGATAGCCAAAACCCAAAGTCTTTTATCTAGAGCATGGCATTGAGGAAGGCAAATATGTTCACAATTATACAAAAGAAGAGATAGCAAAAATGCTAGGGGTTAAGCAGGATAAGTTTGAATTTGATTTTGAAGAAGAGTTAAGCAAAATCAGCACATTTGAACCTAATGATTGCCAATATAAGTATATTCCAGATGTTGTTCTTATGATAGAGTTATTGCTGAAGATGCATCAGATGATGAAGATGAGGCTGCGAAGTATTCTGGAGATGGTACAGATAGTTTTCAAACATTCCAAGAGATGTTTGTTGAATCATCTAATGATCTATTAAAGAGAAGAGTAGAGGTGTAACACCTCATAAAATCGTGTCAAATAGTATAGTGACACGTGTTATTACTTTTTATAATAAGTCCATTAAGGCCTAATAGGGACTAAAGTTGTCAACATGCTCAAACTAAGACTCTGAGTGACCCTCTGATGTCAACATTCTTAAACATGGCCTCTAAGTGACCATTTATGTCAACATGCCCAGCCTCTGAGTGACATCGGAGTCAACATGCTTATACTGAGCCTCTGAGTGATCCTTTATGAAGTCCGAACTCTCATATGTGCCACTTGTTGAACGAGAGGGATTCATTCTGTTAATATGTAAAAGTTGGACAATGGAGGGATTAAAAGTGTCAACATGTTAACTTATACCTCTGAGTGACCTTTTAACGAACCGAGAGCTCGACAATGTCCGAGCATAATCCCGGGTACGCCGAATGTTGGCTACGGAGGGCTAACTATGCTAAAAAGATGTTTTAGGACTTTTTATAAGTTGAGGGGCTAAATGTGACAAGTTTGGAAAGTTACCATGGGGCGCTAGCGGGGCGTGAGAGACACAAGCCTGGCCTCTCGCGGTCCGCCAGAAACCTATGTCTACAGAAAATTGCCTTGGCCTCCACACATGTTGACAAAAACCATTTGATTTGAAACTAGGGACTTCCAAACTGCTATGCCATGTTTTAGGACACTTGTAAGCTCCCTCTAACACCCCTTAACACCTGGCATCACCTCCTTCAAGCTCTCCAACTATAAATAGGTGCCAAGGTTCACCATTTGAACTTGCACCTTTCTCATTCTTCACTCTATCTCCCTCCTCTTGAAGTTCCTAACTGAAAGAAGCATCCAACTCAGTTCTATTTCATCCTAGGAATCACTTGTAAGTGTTCCTTTCTCTTGCATTTTCGTTTATGGGCTTTTATAGCCAAAAGTCAAGCGTTTTACGGAAAACGACTTGACTTTTGGTTAAGACCATTATGGTCCAGCCATTTTTCATAACGAACATGGCTAAGTGATCGTAATAAGGTAGGTGTTAATCCTTATAAAGGGCACCTCCTAAAGATCACGTTTGCTAGACCAATTGACGGGTCAAAGTCAAACAGGCCATTTTCAGAAATATCATAATCTGATCTTATACATGTTATGAAACATGTGTTAACAATTAAACAAGTTGGTAATAATTACTAGAACATGTGAGAACATGTTCGGCTCGTCAATTTCAGTTCTAGAGTCGGTTCGCAACCAAAAGTCGCAAGGTTTGACTTTTGCTTTGACTTTCGATTCTGACCCGATTTAGATTAGTTAGCTACTGATCTAAAGTTGCATTATGATCATAATATAATGTAGCATAACCCTCTGAGGTTATATTACATGATCATAATCAGAATCTGACTTTATGCACAAGTTCCATAATTATGCCAAATTTGACTAAAATGCCCATAAAAAAAATATTTAAATGATAATGAACTTGAAAATGAACTATCTACTGATGTAATATCATAAGTAAGATTATTTGGGATGTTAAATCAGATTATAAACTGAGTTTATAAACAAGTCCTTGTATTATGTCAACAAATGACGATAAAGCCCTTGTGGCGCGAAAAAATGGTTATAATTATACTTTTTCATATCAAAAGTTTTACCTACTGATATGTTATATTAAATAACATATCTAAGACATATAAACCTGATCTTAACATCATTTTTACTAAACTTCGCACAAATCGTCATTTTACGACATAAGCGCCGTTTCGGCACATAATATGGTTTTAAACCATATTTATCAACCAAGACTTGTTACTTACTGACTTTAAAACTCATTTTAAGATATATTTATAGTAGGTACATAAGATAAACCCAGAATCCAAAATAAGTTATCATATTATGTGTAAAATGACCAAAATGCCCCTTCGATGCATAGTTTAGTCATAAAAGATAAATTATACATATATCAATATCTTGCTGATATGATATCATAAATTAATTATTTTTCTAGAATACTTATGATCATAACACCAAAATATATTCAAGTTCCTTTTATACGGTATATAATTACCGAAACGCCCCTATGAGGCATAGTTTCATTTTAAAATCTTAACAGGCATGTGATTTGATATCCTACTCATATTATAACTTATTTAAAGTATAATGGCATATAGAACTTGTCCATGACTTATCCGTTATCCGATATCGCTTTTATGCGCACGTTAAGTTTATGTAACTAGTTTACAGAAATTAACTGAAACGGGTTTAACCTTGTCATTTAGGTCTCAAAATCCTGAATGTTTATGGTTTACCCATATTATGCAAGTCAAAATACTTGTTGGGTTTAAACTACTTTCTATCCGATCATCGCTTAATCTTGCGTATTGTATGTTTTGATCCTATGCGCTAGTCGGTCTAAGTCTATGACTTAAATAAGACCGTTAGCATTTAATTGGTTAGCTTATGCCATAATCCAGACTAGAGCCTTCCGGTAAATGCTATCTGCAATTAGTTCATTTTTGGATATGGCTGAGATATTAAATCATGCATATGAAAATCAAGACTAGCTTAGGTAAATACTCTCGACTTATTTCCCCTATACGGGCTTGGGTTACAGTAAACTATTACCGCTTGGTCAGAAATGTTATCAATCGAATGCTGGATTGTGGCTAGTAAAGCCGCATATTCTGTTTAATCAGTTTTGTTTGATAACTTAAACATCGGGGGTTAACGACCGTGTCCTGGATATCCTCGGCTCATTACATTAGATTATGGCCACGACCAAAGTGAAGAGTGTAGGCATACACCTGACAGACGCTCATGCTAAATTATTTTTACCTACAAAGTTGGGGATAACTCCATTGTGAGTTCTTAAGTGGTGTGTACGTTAATCATGACTCGTCTCTGTACTGGGCCCTGTATGTATGGACAAACATATTTATCTGTTAACAAGGTTACAAAGTAACTTTCCCAAGTTATAAAAGATTTTGTGCCATGTGCACTTTAAACCATTTTCAAATGTTTTCAAAATGAGTCAGGTGGGTGTATTTACCAGAGAAAGCTGATGTATTTTCAAAAGACTAAGCTTGCAGGTACAATACGAAATAGGCTAGAAGCTGATCGATAGTGATATAAGAGGATCTTGCAAATCCTTAGATTTGCCCTAAAGTTTGTTATACATTTTTGTACATTTTACAATCCGCCTATGGATCTACTATTACAAGCCATCCGTATATATTACTTTTATACTTTGAAAATTTGGTTTGTAATAGTAATTTAACTCAAAGACTTCCATTGTGTTGTGTTTAATTGACTATGATGATGTCAACTTACGTCACGATATTCCCCACCCGGGCCCATTGGTGTTTGGATTGGTTGGAAATCCGGAGTGTGACAAGAGGAAACTTTGAAACAAGGAACTGTATATCTTGAGAAAGATTGCAGAAGCAAAGAAGACATGGTTTAGGGAGCTACCAAAAGAAAGAAAGTTCCAAAGACCATTGGCTTTCTTTACACATGATAAAGGAAAATTGATGGGTGATATCTTAAGTTGGGGTTGGTTGAAGAGTTAAACGTGTATGCTATCAAGAGGAGTTTGGAATGCAGTACTTCCGGTAACTCTATGATATTAAAACATTGCCCGGCTGGGATGTGGAAGAGCTTGTATAGACGAAGATGATAAACCTACAGATGAAATTTCATGATCAGTGGTTATGGAAGCTGATCACGGATTCAATCACTCGAAGCCGCATATTCCTAAGAAACGAATAAGGATTGATCTGGTGACGAAAGAAAAAGATGTGAGGTTGATTATCAAGCAACCAAAGGCCATGAAGAATATGCCACTATTGAAGATTGAACAAGATTTTCATACTTACTTCAAATGGTGGTAGTATGAAAGATGAAAGTATTTGGAGGGTGATTCGCATACTAGACCCGATGAGGCTAGTCAATTGCCTAGAGTAAGATGTAGAGTGCTTATTCTTCAAGAAGATATGTTATGAAGCACAAGAGAAGACTAAAGCGATGCAATACAAGGGTGTAATCAATGTTTGCTATGCTCATGGTATAAATTCTAGAAAGATGTTGCAATTGAAGTGGCGAGAGGTGGAAAAGAAAGAGTTTATGAAAGAACAAAGACGGTTAGAAAAGAACGAAGAAATGAGAAAGGAGAAAGGAAGCGCATTTAAGAAGATTGTGTGAATGGGCTCCTTCTACCGATCAAACACCGATTCCATCTGAAAAACGTAGGAACCCAAGAAATAACTTATTTGGGCGTTAATGTTTAATACTATGAAGATTTTGAAGAACTGACCAAGACTACGACAATATCCAAGGGAGAGTTTGTTGGTGCAGAATGTCTATTGCCTACGTTTTAGGGTCATGTCGTGTCATTGTAATAGGGCTTTACGTTGTTAGATATATATTTTGGATGTATATAAGCCACTTCGTACGAGAGATGATCACCTTGTACGAAGTGAAGTTGTTCACTTTGTACGAACTGCACTTCGCACGAAGTGGCAAGGCCAACTCGCACGAAGTGATGGTGTCTCTATATAGTGGAGTCGTGTCTTGAGTCTGTAACAGTTTATGCAAAGTGTACAGCGAAGACCTGCATGTTTTGTTTCAGGATTGTACATGTTATTGACATCAATAAAATAGTAAATTTTAAACATATTGTCGCTTGTTATAAAATGGATTATGCACGTTCTATTACTAGTTAATCAGATTAGGTCCTGTGCTATATGGATAAAACGATTCTACAGTTTTCTCACAAGCATCATCTTTTTCTAATGAACTTTCTGATCCACGACCAACATGTATATCGAATGGTTCTTCCCTACGATCCTGGCTAGCTTGTGATTTTCCTTTTGATTTAACAGTAGTTTTAGTTTCTTGTTTAATCGCTTTAGCCTTTTCAACCTTTTGATTTTTCCGTTTTTATTTTCAATATTTTTTGTAACATTTTATGGTTAATCAAGAAAAGGTTTCTTTTGATCATGATCAACGAAGGATTTACAATTGTCGTTTGGACATCTTGCGGCCATGTGTCCCTTTTCATGACACTTATAGCATCGACGAACTTTCACCACACCTTTGAGATGTTCCTCTTGACTGCTCGAAGATGGTGAAGCCACAGTGGGATTTTTCAAAATTTGAGTAACAAACTGAGAGTTTGACCCATTTTCAATTTTCTCGACCTCTTTATTGAAATCTTGTCCTTTAACAAAATCAATATGGGACATTCTTCAAATTCTTCTTAGGTTTCCTACAAGGTGATGACTTCACGTTTGTATTTTGAACTTGATTAAAAATATCTAAAATTTTATCATATATCAAATTCTCAATGTTTTCAAAATTTAGCTCACTTCTTGTACTTCTTAGCTTCGACTGTTCTGAGTCCCATGCAACTTCGGACTCAGATTCCTACTCATTTAGTGGATTAACAGTTAGAGGGGTCATTGGCACAAAGTTAGCCACTTAGGGATCAATGCTTGCCATCGATGTGTAGTTATGATTAGTCGGTGGAGGCACTTTCCTATAACCGATGCCAAACATTTCATCCCCAGTTTATTTAACACGTTGGCTGTTAATGCAGAAATTCATCACTTCAGAAGAATTCGAAAACTTTTCTATTTTTCTATGCAACTCTAAAATCAGATTATTTTCCAAAATAATTGTGTTTTTTCTAGAATACAATTTTTGTTCAATTGATGTTCAGATTTGAACTCTTGATTTTTAACCGTTGCTGAACCACACGTCTTTCAAATTCAGAGATATCATTTTCAGCGCTTTTATGTTTATTCGGTGTCCCTATCCAAATAAGACAAAACTGCAATGAGTTCTTTGAAATTTTTCTAGATCACCAATCAAATTGTTATTATGAAGTGCGTATCTATCAATTTTAGCTACAAATTCTACCCATCGAATGCATCGCTAATCTATGGTAGTTAATTTTACCTCGATTCCTGCCATGAATGCACAAGCTTCCTTTTATATGGAATTTTCTTCTAACTTTTGAGCTTATGCATCGGCAAATTCCTACATTTCACCAAGCAGTGGAGATCTTGAACTCGAAGCAATCATTCTTTTCTCTATTTTCTATTCTTTTCAACTTTTCTGCAACTTCCTCCTTCAGGTTTCCTTCAATCTCTACAACTTTACCCACTTCCATTTCTTCACCCAAAGCCTCGACTACAATAGCAAGTTCGTCCATGCTAGCTTCTTCGATAACCTCCTCACATATTTTATCTTCGATATTTTGAGCCATATAGGCTTGAAAACTATAGCTCATGAAAGATTTTCCATGGCAAAACCCCAGCCATAAGGCATGGTGACTTCTTGTTTGCCGTAGGAGTAAGGTTCTCTAAAGCATTTGAACGAACATTTGAGGTTGAAGCATTAGCTGTGCTTGTATTAGGTGTGTGGTTCTACTGTCCGTTAGTTCAGGTCCTAATTTTCTTAACTAGTCATAAAACGTGCGAAATTCATTTTATAATAGTCATAAATGATCAAGATATACTTTTCAATGTTTATGTTTCATTAATGATTAAACTTGTACAGCTGAAACGATTTTGATGGGGCTTCACCTTATTAGTCAACAAAAACATCTAAACACAAATGAACACACGAAGTCTATTTATAGACATCTTACCTTCGTGCGAACATAAACTACCTTCGTACGAAGTGGATCAACTTCATACGAAGTTGACTACATGTAGGTCCCCTAGTCCTTATGGATCTTGACAGAATCGTCTATCTAATCTAGCGTGCGGAATCCCCTAGATCAGATTTCACTGAAAACACTAAGAACACCACACGAACACGAACACGAACACGAACACAAAGAATTCCTTCAAACTGTCTTCTATTGATTATCAAACACAATTGTTTTACAATTAATTCGAGACTCCTCTCACAAACTCTCTAAATCAATTCTTGCAGCAACTGAACAATAGAACCAGCAACCTAAACCCTAATCACAACCTCCCAATATATAGAGATAGGTTATGCTCATAGGCTAGGGTTTCCCTACATGGACTACTAATGGTTTAAGGCCCAATTCCCTACCATGCACTATTCTATGTCTAGTTCAGCCCAATTACTTCTAATTCACTAATACAAAACTAAACCTGCTAACCGTTTATCATTTTACTAATTACAAGATATCCAAAGACCAAATCTAAGCTGTTGTCACCAATATGCACAAACAAACTCCCCCTTGACAATAGCTTCATAAAATAACTTAGTCTTAAGTCTTCTTGCAATCTTCAATATCTTTGAAAAACGTTGGTCTTTGGATAGCTTCGGCTTTAACAGCTTCTGTCTGCAACAGACTCCCCCTAAGCTGATGTATCCAATCACCAAATCTTCTAAATCATTAGCGTTAGAGTAAACTCTAGCTTAGTACTTGCATAGCAATCTTCAAAAGTCTTCAACTTTGTCTGCAATGTAGAAAGGAGGTTCTACCATGCATCCAAGCAAACTCCTCTTCACTAAACTTCTCAGCAACACACTACTACAATCTGTATACTATAATACAAACATCTCAAGAAACCATAAGAATTTTTCAACATAAGTTAAACAAATTATTATTATTCAAGAGACAGTAAAACTGTATCGCAGATTAAGCACTTCTAAACTCAAAATACACACTTAAACTTTTAAGACACCATGAACCTGCAAGATCATAAAAATTTTGAACTCAGCTTCTAACATCGTCTCCCCCTATCGGTAACAACTCCTCCACGAACAACGAATATCCATACAATAAGAATTTACAAGAAAATGAAATCTTTTTGGATTTTTATATTTTCTAAAAGCAAATAAATAACAAAATAATAAACACTATATTTTTGTGAGTATCACCTGTAAGAAGATCATATCAACAATATCAAACTGTTTTCACACTATCTGATTATTTTATATGCAATATTCATGAATAGTAGTTCAAGACGATTACCAGTATTGTTTATCCACTTAAACAAATACATGAACATTTCAAGTACCATTATCTCGTGATATGTTTAGATATTTTATACTTGATATACTAGTGTGTCCCACTTCAGGACAAACCCCCGCGATTAAGGTATGCACAAAAATTCATCGTAATTGGTGAGTATACCGAATTCATCCTTTTAAATTTACAACGTTAGATAATTGGTGATCAGGTCAGTACTTCCGTACAGCAAAGAGACCAAATTATCCAACGAGGGTAAGGATAAATACCAAATTTTGGTACGAATAATGCAATTTGCACATTTGAATGACTCTCTAGGAGAGCTTCTTCAATATTTGGGATTTGGCATTTTTAGCTCTTTAAGATATCCCGGTTGTTCCTAGGTCAACATATATCTAGATGCAGCAGAAGGACAACCCTGATACGCCGTATGAAATAACGATATAAAGACCTATAACCTCAGATTTTGGCAATCTATCAACGCAAGATTTAAGGTTATAAAACCATACGCCATAAATATGTTACCCACACATACACAGTTTGTTATTTTTTAAATCACCAAGGTAAGTTGATTATTCATGCCTTTTGCCTACTTGTACATCATATGATGAAGCTGCTATCACACCTAAGCAATTTTCTTTTAATTTCAGTGTGACAGTCTAACTTGCTGATGTACTGTCATTTCTTCTTTTTCACACAGTGAGCACATTTTTTATTTTTTTTATTTTTGAAAAAATAGTAAAATTATTTACAAACAATTTTATGGAAAAATGGTTATTCAGGATTCCTCATCCCGTTGAGTTCGAGTAAATGTTCAAAGCGAGCCCTGTCAAATGCTTTTGTGTAAAGATCTGCCAGGTTATCTAGTATGTCAACTCGATGTAGTTCAATTAATTTCTTATCAGCACAATCCCGTATAAAATGATGACCATATGTTTTGTGCGACTGTGTTTTACGGGATTGTTGGTGATTGATATAGTGGCATTATTGTCTATCATAATAGGTACGAGTGAAATTCAAACCATAATCACGCATCTACTGTTGTATCTAGAGAACCTGAGAGCAACAGCTGCCCGCAACAATATATTCAGCTTTACACGTAGAGGTAGACACACAAGACTGCTTCTTGCATTGCCATGACACTAGCCTCCCTCCTAAGAACTGACAACCACCTATGGTAGACTTCCTTGTAGATTTGCATCCTCCAAAGTCCGAATCAGTAAAAGCAACAAACTTCAAATCACTAGCCGCTGGATACCATAACCCAAGTTTAGGTTTCCCCTTCAAGTAACGAAGAATCCGCTTAACGCTTTCATGTGGGACTCCTTTGGATTCGCTTGATATCTGGTACAAAGACATACTGTGAACATGATGTTGGGTCTTGAAGCAGTCAAGTACATCAGAGAACCAATCATTGCCCTGTATTGAGTTGGATTTACATCCTCCACACTCTCATGATCTGGACCAAGATTGTGATTCTCACAGATAGGAGTATTGAATGTAGCGTAATCCTCCATCTTGAAACGAGACAAAATGTCATAGACATACTTCGTCTGATGAATATCCTTCTTCTATTCAACTTGTAAACCCAAAAAGTAGGATAACTCACCCATCGCACTCATCTCAAACTTGCTCTTCATTACCTCTTCGAAGTCATGACACATGTTTTCATCTGATGACCCAAAGATGATATCATCAATGTATACCTGTACCAGCAGAAAGTCTTCCTTCTTCGTTTTGATGAAAAGTGTACTGTCAATTTGACCTCTTTCGAAACCATGTTTTAACAAATGTGCTGACAGTGTCTCATACCACGCCCTAGGTGCCTGATGCAACCTATACAATGCCTTATCAAGTCGATAGACTCGATCTGGATAGTCTGGATCAGTGGTTGTGAGACATACACCACTTCTTGGACTTTCCCGTAAATAAAAGCACTCTTCACATCGAGTTGGTAAACTTTAAAGCCCTTGAATGAAGCAAAAGCTAGAAACAAACGAATTGCTTCAAACCTTGCTACTGGTGCAAACACTTCATTATAATCAATCCCCTCTTGCTGATTGAACCCTTTCACTACCAACCAAGCCTTATTCCTTATCTCGATCCCTCGGTCGTCTTTCTTGCACTTGAACACCCACTTACTGCCTATTTCTTTTTCTCCTTCAGGTAGATCAACTAGCTCCCAAACCTTCAATTTCTTGAACTGAGCTCGTTCCTCTTGCATAGCTTCAACCCAACAATTGTCTTTTAGAGCCATATGAACATTCTTCGGCTCCTCTTGGGCAATAAAGCAGCTATACAAACATTCATTAATCAACCCAGTCTTCTGAATTGAAGTAAACAAACCGGAACCTTCCAGCACACCTCTTCTTGTCTAAACAGCTGCAGCAGGATCACCAATGATGTTTTCAACTGGATGATCTCTATGTACTCGTGTTGTAGCAATGGTGTCAACAACCAGATTATCTCCCAGATTTGATCCAACCTCCCCCTGAATATTAGCAAATGGATTGGTGAAGTCCTCCCCCTGAATAGGTCCAGACTCACTATCACAGGAGACCTCTGGAGCTTCACTGGAAGAAGTTTCTGGAGCATCTGTCATCGAGATACTCGATCTAGGCATGAAGTCACACTCTCCATCTTCACTGATCACAGTATGGATCACTTGAGACTCATCTGCATTTGAAACATTAGGAATATTAAATGGTTCAAAGACACTGTCATAATCATATAATATAGCAGGACCACTCGTTGATTGTTGAGGTCAATAACTAGTGATTTCCATGTAAACACAACCTCAATTTTACAAGTTTTTAGATTGAAAACCCTTTTATTTGGTGTTCCAGGCATATAGCCTAGAAAGTAACCCTCATCAGCTACCTCACCGAATTTTTTCTTATCTTTGTTTCGCACAATGGTGCAGGGTAATCCAAATGGTTCAAAGACTTTTAAGTTTGGTTTTCGGTAAAACAATAGTCGTGACATGTTTTGTTAAACCACTTAACCGTCAAAACTTTGTTGAGGACATAGCACGCTGTGTTCACAGCTTCTCCCCAGAATAGAACTGGAAGCTTAGAATCAGAAAGCATAGTCCTTGCGGCTTCAATCAACGTCCTGTTCTTCCTCTAAGCGACTCCATTCTGTTGAGGTGTAAGAGGAGCAGAATATTGATGTTCAATTCCATTGCAAAGACAATAGAGATCCAGAACTTAGTTCTTGAACTTCGTGCCATTATCACTCCTTATCCTCTTGATCCATGCATCATGGACATTTTCCAATTTTGTAAAAAGATCAATCAGCATCTCTGCTATCTCATCTTTTGTACCTAAAAAGAAAACCCATGAATATCGTGAGTATCATCTGTGACAACTAAACAATAGTACTTTCCACCTATGCTCCTTACGTTCACCGGACCGAATAGATCCATATGAAGTAATTCATAAGGGGCATCTATGGAATTTACTGTTTTAGACTTGTGAGTTTTCTTATGTTGTTTTCCCTTTTGACATGGAAGACATTTATCTTCCACGTGAAACCTCTGCACTGGCACCCCTTCCACTAAACCATTTTTAATAAGATAATTCATTTTTCGGTAGTGGATGTGGGCCATGCGCCTGTGCCACAGCAATGACTCAGCCTCAGATGCTTTTGATAGTAAACAGCCACCACAGAAGACGAGTCCTTGGTACCCATGTCCATGACGTAAGTGTCATTCTCCTTGGTGCTCTCATCACTATCCAGTCATCTGGTATCACCAAACCAGGTTTCAACACCAAAGCTTCAGACTTTGTAAAGTGGACCTAGTGACCCTTGTCGTAGACTTGAGAAACACTCATCAGATTGTGCTTCAGCTGCTCAACATAGTTCACTTTGTCTAGTGTGATCTTCCCGTTAGTCACTTTTCGTCGACTAGTAATGTGCCCTCCTTTAGCACCTGCAAAATTCACATAATCACCATCTATATTATCAAACTCTGTCAGCAACCTCGCATCCCCCGTCATGTGCCTGGAGCAACCACTATCAACATACCACAAGTTGATAATCCTCCTTAGCAGCTCCTGCACCATCCAACAAAATTAGTTAGATTGGGGGAACCAAAGCCTTAATGGTCTTGGGTCTTCCAAATTCATCAATCATAAGAACATCCATCCAATATCCGTCACTCCTAACATGAGTCTTGGATCTTAGACCTGTTGGTGGAAATGGTTTTTGATTTCCACTATGTCTGTGGTCCTGAGGTTTCCTAACCAAGTTTGGACTTTGCGACCTTTGGAAATTATGATTTTGATTCCATGAATTTTGATAATGATAATTTCTAAAGCCATCGTTATAAAATTTTCGATTACCAACATTCTGGTATCGATTTTGATATTGACCTTGACTTTTGAGATTATTTGATGGACCATTAAAATTTCTATCATATCTGCCTGATGTAGATGCAGGCTGAAATCTTTGTTGATTTTTTGAAAACGAGGAACTTGGTGAGTTCCTTTTTCAGCCTTATCTACACCAACAGCAAGACTCTGCTGCTTGGTAGCAGATATTTTTGTTGAGTTAACCTTCTTCTCACTATCACCACTTTTTGCTGCTGATTTTTCTCTCTGCCTCTCACTTACATGTGCTTCACTCTTTTTGTTAGGATAGCAGCTGGCTACATGTCCTTTTTCATGACATTTGAAACACATTTTTCTAGCTGAAGACTTCTTAATTGAAGCGTCTTGCTTAGATTCATCAGGCGATGTTGATGATGATGCTTTAGAAGGATCTTGTTTAGTTTGCTTAACTTCTGATTTTTCTTTGTTTTTATTTTAGCAAACTGAACATTAAACTCTTTAGTGACAACAGGGACCTCTGCATTCATGTCACCCCCCTAAACAAAATCAACCTTTTTAACAAAAAAATGTTTTTGATTCTTAGGGTGTGTATTCTTTGTTTTCAGAACAGTGTCTCTGTTATTATCCTTCTTGGCATTTTCAGAACCATCAACATCCTCTGATGTGGAACTACCAGGTGTACTTAACACAAAGTCTGTAAGCTCTTCTTCATTTGGCAAGAAAGAATAGTCATGACCAAGAGGTGGTTGAACTTCATTCAAACAGTTGAAGCCCACACAAGTCTTGTCATTACTCTTCTTCAGGCGATTCATCATGTGTTTCATGACAAAAGATGAATCTCTAAATTGATTTAATTTCTTTTCCAGCTCACAAATTTTAAGTTGTGCTTCATACAACTCTTTGCACTTTTCAGAAACCTCTTTTGTTTTCTCACTCATCGTATCATGAGTTAAATCACTAACATGAAGTTTTTCATTAAGCTTATAGGTTAGAATATTAATTTCCTCTTCATAACCTTTAATTTTCTTCAAGTATAATGACTCATTTCGTTTTACGAAAAAGTTTGATTCTTTTAAGTTCGAGATCTTATTAGCCAGACTTTGGTTTTGTTGTGTTAATGTGTCAACCTCACTTTGCAGTTCACAACATTTCAAACAAACAGAACTACCAAAGTTAGAACATACCTCGCATGTTGATTTTCTTAGATTAGCCATGAAAGCATCAAAATCAGCAGCCATCTTCTTCTCTGTAGCCTTCAGTCCTCCATCAGCTTTCTCAGCTACTTTCTCTTGCTCTCCCTCAGCATCAGGTTTCACTTCTTCATCGGAAACTGGAGCTATCTCAGCCATGAACGCCTGTGAGGCGTTGTTATCACTCTCCAGATGAATACTCCAATCATAAGAACCCTCTCTAGTAGTAGAAATCAGGGCCTTTGATCCAGTGTTGTTTGACGCATTCCTGTTGTTTGAACCATGACAAGGAGAATCTTGAAAGGATGAACTAGGACGAGATTCAGACTTGGCTCTTTGACACTCTCTAGCAAAATTTCTGTAGTTATGACAGTTGTAGCACGTCACTTTTGACTTGTCAAAGCCCACACTCTTTCCAACGAACTTCCTTCCTGTTCTGTTCATGAACCTCTTCACCCTTCAGGAGATCATAGCCATTTGCCATTGCAGATCCATTTCCTCTAAGTCATCAGAGTCGATCTGATCATAATCTTCATCAAACATAGCAGGATCAGATATTTTTCCCTGAATATAGTTCTCATAGGAAGCAACGAAAGAAGCAAGCAATGCCAGGTGATCTTCAGCACTTTGACACTCAGAGGCATAGACTTAGAACTGCTGTTACTAGATTGTTGTCTCTTAGCCCCTGACGAGCCTCATGAAGCAGCAATGAAACATACTTCTCCATCTGAATTTGTCACTATCTGCTCATTCTAACATGAGAAAAACGCCGTTGCAGTATCACTGGAAGCATTGTTGGAAGATGAAGGTGTAAGACCTTTATAAATCCCCGGATCTTGAACCTGATCATAACCCGTTTCCTTCTTCTTCATATTGAGCTCATAAGCTCTCAGTTTCCCAACAACCTCTTCCAAGTCTTTCTTTTCATAATCAGCTTCACCCCTTATCATCAACGTGTAAATATCCCACTTTGTAGGTAAAGCATCCAGCAAGTTGTCATTTATCTCCACATCTGTGTATCCCTCTATGTCATAATTATCAATTTCTGACATCAGATGATAATATCTCATGATAATATCTTCTAGGGATGCATTTCTCATTCCTTTGAACAGAGCAAACTGCTTCTTCAGCAGATCAACCTATTCTTCTTCACATCTGTATTGCCCTCATACCTCTTTTCTAGGGCATCCCACATCTCCTTTGATGTTGTATAATGCTTGAATGTATGTTTGATGCCATCAGGTAACGACATCTTGATAGCAGCTAAGGCCTTCTTTTCAGATTTATACATTCTCTTTTCGGTTTCAGACATGTTGACATAAGCAGTAACACGCTGTCTTCCCCCAAAATCATGCGTTAGGTTAGCGTACCCATCTTGAGTACAGATCCACATCCGTGTGTCCTGATATTCAATAAAGGATTGAAATCTATCCTTCCAAGTAAGATAGTTCTCCACCTTCAGCATCTTTGGAGGTTTATTTGTTTTACCAGCCTCATGCTCCATCCTCAACAGCTCATTTAAGTTTGACATATTCGACATTTTTACCCAACTGGCTCATTAAAAACGTTAAATCTTGTCCGAAATGAGTGGTTACCAAATTATACTGTTAGACTCGTCTCATCGATATGATTCTAACGATTAGAATGTTCGATTATGATTTTTGGAATTTTCGTACCTCTTTTTTTGTCCTAAAATTCAAACGAGTCTAACTGTCCAATCCGTTCGCCAAAATTGTCTATGGATCAATTTCTATGTCCGAATACGTTTAACTCTGGTTACGTCAGCTGGTTAACAATCCGAAATGGAAACTCTGATAACAATCCAAGATGAAAATGCGGGACAGTAATCCGAGTTGACAATCTGAAATGATGATCCGAGATGAAATCCGAAATGCACACTTCTGATCCGAAATGAAAATCCGGAATAGACTGCTCTAATCCAAGATGGAATCCGAAATAGTTCTAATCCGAGTTGGAATCCGGAATAGTTCCCAATCTGAGATGGAATCCGGACTACAATTCTAATTGGAAATTTTAATCCGAAATGGAAACCGAAATGGCTTTTCTGATCCAAATTGCACTGATTTCCAGATCCTAATTGCAGATTCTGGTTCGAAATTCAAGCCTTCAGTCCGAATTACATGCTTTTTAATCCAGAATGCCTTTCTTCAATCCGAATTGCTTGCTGTTAATCCGAAATACCTGCAAAAAATCCGAAATACCTACAAAACCCTAAAACAGCCGTCACAAACTCCAAGAACAGCCTCCAAAAACGCCCAAAAATCCAATTTTTCTGCTGTCACGATTCTGAACCGAGCAATAATCAAGAGCGGAATGCTCTGATACCAATTGTAGGTCCCCAAGTCCTTATGGATCTTGACAAAATCGTCTATCTAATCTAGAGTGCGGAATCCTCTAGATCAGATTTCATAGAAAATACTAAGAACACGAACACAAACATAAAGAATTCCTTCAAACTGTCTTCTATTGATTATTAGACACAATTGTTTTACAATCAATTCAAGACTCTTCTCTCAAACTCTCTGAAGCAATTCTTGAATCAACTGAACAATAGAACCAGCAACCTAAACCCTAATCACAACCTCCCTATGTATAGAGATAGGTTATGCTCATGGGCTAGTGTTTCCCTACATCGACTACTAATGGGTTTAAGGCCCAATTCACCTACCATGCACTATTCTATGTCTAGTTCAGACCAATTACTTCTAATTCACTAATACAAAACTAAACCCGCTAACCGTTTATCATTTTACTAATTACAAGATATCCAAAGACCAAATCTAAGTTGTTGTCACCAATATGCACCAACACTACAACTAACTTCGTACGAAGTAGCCCTATTACATGACACAGACATGACCCAAAGACGTAGGCGATGGACATTCTACATCAACAAACTCCGCCTTGGATATTGCCGCAGTCTTGGTCAGTCTTCGGTCTTCAAAATCTTTATAATGTTAATCTTTATCCTTAGAAAAGTTGTTTCTTGGCTTTCAACGTTCTTCACTCGGTATCGGTGTTTGATCTGTTGCTGAGCCCACTTCAAAAACTGATATCTCTTTATTTAAGCTTTCTTGATCTTTTCATCAATCTTTTCTTCTTTACGTATCTGTTTCCTGAACTCCTTTCCTTCCAACTCATGCCATTGTGACTTCCACATCTTTGCCGAGTTAATACCATGTGCATAGCACACATTGATCACACCTTGGTATTGGATTTCTTGAACCTTTTCTTTCACCTTATAGCATATCTTATTATACAATAAACATTCAACATCATTCTCCGAGTAGGTAAGTAGCCACATCGGATCCAAAATCCTAATTGTTCTCCAAATTCCTTCATCTTTGAATACATTCACTCTTCCCCAGTCTCTATATCGTACTTGCCACCACTTGAAGAATTCATGAAAATCTTGTTCAATCTTTAATAGTGGCATGTTCATCATAGTGTGTGGCCGCTTAACAATCAGCGTAACATCTTTCTCTTTAGTGACTGAATTAATATTGATAATCTTCTTTTGAATATGCGGCATCCAGTTATTAAAACCATGAGTAGCTTCATATTTAATCAACTTCCACATTAATTAATTGTTGAACTTCATCTGATAGTTTATACATTTAGTCTCGCAAAGCTCTTCGACTCCCACCATGGTAACGTCTGTATATCACATAAGAACCCAAAGAATTGTACCCTGAATTCTCTCTTCACTGTATATACATTCCGTTCCGGCATCCAATCCGAGCTCAAAATATCTCCTAACGACTTTTCTTGATCTCTCATGAAGAAAGCTAGTGGTTGTCGAAATTTTCTCTCCGTCGGAAGTTCTTTAAACCATGTCTTTTTCGCTTTGAGAATTTGTTCTTTAGATAACCTCCTTGGAACATTTCTATCTTTAATGGTTTCTTTACTTTTCTCTTCAATAAATCATCAGTCACTTCAGCAAACATCTCTTGAAAGGTTAGGAAGTCATCTGTTCCATCACTAGTGTATTTGGCAGTTTCATCATCAGAATCATCCTCCACTACAATCCGATCATAATCATCAGCATCCTTCACATACCGATACACATAGTCTTCTAGCTTTGACACTTATATTGCTCAGCTCCTCTTCAAAATCAAACTCGAATGAACTCTCATCAACCCCAAGCATCTAGGACTTTGAAGATCAGTTTTCGATCATCGGCTGTCGAAACTAAGATGAAAATAAAATCTTTTTGATTTTTCAAAGTTTATGCTAAAACACATTGAAAATCTTTTTGGGTTTTCTAAAATGATATGAAATAACTATGTACAAACATATTTACATACATTTTTTGTGAGTTTTGTTAGAGGATCACATTAGTTTTTGAGACTTATCACAGATTCACTTAGATTGTCAATATACTGGTCCACTTACACCTCTACACATTTCTCAATTGCTTCAAGATATGATATTAGATGTCTTAGAACTTGACTTAACAGTGTTTCCCACCACAGAATTGACTCCCGTATCAAGATTCCTTTGATTTCATCTTACAGGTGAATATATCTAACTAATATCTGTATCTGGGTTGTGCGAGACCTTGAGAGCTTAGGTTAGTACCACCATACAGACAAAGAGATGAAGGCTCGACTTAAATGTGGTGTTCCATATTTGGAATCTTTTGACTGCAATTGTCAGATCTTTTTGATACTTTCAATTTGCTGAAGTTTTCGGTTTTAAAGCAAAAGTATTCTACAAGTTGTATAATACCACAGATATCAATTATCTATAAATACCTAGTATCTCAGAATCTAGAAATCTCTCAAAGGAAATTTCAGTGTACTTAGACCATATATCCGAGAGATGTTAACCCACTAATTAAGAAGTTTTTCTTTAAGGTTATATCTAAAAAACAATTTACTAAATGTGCGAAGTCTACTAGCACATCATCAGTGAGACTTGCTTAACACTTTTAACCATTGCATTTCTTTAGCGTATTGTGATAGTCCACTAATGTACTATCATTTCCTCTTTTTACAAAAAACCTCTTTTTGTCTTTTTCATGTTTTTTTTTACATTTTTAAATTTCTATATGTCTTATATTTTTCACAACATATTTCTCTCCCTAAAATTAAAAACATATTTTTGGATTATTGTTTTTAAAGAAAGAAATTTGAAACCTAAAAATTTAATATAATATGACAAACCGATGTGGATTACATCAAATCGTCATCCATCTCGAATTCAACCTCTGCGTCCCCTCCTAATGTAAGATCTTTCATCTTGTTTAATTTCAAAAGATATTTAAATTTTTCATTGTCAAACGGTTTTGTATAAAAGTTTTCTTTTTGTTCATCAGTGTGGATCTTTTCAATACGAATAAACTTTTTCTCGTAGCAGACACGGATAAAGTGATGTCGTATCTTATTATGGTTTGTTTTAGAGTGTTGAACCGGATTTTTCGTTATGTTTATGGCTGCCTCGTTATCTACATATATAGGCGTATCAACAAACTACAATCCATAGTCTCTCATCTGTTGTTATATCCACAAGATTTAGGAACAACTACTGGAAGCTGAAACGTATTTCGCTTCGCAAGTAGAGAGAGCGACTGTTGTTTGATTCTTAAATTGCCACGTTACTAATTGTGTGCCAAAGAACTAGCAACCAGTTGTTGTAGATTTAGCATAATCTACAACACCCAAAGTCAGAGTCTGAGTATCTTGCGAGATTGAAGTTGTCGTTGCGTGGATACCACAAGTCGGTGCTTGGGCAACCTTTCAAGTATCGAAGAAGTTTTGAGGATCAACAAATGCGACACTCTGGGACGTGATTGGTAGCGTGCGTAGAGGCATATCAGATACATGATATCAGGCCTTGAAGTTGTCAGATACATTAACCATCCGATCATTGACCGATATAGAGTTGCATATATCTTCACTCTGGTTGGGTTTGGTTCGATGCCTTGATTGAGAGCTAATGGGGTAGATACTATTAATGTGTTAGTCATCTTGAATTTCTCCAAAACATTGTTCACATACTTCATCTAATGTATGAAGATACCATCAGGAAATTGATCGACCTAAAGTCCCAAAAAGAATTTCATCTCCCCCATATAACTCATCTCGAATTTCTTTTACATGACTCTTTCAAAGTCTTTACACAGCTCATCCTTGGTCGAACCAAAGATGATATCATCCACATAAATTTGCACAATTAATATGTGCGTTGCTGCGTCCCATGTGAAAACGATATTGTCTACTGTTCCTCTGGTGAACCCGTATTCAAGAAGATGTGAAGAAAGTGTTTCGTACCAGGCTCTTGGGGCCTGATGTAACCGTATAATTCCTTATCCAGTAGATAAACCTTATCCTTGGGTATCGGATTGACAAACCCCGGTGGTTGGCCGACGTGCACCTCCTACTTCACTTTGCCATAGAGGAATGCGAACTTTACATCTAATTGGTACACCTTGAATCCTTTCCATAACACAAATTCCAGGAAAATGCGGATAGCTTCTAATCTTGCTATGGGAGCATAGACTTATGTGTAGTCTATTCACTCTTGCTGATAAAATCCTTGAACAACATGTCGAGCTTTGTTTCGAACAATTACTCCTCTGTCGTCTCTCTTATACTTGAATACCCACTTTGTATTAAACTTCTTCTAGTCATCCGGTAGATCAACAAGTTTCCACACCCCGAGTTTCTCAAATTGCAGCAGCTCTTCTTGCATAGCGTTAACCTAGCTTTCTTCTATAAGAGCTTCTCTGTATGTTTTCGGGTCAACCTGTGAAATAAAACATTTATATGAGATCGTTCCTTGTACAGGTGCAATATTAGTACAAAAACAACTAAGATCCTTATTGATCTGATTTCATGTTTTGACACCAGTCTACAAATCTCCTATGATATTCTCTGATGGGTGGTAAGATAACGTCCTCGGCATAACTTCTTTCGGAACACTCACTTCGTGTTCTAGATTTGTGATGTTTTGATCAAAGCCTTGATTACTGGAGATGCTTTATTCTGAGCACTTGGACCAGCTTGATTATTTAGAAAACTTTCAATTTGTTCTGCACCATCATCAAAAGTAGATCCGTCATTATCATAGGTCGGTTCAGCATTAGAATCAGAATCATCACTTTGATCGAACGTAGAAGTAGGTTCATTCATTTCTTGATTTGTAGTGGGATCACTTGTTCTAGCAGTCTGAGTATCTGGATGTTGAGTACTAGTACTAGCTTTAGCATCATGAGTACCAAAAGGTGTTGAGTTATAATAATTCATCTACGAACTTGTTCTTGTGATGTAGCTTGTTGTTGCTAATAAAGAATCAAAAGTACCTCTTCTGTCGGTTCAGCTGGCAGCTCGAGGAATCCCAAAGACTTTCATAGTTTAACAGCCAAGCATCTCCTGGTTATTGTGTTGGAGACGTGTATTGTTGACAATCTACATTCTGAGCTTCAATAACCCGGTTTATGCTAGGAAGATAAACTCGTCTAAGTGGACTAGCGTTTCCCACGAAGAACCCTCCATTGATTTAGCTCCAAATTTGCATCTGCATCGATTACCGTGCAAGGTGACCCAAAAGGATCTAAATACTTCAGGTTTAGCTTTCACTGGTTAAGTAACTTGAAATACATTTTCTTGTGTGGCTTGACCGTCAATACTCTGTTCAAAGTATAGCATGAAGAAGCTACTACTTCGCTCCAAAAACTAATTGAAGTTTAGAATCAGCGAGCATGGTTCTTGCTGTCACTATCAGAATTTTGTTTTTGCGTTAAACTACACCATTTTACTGTGGAGTATGGTGCACTGAATTCATGCAAAATTCCCTTCTCATTGCAAAACTCTTAACATCCGATTATTTTTTTGATTTTGTACCATTGTTACTTCAAATGCAACGAATTGGTAAGTGGTACAAATTCCCCAATTTTCGAAAAAAGATCATCAAACTCTCAAAAGTTTCATCTTTGCTCTATAGTAAGATCACCCATGAAAATATTGAATAATCATCGGTCACAATGAGACAATATAGATCTCCTGAGATACTTGAACGTTGACAGGTCTAAAGAGATCCATGTGTAGTCTCTCTAGTGGGAGCTTGAATGAGTTCAGGAGCTTACTTGGATGTGACTTTTTATGCTGCTTGCCCTTTTACAACTTATGTAGTCGTCACTCAAACGAAAATTCTTTACATTGACTCCCTCAACTAGGTTGTTGTGAACTAAGAAGTTCATCTTTCTAAGATGAACGTGCCCCATATTTCTGTGCCACATGATTGATTCTTTTTTCTGCTTTGGACACCGAACATTGCGCAGATTTCGTCGTTGTTGTCACAACACTCATGTCTAAGACATAGAAGGTTTTCTTGGGGACCGCGCATCAGGATCTATTCCCTCAGTATATGGAATCCTGGCTTCAGAATGAGGCATTCTTGATCTATGAAGTGTGTTGTGAACTTTTTGTCACAAATCTGAGAGATACTCAGCCAGTTGTTCTCTAACTCTGCTATGTAGTTGACTTTATTGAATGACACCACACTGTTTGTTAGAATACCTTCACCGACTATTCTCTCACCTTGGTTACCCACAAACCCAACGTAGCCTCCTCAGATTGAATTAACATCGTATAGCAATGCCAACATTCCCGTCATGTGTCGAGAAGCTCCAATATCCATTATCCACTAGGAAATTATTGATCTCAGGAGCCCCTAGACATGCAACTAACTGATTATCTGAATAGCGAGACCCAAGCCTTGATGGTCTTTGATGGATTTGGGCTTCCACTTTTGTTTCACCAACGCTTTCTTTCTTTGATTCGACAAGCTACTCAACCTCAACCTTTTTATCAGTCATGGTTGAAACAGTTGTTTTGACTTCTTCATATGATGGTTTTGTTTTAGTCACCAAAGTTTGAATCTTAGAGAAAGCAGTTTTTGGGTAGAATTTTGAATCTTTATGTTCCTTTTTGTTTGATGATTCACCAGCTTTTTCAGTTGAACTTTAACATTTGCTGGTTTTTCATTGTTATTAGATTCATTGTTTCTTTTAATAATATGTGTTGGAACAAACACTGGGGATTTTTGTTTCACATCTTCTGAAGACTTCTTGATATTGTAAACATGTTTAGAGACATTTTGTGAACAATTTCTTGCAATATGTCCAACTTGGTTGCATTTGAAGCATGTCCTACGGTCGTTTCCAACAGAGGATCTCATAACCTATTCATGATGTCTTTTCTCTACATAAAATTCATCATTTGTTTGCTATGTAGCCAAACTTTCTTTCTCACTCTCTAAGCTTGTTCCAAAAACAAAGTTTATCTTCTTTGAAAAATCTGGTTTTTGAAACCTGTTATTATGTTTCTTAACGTATCCTAAACCTTTTCTTTTATTCTCAGGTAAGTCTTACCTTTTTAATTATTATAATGAGAACATTTAGGATTTGAATAGTAAGATGCATTCAAATTTTCAAGCTCAGACAGACTCACTTCAATCAACTTGAAAACTTATCAACCTTTTTCAAGATTCACATTTTGAATCGAAAACTCTTTGTTCGAATATAATTTGTCCGATCCTTTCATTTTGTACACAACCATGTTTGGATCATCATTCATACGATTTTTTTACTTTGGAATATAATTCTTATGAAAGCTTTCTTCATTTTCAGAATGTTAACTTGAACTAGTTTTCTCCAAGTTAGACTCAACACTTTCAATTCAGTGCTATCACTTACATTCCCAAAACATTTTCAACCACATTTAACTCACACTCATTATCAGATTTGGTGTAGGGTACATCAAGGTTTTCAGCCAAATCTCTTTTTATTTCAGTTTTCAATTTTAAATTGAGCGTCTTTTCCACCCCTTCAAGCTTTTTCCTGGTATAACTTTTCCACATCGGGGGTGGAACTCAATTATAACCTCTACCCTTGTTTTGAGAACCAGTTTCATTTTCTTTCTTTTCAATTTTTTCTGGTTGTTTAGAAAGAATATGATCAATCACATATGAAGAAGTTGAATAACTGATCAACAACTTATTAACCCTTTCTGTTGCAATTCTCATTGTTTCTAGCTTACTTTTAGCTTAGCAATCGTGTAAGATGAATATTTATGGCCATTTGTTTATCCATAATTGTTTCTCTTAGCATAGAAATTGTAGCATTATCTTCCCTATTTGCTTGTTCGAACTATTTCATAGTTTTGCTCAGTTTATTGTATGCTTCTTTTGTTTCTTTATAATTAATTGACAGATTATCAGTAAGCTTTTTCAGTTCTTTATATTTTTTTATCCTTTAAGAACATTCCTTGCAAGGCTCTGAGCACTTCATGCAAAGTTTTTCGATTTCAATTATCTGAACCTCACCCTCTTCTTTGATCGACTCATTTAGACTCTCCTGAACATGTTCAGAAACTACCTCTTTCAATTTCACCATCATTACTTTGTTTGCAATCTTAGTAAGATTCTCAGCGGTCATCTCTGTGTTCACATCGATCAATTCTTCTACCTCTGGCTTAGACACTTCATCACAACACACTATATAGATTGGTTCAAAGAAAACTTCAAAAGATTTATACACATCAGAGGGTATTAAATTTTTAAATGCACTGTGAAAAATGTCTTCCATAGCAAAAAATCATAGTAGTATTCTTCATTTGGGGTTTCATCAAAGGTCGCCTCAGCATATTCTTCTTCAACTGGTTCAGGTTCTTCTCTAATCTCTACCAATAATGCAATGCTTTCGGGCTTTGAAATATACTTGTTCTAGTTGAATCCTTCGTCCACCTGAGAAACAACAAGAGCTTTATCTTTGGAACTCGACGAACCATACTCAATTTGAATCATTCTTGATGTAGTCTAAGGTAGCGAAGTTTTGTGATAAATTACCTTTTTATAGTAGTCATCGGATTCTAGTTTCCATTTACTTTGTGGTTCAGAGATTCTCTCTTGAGGGGTCCCTTCTCTCGACATTTAAAGCAAGTGACTTCGACTTGTCAAACACTAGCTTTCCATCTAGACCTCCCAAACTATTTCGTCCTATAATTTCCATAAACCGTTGAGCACTACTAGCCATGCACCATTTAATATCAATTAGCTCCAACTCTTCTATATCTATTTGGTCATAATCTTCCTTCGTTATGTTAGGATTGTCAATCTTTCCAGCTACCAAACTTTCATACGATTCTAGAATAGATGCAAGTAATGCCATGTGCGGTTTAGCAGCATTCTCTGTAATATCTTGAGCATTCTCTAAATTCAGGGCAATATTGCACTATAAGATTTGTTGGTTCGAGTTGGTTTGGTTGCTCTGGCTGCTTTTGTTGATACACTTTTGTGTCTGTCGCTTGTTCTTAGTTACGTCTGTAATTGTACCATCTTTGTTTATTGTGTCTATATAGTTTGGTCATGTCGACCAAATCAAGATATCCTCCTATCTTGATTTAGTACGACGACTAGTTTGTCTATGTTGTAAAATAGTTGCATGTGTGCATACTGTTGAGTCTTGTGTACGTCATGTCTGTGGCACGTTCTCAAAAGAACACTCCAAGTACGAGTGAGAGATGCTACGTACGAGCAAGATGTTGCTCGTATGAGCCATATAAGTCTTACGAGTGGACAATTCAACCAAGCACCTTGCTTGATTCGTACGAGCCCGTTCATGTTCGTACGAGCGATTGGTCGTTCGTACGAGCCATTGGTCGTTCGTACGAGCATCCTTGGAGAATGTTCTTCGTGACTTATAGTGTTTCGTACAACCAGTAACATTCTTCGTACTGTTTCTAGGTGTGGGCACTATATAAACCGACATGCACTTGTCAGTAGGGTTGGTTAAGTTGGCAAGTGTACAAGTTAGACACTAGAGAGAGACACTGAGAGCACAATAGAGAGAACATAGAGAGTATTTCCTGATTCTGTATCAACATTGTTTGTATGTGTTTGTACTAGTTCTCTTCTGTTAATCAAGATATTGAATCTTTGGTTATCTTATGTTTCTTACTTTGCTTTGGTTTGCATACTTACAAGGATTCCGCACTTGTATGTGTGTTGTATAAACAGGGAAGTAGGTTAATCTTGATACTCCAAGTGGACTTACAAGTGGTATCAGAGCTTTGGCTCTCTTCCTTGTTTAAAACCAAGCTTAGTGTTGTGTCTGAGCTAGTTGTGAGGGTTTCTTGATGTGTTCTTGAACTTTTAACTAGAAACTTAAGTTTTTTAAAAGATAACCAACTTAAAACTTAGTTAAAACTTGTTGTATCCAGAAAATTTTCATAAAAACCTTGTTAGAATACATGGAGACAAGTTAGAATCTAGTTTTTCTTAAAATTTTCTATCAAAGTTTAGTTGGACATATTTTCATGTGAAACACTGCCGGAAAACTCAACGGAGTATTCTTGTAGGGTTCACCAAATCTCTGGACTTTCTGACTTCACTTGATTATTTTGCGAAAAGCTGATATGGAATGTTTGTCTTTTTTAACCAAAATTGTGTAGACAACTGACAACTTTCGAAAACAAGTCTGTGTTAGAAAAGGAAATTTTAACCAAACAACTCTGCAAAAAGATTCCTCTATGCGAAAAACATCCTTGCGAATAACCCATCTGCACCAAGAACAAGACTGTTCATGCGAAAGACCAAGTCATCCACACGAAGGACCTTGTTCGTACAAAACACGGATTGCTCACACGAAAGAGTGTCATTTGTACGAACAACCTGGTTCGTATGAAAGAAGTGTGACTTGTACGAATCATTAATTCGTGCGAAGAACAAGCTTCATTGATCTATTTTTCGTGATTCAGTTTTTCAAATCTTTGTGGTTTTTTAAATTGTGAACTTAAAAGGAGACTGTTATTTTCAAAAATTAATCTTTAAACCTTTTAATTTTCATAAACAAGAACATATAATGGGTACTAATCCTTGGGATTGGGGGAGTAGTTTAAGCACAAATCAAGACTCATCACAGAGCTCCGCAACCTCATGGGTGAAATCACTAATGCCTCAACACACAGCCATGATTACCGAAAATCAATGGGCATGTGTAGCAAATCAAAATCGGAGCATTCAAACTCTTCTTATAAGCGAAAGTGAAACATGAAGTAATAACGGTCCACCAAAACTGAACCATATGAACGATTATCTTTCGTGGAAAAGTCGTTTCCATACATATGTTCTCGGTCAAAATATAGAATTATGGACATGTTTTACTGCACCATATAAGGAATATCTCGAAGAAGAAGGATCAAATCCAACCTCCTTAGCCAATTTAGATGAAAATGATAATAAGGCCTATGATATAGAGAAGAAGGCATTTCCTATCTTTACACAAGCACTTCATAAGGATATCTACCATTAGTTTGTGTACTGTCCTACCACCAAAAATTTGTGGGATACTTTAGAAGAAAGAGGAGAAGGAAATGCTGCAACCAGAAAAATACGACATGATCATGGAGAATGAAACACTGAAGGATATGACAACACGTTTCTACCATTTGATTAGTGAGATGTATTCATACAAAGTGTTAGCATCTCCACAAGAAATCGTGGTGCGTTTTGCTGACGCTTTGCCGCCAAAGTGGAGTCAATTTATTGATTTACTAAGCCATACATGTGTTTTGGATATGATTAGTATTTATGAATTTGTTCAGAAACTGGAGAACAAAAATGAAGAAGAAATCCGGAAAGCAAAAAGGGTTTCCATTCCACAAAACCCTGAGATGTACTTTGGAGGTATAAACACAGGTGAGCAGAACTCAGCAACCAAAACTACAAACCGTGTTTCTATTAAATGTTAACCCTTTCTACCACCACCAGTTCAAACAGATCAATCTGCTGGCTCAAGTACTCAAACCTATGGTCAAGTATTTGATCCTAAAGCCTTTCTACCACAACCTCAAGTTGTTACACCTCAAGTTCCACAACAAGCTTCTCAACAAGCTTTCTATGGTAACAACTTTCAACTTGCAAATCCTAATACTGTCAGACTTGATACATAACATCTTTCCAAGGTCAGTATAGAAGTTTCTTGGGAACATATGGAACTTCTGAATACTATGGTTAGTGCTTACTGTGGACTAGTCGCTGGTCAAATTGGAAACATCAAATTGACTAATGAAGACTATCAACAAATAGACACAGATAAGATGGAGTTGATGGATATTAAATGGGTGTTTGCAAGTGCGACCAGAAGAGCTAAGGATTACATGAGCAGAACTGGGAGAACGAGTTTGGAAAGCAAGAAAGATAAGAAATATGGTTTTGATAAAGATGTTGTTACTTTGCTTCAACCGGGTTGAAAAAGGTCCCTTCAAGCGTGAATGTACTCGACCCAGCAAACAAGGAAATCACAACGCTTTCTGAAATCAATCACAACCATCCCACTCAACTCAAGTTAACAATGAACGAAGATAGTTTCTGTTAACAACCCAAACGACCCTAACTAGTCTGGACATTCAAACAACACAAACAGAGCTCTAGTAGTTCAAGCAGATGAAGGATGCGATTGGTCAGTACAATTGGGAAATGAGAATCAAGGGGGAACTGCATGTTATGCCAAGATTATCAATCGAATCAAACATGTTCACAGAATTGACAATTCTAATGATGATGATAGTTCTGGGTATAATGGGAATTCTGATGAAGAATGCTCGAGTGCAGTTGGTTATGGATCTGATCCAGATGTTAGGGAAATGATTGATACTGAGGTCAATGAGTTGCTGGAAGAAGTAGAAAAGCTGAAAAGTCAAAAGGCTAGTTTGATATAGAAAGTAGAAGTTGCATCAAAGGAGATGTAGAAAATCTTTACCAACAATGCGTCATTTTCTCATCATACTGCTTTCATGGCTAACGTTGCAGGTTCAACAAGTCAGGTAAAATTCGACTCTCCTAAGATATGCAATGCTGTGCTAAATCAAAAACGAAATATGAAACAATAAACATTCATAATCAAAGCCTAGTAGTTGAACTGTCAAAATGTAAAGAGGCAAATCTGGCTATAACTCAAAACGAAAAAAATTCAAACCTGTAATTGAAACTCTTAAGAAAAGTGTTTCTGAATTAACTAAAACAGTTTTGAACAAGCAAACAGGAATTAATAAATACATTAATATCCTTGAAGAAACAAAAAAGGAGTTAGCCGTTGCCAAATGCGAACATGATGCAATCAAGCTAAAATTGGAAAGTTATTCTAACTCCCAATATGTGCTTGATCACGTCATTGATGTTCAAAAGCTTAAAGGAGATGTCAAATGCATTGGGTATATTTCATGTCCACCTCCGTTGAACACAATTATACCAAATTGCCTGATGAAGAGGAAATGTCACGGTTTGAATCGTCTATACCTCTTAATCCTGAAGAGTTTGCAGCAGGATTAGGGTTTAAGCTAGACAATTCCTCACTTGAATCAAGAAAATAAGAGAACTCATCATCAGTTGTTGATCAGAATCCTTCTACAATAGAGGAGGATGATTCTTCAGATGATGAGTCAGAGAAACGATCAGGATCAATCTTTTAATGAAGAAAAAGGGGTAGAAATTTTTGCTGCTCCTGATGTGAAATCTGTTGCAAATCAAGAGAATGATACTATGAAATCTACCAAGACAACTGAGTCTACAATTGAAAATGATAATGTGTTGTATACTTTGATTGGGGATAAGAAAATTTACTCAAACAAAGACTTTCCAATCAAGTCAACAACCATTATTCGTTTCAAAAGAAAAACAACAAGAAAAGCAAGCTAAAACAACCTAAGGTATCACAACCAAAAGTTAAAACCAAAGGAGCCCACTACAAGAAGAAATTGAAGACTGTTAAATTTGTGCGATCAACTGGTACTAATAAAATCGAGACTTTTGAAAGCATGTCTAATATTGATTTTGTAAATAAAGTCAAGATTTTGCAGCATAACAGTCAAAACAATTACACTTAGCATACAAATGGGTGTGAAGATGAACCAAGTACCTCTAGACCCACAAGTTCAACATCAAGTCATAAAACAAGATCTCCTAAATTTGTTGAAAGGAGAACATGTTTTAAATGTGGAGATTTTGGCCACATTATCAAAAACCAAACCAATCTAGCAAAACCGAACTTTGTTGAAAAAGCCCCTCCTGAACCAACTTGCCAACGTCGATCTGTATCACCAAAACAAGACAAACGTATTGTTAAAGAACAAGAAGAAAAACAGAGACGCAAACAAGTAAAAATAATTGAAAAGGCATTAAAACCGAATTTTTCAGAAAGGAAACCAAGTTCTTCAAGTTTGATAAAACCAGAAGTAGTTAAAAATGTAAATAATAGTCATTCTACTAAATTTCAACAATCTTGGAAACCTAAGATCGGTAATGTTTTAGGGGGAGGCACAAAGTTTCCAAATCATTAAGAAATAGAAATCACATTTCTTGATGATAAGGGTCCACCGAAAACCACTAAAGGCTTGGGTCCCCATCTCAAACTAATTGGGTATTGAAATGTGTAGGGTGTTCCAGGAGGAACTATGAATAGTCATTAGATTGTTGACAGTGGAGCATCGAGGCACATGACAGGCGACTTAAGGCTTCTTATGATGTAAAAAGCATTAGAGGGGGTTATGTTGCCTTTACGGGAGATAAGGGCGGATGCATCACTGGAGAAGGAATGGTTTCAATGGTGTTGTTAGTTTTGATAAGATCAATTATGTTCGTCAAATTGATCGCAATCTTCTAAGTGTTTCTCAAATCTCTGACAAGAAGTTAACAGTTCATTTTGATGATGCAGGATGTTATGTGCTGAAACCTAGCTTCAAGATTCCAAAAGAATGGATTCTCCTATCAGCTCCAAGAATTAATGACTTGTATATTCTTGACATGAGCCAAGCTATTACCACGTCTACACAAGTCACATGTTTTGTCTCAAAATCCACCGAAAAGGAATCAATCTCTTGGCATAGACAAATGGGACACATTCACTTGAGGAAAATGAAACTATTTAGTGAAAAAAAATCTTGTGAGTGGTGTACCAGTGAAGAACTTTCATTTACAAGACGTTTGTGTATCGTGCCAAAAGGGAAAGCAAGCTAGAATATCTCATCTTGTAAAGAAGATCAACACGGTGAAAATGCCTTTGGAACATCTTCATATGGACCTCTTTGGACATAGGAAACACAAGACTACCTTTGGTGATTCTTATTGCTTAGTAGTTACTGATGAATACTCAAGATTTTCATGGGTGAATATTTTGGCACACAAGAGTGAAGTTCCTGAAATCCTCAAGAATCTCCTGACACTAGTTAAAAATTTGTACAATCTGAAGATAAGGAGAATCAGAAGAGATAATGGCACCGAATACAAGAATCAGGTTATGGATGAGTTCTGTTCTTCTAAAGGCATTTTGCATGAGTACGGTTCTCGTTATACTCCACAACAAAATGGTGTCGCTGAGAGGAAAAATAGAACTCTGATTGAAACTGCAAGAACTATGTTAGTAGAATCAGAACTTCCTGTTCAATTATTGGGGGAGGCCGTGGCTACTGCATGTTATACGATGAATAGAGTTCTTACGGTGAAGAGGCATGGGAAAACATGTTTCGAGCTGCTACATAAAAGGAAACCTGATGTATCCTTCATAGAACCTTTTGGAGCTCCTTGCACTATGATTGATCCACATGGAAAGTTTGGACCAAAGGCTATCGAGGGTTTCTTTCTTGGATATGTTACTCCTAATTTCAGAGTCTGGAATTTGTCATCGAAAAAGATTGAAGAATGGGGTGAAGTTAAGGTTCAAAGATACACTGAATCATTGCGAGCTCCTGGTGCTCCTTGGATGTTTGACTATGATGGATTGTTTGACTTCTTTAATCTGCCAACTTTTGATGATTCTTCTGCAGCTGCTCAAATGCTACTGGAAAGTGATACTGCAGCTGACTCGTCATTAGTACGACCAATTATTGTTAACCCTCAAGTGTCTACTTCGGTTAACAGTCTTGTTCAAAATGAGGAATTCGAAGATGCTGCTGATTATAATGTTTCGTCAGAGGAAGATGAGTTCCATGATGCAAATGAAGCTAGTTCTTGTCTGGTTCCTGGAATTTCAGATGTCACTTCAAATGTGCAAAATCTAGGGACAACTGAAGGTCATGCATCTACATCTTCGACAAATCCAGCAAACGAATTAGCTGTTGATCTGGATATCAACAATTTGGGTAAAAATTCTTGAGTTCCCGATGTTCCTGAAATTCGAATTCATAATACCCATCCTCAACAGAATATTAAAGGAGATGTCCAGAGTGGTGTGCAGACTCGTAATCAGCTAAGGAACAACCAGAATGTTGGTTTGTATTCGGCTATTAGGGAATCTAGGGAACAAAATGATTGGTCTTTTGCCTGCTATGCATGCCAAGTTGAGCCAAAATCTTGGAAGGAGGCAATGAAAGAAGACTCATGGATTGAGGCAATGCAAGAAGAACTTCAGCAGTTTCAGAAGTTAGGCGTGTGGAAATTGGTTGACAGGCCTAAAAACTACAAGAAGATTTGTACAAGATGGGTTTACAAGTGTAAGAAGGATGACCGAGGTGTTGTTGTGAGAAACAAAGCAAGATTGGTTGTCCAGGGCTTTAATCAGGTAGAAGGCATTGATAACAATGAAGTTTATGCACCGGTAGCACGTCTTGAGGCCATAAGAATTTTCTTAGCTTAAGCGTCATACAAAAAGTTTACCGTTTACCAAATGGATGTGAAGAGTGCATTTCTTCATGGTGTGGTTAAAGAAGAAGTATATGTTGAGCAACCGCTAGGTTTTGAAGATCCAATCCATCCTGACAAGGTTTGGCTTCTCAATAAGGCATTATATGGTCTTCATCAAGCTCCACGGGCTTGGTATGAAACGTTGTTTTCCTATCTTCTGAAGAATCATTTTCGACGTGGATTGATCGACTGTACTCTCTTCATCAAGGAAGAAATGAGGACTTATTCCTAGTACAAGTGTATGTGTATGTTGATGATATTATTTTTGGGTCTACAAACGAGAGAATGTGCAAAGAATTCGAGCAGATGATGCAAGAAAAGTTCAAGATGAGCGCAATGGGAGAAATGACTTTCTTTTTAGGTTTGCAGGTTCATCAATCCAAGGAAGGGATTTTCATCCATCAAACCAAGTACGTCGGGGATATTCTCAAACAATTTCAAATGGAAGACTCAAAGCCCTTGGGAACACCATTAGCTCAAAATCATGGGATTACTCCTCATGGAATTAGTGAACATGTGGAGCCATCTATTTAGCGTGCTATGATCGGATCTCTTATGTATCTTACTTCTTCACGACCCGATATAATGTACCTAACATGTCTTCTAGCTCGCTACCAGTAAAGTCCAAAGGTTCCTCACTTGATGGCTGTGAAAAGATTATTTCGTTATCTAAAGGGTAGTCTGGACACTGGTCTCTAGTACCCTAAGGATGAAAGTTTGATTTGACAGCATTCAGTGACTCTGATCATGGTGGCTCCAAGATCGATGCAAAATAAACATCAGCAGGATGTCAGTTCTTGGGAAATGGCCTAGTCACGTGGCAGTGCAAAAAGCAGACTTGTGTAGCTACGTCAACCTATGAGGCTGTGTATATTTCAGCTTCTAGTTGCTGCTCTCAGGTTCTATGATCCAACAACAAATGCGCCACTACGGTTTTGAATTTCTAACTACTCCTATTTTTGTTGATAATGAAGCTGCTTTACAGATCACTCGTAATCCTGTACAACACTTAAAAACCAAACATATTGAGATTAAGTATCATTTTATACGAGATTGTTATGTAAAGAAACTTATCAGTGTTGTTAAAATCCATACTGATCACCAACGTGCCGACCTGTTTACAAAATCTTTTGATAAATCTTATTTTGATTATCTACTTTTGGTCAATGGTATCAAGGTGAAACTCAAGTAACTCATCCTTGGCTAATCATTTTCATAAATATTTTCTTAAACTCTAAACGACAAAAAGATTTTCCATTTTCTCTTTATTTTATATTTTAGGGGGAGAAAATTTCAAGAAAAATACAAAAACTGGAGAGAATTAAAAATACAAAAATATGTCTTTTATTTAGTGAAGTTTTCATTTATTTACCTTCTGTATTTAAGGAGGAGAAAAATTTAGTAAAATACAAAAACAATAGAAAAATAAAAAATAAAAAATGAGTTTCTTGGAAAAATAAGAGAAGATGATGATACACATCGGTGATCTGTCAAAAACGGTAAAAAAGGGTAAAAAATATAAAACAAAAATTTAATAAGTAGCTTTACTAATGATGTATCGGTAGGCTCACAATCAGATTAAAATGTGCAGGTTGCTATAAACATAACTGACTGAAAACAGGTGGGAACCATTCATTGGTATATGGTCTTGGTACCGAAATTTTGTTTGATAGTATGCCGAGGTTCTAAGATATGCGGTCTTTATGCTTGCTCATCATCTGGGTATCATGGTTGCATCTTTTACCGAAAATAACAGTAACGCAAGTCTAGAACTTCCATGATACCATACATACGTGTAAATACTACATACGACCGTCAATAAGTTATAAAATATCACATCCACCCAAAAATAAGTGATATTATATCACAGCTTTATGTTGGAGCTAAGTTCGTCTCTTTGTCGGTACGATGGTACTAACTTGTTCACGGACTTACTCCTGTGCCCTGCATGCATTTGAAATTCAAGTTCCTCATCAATAAGTGATTTATCACATAGGGCTTGTTTTCAATCAAAATAAGTGAGTCTCTCATAACATATACGTCAAAACAGATGATAAGAAGTATACTCACCGGTAAGATTTTCTCTCGTGCATATCTGGAATACGGGAATGTGTCGTGAAGTGGTTGAACACCGGCTAGTAAGTATAAATCATACGTTAATCATATCTTCTAATCATAATTACATATGATAAGTTGAGCTTACGTGGACATACAGACCAATAATCATAGAAGAATGCTTATTTATTTAATTTTATGTTTTAAACAAAACTCTTTTTTGGCAAGATTAAAAGCTTGTATGTTCTCTTACTTTGAAACTCTGAGAAAGACTTGTCTAGTAAAAGGAATCGTCTAGCAAATATACTCTGTTGTTTAATTAAAGTATTTTTTATCTAGCCAAAGATTGAAACTCAAAAGCTTTCTACCAAGATTCTCCCTAAAAATCATTTGTCTTGCTATCATAACTTCATAAAGTACTTTCGTTCAACAACTAAACTCATCTCAAAGAACAAAATCTGTTTAACGAGCACTCTTCCTAACTTAATTTATGATTAGTGTGGATATGTGGAAAGTTCTAAACATGTCAACGAAAAACCTAACGTCCTCGAAGAACTAAAAAGTCCAGTTTTTGAAAAACTTAGATTCGTACAAATTAGAGATCACTCGTACGAGCCATTGTGCCTCGTACGAATGACAACTGGGGTCTTGTATGAATGGAGTTCTTCGTACGAGCTAAGGTTGTTCACACGAGTATCTTGATGTGGTATAAAGGTGATGAAGTTCTTTGGTGGAACTTTACATTCACTTTGCTCATGTCATCCTTTCACCTCTCCTTAAGTTGTTTTTAATATCTTTAAGGTACATTTGACAATGTTGGCATACTTTGAAAATGAACAACTTGAACATTATCTGACCATGTGACTTTGACTGACATGAATAACAAACTTTAAGCGAAGAATCTTTAATAAAAAAAACAAGTTCCTCATGAATAATCTTTTCTTGGAGTTGTTGGTGCGAACAATATCCGTATGAGTGAAATACCACTCGCACGAGTAACATGTTGCTCGTACGGGCTAGTTACTCGTACTTGTAAATCACTTGTTTAACCATGTCATTTGTTCGTAAAAATCGGTTGTTCTTCGTACGAATAAATTGTTCTTCGTACGAATAAATTGTTCTTCGTATGAGTCAGTAGTTCTTCGTCGAGGGAATACATATAAAAAGTTTGAAATAAAACTTTTTGTGTATATTCCTAATGAATTAATGTTCTTATCCTTGTTATGTTATGTGTACAGAATGGAACAAAAGGAACATAAAAGAAAACCCGCAACGAAGAGAACTGACAAGTCAGAAGTGGAAGTTATGTCAGAACCAAGACATAACATGGTGGCCTACTTAGACCCGGAAGACAAATTAGCTAAGTACAATGGTATAATGAAGTTTTTACATGACTCAAGGATACATTATATTATCATGCACAAGACTACAATATACAAAACGTTGATCAAGGAATTTTGAGATTCAGCTAAAGTTGTTGAAGTAAATGGGCAGGAACTTATCCGCGGGAAAGTGAATGACTTGAACGTAGATTTCTCTATTGAAATTATTAACTCAGTATTACATCTTGGTGATGATCCTGAAACTCCATTCTCAGTACCGTTGAAGTGTCAACGTGGACGTTTGCTTAGAATGAAATGTGTTGGAGATTTTCTCGTAGGACAACTAAACAAAGCATGGTTACCACTACGATACAAGTTCTTTCTACATGTTCTAATTCAATGTTTGAGCAACAGACGAAGTGGTTATGACATGGCGAATAACGACTTGGTTGGAATGATGATAGCTTTGACACTAAACAAACTGTTTAGTGTTTCAAAGTATATTTTTGTAAACATGAAGGAAAACCTGAGAAGAACCGGATATGGAGGAAACAAGTTTTTGGATGTATCCTCGTTTTCTCCAAATGATCTTAAATGTGTGAAATCCGAATTTTCCGAAACGACAACGATGTTCTAAAAGTTGAGATCATGATGGAACATTCGTTAAGATTTTTAGAGGTGTAGCAGCAAAACGTTACGAGGAAAGCACACCTCCTAGAAAGTTGATTGGTTTTCTAGCAAACGATAAATATGTTGTCCAGAAAACGATAAGTGGCGCCATGATGACGGTGAGTCAGATAATGAAGAACCAATGTTGAAAAAGATGATCGAAGATAAATTTGGTCATCAAATGAGAAAAGGTGAAGATGATGACGGTGATAATTGTAACACTTCGCATTTGTATATTTTCGTTTTTAGTATATCGCTTCATGTTTCTATTTTTAGAAAGTCCAAGCCTTGTAATCTTATTTCCATTTCAAATTCAATGTATTCTAAGGCTTTGATTGTAAACAAGATTAATCAATTATGCTAAATTCGCAAACTATATTCAACTTAAAATTATGAACATTCTTTACTTTATGCTTTCATAAATCAATTCAAAACAATGTGTAAATGTGTGATGAATGTTTATTAATCATATACTAAACTCAAGCAAGACAATTGGTGTTATTATTCAAAGAATTTAAGCTTCCATTTTTGTAAAATCATGTCTTAATATGTTTAAGAAAAATATGTATTATAGTTGTTCTCTTATTAGGGTTTTTAAGTTATAAGCTGCATAACATTGGACCATTTCAAGACCCATGCATGTAACACATAATATAAACAATACCTAAAGTCTAACAATTCACCAAAAAATCAATTATAAAGATCAAAAAATAAGAAAATATAGGCAGCCCATGTTGCGGCCGCAACATGGGGGATCCCTTTCCCACTTTTTTTAGTTCAAATTCTTCCCCCCATTAAATGCAACCCAAGACCAAAACCCTAATCCTCCCCTATATAATCACAAGTTCCCCCACTCATTTCTCACTTTACAAGCCTCCATACTCTTAAAACAAGTCCATACATTCTGAAATTAGTTGCTGAAATGCAGCAGCTTGTAAGTGAGTTTCGACTCACTTTTCTTCTTCCTTTTGCTTTGTTTTTCTTTCTAACACTCTTGGATAACCATAGAAAAGTTCTCACAAGTTTGCTTGGGCAAACTAAGGTGAAAACACACCATTTTGAGGACCAAACGTGCATAAAATTTTTGCCCAAATTTTTATGTTTCAAAGTTCAAGTTTTTAATGTTTTTACTTTGATTCTTGTTCAACAATGATTGCTAAGGCCCTATGGATGTTACCATAGGTTTTCCATGGAAAACTAAGGTGGAATCACATCATTTTTGGGCCAACTTTTTGTTTATCTGCTAAATACTTCTTACAACTTGAGTTTATCTTATCTCAAACCTATGTTCGAATGCTTACAATCAATGGTGTGTTAACCACCTACCTCCATGCATGATCTATATGACTTACATGACATCTATGAAATACATGAATTATATGATAAACTAGTAATATGTAACTATATGAAAATACTTAAACATAACCGAACCTTTGACGATGACCAAATGGTTATATGTCCTAAAAGTAGGTTATTTTAGCTTAGACCTAATAGTCTTTATGATTCTATTGGGCATGACCCATAAAAACACAATTACCCTTCGGGGCTTATAGTGTCAAAAACGAGCATTAGAGTCTAGATAAATACTTTTATGTATATATACTTTCGTATACTTTAATTCCTAAACTCTATAAACTCTACTGTCAACTTAATACTTACACACCTACGTTGCCTTGTGTAGGATAACTAGGTGATTCATCCCTTAAATCAACTTAACTCCTTCTCATGGAAATTACATCACAAAACTGTGAGTACCCTCGACCCCCTTTTTATGTTTTTCACTATTTGGGGTGCAAATAGTGATTTTCGATTTTGCACGAAATTTTTCCATCAAGTTAGGAGTGAAATCCACTTCTTGATGAGAATTTTCCGTTTCATACTCTAGTGGACCCTTACCAACGAGTCGGAATACGCTCCTTGTTTGGTAAGTATCAACCACACTCGGGGTACAATGTTGTCAAGTTAGGGGTGAAACCCGCACCTTGTTAACTAGTCCCAATCCTTGATTTTCAATCTCGCGAAAGTTTTGATTTTCCGATCGGTTAGAGACGTGTAGTAGCTGGAAGGGTAAGGTGCGAAAGCACGTTTCTCTAATTTGAAAGGATCTCGATTCACTTTGGAATGTCAATGTTTCTCAACCGAAACACTCCAATATTTTATTGAGCCTATCTTTTATGCTATCTCAATTTCTATGTGTTTTAATACGTGTTAACTTATTCATTTCGGATCAATGCACTATTCGCACGCCTTTTGTAACCAAAAACAATAGTAACTCTCGTGAACCAATTAAATTTATAATCTTTTACGCAAATCACACGTGTTTACAATTTTAAATGCCAATATGCTATGCTATCTATGTGAATTCATATGTGATACATGATACTTATGTGCTCAAAGCAAATGTTTTCTTTATATTTAACAATATTTTCACGATCAAAGCCTAAATCCATCTTCTGTTGTCATAACTCCTAGATGTCGTTCCTCAAAGTGTGATGGGAAAGAGAAGGTCGAAGTCCAAATCAAAATCTTAATCGGACTCTATGTCCAAGAAAGATTGTATGAAGTTTATGGCCGAGCATATGGATAAGGTCATTCCCAAGATTGTTAGCAAAATCCAACACCCGCCTAACGCCGAGTCACCCCATACCTCTGTTAACTCCAAAGCCGAACCTCCCAAGACCATCGTTCACCCATAAGCAATTCTGCTCCTGTAACCCTTTACCCTTTACCGGCAAAGGGGATGCCACCAAACTATTGCAATGGTTCGACGCCATTGAACACACTTTCATTCAGAGTGGTTGTCCTGAACACTTGCGCACTATGAATGCCACGGGAGTGTTCCGTTCGAGAGCCCTCGATTGGTGGACTTCCGACCGTAGCGCTCGTGGCAACAAAGTCGCCCACGCCGTCCCATGGACCGAGCTCAAGAAGTTGATGGAAAAAGAATTTTGCCCCGCTAATGAGCGCCAAGGCCTCGAGGTTGAGTTTTGGAACCTCAAGCAAGTTGGTAATGACAACGCTGGCCTCACGGCTTGATTTAAGCAACTGAGAGCAATTTGCCCAAGCCAAGTTGACAATCCCGAGAAAGCAGTTGCCAAATACATAAGTTGCCTTCCTTCTCACCTCGGCGATCTGGTCGATACCACCTCCCCTAGCACCCTCGAGAAACCTATAATCTAGCTGCGCGATTGAACAACCGCCAGGTACTTCGTGAAGCCGCCAAGGCTCCACCAAGGAAAGCCCACCAGGCAACCTCCGAAGCCGTCACCGAACCTACCTCCCCCAAACCACCGAGAAAGAACACCAAGGGTAAGAAGCGAAGCCCGATTTGTGCGGTAGTCACTCCTCAAAACCCTCAACCTCTAGCCTTGCCCGCACCCGAACCCATAAAAAAGGCATACACCGGACTCCATCCCAAGTGTAACGCTTGCCCCTATCGTTACTCGGTCACCGCCCCGTGCCGCCTATGCACCAACTTCATTAGGTATGGACATTTTACCCAATAATGCCGAGATCTCCCGCCAGCCTCCGTCAAGCAAGCCCGAGCCATGACCGCCCCGCAGAACCCTCCCGCCAATCCGAACAGACCTCTGGCACCTGCTTTCGATGCGGAGATCCAAGTCACTTCGCGAACACCTGTCCTCAATGCAATAACAACAACAATAACCAGCAACAACAACAACAGCAAGCTCGTGGCCGAGCTTTTGTCATCACGGCCGCTCAAGCTCAAAACTCGAATGACGTCATATCGGGTACGTTCCTTATTAACAATGTTTACCGCTTCATGCTTATTTGATACTGGTGCGGATAAAAGTTTTTTATCCGTAGAATTCGAACCTTTGCTAATGTGTAATCGATCTAAGTTACCCAAACCATTCAAAGTCGAAGTCGCTGATGAAAATCCGTCACCGGCGATTCTGTCCTTTCTAATTGTTCTTTAAACCTCAATGATCATACGTTTTCTATTGACCTCATACCCATGCCAATGGGTAGTTTTGATATCATAGTAGGCATGGATTGGCTAGGGCGAGTCCGTGCTGAAGTTGTTTGTTCGGAGAAGTGCATTCGCCTTGCCCTTCCCAACGATGATTCCTTACACGTCTATGGCGAGAAACCTTCCAAATGTCTCAAGCTTATGTCGTGTATTCAAGCGAACAAGTATTTGCGTAAGGAATACTTAGCCTTTCTTGCCCACATTGTGGAAAAGAAGGAGAAGGATCCAAGCGTAAGTGAAGTTCCCGTTGTGCGCGAATTCCCTGATGTCTTTCCTAGGATCTTCCTGGTCCTCCTCCTACTCGCTCGGTTGATTTTCGCATTGACCTAATCCTTGGTGCAACTCCGGTCGCAAAATTCCCCTATCGTCTAGCACACACAGAGATGCGAGAGCTTTCTAGCCAACTTCAGGAGCTTCTTGATAAAGGCTTCATATGTCCTAGTAAATCTCCTTGGGGCGCTCCCGTTCTATTCGTCAAGAAGAAGGACGGATCCTTCCGCATGTGCATTGACTATCGTGAGCTCAACAAGCTTACGGTCAAGAACCGATACCCTCTTCCTCGCATCGACGGCCTCTTTGATCAGCTTCAAGGCGCAACTGTTTCTCCAAAATCGATCTTCGTTCTGGTTATCATGAACTTCGAGTCCTCGAAGAAGATATACCCAAGACTGCGTTCTACACACGTTATGGACACTACGAGTTTGTAGTCATGCCATTCGGTCTGACCAACGCACCCGCCGTGTTTATGGATTTGATGAATCGCGTGTGTAAGCCTTATCTTGACCGATTCATGATCGTCTTTATTGACGATATCCTGATCTATTCTAAGACACGAGAGGAGCATGAGCGACACTTGCGTCTTATCCTTCAGCTGTTGTGAACCCAACGTCTCTACGCCAAGTTTTCCAAGTGTGAATTTTTGTTAAAAGAGGTTCAATTTCTAGGTCATGTTGTCAACGAACTTCATACTCACGTTGACCCCGCGAAAGTCGAGGCGGTGAAAAATTGGATTGCTCCTAAGACTCCGTCCGAAATTCGTTCGTTTCTCGGCTTAGCCGGTTATTACCGTCGTTTAATTTCAAACTTTTCAATAATTGTCGTGCCTCTCACTTCCTTGACTAAAAAGGATAAACCTTTTGTTTGGGGTTCCGAACAAGAGGAGTCTTTTCAAACGCTCAAGGACATGGTTTGCAATGCTCCTATCCTAACCCTTCCCGAAAGTAACGACGATTTTGTCGTCTATTGCGATGCCTCAAGACTAGGTCTTGGTTGCGTTCTGATGCAACGAGATAAGGTTATCGCTTACGTATCACGTCAACTAAAAATTCATGAGAAAAACTATACTACCCATGACCTTGAACTTGGTGCAGTTGTTTTTTGCATTAAAGATATGGAGACACTACCTTTATGGTAGAAAGGGTACGGTCTTCACCGACCATAAGAGCCTTCAGCACATCTTTAATTAAAAAGAACTCAACATGCGTCAGCGTTGTTGGGTAGAGTTGTTAAACGACTATGACTGCGATATCCGCTACCACCCGAGTAAAGCGAATGTCATGGCCGACGCACTTAGTCGGAAAACTCTTGTTAAGAGTGTACATTGCTACCAAACTTTGGGAAAGCTTCAAGAGATGATTCGTGAGGCACAATACTCGACCGTTAATGAGGGCAACCTCGATAATGAGTTGAAATGTGGTGCTGAAACCCAACTCGTGACCAAATCCGATGGCATCATGTGCTATCTCGACCGTATTGGGATTCCTAATCGTGATAATCTTCATGATCTCTTGATGAGTGAAGCTCATAAATCTCGGTATTCTGTTCATCCTGGCGCCGACAAAATGTATCATGATCTTCGTGTGTCATACTGGTGGCCTGGAACGAAGAAGGATATCGCCTACTATGTTTCAAAGTGCCTTACTTGATACAAGGTAAAGGCCGAGCATCAAATACCCTCTGGCTTATTCGAACAACCAGAAATTCCTGTGTGGAAATGGGAGAGTATTGCTATAGATTGCATAACCAAGCTCCTTCGTACATCGTCTGGTCATCATAGTATTTGGGTAATCGTTGACCGTCTGACCAAGTCTGCTCATTTCCTTCCCATATGTGAAGACTACCGAGTTGAGAAATTGGCTCGTATCTACACGGATGAGATCATATGTCATCACGGTGTTCCCGTTGATATTATTTTGGACCGTGATGGTCGCTTCACTTCTCGCCTTTGGCAAACATTTCAAAAAGCCCTTGGCACTCAACTCAACCTTAGTACTGCTATGATAACTTCATAAAGTACTTTCGTTCAACGGGTAAACTCATCTCAAAGAACAAAATCTGTTTAACGAGCACTTTTCCTAACTTAATTTATGATTAGTGTGGATATGTGGAAAGTTCTAAACATGTTAACGAAAAACCTAAGGTCCTCGAAGAACTAAAAAGTCCAGTTTTGAAAAACTTAGATTCGTACAAATCAGAGATCACTCGTACGAGCCATTGTGCCTCGTACGAATGACAACTAGGATCTTGTACGAATGGAGTTCTTCGTACGAGCTAAGGTTGTTCACACGAATATCTTGATGTGGTATAAAGGTGATGAAGTTCTTTGGTGGAACTTTACATTCACTTTGCTCACGTCATCCTTTCACCTCTCCTTAAGTTGTTTTTAATATCTTTAAGGTACATTTGACAATGTTGGCATACTTTGAAGATGAACAACTTGAACATTATCTGACCATGTGACTTTGACTGACATGAACAACAAACTTTAAGCGAAGAATCTTTAACAAAAAAAACAAGTTCCTCATGAATAATCTTATCTTGGAGTTGGTGCGAACAATATCCGTACGAGTGAAATACCACTCGCATGAGTAACATGTCGCTCGTACGAGCTAGTTACTTGTACTTGTAAATCACTTGTTTAACCAAAGTAAGTTATTCATAAAAATCGGCTGTTCTTCGTATGAATAAATTGTTATTCGTATGAGTCAGTAGTTCTTCGTCGAGGGAATACATATAAAAAGTTTGAAATAAAACTTTTTGTGTATATTCCTATGAATTAATGTTCTTATCCTTGTTATTTATGTGTACAAATGGAACAAAAGGAACATAAAAGAAAAACCCGCAACGAAAGAGAACTGACAAGTCAGAAGTGGAAGTTATGTCAGAACCAAGACATAACATGGTGGCCTACTTAGATCCGGAAGACAAATTAGCTAAGTACAAGGTATAATGAAGTTTTTACATGACTCAATGATACATTATATATCATGCACAAGACTACAATATACAAAACGTTGATCAAGGAATTTTGAGATTCAGCTAAAGTTGTTGAAGTAAATGGGCAGGAACTTATCCACGGGAAAGTGAATGACTTGAACGTAGATGTCTCTATTGAAATCATTAACTCAGTATTACATCTTGGTGATGATCCTGAAGCTCCATTCTCAGTACCGTTGAAGTGTCAACGTGGATGTTTGCTTAGAATGAAATGTGTTGGAGATTTTCTCGTAGGTTAACTAACCAAAGCATGGTTACCACTAAGATACAAGTTCTTTCTACATGTTCTAATTCAATGTTTGAGCAACAGACGAAGTGGTTATGACATGGCGAATAACGACTTTGTTGGAATGATGATAGCTTTGACACTAAACAAACTGTTTAGTGTTTCAAAGTATATTTTTGCAAACATGAAGGAAAACCTTAGAAGAACCGGATATGGAGGAAACAAGTTTTGGATGTCTTCTCGTTTTCTCCAAATGATCTTAAATGTGCGACATCCGAATTTTCCGAAAGCGACAACGATGTTCTAAAAGTTGAGATCATGATTGAACATTCGTTTAAGATTTTTAGAGGTGTAGCAGCAAAACGTTACGAGGAAAGCACACCTCCTCGAAAGTTGATTGGTTTTCTAGCAAATGATAAATATGTTGCCCAGAAAACGATAAGTGGCACCATGATGACAGTGAGTCACATAATGAAGAACCAATGTTGAAAAAGATGATCGAAGATAAATTTTGTCATCAAATGAGAAAAGGTGATGATGATGACGGTGATAATTGTAACGCTTCGCATTTGTATATTTTTTTTTAGTATATCGCTTCATGTTTCTATTTTTAGAAAGTCCAAACATTGTAATCTTATTTCCATTTCAAATTCAATGTATTCTAAGGCTTTGATTGTAACCAAGATTAATCAATTATGCTAAATTCGCAAACTATATTCGAGTTAAAATTATGAATATTCGATACTTTATGCTTTCATAAATCAATTCAAAATAATGTGTAAATGTGTATGAATGTTTATTAAGCATATACTAAACTCAAGCAAGACAATTGGTGTTATTATTCAAAGAATTTAAGCTTCCATTTTCGTAAAATCATGTCTTAATATGTTCAAGAAAAATACGTATCATAGTTGTTCTCTTATTAGGGTTTTTAAGTTATAAATTGCATAACATTGGACCATTTCAAGACCCATGCATGTAACACATAATATGAACAATACCTAAGGTCTAACAATTCACCAAATAATGAATTAAAAAGATCAAAAAAATAAAAAAATATAGGGCAGCCCATGTTGCGTCCGCAACATGGGGGATCCCTTTCCCACTTTTTTAGTTCAAATTCTTCCCCCCTTTGGTATTAAATGCAACCCACGACCAAAACCCTAATCCTCCCCTATATATTCACAAGTTCCCCCACCCATTTCTCACTTTACAAGCCTCCACACTCTCAAAACAAGTCCATACATTCTGAAATTAGTTGCTGAAATGCAGCAGCTTGTAAGTGAGTTTCGACTCACTTTTCTTCTTCCTTTTGCTTTGTTTTTCTTTCTAACATTCTTGGATAACCTCTAGGAAAGTTCTCACAAGTTTACTTGGGCCAACTAAGGTGAAAACACACCATTTTGAGTTCCAAAAGTGCATAAACTTTCTGCCCAAATTTTTATCTTTCAAACTTAATGTTTTTCAATTTTTTGCTTTGTTTCTTGTTCAACAATGTTTGCTAAGGACCTATGGATGTTACCGTAGGTTTTCCATGGAAAACCAAGGTGGAATCACATCATTTTTGGGGCCAAACTTTTTTTTTATCTTCTAAATACTTCTTAGAACTTGAGTTTATCTCATCTCAAACCTATGTCCGAATGCTTACAATCTTATGGTTGGTTAGGCTTAAAAACAAGGTTGAGACATTCGAAATAGAGGATTCATCCTCACAAATATTATATTTTCATTAGGGTTTCAAACCCACAAGTGTTGAGCCATCCAAGCTTTCAAGATTGTATTGGTGTAGGTGTGATTACATGAAGGCCTTGGCCATTCAACTATTCAATCCACCCCTCACTTGATGTTTTCTATAATTCTTGATCATCCGGATTGTCCTTGTGTCAATCTTTACGAAAGAGGTTTAGGATCGTTAACCACCTACCTCCATGCATGACCTATATGACTTACATGACATCTATGAAATACATGAATTATATGATTAACTAGTAATATGTAACTATATGAAAATACTTAAACATAACCGAACCTTTGACAATGACTAAATGGTTATACGTCCTAAAAGTAGGTTATTTTATCTTAGACCTAATAGCCGTTACGATTCTATTGGGCATGACCCATAAAAACATAATTACCCATCGGGGCTTATAGTGTCAAAAACGAGCATTAGAGTCTAGATAAATACTTTTATGTATATATACTTTCATATACTTTAATTCCTAAACTATATAAACTCTACCGTCAACTTAATACTTACACACCTACGTTGCCCTGTGTAGGATAACTAGGTGATTTATCCCTTAAATCAACTTAACTCCCTCTCACGAAAATTACATCACAAAACCGTGAGTACACTCGACTCCCTTTTTATGTTTCTCACTATTTGGGGTGCAATATGTTACCATACTAAAACTACACTAAATCACACTTTTATTCTATGTTTACACTCAAACAATCCATCAACATGCTTTAGTCTTATGCTACTTGAAATTGTTACTTGGTCTAATCTTATGTGATCTAAATATCATTAACTTCGATCAAGCCCCCCTTAACATGTATAGAGCTATAGGACTAATGCACCGCCCGTATACTAGTGGTCATTGTTAAGTTTAATCTATTTTTGTGGTACACTACAGGATTGACTTGTAGATGCACATGCCTTGTTACATATGTCTTGTATGCTAGCTATTCATGTGGATTTGTTTAATCAAATTTTTATACTTATGCTATGATACTAAAACTTGTGTACTCGCTAATACTTGTTATTGAACTCTATTTTTAACGTATTGCAGGTTGATGAAGTTATGTGATGAAACTTAGGAGGGATGGAATAAAAACACGCTTAGATTACTAAGTTAACAAATATGATTTTGTTGAATTTATCTTGTTGTTATTTGTATTCAAATATTTGATGTATCCTTGACAATTTGATGCTATGAAATGAAATGGGTTATTAAATTAAATATTGTCACAAATTGTGTTATGATGTCACAAGCAATCTATTTCGTCTCACTCTGATTTTTCCGCCATCGGTTGGGGTGTGACAGATTGGTATCAGAGCCATAAATATAGGGAATTAGGTAGAATTGTCATGTTCGACCTAGTCTATAGTCTAAGTGACCAATTTGACCATTCTTGCTTCTTGATTAAAATGTTAATTCTTTCTATTTGCTTCTTCCTATTTGTTTTTTCTTAAAAATATATCTATGTGTTTTTCCTAAGACACTTACACAATTTACTCACTTGAAGACTGAAGACACTCAACTACAAACGAGACGATCTCACCAAAATAGGGGTGAAACCCGCACTTTGGTGATCACTCTCAATCCGCGAAATTCGATTTTGCACGAAATTTCTCCATCAAGTTAGGAGTGAAATCCACATCTTGATGGGAATTTTCCATTTCATACTCTAGTGAACCCTTACCAAGGAGTCGGAATACGCTCCTCGTTTGGTAAGTATCAACCACACTCGGGGTACAATGTTGTCAAGTTAGGGGTGAAACACGCACCTTGTCAACTAGTCCCAATTCTCGATTTTCAATCTCGCCAAAGTTTCGATTTTTCGATCGGTTAGAGACGTGTAGTAACTGGAAGGGTAAGGTGCAGTTAATCGCTTCTCGATGAGAGCACTTTACCTATAGGCCAAAGCACGTTTCTCTAATTTGAAAGGATCTTGACTCACTTTGGAATAGTCAAAGTTTCTCAACCCGAAACACTCCAATATTTTATTGAGCCTATCTTTTATGTTATCTCAATTTCTATTTGTTTTAATACTTGTTAACTTATTCATTTCGGATCCAATGCACTATTCGCACGCCTTTCATAACCAAAAACAAGAATAGCTCTCGTGAACCAATTAAATTTATATTCTTTTATGCAAATCACACGTGTTTACAATTTTAAATGCCAATATGCTATGCTATCTATGTGAATTCATATGTGATACATGATACTTATGTGCTCAAAGCAAATGTTTTCTTTATATATAACAATATTTTCACGATCAAAGCCTAAATCCATCTTCTATTGTCATACCTCCTAGATGTCGTTCTCTCAAAGTGTGATGGGAAAGAGAAGGTCAAAGTCCAAATCAAAATTTCAATCCGACTCTATGTCCAAGAAAGATTGTATGAAGTTTACGGCCGAGCATATAGCTAAGGTCATTCTCAAGATTGTTAGCAAAATCCAACCCCCGCCTAACGCCGAGTCACCCCATACCTCCGTTGACTCCAAAGCCGAACCTCCTAAGACCTCGTTCACCCATAAGCAATTCTGCTCCTGTAACCCTTTACCCTTTACCGGCGAAGGGGACGCTACTAAACTGTTGCAATGGTTCGACGCCATTGAACTCACTTTCATTTAGAGTGGTTGTCCTGACCACTTGCACACTATGAACGCCACGGGAGTGTTCCGTTCGAGAGCCCTCGATTGGTGAACTTCTTAGCGTAGCGTCGTGGCAACGAAGTCGCCCACGCCTCCCATGGACCGAGCTCAAGAAGTTGATGGAAAAAGAATTTTGCCCCCCTCATGAGCGCCAACGACTCGAGGTTGAGTTTCGGAACCTCAAGCAAGTTGGTAACGACAACGCTGGCCTCACGGCCCGATTTAAGAAACCGAGTGCAATTTTCCCAAGCCAAGTTGACACTCCCGAGAAAGCCGTTGCCAAATACATAAGTTGCCTTCCTTCTCACCTCGGCGATCTGGTCGATACTACCTCCCCTAGCACCCTCGAAGAAACCTATAGTCTGGTTCCATGGAAAACTAAGGTGGAATCACATCATTTTTTTTATCTTCTAAATACTTCTTACAACTTGAGTTTATCTCATCTCAAACCTATGTCCGAATGCTTACAATCTTATGGTTGGTTAGGCTTAAAAACAAGGTTGAGACATTCAAAATAGATGATTCATCCTCACAAATATTATCATTAGGGTTTCAAACCCACAAGTGTTGAGCCATCAAAGCTTTCAAGCTTGTGTTGGTTTAGGCGTGATTACATGAAGGTCTTGGCCATTCAACTATTCAATCCACCCCTCACTTGATGTTTTCTGTAATTATTGACCATCTGGATTATCCTTGTGTCATCTTGTGTAATGGTGAATCTTACGAAAGAGGTTTTGGATGGTTAACCACCTACCTCCATGCATGACCTATATGACTTACATGACAACTATGAAATACATGAATTATATGTTAAAGTAGTAATATGTAACTATATGAAAATACTTAAACATAACCGAACCTTTGACGATGACCAAATGGTTATATGTCCTAAAAGTAGGTTATTTTATCTTAGACCTAATAGCCGTTATGATTCTATTGGGCATTACCCATAAAAACACAATTACCCTGCGGGGCTTATAGTGTCAAAAACGAGCATTATAGTCTAGATAAATACTTTTATGTATATATACTTTCGTATACATTAATTCCTAAACTCTATAAACTCTACCGTCAACTAAATACTTACACACCTACGTTGCCTTGTTGGAACTTTTGGAGACCGTTGGTACTTGATAAACCACAATTTGAGTTGATTCTGAAATAGTTAGAAAAACAAAAGGGTCAAAAGTGTGACTTTGTGAAACATCTATGTATGCAGCTTATTTAATTGGCCAGCATATTTAATAAATACGTTGGGTGATCAGTCTGTATAAATACCTTTGTGAATGAAGTTATGTCCAAGTTTCTTGGACATATTTTGGTGATTTTCTTGTGTTGTAATTTTTGCTATTGTGCTTTCATCCGAATATCCAGGTGCTGTTATTGATTACATATTATTGGGATTACATATACAACACTAGTTGTTTGATCCAAACAAGATTCTTCATCTCTTTGCTCTGTTTTTCTTAGTATTTGCACATTCAAACAACTAATCCATAGTTGTTTGGGTGAAAACAATCAACCACTGTGATCCGATCTATTTTGGGACTCACAATTTGGTATCAGAGCCTTTGTGCTCTTGATTGTTTGAGTTTTTGTTAAGCTTTGTCAAGTTTTGAAGGTTTTAAAAAAAGATCTCAGAGTTTCATGGTTTTCAGATTTTTGGGATTAAAATGGCTTGATCTGGTGCGTTTAATCTTTGGGTTGTTGTTAATCAGTAGTTTGGTAAACATTTTGGTCATTTAGCTGCAAAGAAACATGAATTTTGGGTCATTTTTGGGTGATTAGAGGGTTTTTGTTCGTACTAAAACCCTTCTGGGCGTATTTAATGTCGAAGCTAGTGTAGATATATTTGAAGTGGCGTATTTATTTTGAATCTAGCGTATTTAACTTGAATTTAGCGTAGTTAAAAGCTACGCTGGTTCGTAAATCCGCGGAGTTATAAAATTGGCAGCGTAATTATCCAGCGAATTCTCTCGAAGGCGTCTTCGAAATCAGTGATACTAATCCTCAGCGATTTTATCATGGTGTTCAGCGAAATTAACTAAACATTTGCTTGTTTTCGAATATCCAGCGGATTTAGCTTTTCGCAGGACAAAATCGCCGATCCCATCAGCGTAATTGTTTCCAAGTGTAGCGTAAATAATCTCTGGTCCAGCGTATTTACCTCCTTGCGAGCGTAATTGTACTCTGATTCAGTAAATCTCAGCGTAATTGATCATCTTTCATCCATCATGTCTCTCAATCAACTCAATCCGATTGCTCAAGCTGAACTAGAAACTGGAACCGCTACAAGGCCACAAAAGTTGAAAGGTTCGGAAGATTTCAGCAGCTGGAAAAACAGGATCAAGTCTTTTTTTGAGTATACCGATTATACTCAATGGATGTCAGTCACTATGGGCCCGCATGTTCCCATGATAATACGTGACGACATCCGTACTATCAATGAAGATCCTTCAACATTCAAAGATGAAGATAGGACACTCATTCAACGTGACCGGAGGGCTCATGCTGCTCTCACTATGGTTCTGTCAAAGGATGATAACAATCTGTTTGAAGAATACACCTCGGCACATGAACTGTGGTTGGCTCTAATCGACCATTATGAAGGCAATGAGGAACTCAGTGAGAACAAACAAGACATGGTGCAGAAAGAATATGATATGTTTTGAAGTATTCGTGGCGAAAGCTTGTCCGACCACATAAGCAGATTTCTGGGGGTGTTGACGAAGATGAAGAAGGTGGGAAACCCGGTTGCAAATTATGCATCGATCAAGAAGCTGCTAGATTCTCTACCAAAAGAGTGGAGTCTTCAATGCATGATGATTAAGAGAACTTTCCTCACCAGCACAACTCCAGTTACTCTCTCAGAATTGATTAACACTTTAAAATCCTTTGAAATGGATATCATGAAACGAGAGATGAATCAAACTGGATATTCTCAGAAGACGTCTCAGCAAGGTGCTGCAACCTCGGTCTCCAAGAATATGGCATTTCTTACTCCTGTCACCTTATGTGGATCAAATCCCCAAAGTGCTGTTGAATCCTATTCAATGCTTCCGCAAACTCTGTGAAGGCCTCGTCATCTTCTGAGAAGACCACCATGGCCAGCAACACTCAAGCACTTAAAATTTCCACAGAACATGTAGCGCTTTTTAATACTTTCTTAAGTAGCTATGATGCGCTTATATCAGGAGAGTTGAAGAGAGAATTTCCAACAGGAGAAGACATGTATCAAGTAGATCCAGACGACATGGAGGAGATGGATCTAAAGGGGCAGATGGCAATGATCACTCTACGGTTGAAGAAATTCCAAGATAAAACAGGAAAGAGATTGGCTCTTGGAAAAGCTGGATTTGACAAATCTAAGCTTAGATGTTACAACTGCAAAGACTTGGGCCACTTCAAAAGAGAGTGTCCGTTGCTGAAGAACGAGAATACCGAAATCAACCAGACAAGGAGGCCGATTGCCATTGAAGGAAATAATGATGCTGCTGAAAATAATCATAAGGGTGTAGTTGGTAACCTGGTTGGAAATGGTGAACTTCCTTGATTGGAACTGACTTTTGGCAAAAAAAAAAGGTTTTCATAATAAATAACAATCTCATAAAATGTGCCCAGCAAAAAGATTTTCTGCAAAGTTAAAATTTCTTTTCAAGCAATGGATTCTCGAAAATAAAATTTTAAGGGGGGAAGTTTTCCAGAAAATATTATTGAGACTGAATCTCTTCTTTGGAACCTGCACAAGAAATGATAGAAAACCTGTTAACACTTTTGTTCTGATCTTAAAACAGAAAAAGATTAAGGTCTCAAGCAACGATGTGTCGGTAGATTCAGCAATACCTTGAAGGAACTGCGAAACAGAGACAAATTCTAATGATCACACAAGAATTCTGAATACCCACAATGTTGGAAACTTGCGGGTAACACGTTGCGGCGTATGGCTTAATGGTCTTAAATCTAGCGTTGATAGATTGCCAAAGTCTGAGATTTCGGGTCTTTATATTGGCTAATCATTCGGGGGTATCATAGTTGCTCTTCTGCTGCATCCAGATATATGCTGACCTAGACACAGCTATGATATCTTTTCTAAAAGAGCCTATGCGCCCAAAACCCTACACAAATGAATGTCTCATTGTGAATCATTCAAGTGCTAAATTCATACCGCATCTGGTATCTGTCAAAGCCCTCGTTAGACCTTGGTCTCTCTGCTGTACGGAAGTACTGACCTGAACACCAACTGTCTAACGTTGAAATCTCAAAAACGAATGAAGTCAGTATAGTCACCTGTTATGAGGAATCTTTGCCCATACCTTGATCGCGGGGTTATGTCCAGACGTGGGACTCACGGGCACAACATTCTGACTGTGTCGGCATGAGTGGGGAACATTGAAGTTCTTGTCAATATTACCGCAACATGATAAAAAGGCTCTTCGATCGCATGTTGAAAGATAGGTTTATGGATTTAAAAGGACAAGCATACTAACAGTTTTTCTTGTGCCTTTATTTTTAATATAACAAATATTTTATCTCAAACAAACGAAGTGTTATCAGTATGATCTTTTGCAGAAAAGTCACAGGATTCAAGTCAGTTAGTATAAATTTTGTGTGAAAAAGGAGGCTTCCTGGCCGTAGAAACAAATTTCCGGATCCATACTGCAACTTTCAATTTTTCTTAAGCTTATTTTTCATTTCTTGCATTATTTTTAACCAAAAAGGGAACATTTTTCGAGAAAATTTGACGTTTTCGAGCGTAATTGATTTCAAATTCTTAGGCTTGAAGAAACCTTGAGAAATATCTTTGCAGCAGAATTAATTATCCAGCGTAATTAATAATTATGCTGGAATGTAAAATCATATAAATACTAAATTTTTTCACCGTTTGTAAATATTTTCAAAAAAATTATCCATTTCATCTTCTTCCTCATCAGTATTCACCTACACTCTCACATCCTCTGTTTTTCAATATTCCTTTAGCATAAGTTGATTGAAATCGATATTGGTATGTTTTTTATATTCTAATGTACATCGGTCATTGTTTGAATGAGTTTCAATCATCGATTTCAATTTTCTGTTTTGTTTAATAGTGTTATTGATCGGGTCAGTTCTAGTTTAAAGAAAAGGGTTTATCAAAAATTTTTGAATATGGCGTATTTAATATGAAGATAGCGTAATTATGCTAGTAAAAGATTGGCGAATTTATGTCTTGAACGCGAGTTCAAGCAACCGGCGTATTAGACAAATACGCCGGCTAAGCTAAGCGTAGATAGTCATATACGCTTGCACTTAATTATGCTAAGCTATGATCAGCGTAATTATGTCTGATCAGCGCATTTGTATGAGACATCTAATGGCGAAGTTATGTCTGAAACAATTAGCTAAGCAACCGGCATATTAAAGTAATACGCCAGTCAAACCAGCGTAATAAAGTTTTTATGCCGAATATCACTTAATTTCGCCAGTTAGATGTTCTGCATATTTATCCTCAGGTTCAGCGTATGTATCTGCGATCTTAATTGTTTTGTATATATATATATATATGTATATTCCTTTTAATTTACTTTAATATATATATATATATATATATATATATATACAATTCTAAACTTACATTGTTGTATGAAAATCTAACTTGACTAGTTTCCACATTTAAGACATGGCTCAACAGTTGGTATGGGACGGTACGAGAAAGCATAATCAACCAATTACTCTAGTGCCTCCGGGCCAGATTTTGAAGACGTGATAGATTGGTTGTCACGCAGTAAAATTAGCTATGCAATCCAAGCTAATCCTACTATTTACTCCATTCATATAGAAGAATTTTGGAGAACGGCAAGAGCAAGAACGCTGAACAACGTCAAACATATCACAGCGAGTGTTAGAAACAAAGAAATTAGAGTGACCGAGGAACGAATTCGGAAAGTTCTGAGCCTAGGAGATAATGCAAATGATCCATTGAAGCTAAAGAAGGAGGAAATTCTAGAGGGATTTCGTGGAATGAATTACGTTAGAGATTTTCGTCACAAAAACGAAATCAAAAAGTCAGGGCTAACGAAAGACTGGAGATTCATTCTACACACGTTTTGTATGAGCATCTGTCATCGAAAGGGTGGTCATGATGGCTTGAATCTAGAGTGGTTCGCGGCTATGCTGAAGCTGTGTACAACTCAACCGTTCAACATTTATGGATTGATTTTTTACTGCATGACTGACAACATCAATAAAGGTACATGGGCGATGTATCCTAGATTCGTGCAATTGCTCATCGACGATCAGCATCGAAACTTGCCACATGATGGAAACACGTAACAGTTTCAGTTACCAAAAGGAAGGCAGATCACTGAGCTAAAAACCAAAGAGTGGGTGATGTTGCATCACTGGATGTATCATGAGGAAATACTTCCAGTTGTTCTTGCTGCTTACAACAAATATCGAGAAAAGACAAGAAAAAGTAGGGAAGGAGGAAGTCGTCCAGTTGATGTCTCTGAAGAAGAAGAAGAAATTCCTCTAGTACGTAAGCGAAAAGAAAAAGGAAAGAAAGTAGTAGAAGAGGAACCTTCGAGGAAGAAGAGCAAGAAAGATACGCCAAACCCAGAGCGAATCATGGCTGACAGCATTCGCGCTGGATCGACCAGGCAAGAGATCGAAAGGATGCAGGCCATTCATGCAGTGGCAGAGGCTGAGAAACGGGAGAGAATAATGAAAAGAAGGGAAATTGTCGAATCTAAAACCCCGGAGGTTGTTACATCAGAGCAAGAACAGTTAGATAGATTCGTGAAGGGACTTTTTGCTGATCCACAGGAACCTTCTCCAAGCGAAGTTGCAGTGCCAAAGAAGAGAAAATCAGGAGAAGGATCATCTGCAAGCGTTCCACCCAAACCTACAGTATCGGCACAACCCCCTCGTCAGCAAATTCCTTCTCGACCTAGACCTTTTCAAGAGCTCTACAACCGTCTATCTAAGGAAATCGGGTCTTTCTCTACTAAGGAATTCTGTCTGTTGAAGAACAAAGTCAATGATACCGATGTTCTCAAGAGAAAGTTGAAAGAGAAAAGGTTGAAGAACAAAGAACTGCATGCATACGTTGCTAAGCAAACAGAATTCATTAGATTTCAGCAGGAAGGGATGGAGAAGCTGCATGAAATGGTTGAAGAGCTATATGTTGTTGCAAATAGAAAGCCAAAATACTCAAATGAAGAAATCTTTAACTTTGACTTATTTAAAGAAAGAGAGCAGAAAAAGAAAGCAGACAAAGCTAAAAAGAAGGAAAAGCGTCTTGAATCAGCGGTTGATGTTGGCCTTGATGACGACAGCGACGTAGAGGAAGTTGACAAAGCAGAAATGCCTGCAAAGTTCTTGGAATGGGGGTTGGAAGAAGATGTGGTGTATAAAACGGATGGGGGAGATGAATTTGAGCCACATCATCCAGAGTGGTTCAAAAAGGAACGAGCAAAAATGCCTGACTTTTATCAGGTAATCACAGTTGAGAAAACTGAGATTACTGATAAAATCATTAGTTGGAAGTACTGCAATCTGACCGGGTTGTTCGTTGTAAAACGAAGAGGTGGAGTGATTCAATATTTTTGAAGCGCTCAAGATATGCAGAGCTTACCCACATGGGACATACGTGAGCTTAGCAAGCATGAGCTGATTAATCCGACAAACAGCAGAATAGGTGGAGATTTAGAAAGATTAATACAAAGAGAATGCTTGTGAGGATTTTCAGTGTTCAAGGCTCAGCGCCCCAGAAAACGTGTGTCTAAAACAACCAAGGATCCATTCACCAGTAAAGGAAAGATAACATGGGTTATAAATCCAGCAAAGGTACTTACCAGGGTGAAGCTTCCTCCAGAGCAACCTGTGACACTCACCAATTTCAAGAAGTGGTTCTATGACGGCAAAACAGGTGAGGCAGTCATAAGGTCTGATTCAAATGAAGACATTCGCCCTCTGGACCCTATGGATTTTTTATGTTCTGTCTTTCCGACCTGAACATCTTGTTTGGACATAAGATAAACGTTGGGGCCGGAAATGAATATCTTGAGGAGGGAATGCTCTTTTAGAGGGCAGTCAAATGTGCTAGAGCTCGAAAGATTGAAATAATGGAAATCTTGCTCAGAATGGAAGCGAAAATGGAAAAAGAAGCGTTAAGCAAGAAGAAAGCAGCTGAACAAGAATCATCCTCTCCTCCATCCAAAGATCCATCTCCAGATTCAGACGTCCAGATCATTCAACCACCTCCGACTTCATCCACATATGAAGTCACAATGGAAGCCCATCCAACAATTAGTGAAGCTTTTATTCAACAATCAACTAATGCAACAACAAAACAGCAAGCCGAAGATCCAACCACAGACCCTGATGTTCGGAAACAAGATTGAAGAAAATCAAGCACGCAACGGTCTAGGGGGGATATTGTTGGAACTTTTGGAGACCGTTGGTACTTGATAAACCGTAGTTTGAGCTGATTCTGAAATAGTTAGAAAAACAAAAGGGTGAAAAGTGTCACTTAGTGAAACATCTATGTGCGGCGTATTTAATTGCCCAACGTATTTAATAAATACGCTGGGTGATCAGTCTGTCCTTTGTGAATGAAGTTATGTCCAAGTTTCTTGGACAAATTTTGGTGATTTTCTTGTGTTGTGATTTTTTCTATTGTGCTTTCATCCGAATATCCAGGTGCTGTTATTGATTACATGTTATTGGGATTACATATACAACACTAGTTGTTTGATCCAAACAAGATTCTTCATCTTCTTTGCTAGGTTTTTCTTAGTATTTGCACATTCAAACAACTAATCCATAGTTGTTTGGGTGAAAACAATCAACCACTGTGATCCGAATCTGTTTTGGGACTCACATGCCTTGTGTAGGATAACTAGGTGATTAATCACTTAAATCAACTTAACTCCCTCTCACGGAAATTACATCGCAAAACTGTGAGTACACTCGACCCCCTTTTATGTTTTTCACTATTTGGGGTGCAATATGTTACCATACTAAAACTACACTAAATCACACTTTTATTCTATGTTTACACTCAAACAGCCCATCAACATGCTTTAGTCTTATGCTACTTGAAATTGTTACTTGGTCTATTCTTATGTGATCTAAATGTCATTAACTTCGATCAAGCCTCCCTTAACATGCATAACGCTATAGGAGTAACGCACCGCCCGTATACTAGTGGTCATTGTTATGTTTAATCTCTTTTTGCGGTACACTAGAGGATTGACTTGTAGATGCACATGCCTTGTTACATATGTCTTGTATGCTAGCTATTCATGTGGATTTGTTTAATCAATTTTTATACCTGTTCTATGATAATAAAACTTGTGTACTCGCCAATACTTGTTATTGAACTCTATTTTTCACGTATCGCAGGTTGATGAAGTTATGTGATGGAACTTAGTAGGGATGGCATAGAAACATGCGTAGATTACTAAGTTAACAAATATGATTTTGTTGAATTTATCTTGTTGTTGTATTTGTATTCGAATATTTGATGTATCCTTGACAGTTTTGATGCTATGAAATGAAATGGGTTATTAAATTAAATATTGTCACAAATAGCGTTATGATGTCTCGAGCAATCTATTTCGTCTCACTCTGATGTTTCTGCCATCGGTTGGGGTGTGACAATAATGTTGGTAATGATGGTGCAAGTGATGTAGGTGTTACAGGTGGTGATAGGGGAAGAAAGAAACAAAGCAAAAATACTAAGGGAACATCGTCAGCAGAACCTGAAATTACACAACCTACAACTTCACATCAAGAAATTGTACTGGAACCAGTTGCAAAAGTCTAGTCTACCTTTACAACGGAGGAGACTGAACCTGTAATGACGGAACCCAATACAACCTCTGAACCACAACCATCAAATACCACAGCAGCTGAAACAGCTTCGGCTGAAGATACTCCAGTTTAATCACAACCTACTACTTCATCAGTCCAACAATCCTAGTCCACAACTCACAACAAAATACAAAACGAACCAGTCATCTATTCTCTGAAATGGAACAGGATGAGAAAGTGGATTTTCTGTTCTCTTAGTTGCAAGCTGCGGCAATCTAGATTAACAAGCATTCGGAGTTTATATCTTCAAATCGGAACACAGTTTTCAAACAACAGTTGGAGATAAATTCTTTGAAAGAGACTGTTAGAAAACAAGATTCTGAAGTTGCGCAGTTAAGCAAAGAAACTGAGCAACTGAAGGTTGTAGATGCTGAAAGGGCAACTCAGCTACAACAGATGAGAGCAGCTGATAAGAGAAGGTTGGAGAGGATTTGCTGAACGTGAACGAATTGTGAAAGAATTATCAGACGCTCAGGGCAAAGGAAAAGAGAAGGTTGGAGAGGAGCCTATAATAGATAAAACTGCGCTAGAAGCTAAATCTGTGCCAGTATCTTCAGAGTTGATGGCGTATGTGTAGAAAAAGAAGGTTGTGTTGGTAGGAAAGCCAAGGGATATAGATATTGACATGTCGCATTTATCTGCGAAACTTCAGGAATGGCTGAAGAAAAGAAAGATGGTGAAAGAGATTGAGGAAGAAATTGATGCCTTTACAGAAAACCCGGAGGAGATTTTTGAAGACTTAGACGAAACTGATGATGCGTCAACGAAAAAGTCTGATAGTGATAGTGATGATGATGATAATGATATGGGTGGTTTGGCAATTCTTGTAACAAAATCGGGTTTGAATGAAGATATTGATTTTTCTGTGTACTTGAACGATTCAGCCAACTAAGTTGACGGTGACCAAGATAAGGGAAAGTCATATGATAGCTTGAAGGATTCTAAGCAGGCCGGAATCCTCACAGTGACTGATATGTCAACTATTCCTGCCGTGTAAACCGAAGATTTTGTATTTAGAGCATGATGTGGAGGAAGGAGAGTTTATCCACAGTTATACAAAGGAAGAGATTGCGAGTATGTTGGGTGTGGACAAACAAATGTTTGAATTTGACTTTGAAGACGAGTTGAATGACATCAGTGCTTTCCAGCTTGAAGATTATATCTTTGAACATTTTTCTGAAGCACACGATTATGATAAGGTTGTCGTGGAGGATGATTCTGATGCCAATGATACTCTAATATTGCCGAAGAAGGTACGGATGACTCCCTAACCTTTAGTGAGATGTTTTTAGCGGAAAATGATGATTTGATAAAACATAAAGTAGAAGAGGTTGTGAAACAGGGAACAGTTCCTCAACATTTATCCAAATAAGAGATGGATGAGATGAGGAAATTGTGGTTCATAGAATTACCTGAGGATATTAAAGGACTGGTGCGGACTAAGATAATAAATCTAAAGATTAAATTTCATGACAAGCGGCTGTGGAAACTGGTAAAGGTGGAAGCTACTCATGGTTTTAGACGCTGGAAGCCACATATGCCCAAATGAGTCACAAAGATTGATCCTGTTACGAAAGAGAAGGATATGACGTTGATCGTTAAGAGGCCAAGAGTGATGAAAAACATGCCTCTGATTAAGATGGAGCAATACTTCTTCAAGATATTCAAATGGTGGCACTATGATTCAAGCACAGGTGAAGTTGTTATTTGTGTCCAACCGGATGAAGATTCTTGGAAGATTACTGAGGAGCTATTCGAATACGTCATCGGGCACAAACGCATATATGGTCTATGGGCGGCATTCAAGTACTAGACCCAATGTGGCTACTCAACTGCTCAAAAGGATATAGAATGTTTATTCTACAGCAAGATCAGTTATTAGGAGAGAAATAAAGAGCAGGCGCTTCGATTCTAGAAGATTGTTAATGTTTGTTTTGCTAACGATATACATTTAGGAACAACATGGAACACTTCATGGAGGAAGCTGGAAGAGAAGGAGTAGCGAAAGAAAGAAAAGAATGCTGAAAGGATTGTAGAGAGAAAGATGATTGGATCGTTGAGAAGCTTTCAGTTTGGCAACACGTACAATCGGCCTCCTCCTATAGACCAAACGCCGATATCTTCTGAGGAGCGTTGCACGACACCGAAACATTTCTTTGGACATTAATGTCAAATGTGTTTAAAGATTTTTGAAGAAATTTTTGAAGACTATCTAATACTGCGTCAACATCTAAGGGGCAGTTTGTGGGTGCATAATGTCGATCGCCTACGTCTAGGATATGTCAATTGTGTAAATTGTGATTTTTTTATGTATTATATATGGCTCATACGAGTGACTATTGTGGCTCGTACGAGTGACTCTTGTCACTCGTATGAGGCACCACTCACACAACCCAAATAACCTAAACTCCTTGTGCGAGCCATGTTGTCCTATAAATAGTGGAGCTTGAGTGTTGTGTTAGAACCTGTTGGTGTGCGACTACGGTGAAGCCCTATCCAGTTGTTTACTCATTTGTAACCTTCATGTTTATTAATATGAATCAAAGGCAATTAAGCAGCATACTTGATTGTTTGTTTGACCAACTCGCTAGCAATGAATTCCGCCTCTGTTACCTGAGTCGAATCAGTCCAGTGCTCATAAGAGGAGAGCCAATCCCTTCTCACATATCCGTTAAGTGTCTAAAATATATTATTTTTAGACATGTCGTCGTTGTCGTTTAATATATATTTATGCATCGAAAATCGCCCAAGTGTCGTAGTAGTTGTTCATATTGGCGATTTATTCATTGATCGACGGCGCGACGGTTTATTGTATAATTTCGACCATTGTCCGCCTAATCCACCCGTCTGATTATTTTTTCAAGGATTGTGTAAAAGTGTATGTGTTCATGTTATTTACACTTTGTAATCCTCAAGTATTTGGTGTTTTGTATTAGTTGGGTATTTTATGTTGTATACCCTAGACTTTCTAGATACATACACATACATACACATGTATTTTTACACTTTAATTATGGTGACAAAGTATATGTATTATTTTTATTCCCAAAAAATATATATATGTAATAGATACTCATTTTTAAGTTGTAAAAATATTTTTAAGTATTTGTTAAATCCTTGGAGGGTTAGGGTTTAACCCTTGTCATTAAATCTTCCTTAATGATGGTTTAGGTCACTAATCGCGTTTAGAGCCGTTAATCACCCCGTTAATTAGACTTTGATCGTGATTAAATTTTTAGAAAATTTCGCCATGGTTTCCCCTAAACTATGACGTTTTCCACTTTTCGAAAACGTATTTAAATCATGTTTAAACCCACAATCAAAATCAATCACCAACTCAAGTTTAATATACAACCTTTGTATGCATGATCTATACACTTTTCATCCTCATTTCCATGGACTTTTTGCAAATATATTTAAGCAACCTTCCTTAAAAATAATGTGATCTTCACATATTTATTAGAACATCTAAGACATCATTTTTGTTATATCTTTAAATAAAGATTTTCGCTTTAGACCACTTTGTTTACTAAACTTTTTAAGATGATCATAACATAAATCATGGTGTTTATTCTTTATAAAAGTCACATATGTAATAAATCATTTTTAACTTGTCGTAAAGTTCATGGATCATGAGGTTGATGATCTTGTTTAGATTTAAACATAACCATGTTTAAATCATCATTTATGTTCTTATTCATACAAGATCATCCATTTTAAATAGCTTTCTTTAACATAATCATGCTAACTAGTTAACACTAATACACATAATCAACACATAATAAACTATATTTAGTAGATTATTAAGGTGAGGTTAGGGTTTTTAAGTTGGATTTTTCTTTATTTTCAAGATGATCAGCAAGTACTTTTATAAACCATATATCATAAGGAACTTAAATATGGTAAAAGATTAGCTTACAAGTTTGCACAAGATTAAGTAAAGATTAAGAATACAATGAAGCTCCAAAGAAAGCTCTAATGCTCCCCCATGCTTGCAAACTCCTTAGATGATCTTGTGAGGGCTTGAAAGGGAATAAAATGTGGTGTTTAATGGTGGAAAAAGGGTGGATTGTAGTGGTAGGAGGTAGCCGTGGATGAGGGGGAGTCTAAGGAGGTTCTTATATTTTTTTTTGGAAATGATGGTGTTGAGATGTGATCATCATTTTATAAACTTACCAAGTCAAGATCACATCTCATGCCACACTCAAATCCTCATTTTTCAACACTAATCAAGTGGGTGGGGGCCCCTTGAAATCGCCCATATGCAAAGTGGGGGGGTTAAGTGTAAGTTTTATATATAAAATGTGTTAAAATGTAAGATATTTAGGTGTTTAGGTTAAGTATGGTAATTAGGGATTGGTCTTGCATCATTAGTGAGTATTAGGGTTTAGGGTGTGAATTAATACTAATTTGCCCCCCAGACTAGTTAGTATCAGTTTTGGATGGCAAAAACACCACTAGTTTGCTCATCGGTGGTGTGATACTGATTGATATACCAAAGTTATTGTTTCGTATTGGAAGCTTTGGTTTTCATTTAACATAAGTGACATGGCATTTAATTAGGGCCCTCCCGACGTTGAAATATGGTTAACTAGTTCACTAGTCGAGCAGATGTTGAGTTTAGTTGTTGAACGCCTTCTGTTTCGTTATTCGCTCAAAAATGACGCTTATATATAATACCACCAAATATTTCAGGGGTTTCTGTTTCCGTAACCTCAAGATGGTTGAAGGGATTTCGAATCCCAAATGAATCTCAACTAGCTCTCTAGATTAATGTATGAGGCTATCGGCCATTGAAATCTTTGTTGGTTCGACAATCGGTCGCTTTCCGATCAAGTTGTGCACTGCTTGTCGTATGACCGGAAACAATGTCTTTTATGTATTTTTTATACCTCATGTTGTTTTAAGGTTTTATCATTGTTCTATTATAATTCTGGAATCCGACAAATACCGAATTAAAGTTGCGGACGAATTGAAATTGTCACAATTTTAGTCGAAACGGACAATTTTGTAATTTAGGCGTTGCACCGGAAAGTTATGTATTATTGCAGGATGTGTTCCCACATAAGTGTTTTCATGCATATATTGACTCAGTTATGTCATTAGTATGCCCTTATTCATTGTTCTGTTTTGTTTCAGTTGTTTTGCTTTCATGAATAGTGCAACCACGAATAGTGTGCCCAACACTTTTAGGGCATAGTTTGATTTGTTTCACATGGTAACGGAAACCAATATATGTTATGGCATGATTCACTTGTCCTATACTTATGATTTGACGTACGACTCATTTACGTAATCAAATTACGATAAAGTGCATGAGATTATGTACTAAAAATAATGATTAGTTTGTACCAAATTACTGGTTATTTTCCATTTGTCATGAAATGTCGAGCTCTTCCATTTAATCATGGTCTATTTGGTCACAATCTTCATTGAGACTTGATTGATCCGAAAGCTTTCCAAGAGCAAAGTTCTCATATGCCGTCATGAAGGATGCCAAGAGACCCATGTTTTCTTCAATCAGTTTTAAGTATCTAGAGTCTAACTTTGAAATGTTAACACTCATTGCTTGAGACTTATGACTTCCACTAGATGAATATATCCCCTGACTTGAATGTGTAGTCTTACTCGAGCCATCATCACTATTGCTTATAAAAGCATGTTGAGTTGCATGATCTTCATTTTCTGAGTATAAGGCAACACTAGCTCCACCGTTACTACCCTTTTCTATTAGTTTTGCAACTTTATACAATTCACACAACAAATGATAAAACTTGTTCACTGTGTCATCAAAGGATTCATTTTCAAACCTTTGAGTACAACAAATTGAGTTTTAAATCGCTCTAAATGTTGCTACTTATATATAGCATTCCCTTTGTATCGTTCAATCATGCTATCCCATAGCTCGTTCGAATTATTACTCTTGCAAAAAGTATGAAGTATGGATTGCATCAGAGCCATTGTTATCATGGACATGGCTTTCTCTTCGCATTCATAGAACTTTTTCCGTTTTTCGGTAAGAGACAAGTAAGTGTCGATACTTAAAGTTCTAGTTGGAGTCGCTCCGTGACCCTTTACAATGCATAACCAAACTTTGATATCCTTAGCTCTCACATATCTCTCGAAACATACCTTCCATTCTTGGAAATCAAGTTCGTTTATTAAAAAATGAGGTTTATGGTTGCTCCCCACTTCAACGTTGTGCCTAATGTTTTGGACCATCGCGGTCAAATTTTTAGCCATTTTGAAAAAGAATTGATTGAAAAGAAGGTTCACAGTAGGTTTAAACAGTAGGTTTTGCTTGAGAAAGTTTCTAAGTCCAAAAAGTTCGAAGACCGAAAGTTAACTTGGAAATACAGAGTGAATAGTCTAGAGAATATCAGAGTAAAGAAACCCATATCAATAACCTTATTTAAACCACAAACTCGGACCAGTAAACTAAATCTTTTAAGCTCGGTAACTTAACAAAAACATAGTCTTAAGTCCGAAAATTAAATTAACTCCGAATTATATTAAATAAAACCAGCAATCTGGAAATTTTAAAATAACTCGGAACTTTTAAACAAACCAAACATAAATCCAGAATATACTATAACTTTAAAATAACTTGTAACTTTTAAATAAACCAAACACAAATCCAGAATATACAATAATCCGGAAACCAAACCACAGACACGGTAATAACACAAATTCGGAAGACGTAATGTAAGTAATGGACAAGGTAATCTGAATATGGGGAACCTGCTTCCGGTTATCTCCCAAGTGTGACTTCACACAAGATCGATAATAATCCGGAAACACAAACAATGACAATAACTTGGTCAAAAATTTTGTAAGATCAAACACATAATATTTCATCAGCTTTCAAAAACCAAAAAGATATTCAAAAACCTCTGTAAAAACCTAGATGAGAATTTAACCTAAAAACTCTAACTTAGACAAAATCCATCATCGATAATCAATAAAACCAATCACAAATGATGAAATCACAAAAATCAGCAAACAAACACCAAAACACAATTAAAATGTGATTTTCCCACTCCAAACCATCAAAACCAAAAACCTATAGTAGTATCAGCACTCTCTATACAGAGCATGCTCTGATACCACTTATAAGGTCTCCTTATCCTCTCTCGATCATGGATCTCGCTCAATCACGAACACATGGTGTATAGGATCCACCATGCGACAACCACCCTAGGGATTTGGACAAGAAAGTGTAGAAGAAGAAGATATGAGAATACTCATAGTATTCTTAGAGATATGAAGTCACACAGTAGCAGCCGCCACACACATAATGATTAGGGTTTGCTTCCAAAGGAAACTTTCCACAAAAGAATTGTTGTCTTGTTTTTATTCCATTAAGCTATTTATACAAGACACATCCGAACACACATATTCGGATAAACAAAACATACTGGCCCAAGGCCTAAAACACTATAAACTCAGAAATCCACTAAGGATTTCGATGTAATTATAAACTCGGATTGAGTTGGACAAACTCAAGTCTGGACTATCTAACTATTCATAAACTCGGATTAGATGACATACACTAATCCGGACCCTTGTAAACTCAGACACACACAACAAATTCAGACAGACTTTTCCAAACTCGGACTATACACATAACTATTACATGTTTACATATAAGACCCTAAACAATTGGAAATTTAGTAGTTATCACAAAAGTGCATTTACAAAAAGTTATCCAGGACTTAATGGGAGATCAAGAGTTGGGTTGGACAAGTCTAAGATAAAGTGTTCTAAATGTAATCCGCTAGGTCATTTTGCTAGGTAATGTAGGAGTCAAAACCCCACATGTCATTACCTATCCAAATCAAAGACCTCATGATTAAACACACTTCTATCAAAATACCTAGAATACCCCTACATCTAGTGTTCAAAACACAACCCATTTTGCAAGTCCTGCACCTGTGCAACATATCTAAGCACCACTTCCTCAGGTTTAGTATGTCAAAATGCCCATATTACAACACCACAAACTGTTCCTGCTCCTGCAGTAGTTGAGCCAAATCAACAAAGCTTTTTAACTCAATGCTATGTTGATTAGATTAGTTTGCCTAAAAGCTTTACAGATGAAGATCTTGCTTTAATAGCAAGTGATAGCGATGAATATGTAAAACTTTGTTTTATGGATTTTGATCATACCTCAGGTGAAGAATCATAAGAAAATGAAACCTCTGTTGGTGAAAGCTTGGTTGGTGAAACCTCTGAGATCCCAAGAAAAACATTGGTTTGTGAAGAGGGTAATGCAGAAGAACCAAAAACTATCCCAAAAGTACCACCAATCTTATCAATGCTGATCTTCTGAAGGTTACTATTTCCAAGGTATCACCTCATGTTCTAAAAGAATTGTGTTAAGACATATGTATCATAGCATTTGCTAAGATCAATTAGGTAAATGAAAACCTTTGTGAAAAGATCCAAGTTAGTGAAATTATCCTAGAAAAACTAAAAAATGACTTAAAAATAGACTAACTGAAAAGGATCAGGAAATCAACTCCTTAAAACATGAAGCATCAATGATCAAAGAGCAACTCCAGTTAATGATAGAAATATCAAAACTACAAAAAAGGAGTTGGAAGCCAGACAAATCACTTGTGAAAAAATGGTGCAGTCCAGCTCTGATTTTGAGAAGATGCTTGAAAAATAGATAAAAAGAAATGAGAAGTTTGTTTAGGCCTTGTTAAATTAAACCAAAATACCAAAACTTCCAGTTGATCTGAAACAGTTGAAGATAATTCAACTAAGTCAACTAGAAAAGAAGTCAAGATAATTGAAACCAGTGGTAAGAATGTCACTCTTGAAAAGCCACAAAGTTCCACTCAGTCTAAAACCAAAATATGTTTTTAAACCAACTTGGTCAGATGAGTGTGATAATCTTGAAAACTTCAAACCAATTGACTTTGCAGACCCTGATGGTCTTAAGCTACCTAATATAAAACTTGTTCCTATTACCAACTCTCAAAAAAATGTTAAACCATCTGCTTCTTAAAAGAGAGACAAAGGCAAAGGAATGCCAAAGTCACAGACATGTTGTGTGAATACTATGGTAAAACAAATCATTAGGTAAAAGATTGTTTCAAGTTAAAAGCCCTTGATATAAATCAAAGAAACATTGTTTGTGAATCCTTTCTTGGGTGCACCATATGCTGTAAAAGCAATTATTTTACTCAACAATGCTCATTTCTTCGATAACATAATTCTAAAAAAAACTAGTCAAGAAAGAAATCGAGTTTCAAAAGGGAAGATGGGACTGGTAACATAATAACTAATCTCTTCCAAAAAAAGTTGAGTCAGGTCATACTGCAACACCTCAAATGTATTACCCACAGGGACAACCACCTTGCAATATGGTGCCTTACAGGTATACATAAACTACACCACAGCCCCAGAAGCCTAAGGTTAACATGCATCCTCATGGGTATCAACACTTTGTTGGGAATGGTCAACCAGCCATTGACCTAAGTCTGTAGGCACTTGTAGATGGTCAAAAAGAACTTTTGGAGATTGTTCAAAAACTCATAGTGACCAAAGATCAATCCCTACAAGCAATTGCAATGGTTGATAACACCAAATCCTAGGAAGATTATGTTGTGTATCATCTGCAAGATTGACCCATTCTTCACCATCTGTACGGAACCACTGGTGGTAATTTTAAAGTGCCAACAGAGGCTACCTACACATCTATCCTAATATCCGAACAATAGAAAGAAAATCACTTTGAAAAATCCAAAATTTTGTCTATATTTTTGTTTCATTTCTGTCCTAAAATCAGAAAAAGCAAAAACTTTTGTTTAAAATCAAGAAAATATTGACAAGATCAACAATAACAAAACTCTATTCAAAAGGGCTAAAACAACTGTTAAAGTGGTTCAAAAGTCTGTTTGTGTGTGATAACCACTGTCTAAGGCAAAAGAACCACTATTTGAGTTTAAAAGTCAAATAGAACCACGGTTTTCATCAAAACTCAGTTGAACCAAATAAAGGTTCAATACAGAGGTTTTACAAAACTCTATTGACCAAAAGTTAAACAAAGGTTTCAAAACACTGATCATATTATTCAAATGTCTGTTGAGCATGACAGAGGTTTCAAACAGACATTTTGAAAAACAAATCTTTGGTATCTTCATTAGTGGGTTTCCTTTGTAGGACCTACTCACTAAACAGAGGTTAGCTATGACAAATTGCAACTGACCACATGGACTAAAAGGTAATGGTTGTCCACGTTTGCATCCCTGTTCCATTAAGCCTTTAAAATTCAAAAGCATTTCAAAAGAGAAAACTTCATCAAACTCTACTTCGATCAAAAGATTTTCTAGATAAAAGATTTTCAAAAGATTTGAACAATAGTTCATCATGGATCTTGAAATCAAAACCCTACATAATTAGTTTCCATATCTTGTACAACACAGCAAGAATACGAATTTGCATTCCATCATTAACATCATCAATTCCTCAAAATATCTCTACATCCTTGCTACAGATGCACCCATCTACATTTTCGCAGATAAGAATTTTAGGCAAATGCAAAATTATCCTTACAAAACAAAAAGCCCTTTCTCATTACCTCCATTGTCAATAAAGAACATGTGGAAATATGTTCCATCTAAAGGATATGACAGGTATGGAAACTTGCCCAAAAAACGAATTACAAGCTGAATTAACAGAAAAAGGGGCTATGAAGATCAGTTGGTGGGAGCAACACTTTCAAACCAAAGTTCCCACCTAAAAGGAAATTCTTTTTCCACATTCTCTTGGTTTACCTCTCTACTTAAACCACTGCTTTTGATGAGATTCCCCTAAAAACTCAGTATCTAAGGTATTCTATTTTGAAAATTAAAACCATAAGCTATCGTAGACACTGTTTCTTGATTTGCTAGCAAAATTGCGGGCACTCAAGAGAGGTACTGGCGATCCCTTTCTTATCTATCCATGGTTGTTGAGTTTTTACTTGAAAAAACATTTTAAGAAAGGAAAGTTTTGAAAAAGGCGAAGCAATTAAAAACAACAACCTCTCTAACGAAACTTTTATACGCATGATGGTAAAAAACCAGGAAATTGCTGTTCAAGAAAACGTTTTAGAAAACCAAGCAATAGATGTTACAACATATATTGCTAAGCTCACTTCTCCTAGTTGCATTGTGCAAATCCCAGCAGTTTGGAACCTACATCAGACATTTCCTAACAAACCTTATCCATTACCATTCCCAAATCCAAAAGAAAAACCACAAGAGGGTATCTCTAGGGGTTGAGATGCCAAAGATCCCTGTTGCAGCACAAAAGCAACTAACTCAAACATCTAATGTTACCTCCTCACAACAGATGCAAACATCTCCATCAAGCCAAACACCTCACTCTTCCTCACAAAAGGACGGTGTTGTAAGCATATGGGACACAAGTCAAGGGGACATACATCGTTTGATTATCTCTTCTTAAGCCCCTCTCCTAGGGCTAGTCCTCTTTCATCACCACCTACATCAATAGTCCATTCACCCTTACAAAAAATGCTTGAGGAAATTGATACATCTGACTTGCACATACCTAGTTCCTCTCACCAACAAATCAATGAGAGTTCACTCCAACAAGTGACTAGGGCAAGTTTAGGGGTCATTACTATCCCACAAGCAGAGGAGGCTACACCTCTTGTATCCAAAGAGATGCATGCTGGTATTTCAAGTGGGGCAGCTACTAAACTGTTGAGACAACCATCTCATAGTTAGACAATAGTTACATTGCTAAGACTCCCTTGAAGGCAACAACTATTGAGACAATAGTCTCTACCATAGTTGGAAGTCCCTAGTACAAAGAACAAAGAGAACTTAGTATCAAACAAAGTTTAATCACTTCTAGTAGGAATTCAGATGATCTTGTTAAGTCAAGTGATGGATTAAACAGTCTTGAATTTAAGGAGATGATAACCAATTTAGAAACATTTGTTGGGATATCAACAACATGATGCAAATCCTGCTAAAAAACTCTAGACCTAGACCAACAAATGTAGAAATTGCAAAAGAAATGTGGGAACATGTTTAACCTTACCTACATCTTCAAAAGCAAGTTGCAGAAGAAAAATATGCCATCATGTAGAGCTTGTCCGACATAAAGTGGATGCCGAATATCAAGATACTCAGGCAGAGGAGAAAGCCATTAAAGACTTTATGTTTGAAAACACTGGTCAAGCTCTCACTCTCCCAAAATATGAGGATGCCAAAGAGGGGGAGATAGAAGACTACATGAGGAAGCTTTCACCCTTGTCGAAAAAGGCTAGCAAAAAGCCTAACATTTATGCACTAAAAAAGGCAAGAAAAGAATAAATGAACAAGGAAATTGAGAAGCGGAAGAAATGGGATACAAGGGAAACAAATATGTAGATAACAGTGTAGGAGATCATCAAAAGAAAATTAATCCAAGACAACCAAGGTTCTTCAATAGAGGTTCCAACAATGGCTAGTCAAAGCACTACTACACCATCTATCCAAACCACTGTTCCATCTATCATAACACAAACCATTTGTGACAAATGGCAAATAACCGGTAATTCCGTGCATTTTAACCACTAACTTTATACTAAAATCCCATGCATATTTTTCATAATTTAAATTGCACAACTGAGTCGTACGTCATTAGGACAGGTAAATCTAATCATAACATACACGGGTTTCTGTTACGACGTGAAACAAACAAAAACAATGCCCGAAAATGTTGGTAGAAAGCGTTGGGCGCACTAACTGCGGTGACACTAACTGTGTCGGTAACCCGGCTAAAACGAATCAGAACAAGAAATAACGGCATGTTGATGCCATGCCTGATTCCATATACAAATGGAAACACATATTTGAGAACAACCATTACAATTATACATAACTTTCCTGTATAACGCCTAAATTTCAAAATTGTCTGTTTCGACCAAAAAGACGACAAATGTCGATTTGTCCGCAAGACTAATTCGGAGGATTCCGGATGTCGAGATAAGAATAAAATCATCCTAAAATAATGTGAGGATAGCATGAATGCCCAAAAGACATCGTTTCTGGTCATTCGCCAGACAATGCACAATTCTACCGGAAATCGGCCGATTGTCGAAACGACGAATATTTTAGTGGCCGATAGCCTCATCCGAGCATCTAGTGAACTAGTTAAGCCTCATTTGGAACTCGGAATCCATTCAACTAACATGAGGTCACGGAAACATAACTTTCGGAAAGTTCGATGGCAGAACACAAAAGTGCCGATATCGACCGAACGATCGAACGAAAGACATTTCGGCCATCCTAACTCATCGTATATTCGTCTAGCGAACTAGTCATGAATATTTTTGGATTGGAAATGTACTAAGTAGACGTCATATTAGTTGTGGTGGTCGAAAACAAAAGCTTCCGGTACTAAATAAATAATTCGTGTATTAGCGATTATTACGACGATAAGCTATCTAGCGACGTATCCGTCATCCGAAACTTATATTGGGGAATCATGTGAATTAAATACCATGTAAATACACCCTAAACTCAACTCTTATGCTTAAGATGCTAGATCATTAACCCTAATCACCATACTTAGCATAATTACCAAAATATCTACACTTTTCAACATGTGTAAAAAATAAAAGTTTTACCCCCTCCAAATTGACGGTCATAAATGGGCCCCATGCCACTTGATTTTGTTGAAAAATCAAAGATTAGGAGTATGGTGTTTAAAGATTTGATGGAACTTGAAAAATGATGGAATTATATAATAACTTCACAAGATTACTTATCATTTTATTCACCAAAGTTGCTAGATTTTTCTCCTTGTCCCCCCCCCCTCCTTGTTCACGGCTAAACACCACCACCATACACCACCATTTGGCCACACAAAAACACCACATTTTATACATCTTAAAGCCTAATCAAGACTACTAAAGAAGCTAGCTAGGATGGAGATCATTAGGGCTTCCAAAAGAGCTTCACTTTCTTCCATAATCATCAAGAAACTTGTGCATTCTTTGTAAGCTAAACTCCTCCATAATCTAGCTTATTTTTATGCTTAGATTATTAGTGTACAAGTTGATCATCTTGAAAAACAAGAAAAGATAAACCAAAAACCCTAACTCACAACATAATAATACCACTAAATATTGTTTATTTGTGTTGATTGTATGTTTATATGATACTTAGTTAGGATGTTGAAGTTTTTTATGTTACAAGTATGATATAAAAGTTGGATGATCTTGCATGGTTAAGTATAAAAATGAAGATTTAAACATGATAAGGTTTAAATCTAAACAAGATCATCAACTACATCATCCATGAAAAATACTACAATTTAAAGGTAATTTTTATGCATATGAATGATTTTATAAGAAGTAAACACAAGTTTTAATCACCTTAAAAATGTGTAGTATTCAAGGGGTTAAATGCATGAACTTGACTAAACAACATGCTAAAGTACTGACTTGAAATGGTTAATAAATATTGAAAACCCTCTTGATTTACTAAGATTTTTAACAATAAAAAGTCATGGATGATGATAGATTTATAATGTAAAATAAATATTAGATGGATTGTTGATGATAATTATGAGCGTAAACAGGTTTTTAAAAACGCCATAGTTTAGGGAAACTAGGGTGAAATTTTCTAAAAATCTAACCGCTATTAAGAGATGATTAGTGGAGTGATTAGGGAGACTAAACGCGATTAGTAACTTAAATCATCATTAAGTAGACTCTACTGACAAGGGTTATCCCTAAATAGCCAAGTGTTTAACAAAGTAATAAATATATATTTATAAGTAAAAATAAATGCTTTTTACAAATATATATTTTTACTTGGAAAATAATACAAGTATATATTTATACATTTGTTACCAATAATTTTTTATTTATACATGTGTGTATTGTATGTGTATGTATTAGAAACATAGGGTATTCATAATAAAAATACCCCACCATATACAAAATACAAACACTTGATCAATACACTAAGTGTTGGTAACATAACACATATATTCTTGAAAAGCGTCGAAACAATAAATCCGACAATTGAAACGATGCGAACCTTAGGCGAACATTCAAGATTACACCTTCGCATCGACGACCAACGGGTGAATCGCGGGCACGAAAGATCATTACAACAACGGGCGATTCTAGACGAAAACGAACATGTAATAAACGACGCCGACGATGGGTCTAAATTTATATTTAGACATTCATCATATATATATATATATGTTATCGAAATCAAAATCCGGAAAGTTAAAAATATAAAAAGCTAGAAAATTATAAGTATAAATACTTATAAAGAAATGGGCTTTTATAAATAAATTTGGGCAAGGCCCAAATTGTAAAGTCATATGCTAGGTCCAATTCCATAATATTTATGGACAAGGCCCAAAACTAAAAAAGCCCAAAAAGATATAAATAACATGGGCTAGGCCCAAAGACATAAAGCCCAATGACAATAAAACATGGGCTAGGCCCAAGGACAAGAAAACATGGGCTAGCCCAATGACAAGAAAACATGGGCTAGGCCCAATGACATGTGAAGGGCAAGACCCAGTTCACACATGATATGAAAAAAATAATATATATATGTATAAATATATATAATATATATAATATATATATATATAAAACTACCAACACTATGATAACATTTTAAGTTGTTCTATGATAACCAAAACATGGGCTAGGCCCAATGACTAGAAAACATGGACTAGGCACAAAGAAATAGATGACATGGGCTAGGCCCAATGACAAGAAAACATGGGCTCGGCGCAATGACATGTGAAGGGCAAGGCCCAGTTCACACATGATTTGAAAACAATAATATATATATATATAATATATATATATATTTAAGAAATATATGTAACAATATTAATCGAGCAAACAAACTACCAACACTATGATAACATTTTAACTTGTTCTATGATAACGAAAAGATACATAATAAGAATTCAAGATGAACAACGAGTACAAGGTCCATTGAGACCTAGGTGTCTAATGAAACCAATACGCATGTAGGTTACATACATTGTGGACACCGATCGATTAATAGTACGACTTAACAGAACGCAAAGACTGTGAGTTCATGTCCCTCCTTTCAATTATTTCAAGTTTTGTATTAAATTATCAAGTGGAAATACATGTCATGTCAAAACAGTATGTTAGCTATGGGTTAGTAGATAACAGATCACTGTGCGTAAGTAGGATGATAACAATAGTAACCATTAATCACTTAGTGACCGAGGTGCAAAAGAAGTAGATCTATTGAGTTTGAGACCCACTCCACTCCTGGTTGGTATACCCTTCGGAGTGCTTTTGTGATCCCAATGATGTCAAAGAAGTCTTGGTTTGGTTACTTACTTATGGCACAAGTATGTAAGGGTGCTTGCGACACACTGATAGATCCTTAAATAATTCATTGATGCTAATAACATACTTGGATTTCACAAGATTTCAAGGATGGCATTTTGATATGAAAACATTAAACTACATGAACTCGCCAACTTTCTGTTGACTCTTTAAAATTAAATGTATTTCAGGACGCAAGACATGAGCTGGTGATGGGATCCGGGTATGGGATTTATCAAGACAACGATGCACTACCTTTTGGAGGGTTTGCCTTTTATATCCCAACTTAGTATGGGTATATAGAGGTCAAAGCCTCAATATGAATTTGTGACGAAAACAATGTCTATTTTGGGAACAATGTGTTTTTAAACTATGTTTGTAAGTGGTAATCTGAGACAAATAACAATGTGGTTTCACTTTTGAAAGTTGTAAATGTGTAATAAAACTTAGTAATGGCATGACATCGTTGTTATTTAATATTGTTTACTAAATTGGATGCAGTGATCACATAATAGTCACACCCTTGCGCTTCCGTTACGACCGGGGTGTGACAGGTTGGTATCAGTGCTTCGATTGTAGTGAACCGGGGAAAAACTTTTATTAAAAGTTTGGTCTACAATCACCAGGGGCTCACACATGAAAACAAAGTTTAAAACATGATAGAAATGTTTTGGAATTATAACAAGATAACAAAAAGGTTTTCATTGTGTCACGATAACACAGGATCTATCACACGAGCTCAACTATAAGTAATGAGCAAAGTAAATACATGATTAGTCAATAATGGATAGACACAAAATAATAAGATTACATGGAAAACAAAAGAGAACAAGTCGTGAATGAGAATTGGTGATTAATATAAAATATATCATAAATTACTAACATGAATATTTATGCATTGTGGATTATTTGCCAGGACTATGTCTTCCTCATCGAGCTATGAAGAAGACCCGGAGGAGTACGTATCCGATGATGGTTATGGTCCCGCTGCTGAGGCCCTACCCTTAGGGGATGGAGGCTAACACGGAGACTTTGAGGACTTTCAGCCACTTGCCCTGATTGACCCCATGGAGGAGGATGTACCTTCGGCTGACGACGTGCTAGCTGCCCTGTAGCCCCCGCATGATATTATAGTGTATGGCCATCCAGCTATTGATCTAGACGACGATGACGACGATATACCCGTGTTCCACGTTAAGCACATGGAGGATGACCTTGGCTATGGCGAGGTCTTTGATGATATCGCAATACTCGAGATTCCACCCCCTGAAATCCCAGTGGTTGACATCTTGTCATCCACCGATGCTGCTCCGAGTAAGCATGAGGCAGACGATGCCTCATATGCTGCCCCAGGCACACCTGTACCTATGTATTCACCACTTGCGGCCTCACCAACTCGCGCTAGTTCATTCCCAGTCAGTGTCCAGACCCCTGGACCAACTCACTTCACTGGACCTGCCCGTTACTATTCACTGAGCGGCACTCCACATGACCTACAGCTCTCTCTGATCTTCCAAAAGATCTAGGAGTTAGAGACTCAGCGTACTACTCACGCCACTGCCAGAGCCACACCCCACCACCGTCATCACCGATACTACCCCCACCATTATACCCACCACCATCGCCACCACCACTACCCCTGTCACCACCACCAACCCCACCTTTTTACTGCCCATTCCACCACTTGTCATGCCCATCTGAGGCACGAGTGTAGGAGTTAGAGCAGTTTCAGACAGATGCTACTAGGCACATTTCTAGCCTCGAGGAGGAGATGGCCTACCATCGTAGTTTGGTTCCACAATCACCATTTCCACCACCCCTCCACCCTTGTAGCATGTTTGTGAATATCTTGATCAGTTGTACTTTTGATGTTTTGGCTCATGAAGACTCAGCCTTGAAGATCCCAGCTTTTGGAAGAGAACTTATTAACGTGAAGAAGCAATGTGGAAGAAATTGTACTTTTGTAATGTAAAACCTTGTATTGACTAGGGTTGTGTATCCCTAAGTCCCTTTTGGCTCTCCAGGAACAAAATGTAACAAGTTATCATTGTATATAAGTGTATTTTCTTTATGTTACATTGTATTTCTTTTATGTTATGGTTGATTATGTCATGATGTGGTGATATTATGATTGATGCATTGCGTCGTGGTGATATTATGATTATATCTTATGATGTGGCGACTACGGATGTGATGAGCAATATGTATGATAACGACTGGTGTGCGTATGGCGTTTGCACATATTTATTTATTTATTTATCATGTACCGATGTGCTATTGCATATATTTTAAAAATAAAAAATAAAAAAATAAAAATGATAATAATAATAGATAAATAAATAGTAATAATAACATGAAATTATTACTCCACTAATTGTGAGCGACATATTGTATTAGAAGACCATGTCGTCCCGCAGAAGAAGTTCAAGCAATAACACCCTACCAACAACACAAGAGGAGCTAAACGAACGCATATCCCAAGCCATTGCACAGTACGAGGCTAACCACTCTGATCATAGCGGTGGTAACGGAGGTTCAACAGGAGTAAATCCTCCAACTGGTAATACACGGTTTCTCATAAAACCGCAATACAGACTCATCCATCTTATTCGTGCTACTTACTCATGCTTAAATGGTGTATCCAATGATTTTAGGTTGCACATATAAGCAGTTTCTTGACTGCAAACCTCTGAACTTCGATGGTACCGGAGGCGCTGTAGCCTTTGTACGTTGGACTGAGATGACAGATTCAATCATCCGAATAAGTAAGTGCCCGGCTGAACTAAGAGTCACCTATGTTACTGGACTCTTTGTGGATGGAGCTCTATCATGGTGGAACCTTCAGGTCCAAACCAAGGGCGATGATGCCGCATACGCCCTGACCTGGGAGGAACTTAAGGAGATAATGAAGAAGAAGTATTGCTCAAGATCGGAATTTCAGAAGTTGGTGACAGAATTTTGGAATCTAAAATGATGGGTGCATACATTGCTGGGTATACGCATCGATTCCATGATTTATCCCGAGTGGTGCCATATCTAGTGAGCCTGAGTTTAAACGTATTGAGAGGTACATTTGGGGACTCCCCCTGAGATTCTGAGTTTGGTTACCTCTTCAAAACCCATAGAGATTGGTGAAACAATTGAACTAGCTGTTAGCCTGACTGAGGAGGCTGTACGTCAGGGGAGGTTGCCTACGTGTGGTGGAAACAAGAAAGAATCTATTGAGCAAACCACTGATTCCAACAAACAGAATTTTCTCATTTCAAGAAAGGCTCTCGTGGTAACCACAACAGTAACAAGAGACAAGCCGCGAGAGAAGTCAAGGAAACCAAAGCATATGTTACAACAACCACAAACACTATGGTTAAGAAGTCTTACACTGGGGACGCACCGAAATGTCCCAAATGTCCTTTCCACCACCATCGGGAATGTCGAGGCCCCAAGTGTGGAAAATGTGGTAAATTTGGTCATCGCACCGATATGTGCCGAACCAATACTAGAGATCAAGGTTGCTTTGGATGCGGAGAGAAAGGACATTTCAAGAAAGATTGTCCTAAAGCGAATCAATCGCGGGAATTTGTAATTGGAGATAAGGATGCTCACCAGGATCCAAAGGTGATTACCGGTACGTTCCCTATCAATGATCACTTTGCATCTATTCTTTTTGATATCGGGGCAGATTTCAGTTTTATTTCTAAAGAGTTTAGAGATATACTTGGGGTAACGTCGAGTAAATTAAATGTTCCCAACTCGATTGAGCTAGCTAACGGGATATTAGTAGAGTCAAAAGAAATAATAAAGAAATGTACGTTAGAATTGGGTGAACGGAAGTTTGATATAGATCTATTACCAGTTCAACTGGGTAGTTTTGATGTTGTTATTGGGATGGATTGGCTATCCAATAATCGAGCCGAGGTTATATGTCATTAGAAAATCATTTGCATCCCCTTATCTGACGGAGAACACTTGATAATTCACGGTGAGAAGTATGACACACCTCTACGAATCATAAACTGCATGAAGGCGCATAAATGTTTAAGGAAATGATGCATCGCTTTTCTTGCCCACGTGGTGGATAAGAAGGCCGAGGAGCGCACGATTGAGACATACCAGTGTGAGGGAATATCCCAAAGTCTTTACAGAAGACTTGCCAGGGCTACCTCCAAAGAGACAAGTCGAATTCCGTATTGATCTAGTGCCAGGAGTTGCACCTGTGGCAAAAGCTCCATATCGACTAGCGCCCTCGGAGATGCAGGAATTATCTACGCAGTTGCAAGAGCTGCTCGACAAAGGTTTCATAAGACCGAGTTTCTCGCCTTGGGGAGCTCCGGTGCTATTTGTGAAGAAGAAGGACGGAACCTTTCGCATGTGCATCGACTATCGGGAGTTAAACAAGTTAACTATCAAGAACCGGTACCCATTACCAAGAATCGATGATCTATTCGATCAGTTGCAAAGGTCGAGTTTTTACTCAAAAATTGATTTAAGATCCGGGTATCATCCGTTGAGAATCCAAGAGGAAAGCATTCCTAAGACAACATTTCAGACTCGCTACGGTCATTACGAGTTCCTTGTTATGCCCTTTGGCCTGACGAACGCCCCTGGAGTATTCATGGATTTGATGAACCGAGTATGTAAGCCATACCTTGACAAGTTCGTGATCATTTTTATAGATGACATACTGATACACTCACGAACCAAGGAAGAGCAGGAACAACACCTGAGAAACATTTTGGAATTGCTGAAGAAGGAGCAATTATATGCCAAGTTCTCAAAGTGCGAATTTTGGATTCCCGAAGTACAATTTCTTGGCCATGTGGTGAACGAGAACGGAATACATGTTGACCCTTCAAAGATCGAGGCAATAAAGAACTGGACCACGCCAAGAACCCCCACGGAAATACGATAATTCCAAGGATTAGCGGGATATTATAGGAGATTTATTGAGAACTTTTCCAGGGTTGCTTAGCCGCTAACCTCGCTAACCCAGAAGGATCGGAAGTTTGATTGGGGAGAAAAGCAAGAATCGGCATTCCAAGTATTGAAAGTGAAACTATGCAAAGCACCAATACTATCCCTCCCAGACGGTACCGATGACTTTGTGGTGTACTGTGATGCATCACATCAAGGCTTGGGTTGCGTGTTAATGCAATGAGAAAAAGTTATCGCGTACGCGTCACAACAGTTAAAAGTTCATGAAAGGAATTATACCACGCATGACCTGGAGCTAGGTGCCGTGGTTTTTGCTTTGAAGATCTGGCGTCATTATCTATATGGCACTAAGTGTACCATATTCACGGATCATAAAAGTCTTCAACATATATTCAACCAAAAAGAACTAAATATGCGCATGCGACGTTGGGTGAAACTGTTGAATGATTATGACTGTGAGATCCAGTACCACCCAGGCAAAGCAAATGATGTAGCAGATGCTTTGAATAGAAAAGAACAAGTCAAAAAATTATGGGTGCGAGCTTTAGAACTGACGATCCAGACAAACTTCACTACTCGAGTGCGTGAAGCACAACAAGAAGCATTGAAACCAGAAAACATTCCAGCGGAATCATTAAAGGGAATGGAAAAACAATTGGAACCGAACAGGGATGGAACTCTATATTTCATGGGAAGTATCTGGATTCCCTATTATGGTGAGTTGCAAGACTTGGTGCTGGATGAAGCACACAAGTCCAGGTACTCCATACACCCAGGATCGGACAAAATGTACCAGGATCTGAGAGAATATTATTGGTGGCCTAATCTCAAGGGCGATATTGCGACCTATGTTGGGAAATGCCTAACTTGTGCGAAGGTCAAGGCCGAATACCAAAAGCCATCCGGGTTATTACAAGAATCGGAGATCACGATTTGGAAGTGGGAACAGATATCAATGGACTTCATTACAAAATTACCCCGGACCTCTCGAGGTCATGACATGATCTGTGTTATCATTGATCGGTTAACCAAATCAGCTCACTTCCTACCCATCCGTGAGAAAGACATTACGGAGAAGCTAGCTGAACTGTACCTAAAGGAAATTGTGGCACGTCATGGTGTGCCAATTTCGATAATCTCTAAAAGAGATGGTCGCTTTATGTCACGGATCTGGCAATCATTTCAAAATTCATTTGTTTCTCGCTTGGATTTAAGCAAACCTTTCACCCGCAGACCGATGATCAAAGTGAGCAAACCATCAAGACATTAGAAGACATGCTTCGGGCCTGTGTGATGGATTTAGGCGGAAACTGGGATACTCATTTACCATTGGTAGAGTTTTCCTACAACAACAGTTATCACACAAGTATCAAGTCCGCTCCATTCGAAGCACTATATGGACGAAAGTGTCGATCGCCATTATGTTGGGCGGAAGTCGGTGACAGACAACTCATTGGTCCCGAACTAGTACAAGAGACCACAGACAAGATATTCAAGATTCGTGATCATATCAAAAGGGCCCGAGATAGACAAAATTGCTACGCAGATCAAAGACGCAAACCATTATACTTCGAGGTGGGAGATAAAGTATTGTTAAAGGTCTCACCTCGGAAAAGCGTAGCTAGATTGGGAAGCGCGGAAAGCTCAATCTGAGATATATTGGACCTTTCAAAATTCTGGCAAAGATTGTACAGTGGCCTACAAGTTTAAACTGCTAGAGGAACTCAATAATGTACACGACACATTTCATGTGTCTAATCTGAAGAAAAGTTCGACTAATGACACAGTTATCATTCTAGCAGATGAGATTCATGTTGATAACAAATTCCAATTCACCAAAGAACCAGTTGAAGTCATGGACTGGATGTCGAAAAGACAAGGAGAAGCCAAATCAAACTGGTAAAGGTTCGCTGGAATTTGCGTCACGGCCCCGAATATACGTGGAGCGTGAAGATCAAATCAAGTCAAAATACCCCCACCTGTTCAAGAAGACTCTTTTAGTGGATGCCTTAAGCTGAATTTTGGGACAAACTTCTTTTTAACAGGGGGAGTATGTGACAAATGGCAAATAACCGGTAATTCTGTGCAATTTAATCACTAACTTTATATTAAAATCTCATGCATAGTTATCATAATTTGAATTGCGCAACTGAGTCGTACGTCATTAGGACAAGTAAATCTAATCATAACATACACTAGTTTCCGTTACGACATGAAACAAACCAAAACAATGTCCTAAAAGTGTTGGTAGAAAGTGTTGGGCGCACTAATTGTGGTGACACTAACTGTGTCGGTAAACCCCCTAAAACGAATCAGAATAAGAAATAACGGCATGTTGATGCCATGCCTGAGTCCATATACAAATGGAAACACATATTTGAGAACAACCATTACAATAATACATAACTTTCCGGGATAATGCCTAAATTTCAAAATTGTACGTTTCGACCAAGAAGGCGACAAATGTCGATTTGTCCGCAAGACTAATTCGGAGGATTCTGAATGTCAAGATAAGAATAAAACACTATTAATCATCCTAAAATAATGTGAGGATAGCAAGAATGCCCAAAAGACATCGTTTCCGGTCATTCGTTAGACAATGCACAATTCGACCCGAATGCGGCCGATTGTTGAAACGACGAAAATTTTATTGGCCGATAGCCTCATCCGAGCATCTAGTGAACTAGTTAAGGCTCATTTGGAACTCGGAATCCATTCAACTAACATGAGGTCAGGGAAACACAACTTTCGGAAAATTTCGACGGCGGAACACAAAAGTGCCGATATCGACCGAACGATCGAACGAAAGACATTTCGGCCATCCTAACTTATTGTATATTCGTCTAGCGAACTAGTAATGAATATTTTTGGATCGGAAATGCACTAAGTAGATGCCATATTAATTGTGGTGGTCAAAAACAAAAGCTTCCGGTACTAAATAAATAGTTCGTTTATTAGCGATTATTACCACCATGAGCGATCTAGCGACGTATCCGTCATCCGAAACTTATATTGGAGGATCATGACCCTAAACTCTACTCTTATGCTTAAGATGCTAGATCATTAACCCTAATCGCCATACTTAGCATAATTACCAAAATATCTACACTTTTCAACATGTGTAAAAAATAAAAGTTACACTTTACCCCCCTCCAATTGACGGTCATTAACCCTAATCGCCATACTTAGCATAATTACCAAAATATCTACACTTTTCAACATGTGTAAAAAATAAAAGTTACACTTTACCCCCCTCCAATTGACGGTCATAAGTGGGCCCCATGCCACTCGATTTTGTCGAAAAATCAAAGATTAGGAGTATGGTGTTTAAAGATTTCATGGAACTTGAAAAATGATGGAATTATATAATAACTTCACAAGATTACTTATCATTTTATTCACCAAAGTTGCAACATTTTTCTCCTTGTTCCCCCCCCCCCTTGTTCACGGCTAAACACCACCACCATACACCATCAGTTGGCCATCCAAGAACACCACATTTTATACATCTTAAAGCCTAATCAAGACTACTAAAGAAGCTAGCAAGGATGGAGATAATTAGGGCTTCCTAAAGAGCTACATTTTCTTCCATAATAATCAATAAACTTTTGCACTCTTTGTAAGCTAAACTCCTCCATAATCTAGCTTATATTTATGCTTAGATTATTAGTGTACAAGTTGATCATCTTGAAAACAAGAAAAGATAAACCAAAAACCCTAACTAACAACATAATAATAACACTAAATATTGCTTATTGTTTGTTGATTGCATGTTTATATGATAGTTAGTTAGGATGTTGAAGTTGTTTATGCTACAAGTATGATATAAAAGTTGGATGATCTTGCATGGTTAAGTGTAAAAATGAAGATTTAAACATCATAAGGTTTAAATCTAAACAAGATCATCAACTACATCATCCATGAAAAATACTACAATTTAAAGGTAATTTTTATGCATATGAATGATTTTATAAGAAGCAAACACTTGTATTTAAGTTGTAATCACCTTAAAAATGTGTAGTCATCAAGGGGTTAAATGCATGAACTTGATTAAACAACATGCTAAAGTAGTGATTTGAAATGGTTAATAAATATTGAAAACCCTCTTGATTTACTAAGATTTTTAACAATAAAAAGTCATGGATGATGATAGATTTATAATGTAAAATGAATATTAGATGGATTGTTTATGATGATTCTGAGCTTAAACAGGTTTTAAATACGTGTTTGAAACGTGGAAAACGCCATAGTTTTGGGGAAACTATGACGAAATTTTCTAAAAATCTTACCGCGATTAAGACATGATTAGTGGGGTGATTAGTGGGACTATACGCGATTAGTAACTTAAATAGTCATTAAGTAGACTCTAATGACAAGGGTTATCCCTAAACAAGTGTTTAACAAAGTTATAAAATATATTTTTATAAGTAAAAATAAATGCTTTTTACAAATTTATATTTTTACTTGGAAAATAATACAAGTATATATTTATACATTTGTTACCAATAAATTTGTATGTATACATGTGTGTATTGTATGTGTATGTGTTAGAAACTTAGGGTATTCATAATAAAAATACCCCACCATATACAAAATATAAACCCTTGATCAATAACCTAAGTGTTGGTAACATAACAAATATATTCTTGAAAAGCGTCGAAACAATAAATCTGACAATCGAAATGATGCGAACCTTAGGCGAACATTAAAGATTACATCGTCGCGTCGTCGACCAACGGTGAATCGCAGGTAAGAAAGATTATTACAACAACGGGCGATTCTAGACGAAAACGAACATGTAATAAACGACACCGATGACGGGTCTAATTATATATTTAGACATTTATCATATATATATATATATATATATGTTATCGAAATCAAAATCCGGAAAGTTAAAAATATAAAAAGCTAGAAAATTATAAGTATAATACTTATAAAGAAATGGGCTTTTATAAATAAACTTGGGCTAGGCCCAAATTGTAAAAATCATATGCTAGGTCCAATTCCATAATATTTATGGAAAAGGCCCAAAACAATAAAAGCCCAAAAAGATATAAATAACATGGGCTAGGCCAAAGACATAAAATACATGGGCTAGGCCCAATGACATAAATTACATGGGCTAGGCCCAATGACAAGAAAACAGGGGCTAGGCCCGAAGACATAAATTACATGGGCTAGGCCCAATGATAAGAAAACATGGGCTAGGCCCAATGATAAGAAAACATGGGCTAGGCCTAGTGACATGTGAAGGGTAAGGCCCAGTTCACACATGATTTGAAAACAATAATATATATATATATATACATATATTTAAGAAATATATATAACAATATTAATCGAGCAAACAAACTACCAACACTATGATAACATTTTAAGTTGTTCTATCATAACGAAAAGATACATAACAAGAATTCAAGATGAACAACGAGTACAAGGTCCATTGAGACCTAGGTGTCTAATGAAACCAATACGCATGTAGGTTACATACGTTGCGGACACCGATCGATTAACAGTACGACTTAACGGAACGCAAAGACTGTGAGTTCATGTCCCTCCTTTCAATTATTTTAAGTTTTGTTTTAAATTATCAAGGGGAAATACATGTCATGTCAAAACAGTATGTTAGCTATGGGTGTAGATAATAGATCATTGTGCGTAAGTAGGATGATAGCAATAGTAACCATTAATCACTTATTGACCAAGGTGCAAAAGAAGTAGATCTATTGAGTTTGAGACCCGCTCCACTCCTAGTTGGTATACCCTTCGGAGTGCTTTGGTGATCCCAATGATGTCAAAGAAGTCTCGGTTTGGTTACTTACTTATGGCACAAGTATGTCAGGGTGCTCGCAACACACTCATAGATCCTTAAATAACTCATTGTTGCTAATAACATACTTGGATTTCAATACAATATTTCAAGGATGACATTTTGATACGAAAACATTAAACTACATGAACTCGCCAACTTTATGTTGACTCTTTAAAATTACATGTATTTCAGGACGCAAGACATGAGCTGGTGATGGGATCCGGGTATGGGATTTATCAAGACAACGATGCACTACCTTTTGGAGGGTTTGCCTTTTATATCCCAACTTAGTATGGGTATATAGAGGTCAAAGCCTCAATATTAATTTGTGATGAAAACAATATCTATTTTGGGAGCAATGTGTTTTTAAACTATGTTTGTAAGTGGTAACCTGAGATAGATAACAATGTGGTTTCATTTTTGAAAGTTGTAAATGTGTAATGAAACTTAGTAATGGCATGACATCGTTGTTTACTAAATCGGATGCAATGATTACCTAATAGTCACACACTTGTGCTTCCGCTACTATCGGGGTGTGACACCATTGCTCCCACTTCAAATACTCAAATCACCACCTAAACCATTGCTACCCTTTCAACTACTCAAATCATCACCACTTCCACTACAAAAACATCTATTACAACTAAAATAGTGTCAACAGCGGTTACAACTATCCAAACACCTCCTTCAAAGCCCACCAAAGGACTGTTGAAGAGAAAACCAACCTCATTTCCTCAACAACCACCACCAAAAAGTACCAAAAACACAAAAATTATCAACAAGATCTAGGAAAACTAAATTTATTATCCAAGATGATGATGAAGAAACTCCTGATGCATCTCCTATCCATACAACCACCACTACCACTACATCTCACACTTGCTCCACCACTACCACTGCAGTCGCTATTCATTCACCTACTAAACTTCACCCAATGTTCTTGACCCATTAGAGTTAGAACATGTCTCTAAAGAGATAGAATCTTTCTACTCCATGACTGACATTAGAAAAGTAACATTTCCTTTCCTCAAAAGATATAAAAAGCCTAAAAATGTACAAGATTACCTGGAATTAAAGATCAAACATGCTGAGAATATTGTTGCTATCAATAGCAAGGGAAAGAGTGACAAAGAGGTACAACAAATCTTGTCTATTGAATTCACCAAGGTGAATAGGCTAGAACCAGCTAACAACCTTAGTCTCAAAAAGGATATAAGGAAAGACCATCTTGACTTCATTTTGAAGAATAAGCCCTACAGAGCTTCATATGACACAAACACAAGTGCGGAATCCAAGTGTGCATGCAACCAAAGCAAAGTAAAGAACACTGGGTAACCAAAGATTCACTATCTAGATTAATGATTGAGAACAAGTACAAACATATACACATAATGCTCGTATGACTCAAATAAACTTGCTGTGTTCTTGTGTCTTCGTCTTCAGAGATAACCAACTCAAACGGTAACAATCTCTCTGGGCTGACCAACTAGCACACGCGAGTCAACTAGTTCTTCTGGCAACACCCAACTAAGAGGTACATGTCTGCTTATATAGTGCCTGTCTAGTTTCGTACGAAATACGAGTCTAGACATACTGAACACACTATTTCACACGATCAAAACTCCAAGATTTGGTACAAGACACTATTTCGTACGAAATGCTTATTTCGTACGAAACAAGTAACACAGTAGTTACTCAAATATTTCATACGAATCATGTGATTCGTACGAAAACTCTGACTCGCACAAAATCCATTTTGCTGGAGAACGTACGTAGACATGTCGTTTCCAAGATTCATCAGTACGCACACATTCAACTGATTAACACAGACAAGCTAAGATGTTATACTAGATCAAGATAAAAGGATATCCCGATCTATTCGACACGACCAAACCTATACAGATACTTGAGCAAAGACCGTACAATTACTACTGTAATTATGAACAAGCGACAGACACAAAACTGTATCAACAAACTCCCCCTTGGATGTTGCTTGGTCTTCGGTGTTTTGGTCTTCACATAGAATGGTTTGGAGTATCAACAAACTCCCCTTGAAGATCTGCTATTCATTGATAGATCTGCTATCTTATGATTAGAGCATCAGGTCTTTGAACTTCTAAGAAACTTTAAATCTTTCTTGTTTCCTCTTTTGACTTGTCAGATTTCTTCGTTGCTAGTCTTTGTTTATGTTCTTTTGTATCAATCTATACTCAATAGACAAATATAATTAGAACACAACTTTTTAAGGGATACACATGAAAGACTTATCACAAAATCTTCGTATGATTGTATTCCCTGAACGAGATACACACACTCGTATGAATTCCAGCAGCAGATTTGAGAAAAACAAGTGACCAAGTCAAAACAAATGACTAGGTTCATTCGTATGAGATACACACACTCAAACGAATTTCAGATTTTGGATTTCTTTGATGGATTACTTGTTGCAAGACATTACCTTTATGAAGTTGCGATATCAAACATATGGTTTTTTGGCGTATCTTGGTAGAAAACTTTCGAGTATCAACTTTGGCTAACTTTCAAAAAGTAATTACATAAGCAACAAATTAAACTAGACTAAAAAACAAAATATACAGATAAACTATATATCTATTGAACAATCTTTTTCGAGTTTCAAGGTAAAGGAATCATACCAGCATTTTAATCTTTGTCAAAAACGGTATTTGTTTAAAACTTCAAAATTAAACAGATAAGTATTCAACTATGATGATCGGTATTGTTGTCCACGTAAGCTCAGACTTATCAGATGTAATCATTATTAGGAGATATGATTAAGGTATGGATTTATACTTACTAGTCAGTGTTCAACCACATCACGACACATTCCCGTATCAAGATATGCACGAGAGAAAATCTTGCCGGTGAGTATACTGCTTTATCATCTGTTTTGACGTATATGAATGATGTGATATACTCACTTAGTTTTTATTGAAAACAAGTCCTTTGTGATTTAATCACTTATTGATGCGGAACTTGATTTTCATATGCATGAGGGCACAGGAGTATGTCCGTGAACAGGTTAGTACCATCGTACCGACAAAGAGACGAACTTAGCTCCTGCATGAAGCTGTGATATTTTATCACTTATTTGAAGGTCGTATGCAGTATGTACATGTATGTATGATATCATGGAAGTTCTAGACTTGCGCCACCTTTATTTTTCAGCAAAAGATTCAACCATGGTACCCAGATGATAAGCCAGCATAAAGACCGTGTATCTCAGGACCTCGGCACTCTATCAAATGAAATTTCGGTACCAAGACCATATGCCAATGAATGGTTCCCACCTGACATTCTATCTGTTAGGTTTATATCAACCTGCACATTTTAGTCTGATTGTGAGCCTACAGATACATCATAAGTAAAGCTACTTATCAATCTTCTTTCTATGCTTTTAACCATTTTTGACATATTTACCTGTGAATTTCATCATCTTCAACTTATCCAAGAAACTCATTTTTTATTTTTCTATTGTTTTTTGTATTTTTCTGAATTTATCTCCCCCTTAAACAAAGAAGGCAAATAAAAGACATATTTTTGTATTTTCCTGAAATTTACCCCCCTAAAATATAAAACTGAAAATCTTTTTGTAGTTTTAGATTTTTAGAAAAGTATATATATAAATAGTTAGCCATGGTTGAGTTACTCAGGTTTCACCTTGATGCCATTGACCAAAAGTAGTTAATCAAAACGTGATTTATCAAAGGCTTTTGTAAAAAGGTCGGCACGTTGGTGATCAGTGTGGATTTTAACAACATCGATAAGTCTCTTTTCATAACAATCTCGTATGAAATGATACTTAATCTCAATGTGTTTTGTTTTTGAATGATGCACAGGATTCCGAGTGATCTGCAAAGCAGCTTCATTATCAACAAAAATAGGAGTAGTAAGAAATTCAAAACCGTGGTCGTGCATTTGCTGTGGAATCCATAGAACTTGAGAGCAGCAACTAGAAGCTGAATACACTCAGCCTCACATGTTGATGCAGCTACAAAGGTCTACTTTTTGCATTGCCACGTGACTAGGCGATTTCCCAAGAACTGACATCCCGCTGTTGTTGACTTTGCATCGATTTTGCAGCCGCCATGATCAGAATCACTGAATGCTATCAGACCAAAGTTATCATCCTTAGGGTACCATAGACTAGTGTCGGGGCGACCCTTCAGACTAGACTGATAGCGCGCCAGAAGGCATGTTGGGTACATTATATTGGGTCTTGACGCAGTAAGATACATGAGAGATCCGATCATAGCACGATAGAGAGATGGTTCTACATGTTCACCCATTCCGTCTGGAGTAATCCCATGATTTTGAGCTAATGGAGTTTCCAATGGTTTTGAGTCATCCATCTGAAATCGCTTGAGAATATCTCCGACGTACTTGGTTTGATGGATAAAAATCCCTTCCTTTGATTGCTGAACCTACAAACCTAAAACGAAGGTCATTTCTCCCATTACGCTCATCTCGAACTTCTCCTGCATAACCTGTTCGAATTCTTTGCACATTCGAGTGTTAGTAGACCCAAATATAATATCATCAACATAAACCTGTACTAGCAGCAAGTCCTCGTCCTGTTCCTTGATGAAGAGAGTAAAGTCGATCAGGCCTCGTCGAAAACCATTCTTCAACAGATAGGTAGACAACGTTTCATACCAAGCCTCGGAGCTTGATGAAGACCATAAATGCCTTGTTGAGAAGCCAAACCTTGTCAGGATGGAGAGGATCTTCAAAACCTGGCGGTTGCTCAACATATACTTCCTCTTCTACCACACCATGAAGAAATGCACTCTTCACATCCATCTGATAAATGGTGAACTTCTTGAAGGACGCATAAGCCAAATAGATTCTTTTAGCCTCAAGTCGTGCAACCTTTGCATAAACTTCATTGTAATCGATCCCTTCGACCTGATTAAAACCTTGAACAACTAATCGCGCTTTGTTTCTCACAACAACACCTCGGTCATCCTTCTTGCACTTGTACACCCATTGTGTACCAATCTTCTTGTAGCCGTCAGGCTTTTCAACCAATTTCCAGACGCCTAACTTCTAAAACAGTTGAAGTTCTTCCTGCATGGCTTCAACCCAAGAGTCTTCTTTCAATGCCTCCTTCCAAGATTTTTGTTCTACTTGGCACACATAGCAGGCGAAAGACCAATCATTCAGACCACCAGATCCCCTGATTTACGAATACAATCCAGCATTCTGGTTGTTTCGAAGCTGATTACGAGTCTGCACACCACTCGGGACATCTCCAATAATATTCTGCTGAGGATGGATATTATGAATTCGATTTTCTGGCACATCAGGTACTCGAGAATTTATACCTAAATTGTTGATATTCAGATCAACAGTTAAATCGAGAGCTGGATTTGATGACGTTGTAGATGCCTGACCTTCAGTCGTTCCTTGAGGTTGAATATTTTACGTATTATCCGAAAAACCAGGAACCGCACCAGAGGCAGCTTCATTTGCATCGTGAAACTCATCGTCTTCTGATGAAACATTATAATCCGCAACGTCTTCGAATTCCTCATTTTGAACAAGATTGTTAACCGAAGTCGACACTTGAGGGTTAACAATAATTGTTCGTACTAATGACGAGTCTACTCTAGTATCACTTTCCAGTAACATCTGAGCAGCAGCTGTTGCATCATCAAAGTTCGCAGATTAAAGGAGTCAAATAGCCCCTCATATTCGAACATCCAAGGAGCACCCGGAGCTCTAACTGCTTCTGTATATCTCTGAACCTTGACTTCACCCCATTCTTCAATCTTCTTCGAAGACAAATTCCACACCCAGAAATTAGGAGTAGCATATCCAAGAAAGAAACCTTTGATAGCCTTGGGACCAAATTTTCCATGTGGGTCGATCATAGTGCATGGAGCTCCAAAAGGTTCTAAGAAAGAAACATTTGGTTTCCTTTTATGTAACAACTCAAAGCATGTCTTCCTATGTCTCTTCACCGTTAGAACTCTATTCATCGTATAGCACGCAGTAGCAACAGCTTCTCCCCAAAATTGACCAGGAAGTTCTGATTCTACTAACATGGTTCTTGCAGTTTCAATAAGAGTTCTATTTTTCCTCTCAGCGACGCCATTTTGTTGTGGAGTATATCGAGAACTGTACTCATGCAGAATACCCTTTGAGGAACAGCACTCGTCCATAACTTGATTCTTGAATTTTGTGCCATTGTTGCTTCTGATTCTCCTTACCTTAAGATTCTTGAGGATAGTAGGAACTTCACTCTTGTGTGACAGCATGTTTACCCATGAGAATCTGGAATAGTCATCAGTAACTACCAGACAATAAGAATACCAAAGGTTGTCTTGTGTTTCTTAGGCCCAAAGAGGTCCATATGAAGACGTTCTAGTGGCATATTCACAGTGTTGATCTTCTTCACGTGATGGGACTTTCTCGCTTGCTTCACTTTCTGGCATGATACACAAACGTCTTGAAGATGAAAATTCTTCACTGGTACACCATTCGCTAGATTGTTCTTAACCAAATAGTTCATTTTCCTCAGGTGAATGTGTCCCATACGTCTGTGCCAGGAGATTGAGTCCTTCTCGGTGGCTTTGGAGACAAAACATGTGACTTGTGCAGATGTTGTAATAGCTTGGCTCATATCAAGAATATACAAATCATTAATTCTTGGAGCCGATAGTAGAATCCATTCCTTGGGGATCTTGAATCCAGGCTTCAGCACATAACATCCGGTATCATCAAAATGTACCGTGAACTTCTTGTCACAGATTTGAGAAATGCTAAGAAGATTGTGGTCAATTTTCCGCACATAATTGATCTTGTCGAATCTCACAACACCATTGGAGACCATTCCTTCTCCAATGATGTATCCACTTTGTCACTAGCAAAAGCAACATAACCACCCCTTATGCTTTTCACATCATATAGGAGCTGCAAGTTGCCTGTCATGTGCCTTGATGCTCCACTGTCAACAATCCAATGACTGTTTACAGATCCTCCTGGAACACCCTGCACATTACATAAACAAGATTAGTTTGAGATAGGGACCCAAGCCTTAGTGGTCTTGGGTCATCCCTTATCATCGAGAAATGTAATCTCAATTTCTTGATGATTAACAAATTGAGAAACTCCTTTTGAACCATCACCAGTCTTCTGTTTGCAAGATCCTTGTTTATTACCAAATTTACTATTATTTACAGTTTTAACAGTGTCTGGTTTTATTGACTTTGAAGATCTTTGATCCTTTTTAGAAGAATCCAATTTTAAAGCTTTCTCAACTGCTTTTACTTGTTTACGTTTTTGTTTCTCTTTTTGATCTTTAATAATTCGTTTATCTTGTGTTTGAGAAACAGATTTACGTTTGCAAGTTGGCTCATGAGGGGCTTTTTCTATACATCTTAATTTGGCTGGATTTTGACAATCCTTTATAATGTGGCCAAATTCTCCACATTTGAAACAAGTTCTCCTTTTAACAAAAGTAGGAGATCGTGTTTCTCAGCTTGATGTTGAATTTGTAGATCCTGAGGTACTGGGTTCATTTTCATTACATCCATCATTGTGTTGGGTGTAATTGTTTTGACTATTTCTTTTCAAAATCTTAACTTTCTTTACAAAATCAACCTTAGATTTTTCTTGAAAAGTTTCGACTTTATCGGTACCTTTAGAACTTACAAATTTAACAGTTTTAGCCTTTTTCTGGTAACGAGAGCCTTTTGCTTCAACCTTCGGTTGAGAAGTTGTGGGCTTTTCAACTCGCTTCCATTCTTTTTCTTTTGAAGCAGATAATGGTTGTGATTTGGTTGACTTTTTCTTCTCTAAAAGTTTGGTTGTTGATTTTTCAAAAACCTGATCTATAGAGATTGGATTTACATTTTTAATTGGAAAATCTTTGTTTGAATAGATTTTCTTATCTCCAACAAAGTATACAACACATTATCTACTTCTTGTGTAGACACACTTGTCTTCACAGATTTCTTAGGAACAGTATCTTGATTCTCAACAGATTGAGTACTAGGAGTAGCAGACAATTCTACTCTTTTCCTTTCATCAAGAGGCTGATCCTGATCATCATTTCTTAATTCATCATCTGATGTATCATCCTCTTCTTCATCAGATGATGAACTTTCTGGCTTGCTTGGTTCTTGAGATAAGTTGCCTAGTTTGAACCCTAACCCTGCTGCTAATTCCTCAGGATTCAAAGGTACAGAGGGTTCAAAATGAGGCATCTCCTCTTCATCGGGAATTTTGGTATAGTTGTGTTTCCTTGGGGGTGGACACGACTTATACCCTATGCATTGAGCATCTCCCTTTAGTTTTTGAACTTCAATGATATGATCAAGCACATATTGGGAGTTATAATAACTTTCCAATTTGCGTTTGATCGAATCATATTCGCATTTGGCGATGGCTAACTCATTCTTTGTTTCTTTTAGGAGATTAATATAATTATTAATTCTTTTCTGTTTATTCAAAACTATTTTTGTCAATTTAGAAACACTTTTCTTAAGGGTTTCTATTGCAGATTTGAACTCTTTTTCATTTCTAGTTAGCGGCAAATTCGCCTCTTTGCATTTTGATAGTTCAACAAATAAATTCTGATTATGACTGTTGACGGTTTCATATTTTATTTTCAATTCAACACCGTCATTGCAAATAGTAGGAGGTTCAGAATTTACCTGTTTTGAAGAACCTTCAACATTTGCCATAAAGGCAGTGTGATGAGGAAAAGCTGCAACATCTGTAGAGAGTGTGTCTGTCTCTTTTTCTGTAGCTTCAGCATTCATCGTCATACTTACCTTTTCACTCTTCAATAACTCAGCTTCACTTATCAATTCTTCAACCTCAGCATCACTTCCTTTCTTCACATCAGAATCAGATCCATAACCATCTAACTTGAACATTCTTCATCAGAACTACCACCATCCCCAGATGTATCATCGTTATTTGGAGTATTGATGCTGTGATCATGCTAGATTTGATCCACGATCTTCGCGTAGCATGCAGTTCTTCCGTTGTTCTCAGTTCCCAACTGTACTGACCAATCACATCCTTCATCAGACTGAACTACCATTGCTCTGTGCGTGTTTGAAGGTCCTGTTTGACTGGTGTTGTTAGAGTTGCCAACAGCTACTATTCTTCTTTCGTTGTTGTACTGTGCTGTGTTGGATGGTTGAGACTTATTACAAAAGGGGTTGTGATTTCCTTCCTTGCTGGGTCTTGTGCATTCCCGCTTAAAGTGACCTCTTTCTCCATAGTTGAAGCAAGTAACGACGGTTTTGTCAAATCCATATTTTGTATCCTTCTTGCTTTCCAAACTGGTTCTCCCCGTTCTTCTCATATAATCCTTCGTCTTCTCATAGCACTTGCAAATGCCCACTTGATGTCCATCAGCTCCATTTCATCTCGGTTAATTTGTTCATAGTCTTCGTTTTTCAAATTGATGTTCCTTATTTGACATGTAACTAAACCACAATACGCACTGACCATGGTATTTAGAAGTTCTGCATGTTCCTGTGTAACTTCTACGTTGATTTTGGAGAGATTTGACGTGTCAAGTTTGACAATGTTGGGATTTGCAGATTGACTGTTGTTTCCATAGAAAGCTTGTTGAGGAGCTTGTTGTGGTGCTTTATGCGCTAAATCCCTTGGCTATGGAAGGAAGGCTTTCGGATCAAAAGTCTGTCCATAGGCTTGATTACTCGAACCTGTAGACTGACTTGTTTGAACTGGTTGGGGTAGGAAAGGGTTCACGTTTGACACAAACGCGGTTTGCAGCTTCAGTTGCTGACTTGAGCTTGTACCTGTATTTATACCTCCAAAATACATTTCAGGGTTTAGTGGAGCAGAGACTCGTTGTGCCTTCCAGAGTTCTTCTTCAATCTTGTTCTCCAGTTTCTGTATAAATTCATAAATACTTATTGAGTCCAAAACACCTGTATGTTTGAATAGATCAATAAATTGACACCATTTTGGAGGTAAAGCATCAGCAAATCGCATCACAATCTCTTGTGGTGTTGCTAAAACTTTATACGAGTACATCTCACTGAGAAGATGATAAAACCGAGTGGTCATGTCATTTAAGGTTTCGTTCTCAATGAACATGAAACCTTCAAACTCTTTCTTGAGCAGATCATGCCGAATCTTCCTGGTAGCATCGTCACCTTCACCTCTTGCTTCCAAAGTGTCCCACAAATTTTTCGTTGTAGTACAATACATAAACCAATGATAAATGTCTTTATGCAGAGCTTGTGTGAGGATAGCAAATGCCTTTTTCTCTAGATCGTAAGCTTTCTCGTCACTTTCAACTAGATTGGCCAATGAGGTTGGATTTGATCCAGCTTCTTCAAGTGCTTCATTATAGGGGGTAGTGAAAAACGTCCACAATTCTGTGTTTTGACCGAGAACATCGTATGAAAACGACTTTTCCATGCAGGATAATCGTTCATGTGATTAACTTCGACGGTCGGTTATTACTCCCTGTTTCACTTTCGCTCATTAATAGAGTTTGGATGCTTTGATTTTGATTCGCAACACACGCCCATTGATTTGTAGAGATCATTGTTGTATGTTGAGGCATCAAAGATTTTACCCATGATGTTGCGGAGCTTTGCAAAGACTCCTGATTTGAGCTTAAACAACTCCAATCCCAAGGGTTAGAACTCATTATATTTTCTTGTTTAATGAAAATTTAAAGCTTTTAAAATTTCAAAATTATAATTACCGTTTAAAAATTCACAGGTTCTGAAAATATGACAAATTCTTAAAATCACAAAACTTTTGAAAAACACGAAAAACAAACAACTATTGTTTCATACGAATCAGCTGTTTCGTGCGAAACACTGATGTTTCGTGCGAAATGGTTGTTTCGTACGTGTCAATATGATTCGCATGAAATAATTCAGTCGCACCAAATGTTTAGTTCAACGTTTTTTAGAGGAATCTTTTCAGAAATGGTTTGGTGAGAAATTTCCTTTCTTGTGTTGACCTGCTTTTTTGAAATTACCTGTTGTCTTACCCACTTTTAGTTAAAACACAGATTTTTAATCAGTCAACAGTCCAAGTCCAGATCCAAGTCAGAAAATGTCAACCCTACCAAAACTAATCAGATTCAAATTTTTGTAGATTCCTTCTTCAAGGGTGTTCTTTAGAAAAATTTACCATAAAATTTTCTGTATGCAACAGATTTTAACCAAGTTTTAAGTTAGTTATCTATCCAAAACTTAAGTGTTCTGCTGGAGGCTCAAGAAGACTTCAGAAATCTTCAAACTAGCTCAGACACAACTAAGCCCAGTTTTGAACAAGGAAAGAGCCAAAGCTCTGATACCACTTGTAGGTCCACCTGTGGATGGTTTTAAACCAGTTCCTTGTTCATATGACACACACACAAGTGCGGAATCCAAGTGTGCATGCAACCAAAGCAAAGTAAAGAACACTGGGTAACCAAAGATTCACTATCTTGATTAATGATTGAGAACAAGTCAAAACATATACACACAATGATCTTCAAACAAACTTGTTGTGTTCTTGTGTCTTTGTCCTTAGAGATAACCAACTCAAAGGGTAACAATCTCTCTGGGCTGACCAACTAGCACACGCGAGTCAACTAGTTCTTCTGGCAACAGCCGACTAAGAGGTACATATCTGCTTATATAGTGTCTGTCTAGTTTTGTACAAAATACGAGTGTAGACTTACAGAACACACTATTTCAAACGAGTCACAACTCTAAGATTTGGTACGAGACTTGTTTCGTACGAAATGTAGTTACTCAAATATTTCGTACGAACCGTGTGATTCGTACGAAAACTCTGACTCGCACAGATTCCATTTTTCTGGAGAACGTGTGTAGACATGTCGTTTCCAAGATTCACCAGTATGTACACATGCAACTGATTAACACATATAAGCTAAGATGTCATACTAGATTAAGATAGAAGGATATCCCGATCTATTCGACACGACCAAACCTATACAGACACTTGAGCAAAGACCGTACAATTACCACTGTAATTAAGAACAAGCAACATACACAAAACTGTATCAACAGTATACTCACCTTCGCACGAAGTAAAAAGTCTATAATAGGTGTTCTTAGGTCTTCAGTCTGTAGCTATTTTGGTGACTGATACGGCAAACCCCTTTCAGATTTGTTTCAGGATTTTAAAAGTTTAATGGTTAATGAAACATAAAGATTGAAAAGTATATCTTGATTAGTTGTTGCTATTATAAAATGAATATGACTAGTTAAACAAATTAGGACCTGAGCTTTTGGATGAGCAGATCCTCACAAGTGGTATCTGTCACACCCTCAATTTCCACTTACGGAGTTTTACCGCGAGACGTGTGAACAAACCAGAATCTAAGACACTAGTACGTCGAACGACTCTATATGATTTGATAATACGTTTTCCAAAATCATTTGTAGTAAATTTTAGATTACCAATATTTAGCATGAGTATCAGTTTAAAATTTGAGCGGAAGCATAATTAAGTAATGATGCGGGCGCCAACACAAACGCCAAAACAAATGAAAAATCCCAAAACAATATGATTAAATGAGACTCGATAAGGATGTCTTGTTCAATGCATGTGCGTGCACCTAGAGCTCCTAGCGTCCTGAGAAACATGTAAAGAAACAAGTGTCAACATTAAAGATGAGTGAGTTCACAGGTTTTCATAAATTCGTTGTTCGGTTTTAGTTTGTTACTCCCCAACCCGGGATACCATATAAGTTCCATTATTCCAACCCGGAATAATAAGTTGTTGTTTCCAATATTCCCAAACCGGAATATTTAGTTATTGTTTCCATTATCCCCAACCCGGGATAATAAGTTGATGTTACAATATTCTAAACCCGGAATATTAAGTTGTTCCGTAATTAAGTTCAATATTAATGTATATAGGTAGCTAGCCTAAAGTCATGTTACTAAGTGTTCGCGATCGAAGCTGACAGTTGTGCCTCCTTTTTGCCAGGTCTATCACATGACCATGGCGATGTTAGGCCAATCATACACCCGTTGACCATACCCGGTCGGCTAGCGCGACTAGCTCGGATGGGGCTCGTCAGACCCAGTAGTACTACTTATAGTTCCCCCGCTACTTAACCCAAATACTAACGATCCGAGGAGATTGTCGAGGACTTAAGTGATAAAGCTGCATACTGACCATAACATTACATTAACATTAACTTAGTTACCGTATAGTTATGTGACGTTAGATTCGTATAACGTAAAGAGATTGAGTTTGAGAGTGTATACATGTTTCTCCCCCTGTTGTTTAAAAACCAGATAAAGTTAGGGGCCGTGAACTCACCTTTATTTGCTCGGTTAGTGTGGCAAAGATGTTATAAGAGATGGGACCGCTAGTTGCGTCCTAACAAACCAATTAATTCCACGTCAGTGTGTAATCACACCAATACAAATTCCACACGCAATTTACTCACAAAGTGATACACACAAACAACATATCTAACACTCAAACATGCATGCAAGTATTCTCATATAATCATAGTGATCACACAACTTATCATGAACACATTCCAAATCCATGCAACACTTTAATGCATAAAATCACAAGTTAACAACTTTCTGCTCAACACTCAGTTATTCAGCTGTTTTCTAGGATTTTTTATAAAATAGTTCCAGCATTCTAAAAATTCCCTTATTTTTACAGTAGGTGACATCTATACCATAGAAATTTATATAATTTTTCCAAGTCCTAAATCTTTACCAATTAACCATAAATATTAATTCACTAAGCTGCAGTCAGATTTACCGCTTTCTGACTGCAGTCCACGGAAGAATTTATTTAAAAATCACTGACGTCCGATTAACAAAATTCCAGTTGGAGTTGCCCAGAAATTTCTATACCTAGTTGCTGTACAAAAATCATGACCCAACTCTCTACTGATTTTAAAAATCTAGCTTGATAAACAACCAACAAAATTCCAGAATTTTAACAGCTTTACCTACTGAACTTGTTTAGCCCTTTAAAAATATCAAACGATTTCAGAAAATTATGAATCCAGCGCCTTTGGATTCCTTATTCAAATCTCTACGTTCTAGACATCAGAAAATCCGTTTTTCGACAACTAACGACCAAGTTACAGCCTGATGAAGTCGGCTGAAACTTTCACTCAGCAGGCTGTTTCAGCATTATTGTTATTACAACTTACCTACACCGTTCCTATTGATCGACCTAAGCGAGCAAAGACCGATTTTTGATCCTAGTTTACTACTAACGACTTATCCATGCAACCCTACTCAATAACTATAATCTTCATAAACAAATCATAATTGTAAGCTATTGATTTCGAAAATAATCATGTATACCCACAAAATCAATTCAGCCGATTACTTGCAAACCCATATGATCCGAAGACAACTAATCAATTTGTCATATGTCCGAGACAACAATTCATTCAAGCATATGTCCGAGACAACAATTCATTCAAGCATATGTCCGAGACAACTAGACATTCAAACATACCCATAATCCGAAAACCATACAATCTGATCATTCAAACATATAATTAATCCGAAACAACTTAAACATTCAAGCATACATATAATTAACCGAAACATGATCTTGTAATCAAGTATGGTCCTAACCTTGAATAACTAGACAACAAGCCGAGATGTGACAAGTGCGACTCGGCTGCTGCTTGCTGCGGCCGAGAGAAAGAAAAGAGTAAGGCTGATCCGCGACCGAAAGGGTGTTGATAAAGTGGCTGTTTGATCGAGATGATGAAGGAATGGGGGCTGTTTTGCGATCAATGAAGCACGAGGAAGCAGCCGACGGCTGTTTTACTTGTTAGGGTTTTAGGAATTGTGGAAGAAGATGCATGTTAGTTGTATATATATAGGTGCAACTAGATGAGGTTTACGGTTCTAGATAAGTGTTCATGGCCGAGGGACTTGGATGGTTGGTTGGGTTTGATCTCGGTCGAAATCAGATTTGTTTTGGTTTGGGTTTTGCAGCCAAGTGGTTAGAATACTAAAGTTTAGGTTTGATCTTTGATTCTTGTTCTCCTTTGGCCGAAGACTTGGTTCCAAGTTTCCTAGTTTCACCAAGAGTTCGGTTTGTGTTTGTGTCGCGGTTCGGTTCGTGTGCATATTTACAATAATTACTTTATAACTAAACAATCACACAAACACTCATCACGTATTCATTCCATGCACGTTTAATACTTAGCACATATATTATTCGACAAGTGTCACGTGTAAGTTATCCGAAAAACCCGGGATATCACATTATCCCCATGTTGAAAGAATTTTCGTCCCGAAAATTGAGTAAACGCGGTTTAGCATGTAACGTACATGTTTAGAGTGCCACGCACAAAGAGTTAGTTCATTAATGATGGTACGCAACGTTACAAAAAGTTCCCAACTGTCATACATAAAGATTTCCATGTGCCATGCACAAGAATTTAGTCAACAATTGTACACGAAAGTATGAGAAATTTCCAGGTTGTCACATCATCCCCTTGTTGAAAGAATTTTCGTCCCGAAAATTTAGTTACTGGTATCGTTAGTTTGCTGCTCAGTTGTGAAGAGGTGTGGGTATTTGCTTTTATTTGATCCTCTCTTTCCCACGTGAACTCCGGTCCACGCTTAGAGTCCCAACGAACTTTAACGATTGGAATCTTGTTGTGCCTTCAAGTCTTGACCTCACGATCCATGATCTCAACAGGCTTTTCCACAAAGTGTAGTTGTTCATCCACTTGGATCTCATCCAATGGAATAACTAAAGTTTCATCTGATAGACACTTCTTCAGATTTGACACGTGAAATACGTTGTGAACTCCACTGAGTTCGGCAGGGAGGTCTAATTGGTATGCTACGGGTCCAATTCGTTTCAAGATTTCAAACGGGCCTACGTACCGTGGGTTAAGTTTGCCCCGTTTTCCAAAACGGATTACACCCTTCCAGGGTGACACCTTTAGTAGGACGCGATCGCCTACTTGGAATTCGAGCGGTTTGCGTCGTTGATCAGCGTAGCTTTTCTGTCGATCTCGTGCCGCCGTCATGCGGTTTCTGATTTGTACAATCTTTTCAGTAGCCTCAAGTATTAACTCTGGGCCTGTGAGTTGACTGTCACCGACTTCTGCCCAGCAGACCGGTGATCTACATTTGCGACCGTATAATGCTTCAAACGGTGCTGCCGAAATACTCGTGTGATAGCTGTTGTTATATGAGAATTCCACTAGAGGCAGGTGAATTTCCCAATTATTTCCGAAGTCCACTACGCATGCCCTAAGCATGTCTTCCAGGGTTTGTATGGTCCTTTCGCTTTGACCATCAGTCTGAGGGTGATAAGCTGTGCTCATATCCAAGCGTGTTCCCAACGCTTTCTGGAGTGACTGCCAGAAGTTTGACGTGAAACGAGCATCTCTATCTGAGATGATGGACGTTGGCACTCCGTGTCGAGAAACTACTTCCTTAATGTAGATGCGAGTCAATTTCTCCATCTTATCCGTTTCTTTGATAGCTAGGAAGTGTGCGGACTTAGTTAAACGATCCACAATCACCCAGATGGTGTCGCAACCACCCATGGTTCGTGGGAGTTTAGTGATGAAATCCATTGAGATCTGATCCCACTTCCACACTGGGATCTCAGGTTGTTGGAGTAGCCCCGATGGCTTTTGATACTCCACCTTAACTTTTGCACAAGTCAAACATTTACTCACATAGGTGGCTATATCGGCTTTCATGTTGGGCCACCAATACGCAGCTTTAAGGTCTTGATACATCTTATCCGAACCCGGATGGACAGAGTATCGAGATTTGTGAGCTTCATCCATGACTAGCTCTCTAAGGTTTCCGTAGAGAGGTACCCATATGCGATTCATGAAATACCGGGCTCCATTGGGCTTTACCTCCCAATCGCGTTCCATTTTTCCCACTGATTCGGCTTTGATGTTTTTCCACCTTAACTGCTTCTAACTGGGCGTCGCGTATTTGATCGGGTAGCCCCGAATGAATAGTGAGTTGTAGTGCTCGTACGCGACGAGGTTTCAAGTGTTCCTTCCTGCTGAGGGCATTGGCTACCACGTTAGCTTTACCCGGGTGATACCGAATGGCACACTCATAATCGTTCAAGAGTTTGACCCAGCGACGCTGTCGCATGTTCAACTCCTTCTGATCAAAGATGTGCTGGAGGCTTTTGTGGTCAGTGAAGATTGTGCACTTCGTTCCATAGAGATAGTGTCTCCAAATCTTAAGTGCAAACACTACTGCTCCCAATTCTAGGTCATGCGTCGTGTAGTTCTTCTCGTGAACTTTCAGTTGTCGCGACGCATACGCGATGACCTTATCGCGTTGCATGAGTACGCATCCCAATCCCTGAATGGAAGCATCACAATACACTACAAAGTCATCTGTCCCTTCCGGCAAGGACAGAATGGGTGCACTGCAAAGTTTCTGCTTCAGCAATTGAAATGCTGCTTCTTGTTTTTCACCCCAAGCATACTTGATGCCTTTCTGGGTGAGGGTAGTGAGCGGTTGTGCAATCTTTGAAAACCCCTCGATGAAGCGTCTGTAGTAACCAGCCAATCCTAAGAATTGGCGGATTTCCGTCGGTGTCTTAGGTGCTTCCCAGTTTTTGATGGCTTCAATCTTGGCAGGGTCTACGTGGATACCCTTTTCATTCACGACCTGCCCGAGAAACTGAACTTCTCGGATCCAGAAATCACACTTCGAGAGTTTGGCGTATAGCTTTTCCTGTTGAAGTAATCCTAGCAGTAATCGCAGATGTTCTGCATGCTCTTCTTCACTTTTGGAGTAGATGAGTATGTCATCGATGAACACAATGACAAATTTGTCGAGGTATGGTTTACACACGCGTTCATGAGGTCCATGAACACCGCAGGTGCGTTAGTGAGACCGAATGGCATGACCAAGAACTCGTAATGGCCATACCGAGTGCGAAATGCTGTCTTAGCATATCCTCCTCTCTGACGCATAGCTGATGATAACCAGACCGTAAATCAATCTTAGAGTAGTAATTTGACCCTTGCAGTTGGTCGAATAGATCGTCGATGCGAGGTAACGGGTATCGGTTCTTGACTGTAACCTTGTTGAGTTCCCTATAGTCGATGCACATGCGGAAAGTCCCGTCCTTCTTCTTGACAAACAGGACTGGAGCTCCCCATGGCGAAACGCTTGGTCGGATAAATCCTTTTTCTAGCAGCTCTTGAAGTTGGGTAGACAGTTCCTGCAGCTCGGCTGGAGCTAGGCGGTATGGAGCCTTGGCGATGGGAGTTGCATTGCTTGCCAATTCGATTTCAAACTCCAATTGTCGATGTGGTGGAAGACCAGGTAGTTCTTCTGGGAATACATCGGAAAAATCACGGACGACAGGGATGTCTTCTATACGTTTCTCGTCCTTAGGCTGTTCGGTAATTAGCGCGAGTAAAGCGAAAGAATTCTTTCTCCGAAGATACTTCTGAGCTTGCATAAATGAGATAATGTTGGTGACGGCGCTTGCCTTGTCGCCTTGTACCGTCAGGATTTCGCCGTTCGTGAGTGGAATACGGATAGACTTTTCGAAGCAGAGAACTTCAGCCCGGACGTCGGATAGCCAGTCCATTCCGACTACCACGTCAAAACTACCCAGGGTAGTTGTCATCAGATCGATGGTAAAAGTGTGGCCCGCGAGTTTGAGTTGACAGCCGGATACGATTTGGGTCACATTTACAGATTTACCATTGGCTAATTCTATCACATAAGGGGTCTCTAATGGTTTAAGCGTGAGATTTAGGTTCTTCCTAAAAGACTCAGATATAAAGCTCCTATCCGCACCCGTATCAAAAAGCACAGAAGCAAAATGTTCATTAAGGGGAAACTTACCGGTGACCACGTTCGTGTCATTTCTGGCCTCTCCGCGGCCCAATGTAAATGCACGACCTTTGGCACCTCCTGTGCCACCGTTCCCATTGTTGTTGTTGTTATTATTGTTGTGGTTGTTTCCACCATTATTGTTGTTATTGCGCAACTGTGGGCAGTCTTTTCTGAAATGAGCGGTGCTACCACACTGATAGCATCCCCGGTTTATACCCTGCTGCTGACCTTGGGGCTGATTCTGATTTTGTCGGGGCATAATTTCCCCACGACAATCCTTTACCGCATGTCCCATCTTGCCACATCTTTGGCAGCGATTTCCGGCACAAGGGCCGTTATGGTGAAGATTGCAGCGATTGCACTGCGGCTTTCGACCTACATAGCCGCCTGCATTCTGGTTGTTATTGTTGTAATTGTTGTTGTTGTAGTTGCTGTTGTTGTTGGAACGATTTTGATGACCCCGGTGGTTGTGGTAGTGATTGAACCGTTTCTGGTTCCCTTGCTGTGGATGTGATGACGAAGACTGTCGAATGGTGGAGTCTTCAAACTTTCTTTTGTTATCTGAGGCAACTTCAGTGGTACCCCGTGCTGGCAGTTTCTTCTGTTCCACCGCTTTATCGGTGAGTTTGTGAGCCAATCGGATAGCTTGATGTTCTGTTACAGGGTTACTAGACATCACCATACCCTGAATTTCCGGAACCAGACCCCCGAGATAGAACTCGAGTCTTTTCTCCACCGTGTTTGCCAAATCGGGACACAGAAATACCAAGTCATGGTGTTTTGCAGTGTAAGCCTCAATTTCCGATCCCACCATCTTGTGGTTCCATAGAGCTTGCTCTAACTGTTGCACTCTGTCTCGTGGACAGTACTCCTCTTTAATCAGGGCCTTGAACTCAGTCCATGCCATTGCATTTGCAGCTAACAGTCCACGTGTTTGGACTTGGGCATTCCACCATGTCAGTGCCCCCTTCCAGTGTTGAGGCGGCGTATTTGACCTTGTTGGCCTCTAAGCAGTTGCACATTTCAAAGACAGATTCCGACTTTTCGATCCAGCGGACCAATCCAATGGGTCCTTCCGCCCCCGAGAACTTGCTTGGCTTTGCGTCAAGGAACATCTTATAGGGATTAAAGCCCCTCCTGCTGACAGAGAACAGGAAGTCAGCAAGGAATTTTACTAGCCTCACTATTAGATTTTCACGCGAAAACTTAATAATGGTTACCTGCCGGCTGGTTCTGCACACCCGCTAATGCTGCGTTCACATGCTCCTGGATCATGGCAGCTAGCTCTTCGGGCGTCAAGTTAAGGTTTCCACGTCTTCCAGTCGCCATTTAGATCTTCGAAACACAACATAAACACACTCCGATAAGTCTATATATCCAATAGAGTTATCCTACTTCGTACTTTAATAATTATTAAGTTATGTCAACTCAATATGTCAAATAGTCAAAGAAATACTTGATTAACTGAAATCTCAACGTCTTACAAAAGTGCAAATCAAACATACGAATTCACTATAAAGTCTCAAGTTTAAATACAAGTGGAAAATAATAAACTGAAGGAAAACAAATAATATAAACGAGACGTGTCAGTCGTCTACGCCTCCATCCCCTAAGTCACTGTCGTTGCGTCATCCTGTGCGGCATTTCCAGCTTCCTCAGCTGGGTCCTCCTCCGGATCCTCTTCAGGATCCTCCTCTGGATCCTCTTCTGGATCCTCCTCTACCGGCACTGGAGGGGCAGGTGCTGGTTCAAGTGCTTGATTTTGCAGTTCCTGAATGTTCCAACTGTTTTCCAGGACTCTGTCCTCAAGCCAGTCAGCTCTTATCTGCTAGCACGCAGATCTCTGGCTATGGTGTTACGAGCTATCTTACTCGTACGATGCTCTTCCTCGAGCGAGTCGGTCTTTCCCGTAAGGTGTCGGATCATCCATCCTTGTGCTAAGATGGTTTCCTGCATTCTTTCTAACTGTTTTTGTTGTGTATGTACCAGGATTCTAAGCATGTCAAGTCCTATTTCTACAGGATTAACCGGTTCAACCGGTACAGCAATAGTTGGGCGCAACGACGACTCCTCCCCCAGAGCGAGCCTTTTCCTCGCTGCTGAGCGTGTCTCCACGCCATAAGGTGGTATGGGTTCCACCATTGGTGCCTTTCCTGGTGCTCTTGGTGGCGTAAGTCTGTCGGACGATGATGACGATGAGGATGATGACATTGCCTGTTAGGTCGTGTAGTTAATTACGAGTTGTTTTCATTTCTTATTATGAAGGTACAACCTACCAAACACGTTTGTAACATATTGCATAACAAGATATAATAATTCGGTGCCAAACTAAGTCTAGTGTCGTGATATCAGCTATAGTTTAGGTCTACTTCTAATGCAAACCTGGTTCTCTATAGCTAGTGGCTCTGATACCAATCTGTCACACCCTCAATTTCCACTTACGGAGTTTTACCGCAAGACGTGTGAACAAACCAGAATCTAAGACACTAGTACGTCGAACGACTCTATATGATTTGATAATACGTTTTCCAAATTCATTTGTTGTAAATTTTAGATTACCAACATTTAGCATGAGTATTAGTTTAAAATTTGAGCGGAAGCATAATTAAGTAATGATGCGGGCGCCAACACAAACGCCAAAACAAATGAAAAATCCCAAAACAATATGATTAAATGAGACTCGATAAGGATGTCTTGTTCAATGCATGTGCGTGCACCTAGAGCTCCTAGCGTCCTGAGAAACATGTAAAGAAACAAGTGTCAACATTAAAGATGAGTGAGTTCACAGGTTTTCATAAATTCGTTGTTCGGTTTTAGTTTGTTACTCCCCAACCCGGGATACCATATCAGTTCCATTATTCCAACCCGGAATAATAAGTTGTTGTTTCCAATATTCCCAAACCGGAATATTTAGTTATTGTTTCCATTATCCCAACCCGGGATAATAAGTTGATGTTCCAATATTCCAAACCCGGAATATTAAGTTGTTCGTAATTAAGTTCAATATTAATGTATATAGGTAGCTAGCCTAAAGTCATGTCACTAAGTGTTCGCGATCGAAGCTGACAGTTGTGCCTCCGTTTTGCCAGGTCTATCACATGACCATGGCGATGTTAGGCCAATCATACACCCGTTGACCATACCCGGTCGGCTAGCGCGACTAGCTCGGATGGGGCTCGTCAGACCCAGTAGTACTACTTATAGTTCCCCCGCTACTTAACCCAAATACTAACGATCCGAGGAGATTGTCGAGGACTTAAGTGATAAAGCTGCATAGTGACCATAACATTACATTAACATTAACTTAGTTACCGTATAGTTATGTGACGTTAGATTCGTATAACGTAAAGAGATTGAGTTTGAGAGTGTATACATGTTTCTCCCCCTGTTGTTTAAAAACCGGATAAAGTTAGGGGCCGTGAACTCACCTTTTTTGCTCGGTTAGTGTGGCAAAGATGTTATAAGAGATGGGACCGCTAGTTGCGTCCTAACAAACCAATTAATTCCACGTCAGTGTGTAATCACACCAATACAAATTCCACACGCAATTTACTCACAAAGTGATACACACAAACAACATATCTAACACTCAAACATGCATGCAAGTATTCTCATATAATCATAGTGATCACACAACTTATCATGAACACATTCCAAATCCATGCAACACTTTAATGCATAAAATCACAAGTTAACAACTTTCTGCTCAACACTCAGTTATTCAGCTGTTTTCTAGGATTTTTATAAAATAGTTCCAGCATCTAAAAATTCCCTTATTTTTACAGTAGGTGACATCTATACCATAGAAATTTATATAATTTTTCCAAGTCCTAAATCTTTACCAATTAACCATAAATATTAATTCACTAAGCTGCAGTCAGATTTACCGCTTTCTGACTGCAGTCCACGGAATAATTTATTTAAAAATCACTGATCGTCCGATTAACAAAATTCCAGTTGGAGTTGCCCGGAAATTTCTATACCTAGTTGCTGTACAAAAATCATGACCCAAATCTCTACTGATTTTAAAAATCTAGCTTGATAAACAACCAACAAAATTCCAGAATTTTAACAGCTTTACCTACTGAACTTGTTTAGCCCTTTAAAAATATCAAACGATTTCAGAAAATTATGAATCCAGCGCCTTTGGATTCCTTATTCAAATCTCTACGTTCTAGACATCAGAAAATCCGTTTTTCGACAACTAACGACCAAGTTACAGCCTGATGAAGTCGGCTGAAACTTTCACTCAGCAGGCTGTTTCAGCATTATTGTTATTACAACTTACCTACACCGTTCCTATTGATCGACCTAAGCGAGCAAAGACCGATTTTTGATCCTAGTTTACTACTAACGACTTATCCATGCAACCCTACTCAATAACTATAATCTTCATAAACAAATCATAATTGTAAGCTATTGATTTCGAAAATAATCATGTATACCCACAAAATCAATTCAGCCGATTACTTGCAAACCCATATGATCCGAAGACAACTAATCAATTTATCATATGTCCGAGACAAAATTCATTCAAGCATATGTCCGAGACAACTAGACATTCAAACATACCCATAATCCGAAAACCATACAATCTAATCATTCAAACATATAATTAATCGAAACAACTTAAACATTCAAGCATACATATAATTAACCAAAACATGATCTTGTAATCAAGTATGGTCCTAACCTTGAATAACTAGACAACAAGCCGAGATGTGGACAAGTGCGACTCGGCTGCTGCTTGCTGCGGCCGAGAGAAAGAAAAGAGTAAGGCTGATCCGCGACCGAAAGGGTGTTGATAAAGTGGCTGTTTGATCGAGATGATGAAGGAATGGGGGCTGTTTTGCGATCAATGAAGCACGAGGAAGCAGCCGACGGCTGTTTTACTTGTTAGGGTTTTAGGAATTGTGGAAGAAGATGCATGTTAGTTGTATATATATAGGTGCAACTAGATGAGGTTTACGGTTCTAGATAAGTGTTCATGGCCGAGGGACTTGGATGGTTGGTTGGGTTTGATCTCGGTCGAAATCAGATTTGTTTTGGTTTGGGTTTTGCAGCCAAGTGGTTAGAATACTAAAGTTTAGGTTTGATCTTTGATTCTTGTTCTCCTTTGGCCGAAGACTTGGGTTCCAAGTTTCCTAGTTTCACCAAGAGTTCGGTTTGTGTTTGTGTCGCGGTTCGGTTCGTGTGCATATTTACAATAATTACTTTATAACTAAACAATCACACAAACACTCATCACGTATTCATTCCATGCACGTTTAATACTTAGCACATATATTATTCGACAAGTGTCACGTGTAAGTTATCCGAAAAACCCGGGATATCACAGTATCAGAGGTTGGAGGCTTGATTTGAAAACAAATTAGCACCTGAGCTTTTTGGATGAGCAGATTCTACTTATCATTTTTCAATGATCTAACAATTAAAATGGCCTGATTTTCTCAAGGAATACGTAAAATCATGTTCTAACAAACCCTTGAAAGTTTCATATCTAAAATCAACCGGAATTATGATAAAAATGTCAAAAAACATGAAATTTTGAAACCTACCTTCGCACAATCTTAAACTCCACTTGCACGAAGCTAATTTTATCTTCGATGGAGTGAAAATTTCTATCCAGTTTGAAAATTTATCCTCGCACGAAGGTCAAATTAACTCTTTACAAAGTAAACTCTTGAAAATTTTGGATTTTATCTTCGCACAATGATAGATCTAAGATTTAGTATTTTAACTTCGTATGAACTGGGATTTAACTGTGTTATTGTGTTACCTTCGCACCATGGTTATCTTCGCACAAGCCCCACTTTGTATCAAGCGGATTTTAAACAAATTTACCCAATGAAATGGAGAACGAATTTTTCATTGCATTCGCAACGTCAGCAGTCTCTACAATAGCAGTAGCTCAAAACATAAATCTCGAAAACGAAATGGGGATGATGACAAAACCTCCAAAGCTTATGTGTTTAGAATATTACTTCGGATGGAACGAGAGATTTTTAAATTGGGTAAAAGCTAATTACTTTGATTGTCGGTACGCCATTGAGGAGAAGTATGTTGTACTAGTTGGAGAGAATGGGCTAGAGAAGACATTGACCCAGAAAATGATGAATATTCTGCAATGGCCATCAAAGAAGACATATTTACTCTCTTATAACACGATGGTGACGCTCAATTGGTTTGGAACGCGTTGAAGTAGAAATTTTAAGGAAGCACCTAGATGATTAAATGTAAGAAAGCATTGTTGAAGAAAGAGTTTGATATTTTTACTCTACTAAAAGGTGAAACAATGAAGCAGTTTATCAAAAGGTATTGTCACCTAGTTGTAGAGATGAAAAGATTGGGTATTCAAAAGGAGAACGAAGAGTTAGTAGACAAACTGGCTAATGCATTGCCTGAAGGAGAATTGTCAACCTATCTTATAATATTGAAAAACAGCTTAGAATGCGGTATTATCAGTTTATCAAGATTCATAGAAAAACTGAAAGATTATGAGCTCAAGATGCAAAAGAAAGCTAGAACCAACGGTTCATACATTCAACAAGATGTGACTCTGTACTACAAAGGATGTTCAAGAGCCAATACTCGAAGTCCAAAAATACGTACTGTTGTCAGCGCAGACACTTCTTTGAGTTCTTCGTCAAACCATTCGAATACTGGTGGTGGTTCTCAGTCATTCCCGACTTTTGATCCTAACTTACCATAAACACCTGAATCATCATAAAATTCAAACAATTATCAAAACAGTCGAGCAGCAAAACTAACTTGAACCAAACGAATTTTACAGTGCAACATTGGTGTGAATCTAGAGAATTCTTAAGATTTTACAGAGAATACCACAAAACAGCTCATGGCACTACTTGCATGTATTCTTGGACCGTATGAATGTTTGGTAGCTAGAAAGATTTGCAATCCTAACATGACTAAGGAAGATTATGACCAAATCGATCTAGAAGAGTTGGAGCTAATAGATATCAAATGGTTCATAGCAAGCATTGTTCGAAGAGCTCAACGGTTTATGGAGATTACAGGACGAAACAATTTGGGAGGTTTAGATGGAAAACTAGGGTTTGACAAGTCGAAAGTCACATGCTTTAAATGTTGAGAGAAGGGACACTTCAAGAGAGAATGTCTGAACCGTAAAGTTAACGGAAACCAAAATCCGTTTGCTGACTACTACTACAAAAACATGATTTATCACAAAACATCACCATTGTCACACCCTGGTCATAGTGGAAACGCAATCGTGTGACTATGAGGTAATCATTGCAACCAATCGTGTAAACAAAAATAAATCAACAACGATGCCATATATATATATATATATATATTAAGTTGCAACTAAAGTTTACAAGTTCCCAAAACAAGTTACGAGGTTCAGACAAGTTCACCATGTAATCCAAAGCATAGTTTTGAGTTACATTACACTTTAAACCAAAAGATTGTTTTCATCATAAAAGCATGTTGGGGTTTTGACCCCTATATAGCCATACGAGGTTAGGATATAAGAGATAAATCCTCCAAAAGGCATTCATTGTCATGTTCATTCCCACTTCCCGTAGTCTTTCACCAGCTCAAGTTTTGCGTCCTGAAATACATGTAAGTTTAAAAGTCAACATAAAGTTGGTGAGTTCATGTTTTTATTTTTTTGTATGAGATGTATTGTTTGTAATCCAGTAATGAAATCTTAGTATGTTATTAGCACTCATGGTGTTTAAGGATCTATTAGTGTGTAGCTAGCACCCTGACATAGCCATAAGTAAGTAACCAATCCGAGAAAACTCTTGACATCAATTAGGATCACAAAAGCACTCCTAAAGGGTTAACAAACCAAGAGTGGAGCGTGCCTCAAACTCGATAGATCTATACCTTTTGCACCTTGGTCACTAAGTGATTAATGGTTACTCTTGTCATCATCCTACTTACACACATTGATCGTGTTATCATCTAACCCCACAGCTAACATACCATTTGTTATGACATGTATTTCCCCTTGATTGTTTTAAACACAAAACTTTTAAATATTTAAAAGGGGGGACATCAACTCACTGTTTTGTGTTCCATAAGTCGTACATATCGAATTCGGGTATCCGTACACGTGTGTAACCTACATGTGTATTAACTTCACTAGACACCATTTAACTACTTTACTTAAAAATAATTAGATCTCACATATTTATTAAAACATTTAAGACACCATTTTTATTATATCTTCAAATCAAGTTTTCCACTCTAAACCACTTTGTTTACTACACTTCTTTCAAGATGATCATAACTTAAATCATGGTGTTTATTGTTTTTAAAAATCACACATATATAGTAAATCCTTTTGAAGTTGTAGTAATCTTCATGGATCATGACGTTGATGATCTTGTTTAGATTTAAACATCACGATGTTTAAATCATCATTTATATTTTTATTCATACAAGATCATCCATTTTAAACATCTTACTTTAAGATAATCAACATAATCATGCTAACTAGTTAACACTAATACACATAATCAACACATAATAAACTATATTTAGTATATTATTAAGGTGAGGTTAGGGTTTTTAAGTTTGATTTTTCTTTATATTCAAGATGATCAACAAGTACTTTCATAATACAACTTAAGAAGCTTAAATATGGTGAAAGATTATCTTACAAAGTTGCACAAGATTAAGAAGAAGATGAAGCTCCAAAGAAAGCTCCAATGATCCCTTATGCATGAAACCTCCTTTGGTGATCTTGTGGGGGCCTTAAAGTGTGTAAAAGTGGTGTTTTATGGTGGAACCTGGTGGATGGTGGTGGTGATATGTTGCGAGATTGAGAGAGAGTTCGGAGGGTTTCTTATATTTTTTTTTGTGAAATGATAGATGGAAGCATGATGAAGATTTATATAAATCTTCAAGTCACAATTACATCTTTCCATCATACTTAGCTCTTTATTTTTCAACATTAATGAAGTGGTGGGGGCCCATATAAAATCACCTACATGAGGGGGGAGGCTAAGTGTAAATATTATTTATAACATGTGTTAAATGGTAAGATATTTAGGTGATTAACTTAAGTATGAGGATTAGGGTTTATCTTGCATCATTAGTGAGTAATTAGGGTTTAGGGTGTTAATCAATATTAATTAGTCCTCTTGACTAATCGGTATTAGTTTAGGATGGCAAGAACACCACTAGTTCACTCATTGGCACCATATCGATTGTTATATGAACTTTATTGTTTCATACCTGAAATATGATTAACTAGTTCACTAGTCGAGTATATGTTGAGTTTGGATGGCCGAAACGCTTTCCGTTTAATTATTCGCTTGATATTGGCACTTATATACTTTGTCGTCGAACCTTCCCGGGAGTTGTGTTTCCGTGACCTCAAGATAGTTGAAGGGATTTTGGATCCCAAATGAAGCTTAACTAGCTCTCTAGATTAATGTATGAGGCTATCGACCATTGAAATTTTGTCGGTTCGACAATCGGTCGCTTTCCAGTCAAGTGGTACACTGCTTTGTCATATGACCGGAAACGATGTCTTTTATGTATTTATGATATTCTCATATTGTTTTAGGGTGTTTATCATTGTTTGTTATAATTATGGAATCCGGAAAATTCCAAATTAATGTTGCAGACGAATTGAAATTGTCACCTTTTTAGCCGAAACGGACAATTTGAAAATTTAGGCGTTGTACCGGAAAGTTATGTATTATTGCAAGATGTGTTCCCACATTATTGTTTTCATGTATATATGGACTCAGTTATGTCAATAGTATGCCGTTATTCATTGTTCTGTTTTGTTTCAGCTGACACGAATAGTACAACCATGAATAGTGCGCCCAACACTTTCTACCAACAATTTTAAGGCATATTTTGATTTGTTTTGCGTCGTAACGGAAACCAATATATGTTATAGAATGATTCACTTGGCCTAACACTTGTGATATGACATACAACTCACTTATATAATCAAGTTACGATAAAATGCATGAGATTATGTACTAAAAATAGTGATTAGATTGTACGGAATAACCGGTTATTTGCCATTTGTCACAACCACTCAGTCTACATCAAGAAGGATTCAAATTGAGGATGGTTTGTCAAGTTCCAAAGATAATGCTCTTGTTGTTTCCCAGGAGGATGAAGGTTTCAACTGGAACAAGTATATTGTCACACCCCCTATAATTCCATCGCATCAGAGCTGGGCGTGAACTAACCTAGTATCTTCATTGCACAGCGAAGGTGAATGTGAGTGTTAAGACTTATAGTAAGTGAACGCTTGCTAAGTACTCGAATCCCCATGGGTTCTCCTATTCCAACCATGCCATACTTCTAAATGTAACCTGAGAAAGAACATGCGAAAATCAACATAAAGTTGGCGAGTTCATAGTTTGTTTGTTTTTGTTTCAAATGAATCTTAAAACATTTGAAAATCTTGTGTTCGATAAATCGGTTTGTGGGATCATAGTATCCCTAAGCATTTGAAATGTCGTATCTATATGCATGTATTGAAATGTTTTCCATGCTTTTTGTAAACCAATGCATATAACAGTTGTGTCCGATAACCGGTAATAAAATGTTTTCAATGGTATTTGAAAATCGGTATTGAAATGTTTTCTTTTATCTTTGTAAACCAGTATTCAAATGTTTTCTGTTATCTTTGTAAACCGCTATTGAAATCATAGTATGTCGGATGCCTATGGAATTTAAGGATCAATCATCGTGTAGCTAATACAGTGACTTATGTGTCATAAGTAAGTAACCAACCTCAAACAATTCTGACATCATTGGGATCACAAAAGCACTCCTAACCAGTTAACAAACCAGGAGTGGAGCGTGTCTCACACTCGATAGATCTATACCTTTTGCACCTTGGTCACTACGTGATTAATGGTACCATTCTCATCATCCTACTTACGCACAATGATCTGTCATCATCTAATGCCATAGCTACATACCAATTGTTAAAATTCTTGTTTTCGATGTGCATGAACGGGCCTCGCCATTCATATGATTTTTGTTCCTCATACTTTTGATATTGGGCCTAGCCGATGTCATTTATGTTATTGGGCCTAGCCATGTCATCCGTGTCATTGGCCATTGCCCATGTTATCCGTGTTATTGGGCCTAGCCCATGTTATCCGTGTTATTGGGCCTAGCCCATGTTATTCATGCTATTTGGGGCCTAGCCCTTAATCATGACAAAGACAATCCCGTCACTAGTCATAAAACTCATGCATTTTCGAAAAGCTCTTTATTGCTGTGAAAACCAGTATATTTAGCCTAAACCATTCATAAAACATCGTGTTTGTTGAAATCTGTTTGTAATACGGTTTAGAAATATGTGATTTTCGTTATTTGAAACATTGTGTACTTTTGCAAAACATGCATGTCTTTCCACCCCCGAAAACATTTATAAAAATGTAAAATGTAAAAAAGGTGGAGGTTATGAACTCACCTTGATATCCTTGTGCAAAGCTAGCTTAATGTGATTCCATAATGTCATCTCCACAACGTGGCTTACAAGCATGCAATCTAAGACATTCCTAAAACGGAATAACTTATAAGTTTCAAGATATAACGTAGCTAAACTACGTGCCACGAGCTCTACCGAATCGATTAACCATACGATTCTATGAAAGTGTTATTGACTTGACTCGGAATAACCAATCTATTGTTTTCTTGGAAACGACTTACTTTCTGAGTGATATGAATATATGTTTATATATAAATGTAAACATATTTCATGAAATCGTATTAGTCGTCATGTACATTGTCGGATAATAGTACGACCCTTAGTGTTTCGTAAGATGTAGGCATACATACTTCTAAATATACCCATATATGTAAAGCGCTTCGTATCCATTCAATAGTCTTGTTTAAGGTTTATAATAAATAATGATGTAATCGTACGCTTGTTAAAATCTTGCGGTATTGTGTCGTACTTCGTTAGGCGTTTGAATTGAATATAACAAGAAGCACTCGAAAAATATTCGAGTCGTCGACGTTTGAAATAGGTATCGATGATTGTATTTACATTAAATGTTTTCTAAACACTCATGTCCGAATTCCATCGTTTGAAATAAATGTACGCATTATATTTATCTTGTAAAAGTGTTTTGGAAATCTTGACGTTCCAAATAAATATAAACAGTATACTTATTTTTATAACATCATTCGAATGAATTATCGATCTTTGAAATCTAATTTCTGAATTTCGAACTTTGAAGTAAATACAAATAACCATATTTGTTTTATGACAGATTGCCGAATCTTGTTGTCTTGTAATTACGCTCATTGTAAGTTATCAGCTTGATTTTATAAGTTATAATAGCGTCGGCAAAATACATATATATCTATATCTATTTTATAACAATCGCTTGAATCGGATGGTTTTGTCTTTGAAATACAACGTGTTTCGTGTTGCGTATTTTTACGAAAAACGAGCAGAGTTTCCTCTGTTTTTGGACGATCCCGACAACACAAGTTGTCGTTTAATTATCAAAACGCAATAGCCAATATAACAATATATAACTTCTCGTCGTGTTTCAAATATAATGTTTTGCCAATTATAACTCCAATTTATATATATATGACGTCAGTTTGGTTTTAACTAATACATATACGTGAATATCATATGTCGGTTCGATCGTTATATTTTTAAATGTTGGCGATATGTAATCGTTAGCGGGTCGGTTTTAGCTCGGTTGCGCGCTAATTAATATTAATATTTATATAAACTAATATAAATACATTTCGCATCGTAATTAATATTTACCGAGTCTTAGGTTAACCCGTCGACCGAATTTGACCAAGTTTGACTGAATTTACTCGGGTTGACCGGGTTTGACCAGTTGACTTTCGTTGACCGTAGTTGACCGTTGCCGACCGAGTTGAACCGAACACCAAATCGAAACAAAATCTGAACCGAGGCGGTCTGTTGACTGTTTGACCATCTGTGACTGAGTTGAATCGTGTTGACTTGATTGAACTGAGTTTCCCCAAAACTGAACTCAATCCGAACAAGATCCGCACCAGGTCTGAACCGCAACCGAACTGTACCAAGACCGAACCAAACATCACCACTGCCACCACTACCATCGGCCGGCAAGAAGCCGCCGTTGATACCTTGACCCAACCAACAAAACCCAAACCCGTAAACAATCACCACCATCATCGTTGTCGCTGTCTGACTGGCTTGGAGCCACCGCCGGCAGCCACTGTCGGCCACACCACACTTCGAAAACCCCACCACCGCTACCGCAACGGTCGTGTCCTGCCGCGTCGCCGCCTTTCCTTCTCTCTCTCTCTCCGCTGCTCTCTCTCTCTCTCTCTTTCCGCTACCCCCTCTCTCATTACAAGGAAAGTGGGTGTGAGTGAGTGTGTAAGAGAGGTGTCGTGTATGTGTGTTGCCGCCAGAGGGGCCGCCGGAGGTTACCGGAATCCGGTGACCGGATTTAGGGGAGAGAGAAAGCGGTTTCATCTTGTTGGGGCTAGGGATTTTAATTGTGAGAAATGGGGAATGAGAGGTTTATATATAGCTTAAGTGGGTCGAGCCCAAAGCTCTTTACATGTCCAAGCCCAAATATCACTCTATGGCTCGTTTTTGAATCCGAGTGTGTCATATACCGCAATTTACTTATTAACACTCGAAAGTGCTTAAAATCTCTACGATTGTCGTTTCTTGTCCGTTTTCGATCCGATTTTACTGTGAGCATAAAATTTGAAAACGAAGCCAAATATATCATAATATATTAATATTTAGACGTAACTCTAGTCCATGTCTTCCGTTTCGTTGTCAGTGCGTCCCGGTTTTTCGCGAAACTTATGCGTTGTGTTTTGTGACGTCCGACAATCCAAATATATCCATAATTATAACTGTATGATAAATACAAGTTCAAAATTTGTATTTTTAGGCGTTGTCAGTATTTATTCGGCATCAGTTCGCTTAACGTTCAATTTCACGTTAAGGCTCTCGATTATCGCTAAATCACGTAACGTTAATCAAGTAGGCGTTCCTAGGCTCTCCAGGGGCCTGATCGAGTTAATTTACATCTAATTATGTTATTTATGATGGTATTACGTTTCGTTACATGCTTAATTCCAACCGGAAAATGCCGGTTGTCACATTCTCCCCTTGTTAAAAATTTCATCATCGAAATTTAAACTACGTTATCTCCTTAGACTTTTCTCATGCGCAGGTAGGTATAAATAATACTCAGGTAAATGACCATGTTATTGCATCAAGACTTGTCTGAATTATATGAATACAATGACTTACTACAACACTATGAACCCACTGGTTCAACTGAATTTGTTTTCAGAATCGAAGCCATGTGAATGAAATATAATGATATAATCACTAATGTGACTGAGTTTACATGGGTCATACAAATGAGAACCTCAACAAATAGATTTCCAAGACTTTCACAATCTGTAAATGAGTTTCATAAACAATAGGAATCTCTACCAATGGAAACTAGCATTGGTTGTTGGATTGGTGAGACTTAGAATCAACAAGCTCAACTGAATTAGAAACATGAAGATGATTTGTTAACTTTTCGAACCATAAGTTAACACTATCAAATTGCAAGGATACACCAAATTATAATTGAAGTTAGTCTATCATTGTGAATACATAGTTGCATTAAGACCACTTTCAGTGATTAGCCCAAGCTACAAGTTATTACCGACGCCACAAGGCGTCATAGTTATCAAAATAATTCAATAATAGCGGTGCCGGAACAAATTCACCGTGTTTGCAATTAGATGAAAGGTTCAACGAAGTAAATCTGAATATTTGTTCCAAATAAATCCCATAGGATCTTCAACTAAAGAATGAAAGAACAAATAAATACAATTTCCGGTCGATCGTGGAATAACAATAACTATCCCAAAATTTTTGACCCATGATGAAAGAACCGTCACGATGTACACTGAAATAGACAATAAAGTTGCGTACCGTCTTCTTAATACACGATTGTATTAAGAATATTTTAAGAAAATGATCCAACAAGGTGGATTTAATAATAAATAAATAAGTAATTAAATCCGCACATGAGTTGTGAAATCGATGTCAGCGCACGCTTCAACTAGTGAAACGCCACCACAAGGTGCCGTAACCAACAAATAATTTAATGAAGGTGAAGACTGAATCAGTCTACTATGGTTCAAAATACATGAATTGCTTGTTGGTATTACTTTGAATATGACGACCTCAATCCATCATATGAAATCCTTGAATTGAATTTGTATATAGTGAGCAAGTTCAAAAATTGAACTTGGTTTGACGCAATCCCAACAATAAATACATGATTCAACCAGTAAGTTTCGATATGGTTACAACAAAAACCCATGTATGCAACTTGGAACGAAAGGAAGTTAAAGGAATTCGTTGACTCGATATAAAGGAGTCAATACTCATAATAATGCAGGCCATCTGGATCACAAAGCGAAAATTTTGAGTATAGCGAACCAACCTTTGAATTATTGATGAAACAAACATTTGAAGTGAAGACCCTAATGGTCTCCACGTATCAAGTTAACCACATGTGTAGCAAACAAAGCATGCGTATCATATAAATTTGTCATGAAATGATGCAAGTAGGTGTTCGCTAACAATAAGGAAATTCCCGTGATACAATGACCATTATGAGGAGTAGGGGTATGCCAGTCTACTCGTGATATGCAAATTTGAAATTTCAACAAAAGATATTTGAGGACTTTACCTGGTATTTCCTGTGATGACTTATTGTTACGTGACATTACATTAGAATGTCGAACATAGCGTAGTTTGCCATTAATAAAGTCGGGAAATGTGAAGACATGTGACTTCTTTTGCAGCACCAATTATTGTGATTACCATTGTAATAAGCATCGACTGTTATGAAATCTCGTTTAGACGTACCTCATCATGATTCGTGTTGCTTGTAGGACCGCGTGACAAATTGCCGCATTCTGGTCGGTAGTTCTCCGCTGACGGGATTAGCATCATTGTCGTAATGTCATGTTTTCTCAAGGTTGTGCCTTGAAAGTCGTATGTGATGTACTTCAACGTCCGTTGTTGTATAGGTTAAGTTTCATGCCTATTTGCGTACCCGTATTTCGTTTCGCGTAGATAACCTACTCGGGTAAATAAAATAGCATCAACAGTATATGTAAGGGCGTTTGCCTGAATTATTAGTCACAGTTCCTACGTGACGACCTTTACTGGATATTGACATAAGTTTTTTTGTCAAAGGTCTTAAATGCATGTTGCCAAACTCTCAAAGTTTTTCTTACTTAATGTAACTGTTTCGAGTACCTTGTATCAGACACAACACTAGTGAATGATTAAAATCATAATGTTAATTCATTGTTTCGGCCACGGTTAGAACCCATATTCGAGTCCTAGGTGTTCTGTATGTATTCAATCTTATTGATCTAATGTCCCCAAAGGAAAGTGAGGTTAAAGGCTAGGTATCTCCACAGAAACCTAATTCGCTAAAACCTATAGCTCTGATACCAATCTGTCACACCCCCTATAATTCCATCACATCAGAGCTGGGCGTGAACTAAACTCGTATCTTTAGTGCACAGCGGAAGTAAATGTGAGTGCTAAGACTTCTAGTAAGTGAACACTTGCTAAGTACTCAAATCCCCATGGGTTTTCCTATTCCAACCGTGCCATACTTGTAATTGTAACCTGAGAAAGAACATACAAAAAGTCAACATAAAGTTGGTGAGCTTATAGTTTGTTTGTTTTTGTTTCAAATGGATCTTAAAATATTTTAAAATCTTGCATTCGATAAACCGGTTTGTGGGATCATAGTATCCCAAAGCATTTGAAATGTCGTATCTATATGCATGTATTGAAATGTTTTCCATGTTGTTTGTAAGCCAATGCATATAATAGTTGTGTCTGTAAACCGGTAATAAAATGTTTTCAATCGTATTTGTAAACCGGTATTGAAATGTTTTCTGTTATCTTGTAAACCAGTATTGAAAAGTTTTTTGTTATCTTTGTAAACCGGTATTAAAATTATAGTATGTAGGATGCCTATGGAATCTAAGGATCAATCAATGTGTAGCTAATGCACGGACTTATGTGCCATAAGTAAGTAACCAACCCCAGATAACTCTGACATCATTGGGATCACAAAAGCACTCCTAACCGGTGAACAAACTAGGAGTGGAGCGTGTCTCAAACTCGATAGATCTATACCTTTTGCACCTTGGACACTACGTGATTAATGGTTATTATTGTCATCATCCTACTTACGCACAGTGATCTGTCATCATCTAATCCGATAGCTACATACCAATTGTTAAAATTCTTGTTTTCGATGTTTATGAACGGGCCTTGCCCTTCATATGATTTTCGTTCCTCATACTTTTGATATTGGGCCTAGCGCATTACATCCGTGTCATTGGGCCTTGCCATGTTATCCGTATTATTGGGCCTAGCCCATGTTATCCGTGTTATTGGGCCTAGCCCATGTTATTCATGTTATTTGGGCCTAGCCCCTAATCATGACTAAGACAACCCCGTCACTAGTCATAAAACTCATGCATGTTTGGAAAAGCTTTTTATTGCTGTGAAAACCGGTATATTTAGCCTAAATCATTCATAAAACATCGTGTTTGTTGAAATCTATTTGTAATATGGTTTAGAAATATGTGATTTTTGTCATTCGAAACATTGTGTACTTTTGCAAAACCTGCCTGTCTTTCCACCCCCGAAAACATTTATAAAAATGTACAACGGTAAAAAGGTGGAGGTTATGAACTCACCTTGATATCCTTGTGCAAAGCTAGCTTATGTGATTCCATAATGTTGTCTCCACAACATGACTTGCAAGCATGCAATCTAAGACATTCCTAAAACGGAATAACTTATAAGTTTCGAGATATAACATAGCTAAACTACGTATCACCGAGCTCTACTGAATCGTTAACCATACGATTCTATGAAAGTGTTATTGACTTGACTCGGAATAACTAATCTATGGTTTTCTTGGAAACGACTTAGTTTCTGAATATATGTTTATATATAAACATAAACATATTTCATGAAATCGTATTAGTCATCATGTGCATTGCCGGATAATAGTATGACCCTTAGTGTTTCGTAAGATGTAGGCATACATACTTGTAAATATATCCGTATATGTAGAGCGCTTCGTATCCGTTCAATAGTCTTGTGTATTACTTATAATAAATAATGATGTAATAGTACGCTTGTTAAAATCTTGAAGTACGTTGTAGTACTTTGTTAGGCGTTTGAATCAAATATAACAAGAAGTACACGAAAATATTCGAGTCCTCGATGTTTGAAATAGGTATTGATGATTGTATTTACATTAAATGTTTTCTAAACACTCATGTCCGAATTCCGTTTGTTTGAAATAAATTTACGCATTATATTTATCTTGTAAAAGTGTTTCGGGAATCTTGACGTTCGAAATAAATATAAACAGTATACTTATTTTTTTAACATCATTCGAATGAATTATCGATGTTTGAAATCTAATTTTTGAATTTCGAACTTTGAAGTAAATACAAATAACCATATTTGTTTTATAACGGATTGCCGAATCTTGGTGTCTGGTAATTACGCTCATTGTAACGTTATCGGCTTGATTTTATAAGTTATAATAGCATCAGCAAATAAATATATATATCTACATCTATTTTATTACAATCGCTTGAATCGGATGGTTTGTATTTGAAATACAACGTGTTTTGTGTTACATATTTTTATGAAAAACAGCCAGAGTTTTCTCTGTTTTTGGACGATCCCGACAACACAAGTTTCAAATAGCCAATATAACAATATATATATAACAACGCAATAGCCAATATAACAATAAATATAATTTCTCGTCCTGTTTCAAATATAATGTTTCGCTATACATAAATTGGAGTTATAATTGGTGAAACATTATATTTGAAACAGGACGAGAAATTATATATATTGTTATATTGGCTATTGCGTTTTTATATATATATTGTTATATTGGCTATTTGAAACTTGTGTTGTCGGGATCGTCCAAAAACAGAGAAAACTCTGGCTGTTTTTCATAAAAATATGTAACACAAAACACGTTGTATTTAAATACAAACCATCCGATTCAAGCGATTGTAATAAAATAGATATAGATATATATATTTATTTGCCGATGCTATTATAACTTATAAAATCAAGCCGATAACGTTACAATGAGCGTAATTACCAGACACCAAGATTCGGCAATCCGTTATAAAACAAATATGGTTATTTGTATTTACTTCAAAGTTCGAAATTCAAAAATTAGATTTCAAACATCGATAATTCATTCGAATGATGTTAAAAAAATAAGTATACTGTTTATATTTATTTCGAACGTCAAGATTCCCGAAACACTTTTACAAGATAAATATAATGCGTACATTTATTTCAAACAAACGGAATTCGGACATGAGTGTTTAAAAAACATTTAATGTAAATACAATCATCAATACCTATTTCAAACATCGAGGACTTGAATATTTTCGTGTACTTCTTGTTATATTTGATTCAAACGCCTAACAAAGTACTACAACATACTTCAAGATTTTAACAAGCGTACTATTACATCATTATTTATTATAAGTGATACACAAGACTATTGAACGGATACGAAGCGCTCTACATATACGGATATATTTACAAGTATGTATGCCTACATCTTACGAAACACTAAGGGTCATACTATTATCCGGCAATGCACATGATGACTAATACGATTTCATGAAATATGTTTATGTTTATATATAAACATATATTCAGAAACTAATAGATATATGCGAATATTCGTACGTCAATTCTATGGTTATATTTTTAAATGTTGGCGATATGTAATCGTTAGCGGGTCGGTTTGAGCTGGGTTGCGCGCTAAATAATATTAATATTTATATAAAATAATATAAATAAATTTCGCATCATAATTAATTTTTACCGAGTCTTGGGTTGACCCATTGACCGGATTTGACCAAGTTTGACTAAATTGACTCGTGTTGACCACGTTTGACCAGTTGACTTTCGTTGACCGCAGTTGACCATTACTGACCGAGTTGAACCGAACACCGAATCGAACCAAAATCTGAACCAAGGCGGTCTATTGATCGTTTGACCATCCGTGACTGAGTTGACTCGCGTTGAACGAGTAACTCGGTGTTGACTGAGTCGACTCGACCGAAATCTGACCGAGTGATAGTGAGTCTGAACCTATTCAGGGGGAGGATTTTACTAATCCATTTTCTAATGAGAACATTCATGGGGAGGTTGGATCTAATATGGGAGATAATTTAATTTTTGACACCACTACTACCACACACGCAAACAGAGATCATCCAGTTGAGAACATCATAGGTGATGCTGCTGCAGGTGTTTAGACAAGAAGATGTGTGATCGAAGGTTCCTATTTATTTACTTCGATTTAGAAGACTGGGATGATAAATGAGCGTTTGTATAGCTGTTTTATTGCCCAAGGGGAGCCGAAGTATATTCATATGGCTATTAAAGATAATTCATGGGTTGAACCGATGCAAGAGGAGTTAGCGCAGTTGAAGAAATTGAAATTTTGGGAGCTAGTCGACTTGCTATAAGGATAAAAGGAAATAGGCACCAAGTGGGTGTTTAAGTGTAAGAAAGACGACCACGGGATCGTGACAAGGAATAAGGCTCGGTTAGTGGTTAAAGGGTTCAATCCGCAACAGGGGATTGATTACAATGAAGTGTTTGTACCAGTACCAAGGTTGGAAGCAATTTGTTTGTTCCTAGCTTTTGCTTTATTCAAGGGCTTCAAAGTTTACCAACTTAACAAGAAGAGTGCGCTTCTTTACGGGAAAGTCCAAGAAGTGGTGTATATCTCACAACCAGATGGGTTTACTGATCCAGATTATCCAGATCGAGTCTATCAACTTAATAAGGCATTGTATGGATTGCATCAGGCACCTAGCGCATGGTATGAGACACTGCTAGCATATTTGTTAAAGAATGGTTTTGAAAGAGGTTAGATGACAGTACGCCTTTCATTAAGATTAAGAAGGAAGACTTTCTGCTGGTACAGGTATACGTAGATGATATTATTTTTAAGTCAATGGATGAGAACATGTGTCATGAATTCGAGGGGTAATGAAGAGCAAGTTCGAACTGGGTGCGATGGGTGAACTGTCTTACTTTCTGCGTTTGCAAGTTGAATAGAAGAAGGATGGGATGTTTATATATCAGACGAAGTATGTGTATGACATTTTGTCTCGTTTGAAAATGGAGGATTGCGCTACTTTCAACACACCTATTGGCGAAAATCACACTATTGGTTAAGATCATAAGAGTGTGGATGATGTTGATCCAACTCAATATAGGGCAATGATTGGTTCTCTATACTTGACTGCTTCAAGACTAGACATCATGTTTGCGGTGTGTCTTTGGGCAAGTTATCAAGCGAATCCAAAAGAGTCACATATGAAAGCGGTGAAGCGGATTCTTCGTTACTTGAAGGGGAAACTTAAACTGGGTTATGGTATCCAGCTGCTAGTGATTTGGAGTTTGTTCCTTTCACTTATTCAGACTTTGGAGGAGCCAAATCAACCAGAAAGTCTACCATAGGTGGTTGTCAGTTCTTAGGAGGAAGGATAGTGTCATGGCAATGCAAGAAGTAGTCTTGCGTGTCTACCTCTACGTGTGAAGCTGAATATATTGTTGTGGGTAGCTGTTGCTCTCAGGTTATCTGGTTACAACAACAGATGCGCGATTACGATTTAAATATCACTCGTACTCCGATTATAATAGACAATAGTTCCACTATTTCAATCACAAACAATCCCATTAAGCACAGTCGCACAAAACATATTGACATTCATCATCATTTTATATGGGATTGTGCTGAAAAGAAATAGATTGACCCGCATCAGGTCGACACACTAGATAACTTGACAGATCTTTACACAAAAGCATTTGACAGAGCTCGTTTTGAACATCTAGTCGAACTCAATGGGATGAGGAATCCTAAATAACCAATTTTCAATAAGAATTTTGTAAATAATTTTCTATTTTTCAAAAAACAAAACATAAAAAAAATAGAAAATCAAAAATGAGTTTTCACTATGTGGAAAAGAAGAAATGACAGTACATGTAACACCCAGACCGCATAAAACAACGAACCGCGACAAAAACGTCGGGGAGTCATGTCACAAAACTATTGTTTCACAACTCATGGAATTTAAAATTTTCTTTTATTAAGTTAAATGTTTACATTGTCTTGGGATAAACAGGAACAACACATAAATAAATTTTCTTTCATGTTTTAAGTCACTAAGGCCCGCATCCATTCATACGTGAAGCATGCATCATATTATCAAGCATTGACTCCTGAAACATATGTGAAAAGAGAGTCAGCATAAAAATGTCGGCGAGTACATAAGTTTTGTGAGTGTGTCAAATTCGTGGCTTTGTATACATATTGCAACACTGTGTCCGACTACAAGAGTCATCAAGTGAAAACCTCGTATCAAAAGTGTTTGATATTGCAATACAATTAATCAACTAAAACAAGTTGGTTAGAGTTTTGAAAACCTTGTAGCCATGAATCTTGACCAAATCATTTCTTTTGTAAAAACCTTGTAATAGCTTGATTCAAAAGAAAACTTCGTATGATTTATATCTTTAAATGGAAATCATTGCGTGACATTGTTCAAAACCATTTGTCCGTGTTATAAACAATTTGTCCGTGTTATAAACCATTTGTCCGTATTATATAAACCATTTATTCGTGTGATAAACCAATCGTCCGTGTCATAAACCAATTGTCCGTGTCATAAACAAATCGTCTGTGTTTTTAATTGTGAAAACTTTTGATCGTTCTTTAATGAACAAATTCAAACCTGTGTTGACTATACCACCAAAGGGTATCTTTAATAGACCACCAAAGGGTCTCTTTAACTAGACTAACAAATTAGCAAATGATTTTTTAATCAGAAACAGTTTCTGTCATTACCCAAACTTCCACCAAAATCTAGCCAACATTCCCATAATGGGATTGTCAGTCCTACGGTACCATAACATACTACTGGTCGGCTCGGCCAAAGCTAATGAATGTCATTCGTGTTAAGGATAACGCATCAACAAGTTGTTCACATTATTGAAATCGTATTGTTTTATATATAAACCATAGAAATTGTTTTTGAAAACTTGAAAATGATTTAGCACATATGAGTCACCCAAAAACATTTGCAAAATGTAAAGGAGGGGAACTATGTACTCATAGTGAAAATCTTTTTGTATATATAAACCATGTGTATTTTTGAAATCTTGAAAGTAATTATAGGCACATATGAATCACCCGACGACATTTAGAAAATGTAAAAGAGAGGAACTATATACTCAGTTTGAAAATCATTTTGTATATGTAAACCATGTATATTGTTTTGAAATCTTGATCAATGAAATAAACAAAGCTCAAACGTGTCCCGACGTGTCAGATAAATATGTTAGCGTGTCGGGACTATAAATGGGAGATCGGATAGAATGAAGTCTTATAAACCAACGAGTGTTGGAACTCAATAACATTCTGATTTGGAAAGGATCTTAAGTGCTTTTGACCTATTATGACTCGTTAATGTAGTTTACGCTACGTTAACGGGTCATTGGCGTAAACGTGTTATCGAATGGTTAAACATGTTCTATTATAAGTCTTAAATGCCCAAGCATGTTTGAAATGTTATAACATCAGTTTATATGTCGAAAATTCGGTAACATATGTTTAGAATGGATTTATGCGCAAAAGGGCATTTTGGTCATTTTTTTAAGGACATAGAAGTAACTTATCATAACACTAATCAAATGACGTGACCATAAGGTATAACATCAGTAGGTTATTCCATATACAACTATGGTCACAAATATGTGTTTGGTCGGATCCTAAGATCGACCAAACGGGTCGGATTTGAAAGTCAAAGCGGTGGTCAAGACCGCTCGACTTACGACCCTAAATAAGCACTAAACTAGATGCGACGAGTTAGACATGTCAAAATATGTCTAACTAAGTTTATAAAACTGATTTGGTATCAAAACTTGGTGTTTTGATACCAGAAAATAGTTTGGTCATAAAATGCACATCATGCGCATTTTTGACCGAAATTTTGACTCGTCACTTCGACTAGTAAACATGGTAATCAGAAGGTGAAATCGTTAGGGATTATAACCTTCGTGATTAAAATAATGTTGAAAAGTTCAAATGAACATTGACTATACCAAATATGGCCAGAACCAAAAGTCAATGAGGAAGCCAAACTGTTCGACTTTTAGCTCAAAATAGCTAAAATAATGAAAGAACTAGGAAGAGTACTTACTCGTGTTGAAGAACACTTTTGGAACTCAATATAGGAGGCTTCCAAAGGCTGGAAACAAGATCTAAGAAGGATAGTAAGAAGAACTTCACACTTTTCTTTGAAGTGTTTATAATATTTTAGGATCAAGGAGATGATGACAAGGGTCCTCAAGTGTGGATTAGTGTCCTAACATGTGTCAACACCAAATTAAGTGTGGTAAAATGAGTGCTAGGTGTCAAAAATTGGAGATAGGTGGCAAACTTGGTGAAGAAGCAAAAATATTTATTATTTTTTTGACATTTTTTGCCCTTGGACTTGTATATTCACTTGTTTGTCATTTTTACCCCTTTAACCTAAAATTTAGGTTATGTAAAGGTGTTAAGATATGTGTAACTTGGATTATGCCCGAAAATGTCATGGATGTCAGTTCGTTCGGTTGTATGGTTACGCGTTTTGCAAAAAAGCGTAAAACGCTTTAACAAACACGAAAATGATCGAAATTGTGCAACGATTGACATTTTTGCAACCTCATCAATGAAATACAATATTTTATTGAATACAAAAATATTTGGATTGACACACATGGTTCGTATGTCGAATAATGACCAACAGACTTTCGCAGAGTGACGAAAATAGTCCCTGGACTTGTATAAGCGTGTTTTTGTCATATATAACCCTTCAAAACTTATATCTAAGTTATGTAAAGGGTATTTAGGGTATGTGTAGCTTATATCCTTTTTTGGAGTGTAGGTCGCGTTAAACTGACTGCGTTTGAGTGTCAGTTAATGAATTACTTCAACAAAAAATTTTGAGGGTTCGAAATCAAATTGAAATTGTGCAAATGTCTTAGATAATTATACAAATTTCGGAAATAAAACATAGGGTTTCATTTGAATACGAAATTGTTGTAATTGTAAAATGATTGAAAAGGCACAAATGTCACAGTACATCAGCAACTTAGACTGTCATACTGAAATTAAAATTAAATTGCTTAAGTGTGATAGCAGCTTCATCATGTGATGTACGAGTAGGAAAAAAGCATGAAATAATCAACTTACCTTTGTGATACAAACATAACGAACTGTGTATGAGGGGGTAATAAATTAGTGGCGTAGGTTTTATACCTTAAATCGTGCGTTGATCTATTGCCAAAATATGAGTTTTTGGGTTTTATATCGTTTTTTCAACCGGGGTATCAGGGTTGTCCTTCTTCTGCATACAGATATATGCTGACCTAGGCACAACCAGGATATCTTAAAAGAGCTAAAACGCCAAATCCCAAAATTGAAGAAGCTCTCCTAGAGAGTTATTCAATGTGCAAAATGCATAAATCGTATCAAAATCTGTGGTATTTGGGTTAACCCTGGTTAGATATTGGTCTCTTTGTGTAGGGAAGTACTGACCTGATCTCCAAGTATCTAATGTTGTAAATCAAAAAGGAGGAATTTCTGTATACTCACCTACTACGAGGAATCTTTGTGCATACCTTGATGGTGGGGTATGTCCTAAAGTAGGACACACTAGTATAACAGTATAAAATTACCTTAACATATCATTAGGTAATGGTACTTGAAAAGTTCATGTATTTTGTTTTAGTGGATGAACAATACTGGTAATCATCTTGAACTGCTTTTCATGAAAATTACATATAGAATTATCTAATAGTGTGAAAACAGTTTGATATTGCTGATATGATCTTCTTCATGGTGATTTTCACAAAAAAAAAACAGAATGCTTATTATTTTGTTATTTATTTCCTTTCAGAAAATATAAAAATCCAAAAAGATTTTCATTTTCTTGTAAATTCTTAGCGTACAGAATATGATTCTAAATTTTAAAATCCTGCAGGTTCAGTGTGCTTAAAATTTTAAATGTGTAGTTTGATTTGAAAATTCCTTAATTAGTGATATAGTTTTACCATTTCTTGAATAATAATAATAATTTGTTTTGTGTTGAAAAAATTCTTATGGTTTCTCGAGAAGTTTGTTTATAGTATACAGATTATAGTAGTGTGTTGTTGAGAATCTTAGTGAAGAGGAGCTTGCTTGGGTGCATGGTAGAGCCTCCTTTCTACAATGCAGACAAAGTTGAAGAGTTTCAAGATTGCTATGCAATTGCTAAACTGGAGTTTACTCAAACGCTAACCATTTAGAAGATTTGGTGATTGGATGCATCAGCTTAGGGGGAGTCTGTTGCTGACAGAAGCTATTAATGCTGAAGCTATCCAAAGACCAAAGGCATTAAAGATTACAAGATGTCTCAAGACAAAGTTGATTGCAAGATGACTGAAGACAATGTTGTTTTATAAAGCTATTGTCAAGGGGGAGTTTGTTGGTGCATATTTGTTACAACAACTTAGCTTTGGTCTTTGGATATCGTGTAATTGGTAAAACAATAATTGTTAGCGGGTTTAGTATGGTAGTAGTTGATTAGAAGTGGTTGGGCCAAACTAGACCCATATAATAGGGAGTGGTAGGCGAATTGGGCCTAGACCAATTTGCAGCCCATGTGGTTAAACCCTAGCCTAGTTGCAAACCTGTCTCTATATAAACAGAGTTTTGCAATAGGGTTAAGGTTGCTCAGTTAGTCACTTTAGAGAGAGTTAAGAGAGAATTCGTAGAGAGATTGGCTTGGATGATTTTGTGTGATCTAGATTGATTGCAATCGTTGTGATAGATAATCAACAAAGATCGGGTTTATTGTGATTGCTGTTTCTTCTCGTATTTCTGTGATAATCTGATCTAGAGGATTCCGGACTCTATATTGGATAGACGATTCTAAGAAGATCCTTACGGATTAGGGGATCTTCAATCCACTATTGGAAATGATAGTAGGACATGCTTCAACTTCAATGAAATTGGACATATCGCAAGAAATTGTCCACAAAATATCTCTAAACCTGTTTACAATGTCAAGAAGTCTTTAGAAGATGTGAAACAAAAATCCCCGAAGTTTGTTCCTATAAAAATTTTGAAAAGAAACAATGAATCTAACAATGTGAAACCAACAAATTCTAATGTTTCAAACAAAGAAGTCGGTGAATCATCAAGGAAAAATAAATAAAAAGATTTGAAATTCTATCCCAAAAGGCATTTTCGAAACAACAAACATGGGTGGTTAAAACAAAACCATCTTTTAAAGAAGTGAAAACAATTGTTTCAACCATGACTAATAAAAAGGTTTAGGTTGAACAAATTGTTGAATTAAAGAAAAAAGTGTTAGTGAACCTAAAGTGGAAAACCCAAACCCACCAAAGACCTACAAGGATTGGGTCTTGCTATAAATAATCTCTTAATTGCATGTGGATGGGCTCCCGAGATCAATAATTTCCAAGTGGATAATGGATAAGGGAGCTTCTCAACAAATGAGGGGGATGTTGGTCGTATTATACAACGTAAAATCTATCCATGGGGGCTACGTTGGGTTTGTGGGTAATCAGGGAGGAAGAATAGTAGGTGAGGGCATTTAACGAATGGTGTGGTGTCGTTTGACAAGGTCAACTACATAGCAAAGTTAGAAAAGAACCTACTGAGTATTTCTCAGATTTGTGACAAAAAGTTTACTACACACTTCACAGATCAAGAATGTCTCATTCTGAAGCAAGGATTTCACATACCTGAGGAATGGATCCTGATGCGCGCTCCCCGAGACAATGACTTATATGTCTTAGATATGATGTTGCGACTACAACGACAAAACTCACGCAATGTTTTGTATCGAAAGCAATAGAAAAAGAATCAATCATGTGGCACAGAAAGATGGGGCATATTCATCTCAGAAAGATGAACTTCTTAGTTCACAACAATCTAGTGAGGGAGTCAAGCTAAAGAGCTTTTGTTTGTTCATATTTGTGACAACAACTTAGATTTTATCTTTGGATATCTTGTCATTGGTAGAAAAATAATTCTTAGCCGGGTTTAGTATTGTACTAGTTGATTAGAAGTGGTTGGGCCAAACCAGACCCACATTATAGGGAGTGGTAGGTGATTTAGGCCTAGCCCAATTCGCAGCCCATGTGGTTAAACCCTAGCCCAATTGCGAACTTGTCTCTATATTACAGAGTTTTGCATTAGGGTTGTGGTGGCTCAGTTAGTCACTTTAGAGAGAGTTGAGAGAGAATTCATAGAGAGATTGGCTTGGATGAATTCGTGTGATCTAGATTGATTGTAATCTCATGTGATAGATAATCAATAAAGATCGAGTTTATTGTGATTTCTATTTCTACTTTTATTTCTGTGATAATCTGATCTAGAGGATTCCACTCTCTAAATTGGATAGACGATTCTGTGAAGATTCTTATGGATTAGAGGACCTACAATTGGTATCAGAGCATTAGGCTCTTGTTTTGCTCGTTTCGGAATCATTACTGTAGAAAAAATTAGGTTTTTGGATGTTTTGACGGCTGTTTTAGGGTTTCTGCTGCTGTTTCGGATAAACATCAAGGATCTTGGATAGAAGGATTGCATCTCAGATCATTAGTGAAGCGTTTCAGATTGAAAGCTTTCATCTCGGATCAGAAAGGATTGCATCTCGGATCATAAGTGAAGCATTTCAGATAGAAAGCTGCATCTCAAAACAGAAAGGTTGCATTTTGGATCATAACAGTGCATCTCAGATCATTGGTGTTGATCTTGAATCATCTTGGATAAACACTGCTTCGGATCATTTCAGAACATTTCAAATCACTGTTCCGAGTTACCATCTCGGACATCTCGGATACTATCTCGAATCAACATCAAAGATAGCATCTTGGATTAGCATCTCGAACCACTATTTCGAATTTAGTACTGTTCCGAGTTGAACTCAAAAAGGTGGAAAGTTAACTAGCTGACGTAACAGGAGATAAACGTTTTCGTACATAGAATTTGATCCGTAACCAATTTTGACAAACCGACTGCATAGTTAGACTCGTGTGATTTTTAGGACAAAAAGGCACCGAAATTCCTAAAAAGTTCTCGGACATTATATATCATTGGATTCGTCGAGACGAGTATAACGGTACAATTTGGTATACATACATTTCGGACAAATTTTGTAAACGTTTTTAGCGAATTGGTTTGGTAAAAGTGTCGAATATGTCAAACTTGAATGAATTGTTGAGAATGGAGCATGAGGCAGGCACTACTAACAAACCGCCAAAGATGTTGAAGGTAGAGAATAACCTTACATGGAAGGATAGGTTTAAGTTGTTCATTGAATATTAGGAACACACATATGTGGATCTGTATTCAAGATGGGTACATAAACCCAACTCATGACTTTGAACGCAGACAACAGGTCATTCCCTATGTAAAGATGTCAGACAAAAGGCCTTAGCTGCAATAAAGATGCCATTAAAGCGATATACTACTTCGAAGGAGATGTAGGATGCTCTAGAGAAGAGGTATGACGGCAATCCTGATGTGAAGAAAAACGAAGTTGACTTGCTGAAGAAGTAATTTTCTGTGTTAAAAGACATGAGAAATGAGTCCCGCGAAGATATCATCACTAGATACTATCATCTAATGTTAGAAATGGACAATTATAACTTAGAGGGATACACGGACATTGATATAAATGATAAGTTTCTAGATGCTTTACCTGCCAAATGGGATATTTATTCTCTTAAGATAAAGGGTGAAGTTGATTATGAAGATAAAGACTTGGAAGAGGTTGTTGGGAAACTGAGAGCTTATGAGCTCAACATGAAGCAGAAGGAAACTGGATATGAACAGGTTCAACATCCGGGAATTTATAAAGGGATTCCATCTTCATCTTCCAACAATGCTTCAAGTGATTCAGCAACTGCGTTTCTCTCATGTGAAAATGAGCAGGTTGTGACATATACTGATGGTGATGTATATTTTGTAGCTGCCTCAGGAGGATCGTCAGGGGCAAATAGACAACAATCTATCAATAATAACACCAGTACAACGTCTATGCCTCTGAGTGTCAAGGCTGCTGAAGATCATCTGGCCTTGCTTACTTCATTCGTTGCTTCATATGAGAACTACATTCAGGGAAGAATATCTGATCCTGCTAATTTTGATGAAGATTATGATTAGATTGACCCTGATAACCTAGAGAAAATGGATTTACAGAGGCAAATGGCCATGATCTCTAGAAGAGTGAAGAGGTTCATGAATAGGACGCGAAGAAAGTTTGTTGGAAAGAATGCCGGTTTTGATAAGTCTAAAGTGAGGTGTTACAATTGTTAAAATTACGGACACTTTGCTAGAGAATGTCAAAGACCTAAGACTGAATTTTGGACTAACTCATCTTTTCAAGATTCTCCTTGTCATGGTTCAAGCAACAGGAATGCATCAACTAACACTGCTTCAAAATCCTTGATATCTACTGCTAGAGAATGTTCTTATGATTGGAGTGTTCATCTGGAAGGTAATGCCAATGCCACACAGGCATTCATGGCTGAGATAGCCCAGTTGACGATGCAGAAGAAAATGCTGATGTTGAGGTAGAGCATGAGACTGTAGCAGAAAAAGTTGATGATGATTAGACGATTGAAAACATAAAATCTGATGTACAACAGAATGCCACAGATAAGAAGATGGCTGCAGATTTTGCTGCTTTCATGGCTGATCTAAGCAAGTCAACATGAGAGGTACATTCTAACTCTTGGAGTTCTGCTTTCTTAAAATGTCGTGAACTGCAAAATGAAGTTGACATGTTAACAAAACAAAACCAAAGTCTGGTAAATGAGCCCTCGAGCGTAAAAGAATTAAACTTTTTCGTAAAAAGAAATAAGTCATTATATTTGAAGAAAATTAAGGGTTATGAAGAAGAAATCAATATTTTAACCTGTAAACTAAATGAAAAACTTCAAATTATTGACTTAGCTCATGATATGATAAGTTAGAAAACAAAAGAGATTTCTGAAAAATGCAAAGAGTTGTTAGAAGCACAACTGAAAATTTGCAAACTTGAAAGAAATTGAATCAATTAAGAGATTCATCCTTTGTTATGAAACACATGATGGATGGCTTGAAGAAAACTAATGACGAGACAAGTGTGGGCTTCAAAGGTTTCAATGAAGTTCCACCACCTCTTGGTCATGACTATTGTTTCTTGCAAGACGAAGAAGAGCTAACAGACTTTGTGTCAACTACAACTAGTAGTTCCACATCAGGGAATGTTGATGTGTCTGTATATGCCAAGAAGGATAATAACAGGGAAACGATTTTGAAAACCAAGAATGCACACCCTAAGAACAAAAAGCAATTTTTTGTTAAAAAAATTGATTTTATTAAAGGTAGTGATATGAAAGATGAAACCATTGTTATTGAATGTAAGTCAAATGTGCAGTTTACTGAAAATAAAACATAGAAAAATCAGATTTGAGAAAACTAAACAAGATCTTTCTAACTTACCAAAAAGAATGAAGCACAAGTGACTAAGAGAAAGAGAGAAAAATCACTAGAAAAGATTGCTGATGGTGAGCAGAAAGTTTCTAACTCACCAAATACATCTGCTACCAAGAAACAGAGTGTTGCGGTTGGTGTAGATAAGGCTGAAAAATGAACTCACTAAGTTCCTCGTTTTCAAAGATATCAACAAAGATTTTAGCCTGAATATACATCAGGCAGTTATGCAAGACATAGAAGTAGTTCACCAAGAATGAATAACTTTAATGGTAAATCAAGTAATTTCAGAAGTTATGTCAATATTAAACTCATATCACAATGTTGGTAGTCGAAATTCTTATAACAATTGCTTTAGAAATTATCACAATCGCAATTCATGGAATCAAAACCAATATTTCCAAATGTCACAGAGTCCAAACAAGTATAGGAAACCTCAGGACCAGAGACCTAGTGGAAATCAAAAACCATTTCCATCAACAAGTCTAAGATCCAAGACTCCAATTAGCAGTGATGGATATTGGATAGATGTTCCGGTGGTTGATGAATCCGAAAGACACAAGACCATTAAGGCTTGGGTCCCCCAATCTAACTAATTTTTGTTGGGTTATGTAGGAGCTGTTAAGGAGGATTATCAACTTGTGGTATGTTGATAGTGGCTGATCCAGGCCCATGACTGGGATGTGAGGTTTTTGACTGAGTTTGAAAACATAGATGGAGGTTATGTGAATTTTGCAGGTGCTAAGAGAGGACACATTACAGGTCGAGGGAAAGTGACCAGCGGGAAGATCACATTGGACAAAGTGAACTATGTTGAGCAGCTGAAGCACAATCTGATGAGCGTGTCTCAAGTCAGCAACAAGGGTCACTCGGTCCACTTTACTAAGTATGAAGCTTTGATGTTGAAACCGGGTTTGGTGATACTAGATGATTGGATAGTGATGAGAGCACCAAGGAGAAATGACACTTATGTCATGGATATGGGTGCTAAGGATTCTTCCTTTGTGGTGGTGTGTTTATTGTTAAAAGCATCCGAGGCTGAGTCAATGTTGTGGCACAAACGCATGGCCCAACCGAAAAATGAATTATTTATTGAAAACGATTTAGTGGAAGGGGTGCCAGTGCAGAGGTTTCATGTGGAAGATAAATGTCTTCCATGTCAAAAGGGAAAACAACATAAGAAAGCTCAAAAGTCCAAAATAGTAAATTCCATAGATGCCCCTTATGAATTACTTCATATGGGTCTATTCGGCCCAGTCAACGTAAGGAGCATAGGCGGAAAGTACTATTGTTTAGTTGTCATAGATGATTACTCATGGTATTCATGTGTTTTCTTTTTATGTACAAAAGTTGAGACAGCAGAGATGCTGATAGATATTTTTACAAAATTGGAAAATGTCCATGCTGCACGGATCAAGAGGATAAGGAGTGATAATGGCACGGAGTTCAAGAATCAGATTTTGGATCTTTATTGTCTTCACAAGGGAATTGAACATCAGTATTCTGCTCCTTATAACCTCAACAGAATGGATTCGCCGAGAGGAAAAACAAGACGTTGAATGAAGCCGCTAGGACTATGCTTTCTAATTCAAAGCTTCTAGTACTTTTCTGGGGAGAAGTTGTGAGCACAGCTTCTTATGTCCAAAACAAAGTTTTAATGGTTAAACGGTTTAACAAAACATGTCACGAACTTATGTTTAACAAGAAACCAACCTTGAAAGGCTTTGAACCATTTGGATTACTCTGCACCATTGTGAAAAATAAAGATAAGAAAAAATTTGGTAAGGTAGCTCATGAGGGATACTTTTTAGGTTATATGCCTGGAACACCGAATAATAGGGTTTTTAATCTATATCCTGGTAAATTTGAGGTTGTGTTTAACATGGAAATAACTAGTTATTCACCTCAACAATCAATGATTGGCGCTGCTATATTATATGATATTGATAACATTTTTGAATTATTTAACATTCCTGAGTTTTCTAATGCAGATGAGTCTCAAGTGATTCAAAATGTGATCAGTGAAGATGAAGAGGGTGATTTCATGCCTAGATCGAGTATATCAATGACAGATGCTCCAGATGCTTCCTCCAGTGCAGCTCTACAGGATTCAAGTGATAGTGAGTCCAGTTGTTGACACCATTGTTACTGCACACGCAAACAGAGATCATCAAGTTGAGAACATCATAGGTGATGCTGGTGCAGGTGTTCAGTCAAGAAGAGGTGTTATCGAAGGTTCCTGTTTATTCACTTCGATTCAGAAGATTGGGATGATAAACGAGTGTTTGTATATTTGTTTTATTGCCCAAGAGGAGCCGAAGAATAATCACATCGCTCTTAAAGATAATTCATGGGTTGAAGCAATGCAAGAGGAGTGAGCTCAGTTCAAGAAATTGAAAGTTTGGGAGCTAGTCGACTTGCCAGAAGGAGGAAAGGAAATAGACACCAAGTTGGTGTTTAAGTGCAAGAAAGACGACCAAGGGATCGTGACAAGGAATAAGGCTCGGCTAGTGGTGAATGGGTTCAAACAGTAAGAGGGGATTGATTACAATGAAGTGTTTGCAAGGTTGGAAGCAATTCATTTATTCCTAGCTTTTGCTTCATTCAAGGGCTTGAAAGTTTATCCACTTAACGTGAAGAGTGCATTTCTTTATGGGAAAGTCTAAGAAGTGGTGAATGTCTCACAACCAGATAGGTTTACTGATCCAAATTATTCAATCGAGTCTATCGACTTGATAAGGCATTGTTTGGATCGCATCAAGCACTAGGGCATGGTATGAGACACTGTGAGCACATTTGTTAAAGAATGGTTATTAAAGAGGTCAGATTGACAGTACTCTTTTCATTATGAGAAAGAAGGAAGATTTTCTACTTGTATAGGTATACGTAGATGATATTATTTTTGGGTCATCTGTTGAGAACATGTGTCATGAATTCAAGGAGGTAATGAAGAGCAAGTTCTAAATGAGTGCGATGGGTGAACTGTCTTACTTTCTGGGCATCGCAAGTTGAACAGAAGAAGGATGGGATGTTTATACATCAGACGAAGTATGTGTGTGACATTTTGTCTGGTTTCAAAATGGAAGATTGCGCTACTTTCAACACTCCTATCTGCGAGAATCACAATCTTGGTCCAGATCATGAGAGTGTGGATGATGTTGATCCACCTCATTGTAGGCCAATGATTGGTTCTCTAATGTACTTGACTGCTTCAAGACTAGACATCACATTTGTAGTATGTCTTTTTGCCAGATATCAAGCGAATCCAAAAGATTCACATATGAAAGCGGTGAAGCGGATTCTTCGTTACTTGAAGGGGAAACCTACACATGGGTTATCGTATGCAGCAGCTAGTGATTTGAAGTTTGTTGCTTCCACTAATTCAGACTTTGGAGGATGCAAATCAACTAGAAAGTCTACCACAGATGGTTCTCAGTTTTTAGGGGGGGGATCTTGTCCTGGCAATGCAAGAAGCAGTCTTGCGTATCTACCTTACGTGTGAAGCTGAATATATTTTTGCAGGTAGCTGTTGCTCTCAGGTTCTCTGGATACAACAGCAGATGCGTGATTACGGTTTGAATTTCTCTTTTACTCCAATTATGATAGACAATAATGCCACTATTTCAATCACAAATAATCCCATAAAACACAGTCGTACTAAACATATTGACATTCGTCATCATTTTATACAGGATTGTGCTAAATGAAATTGGTTGAACTGCATAGGGTCGACACACTAGATAACCTGGCAGATCTTTACACAAAAGCATTTGACAGAGCTTGTTTTGAACATCTAGTTGAACTCATCGGGATGAGGAATCCTGAATAACCAGTTTTTCATAAGAATTTTGTACATAGTTTGTTGTTTTCATAAATTAAAATCACAAAAATAAAAAAATAGAAAACCAAATGAGTTTTCATTGTGTGGAAAAGAAGAAATGATAGTACATTTGAAACTTAGACTGACACACTGAAATTAAATTAAATTGCTTAAATGTGATAGCAGCTTCATCAAATGATATAGAAGTAGGCAAAAAGCATGAAATAATCAACTTACCTTGGTGATATAAACATAACGAACTATGTATGAGTGGGTAACATGTCAGTGGTATATGATTTTATATCCTTAATTTTGCGTTGATAGATTGCCAAAATCTGAGGTTTTGTGTCTTTATATCATTATTTCATCCTGGGATATCAGGGTTATCCTTCTTTAGCATCCTGATATATGCTGACCTAGGCACAACCAGGATATCATAAAAGAGCTAAAATGCCAAATCCCAAAATCAGTGGTATTTGTCTTAACCCTCGTTGGATATTGGTATCTTTGCTGTATGGAAGTACTGGCCTGATCACCAATTATCTAACGTTGTAAATAAAAAAGGATGAATTTCGATATACTCATCTACTACAAGGAATCTTTTTGCATATCTTGATCGTGAGGGTAAGTCCTGAAGTGGGACACACTAGTATATTAGTATAAAATTACCTTAACATATCACTAGGTAATGGTACTTGAAATGTTCATGTATTTTGTTTAAGTGGATAAACAATACTAGTAATCATCTTGAACTGCTTTTCATTAAAATTACTTGTAGAATTATCTAATACTGTGAAAACAGTTTGATAGTGTTGTATATGATCTTCTTCCTGATGATTCTCACAAAAAACTGAGTATTTATTATTTTGTTGTTTCTTTACTTTTAGAAAATATAAAAATCCAAAAAGCTTTTCTTTTCCTTGAAAATTCTTAACGTACGGAAAATGGTTGTTCATGGAAGAGTTGTTACCGATAGGGGGAGACGGTGTTAGGAGATGAGTTCAATATTTTAAAATCTTGCAGGTTCTGTGTGCTTAAAAACTTTGAGTGTGTTGTTTGAGTTGAAAATTGCTTAATCTGTGATACAGTTTTACCATCTCTTGAATAATAATAATTTGTAAACTTGTGTTAAAAAATTCTTAAGGTTTCTCGAGATGTTTGTTTTATAGTATACAGATTGTAGCAGTGTGTTACTGAGAAGTTTAGTGAAGAGGAGTTTGCTTGGATGCATGGTAGAACCTCCTTTCTACATTCAGACAAAGTTGAAGAGTTTGAAGATTGCTATGCAAGTGCTACACTGGAGTTTACGCAAACACTAACAATTTAGAAGACTTGGTGATCGGATGCATCAGTTTAGGGGGAGTCTGTTGCTGACTGAAGCTATTAAAGATGAAGCTATCCAAATACCAAAGACGTTGAAGATTGCAAGATGACTGAATACAAAGTTGTTTTATGAAGCTATTGTCAAGGGGGAGTTTGTTGGTGCATATTTGTGACAACAGCGCGTTTAGTAGTGTAGTAGTTGATTAGAAGTGGTTGGGCCAAACCAGACCCACATTATAGGGAGTGGTTGGCAATTTGGGCCTAGCCCAATTCGCAGCCCATGTGGTTAAACCCTAGCCCAGTTGCAAACCTGTCTCTATATAAACAGAGTTTTGCATTAGGGTTGTGGTGGCTCAGTTAGTCACTTGAGAGAGAGTTGAGAGATAATTCGTAGAGAGATTGGCTCTGACGAATTCGTGTGATCTATATTGATTGTAATCGTTGTGATAGATAATCAATAAAGATCGGGTTTATTCTGAATTCTGTTTCGACTTGTAATTCTGTGATAATCTAATCTAGAGGATTCCGCACTCTAGATTGGATAGATGATTTTGTGAAGATCCTTATGGATTAGGGGACCAACAATTTTCATCTAAGTGACAAATACATAATTTGTAAAAAGGGCAAGCAGCACAAAACGTTGCACCCGAGGAAGCTAAACTCAATTAAGCTCCCGTTAGAGAGACTACTCATGGATCTCTTCGGACCTGTCAACGTTAGAAGCATATCAGGAGATCTATATTGTCTCGTTTTGACTAACAATTATTCAATAATTTTGTGGGTGATGTTCCTAAAGAGCAAAGATGAAACATTTGAAAGTCTGATGATCTTATTCCAGGAACTTGAGAACGTCTATCACTTACCAATTCATCGCATTCGAGGTGATAATGGTACAGAGTTAAAAAACAATTAGATGGTAGAGTTTTGTAATGAGAAGGGAATTTTGCATGACTTTAGTGCACCATATACTCCAGACCAAAATAGTGTGGCTGAACGCAAAAATCAAACCCTGATAGAGACAACAAGAACCATGCTCACTAATTCTAAAATTCAAGTCGTTTTTGGAGCGAGGTTGTGGCTTCTGCATGCTATACCTTGAACAGAGTATTGACGGTTAAGCCACACAAGAAAACGTGTTTCGTGTTACTAAACTAGCAAAAACCAAGCCTAAAGTATTTAGAACCTTTTGGTCACCTTGCACAGTAATTGATGTAGATGGCAAATTTAGAACTAAATCAATGGAGGGGTTCTTCGTGGGATATGCTAGTCAACTTAGGTGAGTATATCTTCCTAGCATAAACTGGGTTACTAATTTCAGAACGTCGATTATCAAAGATACACGTCTCCAACTTAGAAACTAGGAGATGCTTGGTTGTTAAACCAACAGAAGAGGATTGTTAAAGATACACGTCTCCAACTACGAGAGTCTCTCGGATTCCTTCGAGTTGCCAGCTAAACCAACAGAAGAGGAACTTTTTATTCTTTATCAACAACAACAAGCTTCATCACCAAAACAAGTTCCTAGACTAATCGTTATAACTCAAAACACCTGTTGGTACTCACGATGCTGAAGCTAGTACAAGTACTCAACATCTAGATAATCAGACTTCCAGAACAAGTGATCCCACTATGAATCAAGAGATTAACGAACCAGCTCCCATGTTCGATCAAAGTGATGATTCTGATTCTGAAGCTTAACCGACATATGATAATGATGGATCTACTTCCGATGGTGAAAAACAGATTGAAAGTTTGTTAAACAATCATGCTGCAGGACCAAGCGCTCAGAATGAAGCATCTACAAGTAGTCAAGACGCTGATAAAACATCACAAATGTAGAACACGAAGTGAGTCTTCCGAATGAAGTTATGCCAAGGACGTTGTCTTACCACTCATCAAAAATGAGAAATCTGATCAATAAGGATCTTAGTTGTTTCCACACTAATATTGTACCTGTACAAGAAACGGTCTCATATAAATGTTTTATTTCGCAAGTTGAGCAAAAGCGTACAAGGAAGCTCTTACAGAAGATAGCTGGGTTAACGCTATGCAAGAAGAGCTATTGCAATTTGTGAAAACTCAGAGTGTGAAACTTGTTGATCTTCCGGATGATCACAATAAGATTAACACAAAGTGGGTTTTCAATTGAAAGAAACATCACAAATGTAGAACACGAAGTGAGTCTTCCGAATGAAGTTATGCCAAGGACGTTGTCTTACCACTCATCAAAATGAGAAATCTGATCAATAAGGATCTTAGTTGTTTCCACACTAATATTGTACCTGTACAAGAAACGGTCTCATATAAATGTTTTATTTCGCAAGTTGAGCAAAAGCGTACAAGGAAGCTCTTACAGAAGATAGCTGGGTTAACGCTATGCAAGAAGAGCTATTGCAATTTGTGAAACTCAGAGTGTGGAAACTTGTTGATCTTCCGGATGATCACAATAAGATTAACACAAAGTGGGTTTTCAATTGAAAGAGAGATGACAAAGGAGTAATTGTTCGAAACAAAGCTCGACTCGTTGTTCAAGGATTTCATCAGCAAGAGGGAATACACTACACAGAAGTCTGTGCTGCGCGTAGCAAGATTAGAAGCTATCTGAATTTTCCTGGCATTCACGTCATGGAAGGGATTCAAGGTGTACTAATTAAATGTAAAGTTTGTATTCCTCTAGGACACAGTGAAGGAGGAGGTGTATGTCGGGCAACCATCAGGGTTTATCGATCCAATACACAAGGATAAGGTTTATCTACTGATAAGGCGTTATACGGTTTACATCAGGCCCCGAGAGCCTTGTACGAAATGTTTTCTTAACATCTTCTAGAACACGGGTTCATCAGAGGAACAGTAGACAGTACCCTCTTCACATGGGAAGTAGCAGGATACATCTTAATTATGCAAATATATGTGGATGATATCATTTTCGGTTCAGCTAACGATGAGCTGTGTAAAGTCTTTGAAATAGTCATGATAAAGAAATTCGAGATGAGTTCTATGGGGGAGATGAAGTTCTTCTTGGGACTTCAGGTCAATCAATATCCAGATGGTATCTTCATACATCATATGAAGTATGTGAATGACGTGTTGGAGAAATTCAAGATTTCTGAAACATCACCCGTATCTACCCCATTGGCTCTCAATCACGGCATCAGACCAGACCCAACAGAAGTAAATTAATGTATCTTACAGCTTCAAGGCCAGATATCATGTATCTTTCATGCCTCTTTGCACGCTACCAGTCAAATCCTAGAGTGTCGCATTTGTTGATCATCAAGAGGATTCTGTGATATTTGAAAGGTTGCCCAAGCACCGGCTTGTGGTATCCACGCATCGACAACTTCAATCTCGCAGGATACTCAGATTCTGTATTGGGTGTTGTCGTTTAAATGCTAAAACTACAACTGCTGGTTGCCAGTTCTTTGGCAAACGTTGTGACAAATGGCAAATAACCGGTAATTCCGTACAATATACTCACTATTTTTATTACATAATCTCATGCATTCTATCATAATTTGATTTTGTAACTGTGTCCTACGTCATATCACAAGTATTAGGACAAGTAAATTAGATCATAACATATATTGTTTCCGTTACGACGTGAGACAAATAAAACAATGCCCTAAAAGTGTTGAGCGCACTATTCGCGGTTGCACAATTGAGGTCAGCAAAACTGCTAAAACGAAACAGAACAATAAATAACAGCATGCTAATGCCCTAAATGAGTCCATATATACATGAAAACACTAATGTGGGAACACACTTTGCGTTAATACATAACTTTTCGGTACAACGCCTAAATTACACAATGGTCCGTTTTGACCAAAAAGGTGACAATTTCAGTTTGTCCGCAACATTAATTCGGTACTTTTCGGATTCCAGAATTATGATAGAATAATGACAAACATCATAAAAAAATATGAGAATAATAGAAATACATAAAAGACATCGTTTCCGGTCATACGGCAATCAGTGCACAACTTTACTGGAAAGCAACCCATTGTCGAACTGAAAAAAATTAATGGCCGATAGCCGGCAGTTTCGAATCAATACATTAATCTAGAGAGCTAGTTAAGCTTCATTGGTGTGACAACCGGCAGTTTCGAATCTTAATTAAGCACATAACAAACAGTAATACCCTTATAATTAGTGTAATTATACGTAAATTAACTCGATCAGGCCTCTGGAAAGCCAAGGAACGTCTATTTGCTTCACGTTACACGATATGGCGACAATCGAAGACACGAAACGCGAATTTGAACGATAAGCGAATTGATGCCAAACAAATACTGACAACGTCTCAAAACATGAATTTTATACTTGTATTTATCATACAGTTATGATTATGCGATAAATTTGATCGTTGAACGTCGCAAAGCACAATGCGGAGGTTTAACGAAAATCGAGACGCACCGACAACGAAACAGAAGCCACGGACTAGAGATACGTCTAAATAATAATATATTATGATATATTTGGCTTTGTTTTCGAATTTTAACGCTCACGGAAGAAACTAGAAAGAAAAACAGATCAGAAACGCCAAATAGGACAATTACGCGATTTTTAACGCAACGAACGGATTACGCGTCAAAACCCGAACCCCGATATAATTTAATACGTTTTCGAGTCTAAATAAATAAATTTTGTTAAATAGCAACACTCGAATAAAAAAACGGACAATAGATGGCGATCGTTGAGATTTTACGCAACTTTTAACGAAACCGACAAACCGTCGCGTCAACCGGTCGACTAAAGACAACATTTTCGTGTTTTTTAACGCATTACGGCATAACACAATGCTCGGTTTCAAAAATGGGCTTTAGATATGTGCTTTGGGCTTATTCACGATGACGGGCCTTGGGCCCAACCCGTTTAGAAAACCCTAATATATAAACAAACCTAAACCTAATCTCCTTCATTTTGAAACTCAAACCCTAGCCCCCTTCACCCAAAACTCTCTGCCCTTCTCTCCTGTTCGGATCCGGTTGCCGGATTCTGGTGACCACCGGCCGGCGACTCCGGTCGTCTTCCCCGGTTACACACCCATACACGACACCCCCACCTTCTCTTATATCAAACACACACTCACCTGTATATACACGCACATATATACAAATAAGAGAGATAAAGTTTGAGACAGGGAGAGCGATGAGAGAAAGAGAGAGATCGAGCGTGAAAGAAAGGTGGCAGGGGTGTAGCGGTGTGGCAGCAGTTGCCGCGCAACAGTGCTGCAGCCAACGACGCTAGGGCCAGCCGCCGGTGACGATGAACGGCGGGGGGTAGTGGGGTTTATGTTGGGTATTTTGTCGGCTTGGGAGGGTTTCAATTGACTGGCAACAATGGGTTTTGGGGGTTTCGATCGGTGAACAGAGGCGGCAGCAGCCGTCGCCTCCGGCGGGCGACCGGCGGTATTTCGGTGACGATGGTGGTGGTTTAGCAGCGACAGTGATGGTGATGTTTCGGAGGTGGTTGTGGTTAAAGACGGCGGTGATGTTTGGTCACTCCGGTTCACTTGGGTTCGGTTCAGTTCAGACTCCGGTTCAGGTTTCGGGTTCGACTGGGTTCGACCCGGTTCAAGTTTGAAACAAATTTCGATATTTTAGTTCGTTTCGATTCGGGTTTATTTTCGGTTCTGATACGTGTTAGTTTTAGGTTCAATCTCGGTTTGGCTCGGATCGGTCGGTCAACGAAAGTTAACTGGTTAAACCCAGTCAACATAAGTCAAACCTGGTCAAACCAGGTCAACGGGTCAACCCACGACTCGGTAAAAATTAATTACGACGCGCAAAATTTAATTATATAAGTTTATAATTATTATTCATATTTAATTATCGCGAAACCGAGCTCGACCCGACCGTTAACAATTCGACATCGCCAAAAAGTTAATAATCAAGCCGACGTACACAATTCGCGTAAAAGTCGTTAGTTAAAAATCAAACCGACAATAGATATATAAATAAATCGGAAATATAAATCGACGAAAACATAATATTTGAAAGCGATGAAAAAATTTTATATATATATTGTTTTGTTTGCGACATTGCAGGTTGTGTTTTGATAAATAAATGGACAAATAATATTGTCGGGATCGTCCAAAAACAGAGGAAACTCTGTCCGATTTTCGTAAAATCCGTAAAACGAAAACGCGACATATTTCAAAGATTTAACGTCCGATTTCAATCCATTGTTATAAAATATGTAATTATTTTAATGACGCCTACAAATCGATCCGATAACTTTTCAACGCGCCCGACTACGGGACAACAAGTTTCGACAATCAATTTCAAAGCGAATATAGTTATTTATATAACTTCAACGTCGAAACTCAGAAATTAAAGTTCAAGCATCGAAAAATTATTTGAACGACGATATAAGAATAAGTATATTGTTTATATTTAATTCGAAACGCCAAATTTTCCGAAACACTTTTACAAGACAAATACAAGGCGCGTAGTATTTCAAACGACAAATTCGGAAATCGTATTACAAGAATATTATATATATTCAAATGTCGTGGCGTTGAATACATTTATAAATAAATATAGTTATATTTATTTCGAATGTGGACGACTCGAAACTTTCGAATGATATTATAACAGTAGTATATTGTTTTTATTCGATTCAAACGCTAAACGAAGTACGATGCGACTCCGCATGACTATAGCAAGCGTACGACGACACATTTATTTATTTTAATCGATACGCTAGACTATTGCGCGAATACGAAACGTATTATCTATACGGATATATTTTCGAGTATATATACATTATATCTATGAAAACTACAAAGACTCGTACCATTATCCGTCGACGTACATAACGAGTAAATATCATTTTCAAGAAATATAGTTATGTTTAGATATAAACATATATTTCAAGTCGTTCAAAAACTAAGACAATTCTAAGAAAACCATAGGTTGGTTAGCCGAGTTAAGTCAATAATAATTTTATAGAATCGTATGAGTACATTTCGGTAAAGCTCGGTATCACGTAGTATAGCTACGTCATTCTTAGAAACTTACAAGTTATTTCGTTTTAGGAATGCCTTAGATTGCATGCTAGCAAGTCAAGTTGTGGAGACTACACTATGGAAAATCACATTAAGCTAGCTTTGCACTGGATTATCCAGGTGAGTTCATAACCCCCACTTTTTACCGTTTTACATTTTTATAAATGTTTTTGTGGGTGGAAAGACATGCAAGTTTTGCAAAAGAATACAACATTTCGATAAACGAAAATCATATACTTCTAAACCATGTTACAAAACAGATTTCAATGAGCACAAATGTTTTACGAAAGGTTTATACTAAACTTACCGATCTTCACAGCTATACAAAGCTTTTTGAAACATGCATGAGTTTTATGACTAGTGACGAGAGTCACAACTAGGGGGCGGGGCCCTAATTTTACAAGAAAACATGGGCTAGGCCCAAATCACAAAAGAACATGGGCTAGGCCCAATAACACAGAATTATAACAATTGGTATGTAGCTATGGGATTAGATTTTAACAGATCACTGTGTGTAAAAAGGGAAATAACAATAGTAACCATTAATCACGTACTGACCAAGGTGCAAAAGGTATAGATCTATCGAGTTTGAGACACGCTCCACTCCAGGTAAGTTAACCGGTTAGGAGTGCTTTTGTGATCCCAACATGACAAAGAAGTCTCGGTTTGGTTACTTACTTATGCCACATAGGCCGGTGTATTAGCTATACACTGACAGATCCTTAGATTCCATTGGAAAACTACATACTGCGATTTCAACACCGGTTTACAAAGATAACAGAAAATATTTCAATACGGGTTGATTTACAGATACAATTGAAATCATTTTATCACTAGTTTATAAACATAACAGTTATATGCATCGATTTTCAAATAACATGGAAAACATTTCGATACTGTTATACAAACATGACATTTCAAATGCTTTGGGATACTATGATCCCACAAACCGGTTTTCGAATGCAGAATGCTCAAATGTTTATGACTCTTTTGAAAACAAAAACAGACAAACTATGAACTCGCCAACTTTATGTTGATTTTTCACATGTTCTTTCTCAGGTTATAAATTCAGGTATGGCACGGTTTGAATAGGAGAACCCATGGGGATTCGAGTACTTAGCGAGCGATCATTTACTAGAAACCTTAGCCATCACGTCTGCTTCCGCTATACGATGAAGATGCCATTCAGTTCACGCCCCGGCTCTGATGCGAAGGACAACTAGGGGGTGTGACAATTTAGGATCCGTAATCCCTTCAGTTATCTTGAGGTCATTGAAACACAACTCTCAGAAACTTTGACGTCAAAATATATAAGTGCCGATATCGAGCGAATAATTAAACAGAAAGCGTTTTGGCCATCCAAAATCAACATATATTCGACTAGTGAACTAGTTAGTCATATTTCTAGATCGGAAGTGCCATAAATAAATACCATGGAACTTATGGTAGTCGAAAACCAAAGCTTCCGGTACCAAACAATAAAGTTCTACACTAGCCGATATCGTACCGATGAACGAGCTAGTGAGGTTTTTGTCATCCAAAACTAATACGAATTAGTCAAGGGGACTAATTAACTTTGATTAACACCCTAAACCCTAATTACTTGCTAAAGATACAAGATCAACCCTAATCCTCACACTTAAGCTAATTACCTAAATATCTACCAAAATATCAAAAGTTATAAAAAAAATAATTACACTTAACCCCCCCTCATTTTGGCGGAATCAAGTTGGTCCCACACCCACTTGATTTGCGTTGAAAAAAGTGGCATTAGAAACATGGTAGAAGATATTGTTTTGACACTTGAAAGATTTTAATTATATAAAAGATCATGCACATTCTTACATCACTAATACTTCAAAAAAAAATTAAAATAACCTCCCAACTCTTCCCTCTTCCCACGGCTCAAACACCACCACCATCATCCACCTTTCTTCAACATTAAAACGCCAAAATCAAGCCTAGTTAGGCCATTTCAAGATCATCCAAAGTGCTTGCAATAGAGGGTCGTTAGGGCTTTCTTTGGAGCTTCATCTTCTTCTTAATCTTCACTAATCTTGAGCAACTTTGTAAGATAATCTTTCATCATATTTGAGCTTCTTATAATGTCTAGTTTATGAGAATACTTGTTGATCATCTTGAAAGTAAAGAAAATACAACTTAAAAACTCTACTCTCGCCATCATAATATACTAAATGAAGCTTATTATGTGTTGGTTATGTGCATTAGTGTTAACTAGTTTGCATGATTTTGTTGTTTATGAAAAAAGTAAGGTGTTTAAGTGGGTGATCTTGTATGAATAACAATATAAATGATGATTTAAACATGGTGATGTTTCTAAACAAGATCATCAACCTCATGATCCATGAAGATTACTACAACTTAAAAACTGATTTACTATATATGTGATTTTTAAAAGGAATGAATACCATTATTTAAGTTATAATCATCTTAAAAAGTGTAGTAAACAAAGGAGGTTAAAGTGGAAATAATGATTTGAAGATGTAACTAAAAATGGTGTCTTAAAGGTTCTAATAAATATATAAAGTTCTCGTTGTTTTTAAGTAAAGTAGTAAAAAGATATATTTACAAAAATCATGGAAAATGAGGATGCATAAGTTGTAAATAAAGCATAATAAAGTTGTATGTAATCTTGAGTTGATGATTGATCTTGATTATGGGCTTAAACTTGATTTAAATACATTTTTAAAACGTGGAAAACGCCATAGTTTAGGGGAAACTATGGTGAAATTTTCTAAATAAAGCATAATAAATCTTCTAACTATGATTAACGGGGTGATTAACGCGATTAGTGACCTAAACCGTCATTAAGAAAGTTTTAATGACAAGTGTTAAACCGTAACCTTCCAAGAGTTTAACAAGTGTATATATATATATATATATACCTATAGGAATAAAAACATATATATACATATTTTGTAAACAATAGTTTATGTGAAAATACATGTGTATGTATGTGTATGTATCTAGAAATTTAGGGTATATACCATGAAATACCCAACTTATACGAATACTTCAAACACTTGAAGAATTACCAAGTGTAAATGACATAAAGCACATACACTTTTACAATATGTTGAAACATTAATCAGACGACGGAGTAACAAGGACGATGGCAAATTTACACGATACACCGTCACCATGCGACCAACCAACTAATCACCAACAAGAAGAGTTACTACCACGTTGGGCGATATATATATATATATATATATACGGCAACGACGACACGTCTAAAATGAATTATTTTAGACACTTAACGTATATATGTATTAGCGATATAAAAATCCGGAAAGTTAAAATATATAAGAATTGCTATGTGATTTTATAATAGTATATAAATATAAACTCTATGCTTAGTAAAACTTAATAAGTGTAAGAGTTATAAACATTTGGGCTCTTGAAAATAAATTGGGCGCCCATTATATAAAAGACATGGGCAAGGCCCAATTACACAAAATCTAGGATAACATGGGATAAGCCCAAAGGCATAAAATACATGGGCTAGGCACAAACATAAAAAAATATGGGCTAGGCCCAATCACATTAAGAGATGGGCTAGGCCCAATGACATAAATTACACGGGCTAGGCCAAGTCATATGAAGACATGGGCTAGGCCCAATGATATACATGACATGGGCTAGGCCCAATGACACGCGTGCAAGGCACGAGGACATGTGAAGAGCGAGGCCCGTTCACACCCGATCTAAGAATGACAATATATATATATGTATTCGGGAAATATATATAAAGTTAATAACCGAACAAACGAACTACCAGCACTATGATAACATTAAAAGTTGTTCTAATGTGATAAATATATACACAACAAGAATTCAAGATGAAAAACTGTTACGAGGTCCAATGAGACCTAGGTGTCTAATGAAGTTAATACACATGTAGGTTACACATGCGTATAGACACCGAATATGATAAGTACGACTTACGGAAAGCAAAACTATGAGTTCGTGTCCCTCCTTTCAATTATTTCAAAGATTTGTTTTAGAATTATCGAGGGGAAATACATGTCATAAAAAACAGTATGTTAGCTATAGGATGATGACAATAGTAACCATTAATCACGTAGTGACCAAGGTGCAAAAGATATTGATCTATTGAGTTTGAGGCGTGCTCCACTCCTGGTTGGTAAACCTTTAGGAGTGCGTTTGTGATCTAAATGATGTCAAAGTTGTCTCGGTTTGGTTGCTTACTTATGGCGTATATGTCAGGGTGCTCGCAACACACTAATATATCCTTAAACTCCATGAATGCTAATAACATATGCAGATTTCATTACTGGATTACAAGGATGACATTTTATACCAAAACATTAACTATATGAACTCGCCAACTTTTTTAACTTTTTAAATTTCATGTATTTGAGGACGCATGGCATGAGCTGGTGATACATTTCGGGATATGGAAATGATAAGACAACGAATGCCATCTTTTGGAGGATTTTCCTCTTATACCCCAACCTCGTATGGATATATAGGGGTTAAAAGATCATTACGCATTTACATTGAAAACAATATTTTATTTTGAAGTAATGTATGTCAAACTGTGTCTATAATGACAAAGTGAAAACTATGAAATTACTTTTGGTAACTTATAAATGTTGGAATGAAATATTTATGTCAGTATGGCATCGTTGTTGGTTTATACTTGTTTACATGATTGGATGCAATGATTTCATTGTCACATGTTTGCGCTTCCCCCACGACCAGGGTGTGACAGATTGGTATCAGAGCTCCGATTGTAGTAAACCGGGGAAAAGTTTTATTAAAGTTTCGTCTACAATCACTAAGGGTTCACACATGAAAACAAAGTTTAAAACATAATAGAAATGTTTTCGGAATTATAAAAAAAAATGAAAGAAGATTTTCATTGTGTCATGTTAACATAAGGATCTATCACACGAGCTCAACCATAAGTAACGAATAAGGGTCAATACATGATTACTCTATAATGGATAGACACGAAACGTTAATATTACACATGAAAACAAAGAACAAGTTTTGCATGAGAAGTGGTGATTAATATAAAATATATCATAACTAATAATAAATTACTAACATGTATATATATATACGTTGTACGGATTATTTGCTAGGACTATGCCTTCTTCGTCGAGCTACGAGGAGGATCCGATGGAGTACATGTAAGATGATGGATACGGTTCCGACGCTGAGGCCATACTCCATGAGGACGGAGCAGACCACGAGGTCCCTGACGACGACGGCCTTGACTATTTTCAGCTATTTGCCCTTCTTCACCGTTTGGCGGACGATGCTCCACAGGGAGATGACGTGTTGACCATCCCACAACCTCCACATGACGTGATTGTTTATGGCACCCGGAGGGAGAGCACGCGATAGTACATTTAGATATACCTATAGTCTTGGTCTCTCCAGTTATCGACCTAAATGATGATGATGATGACATCTCGATATTCCACGTCGACCTTTTGGAGGACGAGCTCGGAGACGGCGAGGTTTTCGATGACATAGCCATATTTGAGATACCATGCCCTGTCATATCAGTTGTCGATATCTCAACATCCTCAGCTGCCACCGAGAGTGAGCATGTGGCGGATGATGCCTCTTCTGCCGCCCCAGCATCACCCATACAGATGCATTCACCCCTGCAGACTCACCTGTCCATGTTAGCTCTTTTCCTGCTAGTACCCATACTCATGCACCCGCTCCATATACTTGACCCACACGACACTACTCCTTGAGTGGTACCCATGTGTCCCTATTAGCTACACTCATTTTTCTTAGAGAGGTCCACTTATCACCCTATATACGATCCTTTTGTAGCTAGACCCTCTCACATGGTAAGACCTTCATTCCCAGCCGGACGACTTCCCATGTATACCACCCTCCGACTCTTGTGGAGGAGAGAGTGACGTCGCACGACCTTCAGCTCTTTGATTTTTTGGAGGATCTGGGAGCTGGAGACCTAGCGTGCTGCTCATACAGCTACGAGAGCCACACCTCCATTACCATCATCACCACTACCACCCCCACCATTGTACCCACCACCATCACCACCACCACCACTACCACTATCACCACCACCGACCCCACCATTTCACTGTCCGTTTCACCACTTGTCCTGCCCATCTGAGGAGCGAGTGTGTGAGTTGGAGCATTTCCAGACTATCACCACTAAGTGCATTTCTGGGCTAGAGGAGGAGGTGGCTTACCATCACGGTTTGCTCCACCGATCACCATCCCCACCACCCCTCCACCGCAGTAGTATGTTTATTATTATCTTTTGGGGATCAGACCTACTTTTGACGATCTAGCTCTTGAAGACCCAGCTTTGAAGATCCCGATGGAGACAACTTGAGGACATGAAGAAACAATGTAGAAGAAAATCTTACTTTTGTATTTTAAAATTTGTACTGACTAGGGTTATGTATCCCTAAGTCCTTTTGATCTTCATGAACAAAATGTAACAAGTCGTCATTGTATGAAAGTGTATTTTCTTTATTTCACATTGTATCTCTTTTATGTTGTGGTTGTTATTTTTATGACGTCGTGATATTACGATTGATGTCTTATGATGTGGTGATATTACGATTGATGTCTTACGATGTGGTGACTAGAGTACATGATTATGGTGATGGTTGGTGTACTTACGTCATATACATATATTGTTTTTCTTACTTTTTATATTCGATGTGTTTGTACATATATGTTTGACAAAAAAATATACTTATTATTAAATAATTAGGCTAATTGTGAGCGACATTTTATAATAGAAGACGATCCCGCCCCGCTGAAGGAGTTCCAACACTAACGCACTACCGACAACACAAGAGGAGTTAAACGAACGCATTTCTCCGGTAATCGCGCAGTATGAAGCCAATCGCTCTAAACATAGTGGTGGCACCGGAGGTTCAACCGGAGGCAACCCTCCGACTGGTAATACAGTTATGTGTAAAATCGCACAATACTCTCATTTATTCTATTTGTGCTTTTGGGTTACTCACACTTAAATGGTGCATACTTTGATTTCAGGTTGCACTTATAAGCATTTCCTTGACTGCAAACCTCTGAATTTTGACGGTACTGGAGGTGTGATTGCCTTCGTATGTTGGACTGAGAAGACTGACTCGGTCATTCGGATGAGCAAGTGCCCTGCTGAACAAAGAGTCATTGATGTCACTGGACTCTTTATAGATTGAGCACTATCTTGGTGGAATCTCCAGGTCCAAACTAAGGGTGATGATGCTGCGTACGCCCTGACCTGGGAGGAACTTAAGGAAATGATGAGGAGAAGTATTGCTCAAGGTCACAATTTCAGAAGTTGGAAACGGAGTTCTAGAATTTAAAGATGGTTGGTTGAGATGTTGTTGGGTACACGCAGCGATTTCATGATTTGTCTCGAGTGGTGCCATACTTGGTGGAACCCGAATTTAAGAGGATTGAGAGGTACATCTGGGGACTTGCATCTGAAATTCTATGTCTGGTTAGCTCCTCAAAACTCACTGAAATTCGAGAAGCAATTGATTTAGCTGTCAGCCTTACTAAGGAGGCTGTACGTCAAGGAAAACTACCTAAGAGTTGTGTGAACAAAAAGGAAACTACTAAGGAGACTACGGACTTCAATAAAAGAAAATTCTCCCATTTCAGAAAGGCTCACGAGGTAATAACAACAGTAACAAAAAGCAAGCCACGAAGGAAGTCAAAGAAATGAAGGCATATGTTACCACTACTACAAACAATGCTGTTAAGAAGTCTTATACTAGGGGCGCACCGAAATGCCCCAAATGCCCCTTCCACCACTATGGGGAATGCAGAGGCCCCAAGTGTGGCAAATGTGGTGGGATTGGGCATCGCACCAATGCATGTCGGGGAACAAATGTTAAAGATCAAGGTTGTTTTGGATTTGGAGACAAAGGGCATTTCAAGAAAGATTTCCCTAAAGAGAACTAAGCTCGGGGAAGAGCTTTCATGATTGGAGCTAAGGATGCTCGCGAGGACCCGAATGTGGTCACCAGTACGTTTCCTATCAACGATCACTTTGCATCTATTCTTTTTGATACCGGGCAGATTTAGTTTTATTTCTAAAGAATTTAGAGATATACTTGGGATAGAATCGAGTAAATTAGATGTTCCATACTCGATCAATCTAGCTAACGGGACACTGCTAGAGTCGGGGGAAATTATAAAGGAATGTACCTTAGAACTGGGTGAACGGTAGTTCGATATAGATTTATTACTAGTTCCACTAAGTAGTTTCGATGTCGTTATCGGTATGGATTGGTTATCTGATAATCAAGATGAAGTCATATGTCACGATAAAAACATTCGCATCCCCCTACCTGACGGAGAACATTTGATGGTTCACGGTGAGAAGCATGGCACGCCACTATGATTCATTAATTGCATGAAGGCTCAAATTTTTTTGAGGAAAGGATGCATCGCCTTTCTTGCCATGTGGTGGATAAAAAGGCCAAGGAGCTCAAGGTGGATGACATACCGGTAGTAAAGGAATACCCTGAGGTCTTTCCAGAAGACTTGCCGGGGCTACCTCGACAACGACATGTCGGGTTCTGTCTCGATCTAGTGCGAGGAGCTGCCCAATGGCGAAAGCCCCATATCGACCAGCACCCTTGGAGATGCTGGAATTATCCACTCAATTTCAGGAGTTGCTTGGCAAAGGTTTCATCAGACCGAGTTTCTCACCTTGGAGAGCTCCGATGCTGCTTGTGAAAAAGTTGGACGGAACCTTCCAAATGTGCATCGACTACCGAGAAAGTTAACCATCAAGAACCGGTACCCATTACCAAGGATCGACGATCTATTCGATCAATTGCAAGGGTCGAGCTTTTAGTCAAAGATTGATTTAAGATCCAGGTGTCATCAGTTAAGAATCCAAGAGGAGATATTCCTAAGACGACGTTTAGGACTCGCTACCGTAATTACGAGTTCCTTGTTATGCCTTTTGGTCTAACAAACCGCCCTGTAGTATTTATGGATTTGATTAACCAGGTATGTAAGCCATATCTCGACAAGATCGTAATCATTTTTATCGATGACATATTGATATACTCGCGAACCGAGGAAGAACACGAACAACACTTGATAACTATACTAGAGTTGCTAAAGAAGGTGCAATTATATGCCAAGTTCTCGAAATACGAATTTTGGATTCACAGAGTACAGTTTCTCGGTCACGTGGTGAACGAGAACGGGATACATGTTGACCCCTCAAAGATCGAGGCTATAAAGTATTGGACAACACCAAGAACCCCCACGAAAATACGACAATTTCTAGGTTTAGCAGGATGTTACTAGAGATTTATTGAGAACTTCTCAAAAGTTGCTCAGCCGCTAACCTCGCTTACACAAAAGGATGAAAAGTTTGATTTGGAGAAAAACAAGAATGGCATCTCAAGTATTAAAAGAAAAATTATGTAAGGCGCCGATATTATCACTTCCAGACGGTACCGATGACTTTGTGGTGTATTGTGATGCATCGCATCAAGGCTTGGGTTGCGTGTTAATGCAATGTAAAAAAGTCATCGCGTACGCGTCACAGCAGTTGAAAGTTCATGAAAAGAATTATACCACACATGACCTAGAACTAGGCGTAGTGGTATTTACTTTAAAAATATGGCGTCATTATTTATATGGAACCAAGTGTATGATATTCACAGATCATAAAAGTCTTCAACATATATTAAACCAAAAGGAACTGAATATACGCCAAAGAAGTTGGGTGGAATTATTGAATGAATATGACTGTGAGATCAAGTATCACTCGGGCAAGGAAAATGTAGTAGCAGATGCTTTGAGCCGAAAGGAATGAGTCAATACTTTACGGGTACGAGCTTTAGAAATGATGATCCAGACGAACTTTACAACACGAGTGCACGATGCACAACAAGAAGCTCTAAACCCGGAAAATATTCAAGCGTAATCGTTACAGGGAATGGAGAAACTAATGGAAACAAACAAGGATGGGACTTTATATTTCATGGGAAGGATCTGAATTCCCTATTTTGGCGATCTACAAGACTTGGTGCTGGAAGAAGCACACAAGTCCAAATACTCAATACACCCAAGGTCTGATAAAATGTACCAGGATTTAAAGGAGTATTATTGGTGGCCTAATATCAAGGGAGATATTGTGACCTATGTTCGGAAATGCCTAACTTGTGCAAAGGTCAAGGCCGAATACCAAAAACCATATGGTCTTTTACAACAACCTGAGATCCCTGTTTGGAAGTGGGAACAAATTTCAATGGATTTCATTACAAAACTACCACCGACCTCTCGAGGTCACGACATGATCTGGTTATCATTGATTGGTTAACCAAGTCAGCTCACTTTTTACCCATGCGTGAGAAAGAAAGTACTGAGAAGTTAACTGAACTGTATCTTAAAGAAATCATGGAACGTCGTGGAGTGCAAATCTCGATAATTTCTGATAGAGATGGTCGTTTCATGTCGCAGATCTGGCAATCATTTCAAACTTTGTTTGGTTCTCGCTTAGATTTAAGCACAACTTTGGACGACATGTTTCGGGCCTGTGTGATGGATTTGGGCCGAAACTGGGATACACATTTACTATTGGTAGAGTTTTCCTATAATAACAGTTATCACACCAGTATCAAGGCCGCGCCGTTTGAAGCACTATACGGATGAAAGTGCGGATCTCTGCTATGTTGGGCGGAAGTCGGTGACAAACAACTCATTGGTCCCGAACTAGTCCAAGAGACCACAGACAAAATAATCAAGATCTATGAGCGTATCAAAACGACCCGGGATAGACAAAAGAGCTACGCAAATCGGAGACGCAAACCATTATCCTTTGACAGATCAACACAAAGCATACAGATCTCATATACAGATATTTTGGGATCATGCCATGTTTGTACTAGAGTTAAGGGTAATTAGATCATTCTTATGGATTGGTAATGAAGACAAAGAAGTGTTGATTACTGAAGCATTGATTCGTAGAATTTTAGATTTTAAAGACAAAGACGATGATCCTACAATGTATTCGGAGAGAACGTGTAAAGGATGCTTTTATCGCATGGGATAAAAAGGAGTTGTGACCGCACCAAATTTCAACAAAGCTTTACTTGGCAGGCCGTACAAATTCTTTGTACATTCTGTAATTCAAGCACGAAGTCATCGAAAAGGAGGGTTTAACATTGTTCTTGAATACAACTGTGTATGATCACTACTTTCTTTAAACTGGCCCTACAACTTTATGAGAGTGATTTTTGAATAGATGAAGGCAAACAATGTCAAGGAAAAGTTCCTACAGTACCCAAATTAATACAGATGATGCTAGATGACCAATTTCCTGATTTGGTGAAAGATAAGAAAGATTTACTGCATTTGGAGCTTCAGAGAATAGATTTGATGATATGGTCACAAAATGTTGAAGATAACTACCTGTGTAGAATGATGTTCATTTGGTGTAGTGACTATCATTGGCCTTAACGTAAAATCCGCTTTTGATGAAAACTAATTTTTCCAGATTTGAGGGGGAATTTCAGAGAAAACAATTGGTACGGTCAGAATTTGCAAAAATGAGGGGGATAAAAATTTCATGTATATATGAAGATTCCAACATTTTTGATATTCGTGACCATGGAACTGTATTTCGGTGGTTACGACTGCAGATTATTTGTTGATACAATGCGGCTTAGATTTTTCTGTACGAGATCAAAGTGTAGTTAGAATTCATTAGTGATGAGTTCAAGTTGATGTCTACTTTTCATAAAAGTGGGGTTGCATAACTGAGTCTTGGAGGAGTTGTTTATTGGATTCTGTAGTCGTGGTCACGTTGATTCTTGAGTCTCCGTACAAGTCGGTTGCAAACATAACTTCTTAGTGGTACAAAGTATCCAATATAACTCTGCAAGGAAATGAACTGTTTTCCGGAAACCGCCAGGAAATGAGGATGTTTTGTGGTTTTAGTTGCGCCGGGAGTAACGAGGAAGGCTATATACTTGGAATTCATGATTAAAGAGGATCATATAATGGATCTTTCAGACAAAGAAGTGTACTAGTTGCTCATGAAATAGTCTATACATTTGCGACCGTTGTGAAAGACGAAAATTACATTATTCATTTTGTACGAAGAAAAGAAGATAACGGTGCAATTGAAATCACAACAGATCCTCATTTCCTGGCGGTTAGTCCGGAAAACAGTTCATTTTCCTTACAGAGTTAAATTGGATACTTTGTACCACTAAGAAGTCGTGTGTGTAGTCGTCTTGTACGAAGACTCAAACATCAACGTGACCACGACTACAAAATTCGATAAACAACTCCTCCAAGACTCAGTTATGCAACCCCACTTTTACGAAAGTAGACATCAACTTGATCTCATCACTAATGAATTCTGACTACACTTTGATCATGTACATAAAAATCCAAGACACATTGTATGAACAAATAATCTGTAGCCGTAACCACCGGAATATAGTTGCATGGTCATGAATTTCAAAAATGTTATAATCTTCATATATACGTGAAAATTTTCCCCCTCATTTTTGCAAATTCTGACAGTACCAAATGTTTCACTGAATTCCCCCTCAAATCTAGAAAATTCAGCTTTTATCAAAAGCGGATTTAACGTTAAGGTCTATTGATAGTCACTATACTAGAAGATCATCATTCTGCATCTGTATCAGTGACTACCCCGTTATCTTCAACAACCTGTGATCGTATCATCAAATTTGTACTGTAAAGCTCTAGACAGTGTCCTTGAACAAACCGAATTAGACTTTAAAATCTTGAAAAAAATTGCAACCATCAAATTTTTTCTGGACACTCGTCTCATCAATACGATCAAAAATTTTTTGAGGCACTCCAGGTTACCTTCGTACGAGGGTAACTACCTTCGTGTGAAGGTAATCTATCTTCGTGGGAAGTGGCCTATATTCGTGCGAAGGTAATTATCTTCGTGCCAAGATAGTACCTTCGTGCGAAATCAGTTTTTCGATCCAAAATCTTTATTTCTACAAATTTCAAGATGATTCTTGCATATATCTGGTCGAAAATAATTTTCAACAATCCTTTAAGTTTAATTTTACTTTTTGTCCATGAATTGCCCGTTTATTTGATGTTTTATGTCTAAAACCTTCCTAAGTCCATAATTCATGAGCGTAGGTGAAAACCATAGCTCTAATACCACTGGTAGGATCGTATTGTACAATACCAAAGGTCTTAATTTGAATATCTAATCCATATGCGTAATTCATATGATTAGTGACAATTAACAAGATTATTTCTTCAATTAACTGATTCCATTTAATGTATAACACTTACAAATGACCAGCAAATCCGACAGAGCTTCGTCGTCTCAGTCGCAAAAGTTCTACACACTAACACCTCACACAACCTATGTATAGACATGCTACCTTCGTGCGAGGGTAGTTTATCTTTGCACGAAGGTAATTTACCTTCGTGCGAAGGTAGACTCACCTTCAAGTGATGTTAAATACAAACAACGTAACATCTAACAGTTTCGCCCTACTATAAATATAGACACGTTCATAAGGTGTAGGCAATAGACATTATGCACCAAGAAAAAGTTAATTTCCTCACTTCGCATGAGGGTAAAATGTGTCTATAAATAATGTCGTGTGTTCATTGTTTTGTAAGTTTTGGAGTTCCCAAATGGGAAATGCTTGCGAAATTTCTCCAGAATTTTGCCACCTTGACAAGATGTATACTCTTTGGGTATGAATGAACGAAGCTTCCACTGATTCTGTTTCTACTCCGTCTTAATAACATTCTACCGAATTAGTGATATTATGCCCAAACTTTCATCTCGAACCCCCATCACCGAGACCTACGGATTACACCTTGGTATTGCATATCTTGTGTGACATTTGTGCCTTTTCAAACATTGCACAGTTACAAACAATTTCGTATTCAATGAAACCCTGTGTTTTATATCCAGATATTTTTGTATTCAGTAAAATATTGTACTTCATTGATGAGAATGCAAAAATGTCAATCGATGCACAATTTCGATCATTTTGGTATTCGCGTTTTATGCATTTTTGCGAAACACGTAACCGTACAACCGAAAAAACCGACATCCATGATATTTTCGGACATAATCCAAGTTACACATGTCTTAACACCTTTGTATAACCTAAATATTAGGTTAAAGGGTTAAAAATGGCAAGCAAGTGAATATACAAGCCCAAGGGCCAAAAATGTCAAAAAAAAATAATAAATCTTTTTGCTTCTTCACCAAATTTGCCACCTTTCTCCAATTTTTTACACCTAGCACTCATTTTGCCACACATAATTTGGCGTTGACTCATGTTAGGACACTAATCCACAGTTAAGGACAATTATCATCACCTCCTTAATCCTAGTATACTATAAATACCCCATGATTCTTGTATTTTTTTACACACCACTTCAAAACACTTCAAAGCAAAGTGTGAAATTCTTCTTTCTATCCTTCTTGGAGCTTCTTTCCAGCCTTTGGAAGCCTCCTATCTTGAGTTCCGAAAGTGTTATTCAACACGAGTAAGTACTCACCCTAGTTCTTTGATTACTTTAGATATTTTGAGCTAAAAGTCGAACAATTTGGCTTCCTGCTTGACTTTTGGTTCTGAACATATTTGTTCAAGTCAAAGTTCAATTGAACTCTACAACATGATCTTAATGACGAAGGTTATAATTGGTAATGATTTCACCTTCAGATTACCACCTTTACTAGTCGAGGTGACGAGTCAAAGTTTCGGTCAAAAATGCGCATGATGTGCATTTACGACGAAACTATTTTTGGGTATCAAAACACCAAGTTTGATACAAAATCAGTTTTATAAACTTAGTTAGACATATTTTGACATGTCTAACTGGTCACTTCTAGTTTAGTGCTTATTTAGGGTCGTAAGTCGAGCGGTCTTGACCACCGCTTTGACTTTCGAATCCGACCCATTTGGTCGATCTTAGGATCCGACCAAACACTTATTTGTGACTATAGTTGTATAGGGAATAACCTACTGAGGTTATACCTTATGGTCACATCGTTTGGTTAGTGTTACTATAAGTTACTTCTATGTTCTTAAAAAAAGATGACCAAAATGCCCTTTTGCGCATAAATCCATTTTAAGCACAAGTAACCAAGTTTTTGACATAGGACATGTTATAACATTTTTGGGCATTTAAGACATATCATAGGACATGTTTAACCATCCGATCACGTGTTTATGCTAATGACCCGTTAAAGTAGCACAAACTACCTTAACGAGTCATAATGGGTCAAAAGCACTTAGGATCCTTTCCAAATCAGAATGTTAAGTTTGTTAAACCATATCACATGAGTTCCAATACTCGTTTGGTTTATATGACTTCATTCTACTCGATCTCACGTTTGTAGTCCTAACACGCTAAAATATTTATCTGACACATTAAGACACTTTTGAGCTTTGTTTATTCCGTTGATCAAGAACACTTTCGCAATCCCAAGTGAGTACATAGTTCCACTCTTTTACATTTTCTAAATGTTTTGGGTGATTCATCTGTGTCTATAATTATTTTCAAGATTACAAAACAATATACATGGTTTATATATAGAAAATGATTTTTAAAAGGAGTAAGGACATAGCTCCTCTTTTACATTTTCTGAATGTTTTGGGGTGATTCATAGGTGCCTATAATTATTTTCAGGATTTCAAAACAATATATACATGGTTTATATATACAAAATGATTTTCAACGTGAGTACATAGTTCCCCTCTTTTACGTTTTGTAAATGTTTTCGGGTGACTCATAGGTGCTAAATCATTTTCAAGTTTTCAAAAAAAATGTCTATGGTTTATATATAAAACATTAAGATTTCAATAATGTGAACAACTTGTTGATGTTTTATCCATAACATGAATAATATTCATTAGCTTTGGCTGAGCTGATTGAAACCCATTATCAGACTGTTCACTGGATTTGGTGGAAGTTTGGGGAATGACTAAAACAGTTGATTTGTTAGTCTAGTTAAAAAGAAATTTTGGTGGTTTATTAAAGATACCCTTGGGTGGTATAGTCAACAAAGGCTTGAATGTGTTCATTAAAGAACGATCACAAGTTTTCACAATTAAAAACACGGACGATTTGTTTATGACATGGACAATTGGTTTATGACACGGACGATTGATTTATAACATGGATGATGGTTTATAACACGGACAAATGGTTTTGAACAATGTCACACAATGATTTTCACATAAATTTATAAACCATATGGAGTTTTCTTTTAAATCAATCTATTACAAGGATTTTTTTTTTACAAAAGAAACGTTTTGGTCAAGATTCATGGCTTCATGGTTTTCACAACTCTAACCAACTTGTTTTAGTTGATTAATTGTATTGCAATATCAAACACTTTTTATATGAGGTTTTCACTTAACGATTCTTATAGTCGGACAAGGTGTTGCAATATGTATACAAAGCCACGGATTTGACACACTCACAAAACAAAGTTTCCTCTGTTTTCAGACGATCCCGACAATACTAGTTGTCGATTAATTTATCAAAACACAATCTTCAATGTACGCAAACAAACAATATACATAATTTCTCGTCGTGTTTCGAATAGTTTTCGCCAATTATACGTCCGATTTATATATTTAACATCGGTTCGGTTTTTATATAGTGATTTTTTACGCGAATATTGCACGTCAGATTTATTGTTATTTTTAAACTTTTTGACGATATAGAATTATTAATGGGTCGGTTTTGAGCTCGGTTTCGCGATATATAATATTAACGTTTATTAACTAATATATATAATTTTCGCGTCGTAAGTAAATTTTTACCGAGTCTTAGTCGACCAATTATCCTGACAGTTGACCGGGTTTGAGCAGTTGACTGCGTTGACTAGCGCTGACCAGGTTTGACCGATTTCGACCTGAACCGAAACTGAACCAATTGAGCAAAAACTGCTCCGAATGAACCGAGTGAGCCGTAACTCGAACCGTGACACCCATCCGAACCTGAAACAAACATTTAGACATTTAAACCTGAACCGAAAACTGATTCAAACTCAAACCGATCTTAAACTGAACCGAGTTGAACTGAAACACCCGAACCGAGTTTGAGCTGCGTGAGCCGGTACTGAACCGAGTCGAACCATCACCAAACCAAACCACTTGACTGAACCGGAACTGAACTGAGTCGAGACCAGAGTTGAACAGGAGCTGACAAAAACAGCTTGAATCGTGTTGAAACGGAGCTGACCAAAACCTGAAACTTTACGCGAACAGAACTGAACTGAGTTTAAATCGTGTTGAACCGGAGCTCACGAAAACACCGCCGCTGCCGTCGCCAGCGAGCCGGAAAACCGCGGACCACCCCGGCGACTGCCGCTGCTCTACACCACCACCATCGCCGCCGTCTTCAAGTCGAAGCTACCACCGCCGTCGGCTGCTGTTGCCAAGAACCACAGCCGACCCTCGCTGGTTCTCTCTCCCTCTTCACTACTCTCTCTCTCTCTAGATGCACGCACGTGTGTGTGTGTATAAGAAGGTTACATGTGTGGGTGGTGTGTGCATCGGAGAAGATGACCGGAGTCGCTACCGGGAAGACGATCGGAGCAGGGGTCTGTGTGCGTCGGAGGGGTGACCGGAGTCACCCGTTTTTGTTGCCGGAGTCCGGCGATTGGAAGAGAGAGCAGGGGATGTTCTCCCCCGTTGGGGCTAGGGTTTCACAAGAAAATGAGGGTGAAGGTGTTATGATGTTTATATAGTTCTAGGGTTTGTGGGTTGGGCCCAAGGCCCGTTGGCCCGTTTCTTGTTGTCTGCGTAGCCGTTAGCATTTCCAAGGCCCATTTTCACTACCGAGCTTTTAAAATGTCAAAATATATTTATTTGAGTCGAGAGTGCTTAAAATTATATCAGGGGTCCGTGTTTGACGTGTTAACCCGTTCGTTGCTTTAAAAATCGCCTAAATGATTGGTGGTCTTTTCTTGTCCGTTTTTCGATCTGATTTCAACTGTGAGCATTAAAATTTTAAAACGAAGGCAAATATATCATATTATATTAATATTTAGACGTAACTCTAGTCTGTGGCTTCCGTTTTGTTTCTGGTGCGTTTTGGTTTTTCGCGTAACTTCCGCGTTGTCAGTATTTGTTCGGCATCAGTTCGCTTATCGTTTAAATGCACGTTTAGTGTTCTCGATATCGCCAAATAGCGTAACGTGAATTAACTAGACATTCCTAGGCTTTCCAAAGGCCTGATCGAGTTAATTTACGTCTAATTACGTTGTTATGATGGTATTATTGTTCGTTATGCGCACAATTATAACCGGAAAATGCCGGTTGTCACATTCTCCCTTGTTATAAAAATTTTGTCCTTGAAATTTAATCTATGTTATTTCCTTATGTTCTTGTCATGCGTAGGTAGGTATAAATAATACTCAGGTAATGAGTATGTAGTTGCATCGAGACTTGTCTGATTATATGAATGCAATGGCTTACTGCAACAATATGAACCCACTGGTTCAACTGAATCTGTTTTAAGAATCGATGCCAAGTGAACGAAATGTAATGACATAGTCACCAATGTGACTGAGTTTACATGGGTCATACAAATGAGAATCTCGATAAATAGATTTCCAAGGCGTTCGCAATTTGCAAATGAATTTCATAAACAATAGGAATCTCTACCAACGGAAACTATCGTTGGTTGTTGGATTGGCGAGACTTAGAATCAACAAGATCAACTGAATTAGAAACATGAAGGTGATTTGTTAACCTTTTGAACCGTAAGTTAACACTATTGAATTCCAAGGATACACCGAATTACAACAAAAGTTAGTGTATCATTGTCTTGATACGTAGTTGCATTAAGACCATTTTCAATGATTAGCCCAAGCTACAAGTTTATACCAATGCCACAAGGCGTCATAGTGCTTTGAAATAATTCAACGATAGCGGTCACCGAACAAATTCACCGTGTTTACAATGAAAGGTTCAATCAAGTAAGTCTGAATATTTGTTCCAAATAAATCTCATAGGATTTTCAACTTCATAATAAAAGAACAAATAAATATAAATTTTTCGGTCGCTAGTGGGAGAAAAATACATATCCCAGATTTTTGACCGATGATGAAAGAACCGTTACGAGGTACATTGAAATAGATCATAATTTGTGTACCATCTTCTTAATACACAATTGTATTAAGAATGTTTTAAGAAAAATGATCCAACAAGGGGATTTAAAATGAATAAATAATCAAGTAATTAAATCCGTACAAGAGTTGTGAAATCGAGATTAGAACAAGCTTCAACTAGTGTAACGCCACCACAAGGTGTCGTAACCAATAAATAACTTAATAAGGGTGCAGACTGAACCAGTCTACTATGGTTCGAAACAAATGAATACCTTGTTGATATTCTTTGAATATGACGACCTCAATCCATCATATGAAATCCTTGAATTGAATTTGTATACAGTGAGCAAGTTCAAACAATTGAACTTTATTTGACACAATCCAACAATAAATACATGATTCGAACAAGTTTCGATATGTTCACTACAAAAGTCCCATGTATGTAACTTGGAAAGAACAGAAATTTCAAGGAATACATTGACTCGATATCAAGGAGTCAATATTTGCAATAAGGCAGGTCATCTAGGTCACAAAGCAAAGAAATTTGAGTATAGCGAACCAACCTTTGAATTATTGATGGAATGACCATTCGAAATGAAGACCCTGATTGTCTCCACGTATCAAGTTAACCACATGCGTAGCAAGAAAGCATGCATATCGTATAAATTTGTCAAGAAATGATGCAATATGCGTTCTAATCAAGAAAGAATTTCCCGTGACACAATGACTGTTATGAGGAGTAGAGGTGTGCAAACCTACTCAATATATGCAAAGTTGAAATTTCAACAAAAGCAATTCGAGGACTTTACCTCGTATTTCCTGTGATGACTTATTATTTCGTGACATTACCACCGAATGTCGTATATGGCGTAATCGCCATTAATAGAGTAGGGGGAATGCGATGACATGTGACTTCTTTTGAAGCGCCAATTGTTGTGATTACCATTGTAATAAGTACCGACTGTTATGAATTCTCATTTGGATGTACCCTAGCGTGTTTCGTGTCGTTTACAGGACCACGTGACAAATTGTCATATTCTGGTCGGTTGTTCTCCCGCTGACGGGATTAGCATCGTTGTCGTAACGTCGTGCTTCCTCAAGGCCACACCTTGATAGTCGTATGTGATGTACTTCAACATCTGTTGCCCTGTAATTTAACTTTCACGTATTTTTGCGCACTAGTGTGTTTGTTTTGCGTAGGCTACCTGCTCGGGTAAATATAATAACATCGACAATATATGTAATGTGTTTGCCCGAGTTAATAATCGTGGTTCCTACGTAATGAACTTTAATGAACATTGACATAAGCTTTCCAAAGGTCTTAAATGCATGTTGTCAAAACTCTCAAAGTTTTGCTTACGGTATGTAATGTTTTCGTGTACCGTGTATCAAACACAACACTAGTGTATGATTAAAATCATAATGTTGACTTAATGTCTTCGGCCACGGTTGGAACCCATATTCGAGTGCTAGGCGTTCTGTATGTATTCAAGTCTTATTGATCTAATGTCCCCAAAGGAAAGTGAGGTTAAAGCCTAGGTATCTCCACGGAAACCTAATTCGCTAAAACCTATAGCTCTTATACCACTCTGTCACACCCCCTCTAATTCCTTCACATCAGAGCGGGGCATGAACTAAACTGGTATTTTCATTTCACAGCGGAAGAAAAGATGAGTGCTAAGACTTCTACTAAATGAACGCCCACTAAATACCCATATCCCCATGGGTTCCACTATTCCAACCGTGCCATACTTGTAATCATAACCTGAGAAAGAACATGCTAAAAATCAACATAAAGTTGGCGAGTTCATAGGTTGTCTGTTTTGTTTCAAATGAGTGTAAAACATTTGAAAGTCTTGCATTCGAAAACCGGTTTGTGGGATCATAGTATCCCAAAGCATTTGAAATGTCATGTCTGTATAACAGTATTGAAATGTTTTCCATGTTGTTTGCAAATCCATGCATATAACTTTTTTGTTTATAAACCGGTGATAAAATGTTTTCAATCGTATCTGTAAATCGGTATTTAAATGTTTTATGTGTTGTCTGTAAACCGATATTGAATTTGTTATATTTGTAAACCGGTATTGAAATGTTTTCTGTCATAATTGTAAACCGGTATTGAAATCACAGTATGTAGGATGCCTATGGAATCTAAGGATCTTCAATGTGTAGCTAATACACTAACCTATGTGCCATAAGTAAGTAATCGTGGTCTTTTGGAAAACTCGTAAGTGCAATAACATGATGGATATTCCACCTTAAAATGGTTTAATTGTTATGTTTGATGTCTACAGTGTGTATGGCTTTGTAGGTACCAAGAGCATAACAAGGGAGTTTAAACCTACTTTTTCGGGGACTTCCAAGTGGCTAATTGAAGATGTGGACTCGAGAGATTGATTGAAGGGCAAAATGGAAAATCATGCTGCCCGTAGCTTACGGTGGAGCCCCCTTCAATTCCCACTGTAAGCCAAGGGGCGATTTTGAGTGTTCTTCGTGATTCTAGACAAGTTCTAAACATTATTTGGGTGTTGTTGATTCGTAGGAACAAAACATTTGAAGTATGTTTGATTGCAAGAACATGAGAGGCTAGAATTCTTGGTGATCATCTTTGGTGGAAGGTTTGTCGAACAATTGTGTTTTAATTTATGTTTTCTAGAATAATTGCTATATTGTAGTTGTTATAGTGTTGATTGATTGTTTGTAAATTGTTGATTGATATTTTACTCATTGCTTGTTTCGTACGTTCTTGGTGTTGTTGACAATCGAGATATAACGGGAAGGTTTATGGGTTGGATATTATTCAATTGGTCATCGGGTAACGACCTCACATTGTTATAGTTCGAGTACTTGGTCCCTTTTATCACAAATAATTAATCAATCACGAGTCATGTCTATGTGACTCTTTCTAGTTAAATTGAAACACATGCGTGTTTGAACCGAAAACTGAAGATGATCACTTCCCTTTAAATCTGTTATAAACACCAATTTTGAGTCTTAGTAGTTAAAATCTAAAAACATCAACCAATTTTGAAATTAATTTCTTCAAATTAGGAAATTAGTTAAAGTGGCTTTACATTTTGATAGCACAATTTCCAGAATTCCTTGTGTTCGATATCCACTTACCGCTAACTAGTAGCAGTATTTGGATTAAATTTGCGTGAGACAACGACTTCACATCAAATTTTGGCGCCATTGCCGGGTAATTGTGCGCAACGTGTGTTATTATTTTTAGTTAGTATAGTTTGTTAATTTTCCGGGTTTGCATTGGATGTGTTAGTGTGCAGGATCTTACAGGTGTATGCATACTAGAGGCTCTAAAGCTATCACCCTTGGTATTTGATCCGGAGATTGAACGAACCTTACGATGCAACAGGGTTTTGTTATGAGAAACAAGATTATTGGGTCGCCAACTACACCTACTATAGCAATAACACCACTTAATATCATGGAGTCATTACCTACTACCACATGCCAAACAACACCATCTACACCTCCACCAATTACTACCACCCATCCACCCTCAACACATGAAGTCAGCCCACCCAATACCACATCAATGGTTCGACCATTCTCATCATTTTTCCCAACCTCCGGTCAATCATCATCAACTCAAAAACCATTGCCATGTCAAACTTTCCCAAGTTCAACCGTTATCCATAACTCCTCCACATTTCAACCACCAACCAACCTGGTTTCCATAATCCTTCCTCACAGATTGTGCAAACATCGGGTGTAGGAGGAGAGGGGTATGATGATGGTTATGAAGAAGAATTTGGAGGGTATCAAGATGGAGGTTATTATTATGGGGGTGATGGAGGTAACTTAGGACCGCAAGGGGGAATGGGTTACCCACAAAGGCAAACAGTGGAACAAGTACAAGAGATGGTTAGGCAACCTATAGGGGTGCAACAAGTTCGTCCTCAAGGACCACCATTCCAACAACCAATGCCTTTACAACAAGTCCAAGGTCAACATCAACAACCGCAATTTCAAAGACCGTTGCATCAACCTCAACATCAACGACACTTCGTACCTCAAGGGTTAACAAAGGGTTATGAAGATCGACCAAGAGTACCTTTAGATGTTCCACGAAGATTCATCGAGAGGTAGTAAGGGGGGTTGAAGCACATTTTCGTCCGGTTAATACTAACAATCCTTCTCCGGTAGTGATACCACAACGCCCAGATGGGAGAACATTTGAGGTTAGGACGACCGCATTACAAAGCTTGCCAAAGTACAAGGGTCTAGCAACGGAGGAACCGTACTTCCATTTGGAAACATATGATTCCATTTGCAACACCATCGGCGGTAAGGTTTTTCTGCGGAAGATGTTAAATTGATATTGTTTCAGTTCTCGCTGGAAGATAAGGCAAAGAGGTGGTTCCACCCTCTACCGTCCGCATCGATTTATACTTGGGCTGATATGTAACAAAGGTTTCTTGAAGAATTTTTCACAGCCCAAAAGACAAATGAAGCTCGTTGGAGTTTATGAAGTTTTCAACAACAACCGGGTGAGGTGTTCCATGAAGCATTTGAAAGGTTTAACATGATGTTAAAGAATTGTCCTCATCATGGCAGTGCACTTTGGGAATTGTTGAATGCTTTCCATGAGGGGTTGAGTTCAGAAGTTGCTCGTGACTTGATGTCCATCACTAATGGTACTTTTGGTAACAAACTTTGAGCAAGACGATTGGGCATTTTTGGAGCAAATGGCAGTCACATCTAAATGGAAAGCGCAATCTTCAAGGAAGGCGAGACATGTTATCACAAGACGTCAAGTTTATGCGGTAGACGGTGGAGGGGTACAAGCAACTAATCAAGTATATGACGTTTGTATGAATTGTAATGAATTGGGTCATGCAGCGGATGTGTGTTTGGTGGGTGTGCTTGAAGGTCAAGTAGAAGAGGTAAATGCTATTCAAAGGGGTGGTTGAGGATATTACGGGTAATGAGAGTGATGAGGATGATGTCCCATCACCAAATGTGTCAAGGGACCCTATTGTTGAAAATGTAATTAATAAACCGGGTTTGGGTAAAATCTTAAACGAGATAAAGGAGCAAGGGGGACCAAGTCAAGTCCCGTTTCCTTCCGCTTTAGTTGAACCGGGAAAGAATAAATTTATTTCAACAGGGGTCCTCAAAAGGAAGAACTTTTGAATGTGTTTAAATAAGTTAAGGTAAACCATCTTTGGAGGAGCCCCCAATATTAGAACTGAGGTATGGTCCAAGATGTAATTGTGAAGGTTGATGAATTCTACTACCCGATAGACTTTTTATTACTTGACTACTCGTCCGCTGACCCAAAACAACAACAAAACGTTATTTTGGGTCAGCCATTCTTAAGCACCTCCCACATTGTAATTGATTGTCGACTTGGTACGGTTGACATGACATTCGGTAACAGAAAAATGCGATTAAATGTTTTTACTAAGACATCTAATTATGTTGGTGTTGACGAAGTGTTTCATGGCAGATTTAGTGGATGGGTGTGATCCACATGAATATGCGGAACAGGATGTTTGTGTTTGTGTTTGTGATGTGACTGAGCAAGTACATGCTAGTGATTTGCGAGTGGATGAAGAAAAACAAGATGTGATGGCGATGAAAGAGGGGCGACCGCCGTGAACTCATCAGTTCGAGAGTCTGCCGGCGGAAATTAGTTCGGGTACGAAACCATCTTTGGAGGAGCCCCCAATATTAGAATTGAAGGAATTGACGAGCCACTTGAAATATGCATTTCTAGGGGATAATGACACATTACAGGTCATTATTGCCTCTAATTTAGAGGTGGTTCAAGAGCACAAATTGCTAAGGTTGCTCAAAGCGAATCGGGCGGCCATAGGATGGACAATCGCTGATCTGAAGGGAATCAGCCCATCTATTGTTATGCACAAGATAATAACAAATGAGGAGGCCAAGCCGTCGAGGGAAGCACAAAGAAGGTTGAATCCGATTCTGCGTGAGGTAGTGAAAAAGGATGTAATCAAATGGTTGGATGCAGGTATTATTTACCCTATTTCTAATAGTGCTTGGGTAAGTCCTACCCAAGTGGTTCCTAAAATGGCCGGTATTCAAGTTATTAAGGACGAAAATGGTGAACAAATCGCGACCCGACCGGTCCCCGGGTGGCGTGTTTGTATAGATTATAGAAAATTGAATACCACAACCTCTAAGGACCATTTCCCATTACCTTTTATTGACCAAATAATTGAAAAACTTTCGGGTCAAAAATACTAATGTTTTTTGGATGGGTATTCAGGATACAACCAAATTGCTATTCATCCTGATGACCAACACAAAACCACCTTTACATGTCCTTATGGTACTTTCACCTTTAGGCGAATGCTATTTGGCTTGTGCAACACTCCGGCAACTTTCAACGATGTATGATGAGTATTTTCTCGGACATGGTTGGAGAGTCGCTTGAAGTGTTCATGGATGACTTCTCTATTTTTGGCACAAGCTTTGAGTCGTGTCTCGATGAGTTAGAAAAGGTTTTAAAAAGATGTGTCGAGAAAAACTTAGTGCTGAGCTGGGAGAAAAGTCATTTCATGGTTCAGGAAGGTATTGTGTTGGGCCATGTTGTTTTCGGAAAAGGGATGGAGGTAGACAAAGTGTAATTCGTGTAATAAAATCGCTACCTCCTCCTAAAAATGTTAAAGGGTAAGGTCAGGCTCACGCTGGTTTTTATAGAAGGTTTATTAATGGTTTTAGTGTTATTAATAAACGCTTATGTAATTTATTATTGAAAGATGTTCCCTTTGATTTTACTGATGAATGTTGCAAGCCTTTAATGTTTTGAAGGAATAGCTGGTGAAGGCCCCTATCTTACAACCACCAGATTGGTCAAAGCCATTCGAGATTATGTGCGATGCCAGCGATACAACTATTGGAGAGGTTTTGGGGCAAAGGGTTACTAAGAAGCCGGTGGCGATCTATTATGCGAGTAAAACTCTGTCCGAGGTGCAACTGAATTACACCACAACCGAGAAACAATTATTAGTGATGGTGTATGGCTTGGACATGTTTCGGTCATATATTTGGGGGAGCAAAGTGGTAGTGTATTCTGATCATAGCGCAGTTCGGTATTTAATGGAGAAGAAGGATGCTAAACCTCGGTTGATTCGATGGGTGCTTTTGTTGCAAGAATTTGACTTGTCTTGGATTCCAATTGAAGGGGCTGATGACTTAAGTGAGATTAATGAAAGGTTTCCTGATGAACAGTTGCTCGCTGTCTCTACTTCTACGGCACCGTGGTATGCACATTATGTAAACTATTTGGCGACGGGTGCTATTCCCAGTCATTGGACAAAGAGAAGAAGATAACAGTTCATGGTACAAGTTAAGTAGTACATTTGGGATGAACCAGATTTGTTCAAAGTTGGGACCGATCAAGTAATTAGAAGGTGTGTTCTAGAAACAGAAGTGGCCGAAATTTTAACCCATGCTCACTCATCCGCTTGTGGGGGACACTTTAGTGGTCACAAGACGGGGTACCGGGTGCTCACATGCGGGTTCTATTGGCCTACAATTTTTAAAGACGCATGTGAATTTGCCCTGAATTGTCTGAATTGCCAGAAGATGGGGAGTATTTGAAAGAGGGATGAAATGCCCATGCAACCTATCTTGGTGGTAGACATCTTTGATGTGTGGAGATAGATTTCATGGGGCCGTTTCCAAGTTCAAACGGGTTTTTGTATATATTGGTGGCCGTGGACTATGTTTCAAATGGATTGAAGCCATACCGACAAGGACTAACAATCATTCAGTTGTTTGCAAGTTTGTGCAATCGATTATCTTTGCTCGTTTTGGAATTCCACGTGTTATAATTAGTGATGGTGGTTCGCATTTTAAGAATTTTAATTTTGGGAAATTATTAAAGAGAAACAATGTGAACCACCGAATTGCCACACCGTATTATCCACAAACTAGTGGACAAGTCGAAGTGTCTAACCGTCAAATCAAATAAATTTTAATGAAGACGGTGCGAACAGACAGAAAGGATTGGTCAAGTAAATTGGATTAAAGTCAGAGGGCCCAGGTTTGGTAGTGTAAAATACTTTTTTGTTTGTTTGTGTGTTTAGTTTGTTTCGAGTCATTATCCGAACTTGTTAATTTGTGTTTGAAACAAGTGTGGGGTAGTTTTTTGAAATTTCTCATACACGGTGTTGAGGACAACACGGGTTTTTTCGAGGGGGATGGTAGGTTAAAATAGGTAATATATGCTCTATTGTGTAAAAAAAATTTAAAAAATGCCCAGATACCACCGTAGCTTACGGTCCCCACCAAGCTACGGTGATCCAAAAATCATTACGGTCCCAATAAACTGTCTTACGGTCCCTTTATGAACCATGGTCACCGTAGCTTACGTTGGCCACCGTAGCTTACGGTGGCCACTGGGCTTCTAGGGTCCGCAAAATAGTGATTTACACACGGGAATTCACCCTAACCACCCATTTTATGCATCTCTTTTAGCCACAACCTTCACTCTTCTTCCCCTTATTTACCTTCAAGAACACCCACTTTCACCCACACAAATCCTTCAATTTCTCACCAAATCGAGTGATTTTTGAGGCAGTCTTGGCTAAAATTTCACAAGGATTTCGATTGTGTGCTTGCACTTGGTCCAATCAATCGTTTGGGGGATCAAATTGAAACTTTTTGATCTGAAATTTTTAGGGTTCTTGTTGGGTTTTTGCTAATCTTCAAGTTTTTAGGGTTCTTCCTTTCTACAAAGCCAAGGTATGCAATTTCTTACATTATTATCATTCCCTTGTAGGATTGTAAGTTCTAGGTTATCATGATCCCATGCTTGCTTATAGTTGATTATTTTGAGATGAACTTGATTGGGATTTGAATGATTATGGTTATGGAAGCTAGTTATGTGATAAAAATATGATTTTTAGGGCAAAAATTTTACTAATTTAGGAGAATGTTGCTCAAAATTTTGCATATGATGAATTAATGTGTTGACTAGTTTCCATGACCATAGTAATAAGCAAGTGTGGGGATAATGTGGGTTTTGAGAAGGTGAATAATATGTGTTTTTCATGTCTATGCTTTGCAGAGTTTTAATGGGGCGAAAAGGAAAAGAAAACGTGGGTTCTTCAAGTAACCCGGCGCAAAGAAAGAGAAGGTTAGTAATGCAGGGTGGTAATGACGAAGACATAGAAGAAGATGTGCCTGATTGGGGGCAAAAGCCACAATGGACATCCGGTCTGTTACATGATCAGTCAGAAGAGTGGCAGGCTGAATTATTCAACGACCAGATTAATAGGTTGGCACAAAGAAAAGAGGCGTTTATTTGTGAAAAGGAGGTGAGGGAGGCGGATTTTGGACCGTTTGTGATTACGGATAAATTCCGGGCATTAGGATGGGAGGCGACTCTAACGTGTTACGATTATGAAGGCACCAACTTGTATAATGCTGAAATTCAGGAGTGGATGGCCACTCTTAAGTGTCCTTCATACGGGGTGGAGCGTCGAAGATGAGGTTGATAGGCATTGTGAATGGCATCAAGGTAGAGATGTCCTTTGATTCTTTGCGGCGGGTTGCGAGGTTTGATAGTAAGCCAGTTAATCAGTATATGCTTCCAAGATTGGAAGACCTCTATTTTGAACGCGAGAAGCATCTGCATTGGAATACCGTGTTGAATTATCTGTTCTTATCGGGTACTACGCACAGAAAGCTATACCGAAAGAATTTAAGGATTGAGGGAAAGTTGATGTTGGCCATTTGCATGCAGAATGTCATCCCAAGGCGGGGTGACAAAACCAAAGTTCGACGGCCGGAAGTGCCGGTGCTCTATACCTTGCTGACTGGGGTCCGATGTTTCCGTTTCGCTTTCTTGTAATAACAATGTATAGACAGTAGGAATAGCGATCAGCGGAAAACCATTCCGCATTGCCGCCTCATCACTACTCTATTGAAAATGTATGGGGTGATCACCGCAGATGATAAGGGGTCCTATAAAAAATTCAAGCAGTTTGACATCCGACAGTTAGGGGCTGGGTGGAAATATACAGAATCTGAGCGGTATCATAAGTTGAAAAGCGAGGGGCAACGATGGAGAGTACTAAAGGCTGACGCGCGACCACTTTGACCGGGTGAAGAGGATGAACTAGAAAGCGAGGAAGAGGGCCCGAGTGGGGATGAAGACTACATGGATGACCCATATGTTGCCCCAATGAATGTTGAGCAAGGAGGTTCAAGTAGTGTTCCAACCGGAGGTTTCTTTGACTTTTCGAGATATCCATATGAGCCGAATTGGGCTCATGAAGGTACAATGCAAGAAGTAATCGAGAGTCAAAGGCCTTCAGTGTTTGATAGCTGGAGTGGGGCCGAGCGGACGTTTTTTGATCATCAGACATTCATGGGCGCAAGCATGGAATGTGCATTGAGGCACAATTTTGATCGACAAGAATCCTGGAACTGTACTCATGCTTACGCCTTTGAGCTAGAAATCAATAATTGATATTTGGATGATCAAAACCGGAGGATGCATGATGATTGGCATGCAGGGCGTCCGGTGGTTTTGGACCCCCCACCAGTTGATTACTTGACCCTGCCACCCTATGATGGTAGTGTTTCTTATCTAATGCCGCCAATGCTTCATTCTCAATGGGTGGATCCTCGGTATGGGCAACAACAGCAACAGCAGAGCTCCGGGCAATAAGAAGAAGGAGGAAGTGGAAGTGGCGTATTCGCATTCAACGAGTTTTGGGAGATGATGACTTTTATCTTCGGACCTCCTCAACCGCGCTATTATTGATCAGGTCGTATGTTTCCTTTCTACAGTATTGTAGCTTTATTTTGTTGCAATTTGTTTGTGGTTAGGAAGGAAGGGGGTGTAGTATGTTTGATAGTTTTGTTGGGTTTGAGGTTGTGTGGTTGAGTTCTCATGTTTTTATAAAAAAAGAAGTATGGGATTGAGATTTTGAACGACATGTGGTATTGGGAGTATTTGAGTGATCATTCCTCCAAAACCATACATTGGGGACAACGTATCCCAAGTGTGGGGATAGGAGAAATTTTTTGGGATTTAAAAAAAATTGTGTGAATCGAACCAAACAAGTTGCTAAATTTGAAGGTACTACCGTAATATTCATGACACATCGGTAGCCATTTTTATTCCTTTCTTGGTGAGGATTGAGCCACATAGATGTACTTTAGAGATTAAATCTTTTGGTTGAGTGGTGGTGTGTACATTGTGTTAATAGAACTTGGATAATAGATGCTTTTCAAAACCTAAGTTTACATGCTTGTGAATATGATGAGGGCATTTAGGTAGCCTCGTCTGCATGTGTTTTTAGTGTGGTTTTGGGGGGTTGGACCTCATAAGTTACATATATGAGCTTGGTAGTGAGCGTGATGGGGATTTGGACATTAGTAGCCCAATTTGAGCTTTTAACCTATCAATTGTCACCCAATCTTATGTCCTACAAAAATCTACCTTTTAATCGACCCGGGTTAGATAGTTTGATATTGTTATGATTGTATTTGTCTTTCAATAGTTGTAATGCGATGGTTGTTATCTAGATGCAATATTGTCTTATTATGGTGCAAAAAAAAAAGAAAAAGGAAGAAGAAGAAGTTAGTACTACAAATAGAGTTAGTTATTTATGTTGATTGTAATAATAAGTCGGGTCGATTAAACGAGCTATATGAATATTTCCTACCATTCTCACCCTTACGCATAGCCTTGTTACAACCCAAAAGTCCTTTTGATTCATAAGCATGTTAGACAATTTATAGGTAAAGACTAGATTATTATCCAAGCTTATTATCGCACATTTACATACTTGCATTGAGTGATCTAGCACAATCTTTCTAGTACCATTTTTGTCACCGAGAGGAGAGTATAGTGAGGGGTGTGTTATGTAATATGAAGGTAAAGTTGATAACGGGGCAATTTGTTTGTGTTTGGTTTATATGACGATCACTTGTTAGTTTGAAAGTTTTGTAAAAGTGTTGCTTGGGGCAAGCAACGTTTAAGTGTGGGATGTGACAGGTGGTCTTTTGGACAACCCGTAAGTACGATAACATGATAGATATTCCACCTTTAAATGGTTTAATTGTTACGATTTGATGTCTACGATGTGTATGGCATTGTAGGTACCGAAGAGCATAACAAGGGAGTTTAAACGTACTTTTTCGGGGACTTGCAAGTGGCTAATTGAAGATGTGGACTCGAAAGATTGATTGAAGGGCAAAATGGAAAATCTTGCTGACCACCGTAAGCTACGGTGGGCGCCGTAGCTTATGGTGGAGCCCCCTTCAATTCCCACCGTAAGACAGTGGCTTACCACCCTAAGGGATTTATTCCCACCGTAAGCTACAGTGGGCACTGTAGCTTACGATGGTGAGCTACAGGAAATGTATAACTGCCTATTTTAAAGGTCTTTGGTGAGACTTTTCAAATGGCCAATCATTGGAGACGAACAGCAGGGCAAAAAGGGGTGATTTTGAGTGTTCTTAGTGATTCTAAACAAGTTCTAAACATTATTTTGTTGTTGTTGATTTGTATGAACAAAACATTTGAAGTATGTTTGATTGCAAGAACATGAGAGGCTAGAATTCTTGGTGATCATCTTTGGTGGAAGGTTTGTTGAACAATTGTGTTTCAATTTATGTTTTCTAGAATAATTGCTATATAATGGTTGTTATGGTGTTGATTGATTGTTTGTGAATTCTTGATTGATATTTTACTCATTGCTTGTTTCGTACGTTCTTGGTGTCGTTGGCAATCGAGATATCACGGGACGGTTTACGGGTTGGATATTATTCAACTGGTCATCGGGTAACAACCTCGCATTGTTATAGTCCGAGTACTTGGATCCTTTTTATCACAAATAATTAATCAATCATGAGTCATGTCTATGTGACTCTATCTAGTTAAATTGAAACACATGCGTTTTTGAACCGGAAACTGAAGATGAGCACTTCCCTTTAAATCTGTTATAAACACCAATTTTTGAGTCTTAGTAGTTAAAATCTAAAAACATCAACCAATTCTGAAATTAGTTTCTTGCAAATTAGGTAATTAGTTAAAGTGGCATAACCTTTTGATAGCACAATTTCCACAATTCCTTGTGTTCGATACCCACTTACCGTTAACTAGTAGCAGTATTTGGATTAAATTTGGTGAGACAACGACTTCACGTCAAGTAACCAAACCAAGATAACTCTGACATCATTGGGATCACAAAAGCACTCCTAACCGGGTAACTTACTAGGAGTGGAGCGTGTCCCAAACTCGGTAGACCTATACCTTTTGCACCTTAGTCACTACGTGATTAATGGTTACTATTGTCATCATCCTACTTACGCACAGTGATCTGTTATCGTCTAATCCCATAGCTACATACCAATTGTTATAAATCTGCGTTATTGGTTCTAGCCCATATTTTCTTGTTATTAGGCCTAGCCCATGTTTTCTTGTCATTGGTCATACCCCATGTTTTATTGTCATTGGGCCTAGCGCATGTTTTCTTGTCATTGGGCCTAGCCCATGTTATAAATAAAATCGAGGCCTCGCCCCCAAGTTGTGACTATGACAATCCCGTCACTAGTCATAAAACTCATGCATGTTTCGAAAAGCTTTGTATAACTGTGAAAACCGGTAAGTTTAGCATAAACCTTTCGTAAACCATTTGAGTTCATTGAAATATGTTTGTAACATGGTTTAGAAATATATGATTTTCGTTCATCGAAACAATGTATGCTTTCGCAAAACTTGCATGTCTTTCCACCCCTGAAAACATTTATAAAAATGTAAAACCGTAAAAAGTGGGGGTTATGAACTCACCTTGATATCCTTGTGCAAAGCTAGCGTAATGTGATTCCATAGTGTTGTCTCCACAACTTGACTTGCTAGCATGCAATCTAGTGTATTCCTAAAATGGAATAACTTGTAAGTTTCTAGATTTAACGTAGCTAAACTACGTGTCACCGAGCTCTAGCGAATCGTTAATCATACGATTCTTTGAAATTGTCATGTCTTATCTTGGTTAACCAACCTATGGTTTTCTTAGAAACCATTATGTTTTCCTAGCGACTTGAAATATATATGTTTAAATATAAACATAACTATACTTCATGAGATCATATTTAGTCGTCATGTATGTCGACGGATAATAGAACGACTCTTCGTAGTTTTCGTAAGATATAATGTATATATACTCGAAAATATATCTGTATAGATAATACATTTCGTATTCACGTGATAGTCTTGCGGTATCGTGTCGCACTTTGTTTAGGCGTTGAAATCGAATTTAATCAATATATATTGTTTTTATAAAAACCTTCAAAGTATTCCATTCATCGACGTTTGAAATAAATATAACAATATTTATTTTATGAAGTATTCAAGTCTCGACATTCGAATATATATAAATATATTCATGTTATACAATTTCCGAATTCTGTCGTTTGAAATAATACGCGCATTTATTCATCTTGTAAAAGCGTTCGGAAATCTTGGCGTTTTGAAATAAATATAAACAATATACTTATTCTTATATCGTGTTCGAATAAATTATCGATGCTTGAAATCTAGTTTCTGAATTTCGACGTTGAATTAAACATAAATAATTACTATATATTTTATAGTCGATTGGCGAATCTTGTTATCTTGTAATCGCGCTCGATTGTTATAGATTTCAATAGCGTCGGCAAAATAAATATATCTATATTTATTTTATAACAATCGTTTGAATTCGGATGTTGTATCTTTGAAATGTAACGCGTTTCGTATTGCGTATTTTACGAAAATCGGGCTGAGTTTCCTCTGTTTTCGGACAATCCCGACAATACTAGTTGTCGATTAATTTATCAAAGCGCAATCTTTAATGTACGCAAACAAACAATATATATAATTTCTCGTCGTGTTTCGAATATAGCTTTCGCCAATTATACATCCGATTTATATCTTTAACGTCGGTTCGGTTTTTAACTAATGATTTTTTACGCGAATATTGCACGTCGGATTTATTGTTATATTTAAACTTTTTGACCATATAGAATTGTTAAGGGGTCGGTTTTGAGCTCGGTTTCGCGATATATAATATTAACGTTTATTAACTAATATAAATAATTTTTGCGTCGTAATTAAATTTTTACCGAGTCTTAGTCGACCCATTGACCCGACAGTTGACCGGGTTTGACAAGTTGACTAGCGTTGACCAGGTTTGACCGATTTTGACCATAACCAAAACTGAACCAATCGAGTGAAAATTGCTGCAAATGAACCGAGTGAGCCGTAACTCGAACCGTGACACGCATCCGAACCTGAAACAAACATTTAGACATTTAAACCTGAACCGAAAACTAATTCGAACTCGAACCGATCTTAAACTGAACCGACATGAACTGAAACACCAGAACCGAGTTTGTGCTGCGCGAGCCGGTACTGAATCGAGTCGAACCATCACCTAACCAAACCACTTGACTAAACTAGAACTTAACTGAGTCGAGACCCAAGCGAACATCTTGACCGAACCTGAAACTTGACGCGAACCAGAACTGAAACGAGTTTTAATCGTGTTGAACTGGAGCTGACCAAAACACTACCGCCGCCGTCGCCAGCGAGCCGGAAAACCGCGGACCACCGCCAGCGACTACGCTGCTCTACACTACCACCATAGCCGTCGTCTTCGAGTCGAAGCCGCCACCGCCGTCGGCTGCTGTTGCCGAGAACCACAGCCAACCGCCGCCGGTTCTCTCTCCCTTTTCACTGCTCTCTCTCTTTGTCTACGCTCTCTCTCTCTCTAGAGGCACGCGCGTCTATGTGTATAAGAAGGTTACAGGTGTGGGTGGTGTATGCGTCGGAGAACATGACCGGAGTCGCTGCCGAGAAGACGATCGGAGCAGGAGGGTGTGTGCGCGTTGGAGGGGTGACCAGAGTCACCGATTTTTGTTGTCGAAGTCCGGCGACTGGAAGAGAGAGAGCAGGGGATGTTCTTTGATGTGGGGGCTAGGGTTTCACAAAAAATGAGGGTGAAGGTGTTATGTTGTTTATATAGGTCTAGGGTTTGTGGGTTGGGCCCAAGGCCTGTTGGCTCTTTTCTTGTCGTCTGCATGGCCCGTTAACATTTCCAGGCCCATTTTCACTCCCGAGCTTCGTAAAATGTAAAAATATATTTATTTGAGTGGAGAGTGCTTAAAATTATATCGGGGGTCGGTGTTTGACGTGTTAACCCGTTCGTTGCGTTAAAAATCGTGTAAATGATTCGGTGGTCGTTTCTTGTCCGTTTTTCGATTCGATTTCGACTGTGAACATTAAAATTTGAAAACGAATCCATATCATATTATATTAATATTTTGATGTAACTCTAGTCCGTGGCTTCCGTTTCGTTGTCGGTGCGTTCTGGTTTTCCGCGTAACTTCCGCGTTGTGCTTTGCGACGTCCGACGATCCAATTATATCACAAAATCATAACTGTTTGATAAATACAAGTACAAAATGTCGTATTTTTAGGCGTTGTCAGCATTTGTTCGTCATCAGTTCGCTTATCGTTCAAATTCGCATTTAGTGTTCTCGATATCGCCAAATCGCGTAACGTGAATTAAGTAGACGTTCCTAGGCTTTCCAAAGGCCTGATCGAGTTAATTTACGTCTAACTACGTTGTTATGATGGTATTATTGTTTGTTATGCGCGCAGTTATAACCGGAAAATGTCGGTTGTCACAAAATGTCATTCACATGTCTGCTGGAATGAGGTCGGTGAAGCTCAGCTTATTGGACCTGAACTCATTCACGACCAACAAACAAAGTCAAGACAATTCTTGATAACCTTCTGACAACTAGAAGCTGTCAAAAGAGTTATACGGACAAACGACGCAAGCCCTTGGAATTCCAAGTTGGTGATCATGTCCTTGTCAAGGTATCCCCTTGGAAAGGTGTGATTAGATCTGGAAAGAAAGGAAAACTTGCACCATGATATATTGGACCGTGAAGTCAAGAAATTCAAGCGTAGACATATACCGATAGTTAACGTTCGCTGGGAATCCAAATGTGGCCCATAATTTACATGGGAATGAGAGGATCAGATGAAAGCAAAAATATCCACATCTGTTTTCACAAAGTTTCCTCTGATTAAATTTCGAGACGAAATTTCCAACAGTAGGGGAGACTGTGACATTTGTGCCTTTTCAATCATTGCATAATTACAAACAATTTTGTATTCAATGAAACCCTGTGTTTTATTTCCAAATATTTTTGTATTCAATAAATATTGTATTTTATTGATGAGAATGCCAAAATGTCAATAGTTGCACAATTTTGATCATTTTCGTGTTCGCGTTTTATACATTTTTGTGAAACGCGTAACCATACAACCGAATGAATGAACTACCATCCACGACATTTTCAGGCATAATCCAAGTTCCACATGTCTTAAAACCTTTATATAACGTAAATATTAGGTTAAAGGGGTTAAAAATGACAAACAAGTGAAAATACAAGTCCAAGGGCCAAAAATGTCAAAAAAATTAATAAATCTTTTGCTTATTCACCAAGTTTGCCACCTATCTCCAATTTTTGACACCTAGCACTCATTTTGCCACACTTAAGTTGGTGTTAACACATGTTAGGACACTAATCCACACTTGAGGACACTTGTCATCACCTCCTTAATCCTAAAATACTATAAATACCCCATTATTCTTCCATTTTTTTTACACACCACTTCAAAACACTTCAAAGCAAAGTGTGAAGTTCTTCTTTCTATCTTTCTTGGAGCTTGTTTCCAGCCTTTGGAAGCCTCCTATCTTGAGATTTCAAAAGTGTTCTTCAACACGAGTAAGTACTCATCCTAGTTCTTTTATTAGTTTAGCTATTTTGAGCTAAAAGTCGAACAGTTTGGCTTCTTGATTCACTTTTGGTTCTGACCATTTTTGGTCAAGTCAAAGTTCAATTGAACTTTGCAACATGATCGTAATCACGAATTATAATCCCTAACGATTCACCTTCTGATAACTACCTTTACTAGTCGAGGTGACGAGTCAAAGTTTCGGTAAAAATGCGCATGATGTGCATTTTACGACGGAACTTTTTTCGGGTATCAAAACACTAAGTTTTGATACAAAATCAGTTTTATAAACTTAGTTAGACATATTTTGCATGTCTAACTCGTCACTTCTAGTTTAGTGCTTATTTAGGGTCGTAAGTCGAGGGGTCTTGACCACCGCTTTGACTTTCGAATCGACCCATTTGGTCTATCTTAGGATCCGATCAAACACATATTTGTGACCGTAGTTGTATAGGGAATAACCTACTGAGGTTATACCTTATGGTCACGTCGTTTGGTTAGTGTTATGATAAGTTACTTGTATGTCCTTAAAAAAATGATGACCAAAATGCCCTTTTGCGCATTAATCCATTTTAAACAAATGTAACCAAGTTTTTGACATATAAACTGATGTTATAATATTTTTGGGCATTTAAGACTTATCATAGGACATGTTTAACCATCCGATCACGCGTTTACGCTAATGACCCGTTAAAGTAGCATAAACTACCTTAACGAGTCATAATGGGTCAAAAGCACTTAGGATCCTTTCCAAATCAGAATGTTAAGTTTGTTAAACTATATCACATGAGTTCAACACTCGTTTGGTTTATAAGACTTCATTCTATCCGATCTCCCATTTGTAGTCCTGACACGCTAACATATTTATCTGACACATTAGGATACTTTTGAGGTTTGCTTATTCCGTTGATCAAGAACACTTTCGCAATCCCAAGTGAGTACATAGTTCCCCTCTTTTACATTTTCTAAATGTTTTGGGGCGATTCATATGTGCCTATAATTATTATCAAGATTTCAAAACAATATACATGGTTTATATATACAAAATGATTTTCAAAGTGAGTACATATCCTCCTCTTTTACATTTTCTAAATGTTTTGGGTGATTCATATGTGCCTATAATTATTTTCAGGATTTCAAAATAATATATACATGGTTTATATATACAAAATGATTTTCAAAGTGAGTACATAGTTCCCTCTTTTACGTTTTGCAAATGTTTTGGGGTGACTCATAGGTGCTAAATAATTTTCAAGTTTAAAAAAAAAAACAATGTCTGTGATTTATATATAAAACCATACGATTTCAATAATGTTAACAACTTGTTGATGTGTTATCCATTACACGAATGACATCCATTAGCTTTGGCCGAGCCGACCAATAGTATGTTATGGTACCATAGGACAGGCAATCCCATTATCGGACTATTCATTGGATTTGGTGGAACTTTGGGTAACGACTGAAACTGTTTATGATTAACAAATCATTTGTTGATTTGTTAGTCTAGTTAAAGAGACCCTTTTATAGTCTATTAAAGATACCCTTTCGTGGTATAGTCAACATAGGTTTAAAATTGTTCATTAAAAAACGATCACAAGTTTTCACAATTAAAAACACAGAGGATTTGTTTATGACATGGACAATTGGTTTATTACACAGACGAATGGTTTATAACACGGACGATTGATTTATAACACGGACGATTGCTTTATAACATGGACAAATGGTTTATAACACGGATAAATTGTTTTGAACAATGTCACACAATGATTTTCACTTAAAGATATAAACCATACCAAGTTTTCTTTTGAAACAATCTATTACAAGGTCTTTTGCAAAGACGTTTTGGTCAAGATTCATGACTACATGGTTTTCACAACTCTAACCAACTTGTTTTAGTTGGTTAATTGTATTGCAAAATCAAACCCTTTTTATACGATGTTTTCACTTAACGACTCTTGTAGTCGGACGAGGTGTTGTAATATGTATACAAAGCCACGAATTTGACACACTCACAAAACCTATGTAGTCGCCAGCATTTTTATGTTGACTCTCTTTTCACATATGTTTCAGGAGTCAATGCTTGATAATATGATGCATGATTCATGTAGGAATGGACGCGGGCCTTGGTGACTAAAAACAGAAAGACAATTTATTTATGTGTTGTTTATAGTTATCCCAAGACAATGTAAACATTTAACTTAATAAAACAAAATTTTAAATATCATGAGTTGTGAAACAATAGTTCTGTGACATGACTCCCCGATGTTTCCATCGCGGTTCGTTGTTTTACGCGGTCGGGGTGTTACATTTTGAATTTTTTCCTTCCCTTCAAAACAAATTTTGTTGTACAGTAGGCATTCAATGTCTTTTTCAGAACAATTAATCAGCCACATTGGAGCTAAAATCCTGATAGTTCGCCATAAACCTTTAGCTTTCAACACAATAACTGCTTCCACAATTTCAACATCTTATTGCCACACTTGAAGAACTCACTGAGATCTTGTTCTATCTTCATTAGCGGCTTGTTCTTCATAGTGTGTGGTCGCTTCACAATTAGCATAACATCCTTTTCTTTTGTAATTGGACCAATCTTGATAATCTTCTTTGGAATATATGGCTTCCAGTTTAGAAATCCATGTGTAGCTTCAAACCTGATTAACTTCTATAACCTCTAATCGTTGAATTTCATCTGATAGTTAATGCATTTCGTCTAGCACAATTCTTTAACATCCCACCATGGTAATGACTCAGTATCACATAGAAATCTGAAATACTAAACTCCAAATTCTCTCTTTATATATTCAGTTCTAGTATCCAACCCAGCTTAAGATATCCATTTAACAACTTATCTTGATCTCGTGTAAAGAATGCTAATAGTCGTGGGAATTTTTTTTCTTTGGGTAACTCTTTGAACCACATCTTCTTTGCTTCAAGAATTTCTCCTTTAAATAAAAGCTTTGGTAGATTTCCATATCTCGCAGTCTCCTCGACTTTTCTCTTTAACAAATCGTTCGTCTCTTTAGAAAACGGTTCTTGAAATGTTGGGAAGTCATCTGTTCCATCACAAGTGTATTTTTCAGTTTCACCGTCAGAATCATCCTCCACCACAACATTATCGTAATCATCTACATCCTCCACATAACGATACACATAATCATCCGGCTTCGCTATGCTGAATTTATTCAATTCTTCTTAAAAGTCAAATTCGAACGAACTTTCATCAACACCGAGCATTTAAGTGATCTCTTCTTTAGTGTAGTTGTGTACGAACTCTCCTTCTTCAACACCATGCTCTAAATAGATCATTCAATGTTGCATAACAGGAACAACCGGTAAAGGAACAACGTCTGTGAGGATTCCTGTATGCTCTTCCTCGTGAACACAATCTTTCTTCTCCCCCTCTCTAAGCATCATCGTCCGATTTGCTTCATCATTCAGAAATGCATCATAGTCAACACAAATCATTCATCTTAGCTTGTACCACTAGACTTGTACCTCCCTGATTATCATCGTCGTCATCACCTTTGTCCTCTAGCCTTTCTTTCCGTCACCACCAACATCATCATCATCATCATCATTTTGATCATCATCACCATCTTGTTCTTCTTTGTATTAACCACCACTAGATCTCTAATTGGCTATTTTTTTTCTTTTCAGCGTCATAAGGTACATCAACAACTAGTCCAATCAATACATAGTTTACCAACGGCTCTGTTTCTTTCTCTTGCTTGACAAGCGTAATAATAAGGACTTCATCAATCTTTCCTTTACCCTTGCCTGTAGCTACAACCTCAGCTTCAGCTTTTTGTGCCCTTTCGATAGCTCGCTCTCTAGCTTCCTCTATCTCAATCAAATCAAACTCAGCTTCAAAATCAATACCAAGCTTTTTATGCAACACTTCTAAATCAGATAAAGCTTTCTATCTTTTCTTAGGTTGTCAGCTTCAAGCTCTTCAGTGACTTTTCTCAATCTTTCATTATCAGATATAAGGCTGGCTTTAACTGCTTCCATGTGCACCCGATCATTTTCTAGAAATTTCACTCTAGCTTCAATATCCCTTATCTTCTAATCATTCAAGCTGTCGAGAAAATCAAGAACCACAACACCCATTGTATCCATTCCCAGAAAGTTGAAATCACCAAATATATTTTAACTTATCTTGTAGATTGACGTCTTGTTGAATAACAAAGTGTAGACTCTTTCTTTTGCGGTGTTGGTTGCTTTGGTGGTGATGGTGTTTGCTATTTCGGTGGTGATGGTGGATGTGGTTGTGTTGTATGTGGAACTTGAGGAGATGATGGACCTTGTGGTGAAGTAGGTGGTGTTTGAATAATCACGGTTTCAGTAACCACTTCAACTTCACGCGTCTCCTTTTCTTGACCTACTAGACAAGCCCTAGTAGTCATAGTCTTCAAATACTTACGTCTTGCTTTTTGGTGGTCGGAGATCCTGTTTTCTTCTAAGTAACATCAGTCGGATTGCTTTTCACGCACTTAACCTTCTTCTCCGGCACATAAGGCTCATCATCGTCATCTGTGTTCTTTTTCTTTCTCTTGTGAGTCAGTTTAGGATCAAGAATTATCGGTGCTATTCTGATTGATACATCTTCATCACTCGCAATTGCAGTTTCATCAGAACTTGATTCAGCTTTTTTGTCATGATTAGAAGTAGTAGAAAATACTTATGTCTCAACATTCTTAGTTTCCACATTCACCTCGTCTTCATCAGTCTCTTCATCGGCTAACATTGTTGCTCCTTTCTTTGTTACTCACTTTCTCTGAGTGGCTTGCTTTTTGGGAGTTGTCTTTTCCTTCCTTTTCGTACCAACTACTCCTCTTTGTAATAAAATCAGACAAACGTTCCTCCTCATCGTTCTCTGAAATGCTATTATCTTTCCTCCAAAGATCCTCAGTGGTGCAACATAATCTGTCTTTATAGCTACAAAAAAAATTATTTCCAACAAGTTGATTTGCTTGCTTCAGAAACTAATTCAATCGGATTAAAGATAGACTCGACATATGTTCCAATATTAGCTCGTCTTTCTCATTCTTTTCAAGATCTGGGAATTGATCATCCAACATCATTTGTACAAACCTCGGGTACTGCAAGAATTTGTCTTTCGTAATATTCGCCTTCATTTGCTCAAAGATAACTCTCGTAAAGTTATAAAACATCAAACCCTCCTTTACGACGACTTAAAGCATGTATCACTGAATGAACAAAGAATTTGTATGGTCTGCAAAGATATGTTTGTTGAAGTTCGGTGCATTTACATGACATTTATAACCCACTCAATAAAAGCAACCTTTCGTTATTCTCTCAGAGTATTTCATTGGATCACTACCTTTATATTTGATATCGAGCACCCTCCTTATCCATGCTTATGTAATCAAAACCTCCTATCTTGGTTACCAATTCTCACAAATGATTGTATCGCAGGTGGATCAGGAATGAACTTAGCATGATCCCAAAATCTTTGAACATGCGAGTGATAAGCTTTATGTTGATTGGTGAGTACTTTCGTGATTGGATGACATCCTATGAATTCAGGAATCTATTTGAATGGTTCGATCTCTGGGATAGTATCATCTAATACACAACATATGTTGTGCTTTTGTTAGAACATTGTCTTTTTCTCCTACGAAACACAAACACTTCAACAAATAGATGAAAACTTAAAAATACCATAATTCTGTGCGAAGTAACATCTAGAACAAAGTAACATAATTCACTTCGTATGAAGATAGCATCAAAATATTTGACTAAAACAATTCCCGCTTTGTATGAAGGTAAGTTTTAACAAACAAGACCAGGTTTACTTCGTACGAAGATAACCTTTTTACTTCATACAAAAGTAATGTTCAGAACATAACATGTTTTACCTTCGTACGAAGGTAATGTTTACCTTTGTGCAAAGTAAACTTACTTGGTTCAAATAGGTTATGATTGAATCTTTGATTTTGTGTGTTTTTTATGAAATTGATGATTGTAGTATGATCTAAAAACACCGATTTACATGTGTATATGTACAATTTTAATTAGTACTGATTAAATCGACCTAGATCTACGTTTAAAGGTTTGATCAGTTTAATTGGTTGAAATTAAGGTCAAATCATGTTCATTATACCTTAACCATTGTGAGTGGTGTGCCAATCAACCACTACAATGTATAATCGGGCAACACTTTGTCGTTCGTTAAATTCTTTAGTTGGTGGGAAGAGAAGTATTAACAGTTATGATTATCTTCGTGCGAAGTTAATCTTTATATAGATCTCAGACTTATCTTTGTACGAAGGTAAATGTTTATCTTTGTGCGAAGATGAAACATTTATCTTCGTACGAAGTTGTCACTTTGTGCGAAGATAATTCATTTTTAAAAAAAATTTCAACTTCTCGAACATTTTACGAGTTTTAATGATCCACTCAGTTGACATAGTCCAAGTTAATAACCCTGGTTAACTAGTTTGTCTACCAAGTCCAAGTTAATGACCTTGGTTGAACACTTTGTGAACCAACTGATCTTTTAACAATTTTAAGTTTCAAATTAATGGACTTTTGATCATTTCAAATCATTTTCTCATTTCAGATGAGCTCCCAACCGGTTGTTATTCAAATTTCAATTAGCATTCAGCAGTTTCGGATTTTGAAGTTCAGTTTTTCATCTTCGGCTGCCGAAACTAAGATCAAAATAAAATCTTTTTCATTTTTCAAAGTTTATGCTAAAACATACTGAAAATCTTGATTTTTCAAAGTACCGTTGATCTTCAAAACTTTAAGTTCTAAACAGATTCACTTAGATTGTAAGTATACTGGTCCACTTAAACCTCTAACATTTCTCAGTTGCTTCAAGATATCATATTAGATGTCTTAGAACTTGACTTAACAGTGTTTCCCACCTTAGAAAATACTCCCGTATCTAAACTCCATTGAATTCGTCTTATAGGTGAATATATCTAACTGATATCTTTGTCTGGGTTGTCTGAGACCTTGAGAGCTCAGGTTAGTACCACCGTACAGAGAAAGAGATGAAGGGTCGACTTAAAAGTGGCATTCCGTATTTGGAATCTTTTGACTCAATTGTCAGAAATCTTTGATAGTTTCAATATGCTGGAGTTTTCGGTTTTAAAGGAAAAGTATTCTACAAGTTCTAGGCCATTGCTGACGCAAAATTAGAAGAACCTATATAATACCCGAGATATCAATTATTTATAAAGATCTAGCATATCAGAATCGGGCAATCTTTCAAATCAAATTTTGGCGTACTAAGACCATATATCCGAGAGTAGTTAACCACTCATTAAGAAGTTTTTCTATATGTTTTTATCTCGAAAAAATTGCTGAATGTGCAAAGTCTACTTGCACATCATCTGTGAGACCTGTTTAAACACTACATTTCTTTAGCATACTATGATAGCCCACTTTCGTTTCCTCTTTTTACACGAGAACTTTTTTTGTTTTTTTCATTTTTTGTACATTTTCAAATTTTTATATGTTTTTGTATTCTTCACAACATATTTCTCCCCTAAAATAAAAAACATATTTTTGGATTTTTGTTTTTAAAGAAAGATATTTGAAAACTAAAACCTTGACAAACCGATGAGGATAATGTCAAATCGTCATCCATCTCGGCTTCAACCTCTATGTCCCCTCCGGATGTAAGATCTTTCATCCCATTAAGTTTCAAAAGATATTTAAATTTTGCTATATCAAACGGTTTTGTATAAAAGTCTGCTTTTTGTTCATAAATACGAATCAACTTTTTCTCGTAATAGTCACGGATAAAGTGACTTTGTATCTCAATGTGTTTAGTTTTAGAGTGTTGAACTGAATTTTTTGTTATGTTAATAGGTGCCTCGTTATCTACATATATAGGCGTATCAAAAAACTGAAATCCATAGTCTCTCATCTGTTATTGTATCCACAAGATTTGGGAACAACCGGAAGCTGAAACGTATTCTGCTTCGCAAGTAGAGAGCAACCGTGATTTGCTTCTTGCATTGCCACGTACTAATCGTGTGCCAAAGAACTGGCAACCAACAATTGTAGATTTAGCATTTAATTTGCAACAACCAAAGTCAGAGTCGGAGTATCCTGCGAGATTGAAGTCGTTGTGGCGTGGATACCATAAGCCGATGCTTTGGCAACCTTTCATGTATCGAAGAATCCTTTTGACGATCAACAAATGTGACATTCTTGGACTTGACTAAGTAGCGTGCAAAGAGGCATGTCGCATGTCAGATACATGATATCCGGCGTTGAAGCTATCAGATACATTAAAGATGCGATAATTGACCGATATAAAGTTTCATCTATCTTCACTCCGGTTGAATCTGGTCTGATGCCATGATTGAGAGGTAGTCACCTGTGATGTTTGGACATCTTGAATTTCTCCAAAATGTCATTAACATACTTCGTCTGATGTATGCAGATACCATCCACAAATTGATCGACCTGAAGTCCTGGAAAGAACTTCATCTCCCCCGTAGAACTCATCTTGAATATCTAATTCATAACTATTTCAAAGTCTTTACACAGCTCATCGTTGGTCGAACCGAATATAATGTCACCCATACAGATTTGCACAATTATGATATGTCCTGCTGCTTCCCTTGTGAAGAGGGTACTATCTACTGTTCCTCTAGTGAACCGTGTTCTAGAAGATGTTGAGAAAACGTCTCATACAAGGCTCTTGAGGCCTAACGTAAACCGTATAGCACTTTTTCGAGTAGATAAACCTTGTCTCTGTGTATCGGATCGACTAACCCCGGTGGTTGGCCAACTTACACCTCCTCTTTCACTTCCGTATAGGAACGCGGACTTTACATCTAATAGGTACACTTTGAATCCTTTCCATGACGCGAATGTGAGGATAATGCGAATAGCTTCTAATCTTGCCACGGGAGCATAGACTTCTGTGTAGTCTATTCCCTCTTGCTAATGAAATCCTTGAACAACAAGTGGAGCTTTGTTTCGAAGAAGTACTCCTCTATCGTCTCTCTTACACTTGAAGACCCATTTTGTATTTATCTTTTTGTGGTCATTTGGCAGATCAACAAGTTTCTACACTTCGAGTTTCTCGAATTGCAACAACTCTTCTTGCATAGCATTTACCCAGCTTTCTTCTGTAAGAGCTTCCTTATACGTTATTGGCTCAATCTGCGAAATAAAACACTTATATGAGACACTTTCTTGTAAAGGTGCAACATTAGTATAAAAACAAGAAAGATCCTTATTGATCTGATTTCATGTTTTAACACCAGTCTACAATTCTCCAATGATATTCTCTGATGGGTGGTAAGACAACATCCTCGGCATAACTTTGTTTAGAACGTACTTCGTGTTCTAGATTTGTGATGTTTTGATCAATGTCTTGATTACTCCTGGATGCTTCATTCTGGCACTCGTTCCCTCAACTTGAATATTGAGAAAACTTTCAACCAGAGTTTCACCTTCATTGAAAATAGATCCATCATCATCATATGTCAGTTGAGCATAAGAATCAGAATCACCAATTTGATCGAACATTGGAGAAGGTTCATTCATCTCTTGATTTGTTGTGGGATCATTTTTTCCGGTAGTTTGTGATTCAAGATGTTTAGTGCTAGGACTTTCTTCAACACCATGAGTACCAACAGGTGTTTAAGTAATCACAATTGGTCGATGAGCTTGTTTCTTGTGATAAAGGTTGCTGATAAAGAATCAAAAGTTCCTCTACTGTTGCTTCTACTAGCAACTCGAAGGAATCCTAGAGACTATCATAATTGAACAACCAAGAATCTCTAGGTTTTTGTGTTGGAGTCGTGTATCGTTGACAATCTATGCTCTGAGCTTCAATAACCTGCTTTATTCTGGGAAGATATACTCTCCTAAGTGGACTAGCATATCCCACAAAGAACCCTCCATTGATTTGGTTCCAAATTTGCTATCTGCATCGATTACCATGCAAAGTGACCCATAAGGTTTTAAATACTTCAGGTTTGGCTTTCGCTGGTTAAGTAGCTCGAAACATGTTTTCTTGTGTGACTTGATTGTCAATACCCTGTTCAAAGTATAGCACGTAGAAACCACTGCTTCGCTCCAAAAGGGCAATTTTAAATTGGCGAGCATGGTTCTTGCTGTCTCTATCAGGGTTCTATTTTTGTGTTCAACTACAATGTTATGCTGTGGAGTATATGGTGCACTGAATTCATGCAAAATTCCATTCGCATTGCAAAATTCTTACATCTGATTGTTCTTGAATTCTGTACCGTTGTCACTTCTAACACGTCGAATTGGTAAGTGGTATAGGTTCTCCAATTTCTGGAATAATATCATCAGACTCTCAAAGGTTTCATCTTTACTTTCATAGAATATCACCCACGAAAATCTTGAATAATCATCAGTCACAATGAGACAATATAGATCTCCTGAGATACTTCGAACATTGAGTGGTCCAAAGAGATCCATGTGTAGTCTCTCTAGCGGGAACTTGATTGAGTTCAGGAGTTTCCATGTATCCGACTTTTTATGTTATTTGCCCTTTTTGCAACTTATGCAATCGTCATTAAAGTAAAAACTATTTACGTTGACTCCCTCAACTAGATTGTTGTGTACTAAAAAGTTCATCTTTCGGAGATGAATGTGCCACATCTTTCTGTGCCACATCATTGATTCTTTTTCTGTTGCTTTGGACACAAAACATTGCTCGGATTTTGTGGTTGTTATCGCAACACTCATGTCTAAGACATACAAGCCACTCCTACGATATGTGGAACCCTAGCTTTAGAATTACACATTCTCGATCTGTTAAGTATGTGGTGAACTTTTTGTCACAAATCTAAGAGTTACTTAGTAAGTTGTTCTCTAACTCAGCTATGTAGTTGACTTCATGGAACAACACCAGACCATTTGTTATAACTCCTTCACCTACTATTCTCCCACCTCCTCGGAATGATTGAACGTCGTACATGAGAGTCAACATTCCCTTCATGTCTTGAGACGTTACACTATCCATTATCCACTCATAAATTATTGATCTTGGGAGCCTCTACACATGCAATTAAGCGATTACTTGAATAGAGAGACCCAAGCGTTAATGGTCTTGGGTGGCTTTGGGCTTTCAACCTTTGTTTCACAAATTTCTTTCTTTGTTTCAACAATTTGTTCAACCTCAACCCTTTTATCAGTTATGGTTGGAACAATTGTTTTGACTTGTTAAGATGATGTTTTTGATTTAATCACCCAAGTTTGATTCTTTGATAAAGCATTTTTGGGATAAAATTTTGAATCTTTATGGTCCTTTTTGATTGTTGATTCACCAGCTTTTCAGTTGGAACTTAAAGATTTGCGAGTTTCACATTGTTGTTAGATTCGTTGTTTCTTTTCAGAATATGTGTGGGAAAAAACATTGAGGATTACCCTTTTGCATCCTCTTAAGATTTATTAGCACTATAAACAGGTTTAGAGATATTTTGTGAACATTATCTTGCAATATGTCTAACTTGGTTGCATTTAAAGCATGTCCCACTGTCGTTCCCAACAGAGGATCTCATAACCTCTTCACGACATCATTTTTCTGCAATTCATCATCTGATTAATCTTTTACCAAACTTTCTTTTTCACTCATTGAGTTTGTTCTAGACACAAAGTTTATCTTCTTTGAAAAGTTTTGTTTTTGAAACTTATTGTTATTTTTCTTAACATATCCCAAACCTTTTCTTTATTTCGAGGATAATTCATTCCTTTTTAATTATAATGAGAATTTTTAGGTTTGGAATAATAAGATGCATTCAGATTTTCAAGCTCAGACAGACCAACTTCAATCAATTTGAAAACTTTATCCACTTTATCAAGATTCACGTCCGGAATCCAAAAGTCTTTGTCCGAATAAAGTTTGTACCATGTGTTCATTTTGTACATGACCATGTTTGGATCATTATTCAAACCATGTTCTGACTTTGAAATATAATTCTTATGAAAGATTTCTTCATTTTCATAACGTGAGCTTGAACTTGTTTTCTCAAGACTCGAAGTAGCACTATCAAACTCAGTGCTTTCACTATCATTTCCCAAAACATTTTCAACCACATTCTTAACCACATTATGACTCACAATCATTTTCAGATTTAGTGTAGGTTACATCGATGTTTTCAGGCAGCTCGTTGTTCTTTTTAGTTCTTAGTTTTAAATTGAACATCTTTTCCACCCCTTTAGGCTTTTTCCTATTCCACATCGGGGGTGGAACTCAAGTATAACCTAGACCTTTGTTTTGACAACCATTTTCTTTTTGTATAGGAAGAATATGATCAATAACATATAAAGTAGTTGAATAAGTGATCAACAAGTTATTAACCCGTTCCAATTCAACCCTTATTGGTTTTAGCTCACTTTTTAGCTTAGTAATCGTGTTAATATGAATATTCATGGCCATTTGTTTATCCATAACCGTTGCTTTTAGAACTGAGAGTGTAGCATTGTCTTCCTTACTAGCATCTCGGTATTGGCTAATTACTTTGCTCAGATTATCCTATGCTACTTTAATGTCTTTATAATCACTTGACAAGTTATCAGTAAGCTTTTCCAGTTCTTTATATTTTTCATATTTTACCAGGCACTCTTTGCATGGTTCTAGGCACCATATGCATGATTTTTCAATTTCGTTGATCTCTACCTTACCCTCCTCCTTGACTGACTCATTCACACCTTCTTGAACCTTTTCAGAAACTACTTCTTGTAGTTGAGCCATCATGGCGTTGTCGGCATTTTCTTTCAGATTCTCTGCATTCATTATATTATCACATCGATGATTTATTCTACAGGCTTCTTGGTTTCTTCAATAGTTGGTGTAACTCTATATTGACTTGATCCCCAAAGAAACCTAGAAAAGAGTTATAGACATCAGGTGGACTGACCAATTTAAAATCTTTGTGAAATATGTCTTCCTTATTCAATGATTGTATAGTACGCTTTAGCAAATTCTTCTTCACTTTGATCTAGTGTTTCATAACAAAACAGCTTCACAATCTTCACTTGAACTTTTTTCGACCACTTCTGTGACAACTGGTTCAGGTTCTTCAATTATCTCTGCAAGCAATGCCAGACTCTCAGTCTTGGGATTGTAGTTATTCAAGTTAAACCCTTCATCTTCTTTTGTCACTACGAGAGCTTGTCTTTTGTCTTCCTTGAACTGTCCTCAATCTGGATAATCTTTGTTTGAGGTTGTGGATAAGTCCAGTGATAAATGGTTTTCTTATAATAATCATCACCATTTCCTTGGACTTCTCGGTTCGGGCACTCTCGTTTGAAGTGACCCTTCTCACGGCATTTGAAGCAAGTAACTTTTGATTTGTCAAACCCTAGCTTTGTAGTCGGACCTCCCAAACTATTTCTTCCTATAATCTTCATAAACTGTTGAGCTCTACGAACAATGATGGCTACCAGACTGGATCACTTCGGTCATAATCTTCCTTCGTCATATTGGGATTTCCAGTCTTTCCAGCTACCAGACTCTCATATGATTGTAAAACAGATGCAAGTAAAGCCATGTGTTGTTTAGCAGTATTCTCAGTAAAATCTTGAGCATTCTCTAAGTTCACAAAAATATTGTATTGTAAGATTCGTTGGTTTGAGTTGGTTTGGTTATTCTGGTTGATGTTGTAATTATTTAAACTCTGAGAAGATTGAGGTGTCTTTTGGAGCGTTCGGATCACAGCTTGAGAATGATGGAAACCCGCTACCATTGCTTGAGCAATTTGAAGAAGCATTTTACGAATTGTTGGCACTAAAAGCGGTCTGAATTTTTTGGCTTTTATTATTGGCTATTGGACTTCTTTTGATACAACCATTATTCATGTCTTGTTGAGTGTGTGTGTTTCTCGTATTAGCCATCGTTTGAAGTTCTAGTTCATGACCCTTAAGTTTCTCAATGAATCTCGCTAAACTCAAAGTACTGTTGTATTCTGAACTGTTCTTTAGGATCATCAAAAAGGTTGACCACTCTGAACTGTTCTTTAGGATCATCAAATAGGTAAAGCATCAACCAATTTGTCAACTAGATCTTCATCATCTTTGGTCACACCTAATCTTTTCTTCTCAACCACTAGATGACAATATCGCTCGATGAGTTGCAATGAGCATAACTTCGTCTGCTTGCTTTCTTGAAACTTCACGTGTAAAGCATTCAAGATTGAATGAGCATAACTGTCGTGTTGTAGCAATGTGAAGATATCCTCTTCTATAGCTTGTCCAAGATATTCATCATTTTCTTTCCTCGAATAAATTGCTTTTTCTTGTTCATTCAATTGCATAATTCCCTTTTCGAGACCATTATCTCCAGCTGGGACGACATATCCTTCCTCTATAGCATACCAACAGTCAAGATAGTTTACCTGCACCAATTCACGGATCGTTCGTATCATCCTTTATATTCTTCTAAGTTCATTAACTTGGACAACTTTGTCATCGTGCCCATCTCATTATTGAGACTTAGATTTTGGACTGCTGCTGTTGAGACTCCTATCGTTGCAAATGCGTTATAGAATTAATTATCTATTTCATCAAAAAATTTGGTCAAAAAAGCTTGGTTTGTGTGATGATAACTTGTGCGAACTTAATCTTTGTGCGAAGTTGTCTCTTCGTGCGAACTAAGAACACAAACTAACACTTTAGATCTCAGTTCGTACAAAGATAAAACCAAAATTTGCAAATTCTATCTTAGTGCGAAGGTAGAAAATAACTTCTCAAGTTTATCTTCATGCAAAGGTATATTTTCAAATTTGACAGAATTTCAATTCGTACGAAGGTAATTCTAACTTCATGCAAAGTGAGTAGTTCGTGCGAGGATGGTTCAAAATTTCACGTTTATTGATCATTTTATCATGATTCTAGTTGATTTTAGGTCTGATTCTTTCAAGGGTTTGTTAGAAGTAGATTTTACATATTCCTTTGAAAAATTAGTCCAGTTTGACCGTTAAATCTTTGAAAAATAATTATAAAATGAGGTTGAGGGAATGGTAGAGGATTGGAAGGCTGATGCCGATGTTGTTGCTGATATCGACCAAGTGGAAATTAGAAAGGGTGAAGAAATTGCATACACATAGAAAATGTTGGTGTAGTTGATTTTGCCAATCTCGACTACGAGTCTTTTTTCAAAGAACATATTTACAGTGATAAACTTGTTGAAAAAAATTCCAACCCAGAAGAGTATTCTATGAGATCTTACTCAAAATAAAAAAATACATTAACACACAAGGTGAGTATTCTAGTCAGATCAGAAGTTGGGATTTCAATGAATGACACAAGTTGATAATGCTGAAAAGAACCAATAGTGTGCAATACTTCAAGCCTCAAGCAAGATATCTTAGGACTCTTCCTACTCATGGCCTACATCATCTGGATCAACTAGATCTAAATCACAAGACCACTAATGCAAATGTAAATGGCTTGATCAACAATGTGGCTGAAACTAGAATAGTAGGTGGAAGATGTGTACACTAGCTATGGGAAAGCGTGTGAAAAGGAGAGATAGAGTTACGGGAAAGCACATATAAAAGATATTTTACAAACCTGCAAGATGTGGTGTGGCTTGTCAACTTCAGGAATCAAGTATTGGTTTGTTGATGAAAGATGGGTGAAACGATGATTACCAAAAAGAAAGTCACAGATGAGATCATCAGAAATTTGGATCCGGTGTGGCTTGTCAACTTCAAGTTGGAAGATTTGAAGAAGCTAAAATGACACTCTCTGTAGGACCTTGAAGAAGATCGGCAGTTGGCTCTTCAATACATCAGAGTCATGCATTTCTATGTGAAGAATCAGGTTTGTGAACGAAGCACATTCTCGAAGCAGCATTGAAGATTGTTACAAGTTTTTGAAGATCCACACTCATGAGGGGGAGTATGAAAATACACTGATTTGTGATGAAGTGGTGGATTGTGCTAACTTGAATAGTTCAAGGGTCTTTATGTAATTTGTAATAGTGTGTAAGTGTTAACTATTTCAGATTTATTTAAAGGTGTAAGTTCCAAGGTTATTAGTTAAACTGTTTGGTAGACTATAGTTGTCACACCACAAAAATGTCGCAGCGGAAATACATACATAGTGGTGACCGAAGTTAGTGCCCATAAGTATTTTTGTGGACCATGTAATTTTTATTTTTGGACATTCAACTTAATTAAAACATAATTTAAAAGATGTCCAAAACATTTGCTCCCAAATAGTTTTAAAAGATGTCCAAAACATTATTAAACAAGACATGCATCAACTACCACAAGATATGCCAAAATCCCGAAGCGAAACTCATGTACCTAAAGAACTTTCTTAGTAATTCGTTTACATCCTTAGCATATGATTAGGCTTTACTGTGTTATTACATGCTAATTTATCCACTTAATCCTCCAATATAAGTTTCGGATGACGGAAATGTCGTTTGATTGCTCATCGTCGCACTGATCGTTATTAAACGAAACTATTTATTTAGTACCGTAAGCCTTTGATTTCAATCACCACAATTGTTATGGCATATACTAGTGCAATCCTGACATAAAAATATGTATGACTAGTTTGCTAGACGAATATACGATGAGCTAAGATGGCCGAAATGTCTTTCGTTCGATCGATATCGGCACTTTTATGTTCCGCTGTTGAACTTTTCTGAAAGTTGTGTTTTCGTGACCTCATGTTAGTTGAATGGATTCAGAGTTCCAAATGAGGATTAACTAGTTCGCTAGATGTCCGAATGAGGCTATCGGCTACTAAAATACTCGTCGTTTCGACAATCGGTCACCTTCCGTTCGAATTGTACACTATTTGTCGAATGACCGAAAACGATGTCTTTTGTGCATTCCTGGTATTCTCACATTGTTTTAGGATGGTTAACATTGTTTTATTCTTATTCTTACATCCGGAATCCTCCGAATTAGTCTTGCGGACAAATCGACATTTGTCGCCTTTTGGTCGAAACGGACAATATTGCAATTTAGGCGTTGTACCGGAAAGTTATGTATTATTGTAATAGTTGTTCTCAAATAAGTGTTTTCATTTATATAAGGACCCATGTATAACATGTCGCTATTCCTTGTTTTATTTCGTTTTAGCGGATTTACCGACATAGTTAGTGTCACCGCAATTAGTGCGTCCAACACTTTTAGGGCATTGTTTTGGTTTGTTTCGTGTCGTAACGGAAACCAGTATATGTTATGATCAGATTTACATGCCCTAATGACGTACAACTCAGTTGTGCAATTAAATTACGATAATATGCATGAGATTATAAAGAAAAATTAGTGATTAAATTGTATAGATTACCGGTTATTTGCGATTTGTCACGTACTCCCCCTGTTCAAAAGAATTTTGTCCCGAAATTCAGTTTGAGGCATCCATTGATGGAGTCTTCTTGAACAGGTGGGGGTATTTTGACTTGATCTGATCTTCACGCTCCCCGGTATACTCGGGACAGTGACGCGAATTCCAGCGATCCTTCACCAGTTTGATTTAGCTTCTTCTTGTCTTTTGGACCTTCCAGTCCATGACTTCAACTGGTTCTTTGGTAAATTGTAATTTGACATCAACATGAATGATAACTGTGTCATTCGTCGGACTTTTCTTCAGATTAGACACATGAAATGTGTCGTGTACATTATTGAGTTCCTCTAGCAGTTTTAACTTGTAAGCCAGTGTACCAATCTTTGCCAGGATTTCGAAACGTCCAACGTATCTCGGGTTAAGCTTTTCGCGCTTCCCGAATCTAGCTACGCCTTTCCAAGTTGAGACCTTTAACAATACTTTTTCTCCGACCTCGAAGGATAATGGTTTGCGTCTCTGATCCGCGTAGCTCTTTTGTCTATCTCGGGCCACTTCGATACGCTCACGTATCTTAAATATCTTGTATGTGGTCTCTTGTACTAGTTCGGGATCAATGAGTTGTCTGTCACCGACTTCCGCCCAACAATACGGCGATCGGCACTTTCGTCCATATAGTGCTTCGAATGGCGCGACCTTGATGCTGGTTTGATAACTGTTATTGTAGGAAAACTCTACCAACAGTAAGTGAGTATCACAGTTTCCCCCTAAATCCATCACACAGGCCCGAAGCATGTCTTCTAATGTTTGAATGGTTCGCTCGCTTTGACCATCAGTCTGCGGGTGAAAGGCTTTGCTTAAATCCAAGCGAGAACCAAACAAATTTTGAAATGATTGCCAGATCGGTGACACAAAGCGACCATCTCTATCAGAGATTATCAAGATTGGCACACCATGACGTGCCACAATTTCTTTTAGGTACAGTTCAGCTAGTTTCTCCGTACTGTCTTTCTCGCGGATGGGTTAAAAGTGAGCTGATTTGGTTATCCGATCGATGATAACCCAGATCATGTCATGACCTCGAGAGGTCCGTGGTAAATTTGTAATGAAATCCATTTATATCTGTTCCCACTTCCAAAACGGGATCTCAGGTTGTTGTAATAATCTAGATGGTTTTTGGTATTCGGCCTTGACCTTTGCACAAGTTAGGCATTTCTCAACATAGGTCGCAATATCTCCCTTGAGATTCGGCCACCAATAATATTCCTTCAGATCCTAGTACATTTTATCCTATCCTGGGTGTATCGAGTACTTGGACTTGTGCGCTTCCTCCAGCACCAAGTCTCGCAACTCACCATAATAGGGAATCCAGATCCTTCCCATGAAGTATAAAGTTCCATCCTTGTTTAGTTCCAATTGTTTTATCATTCCCCGTAGGGATTCCACTGGAATGTTTTTCTTGTTTCAACGCTTCTTGTTATGCTTCGTGCAATGGAGTTGTGAAGTTTTTCTGGATCGTCATTTCTAGAGCTCGCACCCGTAATGTTTGACTCGTTCTTTTCTGCTCGAAGCATATGTGACGACATTTGCTTTGCCCGGGTGATACTTGATCTCACAGTCACAATCATTCAACAGTTCCACCTAATGTCGTTGGCGCATATTCAGTTCTTTTTGGTTGAATATATGTTGAAGATTTTTATGGTCCGTGAATATGGTACACTTAGTGCCATATAAATAATGACGCCAGGTTTTTAAGGCAAATACCACTGCGCCTAATTCTAGGTTATGTGTGATATAATTCCTTTCATGAACTTTCAACTGGCGTGACGCGTACGCGATGAATTTTTCACGTTGCATTAACACGCAACCCAAGACTTGATGCGATGCATCACAGTACACCACAAAGTCATCGGTACCATCCGGGAGTGATAGTATCGGTGCTTTGCATAGTTTCTCTTTCAATACTTGGAACGCCGATTCTTGCTTTTCTCCCCAATCAAACTTTCTATCCTTTTGGGTAAGCGAGGTTAGCAGCTGAGCAATCTTGGAGAAGTTCTCAATAAATCTCCTGTAATATCCCGCTAATCCTAGGAATTGTCGTTTCGGTGGGGGTTCTTGACGTGGTCCAGTTCTTTATAGCCTCGATCTTTGAAGGGTCAACATGTATTCCATTCTCGTTCACCACATGGCCGAGAAATTGTACCTCGCGATCCAAAATTTGCATTTGGAGAACTTAGCATATAATTGTTCCTTATTTAGCAACTCCAAAATAGTTCTCAGGTGTTGTCCGTGCTCTTTCTCGGTTCGTGAGTATATCAGTATGTCATCTATAAAAACGATCACGAACTTGTCCAGATATGGCTTACATACCCGGTTCATCAAATCCATGAATACTGCAGGGGTGTTCGTTAGGCCAAAGGGCATAACAAGGAACTCGTAATGCCCGTAGCGAGTCCGAAACGTTGTTTTAGGAATACTTTCCTCTTGGATTCTCAATTGATGATACCCGGATCTTAAATCTATTTTTGAGTAAAAAATCAACCCTTGCAGCTGATCGAATAGATCATCAATTCTCGGTAATGGGTACCGGTTCTTGAAAGTTAACTTGTTTAGTTCTCGGTAGTCAATGCACATGCGAAAGATTCCGTCCTTCTTTTTCACAAACAACACCGGAGCTCCCCAAGGTGAGAAACTCGGTCTTATGAAACCTTTATCAAGCAACTCGTGCAACTGCGTAGATAATTCCTGCATCTCCAAGGGCGCTAGTCGATATGGAGCTTTTGCCACAGGTGCAGCTCCTGGCATTAAATCAATACGGAATTCGACTTGTCGCTTTGGAGGTAGCCCTGGAAAGTCTTCTGGAAAGACCTCGGGATATTCCCTCACTACTAGTATCTATTCGATCGTGCGCTCCTCGTCCTTCTTATCCACCAATGGGCAAGAAAAGCGATGCATCCTTTCCTCAAACATTTCTGAGCCTTCATGTAGTTTATGATTCGTAGAGGTGTGTCATGCTTCTCACCGTTAATTATCAAGTGTTCTCCGTAGGATAAGGGGATGCGAATGATTTTCTCATGACATATAACTTCGGCTCGGTTATTGGATAGCCAATCCATCCCAATAACGACATCAAAACTACCCAGTTGAACAGGTAATAGGTCTATATCAAACTTTCGTTCACCCAATTCTAACGTACATTTCTTTATTATTTCTTTCGACTCTACTAATATCCCATTAGGTAGCTCAATCGAGTAGGGAACATCTAATTTACTCGACGCTACCCCAAGTATATCTCTAAACCCTTTAGAAATAAGACTAAAATCTGAACCGGTATCAAAAAGAATAGATGCAAAGTGATCATTGATAGGGAACGTACCGGTGACCACATTCGGATCCTGGTGAGCATCCTTAGCTCCAATTACAAACGCTCTTCCTCGTGCTTGATTCGATTTAGGGTAATCTTTCTTGAAGTGCCCTTTGTGTCCGCATCCAAAACAACCTTGTTTCCTAATATTGGTCCCCCGGCACACATCGGTGCGATGTCCAAATTTACCACATTTTCCACACTTAGGGCCTCGACATTCCCCATAGTGGTGGAAAGGACATTTGGGGCATTTTGGTGCGTCCCTAGTATACGATTTCTTAACAACAGTGTTTGTGGTAGTGGTAACATATGCCTTAGTTTCTCTGACCTCTCTCGCGGCTTGTTTCTTGTTACTGTTATTGTTACCTCGAGAGCCTTTCTTGAAATGAGAAAATTTTCATTTGTTGGAATCAATAGTCTCCTCAGTAGATTCTTTCTTGTTTCCACCATACTTAGGCAACCTCCCGTGACGTACAGCCTCCTCAGTCAGGCTGATAGCTAGATCTATCGCTTCACCAACTCAGTGAGTTTTGAAGAGGTAACCAGGCTCAGAATCTCGGGGACAAGTCCCTAGGTGTACCTTTCAATTCGCTTAAATTCAGGCTCCACTAAGTATGGCACCACTCGGGATAAGTCATGGAATTGTTGCGTGTACCCAGCAATGTCTGAACCAATCATTTTTAGATTCCAGAATTCTGTCTCCAACTTTTGAATTTCCGATATTGAGCAATACTTCGTTCTCATCATCTCTTTAAGTTCCTCCCAGGTCAGCGCGTATGCAGCATCATCGCCCTTGGTTTGGACCTAAAGGTTCCACCAAGATAGATCTCCATCCACAAAGAGTCCAGTAACATAGGTGAATCTTTGCTCAGCCGGGCACTTACTATTCGGATGACCGAATCTGTCTTCTCAGTCCAACGTACGAAGGCTACAGCACCTCCATACCATCGAAGTTTAGAGGTTTGTAGTCAAGAAACTGCTTATAAGTGCAACCTGAAATCATTTGATACACCATTTAAGCATGAGTAACCAAATAGCACGAATAAAATGGATGAGAGTATATGGCGGTTTTATGAGTAACCGTGTATTACCAGTTGGAGGATTTACTCCTGTTGAACCTCTTGTACCACCGCTATGCTCAGAGCGGTTAGCCTCGTATTGCGCAATGGCTTGGGATATGCGTTCATTCAGCTCCTCTTGTGTTGTTGGTACGGTGTTATTGTTTGAACTTCTTCTCCGGGGCGGCATCATCTTCTGATATAATATGTCGCTCATAGTTAGCTGAATATTAATAATAATTTCATATTATCATTACTCTTTATTATATATATATATATATATATATATATATATTTGTCAAACATATGTGTAATAGTGTATCGGTACATGATAATTAAATAAATAAGAGAGTATATGCAAACGCCATATGCACACCCATTGTCATCATACAGCTTCTCACATACATAGTTGCCACATCATAAGATATAAATCATAGTATCACCACTACACAATGCTTCAACCATAATATCACCACATCACTACATAATCAACCATAACATAAAAGAAATACAATGTAAAATAAAGAAAATACACTTTTATACAATGACAACTCGTTACAATTTGTTCGTGAAGAACCAAAAAGGACTTAGGGATACACAACCCTAGTCAATACAAGTTTTTACATTACAAAAGTAAAATTTTCTTCTACATTGCATTTTCACGTCATCAAGTTGTCTTCCAAAAGCCGGGATCTTTAAAGCTATGTCTTCATGAGCCAAGTCATCAAAAGTACATCTAATCCCCAAAAGATAAACACAAACATGCTACTTGGGTGGAGGGGGTGGTGGAAATGGTGATCGGGGAACAAACTACGATGTAGGCCATCTCCTCCTCGAGGCTAGAAATGCGCCTAGTAGCATCACTCTGAAACTGCTCTAACTCCTGCACTCGTGCCTCAGATGGGCATAACGAGTGGTGAAAAGGGCAGTAAAAAGGTGGGGTTGGTGGTGGTGATAGGGGTAGTGGTGGTGGTGATAGTGGTGGGTATGATGGTGGGGGTGGTATTAGTGATGATGCTGGTTGGGGGTGTGGCTCTTGCAGCGGCGTGGGCAGTACGCTGAGTCTCTAACTCCCAGATACTTTGGAAGATTAGAGAGAGCTGTAGGTCATGCGAAGTCACTCTCTCCTCCACAGGAATCAGAGGGAAGTGTGAGGGGTGGTAAGGGTCAGTAGGGCTCATGCCCGGTGGAGGTGTCGGAGTAAACATACCTGCTGGAGGTGGTGTGGGAGGTGGGGCATACATGGGGGTGATCCATTAGATAAAGAAGGTCCTCCCATGTGGGAAGGCCCAGCTGCAGATGGGTTGAAAACAGGGTGGTAAGTGGACCTCCCAGAGATAAATGGTGGTGGCTGCTCTGGGGCACGTTGAGTACCGCTCAGTGAATAGTATCGGGCGGGTCTAGGTCGGGGTACTGACTAGAAATAAGCTAACGTGAGCCGGTGAGGTTGCTAGGGGTGAATACATAGATAAAGGTGTATCTGGGGCGGCAGATGAGGCATCGTGTGCCATATGCTCACTCTAAGCAGCATCTGTGGATGACGAGATGTCAACAACCGGTATATCAGGGGGTGGTATCTCGAGTATAACTATGTCATTAAAGACCTCGCCGTCACCAAGGTCATCCTCCATATGCTCAACACGGAACACTGGTATATCATCATCCACGTCGTCCAGATCAATAACTGGAGGAACTACAGCAAGAGGCACAACCAAATGTACAATCGTATGCTCGCCCTCTGGGTGGCCATAAACGATAACATCATGCGGGGGCTGCGAACGGCTAGCACGTCGTCTACCGGTGGTGCATCCTCCTCCATAGGATCAATCAGGGCAAGCGGCTGAAGGTCCTCAAAGCCTCTATGGTCGGCTCCATTCCCAAGGGGTAGGGCCTCAGCATCGGGGTCGCATCCATCATCAGATACATACTCCTCGGTGTCCTCTTTGTAACTTAATGAGGAAGACATAGTCATGGAAAATAATCCGTACAATGCATATATATTCATGTTAATAATTTATGATATATTTATATTAATCACCAATTCTCATGCACATCTTGTTCTCTTCTGTTTTCCATGTAATCTTACTGTTTTGCGTCTATCCATTATTGACTAATCATGTACTGACTCTTCTCCTTACTTATAGTTGAGCTCGTGTGATAGATCCTTGTGTTATCGTGACACAATGAAAACCTTTTTGTTACCTTGTTATAATTCCAAACATTTTTATCATGTTTTAAACTCAGTTTCCATGTGTGAGCCCCTGGTGATTGTAGACCAAACTTTTAATAAAAAAAAGTTTTTCCCCGGTTTACTACAATCGGAGCTCTGATACCAACTGTCACACCCTGGTCGTAGCGGAAGCGCAAGTGCGTGACTATTTAGGCAATCATTGCATCCAATCTAGTAAACATTATAAATTAACAACGATGCCATGCCATCCATAAGTTTCATTCCATAATTACAACCATCAAAAGTTAAATGAAATTGTTATCTGTTTTAGATTGCCATTACAAATATAGTTTAAAACACATTGTTCCAACATAAGACATTATTTTCATCACAAATTCATATTGAGGCTTTGACCCCTATATACCCATACGAAGTTGGGATATAAAAGGCAAACCCCCCAAAAGGTGGTACATCGTTGTCTTGACAAATTCCCATACCCGAATCCTATCACCAGCTCATGCCTTGCGTCCTGAAATACATGTAATTTTAAAAAGTCAACATAAAGTTGGCAAGTTCATGTAGTTATATGTTTTCATATCAAAATGTCATCTTTGAAATACTGTATTGAAATCCGAGTATGTTATTTAGCATCAATGAGTTATTAAGGATCTATCAGTGTGTCGCGAGCACCCTAACATATATGTGTCATAACTAAGTAACCAAACCGAGATAACTTTGACATCATTGGGATCACAAAAGCACTCCGAAGGGTATACCAACCAGGAGTGGAGCGGGTCTCAATCTAAATAGATCTACTTCTTTTGCACCTTGGTCACTAAGTGATTCATGGTTACTATTGTCATCATCCTACTTATGCACAAGTGATCGTGTTATCAACTAACCCATAGCTAACATACTGTTTTGATATGACATGTATTTCCCCTCCTTAGTTTAAAACAAAACTTGAAATAATTGAAATGAGAGACATGAACTCACAGTTTTTGCGTTCCGTAAGTCGTACTATTATGGATCAGTGTCCGCACACGTATGTTACCTACATGTGTATTGAGTTCATTAGACACCTAGGCCTCAATAGACCTTGTACTCATTGTTCATCTTGAATTCTTGTTATGTATTTCTTTGTTATGATAGAACTACTTGTAATGTTATCATAGTGTTGATAGTTTGTTCTTTCGATTAATATTGTTATATATATTTCTTAAATAAGTATATATATATATATATATACATATTATTGTTTTTAGGTCGTGTGTGAACTGGGCCTCTTCACATGTCCTCGTGCCTTGCACGCGTGTCATTGGGCCTTACCCATGTTATCAATGTCATTGGGCTTAGCCCATGTTTTCTTGTCATTGGGCCTACCCCATGTCATCTATGACTTTGAGCCTAGCCCATATTTTCTTGTCATTGGGCCTAGCTCATGTTATCTATGTCGTTGGGCCTAGCCCATGTTTTCTTATCATTGGGCCTAGCCCATGTTTTCTTGTCATTGGGTCTAGCCCATGTATTTTATGTCTTTGGGCCTAGCCCATTCCCATGTATTTTATGTCTTTGGGCCGAGCCCATGTTTTTATGTCATTGGGCTTAGCCCATGTATTTTATGTTTTTGGGCTTTTATTCATTTTGGACTCTGTCCATAAATATTAGGGAATTAGGCCTTGCCCATGATCTTTATAATTTTGCCCAATTTATTTTTACGAAAGCCCATTTTTATAAGTCTTATGCTTATAACATTTTTAACTTTCGGGATTTTGATTTCTATATATATATGTGTGTGTGTGTGTGTTTTAAACGTCTAAATATATTTAGACTCGTCGTCGGCGTCATTTATTACGTGTTTGTTTTCGTCGAGAATTGCCCGTTGTCGTAATGACCTTTCTACTCGACGGTGTAATCTTGTATGTTCGCCTATCTTTCGCATTGTTTCGTTTGTCCGATTATTATTTCGATGCATTTCGGGAATATATTTGTTATGCCACCACACTTTGTATTACAACAAGTGTTCGTATTTTTGTATATGATTGGGTATTTTATTATGAATACCCTAAGTTTCTAATACATACACATACAATACACATATGTATTCATACAAGTTCATTGGTAACAAATGTATATACTTGTATTATTTCCCAACTAAAAATATATATATTTGTAAAAAGTATTTATTTTTACTTATAAATAAATATATATATATATATATATAACTTTGTTGAACACTTGGGTATTTAGGGCTTAACCCTTGTCATGAGAGCCTACTTAATGACGATTTAAGTTACTAATCGCTTTTAGTCCCACTAATCACCCCACTATTCATGTCTTAATCGCGATTCGATTTTTAGAAAATTTCGTCATAGTTTCCCCTAAACTATGGTGTTTTCCACGTTTCAAAAACGTATTTAAAACCTATTTAAGCCCATAATCAACATCAACAATCCATCTAATATTTATTCTACATTATCAAAATATTATCATCCATGACTTTTTATTGTAAAAATCCTATTAAATCAAGAGGGTTTTCAATATTTATTAACACTTTCAAATCGCTATTTTTATCATGTCATTTAATCATGTTCATACATTTAACCCTTTGACTATTACACATTTTTAAGATGATTACAACTTAAATACAAATTTTTACTTCTTATAAAAATCATTCATATGTATAAAAATTATCTTTAAGTTGTAGTATTTTCATGGATGATGTAGTTGATGATCTTGTTTTGATTTAAACCTTATCATGTTTAAATCTTCATTTTTATACTTAATCATACAAGATCATCCAACTTTTATATCATACTCTAACATAAATAACTTCAACATGCTAACTAACTACCATATAAGCATATAACCAACAAAAAATACATAATATTTAGTGTTATTATTATGGTGTGAGTTAGGGTTTTTGGTTTATCTTTTCTTCATTTTCAGATGATCAACTTGTACATTATTAATCTAAGCATAAAAATAAGCTAGATTATGGATGAGTTTGGCTTACAAAGGGTGCACAAGTTCTTTATGATTTTTGAAGAAATATGAAGCCCTAAAGAAGCCCTAATGCTCTTCCATCCTTGCTAGCTTCTTGTGTGATCTTGATTAGGCTTTAAAGTGTATAAAATGTGGTGTATTAAGGTGATTAATGGTGGCTCAAGGTGGTGGTGGTGGCCGTGTAAAATGAAGGGGAAAAGGAGATGGTTGTAACTTTTTTTCTTTGATGAAAATGATAAGTAATGTTGAGAATGATGATATATATCAAGTCTTTCATTCAAGATCATCACCCATCAAGACCATACTTCCTAATATCTCATTTTCGACAAAATCAAGTGGGCATGGGGCCAACTTGAACCGTCAATATGGGGTGGGGGGGTAAATTGTAACTTTTTTTACACATGTTATAAATGTAGATATTTTAGTCCTTTGATTAAGTATAGTGATTAGGGGTTATGATCTAGCATCCTTAGCATAAGATTAGGCTTTAGTGTGTTATTACAATGTAATTTATCCACTTAATCCTCCAATATAAGTTTCAGATGACGGAAATGTCGTTTGATCGCTCATGGTCGCAATGATCGTTTTTAAACGAAACTATTTATTTAGTACCGGAAGCCTTTGTTTTCAATCACCACAATTGTTATGGCGTTTACTTAGTGCAATCCCGACCTAAAAATATGTATGACTAGTTCGCTAGACGAATATACGATGAGCTAAGATGGCTGAAATGTCTTATCGGTACTTTTATGTTCCGTGGTCGAACTTTCCCAAAAGTTGTGTTTCCGTGACCTCATGTTAGTTGAATGGATTCCGAGTTCCAAATGAGGCTTAACTAGTTCGCTAGATGCCCGAATGAGGCTATCGGCTACTAAAATACTCGTGGTTTCGACAATCGATCACCTTCCGGCCGAATTGTGCACAGTTTGTCGAATGACCGGAAACGATGTCTTTTGTGCGTTCTTGCTATTCTCACATTGTTTTAGGATGGTTAACATTTTTTTATACTTTTTCTTACAACCGGAATCCTCAAATTAGTCTTGCGGACAAATCGACATTTGTCGCCTTTTGGTCGAAACGGACAATTTTGCAATTTAGGCGTTGTACCGGAAAGTTATGTATTATTGTAGTAGTTGTTCTCAAATAAGTGTTTTCATTTATATATGGACCCAGGTATGGCATTAACATGCCGTTATTCCTTGTTCTATTTTGTTTTAGCGGATTTACGGACACAGTTAGTGTCACCGCAATTAGTGCGCCCAACACTTTCTACCAACACTTTTTGGGCATTGTTTTGGTTTGTTTCACGTCGTAACGGAAACTAGTATATTTTATCATCATATTTACTTGCCCTAAAGACGTACGACTCAGTTGTGCAATTAAATTACGATAATATGCATGAGATTTAAAGCAAAATTAGTGATTAAATTGTACGGAATTACCGGTTATTTGCCATTTTTTCACATTTTGACCATAAAACCTATGTTACTTACCAGGATTCAATGTTGACTTATTTTCGCACATGTTTTATGTACTAATGTATGATTGCTAAAGCATGCTACACGTAGGATGGACTCGACCTTAGTTTATTTTAAAAATTATAGAAAATTGTTTTATTTTGTTTGTGATATCAAAAGATAATGTACATTATTAATTTAATAAACAAACCTTGAATACCATGTGTTTGAAACAATTCCTATAACGTGACTCCCCGACGTTTCCACTGTGGTTTGTGTTTTACGTGATCGGGGTGTTACAGCTCGAGGGTGAGATATACAAACCAAACCCTCCAAAATGTATGACATGGACTTCCGACTTTTGTTTCTTTTCTAGTCTCCTCATAGAAAGTCCACTAATTGCCTAAAATACATGTAAGTTTGAAAAATCAACATTATGTTGGTGTTGGTGCATAATGTCTATAGCCTACATCTTAGGGTCATGTCGTGTATCTAACAGGGCTTAAATGTTAGATTTAATGATGTTTTGTTTTTCTTTGGGCCACTTCATACGAAGTGCACTTCAGAGAATGTGGCAAAACCCCCTCGTGCGAAGCTGTCATGTCTATAAATAGCTGAGCTGGGGTCTTGAGTCCTTAGCTGTTTTTCTAATTGTAAGGCAAAGACCTGTCAGTTTTGTCTCTGATCTTTAGACCTTTATTCAAGATTAATGAAGGAGAAGCATTAAACATTATATTTGATCTTGTCAACTAGTTAATAATGAATTCCGCGCACGTTAATTAGCTCAAATCGGGTCCTATGCTTTCAAGGAGATCGATCCTCCCACAAGTGGTATCAAAGCCTGGAGGCCTGATTTGAAGACATTTGATCAAGTTTTCAGCCATTGAAGACTTCTTATTCTACTCCTTCTTCCTACTTTTATCAGATTTGGAGGAATTCATGGACAAAATGTATTGATTTTTAAGCATTATACAGAAAAACCATTTTAGTCAAACCCTTAAAAAGATTAGAACTAAAAACAACCGAATTCATGTTGAAAATTAAAAAAAAAACGTGAAACTCCGAATACACTTCAGACGAGTTCATATCATCACTTCACACGAGGTGACTAGCCACTTTGCACAAAGCCTCACTTCGCACCAAACAAGTGTTAATCAAACTTTTCGATAAAAATGGAAGAAGAATTTTATTACGCGTTTGCTACGCCCGCAGTTACAACCGCAACTGCTTAAAACATAAACATGGATAATGAAATGGGCACTATGGCTAAGCCGCCAAAATTGATGTATCTTGAGATTATTAGGGCTAGCGTGAACCGTTTTCAAACTCGGTATAGGCTAATTACCTTGAAAACTAATACGCGATAGAGGAAGGATATAAGATTCCGGTGGGAGAAAATGGTCTCGAGAAAGAATTAATGCAATACAGTGATCAATAAAAGGATTTATTCAAACGTGAAAAGAAGATGATGAACATACTGCAACTGGCCATTAAGGAAGATATATTCACTTTGTTGCAATATGATAACACTACTTAAACCATCTAGAACGCACGAAAAGTCAAATTTCAAGGAAGTAAGCAGATGATCGAGAGCAAACAATCACTTCTTAAGAAAGAGTTCGACATCTTTCATCCATTGAAAGGAGAGACAACGAAACAGCTCATAGAGAGTTATTATCACCTCGTGGTGGAAATTAAACATTTGGGGTTAATAAAGACGATGAAGATCTGGTAGACAAATTGGAAATGCTTTGCAAGAGGCGAATGGTCAACGTATCTTACAATTATCAAGAATAGTCCAGACGACGACAGCAGCACGATGACCTTAGCAAAGTTTATTGAGAAACTTGTCATTCACGAACTAGAATTGCAACAAATGGAAAAATGTAGAGGAGTGCATGCAGGTTATTAATTTGTACTACAAGAGAAGTACACCTACCAACATTCAAAGCCCGAAGATACAAACGGCTTTCAGTGCAAACAACATTCAAAGCATGAATACTCCAACTACCCCACAATCATCCCAAAGCTCTAAATTCAACAACTGCCAAAATAACCAATCTAGTCCTACTCAAAGAAATCTTCAGTGTAACATAGCTGTCAACTTTGAAAATGCACAGAACTTTAATGAACAAACAGTTGTACAATACATGGCTTTACTCGCATCATTGCTTGAATCATATGAGAGCCTGGTGGCCGGTAAGAACGGAAATCCTAACATGACTAAATTATGATCAAATCGATCCTGAAGAATTAGAACTGATAGACATCAAAGTTAGGGTTTTGAATTACCTGAATTGAGGTTCATATGGGTGACTACGGAAAGAAGTTACAAGCCTGGGAGATGAAATTGCATCGATTCGTGATTTGGATGTTGAAATGCAAGTTTTAGGGTAATCGTACGAATATGCTCTAGAATTTGTTTAGGGAGAAGTCTGGTGCCTATACTTAACGAATTCGCTAATAGTTAGAGTTTTATGAGGAGCTTTTATGGTGAAGTAATGGTAATAATATTCAATTTAATTGAATAAATTAAGGAAGAAATGATGAGTTTTATAACCCATTTCTCTTTCTTTTAAAAGAATACCAACCCATTAGTACCATCCAACCCTAAGCGTCGTACTAACCTAATACTTCAACTGGGATTGGGTTGAACATGTCACACCCACTCGTAGGTAGAAGCAGAGGTATGATCGTGATTAGTTCTCAATACATACGATGAAAGGAAACAATCTATATGAATAAAATAAATACCATGTTCATCCATGACATTGATTGAACTAAAGTTTACAAGTTATAATGTTTTAACATAGGACTTGATTTCAAAAATATAGTTTGAACGAGTAAAGGGTTTGCATTCTATATCTCGCTCGTGTGACATTTCATTTTTTAAAATTTCAATCATTTTCATATTCAATAAAATGCTATATTTTATTTACGATATACGTAATCGTATGATGGAGCGAAATGATATTCACCACATATTAAGAATAAGATCCAAGTTTGATATGCCTTAATACCCTTCATATAGGTTAATTTACAAGTTAGAAGGGTTAAAAATGGCAAACATGAGAAAATACAAGTCCGGGGGCCAAAACCACCAAAAATAGAAACTTATTTATCAGAAGGCCTTACGGACCGTAAGACCTAAAGCCATACGGTCCGTAAGGGGTGTTCAGTAGTAGAATTTTGCTTGTTCACCAAATTCTACCATCTCACCTCATTAGACACTTGTGAACATCTAAGAATCAATGCCAACACTTGGCATGATCTCATGAACCTAATGCAAGTATAAATAGAGGTGATCTTGAGCCATTTCAACTTGCACCTTTAATCTTTTTTTCTCTCTTCTCTTTGGAGCTTGTTTCCAGCAATTGGAAGCCTCCCACTGAGTTCTGAAAGTTTTCTTCAACACAAGTAAGTGCTCTCACTAGTTCTTTTCATTATTTTGTCTAGTTATGAGCGAAAAGTCAAGCAGTTTGAATTTGTATTTGACTTTTGGTTCTAACCATTTTGGTCAAATGAAGTTCAAATGGAACTTTGCTATGTGATCGTAATAATGAAGACGTTAATCCCTTGTGACTACACCTTCTGATCATCACGTTTAATAGGCGAAATGACTAGTCAAACTTTTACCAAATAAAAGTCAAAAGTGCATGAAAATGCATTTTACGACGAAAGTGTTTTCGAGTTTTAAAACTTAAAGTTTAGACACAAAATCCGTATTAAAACATTATTTGGCATGTTCAAACATGTCTAACTCATCATTTATAGTTTAGTGCTTTTTCCTTAGTCGAATGTCGAACAATTTGACTTCCGCTTTGACTTTCGAATCTGACCCGTTTGGTCAACCTTAGGATCCGACCACGCCCTTTTATAGGACCATAATAATATAGGGAATAACCCTCTGAGTTTATACCTTATGGTCATGTCATTTGGTTAGTCAAACGACGAGTCAACTATATATACTTTTAAAATGTCAGAAATGCCCTTTTAGGCACAAAAAATAGTTTTAAACATGTATGGTCATTATTTTTAACTTATAACTTATGAACCACGAGATCCTCCACTCGTTTGGTTTATGAACCTTATTCTATCTGTTCCTCCGTTTAAGTCACATTATACACTATCCTAAATTATCGAACATATTAGGAAACACTTGAAACATTGAGCTTTGCTTAATCATTTGAACAAGACATATACGCCATCCATGTAAGTACATAGTTCCCCTCTTTTACATTTTTCAAATGTTTTGGGGTTATTCATATGTGCCTATCACTATTTTCATTATTTCAAAACACTATACATAGTTTAAATACTTAGTATACATAGTACATGGTTTATATACACAACATGCTTATATTGTACTAAACTTGATGGTACGTCGAATATGACAATGATACATTTATAGCATTGATCACGCGGACCGGTATTATGTTATGGTACCATAGGATTGACAACCCCATTCCCACTTCCTAGGTCTGTTTGGAAGTTACTTCTAGGAATGACAGATGCTGAGTGATATAATTGAAAAACTTGTATCTTTATAAAGGTTTGTCTGACAGTCAACAAGGCTTGAATGTATTCGCCAACAATCTATACTTGTTTTATACAATAAGGCAATTGTTTTATACAAGACAAAACTCTTTCGTTTAAACAAGACATTTTGTTTTCCAAAGATATTTGGTTTATACAAGATAAGTCATATGTTTGGTTTATACAAGACAAGTCATCTATTTGGTTTATACTATAACATCCGTCAAAAACCGGATTTACCAAACCCGCTTCGTTTATTAACCGAACAACCAGTTAAAAATTTCGTTGCGTATTTAGTGCTCAAATTAATTTTAAACGATACATAATTAATAAGTATATTAGAATATAAAATTTATATTTGAAAATGTATTAAAAATAGTGAAATAAAAATAAAACAAGGCTGCCGGGATTTGAACCCGGGTCAACCGGGTCAGCCAAGTCTTAACTCTCATTCACCCAACCACTCCGCCACTTGATGTTTTTGTGAGTTCTATGAAACAATTAAATCATATCTACAACTGGGAATCGACCTGTTGCGCCAACTGAAACCGATATCGGCTTTCAAACCGTCCAAGACGTTTGAGTACTCGCGGAATCTTGATCATAACTGATAAACCGACGATCCTAATCAATTCAGTCTTGAATTAACTTAAATTTTGGTGATGTTCGGTTTTTATAACTGAAGATATTCAATTCCTGAATTACGCCAACAATTGCTTCCTCTCTCGACTCAAAATCATCCGCATAACCTTCAATTTCACTTTCGCTATACTTTCAGTTCGTCGGAAAAGCTTTTTGAACTCGCCGAAAAATCTCTGCAAGTCACCTGAAAACCGAGACTTTCATTAACACGGTAAATACCTCGACTATTTCTGTTTCAATCCGTTGTTAGACTGTTACTAACTTCAAACCAACAATCAAAATCAATCCCAGACGACATAGTCGGAATATTCAGCTCTCGCCGGAAAACTTCTGGAATTTCCAATCTCACGCGGTGAATCGGTATGATCATTCAGACTTCTGTTAATCCTTGTTTAAGTACCTCAATTTCATAACTAATCGAACAGAACTGTTAATTGATTCTAACAGCCGAAGTTCACAAATAGAGCCAACGGACCTTTGCCGGAGTTCTGTGAAAGACACTGATCGGTACCTCCTATCCCCAAACTCTCTTCGTTCATTACCTTTCAACTACTTATAATGTTTGTTAATCAAATTAGACATGAATCAGTCAAATTATAATTGTCTGTGTTCTTGAGCGAAGAAGACGAAGTCCGGTTATGTTATAACATTAATTAAAATCAGTTTTATGAACGGGTTAGACACACAGTCCAGCCGTGGACTGTGTGCAAACAAATACATACACGTCGCGAGTTCGATTCCTGTCCCAACCTCACTCTCTTGAAATAAAAATGCCTTTTTTTACCGAACCGGGTTAACTCAGTAAGATGTTAAGTATAATAAAAACCGGAATATTAACCAGGTTAGACACACAGTCCAGCGGTGGACTGTGTGCAACACTAACTCGCACGTCCGGGTTCGAGATTATCATAGATTTGACTACTGATTATGGAAAACTAATCTTCAAAGTCCAAGGCGATAGTCGCTGAATAAGAGCTGAAGGATTACGGGTTGGGAGCTAATCTGGAATGAGAAAATGTTCTGAAATGACGAAAAGTTCATTAATTTGAAACTTAAAATTGATGAAAACATCATTTTGGTCATAAAGTGTTCAACCAAGGTCATTAACTTGGACTTGGTAGACAAATCGGTTAACCAGGCTCATTAACTTGGACTTGATCAACTGAGTGGGCGTCAAAACTGATAAAATGCTCCAAAAAGTTTAAAATTTTGAAAACTTTGAAGTTTATAAGCCACTTCGTACGAGTTGGAAGTCCACATCGTACGAAGAAACCACTTTAGACGAAGTGGATTGGGGCTATAAATAAGGGCCAACTCATACGAAGCAGCCATAACTGTTAGTACGATCTTGAGAAAACGCTTTGTGCGATCTGACCTTTTTGAGTGCTGCCTAAATACACCTTGGGGAGGTTGATCTACACATCTCTTACAATTGTTAAGGTAATTGAACAAGAGTTAACCATTAAAATCAAGTTTTTGGCACTTCGTATATTAAAACTCAGATCTAGGAAAAACGAACTAGCCAAAATTAAAAATGAACATATATTTGTGTTAATCGGCGCTAGTACTATCATATTAAACCTTCAATTTCATAAAAACACAAGTTTGTGATTTGGTGTTTAGGAACAGTTGTCTTTGTGCGGAGTGAGTCACTCCATACGAAGTGGACATACGAAGTCGGATGTCCACTTGGTACGAAGTGATCTTGGTCAAATGTTTATAAACTTAACACCACTTCATATGAAGTGCCAATGCTCACTCCGCACCATTTGCACTTCGCACTAAAATTTTAGTATATTTTCAACGAAAATTTTCTAAGCGTTGAATTCTTTGTGTATGTGCTGGAAAAGATATCGCCTTTCGAGCCAACTCATAACGTTTGCTGCATACTTGATGACAAAATCCCAGAGATTGCTTCTTTCAGAGAAATACTAGCATTTATGGGAAGACTATCGGTTACGAAAGCATTGACGCATCAACATAAAGTCTATCGATCTCACATAAGGGCCAACTCGTACGAAGTAGCCATAACTGTTAGTACGATCTTGAGAAAACCCTTTGTGCGATTTGTCCTTTATGAGTGCTGCCTAAATACACCTTGGGGAGGTTGATCTACACATCTCTTACAATTGATTAGGTGATTGAACTAGAGTTAACCATTGAAATCAAGGTTTCGGCACTTCGTATATTAAAACTCAGATCTAGGAAAAACGAACTGGCCAAAATTAAAAATGAACATATATTTGTGTTAATCGGCGCTTGTACTAATCATATTAAACCTTCAGTTTCATAAAAAAACACAAATTTGTGATTTGGTGTTTAGGAACAGTTGTCTTTGTGTGGAGTGAGTCACTCCATACGAAGTGGGATGTCCACTTTGTACGAAGTGATCTTGGTCAAATGTTTATAAACTTAACACCACTTCATACGAAGTGCCAATGCTCACTCCGCACCATTCGCACTTCACACTAAAATTTTAGTATATTTTCAATGAAAAATTTCTAAGCGTTGAATTCTTTGTGTATGTGAAGGAAAAGATATCGCCTTTCGAGCCAACTCATAACGTTTACTGCATACTTGATGACAAAATCCCAGAGATTGCTCCTTTCAGAGAAATACTTGAATTTATGGGAAGACTATTGGTTACGAAAGCATTGACTCATTATCATAAGTCTATCGATCTCGCATAGAACATTTTTGGAATGCTGCAGAGTTTATACCAGAACCAAGGGCAATCCATTCTGCAGTCAACATCGGCGAGGAAGAATTTAAGGTTAAGATTACTAAGTAGTTGATCCGAAGGGTACTAGATCTGAAAGATAAAGATAGTGATACAACCGGGTATGCAGAGAGAATGGTTAAAGGCTGCTTCTTCCGGATGGGTTATAAAGGTCATGTTAATCAACCGATTTCAAGAAGGCGAATCTTGAAAGGCCGTATAAGTTCTTTTTACACTCCATCATACATGCCTGCAGCCATAGGAAGGGCGGTTTTGATGACATCTTAAACTACCAAATGTGTATGGTCACTGCTTTAACGCTGAGCATGCCATATAACTTCACAAAGTTGATTTATGAAGAGATGGCGGCAAATACTACAAGAGAAAAAATCTTCCAATATCCAAGATTTCTACAAATGATGTTAGATGATTTATTTACGAATCTAGAAAAGAGAGAAGATGACAAGTTGATTCTGGAGGATATGGATAGGGAAACACGGGTCAATCTTTACTTGAAGCAAGAGGCTGAACCAGTTACAAAGCCAATGTTTGGTGCTATTCACGACAAGAACTACATTACACCGCCTAAGGGCAAGTGGAGGAAGGATACTAGCGGGTCGGAGAGAGATAAAGAAGAAAAGCTAAGTTGCTTCATTCTAGATAAAGCAGTTGGATTGAAAAGGAAGAAACAAAGAAAAAGAGATGCTCTACACCAAAGAAGCAAGCCACTTGTACCTCAACTACAACAACTCAGAAAAGAAAACGTGTTACTGGACAAACGTTACTTGTTGATGAACTAGTGGTTGAAGAAGTACAAGCAAATGAACCTATTAGTGTAGAGGCGCAAGGTGTAGAGCCTGTGAATGAAATAGAAGTTGTTCATGACGATGTTTATTCTGCTACGTCTGACCATGATAAAGAACAAGGGGGTAAAGGGTTGATCATACAAGATGCAAAGATTGATGGATCCTTTGATTACAATGCTTTCTTAAATGATTCAGTTAATCAAGAATATGACGCACAAAAACAGGGGGAGAGGAAGGACCCTTTGAATGATGTTGCGCAGTCAGAAATCCTCACATCTGTGCCTATATCGGTTGTTCCTGACATGCAAACACCAAGAGTTTTCTATTTGGAGCTTGATGTTGAAGAAGGAGAATTCGTTCATAACTACACCAAGGAAAAGTCTGCCAAAATGTTAGGTGATGATGAAGAACCCTTTGTATTTGATTTTGAAGATCAATTAAACAATATTAGTGCTTCATAGCCTAATGACTATCTTATAGTATGTGTTAGAAGCAGTTGATGATTATTATAGGGTTGTCATGGAGGATGATTATGATGATGATGCTACTGCTAAATATTCTAGTGAAGGAACAAATGACTTCCCAACCTTTGAAGAGTTGTTTTCAAAAACTACCGATGATCTTCTAAAGAGAAAAGTTGAAGAAGCAGTGAAAGACGGTAGTATTCCTAAAAGTTTATCTAAAGAAGAGATAGCTGCAACAAAGAAGTTATGGTTCAAGGAGATTCCTCAGGAAAGAAAGTTCAAACTTCCTTTAGCTTTCTTTACTCGTGATCCATACAAATCTTTAGGGGATATTCTAAGCTGGGGTTGGATAAAGAAGCTGAATGTTTATACCATAAAAAGAGAGTTTGGTGTTCAGTATTTGAGGTACTTGAGTGACATCAAGACGTTGCCATTTTTGGATATTGAAGAATTAGTTCATACAAAAAGTATCAATATCAAGATGAAGTTTCATGATCATTAGTCCATGGAAATTGATTAAGTTTGAAGCTGCACATGGTTTTAAATACAAGAAGCCACATATTCCAAGAAGAATTATCAAGTTTGATCCAATATCGAAACAGATAGATGTTACACTAATTGTGAAACGGCCACGTCTTATGAAGAATATGCCATTGATGAAGATTGAACAAGATTTTCATACATTATTCAAGTGGTAGCATTATGACTTTAAAATAGGACAAGTAGTGATTTGTATACAAAATGATGATTCCTAGAAAATCACTAAAGAACTAACTGAAGTAGTGATTGCACACAAAAGAATATATGGCCTATGGAGGGGAATTCGAATACTAGACCAAATGTAGCTAGTAAACTACTCGCAGAAGGATATTGAATGTCTATTCTACAACACGATAAGCTATAAAGAGAAAGATAAAGTGCTGGCGTTGCAGTTTCAGCAAGCGATTAATGTTTATTATGCCAATGATATAAATTCTAGAAAGATATGGAATTTGTATTGGAGAAAGCTACAAGGCAAAGAGCAACGAAAGAAAGAGCGAAACGAAGCAAGAATTGTTGAAAAGGTTAGAAAGCCATCTTTGAAAAGGCTTCAGTTTGGTAACACCTCCACCGGACCTCCTCCCACAGATCGAACACCTATTCCATCTGAGGAGCATCGAAGACCAGCAAAGTAATTCTTTGGGAGATAACTGTTAAAGCTTTTGAAGTTTTGATCTAACACCCCAACCACGTAAAACAACGAACCGCGGCGGAAACGTCGGGGAGTCATGTCACAGAACTATTGTTTCACAACTCATGGAATTTAAAATTTTGTTTTATGAAGTTAAATGTTTACATTATCTTGGGATAAACAGAATCAACACATAAATAATTTTTTTTCATGTTTTAAGTCACTAAGGCCCACATCAATTCCTACGTGAAGCATGCATCATATTATCAAGTACTGACTCCTGAAACATATGTGAAAAGAGAGTCAGCATAAAAATGATGGCGAGTACATAGGTTTTGTGAGTGTGTCAAATTCGTGGATTTGTATACATATTGCAACACCACGTCTAACTACAAGAGTCGTTAAGTGAAAACCTCGTATCAAACGTGTTTGATATTGCAATACAATTAACCAACTAAAACAAGTTGGGTAGAGTTGTTAAAACCTTGTAGCAATGAATCTTGACCAAAACGTTTCTTTTGTAAAAACTTTGTAATAGATTGATTCAAAAGAAAACTTCGTATGGTTTATATCTTTAAGTGAAAATCTTTGTGTGACATTATTCAAAACCATTTGTACGTATTATAAACCATTTGTCCGTGCTATAAACCATTCGTCCATGTTATAAATCAATCGTCTGTGTCATAAACCAATTGTCCATGTAATAAACAAATCGTCTGTGTTTTTAATTAATCATTCTTTAATGAACACACTTGTGTTGACTATACCACCAAAGTGTATCCTTAATAGATCCCCGAAGGGTCTCTTTAAATAGACTAACAAATCAACAAATGATTTGTTAATCAAAATAGTTTCTATCATGACACAAACTTCCACCAAATCTAGTGAACAGTTCGATAATGGGATTGTCAGTCCTATGGTACCATAACATACTACTGGTCGGCTCTGCCAAAGCTAATGAATGTTATTCGTGTTATGGATAACGCATCTACATGTTGTTCACATTATTGAAATCGTATTGTTTTATATATAAACCATAGACATTGTTTCGAAAACTTGAAAATGATTTAGCACATATGAGTCACCCCAAAACATTTGCAAAACGTAAAAGAGGGGAACTATGTACTCACTTTGAAAATCATTTTTGTATACATAAACCATGTATATTGTTTTGAAATTTTGAAAATAATTATAGGCACATATGAATCACCCCAAAACATTTGAAAACGTAAAAGAGGGGGCTACGTACTCACTTGGGATTGCGAAAGTGTTCTTGATCAACGGAATAAACAAAGCTCAGACGTGTCCTAATGTGTCAGATAAATATGTTAGCGTGTCCAAACTACAATCAGGAGATCAGATAGAATGAAGTCTTATAAACCAAACGAGTGTTGGAACTCATGTGATATGGCTTACCGAACTTAACATTCTGATTTAGAAAGGATCCTAAGTGCTTTTGACCCATTATGACTCGTTAAGGTAGTTTATGCTACGTTAACGGGTCATTAGCGTAAATGCGTGATCATCCTTTGATAAGTCTTAAATGCTCCAAACATGTTTGAAAAGGTTATAACATCAGTTTATGTGTTAAAAATTTGGTTATATGTGTTTAAAATGGATTTACGCACAAAAGGGCGTTTTGGTCATCATTTTTTTAAGAACATAGAAGTAACTTATCATAACACTAACCAAACGACGTGACCATAAGGTATAATCTCAATAGGTTATTCCATATACAACTATGGTCACAAATATATGTTTGGTCGGATCCTAAGATTGACCAAACGGGTCGGATTCGAAAGTAAAAACGGTGGTCAAGACCGCTCGACTTATGACCCTAAATAAGCACTGAAGTAGAAGTGACGAGTTAGACATGTTAAAATATGTCTAACTAAGTTTATAAAACTGATTTGGTATCAAAACTTGGTGTTTTGATACCCGAAAATAGTTTCGTCGTAGAATGCACATCATGCGCATTTTTTACCGAAACTTTAACTCGTCACTTCGACTAGTAAACGTGGTAATCAGAAGGTGAAATCGTTAGGGATTATAACCATAGTGATTATGATCACATTTCAAAGTTCAATTGAACTTTGACTTGACCAAATTTGGTCAGAACCAAAAGTCAATCAGGAGGCCAAACTGTTCGACTTTTAGCTCAAAATAGCTAAAAAATGAAAGAACTAGAAAGAGTACTTACTCGTGTTGACACTTTTGGAACACAAGATAGGAGGTTTTCAAATGCTGGAAACAAGCTCCAAGAAGGATTGAAAGAAGAACGTCACACTTTGCTTTGATGTGTTTTGAAGTGGTGTGAAGAAAATGGAAGAATCATAGGGTATTTATAGTATTTTAGGATTAAGGAGGTGATGACAAATGTCCTTATGTGTGGATTAGTGTCCTAACATGTGTCAACACCATATTAAGTGTGGAAAAGTGAGTGCTAGGTGTTAAAATTGGAGATAGGTGGCAAACTTGGTGAAGAAGCAAAAATATTTATTATTTTGTTGACATTTTTGGCCCTTGGACTTGTAGTTTCACCTGTTTGCCATTTTTAACATCTTTAACCTAATATTTAGGTTATATAAAGGTGTTAAGACATGTGTAACTTGGATTATGCCCGAAATTTCATGGATGTCAGTTCGTTCGGTTGTACGGTTAAGTGTTTTGCGAAAATGCATAAAACTCTTTAACGAACACGAAAATGATCCAAATTGTGCAACGATTGACATTTTTGCATTCTCATCAATAAAATACAAGATTTTATCGAATACAAAAATATTTGGAAATAAAAAATAGGGTTTCATTGAATATGAAATTGTTTGTAATTGTGCAATGATTGAAAAGGCACAAAATGTCATAGTCTCCCCTACTTTTGGAAATTTCATCTCGAAATTTAATTAGCGGAAACTTTGTGAAACAGATGTGGATATTTCGCTTTCATCTGATCCTCTCATTCCCAAGTAAATTATGGGCCATGTTTGGATTCCCAACAAACTTTAACTATCGGTATACATCTACGCTTGAGTTTCTTGACTTCACGGTCCAATTCTCCACAGGTTTCTCGACAAAGTGCATAGTGTCATCAATGTGAATTTCGTCAAGGGGAATGTGGAGGTGTGTATCGGCTAAACACCTTTTCAAATTGGACTAGTGGAATGTTGGGTGAATATTCCCAAGTTCAGGAGGTAGCTCAAGTCGGTAGGGTACTTTTCCAATTCTCTCAACGATCTTGAATGGTCCAATAAATCGTGGTAAAAGTTTTCCTTTCTTTCCAAATCTAATCACACCTTTCCAAGGGGATACCTTGACAAGGACGTGATCACCAATTTGGAATTCCAAGGGATTACGTCATTTGTCCGCATAAATCTTTTGACGGCTTCTAGCTGTCAGAAGGTTATCGTGAATTTTCTTGACTTTGTCTATTGTGTCGTTAATGAGTTCAGGCCCAGTGAGTTGAGCTTCACCGACCTCATTCCAGGAGACAGGTGAATGACATTTCCGACCGTATAGAGCTTCGAAAGGCGCCATATTGATGCTGGCGTGATAACTATTGTTGTAGGAGAATTCAACCAATGGTAGATGCAAATCCCAACTACCACCAAAGTCGATCACACATGCTCTAAGCATATCCTCCAGTGTTTGAATTGTCCTTTCAGATTGTCCATCCGTTTGAGGTGATAAGCAGTGCTCAGATTGAGTTTGGTTCCCATGGCAGATTGCATGGTCTTCCAAAAGTGAGATGAGAATCGACCATCTCGATCGGATATGATTTTCAAAGGAACACCATGACAAGATACAATCTCATCAACATAGATCTTGGTGAGTTTGTCAGCAGATAGATCCTCACGAACTACCAAAAAGTGTGATGACTTTGTTAAACGATCGTTGATTACCCATTTGGCATCATGGCCTCTAGGTGTAAGCGGTAGATTAGTGACGAGATCCATCGCAATCTTCTCCCACTTCCATACCGGTATTTGTGGTTACTCAAGTAAACCAGATGGGCGTTGATGTTTGCCTTAACTTTAAGACAAGTTAGGCATTTAGACACATATAAGGCAATGTCCTACTTCATACCCGGCTACCAATACTGGGTACAGAGATCCTTATACATTTTGTCTGCACCAGGATGGATATAATAACGAGACTTATGAGCTTCGTCCATCAATAAGGTGTGGAGGTTGTCTTGACAAGGAATCCAAAAACGGTTCTTGTAGTAGAGTAATCTGTTATCTTTTGTTTCGAGTTGAAGTTCGAGATTTTGTGGCAGCTCATTTTTCAACAAGCTTTAGGTCACACATGTATGTTGTGCTTGAAGGATACGTGTCGGAATATCTTATTGAACTCGAACACAATGAAGTTTGACACGTTCCTTACGACTAAGCGCATCAGCCACAACATTCGCCTTATCAGGATGGTAGCGAATCTCGCAGTCGTAGTCGTTCAGAAGTTTGACCCAGCGTTGTTGTCTCATGTTAAGCTCCTTTTGATTGAATATGTGTTGGAGACTTTTCTGATCAGTGAAAACCACACATTTCGTACCGTAAAGGTAGTGTCTCTAAATTTTGAGAGCAAAAACTATGGCTCCTAACTCAAGATCATGAGTTGTGTAGTTCTTCTCATGTATTTCAATTGTCTTGATGCATAGGCTATGACTTTGTCTCTTTGCATGACAACAGAACCAAGACCTAGGTTTGATGCGTCACAATAGACAATGAAATCATCATTGCCGTCGGGTAAAGATAAAACAGGAGCATTAAAGAGTTTTTGTTTCAGTGTTTGAAAGGATTCCTCTTGTTTGGGTCCCCACTCAAAAGATTTATTCTTCTGAGTCAAAGTGGTGACGGGAACCGTGATCTTTGAAAAGTTCGTGATGAATCGTCGATAGTATCCAGCAAGACCAAGAAATGAACGAACTTTGGTAGGAGTAGTAGGTGTACTCAAATCCCTAATCGCACAGATTTTGGCGGGATCTACATGTATACCTTGTTTGTTAACAATGTGTCCCAAAAATTGAACTTCTTTTAGCCAAAATTCACATTTAGAGAATTTGGCGTAAAGTTGTTCTTTCTTAAGGAGTTCCATGGTTAGACGGAGATGTTGTTCATGATTGGCATGAGACTTAGAATAAATGAGGATGTTGTCGATGAAAACAATGATGAACTTGTCTAAATAAGGTTTACAAACCATATTCATTAAGTCCATGAAGACGGAAGGAGCATTCGTAAAACCAAAAGGCATGACAATGAACTCGTAATGGCCGTATCGAGTGCGAAAAGTAGTCTTGGGAATATCTTCTTCGAGAACACGAAGTTGATGATACCCAGAACGCTGATCAATCTTTGGAAAGTAGGTCGAACCTTGTAGCTGATCAAAGAGATCATCAATGCGAGGTAGGGGATATCGATTTTTGATTGTGAGTTTCTTGAGCTTCGATAATCGATACACATACGGAAGGATCCATCCTTCTTTTTCACGAATAGGACCGGAGCGCCCCAAGGTGAAAAGCTCGGACGAATGAATCCCTTTTCTGAAAGTTCTTGGAGTTGCTTTGATAGCTCTTGCATTTCAGACGGTGCAAGTCGGTAAGGAGATTTAGCAATTGGGTTGGCACCAGGTACAAGGTCAACGCGAAACTCAACTTGACGAATTGGGGGTAAACCAAGTAGCTCTTCAGGAAACACCTCAGGATATTCCCGAACAATGGGGATGTCCTGAACAGTTTTGCCCTTGCCTTTTTCCCCTATGATATGTGCCAAAAAGGCTACATAATTCTTTCATAGGTATTTTTGGGCCTGAGTACAGGTCATGAGTTTTAGGCTACTAGAGGGGATCTCTTCGTGAACTTCTAAGGTTCCGCCAGATGAAAGAGGTATACGAACAACCTTGTCGAAACAGATCACCTCAGCATGGTGTTTGGTTAACCAATCCATTCCTATGATGATGTCAAACCTCCCGAGTTGCATTGGTGTCAGGTCGATGGGAAAAAAGGTGGTTATCCAAGTTCAATTGGCAACTACGAATGACATAGTCGAGCACAAGGGGTTCACCACTAGCTATTTCCACTGTTAAGGGTTTTCCTAGTTTAGTTCTAGGCATCGAAAGCAAAGGTTCACAAGCTAGTGATAAAGCTTCTATCAGCACCCAAATCGAAAAGAATAGAAGCAGGATGATTGTTAACAAGGAATGTACAATTAATGACTTCGTTATCAGCATGAGCCTCGTTGGCATTGATTTTGAATGCACGTCCACTGGCTGGATTTGCATTTGCGTTCACCAATTCTGGCAGCTGTTTCTAAAGTGACCCATCTCGCCACAGTTGTAGCAAGAACCAGGTAGGAACAGAAGTCTAGTAGGGTTGGCTTGGGCTTGAACAGGGTTCTGAACAGCTTGTTTTGGGGCCAAACAACAAAAATTGGCTATGTGACCGTATCTTCCACATGATGTGCAATAATGACATTGTATGTGAACTTGATGGTGACCATTGCACCGGTTGCACAACGGTGTAGTACCAGCATAGGGTTTCCTTGTAGAGGTTGTGCTGGCTGGTTTTGAGTGTTCTGGTTGGGCTGTGCAACAACTACAAAGTTCTGTGAAGCCTTACGCTTCCTGGACTTCTTAGAAGACTCAGCTTTGTTCTCCTTTGTTTTCTCTTGAGTGGTCTTAGCTGCCTGTTTCTTGTCGCCCTTACGAAACAGTTTCCCCTTCTTGACCTGAGACTTATACAGGGTAGCAGCTAATTCGATAGCCTGTCGAACAGTGGTAGGGTTGCTACCAGTAACAATGTCCTGAATGGGGTCAGGCCGTCGATGTACCTCTCGATTGCTTTATCCAACGGGGTGACCATGGCGGGACACAACAAGCTCAATTCTTCGTAACGGTCAGTGTAGGCATGATGCTCTCCACTATCTTGTTTAAGATTGTGGAATTCATCTTCCAGTGCCCGTTGTTCATGACGTGGGTAGAATTTCCTCATCATTAGAGCTCTAACCTCTTCCTACGTTTGTGCCATTGCCACATCGGCACCCGTCTCTCTCATCACACCATTCCACCATATAAGTGCTCTTTTCTGGAATACACTCGATGCAAACTCGGCTTATCGCTCATTCGGGCAATGAACGTGATGAAATGTGCTTTCGAGACCCTCAAACCACTGCAAGAGTCAAGTAGCTCCTTCGGATCCAGTAAACTTGAGTGGTTTAGCCAAGTTAAATTGTTTGTAGTTGCACGGTGTGGGTGCATTGTTGTTATTATTATTGTTATTGTTTGCTTGGTTTATCTGGATCACTAGGTTTGGGAGTATAGCAGCAATTTGCTGAGCGATCATAGCTGCCATCTCAGCATTTTGAGTTGTATTACGTCGAGGAGGCATTCTAGAAGAAAACATGAGGGAAAATATGTATGATTGACATTGGGTAATGAAGAGAGATGTTAAAAATATCGATGAAATATAAGGATGGTGGTCATTCGTTCGTTACTTAAAAACAAACAAACAATACACGGTGACTAATCAAAGTAAATGGGTCTTTATAATGTATCGCGAAGACATGCTTTAGCCTATAAGTGGACACTCACCCCAAGAGTTCCCAGGTAAGAGTGACTAGTCTGATAATGCGGATTTGTACGAACACTCTAGCCTTAGACAGAAAACTCATGGTACAGGCATCCACCCTTCTAGATTGCACGTGTTCACATTAATAAAACCCAAACTTTGACGGGATTTTGAAAACTTACAAGGCTTTAAGCCAAAACAAATCATCTAAAGATAGATGATTGATTTTCAAAATGAATTTGTAACTTGTATATTTGTTTTGGTAGTCACCTAAGGATAGGTGATGATATTGTTTTAATAATCTAAACGCAAGATAAATCGCGTTAGGGTCCTAGGAAGGTTATAGTCTAGGTCAAAGCATTACTAATAATCTAATTCCCTAAGCGATAAGCTCTGATACCAATCTTTCTGTAACACCGCGACCGCGTAAAACAACGAATCGCGACGGAAACGTCAGGGAGTCATGCACAGAACTATTGTTTCACAACTCATGGAATTTAAAATTTTGTTTTATTAAGTTAAATGTTTTCATTGTCTTATGATAAACAGAAACAACACATAAATAAATTATCTTTCATGTTTTAAGTCACTAAGGCCGGCGTCCATTCCTACGTGAAGCATGCATCATATTATCAAGCATTGACTCTTGAAACATATGTGAAAAGAGAGTCAGCATAAAAATGCCGGCGAGAACATAGGTTTTGTGAGTGTGTCAAATTCGTGGCTTTGTATACATATTGAAACACTTCGCGTGACTACAAGAGTCGTTAAGTGAAAACCTCGTATCAGAAGTGTTTGATATTGCAATACAATTATCCAACTAAAACAACTTGGGTAGAGTTGTGAAAACCTTGTAGCCATGAATCTTGACCAAAACGTTTCTTTTGTAAAAACGTTGTAATAGATTGATTCAAAAGAAAAATTCTTATGGTTTATATCTTTAAGTGAAAATCATTGTGTGACATTGTTCAAAACCATTTGTCCGTGTTGTAAATCATTTGTCCGTGCTATAAACCATTCGTCCGTGTTATAAATCAATCGTTCGTGTCATAAACCAATTGTCCATGTAATAAACAAATCGTCCGTGTTTTTAATTGTGAAAAATTTTGATCTTTCATTAATGAGCACATTCAAACCTGTGTTGACTCTACCACCAAAGGGTATCTATAATAGACCACCAAAGAGTCTCTTTAACTAGACTAACAAATCAATAAATATTTGTTAATCAGAATAGTTTATCGTCATTACCCAAACTTCCACCAAATCGAGTGAATAGTCCGATAATGGGATTGTCAGTCCTATGGTACCATAACATACTACTGGTCGGCTCGGCCAAAGCTAATGAATGTCATTCGTGTTATGGATAACGCATCAACAAGTTGTTCACATTATTGAAATCGTATTGTTTTATATATAAACCATAGACATTGTTTTCTAAAACTTGAAAATGATTTAGCACATATGAGTCACCCCAAAATATTTGCAAAACGTAAAAGACGGGAACTATATACTCACTTTGAAAATCATTTTTGTATATATAAACCATGTATATTGTCTTGAAATTTTGAAAATAATTATAGGCACATATGAATCACTCCAAAACATTTGAAAAGTAAAAGAGGGGGGCTATGTACTCACTTGGGATTCCGAAAGTGTTCTTGATCAACGGAATAAACAAAGCTCAAACGTGTCCTAATGTGTCAGATAAATATGTTAGCGTGCCAGGACTACAAACGGGAGATCGGATAGAATAAATTATTGTAAACCAAACGAGTGTTGGAACTCATGTGATATGGTTTACCAAACTTAACATTTGGATTTGCAAAGGATCCTAAGTGCTTTTAACCCATTGTGACTCGTTAAGGTAGTTTATGCTACTTTAACGGGTCATTAGCGTAAACGCGTGATCGTCCTATGATAAGTCTTAAATGCCTCAAACATGTTTGAAAATGTTATAACATCAGTTTATATGTTAAAAAATTTTGTTACATGTGTTTAAAATGGATTTATGCGCAAAAGGGCATTTTGGTCATCATATTTTTTAAGAACACAGAAGTAACTTATCATAACACTAAACCAAACAACGTGACCATAAGGTATAATCTCAGCAGGTTATTCCCTATGCAACTATGGTCACAAATATGTGTTTGGTCGGATCCTAAGATTGACCAAACGGGTCGGATTCGAAAGTCAAAGCGGTGGTCAAGACCGCTCGACTTACGACCCTAAATAAGCACTAAACTAGAAGTGATGAGTTAGACATGTCAAAATATGTCTAACTAAGTTTATAAAATGATTTGGTATCAAAACTTGGTGTTTAGATACCCAAAATAGTTTCGTCGTAAAATGCACATCATACGCATTTTTGATCGAAAATTTGACTCGTCACTTCGATTAGTAAACGGGGTAATCAGAAGGTGAAATAGTTAGGGATTATAATCTTCGTGAATACGATCACGTTTCAATGTTCAAATGAACTTTGACTTGACCATATATGGTCAGAACAAAAAGTCAATCAGGAAGCCAAATTGTTCGACTATTAGCTCAAAATAGCTAAAAAATGAAAGAACACTTTCGGAACTCAAGATAGGTGGCTTCCAAAGGCTGGAAACAAGCTCCATGAAGAATAGAAAGAAGAACTTCACACTTTACTTTGAAGTGTTTTGAAGTGGTGTGAAAAAAATTAAAAGAATCATGGGGTATTTATAGTATTTTAGGATTAAGGAGGTGATGACAAGTGTCCTCAAGTGTGGATTAGTGTCCTAATATGTGTCAACACCATATTAAGTGTGGCAAAGTGAGTACTAGGTGTCAAAAATTAGAAATAGGTGGCACTCATGTGATATGGTTTACCAAACTTAACATTTTGATTTGGAAAGGATCCTAAGTGCTTTTGACCCATTGTGACTCGTTAGGGTAGTTTATGCTACTTTAACGGGTCTTAGCGTAAATGCTTGATCGTCCTATGATAAGTCGTAAATGCCTCAAATATGTTTGAAAATGTTATAACATCAGTTTTATGTTAAAAATTTGGTTACATGTGTTTAAAATGGATTTATGCGCAAAAGGGCATTTTGGTCATCATTTTTTTAAGAACTATCATAACACTAACCAAATGACGTAACCTAAGGTATAACCTCAGTAGGTTATTCCATATGCAACTATGGTCACAAATATGTGTTTGGTCGGATCCTAAGATTGACCAAACGGGTCGGATTCGAAAGTCAAAGCGGTGGTTAACAATGCTTGACTTACGACCCTAAATAAGCACTAAACTAGAAGTGATGTGTTAGACAAGTCAAAATATGTCTAACTAAGTTTATCAAATGATTTGGTATCAAAACTTGGTGTTTTGATACCCGAAAATAGTTTCGTCGTAAAATGCACATCATGCGCATTTTGACTGAAACTTTGACTCGTCACTTCGACTAGTAAACGTGGTAATCAGAAGGTGAAATCATTAGGGATTATAACCTTCGTGATTACAATCACGTTTCAAAGTTCAATTGAACTTTGACTTGATCAAATATGGTCAGAACTAAAAGTCAATCAGGAAGCCAAACTATTCGTCTTTTAGATCAAAATAGCTAAAAAAATGAAAGAACTAGAAAGAGTACTTACTCTATTGAAGAACACTTTCAGAACTCAAGATAGGTAGCTTCCAAGGCTGGAAACAAGCTCCAAGAAGGATAGAAAGAAGAACTTCACACTTTGCTTTGAAGTGTTTTGAAGTGGTGTGAAAAGAAATGGAAGAATCATGGAGTGTTTATACTATTTAGGATCAAGGAGGTGATGAAAAGTGTCATTAAGTGTGGATTAGTGTCCAAAAATGTGTCAACACCATATTAAGTGTGGCAAAGTGAGTGCTAGGTGTCAAAAATTGGAGATAGGTGGCAAACTTGATGAAGAAGCAAAAATATTTATTATTTTTTGACATTTTTGACCCTTGGACTTGTATTTTCACTTGTTTTCCATTTTGAACCCCTTTAACCTAATATTTAGCTTATATAAAGATGTTAAGAAATGTGTAACTTGGATTATGCCCGAAAATGTCGTGGATGTCAGTTCGTTCGGTTGTACCGTTACGTTTTTTGCAAAAATGCGTAAAACGCTTTAACGAACACCAAAATGATCGAAATTATGCAACGATTGACATTTTTGCATTCTCATCAATAAAATACAAAATTTTATTGAATACAAAATATTTGGAACTAAAACACAGGGTTTCATTGATTATGAAATTGTTTGTAATTGTGTAATGATTGAAAAGGCACAAATATCACATTTGAAGACTGAACAAGACTGCGACAATATCCAAGTGGGAGTTTGTTGGTATATAATGTCGATAGCCTAAGTCTTAGGGTCATGTCTTATATGTAATAGTGCTTAAATGTTAGATTTAATGATGTTTTGTATTTAGTTGGGCCACTTCTTACGACGTGTTGCTCACCTCGTACGCTGTGAAGAAGTTCAATTTGTACGAAATGCACTTCGGACGAAGTGACAAAACTCCCTTGTGTGAAGCTGTCACGCCTATAAATAGCTGAGCTAGGGTCTTGAGTCCTTAACTGTTTTTCTTATTGTAAGGTCGAGCCCTATCACGTTTATTCAAGATTAATGAAGTAGAAGCATTAAAGCATTATATTTGATCTTGCCAACTAGTTAATGATCAATTCCGCGCATATTAATTAGTTTAAGTCAGGTGTTGTGCTTTGGAGGAGAGCTAATCCTCCCACTATTGGTGAATTCATGTGTTTGTTTTGTATCAAATGAATCTTTAAAACATTTGAACGTTCTTGTATAGAAAACCAGTAAGTTTAGCGTCAATGAAATCGTTGATCATTAATGTTTTGCAAGGACATTAATATGTTAGGAAGCATAGGAAGCAATCCAACCGTTGACGTTTTTTGTGCCATTACCTTCGACTGGGACACAAAAGCTCTAATAGGCCTCATGGACCAAGTGTGAAGCTCGCGAAAATCCAACAGATCTACCCCTTTCATTCCTCGGTCTATATGTGATTAATGGTTCTTAAGTTGCACCCTATTCGCACATGATCTAAGTGTGTTTCATTCGCTAGTTTATCATACCATTGTAACAGGTATCTCCACCGATAGTTTAAAAACTAAAAGTGTTTAAAAGACAAGGGGACATGAACTCATAGTTTGCATCCGGAAGTAATGTACTAGCAACTTTGGCTCCTACAAATGATTCACAACCTACAAGTGTTCTGATATCATTAGACACTTAGGTCTATAGTTGACCATGTACAAGTCTCTCATATTGAATAGTCGTTAAGACTTGTATTTTTTTTGTTTGTTTGGGAACCCTTGTTTATTTATAAGTTGGTAGTTTGTTTATTCATTTGTTGTTAATAACTAATATATATATATATATATATATATATTGTGTATTGAGGTCGTGTCTGAACGGGCCTCACCCTAATGCGTCTTTATGCCTCGCACGAGTGTGAATCGGCCAAGGCCTTATGCGTCTTCGTGCCTCGCACGAGTGTGAATGGGCTTAGCCCTTATGTGTCTTCGTGCCTCGTACGAGTGTGAATGGGCCTTGCTTTTATGTGCTTTCGTGCCTCACATGAATGTTATGTGGTTATGAATTATATATATTTCTTCGAATATATATTGGTGAGTGTTGAACCTTCATTCACTTGTATATAAATGTTGTTCCTTTCTGTGTATATTTATGCTTCAAATATATATGTATATCTTTTCTAGAATATTTGCTAAAAATAAATATATGTAACATCCAACTTGTTTACGTGTACATGTATAATGTTCTCTTGGATGTGTACCCCTTGTCTATTGTACGTGTGTACTTATACGTATACGTATACAATGTATGCATCCTTCACTTGTATACTTTTTAGTTAGGTATTTGTGTCGTATTTATACATATATGTATACACGTACATTACTTGTCATCATGTATTTTACTAAGTGTTTGCGATGTACGTATAAGTATACTCGTATAGTTGTATTATTTCACTTAGTTGATTTTATATAATACTTTATAGATTTATGAATGGTGAAATATATATTAGTTAAGTGTCTAAAAATAATTTATTTTTAGAACGTGTCGGTAAGCTTGTTTATATATATTTCTCCTCAGCATATATGCCTAAGTCTGGTGTGGGTAATATATATATTCCTTGTAATGACTATATATACACGCTTCTTATCGGTGAAATATATATATACTTGTCTCTTACTGAGTTTTTAGTAGATTTTACTTTTTGGTTTAGTGTGTATATATATATATTATTAGTTTAATATATATATATATGTGTGTGTGTGTGTATTTGTCCGTTGTCCAATCGTCTGATATAGTTTTGGGATATAATATAACCGTATACATATATGTCTTCCATTGTGTATTAGTTCCATGTGTCCATGTATGGACATGTATATATGTATTTAAAACATATTTTTACATATTTTGTCATGCTTTCAAACATAGTATGATGCCTTGTATTTTTGGTGTTAGTATTAAGATTTGAAAGTATCCTGCTTATTCTATATACATACACTTAGCACATCATCATATATACACATATGTAAGAGGTCTAAATATATATAGACGTTTCGCTACTTTGGATGGTGGAGTGGGTTTATTTTGTTGTGTTTACATTGGTTCCCGCAATCAGAGTGATTCTGAAATGAACCCAACTTTATACATATATATATATATATGTATGTATATATATTTCCCCAAATAATACATAAGTTCCTTTTAGATTTAGGAAAATATTAAGAAGCCTTTGACTTAAAATTTTCATCAAAAGTTTGCCTAATCATGATTAAGGTTGCTAATCACATTTACCCATGTTAAACACTAGTTAATTAAATCTTAATCATAATTAGATTTTTTGAAAATTTCGCCATGGATTCCCCTATACTATGGACGTTTTCCGCTCTTCAAAACGTATTTAAGTCAATTTTCCCCTTTCAAATATTCATCAAAACTCAAACAAGTTCATCCAAGAAGCATAAATTACGAATTTCATCTATTAACTACACCAAGTATCATGAAATATATATATATATATATATATATATAAATCGTTAAGATCTTCAAAAATAACTATGTCTTTTATTTTCATCCTTTGTTTTACCAAGTTCATACAAACTTCTTTATATATTTTCAAAGATCAAAACCATAACCATGTATTTTTAGTCTTAACATAAACTTCATACTTTCCAGAAATCATCTTTAAACCATAACAAATTTCATGATACTTTATATTTGTAAATCTTGTTAGATCTAAACAAATACATGTTTAGATCCTATTTTTAACTATAAATTTGCCCTAAATCACTTGTCTATACATAATCTACAGCTTATATAATTATTATGATTCACCAAAATAACATATAACATGTTAGGGTTTTCATGTATTTTAAATGTAATCTATACATAATGAGAAGCTTAATAATATAAAAGATGAACTTACTACTAGCACTAGTGGCTAGGGAAGAAATCTAGTTGAAGAAGAAGAAAAGATGAAAATGATAAGCTCCAAGATGTGTAAGACAGGCTCCTAAATGATCTTCATCACTTGCCTCTTCCTTAGATCTTAATGGAAAGCACTTGACAATTCCATAATTTAGTGTTTGTAGTTTAAAAAAATGCAAGGAGATGGAGAGATGTTGTGGCTGAAATTTAGAGGGAGAGAAGAGAGAAGATGTTGTGAGTTTTCTTGAAAGCGTAAGTGTAAGAATGAGGTGTTGTGTAATGTATATAATCTTCCAATTGTTCTTAGTCAAACCAAATCTTCATAGCCATGCTCTCCTGTCCATTTAACATCATCACAACATGGAGGTGGTGTGGTGCTCATGTGGGTTTCTACAATGGGGGGGGGTATAGGTTAAGGGGTATTGAATATAATATGCATTAGAACTTGTGTTGAAAACATATTCTTAGATATTTAGGTGTTTATAAAATTCTTGGATGATTAGGGTGCTAATGGTGGTTTAGGATGTTAAACATGTTTAACTAGTTCACTAGACTAGTTAATGTAGTATTTAGATGTTAAAATTGGTGTGAGAGGTGATCGGCTCTCCTCTTATGAGCACTCGAGTTATCTGACTCAGCTAACAGAGGCGTATTTGGGTTGACAGATGCAAAAGATTGAAATCCACTTGCTTGACTTGACTGTGGACTTGGTGTGTTGAAAGCGCTGAAGGCAGTTTGGATTTTTGGAGACTGTATCTATGTGGCAGGACTACCCTAGTAATATAGATTTACATCTTCTTGCATATGGGCGCCTTTGCTCTTTGCCATTTATTGCATCTCAAGCTAGTGCCCTTCCAATCTCTCAATAAATCTTGGTAATGAGAAATTACCATACTCTCTGCCATTTTTCAGAATAGTCAAGTAAGTAGACCATTCTCCTTGAGGTAGAGAATCCGCCAGTTTATCGACTAATTCTTCATTCGTCTTCACAATTCCCATGCGCTTCATTTGCACTACCAAGTGACAGTATCATTTAATCAATTGATTCACCGTCTCTCTCTTGATCAAAGTAAAGATATCGAATTCTTTACTTAGTAATGCTCTCTTCCCTTTTCGCAGCTATACGCTTCCTTGGAATTTCAACCGTAAAGCATTCCATAACGATTGAGCGTCATCATCATGCTATAGGAGCGCCAAGATATCTTCCTTGATGGCTTGCTACAAGATATTCATCATCTTCTTCTTGTTAATGAGCTTATCCCTTTCGAATTCTGAGAGTTGAGGTAACGTTTTCTTAAGACCATTTTCTCCAATCAGTTGTTGATATTTCTCTTCAATGGCAAACCAGCACGTGAAATGATTCGCTTGAACCCAGTTTATAAATCTTTCACTCCAGCTATCAATGTCTTCAAGATTCATCAGCTTTGGAGGCTTTGTCATCGTGCCCCTCTCGTTTTCAAGGTTCATATTCTGAGTTGCGGTGGTTGTAACTACTGAAGCAGCAAAAGCATTATAAAATTCTTCTTCCATTTTGCTACAAAATTTCAGAAACACACATGCGAAAAACACCAATTAGAATGACAAAAATTACGACAGAATGTTCTTCGTGCAAGTGACTAGTTGTTCGTGTAACTCAGCTGGTTTGTGCGAGTAGGATACTCGTGCAAATCAAGTAATTCTTGCGAGTGAGATGTTCGTACGACTGAAATGATTACTCGTGTGAATGACTAGTCCGTGCGAATGACTAGTTCGTACGAATCACTGCTTCGTGCGAATGATAGTTTTAACTTGTAAATTTTTAAGAAAACTTGTTTGCTCGTTCTTACGAATGAATTAATTTGTATAGATATCCGTTTGTACGAGTTGTCTCTCTACTCGTGCAAAACAGCTCAGGTCACGAAACGGGTAATTTTTACAATTTTCAACATGATTAAGTTTGATTTTAGATCTGAAATTTTCAAAGATTGATAAGACTTTATTTTAACATGAACTACTAAAATCCTAGTCCAATTTGTCCATGAACTCGTCCAAATCTGAGATCTGCATGAGAAAGTGTAGATGTAGAAAACTCCAATGGTTGAATCTGGATCTAAAACTGTTGGTAGTATGCAGAAACTTGATGTTTGTCCTCAGATCAAACCTCGAGGCTCTAACACCACTTGTGGGAGGGGATCGGCTCTCCTCTTATGAGCATCTGACTGATCTGACTCAACTAACAAAGGTGGAATTCATTGTTAGCGAGGTTGACAAACAAACAAGAAAGATATACTACTTAAACGCCTTGAATTGTATTGATAAACGTGAACATTTACAGAGCGAGTAAACAGTTTGACAGGGCTTCACCATACATCAACCAACAGATACCGACACAACATTCAGGCTCCTCTATTTATAGGTCAACATGACTCGAACATGAGGAGAGTGTGTGTGTGACTCGTGCGAGTGATGCCTCGTACGAGTGACAGAGAGTCACTCGTACGAGCCATGAAGCTCACTCGTACGAGCCATGAACAAAACAAATAAATCAAATATTAACAAACACTATTTGACGTTCTAAGCCCTATATACATAAACAACATATCCTTGACATACGCAATAGACATTATGCACCAACAATTGGCACTAGTTTTGTTACAAGATAGCTAACCAATAATTTATGCAACTTGTATGGTAATTTATATATAAGTATCTATAAGATATTTTCAATATCTTTGAGGTTGTTTATGATAATTAATATCATATGGATCTTGTTATTACCATAAGATGTTGAATTTTGCTACGTAAATGTTGAATTTGTTGTTTCATAGTTCGGAGTGGACAATTTAAGTGGTTAAGCATTTTTCGAGAAAGTATTTAGCGCTTTGTATAAGTGTTTCATTGGATATGCTTTCATATCCCATTTTTGTCATTTAAGGGGTACCAGAACTCTACTGGCATGAATGGTGTGTTTGGATTTTTACCAACGTATTTGGGCATAGTTCGTTTCATTTGGTGATCGGCGAATATGATGATAAGATATGAATTGTAAAGGATATGTCCTGAGATTGCTAGACTTTATATGACTCAATATTTAATAATTAAGTCTAATGTACATAACTAAATGTATAAACAGTGATTAAGTTTGCCGTTTGTCACATAGAGATCCTTGAGTGGAATCGAGGCCGCTGGAAGTTGTTAGCTAATCAACTTGCTTGCAAAGCGGCGTGAACTCTTTCAGACCCTTGCACACCTTTTTTAGCCGGCCGGTAACTAAACGGCTAGCATGACTTTCTAACCGGCCTTCTCTTTAATAGAAATTTCAGAGAGTAGATTCGTTCAATATCCAAAGCACTGAGACTCGGTTGACAAGCTCATTGGCAAGACCGGAGGGGCTAGGTCGGAAATCAGGTTGGTTGCACGTTGCTTTGTATTTAAAGCAGTGTGCGGCCTCTTTGCAGAAGGCCTATGCTGGCGATAAGGTGAAACCCGAATTGCTACCAGTGCCAGTGTCTCTCACTAGGAGCAGTTACCCTCGTATCATCCCGTCTTTCCATAGAAGATTGATATTACGGAAGCTGATATTTTTGTGCAATTCTATTTGTCGTTCTTCTCCTTGTCTAAGATTATTGTCTTAGCCAAGCGAGTCCGAAAATCGACTTTTACATCCATTATCAGTCCTGTTGATGATATCGAAGCCGTGACAGAGGTGGTCTCGGACATGAAAGGGTGTCTGAAGGATCTAATGTTGCGGTATGTACCGCGGGTCAGGGATATTCCGTTGTACCAAGGGATGTCTTTTGATCCGACTTGGAAGGCTCTCCATACGCATCGTTTGACGAGAGAGGTTGTTGCAGAAGCGGGCCAAACAACCAAAGTCGAAGGTTATTTGCTTCACTTGAAAGTAAAATTTTCACTTCAAGGCTTTAAAGAAAAGAAACTTATAGATTGGCTTGAAAACTCCCCAGAGATAAAAATATTAATTAGAAGAAGAGGTCTTTCTTGATCCTGGAGAGGTAAAGATTGAGACAGGTTGTCAGAGTCATTTCTATTGCTGCCTAAGAGCCCTACCCCTACTTAAGATATTGCTTGAAAGGCGTTGGTTGAGTGACTGCACTTGCCCTTTACTGCTGGATTGATTTGACTTTGCCAGCTTCAAACCCTACTGTTCTAAGGATAAGGAAAGGAACTGAAAAGGGATGAAAATATAGCTCATATTCTTCTCTTCCTTAGACCAACCATCTATCTAGTTAGCCTCCTCGGTGAAAGAAAGGGAAAGAATTTTGAATATTAGCTCTTCCGGAGCACTCTCTTAGCTTAGCGGAATTCACATTGAGTTATCCCTTGCAGGGGTGTTGTCGAATAAGTGGGGGCTACTTCGCCATGATCTGGTCTTCAAGTTCCTATGTATACTCGGGTCCGTGACGTGAGTTCCATCAAACTTTGAATAACTTGAGGCGGCTTCTCCTAGTATTTTGGACCTTCCAGTCCATAACCTTGACATTCTCTTCAATGTATTGGAGTTTGTCGTCAATGTGAATCTCATCCATCGGGATGATGACTATTTCATTTGCAGGACTCTTTTTAAAGTTTGGCATATGAAATGTGTCATGTACGCCACTAAGTTCCTCCGACAGTTTCCATTTATAGGCAACGGTACCAACCTTTGCCAAGATTTCAAAAGGTCCTATATATAGCAGGTTTAACATTCAGCATTTTCTGAATCTGGCTATGCCCTTCTAAGGCGAGACTTTCACAAAACTTTGTCTCCGACCTTGAAGGATAATGGTTTGCGTCTCTTTATCCACATAGCTCTTTTGTCTGTCTAAATCTGTCTTGATATGGTCTCAGATTTGAAAGATCTTATTAGCAGTCTCTTGAACTAGTTCTGGACCAATTAGTTGTTTATCACCGACTTCCATCCAACATAGTCGGTGTTTGCGTCTGCATCGATGCTGCTTGTATGCTAGTGTATTAACTATTATTGTATGAGAACTCCATTAACGATAAGTGGGTACCCTATTTGCCACCCAAGTCCATCACACAAGCACGTGACATATCCTCCAAAGGTTGTATAGTCCTCTCACTTTAGTCATCTGTTTAAGGGTGAAAGGTCGTGCTTAGATCCAAACAAGATCATACGCGCTTTTGAAATGATTGTCAAATTCTAGATATGAATCAACTGTCTCGGTCTGAGATTATTGGAACAGGCATTATATGACGTGCCACAGTCTCTTTAAGATATAATTTGGCAAGTTTCTGAGTATTTTCTTTCTCACATATCGGAAAGAAGTGTGCGGACTTTGTTAACCTATCAACTATTACCCAAATCATGTCTTGACCTCCTAAGGTCCTGGGTAACTTTGTGATAAACTCCATCGATATTTTTTCCCATTTCTAAATGAGAATTTCAGGTTGTTGTAACAATACTAAACGATTTTGTTATTTAGCATTAACCTTTGCGCAACTTAAACATTTTTTGACATAAGTCACGATGTCACCTTTCAGGTTAGGCCACCAATGGAATTCTTTCAAGTCTTGATAAATCTTATCCGTTTCCGGATGAATTGAGTATGTAGACTTGTGGGCTTCATCAAAACCACAGTTCATAGGTCACCAAAAAGTGGAACCCAAATTTCACCCATAAAGTATAGTGTTCCTTCTTCTTTTGGCACCAATTGTTTTTCCATACCTCTAAGCGATTCCGCTTAAACGTGTTCCGTTTTGAGAGCTTCTTATTGCGTGTCGTGAATCCTAGTAGTGAGGTGGGTTTGAATTGTCATTTCCAAAGCTCGTACCTTAAGGTTTTACTCGCTCCTTGCTGCTTAAGGCATCCTCTACCACGTTCGCCTTGCCCGGGTGGTACTTGATCTCGCAATTGTAGTGATTCAACAACTTGACCCATCGTTGTTGGCACATATTTAATTCTTTCTGCTTAAATATGTGTTGAAGACTTTTGTGATCCGTGAAAATTGTACATTAAGTACCATAGAGATAGTGTATGTGAGAGGGGATCGGTTCTCCTTTTGTGAGCACCAGACCGATTCGGCTCAGCTAACAGAGGCGGAATTCATTGCTAGCGAGTTGGACAAACAAACAATCAAGTATGCTGCTTAAACGCCTTTGACTCGTATATTCATAAATATGAAGGTTGCAGACGAGTAGACAACTGGTCAGGGCTTCGCCGTAATCACACACCAACAGGTCATCATACAACACTCAAGCTCCACTATTTATAGGCCAACATGGCTCGCACAAGAGAGAGTGTTGTTGGCTCGTGCGAGTGGTTACTCGTACAAGTGACACGATGTCACTCGTACGAGCCACATAATCTCACTCATACGAGCCATATACAATACATATAAAAGTGACATTCTAAGCCTTATTTACACAAACTGACATATCCTAGACGTAAGCAATAGACATTATGCACCAACAAACTTCCCCGTAGATGTTGCCGCAGTCCTGGATAGTCTTCAAAATTTTCTTCAAATCTTCAAAAATGTTTGAACTTTATCGTCCAAAGAAAATTTCGATGGCTTGCGACGCTCCCTTGAAGATATCGGCGTTTGGTCAGTAGGAGGAGGCCGATTGTACGTGTTACCAAACCGAAAACTTTTCAGCTATGCAATCATCTTTCTCTCTGCAATCCTTTCAGCATTCTTTTCCTTCTGCTGCTCCTTCTCATCCAGCTTCCTCCATGAAGTGTTCCATGTTGTTCCTGAATGTATACCGTTAGCAAAACAAACATTAACAATCTTCTAGAATTGGAGCGCCTGTTCATTATCTCTCTCCTCATAACTAATCTTGCTATCGAATATACATTTTATATCCTTCTTTAAGCAATACTATTGAGTTTCCTGCTACTGAATGAGAAGTAGGTTTTTATTTCCTACGGTCTTGGCCTGAGAAAAGTGATCTTTGAAACTGAAATCGACTAAAAAGTAACATAATAGGCTTTAGAGTAGCTCTTTCCAAATAGGTCGAGTCCCACCCATTATAGTATAGAAACCGAATGACTGGATCGCGAATTATGCAGCAGATACCGGTTCCAGAGGTTCCAGAAACTTTTGATAATCGCTCTAAGATCACAATCTAGTGATTTCGAGTATCATCTACGAAATTACGTGTTTCTAGTTTTATAAAATATATAACTGCTACAATCTCTCTAAGGAGAGGCGGATTGACTAGCCACATTGGGTCTAGTACTCGAATATCGCGCCATGACCATATAAACATTTGTGCGTGATGACGGATTCAGATAGTTCTTCAGTAATCTTCCAAGAATCTTCATCGGTTGGACACAAATATCAGCTTCACCTGTGCTTGAGTCATAGTGCCACCATTTGAATATCTTGGAGAAATCTTGCTCCATCTTAATAAGAGGCATGTTTTTCATCATTCTTGGCCTCTTAATGATCAACATCACATCCTTCTCTTTAGGTTCAATCTATGTGACTCTTTTGGGCATATGTGGCTTCCAACGTCTAAAACCATGAGTAGCTTCCAGCTTTATCAGTTTCCACAGCCGCTGGTCATGAAATTTAATCTTTAGATTTATCATCTTAGTCTGCACCAGTTCTTTAATATCCCAGAACGACTGGGTCTTAATATCGTTCAAGTGTCAGAAGTACTGGAGCCCACCCTCCCACTTTATCGCATATATATCAAGTTGCTCGATCCATCCCCAGCTAATGATGTCCCCGAGAGAAATATCAGCATCTCATGTGAAGAATGCTAGGGGACGGTTGAATTTACGTTCTTCTGGTAATTCCTTGAACCACAATTTTCTCATCTTAGCTATCTCTTCTTTGGATAAACGTTGAGGAACAGTTCCCTGTTTCACAGCCTCTTTGACTTTACACTTTAACAAATGATCACTTTTGGCTGCAAACATCTCACTAAAGGTTGGGAAGTCATCCATACCCTCTCCGACAATATTAGAAGTATCATCGGCATCGGAATCATCCTCCACGATAACCTTATCGTAATCATGTGCTTCAGAAAAGTGTTCGAAGATATTCAAGCTGGAAAGCACTGATGTCGTTCAGCTCGTCTTCAAAGTTAAATTCAAAAGTTTCTTCATCCATAACCAACATTCTCGCAATCTCTTCCTTCGTGTAATTGTGGATAAACTCACCTTCTTCCACATCATGCTCCAAATACAAAATCTTCATTTTAGGCACGTCAGGAACAGTTGACATATCAGTCATTGTGAGGATACCTGCCTGCTTAGAATCCTTCGTGCTATCATACGTCTTTCCCTGATCTTTATCATCGTCAAATTGGTTGGCTGAATCATTCAAGTACATAGAAAAATCAACATCTTCATTCAATCCAGATTCTGTTACAAGAATTGCCAAACCACCCATATCACTATCATCATCATCACTATCACTATGAGGCTTTTTCTTCGACGCATCATCTGTTTCTTCTAAGTCTTCATCAACCTCCTCATGATTTTCAACAAAAGCATCTATCTCTTCCTCAATCTCTTTCAACATCCTTCTTTTCCACAGCCACTCCTGATGTTTTGCAAATAGTTTGGACATGTCAATATCTACATCCCTTATCTTTTCAATCAACATAAACTTCTTTGTCTGCACATACACCACTAACTTTGAAGATACTTGTGCAGATTCAGCTTCTGGCGCAGTTTTTCCATCACAAGTTCCTCTCTAACCTTCTCTTTTCCCTTTCCTTGAGCGTCGGATAGTTTTTTGGAAATGTTGTCATGCTCTGCAACTCTTTCCTTTGCCTCTTCCCTCTCAATCTCATCAATTCGGTAGCCAGATAAATCCCGAGCCTCTTGATAAGGATTATCTCGAACAAGCTTATCTACCTTTGATTCATGAGGCGTTCTTCGTTGTATTCTTCCATTCGCTTCTTCAGTCTTTCATTCTCTGATACGATACTTGCGAAAATAGCCTCAAGATGTTGTTTATCTTCTTTTAGGCCCTTAATCTGCTCCCGTAATTCAGCAATCATAACACTGTTCAGCATGACCTGATTCTCTAACTTTTCAATCTGCGTGTCCTTGAACATATCTGCTAAAAATTCTCCCCCCGGAATATCTCCAAAATCAAAGTCAAACTGATCTTCAACTCTGGAGCCTGTTGAGAATTGGGCTTGAGATTGAGTAGGTTTTGGTTGAGGGGTGGGTTGTGGTGGTGGTTTTGGTGATAGTTGTGGAGGTGGTGATAGTGGTGTGTTGTGGAGTTGGTGATGGTGGTGGTTGTGGAGTTGGTGATGGTGGTGGTCGTGGCGTAGATTCAACATTCTATGCTATATCAACTTTCTTTTGCACCTTTCTCTTTGATCTAGCTTTCGGAGCGTCTGTACTTCTAGCCACTAGCCTCTTCAAACGTTTTGATGGCCTCTTCGATGAGTTGAGAACAGGAGTGTCACTATCAGACTCAGATGGCACATATGTAGTATCGTCTTCTCCTGTCTCTTTTTTTCTCCTCTCCTCAGCTTTTCGTTTTTCTTCAGCCAAACGTTCGAACTCTTTTTCTTTGGCTCTCTTTTTCTCTCCAGCAATCCTATTCTCTTCATCAGTGCTAGAGGAGGATACCTCTTCATCTCTACCTACTTTTCCACCAAACGCCTGTCGTTCTATATCAGCCGCAATTGTCTCAATATTTTCTTCAGGCTGGTTCGTCAACCAAACTCGTGCTAGCAGATGCACGTTTCTTCTTCTGAGGGGCAGCGGAGGAAGATGTAGCCGCTTGCTTTCGTTTAGTCCCTTACCCCCTTTCTTATCCTCTTAGGTGAACCACACGCTTCTCTTTGAAATAAATCCATCCAACGGTTCAATCTCATCAGCCTCATCCCCATTGTCATCCTTTTGCCACTTCTCCCTGGGCGGTGCCACATAGTCTTTATCAGTAATAGCCACAAAAACAGGCTTAACGTTAGGGAAGGCCTTTAGGTGCATATTCATCTTCTTCAAAGTAGATACATCCATATGCTCAAGTCTAAGAATATCGTCTTTCTTCTTCTTCAGATTGGGATGTAGATGATCTAGCAGCGTTTGCATAAATCTCGGGTACCGTAGAAATTTTTCTCGTTGAATGTTTTGTACCATCTATGAAAATATGAGTCTGGAGAAGTTGTATGACAGATTGAGAATAAGTGCCATGATCATACACATCTGATAATCTATCAAAACATCGAAACCACCCTTTCTGTGACTTAGGGCATGAATAATGCAGTGAGCGATGTATTGAAAGGGAGAACTGAGGTTTTCCTTCTTCAACGGTACGGCGTTGACGAATCCTAGATAGCCCATCCTATAAAAACACCCTTTGACCATGTATTCTAGATAACCAGTCGGGTCTTCTTCACTATCTTCGAATTCCAGCACTGTTCTAATCAGATCTTCAATGATCTTGACTTCAATATCCTCGTTATTAATGCGCAGTATAGACAAGATGGCATTCTCTTCCTCACTATACTCGACAGCATCCCAAAAATATTCGACATGTGATCGGTACGCCGTATGTCTATCTGTAAGAGCCTTTGTAATAGGCATCCTCCTCAGAAAATCTAACACTTCTCTATATGCTGCTATCTCTAGTATATTCTCATCTAGTAGACAACAAACATTGTGGAATGGTGAGAACGAAGACTTCTTGATCTGCAAACACAAAAATTTCAAACACTTAGAAAAATTTTCAAAATTTTCAAATCTTTCACACTCGTACGAGTCACCATTTGTACGAGTCAGATACTCACTAAGACAAAGAGTCAAGTCTGAACAAAACCCACTCATACGAGTCACTCTTCGTAGGAATTGTAATTATACTTAACGTATTTAAGAACTTGAACAGCTCGTACGAGTCAAAAAGATTTATGACATTTAATGACATACACGTACGAATGATCACTCGTACGAGTGATGATGATAACCAGACATTTTAAAAAGCTTGCTCGTACGAGTGATAATTTGTATGAGTTACGAATCACACCATATAATACCTTGTCAAGCCGAACTTAAAACGTGTAAATTTTAGCAAATTGAAAGATGATTTTGAGGCTAAAAGGGCTGATTTGTACGAATTTGAGTGCAATTTTACATTTTACAGGTCCAATTATCCTAAATCTACGTTTATGTGCTTTTGGTCCAATTTCAGCATTATAACGGCTCAAAACTTGTTTTAGTACCTTTCCCATTGTGAGAGGTGTGCCAATCAACCTCCCCGAAGAATAAGAAACGTAAAATAATCAAGAAAATATGTAGAAGGAACTGAATCGCACAGAGAAATTTTCAGTCGCACAGAGTTACTAATGTGACTCGTGCGAGCGAAAGCCCCTTTTTATACTAGCAAGGTCATTCGTACGAGTAACCATTCGTATGAATGTAGCCTTTTATCACTCGTACGAGTCAAATAAGTCACTCGTACGAGCCAGTTCCTTTCACTTGTTACTTTTTGATTTTTTTGTGAAATTATCGGTTTTTACGACCCACTCAGTTAACCAAGTGCAAGTTACATGACCCTGGTTAACCGATTTGCCTACCAAGTCCAAGTTAATGACCTTGGTTGACAGTTGTTTGACCAAAACAGATTTCTTTTAAAAGTTTTAAAGTTTCAATTTAATGAACTTTTTGACGTTCCAGGATATTTTTCTTCTTAGATAGCTCCGAGCCCATGATCTTCAGCTATCCTTCAACAACTGTCGCTTTGACTTGGACTAACGGTGTTTTCATCATCGGTCGACTAAAATCTAAGATAGATTGCTAAAAATAAATTGAAGATCTTTTTGAGTTTTTCTGAAAAGAAAGATAAAGTAAAAAAAGATGTATTTACATACATATTTTTGTGAGTTTTGTGTTAGAGGATCACATCAATTATTTAGACAAATCACCAGTACCGATTAAGGTCTTAAACAGATTTACTTAGATTATCAATATACTTATCCACTTAAACCTCTACACGTTTCTCAATTGCTTCAAGATATGTTATGTAATTTTAAGGAACATGGAGTAACTGTGTTTCCCATCTCAGAATATACTCCCATATCAAGATTCCCAGAATTCATCTAACAGGTGAATATATCTAACCGATATCTGTAAATGGGGTGAATTGCAAGACCTTGAGAGCTCAGGTTAGTATTTCCATACAGAGAAAGTGATGAAGGCTCGACTTTAGGTGGTGTTCCATTTAGGAATCTTTTGAACTACAGATGTCGTATCTTTTTATGACATATAATCATTTTTTGCGCAACTTTTGGAGGTGATTAATGCGAAAAGTATTATACAAGTTCTAGGTCATTGCCGACGCAAATCAGAAGAACTCGTATAATACCCTAGATATCAATTAAATATAAAGACCTAGTATCACAAAATATGGCATTCACTCAAACGAAATTTTGGAGTACTAAGTCCATATATCCGAGAGATGTCGACCCACAAATTACTCAGTTTTTCTTTTAGGTTTATATCTTGAAAAAACAATTTACTAAACGTGTGAAGCCTATTGGCACATCATACTATTTAGTTACCTATTCAAATTATTCCATTTCTTTAGCATACTATGATAGTCCATTGATGTAATATGATTACCTCTTTTACACAAAAACTCTTTTGTCCTTTTTAATGTTTTTGTATTTTTCACAACTTTTCTCCCCCTATAATCAAAATATATTTTTTGGTCTTTATTTTAAAAAGCAAGAAAAGTATTTACATAAAAAATATATGTCATATCGATGAGAATCACTTAAAGTCTGTTGATGCACTTTATGTCTGTCACTATGCGAATACGCTAGAAAGAGTGTGTATTGAATATTATATAGATTAGTTACCAACAGACGACCTAAGTGCGAACGAGAAGTGACTCGTACGAGTGACAATGTGACTCGTACAAGTGATAAACATCTCACTCGTACAAGTGAGATTATGTGGTTCGTACGAGTGACATCTTGTCACTCGTACGAGCAACCATTCGTACAAGCTGATCATGTCTATATATATGTGTTGGGGGTTCATTGTTTGTTAAGTTTTGGAAGTTCCCTGGGGGGCTGGCGGATTCTCTCAAGAAATTCCGCCAGCCAGACAAGATGTGTACTCTTTTGGTATGAATGAATGAATGCTTCCGCTGATTCTGTCTAGAACCGCCGTAACCGGGACCAAAAACTGGTAACAAAGCCATGGTACCGATTCATTCAATCTAACAGTTGATGAATCACCTACCTCATGAATTTTGTACGTATGAGGGGTTTTAGACGTAAAACATTAAATAATCGGACAATCCACATACATAATGCAAAACTGAAACCATGGGATTGTTAGAAACTGATTTTCGACCAGATCTGTGCAAAAATTATGTTGAAATTTGAAGAAATGAAGATTTGGATCGAAAAAACATAATCCGTTTCATTCTTACAAGTGAGCCTCTATGGCTCGTACGAGTGACATGACAATTGGTCACTCGTACGAAGCTCCACTTGTACGAAGCATCACTCGTACGAAGCGCAACTTGTACTGAGTGTGGCATGCTTGAAAAAAAATAATGAAAAGGCCTTTTTTGATCGTATTGACAAGACGAGTGCCTAGAAAAAACTTGGTAATTTTCAAATTTTTTCGATATTTTGACGTCTAATTCGGGTTGTTCGGGGACACCGTCTAGAGCTTCAGAGTATATATTTGATGATACAGTTAAAAAAATGATGAAGATTTTGGGGTACTCACTGATACCTGCGCAAAACGTTGATCATCTTGTGTAGTGACTATTAATGGGCTTTAACTTTAAATCAACATTTGATCAAAACTGCAATTTTGGGAATTCTTTCGCAAAATTTGAGTACCAAATGCTGCAGTAGCGCCATAATCTTCATTCCCATAAGAACTAAAGACGTCAGAATTTGCAAAGTGATGGGGAATAAATATTCTCACGTACATGTTAAAATTCCCGCATTTTTGAAATTCGTGACGATGCAACAGTATCTGGGTGGTTCTGAATGTAGATTATTCGGGAAACACAGAGGATCGAAGATTCATTAGTAATGAGATAATGTTTATGTCTATTCACGAAATAGACTATACATTTGGAATGTCGTGTTCAAAAGGTGTTCAGAATTTTCAGATCATGACACAGATTGATGCTCAAGGGTTAAATGTCTGATCCCCGATGTGGAAGTGGAAGCACATACAACTGCTTATCTTTAACTCTACATGGCAAATGAACTGTTTTTCAGACTAACCGCCAGGAAACAAGGATGTCTTGTAGTTTCAGTTGACCCATTCCAGCGAGATAGCTATACATCTGTTATTGTGACTAAAAAGGAAGAATGTGATTCTGAGTGCCGAAGAATGTCTCTCAGATTCGATGTGTAACCAGATAGTATGATTCCGATGATGATTTGCTGATTCAGAAGATTGCCGATTTGCTGATCAATCGTGATTACGGAAATCGAGATTTCAGATTTTTGCGGATATTCATGATTTGAAGTTTTTGTTGTGGTAATTCGAAGTTTCTATCAATTGCCGGTTAGGTTTTGAAGATCAGAGGATCAAGCATCAGAGGAGTGCGCTAAACTAAACGCGGATGTGGTTAAAGTCGAAACAGAGAAGTTGCATTGATTAATTTCAAGTTGGTGATAGTTCGAGAAAATTTGTCCATCAAGCAAATCAGAGGAGGTCTTGAACCGTGCAAACAATGACCTGAAGATTAATTTCTGGAGAAAATTATTTCAGGGGGAATGTTGATGAAAGTAGAAAATGCAAACCCGGATCATCGATCAAGGGAAATTTGTTTACGCGTTCTACGACATTGACAGATACGTGATTAAAGTTGCAAAATATTCAAACACGACTCTCAGATTTCAAGATCAAGATCACGCTTCGACAGTGACGTCCAAGGGGGAATTTGTTGATGCACTTTATGTCCATCACTGTGTGAATAGGCTAGGAAGAGTGTGTGTTTAGATACGAACACGCGACCCAAATGCGAACGAGAAGTGACTCGTACGAGTGACAGTGTAACTCGTACGAGTGACAAACATCTCACTCGTAGGAGTGAGATTATGTGGTTTGTACGAGTGACATCTTGTCACTCATACAGCAACCATTAGCACATGCTGATCATGTCTATATATATGTGTTGTGTGTTCATTGTTTGTTAGGTTTTGGAAGTTCCCTGGGGGAAACGCTGGCGGATTCTCTCAAGGAATTCCGCCAGCCAGACAAGATGTATACTCTTTCGGTATGAATTAATGAATGCTTCCGCTGATTTTGTTTCTACTTCTTCTTATATCGTTCTACCGAATCGGTACTATCATACGCCCAAACTTCCGTCTAGAACTGCCATCACTAGGACCAACAAAGTCCTTGTCATCCTCAAATTCAACCTCATTTCCAACCCCTGATGTTAGATTTTTTAAACCTTTTAATTTCAAATTTTTTTAAATCTTGATCTATCAAAAGCTTTGGTGTAAAAATCTTACTTTTGGTCATCAGTGTGGATTTTTTCAATTCTAACCAACTTTTTCTCGTAACAATCACGAATAAAGTTGTGTCGAATTTCTATGTGTTAGTGCGTGAGTGTTGAACTAGGTTTTTAGTGATATCGGTAGCCGCCTTGTTATCTACATATATGGGCGTGTCAAAAAATTGCAATCCGAAGTCTCTCATCTACTGTTGTATCCAGAGTATCTCGAAACAACAGCTGGATGCTGAAACGTATTCAGCTTCACACGTAGAGAGAGCGACCGTGGTCTGTTTCTTGTATTGCCATGTCACCAAACGGGTTTCGAAGAACTAGCAACCAGCCATTGTAGATTTGGTATTAAGCTTGCAGCAACCAAAATCAGAATCTGAATGACCCGCGAGATTAAAGTCGTCATGTCGAGGATACCACAAGCTAGTGCTTGGACATCCTTTCAGGTAGCGCATGGTTCGTTTGATGGCTAACATGTGTGAATCTCTTGGGTAAGACTGATAATGGCGCACAGGCATGTTGGATACATGAGATCAGGTCTTGAAGTTGTAAGATACATCAAGGATCCGATCATGGAGCGATATAATATTTCATCGCCTTTGACTCCATGAACTTCTGGACAAATGTCATGGTTTGTAGCTATTGGATTTGATGCTGGTTTAGTTCCTGTCATGTCAAATTTCTCTAACACGTCATGAACATACTTTGTCTGATGAATGAAGATACCATCAGGCAATTGCTCAACCTGAAGTCCTAAGAAGAACTTCATCTCCCGCATAGCACTCATTTCGAATTTTCTCTTCATGACTTCATCAAAGTCTTTACACAATTTATCATTTGTTGATCCAAAGATGATATCGTCCACATAAATTTGAACGATAAATTAGATGTCCATCCAATTCCTTGGTAAAGACGGTACTGTCTACTATGCCTCTTGAGAAACCGTTTCCCAGGAGATGCTTGGAGAGCGTCTCTTACCAGGCTCTTGAGGCCTGGTGTAGTCCGTATAATGCTTTGTTCAATAGATAGACCTTATCCTTGTGTATCGGATCGACAAACCCCGGTAGTTGACACCTCCTCGTTTACCTTTCCGTAAGGGAAATCAGACATCACATCAAATTGGTACACCTTGAACCTTTCCAAGAAGCAAAGGCCAAGATATTGTGGATAGCTTCAACACATGCGACAGGGGCGTAGACTTTGTTGTAGTCTATCCCTTCTTGCTGATGGAAGCCATGGACCACGAGCCGAGCTTTGTATCTGATCACAATACCTCTTTCATCTCTCTTGCACTTGAAGACCCAACGAGTATTAATCTTTTTATGATGACCCGGTAGGTCAACAAGCTTCCAAACACTAAGTTTCTAGAATTGAAGCAACTCTTCCTGCATTGCATCCACCCAGCTTTCTTCTTTCATGGCGTCTTTCAAGTTTCCTTGTTCAACCTGCGAAACAAAACAACTATAAGAAAGTTTGGTTTGTAATGGAGCAACATCTGTATAAAAGAAACTTAGATCCTTATTGATCTAATTTCGAGTTTCCACTCCGTTTGTAAGTTGCCAATAATGTTCTCCGACGGATGGTAAGATAGTGTCCTTGGCATCACTTTGCTCAGAACATCTACTTGACTTTGCAAATTCGTGACAACTTCATCAACAACCGGTTCAGATGATGTAGCCTCATTTCTGACATTGGATTCATCAGCTTGAGTATTCAGAAAGCTTTGAATTTGCTTGGATCCTTCATCAGAAATGGCTCCTCCATCGTCAAAAGTCGGTTCGCATTCAGAGTTGGCATGAATTGGTTGATGGGCAGATGATTCTACAGTATTCAAAACTAATACAATAACTGATTCTTGCAGAGTATTGCTCGGACCTACACCAGAAGAGTTAGAGACAGGAAGTGATTGGGAGATCACCAACGGTGTAGAAACTTGCTCTTGATTGGAGATTTGATGCTGTTTAATAAGCATACCAAGTTCTTCTTCTGATGGTACTTCTGGCAGGTCAAATGAATTACGGGTCGTAATTGAACAACCATGGATCCCCAGGTTTCTGTGTAGGCATTGTATATCTTTGACAATCAACATGTTGTGAAAGAATAACATGGTTCAGACTCGGCAAGAAGACTCGCTTTTGTGTACAAGCATAACCGACGAAAAATCCTTCCAAGGATTTGGCTCCAAATTTACCGTCTGGGTCTAGAACAGTATATGACGATCCAAAAGGATCCAAAAATGCTAGGTTCGCCTTTCAAAACATGTCTTCTTGTGAGGCTTGACTGTCAAAACACGGTTAAGGGTGTAACATGCTGACGCGACTACTTCGGTCAAGAAACTATTTGGAAGTTTGGACTCAACGAGCATTGTTCTGGCAGTCTCAATTAGTGTTCGATTTTATGTTCAGCTACTCCATTTTGTTGAGGAGTATAGGGAGGCTTGAATTCGTGAAGAATACCCTTTTCGTTGCAGAATTCGAGCATCCTCTTGTTCTTGAACTCAGTACCACTATCACTGCGGATTCTCTTGATAGGCAAGTGATAGAGTTTTTCTAGCTTCCGAAAGAGAATCATAAGACTTTCAAACGTTTCATCTTTACTCTCCAGGATGAGAACCCATGAGAATCTTAAATAATCATCTGTTGCGACCAGGCAATATAAATCTCCACAGATACTTTTCACGTTCACTGGCCTAAAGAGATCCATATGAAGCCTTTCTAGTGGTAACTTGATAGAATTAAGTAGGTTTCTCAGGTGTGATTTTTTATGCTGCTTCCCCTTTTTGCAACTCAGACAACCATCAGATAGTTGAAAATTCTTGAGATTTACACCCTCCACTAGGTCGTTATGCACCAGATTGTTCATCTTTCTTAGATGAATGTGCCCCATCTTCCGATGCCATAGAATCGACTGTTTCTCGGTAGCTTTAGATACAAAGCATTGAACTTTCTTTGACGTGGTAGAAGCGATACCCATATCTTGAAACCGGGAATCTTGAAACCGGGTTTTAAGATCAAGCATTCTTTATTGTTGAAATTCGTTGTGAACTTCTTGTCACAAATTTGCGAGATGCTTAGTAGATTGTTCTCAAGCACAGCAATATAGTTCACTTTATCAAATGTAACAACTCCGTTTGTGAGAATCCCTTCTCCGACAATCATGCCTCCTTGTGTTCCAGCAAAACCCACGTACCCTCCACGGATAGCTTTAACGTCATTGAGCAACGCAAGCATTCCTATCATGTGGCGAGAAGCTCCACTGTCCATTATCCGTTTTGACATTATCGCACGCTGGAGCCCCTGCACACATGATGAAGAGACTATTTAAATAAAGAAACCCATGCCTGTTTCGTCTTGGGTGGGTTTGGAATGTCGAATTTTGGACCCACTTTGTTTTTATCAATCTTTTTAAGCTCGGCTTTGTGTGACACAGAATATTTAGGTTCAACTTTGGATGGTTTAACTTTAGCAATCCATTTTTGCGTTTCAGGTTTAGCCTTTTTAACATAAAATTTAAATCCACTTGACGAAATTTGTTTGATGTCTCACCAATTTCAAATTTAGATTGACGTTGAATAGTTGGTTTAACATTTTTGTGGGATTCGTTGTTCCTTTTTAGAATTTGTTTTGGCGCAATCATGGTGCTTTTTGTTTTTCATCCTTAGTGAACTTTTTAGGATGAGAAACATATTTTGGACTTGGTTTTGAGCAATATCGTGCGATATGCCCAACTTTCTTACTTAAAGCACATCCTGATGTCCTTATGAACAGAGGTATCCAAAACTTGTTTCTGTTTCTCTTTTTCTTTGTGGAAATCACTGTTTGATTGAGTTCCGATGATCTCCTTTTCTTTCTCAGTCGTTTTCCCAAAAACAAAATTATTTTTCTTTGTAAAGTTTAGTTTTTGGGATCTGTTGTTCATATGTCGCTTCTGGAAGCCCAAACCTGCCCTTTTATTCTCAGGATAATCTCTATTTTTATGATAGTAGGGTCGATTGTTGTTTTTTGACTTAGAGTAAAATGATGCATCAGGTTTATCTAAATCAGGATGACTTACCTCCATAAGCTTGAACATTTTATCCACTCGATCCATGTTCACGTTTTTTATCGGAAAGTCTTCATCCGATAATAGTTTATCAGATCCTTTCATTTTGTAAACTATGACATTTGGATCAATATTTAAACTATCTTCCAATATATCACCAGACTCAGAACTTGCAAAATTTCAGACTTTTCAGACTCAGAATTTTCAGATTCATTTTAACACATTTTCAACCACTGTGTTTACCACTTCAGAGTCACATTCACCTTCCTATTTAGTGTAAGTTATATCCATATCCACAGGCAGCTCATTAGAGGGTTTAGTTTTCAACTTTAGGTTAAGCGCCTTTTCCACCCAAGATGGCTTTTTACAAGCATAACTATTCCACATGGGTGGTGGAACACGATCGTAACTCGCACTTTTAGTTTCATCATTTTTAGATTCATCATTATTTTCGATTTTGGGTAGAATGTGATCGATGACGTACGAGCTTGTTGAATAACTGATTACCAGTTTGTTAACCTGTCCAAATTCATTTTAATTTCCTCAAGCTTACTTTAGAGCTCAGCAATAGTGTTCAAATGAATGTTAATAGCCATCTTTTTGTCCATCACTGTTGCTTTAAGCATCATAAGTGTTGCGTCGTTCTCTCTGAGTGCTTTATTATATTGTTTAACAGATGCACTCAATTTGTCATACGCTTCCTTAGTGGATTTGTAATCACTAGACAAATTGTCGGTTAAATTTTGAAATTCAGCAAATCATGTATATTTTAAAAGACAATCACCACACGGCTCTTCACATTTTAAACATGGTTATTCATCCACAGACTCAAACATTGACTCATTTACCTCATTGTCAATTGCCATGCAAGCTTTAATGATGTCTTCTGACAACTTCTCCATCTTTTCATTGGCTTTCTCCTCATCAATTGGCTTCTTTTGCTCTTTTCCTGATGAATACTGGCTTGGTGCAAAACATCCTGCAAAAGTTTTTAAAATATCATTAGGCAAAAGGTGTTTGAACGGACTGTTCAAAAGTTCCTCCTCCTCTGATGAAGTGTGATAATAGAAATCATCATCAACAGGACCCTCGTCAAAAGATGCCCCTGATTCTTCTTCAGGTTCCTCTATAATCTCAGCAACCAAACCCAAGCTTTCTCCCTTTGAGATGTATTTATTCAAGTTGAAGCCCTCATCTCTTGAGTAACCGCCAGTGCTTTATCTTTGGTTTCTGGTTGTTTGTCTTCAATCGGCCCCATTCGTGTTCTTGGCTGGGGACGATGGTAGATTGCTTTCTTGTAATAATCATTGGCGAAAGGGTTATGGTTTCCTTGAACCTCTCTGTGCGGACATTCACGTTTGAAGTGCCCTTCTCACGACATTTAAAGCAAGTAACTTTGGATTTATCAAACCCAAGTTTTTCATCTAGACCTCCTAAGTTGTCTTTTCCTGTTATCTCCATGAACCTTTGTGCGCGACGAACAATCGATGCCATATACCACTTGATATCAATCAGCTCCATCTCAACTGGACCTATTTGATCATAATCTTCTCACGTCATTTCTGGGTTTCCGATTTTCCCTGTGACTAGACTATCATAAGACTCGAGCACTGAAGCTAGTAAAGACATATGCTGCTTTGCAGTCTTGTCATCAAAATTCTGTGGATTCTAAAAATCTACAGCAATGTTGCACTGCAAGACTCTTTGATTAGGATGAGATGATGTTGTCTGGTTGATATGGGGTTGATTTGAACCATAAGATGACTATTGGCATGAAGGTGTGTTAGGATCAACTGATGGAAAGGATTGAAAGCCACTATTCTGGTTTGATGGTGGTGAACTTTGCGAACTGAAGGCGCTGAAAGCTGTGTGGATCTTTGGTAATTGAAATTGAGTTGCAGAACTGTTCTTGAAGTATAGATTAACATCTTGTTGTACTTGGATAGTTTTATTCTTTTCCATCTTCTGCATTTCGAGTTCATGTCCCTCCAGCCTTTCTATGAAGTCCGGTAATGAGAAATTACCGTACTCAGTTCCGTTCTTCAGTATGGTCAGATAAGTAGACCATTCTCCTTGTGGAAGAGAATCAGCCAACTTATCAACAAGTTCTTCGTTGGTCTTTATAATTCCCATCATTTTCATCTGAACTACCAAATGACAATATCTCTCTATCAATTGCTTAACAGTTTCACCTTTAATCAGCGTGAAGATATCAAACTCTTTGCTAAGCAACACCCTTTTACTCTTACAAAGTTGAGGACTTCCCTGAAAGTTTAAACGGAGAGCATTCCACAATGATTGAGCATCATCATCGTGTTGAAGTAATGTCAGGATATCTTCTTTAATGGATTGTTGCAGAATATTCATCATTTTCTTCTCATTGATGAACCTTTCCCTTTCGACATCTGACAGTTGAGCAAGAGTCTTCTCGATGCCATTTTCTCCTACCGCGCTTGGTATTTAGCTTCAATCGCGAAGCAGCAAGTAAAGTGATTAGCCTGTACCAAATTCATGAACCACTCACTCCAGCTATCGAAGTCTTCTAAGTTCATTAACTTTGGTGGTTTGGTCATGGTCCCATCTCGTTTTCTAGATTGATGTTCTATGCCTTTGTGTTCGTAACAACCGATGTAGCAAAAGCGTTGTAAATTCGTCAGACACTTTTTGTTAAAATTCAAAAACACACTTTTCAAAAGAAACTGATTAGCGTGGAAAAATTCCTTCGTGCGGATGACAAACAATTTGTGCGAATGAAATGCGTTCGTACGAACCAGGAAATGTTAAGAAAACAAGATGATTTTCAGAAAACAATTACTCGTGTGAACCAGCAGTTCGTGCGAGTGGTCAAGATTTGTTCGTACGAGTGATATGCTCGTATGGATGTAAAGATTGTGCGAATCACACTTGTAGATTTTGAAACTTGTAGATTTTTATAAACTTATGATAACTTGTTCATACGAAAGGTTCAAATTTTAAGAAAGTTGTTTGTGCGAGTGGTCCTACTACTCGTACAAAATAGCTACGTCTCCAAACGGATGAATTTTACCGATTTCGACATGATTAAGTCTGATTTTAGGTCTGAATTTGTTAAGGATTGATTAGAATGTAGTTTAACGTGAATTCCTAGAATCCTAGTCCATTTCATCCGTAAATTCGTCCAAAATCCAGTTCAGTTTGGGAATGTGTAGAAGAAGAAGATGAATCCAAGTCTGAAACAACTGATAGCCTGCAATTACTTGTTGTTTGTTTGTAGATCAGATCTCAAAGCTCTGATACCACTTGTGAACGAGGATCGGGCTTCTCCGATGATCAACTGATCTGATCTAACGCAACTAGCAGAGACGGAATTCATTGCTAGAGAGGTTGACAAAACAAACAAGATAGAACTTACTGTTTAACTGCTCTGTTGTATTCAAAGACGTGCAAATTACAGATGCAAGTAAACAAACTAGCAGGGGTCCGTCGTACTATCTGAACTGACTACTTAGCTCTGACACAACACTCCTCTATTTATAGGTCGACATGACTCGTACTGGAGTGCGTGTTAAACAGAGATGTGCTTCGATACGAGCAGCTGATCCTACGAGTGACTAAGAGTCACTCGTACGAGCCACCTTGACTCGCTCGTACGAATCATACAAACAATATAAAATAAACTTTTAACAGATATACATTCAACATTAAAGCCCTATAAACAATACAGACACATCCTAGACGTAGGCAATAGACATACCGCATCAACAATGTCGCCAGATATTCAATGAGAATATCACATGCCAAACTCGAGGTCGTACTTGGTATAGTTCTTCTCGTGAACTTTCAATGGGCGGGACGCATACGCGATGACTTTGTCTCATTGCATCAACATGCAGCCTAGACTTTGATGCGACACATCACAATATACCAAGAAGTCATGAGTACCGTCAAGAAGTGATGAGATTGGGGCGTCACATAGTTTTCTTTGATGAATTGGAACTTTGTTTCTTGTTTGTCTCCCCATTCAAACTTCTTATCTTTTCATGTTAGGGAGGTCAGCGGTAGAGCAACTTTCGAAAAGTTCTTTAGAATCTCCTACAGTAGCGCGCTAATCCCAGAATTGTCGTACTTTCGTTGGAGTCTTTGGCGCTTCCCAGTTTTTGATCGCCTCCATCTTTGATGGATCTGTATGTATGCCCTTCTTATTCACCATGTGTCCAAGAAATTTGTACTTTGCAAATCTAAAATTCGCATTCAGAAAACTTTGCATAAAGTTTCTTTTTCTTTAATAGCTCAAGAATCCTTAGTAAATGTTGTTCGTGTTCCTCTTGTCATCGTGAATATATCAATATATCATTGATAAATACTATAACGAATTTGTCTAAGTACGGCTTGCACACGTGGTTTATAAGATCCATAAATATCGCGGGTGCATTTGTTAAACCAAAAGGTATAAAAAAACTCGTAACGACCGAAACGAGTTCTGAATGCCGTCTTTGGTATGCTTTCCTCTTGTATCCGTAGTTGGTGATAACCGATTTAAATCAATCTTGGAGTAGAAGCTTGAGCCTTGTAGTCAGTAGAAAAAATCGTGAATCCTTGTTAGTGGATACTGATTCTAAATGGTGAGTTTGCTCAACTCTCGATAATCTATGCGCATCCAAAAGCTTTCGTCCTTCTTTTGACAAATAACACTGGAGCTCCCCATGGTGAGAAACTCGGTCTAATGAATCACTATGTCTAACAACTCTTGAAGTTGTGCGGATAGTTCTTACATTTCCAACGGAGCTAAGCGGTATGGGGACTTCGCCACTAGTGCGGCTCCCAGCACCAAATCGAGGCAAAACTCTACTTGTCGTTGTGGAGGCAATCCTGGCAAGTCTTCAAGGAAGACTTTGGGGAATTCCTTAACAATGGGTATTTCCTCCAATTTGGCTCATAAGTTTTCTTGTCAACCACATGACCTAGAAAGGCTATCCAACCTTTTCGTTGGCAGTTCTAGGCCATCATGTAATTCATGATTTGTAAAGGCGTTTCGCACTTGTTTCCGTGAACTACGAGTGCTTCCTCGTTAGGTGGGGGGATATGGATAGTCTTTTCATGACAAACAACTTCCGCTCGGTTGACGGCCAACCAATCCTTGCCAAAAACTACGTCGAAACTAAGCAACTAGACATGTAAAAGGTTGATATTGACTTTTTGTTCTTCATGTTCCAAAGTGCATCCTTTTATAACTTCTCCAAACTTGACTAATTTACCATTTTCCAATTCTATAGAATATGGGACACGTAGTTTACTTGACTCTGGGACAAGTATATATTTGAATTTTGTGGTGATAAAGCAAATAACAAAACCGATATCACATAATATGGATGTGAAATGTTGGTTGATAGGAAACGTACCGGTGATCCTTAATAACTTCACATAACTCAGCAAATTTCCCAATAGCTAACTCGATAGAGTAAGGTATGTCTAACTTACATGACTCTAATTTGAGTATATCCTTAATACCTTAAGATACTAAGCTAAGCTCAGTGCTGGTATCAAAAGAATTGATACATAAGGATTGTGGAGTGGAACGTACCCCTGATGGACTTAGGATCTTGTGGAGTATCCATAGTTCTAATGAAACACATACTTGTTCACAAGTTTGATTCATTATTAAGACATTCATTCTTGAAGTGGCCTCTATGCCACACTTTAAACATCCTTGTTCTTTCTTGAGTATTACTAACTTATTAGTTTTTGTTTTGTGCCTAGTCTCACCACACTACTACCCTTGGCACTTTTGCAAGTGCCCTCATGATCAAAGTCACTTGTCACATTTAGGATTTCAACAAGTTATCAGCATACTTCTTCATGCCAGCATATACCTTCGTTTCTCTCTTCACTAGAGTTTCCTTTTGTTTGTTACTCACTCTCAAACCTTTCTTAAGGTGTGAGAACTTTCACTTCTCATCGCTAGTAGATTCCAAATCCGTTTCCTTTCTCTCAGCACCTTTCTTCGACAATTTCCCCATTCTCACCACATCCTTGTTGGTGCATATTTGTGACAACAACTTAGATTTGGTCTTTGGATATCTTGTATTTAGTAAAAGGATAAATAGTTAGTGGGTTTAGTACTGGAGTAGTTGATTAGAAGTGATTGGGCTAATCCAGACACTTTATATTGTATGGTAGGCGATTTGGCCCTAGACCCAATAGTAGTCCATGTGGTGAAACCTGTGACAAATGGCAAATACCCTGTAATTCCATACAATTTAATCACTAATTTTGCTTTATAATCTCATGCATATTATCGTAATTTAATTGCAGAACTGAGTCGTATGTCATTAGGGCAAGTAAATCTTATCATAACATATACTGGTTTAAAACAATGCCCTAAAAGTGTTGGTAAAAAGTGTTGGGCGCACTAATTGCGGTGACACTAACTATGTCGGTAAATCCGCTAAAACGAAATAGAACAAGGAATAACGGCATGTTAATGCGATACCTGGGTCCATATATAAATGAAAACACTTATTTGAGAACAACTATTACAATAATACATAACTTTCCGGTACAACACCTAAATTGCAAAATTGTCCGTTTCGACCTAAAGGCGACAAATGTCGATTTGTCCGCAAGACTAATTCGGAGGATTTCGGATGTAAGAATAGGAATAAAACAATGTTAACCATCCTAAAACAATGTGAGAATAGCAGGAATGCACAAAAGATATCATTTCCGATCATTCGACAAACAATGCACAATTCTGCTGGAAGGTGACGATTGTCGAAACGACGAGTATTTTAGTAATTCGACCGGTAGCCTCATTCGGGCATCTAGCGAACTAGTTAAGTGTCATTTGAAACTTGGAATCCATTCAACTAACATGAGGTCATGGAAACACAACTTCCGGAAAAGTTCGACGGCGGAATATAAAAGTGCTGATATCGATCGAACGTAAGACATTTCGGCCATCTTAGCTCATCATATATTCGTCTAGCGAACTAGTTATACATATTTTTAGGTTGGGATTGCACTATCTAAACACCATAACAATTGTGGTGATTGAAAATAAAGGCTTCAGGTACTAAATAAATAGTTTCGTTTAATAACGATCATTGCAACGATGAGCGATTAAACGACATTTCCGTCATCCAAAACTTATATTGGAGAATTAAGTGGATAAATTAGCATGTAATAACACACTAAACCCTAATCTTATGCTACTGATGCTAGATCATAACCCCTAATCACTCTACTTAATCAAAGGACTAAAATATCTACATTTATAACATGTGTAAAAAAGTCACAATTTACCTCCTCCCACCCCATATTGACGGTTCAAGTGGGCCCCATGCCTACTTGATTTTGTTGAAAAATGAGAGATTAGGAAGTATGGTCTTGATGGGTGATGATCTTGAATTTGTGATGAAGGGTGCTCGCGACACACTGATTGATCCTTAATAACTCATTGATGCTAATGACATACTCGGATTTCAATTTAGGATTTCAAAGATGACATTTGGATACGAAAACATTTTAACAACATGAACTCACCAACTTTATGTTGACTTTTTAAAACTACATGTATTTCAGGACGCAAGGCATGAGCTGGTGATAGGATTCGGGTATGGGAATTTGTCAAGACAACGTTGTACTACCTTTTGGAGGGTTTGCCTTTTATATCGCAACTTCGTATGGGCATATAGAGGTCAAAGCCTCAATATGAATTTGTGATGAAAACAATGTCTTAGGTTGGAACAATATGTTTTAAACTATGTTTGTAATGGCAATCTAAAACAGATAACAATGTGATAACACTTTTGATGGTTGTAATTATGGAATGAAACTTATGAATGGCATGGCATCATTGTTAATTTATAAAATGTTTACTAGATTGGATGCAATGATTACCTAATAGTCACACACTTGCACTTCTGCTACGACCTGGGTGTGACAGGTTGGTATCAGAGCTCCAATTGTAGTGAACCGGGGAAAAACTTTTTATTAAAAGTTTGGTCTACAATCACCAGGGGTTCACACATGAAAAAAAGGTTTAAAACATGATAGAAATGTTTTGGAATTATAAAAAGATAACAAAAAGGTTTTCATTGTGTCACGATAACAAGAGGATCTATCACACGAGCTCAACTACAAGTAATGAGCTGAGTCAATACATAATTAGTCAATAATGGATAGACACAAAACAGTAATATTACATGGAAAACAGAAGAGAACAAGTCGTGCATGAGAATTGGTGATTAGTATGAAATATATCATAAGTAATAATAAATTACTAACATGTGTATATATGCATTGTACGGATTATTTTAAAGGACTATGTCTTCCTCATCAAGTTACGAAGAGGACCCCGAGGAGTATGTATCTGATGATGGATACGACCCCGATGCTGAGGCCCTATCCCTTGGGGATGGAGCTGACCATGGAGGCTTTGAGGACCTTCAGCCGCTTGCCCTGATTGATCCTATGGAGGAGGATGCACCACCGGCAGATGACGTGCTATGGCCATCCAGAGAGCAAGCATGCGATTGTACATTTGGCTGTGCCTCTTGCTATAGTTCCTCCAGTTATTGATCGGGACGATGATGATGATGACATACCGGAGTTCCATGTTGAGCATATGGAGGATGACCTTGGTGACGGTGAGGTATTTGATGACATAGCTATACTAGAGATCCCACCCCTGATATACTAGTTGTTGACATCTCGTCATCCACAGATGCTTCTCAGAGTGAGCATATGCCTCATCTGCCGCCCAGATACACCTGTATCTATGTATTCACCCCCTGTAGCCTCATCGGCTCGCGTTAGCTCATTTCCAGTTAGTACCCCGACCCATAGACCCGTTCCATATGTTGGACCCGCTCACTACTCCGAACCCGCCTGATACTATTCACTGAGCGTACTCCACGTGCCCAGAGCAGCCACCACCATTTATCTCCGGGAGGTCCACTTACCACCCTTTTTTCAACCCATCTGCAGCTGGGCCTTCCCACATGGCAGGACCTTCTTTCTCTGGTGGATCACCCCCATGTATGCCCCACCTCCCACACCACCTCCAGCAGGTATGTTTACTCCGACACCTCCACCGGGCATGAGCCCTACTGACCCTTACCACCCCTCACACTTCCCTCTGATTCCTGTGGAGGAGAGAGTGACTTTGCATGACCTACAGCTCTCTAATCTTCCGAAGTATCTGGGAGTTAGAGACTCAGCATACTGCCCACGCCGTTGCAAGAGCCACACCCCCACCACCGTCATCACCAATACCACCCCAACCATCATACCCACCACATCACCACCACCACTACCCCTATCACCACCACCGACCCCAACTTTTTACTGCCCATTTCACCACTCGTCATGCCCATCTGAGGCACGAGTGTAGGAGTTAGAAAAGTTTCAGATTGATGCCACTAGGCGTATTTCTGACCTAGAGGAGGAGATGTCCTACCATCGTAGTTTGCTCCCCCGATCACCATTTCCACACCCCCTCCACCTCAGTAGCATGTTTGTGATTATCTTTTGGGGATCAGATATACTTTTGATAACTTGGCTCATGAAGACATAGCTTTTAAGATCCCAGCTTTTGGAAGACAACTTGATGACGTGAAGAAGCAATGTAGAAGAAAATTTTACTTTTGTAATGTAAAAACTTGTATTGAATAGGGTTGTGTATCCCTAAGTCCTTTTTGGATCTTCACGAACAAATTGTAACAAGTTGTCATTGTAAAAGGTGTATTTTCTTTATTTTACATTGTATTTCTTTTATTTTATGGTTGATTATGTCATGATGTGGTCATATTATGGTTGATGCATTGTGTGGTGGTGAAACTATGATTCATATCTTACAATGTGGCAACTATGTATGGGATGAACTATGTGTATGATGACAATGGGTGTGCGTATGGTGTATACATATATTCTTTTATTTATTTATCATGTACCGATGCGCTATTACATATATGTTTGATAATAAAATATATATATAAATAAATAAATAGTAATAATAATATGAAATTATTATTAAAACTCGGCTAATTGTGAGCGACGTATTATATCAGAAGACGATGCCGCCCCACAGAAGAAGTTCAAACAATAACACCCTACCAACGACACAAGAGGAGCTGAATGAACGCAGATCCCAAGCCATTGTGCAGTATGATACTAACCGCTCCGAGCATAGCGGTGGTACCGGAGGTTCAACAGGAGGCAATCCTCCAACTGGTAATACACGGTACTCATAAAACTGCAATATACTCTCATCCATTTTATTCATGTTAATTGGTTACTCATGCTTAAATGGTGTATCCAATGATTTAAGGTTGAGCTTATAAGTAGTTTCTGGACTGCAAACCTCTGAATTTCGATGGTACCGGAGGTGCTGTAGCCTTCGTACGTTGGACTGAGAAGACATATTCAGTCATTCGAATGAGTAGGTGCCCTGCTGAACAGAGAGTCGCGTATGTTACTGGACTCTTCATGGATGGAGCTCTATCTTTGTGGAACCTTCAGGTCCAAACCAAGGGCGATGATGCTGCATACACCCTAACCTGGGAGGAACTTAAAGAGATGATGAGAAAGAAGTATTGCTCAAGATCGGAGACAGAATTCTGGAATCTAAAAATGATTGGTTCAGACATGCTGGGTACACGCAGCGAATCCATGACTTATCCCGACTGGTGTCATACTTAGTGGATCCTGAATTTAAGCGAATTGAGAGGTATATCTGGGGACTTGCCCTCGAGATTCTGAGTCTGGTTACCTCATTGAGATTGGTGAAGCGATTGATCTAGCTGTCAGCCATACTAAGGAGGCTGTACGTCAGGGGAGGTTGCCTAAATGTAGTGGGAACAAGAAAGAATCTACTGAGGAGACTACTGATTCCAACAAACGAAAATTTTCCCATTTCAAAAAGGCTGTCAAGGTAATAATAACAGTAACAAGAAACAAGCCGCGGGAGAAATCAAAGAAACCAAGGCATATGTTACCACTACCACAAACACTGCTGTTAAGAAATCCTATACTAGGGATGCACCGAAATGCCCCAAATGTCCTTTCCACCACTATGGGGAATGTTGAGGCCCTAAGTTTGGAAAATGTGGTAAATTTGGACATCGCACCGATGTGTGCCGAGGAACCAACCCTAGAGAACAAGGTTATTTTGGATGCGGAGACAAAGGGCATTTCAAGAAAGATTGCCCTAAAGCGAACCAAGCACGGGGAAGAGCATTTGTAATTTGAGCTAAGGATGCTCGCAAGGATCCGAACATGGTCACCGGTACGTTCCCTATCAATGATCACTTTGCATCTATTCTTTTTTATACCGGGGCAGATTTCAGTTTTATTTCTAAAGAGTTTAGAGATATACTTGGGGTAGCGTCGAGTAAATTAGAGATTCCATACTCGATTGAGCTAGCTAACAGGATATTAGTAGAGGCGAAAGAAATAATAAAGAAATGTACGTTCGAATTCGGTGAACGAAAGTTTGACATAGACCTATTACCAGTTCAACTGGGTAGTTTTGATGTCGTTATTGGGATGGATTGGCTATCCAATAATAGAGCCGAAGTTATATGTCATGAGAAAATGATTCGCATCCCCTTATCTGACGGAGAACACTTGATAATTCACGGTGAGAAGCATGACACACCTCTACGAATAATAAACTACATGAAGGCTCAGAAATGTTTGAGGAAAGGATGCATCGCTTTTCTTGCCCATGTGGTGGATAAGAAAGCCGAGGAGCGCACGATCGAAGACATACCAGTAGTGAGGGAATATCCCGAGGTCTTTCCAGAAGACTTGCAAGGGCTACCTCCACAACGACAAGTCGAATTCCGTATTAATTTAGTGCCAGGAGTTGCACCTGTGGCAAAAGCTCCATATCGACTAGCGCCCTTGGAGATGCAGGAATTATCTACGCAGTTGCAAGAGCTGCTCGACAAAGGTTTCATAAGACCGAGTTTCTCACCTTGGGGAGCTCTGGTTTTGTTTGTGAAAAAGAAGAACGGAATCTTTCGCATGTTCATTGACTACCAAGAACTAAACAAGTTAACTTTCAAGAACCGGTACCCATTACCAAGAATTGATGATCTATTCGATCAGCTGCAAGGGTCGAATTTTACTCAAAAATTGATTTAAGATCCGGGTATCATCAATCGAGAATCCAAGAGGAAAGTATTCCTAAGACAGTGTTTGGGACTCGCTACGTTTATTACGAGTCCCTAATTATGCCCTTTGGCCTAACGAACGCCCCTGCAGTATTCATGGATTTGATGAACCGGGTATGTAAGCCATATCTGGACAAGTTCGTGATCGTTTTTATAGATGACATACTGATATACTCACAACCGAGAAAGAGCACGGACAAAACTGAGAACTATTTTGGAGTTGCTAAAGAAGGAACAATTATATGCTAAGTTCTCGAAATGCGAATTTTGGATTCGCGAGGTACAATTTCTCGGCCATGTGGTGAACGAGAATGGAATACATGTTGACCCTTCAAAGATTGAGGCTATAAAGAACTGGACCACGCCAAGAACCCCCACGTAAATACGACAATTCCTAGGATTAGCGAGATATTACAGGAGATTTTTTGAGAACTTCTCCAAGATTGCTCAACCGCTAAACTCGCTTACCCAGAAGGATAGAAAGTTTGAACGGGGAGAAAAGCAAGAATCGGCGTTCCATGTATTGAAAGAGAAACTATGCAAAGCACCGGTACTCTCACTCACGGACAGTACCGATGACTTTGTGGTGTACTATGACGCATCGCATCAAGGCTTGGGTTGCGTGTTAATGCAACGTGAAAAAGTCATCGCGTACGCGTCACGCTAGTTGAAAGTTCATGAAAGGAATTATACCACACATGACCTAGAATTAGGCGCAGTGGTATTTGCCTTAAAAATCTGGCGTCATTATTTATATGGCACTAAGTGTACCATATTCACGGACCATAAAGGTCTTCAACATATATTCAACCAAAAAGAACTGAATATGTGCCAACGACGTTGGGTGGAACTGTTGAATGATTATGACAGTGAGATCAAGTATCACCCGGGCAAAGCAAATGTCGTAGCAGATGCTTTGAGCAGAAAACAACGAGTCAAAACATTACGGGTGCGATCTTTAGAAATGAAAATCCAGACGAACTTCACAACTCGAGGGTGCGAAGCACAACAAGAAGCATTGAAACCAGAAAACATTCCAGCGGAATCCCTAAGGGGAATGGAAAAACAATTGGAACCAAACAAGGATGGAACTTTATACTTCATGGGAAGGATCTGGATCCCTATTATGGTGAGTTGCAAGACTTGGTGCTAGATGAAGCACACAAGTCCAAGTACTCGATATACCCGAGATCGGATAAATTGTACTAGGATCTGAAGGAATATTATTGGTGGCGGAATCTCAAGGGAGATATTGTGACCTATGTTGGGAAATGCCTAACTTGTACAAAGGTCAAGGCCGAATACCAAAAACCATCTGGGTTATTACAACAACCTGAGATCCCGGTTTAGAAGTGGGAATATGTATAAATGGATTTCATTACAAAATTCCCACGGACCTCTCGAGGTCTTGACATGATCTGGGTTATCATCGATCGGTTAACCAAATCAGCTCACTTTTTACCCATCCGTGAGAAAGACAGTACGAGAGAAACTAGTTGAATTGTACATAAAAGAAATTGTGGCACATCATGGTGTGCCAATATCGAGAATCTCGGATAGCGATGGTCGCTTTGTGTCACGGATATGGCAATCATTTCAAAATTCGTTTGGTTCTCGCTTGGATTTAAGCACAGCCTTTCACCCGTAGAACGATGGTCAAAGCGAGCGAACCATTCAAACATTAGAAGACATGCTTCGGGCCTGTGTGATGGATTAGGCGGAAACTGGGATACTCACTTACCGTTGGTAGAGTTTTCCTACAATAACAGTTATCACACCAGCATCAAGGCCGCGCCATTCGAAGCACTATATGGACGAAAGTGCTGATCGCCGTTATGTTGGGCGGAAGTCGGTGACAGACAACTCATTGGTCCCGAACTAGTACAAGAGACCACAGACAAGATATTTAAGATACGTGAGCACATCAAAGCGGCCCGAGATAGACAAAAGAGCTACGCGGATCGGAGACGCAAACCATTGTCCTTTGAGGTCGGAGACAAAGTATTGTTAAAGGTCTCAACTTGGAAAGGCGTAGCTTGGTTCGGGAAGCGCGGAAAGCTCAACCCGAGATATATTGGACCTTTCGAAAACCTGGAAAAGATTGGTACACTGGCTTAAAAGTTAAAACTGCCAGAGGAACTCAATAATGTACACGACACATTTCATGTGTCTAATCTGAAGAAAAGTCCGACTAATGACACGGTTATCATTCCAGCGGATGAGATCCATGTTGATGACAAATTACAATTTACCGAAGAACCAGTTGAAGTCATGGACTGGAAGGTCCAAAAGACAAGAAGAAGCTAAATCAAACTGGTGAAGGTTCGCTGGAATTCGCGTCACGGTGCCGAGTATACGTGGGAGCGTGAAGATCAGATCAAGTCAAAATACCCCCACCTGTTCAAGAAGACTCCTTCAATGGACGCCTCAAACTGAATTTCGGGACGAAATTCTTTTTAATAGAGGAGTATGTGACAAATGGCAAGTAACCGGTAATTGCATACAATTTAATCACTAATTTTGCTTTATAATCTCATGCATATTATCGTAATTTAATTGCACAACTGATTCGTACGTCATTAGGGCAAGTAAATCTGATCATAACATATACTGGTTTCCGTTACGACGTGAAACAAACTAAAACAATGCCCTAAAAGTGTTGGTAGAAAGTGTTGGGCGCACTAATTGCGGTCACACTAACTATGTCGGTAAATCCACTAAAACGAAGTAGAACAAGGAATAACGACATGTTAATGCCATACCTGGGTCCATATATAAATGAAAACATTTATTTGAGAACAACTATTACAATAATACATAACTTTCCGGTACAACGCCTAAATTGCAAAATTGTCCGTTTCGACCAAAAGGCAACAAATGTCGATTTGTCCGCAAGACTAATTCGTCTGGATGTAAGAATAAGAATAAAACAATGTTGACATCCTAAAACAATGTGAGAATAGCAGGAATGCAGAAAAGACATTGTTTTCAGTAATTCAACAAACAGTACACAATTCAACCGGAAGGTGACCGATTGTCGAAACGATGAGTATTTTAGTGGCCGGTAGCCTCATCCGGGCATCTAGCGAACTAGTTAAGCCTCATTTGGAACTCAGAATCCATTCAACTAACAGGAGGTCACAGAAACACAACTTTCGGAAAAGTTCGACGGCGGAACATAAAAGTGCCGATATCAATCAAATGATCGAACGAACGAACGAAAGACATTTTTGGCCATCTTAGCTCATCGTATATTCATCTACGAACTAGTCATACATATTTTTAGGTCAGGATTGCACTAAGTAAATGCCATAACAATTGTGGTGATTGAAAACAAAGGCTTCCGGTACTAAATAAATACTTTGGTTTAATAACGATCATTGCGACGATGAGCGATCAAACGACATTTTCGTCATTCGAAATTCATATTGGAGGATTACATGGATAAATTAGCATGTAATAACACACTAAACCTAATCTTATGCTAAGGATGCTAGATCATAACCCCTAATCACTATACTTAATCAAAGGACTAAAATATCTACATTTATAACATGTGTAAAAAACGTTACAATTTACCCCCTCCCCCACCCCATATTGACGGTTCAAGTGGGCCCCATGCCCACTTGATTTTGCTGAAAATGAGAGATTAGGAAGTATGGTCTTGATGGGTGATGATCTTGAATGAAAGACTTGATATATAACATCATTCTCAACATTACTTATCATTTTCATCAAAAAAAAAAGTTGCAACCATCTCCTTTTCCCTTTCATTTTACACGTCCACCACCACCACCTTGAGCCACCATTTAGTCACCTTAATACACCACATTTTATACACTTTAAAGCCTAATCAAAATCACACAAGAAGCTAGCAAGGATGGAAGAGCATTAGGGCTTCTTTAGAGCTTCAATTTCTTCAAAAATCATCAAAAACGTGTGCACCCTTTGTATGCCAAACTCATCCCTAATCTAGCTTATTTTTATTCTTAGATTAATAATGTACAAGTTGATAATCTTGAAAATGAAGAAAAGATAAACCAAAAACCCTAACTCACAACATAATAATAACACTAAATATTGTTTATTTTGTGTTGGTTATATGCTTATATGGTAGTTAGTTAGCATGTTGAAGTTATTTATGTTAGAGTATGATATAAAAGTTGGATGATCTTGTATGATTAAGTATAAAAATGAAGATTTAAACATGATAAGGTTTAAATCTAAACAAGATCATCCATGAAAATACTACAACTTAAAGATAATTTTTATACATATGAATGATTTTTATAAGAAGTAAACATTTGTATTTAAGTTGTAATCATCTTAAAAATGTGTAGTAGTCGAAGGGTTAAATGTATGAACTTGATTAAATGACATGATAAAAGTAGTGATTTGAAAGTGTTAATAAATATTGAAAACCCCCTTGATTTATTAGGATTTTTAACAACAAAAAGTCATGGATGATGATATTTTGATATTGTGAATAAATATTAGATGGATTGTTGATGTTGATTATGGGCTTAAACAGGTTTTAAATACGGTTTTGAAACGTGGAAAGCGCCATAGCTTAGGGGAAACTATGGGAAAATTTCTAAAAATCTAATCGCGATTAAGACATGATTAGTGGGGTGATTAGTAGGACTAAACGCGATTAGTAACTTAAATCGTCATTAAGTAGGCTGTAATGACAAGGGTTAAACCCTATATACCTAAGTGTTCAACAAAGTTACATATATTATATATATAATATATTATTATATTTATATATATATATATATATATATATATATATATATATATTTACTTGGGAAATAATACAAGTATATACATTTGTTACCAATGAACTTGTATGAATTCATATATGTATTGTATGTGTATGTATTAGAAACTTAGGGTATTGACAATAAAATACCCAATCATATACAAAAATACGAACATTTGATTATAATACAAAGTGTGGGTGGCATAACAAATATACTCTTGAAATGCGTCGAAACAATAATCGGACAAACCTAACAATGCGAACGATAGGCGAACATCCAAGATTACACCGTCGCGTCGACGACCAACGGGTGAATTGCCGACACCAAAGGTCATTACGACAACGGCCGATTCTCGACCAAAACAAACACGTAATAAATGACGCTGACGACGAGTCTAAATATATTTAGACGTTTAACATATATATATATATATATATATAAAATCCAGAAAGTTAAAAATATAAAAATGTTATAAGCATAAGACTTATAAAAATGGGCTTTGGTAAAAATAAATAGGGCTAAATTATAAAGATCATGGGCAAGGCCCAATTCCATAATATTTATGGACAAGGCCTAAAACGAATAAAAGCCCAAAAACATAAAATACATGGGCTAACCCCAATGACATAAAAATATGGGCTAGGCCCAAAGACATAAAATACATGGGCTAGGCCCAATGACATAAAAACATGGGCTAGGCCCAAAACATAAAATACATGGGCTAGGCCCAATGACAGGAAAACATGGGCTAGGCCCAATGACATAGATAACATGGGATAGGCCCAATGACAAGAAAACATGGACTAGGCCCAAAGACATAGATGACATGGGCTTGGGCCCAATGACAAGAAAACATGGGCTATGCCCAATGACATGGATAACATGCATAAGGCCCATGACACGCGTGCAAGGCACGAGGACATGTGAAGGGCAAGGCCCAATTCACACACGACCTGAAATTAATATATATATATATTAATCGAACGAACAAACTACCAACACTATGATAACATTACAAGTTGTTCTATCATAACAAAGAAATACATAACAAGAATTCAAGATGAACAACGAGTACAAGGTCCATTGAGGCCTAGGTGTCTAATGAACTCAATACACATGAGGTTACATACGTGTGCGAACACCGATCGATAATAGTACGACTTAACGGAACGCAAAAACTGTGAGTTCATGTCCCTCCTTTCAATTATTTCAAGTTTTGTTTTAAACTATCGAGGGGAAATAAATGTTATATCAAAAGAGTATGTTAACTATGGGTTAGTTTATAACATGATCATTTATGCGTAAGTAGGATAACGACAATAGTAACCATTAATCACTTAGTGACCAAGGTGCAAAAGAAGTAGATCTATTGAGTTTGAGACCCGCTCCACTCCTGGTTGGTATACCCTTCGGAGTGCTTTTGTGATCCCAATGATGTCAAAGTTGTCTCGGTTTGGTTACTTACTTATGACACATATATGTCAGGGTGCTCGCGACACACTAATAGATCTTTAATAACTCATTGATGCTAATGACATACTCGGATTTCAATACAGGATTTCAAAGATGACATTTGGATACGAAAACATTTAATAACACGAACTCGCCAACTTTATGTTGACTTTTTAAAACTACATGTATTTCTGGATGCAAGGCATGAGCTGGTGATAGGATTCGGGTATGGGAATTTGTCAAGGCAATGATGTACTACCATTTGGAGGGTTTGCCTTTTATATCCCAACTTCGTATGGGCATATAGAGGTCAAAGCCTCAATATGAATTTGTGATGAAAACAATGTCTTAGGTTGGAACAATGTGTTTTAAACTATGTTTGTAATGGCAATCTAAAACAGATAACAATGTGATTTCACTTTTGATGGTTGTAAATATGGAATGAAACTTATGAATGGCATGGCATCGTTGTTAATTTATAATGTTTACTAGATTGGATGCAATGATTACCTAATAGTCACACACTTGCGCTTCCGCTACGACCAGGGTGTGACAAAACCCTTGCCCAGTTGCAAACCTGTCTCTATATAAAGAGAGTTTTGTATTAGGGTTAAGGTTGCTCAGTTGGTTCAGTTGTTCAGGGGGTTAGCTAATTACTTCAGAGAGAGTTGAGAGAGAGTCTTGAATTGATTGTAAGCACTTATGTTGGATAATCAATAGAAGACTGGTTGAAAATTATCGTGTTGGTTGTTCTTTTTGGTTTTCTGTGAAATCTGATCTAGGGGATTCCGCACTCTATATTGGATAAACGATTCTGTGAAATCCATACGGATTAGGGGACCTACAATTGGTATCAGAGCATTCGGCTCTTATTTTTGCTCGGTTCTGAATCGTTATAGCAAAAAAAATTGAAGTTTTGGACGTTTATTGAGGCTGATTAGAAGTTTTGACGGCTGTTTTAGGGTTTTTGTTTATATTTTGGATAAACAGTTGCATCTTGGATCAGAAAGCTTGAATTTCATATCATCAGAGAAGCATTTCGGATCAGAATAGTTACATCTTAGATCAGAAGGATTGCATTTCGGATCAGATCAGTCCATCTCGGATTGCATTTCGGATCAGCACAGTCTATCTCGGATTTCATCTCGGACCAGAGCAGTCCATCTCGGATTGAAAAAAGTGCATCTCGGATACCTTTTCGAATCACTGTTCCGAATCACCATCTCGGATCAGTATCTCAGATCATTATTTCGAGTTCCCATATCGGATTGTTAATCGAGTCACTGTTACGGATTTGGTATTGTTCCGAGTTGTACCCTCAAAGGTGGAAAATTAACCAGCTGACGTAACCAGAGTTAACCAGCTGAGTAACCGAGTTGTACTCTCAAAGGTGGAAAGGCACGAAAATTCCTAAAATCACTATCGGACGTTATATATCATTGGATTCGTTTCTACGAGACGAATCTAACGGTGTAATATGGTAATCACTCATTTTGAACAAATTTTTAACGTTTTTAACAAGCTGGTTCGGTAAAAATGTTAGATATGTCTAACTTAAATGAATTGTTGAGAATGGAGCACGAGGCAGACACGACTAACAAACCTCCAAATATGTTGAAGGTAGAGAATTACCTTACATGAAAGGATAGGTTTCAGTCATTTATTGAATATCAAGACACACGAATGTGGATAAGTATTCAAGATGGGTACGTTAACCTTACACATGACTTTAGGGCAGACACCGTGTTACTGCCTATGTGAACATGTCAGAGGCTGAGAAGAGAATGTATGAGTCTGAGAAGAAGGCCTTAGCTACTATAAAGAGGTCGTTACCTGATGGCATCAAACATACATTCAAGCGTTATACTACGTCAAAGGAGATGTGGGATGCCCTAGAAAAGATATAAGGGCAATCCTGATGTGAAGAAAAATAAGGTTGATTTGCTGAAGACACAATATGTTATCTTTAAAGGCATGAGAAATGAGTCTCTTGAAGATATTATCACGAGATATTATCATCTGATATCAGAAATGGACAATTATGACATAGAGGGACACACAGATGTTGAGATAAACGATAAGTTGCTTGATGCTTTACTTTCAAAGTAGGACATTTATACTTTGACGATAAAGGGTGAAGGTGACTATGAAGATAAAGACTTCGAAGAGGTTGATGGGAAACTGAGAGCTTATGAGCTCAACATGAAGAAGAAGGAATCTCGATATGATCAGGTTCAAGAACCGGGAATTTATAAAGGGTTACACCTTCATCTTCCAACAATGCTTCAAGTGATTCTGCAACTGCGTTTCTCTCGTGTGAAAATGAGCAAGTTGTGACCAATGCTGATGGTGAAGTATGTTTTGTAGCTACTTCAGGAGGATTGTCAGGGGCAAAGAGACAACAATCCAGCAACAATAACAGCATTACTAGGTCTATGCCTTTGAGTGTCAAGGCTGCTGAAGATCATCAGGCCTTGCTGGCTTTATTCGTAGCTTCCTATGAGAACTACATTCAGGGAAGAATATATGATCCTGCTACGTTTGATGAAGATTATGATCCGATTAACCCTGATGACCTAGAGTAGATGGATTTACAAGGGTAGATGGCCATGATCTCAAGAAGAGTGAAGAGGTTCATGAACAGGACGGGTAGTAAGTTTGTTGGAAAGAATGTGGGTTTTGACAAGTCTAAAGTGAAGTGCTACAATTGTCAAAATTTTGGACACTTTGCTAGAGAGTGTCAAAGACCTAAGTCTGAATCTCGTTCATCTTTTCAAGATTTTCCTAGTCATGGTTCAAGCAATAGGAATGCGTCAACTAACACTAGATCAAAGGTCCTGATCTCTACGGCTAGAGAGGGTTCTTACGATTGGAGTGTTCATCTGGAGGGTGATGACAATGCACACAAGCGTTCATGGCTGAGATAGCCCCAGTTGATAATGAGGAAGTGAAGGCTAATGCTGAGGTAGAGCGAGACACGGTAGCTGAAAAAGCTGATGGATAACAGAATCCTGCAGAGAAGAAAATGGCAGCTGATTTTGCTGCTTTCATGGCCGATCTAAGCAAATGAACAGGAGAGGTACGTTCTAACTCTGGTAGTTCTGTTTGTATAAAATGTCGTGAACTGCAAAGTGACGTTATAGTGTGGTAAATGAGCTCTCAAATGTAAAGGAATCAAACTTTTTCGTAAAAAGAAATGAGTCATTATATTTGAAGAAAATTAAGGGTTACAAAGAAGAAATCAATATTTTAACATGTAAGCTAAATGAAAAACTTCAAATTATTGACTTAGCTCATGATACAAAGAGTGAGAAAACAAAAGAAATTTCTGAAAAATGCAAAGAGTTGTCAAAAGCACAACTTAAAATTTGTGAACTTGAAAAGAAATTGAATCATTCAGAGATTCAACTTTTGTTATGAAACACATGACAAATGGCTTGAAGAAAAGTAATGACAAGACAAGTGTGGGCTTCAAAGGTTTCATAGAAGTTCCACCACCTCTTGGTCATGACTATTCTTTATTACTAGATGAAGAAGAGCTAACCGACTTTGTGTCAACTACACCTGGTAGTTCCTCATTAGGGAATGTTGATGTGACTGAGAATGCCAAGAAGGATAATAACAGGGAACCAGATTTGAAAACAAAGAATGCACACCCTACGAATAAAAAACAATTTTTTGTTAAAAAGGTTGATTTTGTAAAAGGGAGTGATATGAAAGAAGAGGTCCTTGTTATTACAAAAGAGTCAAATGTGAAGTTTGGTAAAGTAAAAATAAAGAAAAATCAGAAATTAAGCAAACTAAACAAGATCCTTCAAAGGCATCATCATTGTCGTCACCTGATGAATATAAACCATAGACTTTAATTATGAAGTCTTCGGCTAGAGACAAAGAGAAAAATCACCAGCAAAAATTGGTGAAGGTGAGAAGAAGGTTACTAACTCACCAAAGATAACTGCTACCAAGCAACAGAGTGCTGTTGTTGGTGTAGATAAGGCTGCAAAAGGAACTCACCGAGTTTCTCATTTTTAAAGAAATCAACAAAGATTTAAGCCTGCATCTACATCAGGCAGATATGAAAGACCTAGAAGTAGATCACCAAGAATGAATAACCTTAATGGTCAATCAAGTAATTTCAGAAGTCAAGGTCAATATCAAACTCGATATCAAAATGTTGGTAGTCGAAATTTTTATAACAATGGCTTTAGAAATTATTATCATCAAAATTCATGGAACCAAAACCAAATTTTCCAAAGGTCACAAAGTCCAAACATGTTTAGGAAACTCAGGACATCAAAAACCATTTCCATCAAGTCTGAGATCCAAGACTCCAGTTAGGAGTGATGGATATTGGATGAATGTTTCCTGTGGTTAATGAATCTGGAAGACCCAAGACCATTAAGGCTTGGGTCCTCCGTTAACTAATTTTGTTGGGTTGTGCAGGAGCTGCTAAGAAGGATTATCAACTTGTGGTATGTTGATAGCGGCTGGTCCAGGCACATGACGGGGGATGCGAGGTTGTTGATAGAATTTGAAAATATAGATGGAGGTTATGTGAATTTTGAAGGTGCTAAAGGAGGGCACATGACAAGTCGAGGAAAAGTGACCAACGGGAAGATCACACTGGATAAAGTGAACTATGTGGAGCAGCTGAAGCACAATCTGATGAGCGTGTCTCAAGTCTGAGACAAGGGTCACTCGGTCCACTTTACTAAGTCTGAAGCTTTGGTGTTGAAAACTGGTTTGGTGATACCGGATGACTGGATCGTGATGAGAGCGCCGAGAATAAACGACACTTATGTGATGGACATGGGTGCTAAGGATTCTTCCAATGTGGTGGCGTGTTTACTGTCAAAAGCATCTGAGGCTGAGTCATTGCTGTGGCACAGACGCATGGCCCACATCCACTACCAATAAATGAATTATATTATTAAAAATCGTTTAGTGGAAGGGGTGCAAGTGCAGAGGTTGCACGTGGAAGATAAAGGTATTCCATGTCAAAAGGGAAAACAACATAAGAAACCTCATAAGTCTAAACACAGTAAATTCCATAGATACCCCTTATGAATTACTTCATATGGATCTTTTCGGTTCTGTGAACATAAGGAGCATAGGTGGAAAGTACTATTGCTTAGTTGTTACAGATGATTACTCACGATATTCATGGGTTTTCTTTTTAGGTACAAAAGATGAGACAACGGAGATGCTGATAGATCTTTTTACAAAATTGGAAAATGTCCATGATCCACGGATCAAGAGGATAAGGAGTGATAATGGCACGGAGTTCAAGAATCAGATTCTAGATCTCTATTGTCTTTGCAAGGGAATTGAGCATCAATAATCTGCTCCTTGTACACCTCAATAGAATGGAGTCGCTGAGAGGAAAAACAGGACGTTGATTGAATCTGCTAGGACTATGCTTTCTGATTCAAAGCTTCTAGTTCTTTTCTGGGGAGAAGCTGTGAACATAGCTTGTTTTGTTCTAAACAAAGTTTTGACGGTTAAACGGTTTAACAAAAACACGTCATGAATTATTGTTTAACCAAAAACCAAACTTAAAAGGCTTTGAACCATTTGGATTACCCTGCACCATTGTGCGAAATAAAGATAAGCAAAAATTCGGTGAGGTAGCTGACGAGGGTTACTTTCTAGGCTATATGCCAAGAACACCGAATAAAAGGGTTTTTAATCTAAAAACTGGTAAAATTGAGGTTGTGTTTAACATGGAAATCACTAGTTATTCACCTCAACAATCAACGAGTGGTCCTTCTATATTATATGATTATGATAGTGTCTTTAAATCATTTAATATTCCTGATTTTTCCAATGCAGATGACTCTCAAGTGATTCAAACATTGATCAATGACGATGAAGAGAGTGACTTCATACCTAGATCGAGTATATCAATGACAGATGCTCTAGAAACTTCTTCTAGTCAAGATCCACAGGACTCAAGTGATAGTGAGTCTGAACCTATTCAAGGGGGGGACTTTACTATCCGTTTGCTGATAAGAACATTCAGGGGGAGATTGGATCTAATCTGGGAGATAATTTAGTTGTTGACACCATTGCCACTACATGCGCAACTAGAGATCATCCAGTTGAAAACATCATAGGTGATGCTGATACTGGTGGTCAGACAAGAAGAGGTGTGATCGAAGGTTCCTGTTTATTTACTTCGATTCAGAAGACATGGATAATACATGAGTGTCTGTATAGCTGCTTTATTACCCAAGAAGAGCCGAAGAATGTTCACATGGCTCTAAAAGATAATTGTTGGGTTGAAGCTATGCTAGAGGAACTAGCTCAGTTTAAGAAGTGGAACGTTTGGGAGCTAGTTTACTAGCCTGCAGGAGAGAAGGAAATAGGCACCAAGTGGGTGTTTAAGTGCAAGAAGGACGACCAAGGGATCGTGATAAGGAATAAGGCTCGGTTGCTGGTGAAAGAGTTCAATCCGCAAGAGGGGATTGACTACAATGAAGTGTTTGCACCAGTAGCAAGGTTGGAATCAATTCGTTTATTCCTAGCTTTTGCTTCATTCAAGGGCTTCAAAGTTTACCAACTTGACGTGAAGAGTGTGTTTCTTTACGGGAAAGTCCAAGAAGTGGTGTATGTCTCACAACCAGATGGGTTTACTGATCCAGATTATCCAGATCGAGTCCATCAACTTGATAAGGCACTGTATGGATTGCATCAGGCACCTGAGGCGTGGTATGAGACACTGTCAGCACATTTGTTAAAGAATGGTTTTGAAAGAGGTCAGATTGACAGTACACTTTTCATAAAAAGGAAGAAGGAAGACTTTTGCTGGTACAGGTATACGTGGATGACATCATTTTTGGGTCATCTGATGAGAACATGTATCATGATTTCGAGGAGGTAATGAAGAGCAAGTTTGAGATGAGTGTGATGGGTGAGCTATCTTACTTTCTGCGTTTACAAGTTGAACAGAAGAAAGATGGGATGTTTATACATCAGACGAAGTATGTGTATGACATTTTGTCTCGTTTCAAAATGGAGGATTGCGCTACTTTCAACACACCTATTTGCGAGCATCATAATCTTGGTCCAGATCATGAGAGTGTGGAGGATGTTGATCCAACTCAATACAGGGCAATGATTGGTTCTCTGATGTACTTGACTGCTTCAAGACTAGACATCATGTTCGCAGTGTGTCTTTGTGCCAGATATCAAGCGAATCCAAATGAGTCACACATGAAAGTGGTGAAGCGGATTCTTCGTTACTTGAAGGGGAAACCTAAACTTGGGTTATGGTATCCAGCTGCTAGTGATTTGAAGTTTGTTGCTTTCACTGATTCGGACTTTGGAGGATGCAAATCGACAAGAAAGTCTACCACAGGTGGTTGTCAGTTCTTACGAGGGAGGATCGTGTCATGGCAATGCAAGAAGCAGTCTTGCGTGTCTACCTCGACGTGTGAAGCTGAATATATTGCTGCGGGTAGCTGTTGCTCTTAGGTTCTTTGGATCCAACAGCAGATGCGCGATTATGGTTTGACTTTCACTTGTACTCCTATCATGATAGACAATAATGCTACTATTTCAATCACCAACAATCCCGTAAAACACAGTCGCACAAAACATATTGACATTCGTCATCATTTTATACGGGGTTGTGCTAAAAAGAAATGAATATAACTGCATCGAGTCGACACACTAGATAACCTGGCAGATCTTTACACAAAAGCATTTGACAGGGCTCGTTTTGAACATTTTGTCGAACTCAACGGGATGAGGAATCCTGAATAACCAGTTTTCCATACAATTTTTGTAAATAATTTACTGTTTTTCAAAAATCAAAACATAAAAAATAGAAGAATCAAAAATGAGTTGTCACTGTGTGGAAAAGAAGAAATGAGTAGTACATCAGCAAGTTAGAGTTTCACACTGAAATTAAAATAAAATTTAAAATAATATGTATAATTGCTTATGTGTGATGGCAGCTTCATCATATGATGTACCGGTAGACAAAAGGCATGAAATAATCAATTTACCTTGGTGATATACACATAACAAACTGTGCATGTGTGGGTAACATATCAGTGGCGTATGGTTTTATAATCTTAAATCTTGGGTTGATAGATTGCCAAAATCTAAGGTTTTAGGTCTTTATATCGTTATTTCATTCGGGGTATAAGGTTGTCTTTCTGCTGCATCCTGATATATGTTGACCTAGGCACAACCAGGATATCTTAAAAGAGCTAAAATGCCAAATCCTAGAAATTGAAGAAGCTCTCCTAGAGAGTCATCAAATGTGCAAATTGCATTAATCGTACCAAAATTTGGTATTTGCCCTAACCCTTGTTGGATATTGGTCTCTTTGCTGTACGGAAATACTGACCTAATCACCAATTATCTAACATTGTAAATCAAAAAGGATGAATTTCGGTATACTAACCTACTACGAGGAATCTTTGTGCATACCTTGATCGTGGGGGTATTACCAGAAGTGGGACACACTAGTATATCAGTATAAAATTACAATAGCATATCACTAGGTAATGGTACTTGAAATGTTCATGTATTTTGTTTAAGTGGATAAACAATACTGGTAATCATCTTGATCTATTTTTCGTGAAAATTACAAATAGAATTATCTAATAATGTGAAACAGTTTGATATTGCTGATATGTTCTTACCGGTGATTCTCACAAAAAAAGAGTGTTTATTATTTTGTTATTTATTTGCTTTCGGAAAATATAAAAATCCAAAAATATTTCATTTTCTTGTAAATTCTTGATGTACGGATATTGGTTGTTCGTGGAGGAGTTGTTACCGATAGGGGGAGACGATGTTAGAAGATGAGTTCAAAATTTTAATATCTTACGGGTTCAGTGTGCTTAACATTTCAAGTTTGTGGTTTGTGTTGAAAATTGCTTAATCTGTGATACAGTTTTACTATCTCTTGAATAATAATAATTTGTTAACTTGCGTTGAAAAATTCTTATGGTTTCTCGAGATGTTTGTTTTATATTCTACAAATTGTAGCAGTATGTTGCTGTGAAGTTTGGTGAAGAGGAGTTTGCTTGGATGCATGGTAGAACCTCCTTTCTACATTGCAGACAGAGTTGAAGAGTTTTGAAGATTGCTATGCAAGTGCTAAACTAGAGTTTACTCAAACGCTAACGATTTAGAAGATTTGGTGATTGGATGCATTAGCTTAGGGGGAGTCTGTTGCTGACAGAAGCGATTAAAGCTGAAGCTATCCAAAGACCAACGATTTTCAAAGATGTTGAAGATTGCAAGAACACTGAAGACAATATTATTTTATGAAGCTATTGCCAAGGGGGAGTTTGTTGGTGCATATTTGTGGCAACATCTTAGATTTGGTCTTTTGATATCTTGTATTTAGTAAAACGATAAATAGTTAGTGGGTTTAGTATTGGAGTAGTTGATTAGAAGTGATTGGGTTAATCGAGACACTTTATAGTGTATGGTAGGCGATTTGGGCCTAGACCCAATAGCAGTCCATGTGGTGAAACCCTAGCCTTGTTGCAAACCTGTCTCTATATAAAGAGAGTTTTGCATTAGGGTTAAGGTTGCTCAGTTGGTTCAGTTGCTCAAGGGATTAGCTAATTACTTCAGAGAGAGTTGAGAGAGTGTCTTGAATTTATTGTAAACACTTGTGTTAGATAATCAATAGATGACTTGTTGAAAGTGATCGTGTTGTTGTTCTTGTTTGGTTTTCTGTGAAATCTGATCTAGAGGATTCCGCACTCTAGGTTGGATAGACGATTCTGTGAAGATCCATACGGATTAGGGGACCTACAATCCTCGGTGAGACTAACTACGAGAGTTACTACTTGAGTGATCGTGATTTGGTGGGATGATGTAGGATCATGCTTTGAATCCCACAGGCTAAACCCCCAAATTTTGCACTCTATGTGTTTGAATTCGGGTGTTACCTAGTATGGAACAACCATTGAGGAATCATGAAAGCGTTAAGTGTAACCAACAACGTTGGTCCCAATCATGGCCAAGTTCCAGAATTCCGTTTCCAACCTTTGAATTTCAGTTAGCAAGCAACACTCTTCTCATATAGGATCCTTGAGTTCTTCCGACGACAACCTCTTCGTTGTATCACTCCCTAAAGTTTGTACTTGGAGGTTCCACTAGATCCTTGCTTCGTCTAGCCTTTGTCTACATAATCCTTTATTTGTGAGTGCTCTTTCTAATACGACCAACTGACTCTACTCCCGAAGGTCTTATAATTACAACCCTGTGTGATCGCATCTTTGGGTGTGGCGCTGCCACTAACTCCCGATCTATCAGAATTTGAACCACTCAAACTGTCAGAACCACCAGTACCGTCACTAGTGTCGACTCAATGATCCTTATGTTGTGCAATTCCCATAGCCTTAAGTCGTTCAATAAGAACCCTAGTTTGACTTTAATAGTAGGGCGTTGATTAAGTGACCCTTTTGGGCGTAGACCTTCTGTTCGGCGCCATGTTATTTTTTAAACATAATATCAAAGAAACTAGACTTATATGTGGATAGGTATAGTCTACAATGCGCCAAAGAATTAATAATGCAATTAGTCATGGAAACTTCAATATTGGATTTTTCATACATGTCTAAAACAATGATAACGTGAATAACCGCAAAAAAATGCATAGTACCTCTTGCACTTCTTGTCCGTATGTCTAAGCGGAACGACAATTCATTAAGGAGGAGAAACCAAATGGTTGGCTCCATCCTTACAGTATGTATTATGTACTCCATGCGCCTCGATCGTCTAAAGTAGGTAAAATCCTTCACTGCACTAATCCATGTGACGAATACGTTGATATCGTTTGAGCTCCACGAGCTCCAAGAAGATTGTTATAATTTCCATAAATGACGAATAACATACAATGAGGGACTTGCAGCATGGCTCATGTCATACCATCCCTTTGATGAACATCTCAAGCGACGAAGCTTATTGTAACCATTTCTAATATATAAGATAAGGTGCCTTAGACACCAAGGAACCAACCCACGTATAATAATCCTAGAATGTTGAGGAAAAATCCTCTCAGTGGTTAATCTTTTTCTTTTACTTAAATACCAAGTCCTATTCAACTTGAACTATAGATAGAATGTTAAGCACCATAGTAAACAGGGTAGATTTTCCACAATATAGGACGTGATTTGAAACACCTTGGGTAGTATTCTACTATATAGAAACTTGAACAACTTAAGAATTTCGAATGGAAAGTGATCATTACCTTCACCCGCAGAGTCCACCAGGATTCCAATTCACTAAATTTTCTAATACGTAGGCCCCTACAATAATAGGTTGCCTTGAATGGTCACCCTAGCGTTCTCTCGTTCAAGACAGAAGATCAGTCAGTAAGGGGAAACTACTCCATACCTTTCACATAGAAGGCACCTTGGTGATGGTCCACGCACTAATAACAACTGGTGTTAGTATTTTTATATATTAGTTCCATGTGTCCATGTGTGGAAATGTGTATACGTATATGTAAGCATATTTTTACATATTTTGTCATGCTTTCAAGCATAGTATGTGTGATAATTGGCAAAATTAATGGTAAATTTGTACAACTTAACAATTAATTATACATTAAATTGCGTTCATTTATGCTTAATTTGTGCATGATTAGGTCATACATAGTCTAGCAACCGTAGGACATTTTAAACTTAACAAATTGTAATGTTACTTTCACTAAACACATTATTCATGCCAGCTAGTGTTGGCAAAATGCTAAAACACTATTCATGTCAGCTAGTTCTGAAAACTACCCGAACGATCAACGAATGAAATGAAAGCCTATCATCATTGAAATATGAACAAAAACCCCTAATTAGGGGCACAAAATGCTAAAAAAAATTAACTTTCCGAACTAATACATGTAGTTATAATTTGTCCTATTCACCGTAAGAAATTTACTATTATATTTGTCTACAACACCAAAGATTCAGCATTTACAATGTTCACAAGGCTTGTAAATAATGCTAAGCATCACAACTAAACTTAATGGTATCGAATAATTATTCAAGACGTAGCTTCCGATATTACGACACAACTCTCATATATTAACCGGTTTCTAGCCCATAGGCGAACAAGTGATATTTTTATCATCCAAATGCCTAAACTAGTGATCTAGTGAACTAGTTAAGAGTTGTTTGGTGGCAAAAATATCATCACAACACTAATCACACAAGAATTCCTCTAATCCCCCTAATTCCCTCAATCCCTAACTTAACATTATTTATATATGTGTATGAATTTAATATATATATATATATATATATATATATATATAATATAATAAAACCAATCACCTCCCCAAATTTAGTCATGGTGGGCCCCATACACATCAACCTACAACTAGTTAGGGATGATGGTTATAAGCATGGAGTAAAGATTTGTTATTGACTACAACATCAAGATCTCTTATATCATCCTACCAATCCATTCATTATCTTCATCATTTAAAAAAATCACAACACACCTCCTTGCCTCTCTCTACCTACGGCTCACCCACAACACACACACTCACCTTTTTCTTCAACCTTCTAGCCATATTTCAAGCATACAAGATGCATTTTAGGAAGAGCTAATGTGTTTCCAAGCTTGTGGAGTATCCTAGAAGCTTATTCTCAATACTAGGAGCATCAAGATCATCATTTTTCTTCATCTTTTCACCAGAGTGCTTCACTAACTTTGTCCAAATTTGTAAGACATCTTAACCTTAATTTAATCATGTTATGATGTGTAGAATACTAAAGTACAACTTGGTCATCGTGAACTCCATAAAAATCAAAGCTAAAAACACTAAATGTAACTAAAAAACTTACAAAAATAAAGTATTACATGTTGATCACCTTAATTTTTGTGAGCTAGTTAGTATGATCTTGGTGAATATGATAAAGTTGGATGTTTAAATGTTATGATCTAATATAATCATGATTAAAAATAATGATCTAAACATCAAGATGTTTAGATCTAACAAGATCATCATCTATATAACCCTTGAACTTAAATAATAAGCCTAAAAATGATTTTTAACAAGTATAGCTCTTACAAGAAGTAAAATATCATGGTTGATTTTATATTGATCTTAAAAATAGCCTAAATAAGTTTGTTAAATGGAGGAACGAGGCAAAAAATCATAAGAAAAAAATGTTGGTTTTAAAGGTCTTGTTAAAATATATTTTTTTTAGAAGTTCATGTTAAGAATAAACAAATAGTTCACGAGGAACATGAAGATGAAATGTGTTATTTTATCACATGCAAAGTTTATATGAATTTGATTTGGGATTAGTGATAATTTGGGCCTAAACATGCTTTAAAATACGTTTAGAAAAACATGGAAAACACCATAGTTTAGGGGAAACTTTAGCGAAATTTTCTAAAAATTTAATGGTGATTAAGGAGAAATTAAAGGGTCAATAAAACAGTTAATCATGATTAGTAACCTTAATCATGATTAGGAAAACCTTAATGGTAAGGTTTAAGTCATAGTCATCCAAGAGTTTTATTAACACTTATATATAGTTTTCCTAATTAAAGTGGATGGAAATATTATATATATTTAAAAATATAATTTTGGGAAAAATTATATATCTTAAATACATTACTTGGTGTGTATAATACTTGTGTATTATGTGTATGTATTAATGATAGGAGAATACTAACCCAATAGCAAATACATCACGCATGGAGAAAACATAAATACCTAGATGTATAAGAATGGACATGAACCTTCATGTACATTTACATTTGGGAAATGGATAACACTAAATATATACATGAAACACACTTATGATATATCCACAAACGGATAATCGAACAACGAATAAGCGGACAACGGACATTGGACCAATCAATTTATAACCATAGGTATTGACAAGATAATATACATTCAAAACCAATGCGAAATATAAAAAAATAAATGCTCTAACGAAATAAATGCATCGTCGTCGAAAACGATCGCCCTAACATCACATCGACGAGCGTGCACGTATCGCAACTGACATTTGGTCACTCTCAACACGAAAATACATATATGCACTATGACCAAAAACTAAAAATAATCACTGAAAATATAAATATATTTCAACACTTATAACTCCGGAAAGTATAAAGTAAATAATCACTAAGTGCGTGAGAATAATTATACGGGTACAAATACTTATGAAATATGTACGAAAACACACTTGGTGAAATTGCAAGAATACAAGGAATGTGCATGTACACGAATACGTATAAATACGACCTAAATACCAATAATAAAGTATACAAATACTAGTGTATATACGGTATACATATACGTATAAAATACACAAGTACATGATGATGTACTCATATACACTTGTTGAAGTATACACCCACAAAGAATACTGTATGTACGATGTTAAAAATAAATATTTTTAATGATTATATCTATAAAAGGTATACATATATATCTACGAAACAAAAATACATTCTCATAGAAAACGTATTGTTACAAGTGAAAAAGGTTCACTAAACTTAAAAATATATATTTGAAGAATATATGTATATATATATTATATATCACACATAACCAACATAAACCGTTCATGGCACGGAGACGCTGATGGGCTAGGCCCACTGACACCATGTGGATCACGAAGACCAACGGGCTAGGCCCATTCTCACTTGTGCAAGGCGCAAATACTCAAATGGGCTAGGTCCATTCTCACTTGTACTTGTACGATGCACAAAGATTCTCATGGGCTAGGCCCACTTATGCTCGTGCGAGGCACGAAGACACAAGAAGGGCGAGGCACGTTCGTACACACTGTGAATACAAATTATATATAAGAAGTATATATAATAAAAGCATACATACTCAAAAAATACACAAGGGTTCCAAATATAAAACGAATACAATGATGTTCAAAATGAAAAACGTGTACAAGGTCTAGAAGAGACCAAAGTATCTAGTGAGTTAGAGCACTTGTATGTTGACTCACGCTATTGGAACACCGTTTACTAGCACAATCTTTGGACACAAATCTGTGAGTTCATATCCCCCTTTTCTCTTAAATGTTTTCGGTCTTACAACTCTCGGGGGGAACACATGTTTCGATGGTATGGTGTAGCTATGGAATGAAATATTAGATTATGTGCGAATAGGCTCTCTCTTAAGCGACATTAATCTTTTATAAGACCATGGAGCAAGAGTGGTTGATCTATCGGGTGTAGGCAAGCCCCACTCATGGGTCCTGTGTGGCCGCATGTAGTGCTTTTGTTGTCCCAGTCGGGTGGACCAGTATGAAATCGTCTAGGGTTGAGTGATTCCTATGTCGTCACACTTATTAATGTCCTTGCAAAACATTAATGATTATAAGTTCATTGATGCTTTACATACAACATTGTTATATACGAAATCTCAAATGGTTTTAAGATCATTTGTTATGAACTCAAAACGCATGAACTCGCCAACTTTAACTTACACGTATTTCAGGCTACTAAGTGGATCTTTGCTTGGTTGGTCACAAGAAGTCAAGATTATCAAGAATACGATGTCATCCTATTTTGAATGGTTTGGTCCATATATTTTGTCTTCAAACGAGATCTAGGATGCAAAGCCTTCTGCTTACGACCGGGTGTGACAGATTGGTATGATTGTAGTGAACCATGATTCTTCCTCAAGTCTAGTCTACAATCACTAGGATTCTCTCATGAAACCGATTTATAAAAAAAAGTGTTTTCATTTCATATAAAAAAACGCAAAATCCACTAACAAAACTCTTTTCAAATAAATAATGCAAGAACATTATTTGGGGCATAGTCTATATGGGATAGACATGCTAAACTAGATTGACTCGCACAAACCACCGTGCTTATATTTGATATCCTGATATACATACATATATATACATATATATATATATATACGTACATATATATAATAATAAGTAATAATACTATTTATTCATATATGTACATGTTGTATGGATTATTTTTCCAACAACGAAATACCTTGGACTTCGAATTCTATTATTATTCCTTTTTGTATTTTTAATAGGTTGGAATTTGTTTTGTATGTTTGGTTTTTAATATATATATATATATATATAAAATATATATATATATATATATATATATATATATATATCTATACACACTTCACATATATATTTTGCATTCCTAATTTGTACGAACGGGCCTCGCCCACAGTGAGTTATCGTGCCTAGTACGAGCATAAATGGACCTAGCCCACGAGAGTCTCTGTGCCTCGCACAAGTGAGAATGGGCCTATCCCATAAGCGTCTCCGTGCCGCTCATGGTATAAGTTTGTTACATGTTTTATATATTTTTCAAACATATAATGTAAGTATAGTGAGCCTGGTTCACATATATAAGTACGTTCACATGTATAAGTACGTTCGGTCCGATTGTATATATTTGTTTCACAAATTTATATGTATATCTTGTTAGTTATAATAGTTAAAGTATTTATTTTTAACATCGAATTACAATTTTTGTACAAGTATAATGTCCTTTGTATGTGTACACTTCAACAAGTGTATTTGTGTACATCACTATGTACTTGCGTATTTATATGTATACGTATACCATGTATATACTTTGTTTGTATATTTTATGATCGGTATTTAGTGGTATTTATGTCACACCCCGACCCGCAGCGGAAAAGGTGATCGGGGCATGATTGGGTTATCATCAAAGCTCATGACATTTATTTTAACGTTTCCTATTCATTAATACACTTTAATGGAAAATTACAATCAATATTACATCATGTCCTAAATATCAATCTAGGCTTCATTGTTTTCTTCTAAGGCATTTCCTATGTTTTCCTTGCTTCATCCTGTTCACCTGTATCATGTGTAAAAAGGGTTTTTGGATCAACAAAAAGTTGGCGAGTGAATCCTATGGAAAACATTTGAACAAGTTTATTTAATTGATTATAAAATAGAGTGCACAACCACACATGAGTAAAAATTGATGTAAACTTATTCACCAATCAATTTAATGTTAAACAATACACACTGAACAACAATGGATTGTTTAGAGGCACGCGTTGCTCAACTCGTCTCTCACGAGGAACTGATGGGCCTAATGAATGAATTGCATAAACTTGACAATATGAAATACATAACTACAAACAATATAAACTCAATAATACACACATGAACAATAATGGATTTGTTTTGAGGCACGTGTTGCTCAACTCGTCTCCCACGAGGAACTGATGGGCTTAATGAATGACTTTCATATAAGTTGACAAAATGAAATACATAACCACAACAATATAAACAATCTAAGTTAGATCACAATATGGTATGGCACAAGTTTAAATAAACGAGTTAATTATTTTGTGACACATGACACACCCCAAAACGTGTAATTAAAAAGGGGGAGTTGTAAGATTCACTCACATTGGGTGCGTTCGGTTGATGAAGTTGAATGCGCACGAAGTGGTTTTAACCACGAGTGAAATTAACCTAGATAATGGCATAATGTTTTGGTAAATAAACGGGTTTTATTAATCCATTTTAGTAGGATTGTTGGGTGTATTTTTGTGAGTTTAAGGCTATTTTCTAACCTTAAAAATGTAATTTTTAAGTATTTTTAATTGATTTTTAAATAAAATAAATAAATAAAAATAATAAAAAAATGTTGACTTTTTGACCGTTGACCGTTGACCGTTGACCATTGACTTTGACTGTTGACCGGTTCGTATGCGTGTATGTGTGCGCTGGGTGAGGCTCGAACCCGAGACCTCCCGTACGCGTGCACGCAGCTCTACCAACTGAGCTACGTGTCTAACCCGAAATATTTCTGTTTTTAATTATATTTATATACTAATTAGATTAAACAGAAAATCCTTTATTTTAAAAACGATTTAAATCTAACGACTCGGTGCGCTCCACAGGTCTCGAACCCGGGACCTGTGGTTTAGGTTAACACACAGTCCACCGCTGGACTGTGTGTTTAACTTGTTATATAATCTGATTTTTATTATACTTATATACAATTAAATAATTTCATTTCTGCCTTATTTAAAAAGTTGGATAGTTGTCCAGACCAGTGCGGTAGTCCGGATTCGAACTCGTAACGTGTGTTTAAACATTCACACAGTCCACCACTGGACTGTGTGTCTATCTTGGTTATTATTCTGGTTTTTATTAAACTTAACATATATCAGCAGTGAATCCGGTTCGGTAAAAAAAGAGCATTTTTATTAAGGCGAGTGTGCGTGGGACATGTATCGAACTCGAGACGTTTACGTGTTTAATGTGCACACAGTCCACCGCTGGACTGTGTGTCTAACCCGAGTTATAACTTGATTTTAATTATACATATACACAACTGAAACCTCGTCTTCTTCGTTGAATTTAACCAGAATTGGAAGTCCGACTGGTTCGATGTTTTAATCATGTTCTTTAGTGTTTTGAGGTTAATTATAGGTGAGATATATAAAAAGAATGAAAGATTTAAGCGTAAGGTATACCGACTGGACTCCTCTGTTTCTCCGGCAAAACTCCGGTGACAGCAGAAACTTCCGGCGACGTGTGTCCTGCGGCGGAGAGTCTTCAGCAAGCTTGAAATGGATGTGGGTGAATTCGGTATAAGCTCTGGGGGTTCAGTAAGGCTCAGAAGTGAAGGGTTCGGTTTTCCGGCGATGTGCAGAACTTTTCCGGCGAGTGGAATTACGTCGGGTAAAGGTGCGGTTTTGAGCGAAAAAGCTTGCAGAGGTTCGAGGAGGTATTTATAGGGCAGGTCATCGATGAATTTGGTCCAATTTCCGACTTGATTCGTCGGTTAGAAACTCTCCGGCGGTTATAACTTGTGTCGCGGACTCAGGCGTCGGTTATAACCGATGTCATAGTTATAGTTTACGATATAACTGAAGTAACCGTCAATTCTTGGCGAGTTAGTCGGGATTTCCGATGACTGCAATTAGGTACTCCGGTTTTTGAATTTGAGATTCATGATATGAATTAATTGACTCCAATAATTAACAAGAAATACAAGTGGCGCAGTGGTTGAGTGTGTGTGCGATAAGACTTTGCTGAACCGGTTGACTGACCCGGGTTCGAAACCCGGCAGCAACATTATATTTTTATTTCATTATTTTTAACAATTTTTCAAAAACAAATTATTTATTCCAATATAATAATTAATTATGTATCGTTTAAAATTAATTTGGGCATTAAATACGCCACGAAATTTTAAACTGATTGTTCGGTTATTAAACGGAGCGGGTTTGGTAAATCCGATTTTTGACGGATGTTACAGTATCCCCTGCTTTTTAGAAATTTCGTCCCGAAATTTAAGTAGTGATATATTTAACTAAAAGAATGATGGTGTTTAGTTTGACAGTTACATACTTAGAAGAAGAGTAAGAGTTTAAATTTTTGTTTGAGGCGGTAACGTCCCTTGTAAGGGTTAAGTACCCTATTACAGGAATCGCTTTTTGTTGCCTACTGTAAAAATATTGATAAGCAGAGTTGATTCGCTAAATATGATATCATGCATAAGAGTTTGGATATGTTTGGAAGGATATGGTTATATCCTAAAGCAAAACTTCTAATACTACAACCTACATGGAACTTCTCATAACCATCTAACAATACCTCTGATCCTTAGACAAGAATACTTATATATAGGAAGTACCAGTGGCGTATCCACCATATTCTTGTCAAATTTTCATTGGTTTTATCAGTAAGTTATGATTGGTCCTATGATGTAACTCTAGAATATAAATAACACAACCAATATTTGAATCCACATTCTGATAGCATATAGGTTTGAATGGTGACAGTTCCTCTCTCGTTTGTTATGATGGAGAGGTTAGTTTATGTAGAAATAGAACACAGCCCAATTTCTTTAAATAGCGAGATGATATGAATGTAACACAAATTTCAACCAAGGCAATACTAAATCCTACATGGAACTTCTCATAACCGCCTGATAATGCCTCTGATCCTTTGGCAAGAATACTTATATATAGGAAGTACCAGCGGCGTATCCACCATATTCTTGTAAAATTTTCGTTGGTTTTATCCGCAAGTTATGATTAGTTACCAAGAAACTACTAAATCCTACATAGAACTTCTCATAACCGTCCGACAATGCCTCTGATCCTTTGACAAGAATACTTATATATAGGAAGTACCAGCGGCGTATCCACCATATTTTCGACAAATTTTCATTGGTTTTATCAGTGAATTATGATTAGTCCTATGTGACTCTACAACCAATACAACAAACACAAAATACTGAAAATGAAAAAAATGTCTGTGCGATCAAGGCTCAATCAAACGGAGTCGATCGTATTGCATGTACTGAAAATGAAAATGTCTGTGCGATCAAGGCTCAATCAAGCGGAGCCGATCGTATTGCATGTACTGAAAATAATAAATTTAATCCAAAACAATCACACAAACAACTTATACATGGAACCTCTCATAACCGCCTGATAATACCTCCGATCATTTGACAAGAATACTTATATATAGGAAGTACCAGCGGCGTATCCACCATATTCTCGTCAAATTTTCATTGACTTTATCCGCAAGTTATGATTAGTTCTATGTGACTCTACAACAAACACAACAATCACAAGATACTGATAATGAAAATGTCTGTGCGATCAAGGCTCAATCAAACGGAGCCGATCGTATTGCATGTACTGAAATGAAAAATGTCTGTGCGATCAAGGCTCAATCAAACGGAGCCGATCGTATTGCATGTACTGAAAATGAAAAATGTCTGTGCGATCAAGGCTCAATCAAACGGAGCCGATCGTATTGCATGTACTGAAAATAATAAATTTAATCTAAACAATAATCACACAATAGTTAATACATGGAACCTCTCATAACCGCCTGATAATGCCTCCGATCCTTTGACAAGAATACTTATATATAGGAAGTACCAGCGGCGTATCCACCATATTCTTGTCAAATTCCCATTGGCTTTATCCTTAAGTTATGATTGGTTCTATGTGATAAAGAAAAACATAAAACTAAACGATTGGAGTTGAATCTGGATTTTCGGTGAAGAGGACTAGTTGGGTATCTTCGTTTGGGCCGTCATTATCTTCGACAGGATTGGTGTTGATGTTGAAAACTCTTCCCCTTGCTGGTGGCCTAGTGATTGGATTTTCTTGATTTACTTGGTTAACTGGGTTTGACTGAGCTTGAGTGTTGATGATGTTAACCAATCGAGGGCACGTGTTTCTAAAGTGGGTAGGGTCGCCACAATTGAAACAAGCTCGAACGTATGGGAACATGGGGTATTGGGGTTGTTGATAGGTTTGGATCATGTTTTGAGTGGGGGGGAGATTTGGTTTTGAAAGGTGCGGCAAACCTTGCTCAAATGACCATAGCGTCCACAAGTTGCACATAGTCGACAAGGTAAGGTAAGGGGATGGTGATAAAAACAGTTGTTGCATCGAGGGTGAGGTCCAAGATATAGTTTCTTATTTGGGTAAGTTGAGTTGGGTGCCACTTGAGTGATTGGGATAGCTTGGATGGGTATGGCGTGTGAAATTGGTTGATTTTGTTGGATAGCAGTAAAAAGTTGCCCGTCTCTTTTTCTCTTAGAATTGGGTTGAGAAGGGGATTCGGTTTGGGTGTAGTCGGAGGTTTCAGTCGATGCTTTATCCTTCTTCTTCTCCTCCTTGAAGTCTTTGTTCCGGATTCGGTTCTCAGTGAGCTCTGTTGCTAGCTCCATTGCTGCTTCCAAAGTTGCAGGCGTGGTACTTATTACGGAGTCTTGAAGCTTTGACGGAAGACCTCGAATGTAGTGCTCGATCAAACGGTAGAGGGGAGTGAACAAATTGGGAACCATTTGATGTAACTCGAGGAATCTTTTGTTGTACGTGGTGTGGTCGCCTTCCTTTTGCTTCAACAAATAGAACTCATCTTCTAATTTCTTGATTTCGCTCCTTGGGCAAAATCGTCTGGTCATGATTTCCTTCAATTCATTCCAAGTTAAAGTCATAGCATCTTCAACACCTCGTTTGGCCTTCTTTGTATTCCACCAAGTAAGTGCTATCCCATATAATCGACCGGTAGCATATCGCACTTTGCGATCATTGGGGCAATCGCAATTTAGAAAAGTGTTCTCCATCTCTTCAAACCAATGGAGGAGAGCGGTGACGCCTTCAGTCCCTTTGTATTTTGGAGGGTCGCATGATTTGAAATGCTTGTAGGTGCATTTAGTGGTATTTGGGGGAGGGTTGATAACGTGTTGATCTTCTTGATTGACAGGATTAGCGGTAAGTGCTTGTTGAACTTGGATTACAATGTTGGGTATTACGGCAGCCATTTGTTGTGCGATTAGGGCAGCCATGCGCTCGCGGGCTTTTCCTGCCCTCATCTTCCTACGGGCGAGGCTATAAGACATCTACAAGGAATACGTATCATGAGTATGAGTTGGATGTTTTTGGGATCATGGGTCGCACTAGGAATGAACATTCATAAAATAATATAGAAAAATAAATCTACTACATCCATAGGATGTCTTGGGCTTTGCTCGTCATTAGGCCCTACATGCCGCCATACTTCACCTTCGTAATCATGTGGGCCCCCATGAATACCGGGTTTTTCATATGGTTCGCATGTGTTAGCCTGCTTACGTACACTAAAACCCGGAGAAAATCGAGAAATATGTATATAACGTATGATATTCGGAATGTGTCCAGGTGTAGACACGGTGACACCTCAAAGTGGGGTTAGTTCGAACGACGTTTGGTGTGGCATGCTTTGGCCTAATAGGTCCTTCGTACTCTCATCGTTAGTCCCCAGGTAGGCAAACTGGTCCGTTATATTGGATTTATACGAATGCCAACCTAGACAGGACGTTCCGACTACCAGTACTTGTACCCTTCCAGTTACTACATGCCCGTCGCAGAACTTACTTTGATGAGATTTGAAAATTACAACAAAATCTTTGAATAATGAGAGTATGAAAATGATTTGAATATATGAACATTGAAATATGTATAATGAATGTGTATGTAAGTATGTATGTTTGACTGTAAATATAAACAAATATGAAACAAATAAAATCATAAGTTTGTATGTAACCACCTAATCAATTAAAATTTGGGCAGACTATAGTATAGGCTCTAAGGGTCTAATAACCTATCCTATATCCCTATAGTCATGGCTCTGATACCAATCTGTCACACCCCGACCCGCAGCGGAAAAGGTGATCGGGGCATGATTGGGTTATCATCAAAGCTCATGACATTTATTTTAACGTTTCATATTCATAAATACACTTTAATGGAAAATTACAATCAATATTACATCATGTCCTAAATATCAATCTAGGCCTCATTGTTTTCTTCTAAGGCATTTCCTATGTTTTCCTTGCTTCATCTTGTTCACCTGTATCATGTGTAAAAAGGGTTTTTGGATCAACAAAAAGTTGGCGAGTGAATCCTATGGAAAACATTTGAGTTTATTTAATTGATTATAAAATAGAGTGCACAACCACACATGAGTAAAAATAGATGTAAACTTATTCACCAATCAATTTAATATTAAACAATACACACATGAACAATAATGGATCGTTTAGAGGCACGCGTTGCTCAACTCGTCTCTCACGAGGAATTGATGGGCCTAATGAATGAATTGCATAAACTTGACAGTATGAAATACATAACTACAAACAATATAAACTCAATAATACACACATGAACAATAATGGATTTGTTTTGAGGCACGTGTTGCTCAACTCGTCTCCCACGAGGAACTGATGGGCTTAATGAATGACTTTCATATAAGTTGACAAAATGAAATACATAACCACAACAATATAAACAATCTAAGTTAGATCACAATATGGTATGGCACAAGTTTAAATAAACGAGTTAATTATTTTGTGACACATGACACACCCCAAAACGTGTAATTAAAAAGGGGGAGTTGTAAGATTCACTCACATTGGGTGCGTTCGGTTGATGAAGTTGAATGCGCACGAAGTGGTTTTAACCACGAGTGAAATTAACCTAGATAATGGCATAATGTTTTGGTAAGTAAACGGGTTTTATTAATCCATTTTAGTAGGATTGTTGGGTGTATTTTTGTGAGTTTAAGGCTATTTTCTAACCTTAAAAATGTAATTTTTAAGTATTTTTAATTGATTTTTAAATAAAATAAATAAATAAAAATAATAAAAAAATGTTGACTTTTTGACCGTTGACCGTTGACCGTTGACCATTGACTTTGACTGTTGACCGGTTCGTATGCGTGTATGTGTGCGCTGGGTGAGGCTCGAACCCGAGACCTCCCGTACGCGTGCACGCAGCTCTACCAACTGAGCTACGTGTCTAACCCGAAATATTTCTGTTTTTAATTATATTTATATACTAATTAGATTAAACAGAAAATCCTTTATTTTAAAAACGATTTAAATCTAACGACTCGGTGCGCTCCACAGGTCTCGAACCCGGGACCTGTGGTTTAGGTTAACACACAGTCCACCGCTGGACTGTGTGTTTAACTTGTTATATAATCTGATTTTTATTATACTTATATACAATTAAATAATTTCATTTCTGCCTTATTTAAAAAGTTGGATAGTTGTCCAGACCAGTGCGGTAGTCCGGATTCGAACTCGTAACGTGTGTTTAAACATTCACACAGTCCACCACTGGACTGTGTGTCTATCTTGGTTATTATTCTGGTTTTTATTAAACTTAACATATATCAGCAGTGAATCCGGTTCGGTAAAAAAAGAGCATTTTTATTAAGGCGAGTGTGCGTGGGACATGTATCGAACTCGAGACGTTTACGTGTTTAATGTGCACACAGTCCACCGCTGGACTGTGTGTCTAACCCGAGTTATAACTTGATTTTAATTATACATATACACAACTGAAACCTCGTCTTCTTCGTTGAATTTAACCAGAATTGGAAGTCCGACTGGTTCGATGTTTTAATCATGTTCTTTAGTGTTTTGAGGTTAATTATAGGTGAGATATATAAAAAGAATGAAAGATTTAAGCGTAAGGTATACCGACTGGACTCCTCTGTTTCTCCGGCAAAACTCCGGTGACAGCAGAAACTTCCGGCGACGTGTGTCCTGCGGCGGAGAGTCTTCAGCAAGCTTGAAATGGATGTGGGTGAATTCGGTATAAGCTCTGGGGGTTCAGTAAGGCTCAGAAGTGAAGGGTTCGGTTTTCCGGCGATGTGCAGAACTTTTCCGGCGAGTGGAATTACGTCGGGTAAAGGTGCGGTTTTGAGCGAAAAAGCTTGCAGAGGTTCGAGGAGGTATTTATAGGGCAGGTCATCGATGAATTTGGTCCAATTTCCGACTTGATTCGTCGGTTAGAAACTCTCCGGCGGTTATAACTTGTGTCGCGGACTCAGGCGTCGGTTATAACCGATGTCATAGTTATAGTTTACGATATAACTGAAGTAACCGTCAATTCTTGGCGAGTTAGTCGGGATTTCCGATGACTGCAATTAGGTACTCCGGTTTTTGAATTTGAGATTCATGATATGAATTAATTGACTCCAATAATTAACAAGAAATACAAGTGGCGCAGTGGTTGAGTGTGTGTGCGATAAGACTTTGCTGAACCGGTTGACTGACCCGGGTTCGAAACCCGGCAGCAACATTATATTTTTATTTCATTATTTTTAACAATTTTTCAAAAACAAATTATTTATTCCAATATAATAATTAATTATGTATCGTTTAAAATTAATTTGGGCATTAAATACGCCACGAAATTTTAAACTGATTGTTCGGTTATTAAACGGAGCGGGTTTGGTAAATCCGATTTTTGACGGATGTTACAGTATCCCCTGCTTTTTAGAAATTTCGTCCCGAAATTTAAGTAGTGATATATTTAACTAAAAGAATGATGGTGTTTAGTTTGACAGTTACATACTTAGAAGAAGAGTAAGAGTTTAAATTTTTGTTTGAGGCGGTAACGTCCCTTGTAAGGGTTAAGTACCCTATTACAGGAATCGCTTTTTGTTGCCTACTGTAAAAATATTGATAAGCAGAGTTGATTCGCTAAATATGATATCATGCATAAGAGTTTGGATATGTTTGGAAGGATATGGTTATATCCTAAAGCAAAACTTCTAATACTACAACCTACATGGAACTTCTCATAACCATCTAACAATACCTCTGATCCTTAGACAAGAATACTTATATATAGGAAGTACCAGTGGCGTATCCACCATATTCTTGTCAAATTTTCATTGGTTTTATCAGTAAGTTATGATTGGTCCTATGATGTAACTCTAGAATATAAATAACACAACCAATATTTGAATCCACATTCTGATAGCATATAGGTTTGAATGGTGACAGTTCCTCTCTCGTTTGTTATGATGGAGAGGTTAGTTTATGTAGAAATAGAACACAGCCCAATTTCTTTAAATAGCGAGATGATATGAATGTAACACAAATTTCAACCAAGGCAATACTAAATCCTACATGGAACTTCTCATAACCGCCTGATAATGCCTCTGATCCTTTGGCAAGAATACTTATATATAGGAAGTACCAGCGGCGTATCCACCATATTCTTGTAAAATTTTCGTTGGTTTTATCCGCAAGTTATGATTAGTTACCAAGAAACTACTAAATCCTACATAGAACTTCTCATAACCGTCCGACAATGCCTCTGATCCTTTGACAAGAATACTTATATATAGGAAGTACCAGCGGCGTATCCACCATATTTTCGACAAATTTTCATTGGTTTTATCAGTGAATTATGATTAGTCCTATGTGACTCTACAACCAATACAACAAACACAAAATACTGAAAATGAAAAAAATGTTGTGCGATCAAGGCTCAATCAAACGGAGTCGATCGTATTGCATGTACTGAAAATGAAAATGTCTGTGCGATCAAGGCTCAATCAAGCGGAGCCGATCGTATTGCATGTACTGAAAATAATAAATTTAATCCAAAACAATCACACAAACAACTTATACATGGAACCTCTCATAACCGCCTGATAATACCTCCGATCATTTGACAAGAATACTTATATATAGGAAGTACCAGCGGCGTATCCACCATATTCTCGTCAAATTTTCATTGACTTTATCCGCAAGTTATGATTAGTTCTATGTGACTCTACAACAAACACAACAATCACAAGATACTGATAATGAAAATGTCTGTGCGATCAAGGCTCAATCAAACGGAGCCGATCGTATTGCATGTACTGAAATTAAAATGTCTGTGCGATCAAGGCTCAATCAAACGGAGCCGATCGTATTGCATGTACTGAAAATGAAAAATGTCTGTGCGATCAAGGCTCAATCAAACGGAGCCGATCGTATTGCATGTACTGAAAATAATAAATTTAATCTAAACAATAATCACACAATAGTTAATACATGGAACCTCTCATAACCGCCTGATAATGCCTCCGATCCTTTGACAAGAATACTTATATATAGGAAGTACCAGCGGCGTATCCACCATATTCTTGTCAAATTCCCATTGGCTTTATCCTTAAGTTATGATTGGTTCTATGTGATAAAGAAAAACATAAAACTAAACGATTGGAGTTGAATCTGGATTTTCGGTGAAGAGGACTAGTTGGGTATCTTCGTTTGGGCCGTCATTATCTTCGACAGGATTGGGTTGATGTTGAAAACTCTTCCCCTTGCTGGTGGCCTAGTGATTGGATTTTCTTGATTTACTTGGTTAACTGGGTTTGACTGAGCTTGAGTGTTGATGATGTTAACCAATCGAGGGCACGTGTTTCTAAAGTGGGTAGGGTCGCCACAATTGAAACAAGCTCGAACGTATGGGAACATGGGGTATTGGGGTTGTTGATAGGTTTGGATCATGTTTTGAGTGGGGGGGAGATTTGGTTTTGAAAGGTGCGGCAAACCTTGCTCAAATGACCATAGCGTCCACAAGTTGCACATAGTCGACAAGGTAAGGTAAGGGGATGGTGATAAAAACAGTTGTTGCATCGAGGGTGAGGTCAAGATATAGTTTCTTATTTGGGTAAGTTGAGTTGGGTGCCACTTGAGTGATTGGGATAGCTTGGATGGGTATGGCGTGTGAAATTGGTTGATTTTGTTGGATAGCAGTAAAAAGTTGCCCGTCTCTTTTTCTCTTAGAATTGGGTTGAGAAGGGGATTCGGTTTGGGTGTAGTCGGAGGTTTCAGTCGATGCTTTATCCTTCTTCTTCTCCTCCTTGAAGTCTTTGTTCCGGATTCGGTTCTCAGTGAGCTCTGTTGCTAGCTCCATTGCTGCTTCCAAAGTTGCAGGCGTGGTACTTATTACGGAGTCTTGAAGCTTTGACGGAAGACCTCGAATGTAGTGCTCGATCAAACGGTAGAGGGGAGTGAACAAATTGGGAACCATTTGATGTAACTCGAGGAATCTTTTGTTGTACGTGGTGTGGTCGCCTTCCTTTTGCTTCAACAAATAGAACTCATCTTCTAATTTCTTGATTTCGCTCCTTGGGCAAAATCGTCTGGTCATGATTTCCTTCAATTCATTCCAAGTTAAAGTCATAGCATCTTCAACACCTCGTTTGGCCTTCTTTGTATTCCACCAAGTAAGTGCTATCCCATATAATCGACCGGTAGCATATCGCACTTTGCGATCATTGGGGCAATCGCAATTTAGAAAAGTGTTCTCCATCTCTTCAAACCAATGGAGGAGAGCGGTGACGCCTTCAGTCCCTTTGTATTTTGGAGGGTCGCATGATTTGAAATGCTTGTAGGTGCATTTAGTGGTATTTGGGGGAGGGTTGATAACGTGTTGATCTTCTTGATTGACAGGATTAGCGGTAAGTGCTTGTTGAACTTGGATTACAATGTTGGGTATTACGGCAGCCATTTGTTGTGCGATTAGGGCAGCCATGCGCTCGCGGGCTTTTCCTGCCCTCATCTTCCTACGGGCGAGGCTATAAGACATCTACAAGGAATACGTATCATGAGTATGAGTTGGATGTTTTTGGGATCATGGGTCGCACTAGGAATGAACATTCATAAAATAATATAGAAAAATAAATCTACTACATCCATAGGATGTCTTGGGCTTTGCTCGTCATTAGGCCCTACATGCCGCCATACTTCACCTTCGTAATCATGTGGGCCCCCATGAATACCGGGTTTTTCATATGGTTCGCATGTGTTAGCCTGCTTACGTACACTAAAACCCGGAGAAAATCGAGAAATATGTATATAACGTATGATATTCGGAATGTGTCCAGGTGTAGACACGGTGACACCTCAAAGTGGGGTTAGTTCGAACGACGTTTGGTGTGGCATGCTTTGGCCTAATAGGTCCTTCGTACTCTCATCGTTAGTCCCCAGGTAGGCAAACTGGTCCGTTATATTGGATTTATACGAATGCCAACCTAGACAGGACGTTCCGACTACCAGTACTTGTACCCTTCCAGTTACTACATGCCCGTCGCAGAACTTACTTTGATGAGATTTGAAAATTACAACAAAATCTTTGAATAATGAGAGTATGAAAATGATTTGAATATATGAACATTGAAATATGTATAATGAATGTGTATGTAAGTATGTATGTTTGACTGTAAATATAAACAAATATGAAACAAATAAAATCATAAGTTTGTATGTAACCACCTAATCAATTAAAATTTGGCAGACTATAGTATAGGCTCTAAGGGTCTAATAACCTATCCTATATCCCTATAGTCATGGCTCTGATACCAATCTGTCACACCCCGACCCGCAGCGGAAAAGGTGATCGGGGCATGATTGGGTTATCATCAAAGCTCATGACATTTATTTTAACGTTTCATATTCATAAATACACTTTAATGGAAAATTACAATCAATATTACATCATGTCCTAAATATCAATCTAGGCCTCATTGTTTTCTTCTAAGGCATTTCCTATGTTTTCCTTGCTTCATCTTGTTCACCTGTATCATGTGTAAAAAGGGTTTTTGGATCAACAAAAAGTTGGCGAGTGAATCCTATGGAAAACATTTGAGTTTATTTAATTGATTATAAAATAGAGTGCACAACCACACATGAGTAAAAATAGATGTAAACTTATTCACCAATCAATTTAATATTAAACAATACACACATGAAAATAATGGATCGTTTAGAGGCACGCGTTGCTCAACTCGTCTCTCACGAGGAATTGATGGGCCTAATGAATGAATTGCATAAACTTGACAGTATGAAATACATAACTACAAACAATATAAACTCAATAATACACACATGAACAATAATGGATTTGTTTTGAGGCACGCGTTGCTCAACTCGTCTCCCACGAGGAACTGATGGGCTTAATGAATGACTTTCATATAAGTTGACAAAATGAAATACATAACCACAACAATATAAACAATCTAAGTTTAGATCACAATATGGTATGGCACAAGTTTAAATAAACGAGTTAATTATTTTGTGACACATGACACACACTCAAAACGTGTAATTAAAAAGGGGGAGTTGTAAGATTCACTCACATTGGGTGCGTTCGGTTGATGATGTTGAATGCGCACGAAGTGGTTTTAACCACGAGTGAAATTAACCTAGATAATGGCATAATGTTTTGGTAAGTAAACGGGTTTTATTAATCCATTTTAGTAGGATTGTTGGGTGTATTTTTGTGAGTTTAAGGCTATTTTCTAACCTTAAAAATGTTATTTTTAAGTATTTTTAATTGATTTTTAAATAAAATAAATAAATAAAAATAATAAAAAAATGTTGACTTTTTGACGTTGACCGTTGACCGTTGACCATTGACTTTGACTGTTGACCGGTTCGTATGCGTGTATGTGTGCGCTGGGTGAGGCTCGAACCCGAGACCTCCCGTACGCGTGCACGCAGCTCTACCAACTGAACTACGTGTCTAACCCGAAATATTTCTGTTTTTAATTATATTTATATACTAATTAGATTAAACAGAAAATCCTTTATTTTTAAAAACGATTTAAATCTAACGACTCGGTGCGCTCCACAGGTCTCGAACCCGGGACCTGTGGTTTAGGTTAACACACAGTCCACCGCTGGACTGTGTGTTTAACTTGTTATATAATCTGATTTTTATTATACTTATATACAATTAAATAATTTCATTTCTGCCTTATTTAAAAAGTTGGATAATTGTCCGGACCGGTGCAGTAGTCCGGATTTGAACTCGTGACGTGTGTTTAAACATTCACACAGTCCACCGCTGGACTGTGTGTCTATCTTGGTTATTATTTTGGTTTTTATTAAACTTAACATATATCAGCAGTGAATCCGGTTCGGTAAAAAAAGAGCATTTTTATTAAGGCGAGTGTGCGTGGGACATGTATCGAACTCGAGACGTTTACGTGTTTAATGTGCACACAGTCCACCGCTGGACTGTGTGTCTAACCCGAGTTATAACTTGATTTTAATTATACATATACACAACTGAAACTTCGTCTTCTTCGTTGAATTTAACCAGAATCGGAAGTCCGACTGGTTCGATGTTTTAATCATGTTCTTTAGTGTTTTGAGTTAATTACAGGTGAGATATATAAAAAGAATGAAAGATTTAAGCGTAAGGTATACCGACTGGACTCCTCTGTTTCTCCGGCGAAACTCCGGTGACAGCAGAAACTTCCGGCGACGTGTGTCCTGCGGCAGAGAGTCTTTAGCAAGCTTGAAATGGATGTGGGTGACTTGGGTATAAGCTCTGGGGGTTCAGTAAGGCTCAGAAGTGAAGGGTTCGGTTTTCCGGCGATGTGCAGAACTTTTCCGGCGAGTGGAATTACGTCGGGCAAAGGTGCGGTTTTGAGCGAAAAAGTTTGCAGAGGTTCGAGGAGGTATTTATAGGGCAGGTCATCGATGAATTTGGTCCAATTTCCGACTTGATTCGTCGGTTAGAAACTCTCCGGCGGTTATAACTTGTGTCGCGGACTCAGGTGTCGGTTATAACCGATGTCATAGTTAAAGATAACGTTATAACTGAAGTAACCGTCAATTCTTGGCGAGGTAGTCAGGATTTCCGACGACTGCAATTAGGTGCGCCGGTTTTTGAATTTGAGATTCATGATATGAATTAATTGACTCCAATAATTAACAAGAAATACAAGTGGCGCAGTGGTTGAGTGTGTATGCGATAAGACTTTGCTGAACCGGTTGACTGACCCGGGTTCGAAACCCGGCAGCAACATTATATTTTTTATTTCATTATTTTTAACAATTTTTCAAAAACAAATTATTTATTCCAATATAATAATTAATTATGTATCGTTTAAAATTAATTTGGGCATTAAATACGCCACGAAATTTTAAACTGATTGTTCGGTTATTAAACGGAGCGGGTTTGGTAAATCCGGTTTTTGACGGATGTTACAATTTATACATATTTATGTACATGTACATTCTTGTATTTCTAATTCGTCTAACGTTGTGCCGTCCGGTTGTTATTGTTGTGGATTCTCTCTATTTCTAATTCGTCTAATGCCGTGCCCTTTCACGAGTAACGACAACGGACGTTAGCAACGTGGACCAACACCAAGGTCCCTCCTATGTTGAAGGTATGTAGATAATAGCGTCCCCTCTCTGACTGATCATCTGATTTGAATAAGAGAACGCTAGGGTGACCATGCAACGAAATTTATTATAATGGGGCCCACGTAATAACAACTTGGGGTGCATGGGAATCCTAGGGGGCTCTGCGGGTCAAACTAATAATCATTTTCTATCCAGAATTCTTAAGCTGCTACTCGAGATTCAATTTCCATTTGGTAGAACGCTAACCATGGTGATTGCTGTAAGCACTCTACAAAGTAGGAAATCTATCTTGGTTTACTTCGTGTCTAACACTTCTATATATAGTACAAGTCGGTTGGGACTCAGACCTCGATAGGTCATTACCAAAAGGACTTAATTACCAAATTACCCCGGACCTCCGGAGGTCATTACCAAAAGTCCTTTGGATCGTGATGGGATCTTAGTACGGCCTTTCACCCACAAACGGATAGCCAAAGTAAACGAACGATACAAACTTTGGAAGACATGTTATGTGCTTGTGTGATGGACTTTGGTGGAAATTGGGATACTCACTTGCCAATAGTGGAGTTCTCATATAATAATAGTTATCACCCTAGCATCTAGGCAACCCCATTTGAAGCTCTATATGGATGAAAATATTGAGCACCACTATGTTGGGCGGAGACCAAGACAAACAACTCATTTGTCCAGAATAAAGTCCAAGTGTCCACACCTATTTCAAGACTCACCTGCAACTGGTAACGCAACTTGAATTTCGGGAAGAAATTCTTTTAACGGGGGGATGTGACAACCTTAAAAATTAATGGTAAATCCGTATAACTTAACAATTAATTATACATTAAATTGCGATCATTTATGGCTTAAGTTGTGCATGATAAGGTCATACAAAGCCTAGCAGTCGTAGGACATGTTCAAACTTTACAAATGGAAATGTTACTTTCCTCACGTCGCGAGAAAACCATAAACTATGTCCGAATATGTTGGCAAAATGCTGAAATCAATATTCACTAAACACACACTATTCATGCCAGTTAGTTCTCAAAACTGCCCGAACGATCAACGAATGAAATGAAAGCCTATCATTTTTGCATATGAACAAAAATCCCTAGTTAGGGGCACAAAATGCTAGAACACTCTAACTTTCCAGAAAATACATCTAGTTATAAATTGTCCGATTCACGATAAAAAGATTTACCATTATATTTGTCTGCAACACCAAAAATTCAGCATTTACAATGTTCACAAGGCTTGTAAATAATGCTAAACATCACAACTAAACTTGATGGTATCGAATAATAATTCAAGACGTAGCTTCTGGTATTACTACGCAACTCTCATGTGTTAACGGGTTTTTAGCCCATAGGCGAACAAGTGATATTTTTATCATCCAAATGCCTAAACTAGTAAACTAGTGAACTAGTTAAGAGTTGTTTGGCATCAAAAACATCAACACAACACTAATCACACATTAATTCTTGTAATCCCCCTAATTCCATCAATCCCTAACTTAACATTATTTATATATGTGTATGACTTTAAATATATATATATATATATATATATATAATAAAAACCTATATCACCTCCCCAAATTTAGGCCATTTTGGGCCCATACACATCAACCTACAACTAGTTAGAGGATGATGGTTATAAGCATGGAGTAAAGATTTGTTGTTGACCACAACATCAAGATCTCTTATATCATCCTACCATTACATTCATCATCTTCATCATAAAAAAAAATCACAACACACCTCCTTGCCTCTCTCTATCTATGGCTCACCCACAACACACACACTCACCTTTTTCTTCAACCTGCTAGCCATATTTCAAGAATACTACATTCATTTTAGGAAGATCTAATGTGGTTCAAAGCTTGTGGAGTATCCTAGCTTATTCTCAACACTAGGAGCATCAAGATCATTATATTTTCTTCATCTTTTCACTAGAGTACTTCACCAACTTTGTGCAAAGTTGTAAGATTCTTAACCTTAATTTCATACTTGTTATGATGTGTAGAATACTAAAGTACAACTTGGTCATCTTGAACTCCATAAAAATCAAAGCTCAATACACTAAATAGAACTAAAAAAACTTAAAAAGAATAAAGTATTACATGTTGATCATGTTAATTTTTGTGAGCTAGTTAGTATGATCTTGGTGATTATGATAAAGTAGGATGTTTAAATGTTATGATTTTGTATAATCATGATTAAAAACAATGATCTAAACATCAAGATGTTTAGATCTAACAAGATCATCATCTTGATAACCCATGAACTTAAATTCTAAGCTTAAAAATGATTTTGAACAAGTGAAGCTCTTACAAGAAGTAGAATATCATGGTTGATTTTATATTGATCTTAAAAGTAGCCTAAATAAGTTTGTAAAATGGATGAACTAGTCTAAAAGTCATAAGAAAATATGTTGGTTTTTAAAGATCTTGTTAAAATATATTTTTTAGAAGTTGGTTTTAAAGATCTTGTTAAAATATATATATAGTTCATGAGGAAAATGAAGATGAAGTGTGTTATTTTATCACATGCAAAGTTGATATGAACATGATTTGGGAAGAGTGATAATTTGAGGTTAAAAATGCTTTAAAATACATTTAGAAAAATGTGGAAAATGTCATAGTTTAGGGGAAACTATGGCGAAATTTTCTAAAAATCTAATCGCGATTAAGGATAAATTAAAGGGTGATTAAAATGGTTAATCGTGATTAGGCAAACCTTAATGGTAAGGTTTAAGTCTTAATTATCCAAGAGTTTTATTAAACACTTATATATATTTTTTTCTAATTTAAAGTATATGGATATAATATATATCTACAAATATAATTTTGGAAAAAATCATCTATCTTAAATACTTCACTGGTGTGTATAATACTTGTGTATTCTGTGTATGCATTCGTGTTAGGAGAATACTAACCCAATAGCCAATACATCACACATGGAGAAAACATAAATACCTATATGTATAAGAATGGACATGAACCTTCATGTACATTTACACTTGGGAAATGGTTAACACTAATATATACATGAAACACACTTATGATATATCCATAAACGGATAATCGGACAATGAATAAGCGGAAACGGACATCGGACCAATCAATTTATAACCATAGGTATTGACAAGATTGAATACATTCTAAACCGACGCGAAATACAAAAAATAAACTCTCTAACGAAATAAATGCATGGTCGTCAGTAACGATCACCCTAACATCACGACGACGAGCGTGCACTTATTGCGAACCACATTTGGTCACTCTCAACATGAAAATACATATATGCGGTTAATACGACCAATCAATAAAAATAATATATTTTTAGACAATGGAAATATAGATGTATTTCAACACTTATAACTCCGAAAAGTATAAAGTAAATAATCACTAAGTGTAAGAAAAAAATTATACACGTATACAATTACGTATGAAGTACGTACGAAAATACACTTGGTGAAATTGCAAAAATACAAGGAATGTGCGTGTACACGAATACGTACAAATACAACAACATACCAATAATAAAATATACAAATAGAAGTATATATACGGTATGGTATAGGTATAAAATACACAAGTACATGGTGATCTACTCAAATACACTTGTTGAAGTATACACTCACAAAGAATACCATGCATGTATATCAATGTATATACGATGTCAAAAATAAATATTTATAACACTTATATCTATAAAAGGCATACACATATATTTGCAAAACCAATATACATTCTCGAACAGAACGTACAAGTGAACAAGGTTCACTAAACTTAAAAATATATATTTGAATATATATATATATGTATGTATATATATATATATAATACATATATATATATATATCAAACATATTGAAAATAAGTCATGCGTGTCACGGAGACGCTATTGGGCTAGGCCTACTCACACCATGTGGATCACGGAGACACAATGGGCTAGGCCCACTATCACTTGTGCAAGGCACAAAGACTCAAATGGGCTAGATCCATTCTCACTTGTGCGACGCACAAAGACTCACGAAGGGCGAAGCCCCTTCGTACACACTATGAATACGAAATATATATAAGAAGTGTATATATTATATATATATAGGTACAAACACACACACACACACAATATATATATATGTATATTAAAAGCATACACACCAAACAAATGCCAATATATTATTAAAAATACACAAGCGTTCTAAATATAAAACCAATACAATGACGTTCAAGATGAAAACGTGTACATGGTCTAGAAGAGACCAAAGTTTCTAATGAGTTGGAGCACTTGTAGGTTGACTGACGCTTTTGGAACATCGTTTGCTAGCACAATCTTTGGACGCAATTCTATGAGTTCATATCCCCCTTTTCTCTTAAAAGTTTTCAGTTTAACAACTCTCAAGGGGAAATACATATTTCAATGGTATGGTTTAGCTATGAAATAAAATATTAGATCATGTGAAATTGGGTCTCTCTTAAGCGCCATTAATATTTTATATATATTTTTCACAATACTTCTAAAAATAATGACACTATTATATATTTGAACAAGATCATTAGAACCAACATATTTTCTCATGCTTTTTAACTAGCTTGCTTGTGTTACATAAACTTGTATAGGCTTAAAGACTATTATATTATAAATCATGATTTTAATTTATTTTAAAAGTTATATTTTTTAAAGATCATTTTCAAGTTTATGGCTTAAGTTCTGGATTATGAAGGTGATGATCTTGTTTAGATCAAAACATCTTGGTGTTTAGATCATCATTTTTAGCCATGTTCGTACAATATCATCACATTTAAACAACCTACTATAACATAGTCATCAAGATCATACAAACTTGTTTATAATAATCACCATAATCAACATGTAAACACCTTATTTTGTAAGCTTTTAAGTTACATTTTAGGGTTTAAAGCTTTGATTTTCTTAATGTTCAAGATGATCAAGTCGTACATCTATGATCTAGGGATGAGCAAATTGGACCCAGTACCGGTACCGAATTTATCGAACCGGGTACATTTTCGGTACCGGTCCAATACGGTACCAGTTCGGTACCAGTTTTTACCCTCAAATACCGGTATCAAACCGTACCGAACTGGGTATATTCGGTACCAATACGAACTTTTGGGGATTTTTGGTACCGGTATAGGTTCGGTACTGGTCGGTACTAAGCTCATCCCTATTATGATCTACACATCATAACAAGTATAAGAATGATCAGAAGTGGCCTTACTACTAGCACAAGGCTAAAGGTAGCACCAAGATGTAGATGAAGAAGAAGATGTGAAGATGTATGAGCTCTAAAGTGCCTCCTAGTGTGAATCCATACTTATAACCCTTTTAGAGCATCTTTAATGGCTTGAAATGGCTTAGAAAGGGGTGTTTCATGATGGAAGATGGTGGTTTATGGTTGTGGAGGTGTGGTCGTAGGTGAAGAGAGCACAAAAGGGTGTTTCGTGTTTTGAAGTTGTTGAAAATGTGAAGATATGGTGAGGTTTTGGTATTGTTATAATCTTTCAAGAAATCCTGAAGTCCGAAAAAGTCTTCATGTCCATACTTTGAAAGGTCTTCATCATATTGCAAGTTGTAGGCTATGGGGGAGGGCCCCACTTAGGCCGAAATTGGAGCGGTGGTGTAAGGGTTTTATTTATATATTGTTTTTAAAAGTTCTACATATGTGTTATAATCTTACACTTTGATATTTAGGGGATTAGGGAAATTCTTGCATGATTAATGTGGTAATGGTGTTTAGGGTGTCAAATGAAGTCTAACTAGTTCATTAGACTAGTTAACAAGGTGTTAGGATGGTAAAAATATCACTAGTTCATTTGTCGGTTTGAAACCGAACAATTTGCGAAATATGCGTTATAATACCGGAAGTGATGCCTTGAATAATTATTGGATATTATCAAGATTAGTTATAATGTTTAGCATTATTTACAAGCTTCATGGACTTTGTAATTGCTGAATTTTCAAGTTGTGGATAAATATAATTGTTATATTATAGTGCGTATCGGACAATTTAATAATTTAGGTGTTTCTGGAAAGTTAAAGTGTAATTGCAAATTTGTGCCCTTAATTAGGGCTTTTATTCTTAGTTCTTTAATGATATGATTTATATCATTCGTTGATTGTTTTGTACAATTTCTGAACTTGCTGGCATGAATAATGTGTTTAGTGAATAGTGATTTCAACATTTTTTCTAACGTATTCGGACATAGTTAATTGTTTCTTGCGACACGACCAATGTAACAATCCTGATTGTAAGGCTTAACATGTCCTACAAATGCTAGACTTTGTATGACCTAGTTATGCATAAATCAAGTCAAGAACGCAATTAATCATGTAAATAGTCATTAAGTTGTACGAAATTACAGTTAATTTTGCCGGTTGTCACATATTATGTCGTTTGTCATAGAACATGGAGTTCGGGTGGCATTTCCTGCGGTAAAGACGAAGGGCTGCAATCCATCTCGAGTCATGTTAAGAATAAAACAACGCGGGGTTTATTGCAAGTTAGGTTGCAGCTCAACTGGTTTGGTGTGTGAATGCTGAGATGAAACCCTATGGAGACCTGGGTTTGATCCTGTTCTCAGCCATCTCTCTCATTTTAGTATATATATAGTAACTGCTGCCATAATATAATCCATGCTACTTGGGTTTAAACCCAAGATCATCCATGGTACAGTGGTCGAGGTAGTGTTTGTTCCCTCAAGTGACCCGAGTTCGAACCCCGGCTGGCGCACCGCAACCCTTTTTGCTCCTGTCAGCTTTGAACTTTCACATAATGACCCACATGCCCCTGCATTATAATTTTTCATTTGTTTACAAAAAAGCCCCCTTGAATTAACGACTTGATGATTAACCTAAATAAGTAATTATACATCTTATTTTACCTTAGTTTTAGATTCCTACCCTTAATTACTCATTTTAAATTTTTAATGAGGTTAACCAAGACTAGTTTATTCAATTTTACGTTATGGTGTTATATATATATATATATATATATATATATATTATATATATATATATATATATGGGACGGTTTAAATGAAAACGCTAAATATCGCGAGAACGAATGAAAAAACCACTCGAATTTGGTCAAGAAATTCAAAATTTCTTTTTACACTTGTCATTATTATTTGAATACAATTCTAGAAATTTAATTTACACATTTAAATTTATGTAAATTCGAAAATAAAGAAAATTTACACATGTGTAAGTTTTCCATTTACAGATATGTAAATTTGTTATATTTACACATGTGTAAAAAATCTAATAAGAGTGATTTTGAGAGGAGAAATTAATTATTTGATGTTGTAATTTCTTTTTTTGATGTTGTATTTTAATTAAAAGGATAATTGTATTAGAAAAATGGTTTGATTGGTTTTCGCACTCGTGCTCTTGGTTCTCACAATATTTCGCGTTCTGAAGATAACCATCCCTTATATATATATACATATATATATATGTATATATATATACATCCCTTATATATATATATATATACATACATATATATATATATAGAGAGGATTTGGATCATTTGTGAACAACTTCTTGAGAGTGAACTAAGTGAACTAATATAGGCATTCGATCATTTTTTTTATTAAAAGGGTAAGATTGATATTTGTCAAGTACTTTTAATTAACCTCCTTAATTTTCTCATCTCTTAACTCTCTCTCGCTTTCTCTCATTTTTAATTATTTCTCTATTATTTAATTATAAGAGATTAAAGGGCTAATATTTTTTTTAAATAAACTCTTATGTTCTTTTTAAAATTAAACATTAAACCTAATTAAATTATATTTTTTTACATATGTGTATACATGTCAGTATAATTACATTTTGTTCCCACAGGTCGGTATAAACTAGATTTATACACATGTGTATTATTCAAGTACATATGTGTATAAACTAACAGTTGTGTAGCTTTTATAAGTTGATAGATAGCGAGACTGTACACATATGTATAAACTAACATTTGTGTATCTTGTATAAACTAATACTATGGAGTCTATACAAATGTGTATACACTAACAACTGTGTATCTTGTATATACAGAAACTACCAAGATTTTAGGAATTTTGATTATATATTGTTTAATAAATGCAATTTACAAAAGACGCAAATACCTTTTGGTCAATTAATTTAAAGGGAAGTTACCACTTTATAATTACAATCTTGTCATTGTTTAAAAATCTCTAGATGATATAATCCAATGGCTCGGATTAGTTCACACAGTTCACTCTCAACCTAGTGTTCACTATTGAACCATACCCTATATATATATATATATATATATATATATATATATATATATATATATATATATATTATTCCTAGTTTGGTAATTTAATTATCTATAATTGATTATTAAAACAACCAAGCATTATAAAGGTTCACATTTTAATTTGAATACGTTCGGCTCGGTTTACAACACAAGTCGGGTTTCGAAGATCCGTTTTTGGAGGATGTTACAAATTATAAATTGGTTAGTGATGATAAATCATGATGGTTTAAAGAGTTCAAGCCTGAACGTAAATTCATCAAACCATCAAAATTCTTTACTCCCCACAAAGATATTTTAATGGTTTATATTACCGTGGTGGGAAATGAAAGAACTATGCAGAATAAGATTGATCAATTACCAAAAGAATGAATATATTATGCATGTTTTGAGGTTTGTCAAGTATAAAGTTAGGACAGGGTTTAAAGACTGGAAACCACAAGCCCAAGAGTATTGTATAAAAACTGAGATAGATCAAAGATTGGGAAAATTTTGGTAACATTGAAGTACAAGCAACCAAGAACATTAAAGGTAAACCATTTCATGAGATGAAGCAAGACATTCATGAATAATTCAAATGGTGGAATTACGATGAGAAGATTGACGAGGCAGTGATTGTTTTGTGTGCACATAAAAACTTTAGAACTATGAAAGTTTATGATCCAGTGTGGCTAGTGAACATGTTTGAGAAGGATATTGAAGTGTTATTCTTTAACCAGATCTTTTATGAGATGAGAGGTTGAGAGTAAGAACTACCATTTCCATATGTAGTACGTGTGTGCTTTGCTTATGAAATTCATTATGGAAGTATGTGGGAGACAAAGTAGAGAGGGTTAGAGAAGAAAGAATAGAAGTTGAAGCAGAAGGTAGAGCGTGGAAGGAAGAGTGTGTCAACGTCAAAGTACAGATTTCAAAAACTGAAGAAACTACTCAAATGCCTTGAAATAGTTTTGAAGAGTATAGAACTGAATATCGAAGAACGTTATTCGGAATAAATTGAGGACATACAGAAGACAAGTCTGCGACAATATCCAAGGGAGGAGTCTGCTAGTACATAATGTCTAATGTCTGCATCTTTTGTATTTGTCATTTTGTTTATGGTAGCACGTTCGTTTGTTTGTTTTTTATTTAATGGTTTGATCTGAAATGTAAATGCACTAGTGGTATGCACGTCAGAGCCCTACGCAACGCATGCTAGTACGCAACGCATGGCTAGTACGCAACACATAAGTGATGCATTAGGTTGTAGTGCGTGAGTGTGGTGTACTAGTCTGTAAAGTCTATATATAGACTAGTGATACACTGTGTTTGATACAACTTTTGGAGTCTTAGCTTTTGAAAGGAGTTTGTATTTAACGAATTGCTGGCGAAATGTACTCAGAACGTCTATTTACTTTTATGTGTGAATCACACACAATTTCATGGATTCCACACGTGTGATTGTTTAGAAGTATATTCGTTTCATTTTACACGTCTAACCGCGTTTACGAAGATCACTCTTAGATTATCAAAGATGACTATTGGTTGGAATTCATTATCATATGAGATATCTTTAGAACTTCATTGAAAATGATTTGAGGATTCTTTGAGGAGTTAAGTTCCAATGTCACTCATAGTATGTCAATATTGCAAGATATCTACAAAAGATAGTAGATCAGTGTATTAAGCAAGGTGTGCATTTTGGGAGTGGTAAAGAGTTAAAGATGCCGAGCTGCTGATGGTTGGAAGTTTTTTTTAACTCATGGTGGATCAATGTTTCCGGACAACAAGATAAATTCATTGGCAACATAAATTTTTTTTTTTTGGGGGGGGGGGGGGGGGTTGTTGGGACCTTAAAGTTGATGTTTCAATAGTTAGATCTTGTATTTGTATTGTATAAGTCTAAAGTAAGTGCTTCGGACTGCGAATAGGATTCCTTAGCAATAACACCTAAAGTAAACGCTTAAATGGCTTTGAAGCACGTACTTGTAAGAATCGCATACTTTGGGTGCTGGTCCTATAAATAGGTTGTGAGCCCATGTGAAGCATACACGAACATTGTTCTTAGTTGAATGTCTCACAATTTTCCTTGTCGATCCGAATTTGTTTATTTACATGTGTATTCATTTCGTTGTTGATTCCTTGTTGTTTTACAATGCATTCCACACGTTGTTATACGTATGTGATCGTGAATTTTTACAGCTTAGGATGCTGCGAACTAACAATAATTAGCGCAAAAAGTTTGATTTTGAGAAGATTGAATAGCAAATTGGGTATACGTGGTTTGATTTTAGAGAAGATGATTACCCTTCAAGTTCACAAAACATCAAACAGGGTTCGTCATTTGAACAAAAATGATATAACGATACAAACCACAATTATGTGGGTTTGTTAAGAATTATTAAACTATTTGATTAAAGTGATAATTTTGATAGAAAAAAAAAACTTAGAAGGAAAACCAACTTTTTAACTAATGTTTATTTTTAAATTCGTATCAGTCATATAATAAATATTGATTTTTAATACTTAATCAAAATATAACAGGGTTAAATGACATAACAATACAAACCACAATTATATGGTTTCGATAAGAATTAATAAACTCTTTGATTAAAGTGATAATCATATTTTGAAAAAAAAAACATGGAAGGAAAACGAACTTTTTAACTAATGTTTATCTTTAAATTCGTATTAGTCATAAATTATTTGTTTTGAATACTTAATGTTAGTTATTTTATTATTGTTTTGATCAGTTAGCATGCATACGAATAAAACTCAAGTCAAAAGCCATGATATCATATCAACCAAAAGGTTGTTTCCTCGAACCATCACAACCCGTGTATTACTTTTAGTTTGACCCAAAATGCATTCATTCCAAATTGGACTTTGACCAAACCTATAAACAAGAATATACGCATTGACTACTCCAAAATTTCAGATATAGATACATAAGAAAGTATTAAGAATCGTTTCATTAAAGTGTGAATATATCAATTAACAAGTGAATACATTATAAATAAAAAAAATTAATGTATTCACTGGGTTGAAGCCGACCAAATCGAGCAAAATCGGCTGGTTCAGTTGTATTAGGAGTAATTCAGTTTAAAAAAAATTAGTCAGGTTTTAAATAAGGTTTGGTTTATCATTTATGGTATAAAACCGATTAGGTACAATTTATCTGTCAAGAAAGTAATAAAATTAATTTGTTTATTTTATATAGCTTTAATAAAGAAAATATCTCTTTCAAATATATTAATCTGAAATGTATAATACGAATATACTTTATCATGATAGGTGTGGATTATTAATTTAATGGATTTCGTACTTTTAAGTTATTTTTTCTTTTACTTTTTTTATGACTCTAATAAACAACCACGTTTTTTTAAGCCGATAATTTTATTAAGAAATTGTACAAAATTCGGAATATACCGTTGCGAACCATTGTTTTTACCTAACGTTTTGATGTAAGTTTATTCTGAAAGCTACTTGAGTCAATATATACCTTATTCGGTTCTATAGCTAATGTCGGTACTATTATTAGCCGAAACAAATCCGACTGATTACTGGCGCGTGATGCGTAACCAAGCCGACTCAAATATAGCATATATCGTGTTGTGTGGGAACCAAACCGTGTTGATACTAATATTTAATATTGTTTTCATAGCGAGCGTTGGCATCCGGACAAATCAAAATAAAACCAATCAAATTCCTGCCCGCCCGACTGCTAGTACGGAGAACCCCACGTGTTACATGAATAGTTGACAAGATTATTAGGTATTTGAACTTTTGCTTAATTCTTGAGGAATATATTCAAATTTCTAGTCCTACCAACTACTCATGTTCATATAAACCTGTTGACCTCACCAGTCTGAACACGTCTCAAATGATGCGGTCTTTTAATTCGAAGATGTAGGCCATGCATTGAATTGTATATTTCTATATATAACTCATTAACTTGGAAGTTACATTAATTTTTATTACAGTATTCATTCTTGTAAATGTATTTAATATATTTACATGACAAATCTATAAAAGCTATACTATTTTAAACAATTTTTTTGAGAGATTATACAAGGCTTGTTAATCAAATATAGTCTATGTAACTACTCGCTAACCCTATATAGTTTTAGTTTAAATCACTTCATGATTATTTTTGTTGAAAGAGTTTGGATGAATTCAATTAACCCTGTTATGGTAGTTTTGGTAGTTATGGTTAAATTTGGGTACGTTTGTTTTCATGTAATTTCGGTTTGTAGGTTGGTGGTTCCTGCTTCCTTTTGTGTTGGGGCACCCTTTGTGAATAAAGTTTCTAACTTAAATTATTTTTTTATATTAATGGTAATCGTAATTTTATCTCTCCCTTCGTTCCATTCCATTAAGCTTCCTAATAAACCAAATTTCAAGAATTAAGCTTCTTAATTGTAACTAGTGGGTAATATCCGTGCATGTTGTGCGCATCATGTACATGCACGCATCATGTAAAACGACCGCCATGTAAAACAATCGCTTATAATGGACTTCGAAAGCTATATTAAATATATACTAAATATCCGATTGATTGTATAACAACTACAAAAAAAATTACAACCAATTAAACTTCACATTCTTATACATAAAAAGCTAATCTAGATCCATTGCATGACGTGCATACAATGCGTCGACTTCATCTTGCAGGTCTTCTTATTTCGCACGTACATTAGCCACCCTCTAAGTAAGTTCTTCTAGTTTCTCTATAATACAGTGTTCATATGCTACCAGCTTATCAACCAAACGATGTAAGTATGCAAGAAGTTGTCTCTCGGGTGTAGTCTAACATATTGAATACTATAAAGACAACCAAAATGTATATAGGAAAACGCGTTGAAAACTTATTAATATTTGTGAAATTCAAGCATGATTTGTATACTACAATGGCCTTACAAATATAAATTCAAATCGTTAATGAAAGTTTGATACAAATCTATTCCACAGTCGAACAGCTTGCCAAGCTAAATAGAGATTTTGCGTTCTATTGTTTTACTTGAGGCTTAGAAAAGACTAGTTATGGTGGTTGCGAATAACATATATGCCAAGCCATAACAATAACCATTAGTCATCTTTTGGCATCATAACTTTTTAAACTGAAATGACACCTAGTTAACTCACCGTACGCTTGGTATGTACACACGCATGCATCATGCCAGATAATAAGGCTAGAATGAATCATCAAACAAATACATGTGTCATGCTAAAACAAAACCAAACAACACATGCCCATTAGTCCCAAAGACCAAACACAATACTAGTTCAAGCAAACAGTTCTACACAAGGTACAATAGTGTATTGCTGAAAACAAAACAAATGCATAACGTACAAGCAAAACAACTCAACCATGGTAAACACCCTCAAAAAAACATGTGCCATATGACAAGGATTGCAAAAGACGGTTGTAAATCAAGCAACCATTAAACATAATGTACAATACCCTATTGCACTAAACACCACCAATGCATAGGTACAAGCAAAGAAAGCAAACCATGGTTGGTCATTGATATTATACAAGGTGTCAAACCATCAGCACCAAAACAACAACCAAGCTAAATGTACAACAACCTAAAACGCAAAAAACCAATTATGCACAATGTACAAACACTTATTGCCTACCAAGGTTGGTATCTGATATTATACAAATAAGTATATAAATACGTATAACATCTCTGCTAAGGAAAAGAACAATCCAAATGTCAACTACAATGTCTTTCTAATTTATGCATATGGTATTGTGGCCATACAAATAAATCAAACAAACATTCAAACCAAATGTCAATTGTTATAAAAGCACGTAATTTATATAATATTAATTACCAACCATCGTTAAAAGCCATCTTAAACGCCTAAAATAAAAACGTAATCATCACTGCCTAATATTGGTTGACCTAACACCAATTGCAAGTAAAAATCAAACCAATGGCTCACCAATGGTTCATAGCTAACAACAAATCCACTTCCAAAGATAAGCAAGACCCAAAACATGTACATGTACATAACAACTAGCAAAACATAAAGTTGTTTAAGGCATGCTTCCAAACAAACTATTTACATATCATTTCACCTGGGTTAGTCGCGCTAACCCAACCAGTAAAGGTCAAACAGAATTGGCCTAACACTCCATCATTGTTAGTGATATGCATGGTAACAAGGTAAACAATGCATAATACAGTCAGCTTCGGTTACAAACACTTAGTGACATAATACTCGGGTTAGCTACCTACAAATATGACAATAACTACTAATAACTACTCACTACGTGTAATTAAAATAGTGAACTATTTGAAACCGTGACAAAACCTGTGAACTCACTCACCGCCTTTTTATTGACTCTTTTTCTTGCATGTCTTTCTCAGGTCGCTAACGTATCATCAACCACATAGGGTGCACAACATCGAGTGTCAAAACAATTTTTTTACATTTTGCATGGTTTTAAATTTAAATTCTGTTGATTCATTTTTGGCATTTGTTTTACGCACATACTTTCCTTTACATTTTACTTTACGCTTCCGCTTCGTACTTAATGGTTTAAAAACGTATTTTTATTCATATAGAGGTCAATCTATATGATTGGTGTCTTAGATCCTGTTTTGTCACACGCCTCAAGGTAAAACTCCGCTAGTGGAAATTAACGGTGTGACAGATTGGTATCAGAGCCACTTGTTATGGAGAATTAGGTTTGCATTTGTTATAGACCTAGACTATAGCCACAGACACAACACTAGTATAAAACCAGGGCAAACACACCTGCATAACACTCACATGCATCTTTGTACTTAATAGGCATGTCAACATCAGAATCCTCCTCTAGGGCTGGTAAGGAACCCGAGGTTCCCAACTCCCCACCATCATCAGCCATTCTTCTAGGACCACTGAGAGTGACAGAGATATGCCAAAGGATGCTGTACGAGCCATTTATTGTTTGTGGGAAGGGAGGAAACGGGGATTGGAGTTGGTATCCTTACATGATACAGCTTATCTTCGGAGTAAGAGGTTCCACACCTACATAAGGAAGGTTCTCCTTACATCCGCGGTACCTTATCCCCACTAGAATACCCGTTAGAGGAGTCTTTTATGGGTTTTGTGGCGGCTACTGATAGTGAGTTCAGACACATGCGTCATGCAGAATCGAAGTAAAAGACAAGAGGCATGAGATGGAGGGTGTTCAGGAGGAATTGAAGTAAAATACCACAAAGGAGAATACTTTGCTACACATGGTTAGAGTACTGACTGAGCATGTGGTGGCTCTCACTCAAAGAACAGCAATGTCAGAAACCAGGATCATTGTTCTCGAGGCATAGTTGGAACTAAAGGAGATCTTAGTGAGAAACTAGAGGAAGTGCTTAACAATGAACCAACAGATGAGGACGTGAATATGGATGCTGGAGAAGTTGATAACTGATCCATTCATTTGAATTTTGAGAAGGGTTAATCCCACACAAGTATGACTTTTGAATTTTGATGTTTGCTTGAAATTCCTTATAATGACATTTTCTTGGCTTCTAGAATGTTTTATGAACTTATAAAATTTGTTACTTGTCGTTTTTCATCAATTTTCGGTCAAAGCAGGGTCCAAACAACAAATCAGCACAGGCTGACCTTAGGAGTCACATCAGCGACAACAGGGTAGCACGTCGGAGGCGGTGTGTTGTTCCAACGTCATAAGTTACTGTCGACACAAAAAGTGTGCTGATGCATGTTACACCTTTTTTCTGTTTGCTTTATTTCGCATGATCTGTTGATCCTACTTCCATCCCGGTGCTCCGTAATGACCTCGAGACATCCCTTAAACCCTGTTAGACCTACAAAACAAAATCATACCAAAGTAGGAAATGCAGAATTCAAATTCACGTAAAACACAAACTTTAAATTTGAATGAACACCGATTTATATCTAGTGTTTCTATTAAAATGATTTTCGTGTTAAGTTAATATGTATGTTTGGTAGCATATTTTTCAAATTTTACATGACTACTGTGTGATATATTGTCTCATATCTCATTTTTGTGTATGTCAAGAACATAATGGCTGGACGTGCTGAAGGGGGGCGGGGTGGCGTCCGGGGCAATATTAATATTGCTCATCCAAAGTTGGCAACACTTATTCAAGAAGACGTAACTACAGCAATAGCCGTGAACAACCAAAACAACAATCAAAATCTAGGGGAGGTAATGCTTTTTATGTTGATTTTCGTTAATCTACTATAACAAATCTATTAATTGCTTCATCAAACACGGTGCCCTAAATACGCTTTTCAGTTTGTGCTCTTGTAGGCATGGGGCTGAATCCCTACAAGGTGTTTATGGACAACAAACCGAGTACATTCAATAGGGACTAAAGACCTATCAGACTTTCTTGTTGAATAAAGAAGGTTGAGTATGTTTTTGCTATGTGAAATTGTCTTCCCGAGAATCAGGTGAAATTCACAGCAGCAACTCTGGAGGGCGCGACCGTCACGTGGTGGAAGTCACAATGTTGGGGCTTGCAAACGCAAATACCAGATGCTGGGGTTAGCAAACAATAGCAACAAGAACTACAATAACTATTCCAACAACAATTCACAGAATTAGGGTAGTTATGCGGGCAAGAAGCCTAAGTGTAGCCATTGTAATTTCCACCACACCGAATCATGTGACTCCTTTGATGGAGAGGTTGAAACTCAGGTGTTCTAGTGTTTAAATATTGTGTTGTTAGCGCATTTTAGGTGGTTATGTAGTCCGAAGGTGGTAGCTATGAGTTTTTGTGGTTTTACAGATTAATCATTTAAAGTAGTGAAGTTATGACGGTTGGTGAAGCGAAAGTGTGAATCAAGTGTATCACATCATTCGGTATGGGTTCGGGCCTAGAGATAGCGTTAATATGCGAGAAATGCAAAACAACAAAGTTCAGGGATATTGGGCAATTACATGAAAGTTGATATGTGGCTAATATATGGATTGTGAGGGTTTGATGTAGCTCACGGTCGAGAAACCGTAAGTTATGGTTGGGTGTAGTAATTGAAACAAGGCAGCAAGTCTCCTCCATAGGCTATGGTGGGAGACCGTAACCTACTGTCTGGTGTAACAAGGGAAACAGAAACATGAGACGGTAACTTACGGCCTTGTGTCGTAGGCTAGATATGACTTCCGGAAAAACGCGATGTGACTCGTTTTGAAGGGTATAAAGGGTTTTATAAGCCCTAATGGAAGGTTAACACTTATCTAGGATGAAATTGGAGATCACAATGGCTAAAGCTTGGAGCTTTTCACCTTGGTTCATCATATTCTTCACAAAATCAATCATATTGATCATGAATTCGATAGTTTATCAAGTGTTTGAAGATGGTACAATCGAGATGAGCGGCTAAGCCTTTTATGGTTTCCTCCGGGTGGAGATTCTTGTAAGTGAACTAGGTTATGTGTTTGAACCCTTGTTAGAATTTGGTAATCTAAGCATTCAATGCTTTTTACAGTTGATTTGATTGAATATATTTGTAAACAATTGTTTTTACTTTAACTCTTAATTCGAACTCATTTAATTCCCGAGATTTGTAGTAATTGGGATACATTTGATAAGGGTTAGGTTAGTAATTGCAATTGGTAATTCATATGATAACTTTCCATGTATGTAATTGAAGTAAGTAGTCTTTGGGTTATCACAATTAATTAATTAGACTGTACAATTATGTCTATGTGATTGTAAACAATTAAACATATAAGGTGTTTACTTTGAATATGAGTTTACATTTTTGCAACTTTGTTTACAACTTTGTTTTAGAATTCGTTAGTTAAACCAACAACCAAACAATAGAGTTTACATTTTTGCAATTAGCTAATCATTACTTAATCCATAACACTTTCCACCATACTCCCTTGGATTGATACCCTGCTTACACTAACTATTTAGGTTAATTAGGTTTTTGCATGACACTCACGACAAACATCAAAATGGCGCCATTGCCGGGGAGTCGTGACAAAGTGTTTTGTGTTCCGTGTTTTTAGAAAAAACTAGTTAAAAATCCTTAAAGAGTGTTTATTTCAGTTTGTTCAGAATTACGCGAGTTTTTCTTGTTTGTGCTTGTGCAGGTGATTTCATACGTGCATGCATCATACTCGAAAGTCTGGAAAGTCGTCACCGTTAGTGTTTGATCTAGAAATTGAGAGGACAGTTTGGCAGACCCGAGTGTTACATCGAGAAAACAAGATTTTACAATTCCAACACCGACAATTAAGGCAATGGAAAACCAAACCAATCAAGAGAAACAAACCCAAAACCCACTTCCACAATCCCAGTTCACCAATGTCTACCCAACCTTCACCAAACACTTTTATACCCTCTCAAGCACCACCACAACCTACCCAACAAACCACCACACAACTTCCACCAATACCACCGCTACCAATCCACCATTTGGACAACATACCACCAGTCTCATACCAAACACCACCTCTTTAATACCCATCATTTACCAAAACATCTAACGTTCAACAGTCTTCACCATATGTGAGGATTGTGCCCGATGAACATATCATCCCACCAAAGTGAAGTCAACCCGGTAACTCATCAAATTTACCACCCGTACCAAACCAACCGTCGCATTACCAACCATCTCAGCAACAATAATTCTTTGTCAGAGCCATAACTTTGATCAAAGAGATGGGTCAGAAGAGTTTGAAGATGAATACGATGAGTTTAAGGGTTATGTGGGGGTTCAAGGTAATCTACAAGTGTTAAATACAGGAAATGTCGAAAGGTACAACACGGGATATGGAGTTTTAGAAAGAGGTGACCCGCGTACGTTTGGGTATCAACAGTATGCCCATCAGCCCGATCCGATCAACCAACAATTGGTTAATGGAAGACCGATCGACATTCCTTTGCCACCACCGGCGCATCAAAGGCCGGTCCAACAACGGCCACTCCCGAGAAATTTGGTTCCTCCGGTCAACCAACCCGAGGGCATTCTTAGAAGATACAATCGAGAACCAGTACAGGGGTTCGAAAGTTATTTCAAACCCGCAATTGCTAACAACCCATCTCCGGTTGCATACCTCTATTTCATGGTCGAGCGTTCGAGGTTATAGCACAATCCATATCTAGTTTGCCCAAGTATCACAGTTTGGCCACTAAAGAACCGTGTCTACATATTGCTGCTTTTGATGCCCCTTGCAACACTATTAGGGGCCAAGGGTTCACACCCGATAACGTGAAGTTGGTACTCTTCTAATTCACACTCCAAGACAAGGCACAATAACGGTTCCACCGATTACCATCCGCCTTGATTTTCACATGGCCCGACATGCAGCAATTATTTTTGGATGAATTCTACACGCTGCAAAGAACCAATGATGCTTGTAGAGACATTAGGAACTTCCAACAACAACCAGGTGAGTTTGTTCACGGAGCTTTCAACCGTTTCAAGTTGTTTTTGAAGAACTGCCAACACCACGGTGTACAATTATGGGAGTTGCTTAATGCATTCCATGAGGGGTTGACATCGGAAGATGCCCGTGATCTCAGTTCTATCTCAAATGGCACATTCGGTGCTAATTATGAGCATAAAGATTCGGACTACTTTGAGAAAATGGCGAGCACTTCAAAGCGAAAGGCTCAACTTTCTAGAAAAAGCTCGACATGTATAAGTAGTTGAAAAGTACCTGAGGTCGGGGGACAGTTCCCGATGTGCGGGCATTATGGAGATCTAGGGCACATAGCTATTAGCGCCCTAGTATTGTAGGTGTATATGATGAAGTTAATCTGTTACAAGCTAATGGTAATAGGTATTCGGGTTTCTAGTTAATAACCAATATTTCAGCCCCGTAATCAGAATAATTATCAAGCGGGAAATAATTTTGGTTATCAAAGAAACTACTAGCACGATAGTGGTCAGGGCAGTTGTGAGATGATGGAGATGCTGAAGGCGATGCATGCAGAGATGCAGAATGAATGTCTAGGATCTGGCAGTTCTAGACGGAAGTTTGGGCATAATATCACTAATTCAGTAGTATGTTATTAAGAAAACATAATCAGCGGAAGCTTCAATCATTCATACCAAAGAGTATACATCTTGTCAAGCTGGAAAAATTATGGAGAAATTTCGCCAGCGTTTCCCCTCTGGGAACTCCAAAACTTACAAAAACAATGAACACATGACACTATTTATATACACGTTTTACCCTCGTGCGAAGTGAGGAAATTACCTTCGTGCGAAGGTAACTTACCTTCATACGAAGATAACTATTAGCTCCGTGCGAAGTGAGCTATCACTTCGTACGAAGTGACATACAAAACCATTCTCATTCACACTTAGGTCATGTGTCCGTATCTATTTTATACAATATTCAACACACACTCTATCTAACCTATTCGTACAGTGACGAACACAAAGTGCATAAACAATTTCCCCATTGGACGTCACTGTTGAAGCTTGATCTTGATCTTGAAATATGAGAGCCGTGTATGAATATTCTGCAACTTCAATCAAGGTATCTGTTGTAATGCTTCGCATTTGTAACTTTTAGTTTTTAGCAAGTCTGCTTCGGTTGTTTCTATTTTTTGGAAAGTCCAAACCTTGTAATCGTATTTCTTTTTAAATCATTGTAAATCCAAGGCTTTGATTATAATCAAATTGATCAATCATGCGAAATTCACAACCTTTATTCATGCTTAAACTTATGAACGTACGTTTATTCGTTGCTCGATAAATCAAGTCAAAATGACTCTGGATACCTATTGTATGTTTGTAAATCTTAAAATCCAAGTCAAGAAGATGATTAGTGATTCTTAAAACATATATTTAAGCTTTCGGCATCATACAATTGTTAAAATTATATTGTGACACTTCTACGAAAACAAGTCGTTTTTTAGATTTAGATAAGACCCTTAACATTGGTTTTGATCTTTCAAACAAGTCACAAGTGTATGAATATCATGTACAACAAATAATCATCACATAAAGCTCAATATATTTAACAAAAAAAAAAAAGAAAAGAGGACAGTTTGTGGCTGCAAGCAGTCTCTCGCACATGCTCTCTTCTTTCAAGTCAACCAACCACCTCATCCTCATTAATGCAAACCCTAATTCAAACCTTAATCCCTCCTCTATATAAACAAGCATTCCCCCATACATTTCCCACTTTTACAAGCCTCCAAACACTCCAAAAGTCCTCTCGAAGTTTAGAACTTTCTTCTAAAAAATAACTCAGCTTGCAAGTGTGTTTCAACTCATTTCCTTCATTGTTTAAACCTTGTTTCTTCTTCTAAAACACTTGGAAAACCTCTAGGAAGGTTCTCACAAGTTTGCTTAGGCAAACTAAGGTGAAACCTCAACATTTTGAGGTCCAAAAGTGTGTTAAACTTTCTGCCCATTTTAATCTTTTCAAACTTCAAAAGTTTCAAAGTTTTCTTCATGTTTTCTTTCTCAACAATGTTTGCTAAGGCCCATGGGATGTTACCATAGGTTTTCCATGGAAAACCAAGGTGGAACAATACCATTTTTAGAGCCACACTTTTGTTTTAGAAGTTAAACTTATAAAGTTTTCTTGAACTTGTTTTAATCTTAACAACTCTATGCTACTTGTTCCTCTAATCAAATTTATAGTTAGTGAGCTAGCTAGACTTGTTCCATACAAAATCAAGAGGTATAACATGCCTCTAAACTTGTGTTTTTTACTAGGGTTTCAAACCCACCAGTGATGAGCCATCCAAGCTTACAAGCTTGTGTTTGGTGAAGGTGTGATTACATGGAGGCCTTGGCTATCAAACTTTTCAATCCACCCCTCACTTGATGATTTCTATCCATTAAGCTACGGTTCACCTTCTCTTGAGTAACAAGGCTACGACACGTCCCAAAACGTTGCCATGTTCGGATGCACGCACCTAGATTACTTATTCGGTTTGAAACGTAGCAATTTGTGTATTGGTGAATCTTACGTAAGAGGTTTAGGACGGTTATCCTCCTACCACATCCATGACTTCTATGACCTCTTTGACATCCATGATTTATATGAAATCTATGATTTATAAATGATAAACTTGTAATAATATATGTAAACTATATATGTAAATAATAAAGATAACCGAACCTTTGACAGTGACCATATGGTTACTTGTCCTAACATTAGGTTATTCTATCTAAGACATAACCATCGTTTTGATTCTATTGGACATGACCCATAAAAACACAAACACCCTTCGGGGCTTATAGTGTCAAAACGAGCGTTAACGTCTAGATAAATACTTTCGACTGTACATACTTTTTGCATAGTTTAAATTCCTAAAATTACCGAACTCCATCGTCATTCCAATAGTCACACACCTACGTTTCCTTTTGTAGGATAACTTGGTGTTAGCCCCCCTAATCAACCTAAACGCTTTCACAGAATTAACTTTGCAAAACCGTGAGTACACTCAACACCCTTTTTACGCTTTACACTTTTTGGCTGCAATATGTTAATCTATCATAAACACACTAAATCACACTTTTATATTATGAAATCACACAAACAATCCATCATACATGCTATAGTTATGTGATACTTTGAATTGTTTACTTGGTACATTCTTATGTGATACTAAATGTCATTAACTTCCATCAAGCCTCCCTTAACATGTATAGCGCTATAGGAGTGACGCATTGCCCGTATTCTTGTGGTCAATGCTAAGTTTTTAAATCTATTATGTGGTACACTTGAGGATTAACTTGTAGTTCACATGCCTTGTTTACATTAATCTCGTATACTAGCTTATCATGTGGATTTGTTTAAACGTTTTTACTACTTGTGCTGTGTTATCAAACTTGTGTACTCGCCAATACTTTGTTATTGAACTATACTTTTAACACGTTGCAGGTTGATGAGATTGATATGACGAAACTTAGTAGGATCGGCATAGAAACACGCTTAGAATGCTAAGTTAATTATTATGTTTTGTTGAACTTATCTCGTTGTTGTTATTTGGTATTCGAATTATGTTGTATTTGACAATTTGATGAATGAAATGAAATGGGTTGTTTAATTAATCTTGTCACAATAAGTGTTATGATGTCTCGAGCAATATCGTTCGTCTCACTCTGATGTTTCCGTCATCGGTTGGGGTTTGACAGATTAGTATCAGAGCCATAACTATAGGGAATTAGGTAGAATTGCCATGTTCGACCTAGTCTATAGTTAAAGTGACCAACTTGACCTTTCTTGATTCATGCTTAAAATGTTAATTCTTCCTATTTCTTTTGTCCTAATATATATGCAGCGTGTCTTTCCTAAGACATTTACACAACTTACACACTTAAAGACTTGAAGACACTCATACTATAAAAGAGACGATCTCACCAAAATAAGGGTGAAACCCGCACTTTGGTGATCACTCTCAATCCGCATGTTCGATTTTACACGAAATTACATGATAAAGTTGGCAGTGAAATCCACATCTTGATGGGAATTTCCATTTCATACTCTAGTGGACCCTTACCAACGAGTCGAAATTCGCTCCTCATTTGGTAAGTATCAACCACACTTAGGGTACGATGTTGTCAAGTTAGGGGTGAAACCCGCACCATGTCAACTAGTCCCGTTCCTTGATTTTAAATCTCGCCAAAGTTTTGATTTTTCGATCGGTTAGAGAAGTGTAGTAACTTGAAGGGTAAAGTGCTGTTAATCGCTTCTCGATGAGAGCATTTTACCTATAGGCCAAAGCACGTTTCTCTAATTTGAAAGGATCTCGATTCACTTTGGAATAGTCGACGTTTCTCAACCCGAGACACTCTTATGTTTTATTAAGCCTATCTTTTATGTATCTCATGTATTGTGTGTTTTAATACTTGTTACCTCGTTCATTTCTAGCCCGATGCACAACTCGCACACCTTTCGTCACTAGAAACAATAATAATAATCCCCGTGAACCAACTAAATTTATACTCCTTACACAAATCATACGTGTTTATGCTTTTAAATGCTTGTATGCCCATGCTATCTATGTGAATTCACACGTGTTACATGATACTTATATGCTCAAACACGATTTCTTTTTATAAAAAAGCATTATGATCAAAGCCTTAATCTCTCTTCTATTGTCGAATCCTTTATATGTCTTCATCTCAAAGCGTTATGGGCAAGAACAAGTCCAAGTCAAGGTCTCATTCCGATTCGATGTCCAAAAAGGACTGCATGAAGTTCATGGCCGATCATATGGCCAAGGTCATACCCGAGATTGTCAGCAAGATTCAACCCCCACACCCATGCCGAATCACCCCACACCTCTATCGACTTCAAGGTGGAAACACCTAAATCAACCTTTACCCATAAGCAATTTGCTCTTGCAACCCCCAGCCTTTCACCGGCGAAGGGGATACCACCAAGTTACTACAATTGTTTGACGCCATTGAGCCTTTGTCATCACAGCCACACAAGCTGAAAACACCAACGATATCATTTCAGGTATGTTTCTCGTTAACAATGTTTACGCTACGTGTTTATTTGATAATGGTGCGGATAAAAGTTTTGTATCCGTTAAATTCGAACCTTTGCTTATGTGTAGACGTTCTAAGTTGCCTAAATCATTCGAAGTCGAAGTCGCTGACAGAAAATCCATCACCGTTGATTCTGCCCTTCTAATTGTTCTTTGAATCTTAACGATCATACGTTTTCCATTGACCTCATACCCATGCAAATGGGTAGCTTTCGATATCATAGCAGGTATAGATTGGATTACGCGGGTGTGTGCTGAAGTTATTTGTTTGGAAAAGTTCATTCGTCTTCTCCTTCCCAATGACGATTCCTTACACGTCTATGGCGAGAAACCCTCCAAAGGTCTTAAGCTTATGTCGTGCATCCAAGCGAACAAGTACTAGCGTAAGGAATACTTCGCCTTTCTTGCCCACATTGTGGAAAAGAAGGATAAGGGTCCAAGCGTGAGTGAAGTTCCTGTTGTTGGTGATTACCTTGACGTCTTCCCCGAGGATCTTCCTGGTCCTCCTCCTCCTCATTCAGATGACTTTCGCATCGATCTAATCCCTGGCGCAACTCCTTTCGTAAAATCCCCGTATCATCTAGCACCCTCGGAGATGCAAGAGATGTCTAGCCAACTTCAGGAACTTCTTGATAAAGGCTTCACACGCCCTAGTACATCTCTTTGAGGCCCTCCCGTTCTATTCGTCAAAAAAAAGACGGATCCTTCCGTATGTGCATTGACTATGGTGAGCTCAACAAGCTTACGGTTAAGAACCGATACCCTCTTCCTCGCATCGACGACCTTTTTGATCAGCTTCAAGGTGCAACTTATTTCTTGAAAATCAATCTTCGCTCTAGTTATTATCAACTTCGAGTCCTCAAAGAAGATATACCCAAAATCGTGTTTCGCACACGTTATGGACACTATGAGTTCGTAGTTATACCATTTGGTTTGACCAACGTACCCGCTGTGTTTATGGATTTAGTGAATCGTCGTGTGTAATCCCTATCTCGACCAATTCGTGATCTTTTTCATTGACGATATCCTGATCTATTCCAAGACGCGAGAGGAGCGTGAGCGACACTTGCGTCTTATCCTTCAGCTTTTGTGTACTGAACGTCTTTACGCCAAGTTTTCCAAGTGTGAATTTTGGCTAAAGGAGGTTCAATTCCTTGGTCATGTCGTCAACGAACTTGGTATTCATGTTGACCCCGCAAAAATCAAGGCAGTGAAGAATTGGATTGCTCCTAAGACTCCGTCTGAAATTTGTTCGTTTCTCGGCTTAGCCGGTTATTACCATCGGTTTATTTCAAAATTCTCTAAAATTGTCTGCCTCTCACTTCCTTGACTCCAAAGGATAAACCTTTTGTTTGGATTTCCGAACAAGAGGAGTCTTTTCAAACGCTCAAGGACATGCTTTGCAATGCTCCTATCCTAGGCCTTCCCAATGGTACCGACGACTTTGTCATGTATTGCGATGCCTCAAAACAAGGTCTTGGTTGCGTTCTTATGCAAGAGATATGGTTATCGCTTACGTGTCACAACAACTCAAGATTCATGAGAAAACCTATACTACGCACGACCTTGAACTTGGTGCAGTTGTTTTTACCTTGAGGATATAGCAACACTACCTTTATGGTACAAGTGTATGGTCTTCACCGACCATAAGAGCCTCCAACACATCTTCAATCAAAAGGAACTCAACATGCGTCAACGTCATTGGGTGGAATTGTTAAACGACTACGACTGCGATATTCGCTACCACCCTAGTAAGGCGAATGTTGTAGCCGACGCACTTAGTAGGAAAACTCAAGTTAAGAGTGTCCGTTGCTACCAAACTGTCACACCCTCAATTTCCACTTGCGGAGTATTACCGCGAGGCGTGTGATCAAACCAGAATCTCAGACACTAGCAATATCGAACGACTCTATATGATTTATTTAAACGTTTTCCAAAAACATTTGTTGTAAACATTCATAGTCATTTTCAAAATATCAAGGTTTCAAAGTTTAGCGGAAGCATTAAAGTAAAGTAACAGGCGCCAACATAAACGCCAAAACCAAAATCCCAAAAATTATTCGTAAATAAAGACTCAATAAAAATGTCTTGATCAAATGCAAGTGAGTGCACCTAGCGCTCCTAGCGTCCTGAGAAACATGCAAAGAAACAAGTGTCGACATTAAAGAAGAGTGAGTTCACAGGTTTTTATAAGTTCACAAGTTCGGTTTAAAAGATTGTTTTTCTCCATTATCCCTAACCCAGGATAACGACATAGTTTCATTATTCCTAACCTGGAATAATAATGTTGGTTCGTAAATAAGTTCAATGTTAACATGTAGGTAGCGAGCCTAAAGTTACGTCACATAAGAGTTCGCGATCGAAGCTGACTGTTGTTGCCTCTGTGTTGCCAGGTCTATCACTGACCATGGCGAAAGTTAGGCCAAATTAATCACCCGTTGACCATTCCCGATCGGCTAGCGCGACTAGCTCAGGTGGGGCTTGTCAGGCCCAGTAGTACTACTATAATTTCCCTGCTATTTAACCCAATACTAACGATCCGAGAGTTGGTTGAGGACTTCCGTGATAAAGCTACTTAGTGACCATAACGTATATTAACATTAACTTAGTTACCGAATAGTTAACGGCGTTAATTTCGCATAACGTAAAAAGATTGAGTTGTAGAGCGTATACATGCTTCTCCCCTGTTGTTCAAAACCGAATAAATAGGGGTCGTGAACTCACCTTAAATTGCTCGGTTAGAATAACCCAAAAGAAGCAAATGATGGAACCGCTAATCGCGTCCTAACATGTCAACCGATTTAAAGTTAGTGTGTGAACACACTGACACAAAACCCTACGCATAACTAACACACAGTACGGCACACGTAATAACCAATTCGAAACCATAATCATGCATTCAAAGTATCACCATACAAAATAATGATCAAACCAACTTGTCATAAACACAGATTAACTCATACAACACTTAGGTACACACAAACGCAAGTTATCATGTTTCAGCTTGTACGCTCATAACTGGGCTGTTTTCGAGGATTTCTATAAAATAGTTCCAACGTTTCAAAAATTCCAATTGTTTTACAGGTGGTGTCAATTTGAGTGTAGAAGTTTTTGTAAAATTTTCAAATCCTAAATCTTTACCAATTATTTATAAACATTTATATACTAGGCTGCAGTCAGATTCGTCGTTTTCTGACTGCAGTCCACAAGAAAAATAATTTAAAAATCATCGTTTATCCAATTAACAAAATTCCAGTGGGAGATTTTCGGAAATTCCGGTCTATATTTACTGTACAAATTTTGTGACTAACCCCATACAGACTATGAGATCGGACTCGATAAACCTGCAAATTCTGCAGAATTTACGCAGCTTCAGCTGCTACACTAATTGACCATTTAAAAATAGCAAACTACTTCAGAAAAATATGAATCCAGCGCCATTTGAAGCGTTTTTTGAAAATACACGTTTTAGGCTTCAGAAAATCCACTTTTCGATAAATAATGATCAGGTTACAGCCAACTGAATTTGGCTGTAAATGTCAATCAGCTTACTGTTTTCGACTTTATCGCATTAGAACATGTTTAAACGGTCATGACGCTTAGTTGTATTGATTAACAGCAGGTTAATTTGTCAAATATCATCATATGTATCAATATTCATGCAAACCCTAAATATATATCATGATCTTTATTGGTAAAACGCAGCCTATGATTTTAATATTCAACATATCATCACAACCGCAAAGATTCGCATATTCATCCGAACTAATCATACACCGCAACACTTTTTCATAATAACAATCATACAAGCACATAATCATGATCAAGATTACACAAAACCTAGTGTGAATCGCAATACAATTAAACCCTAACCTTGAAACGATGATGATTAGCGAACCGGGACAAGCTTGGAATCGATCCGAGAGGTGTGAGGTTTGCGCGACCGTGAGAGGGGGGGGGCTGCCATCGCACTCTTCTAGGGATTAGAGTTTTGATTATTTTTTTTAAAACATCCCATGCATACATACATATACATAGGGAGCGGTTTGGGTTATTCCTTGGGCCGCAAGGTTGGGGTGGCGGGTTGGGCTTGTGTTTGTAGGGGGGGTGCGTGGGGGGTTCGGCTTGTGTGGTCACAAGGTCGACACGTTTCGCGGCTCGCGTCGGTTCGGCTATTTATTTTATTTTTATTTTTTTTACAATCGGTAACACAAGGCTTATAATCGTGAAATCAAAGCGTGATACAATAATCTACAAGCGTCTAATAACACATAGCACGTAATTCAGATACAACCCGTCTAATAACACATAGCACGTAATTCACCCACTAGATTCAAAAAGTTAGCGTAGTTATTGCGAGCGTGTAATTTAATTCTCCGAATTAAATCAGCGTAGGATGAATAACAATAAAGTAGCGCGTTTAAGATACCTGAAAAGCCAGGATGTCACACAAACATTAGGAAAGCTTCAAGAGATGATTCATGAGGCACAATACTTGACCGTTAATGAGGGTAACCTCGATAATGAGTTGAAGTGTGGTGCTGAAAACCAACTTGTGACAAAATCCAATGGCATCTTGTGCTATCTTGACCGTATTTGGATTCCAAACCTTGCTAATCTTCGTGACCTCTTGATGAGTGAAGCTCATAAATCTCGATATTCTATTCATCCTAGCGCCGATAAGATGTATCATGACCTTCGTGTGTCTTATTGGTGGCCTAGAATGAAGAAAGATATCGCCTGTTACATTTCAAAATGCCTTACTTGTTCCAAGGTAAAGGACGAACATCAACGTCCCTCTGGGTTACTCGAACAACCAGAAATTAATGTTTGGAAATGGGAGAGTATTGCCATGAATTTCATCACCAAACTCCCTCGTACATCGTCTGATCACGATAGTATTTGGGTAATCATCCAACGTCTGACCAAATTTGCTCATTTCCTTCCCATACGTGAAGACTGCCGAATCGAGAAATTGGCTCGTATCTACACGATGAAGTCATCTGTCATCACGGTGTCCCCGTTGACATTATCTCGGACCGTGATGGTCATTTCACTTCCCATCTTTGGCAAACATTTCAAAAAGCTCTTGGTACTCACCTCAATCTTAGTACTGCTTTCCACCCTCAGTCTGATGGTCAAACTGAGCATACTATCCAAACTCTAGAGGACATGCTTCGTTCTTACCTAATCGATTTTGGTGGCAACTGGGACATGCACTTGCCTTTGGTCGAATTCTCTTACAATAAGAGTTACCATGCCAGTATTCAAATGGCACCTTTTGAGGCATTCTATGAACGCAATGCTGATCGCCTATTTATTGGCACGAGACCACGGAAGCTCAAATCACCAGTCCCGAGCTTATACAACAGACGACGGACAAGATTTTGGAGATCTGAAATGTGACATCCCGGTTTTTCAGATATCTTAAACGCACTACTTCACGGTTATTCGTTCCTACGATAAATTGATTCGGAGGACTTAAATTGCACGCTCGAAATAATTACGATAAATTCGTGAACTTGTCAAATGAATTACGTGCTATGTGTATTAAACGTTTATAAGTTGGTGAATTATTATGTGATGTTCGATTTCGTGATTTGTTTTAGTTATGAAATATATATAGTAAACATATAGATGAATCGAATCGAGCCGCGACACGAGCCAACCTCATTCCTTGTGACTCTAGGAGTTAACCAAGACTTGGGGACCAAGTGCTAGACCCAAACCAACCCACCCGAACCCCTTTGCGGCCGCGAGCATCCCAAACCGTAAACCCTTCCCTTTCCCTTGTCTCTTGCGCTATATATACACACACATGCATGAGACTTTGCTTTACAAAACAAAAACACAAACCCTAGTTGAGAAAACAGCCGACGGCAGCCCCTTATTCATCTTCTCGATCGCAAGACAGCCTTGTTACACTCCTCTTGAATCGCGGCAGCCCTCCCCTCACCATTCTCCTTCTCGGTCGCAAGCCTCGCCAACATCCGAATCAGTCCCATCTAGTTCTCGGCTCATTAATCCTATTGTTAAGGTTAGAATTTTATGTTATTTCACTAATCATACTTGGGTCATGAATTATGGATCGTGTGTGTATGTAATGGTGGAAAGTATTAGGATGATAATCGGCTGATTTGGCTAGTTTGAAAGTTTGATGTTTTGCGGAATTAAGAAACGTTAGGCTGCGTTTGTTTAATAAAAACTATATGTTATGATTAGGGTTTGCATGGGTATGATATATATGATAGTATATGATTGAAAATTCTGTTCTTGATCGCATATGTTCAATGTATCGATAGGTTTAAGCGAGTTAGATTGTGATAAAGTGCTGAATCAGGATGCTGAATGGTGTTTACAGCCAACTTCAACTGGCTGTAACTTGGTTGTTATTTATCGAAAATCGGATTTTCTGAAGTCTAAAACGTATAGTTTTGAAAAACGATTCTAATGGCGCTTGATTCATATTTTTCTGAAGTTGTTTGATATTTTTAAGCGGCCAATTAAGTTCAGTAACTAAAGCTGTGAAAATCCTGAAAATTTGTTAGTTGTTTATCAAGTCGGATCTAATAATCTGTAGGGAGTCGAATCATGAAATTTGTACAGAAACTAGATATGGAAATTTCCGGGAAACTCCCACTGGAATTTGGTAACTGGACGAACGGTGATTTTTAAATAAATTCTTCCGTGGACTGCAGTCAGAAAGCGACGAATCTGACTGTAGCCTAGCATATTAATATTTACGAATAATTGGTAAAGTGTTAGGACTTGAAAAATTTATATAAAATTCTACACTATAGTTGTCACCTTCTGTAAAATAATTGGAATTTTTGGAACGTTGGAACTATTTTATAAAAATCCTCGAAAATAGCCGAATTATGAGTATATAAGCTGAAACTTGATAACTTGCGAATGTGTGCACCAAAGTGTTGCATGGATTGGATTGTGTTCATGATAAATTGTTTTGATCACTATATTCATATGAGGATACTTGCATGCATGTTTGAGTGTTAGGATTTGTGATTGTGTGTACCGCTTTGTACGTTAATTATGTGTAGGATTTGTATTGGTGTGTTCACACACTAACTTGAAATCAATTGACTTGTTAGGACGCAATTAGCGGTCCCATCATTTGCAACCTCTGTCTTACACTAACCGAGCAACTAAAGGTGAGTTCACGACCCCTAATTTTATCCGGTTTTAAACAACAGGGGGAGAAACATGTATACACTCTACAACTCTATCTCTTTACGTTATACGAAATTAACGTCACTTAACTATTCGGTAACTAAGTTAATGTTAATGTACGTTATGGTCACTAAGCAGCTATATCACAAAAGTCCTCGACAATCTCTCGGATCGTTAGTATTGGGTTTAAATAGCGGGGAAATTATAAGTAGTACTACTGGGCCCGACAAGCCCCATCCGAGCTAGTCGCGCTAGCCGACCGGGTATGGTCAACGGGTGAATAATTTGGCCTAACTTCGCCATGGTCAGTGATAGGCCTGGCAACATGGAGGCACAACAGTCAGCTTCGATCGCGAACACTTACGTGACATAACTTTAGCCTAGCTACCTATATATATTAACATTGAACTTAATTACGAATAAACAATATTATCCCGGGTTAGGGATAATGGAACCAACAACGTTATTATTCCAGGTTAGGAATAATGGGACATTATTATTATTCCGGGTAAGGAATAATGGAACTATCAGTATTATTCCGGGTTGGGAATAATGGAACTATCAGTATTATTCCGGGTTGGGAATAATGGAACTAAATCGTTATCCCGGGTTAGGGATAACGGGGGAAACAAACTTATAACCGAACAAACGAATTTATGAAAACCTGTGAACTCACTCTTCTTTAATGTTGACACTTGTTTCTTTACATGTTTCTCAGGACGCTAGGAGCTCCAGGTGCACTCACTTGCATTGGTCAAGAACCTTTTATCGAGTCTCATTTACAAAATTGTTTTGGGTTTTTCTTTAGTTTTGGCGTTTGTGTTGGCGCCCGTTTCTCTACTTATTTTTATGCTTCCGCTCAACCTTGAAAACTAATGCTTCCGCTAAACATTGGAAACTAACTAAGACAATATAAAATCTACAATGAATGGTTAAACAAATGATTTTGGAAAACGTATTATCAAATCATATAGAGTCGTTCGACGTACTAGTGTCTCAGATTCTGGTTTGTTCACACGCCTCGTGGTAAAAATCCGCAAGTGGAAATTGAGGGTGTGACATGAAACTACTTGTTCAAAGCCAGAAGCCGACAAAAGAGTTACGCAGATAAAGGACGTAAGCCTTTGGAATTCAATGTTGGTGACTTTGTACTTCTCAAGGTATCCCCTTGGAAGGGTGTGGTTCGTTTCGGGAAAGAAAGGAAAGCTCGCTCCTCGCTACGTGGGTTCTTTCAAGATTCTCTAAAGGATTGGCAAGATAGCATACCGACTGGACCTACCATAAGAGCTCAGCAACGTTCATCCTACCTTCCAAGTCTCAAACTTGAAAAGACGTCTCGCCGAAGAAGGACTCCAAGCCCACTGGAAGATCATCAAATCAATGAGATCTTACATTTCATGGAGAAACTAGTCAAAATCATGGATCGAGGCACTAAGCAACGAAGGCGCAGTCGAATTCCTATCGTGAAGGTTTGGTGGGAAGGAAAACGTGGCACTGAGTTTACTTGGGAACTTTAAAGCGACATGAAGACTAAGTATCTGCATTTGTTCGTTGCATCTTCCTAAATTTCGGGACGAAATTCACTAAAGGAGGGGAGACTGTAGCGCTTCGCATTTGTAACTTTCCGTTTTTAGCAAGTCTGCTTCGTGTTTCTATTTTTTGGAAAGTCCAAACCATGTAATCGTATTTCTTTTCGAATCATTGTAAATCCAAGGCTTCGATTATAATCAAATTGATCAATTATGCGAAATTCACAAACTTTATTCATGCTTAAACTTATGAACGTACGTTTATTCGTTGCTCGATAAATCAATTCAAATGACTTGTGGATACCTATTGTACGTTTGTTAATCTTAAAATCCAAGTCAAGCAAGATGATTAGTGATTCTTAAAACAAATATTTAAGCTTTCGGCATCATACAATTTGTTAAAATTATATTGTGACACTTCTACGAACAAGTCACAAGTGTATGAATATCATGTACAACAAATAATCACCACATAAACCTCAAAATATTTAACAAAAAAAAGAAAAGAGGACAGCTTGCGGCCGCAAACTGTCTCTCTCACATGTTCTCTTCTTTCAAGTCTAACCAACCACCTCATCCTCATTAATGCAACACTAATTCAAACCCTAATCCCTCCTCTATAAAAACAAGCATTCCCCCCATTCATTTCCCACTTTTACAAGCCTCCAAACACTCCAAAAATCCACTCTAAGTTTAGAACTTTCTACTGAACACTTCGGCTTGCAAGTGAGTTTCAACTCACTTCTTTCTTTGTTTAAACCTTGTTTCTTCTTCTAACACCCTTGGATAACCTCTAGGAAGGTTCTCACAAGTTTACTTGGGCAAACTAAGGTGAAACCTCGCCATTTTGAGGTCCAAAAGTGTGTTAAACTTTTTGCCCATTTTTATCTTTTCAAACTTTAAATGTTTCAAAGTTTTCTTCATGTTTTCTTACTCAGCAATGTTTTCTAAACCCCATGGGATGTTACCATAGGTTTTCCATGGAAAACCAAGGTGGAACAATACCAGTTTTAGGGCCAAACTTTCGGTTTTGGAAGTTAAACGTATAAACTTTGCTTGAACTTGTTTTAATCTTAACAACTCTACACTACTTGTGCCTCTAATCAAATTTATGGTTAGTGAGCTACCTAGACTTGTTCTATACAAAATCAAGAGGTATAACATGCCTCTAAACTTGTGGTTTTCCTAGGGTTTCAAACCCACAAGTGTTGAGCCATCCAAGCTTACAAGCTTGTGTTTGGTGAAGGTGTGATTACATGGAGGCCTTGGCTATCCAACTATTCAATCCACCCCTCACTTGATGATTTCTATCGATTAAGCTACGGTTCACCTTCACTTGAGTAACAAGGCTACAACACATCCCAAAACATTGCATTGTTCAGGATGCACGCACCTAGCTTACTTATTCGGTTTGAAACGTAGCTTAGTGAAGTACTTTATTCATGACCATCCGGATTGTCCTTGTGGCAATTTTTTTATTGGTGAATCTTACAAAAGAGGTTTAGGATGGTTATCCTCCTACCACCATGCATGACTTCTATGACCTCTTTGACATCCATGACTTATATGAAATCTATGATTTATAAATGATAAACTTGTAATAATATATGTAAACTATATATGTAAATAATAAAGATAACCGAACCTTTGACAGTGACCATATGGTTACTTGTCCTAACATTAGGTTATTCTATCTAAGACCTAACCATTGTTTTGATCTGTTGGACATGACCCATAAAAACACAAACACCCTTCGGGGCTTATAGTGTCAAAACGAGCGTTAACGTCTAGATAAATACTTTCGACTATACATACTTTTTGCATTGTTAAAATTCCTAAAATTACCGAACTCCGTCGTCATTCCAATAGTCACACACCTACGTTTCCTTTTGTAGGATAACTTGGTGTTAGCCCCCCTAATCAACCTAAACGCTTTCACGGAATTAACTTTGCAAAACCGTGAGTACACTCAACACCCTTTTTACGCTTTACACTTTTTGGCTGCAATATGTTAATCTATCATAAACACACTAAATCACACTTTTATATTATGAAATCACACAAACAATCCATCATACATGCTATAGTTATGTGATACTTGAATTGTTTACTTGGTACATTCTTATGTGATACTAAATGTCATTAGCTTCGATCAAGCCTCCCTTAACATGTATAGCGCTATAGGAGTGACGCATTACCCGTATTCTTGTGGTCAACGCTAAGTTTTTAAATCTATTATGCGGTACACTTGAGGATCAACTTGTAGTTCACATGCCTTGTTTACATTAATCTCGTATACTAGCTTATCATTTGGATTTGTTTAAACGTTTTTACTACTTGTGTTGTGTTATCAAAATTATGTACTCGCCAATACTTTGTTATTGAACCATACTATTAACACATTGCAGGTAGATGAGATTGATATGACGAAACTTAGTAGGATCGTCATAGAAACACGCTTAGAATGCTAAGTTAATTATTATGTTTTGTTGAACTTATCGCGTTGTTGTTATTTTGTATTCGAATTATGTTGTATTTGACAATTTGATGAATGAAATGAAATGGGTTGTTTAATTAAATCTTGTCACAATAAGTGTTATGATGTCTCGAGCAATCTCGTCTCACTTTGATGTTTCCGCCATCGGTTAGGGTGTGACATCTGTCGATGTCGTAGAACGCGTCAACAAATTCTCCCTTGATTGATAATTCGGGTTTGCATTATCTACATTACATTCCCCCTGAAACAATTTCTCTAGTTCCGGTTCTAGTTTGCACGGTTTCCAACCTCCTCTTATTTGATTAGTAGACAAATTTTCTTGAATAATCACTAACTCGAAATTAATCGATGCAGCTTCTCCGTTTCAACTTTGACCACGTCCGCGTTTGGTTTAGCGCACTCCTCTTTTGCTCGATCCTTTGACCTTCAAAACCCAACCGACAATTGATAGAAACTTCAAATTACCACAACGATAAACTTCAAATCAATGAATATCTGTAAAAAATCTAAAATCCGGATTTCCATAATCACATATATTAGCAAATCAGTAATCTTCTTAATTAGCAAATCTTCATCGGAATCAAATCATTTGATAACACTCAGTAATCTTCTCTTCTTCGTTCAAGATCGAACATGTAATCTTCGTCTTTCATAACAATCTCAAATGTATAGTCAATTTCGTGAGCCACTAGTACACTTCTTTGTCCGAAAGATCCATTATATCATCTTCTATAGTCATGAATTGCAAGTATATAGCCTTCCTTGTTAGTCTCGGCGTAATTGAAACCACAAAACATCCTCATTTCCTGGTGGTTAGTCCGGAAAACAGTTCATTTGCCTTGCAGAGTTAAATTGGATACTTTGTACCACTAAGCAGTCGTGTGTGCAACCAGCTTGTACGAAGACTCAAGCATCAACGTGACCACGACTACAGAATCCGATAAACAACTCCTCCAAGACTCAGTTATGCAACCCCACTTTTACGAAAAGTAGACATCAACTTGATCTCATCATTAATTATTCTGATTACACTTTGATCTCGTATAGAAAAATCAAAGACACTTTACATCAACAACTAATCTGCAGTTGTAACTACCCGAATACAGTTGCATGGTCACGAATTTCAAAAATGCTAGAATCTTCATATATACGTTAAATTTTTATTCCCCTCATTTTTGAAAACTCTGACCATACCAATTTTTTTGCACTGAAATTCCCCCTGAAATCTGGAAAATCAGTTTTTATAAAAAGCGAATGTAACATTAAGGCTATTGATAGTCACTGTACTAGAAGATCATCATTCTGTATCTACATCAGTTACTACCTCATTATCTTCAACCAACTTTGATCGTATCATCAAATTTGTACTCTGAAGCTCTTGAGGGTGTCCCCGAACAACCCGAATTAGACTATAAATCTCAAAAAAAACTTGCAATCGCCAAATTTTTTTAGACATTCTAGGTTACCCTTCGTATGAGGGTAACTACCTTCGTGTGAAGGTAATCTATCTTCGTGCAAAGTGGCGTCTATCTTCGTGCGAAGGTAAGTATCTTCGTGAGAAGATAGTACCTTTGTGCGAGGATAATCCATGATGAACACATTTTTCCATCCAAAATCTTTATTTCTGTGAATTTCATGATGATTCTAGCATCGAAAAGAATTTTCTAATAATCCTATAAGTTCAATTTTATTTTCTGTCTGCAAATTGTCCGTTTATTTGATGTTTAGGCATAATCCATGATGAACACAATTTTATTCTAGCATCTAAAACCTTCCTAAGTCCATAATTCATGAGCGTAAGTGAAAACCATAGCTCTCATAGTAATTGAAAGTCCAGGATCCGGCGGTTCTAGACGGAAGTTTAGGCATAATGTCACTAATTCGGTAAAATGTTATTAAGAAAACAGAATCAGCGAAGCTTCATTCATTCATACGGAATAGTATAAAATCTTGTTAAGCTGGCGAAATTCTGGAAAATTTCGCCAGCGTTTCCCCTCTGGGAACTCCAAAACTTACAAAACAATGAACACATGACGTTATTTATAAACACGTTTTACACTCGTGCGAAGTGAGGAAGTTACCATCGTGCGAACGTAGCTTACCTTCTAACGAAGATAAACTATTACCTTCGTGCGAAGTGAGCTATCACTTCGTACGAAGTGACACTACAAACCATTCTCGTTCGCACTTTGGTCGTGTGTTCGTACCTATTCTATAGAATATTCAACACACACTTATCAAGCCTATTCGTACAATGACGGACACAAAGGGCATCAACAATTTCCCACTTGGTTGTTGCCGCAGTCCTGGAATCTTCATTTATGATCCAGAGTCTTTAAAATTCTTTAAGTTTCTTTAAAAATTTAATAGCTTTAACTTTCTTGATCTTCAGACTTATCAGCAGTCTTCTATTTTCTTTGATCTTGAAAAGTAAACATTGCGTATCAGCATACTCTCCCTATCTTTAAGCATTCTCTATCATCATTCAACATTTCTATCCTGCTCTCACTTACATTTAACTTCCTGTTCATTCTTTCATACATTCAAATAAACATTTTAGATTCAAACTTTGAAATTTCTAAATACAAACATTACAAAATTTAATCTTTTTTCTCTTTACCCTCTCAGTTAAGCAAGTCCAAATTATTGACCTTGATTATCTGATTTATCTATCAAGTTCAAATTAATGACCTTGATTTATCTTATTAAGAACAAACTTATGTCTTGACTCAAATTTAAGTCTTAACTTAATGAACTTTAATCATTTTCGGGCAGTTTCAAATTTCTGATTTTTGTTTAGCAACTCTAGATTTTGATAATTAGCTTTTCTTCATCGGCAGTCAAAAATAAAATGAACATAAAATCTTTTGTTTTTATGAAATGAACAGCAATACTAATTATGTACAAACATATTTATTGAAATATTGTTTGTGAGTTTATGTTAGAGGATCATATAAGTTTTTTTAGACATATTACAAGTACCATTGACCTTTATAAGACTTTAACCTCTACACATTTCTCAATTGTTCCTGGATACGTTAGGTAATTTTAGGGACTTGACTTAACAGTGTTTCCCACCTTAGAATATACTCCCATATAAATATTCCCTAGACTTCATCTTACGGGTGAATATATCTAACTGATATCTTTGTCTGGGTAATGCAAAACCTTGAGAGCACATATTAGTACCACCGTACTGACAAAGAGATGAAGGCTGGTCTTCAAAGTAGTGTTCCAATTTGGAATCTTTTACTACAATTGTTGGATCTTCCGATACTTACAATTTGCTCAAGTTTTTGGGTACCATTGTCGACACAAAATCATAAGAACTTGTATAATACACCATATATCAGTTATTTATAAAGACCTAGTATCTCAGAATCCGACAATCTCTCAAATGAAATTTAAGTGTACTAAGACCATATATCTGAGAAATGTTACGCCACTAATTAAGTAGTTTTTTTTCGTTTAAGTTTATATCTCAAAAACAAATTACTGAATGTGCGAAGCCTACTGGTACATCCTCAGAGAGACCTGTTTAAACTTTTTAACACTACAATTCTTTAGCATATCGTCACAGACCACTGATGTACTATCATTTATTTTCATACGAAATCTTTTTTTTCTTTTTCATGTTTTTTACATTTTTTCATTTTTTAAAGTTTTTGTATTTTCTACAACATTTCTCCCCTGAAAATCAAAAACATATTCTTTGGATTTTTTTTTAAAGAATAAAATTCTAAAAAACTATATAAAATGTGAAAAACCGATGAGAATTACTTCAATTCACCATTCAATACTGCTTCACATTTTCTTCTTTTTAATTTCTTTCCTACTCATGATGACAAAACCTTAGACCATTTTGATTTAAAAAAAAAAACATTTTACTCAACAGTCTTTTCAATCAGTTTTGTCTATTCAACAGTGAGGGTTCTGTGAAATTTTCAAATTTTCTTCAAAAATTTGTAAAATTGTGAAGTAAACGTTATTGAAAATTCAATCATGTCTTTTATGTAGAACCAGTTATCTCAGCCCAAAAATCCTTATTATGTGCTAGGAATCTCAGTCTTCATGTTACTTTATCTTCCGAAAGATCCTGCACACAAATGCAAACAATCAATTGAATAGTTTAACCTAAGATTTTTCAATCTTACGTTCAACCTTAGTTTTGATTTATTTTCACAATCAGGTTTATTTGTGACTTTCTCAAGTTTGGGAAATTCTTCTAAACTTTCAATTTTCGCTGATTATTGAGTGTTTTCAATAGATTTTTCTTTTATTACCCATTTTTGTTCAATCCTTTCTGACTTTCCGGTTGACACTAATTTTTCAAATTTTACAGGAAAAAATCCCTTTTTCATCACCCATGTTTGGTTTCTAGACATTGCTTTCTTGAAATACAATATAAAATCTTTTCATTCAGCACTTTTGAAGTTTCACCAGCTTCGAATTTTGAAAATTTAGTGTTAACTAGTTTCACTTTGTTTGTAGATTCTTTGACTTGTTTCTAAACTTGTGTTTGTACAAACATTGGTGAGTTTTGATTTAAATCTCCGGAATTTTTCTTAACACCAGAATCAGATTTAGGCTTTGACTGTGGATATTGTCTAACAATGTGTCCATCTTTATTACATCGAAAACATTCCTTAACCTGTTCTAGTGGTTGTTTTCTAGCATCAAACTTATCATTTTATTGTTTTTTCCAAACTTTCTTTTTCTTTTTCTGAAATTGTTCTGAAAACAAAATTTATTTTCTTTGAATAATCTGGTTTTTGGAACCTGTAATTGTTTTTCTTTTTCTTAGCATATTCCAAACCTTTCTTTTGTATTCAGGTTACTTTTTTACCTTGATGATTATAAGAACATTTAGGTTTGGAACCGTAAGACGTTTTTAACTTTCTAAGCTTTAACAAACTCAAACTCATTTCAACTAATTTAAAGACTTTTTCAATTTTTTTGAACATCCATCTTCTAAATCGGAAATTCTTCATGAGAAAATAGTTTGTCAGATCATTTCACTTTGTATGCTACCATCTTAGGATCATCATTCAAACTTGGTTCTGATTTTGAAATATAATTCTTATAAAACTTTCTTCATTTTCAGAAAGGGAATTTGAATTACTCTTTTGAGCATCTGTGTTTTCAAAAACATTTTCGACCATATTGTAACAACATCAGAATCACATTCATAGGTCACATCTATGTTCTCAGGCAACTCGACTTTTTGTTCCATTTTTAGGTTCAGATTGAGCGCATTCTCCTCTCCTTCATAATTTCTTCTAGAATAATTGTTCCAGATTGGAGGTGGAACATGATAATAACCCAAGTCATTGTTCTGAACTCCACTTTTGTTCTCTGCCTTGACAGTTTTTACTTCTTGTTTGGGAAGAATATGATCAACTACGTATGAACTTGTGGAGTAACTGATTAACAATTTGTTGACCCTTTCGGCTTCGATTATAACTTTCTCCAATTCTTGTTTTAGATCAGCAATATTGTTCACATGAATATTGATTGCCATCTGTTTATCCATTATCGTAGCTTTCAACATGTCGATTGTAGCACCATTTTTCAGATTAGCATCACGGTGAATTTTGATGGTATAGCTTAGCTTGTCATACGCTTCTTTCATTTGATTGTAATCTCTTGATAGATTATCTGTATGACATTTCAACTCTTTATATCTCTCATCTTTAACAATACACGATTCACCCGGTTTTGAGCACTTTGCGTTATATATTTCATCTTTTTTAGCACAAGATTTGCATGGCTCTATATATTTTGTGCATTGTCGTTCTATCTTTATTTTCTCATTCTTTTCAACTTCCTTCTCTTCCTAGACTCTCTCAACTTTTAGCTTCTAATTAACTTAAAAAAAGTTCATCTTCTCCTTGAGAATGATCTGGTTTTTCTATAACTTCATCGTATTTTACACTTTGTTTTTGTTAGTCGAACAATCCTGTGAAAGCATTAAACACGTGAGGAAGCATAGATGATTTAATCATATTATGAATAACATCTTCTCTATCTTCCTCTTTAAACTGTTTCTCTTCTTCTTCTTCACTCTTTGTGCTTTGACTTTATTCATTAGATAAACCTGCACTTGTGACAGAATTATTAGATTGAGATGACATAAACATTTGTAAAGCCTCAACCTCTTCAGAACACGATCTTTCATAAACATAGTCAGTAAAAAAATCCTCGTCAATTCCTTCATCAAACACAATCTCATTATTATCCAATTTTATTGAAAATTTTGATCACTAAAAATTTGGTGTGAAATCCTCTCGACGGTGTTCCGGAATACTCCGTATTTATCGTCAAAATCTCGAAAAAATATTCAATCACCAATTTTTTTCTAGACACTCGTCTCATCGCTACGATCAAAAATGCCTTTTTTTGTTAGGTTACCTTCGTACAAGGGTAATCTACCTTCGTGTGAAGGTTAACTTCACTTCGTGCGAAGATAAAAATTTCACTTCGTGCGAAGAGGGTTTCACAATTTCACTTTTTTGCCATTTTAATCAAGAATTCGTTTGATTTTAGGTCTAATTCCTTCAAGTGTTTGTTATTAGTCCATTTTAAACAGTCCTGTGTCCAATTTGTCCGTTCAATGTTCGGGAAATGTCAAAAATAAGAAAGAATGAGTAAAAAAAAGATGTATTGTGGCTGAATCTTTTCCAATGTCTTCAAATCAGGCTTGCCTGCTCTGATACCACTTGTAGCTTCATGTGACAGATCCGATATCTTAAGCACTAACTTGATAACCTAGTATACACGTACAGAATCCGTGTATAGTTAGGCGACATTGTAAACCCATTGTATTCACTATAATCACTTTTTCATTAACTTGTTGTGCGTTATAGATCTTAGAAACAGTTGGAAAGAGCTCTGCCATCCAAATCACAAAACGTTTTAAATGAACTAGCTTGCACGTCTATTTTTAGACAACACATTACCTTCGTACCAAGCTAGATTCTATCTTCGTGCGAAGGTAAATCTTTTTAGTATGAAGATAAGATTTTTTCACTTCGTACGAAGATAGATTACCTTCATATGAAGTGAATATACACTTCGTGCGAAGTGACCAACATACATTCTAATATTATGCAATTATATACAGACTCGATACTATTCGATGATGTAGGCGGCAAACCTATGCATCAACACAGAGAGGAATCAACTGGATGACGCTCGGGCGAAAAAGGATGAGATTGGGACAAAGCCATCCAATCGCTGACCACACAGATGGGACAATTAGCTAGCCAGGTAGCTAACTTGAAGCAGCAAAACAGGAAGCTTCCAAGTGACACGCAAAACAACCTAAGAATGTGGAAAACATACCGATCAATGGGGTAATCTTCGTTCCTAAAAATGAATTAAATCACAAATTTTTAACTTCTTTTTTTCTCAAATGATTGTAGGTGTGACTGAAACAAGTGATGTAGGAAAGCCGATCATTCCGATTCGAGTCGGGAAGTTCAAAATCCCCAAGGCATTGTTGGATTATGGAGTAGGGATGAGTGTGCTCCTTGGCAGGTTGTACAACTAGTACGACTTTGGTCCATTACACGCGGTTGCGGTATTTGCTGACGGAAGTTGGAAACAACCCTGAGAGGTTGTGAAGGACATTATGATCGAACTTGGATTTTTCTACTACCCGGTGGACTTCATGGTGATAGACTATGCACCATCAAAGACATACGAGCAGCCATAGGTAGTATTGGGTCGTCCATATTTGCACAGAACTAATACTCAGATTGACTTCAGAAAGGGCTTCGTCACGATGAGTTACCAAAGTCGTAAGTTATACTTTAATGTGTTTTCAAAATCAACTACTTACGATATTGTTGATGATTTGAGTCGTACAGTTGTTACTGATGGGTTTGTTTCATGTGTGCGTAAAAGCACATTGGATGCAAGTGGTACTCGTTTTGATAGGTCTAAGGTGAAGAGGACGACTGTGAGCGAGAGAGTAGGTGAAAGAAAACCACCTGATGGTGGGATTAGATGGGGCTGTGAAGATGAATTTGATCCCAACTGGTGTGAAGCTGTAAACCTCCCAAGTAACTAGATGGAGTTATACGTAGAGAAGTAGGGGGCAAGCAATCATCTGAACCTCGATGAGTTCAGCAGGTACGGTCTGGCTGAAGACCTTTAAACTTAGCGCTCTCGGGAGGCAGTCCAAGGATGTAGAGTATTGTTTACTTGTTTTGTTTTGGTGTGTACTGTGTTTTGGCAGGTTACTATGCTCCAATCATCACGGATGCAATGATTCAAGTGAGGGGATGTTTGGCAACATCCCCGGTGAGCTATCCAAGAATCCATGAGATGCGTATGTATCGGTTAAATCACAACAGTTGCACTACTATGGCCACTCACCGATTTTCGGATCAGGTACATGTGTTTCTCTATCTTGCATTTTATTTTTATTTGTGTATTTTGTGGTGTGAATTTTTATGTTGGGAGTGTTGATGCACTTTATGGTCGTCACTGTGCGAATAGACTAGATAGAGTGTGTATTGAATATTGTATTAGATTAGATTCGAACACCCCACCCAAGTGCGAACAAGTACTGTTTCGTACGAATCATGTATGATTCGTACGAATCACTTACTCGTACGAAATATTAGTACAAGTGACTCAGGCTTGATTCGCACGAAATGTCATGTCTATATATATAGGCGTTGTGTGTTCGTTGTTTATAAGTTTTGGAAGTTCCCTAAGGAGAAACGCTGGCGGATTCTCTCCAGGAACTCCGCCAGCCAGACCAGATGTAAGCTCTTTCGGTATGAATGAATGAATGAAAAGCTTCCGCTGATTCTCTTGTGCTTAATGTTTATGTTTGTTCTGCCGAAACTGCTCTATCCCCAAAACCTCCATCTAGAACCGCCACCGACCACGGGACCACAACTAGTATCAGAGCTACGGTACGGATTCATTCAGCTAACAGTTGATGAATCACCTACGCTCGTGATTATTAGACGTATGAGGGGTTTTGGACGAAAAACATCGAATACACGGACAATCCACGGACAAATGTTAAATTGATACAATAGGATTGTTAGAAACTGATTTTCGACCAGATCTTGCAAAAATCATGTCAAAATTCGAAGAAATGAAGATTTTGGTTCGAAAGACGTTATCAGTTTCGTACGAAACATGATTCGTACGAAACATGATTCATACAAAACATAATTCGTACGCAACACCTGCTACGCACGAAAAAAAGGCATTTTTTGATCGTATTGATGAGACGAGTGTCCATAAAAACTTTGGTGATTACAAATTTTTTTCGAGATTTTAACGTCAAATTCGGGTTGTTCAGGGACACCGTCTAGAGCTTCAACGTACAATTTTGATGATACGATCGCAATGGGATGAAGATTTTGGGATAGTCACTGATACCTATGCAAAACGTTGATCATATGGTGTAGTGATTATTATTGTGCCTTAACGTTTAGTCAGCATTTGGTCAAAACTGCAAATTTTGGGAAATTTTCGGCAAAATTTGTGATATCATATGCTGCAGTTCCACCATAATCTGCATTCCCATAAGAACTCGACGTTAGAATTTGCAAAAATGAGGGGGAATAAAAATTTACATAAAATTAAAAATTCCGACATTTTTGAAATTTGTGACGTTGCAACAGTATCCGGGTGGTTCGGACCGTAAATTATTTGGGAAACACAGAGGATCGAAGGTTCATTAGAGATGAAATAGCGTTCATGACTATTGCCGAATAGCTACACATTCAGCACGGATGATCGAAGAATGTTCAGAATTTTCAGATCATGTTTCAGATTGATGCCCAAGGGCTAACCACCTGATCCCCGATGTGCAAGTGGAAGCACACACGACGGCGTGGATGTGAACACGTCATTCTCTCATTAACTCTGCATTGCAAATGAACTGTTTTTCGGACTAACCGCCAGAAAACACAGATGTCTTGTAGTTCCAGTGCCCCATTCCAGTGGAGATAGCTATACATCTGTTATTGTGACTAAAGAGGATGAATGTGCTTCTGATTACCGAAGAATGTTTCTCAGATTCGCTGTGTTACCAGTTAGTTTGTTTCTGATGATTTGCTGATTGAAAAGATTTTTGCGGATACTCATCGGTTTGAAGTTTTTCCGTGTGGTTCTTTGAAGTTTATGTCAATTGTCGGTTGGGTTTTGAAGATCAGAAGATCAAGTATCAAGGGGGTGCGTTAAACCAAACGTGGATATCCTTAAACGTTGAAATGGAGAAAGCTACATTGTTTAATGACAAGTTGGTGATTGTTCGAGAAAATTTGAAGATCAAGCAAATCAGAGGAGGTTTCTGAACCATGCAACCAACAGCCTGAAGATTAATTTCAGGAGAAAATTATTTCAGGGGGAATGGTGTTTAAACGTAAATAATGCAAACCCGGATCTTCAATCAAGGGGGAATTACAATGTCAATAGATACCCGATTGAAGTTGCAGAATATTCAAACATAGCTCTCAAGATTTCAAGTTCAAGCTTCGACAGTGACGTCCAAGGGGGGAATTGTTGATGCAATTTATGGTCGTCACTGTGCGAATAGACTAGATAGAGTGTGTATTGAATATTGTATTAGATTAGATTCGAACACACAACCCAAGTGGGAACAAGTACTATTTCGTACGAATCACTTACTCATACGAAATATTCGTACGAGTGACTCAGGCTTGATTCGCACGAAATGTCATGTCTATATATAGGCGTTGTGTGTTCTTTGTTTGTAAGTTTTGGAAGTTCCCTGAGGGAAACGCTGGCGGGTTCTCCCCAGGAACTCCGCCAGCCAGACCAGATGTAAGCTCTTTCGGTATGAATGAATGAATGAAAAGCTTCCGCTGATTCTCTTGTGCTTAATGTTTATGCTTGTTCTGCCGAAACTGCTCTATCCCCAAAACCTCCGTCTAGAACCGCCGCTGACCACGGGACAACAGGGAGTGGTGTTAATTGTTTAGTCGATTAGGTCGTTAGCCGTTATGGTTTGTAGGTGGTATATCTTGAGTTCGGATTATAAATTGCACTATACATTAGGGACAATATATCGCAAGTGTGGAGATGCGATAACTCGAGATAGGGTTGGTAAGGTTGATGATTTCAAATGCTTCAATGGTGGAAATTGGCTAAAAATTAAAAATTGAAAATGTCTTGTAAAGATTTTCGCACAAAATGGAAAATGCAAGGTGAAGTTGGATTGTTGGTTTTCAATTATTATAAATATGAGATAATAAAATGGTCAAAAACGCATCTAATTTAATATATGTGGGTAGGCCCAGCCCGGTAAAAGGTTCCTTAGGATTGTTATAAAATACTTAAATATTACAAATCTTGTGGGTTCTCTCCTCAGAAGCTATAGCAAAGCGGAAACTGTAGAGAGTATAAGGGGTTCTGTTATAAAAAAAACTTTTAGTATCCCGATTAAATGGCACATTTGTTTCTTTTTATGAAAATAAAATCCAAAACAAGGTGGCATCCGAAAAAATTTCATCTATCAATTATTTTGAACTAGTTTGTATTGACAAAGCCTATGGTTTTGCTACGGGGATGGTGACTTGTGTGGTACATTATGGCATTAACCACTAGGATGGTGACTCGGGTGGGGTATGTCCGCTAAGTTGATGGTATACAAATGGATATCGAAGCTCATCACCATAATCCATTATCCATCATAGTTTAATTAGAAATATATAAACGTTTGTAACATAGACAGTAATCTCATAAGCTCGAAGCAAGATTAGGTGGCAGTATGCTGTTTTGAGTGTGAGACCCCTAGAGGAAGAACGCATTTGAACCTAATGGATTATGAATAAGGGATCGGAAAGAAACCAGTGGTTGGGTTTAAGTGGACCATATACCTACAATCTTAGTCAATGCGTGATTAGGTTTGTTTAAGCTAACTGAATAAATTGAAAGCTAATGATTTGATTGTGATTCCCTTGTAACTATTTTTTTGGGATGAAAAAGGATAAGTGTTGGGATGTGATGGAGAGGTCGAAAATCAGTTGTTACAGTGTTTAAATATTGTGCTGTTAGCGCGTTTTAGGTGGTTATCTATTTCGAATGTGATAACTATGAGTTTTTGTAGTTTTACAGGTTAATCATCTAGAGCGGTGAAGTTATGACGGTTGGTAATGAAGTTGAACAACTGGGAGTGTGAATCAAGTGTATCATATCATTCGGTATGTGTTTGGGCCAAGAGATAGCGTTAATATGTGAGAAATACAAAACAATAAAGTTCGGGGACTGTTGGGCAATTACATGAAAGTTGATATGCAGCTAATATATGGAGTGTGAAGGTTCGACGTAGCTTACGGTAGAGAAATCATAAGGTAAGGTTGGGTGTAAAAGTTGAAACAAGGCAGCAAGTCTCCACCGTAGGTTATGGTGGGAGACCGTAACCTATGGTCTAGCGTAACAAAGGAAACAGAAACATGAGACCGAAACCTACGGCCTTGTGCCATAGGCTACGGTATGACTTCCGAAAAACATGACGTGACTCGTTTTGAAGGGTATAAAGGGTAAACCCTAATGGAAGATTAACACTTCTCTTGGATGAAATTGGAGATGACAAAGGCTAAATCGTGGAGATATTCACCTTGGTTCATCATATTCTTCACAATATCAATCATACTTATCATGAATTCGATAGTTTAACAAGTGTTTGAAGATGGTACAACCGAGATGAGCGGCTAAATCTTTTATGGTTTCCTCCTGGTGGAGGATTCTTGTAAGTCAACTAGGTTATGATTTGAACCCGTGTTAGAATTTGGTAATCTAAGCATTCATCAGGCGAAGACTTCTTAACTAAAGCATGATTTTCTAGCCGAAGATTTCTTAACTGAAGCCTCTTGCTTAGATTCATCAGGTGATGATGATGATGATGACTATGCCTTCGAGGGATCTTGTTTAGTTTGCTTAACTTCTGTTTTTCTTTGTTTTTTTTATTTTTAGCAAACTGCACATTAGACTCTTTAGTAATAACAGAGACCTCCTCATTCATGTCACTCCCTTTAACAAAATCAAGCTTTTTAACAAAAAAATGTTTTTGATTCTTAGGGTGTGTATTTTTTGTTTTCAAAACTGGTTCCCTATTATTATCCTTCTTACCATTCTCAGAACCATCAACACTTCCTGATGTGGAACTACTAGGTGTAGTTGACACAAAGTCTGTAAACTCTTCTTCATCTGGCAAGAAAGAATAGTCATGACCAAGTGGTGGTGGAACTTCATTCAAACGCTTGAATCCCACACACGTCTTGTCATTACTCTTCTGTAAGACATTCATCATGTGTTTCATGACAAAAGATGAATCTCTGAATTGATTTAATTTCTTTTCAAGCTCACAAATTTTAACTTGTGCTTCAGACAACTCTTTGCACTTTTCAGAAACCTGTTTTGTTTTCTCACTCATCATATCATGAGCTAAGTCAATAACTTGAAGTTTTTCATTAAGCTTACAGGTTAGAATATTGATTTCTTCTTCATAACCTTTAATTTTCTTCAAGTATAGTGACTTATTTCGTTTTACGAAAAGTTTGATTCTTTTAGGTTTGAGAGCTCATTAGCCAGACTTTAGTTTTGCTTTGTTAATGTGTCAACTTCACTTTGCAGTTCATGACACTTCAAACAAACAGAACTACTAGAGTTAGAACATATCTCGCCTATTGATTTGCTTAGATCAGCCATGAAAGCAGCAAAATCAGCAGCCATCTTCTTCTCTGTGGTATTCTGTTCTCCATCAGCTTTTTTAGCTACCTTCTCTTGCACTTCCTCAGCATCAGCTTTCACTTCTTCATCAGCAACAGGAGCTATCTCAGCCATGAATTCCTATGAGGCATTGTTATCACTCTCTAGATGAACACTCCAATCATAAGAACCCGCTCTAGCAGTAGAAATCAGGGCCTTTGATCCAGTGTTGTTTGACGCATTCTTGTTGCTTGAACCATGACCAGGAGAATTTGAAAGGATGAACTAGAACGAGATTCAGACTTAGCTCTTTGACACTCTCTAGTGAAATGTTCATAGTTGTGACAGTTGCAACACTTCACTTTCGACTTGTCAAAGCCCACACTCTTGCCAACGAACTTCCTGCCCGTTCTATTCATGAACCTCTTCACCCTTCTAGAGATCATGGCCATCTGCCATTGCAAATCCATCTCTTCTAAGTCATCAGGGTCGATCTGATCATAATCTTCATCAAACGTAGCAGGATCAGATATTTTTACCGGAATATAGTTCTCATAGGCAATGCCAGGTGATCTTCAGCACTTTTGACACTCAGAGGCATAGACATAGAACTGCCGTTACTTGATTGTTGTCTCTTAGCCCCTGACGAGCCTCCTGAAGCAGCAACAAAACATACTTCACCCTCAGAATTTGTCACGATTTGTTCATTCTCACATGAGAGAAACGCAGTTGCAGTTTCACTAGAAGCATTGTTGGAAGATGAAGGTGTAAGACCTTTATAAATCCCCAGATCTTGAACCTGATCATAACATGTTTCCTTCTTCTTCTTATTGAGCTCATAAGCTCTCAACTTCCCAACAACCTCTTCCAAGTCTTTCTTTTCATAATTAGCTTCACCCTTTATCATCAACGTGTAAATATCCCACTTTGCAGGTAAAGCATCCAGCAACTTGTTGTTTATCTCCACATCTGTGTATCCCTCTATGTCATAATTATCTATTTCTGACATCAGATGATAATATCTCATGATAATATCTTCAAGGGATTCATTTATCATGCCTTTGAAGACAGCAAACTGTTTCTTCAGCAGATCAATCTTGTTCTTCTTCACATCGGTATTGCCCTCACACCTCTTCTGTAGGGCATCCCACATCTCCTTTGATGTAGTATAATGCTTGAATGTATGTTTAATACCATTAGGTAATGACATCTTGATAGCAGCTAAGGCTTTCTTCTCAGACTCATACATCCTCTTCTCAGCTTCAGACATGTTTACATAGATAGTGACACGTTGTCTTCCCTCAAAATCATGCGTTGGATTAGCGTACCCATCTTGAATACAGATCCACATCCGTGTGTCCTGATATTCAATAAAGGATTGAAACCTATCCTTCCAAGTGAGAAGTTCTCTACCTTCAGCATTTTTGGAGGTTTGTTTGTGGTACCAGCCTCGTGCTCCATTCTCAACAGCACATTTAGGTTAGACATATTTGACATTTTTACCGAACCGGATCGTTAAAAACGTTAAAACTTGTCCGAAATGAGTGGTTTCCAAATTATACTATTAGACTCGTCTCAACGATACAGTTCTAATGATATATACTATTAGACTGGTCTCGACGATACGGTTCTAATGATATATATTGCCGGATTAAAACTTGTCTGAAATGAGTGGTTACTAAATGGTAACTATGATTGACAATCCGAAATGAAAATCCAGAACAGTAATCCGAATTACTAATCCGAGATGGTGATCTGGAATAGCGATCCGAGATGAAATCCGGAATGCACTTATCTGATCCGAAATGGAAATCCGGAATAGACTACTCTAATCCAAGATGGAATCCGGAATAGCTTATGATCCGAGATGGAACCCGGAATACACTTCTGATCCGAAAGTTAATCCGAAATAGCTTCTAATCCGAAATTCAATCCGAAATGGAATCCGAGATGGCTTTTCTGATCCGAATTGCAAGTTTTCCAGATCTGCAATGCGGATTCTGATCCGAAATTCAAGTCTTAAATCCGAAATACTTTGATTTTTTGATCCGAGATGCCTTTCTTCATCCGAAATACCTTGTAATCCGAAATACCTGCAGAAACCCTAAAACAACCGTCAAAACCCTAATTCGCCATCACAAACTTCAAGAATAGCCTCAAAAACGTCCAAAAACGCCCAAAAACCCAACGTTTTCTGCTGTTATGATTCTGAACCGAGCAAAACCAAGATCCGAATGCTCTGATACCAATTGTAGATCCCCTAGTCCTTATGGATCTTGACAGAATCGTCTATCTAATCTAGAGTGTGGAATCCCCTAGATCAGATTTCACAAAAATAACAAGAACACGAACACAATTCCTTCAAACAATCTTCTATTGATTATCTAACACAAAGTGTTTACAACCAATTTAAGACTCTTTCTCTCTAAACTCTCTGAAGCAATTCTCTCTACAACTGAACAACTAACTGAGCAACCTTAACCCTAATCACAAACTCCCTATATATAGAGATAGCTTATGCAACTGGGCTAGGGTTTCCTACATGAACTACTAATGGGTTTAAGGCCCAATTCGCCTACCATGCTCTATTTAGTGTCTAGTTCAGCCGAATTACTTCTAATTCACTATTACAAAACTAAACCCGCAACCATTTATCATTTTACTAATTACAAGATATCCAAAGATCAAATCTAAGTTGTTGTCACAAATATGCACCAACAAGATACCATCCGGCAATTGATCAACCTGAAGTCCTAAAAAGAACTTCATCTCCCCCATCGCACTCATTTCGAATTTCTGCTTTCGAAGTCTTTACACAGCTTATCATTTGTCGATCCAAAGATGATATCATCCACATATATTTGCATGATAAACAGACGACCATCTACTTCCTTTGTAAAGAGAGTAGAATCTACAGTTCCTCTAAGAAAGCCGTTGTCAAGAAGATGTCTTGAAAGCGTTTAATACCAAGCTCTCGGGGCTTGGTGAAGACCATATAAAGCTTTGTTTAGAAGGTAGACTTTATCCTTGTGTATAGGATCAACGAACCCCGATGGTTGGCCGACATACACCTCCTCTTTAACTTTTCCGTAAAGGAAAGCGGATTTGACATCCAACTAGTACACCTTGAAACCTTTCCAAGAAGCAAAGCCAAGAATATGCGGATAGCTTCGAGACGAGCGACTGGGGCATAGACTTGAGTGTAGTCTATCCCTTCTTGCTAGTGAAAGCACTGGACCATGAGTCAAGCTTTTTTTCTGACCACTATTTCTCTGTCATCTTGTTTGCACTTGAAGACCCAACATGTATTGATCTTTTTTTGGTGATTTGGTAGGTCAACAAGCTTCCAGACTCCAAGTTTCTGTAATTGAAGCAATTCTTCCTACATTGCCTCCACCCATCTTTCTTCTTTTAACGCATCTCTCAAGTTTCCGGGTTCTACCCGTAAAACAAAACAACTATAAGGAATCCTAGTTTCTAATGGAGCAATTCGGGTATAAAAACAACTTAAATCCTTGTTGATCTGATTTCGAGTTTGCACAACCAAATGACAGTATCTTTCAATCAGTTGTTTCACAGTCTCTCCTTTAATCAAAGTAATGATATCAAATTCTTTACTTAACAACGCTCGCTTCCCTTTTCGCAACTTTGCGCTTCCTTGGAATTTCAATCGAAGAGCATTCCATAATGATTGTGTGTCATCATCATGTTGTAATAGCGCCAATATGTCTTCCTTGATGGCTTGTTGTAAGATGTTCATCATCTTTTTCTCGTTTATGAACTTCTCTCTTTCAAAATCTGAAAGTTGAGCTAACGTTTTTTCCAGACCGTTTTCTCCAATCGGAGCTTGATATTTTGCTTCAATGGCAAACCAGCAGGTAAAATGATTTGCTTGAACCTAATTCATAAACCGTTCACTCCAACTGTCAAAATCTTCAAGGTTCATCAACTTTGATGACTTCGTCATCGTACCCATCTCATTCTAGAGGTTCATATTTTGAGCTGCAGTAGTTGGGACCACTGAGGCAACAAATGCGTTATAAAACTCTTCTTCCATTTTTCTACAAAAGTTTTAGAAACACACTTTCGAAAAACTGATTAGAATGAAAAAAATATGACAAGATGTTCTTCGTACGGATGAACTGGTCGTGTGACTGAGACAGTCGTGCAAGTGATATACTTGTGCGATTTGAGATTCGTATGAATGAGATGTTCGTGCAAGTGAAAGGTTACTCGTGTGAGTGAATGGTTGGTGCGAACGACTAATTTGAGTGAATCATTGCTTCATGCGAATGACTTGTTTTTAAACTTGTAAGTTTATAGAACAAACTTGTTTGTTCGTTCGTACGAATGACTTAATTTGTACGATAGCCGTTCAGTGAGTTGTCTCTCTACTCGTATGAAACAACTCAGGTCACCGAACGGATGAATTTTAACCAATTTTGTCATGATTAATTTCGAATTTAGATCTGAAATTGTCAAGGATTGATTAGAATTGATTTAACATGATATCCTAAAATCCTAGTCAATTTAGTCCATAGATTCGTCCAATTCTGATATCTATATGGGAAAGTGTAGAGGTAGAAAACTCCAATGGTGAATCTGCATCTGAAACTGTTGGTAGTATGCAGAAACTTGAACTTTGTCAGCAGATCAGGCCTCAAGGCTCTGATACCACTTGTGAGAGGGATCGGCTCTCCTCCGATGAGCACCGGATTGATATGACTCAACTAACAGAGGCGAAATTCATTGTTAGTGAGTTTGACAAACAAACAAGTGAGATATACTACTTAAATTCCTTGAATTGTATTGATAAACGTGAACCAGTATAGAGAAAGTAAACAATTTGATAGGGCTTTGCCACACAAACAGATCAACTCAATACTGACATAACACTCAAGCTCCTCTATTTATAGCTCGACATGACTCGCATAGGATAGTGTGTATCTGAGTCTGACTCGTGCGAGTGGAGCCTCGTACGAGTGACAGAGTGTCACTCGTATGAGTCATGAGACTCACTCGTATAAGTCATTCACTAAACAAATAAAACTTATATTAACATTTACAATTTGACGTTCTAAGCCCTATATACATAATCAACATATCCTAGACGTAGGCAATAGACATTATGCACCAACAACTTCCATAGAAGTTTTCATGGATGACTTCTCGATTTATGGTAGCTCCTTTTATCAGTGTTCGCTAAATTTTGGTGAAGATGTGGAAGCGATGTACGGAGACGAAGTTGATGCTAAACTGGAGAAGCGTCACTTCATAGTGGCGTAAGGGATAGTGTTAGGACATAAGATTTCACGAGATGTCATATAGGTGGATAGAGCCAAAATAGATACCATTAGTAAGCTACCGCCACCCACGAGTGTTAAGTCAATGCTTAGTTTTCTCAGTCATGAGGGCTTTAATAGGCGTTTCATCAAAGATTTCTCTAAAATCACCCGCCCCATGACCCGACTACTCGAGAACGACGTCCCTTTTGTCTTTGATGAGGAGTGTCTCAAAGCGTTCGAAGTTTTGAAAGAGAAGCTAATTAGTGCCCCCATTCTTGTATCGCCCAACTGGAGCTTGCCTTTTGAGCTCATGTTATGTGAGTGATTATGCAATTGGTGCGGTTTTGGGGCAAAGACATGATAAGACTTACTGCCCAATCCACTATGCGAGCAAAGCCCTAAATGATGCTCAAGAGAACTACTCCACCATCGAGAAGGAACTCTTAAGCGTTGTCTTCATATTCAATAAGTTCTGTTATTACCTCATGCTTTCGAAAACCATCATATTCACCGACCATCTGCTTTACATTTTCTTTCCCAAAAGAAAAATGCTAAACCTCGTCTCCTACGGTGGATTCTCCTGCTTCCTGAGTTCGACATAGAAATTAAGGATAAGAAAGGAGCGGAGAATGCCACAGACGATCATCTTTCAAGTCTAGAGGATCTGAAGAGAGAAGAGAAATGTGAGGAGGCAGTAGGTTATAAATTCCCCCATGAGTTGATTGAGTTTGTAGAAGTGGAGAAGGAAGGTATGCCATGGTTCTCTAATTTGGAAAATTACCTTCCAAACGGGATCGTATTGAAGGGTATGACGACCCAACAAAGGAAGAATTTCTTTGAATGCTAGGAGATATATTTGGGATGTCCCTTCTCTTTAGGAAAATAAGAGATGTGTGATGAAGGAGGAAGGTCAAGAGAAACTTATGCATATTCATGAAGGATTAATGGGAAGTCACCACAGTCCTCACACCACCACCCAAAAGGTGTTTGACTATGGGTTTTTTTGGCCTTCAGTTGTTAAGGATGCTCTAGAATTCGTTAGGAGATGCGATGCATGCCAACATACTTGCAATATCTCATCTAAGGACGAGATGCCCCAAAATCCAATCCAAATTCTCAAACATTTGGGGCATTGACTTCATGGGACCATTTCATTCTCTAGTGGGAATCGGTACATCCTCGTGGGTAGAGGCTCAAGCTCTTCCTATAAATGATGCCTAAGTGGTGGTACGATTTCTTAAAAACTTGTTCACCCGTTTCGGTACACCGAGAGCTTATAAGTGATTGTGGCCCTCATTTTTGCAACGTCGTTACGGAAAACATATTAGCACGCTACAGGGTCACTCATCGTTTTTCTACTGCGCATCACCCTCAAACAAGCGATTACTTCGAAAACGCAAACTGAGGTGTGAAGAGAATCTTAGAAAAGACTGTTGGAAAGAGTAGAAACGATTGGTCCGACAAATTGAACCATGCGTTGTGGGCATTCCAAACCGCATATAAAATACCATTAGAAACCACCCCATTCATGATCATATACAGTAATGCTTGTCATCTTCCTATAGAGTTAGAACATCGTTTGGGCAGTGAAAACCGTAAATCTATGTCTTAACGAAGCCACTAGGAAATGGTTCTTACAAATCCATGGGTTAGAGGAGTTTAGGAATGCGGCATATGCACGCTCATAGAACAACAAAGAGAGAACAAGAGAGAACAAAGGCTTTGCATGACAGGAAGTTGAAGGGCTTGAAGGAGTTTAGGAAAGGAGATAAGGTTCTCCTATATAATTCTTGTTTGAAGTTGTTTGGAGGAAACTTGAAGTCGAAGTGGACCAGACCGTATATGGTAAAGGAGGTTTTTCCATATGGTACAATTGAGTAAGAAAATGACACCGACATAATTTCTTTGAAAGTGAATGGCCATCTTTTGAAACACTATCTAGGAGGACCTATATATCCGACCGAGACGGAGAGGGGAGAGGGGTACACTTGGAGGTGGGACGCGGCGAGACCATATATCGTGAATTAAAATACCTTCTTCATCAAAGCGCTGCACATAACAAAACCCTAACCTTCATTCACCTACAACGACCACCACCAAATCACCACCATTCCACTACCATTCACCCCCCACAAACCTCCTACATCCACCACATCACGGGTTTTTGCACCGGATCCCAAAGGATAAAAATCAGAACATTATCTCATATCTTGTTTAATCGACTTCTAGGTATGTTTTTCTAGTATAATTATGAGTTTACTGTACTTTGAGTCACTGTTTTCATGTTCATACTGTGCCACTATGCTAGTCTAGGTGTCGGGTCTAGTTTAGTTAATTGTTTAGGTTGTGTCAGTCTTGTATCATGACTTTGGTTGGGGTAGATTGGGTTGTCATGATAAGAGCATGTTGCGGATGGATGGTTTAGGTAATGCCATATGAATGTTGCGTTTGGGTTAGCATTGGGTTTATTGAACATTGGTTTTGGTTGGTTGTTAAAATAGATTGTGATATACTTGCATATTGAATAGACATCTAAATTGGAATAAACCTCTTTGTATAAGAGGAGCTTTCGTCCCAAATCAAACATTTTGACATGTTAAAGTCTTAAACTTTTAATTGGTTTGGGACTCAATGTTCGATTATATTTGGCACGCGGACTTAATTGGGGTCAATTAAAGTGCCGGGAGAAGGTAGCGTACATCGAGTCTAGTTTGAGTTGTCTTAGTTTGTGTTTTGATAGAGTCTTGGGTAGTTACATGCTTTGACAGGTTAAAGACCACTCGCCCGTACTCAATCTCCATTCGGGCGAGTATTGGATGAAAACTCATTCATTTAAACGGTAAGCCAAATTGTTGTAAAAAAAAATTTCAGTCACGACCATGAACGAAATGCTATGCGGTCATTTCCATTTTGGAAAAAAATATAAAAAAATAAAAATACTGAAAAGTTCTACAGAAATTTAAAAACAAAGTTATAAAATTAAAAATGAAAAAAATACTTGTTGTTACTAATGTTTTCCCTTGTTTTACTACTCTTTTGTAGATGTGTTAGGTGAGGGATCGTTTAGCTGAGGAGGGCGAAGCAGAGCCATGGACTGGTTCTGTTCCATGAGGCGAACCAGACGTACCAGTATTTGCTCCGGCCAGGAAAGAGCGAAGGATTACATATCATACTGTCCAGCAGGTGCCGATGTGTAGTTGTTCGAACATAAAGGCCAACCCATTGTTACAATTTGAAGTTGATACAGATGAGCGTGGAAAGTGAATACATTGTTCATTTCAGATATTTTGTAGCTTAAGATTATCGATTGGTCTTTACTTAATAGCATTAGGCAGCGAGATAGGATTAAAAGGTTGTAAGGCCCGAAATTTCGGGCTATGTTAGAGGTTCGGGTACCACCGTATAAGGAACTAACATTAGAATTCTTTTGCACTTGTAAGTACAAGGATAGGAATTTCGAGTAGAAAGATGCGGTATCTTTTTCATTGGGTAGGCGAGTTCATGATTTGACGATGGATGAGTTCAGAGTTTCTAGTCAGTTTTATACACAACAGGAGGTCAAGAAGCCCACATTTAACACATGTTTGAGGGGTGTGTTCAAGCACCCCAAGCCTTGAAGTGTGATGAGTACTGAGTTGGTTAGGTTTTGGAGCACAATAGCTACTACTCCCTTCTCTAGGGGCATGTTAGCTTCTAATATTAGGGATTCGGTTTATAGATACATACACAGAATCCTGAAATCGACATAGGTTGGTAGGGGTTTAGACAAGAATAAGGTTATCTTGATAGAATTCAGTGTTTAGTGGTGATGGAGGAGCAGAGGCCAATGAATGTGGCTAGTGTGTTAGCTAGTTCTCTTCATAGGACGAGGAGAGGAGGACCGAGGTCGGCCCTGTATATGGGTCCTTAAGTTACTTTACAGGTACGGAGCATTGGTGTTATAGTAGGTATAAACCCGAGCACATGAGGGAAGGACCATGGCTACATTTGTTGATATTCAGGATTTGAGGTAGGCAGTTATTTTAAATGCATATGATCTGCTTAGTTGGGAAGACGTAAAGGAAGGTCCTCAGGCGCATCCACCTGCAGGAACCTATAAATACATATCATTATCAAACAAGTTGAACCCTTGACGAATTTGCATAATCTTGGGCGAAAATTAGCAAGCATTTGGAGCGTTATTAAGGGAGAAGAAGCATCAGTTGATTGTCGGAAGCTATAGGATCATTCAACTCCTGGTTTTATTATCCGGTTTTTTTTGTTCTTCAACTTTTGATTCTTAATCATGTTTTAATATCTTGTTAAAACTATTGTTTTCGAATTATTCATGAGGTTTGGATAAAACTTACGTACTACCTAGGCTAATGATGAACGGATGTTAAAGTTGCTATTTTTATTTGGATACTTGTTGTTCATGGATTTTTTTATGTTAAAGTAACGAACATGGTTATTGATTCGACGCCTTTGCGTATCTCGATTTGTTTAACCTTTGTTTATTATTTCACATGATCTTAGTGGTATGTCTTTCATATTATAGGATTGTGTTAGATCATTGACTTTGTGTTTGTGATTTGTTTGGTTAATTGGCCGATATACCATGGAAGTGATAATCAATAATTGAGTAGGTCTAGGTGTTCTACTAATCTTAACAACCAAAAGGTGCGAGGTTATCAGCAGGTCTAGGTTGGTAAATTGATATGTAGGTCCTGGTAAGAAGCCCGTCTTAGTTGCCTTATCAATCCTTGTCTATTGAGTCGAATCAAGAACCCGAGTTACCTAAGACTTTCATACCGTGAGGGAGTTGGTCACATTAAACTACTTTTCATAAAACAATTAGATAATCATAAGGGAGTCTAGATAAAATCGATATTCTAACAGCCTTCAGAGTTCCATAGGTGTCTTTCCGAGAATGGTCGGGAGTCTTGTTCGGCTCCTCTTTAGGATTAGCAACTTATGATCCTGGTTCCATAACAATTTGTATCTGGTAAAAGTATAACAGATAACATCCGGAATTCTAGTTGTTGGCGCAGAATGTCTATAGCCTACGTCTTAGGGTCATGTCAAGTATGTAACATGACTTAATTGTTAGATTTCTATTTGTTTTGTATGTATACTGGCCACTTCGTATGAAGCGTTGATCACCTCGTACGAAGTGACGCAGTTTACTTCTTACGAAGTGCTCTTCGGACGATGTGGAAAACTCCAACTCGTGTGGATCTGTCATGTCTATAAATAGTAGAGCTGGGTTCTTGAGTCAATAGCTGTTTTACTGATACTAAGGCGAAGCCTTGTCAGATTTGTTGTCTGTAATTGTTCCACTTTTTCAATACAAGAAGTAGAAGCATTTAAACAGTAGATCTGATCTTTTGTCAAACTTACTAACCATGTATTCCGCACACGTTGGTTAGCTCGAGTCTGGTCCGTTGCTTTCAGGGAAAAGCTGATCCTCCCACAATTGTATCAGAGTAGGAGGCCTAATTCGAAGACATTTGATCATATCCCAGCAATTGAAGATCTCTATTTCTACTCGTTAGAATTTTTAACAGATCTGGATAATTTCATGTACAAATTGGACTAGGATTTTAGTATAACATGTTAAAATCAGTTTAATCCAACCCTTGAAATTTTCAGACCCAAAATCAACTAAAATCATGTCAAAAATTGCGAAAAACAAGGAAAACACGAAGCTGTGAACAAAACTCGTACAAACTAATATTACACTTCGCACGAGTTGCCGAGACACCTCATACAAGGCGATTTAAAACACATTTATTCCACCCACCTCGTACGAAGTGAGTTCCATCTCGTACGAGTCGTACAAACTAGTGTTAACATCACTTGTGAACCCCTCGTACGAAGTGCCACATCACACAAAGCACACTTCGCACCAAAACAAGTTCTAATCAAATTGTTTTTGACAGATTTTGAAAACATTCAGGTAAAATATGGAAGATGAGTTCTTTAACGCCTTCAGCCACATCTACAGTTACAACTGCTGCAGCTCAGAACATGAACCTCGAGAACGAAGTAGGAGCCATGATGAAACCTCCAAAGCTCATGAACTTAGAAGATTATGACAGTAGGAGCGAGAGATTCATAAAATGGGTACAAGCTAATCATTTCACATGTTGGTTTGCCATCTAGTCAAAGTACAGAGCACCTGTAGGTGAGACTGGTCTCTAGAAGACACTGGCTCAGCTAACGGATATAGAGAAAGAAAAGTTTATCAACGAAAAGAAGATGAGTATAATACAACAGGTAGGAAAAGAAGATATACTGGCACTTCTACAACCTGATGATGACGCTTAGTCTTAATGGAATGCTTTAAGACTTATGTTTCAGGGAAGTTCACACCTTCGAAAAGGAAGAACAGCGCTGCTAAGCAAGGAATTTGACATTTTCAATCTGATAAAAGGTGAGACAATGAAGAAGCTGATCGAAAAGTACTGTCATTTGGTGGTTCAGATGAAACGAATGGGAATTTTTAAAACCATTGAAGAACTAATTGATAAACTGCCCGATTATTTACAAGAAGGAGAGTGGACGATCTATCTAACTATTCTAAAAACGGCACAGATTATAGTAATTTAACACTGCCAAGATTTGTTGAAAGATTAGAAGGTTATGAGCTATAAATGCAGAAAATGGCAAAGAGCAAAGGTGCCCACATGCAACAAGATGTGAACCTATACTACAAAGGTAGTTTTGTTGGTTGCATACAAAGTCCCAAGGTTCAAGCCACCTTCAGTGCCAACAATACAACAAGTCCACCATCAAACCCATCCAGTGGGTTTCATTCATTTTCATCATACAACACTAATTCTCCCCAAGTTCCACAATCTTCACAAAGCTCAAGTAACACTTAGAACATCAATGCAATCAATTTTATTCAAACAAGCGAATTCTTCAATGCAACATCACTGTGAATCTCGAAAACGCATAGGATTTCAATGAACACACGGCCAAACAACACATGGCCTTGCTTGCATCAGTTCTCGAATCATACAAAAGTATAGTAGATGGAAGGATTGGGAATCCTGAAATGACAAAAGAAGATTATAATCAGATTGATCCAGTTGAGTTGGCATTAATTGATATTAATTGGTGCATGGCGTCAATAGTCCGTAGAGTTCAACGCTTTATGGAAATCACAGGAAGGGACAGTCTGGGAGGCCTTGACGGTAATCTGGGTTTTGATAAGGCTAAAGTTACATGCTTCAAGTGCAGAGAAAAGGGACATTTCAAGAGAGAGTGTCCAAACAGGGAAGTCAAAGGAAATCAAAATCCATTTGTAGATGACCACTACAAAAGGGCCATATATCATCGACCCCAACCTCAAACCAAGTTAGTGCAGATCGAAGACGGTCCACAAACTCAAAAGATAAGGCTTTAGTTGTTACCCAAGAAGATGATGGGTTCAACGGGAACAAGTATATCACAAAGAATGAAAGCCTCGCACTGGTAGCCGAGATAATTGAAGAACCAGAACAGGGAAGACCAGAACATGCAGAAGAAGAATTTGCTGAGGCATCCTTTGACGAAGCCCAGAAGAATATTACCACACGTTGTCAGAGGAAGAAGAACTCTTAAATAGTGCATTTAGACATCTATTGTCTACTGATATTCTTAAAACTTTTGCAGGTTACTTTGACTCAAGCTACCAACCACCATGTGAAAAAGAGACAAAGCCTGAAATAGTAGAGGTGATTGATGTGACCAAGGAATTGAATTTGGAGAATCTAGCTGACATAGCCGACAAAGCTTTAATGGCTAATGTAAAAGAGGTAATTATTGAGGAAGCTTAGGAAGCAAAAGTCAAATCAATAAAAGTGTCGGTAAAGGAAGTAATTAAGGCTCAAAATGTCAAAGAAGAAACACCTTGCATAAAGGGCAAAGAGCCATGCAAGGCTTGTGTTGAAAAAGAAAAAAAGAAACAAAGAGCTAAAAATTCATGTAGATAATTTGTCATGTGTTTATAATACAACAAAAGAAGCATAAGATAAACTAAGTAAAAAGATTAAACAATTTGAACAAGTAATCAGGGAAAATTACAAGACACTTTCGATGCTCAAGGCAACTGTAATGGACAAACAAATGGCAATCAATATCCATTTAAATACAACTGTCAAGCTAAAAAGTAAACTAGAGAAATTGATAATCAAAACGGAATGGGTTAAAAAGTTGTTAATCAGTTATTCTACCAGTTCATATGTCATTGATCACATTCTTACGAAAATCGAAAGCAAGGAAGACAATAAAATAGATAAACCCAAATGTGTTGGTTACGATGGTGTTCTACCGCCCTTGTGGAATAGCTATGCAAGAAAGAAACCATCTGGGGTGGAAAAGGCACTCAATTTAAAATCGAAAATTGAAAAGAAAAATGAGCTTCCTAAGAACATTGATGTAACATACACAAAAGTACAAAATGACTATGAATCTGAAGTGGTAAAAACTATGGTAAAAAAACATTTGGAAAATGGGTCTGACAAGTCTAAAAGCTCTATTTTTGAAAGTGCAGAGTCGATTCTCGAAAAATCTGAATTGGATGTTACATCATCAGAAAATGGTTTAAAACATGATCCAAATGTAGTTGTGTAAAAAATGAACAGATCTGATAAACTATATTCAGACGAGGATTTCCCAATTCAGAATGTAAATCTTGATCGAGTTGATAAGTTGTTTAAGCTGGTTGAAGTCAGTCATTCTGATATTGAAAAACAAGACGTGTTATTTTATTCCAAATCATAATGTGTTTACCAAAATCACTATCATAATGACAGGGACTATCCTGAAAATAGGAGAGCAGATTTGGGTTATCAAAAGAAAAAGAAGAGCAACGGGTTTAAAAAATTGAACTTTACAAAGAAATTCGATTTTGTCTGTGGAACAAACACTGAAAGAGAAAAGAGGGCATTGGTAAACAATCTAATGATGAATTTAAAAGGGAAAAGGAGAGTACAAAACCGGATTTAAATTCCTCTATTAGAAATGATTGTAGGGCATGTTACAAATGTAACAATATTGGGCATTTGGCACGAAAATGTTCTCAAAGAAATCCAAAACATGTTTACAACTCAAGAAGGTCTACAGAACATGTGGAGCAAAAAGCACCCGAGTTTGTACCAAAACAAATATTAAAAAGAAATAATGAATCTAACAAAACTTTGATAACAACAATTCAACATAATTTAAAATTGAATTTGGTGAAACTTCAACAAAGAATAGTAAAAAAGATTCAAACTTCTATTCCAAAAAGACAGTTCTGAAAACACAAACTTGGGTAGCAAAAATCAAACCATCTTCTGCAGAAATAAAAACACATGTTCCAGGTAAACCTGAAATTAAACAGGATGTCAAAATCAAAGTTCCAAAGTTTGATATTCCAAACCCACCCAAGATCAAGCAGGCTTGGGTTTCACTGTTTAAGTAATTACTTATTTGCATGTGCAGGGCTCCCAAGGTCAATTATTTCAAAGTGGATTAAGGATAGTGGAGCTTCTCATCACATGACAGGAATGTTGGCCCTACTCTATGATGTAAAATCTATTCATGGAGGCTATGTGGGTTTTGCTGGAAATCAAGGTGGGAGAATTATTGGAGAAGAAAAGCTTTCAAATGGAGTGGTCTCCTTCGACAAAGTAAACTATATTGCTGAATTAGAGAACAATCTTCTGAGCATCTCGCAAATTTGTGATAAAAAGTTTACAACGCACTTTAATAACAAGGAATGTTCAATTCTGAAGTCGAGATTCAAAATTCCTAAGGAGTGGATCCTCATGCGTGCTCCTAGAGAAAATGATCTCTATGTCCTAAACATGAGCGTCGCATCCACCACCTCAAAATCAGCACAGTGTTTTGTAATTAAAGCAAGTGAAAAACAATTAATCCTCTAGCATAGAAAGATGGGGCATATTCACTTACGAAAAATTAACTACTTGGTGCACAACAATCTAGTGGAGGGTGTCAATCTCAAAATTTCATAGACGACGATTGTCTTAATTGTAAAAAGGGGAAGCAGCATAAGAAATCTCACCAAGGAAACTTGTGAATTCCATCAAGTTACCTCTAGAGAGGCTTCATATGGATCTTTTTTTACCAGTAAACGTCAAAAGTATTTCCAGGGATCTTTATTGCCTAGTTGTGATAAACGACTATTCAAGGTTATCGTGGGTCATGTTTCAGGAGAGTAAAGATAAAACATTTGAAAATCTTATGATTCTCTTCAGAAAGCTGGAAAACATGTATCATCTTCCAATTAGATGGACAAGAAGTGATAACGGTACTGTGTTCAAGAATAATCAAATGCTCGAATTTTGTAACAACAAAGGGATTCTTCACGAATTCAGTGCCGCTTATACTCCGCAACAAAATGGAGTAGCTGAACGGAAGAATCGATCTCTCATTAAAACAGCACGCACAATGTTTGTTGATTCAAAGTTACCTATCGGTTTTTGGAAAGAAGCCATTGCCTCTGCTTGGTACACATTAAACAGGGTTTTAACTGCCAAGGCTCACAACAAGACATGCTTAGAACTGCTTAATCAACGAAAGCCGAATTTAGAATTTTTGGAGCTATTTGGGTCTTCGTGTATGGTCATCGATCTGGACGGCAAATTTGGAACTAAATTTTTGGAAGGTTTTTTCGTAGGTTATGCTAGTCCATTGAGAAGAGTATATCTGCCAAGTTTAAATCAAGTAATACTTGCTCAACATGTCGATTGTCAGAAGTACACAATGCCAACTCAAAAGCCTGGTGAACCCTCATGTTCATTTATGAGAGCTTATGGAATTCATTTGACCTACCAGAAGTTCCTAATGAAGAAGAACTTGTATTGTTATATCAACAACATCAAGCAGCAAATCAAGAACAAGTTCCGAGACCAATAGTGGTTACTCAACCACCTGTTAGCATAGATATTTCTTGTGATGGACATAGCACGACTCAATCTGTACCTGTCATGATCCAGTAGTTCATTCCACTGAGCCCATTCTCATCCAGACGGATGATTCTGATTCTGACACGGAGCCAACATATGATAATAATGGTGAATTTAGTTCTGATGAGGCTCTGAGCAGATAACAAGTCTAGTGAATCAATATCCAAGTCCTAGAAATCAGAATCAAGCTTCCACAAGTGATACAGTTTCCGAATAGAATATCACAAATTTAGGAAGTGAAGTTGACGTTCCTAATGAAGATATTCCAAGGAATTTGTCCTACCATCCATCCGTGAATATTTTCCAAGAATTAGAAGCTGGAGTGAAAAACCGCAATCATATTAACAAAGATATTAGTTGTTTTTATACAAAGATTGCACCAGTTCAAGAAATGTGCTTAAATAATTGTTTATTTCGTAGATTGAGCCAAAATCAAACACAGACGCGCTTGCCGATGAAAGCTGGGTAAACGCAATGCAGGAGGAGCTGCAACAATTTGAGAAGCTTGTAGTCTGGAAGCTTGTTGACCTACCAGCTAATCAGAAAGCTATAGCTACAAAATGGGTCTTCAAGTGCAAAAGAGATGACCAAGGGGTAGTGGTGCGCAACAAAACTCGACTCGTTGTCAAAGGTTTTTAGCAGCAGGAAGGCATTGATCATACAAAGGTTTTTGCTCTGGTCGCTCGACTGGAATCCATTCGCATTTTCCTGGGACTTGCTTCATGGAAAGGTTTCAAGGTGTACCAGCTAGATGTCAAGTCTGCTTTAACCTCGGAACTGTGAAGGAGTTGGTGTACGTTGGACAACCACCGGGTTCGTCGATGCTTTGCATGAGGACAAGGTTTATTATCTTTTTAAAGCTTTATATGGGTTACATCAGGCCCTGAGAGCATAGAACGAGACAATCTCTCGGCACCTGTTAAGCAACAACCTTATTAGAGGATCGGTTGACTACACATTTTTCACGAAGGAAGTAAACAGACACTTGCTGATAGTACAAGTCTATGTGGATGACATCATCTTCGGCTCAACAAACCACATGTTATCCAAAGATTCTAAAGCTGTCATGAAGAAGAAGTTCGAAATGAGCTCAATGGGAGAGATGAAGTTCTTTCTAGTACTTCAAGCTGATCAGTTTCCTAATGGTATCTTCATCCATTAGACAATGTACGTCCACGATATCTTGGAGAAATTCGAAATGTTTGGATTGTCACCATTATCTACCCAATTGGCAATCAATCATGGCATTTTTCGAGACGAACACAGAGTCAAGATAGATGAAACCATGTACCAATTGATGATTGGATCAGTGATGTATCTAACAGCCTCTAGACTAGACATCATGTATCCAACGTGCCTTTGCGCTCATTATCAAACAAGTACTCCAGTGTCACATTTGATGATAGTCAAGTGGATTTTTAGATATCTGAAGGGTTGCCCAAGCACGGGCTTGTGGTATCCGCGAAACGACAACTTCGACCTCGTTGGATATTCTGATTCAGATTTCGGTTGCTACAAACTTAATGTCAAATCTTTGATGGTTGGTTGCTAGTTCTTTGGAACATGCTTAGTAACGTGGTAATGCAAGAAGCAAACCACGGTTGCTCTCTCTAGTTGCGAGGCTAAATATGTTCAGTTTCCAGCTGTTGTTCCCAAATTTTGTGGATACAACGGCAAAGGAGAGACTTTGGATTGTAGTTTCTTGAAACGCCCATATTTGTAGATAATAAGGCAGCCATCGATATAACCAAAAAATAGGTTCAACATTCTAAAACTAAACACATTGAAATTCGATATCACTTTATCCGTGATTGTCACGAGAAAAAGTTAATTCGAATTGAAAAAATCCAAACTGATGAACAAAGGCATATTTTTATACCAAACCTTTTACTCGAACCAAATTTAAATACCTTATAAGATTTAAAGGTTTGAAAAATCTTATATCAGATGGGGAAATTGATGTTGAATACGAATCGGATGATGAATTTTTGTAATCCTCTTCAGTTTGACATGTTTTTGTTTTAAAATTTCTTCCTTTAGAAAACCAAAATCCAAAAATATGTTTTTACTTTTAGGGGGAGAAATCGTTGTGAAAAATTCAAAAACATTTAAAAAAAATTAAAATACAAAAATGTTAGACAAAAAAAGAGTTTTGGTGTAAAAGAGGAAATAAATAGTACATCAATAAACTATCACATTATACCAAACAAATGTAATGTTAAAAAGTGTTTAAACATGTCTTACTAATTATTTGTCAGTAGACTTTGCACATTCAGTAAATTGTTTTCCAGATATAAACATAAAAGAAAAACTTATTAATCTGTGGCTTAACTTCTCTCGAATATATGGACTTAGTACTTCGAAATTTCATTTGAAAGACTGTCAGATTCTGAGATACTAGGCCTTTATAGATAATTGATATCTGAGGTATTATACGCGTCCTTCTGATTTTGCGTCAGCAATGGCCTAGAACTTATATAATACTTTTCGCATTCATTCCCCCACAGCTACATAAAAATTGAAAATATCAAACATCACGATATTTGCAGCTCAAAAGATTCTAATATTTGGAACACCAGCTTAAGTCGAGCTTTCATCTCTTTGACAGTACAGGAGTAATAACCTGAGCTCTCAAGGCCTCGAATCATCCATATAGACAAATATCAATTGTCTATATTCACCTGTGAGAGAATATCAAGGAATCTGGATACAGGAGTATATTCTGAGATGAGAAACACATTTGAGTCATGTTCCTAATACTACCTAACGTATCTTGAAACAATTAAGAAATGTGTAAGAGTTAAATAGATCACAATACTGACAATCCAAGTAAATCTGTTTAGAACTTAACATTTTATAAAGATCAATGGTACTTATGATATGACTGGTTACTATTATGATTCTCTAACACGATCTCTCTAAAATTTGTCTGTAAATATGTTTTTGTAATAAAGTTTATTTTTATCTCATTTCTAGAAAAACTCAAAATGATTTTAAGAGTGTTTTAATATAAACTTTGAAAAATAAAAAAAATTATTTTTATATTAGTTTTGTATACCGATGTTGGAAAGCAGATCTTCAAAATCCAGAGTTGCTGAACACTGAGAGATCAAGAAGTCAATGAATTGGGTGCATATCTGAAATTAAGAAAATGTTTTGAAAAAATAAAAATTCATTAATTTGAAACTTCACACTACCTAAAAACATTAGTTTGTTCATAAATGTTCAACCAAGGTCATTAACTTGGACTTGGTAGTCAAATCAGTTAACCAGGGTCATTAACTTGGACTTGGTCAACTGAGTGAGTCGTTAAAAAACTGAAAATTTGAAGTTTAAAGGTCACCTCGTACGAGTTAGAGTTCATCTCGTATGAGTTGCACAACTTGCTCAAATCAATAACTACCTGGTACGAAGTGGACCAGGTCCTATATATATGGACCAACTCGTACGAAATGGTCATTTACTACCTGTGCGAGTTAAGAGAACATTTGTGCGATTTGAGACTTTTTGAGCGATTTACACCGATTCACTACTAAATCAAACATTTGGGAGGTTGATTTACACACCTCTTAAAATGGTTAAGGTAATTAACATCGATGTAACCTTGAATTTAAGGTTTTCGGTCGCTAACTCCAAAAAAATGTAGATCTAGGAAACTTGAACCGTCCAAAGTTGAAATTGGACACACCATTGTGCTTATTGACATCTTTAGGATATTATGGAACCTTCAATGTCACATCCCGACCCGCAGCGGAAAAGGTGATCGGGGCATGATTGGGTTATCATCAAAGCTCATGACATTTATTATAACGTTTCATATTCATTATTACAATTTAAAGGGAAACATACAATCTTAATTTCATCATGTCCTAAACATCATTCTAGACTTCATTGTTTTCTTCTAAGGCATTTCCTATGTTTTCCTTGCTTCATCCTGTTCACCTGTATCATGTGTAAAAATGGTTTTTGGATCAACAAAAAGTTGGCGAGTGAATCCTATGAAAAGCATTTGATGGGCCTAATGAATGATTTGCCTATAAAAGGCACGCGTTGTTCTACGAACTGATGGGCCTAATGAATGATTTGCATATAACTTGACAATATGAAAGACATAACTACAAACAATATTTACACTCTAAGTTTAGATCACAATATGGTATGGAACAAGTTTAAATAAACGAGTTAATTTTAGTGACACATGACACACCCCAAAACGTGTAATTAAAAAAGGGAGTTGTAAGATTCACTCACATTGGGCGCGTTCGGTTGATGATGTTGAATGCGCACGAAGTTTGATTTAACCACGATTGAAACTAACCTAGATAATAACATAATGGTTTGGTAAATAAGCGGATTTTATTAATCAACTTTAGTAGGATTATTGGATATTTTCTTGTGAGTTTAAGGCTATTTTCTAACCTTAAAAATGTTATTTTTAAGTATTTTTAATTGATTTTTAATTTAAATAAATAAATAAAAGAAATAAAAAAATGTTGACTTTTTGACCGTTGACTTGTTGACCGGTTTTATTGTGTAATTGTGTGCGCCGGGTGAGGCTCGAACCCGAGACCTCCCGTTCGCGTGCACGCAGCTCTACCAACTGAGCTACGTGTCTAACCCGAAATATTTCTGTTTTTAATTATATTTATATACTAATTGAATTAATCCGAAAATCATTTATTTTAAAAACGATTTTAATGTCTCGCTCGGTGCTCGCCACAGGTCTCGAACCCGGGACCTGTGGGTTACCGTGCACACAGTCCACCGCTGGACTGTGTGTCTAACTTGGTAAATAATCTGGTTTTTATTATACTTAACATGGTTTTTAGAGTTAACCCGGTTCAGTTAAAAAGGCATTTTTATAACAAGAGAGTAAGACTAGGACAAGAATCGAACGCGCGACGTATGTGAAATTGTTTGCACACAGTCCACCGCTGGACTGTGTGTCTAACCCGTTCATAAACTGATTTTAATTAAACTTATGTTATAACCTGCCTTCGTCTTCTTCGTTAACTTTACCCAGAAAAACAAAGTCCGAATGTTTCGACTGATTTATGTCTAATTTGATTTTCAAACATTAATAGTAATTGAAAGGAAATGTATGGAGAGGGTTTGGGGGAAAGGAGGTACCGATCCGTGTCTTTCACAGAACTCCGGCAGAGGTCCGTCGGCTTCGATAGTGAACTTCGGCGATTCACAGTGCGATATCAAAAATTTCAGAGATTTTCCGGCGAAGGTTGAATATTCCGGCTATGTCGCCTGGGATGGATTCGTGTGGATGTGAGTCTCGGTTTTCCGGCGACTTGCAGATATTCTCTGGCGAGTGAAAATACGTCGAGAATTTGTGCGATTTTGAGAGAAAGGGCTACCAGTGAGTTGTGGGTGGATTTACAGGAAGGAATCGAGATGCATGTGGTCTGATTTCAGTCTTGATTCGTCGGTTAAAGTTTTCCGGCGGTTATGACCAAAGTCGCGGACTGGACATCGGTTATAACAGATGCAATATTTATTATTCGCGTTAAGACACAAGAAACCGACCAAGACAGGCGAATTCGTCGGGATTTCCGACGACTGCGATTTGGGCGCGTCAGTTTGAATTCGAGTTTGTGTATTTGAATTAATTGTTTCTAGTAATGAACAAGAAATACAAGTGGCGGAGTGGTTGAGCGCGTGTGTGTTAAGGCTTTGGAATCCTGGCTGACCCGGGTTCGAAACCCGGCTTCAGCCTTTTATTTTTATTTCATTATTTTTAATACTTTCTCAAATGTAACTTTTATATTCTAATATGTTTATTAATTATGTATCGTTTAAAATTAATTTGGCCATTAAATACGCAACGAAATTTTTTAACTGATTGTTCGGTTAATAAACGGAGCGGGTTTGGTAAATCCGGTTTTTTGCCGGATGTTACAGTATCCCCTACTTTTTAGAAATTTCATCCCGAAATTTAAGTAGTGACATATTCGTCTAAAAAGGATGATGTTTAATTTGACAGTTACATACTTAGAAAAAGATAAGAGTTTAAATTTTTGTTTGAGGCGGTAACGTTCCTTGTAAGGGTTGAGTACCCTGCTACAGGAATCGCTTTTTGTTGCCTACGGTAAAAAATTTGATAAGCGGAGTTGATTCACTAAGTATGATTTCATGCGCAAGAGTTTTGATATTTTTGTGAAGATAAGGTTATATCCTAAAACAAAACTTCTAATACTACAACCTACATGGAACTCTCTCATAACCGCCTAACAATGCCTCTGATCCTTTGGCAAGAATACTTATATATAGGAAGTACCAGCGGCGTATCCACCATATTCTTGTCAAATTTTCATTGGTTTTATCAGTAAGTTATGATTGGTTCTATGATGTGACTCTAGAACATAAATAAACACAACAACCAAAGCTTGAGTCTAAATTCTGATAGTATACATGTTTGAATGATGACAGTACCTCTCTCGTTTGTTATGATGGAGAGGTTAGTCTATGTAGGAAATGGTACACAATCCAATTTCTTTAAATAATGAGATGATATGAATGCTAAATCAGTGAGTATAACACAAACTTCAACCAAAACATTACTAAATCCTACATGGAACTTCTCATAACCGCCTGATAATGCCTTTGATCCTTTGACAAGAATACTTATATATAGGAAGTACCAGCGGCGTATCCACCATATTCTCGTCAAATTTTCATTGGTTTTATCAGTAAGTTATGATTGGTTCTATGATGTGACTCTAGAACATAAATAAACACAACAACCAATATCAGAGTCCAAATTCTGATAGCATACATGTTTGAATTGTGACAGTACCTCTCTCGTTTGTTATGATGGAGAGGTTAGTCCTTGTGGAAGTGAGACATAGCTCAACTTCTTTAAATGATGAAATTGAAATACGTTGAAATGTATGATGAACAAACTTCGACCAAAACATTACTAAATCCTACATGGAACTTCTCATAACCGCCTGATAATAACTCTGATCCTTTGACAAGAATACTTATATATAGGAAGTACCAGCGGCGTATCCACCATATTCTTGTCAAATTTTCATTGACTTTATCCGCAAGCTATGATTAGTTCTATGTGACTCTAAAACAACCACAACAACCAAAACTTGAGTCTTAATTCTGATAGTATACATGTTTGAATGATGAAAATAGCTCTCTCGTTTGTTATGATGGTACACAATCCAATTTCTTTAAATGATGAGATGCTATAAATGCTAAATCAGTGAGTATAAAACAAACTTCAATCGAGACAATACTAAATTCTACATGGAACTTCTCTTAACCGCCTAACAATGCCTCTGATCCTTTGGCAAGAATACTTATATATAGGAAGTACCAGCGGCGTATCCACCATATTCTTGTCAAATTTTCATTGGTTTTATCAGTAAGTTATGATTGGTTCTATGATGTGACTCTAGAACATAAATAAACACAACAACCAAAGCTTGAGTCTAAATTCTGATAGTATACATGTTTGAATGATTACAGTACCTCTCTCGTTTGTTATGATGGAGAGGTTAGTCTATGTAGGAAATGGAACACAATCCAATTTCTTTAAATAATGAGATGATATGAATGCTAAATCAGTGAGTATAACACAAACAACTTCTCATAACCGCCTAACAATGCCTCTGATCCTTTGGCAAGAATACTTATATATAGGAAGTACCAGCGGCGTATCCACCATATTCTTGTCAAATTTTCATTGGTTTTATCAGTAAGTTATGATTGGTTCTATGATGTGACTCTAGAACATAAATAAACACAACAACCAAAGCTTGAGTCTAAATTCTGATAGTATACATGTTTGAATGGTGACAGTACCTCTCTCGTTTGTTATGATGGAGAGGTTAGTCCTTGTGGAAGTGAGACATAGCTCAACTTCTTTAAATGATGAAATTGAAATACGTTGAAATGTATGATGAACAAACTTCGACCAAAACATTACTAAATCCTACATGGAACTTCTCATAACCGCCTGATAATGCCTCTGATCCTTTGACAAGAATACTTATATATAGGAAGTACCAGCGGCGTATCCACCATGTTCTTGTCAAATTTTCATTGGCTTTATCTGCATGCTATGATTAGTTCTATGTGACTCTAAAACAACCACAACAACCAAAACTTGAGTCTTAATTCTAATAGTATACATGTTTGAATGATGACAATACCTCTCTCATTTGTTATGATGGAGAGGTTAGTCTATGTAGAAATGGAACACAATCCAATTTCTTTAAATGATGAGATGCTATAAATGCTAAATCAGTGAGTACAAAACAAACTTCAATCGAGACAATACTAAATTCTACATTGAACTTCTCATAAACGCCAGATAATGCCTCTGATCCTTTGGCAAGAATACTTATATATAGGAAGTACCAGCGGCGTATCCACCATATTCTTGTCAAATTTTTATTGGCTTTATCCGTAAGTTATGATTGGTTCTATGTGACTTTAAAACATAAACAAACTGAAATAATAATTCGCATTAAGATCCTTGGATAAGATTCCAATTTATAACTGGGATACGGGAAAATTAAGATAACATAAAGAAAAACATAAAACTAAACGGTTGGAGTTAAATCTTGATTTTCGGTGAAGGGACTAGTTGGGTGGTTTCGTTTGGGCCGTCATCATCTTCAACAGGATTGGCGTTGATGTTGAAAACTCTTCCTCTTGCTGGTGGCCTAGTGATTGGGTTTCCTTGGTTTGCTTGGTTAACTGGGTTTGATTGAGCTTGAGCGTTTATGATGTTAAACAATTGAGGGCACGTGTTTCTAAAGTGGGTAGGGTCGCCACAATTGAAACAAGCTCGAACATATGGGAACATGGGGTATTGGGGTTGTTGATAGGTTTGGATCATGTTTTGAGTAGGGGGAAAGATTTGGTTTTGAGGGGTGCGGCAAGCCTTGCTCAAATGACCATAGCGTCCACAATTCGCACATAGTCGACAAGGTAAGGTAGATGGATGGTGATAAAAACAGGTGTTACATCGAGGGTGAGGTACAAGGTATGGTTTCTTATTTGGGTGAGTTGAGTTGGGTGCTACTTGAGTGATGGGGATAGCTTGGATGGGCATGGCTTGTGAAATTGGTTGATTACGTTGGGTGACAGCGAAAAGTTGCCCATCTCGTTTTCTCTTAAAAATGGGTTGAGAAGGGGATTCGGTTTGGGTGGAGTTTGAAGTTTCAGTTGATGCTTTATCCTTCTTCTTCTCCTCCTTGAAGTCTTTATTCCGGATGCGGTTCTCGGTGAGCTCTGTAGCTAACTCCATTGCTGCTTCCAAAGTTGCAGGCGTGGCACTTATTACAGAGTCCTGAATCTTTGATGGAAGACCTCGAATGTAGTGCTCGATCAAACGGTAGAGGGGAGTGAATAAGTTGGGAACCATTTGATTTAACTCGAGGAATCTTTTGTTGTATGTGGTGTGGTCTCCTTCCTTTTGCTTCAACGAATAGAACTCATCCTCTAATTTCTTGATTTCGCTCATTGGGCAAAACCGTCTTATCATGATTTCCTTCAACTCTTTCCAAGTCAAAGTCATAGCATCTTCAACACCTCGTTTGGCCTTCTCTGTATTCCACCAAGTAAGTGCTATTCCAAATAAATGACCAGTAGCATATCGCACTTTGCGATCATCGGGGCAATCGCAGTTTAGAAAAGTGTTCTCCATTTCTTCAAACCAATGGAGGAGAGCGGTGACACCTTCAGTCCCTTCGTATTTTGGAGGGTCGCAGGATTTGAAATGCTTGTAGGTGCATCTAGTGGTATTTGGGGGAGGGTTGATAATATTTTAATCTTCTTGGTTGACAGGATTAGCGGTAAGGGCTTGTTGGATTTGAACTACAATGTTGGGTATTACGACAGCCATTTGTTGAGCGATTAGGGCAGCCATGCGCTCGCAGGCTTTTCCTGCTCTCATCTTCCTATGAGCGAGGCTAGAAGACATCTACAAGGAATACATATCAAGAGTATGAGTTGGATGTTTTTGGGATTATGGGTCGTATTTAGAATGAACATTTATAAAATAAATATAAAATAATAAATCTATTACATCCATAGGATGTCTTGGGCTTTGCTCGTAATTGGGCATTGCATGCCGCCATACTTCACCTTCGTAATCATGTGGGCCCCATGAATACCGGGTTTTTCATATGGTTCGCATGTGTTAGCTGGTTACGTACATTAAAGCCGGAGAAAATCGAGAAATATTTATATAACGTATGATATTCGGAATGTGTCCAGGTGTGGACACGGTGACACCTCAAAGTGGGGTTAGTTCGAACGACGTTTGGTGTGGCATGCTTTGGGCTAATAGGTTCTTTGTACTCTCATCATTAGTCCCCAGGTAGGCAAACTGGTCCGTTATATTGGATTTATACGAATGCCAACCTTACAGGACGTTCCGACTACCGGTACTTGTACACTTACAGTTACAACATGCCCGTCGCAGAACTCACTTTGATGAGATTTTGAAAAATGAAAAATGCGACAAAATCTTTGAATAACGAAAGTATGAAGATGATTTGAATATGTGAACATTGAAATATGTATGATGAATGTGTATGTAAGTATGTATGTTTGACTGTAAGTATAAACAAATATGAAACAAATAAATATCATAAGTTTGCATGTAACCACATAAACTATTAAAATCTAGTCAACTATAGTATAGGCTCTAAGGGTCTAATAACCTATCCTATATCCCTATAGTCATGGCTCTGACACCAATCTGTCACACCCCGACCCGCAGCGGAAAAGGTGATCGGGGCATGATTGGGTTATCATCAAAGCTCATGACATTTATTATAACGTTTCATATTCATTATTACAATTTAAAGGGAAACCTACAATCTTAATTTCATCATGTCCTAAACATCATTCTAGACTTCATTGTTTTCTTCTAAGGCATTTCCTATGTTTTCCTTGCTTCATCTTGTTCACCTGTATCATGTGTAAAAATGGTTTTTCGATCAACAAAAAGTTGGCGAGTGAATCCTATGAAAAGCATTTGAACAAGTTTATTGAATTGATTATAAAATAAAGTGCACAACCACATATGAGTAAATATAGATGTAAACATATTCATAAAACACTTAATATCATATAATGCACACACATACAATAATAAATTGTTTTGAGGCACGCGTTGCTCAACCCGTCTCTCACGAGGAACTAATGGGCCTAATGAATGAGTTTTGAGGCACGCGTTGTTCTACGAACTGATGGGCCTAATGAATGATTTGCATACAACTTGACAATATGAAAGACATAACTACAAACAATATTTACACTCTAAGTTTAGATCACAATATGGTATGGCACAAGTTTAAATAAACGAGTTAATTTTAGTGACACATGACACACCCCAAAACGTGTAATTAAAAAGGGGAGTTGTAAGATTCACTCACATTGGGTGCATTCGGTTGATGATGTTGAATGCGCACGAAGTTTGATTTAACCACGAGTGAAACTAACCTAGATAATAACATAATGGTTTGGTAAATAAGCGGATTTTATTAATCAACTTTAGTAGGATTATTGGATATTTTCTTGTGAGTTTAAGGCTATTTTCTAACCTTAAAAATGTTATTTTTAAGTATTTTTAATTGATTTTTAATTTAAATAAATAAATAAAAGAAATAAAAAAATGTTGACTTTTTGACCGTTGACTTGTTGACCGGTTTTATTGTGTAATTGTGTGCGCCGGGTGAGGCTCGAGCCCGAGACCTCCCGTTCGCGTGCACGCAGCTCTACCAACTGAGCTACGTGTCTAACCCGAAATATTTCTGTTTTTAATTATATTTATATACTAATTGAATTAATCCGAAAATCATTTATTTTAAAAACGATTTTAATGTCTCGCTCGGTGCTCGCCACAGGTCTCGAACCCGGGACCTGTGGGTTACCGTGCACACAGTCCACCCCTGGACTGTGTGTCTAACTTGGTAAATAATCTGGTTTTTATTATACTTAACATGGTCTTGAGAGTTAACCCGGTTCAGTTAAAAAGGCATTTTTATAACAAGAGAGTAAGGCTGGGACAAGAATCGAACGCGCGACTATGTGAAATTGTTTGCACACAGTCCACCGCTGGACTGTGTGTCTAACCCGTTCATAAACTGATTTTAATTAAACTTATGTTATAACCTGCGTTCCTCTTCTTCGTTAACTTTACCCAGAAAAACAAAGTCCGAATGTTTCGACTGATTTATGTCTAATTTGATTTTCAAACATTAATAGTAATTGAAAGGAAATGTATGGAGGGGTTTGGGGGAAAGGAGGTACCGATCCGTATCTTTCACAGAACTCCGGCAGAGGTCCATCGGCTCCGATAGTGAACTTCGGCGATTCACAGTGCGATATCAGGAATTTCAGAGATTTTCTGGCGAAGGTTGAATATTCCGGCTATGTCGCCTGGGATGGATTCGTGTGGATGTGAGTCTCGGGTTTCTGGCGACTTGCAGATATTCTCCGGCGAGTGAAAATACGTCGAGAATTTGTGCGATTTTGAGCGAAAGGGCTACCAGTGAGTTGTGGGTGGATTTATAGGAAGGAATCGAGTTGCATGTGGTCTGATTTCAGTCTTGATTCGTCGGTTAAAGTTTTCCGGCGGTTATGACCAAAGTCGCGGACTGGACATCGGTTATAACCGATGCAATATTTATTATTCGCGTTAACACACAAGAAACCGACCAAGAGAGGCGAATTCGTCGGGATTTCCGACGACTGCAATTTGGGTGCGTCAGTTTGAATTCGAGTTTGTGTATTTGAATTAATTGTTTCTAGTAATGAACAAGAAACACAAGTGGCGGAGTGGTTGAGCGCGTGTGTGTTAAGGCTTTGGAATCCTGGCTGACCCGGGTTCGAAAACCGGCTTCAGCCTTTTATTTTTATTTCATTATTTTTAATACTTTTTCAAATGTAACTTTTATATTCTAATATGTTTATTAATTATGTATCGTTTAAAATTAATTTGGGCATTAAATACGCAACGAAATTTTTAACTGATTGTTCGGTCACTAAACGGAGCGGGTTTGGTAAATCCGGTTTTTGCCGGATGTTACATTCAATTTCATAAAAATCACAATTTTGATGTTTGGTGTTCATGTCCGTTGCTGTCGTTCGATTTGCGCCTTATACGAAGTGCATAAGCACACTTCGTACGTAGTGACTATATAAAATGTTAATCTTTTGCACTTGGTACGAAGTGCATATGCAACCTCGTACGAAGTGTATGTGAACAAACTTTTTAGAGCTGTATGCACACCTCGTTCGAAGTGCATATGCACACCTCGTACGAAGTGCATATGCACACTTGGTACCAAGTAAGATTTGTTGAAATTTCTGAAAAATCTATCTAAGTATTGGGTTGTTATGTATATGCAGGAAAAGAAGACATCTTTCGAGCCAATACATAATATATGCTGCCTTCTTGATGAGAAGATTCAAGAAATTGCGCCTTTTTGAGATGTGGTTGAATTTATGAGGCGAATACCCATTACAAAGGCACTTACAAACAGACACAAAGCATACAGATCACATGTTGAACGTTTTTGGGTAGCAATTCGTTTTCAGGAAGATCCGAGGGCTATCATCTCTGTGGTTAGAGTCGAGAATGAGGACGTTGAAGTCAAAATTATGGAAGCCGTGATTCCTAGAGTGTTGGAGTTTAAAGCTAAGGAAAGTGATCCTACCTACTATCCAAAACGAATGGTTAAAGACTGCTTTTATATAATGGGATATACTAGTTATGTAAATGGCACATCATTCAAAAAGGCAAATCTCAGGAGGACTTACAATTTCCTTGCACATTCTGTGATTCAAGCTCTCAGCCATCGTAAAGGAGGGGTTGATGATCTAGTAGACTATCATAAGTGCATGATAGTATCTCTTGTGTTAAACCTTCCTTTTAACTTCAGCAAACTAATCTTAGAGCAAATGGTGCTGAATATAAGCATAGAGAATTTTGTGCAGTATCCTAGATTCATTCAGATGATACTTGATGATCTATTCCCTAATTTGGAAAAGAATGAAGATGACGAGTTAATATATGGATGTGGAAACCTTAACAAGATTGAGTGTTTACATGAAGAAGTTGGTAGAGCCTGCTGTTAAACCAATATTTGGAGCTATTAAAGATAAAGACTATGTTGCTCCTTCAAAAGGAATGTGGAGAAAGGTTTCAAGTGAGGATGAAAAGGAAGAGGAAGGTTGTTTAGAAGGTTTTGATCCCAAGAGAAGTAGCTAGTATGAAGAAGATGAATCTAAGAAACAAAAGCGCTCACCTTCAACGAAAGCAGCAGGGGCCTCCTCGTCAACAGCTCCTAAAAAGTCCAAACGCGAAACAGTGCGTACACTGTTAGTTGACAAACCTGACATTAAGGTGGCTACAGTAAATGAACTGTTCTTGAGAAGGTTCATGAAGAGAGCAAGTAAATGTTGAGGTTGATAGTTGGTCCTCAGAGGATGCCGAGTCAGATCTGAACATTGCTGAAGAAAGAGAAAGAGAAAGAATAAGAGAGGAGAATTGCAAGCGTGAAGAAGAGCACAAGCAAAAAGAACACGATGACTTGTATTTATCCTCTGATTCTGATGAGGAGATAGTGATTCGTAAGCCTGCCAGGAAGCCAGCAAAATGCTCAAAAAGTAAAGTATCTACAACTTTGAAAACAATTGGTTCTCCTTCTGGCGTTAAGGCAAGGAAAAAGTATGGAAGAGAGAACAATAATGTAGAGTCTGTTGAACCTCCACCAACTTCACCATCTCAACATCCACCCACTTCCCCAATACCACCACCGCCACCTACATCACCACCGCAACCTACCTCACTGCCTCAAATTATTCCACCATCTCCACAACACACAACACCACCACAATCCTCCCAGCAAAACAATCAACTCCCAAACAGCCAACTCCTCCTGTGCAACAACATACTCCTCAATTTGGACCTAGTCAATTTTTGCATGATCAGTTTCCCAACATTGAAGATTTTTCTTTCTCAGAATGTTTTGGAGAAGATATGTTTAATGAAGGAAGAATTTGTGAGTTGGAAAAACAAATCAAAGATCATGAAAGTCAAATTAAATTTCTTAAAGATGATAAGTGGAGGTTGACAACATTATTGTCTGCACTGGTTGATGATAACGAGAAAGCACAAGAGATTCATGTCAAAGTTTTGGAGAATGAAAAGATTATCAAACAACTTGAAACAGAGAATATGAATTTGGTGTATATGTTTCGAAAGTTACAACAGAGAATGAATCGCTACATCTGGTAGTTAAAGACCTGGAGACTGAGAAAGCCGAGAACACTAAGAAGTTTGACATGCTGTTCAAAGTGCTAAACAAAAGATTTGCTATCAACTTCTCCTCTGAACTTGACAAGATAGAGATTGAGGAAGCCAAAACTAGAGCAGCTGAACGAACACGTAAAGCTGAGCTGAAGCTGAAGCTGAAGCTGAAGCTGAAGCTGAAGCTGAAGTGTACTACTAGTAAGGGAAAAGAAAAGATAGATGAGATTCCTTTGAATGCCCAATCTGCGCCAGAAGCTAAATCTGTGCCAGATAAAAAATCTATGATTGGAGGAGAGTCTCCTTTAAGATATGTGTTAGTTGGTGAAAGTGTTGATGTTGGCCCTAAACTATCAAAGCAATATCTTCTGGAAAAGCGAAAAAGGGACGCTGAAATTGATGCAGAGGTTGATTCCTTTTTGAAGACGATGGTGAAGATGATGAAGAAGAAGATGATAAAGAAGATAGGGATGATAATGAAAAACGGGATGGAAATGATAAAGGTGATGACGACGATGACCAGGTAGGTACAGGGTTGATTGATGAACCTGCGAAGATTAATGAATCCTTTGTCTATGATGCATTCCTAAATGATTTAGTTAATCAAGAAAGTGAGAGACAGGGGAGAGGAAGGACCCTGTGAATGAAGCTGAGCAGTCAGGAATCCTCACAGCTATTCATATATTGATTGTTCCTGATGTGCAAACACCAAGGGTTTTCTATCTAGAGCATGACATTGAAGAAGGTGAATTCGTGCATAACTACACTAAGGAAGAAATTGCCAAAATGTTAAATGTAGACAAAGAATCCTTTGTGTTTGATTTTGAAAATGAATTAAATAGCATTGGTGCTTCACAGCCTAATGATTATTTTTATAAGTATGTGTCGGAAGCTGATGATTATGATAGGGTTGTTGTGGAGGATGATTCTGACGAATGAAGATAGATATTCTGGTGATGGAACAGATGACTTCCCAACCTTTGAAGAGTTATTCTGAAGTGCTAATGATGATTTATTGAAAAGAAAAGTCGAAGAAGCTGTCAAAGAAGGTAATGTGCCTAAGTGTACTATCAAAAGAATAGATTGCGACAGCAAAGAAGTACTTAAAGATATGCCTCAAAAGAGAAAGTTCAAACGCCCACTGGCTTTCTTTACTCGAAATCTAAACAAATCTTTGGGGATATTCTAAGCTGGGGTTGGATTGAGGAGCTAAATGTATTTGCAATCAAAAGAGAATTCGGTATTTAGTACTTCAAATATTAAGTGACATCAAGACGTTTCCATTTTGGGATATTGAAGAGTTGGTTCAAACAAAATGTATTAATCTCAAACTGAGGCTTCATGATCAACGTCTTTGGAAGCTGATAAAGTTTGAAGCTATGCATGGTTTTAGTTACTGGAAGCCGCACGTCCCTCGAAGATTTATCAAATTTGATCAAATAACAAAGTAGAAAGATGTCACTTTGATTGTGAAGAAGTCACGGGTAATGAAGAATATGCCTCTTATGAAGATTGAACAAGATTTCCATAATCTTTTCAAATGGTGGCATTATGACTCAGAAACAGGAGAAGCGGTGATCTATGTGCAACATGATGATGATTCATGGAAGATCACTAAGGAATTAACTGAATCTGTGATTTCCCATAAACGAATCTATGGATTATGGAGAGGGATTCGTGTGCTAGACCCAATGTGGCTAGTAAACTGCTCGAAGAAGGATATCGAATGTTTATTCTTCAGTAAGATTAGCTTCGAGGAGAGAGATAAAGGGCAAGCGTTGCAGTTCTAGCAGGTCATAAATGTTTGTTATACTAATAATATCAATTGAGGTATAGCGTGGGATACTGAATAGATAAAGCTGGAAGAGAAAGAGCAAATAAAGTAGGAACACAAGAAAGAAAGAATTGCTGAAAGAATTGAAAAGGTAGTTCTAAGAAGATTTCAGTATGATGATACCCACAACAGACCTCCTCCAACTGATCAGACACCTATTCAATTTGAGGAGCGTCGTAGGCTCAGGAAGCACTTTTTTGGGCGATAGCCTTAAATACATTTGAAGATCTTTTTGAAGACTGACCAAGGCTGCGGCAATATCCAAGGGGTAGTCTGTTGGTGCTGAATGTCTATAGCCTATATCTTAGGGTTATGTCGAGTATGTAACTGGGCTTAATTGTTAGATTTCTATTTGTTTTGTATGTATACTGGCCTCTTCGTATGACGTGTTTATCACCTCGTACGAATTGAAGTAGTTCACTTCATTATCTTTGAACAAAGTGGCAAACTCCCACTCATGCGGATCTGTCATGTCTATAAATAGAAGAGTTGGGGTCTTGAGTCAATAGTTGTTTTATTGATACTAAGGCGAAGCCCTGTCAGTTTGATGTCTGTAATTGTTCCACATACAAGAAAAAGAAGCTTTTAAAATAGTAGATCTGATCTTTTGTCAAACTTACTAACGATGTATTCCCACGCATGTTGGTAGCTCGAGTCTGGTCCGTTGCTTTTGGGGGAAAGCCGATCCTCATTGGTGGTGAATGTCGATAGCCTACGTCTTAGGGTCATGTCGAGTATGTAACAGGGCTTAATTGTTAGATTTCTATTTGTTTTGTATGTATACTGGCCACTTTGTACGAAGTGTTGATCACCTCGTACGAAGTGAAGCAGTTCACTTCGTACGAAGTGCTCTTCGGACGAAGTGGCAAACTCCAAATCGTGTGGATCTATCGAGTCTATAAATAGCAGAGTTGGGGTCTTGAGTCAATAGTTGTTTTACTGATACTATGGCGAAGCCTTGTCAGTTTGATGTCTGTAATTGTTCCATGTTTATCAATACAAGAAGCAAAAGATTTTACAATAGTAGATCTGATATTTTGTCAAACTTGCTAACGATGTATTCCACACACGTTGGTTAGCTCGAGTCTAGTCCGTTGCTGTCGAGGGAAAGTCGATCCTCCAACACTAGTCGAGGTAGTCTTTCATCAACATCTGAATTAAACCCAATTCTTATTGGTGTCTTAGTTGTTCTCGTTATTTAGTTTTTAATTAATTGCACTATTTGGATTTTAGAACCTCCCCCCCTCGCATAAAACATAAAAATTGTAACATCCGTCGAAAAACGGGTTTTCAAAACCTGTTTCGTTTATTAATCGAATAGTCAGTTTCAAATTTCCGTTGCTTATTTAATGCTATTTTTAATTTTAAACAATACATAATTAATAAATATATTAGAATTTATAAACTATACTTAATAAACAATAAAATCGGTCGAAGAAAAAAATAAAAGCCGCTGCCGGGTTCCGAACCCGGGTCAGCCGGCTCACTTAACCCACAAACACTTCACCACTCCCCACTTGGTTCTTTTGTGTAATAAATGGAACAAATAAAACTTAACTTCTACCCGTGAATTCATCTGTTGGCACCAAAACTGAAACCGATAATCGGCTTTCAACTATCCAGACGTTTGAGTGATCGTGAGGTACTGATTATAACCGATAAACCCATTACAACCCACGTTTTAGTCAATTCAGTCTTCAATTGAACTCGATTCATATGATTTTCGAGTTTGATAACCGAAATCATTTACTTCCAATTTACACTAACAATACCATCGTCTCATAACTCGGAAACACTCACAGAACCTTCAATTTCACTTTCGCTCTAATTTCTGTTCGTCGGAATCGTTTTCTGATAGCGCCGGACTTTCGCCGGAAAACCGTGACATTCATCGAATCGGTAAATTTCTCAATTCTTTCATCTTCTATCCATTGTTAGACTTTTACTAACTCAAATCCTTCAATCAGAATCGGTCCCAGACGACGTTGTCGGATAATCTGCACCTGCCGGAAAATCTCTGAAATTTCCGAAATCGCGCTGTGAATCGGTACAAACATCTAAACTCTCTGATAATCTTTGCTTGGTAACTCAATTTCACAGTTAGTTAATCAAAACTGTTAATTGGTCTGCTCAGACGGAATTCACAAAACAAAGCCGACAACCTTTGCCGGAGTTCTGAGAAAATCATCTTTCCGGTACATTCATTTCCAAAACCTTCTTTGTCCTTTTCATTTTAATCATTTATATGTTCGTTAATCGAATTAAACAAGAACAGTCGAACATCGGTTGTCTGTGTCTTTGAGCGAAGAAGATGAAGTCGAACCTTATGTATAAGTTTAATTAAAACAAGGTATAAAACCGGGTTAGACACACAGTCCAGCGGTGGACTGTGTGCAAACACATAGCGCACGTCACGAGTTCGAATCTTACAAATGCACTGGCTTTCCGAATTAAAACCAATTTTTTTGTTACTGAATCAGAGTAGGACCCAGGATGTTCTTTAGATTAATTTAAATTGTAAGTTTAACAGATAAGTCACACAGCCCAACTGGTTGGGCTGTGCGCTTACAAACCAAAGGACCCGAGTTCTATCCGACTCCCTGCAAACCGGTTCAACCATTTAAATTCTTTTAATATAAACGAATAAATTAAATATTAATAAGTATATATATAAATTAAAACATAGAATATTTCGGGTTAGACACGTAGCTCAGTTGGTAGAGCTGCGTGCACGCGTACGGGAGGTCACAAGTTCGAACCTCACTCAGCGCAAACAAACACAAGTCTGAACCGGTCAACAGTCAAAGTCAACGGTCAACGGTCAACCCAAAAAGTCAACATTTTTTTATATTTTTATTTATTTATTTAATTTAAAAATCAATTAAAAATACTTAAAAATAATATTTTTAAAGTGAGAAAATGACCTTAAACTCACAAAAATAAATCTAAAAATCCTATTAAAATTGTTAATAAAATCCACTTATTTACGGTACCTTTTCGTTATTATTTAGGTTAGTTATTCCTCGTCGATCAACCCTCTAAACTCGTGCGCATTCAACATCATCAAACGAACGCACCCAATGTGAGTAAATCTCTACAAATTCCCCGTTTTAATCACTTTTTGGGGTGTATCATGTGTCTTATTTTTATTACATTTAAACACTTGTGCATCCATCATATCCATGATCAAATGTGTATCCAATATGTATCAATTGTTTGTGTGGTTAATGTTTAGATTAAATTTATCATTTCAGTACATACATCATCATAGGCTCGTCTGTTCCCATTACCTATGAGCGGAACCGTTCCCCATTACCTATGAGCGGAACGTGGCGTTGCCAACATACGATCGGCTCCATTTGATTGAGCCTTGATCGCACATACATCATCATAGGCCGTCCGTTCCCCATTACCTATGAGGGGAACGTGACGTTGCCAACATATACATTATCATTCATGTCATATACTAATGCAAGGTGGTTTGTTATTGAATGTTTATTTACGTTTGCTCACATATGATTATTGCACAATTTTTCCATATTAAATACAACAAGAAATCAATAATAAATGTTTTCTAACAAGGTTCACTCGCCAACTTTTATTGACCCAAAAACCCCATTTTTACACATGATACAGGTGATCCAGTTGAAGCAAGAAACATATAGGACGGCCTAGAAGAACAAATCAGTTTAGATTTTGGATTGTTTATTTAATTTTCCTTTCCTTGTATTGTGAATTTGAATTGAACATTTGAGATGTAATTTGAATTTAATAAATATGAAACATATTAGTAAACATCATGAGCTTTGGTGATAACCCAATTATGCCCCGACTCTTATTCCGCTGCGGGTCGGGGTGTGACAGATTGGTATCAGAGCCATGACTATAGGGATATAGGATAGGTTATTAGACCCTTAGAGCCTATACTATAGTTGATTAGAATTGTTTAAATTGTTTATGTGTTACATACAAAATTCATGATGTTTATATGCTTTATGTTTATTGTTACATTCAATGTTATGCAAGCATGTTCATAAGTACATATTACTATACAATGCTCATCATGAATCATATCCACATAACATATCATATCCATGAGAGCACACACCACACAATTTCCATGATTTTTGCAATGATTTTTGTATTTTTTCAAATCACATCAAAGTGAGTTCTCATGACAGGCATGTAGTAACTGGAAGGGTACAAGTACCGGTAGTCGGAACGTCCTGTCTAGGCTTGGCATTCATATAAATCCAAAATAAAGGACCAGTTTGCCTACCTGGGGACTAACGATGAGAGTACGAAGGACCTATTAGGCCAAAGCATGCTATACCAAACGTCGTGTGAGCTAACCCCACTTTGAGTTGTCATTGTGTCTACACCTGGACACCCTCCGACCATACATCTCGCAAACATATTTCATGGTTTTCATTCGGGTGATGCGAGTGTTAAACCGCCAACACCAATGTGAATCCTACTAAGCCAATAGTCATGGGGGCCCACATGACTATACAGGTGATGGTATGGGGACATTGGAGGCCCAAACATGAGCAAACCCAAGACATCCTATGGATGTAGTTGCATTATTGATGTTTATGTTATTTTTTTTACGACACATGACACCTAAAGGACTCCTTAAACTCACAATCTTCTTATGTATGTTCCTGTAGATGTCGGCTAGGCAACAACGTGGGGGTAGAAGGTCAGGAAGGTCAAACGGACACTTGGCCACCCAAATCGCAAAACAAATAGCCGCGGTGCTTCCTGACATCGTAATTCAAGTCCAACAAGCTCTCGCCGCAAATCCCATCAACCCTCCCAATCAAGAAGACCAGAACGTCGACAACCCTCTCTCCAAAAAGTGCTCTTACAAACATTTCAAGTCTTGCGATCCCCCGAAATTTGAAGGGACCGAAGGTGTCACTGCTCTCCTCCACTGGTTTGAGGAAATGGAAAACACCTTCCTCAATTGCGATTGTCCCGAGGATCGCAAGGTACGTTACGCAACCGGGAGACTATTTGGAGTAGCTCTTACCTGGTGGAATACAGAAAAAGGTAAGAGAGGAATCGAAGAGGCAATGGCCTTAACATGGGAGGAGTTAAGGGAAATCATGACGAGACGCTTCTGTCCAAGAAGCGAGATCAAAAAGTTAGAGGATGAATTTCACTCGTTAAAGCAAAAGGAGGGAGATCATACTTCCTACAACAAAAGGTTTTTAGAGTTGAATCAAATGATCCCCAACTTGTTCACCCCAGTATACCGCTTAGTCGAACACTATATTCGAGGCCTCCCCTCGAAAATTCAAGACTCAGTTCTAAGCACTTCGCCTGCAACACTTGAAGCTGCTATGGAACTAGCTACCGAGCTTACCGAGAATCGTATCCGTAACGGAAAATTTAAGGACGAGAAAAAGAAAGCCCCCATTGAGGGCCAAACTTCAAACCATTCCACCTCCTCCTCAAAGTTCGCTAGTAAGAGGAAACGTAATGGCAGAAACTTTGCTGTCACACAAACAAACTTCCCCATCCCTGCTGCACCCATCACCCAAGTTGCCCCCTCAACTGCACCATATAAAAAGCCATACTCCGGCCCATACCCAAAATGCAACCGTTGCCAATACCATCACTTTCCTGATCATCCCTGCCAACATTGCACCGACTGTGGCCGCGCAGGACACACCATCCAAACCTGTCGCGCACTTCAGGGAACTTACCGCAATCTGTCACACACCCGACCCGCAGCGGAAAAAGGTGATCGGGGCATGATTGGGTTTTCATCAAAGCTCATGACATTTATTACAATGTTTCATATTTATTATTACAATTTAAAGGAGAATCATTACAATCAATCGTACTATTACAACATGTTCTATACATTTTTCAAGACTTCATTATTTTTCTTCTAAGGAAATTTCCTATGTGTTCCTTACTTCCACCTGTCTACCTGTATCATGTGTAAAAATGGTTTTTGGGTCAACAAAAAGTTGGCGAGTGAACCTTGTTAGAAAACATTTATTATTGATTTCTTGTTGTATTAAATATGGAAAAATGTGCAATAATCATATGTGAGCAAACGTAAATAAACATACAATAACAAACCACCTTGCATGAGTATATAACATGAATGATAATGTATATGTTGGCAACGTCACGTTCCGCTCATAGGTAATGGGGAACGGACGGCCTATGATGATGTATGTTCGATCAAGGCTCAATCAAACGGAGCCGATCGTATGTTGGCAACGCCACCTTCCGCTCATAGAATGGGAAGTGTAAATAATGGGGAACAGACGGCCTATGATGATGTATGTACTGAAAATGATAAATTTAATCTAAACATTAACCACACAAACAGTTGATACAATACACATTTGATCATGGATATGATGGATGCACAAGTGTTTAAATGTAATAAATAATAAGACACATGATACACCCCAAAATGTGATTAAAACGGGGAATTTGTAGAGATTCACTCACAGTGGTTGCGTTTCTCGGATTGATGATGAATGCGCACGAATTCGGATTTAATCGGCAAGGAAACTAACATAAATAATACATAATAGTTCCATAAATAAAAAAACTTTTATTTGAGATTAATATTTTTAATTAGTGTTCTTAATGGGATTGTTAGGTTTATTTTTGTGAGTTCAAGAAAATTTTCTAACTTCAAAAATATTATTTTTAAATGTTTTTAATTGATTTTTAAATAAAATAAATGAATAAAAAGAAAATAAAAACTTTTGACTTTTTGACCAGTTGACCGTTGACCAGTTGACCGTTGACTGTTTGACCGGTTCGGACTTTGTGTTTGTTTGCGCTGAGCGAGGTTCGAACCCGGGACCTCTCTTACGCGTGCACGCAGCTCTACCAACTGAGCTACGTGTCTAACCCGAAACATTTCTGTTTTTAATTATACTTATATACTATTTAGATTTATCCAGAAATCATTTATTTTAAAAAGAATTTTAATTATATCGAACCGGTGCATATAACAAGTCTCGAACCCGGGACCTGTTGTTTAACGTTGCACACAGTCCACCGTTGGACTGTGTGTCTAACCCGAAATATATTGAAGTTTAATTATACATATACACATACTAGCGCTAACATATTTTGATTTAAATAAAAGGCTTGGATAATTTCAGGGGCGGTGTAACTAACCGGATTCGAACTCGAGGCTTTGGCTTCATGAGCCCGACCGATTGGGCTGTGTGACTAATCCGAAGGATATAAGATTTTTATTAAATTTATATATTTACTAGATTATTTCGTTAACTGGTTTTAAAAAGGTTGTGTATAATTGGCGAACCGGAAAGCATGTACAAACTCGAACTCGAGACCATGGCTTGAAGTTTGCACACAGTCCACCACTGGACTGTGTGTCTAACCCGTTTAAAAATCCGTTTTGAATTGAACTTATACATTAACAGTGCTTCATCTTCTTCGTAACTTGAACAACCAGACTGTTAAAATCCGATTTCTTCGATTATTTAATCAATTCCTTTATTAAATTTTGAATAACTACATATGAGACTAATAAAAATGAGAGGGATTAGGTGTAAGATATACCGAACAGAGATCCCCTGTTTCTCCGGCGAGATTCCGATGACAGCAGGTTATTCCGGCGACGTGTAACTTGCGGCAGAGGATCTTCAGGAAGTTTGAGGTGAGTGTGGGTGACTTCGGTATGAGCTCTAGATGTCCTGTTTATAAAGTAAGGCAACAGTGGGATGGTTTCTTCGGTTTTCCGGCGATAACTCTTGGTCAACTCGCAGAGAATTCCGGCGATTTCCGGTGAACTCCGGTGAAACAGAGACTTGTTTTCACAATGTGGTGAGGGTTTGGCTATGAATTAACGAGATTTGGACTTGATAGCTAACATGTTTGACAGTTTCGGTCAAGAGATTTAATTAACCTTCAGTTATGTTTTTTATTGGTTCAAATGATTGATAACCGATTTTTGGGTTAAAGGCATGATTAAATCGTCGTTTTCCTTGGTTTAATTCGCGAGTAATGCCGGCGGTTACAGATTTGCCGAAGCTTTGAGATTTTCAGTTTTAGCCGCGGATTCTAAATAAAGTTTAATGGTTTCAGATTTATAGCACATAAGTGTGTGTAGAGCAGTGGTATGTTAGCGTGTTTGGCTTGTGGACGACCCGGGTTCAAAACCCGGCGTCTGCCTTTATTTTTTTATCCATTATTTATTTGAAATTTTAAATTATGATTTTTAAATTCTAATATATTTATTAATTGTGTATTGTTTAAAATTAATTTGAGCATTAAACACGCAACAAAATTTATAACTAATTATTCGGTTTAATAAACGAAGCGGGTTTTGATAACCCGGTTTTTTATGGATGTTACAGTATCCCCTACTTTTAGAAATTTCGTCCCGAAATTTAAGTAGTGGTATGTTTGACTCAAAAGGAGGGTAGTTTTGGCAATTACATACTTAGAAGAGGGTTAAGAGTTTAAATTTTATTTGAGGCGGTAACGTTCCTAGTAAGGGTTGAATACCCTGCTACAGGAATCGCTTTTTGATGCCTAAGATAAGGAATATTGATAAACAGAGTTGATTGACTAGGTATGATCTCATGCACAAGAGCTTTGATACGTTTGGAAAGATAAGGTTATATCCTAAAACAAAACTTCTACCACTAATACCTACATGGAACCTCTCATAACTGCCTGACAATGCCTCTGATCCTTTGGCAAGAATTCTTATATATAGGAAGTACCAGCGGCGTATCCACCATATTCTTGTCAAATTTTCATTGGCTTTATCAGTAAATTATGATTAGTTATATGTGACTCTAAACACAACAACCAAAACTTGAGTCTTAATTCTGAAAGTATACATGTTTGAATGATGACAGTACCTCTCTCGTTTGTTATGAAGAAGAGGTTAGTCTATGTAGAAGTGAGACACAGCCCAACTTCTTTGAATGATGAGATTGAAATACGTTGAGATGTATGATGATATGAATGTTAAATCAATGAGTATAAAACAAAACTGAAATAGTAATTCGCATTAATATTCTTGGATAAAATTTCCAATTTATAATTGAGATACGTGAAGATTGAGATAACATAAAGAAAACACAAAAAAACTAAGCGGTTGGAGTTGGATTCTTGATTTTTGGTGAAGAAAACTAGTTGGGTGGTTCGTTTGGGCCGTCATTATCTTCAACAGGATTGGCGTTGATGTTGTAAACTCTTCCTCTTGCTGGTGGCCTAGTGGTTAGGTTTTCTCGATTTGCTTGGTTAACTGGGTTTGCTTGAGCTTGGGCGTTTATGATGTTAACCAATCGAGGGCACGTGTTTTTAAAATGGGTAGGGTCGCCACAATTGAAACAAGCTCGAACATATGGGAACATGGGGTATTGGGGTTGTTGATATGTTTGGATCATGTTTTGAGTAGGGGGTGAGGTTTGGTTTTGAGAGGGGCGGCAAACCTTGCTCAAATGACCATAGCATCCACAATTCACACATAGTCGACAAGGTAAGGTAGATGGATGGTGATAAAAATAGGTGTTGCATTGAGGGTGAGGTCTAAAGTAAGGTTTCTTATTTGGGTAAGTTGAGTTGGGTGCTACTTGAGTGATTGGGATAGCTTGGAGGGGTATGGCTTGTGAAGTTGGTTGATTGTGTTGGGTGACAGCGAAAAGTTGCCCATCTCGTTTTCTCTTAGAAATGGGTTGAGAAGGGGATTCGGTTTGGGTGGAGTTTGAGGTTTCAGTTGATGCTTTATCCTTCTTCTTCTCCTCCTTGAAGTCCTTATTTCGTATGCGGTTCTCGGTGAGCTCTATAGCTAACTCCATTGCTGCTTCCAAAGTTGCAGGTGTGGTACTTATTACAGAGTCTTGAATTTTTTAAGGAAGACCTCGAAAGTAGTGCTCGATCAAACGGTAGAGGGGAGTGAACAAGTTGGGGACCATTTGATTTAACTCAAGGAATCTCTTGTTGTATGTGGTGTGGTCGCCTTCCTTTTGTTTCAAAGAATAGAACTCATCCTCCAATTTCTTGATTTGCTTCTTGGGCAAAACCGTCTCGTCATGATTTCCTTCAACTCTTCCCAAGTCAAAGTCATAGCATCTTCAACACCTCGTTTGGCCTTCTCCGTATTCCACCATGTAAGTGCTATTCCAAGTAAACGACCGGTAGCATATCGCACTTTGCGATCACCGGGGCAATCGCAATTTAGAAAAGTGTTTTCCATTTCCTCAAACCAATGGAGGAGAGCGGTGACACCTTCAGTCCCTTCGTATTTTGGAGGGTCGCAGGATTTGAAATGCTTGAAGGTGCATTTAGTGGTAATTGGGGGAGGGTTGACAACATTTTTATCTTCTTGATTGACGGGATTAGCGGTAAGGGCTTGTTGAACTTGAACTACAATGTTGGGTATTACAGCAGCCATTTGTTGAGCGATTTGGGCAGCCATGCGCTCGCGGGCTTTTCCTGATCTCATCTTCCTACGAGCGAGATTAGAAGACATCTACAAGGAATACATATCAAGAGTATGAGTTGGACGTTTTAGGAGTCATGTGTCGTATTTAGGAATGAACATTCATAAAATAAATATAGAATAATAAATCTACTACATCCATAGGATGTCTTGGGCTCTGCTCGTAATTGGGCCTTGCATGCCGCCATACTTCACCTTCGTAATCATGTGGGCCCCCATGATTACCGGGTTTTTCATATGGTTCACATGTGTTGGCCTGGTTACGTACACTAAAACCCGGAGAAAAATCGATAAAATGTATGTAACGTATGATATTCGGAATGTATCCAGGTGTGGACACGGTGACACCTCAAAGTGGGGTTAGTTCGAACGACGTTTGGTGTGGCATGCTTTGGCCTAATAGGTCCTTCGTACTCTCATCGTTAATCCCCAGGTAGGCAAACTAGTCCGTTATATTGGATTTATACGAATGCCAACCTAGACAGGACGTTCCGACTACCGGTACTTGTACCCATACAGTTACTACATGCCCGTCGCAGAACTCACTTTGATGAGATTAAAAAAATGAAAAATGCGACAAAATCTTGAAATACGGAAGTATGAAGATGATTTGAATATGTGAACATTGAAATATGTATGATGAATGTATATGTAAGCATGTTATGTTCGACTATAAGTATGATTCATTAAGTATCACAAAATATAATATTGGAAGTGTTTGCATGCATTTGTGTATGTAATAAATAAACATCATGAGTTTGCATGTAACCACATAAACAATTAAAATCTAATCAACTATAGTATAGGCTCTAAGGGTCAAATAACCTATCCTATATCCCTGTAGTCAAAAGCTCTAATACCAATCTGTCACACCCCGACCCGCAGCGGAAAAAGGTGATCGGGGCATGATTGGGTTTTCATCAAAGCTCATGACATTTATTACAATTTTCATATTTATTATTACAATTTAAAGGAGAATCATTACAATCAATCGTACTATTACAACATGTTCTATACATTTTTCAAGACTTCATTATTTTTCTTCTAAGGAAATTTCCTATGTGTTCCTTACTTCCACCTGTCTACCTGTATCATGTGTAAAAATGGTTTTTGGGTCAACAAAAAGTTGGCGAGTGAACCTTGTTAGAAAACATTTATTATTGATTTCTTGTTGTATTAAATATGGAAAAATTTGCAATAATCATATGTGAGCAAACGTAAATAAACATACAATAACAAACCACCTTGCATGAGTATATAACATGAATGATAATGTATATGTTGGCAACGTCACGTTCCGCTCATAGGTAATGGGGAACGGACGGCCTATGATGATGTATGTTCGATCAAGGCTCAATCAAACGGAGCCGATCGTATGTTGGCAACGCCACCTTCCGCTCATAGGTAATGGGGAACGGTTCCGCTCATAGGTAATGGGGAACAGACGGCCTATGATGATGTATGTACTGAAAATTATAAATTTAATCTAAACATTAACCACACAAACAGTTGATACAATACACATTTGATCATGGATATGATGGATGCACAAGTGTTTAAATGTAATAAATAATAAGACACATGATACACCCCAAAATGTGATTAAAACGGGGAATTTGTAGAGATTCACTCACAGTGGTTGCGTTTCTCGGATTGATGATGAATGCGCACGAATTCGGATTTAATCGGCAAGGAAACTAACATAAATAATACATAATAGTTCCATAAATAAATAAACTTTTATTTGAGATTAATATTTTTAATTAGTGTTCTTAATGGGATTGTTAGGTTTATTTTTGTGAGTTCAAGAAAATTTTCTAACTTCAAAAATATTATTTTTAAATGTTTTTAATTGATTTTTAAATAAAATAAATGAATAAAAGAAAATAAAAACTTTTGACTTTTTGACCAGTAGTTGACCGTCGTTGACCAGTTGACCGTTGACTGTTTGACCGGTTCGGACTTTGTGTTTGTTTGCGCTGAGCGAGGTTCGAACCCGGGACCTCTCTACGCGTGCACGCAACTCTACCAACTGAGCTACGTGTCTAACCCGAAATATTTCTGTTTTTAATTATACTTATATACAATTTAGATTTATCCAGAAATCATTTATTTTAAAAAGAATTTTAATTATATCGAACCGGTGCATATAACAAGTCTCGAACCCGGGACCTGTTGTTTAACGTTGCACACAGTTCGCCGCTGGACTGTGTGTCTAACCCGAAATATATTGAAGTTTAATTATACATATACACATACTAGCGCTAACATATTTTGATTTAAATAAAAGGCTTGGATAATTTCAGGGGCGTTGTAACTAACCGGATTCGAACTCGAGGCTTTGGCTTCATGAGCCGGACCGATTGGGCTGTGTGACTAATCCGAAGGATATAAGTTTTTATTAAATTTATATATTTACTAGATTATTTCTGTCACACCCCGACCCGCAGCGGAAATAAGAGTCGGGGCATAATTGGGTTATCACCAAAGCACATGACATTTACTATTATGTTTCATAATTAATAAAGTCAAAGTTATATTTTCAAACATCCAAACATGTTCATTCAATACAAAGGAAATAAACAAACATAACAATCCCAATACTAAATCGTTTTATTCTTCTAATCCAGGTCCTATGTGTTCCTAGCTGCTGCTGGTTCACCTGTATCATGTGTAAAATGGGAGTTTTTGGGTCAACATAAGTTGGCGAGTGAACCTTATTAGATAAACATTTGATAATGATTTTATGGTTAGTTTATCAATGAAATATTGTGCATAATCATAAAAGAGCAAATGTAAGTAATCAAGCATTGGCAAATAGCAGTTACAATTATAACATACAATAACACTTGATAGCATACATGAACATACCAATATCATACGATAACTAACATAAATGAACTGTGCGATCAAGGCTCAATCAAACGGAGCCGATCGTATTGCATGAACTGGAAATGTAAAACGGACTGTGCGATCAAGGCTCAATCAAATGGAGCCGATCGTATTGCATGTACTGAAAATGTAAAATGAACTGTGCGATCAAGGCTCAATCAAACGGAGCCGATCGTATGCGGGCACGCCAGGTTCAACCGCATAATAAAATGGGGAACAAGCTCAAACCTCATAGATGGGGAGCGGCGGCCTCGGCAATTGCATGTACTGAAATAATAATTTGCATCCAATAATAACTACTTAACAGCAACAAACTAAATACACATATCATGATATGATGTATGCACAATAGTTTAGTTATAATATGTATATAAACAAAGATACATGATACACCCCAAAAACGTGATAAAAACGGGGAATTTGAAAGGTTCACTCACATTCGGTGCGTTGAATTGGAGATGGTGAGATGCGCACGATTTAGATGAGTGAGTCGACAAGGAATACTAACCTAAATAATAATGGAAAAATATAATAAATGGATGGATGTTATTAAGGATTTTAATGAAATTTTTAGATATATTTTTGTGAGTTTATGGCTATTTTCTATCTTTAAAAATGTTATTTTTAAGTATTTTTAATTGATTTTTAAATTAAATTAAATAAATAAAAATATATAAAAAATATTATTTTTTTTTAGTGTTGACCGTTGACCGTTGACCGGTTCGGTCAGCGGATAATTCTGCGCCGGGTGGGATTCGAACCGGCGACCTTCCATTCGCGTGCACGTAGCTCTACCAACTGAGCTACGTGTCTAACCCGTTATAAACTCGTTTTTAATTACATTTATACACTTATTTGAATTAACCGAAAATTCCTTTATTTGCAAAAACGTTTTATTTCAATTGGACCGGTGCTCATGACAAGATTCGAACGCGCGACGTGAAGTTCATTTTGCACACAGTCCACCGCTGGACTGTGTGTCTAACCCGGTTATATTCTTGGTTTTTATTATACTTAACAACTATCTGTTTTAACCCGGTTTAGTTCTTGATCAAAAAGGCATGTTATTACACAAGGCGTGCGTGTAGCAAGGATCGAACTCGGGACGTGTATAGTTGTTGTTTGCACACAGTCCACCGCTGGACTGTGTGTCTAACCTGTTTAAACTTCCGATTTTAATTAATCTTAACTCGTTACTGAACTCGTCTTCTTCATTACGAAACGCAGATATCAATCAACAATCCGATTCGTGATTAATTTAGTTAATAAACATGATGACTAGTTTGAATGCATTAAACCGAACAGTTTGGGGAATGAAGATACCGAACAGGTTGTCCTCCTCCAAGAGTCCGGCGAAACTTGTCGGCTCTGTTTTTGAACCTTCGGCTGAGAGGATCTATCAACAGATTTAAGGGATTAGATATGAAATTAAACTAGTGAGTATTGATTATCAGTACGTTGGAATGTGCATACCGATAACTAACGAGTTTCCGGCAATTCTAGAAATTTTCCGGCGAACACAGAAAGTCCAGCAATGTCGTCTGTGGTTGATTTTGAGTGATGGGTTAATGTTAGTAAAGTTCTAACAATAGATTGAAATCGTAAAGGAGAAGTATTTTACCGGTTTGTGTTGAATACGGTTTTCCGGTGACTTTTGCAGAGAATTCCGGCGAACTGTTTTAGGCGCTCAAATGGTCTGAAAATGCGACGAAAAGGAATTGAAGTGTTGGTATGATATCTCTGAATCGCGAGAGTGTCTGGTGTTTGAGTTAATCAGAACTTGAAGTTCTTTTTCGGTTTTAAAAATAAAAAATGATGAGTCTTTAATTTCAATCAATTTCCGATTGATTAGAAACCATCGAGCATCGGTTATAACCGATTGTGTGAGGTAAACAATCGATTTGACGATTGGTTTGCCGATTACCGTTTTTCAGGTGACACCATCGGTTAATCTGAGTTTGTGTATAAGTTCCATTTGTTTTCCTAGAGTTAACAGAAAACACATTGTGGCGGAGTGGTTAAGGGAATGAAAGTTAAGTTGTTTAAAGACTTGGCTGACCCGGGTTCGAGTCCCGGCAGCTTCAAATATTTTTTATTTGTTTTATTTTAACTTTTTATCAAATATAATTTTTATAGTTTAGTTTATTTATTAATTATGTAACGTTTTAACTCAAAATAATCATAAATAATTAACGCAACTTTTATAACTTGGTACAAGATTACAAAACGGAGCGGGTTTTGGAGACCCGATTTTTACAAATGTTACAATTTCGTTAACTGGTTTTAAAAAGGTTGTGTATAATTGGCGAACCGGAAAGCATGTACAGACTCGAACTCGGGACCATGGTTTGAAGTTTGCACACAGTCCACCACTGGACTGTGTGTCTAACCCGTTTAAAAATCCGTTTCGAATTGAACTTATACATTAACAGTGCTTCATTTTCTTCGTCACTTGAACAACCAGACTGTTAAAATCCGATTTCTTTGATTCATTAATCAATTCCTTTATTAAATTTTGAATAACTACATATGAGACTAATAAAAATGAGAGGGATTAGGTGTAAGATATACCGAACAGAGATCCCCTGTTTCTCCGGCGAGATTCCGATGACAGCAGGTTATTCCGTCGACGTGTAACTTGCAGCAGAGGATCTTCAGGAAGTTTGAGGTGAGTGTGGGTGACTTCGGTATGAGCTCTAGATGTCCTGTTTATAAAGTAAGGCAACAGTGGGATGGTTTCTTCGGTTTTCCGGCGATAACTCTCGGTCAACTCGCAGAGAATTCCGGCGATTTCCGGTGAACTCCGGTGAAACAGAGACTTGTTTTCACAATGTGGTGAGTGTTTGGCTATGAATTGAACGAGATTTGGACTTGATAGCTAACATGTTTGACAGTTTCGGTCAAGAGATTTAATTAACCTTCAGTTATGTTTTTTATTGGTTCAAATGATTGATAACCGATTTTTGGGTTAAAGGCATGATTAAATCGTCGGTTTTCCTTGGTTTAATTCGCGAGTAATGCCGGTGGTTACAGATTTGCCGAAGCTTTGAGATTTTCAGTTTTAGCCGCGGATTCTAAATAAAGTTTAATGGTTTCAGATTTATAGCACATAAGTGTGTGTAGAGCAATGGTATGTTAGCGTGTTTGGCTTGTGGGCGACCCGGGTTTGAAACCCGGCGTCTGCCTTTATTTTTTTATCCATTATTTATTTGAAATTTTAAATTATGATTTTTAAATTCTAATATATTTATTAATTGTGTATTGTTTAAAATCAATTTGAGCATTAAATACGCAACAATATTTATAACTGATTATTCGGTTTAATAAATGAAGCGGGTTTGGATAACCCGGTTTTTTACGGATGTTACACAATCAACCCTCAACCCAAACTCACATCAGATAGTGGGTCAAGCCCAACAACCGTTACTCCTACTACCTACCCAACATGTAGCCCAATCCTACTACCAACCCAACTATCCCATGGTGCAACCTATGCGGGCTTGTTACAACTGTGGTGACCCGAACCATTTCAGGAACACCTGTCCACGCTTGGTGAACATCATCCATGCCCAAGCTCAAGCTAATCCTGTAAACCAGGCCAACCAAGCTCCTCCATCTGCAAGAGGAAGAGCTTTCAACATCAACGCTAATCAAGCTAGGGCTGACAACAATGTGGTTAACGGTACGTTTCTCATCAATGGTAGTTATGCATCCATGTTATTTGATACTGGCGCGGATAAGAGTTTTGTGTCCTTAGAATTTGAACCCATCCTCAACCAAACTCGTGATAAACTCATGGAATCCAAAACGGTAGAAGTTGCTGACGGAAAACCGGTCTCATTAAACTCTATTATGCGCAATTGTACTCTCACCCTAAACGATCACGATTTTCCAGTTGACCTCATACCTATGAAGTTGGGAAGTTTCGACATTATAATTGGTATGGACTGGCTCAGCCAACATCATGCTGAAGTTGTATGCCGCAAAAAGTTTATTCGCATTCCTCTTACAAATGGTCAGACTCTACGAATCTTTGGAGAAACCCCTTCGAAAGGACTCAAATTAATGTCCTGTCTTCAAGCCTGAAAATATCTCCGCAAGAATTATGTCGCATTCCTAACTCATGTCGTCAAAAAGGGAATCAAGGAGAAGAAACTCGAAGACATCCCAGTAGTAAAAGATTTTCTGCAAGTTTTTCCTGACGACATTTCAGGACTTCCTCCCGTGAGAGAAGTCGAATTCCGCATTGATCTTATACCTGGAGCTACACCAGTTGCAAAATCTCCTTATAGGTTAGCCCCATCCGAAATGCAAGAGCTAGCCAGTCAACTGCAAGAGCTGACTGACAAAGGATTCATACGTCCTAGCTCATCGCCTTGGGGTGCACCTGTCCTTTTTGTGAAGAAGAAAGATGGAACGTTTCGCATGTGTATCGACTACAGAGAACTCAACAAGTTAACGGTCAAGAACCGCTACCCATTACCTCGCATCAATGATCTTCTAGACCAACTTCAAGGCGCCACCTGTTTTTCAAAAATCGACCTTCGTTCTGGTTATCATCAACTCAGAGTACATGAAGAAGACGTCCCAAAGACCGCCTTCCGAACTCGTTATGGTCATTATGAATTCATGGTCATGCCATTTGGTTTAACCAACGCCCCAGCTGTCTTCATGGATCTAATGAACAGAGTCTGCAAACCTTATCTCGACCATTTTGTTATAGTCTTCATCGACGACATCCTCATCTACTCAAAGTCTAAGTCTGATCATGAACGACACCTTCGACTCATCCTTACACTCTTAAGGACAGAAAAGTTGTACGCTAAGTTTTCGAAATGTGAATTCTGGTTAAGGGATGTACAATTCCTTGGACACGTCGTCAATGACAAGGGAATTCATGTTGATCCCTCAAAAATCAAGGAAGTACAAGAATGGCAAGCGCCACGTACACCTACCGAAGTAAGATCATTTCTTGGTTTGGCTGGTTATTATCGCCGTTTCATTGCAAATTTCTCTCGTATTGCTGTACCACTCACGGCTTTGACTCATAAAGGAAAGCTTTCATATGGGGTCCCAAACAAGAATAAGCCTTCCAAACCCTTAAACAAAAACTCTGTGACGCACCTATCCTCACACTTCCTGAAGGTTGTGATGACTTCGTGGTTTATTGCGACACGTCAGGGCAGGGACTAGGCTGTGTACTGATGCAAAGAGGAAAAGTGATAGCTTATGCTTCTAGACAACTCAAAATTCATGAGAAGAATTACACCACCCCGACCTGGAACTTAGAGCCGTTGTGTTCGCCCTTAAGATATGGAGACATTACCTCTACGGTACTAAGTGTGAAATAACACTGATCACAAGAGCCTCCAACATATCTTTAACCAAAAGGAGTTGAACATGAGGCAACGAAGATGGGTCGAACTTCTTAATGACTACGACTGTGAAATTCGGTATCATCCTGGCAAGGCAAACGTGGTGGCCGATGCGCTCAGTCGAAAGGGTTATCTGAACACCATTCGTCTTCTATGTTTGCAAATCATAACCGACATCAAAGATCAAATCCGAGAAGCCCAACATGTTTCAGTAACGGAAAACGACGTACGCAAGGAGCTGTCTTGTGGAGCTGAACTTAAAATCGAAACTAAAACCGACGGTATTCTGTACTATCTAGATCGCATATGGATTCCCGATCACAATAACCTTCGTGATTTCCTTATGAATGAGGCGCACAAAACACGATACTCTATACACCCAGGAACCGACAAGATGTATCAAGACCTTCGATACACCTACTGGTGGCCTGGAATGAAAAAGGATATTGCTGTTTTTGTTTCCAAGTGCCTTACATGTTCCAAAGTAAAAGCTGAACATCAAAGACCCTCAGGACTTCTAGTCCAACCTGAAATACCTGTATGGAAGTGGGAAAACATAACCATGGACATCATTACCGGGTTACCTCACACCTCCAGTGGGTATGACACTATATGGGTAATTATTGATCGTCTTACAAAATCAGCTCACTTCATTCCGATTCGCGAGGACTTCAAGAACGAGAAGTTAGCTCGTATCTACATCAGTGAAATTGTAAGCCGTCATGGTGTACCTTTAAGCATTATTTCAGACCGCGATGGTCTTTTCACTTCACGAACATGGCAAGCCGTACAAGCCGCTTTGGGTACACGATTAGACCTCAGTACCGCTTATCATCCTCAAACTGATGGACAATCTGAATGCACCATTCAAACACTTGAAGACATGCTTCGAGCATGTGTCATAGACTTCAAGGGAAATTGGGACGCTCATCTACCATTAGTTGAATTTTCGTACAACAACAGCTATCATTCAAGTATTGGCATGGCACCTTTCGAAGCTTTATATGGTCGTAAGTGCCGATCTCCTGTATGTTGGCACGAAATTGGAGAAGCTCAAATCACCGGTCCAGAATTGATTCAAGAAACAACAGATAAGATCCATCAAATTCGAAACAATCTTCTAGCGGCACAAAGTCGTCAAAAGAGTTATGCAGACAAACGACGAAAGCCCTTGGAGTTTAACATTGGTGATCCTGTACTTTTAAAAGTATCACCGTGGAAGGGAGTAGTTCGTTTTGGCCAGAAGGGCAAGCTAGCACCACGCTACGTAGGACCTTTCAAGATACTCGAAAGAGTAGGACCTGTAGCATACAAGCTTGACTTACCAGAAGAACTCAACAGAATTCACCCCACGTTACACGTATCAAACTTAAAGAAGTGCCTCGCCGATGAAAACCTCCATATTCCCCTAGAAGATATTCAGATCGATGAATCTATGCACTTCATTGAAAGACCAGTAGAGATCATGGACTTCGGAGAAAAACGTTTAAGACGGGGTCGTATTCCAATTGTTAGGGTACGTTGGGAGTCGAAACGAGGACCTGAGTTTACTTGGGAACGTGAAGACTCAATGCGCGAAAAATGCCCGCATCTTTTTCCTGTTACCACTACTACTTAAATTTTGGGACGAAATTTCTAAAAGTAGGGGATACTGTAACATTCGTCGAAAAACGAGTTTTCAAAACCCATTTCGTTTATTAATCGAATAGTCAGTTTCAAATTTTCGTTGCTTATTTAATGCTATTTTTAATTTTAAACAATACATAATTAATAAATATATTAGAATTTATAAACTATAATTAATAAACAATAAAATCGGTCGAAGAAAAAAATAAAAGCCGCTGCCGGGTTTCGAACCCGGGTCAGCCGGCTCACTTAACCCACAAACACTTCACCAATCCGCCACTTGGTTCTTTTGTGTAATCAATGGAACAAATAAAACTTAACTTCTACCCGTGAATTCATCTGTTGGCGCCAAAACTGAAACCGATAATCGGCTTTCAACTATCCAGATGTTTGAGTGATCCTGAGTTACTGATTATAACCGATAAACCCATTACAACCCACGTTTTAATCAATTCAGTCTTCAATTGAACTCGATTCATATGATTTTCGAGTTTGATAACCGAAATCATTTACTTCCAATTTACACTAACAATATCATCGTCTCATAACTCGGAAACACTCACAGAACCTTCAATTTCACTTTCGCTCTAATTTCTGTTCGTCGGAATCGTTTTCTGATATCGCCGGACTTTTGCCAGAAAACCGTGACATTCATCGAATCGGTAAATTTCTCAATTCTTTCATCTTCTATCCATTGTTAGACTTTTACTAACTCAAATCCTTCAATCAGAATCGGTCCCAGACGACGTTGTCGGATAATCTGCACCCGCCGGAAAATCTCTGAAATTTCCGAAATCGCGCTGTGAATCGGTACAAACATCTAAACTCTCTGATAATCTTTGCTTAGTAACTCAATTTCACAATTAGTTAATGAAAACTGTTAATTGGTCCGCTCAGATGGAATTCACAAAACAAAGCCGACGACCTTTGCCGGAGTTCTGAGAAAATCATCTTTCCGGTACATTCATTTCCAAAACCTTCTTTGTCCTTTTCATTTTAATCATTTATATGTTCGTTAATCGAATTAAACAAGAACTGTCGAACATCGGTTGTCTGTGTCTTTGAGCGAAGAAGATGAAGTCGAACCTTATGTATAAGTTTAATTAAAACAAGCTATTAAACCGGGTTAGACACACAGTCCAGCGGTGGACTGTGTGCAAACACATAGCGCACTTCACGAGTTCGAATCTTACAAACGCACCGGCTTTCCGAATTAAAACTAATTTTTTTGTTACTGAATCAGAGTAGGACCCAGGATGTTCTTAAGATTAATTTAAATTGTAAGTTTAACAGATAAGTCACACAGCCCAACTGGTTGGGCTGTGCGCTTACAAACCAAAGGACCCGAGTTCGATCCGGCTCCCTGCAAACCGGTTCAACCATTTAAATTCTTTTAATATAAACCGAATAAATTAAACATTTAATTAGTATATATATATAATTAAAACATAGAATATTTCGGGTTAGACACGTAGCTCAGTTGGTAGAGCTGCGTGCACGCGTACGGGAGGTCACAAGTTCGAACCTCAATCAGCGCAAACAAACACAAGTCCGAACCGGTCAACGGTCAACCCAAAAAGTCAACATTTTTTTATATTTTTATTTATTTATTTAATTAAAAAATCAATTAAAAATACTTAAAAATAATATTTTTAAAGTTAGAAAATGACCTTAAACTCACAAAAATAAATCTAAAAATCCTATTAAAATTGTTAATAAAATCCACTTATTTACCGTACCTTTTCGTTATTATTTAGGTTAGTTATTCCTCGTCGATCAACCCTCTAAACTCGTGCGCATTCAACATCATCAAACGAACGCACCCAATGTGAGTGAATCTCTACAAATTCCCCGTTTTAATCACTTTTTGGGTGTATCATGTGTCTTATTTTTATTACATTTAAACACTTGTGCATCCATCATATCCATGATCAAATGTGTATCCAATATGTATAAATTGTTTGTGTGGTTAATGTTTAGATTAAATTTATCATTTCAGTACATACATCATCATAGGCTGGTCTGTTCCCCATTACCTATGAGCGGAACCGTTCCCCATTACCTATGAGCGGAACGTGGCGTTGCCAACACACGATCGGCTCCGTTTAATTGAGCCTTGATCGCACATACATCATCATAGGCCGTCCGTTCCCATTACCTATGAGCGAACGTGACGTTGCCAACATATACATTATCATTCATGTCATATACTCATGCAAGGTGGTTTGTTATTGAATGTTTATTTACGTTTGCTCACATATGATTGTTGCACAATTTTTCCATATTAAATACAACAACAAATCAATAATAAATGTTTTCTAACAAGGTTCACTCGCCAACTTTTGTTGACCCAAAAACCCCCATTTTTACACATGATACAGGTGATCCAGTTGAAGCAAGAAACATATAGGACGGCCTAGAAGAATAAATCAGTTTAGAGTTTGGATTGTTTATTTAATTTTCCTTTCCTTGTATTGTATGAATTTGACTTGAACATTTGAGATGTAATTTATATGAAACATATTAGTAAACATCATGAGCTTTGGTGATAACCCAATTATGCCCCGACTCTTATTCCGCTGCGGGTCGGGATGTGACAAAAATAGTTAGAGTTGTGTTAGTCTTAAGTCTAGACAATCTAGATAACATAATTAAAAGATTCTCGTTGGTTTGATTTTCGGAATTATTTAGCTTTACTAGAGTCGATCGGGTTGCTTCCTTGTTAGTAGTTTAGTCTAGAGTATAACTTATTGTCTAGATTAGTTTAATTTAGTTAATTAAAAATAAACTACTTTTAGCACATCATTTTCATAGAGGACATACTTATATACTCCAAAAACAATGAAGAACACATAGAACATCTACGACTAGTTTTGGAACTACTACAGCGGGAAAAGTTATATGCAATGTTTTCCAAGTGCGAATTCTAGATCCACGAAGTCCAATTTCTTGGTCATATAATAAACGAAAAGGCATCCATGTGGATCCAACAAAAGGTTGAAGCTATAAAGGATTGCGAAGCACCAAAGACATCAACCGAAATACGACCGTTTCTTGGTTTTGCAGGCTACTACCGTCATTTCATTGATGGATTCTCAAAGATTGCACAACTACTTACCGCCCTAACCTAGAAGGGCGTTAAGTACATTTGGGGTGACAAACAGGAAGAAGCATTCAAGTTACTGAAGTAAAAGCTTTGCAGTGCATCCATCATGTCCTTGCCTGAAGGGACAGATGACCTTATTGTGTATTATCATTCTTCTATATAGGAACTTGGGTGAGTACTCATGCAATGCAAGAAGGTCATCGTGTATGCCTCTCACAGTTGAAAGTACACGAAAAGAATTATACAACCCATGACTTGGAGTTAGGAGCAGTGATATTCGCATTGAAAATCCGGAGACACTACTTATATGGCACCACGTGTACCATTTACATGTATCATAAGAGTCTCCAACACATTTTCAACCAGAAGGAGTTAAACATGCGACAACGTCGCTGGGTCGAACTCTTAAATGATTATGAGTGTGCCATCAAGTACCACCCCGGCAGAGCTAATGTGTTGGCTGACACCCTTAGCTAGAAGGACAACCCAAAACCTAGACGAGTTCGAGCGTTACAACATACATTGCATTCCGGATTGCCTGAACAATATGAAACGCTCAGGTGGAAGAAGTGAAAGAATAGAACTTGAAGCCAGAGTCTCTACGCAAAATGGAGCGACATTGGGAAGTGAAAGTAGATGGCATCCGATACTTTATGAATCGCATCTGGGTACCTCTCTTTGGTAACCTGAGAGAACTCATTATGGACGAGGCTCACAAGTCTAGATACTCCGTCCATCCAGGCTCGGATAAGATGTATCACGACCTCAAAGAAATATACAGTGGCTGAATATGAAGGTTGAAATCGCCACCTACATGAACAAGTAGCTGACTTGCTCTAAGGTTAAGATTGAATACCAAAAACCGTCAAGGTGACTGCAACAACCGGAACTCCGAGTGTGGAAATGGGAGCAAATCTATCAAAAAACTCCTCAAAACATAGAACAGCAATGATAAAGTTTGGGTGATAGTGGATCGCTTGACAGTCCTTTCATTTCCTTGCTATTAAGGAAACTGATAAACCAGAGAATTGGCTCGCATCTACATTAAGGGAGTAGTATCCCAGAACGGGGTGCCAACATCTATTATCTCGGATCGGGATCCCATATTCACCTCACACTTCTTGCGGTCATTACAAAAGGTTCTAGGCTCGCGTCCACACGTGAGTACGGTCTACCATCCACAAACGGAAAACATGAGTGAGCTAACAATTCAGATGCTAGAAGACATGCTCTGGGCATGTGTAATTGATTTCGGAAATAGCTTGGAAACTCACTGGCGATTCGTATAATTTTTATACAACAATAGCTATAACACACGTATCCAAGCAGCGCCTTTTGAGGCACTATACAGACGAAAATGCTGATCACCCGTATGTTGGGCAGAAGTTGGGGATAGTCAACTCACTTATCCAGAGTTGGTACTCGAAGAGACTAAGAAGATCGTGCAAATTAGAAACCGTATGGCGGCAGCTCTTGACCGTCAAAAGAACTATGCTGATCAACGCTGCAAACCATTAGAATTTCAAGTAGGAGATACAGTCCTATTGAAAGTGTCACCCTGGAAAAGTATCATCTGTTTTGGGAAAAGAGGCAAGTTAAACCCGCATTATGTGGGCCCGTTTAAGATCACGGTGAAGATTGGCCTAGTGGCATATCATCTAGATTTTCTTGATGAACTAAGTGGAGTTCATAACGTCTTCCACGTCTCCAGTCTGAAAAAAGTGTGTTTCAGATGAAACATTATTTGTTCCATAGGACGCGATTCAAGTTGATGCGCAAATATGGTTTGTGGAGGAGCCAATAGAAATCATGGATCGACAGGTAAAGACTCGAAGACATTAGTTAAAATTCATTGGAACTTTAAGTGTGGACCGGAGTTCACGTGGGAAAGAGAGGACCAAATGAGAGTAAATACCATCACCTATTAGGAACCGAAACACAAAACACAAGCATTACAAATTGAATTTCGGGACGTAATTCCTTTAACAGGGGGATCATGTGATAGCTTTGAAATTTATCTCAAACTTAACAATACGGCTCAATCTTACTCAATTTTTGAGACGAAAATTCCTTAAACATGAGGATAATGTGAGACCCCACACTTTTAGATTAGCACCGTTAACTTTCTCAGTTAAATCTTTATGATTTCTAGAACACGGGTACATGCATTGTTTTAACATGGGTAGGTTATAACATACGAAACTACTACAAACTAGTGGGACTAGTCTTGTACGTAAACTAAAGTTAATTTGTTAACTTTCTATTCAAGTTTCAAGGATTTGAAACATGAGGGACTAAATACGTTAATTATCAAACAAACAATAAATAATATAAAATAAAAACAACCAACCCTAACCCATCCCCATAACCCTACGACCTCTCATCTCTCTCGGCTCTATCTCCCTCTCGACGATCTCATCTTTCTAGACTCTCATCTCTCTCGACGTCCCTCTCGCTCGCAATCTCTCATTCGGTAAACCCTAACCCTCGATTTAATGGTTATCTTATGGATGTGTATTGCTCTAGGTGATGTGCTGATGATTCGTATGAATATATGTATGCATGACTATAATAGGTTAAGTATAGGTTGATTGTATTTCTTGTTATGTGAATTAGATATATGTGGTTCATGAAGAATTGCTGACATGTACGCATGAATGGAGGTTAGGGTTTGCATAGAAGCATGATTTTAATAGGTTATGTGTTAAATCTAACCTACTTGGACTTATGAATGCTAGAAGAGCTAAAATTGCGATAGTAATAACCATGTATAAGGTTTTGTTAACTACAATGAATGTCTTCTGATCCGAATGTTTGTGTTGATCAATGCTTGTGTGATCTGTAAATGTATGTGTATATATATGAGTGATTTTAAAATTTAATCTTTTTTGTCACCATGATTTCTTAAACCTTTTAACACCCGTTCATGGATTGGCGTTGCCTTCAATAACACACGTTTTTGGCAATAATGGGGCGGTGTGGGTGGTGCTACCAAGCTGAGGTGGCTAGGTAGCCTAAGAAACATGTTTATTAAAACTTGTTTGAACATTGCTAGTCATTTTTATCAATATACCAATCACTCACATTTATAATTTTAAATAAAATAAACACTAAATTATACAAATTTACATAGTATTAAATATCTTGTTTTCTATGCATAATGGTATTGTACCTTGTGCTTAGGATGTTTAGAAATATTTTTTTTTACTTTTAATCCAAAATTCCTCATCTTTTACAGTTGTGTAAAATGCCAATATCGTCCCTTAGGTCTTGTCATATTTGCTTATTTCATTCAAAATGACCTTTTTGGGTATTTGAGTCTTTCATGTTTGGTTTTTATTGTCATTTTCATCCAAATCACTAACATAGTTTATTTTTTCTATTTAAAGTGAAGGATATTTGGTTATTTTTTATGGAAAAAACAAATATGACCAAACCTTAGGGTTGATTTTGATATTTTACTCTTACATTTTTGTTTATATATTTTGATTACTTGTTTCCCCTTTATATAGCTTAATATGTATTATTTTTAATAACTTATTCTATATGAAATGTTTCACTAAAGATACTTTGATAAAAAAATATATTATTTATCAAAATGCATGGAGATAACCATCAAAATTTATACCACCCAACTTTATTAGAACCGGACCACAAAATATTTTTTTCCTTCATGAAAAAATTTTTTGGATTCGCCACTGGTGATATCTTCATAGTATTATTAATGTCATAGTTTTTTATCACGTGAAAAAAAACAAACTATGAATGAAAAGATAAATTCTATTAAACTAATAGTTTAAGTTGAATATCAAAAGATACACAAGCTAAGTATTCTAAAAGGTTAGATTCAGAATAGCTAAAGAAATAAGATAAGATGATACTATCCAAATAATAGTTTATAACAAATACTCAAGCCAAGTATTTAGAAAAGTTCAACTCATAAAATCACTTAGTTAAATACAATATCAAGAAAATAAAATTGTATATTAGGAAAGAAAAAAGTAAATGAAAAAAGAATAGAAAAGATGGAAAAAAAAACGATTAACAGAAAAAAAAAACCAACTATGGATGAGTAAAATGTTAAATTCATCCACGGAGTTTGGTAATATTTGCTTGGTACATCTGAAAGGACAAAAATGTCATTCAACTCAACAGATAAAATAAACTATGTTAATGATTTGGATGGAAATGAAAATAAAACGCAAACCTGAAAGACTCAAATACACAAAAAAAATCATTTTGGATGGAACAAGCAAATATGATGAAACCTCGGGGACAATTTTGACATTTTACTCTTTGTAATTTAACCTCACAAATTTGATTTTTTTTTTTACTTTTAACGCAAAATGTAATTTAAGCTCAGAAGTTTGTACTTTTATATTTGGTCCCTTATACTTTTCACATTTCGTAAATATTCGTTTTCGGTTTCGAGCTAAATCTTACTAGTTAACCCAGTGAAACGCCTGTGGGTAGTTTAATGTTTTACGTGTTGTGTGCTTATAAGGCGCAATGTGCGAGGGTCACAACACTCACGTCTTAGATCGATTTAGTTATTTTCTATATTTTATGTTTGGGTTTAATTTTTCAGATTAACACGCCACAACTTAAGTACCATTAATCACCGGCATAGATGTGGTATTGGTGCTAGTTGGTATGCTTTTACACACTGCCACGATGTGAGAGCTGTTTAATAGTTAATATTTCTTTAAAACATTTTAATCCTTTATAACAAATTAATTCCTTTTAATGGAATGTCATGCGAGACAAAGTACCTTACTAATATATATATATATATATAGTGGGGTCACCTCCCCTTGCATATATAAACGCCAACCTCCGTAGTGTTGTTGTTGGTTCTTAGGTTCTAAGCTTTGGAAGCAGTCTATTAAGACTGGCTTTTCTACCATAAAGCTAAGCCATCTACCACACATCCACAAACCCTAATCTTCATACTCATGGATGGTATGAGCCATTTTCCTACGGATGAATGGATACAACAGTATCCCAACACAGCCATGGCTCGAGAAGGTGGTGAACCATCTGATGCTACCTCCACAGCGATCTACAGAGACTCTAGCCAAGGAACCACTGGCCAGGCTGGTGAAGCTGGTCCTAAACCCATACGAAGGCGGTCGAGGGCATCCCGGAGAACACCGGTCACTGTCCTGAATGCTAGTCCAACTGACTTTAGAGCGTTGGTTCAACGCTTCACCGGCTGTGATAGCAAGGAAAACGCGGCTTCGGCTTCGATGGTCAACTTACCAAAAGGTCCTGTCAACATAAACTTTGCAAGGAATGATGCAACTGAAAGTTCATCAAGGTATGAATACTTTGATAATCAGGTCAGGTCATCTCTACAAGCTGAGCAAGTGCAACAAGTAGGTGGCTGGAATCATTTGCAGGCTGCCTATGGAATACAGAATGCTCCTGGTATGTATGAATCCATTGATGAATCTTCGTCAATGGCACCTCAAAGAGGTGGTGGCAGCCATGGGTATAATGTTTGAAGGTGTTGTTGACTTTTCATTAATATATAGTTTTATTAAATTTTAAAGAAATTTCTTTATCTTTGTCAATGTTACATATCACATCCTTATGCAGCTAGTGCAGTTGGGTTCAGATAAACAATAAAATGCCAGTCGTTTTACCTAACTTTCGTGTTTCTTTATCATGATTTCATTTAGAATTGAAGCTTTAGCTTTTCCATGTAAAGAGAGTATGTTTTGGAATATTATGGTTTTAACACCATAAGTCATTGAAGTTCGTTCATCTCTCTTAAATTTTAAACAGTAGTTAATATAAATTATCATATTGATTTTGATTTAGGTGATCGTTTTAAAATTTTGACTAGATTAATTCATTTCATCCTTTAAGATTATTAATACATAGACTTTGGGTCAAGCTGGCCTTTGACATATGCATGGAGATTAGAGCTAAGGTCTACTAGTTTGTAAAATGCTTTTTATGTTTGAAGAAAGGGCTTTGGTTTGTGATCCCTTTTCATATACAAGTTTTTAGTTATGTGGATAAGGGATAAGGTGGGTATAATTGGGATACAAAACATCTTTTATGAACATTGTCCTAAATGAAATTAAACAAAGTAAATGTTTGACTCCATAGAGTTTATATTATACCATCAGTGCAAAAGGTTCCAGAATACATGTCCCAACACCTGCATAGGACCAAAAGACATCATAAGTTTCCACATAACCAATGGGTTGTTTCCTTGAAGCATAGACCTGATGAATTAATTTTACTTTGACCCCAAAAGGACATCCATTTCAACTATTTGTGAACTCTATGATAATACACACACACACATATATATATATATATATGATCAAAATAAGGAAAACCCTTCGTGTTGTGAGAACTTAGATTACTCGGCCTTTCTGTGCGAGTTTTGTCCCATTCTTTTTCACACACATAGATTAAAATGTGTAGTAGGACTGTCGTAAAAAATAATAATAATTCGAACCGGTGTTTTCTAGCACCTTACATCAACTATAAAAAGCTGATGTCATAAGCATGAAATCACTTTTTATAGCATTTACGGACGAAAGAAAAAACATTTTTTTGAAAAAGTTGATTTTTTTTAGGATTTTGGTAAAAGAAAATTGATATTGTAAGCAGTGTGTGTAGATATTGTATTTTTGTCATGGTGTTTTAAATTGTTCTCGCATGGTATTCTATAGAAAAACATTAAACCTAACAATTTAAAAACACAATAAAAATATATATACATACTGATTAACATTCTTCGAAAAATATTTTAGATTTCAAGCGTAAAATACATTTTATTGTGTTTTAATTGTTACGTTTAATGTTTTTCTATATTATACCATGTTAAAAGAATCTAAAAACATCAAGCCTAAAATTTAAAACATTACATCTACATATACTTCTTACACTTTGTAGAAAATATATCCTTTTAAGAGGAACCTATATATATGTATATAGTGAAAGTGTAAAATTCAATATTATTTAACGTAGGAGCATACGAAGTGAAATTACTCATGTTGAATGAATGAAGATGATTCCAAGTTTGTGAAGTAGATTTTGAGTTTTTGTTGAAAGAATGAAGATGAGTTTGAGTTTGTCAAGGAGATGTTCCGAGTTTATGTTTTGTGTGAACATGAGTGATTATCAAAGTGTTCCAAGTTTATGTTTTGTGTCAACTTGCATGATTAAGGTTTTGACTTTTATAAGGTACGTAATTTCATATGGGGTGCTTGTACGTTAAGGAATATTGTACGTTAACCTCCCTTCACACACACATATAAGGTAGTGTTTATGCGAGAACTTGCTTTAAGAAGAACATGAAAACTGATGTGAACATAAACAAAATAAACCCAAAACAAAAATAAATAAATACATAAAGCACAAACAATGAACTTCCACCACTAAAAAACCTAAACCACACCAACCCCTCCCCAAAAAAAAACTCCCACCTAAGGTAAATACAAAACTAAACCCCTAAACTAAATACTAAAAAAATAAATTTTATTCTATTTTTTCTATTAAAATCCAGACTTTTAATTAATAAAAAGAATTAAAAAAATTATTAATATAAAATTTTCTAAAAAAATACGTGTTTTTTAAGCTTTTTTTAGGAAAAAAATTATTAATATAAAGTCTGGATTTTAATGGAAATTTTTAAAAAAAAAATTGTTTGTGTTCATACTAGTTATCAACTTCTCCATCTAAATTGTGGTTTCTGAATGTATACATATATATAAATTCTAAAAGATGTAAAAAGTCATAAAACATTATAATACCAACCATAAAATACACAAAACCAAAAAATAACATATTAAAGATTACTAAAACACCATATATATATTTTTGGATGATAAGGCTCAGATTATCCAATAACTAAAACTATGTGTTTTATGTTGATTATCATGTTGTGTTATATTTTCATAGTTCTATGATGGTGTTTTTAGAGTTTTTTATGGACTGTTAGGGTATGAATATAGTGTTTTAGTAATCTTCACTTTCTTATTTGTTGGTTTTGAGTGTGTTTTAGGGTTAAAATTATAATATTTTATGACTTTATACACTTTTTAGGAGAATAAGACTTTGTGTGTTTGTTAAAAAAATTCTTTTGTTAAATTTAAATATCGATCACTATATCCCTTCCCTATTTCTAAAGTTTACAAGACAAAAATTATTCTTTTCATCTCTTCACATTAGCCTCCGTAATCTCACTTTGGGCATAAATGTGTCATACGGTAAAATACCGGTAAATCCGTACTGCTTAAGCAACTATTACATTAGTAATTTTGTACTTGATTTTACATGATTGAGTCTTAAAGGTCTAGAAATTTCAAAATCATAGCTTTGTATGATAATAAACCCGCCACAATTAGAAACATATAAACTTATATCATAGATTGGCGGCGGAAACACGAACACAATGTACATGTCGGGACTAGTCGCAGTATAGTCCGACACGGCAAACAAAAACGAGAAATTAAGTATGTCCGTGATAATTATTATAGGGGAACATTAGATGGAAATAATGTGCAAATATTACTTTTCAAAGAAACTTTTATTGAAACACCAAATTGTCCTGTCCGCAGAAAATACAACAATTTTGCTGAATGTATAGCTCCGCATAACGAAAACAACAAACGTCCGAAACTCAAAAATAAATATTATTTATCCTAAATAATATGTAGGGTATTAAAAACAATACAAAACCCTTATTTTAAACTTTAGGTTTTTAAGCTATACGTATAGTTCGGTAAATACCCGACAACAAAGCCGGTACAGGAACTGAGGCAGATAACAAATTTATTAGTCCGCAGAGTTGGATTAATAAATTGGACAACAAAATTTGTACAAAGACAATTGTGTCGATAAAAATTACATAAGAACACAAAATATCAGTATTTAACCCAGTACGAGACCTAAACCGAATCTATCAACCGAACAGTGAAACAATTAGCCTAGTGAGTTAGTTTGACATGTTGTGAAATCACTTCAGTGTGTTGGATCATTAAACTTTATAAAAACTAATACATAAAAAAATTCAAGATTTTAAAGTTTATAAAATATAACATGATTTTTATTAAAAAAAATTAAAACCAAACCACCCCCCCCCCCTTTTTACACGGCTATAGGTGGGTACCCCATACCCACTCACCTATCTTTGATGTGTTGGAACAAGGAAAACATGATTAGTGTAGGTTAAGTGTAAGAACATTAATGAAAACCACACTCCACCCTTCCTCATTTCCAATATCACCCAAAAATCATTCACCTCTTTCCTTTCTCTCTCTAAAATCTGCCAACATCAAGCACCCATCATCTTCACATTTTAAAAATTCAAACTTAAGATTTCAAGAAAATATGGAGGTGCATAAATGATTCAAAGATTTTGCAAGACTTGAAGACCTACTTGGAGCATTTTCTCAAGACTTGAAGCTCTTGGATCATCATCTTTTCTTCATATTATCATCACTTTCATCTTGTTCATCTAGCTAGTAGTAAGCTTCATATTTTATTATTACATTCTTATATTATGATAAGTACAAAATCATCTTGAAATTTCACATAAAAATCATCTAAAAACAATGACAAGAATAAACATATTAATATGATTATTTAACTTAGTTGATGATCTTGAAGTTGTCATTTTTGTAGTAGAAGTAATCTTGCATTTTATGGTTGAAAATGAAGATCTAAACACATGCATGTTTAGATCTAGCAAGATTTACTAACAAAAATGTTATGAACATGATTTATGCACTTAAAATGGTCATATACATTATATAAAATATAGATTCTTATTTAAAATTCATGATCTAGAATTTTGTTGAAAAGTAGTTATAAAGTTTCCATTTTTGGAAAGATCATGAACTAGCACTTATTTTGGAAGTGATGTGAACATGTCTACACACTTAAAAAGATTTCTTGTATTACATAAAGTATGGGTTCATATATAAAATAATAATCTAAATTTTTTTTATGAAAAACATTAATAAAGTTTCTATCTTTGGAAAGTTTAAAGTTACTACAAGTTCATAACGTTTCTTGTTAGAGATTTACGATCTAGAAGGTTAGTCATGGATACTTGATCATTATTTGAGTTGAAAATGATTTAAAACATGTTTATCAAAATTTTTAAAAAATTTAATATGATTAAAGTATGGTTAAACTAAAGATTTTGAATGACTAAGAGTTTTAATCATGATTAAACAAAAAATTTGGATGAAAAAGTTTAAGATAAAATTTAAAAATTTTCGTAAACTTATAATGAATAAATATATATTTTTAGATAAAATTTATATATTTAGATATGATGTATCTATGTGTATTTTGTGTATAAATATTATGTATTTCGATCAAGTAGGAAGAAATACAAAAATACAAAATTTCACAAAATGTACAAGAACTTATATATATATATTTGAAACATGACAAGTATAAATATTTGTGTCCAAACATGGACGTAACAAACAAATTGGACAATAAGACAATTCGGACAAAAACGGACAATTTCGACATATCAAACAAATAAAATGACACGGACCAAACAAACGACACATACGAAACAAACGACACGGACGAAACGAATAACGCAAATGAAGCGGACCACGCAAACGGAAAGGTCGAAACAAACAAATTATCACACACTATACAAATTTATATGTTCAAGAATTTATAAAAATAAACTTCTATAAGATACTAGTAGTTTTATAAATTATTTTTATAAATTATTAATAGTGAGTGTTTAAAACATGAATTTAGCCCAATTAAATAAACTATATGGTCGAAAGCCCACCTTTATAAACTGAATTGGGCTAGAACCCACTTTATAAACTAAATTGAGCTAAAGACTACTTTTATAAACTGAATTGGGCTAAAGCCCACTGTTATAAACTAAATTGGGCTAAGCCCACTTCTATAAACTATTTTGGGCTAGGCCCACTCTTACATGATTGATTTGGGCTAAAGCCCACTTTTACAAACTCATTTGGGATTGACCCATTTTAAGTAAATTTATTTGGGCTAGGCCCACACATCTAAAACAAGTTGGGCTAGGCCGACATGTATAAAATTTTTGGGCTAGGCCCATACATTTAAATCAAGTTGGGCTAGGCCCACACATACAAAAATATAAGAATTGAATTCTTACACATAACCCTTGGGCTAGGCCCATTCAAATACAAAAGATATGATATATATATGGGATATATATATATACCAACAAAGAAAACAAACAAATACAAGTATAATTATGAACTCACGATGAACATTTGTATGAAAACGATCATAAACCTAAGTGTCTAATGGAATTAGAACACTTGTAGGTTGTGAAAACGAACGGAGAATCAAACAATACATAGAGATTTGCACGGAACGCGAATCGGTGAGTTCATGTTTCCCCTTTTTATTTAATCGTTTTAAGGTTTTAAACGTACGAGAGAATACATGTTTCAAATGGGTATGACTATTTTTAAGAAATGAAAATATTTAGATCACACGTGGATAAAGCTGAAGCATTTGGACCATTAATGGATAACAAGAACCGAGGAACAAGGGGATAGATCTATTGGGTTTGGGCGAGCCTCACTCTATTACGGCAACAATAACAGATCGTAATAGAGTGCTTTTGTGTCTAAAACGAGTGTCCCAGACACAATAAATCGTCAAGGTTTGGTTGCCACCTTATTCGGCATACAGATTAGTGTCTTTGCAAAACACTAATGATCTAACAAGTTTCATTTGATTACATACTAGATTCAATACTTCAAATATTTTCAAAAATTATTTGATGCAACTTAAATACATGAATTCACCGGCTTTTGTTGACGTTTTCCAAAACTAACATGTGTATTACTGGTAACTAGTGGACAGTTTTGGAAACATATGTTCGTGTGTTTTGAAGTCCAAAAGTTTGATGTCATCCAGTTTTTGGTTATCATGTTTGTAAAACTTGTGTTTTAAAGTTTGAACAATGTCGTTGAAAATGTACTAAGTTTTTGAAACAAGTAGTTGATTGTAAATTTGGTTCAAATAAAATGTATGGATGAACATCTTCTTATGTTTTACAATTGTCGTTTACTTGGTTGAATGCAACGATTGACGTTGGCCACACCTCGCACATGCTTCCGCAACAACGAAAATCGAAGTGTGACAATAAAAGACAAATCTGATTTTTTTTTAAAGGTATAATTATTATGACTATCGCAACTATCCCATTCCTATATTCTAATAAAGTCAGCAAGATCTCAGAAGATCATACACTCACTATCGTCCAATATATTATATTGTCATTTTATTCCAAAACACCATATTCTATCTCTCTCAAAAATCAAAAGACCCATATCTCTAACATTCTTCCAAAAACAACGAAAAGTTACACCAATTTACTAGGGAAATCTACAATAAGAAAATATATAAGCGGAAGAAAAGCTTCTAGTTCTTCCACTTAATCAGCTTGTTCACACTAAAAGGTAAGTGTTTCTTTCATTCGCGAATATACTCATGAACTTGTTACACTGTTAGTGTTTTTTTGTTTATGCATTTGTTTCTTAAAAACCCATGAAAAAAATGTTCGATTTTTGTAGTGCCGTTTCTTTATGTGTTTATTTCTTTAAAAACCCATGAAAAAATTCCAATTCGGGTAAAAAAGAGTGTTTTTATGAATTTTTTATGGCTTTTGCTTAGTATTAATTGAAGGTTTCATTATAACATGGTTTAATATCGAAAAAAGGGTTTTCAAATCTAGCTTTCAAGTGCAAAAGAGCAACAAAAAAAATTATTTAAGGTTTGGACATATATGGTAAAATACACAGTCCCGATGTGGATATATAAACTTTAATTAGGATTATTTTTTGTCAAACAGATAGACTACAATATTAAACTATTTATTTTAGCGGTTTTTGTTTTGATGATTTGAAAAAAAAGGAATTTACCACACTTCTAAAAAAATGAGGTTTCTTTGGATTGTATGGTTGTTATTAAAGTTCAACACCTGTTTTTTTTACTTAAAAGTTATACAAAAAGGCGCATGTTAAAAGGACTTAGGTGCTAAAAAAATTATGTTTAAGTTTAACTAAAAATGTATATATAAATTTTGTATGTTGGTTTAATTAAAAAAGATTGTGTAAAGGTGAAATTTGTATATACTGAAATTTTAAGTAACAATTTCTTTTTGGATTGTTTAGTTATTGTTAAAGTTCAACACAAACATGTTTTTTCACGATTTAAAGTTGTTACAAAAAATGCTTATATGAAAAGGGCTTAGGTGATTAAAATCACTAATGTGCTGGATGTTATCTTCAAAAGCAAGTCCCACATCAAAATGACAAAATCACTAGCATGTTCAGGGGAAGAGGCAAGAGTGTATAAGGTTATGGTTCATGCATGGGTAGAAGTATTAGATTATAAAGAGAAGGTAAATTTGGAGGTTGCCATATGTTACATGAAACCTAATATTTTTTGTTAACGCTTTTTTCTATACAAAAAGATGTTAAAGATGTTACATCAAAAAGCTTGTGTTAGATGAAACCCAATATGTTTTTGTTAACAATTTTTCTATATATATATAAAATCAGAAAACACCACACATTGAAAAAAATCAACATAATGTAACACTTCTCTGTAAATAACGTGATATAGAATTCTTAAGTATTTCTTTTTCAAAAGCCATATGTGTGTGATTGACTTGACTTGGGCACCATTGTCTTTTTTTATTAATATGAGCAGAAGTAAAAAAAATGAACATACCTATAGGGGTTGGTCTTTAATAAAAAAGCTCTAGTTTTTTAATAAAAAAAAGTAACATTACATAAAAGCCAGGTGAGGATTTTGTGTAACATGAAAAAAACACATAATTTGTACAGATATCTTTGAATGGTGTATCTTGGATAAGTATAAAAACGTTATATCAAAAAACTAAGGTTACCTGTAGGTACCTTAATATGTACATATTTATTAGTGTAATGAAACTAGTGTAGCATGTGGGTTTTGTATTAAGCACCTATGTTTTTTTAGAAATGTTTGTTTTATTGTTACTTTAATGAACATGTATCATACTATAAATTGTTGTAATGTTATTAAGAAATCCTAGTAAGTAAAAAAAAGTTGCTTGTTAAATGGTATAAAAAAATACCTTGAGATTGCATGGTTATGTATTGTAAAACTTCTATGTAAGTGGTGTGGGGATTTTGTGTAACATGAGAAAAGATATAATTCTGTATGATGTGACCACATAAAAAAAGTAGACGGTATGATAAACTATCTTTTCCCAATGTAAAAGGTGACTACGATGTTTTTAAATGCAAAACTATTATATCCAAAATCTTTATATGGTGTACTTACAAAAATGGGCAATTTGTGTAGCAAGAACTTTAAGGGATTGTTAAGTATTGTTTTAATTTTTGTATTATGGTAAGTTGTTGCAAAAAAGGCAATGATAAAAAAACCAAACTATCGGATATACAATGTGTTGAGTCAAAAGAAAATAATCTCTTTGATAAGTATAGTTTTTTTTAAATAATTGGTCATGTAACTTCATATAGGACTTGAGACAAAATAATATAATGTGTTTTTAATTAAGAGTAACTCTCTTGGATAAACCAAAAAACAATTTAGCCAATAAAAAGATAAAACTACCTACAAGGGGGATTGTATGCATTATAACTATAGGATGCTTTTAACTAGGTTTGATACAGGACAAATGTTGTCATGATAGAAATATTAGATAAGAAACTAGGTATCTAAAAGTGTGTAGTACAAAAACAAATTGTTGACTTGTCAACTTTATAATTGTAGAAAAAGTGTGTAGCAGTAGGGGTGATATGTCAATAATAAAAAATGTAAAAATAATACGAGTACGGTAATATACATGCATTAAATGGAATGAGATCTCTACAAGTAATCCTTATTATCCTTTTTCTCAAAACCAACTATACATTGATTTCTTTTATAAAATGCGAGTAAATCATACTTTTTCAACCTGTTACACATATTGTCCTTGTCTAGTGCAAAATTCTGAATCTGTCCCTCAGCCAATCTCTTACAAGAAACACGTGGCTACTTCTTAACCACACAATTGGGTTCTTGCGTTTCTTGAACTCGATTGTAATTCATCTATATATATATATACATATACTCTGCATCATTTTCCCTTCACGTTCCATTATACATTGTCACTACGTGAAAATCATAAATTTGATTATTAATTCAAATGGGTTATACAAATGAATTTTATGTGTAATTGATAGATGCAATATTATTATTCTTATTACAAGCCGCATACTATAACTATATACATATGAAAATTGTGTATAAATTGATAAGACGCAAGTTAACCTGGCCGTACACCTAGTCACCCCTCTTTGGTTCAGCGCACACCCTCATTCTTTGAGGAGACCGCACACTTCCTTTATCCAGCCCAAATCCCAACTATAGCACACCCATTGGAGCTGCACATGTCTCTTGGGTATATATATCCCTAGCTGTCAAAACCCTAGAGAATGTTCTCTAATCATTGTGACGGCAACATTCGCTCTCTAGCATACTTTCCCCTTTGGGAAATTCTTTCCTCTTTTGAAGATTACCAACAAACGTCAGCAACTTTTCATCTTTGAAGTTTCCTTCTTCTTTCTTTTGAAGATCTCTCTTATCCTTGCACATTCTTCCCTTACAAACTCTAGGTTAGTGTATTTCTAAATGTTCTACATTAGTGTTTTTCACCTATTTTGACACTGGAAGAATTATATTGATTTCTTATGATGCTAAATCTAATCTATATGTATGGATGATTGGTATTATAATGATCTGGGGAGATATACTTATGTGAGTAAATGATTATGTTGATATGATAATAAATAGGATCTAGAGTTTTGATTTAATATACGGTTATGACTAAGGTGTTGTTGATTCTTGACGTTAGAAGGTTGTTACAATTGATAGTATTGTTAAGGTATTGAAAAAAATGGGACTGTCGATGTTAGCATATTGATGGTTTGTGACAAATGATTATGGATGAATTTCTGTGATTTTTGAACTCTGATTTATATGTTAATTCAAAGCTTAGATCTGTTTGAATATAAGAAACCTAGAAATCCTTGATAGTTTGAAGGTTTGTGATAAAGATTAGATCTAATAACTATATTGTGTGTGAAATAATCTGTGTTTTGAAATATTGTTGCTGATTCAAGTGGTGTCGCACACTTGTGTCGCACACCCTTAGATGGAGAACCCCTGATATAGAGCGTTCAACTCAAAACTGCTTGGTCGCACACCTCGGCATCGCACATGTCGTAGCCGCACAATGTATAAATGAATTTCTTTTTAACAACATTTCACACTAGGTACCACACACCCCTAGTAAATAATCACTAATGCATAAGGAACAATCTTATACGTACTCTTGCATGGCACATATCATGACTGCACGTTGTACAAGATGTTTGTGCATGACCCCACACTTTAGTGTGTGCCGCACACTCACGTCGATTAGGCAGCACTCCTAAGTGGGCCGCATATCTACACTAAACTATGTATTACTTCTCAGTTGATTGAACTTTCGCTGAGAATCCAGTTATAGTCCACATGTCTGTTTATGTCAAACGTAGTGTTTAAAACTAAACACATATTGATGTCTTTAGTGTACTAAACGCAACTCTATCACCAAGTCCCCACTTAATATACCAATTAATCGCCTGGCCTGGCGAACAGGATATTAGTTGATAGCGCTACTAGGTTTCACTAATCTCACACCGTGTTGGGGAGGACGGGCGTGAACTAGTATGCCTTGGCCACCGTCAATGATGATAGATATTGAAAAATGGGGCAACAACGATTCAACAGTCGCAAGTGTTCGGTTTACGCAGTTTAGTAGCTTATAGATGGGTAGCTCCAGATAACATGATTACAAATGAGTAACTTAACAACTTACGTTTTTGGAAATAAAACTAGAAAACCGTGAACTCGCCAACTTTATGTTGACACTCTACTGCATGCTTTGTAGGTCATTAGGTACAGCTTCGTTGCTTGTAGCGGAGGAGTGTAGTGGTTATGTTGAACCTTTGTTGGTTTCTTAATAAATTCCCTGAACTTTTAAACTATTGTTTGGATTATTAAACTTTATGCTTCCGTTGTTAACTTATTTATTACTTTTGAACTGTGAACTTTAGTCACTAATCGTATTGGTAATGGATGAACTTGCTTTACTATATTTAAGGTTCAATATGATTGGTGGCATGATCCTGGTTAGTCACACGCTCGCGGTAATACTCCGCATGTGGAAATTGATGGTGTGATAAATTGGTATCAGAGCTATTGGTTATAGCGAACTCGGTTTTTAAAAAGAAAAGTTTTATTTTTGAGAAAAACTAGACTATAACCTGACTTGTATTAAACGGACCACAACGACACTACACTCCACGTGCAAGGCTCAACAAACTAGAATCGATAGCTTGTACATGTGTTTACTTGTTACTTGCTTCGTACATATTTGATGATGTATGTATCGGTATACTTAGTATGTGAAACTTTACTAGTAAGACACGTACATGTGTGTAGTGGTCACGCTTTCTTCTATTATTCTCATACCACTACGACATAATTCTTATTTTGTGTTCTATGGATGTGAAGAAAATGAGCAGACCCGGGAGAGCCAATGTTAACATGACTCAGGATCAACTTATGGCCCTCATCAGTGCACGGGTTGCGGAGGCTTTGGTAGCCCACCCCGGAGGTCAACACGCAGCCCCTCAACCTCGAGTTTGCACTTTCAAAGCTTTCATGGATTGCAAACCTCACTCTTTCAATGACATCGAAGGAGAGGTAGGCCTTCTCCACTGGATCAAGAAGGTCGAGTTTGTGTTCGAGATGTGTGAATGCCCTATTTACAATCCAGTGAAGTACACTACTCGTACTCTTGAAGGAAATGCACTCTCCTGGTGGAACATGCAAGTTCAAATGCTCAGATTGGCGGATGCCAATGCCACTCCTTGGAACCCTTTCAAGGACCTGATGAAAGAGGAGTACTATCACAGGGATGACATTCAGAAACTTGATGTGGAGTAATTCGGTTTGAAGATGGTTGGATCAAAGATCAAGGCGTACACAAAAAGGTCCAACGACTTGGTTGATCTATGTCCCAACATGTCACAACCCACAAACGAATTGAGCTTTATCTCAAGGGTTTAGTTCCCGAAATCCAAAGATTTGTAACTTCAGCTAATCTCCCCATAATTCAGCAAGTCATCCGTTTGGCACACCGCCTTACCGACCAAAGCAGTTGAACAAGGCAAGCTGCCTAAGCGAAATAGTGTTACTGCTAATACTTCGGGTGATAACAAGCGCAAGTGGGATAGCAACCAAGGCAAGGGTTCCAACTCCTCACAACCTCAAGCTCCGCAAAGGAAGTTCGAAGATAACAAGTGTCCCAACTAGCAAGTTCCGACCAACCAAAACTAGGGTGGTTATCTGGGAAACCGACCCAAGTGCAACAAATGCAATCGGCATCACAACGGGCAGTGTGAGAAGAACCGCTGTCAGCGGTGCAACAAGCAGGGGCATGCAACTAAGGATTGAAGAAGCCTATACCCAGTGAGAAAGAACCAACCACAGCAGCAGCAATAGCCATGGGGTAACGATGAAGGATGCTTTCAGTGCGGAGCTGAATGGCATATCAGGAAGAATTACCCTCAACTGAATCAATGCCATGACAACAACAACCAAGGCACTAGGAACACCACCACCAACAACAACAACAATGGTGCCAGAGGATGAGCTTTTGTGATTGGCAAAGGCGAGGCAAGGAATGATCCCAACGTCATTACGGGTAAGTTCCTACTCGATGGTCATTTTATTTCCGTACTTTTTGATCCTGGAGTCGATGCTAGTTATGTGTCCTTAAGTTTTAGTGAAGTGCTTAAGTCTACCCCAACCCTCTTCAACCCTAAATGCATCGTCGAGCTAGATAATGGTAGAAATATCGAGGCTACTCACATCATCGACGGTTGTAAACTTGTGCTATCCGGTCAGACGTTCACTATCAATCTCAGCCCTATCGTTCTCGGAAGCTTCGACGTTATCATTGGGATGAATTGACTATCCCAACGTTGAGCGGAATTACTCTTCCAAGAGAAAATCATCCGCATCCCTCGTCCAGTCGGTGACCCCTTGTCATCCAAGGCGAAAGGAGTGGTGCTGTTGTAGGCATCATCTCATTCTTAAAGGCCCAAAAATGTTTGCGAAAGGGCCATACCGCTATCCTAGCTCTCGTTACCAATGTTGAAGCTAAAGAGAAGAAGATTGAAGATATTTCCATCTTTCGCGACTTTCACGAGGTATTTCCTGATGAATTGCCTTGTCTCCCACCTCACCGTCAAGTTGAATTTCAAATCGAGCTAACCCCTGGAACAGCACCCGTAGCCCATACACCTTATAGACTAGCCCCAACCAAACTAGAAGAGTTATCCACGCAATTGCAAGAGCTACTTGATAAGGGTTTTATCTGTCCAAGCTCGTCATCCTAGGGAGCCCCCATATTGTTTGTCAAGAAGAAGGATGGCACTTTTCGCATGCGCATCGATTATCGTGAGCTGAACAAAGTAACCATCAAAGACTGTTACCCACTCTCGCGCATCGACGACTTATTCGATCAGCTACAAGGGTCGAGTTTCTATTCCAATGAGATCGGGCTATCATCAACTGAGAGTCCGAGATGAAGACATCTCAAAAACAATATTAAGGACTTGTTAAGGCCATTATGAGTTTCTTGTTATGCCATTTGGGTTGACTCTCATGAATCGTGTGTGAAAACCTTATCTTGATAAGTTTGTAATTGTATTCATCGACGACGTCCTGATCAACTCAAGGAGTCAAGAGGAACAAGAGCGACACCTACGCCTCATTCTACAACTCCTACGAAATGAACAACTCTATGCCAAGTTCTTGAAATGCGACTTTTGGCGTTGTGAAGTTCATTTCCTTGGACACGCGGTCAATGAAGTTGGGATTCATGTTGATCCAGCTAAGATCGACTCTATCAAGAACTGGCCTGCACCTAGAACTTCGACCAAAATCCGCTAATTCTTGGGTCTGGCAGGTTAGTATCGTAGGTTCATCGAGGGCTTCTCAAAGATTGCTCAACCTTTCACAACTCTAACCCAAAGGGTATTAGCTACAAGTGGGGTGATGCTAAGGATTCCGCGCGTTTCAGCTGCTGAAGAAAAAGCTTTGTAGTGCACCCATTCTTTCGTTACCTGAAGGCACAGATGATTTCATTGTCTACTGCGATGCTTCTATCCAAGGACTCGGTTACGTGCTGATGCAACGCGAGAAGGTCATTGCTTACACATCACGCCAACTCAAGGTTCACGAAAAGAACTACACTACCCACGACTTAGAGCTGGGAGCTGTAGTTTTTGCACTCAGGATATGGAGACATTACTTGTATGGTACAAAGTGCACGATTTACACCATCACAAGAGTCTCCAGCACATACTGGATCAGAAGGAGTTGAACATGCGGCAACGTCGATAGGTAGAACATCTAAACGATTACGAATGCACGATTACATACCATCCGAGCAAGGAAAACGTTGTAGCCGATGCCCTTAGCCGAAAGGAGACCAAACTGAAGCATGTTCATGCGCTTCAGCTTACCTTTCACTCAAACCTTTTTGAGCAGATTCGCAATGCTAAAGTTGAAGCTATAAAAGACGAGAACCTTCTAGCTGAGTCTATGCGGGGCATGGAAAAGCAATTCGAACTCAAGGATGACGACATCCACTACTTTATGGGACATTTATAGGTTCCATCATACGGCAACATACAAGAGCTTGTGCGGACGAAGCACACAAGTCTCGCTACTCGTTACATCCTGGTTCTGACAAGATGTATCATGACCTCAAGGCCTTGTACTGGTGGCCTAACATGAAAGAGATCATCGCGAAGTACGTTAGCAAGTGCTTAACCTGCGCTAGAGTCAAGATCGAATAGCAAAAGCCATCAGGATTACTCCAACAACCAGAATTACCAATGTGGAAATGGAGCAAATTACCATGGATTTCTTCATCGGTTTGCTTAGATCTCAAAGCGGAAATGACACCATTTGGGTGGTTGAAAATTGAAAGCATCTACTTGAAGGAAGTAGTTGCTTTGCACGGGTTCCAACTTCGATTATCTCTGATCGTGACCCACGTTTCACATCTGATTTGTGGCAGGCTATGCACAAATCCTTCGACTCACTTTTGGACATGAGCACTGCGTATCACCCGCAAACGGATGGACAAACCAAGCGTACCATGCAAACCCTTGAAGACATGTTGCGAGCATGTGTTATCGACTTCGGCAACGGCTGGGAATGGCACTTACCTCGAATTTTTTTATAATAGCAGTTACCATACTAGTATTCAGGCTACACTACTCGAAGCGTTATATGGACGGAAATGTCAATCCATCACCTTTGTGTTGGGCTGAAGTTGGCGATAGCCAAATCACTAGCCCTGAACCCGTACTCGACACAATAGAAAAGATTGCCTAGATCACACAACAAATGGCGGCTGCCCGTTACCATTGGAAAAGCTACGCTGATAAGCATAGGAAACCTTTGAAATTCCAAGTTAGAGACCGAGTTTTGTTAAAAGTCTCACATTGGAAAGGCGTGGTTCGTTTTGGTAACAAGGGCAAGCTTAATCCGCATTATATCAGACCTCTAGAAATCACCGAGACGGTACAGTGGCTTATAGACTAAACTTGCCTGAAGAGCTCAGTGCGGTTCACAACATCTTCCACGTGTCGAAACTGAAGAAGTACTTATTAGATGAGACTCTCAATGTTCCTTTCAAGGAACTCACGATCGATGATCAGCTACCTTTCATTGAGGAACCGGTTGAGATCATAGATCTGGACATCAAAACTCTCAACCATAGCAAGATACCCATAGTTCTAGTCTGATGGTATTCACATCATGGTCCAGAATTTACCTTGGAACGGGAGGACTAAATGATGCGCAAGTATCCCTGGTTGTTTAAGAACAATGTGTCAAGTACTGAATCCACTATTGAATTTCGGGATGAAATCCCAAACCAACATGGGGATGTTGTGACACCCCGCGAAAACATTTAACTACACTAGCTTATTCAGTAACTGCATGCTAAATTTCGGGATGAAATTTCATTCAACTTAGGGATGATGTGACAACTCATACTTCAAGTCCGCATCATTTTCCCTTCACGTTCCATTACACGTTGTAATTACGTGAAAATAATAAATGTGATTATTAATTTAAATAGGTTATACAGATGAATGTTATGTATAATTGATAGATGTAATATTATTATTCTTATTACCAGTCGCACACTATATCTATATACATAGAATGTTGTGTATAAATTGATAAGATGCAAGTTAACTGGGCCGCACACCTAGCCACCCCTCTTTTGTTCGGCGCACACCCTCATTCTTTGAGGAGACCGCACACATCCTTTATCCAGCCTAAATCCTTACTATAGCAGGTGCTGGTGCATAATGTATATTGCCTATGTCTTAGGGTTGTGTTTGTGTTTTGTTATAGGGCAAAAATGTTAGATTTTATGATGTTTGTATTTAACTTAGCACGAAGGTAAAGTCTACCTTCGCACGAAGGTAAATTACTTTCGTGCGAAGATAAGCTACCCTCACAAGAAGGTAGCATGTCAATATATATTCAGTGTGAGGTGTTAGTAGATAGAACTTCTGCAATTGATACGGCTAAGCCCTATCGAATTTCATGGTAATTTGTTATTGTTAAATATTGAATGAAATCAGTTAATTGATGAAATAATCTTGTTAATGGTCATTAATTCATATGAATTCCATGCGTATGGACTAGATACTCAAGTTAGGACCTTTGCTATTGGACAAATCGATCCTACAAGTGGTATTAGAGCTCCGTGAGCCTGATTTGAAGACAATTGTTCAAGATTCGGTCTAGAAGACTTCTTATTATACTCATTCTTCACTTTTTCAAATGAATCCATGGTCAAAATGAGCTGATTTTCAAGTATAATACGTAAAAATATGTTTAGATAAATCCTTTGAGAAAATCAAAGCTGAAAACAAACGAATTCATGTTGAAAATTGCAAAAAAATATCAAGTTTTGAACCTATCTTTGTATGAACATAATTTTACCTTCACACGAAGATAAAAATTTGTGAAGATTTAAAATCTTTTACCTTCGCACAAAGATAAATCTATCTTTGCACAAAGATAAATGAAGTTTTAACATTTTTACTTCACTCGAACCGAAATCTTAATCGTTTTAGCATTTAACGTTCTTTCAGGCTAGTAAAATGGAGAACGAATTTTACATCGCATTTGCTATGTTAACTGTTAATGTATCAACTACAGTCGCACAAAATCTGAATTTGAAGAACGAAATGTGGACAATGGTGAAACCCCTAAAGTTGATGAATTTGGAGGATTATGATAGTTGGAGTGAACTGTTTGTTAACTGAGTGCAAGCAAACCATTTTAACTGCTGGTTTCTATAGAAGAAAAATATACCATACCAATTGGGGAAAATAAATTGAAGAAGACGTTGATCAGTTCACACCGGCAGAAAAAGAAAATTCGTCAATGCGAAGAAAATGATGAGCATATTGCAACAATAAATCAAAGAAGATATCTTAGTATTGTTGCAACATGAGGATAACTCACATTCATTATGGAATGTATTAAGGTTGATATTTCAGGGAAGTTCACAAATGAGGAAGAGAAAAAAGGCACTACTTAGAAAAGTGTTCGATATTTTCAACCTCCTGAAAGGCGAAACTATGAAGCAGTTGATCGAGCGTTACTGTCACCTAGTTGTTCAAATGAAAAGGTTGGGAATTCAGAAAACAAATGAGGAGTTAGTCGACAAGTTGGCAGATGCTTTACCTGACGGAGAGTGGACTATGTACTTGACAATTCTGAAAATGGTGCAGAGTATAGTGGTTACAGCTTATCAAAGTTCATAGAAAAATTGAAGATCATGAGCTAGATATGCAGAAGATGGACAATTCAAAAGGTGCTCAAATGCAACATGATGAAACATTTACTTTAAAGGCAGTTTTGTTGGTATTCAAATTCCAGAAGTACAAAACACTTTCGATGCTGATATTCTGCAAGCCCATCTTCTAACCAATCCGGTTTTCAATCATTTTCTAGCTTTGAACCAAATTCACCCAAAGCACCTCAGTCTTCATAGAGCTCAAACAGTTTCCAAAGTCAACAATCTGGTCAATCAAACTCAAACCAGAGGATTTTACAGTTTAATGTAGTTGTGAATCTCCAAAACGCACAAGATTTTAATGAACATACCGCCAAATAGCACATGTCGTTGCTCGCATCTGTTCTTGAATACTACGAAAGCCTGGTTGCTGGGAAGATTGGAAATCCAGATATGACCAAGGAAGATTATGATCAGATAGATTCAGAAGAATTATAGCTTATTGACATTAAATGGTGCTGGCTTCTATAGTTCGAAGAGCTCAGAAATTTATGAAGATTACAGGTAGTACTTGTTTGGGAGGTTTTTATGGGAAGCTTGGATTCGATAAATCAAAAGTTACATGTTTCAGATGAAGAGAGAAAGGACATTTTAAATGGGAATGTACTAACCACAAAGTCAACAGTAATCAAAGTCCTTTTGGTGATGATTACTACAAGAAAGTTGTCTATTATAAGCCGTCACCACCACAATCAAATTCAAGGATGATTCAAATAGAAGACGGTTCATCTAATGCTAAAGACAAAGCTTTAATAGTCGCCCAAGAAGACGAAGGATTTAAATGGAGCAAATATATTTCTAAAAATGAAAGTCTCGCACTTCTTGCAAAGATAATTGAAGAGCCTGAACCTGAACATCTTTTGAAGCAGTATTTGATGAAGCTCTTGAGGAAGCTGTTCTTGAAGGTTATATTCATAAACAACGTGCTGAAAAAGAGAATATATTGCATAATGCTTATAAAAATCTGATTCCACCTAATTTGTTTCTATATTTTGTAGGATATTTTGATTCAAGTTATCAAGTGCAAGCAGAAGAGGAATCAAAGTTTGCATGTGTGGAATTGATAGATGTGAAGAAAGAGATGAATGCCGAGAATTTGACAGAGATTGCAAACAAAACAATGATGACAAACCTTAAAGAGGTAGTTTCTAATGAATTCAAGGAAGAATCAGTGACTTAATTTGTCAAAGAGTTGGTAAGGGAGGTTGTTAAGTTCAAGTTGTTGAGGTTGAGAAACCATGCAAGAGTTGCCAAGAACCTTGCAAGGAATGTGTCGAGAATGATAAAAACTATTCTGAACTCAAAAAAAATTCGAGTGATTATAACGAAACTAAACAAGCTTATGACAAATTATCTAAAGCAGTTAAACAACATGAAAAGGTCAACAGTGAAGATAGTGCAAGTTTGTCAATGCTTAAAGTAACTATTATGGACAAACAAATTGCAATTAACATTCATCTTAACAAAATTGTTGAACTGCAAAATGAGCTTGAAAATATGAAAATTGAAACGGAAAGGGTTAACAAATTGTTAATCAGTTATTCTACCAGTTCATATGTTATTGATCATATTCTTTCAAAAATGAAAATGGAAGAAAATAATAAGAATGGTAAGAACAAAAGTGTTGGTTAACCGTGTTCCACCACCCATGTTGGAAAGCTATGCTAGAAAGAAACCTTCAGGGGTGGAAAAGGCTCTCAACCTAAATATTAAAACTGAAAAGAAAAACCAGTTGCCTAAGAACATTGATGTAACATACACAAATCAGACAATGAATGTGAATCTGGTATGGCTAAAATAGTTGTTGAAAAGGTTTTGGGAAGTGAAAGTGATAGCACAGTGTATGAAAGTGCTAAGTCAAACTTGGGGAAAACTAGTTCAAGTTCACCTTCTGAAAATGAGGAGAGTTTTCACAAGAATTATGTTGATAAATCAGATTCTAGTTCGGATGATGATCCTACATTAGTTACTTATACTATGAAAGGATCGGACAAACTATATTCTGATCAATAATTTCCGATTCAGAATGTGAATCTTGAGAAAGTAGAACAAGTGTTTAAGCTAACAGAAATCAATCTTTCTGAAGTGGAAAATTTTAATAAGTCTTACTACTCTAAACCCAAAAGTTTTTGGAAAAATGATTGGAAAGGTAAAAATTATCTTGAAAACAAGGGTTGGGGTATGTTAAGAAGAAAATGATAACTTTCAAAAATCAAATTTTCAAATAAACTTTGCGTTTGGTTCAAGCACAGTAAGTGAAAAAGAAAGTTGGGAAAGGAACAATTAAACGATGAGTTCCATGCAGAAAAGAAACCTCATGAGCGTAATTGAGTTCATCTACTGATTGTAACAGTAGAACATGTTGGAAATGTAACAAAGTTGGGCATATTGCACCGCGTTGTACTCAAAGTAACTCAAAATCTGTTTACAACACAAAGAAATCCACAGAATATGTGAGACAAAAGAAATATCAGTTTGTTCCTAAACATATATTAAAAGAAATAATGAATCCAACAAAATTGTGAAACCTATAATTCTAGATGTTTCAAAATCTGAAGTGGTGAAACTTCAATCAAAACCGAACAAAAGGATTCAATATTTTATTCGAAAAAGGCAATTCAAAAAACACAAAATTGGGTGGTTAAAACCAAAACATCTTCTATAGAAATCAAAACATCTGTTAAATCTAAAGTTAAACAGGATGCTAATGTCAAAGTTCCATTGTTTGATATTCCTAACCCACCCAGGACCGAGAAGGCTTGGGTTTCACTATTTAGGTAATTGTTTAATTACATGTGAAGGGCCTTCTAAGGTCAGTCATATCAAAATGGATAATGGACAATGGAGCTTCTCGTCACATTACAGGAATGCTAGCCTTACTCTAAGATGTTAAGTCTATTCTGGAGGCTATGTAGGGTTCGCTAGAAATCAAGGTGGAAGGATTGTCGGAGAAAGAAAGCTTTCCAATGGAGTGGTCTCGTTCGACAAAGTGAACTACATTGCTGAATTGGAGAACAATTTACTAAGCATTTTACAGATTTGTGATAAGAAGTTTACAACAACTTCAATGATAAAGAATGCTAAATTCTGAAGCCGGGATTCAAAATTCCTAAGGAGTGGATTCTCATGCGCGCTCCATGAGAGAATGATCTTTATGGTTTAGACATGAGCGTCGCATCCACTACATCGAGGTCGACACAACGTTTTGTCACCAAAGCAAATGAAAAAGAATCGATCTTATGGCATCGAAAGATGGGGCATATCCATTTGAGAAAAATGAATTATTTGGTGCACAGCAATCTAGTGGAGGGTGTTAATCTCAAAAGTTTCATTTAAATGATGATTGTCTTAGTTGTAAAAAGGGGAATCAGCATAAGAAATCACACCCGAGAAAACTTCTGAATTCTATCAAATTACCTCTAGAGAGGTTTCATATTGATCTTTTCGGGCCAGTAAACATCAAAAGCATATCTGGTGATCTATACTGCCTCATTGTGACAGACAACTCTTCAAGATTCTCGTGGGTTATTTTCTAGGAAAGTAAAGATGAGACATTTGATAATCTCATGGTTCTCTTCAGAAAGTTAGAGAACTTGTACCACCTTCCAATCAGACGAATACGAAGTGATAATGGTACTGAGTTAAAAAAATAATCGAATGCTCGAATTCAAGTAACCACAAAGGTATTCTTCACGAATTCAACACCCACATACTCCGCAACAAAATGGAGTAGCTGAACGTAAGAATCGAACTATCATTGAAACTGCACGTACGATGCTGCCGATCCAAAGTTACCTTTTAATTTCTATAGCGAAGCCGTTGCCTCTGCATGTTACACATTTAACAAGGTTTTAACCATCAAGGCACATAAGAAGACATGTTTTGCACTGCTTAGCCAATGAAAGCCAAACTTAGAGGTTTTGAAACCCTTTGGATTTCCATGTATGGTCATTGACCCAGATGGTAAATTTGGTGCCAGATCTTTGGAGGGATTTTTCGTAGGATATTCAAGTCCGATGAGAAGAGTATATTTTCCATGTCTAAATCGAGTTGTTCTTGCTCAACATGTTGATTGTCAAAAGTATACATTGCCTACCTAAAAGCCTGGTGAATCCTGGATTACGAGAGTTTATGGAATTCTTTTGATCTGCCAGATGAACCAAATGAAAAGGAACTTGTGTTGTTGTATCAACAATAGCAATCGTCTAATCAAGAACAAGTTCCAAGACCGATAATGATTAACCGATCATTTATTGGCACAAATGATTCTAGAACAGGTCCGAGCATGATCCAAACAGAACCCGTCGTCATACCAGTAGTGAAATCTACAGAAACCACTTTCGACCAATCTGACGATTCTGATTCAGATGCTGGGCCAACATATGATCAAGATGGTGAATCAAGCTCAGAAGGAAGGTTCAGAGCAGATAACAAGTTTGTTAAATCAATATGCAGCTCCTACTGATTAGAATAAAGCTTAAACAAGTAATTAAGTTGATGAAAAAAATATTACGAATTTGGAGAGCGAAGTAAAAGTAATGCCAAGGAATTTGTCCTATCACCCATCGGAGAATATTATCGGAGAACTACAAGCTGGAGTTAAAACGTACAATCAGATCAACAAGGATCTTAGTTGTTTTTATACCAAAATTGTACCTATTCAAGATATGTGCTTACATCGTTGTTTTATTTCGTAGATTAAGCCGAAATCAACTAAGGAAGCACTTGTCGATGATAGCTGGATAAATGCAATACAGGAGGTGCTGCAACAATTCGAAAAGCTTGGTATCTAGAAGCTTGTTGACCTACCAGCTAATGACAAAGCTATTGCTACTAAATGGATCTTCAAGTGCAAAAGAGATAATCGAGGTAATTGTGTACAATAAAGCTCAACTGGTTGTTAAAGGTTTTCATTAGCTAGAAGGCATTAATTACACCGAGGTCTATGATCCGGTTGCAAGAGTAGAAGTAATCCGCATATTCCTGTCATTTACGTAATGGATAGCTTTTAAAGTGTACAAGTTGGATGTCAAATCAGCTTTCTTTTGCGGAAAAGTAAAAGAAGAAGTGTATGTTGGACAACCACTTGGGTTTGTCGATCCAGTGCATAAAGACAAGGTTTATTTACTTGATAAGGTGTTATACGGGTTGCAAGGCCCCGACAACCTAGTATGAGACACTCCCTCAGCACCTTTTCACACGGGAAGTGAAAAGACATCTGCTGATCGTACAAATCTATGATGATGATATCATCTTTGGCTCTACGAGCGATGCACTGTGTAAAGAATTTGAATAACCCATGAAATATAAATTTGAAATGAGTTCAATGGGAGAAATGAAGTTCTTCTTAGGGCTTCATCCATGAGACAAAGTACGTCAATGATATCTTGGAGAAATTCGATATGTCGGGAACGTCACCATTATCTACCCCATTGGCAATTAATCATGGCATATGTCTAGACGAACATGGAGTCAAGATAGGTGAAACCTTATATCGATCGATGATTGGATCACTGATGTATCTTACAGCATCAAGAGCAGACATTATGTATCTAGCATGCCTTTGCGCCCGATATCAATCGAGTCCTCGAGTGTCACACCTGATGATAGTCAAGCGGATTTTTAGATATTTGAAAGGTTGCCCAAGCACCGCCTTGTGGTATCCGCGAAATGACAAATTCGACCTCGTAGGATATTCAGGTTCAGATTTCGGATGCTGCAAACTTAATGCCAAATCTATAATGGCTGGTTGCCAGTTCTTCGAAACACGCTTAGTAAAGTGGCAATGCAAGAAACAAGCCACCATCGCTCTCCCTACGTTTTGGCTTCCAGTTGTTGTTCCCAAACTTTGTGGATACAACAACAGATGAGAGATTTTGGATTGCAATTTCTTGATACACATATATATGTAGATAACAAGGCTGCCATGGATATAACTAAAACCCGGTTCATCACTCTAAAACTAAACACCTTGAAGTTCGACATCACTTTATCCGTGATTGCGACCAGAAAAAGTTGATTCGAATAGAAAAGATCCACACTAATGAACAAAAGGCAGATTTTTATACCAAACCATTTTATTGAACCAGATTTAAATATCTTTTGAGACTTAATGGTATGAAAAATCTAACATCAGATGGAGAATTAGAGGTTGAATACGGATCGGATGACAATTTTTTGTGATCCTCATCAGTTTGTCACGTCTTATAGTTTTTAGAATTTCTTTAAATACAAAATTCCAAAAATATGTTTTTCATTTTAGGAGAGAAATGTTGTAGAAAATACAAAACATTAAAAAATACAAAAGAAAAAATGTACGAAAACATGAAAAGACAAAAAGAGTTTTCGTGTGAAAGAGGAAATGATAGTACATCAGTGGACTATCACGGTATGCGTAAAGTGTTATAAAGTTTAAACATGTCTCACTGAGGATGTGCCAGTAGGCTTCGCACATTCAGTAGATTGTTTCTGAGATATAAACTTAAAAGAAAAACTTCTTATAAGTGGCTTAACATCTCTGGGATTATGGTCTTAGTACACCGAAATTTCGTCTGAAAGATTGCCGGATTCTGAGATACTAGGTCTTTATAAATAATTGACATATGGGGTATTATACGAGTTCTTATAATTTTACAGTCGGTAGTGGACTAGAACTTGTAGAATAATACTTTATCTTTTAATACCCAAAAACTGCAGCAAATTGTAAGTATCGAAAGATCCAACAATTGAAGTAAAAGATTCCAAATTAGAACACTACTTTCAATACGAGCCTTCATCTCTTTGTCGGTACGATGGTACTAACCTGAGCTCTCAAGGTCTCGCATTACCCAAATACAAATATCAGTTAGATATATTCACCTGTAAGATGAAATCCAGGGAATCTTGATACGGGAGTATATTATGAGGTGGGAAACAGGATTAAGTCAAGTTCCTAAAATTACCTAAATATATCTCAGAACAATTGAGAAATGTGTAGAGGTTTATGTAGACAAGTATACTAACAATCTAAGTGAATTTGTTTAGTACTTAAAGTCTTATAAAGTTCAATGATACTAGCGATATCTCTCAAAAACTGATATGATCCTCTAACACAAACTCACAAAAATATGTCCATACATATGTTTGTACATAGTTTATTACATTTCATTTCTGAAAAACCAAAAATATTTTATTTCTATCTTAGTTATGACTACTGATGATGGAAAGCGAATCTTCAGAGGACAACGGGTTAGGAGCTTATCTGTATTAATAAAAAGTTTTGAAAAAGTTTAAAAGTTCATTAATTTGAAACTTTACATTGTCTAGAACATCAGTTTGATCAAAGTATTCAACCAAGGTCACTAACTTGGACTTGGTAGACAAATCAGTTAACCAGGGTCATTAACTTAGACTTGGTCAACTGAGTGGGCCGTTAAAACTGGTTCAAATGGATATGATGTTAAAAATCCGGTTTATCTTCGCTCAAAGAGGTTATCTTCGCCCAAAGATAACATCACTATATATATTATCTTCACGCGAAGATAATTCACTTGTCACTATTCACTGCTATGACCGAAGATAAAATTGCAAAAAGATTAACGAAGTGCTACCAGAAATTTCTTAGCTTGTAATGGTCGATTAGCACACAGGAAACAATGCCTAAGGTAGTTTGGACCGAATTGAACACGAATTGAACCTTAATTTGAGGATTTTAGTAAAACATACAGAAAAACGTAGATCTAGGTCAATCTAATGGACCAAAGATAAAATTGAACATACAATCATGATAATCGTCTCTTTTAGGTTGTTTTAGTAACATCAATTTCATGAAAATCGAGGAAATATTTTCAAGTGTGTATAAGGTTACCTTCGCACGAAGGTAAAACATATTTTTCAGAAAAAAATTCTAAGTGTTTCTGTGTTTGTACCTGAAAAGAAATCAAACTTCGACAAGAAACAGAACATCTATTGGGTTCTTGATGAGATTATTCTAGATATCGTTCCTTTCAAGTCAATATTATAGTTTATGATCGAGTTGCCAACTATTAAAGAACTTATAGATCCTCACAAGGCCCATGGATGACATATAGAGAGGTTATGGGAGCATGCAAAGCATGTACTAGAGAAGAAAGCTATACGATCTTTTGTGTGGGTTGGTAATGAAGATAAAGAGGTGTATATTACTGAAGCCTTGATTTGCAGAGTGTTAAATTTCAAAGATAAAGATGAAGATCCAATGATGTATACTGAACGTATGTGCAAAGGATGCTTCTATGGAATGGGCTATAAGGGGCATGTCAATACACAATTCAATAAAGCTTATCTCAGAAGGCCTTACAAGTTTTTTTACATTATGTGATATTTGCTTTAAGTCACATGAAAGGGGGAGGTGATGCGATAGTGAGTTCTAACTCACCTCTCTCCTTTTGATCTTTCTTCTTTCTTACCACTTGAAACACCTTTGGAATGTCTCCATAAGTCTTCCATGGAAGACCAACTTGGAACATCACCATGTCTAAGGTCCCAAGTGTAAGTCTTTTGTTTTAATAGGGTTTTACCCACGAGTGTTGTATCCTTCCAAGCTTGTTCTCGAAACAAGACTTGAGTTGGTAGAGTGTGATCACTTGGAAGCCTTGGCTATCCTACCTTCGATCCATCACCTCACTTGATGTTTTCAATTACTTTTGTCTTTTACTTTACTCATAACCATCCTTGTCGTCCTTGTGACGACTTGTGCATTGGTAAACTATACGAAAGATGTTTTAAAAGGAAGGTTATCCTCCTACCTCCATGCATGACTTCTATGAAATTACATGATGTTTATGATTTACTTATTACGTATGCTATATAATATATGTATATATCTGCTAACCGAACGCTTTATGGTAATCAAATGATTGTCCGTCATGGTACTAGGTTACATCACCTACGTACTTAATCTCTCGTTACGATTCTAATGGGTGACCTAACCCATGAAAACACATCAACCTGAATGGGTCTTATAGTGTCAAAAACGAGTATTAGGTCTAGATGATTATTTTCTCGTATAAATATTTTATTTTATTTAAAGTTCCTAATCCTCCATTATGATTCCTATACTTAGCAACCTACGTTTTCCTCTTGTAGGATAACTCGGTGCCCACCCCATCCGTCAACCACCTTCATGGACTTGTCAAGTTAGAAGTCTTAGCAAAACCATGAGTACACTCGACCCACTTTTCGTTTACAACACTTTTGGGTGTAACATGTTTACTTATACCAAACCACAACACTTAAACTTGATGAAATGCACAAACAATCCTATGTACATGAATACTTGATACGATTACTTGATACTTATATCTGGACATTCTTTAAATGATACTTTAGTCATTAACTTGTTTTAAGCCTTCGTTTGACATGTATAAGCGCTTTAGGAAGTAACGCATCCCCCTCCATCGTGTAATCTTGAGGATCTTGAGGCCATGTTAAAACATCGTGATTGCGTTAAGGGTTTGACTAGTAGTATTGCATGCCTTGTATATGCTCTTGTAAGATCATAGTTGCCTTGAGCATTTGTTTAAACTTTATTCGTATACGTATGCTATGCTTAAACTTGTGTACTCGCCTTTGCTTTTGCATTGAATTTCACTTTAAAACATGTTATAGGTTGATGAAGAGGATGCCATGAAATCAAATAGCAAGGACTTAGATACACACATTTAGACGTTTAGGTTAATGTTGTTGTATCAATTTTGTTGTATTTTGTTTGTTTAATTGTTGTATTTGTTTCAATGTTTTATTTTGACAATTATTTTTGAAATGAAATTCGACTTTAAATTAAATATTGTCATTATTAGCGTTGTGAGTAATGAGCAATCTCGTTATCGTCTCACTCCGATGTTTCCGCCATCGGTTGGGGTGTGATAGATTGGTATTAGAGCCATAACTATAGAGAATTAGGTAGAATTGCCATGTTCGACATAGTCTATTGTTCTAAGTACCCATTTTGACCATTCTTGTTTATACTTAAAACATTATGCTTCCTACTTTGCTTCTCCTTTTTTCTTTTGGTCTTAATACATATACATGATGTCTTTCCTAAGACATTTTTACACAATACACACTTTGAAGACTTGAAGATACTCGTAACACAAACGAGACGAGTTCACTAAAATAGGCGTGAAACTACAATTTGGTGAACAACTCTCATTCCGCTATTCTTATTCATTTTGAACGAAATTTCGTCATCAAGTTAGGAGTGAAATCCACATCTTGATGGAAAATTTCCAATTCAAACTCTAGTGGAGCCTTACCAACGAATGGGAATTTGCTCTTCGTTTGGTAAGTACCAACCACACTTAGGGTACGATGTTGTCAAGTTAGGGGTGAAACCCGCACCTTGTCAACTAGTCCTACTCCTCGATTTTCAATCTCTCCAAAGTTTCGATTTTCCAATCAATTAGATATGTGTAGTAACTAGAAGGGTGAAATGCCGTTAATCGCTTCTCGATGAGAGCATTTCACCTATAGGCCAAAGCACGTCCCTCTAATTTGAAAGGCTCCTCGATTCACTTTGGAATTGTCGACGTTTCTCTACCCGATACATTCCTATGTTTTATGAGCCTATTCTTTTATGTGATTCAATTTCAATGTGTTTTAATACTTGTTACATCGTTCATTTCAAAACGTTACACTATTCGCACGTTCATCGCAATCCAAAACAATGTTAATCCTCGTGAACAAACTAAATTTATACTCTTTTATACGCATCCATACGTGATTATACATGTTATACTTGTTAAACTCATGCAATTTATGTGAACCTTATGCCTACTTATAGATGCAAAACTTGTTATTTTTACATTATGATCAAGTCTCATCCCTCGCTCTATTTTGAACCTCTAGATCTCTTCTCCTAACTCTTCTAAGAAGTCAAAAAGGAACAAAGGGTCTAGCAACAACGGTGACTCTATGTCAAAAGAAGACCTCGTCGGTCTAGTGGCTAAGCAAATGGCTGACCAAATGGCCCGTGTTATCCCTGATATTGTTAGCCAACTTCAAACCATCCATACCGAAGGCACCCTAGGTCCTCTGCCGATTCAAAAAACGATGCACCCAAAACGTCTTACCAATTTAAGCACTTCATGGCTTGCAAAACCGTTGAGTTCACCGGCATGGACGATGTAACAACCATGATCTACTTTTTCAACGCAATGGAGCTTACCTTTCTTCAGGGCGGGTGCCCTGATGACCTTCGATCCGTGCTACCGGGGTCTTTCGCCAGAGAGCCCTCGAGTGGTGGACTATCGAGCGCAACAAGCGTGGCAACAAAGCGGCTCATGCATTATCTTGGGAAGAGCTTAAGGAGCTCATTAAGAATCACTTTTGTCCTCCCCACGAGACCCATAACGAATTTTGGAATCTTACCCAACAGGGGAGCGACACCGAAGGTTTGATTGCGCACTTCAAACAATTGAGTATCATCAGTCCTGGACAGGTGGATACTGTACCCAAGGCAATTGCCAAAATTCGTGCGCTCTCGCCTGTGATCATGAACCATGTAGCCGCCGCCAACCCCAAGACCCTCGATGAAGGTTTTAGCCTAACCATTCAGCTTAACCACAACTCCATCCTTCAGGGGGCCTATGAAAAGGTCTCTATGAAGCATGCGCACTAAGCCATCGCCGACACCACCACTACCAAACTCCTCCCTCCCAAGCCAATAGAAACCAGAACTGAAACAAGAACCAGAAGGCTTCTGTCCAAAACAAGGCGGTTGTTACTCCATCTACCCCTACACCACTAAAGTCCATAGTCACTACCCAAAGCAACGACCAACTCAAACGTGGTTACAATGGTTCTCACCCTCAGTGTACTACCTGCTTCTACCATCATCCCGTCGGTAGTCCATGCCGAAAGTGCGCCCAATTTCAGAGGTTAGGGCACTTGTCTAACCATTTTCGAAGCTTTCCTCCACCTCAAAATTAGCAACCCTTAGCCATTAAACCTAACCCTAACCCTCAAACCCAAGCCACTCCCGCTCGGGCATGTTACAACTGTGGCGATCCTAACCATTTCGCCAATGTTTGCCCCAAGCGCGCCAACTACCACCTGCAGCGTCCGCAGCAACAACCTAAGCCTGCTAAAGGTGGAGCTTTCGTGCCCACCTCCACTCTAGCCCAAAGTTCCAACGATGTTATTACTGGTATGTTCCTTGTGAACCATGTCTATGCTTCTTGTTTGTTTGATACTGGCACAGATAGAAGTTTTGTATCAGTTGAATTTGAACCCTTGCTTAAGTGCGAACGATCTAAGTTGCCCGATCCCTTCACTGTTGAAGTTGCTAACGGTAAGACCGTTCTTGTTAACTCTGTCCTCTCTCGTTGTTCCTTGGATCTTAATGGTCATAACGTTTTCAACTGATCTCATACCTATGAAAATGGGTAGCTTTGACGTCATTGTAGGCATGGACTGGCTCCGGCAAGTTCTTGCTGAAGTTGTTTGCTCGGAGAAATTCCTTCGCCCTCCTCTTCCAAAACGATGATTCCTTACATGTCTATGTGAGAAACTTTCCAAAGGTCTCAAGCGGATGTCGTGCATTCAATCGAACAAATACTTGCGCAAGGAATACTTTGCCCTTTTGGCCCACGTCGTGGAAAATAAAGACAAAGGTCCAGGCCTAAGTGATGTTTCCGTCTTTTGTGAGTTCCCTGGTGTCTTTCCGGATGACCTTCCTAGTCTTCCTCCTCCTCGTGCTGTTGAATTTTGTATTGACTTCATTCCCAGCGCAACTCCTGTTGCGAAGGCTCCGTATCGATTAGCACCTTCGGAGATGCAAGAGCTATCAAGCCAGCTTCAAGAACTTCTTGATAAAGGTTTCATACGCCCTAGTACTTCTCCTTGGGGCGCTCTCGTAGTCTTCATCAAGAAGAAGGATGGATCATTCCGCATGTGTATTGACTATCGCGAGCTCAACAAACTCACAGTCAAGAACCGCTATCCACTCCCTCGCATTGACGATCCCTTTGATCAATTACGAGGCACAACATGCTTTTCAAAGATTGATCTCCGCTCTGGTTATCATCAACTTCGAGTTCTCGAAGAAGATATACCCAAAACCGCATTCGGCACACGTTATGGACACTACGAGTTCGTGGTCCTGCCTTTTGGTTTGACTAACGCGCCTTTCGTGTTCATGGATTTAATGAACTGCATGTGTAAACCGTTCCTTGATCATTTTGTTATTGTCTTCATTGACGATGTTCTCATCTACTCCAAGACGAAAGAAGAACATGGGTGACATTTGCATCTCATTCTTACAATGGTATCCTGTATTATCGTGGCCACATGTGGATTCCAAATCATGGTACTCTACGAACCACTTTGATGGATGAAGCTCATAAATCCCGATATTCCATGCTCCCTGGCGCTGACAAGATGTACCATGATCTTCGTACGTCTTATTGGTGGCCTGGAATGAAACATGATATTGCTCTTTACATATCGAAGTGTCTGACATGTTCCAAAGTCAAGGCAGAACATCAACGTCCCTCTGGTCTACTCGAGCAACCTGAAATCCCTGTCCGGAAATGGGAGAGTATTGCCATGGATTTCATCATGAAATTGCCTCGTACTCCTTTGGGTCATGACAGCATTTGGGTTATCTTTGATTTTCTGACCAAAAAACTTCTCACTTCCTTTCCATTCGTGAAGATTACAAAGTCGAGAAATTGGCTCATATCTACACGAGTGAGATCATCAGTCGTCATGGTACGACCATTGACATCATTTCAGATCGTGACGCTCGTTTCACCTCCCGCCTTTGGCAAACTTTTCAATCCGCCCTTGGTACTCGTTTGAACCTTAGTACCGCTTTTCATCCTCAATCTAATGGTCAGACCGAGCGTACTATTCCAACTCTTGAGGATATGCTACGATCATGCGTAATCAATTTTGGCAGCGACTGGGATTCGCACTTACCCTTGGTAGAATTCTCGTACAACAACAACTATCACACAAGTATTCAAATGGCTCCATTTGAAGCATTGTATGGTCATAAGTGTCGTTCACCTATTTGTTGGCACGAGATCGGAGACGTATAACTCACCGGTCACGAACTGATACAACAGACGACAGACAAGATTCTACAAGTACGTGATAATCTCCTTAAAGCTCGAAGCCGACAAAAGAGTTATGCTGATAAAAGACGCAAGCCTTTGGAATTCAGCGTAGGTGATCTTGTGCTTGTCAAGGTGTCCCCTTGGAAGGGCGTTGTACGATTTGGTAAGGAAGGCAAACTCGCTCATCGTTACGTAGGTCCTTTCAAGATTCTCGAAAGGATTGGCACGATAGAGTATAGACTGGATCTACCTCAAGCACTCAGTAACGTTCATCCTGTATTTCATGTTTCAAACTTAAAGAAATGTCTAGCTCAAGAAGGACTTCACGTTCCACTCGAAGATCTTCAAATCAACGAAACATTACACTTCGTGGAGAAACCTGTCAGAAATCATGGACCGAGGAACCAAGCAATTGAGGTGCAGTCGAATTCCCAAAGTTAAGGTTCAATGGGAAGGTAAACATGGTGCCAAATTTCATGGGAACTCGAAAGTGATATGAAGACTAAATATCCGCACCTGTTCGTTACACCTTCCTCCGAATAAATTTCGGGACGAAATTTCCTAAAGGAGGGGAGACTATAACGCCTTGCTTTTTCATACCTTCATTAATTAGAAAGTGTAAGCATATTTCTATTTTTGGAAACTTGTATTCATGTTCCTTTTCTCAACTTTGTAATCCAAGACTTGAATCATAATGAAACTTATACTTGATACATATTGTCTTACATGCATTCAAGCGTTTATTACCTAACTGATACTTGTTATACGCATTCACACTCGACACTTATACACGTTAACTGCTTAAAACATGCAAAAATAGCAACTTAAACTATGTTCAAGGACTAAAAGTGAAAAAACAAAGAACCTTATGGAATAACCTACCTCGCGCCCCGCGACCGAGTCCTTGGAAATCTCTCGCGGCCCGCCAGACCCCTCACGGCCCGAGACCAAAATCTCTTCACCCTCTCGCGGCCCACGAGAGGTGCATAATCCGGAAATGTTGGTTTCAAGCTCATGGATTGGCCAATTTTTTGTTTTCTACATTTATTACCCCTCAACTAACACCCTCCCAATCTCACCTACAAATACCCCACTCCATCTCTTCTCAAATCACACCTCAAATCATCTCTTCTCAAATCACACCTCAAATCATCTCTTCTCTTCTCTCTAAAGCTCTAAGAGCCATCTTTCTCTAAAAGATCAAGGCTTCAAAAAAAGTGAGTTCTAACTCACCTCTCTCCTTTTGATCTTTCTTCTTTCTTACCACTTGAAACACCTTTGGAATGTCTCCATAAGTCTTCCATGGAAGACCAACTTGGAAAATCACCATGTCTAAGGTCCCAAGTGTAAGAGTCTTTTGTTTTAATAGGGTTTTACCCACGAGTGTTGTATCCTTCCAAGCTTGTTCTCGAAACAAGACTTGAGTTGGTAGAGTGTGATCACTTGGAAGCCTTGGCTATCCTACCTTCGATCCACCACCTCACTTGATGTTTTCGATTACTTTTGTCTTTTACTTTTATGTTCAAACTTACTCATGACCATCCTTGCAGTCCTTGTGATGACTTGTGCATTGGTAAACTATACGAAAGAGGTTTTAAAAGGAAGGTTATCCTCCAACCTCCATGCATGACTTCTATCAAATGACATGATGTTTATGATTTACTTATTACGTATGCTATATAATATATGTATATATCCGCTAACCGAACCCTTGATGGTAATCAAATGATTGTCCGTCATGGTACTAGGTTACATCACCTACGTACTTAATCTCTCGTTACGATTCTAATGGGTGACCTAACCCATGAAAACACATCAACCTGAAGGGGTCTTATAGTGTCAAAAACGAGTATTAAGTCTAGATGATTATTTTCTCGTATACATATTTTATGGTATTTAAACTTCCTAATCCTCCATTATGATTCCTATACTTACCAACCTACGTTTTCCTCTTGTAGGATAACTCGGCGCCCACCCTATCCATCAACCACCTTCACGGACTTGTCAAGTTAGAGGTCTTAGCAAAACCGTGAATACACTCGACCCACTTTTCGTTTACAACACTTTTGGGTGTAACATGTTTACTTATAACATGTTTACTTATACCAAGCCACAACATTTAAACTTTATGAAATGCACAAACAATCCTATATAAATGAATACTTGAACGATTACTTGATGCTTATATCTTGGACATTCTTTATGTGATACTTTAGTCATTAGCTTGTTTTAAGCCTTCGTTTGACATGTACAAGCGCTTTAGGAAGTAACGCATCCCCCTCCATCGTGTAATCTTGAGGCCATGTTAAAACATCATGATTGCGTTAAGGGTTTGACTAGTAGTATTGCATGCCTTATATATGCTCTTGTAAGATTATAGTTACCATGAGGATTTGTTGAAACTTTATTCGTATACGTATGCTATGCTTAAACTTGTGTACTCACCTTTGCTTTTGCATTGAATTGTACTTTAAAACGTGTTACAGGTTGATGAAGAGGATGCCATGAAATCAAATAGCAAGGACATAGATACACATTTAGACGTTTAGGTTAATGTTGTTGTATTCTTGTATTTTGTTTGTTTAATTGTTGTATTTGTTTCAATGTTGTATTTTGACAATTATTTTTTAAATGAAATTCGAGTTTAAATTAAATAGTGTCATTATTAGCGTTGTGAGCAATGAGCAATCTCGTTATCGTCTCACTCTGATGTTTCCGCCATCGGTTTGGGTGTGACAGTATCAGCATCGATAACCAGATCCTCAACTTCAATCTCTTTCTCCTTCATCGATATATCATGTTCCTCAGCTACCATAGCATTAACTGGCTTAGGTGCTGGGATATCATGTCCAACCACCTCACAAAACTTCCCAAATTTCTTCAAAGGTATACGACGGATAAAAACAGTCTTTGATGTTGATCGGTTTTTCTTCATAGTTCCGAAAATGGTTGGACCCATTGGCTTCATGTTCAACAAATTCGCATCAGAAGCGTCCTTGGTCATATCAGGGTACCGGGCATCCAAAATCAACTGTACAAACCGAGGATATAACAAAAACATTCTCTTCTTCGACTGTTCCAAGATCTTCTTCATTTTCTCAAAAATATAACCGGAGAAGTTATATTTCCAATCCATAACGAGAGATACAATCGCCGAAGTTTGGGTTTGATTCGGCTGATCTAATTCTCCTTTGTTCTCAAATATACATTGCATAAAGACAAGCACTAGTAATCTCCAGTATGCGAGAAACATCTTCTCTAGTAAAGGCGGATAAGTTCCCTGGTAACTCATCTCTGTCAGCATAGGCATCATATTCTCCTTGGCATACAACGTCGGATCACTTGTAGCATCAGTAAACTACGATACCTCTCGAACACAGGCTTCATTGACCAAAATCTCTTTTCCCTGAATCTGTGAACTGATGTATGGCCTCCCATCAGCGCCTCTCAAATGAATCTAGCTCTCTGCCAAAAAGTATGCACAAGATCTCGATATATAACTGGGATAGCTCGAAGGGCGTATGCGATCTTGCACTCATTCAAACTAGCCATCATGGATCTAAACTCCTGGAAAAATTCTGCTGGAGGATCGGATAAATAACCTGCCTGGTTGTGAAACTGTTCTTCAACCAGCATAACTGCGTCAAACGCGTCTTCTACCATTTCTGTCAGAAAGAATAAACAAGTTAAGTCAAGCTCAAAAAAACCAGCTGATAGGTCATCTCAAGAGTCAATAATTTCGAAAAGTTCAAAGCAGTTCAAAATATCTATCATTTGAAAGGTTCAAAAGACATTTCAAAGGTTCAATCATTGACAAGGTTCAAACACAGTGCAAAGGTTCAACTTATTTGAAAAGGTTCAACACAGTTCAAAAAGTTCAGACTTTAGAATCCGGATTCAAAACGGTTCAACAGGAATCCGGATGAACCTTTCATCACTCTGGATAAACATATCCATCCGGAATGAAATCCGAAATACAGCCTATTTGAAGATCAATCCGAAATGCATGAATATTTGAATATTATCATTTAGTTTCATAATTAAGAAGCATTTTATACCTAATTCGGATGAATTTTAATAGGAAATCCGAAATGAAGATGAACAGAGGATTTTAGAGTATTTCGGAAAATTTTGTGAATGATCCAAAATGTAACTCTGATTCATTTATATACTATTCCGGAATGGGCTTGGGCCTAAAACCTTTGGGCCCAAGTCAATCCGGATTCCATCATCCGAGATTAACAAACAATCTGGATTGGGCTTATGTTAGGCCCAGTCCGGATTAGTGAATTGTTACTGGGCCTATCCGGAAAGGGTTTGAAAGCCCAATCCAGAACAGTGAAATGTCAGTGGGCCTATCCGGAAAGGGTTTGAAAGCCCAATCAGAAACGTACCATCATAGGCCAAACTTGTTCAATTTCAAGACTTTCAACAATTCTTTATGGTTGACCCAATTCCAAAACTTAGCAGGCCAGTCCAATATCCTTTGACAGAAAACATCTAACCAAAAATCAACAATTTAACTAACCAAGCATCCAACCACTCTTTACCAATTACAAAAGCAAGAAAAATATTTAAACAAAAACACATACACAGCCTTGCTATAGGATCCAATCGTTTTTAAGTCGATTAAGGAACATTTTTCAGTATGAGCTGGGTTAGACTGGTCTAAGCAATTGCCAATATACTTGTCCATTTAAACCTAGAGCTCAACCTTCTAGTTCTAGCTTTATGATATGCTTAAGGTAGTATTATACTATGATAACTGTGTGTCCCGTACCATAACATACCCCCGCGATCAAGGTAAGCACAACGATTCATCATAGCAGGTGAGTATACTGAGATAATCCTTTATCTTTTACACCATCAGACTATTGGTGAACAGGTCAGTACTTTCGTACAGCAGAGTGACCAATAGTATCTGACGAGGGTTAGGTAGATACCTTAAGTGGTATGTTCGAATTCCTGGAATTTTCTCAGAATGAGAGTTCCTACCTTTTAAGGTTTTGGCCCTTCTATTTTGGCTCTTTTAAAGATATCCTGACTGTGCCTAGGTCTGCATATAATCTGGATGCAACAAAAGGGTAGCCAACATATCCCCGGATGACTCAACAGCATGAAGGCCCGAAACTCAGGCGTTGACTATCTATCAACGCAGGATTTTAGACCATGAAATCATACGCCTATAGTGCGTGACCCACTGAATATATATTTCTTTATGTTTATATCATTTGGCTTACACTATCCGGTTGAGATCTAGACCTATCAACATATCACCTTCGATCCAAGTCATTCCCGCTACAGCACCTTACGTGTGTTAGTCAAAGCTTTTAGCACGAAAACTTATTTCATTTCCAATCATTGCAAAAACTATTTGAAACTAATTTTTTTGTTTTCTGAATTATTTTTTTTTTTAAGATTTCTCCCCCTAAATTTGTGCATACATATGAACAAATTTACGAGACTAACACAAATAAAAGAAAGAACACAAACTAAATAGAAAAGATAAAGGATGCTCAGTTAGAAAAACAGATCTTTTTGAGAAGATCCACAAGCACTTGAATCGCGTGTTGCTAATGGGTTTCGTGACCAAATCCGCAACGTTTCATCGGTGTGGATTTGCTCAAGTTTAACGAGACCTCTTTCATAGAAATCACAAATAAAATGAACTTTTGGTATTTAAGTGCTTGGTTTTGGAGTGAAAAACAGGGTTTTTGACAATTTGGATGGCGGCATCATTATCACAATAAATTGTTGTGTTTAGATAAGTCAAAGCATAATCCACAAGCTGGTGTTGTATCCATAAAACCTGGGAGCAGCAAGCTGATGCTGCGACATATTCTTCTTTCGCTGTAGAAAGCGAAACTGTCTGCTGCTTCTTGCATTGCCAAGAGATTAATCTATCTCCCGAGAATTGGCATCCAGCTGAAGTTGAGTGCATATCCCTGTCTGTACCTCCAAGATTACTATCAGAGAAAGCATACAGTTATAATTCAGAATTTTTAGGATACAAGAGGCCTAGTGATGGTGCCCCTTTGAGATACATACAGATTCTTTTAACTGCATGCAAATGAGAGAGTTTAGGAGTAGCCTGATATCGAGCACACTGGCAAACGACAAACATGATATCTGGCCGACTTGCAGTGAGATACATGAGTGAGCCAATCATAGACCGGTACATGATTGGATTGACAGGCGTTCCTTCAGCGTCTTCATTTAACAAAGGCCGTTCAGCAATATGAAGCTATAGGCTTTGAATCTGTAAGCTTGAATTTGGCAAGAACATCATTGACATCTTTTCCTTGATGTATCAAGATTCCTTGTGGGCTTTGACGAACTTGAAGTCCAAAAAACATAGTCATCTCCCCCATTGAACTCATCTCAAATTCTTATTCATTACCTCTTCAAATTCCCCACATAGACCATCATCCGTAGAACCAAAAATAATATCATCGACATAAATTTGAACAAGAATGATGTCCTTGTCAACATGTTTGATGAACAAAGTTTGATCAATGGTTCCCCAAGTATATCCATGAGCAAGCAAATGCTCTGTTTGGGTTGCATACCTTGCGCGATGCGCTTGATGCAATCCATACAAAGCTTTGTCCAATTTGTATGCATAATCTGGCTTGTCAGGATCAGTGAGACCTGGTGGTTGTGCCACGTATATCTCCTCTTTCACCGTTCCATAGAGGAAAGCAGTCTTGACATCCATTTGATAGACGGTGAAGTCCATGTAAGATGCATATGCCAAGAAAATGCGAATAGCCTCTAATATAGATAACGGTGCATAAACCTCATCGTAGTCCAAACTTTCGATCTGGCGGAAACCCTGAATAACTAGTCGAGCTTTGTTCCTCACAATAACCCCAGTGTCATCCTGTTTATTGCGAAATACCCAACGAGTTCCAAGAGCACGTTTTCCTTGAGGAAGCTTCACCAATTGCCATACCCCAAGTTTCTCAAACTGATTGAGTTCTTCATGCATAGCGTCAACCCAGTCTGGTTCCTTCAAAGCGACATCAATGATTTTAGGTTTAATTTGTGAGATAGAGCAAGAGTAAAGGCAAGTATTGATATCTCCTGATTGGCTGCGAGTTCGAACTGCAACACAGGACCAATAACATTTTCAATTGGATGATCGTGTTGTAGACGTTATGGTATAGGCATAACAGGGACAAGGAGATCTGATTGCAAGTTTGTAACACTCTATGAGGCAACTCCAGATGGCTCCCCTCATTACTTGCACCAGTGGGAGTGTTGACTGATGAATCAACAGAACAGTCTGGTGGTGTAGGCTCAGGAAACAGAGATGAGCTTAAAACATCAGGAGGGGTGCCCTTCATTTGCCACAAGAGGTTCTGTGTTTGGAGCCTCAACTTCAGGGGAACCATCCTAAGGGATCTGTTCAGAAGCAGTTTCCTGATTCTGTGATGCTGAAGGTGTAGATAGAGCTTCATTGAATCCAGGTGGATCCACACTCAGCCGCTTGAAAGACTCTTGTAGCTATTCAGCATCGACATCAGCCTCAGTTAAGATAGATATCGTTGGAAGGTCAGAAGTTTTGCATGTACCTGCAGTCACATTAGAAGGGACATCAACATATTTAAACAAAGAGGAATCATCATACAACCAGTCAAGACTAATGCGTGCGTCCTTGGGATTCTCCTCCAGCTAACCCACTTTGTAGGTTTCAACTACCATTTTCTTGATCTTGTTATAGACACGATAGGAAGTATTCTTAGAGTATCCTACGAAAATGAATGGATCCCCGTGTGATTCAAAATTTTCCCTTAGCATCCATGAGTAGAAGAACACAAGGACATCCGAACTTGCGGAAATGCTTGATCGAAGGTTTGCGACCTTCAACCACTTCGTATGGCGTTTTCATGTACCTTTTGTTGATCAAAGCATGATTCTGAATATAACAGGCGGTATTGATTGCTTCTGCCCAGAAAATGAGAGGTAGTTCGGATTCGACCAACATAGTACCGACAGCTTCAATTAGTGTTCGGTTTATGCGTTATGCAACCCCATTTTGTTGAGGAGTTCTGGCTACACTGAACTGTCGATCAATACCCTTGGAGGAGCAGAAAGAATTGAAGGTAGCGCTCTTAAACTCTGTTCCATTAACACAACGAATACCCTTCACTGTGGTGTCTGCCTGGTTTTCCATAAGTGTGATGAACAGTTTGACTAACTCAGAGGTTTCACTCTTTTGTGCCAGGAAAAAGACCCAAGTGAATCGAGAGTAGTCATCAATGATGTCACACCCTCAATTTCCACTTACGGAGTTTTACCGCGAGGCGTGTGAACAAACCAGAATCCAAAACACTAGTACGTCGAACGACTCTATATGATTTGATAATACGTTTTCCAAAATCATTTGTTGTAGATTTTATATTGTCTAAATTAGTTACCAATATTTAGCAGAAGCATCAGTTTTTAAAGTTTGAGCGGAAGCATAAATAAGTAGTGAAGCGGGCGCCAACACAAACGCCAAAACAAATGAAAAACCCCAAAACAATAATTATAAATAAGACTCGATAAAAGATGTCTTGTTCAATGCATGTGCGTGCACCTAGAGCTCCTAGCGTCCTGAGAAACATGTAAAGAAACAAGTGTCAACATTAAAGATGAGTGAGTTCACAGGTTTTCATAAATTCGTTTGTTCGGTTATAGTTTGTTTACTCCGTTATCCCTAACCCGGGATAACGTATTGGTTCCATTATTCCAACCCGGAATAATAAGTTGTTGCTTCCAATATTCCAAACCCGGAATATTAAGTTGTTGTTTCCGTTATTCCAAACCCGGAATAATAAGTTGTTGTTTCCATTATCCCCAACCAGGGATAATATCGTTGTTTCGTAATTAAGTTCAATGTTAACATATATAGGTAGCTAGCCTAAAGTCATGTCATGTAAGAGTTCGCGATCGAAGCTGACTGTTGTGCCTCCGTTTTGCCAGGCCTATCACTGACCATGGCGAAGTTAGGCCAAATTATTCACCCGTTGACCATACCCGGTCGGCTAGCGCGACTAGCTCGGATGGGGCTTGTCGGGCCCAGTAGTACTACTTATAATTCCCCCGCTATTAAACCCAATACTAACGATCCGAGAGATTGACGAGGACTTAAGTGATAAAGCTGCTTAGTGACCATAACATTACATTAACATTAACTTAGTTACCGAGTAGTTATGTGACGTTAAATTCGTATAACGTAAAGAGATTGAGTTTGAGAGTGTATACATGTTTCTCCCCCTGTTGTTTAAAAACCGGATAAAGTTAGGGGCCGTGAACTCACCTTTATTTGCTCGGTTAGTGTAGCAAAGAAGCTATAATAGATGGGACCGCTAGTTGCGTCCTAACAAACCAATTAATTCCAAGTCAGTGTGTGAACACACCAATACAAATTCTACACGTAATTTACGCACAAAGTGATGCACACAAACAACATATCTAACACTCAAACATGCATGCAAGTATCCTCATGTGATCATAGTAATCAAACAACTTATCATGAACATAATTCAATCCATGCAACACTTTGGTGCACACAATCACAAGTTATCAAATTTCAGCTTAACACTCATTATTCAGCTGTTTTCTAGGATTTTTATAAAATAGTTCCAACGTTCCAAAAATTCCAATATTTTTACAGTAGGTGACATTTATACTATAGAAATTTATATAAATTTTTCAAGTCCTAAATCTTTACCAATTAACCATAAATATTAATATACTAGGCTGCAGTCAGATTTATCACTTTCTGACTGCAGTCCACGGATGAATTTATTTAAAAATCACCGATCGTCCAATTAACAAAATTCCAGTTGGAGTTGCCCGGAAATTTCCATACCTAGTTGCTGTACAAAATTCATGACTCGACTCCGTACTGATTTTAAAATCCAACTTGATAAACAACCAACAAAATTTCAGAATTTTCACAGCTTTAGTTACTGAACTTATTTTGCCCTTTAAAAATAACAAACGACTTCAGAAAATTATGAATCCAGCGCCATTAGATTCCTTATTCAAATATCTACGTTCTAGACATAAGAAAATCCTTTTTCGACAACTAATGACCGAGTTACAGCCAGATGAAGTCGGCTGTAACTACTACTCAGCAACTGTTTCAGCATATCATTATTATAAATTCGCATAACTCGTCCGTATGATTAACCTAGGCGGTCTTTAACTGGTTTCCTAGTCATAATCAATGCTAATAACATATCCATGCAAACCCTAGTTCATACTTCTAGTTTTTATAAACAAACAAGGCTCATGATTTCAGATTTTTAAACAAACATCCAACGCAAACATTACTAACAAATCGGTTATCCTAACCTTTCATTCAATCATATAAATCCGAAAACAACACAATCAAAACACATGTATCCGAGTATTAACTTGTAGCATATGACAAATTCTAATCTTTTAATGATAAGGTAAACGAACCGTGATATAAGGAACCGGTGATCAACGATGCTTGCGGCCGAGAGATGATGATGAAGTAGACTGTTTGTGATCGAGGAACTGATCAATGGGCTGATCTCGCGACCGAATGGAATAACAAGGGTTGATCAGATCAAGGTGAGGAAGAACGAGGTTGCTTGCGATCGAAGAGGTGATCAAGTGGAAGAGATGGGCTGTTTTGCGATCGGAGAGAGCCACCGACGGCTGTTTTTCTTTAGGGTTTTGTGGTTTTGTGAATGAATGCATGTGGGTTTGTATATATAGGCGCAACAAGATGAGGATCACGGTTTTGGCTTGAGTCGTGGCCGAGGAACTAGGGTGGGTTGGTTTGGGTTTGATCCTGCGGTTTTGGGCTTGATCTCGGCCGAATAGTTTTAGTTTAAGGTTTAGGTTTGATCTCGGTTTGGGTTGCACACGGCCGAGAATGGTTTGAGTTCTAAACTTGGTTAATTCCTAGAGTCGCAAAGAATCAAAGTTGGTTCGTGTCGCGGTTCGGTTCGTGCACATATTTATTATATATACATATATTTTGTAACTAAAACAATTCACATAATCACACATCACGTATTCATTAACTCGTACACGTTCATATACATAGCACGTAATTAGTTTGACAAGTATTACGTTTAAGTTATCCGAAAAACCCGGGATGTCACATTATCCCCATGTTGAAAGAATTTTCGTCCTGAAATTGAGTAAACGCGGTTTAGCATGTAGCGTACATGTTTAGAGTGCCACGCACAAAGAGTTAGTTCGTTTACAAGAAGTTCCCAAGTGCCATACACAAAGATTTCCAAGTGCCATGCACCAGAATTTAGTCAACAATAGTACACGAAAGTATGAGAAGTTTCCAGGTTGTCACATCATCCCCATGTTGAAAGAATTTTCGTCCCGAAAATTTAGTTACTGGTATCGTTAGTTTACTGCTCAGTTGCGAAGAGGTGTGGGTATTTGCTTTTCATTTGGTCCTCTCTTTCCCACATGAACTCCGGTCCACGCTTAGAGTCCCAACGAACCTTAACGATCGGAATTTTGCTGTGCCTTCGAGTCTTGATCTCACGATCCATGATCTCGATAGGCTGTTCCACAAAGTGCAGTTGTTCATCCACTTGGATCTCATCCAATGGAATGACGAGAGTTTCATCTGATAGACACTTCTTCAGATTTGACACGTGAAATACGTTGTGAACTCCACTGAGTTCGGCAGGAAGGTCTAATTGATAAGCTACGGGTCCGATACGTTTCAAGATTACAAACGGGCCTACGTACCGTGGGTTAAGTTTGCCTCGTTTTCCAAAGCGGATTACACTCTTCCAGGGTGACACCTTTAGTAGGACGCGGTCGCCTACCTGAAATTCGAGCGGTTTGCGTCGTTGATCAGCATAGCTTTTCTGTCGATCTCGTGCCGCCTCCATGCGGTTTCTGATTTGTACAATCTTTTCAGTGGCCTCAAGTATTAACTCAGGGCCTGTGAGTTGACTGTCACCGACTTCTGCCCAGCAGACCGGTGATCTACATTTACGACCGTATAATGCTTCAAACGGTGCTGCCGAAATACTCGTATGATAGCTGTTGTTATATGAGAATTCTACTAGAGGCAGGTGGATTTCCCAACTATTTCCGAAGTCTACCACGCATGCCCTAAGCATGTCTTCCAAGGTTTGTATGGTCCTTTCACTTTGACCATCAGTCTGAGGGTGATAGGCTGTACTCATATCTAAGCGTGTTCCCAACGCTTTTTGGAGTGACTGCCAGAAGTTAGACGTGAAGCGAGCATCTCTGTCTGAGATGATGGACGTTGGCACTCCGTGCCGAGAAACTACTTCCTTAATGTAGATGCGAGTCAACTTCTCCATCTTATCTGTTTCTTTAATAGCTAGGAAGTGTGCGGACTTAGTTAAACGATCCACAATCACCCAGATGGTATCGCAACCACCCAAGGTTCGTGGGAGTTTAGTGATGAAATCCATTGAGATCTGATCCCATTTCCACACTGGGATCTCAGGTTGTTGGAGTAGCCCCGATGGCTTTTGATACTCCACCTTGACTTTTGCACAAGTCAAACATTTACTCACGTAGGTGGCTATATCGGCTTTCATGTTGGGCCACCAATACGCAGCTTTAAGGTCTTGATACGTCTTATCCGAACCCGGATGGACAGAGTATCGGGATTTGTGAGCTTCATCCATGACTAGCTCTCTGAGATTTCCGTAGAGAGGTACCCATATGCGATTCATGAAATACCGGGCTCCATTGGGCTTTACTTCCCAATCGCGTTCCATTTTTCCCACCGATTCGGCCTTGATGTTTTCCTCCTTAACTGCTTTCTAACTGGGCGTCGCGTATTTGTTCGGGTAGCCCCAAATGAATAGTGAGTTGTAATGCTCGTACACGACGTGGTTTCAAGTGTTCCTTCCTACTGAGGGCATCAGCTACCACGTTAGCTTTACCTGGGTGATACCGAATGGCACACTCATAATCGTTCAAGAGTTCGACCCAGCGACGCTGTCGCATGTTCAACTCCTTCTGATCAAAGATGTGTTGGAGGCTCTTGTGGTCCGTAAAGATTGTGCACTTCGTTCCATAGAGGTAGTGTCTCCAAATCTTAAGTGCAAACACTACTGCTCCCAATTCCAGGTCATGCGTCGTGTAGTTTTTCTCGTGAACTTTCAGTTGCCGCGACGCATACGCGATGACCTTATCGCGTTGCATGAGTACGCATCCCAATCCCTGAATGGAAGCATCACAATACACTACAAAGTCATCTGTCCCTTCCGGCAAGGACAGAATGGGTGCACTGCAAAGTTTCTGCTTCAGCAACTGAAATGCTGCCTCTTGCTTGTCGCCCCAAGCATACTTGATGCCTTTCTGGGTGAGGGTAGTAAGCGGTTGTGCTATCTTTGAAAACCCCTCGATGAATCGTCTGTGGTAACCAGCCAATCCCAAAAATTGGCGGATCTTCGTCGGTGTCTTGGGTGCTTCCCAGTTTTTGATGGCTTCAATCTTGGTAGGGTCTACGTGGATACCCTTTTCATTCACGATATGCCCGAGAAACTGAACTTCCCGAATCCAGAAATCACACTTCGAAAGCTTGGCATATAGCTTTTCTTGTTGGAGTAATCATAGCAGTAATCGTAGATGTTCAGCATGTTCTTCTTCACTTTTGGAGTAGATGAGTATGTCATCGATGAACACAATGACAAACTTGTCGAGGTATGGTTTACACACGCGGTTCATGAGGTCCATGAACACCGCAGGTGCGTTGGTGAGACGAAGGGCATGACCAAGAACTCATAATGGCCATACCGAGTATGAAATGCTGTCTTGGCGATATCCTCCTCCCTGACGCGTAGCTGGTGGTAACCGGACCGTAAATCAATCTTAGAGTAGTAACTTGACCTTGAAGTTGGTCGAATAGATCGTCGATGCGAGGTAACGGGTATCGGTTCTTGACGGTAACCTTGTTGAGTTCCCTGTAGTCGATGCACATGCGGAAAGTCCCGTCCTTCTTCTTGACAAACAGGACTGGAGCTCCCCATGGCGAAACGCTCGGTCGAATAAACCCTTTCTCTAAAAGTTCCTGAAGTTGGGTAGACAGCTCCTGCAGCTCGGCTGGAGCTAGGCGGTATGGAGCCTTGGCGATAGGAGTTGCATTATTCGCCAATTCGATTTCAAACTCCAATTGTCGATGGGGTGGAAGACCAGGTAGTTCTTCTGGGAATACATCGGAAAATTCACGGACGACAGGGATGTCTTCTATGCGTTTCTCGTCCTTAGGCTGTTCGGTAATCAGTGCGAGTAAAGCGAAGGAGTTCTTTCTCCGAAGATACTTCTGCGCTTGCATGTATGAGATGATGTTAGTGACGGCGCTTGCCTTGTCGCCTTGTACCGTCAGGATTTCGTCTCGTTAGAGAGCGGAATACGGATAGATTTTTCGAAGCAGAGAACTTCAGCCCGGACGTCGGATAGCCAGTCCATTCCGACTACCACGTCAAAACTACCCAGGGTAGTTGTCATCAGATCAGTGGTAAAAGTGTGGCCCGCGAGTTTGAGTTGACAGCCGGATACTATTTGGGTCACATCTACAGATTTACCATCGGCTAATTCTATAACATAAGGGGTCTCTAATGGTTTAAGCGTGAGATTTAGGTTCTTCCTAAAAGACTCAGATATAAAGCTCCTATCCGCACCCGTATCAAAAAGCACAGAAGCAAAATGTTCATTAAGGGGAAACTTACCGTGACTACGTTCGTGTCGTTTCTGGCCTCTCCGCGGCCCAATGTAAATGCGCGACCTTTGGCACCTCCTGTGCCACCGTTCCCATTATTATTGTTGTTATTATTGTTGTTGTGGTTATTGTGGTTGTGGTTGTTTCCACCATTATTGTTGTTGTTACGCAACTGTGGGCAGTCTCTTCTGAAATGAGCAGTGCTACCACACTGATAGCATCCCCGGTTTATACCCTGCTGCTGACCTGGGGCTGATTTTGATTTGGTCGGGACATGATTTCCCCACGACAATCCTTTGCCGCATGTCCCACCTTGCCACATCTTTGGCAGCGATTTCCGGCACAAGGGCCGTTATGATGGAGATTACAGCGGTTGCACTGCGGCTTTCGACCTGCATAGCCGCTTGCGTTCGTTGTTGCTGTTGTTGGCAGGCTGATTTTGGTGACCCCGGTGGCTGTTGAAATGATTGAACCACTTCTGGTTCCCTTGCTGCGGATGAGATGACGAAGACTGTCGAATAGTTGAGTCTTCAAACTTTCTTTTGTTACCAGGGCAACTTCAGTTGTACCCCGTGCTGGCAGCTTCTTCTGTTCCACTGCCTTATCGGTGAGTTTGTGAGCCAATCGGATTGCTTGATGTTCAGTTACAGGGTTACTAGCCATTACCATACCCTGAATTTCCGGAACCAGACCCCCAAGATAGAACTCGAGTCTTTTCTCCACCGTGTTGGCCAATTCGGGACACAGAAATACTAAGTCATGGTGTTTTGCGGTGTAAGCTTCAATTTCCGATCCCACCATCTTGTGGTTCCATAAAGCTTGCTCCAATTGTTGCACTCTGTCTCGTGGACAGTACTCCTCTTTGATTAGGGCCTTGAACTCGGCCCATGCCATTGCATTCGCAGCTATAAGTCCACGTGTTTGGACTTGTGCATTCCACCATGTCAGTGCCCCATCTTCCAGTGTCGAGGCTGCGTATTTGACCTTGTTGGCTTCTAGGCAGTTGCACATTTCAAAAACGGATTCAGATTTTTCGATCCAGCGGACCAGTCCAATGGGTCCTTCCGCCCCCGAGAATTTGCTTGGCTTTGCGTCAAGGAACATCTTGTAGGGGTTAAAGCCCCCTCCTGCTGACAGAGAACAGGAAGTCAGCAAGGAATTTTACTAGCCTCACTATTAGATTTTCACGCGAAAATTTAATAATGGTTACCTGCCGGTTGGTTCTGAACACCCGCTAAAGCTGCGTTCACGTGCTCTTATATCGTGGCAGCTAGCTCTTCGGGCGTCAAGTTAAGGTTTCCACGTCTTCCAGTTGCCATTTAGATCTTCGAAACACAACACAAACACACCCCGATAAGTCTATATATCCAATATAGTTATCCTACTTCGTACTTTAATAATTATTACGTTACGTCACTCAATATGTTAAATAGTCAAAAGAAACACTTGATTAACTGAAATTTCAACGTCTTACAAAAGTGCGAATCAAACATACAAATTCACTATAAAGTCTCAAGTTTAAACACAAGTGGGAAAATAAATAGACTGAAGGAAAATAAACAAAATAAACTAGACGTGTCAGTCATCTACGTCTCCATCCCCCAAGTCACTGTCGTTGCCGTCATCCTGCGCGGCATTTCCAGCTTCTACAGCTGGGTCCTCCTCCGGATCCTCCTCTGGATCCTCCTCAGGGTCCTCCTCTGGATCCTCTTCTGGATCCTCCTCTACCGGCACTGGAGGGGCCGGTGCTGGTGCAAGTGCTTGATTTTGCAGTTCCTGAATGTTCCAACTATTTTCCAGGACTCTGTCCTCAAGCCAGTCGGCTCTTATCTGCTTAGGACGCAGATCTCTGGCTATGGTGTTACGAGCTATCTTACTCGTACGATGCTCTTCCTCGAGCGAGTCGGTTTTACCAGTCAATTGGCGGATCATCCATCCTTGTGCTAGGATGGTTTCCTGCATTCTTTCTATCTGTTTTTGTTGTGTATCTACCAGGATTCTAAGTATGTCAATTCCTACTTCTACAGGGTTAACCGGTTCAACCGGTACAGCAATGGTTGGGCGTAATGACGACTCCTCCCCCAGAGCGAGCCTTTTCCTCGCAGCTGAGCGTGTCTCCACGCCATAAGATGGTATGGGTTCCACCATTGGTGCCTTTCCTGGTGCCCTTGGTGGCGTAAGTCTGTCGGATGATGATGATGACATTGCCTGTTAGGTCGTGTAGTTAGTTACGAGTTGTTTTCATTTCTTATTATGAAGGCATAATCTACAAAACACAGTTGTGGTATATTGCATAACAAGATAAAATAGTTCGGTGCCAAACTAAGTCTAGTGTCGTGAAATCAGCTATAGTTTAGGTCTACTTCTAATGCAAACCTGGTTCTCTATAGCTAGTGGCTCTGATACCAATCTGTCACACCCTCAATTTCCACTTGCGGAGTTTTACCGCGAGGCGTGTGAACAAACCAGAATCCAAAACACTAGTTCGTCGAATGACTCTATATGATTTGATAATACGTTTTCCAAAATCATTTGTTGTAGATTTTATATTGTCTAAATTAGTTACCAATATTTAGCAGAAGCATCAGTTTTTAAAGTTTGAGCGGAAGCATAAATAAGTAGTGAAGCAGGCGCCAACACAAACGCCAAAACAAATGAAAAACCCCAAAACAATAATTATAAATAAGACTCGATAAAAGATGTCTTGTTCAATGCATGTGCGTGCACCTAGAGCTCCTAGCGTCCTGAGAAACATGTAAAGAAACAAGTGTCAACATTAAAGATGAGTGAGTTCACAGGTTTTCATAAATTCGTTTGTTCGGTTATAGTTTGTTTACTCCGTTATCCCTAACCCAGGATAACGTATTGGTTCCATTATTCCAACCCGGAATAATAAGTTGTTGCTTCCAATATTCCAAACCCGGAATATTAAGTTGTTGTTTCCGTTATTCCAAACCCGGAATAACAAGTTGTTGTTTCCATTATCCCCAACCCGGGATAATATCGTTGTTTCGTAATTAAGTTCAATGTTAACATATATAGGTAGCTAGCCTAAAGTCATGTCACGTAAGAGTTCGCGATCGAAGCTGACTGTTGTGCCTCCGTTTTGCCAGGCCTATCACTGACCATGGCGAAGTTAGGCCAAATTATTCACCCGTTGACCATGCCCGGTCGGCTAGCGCGACTAGCTCGGATGGGGCTTGTCGGGCCCAGTAGTACTACTTATAATTCCCCCGCTATTAAACCCAATACTAACGATCCGAGAGATTGACGAGGACTTAAGTGATAAAGCTGCTTAGTGACCATAACATTACATTAACATTAACTTAGTTACCGAGTAGTTATGTGACGTTAAATTCGTATAACGTAAAGAGATTGAGTTTGAGAGTGTATACATGTTTCTCCCCTGTTGTTTAAAAACCGGATAAAGTTAGGGGCCGTGAACTCACCTTTATTTGCTCGGTTAGTGTAGCAAAGAAGTTATAATAGATGGGACCGCTAGTTGCGTCCTAACAAACCAATTAATTCCAAGTCAGTGTGTGAACACACCAATACAAATTCTACACGTAATTTACGCACAAAGTGATACACACAAACAACATATCTAACACTCAAACATGCATGCAAGTATCCTCATGTGATCATAGTAATCAAACAACTTATCATGAACATAATTCAATCCATGCAACACTTTGGTGCACACAATCACAAGTTATCAAATTTCAGCTTAACACTCATTATTCAGCTGTTTTCTAGGATTTTTATAAAATAGTTCCAACGTTCCAAAAATTCCAATATTTTTACAGTAGGTGACATTTATACTATAGAAATTTATATAAATTTTTCAAGTCCTAAATCTTTACCAATTAACCATAAATATTAATATACTAGGCTGCAGTCAGATTTATCGCTTTCTGACTGCAGTCCACGGAAGAATTTATTTAAAAATCACCGATCGTCCAATTAACAAAATTCCAGTTGGAGTTGCCCGGAAATTTCCATACCTAGTTTCTGTACAAAATTCATGACTCGACTCCCTACTGATTTTAAAATCCAACTTGATAAACAACCAACAAAATTTCAGAATTTTCACAGCTTTAGTTACTGAACTTATTTGGCCCTTTAAAAATATCAAACGACTTCAGAAAATTATGAATCCAGCGCCATTAGATTTCTTGTTCAAATCTCTACGTTCTAGACATCAGAAAATCCGTTTTTCGACAACTAATGACCGAGTTACAGCCAGATGAAGTCGGCTGTAACTACTACTCAGCAACTGTTTCAGCATATCATTATTATAAATTCGCATAACTCGTCCGTATGATTAACCTAGGCGGTCTTTAACCGGTTTCCTAGTCATAATCAATACTAATAACATATCCATGCAAACCCTAGTTCATACTTCTAGTTTTTATAAACAAACAAGGCTCATGATTTCAGATTTTTAAACAAACATCCAACGCAAACATTACTAACAAATCGGTTATCCTAACCTTTCATTCAATCATATAAATCCGAAAACAACACAATCAAAACACATGTATCCGAGTATTAACTTGTAGCATATGACAAATTCTAATCTTTTAATGATAAGGTAAACGAACCGTGAGTAATATAAGGAACCGGTGATCAACGATGCTTGCGGCCGAGAGATGATGATGAAGTAGACTGTTTGTGATCGAGGAACTAATCAATGGGCTGATCTCGCGACCGAATGGAATAACAAGGGCTGATCAGATCAAGGTGATGAAGAACGAGGTTGCTTGCGATCGAAGAGGTGATCAAGTGGAAGAGATGGGCTGTTTTGCGATCGGAGAGAGCCACCGACGGCTGTTTTTCTTTAGGGTTTTGTGGTTTTGTGAATGAATGCATGTGGGTTTGTATATATAGGCGCAACAAGATGAGGATCACGGTTTTGGCTTGAGTCGTGGCCGAGGAACTAGGGTGGGTTGGTTTGGGTTTGATCTTGCGGTTTTGGGCTTGATCTCGGCCGAATAGTTTTAGTTTAAGGTTTAGGTTTGATCTCGGTTTGGGTTGCACACGGCCGAGAATGGTTTGAGTTCTAAACTTAGTTAATTCCTAGAGTCGCAAGGAATCAAAGTTGGTTCGTGTCGCGGTTCGGTTCGTGCACATATTTATTATATATACATATATTTTGTAACTAAAACAATTCACATAATCACACATCACGTATTCATTAACTCGTACACGTTCATACACATAGCACGTAATTAGTTTGACAAGTATTACGTTTAAGTTATCCGAAAAACCCGGGATGTCACAAATGATAACCTGATAGTATGCCTTCCCACTAATGCTCAGAATATCTGTCGGGCCAAAAAGGTCCATATGAAGCAATTCTAAGACTTTCAACGTGGAGAGTGTGGGTTTAGACTTGTGCGGCTGTCGATGTTGTTTCCCACGAGCACATGATTCACACTTTTCAATCTGCATAAAATCCCGAACTGGTAGATCTCTGAATAAACCACCTTTTGCAAGTCTGTTTAAGTTCTTCATGTGGATATGTCCGAGTCAACTATGCCATAACATTGCATCGTGCTCAGCAATCGACGAGAACATGCAGGTAAGCTTGTTGTTTGGGGCTTTGTTCATGTCGATGACATATGCATTTCCTTTTCATGCAGCTTTGAGAAGAATCCATTCATCCTGAATGATGAGTCCTGGTTTCAGTACATAACACCCTTTCCTGGTAAAGAGAGCTTCTAAATGAGCATCACAGAGCTAAGACACACTCAGGAGATTATGCTTCAACTCTGGAACATAATTCACATTCTTGAAACTGAGAGCTCCATTGCACACTGTTCCTCTCATAATGATCTTTGCTGTTTCACCACCTAAGAAGGAGACAAACCCGCCATCAAAAAACTGAATGTCATTCAACTGCGAGATGTCATCTGTCATGTGCCTGGAACAGCTACTGTCGATATACCAGAGTCTGACGAGAATCCGCCAGAGCTGTTCCTGCACATTTCAACAGGTTTAGTTAGAATCTGCAACCTAGGCCATTGATGATTAGGGAATGCCATGTGCATCAACATAATAACCTCACGGAAATTATATTAGTTGAGGATGAGGTCGATGATGCTTTTGATTTGTCTGATTTTGGGGCTGAAGACTGGATCTTGTTCAAGATCTCAGGCCTCCAGGTTAGCGAGTCAGAATTCTGCACAGTTTTTGGAGTGCTAGAAGAATTCAGAGAACCTGAAGGTCTTAGAGATTTGTGAGTTTGTCTCTTGGCCATGTTCCAGTCTTGATTAGAAGGCTTAGCCGTAGCAAATCGAGCCTGATATAGGTGATTAGGCATAGCTTTCCGATATTTTGAGAATAATGATTTGAAAGGTGTAAATGGTTTTTGACAATTTCACGCAATATGCCCGGGAAATCCACAGTTGAAACAAGTCTGCCTCTTCTGGAAGAAAACAGTCCGTTCAGCTTGGGAAATTCTAGGCAATTTGTCCATCAGTTTCTTGCTTGGTGGTACTAACGGCTGGTGCAAGGTTTTGGTCTTGGTTGTTGCCTGCGCACAACCATCAGCACACTTGTTAGTTTTATGATTTGAATTAGATAATTTGGAGCTAGTAGACTTAGGCACAAATTTAACTGATTTCTGTTCACCTGGTTGCTTAACAGATTCAGTTTGGAGCTGCTGAGTCACTTTCTCAGAATAAGGAACTGACTCAGCAGTCGCCTTTTCATTTGTCTGAGACGCCTGTTTGGTTTTCTTCTTTTTGGATCTATGTGTTATCCGTTTCTTATTATTAGTTTTCAAACCATTTTGCATGGCGGATGCTGCAGAAGAGACGGGTGGTTCAGCAAGGACATCCTTTTCTGAACTGCCAGAAGATGAGCTTGAAGCATTAAAAGCAGGAGGAATCTCTAAATTTTGAAAAGTTTCAGATTCCGATTCGGATTTTTCAAAATTTTTATCTGAATCAGCAGGAAGAGAATGCTCATTTGTGTCATTTCAGAATCAGTCCATCGTTCGTTTGTTGAAAAAGATGATTCACCCGATTCTTCTAGTACTATGCGAGCGTCAATCTTCACAGGTTTAGTTGGTTGGTTGGTTGATTTCCTCACTGTCAACCCTGGGATTAGCATCAACAGACGATACTTCCTGAGAAGAACTTCCACTCTCTTCAGTAGGAACTGAGGAAACCGAATCTTTTGTCGATGTTGTACCTGTAGCAAAATTTATGTTTTCATCACAAGAGTTATCACATTTGTTATTAGGATTCAAAACATCAGCATTAGATGAAAAACCAGAATTAAATACGTCTACGTTATCAACACAACCAACATTATCTGAGAATATAAATTGTTCAGCAAGAAATTGTTTCAAAATGTTAAAAGCAAGTTTATAAAAATCATAATCAGTTGCTGAATTGTCTGAATTTGAATTCAGACATTCTTCTTGATCACCATCTATAATATCCTCAACTACTATTTCTTCTACACATGAAGTAGAAACGTTAGTAGCATTCACTGAGTCAGTTTCAATTTCAGAGGGATTTTCACTTTTTGATTTTGTGGGTGATGTTGCTGCCTCGTCCTTAGGCGTCTTTTTCTCCAAAACATCTGAATTACAAGAGGGATGGTCACCAGATTCATGTGAAAATGGAGTGGAAGTGAAGAAAACATCATCCTTCTTGAGTTCAGTTGGCTTAGAGAACTTTGGGTAACAGGGCTTTCACGGTTTTGGAAGATAATCTGACATACATCATATTTTCTTCATTTTCTAGTTCAGCCTCAGATTCAGGCATTCTTGTATAGTTATGATTATATGGTGGAGGAGCCCTATTATACCCAAGGCCTTTTGTATAATTTTCTGATAATTAAGCTGTGGATCACACAAGTCCTTGACCAGCTTGCTAGAAGTTTCAAATTTTTTAATATTTATTACATTTTCTTGAAACTTTCCTGTCAAGGAATTTAGCTTGGGTAAAGCTGCTTGAAGTTCTACGTCCTTTTCAACTAATTTAAGCTTATAGTCGTATACCCAACATTGCTGTTGGTTCAAGTCAAGCTTTAGCTGAGCTATGTCTTGTTTTTGAGCTTCAACCTTTTCCATAAGAAGCTTGTTCTTATGTTTAAAGGCGATGTTCTGTGATGCAGCTTGTTGATATTCAGCTACAAGAGTTGAATTATGGGCACGCGTTTGTGATAATTTAAAACGACAACTATCTGAACAAAGAATGCAATTTACCTTTTCGGAGAGATCAGGTGTCTCAGTTGTATGCGCCATCATGTAGTGATTGTTGTTCTTAGAAAGATTAAGAGTTTCCATCTGAGCTGTCGCATCTGCCAGGTTGAATCCTTCATGTTGTTGCGCCACCAAAGCTGTTGATTTCCCGCCAGAGCTACTTGGGGGACTTGAAGCAGATTTTGAAGGAGAGACTGGCACCAGCTGTCTGTCACTACTCTGTATGTCTGCAACTCTAGATGAAACAAACCCAGATGGCAGCTTCTTGCAATCTTGAGCAAAGTGTCATGGTTCATGACATCTATAGCATCTGAGCTTATCTTTTGTCAATCTAGTCTTAAGATTTGATAATGGTTGCCTCCCGTACTTCTTTTGAAATTTGTTGACACGGAAAGCAGCCATTGTAAGATTCCAGGACACGTCAATCTCGTCCAAATCCTTCTCCATTATTTCATCTATTTCAGTTGGAAGAATAGATGGGGGAGTCAGGTCACCTTCTAAGAAGGCATTTAAACTGTTAATCATTGAGGCAGCTATGGCCAATTTCTCCTTATTCACTTCAGTAAGAAAAGCAGAATTGGACACAGCTTGAGCAGGAGCCGGTGCAGGAGTAACAGATTGAGAAATGCCGCCGTGTTGAGCTGTAGCAGGAATTGCGGGACTGTACACCATGTTAGGATACTGAGTATGATATTGTGTCTGAACCTGTGCTGCAGAAATCATAGTAGGAGTCTGAGACTGAAGACAATAGACATACTGGGTCTTCTGTCGAGAGACGAGAGGATTGTACACCAAGTTTGAGCTACCTTGTGTGTGAGAACTTCCTTGCAAAGGACTCTAAACAAGATTTTGAGACATTAACGCTGCGTTTTGCCCTGTAATACCAGCCGCCATCAGACTGCTTTGATGATTGATGTCTCTCTACTTATTATCTATCTCACAAGATTTAAGAGTTGCAATCATTTATTTGATAGTGACATCGTTCAGGTTTTTTGTCTTCTTGATCATGCCAACATCAGCATCCCAGCTCTTTGGTAACGAATTTAACAGCTGTTTGTTCATGGCACTGTTTGTAAGAGTGATTTCGCTTGAAATCATTTGAGAGACGAGCTTCACATATCTTCTAATCTGGTTCTCAATGGTTTCCCCATAAATATGGTTAAACGAGCTGAACTGTTGATTCAGCTGATTAACTCTGCTTGCCTTCATGTCAGCATTTTCCTCATAAAGATTCTGCAATTCGCTCCACATTTTTTAGCTGTCTTGCAATTTTTGACAGCTATAGAAATGTCAGGTCCAAGTGCCATTGTTAGAACAGCTGAAGCCTTTGCATCGTCTTCGATTATTTTCACATCTTCGGGAGTCCATAAATGACTTGGTTTAGGGATCTTTGTATCTGGATCTTCAGCAGTACCGTAAACGATTGTTCGCGGACCGTTCATAATGCATCTCTAAACCCTAGGCTCTTTGGCCTTGTAGTACTGCTAAAATCTGAATTTCCACTCATAGTATTCATCTCCGTATAGCAGACGAGGCACCTTAGTTGAAGTGCCAATAACGTGATCTAGTTCTTGATTAAGGGTCAGTGTCTGTGATTGCATTGCTGCCAATGTGGCATTGATTAAATCTTGAGCGGTCATATAACTGTTCTTCATTGTTAAATTTATTAAAATTACCAAGTGAATTAAAGTTAATTTTGAATTCTTATAATGAACAGTGATCCGAAACGATTTTTAATGTTAGTCCTAGATGCGTCTGAGATGAGACAAATCCGAAATAAGTCCGAGATGGCACAAGTCCGAGATAAGAAACCAAAATAATTCCAAGAAGAATATCCGGAAAGCAATCCGAGATGATATGATCCAAAACTGAGATCCGGAAAGCAATTCGAGATGTGATCCAAAATTGAAATCCGGAAAGCAATCCGAGATGATGTGATCCGAAATGGAGACCGATGTCCGGAATGAGAACTTGATCCGGAATGAACGATTGATCCGGAATAAGAGTCCTTATCCGAAAACAACAGTAATCCGAATTTCCTGCAACAGATAAACATAAATTATTTAACAGTAATCATTATCCGAAATATGAGCAATCCGGATAACGTTGTTGAGAATATTAGGAACAGTAGTCCGGGATCAATCCGAGATGAATGATCTCCTTCGTGTTCTTCGGGATCTTCAACAGTGCCAAATCCGAAATACTTGAATCTTCTTCGTGTTCTTTGGAACAGTAGCAATGCGAGATGGAAACAGCAGCAGTCTTCAACTCTAAACAGTTCTTCAACTCTGAACAGTAGCAAGAATCTTCAACAGTAACAATCTGGGTTGAACAGTAACGATTTTCAATTCTGAACAGTCCTTCGATCTGCGATACCTAGAGCCTATATTGTACAGGAGGCTCTGATACCAATTGTAAGTCCAGTTGATCGGATCTAACAGGTATCGTAAGCCTAATCGATTGCGGAAATAAAGATTAGAATGAAGAACAATCCTTGAATCAAAGCAACTTGCATACACCAGAATAGTGTCTGATACAAGTTTTTCAATGATAACTGACTAGCCCCCTTGAATCAAACAAGTTGCATACACCAGAATAGTGTCTGATAAAAGTTTTTCAATAATAACTGACTAGCCCCCCAAACCTTATCCTAATACATGTATTTATACTAATCATATAGCCCACTAGTTACAACCCTAGGCCCATGAGGCACTAGGAAGCCCAAAACCATTAAACTTAGCCCAAATATAGCACTAATGTGTAAACCTTCAGTTATAAGCCCAACAATAAAGATGATAGTAAAAAAGATGGCGATGACAAAGGTAATGATGTCGATAATACACAAGGAGGAATAGGGTTGATCATCGAAACTGCAAATATAAATGAATTTTTTATTACGATGCTTACCTGAATGATTATGCTAATCAAGAAGATGATTCACAACACAAGGTGGATTAGAAAGAGCAAACTCATGATGAAGAACACTCAAGAATCCTCACAAGTACTCCATTTACAGCTAATCCTGATTGTTATACGCCCCGAATTTTGTACCTGGAACATAATGTTGATGAAGGTGAGTTCGTGCAAAATTAAACAAAAGAAGAGATTGCTATTATGCTTGGAGTTGATGAAGAATTGTTCGAATTTAACTTTGAAGAGCAACTGAATAACATCAGTGCATTTGAGCCAAATGATTATGTTTACAAGCATGTACTGGATGCTTACATGTATGATAGGGTGATTATTGAAGATGCATCTGATGATGATGAAGCGATCAAGTATTCTAGTGAAGGAACTGATAACTTTCCAACTTCTGAAAGTAAAGCAAACGATGACTTGTTAAAAATAAGGGGTGAAGAGACAGTTGCAGAGGGAAGTATTCCTAAAGGTCTATCTAAAGAACAAATTGCTTAAGCTAAAAAGATATGGTTTAAAGAGCTACCAAAAGAAAGGAAGTTCAGGCGACCATTAGCATTCTTCACACGCGACAAAGAAAAATCTTTGGGTGATATTTTGAGCTAGGGATGGATTCCTGAGTTGGATGTCTATACGATCAAATGAGAGTATGGTGTTCAATAATTTAGGTACTTGAATGATTTGAAGACATTACCTTATTGGGATATCGAAGAGCTTATATAGACAAAGAGTATTAACTTCCAAATGAAGTTTCATGATCATAGATTATGGAAGTTAATCAAATACGAGGCAACTCATGGTTTTAACAAGTGGAAACCGTTGATTCTGAAGAAAAGAATAAAGATAGACAAAGTTACGAAAGCAGGATGTCACGCTTGTGATAATGGCCACGTGTGATGAAAAACATGCTGTTGATGAAGATTGAACAAGATTTTCATGAATACTTTCAGTGGTGGCAAGTGGATTCTGAAACAAGTGAAGTTGTGATTGTTTTGAAAGTTGATGACACTTGGGATAATACTGAAGATTTGAATTCAGGAATGATAGAACGAAAGAGGATATGGGGATTGTGGAGAACTATTCGTATACTAGACCCGATGTGGCTATTTAACTGTTTGAAAGAAGATATCAAATGCTTGTTCTTCAACAAGATTTGTTTTGATGTGAAGGAAAAGTTATATATGTTATACTTAATGGTTAACATGTTTTGGCGTAGGAAGCCGCGCAAGAATTTCTTTTGGCGTTAAAGTCAAACATTGGAAGATTTTGAAGAAAGACAAAGACTACGACAACATCAAAGGGGGAGTTTGTTGGTGCATAATGTTTATTGCCTACGTCTTAGGGTTGTGTTTGTATTTTGTAATAGGGAAAAAATGTTAGATTTTACGATGTTTGTATTAAACTTCACACGAAGGTAAATTACCTTCGTGCGAAGATAAGCTACCCTCGCACGAAGGTAGCATGTCTATACTAATTCAGTGTGAGGTCTTAGTAGATAGAACTTTTGCGGTTGATACAGTGAAGTCCTATCGGATTTCACCAATGATCTGTAAGTGTTAAACAATGAATGAAATCTGTTAATTGATGAAATAATCTTGTTAATTGTCACTAATTCATATGAATTTGGTGCGTATGGCCTAGATACTCAAGTTAGGACCTTTGTAATTGGACAAATCGATCCTACAGCAGGCCCATTGGAGCTGCACATGTCTCTTCGGTATTTATACCCTTAGTTGTCAAAACCCTAGATAATGTTCTCTAATCATTGTGACGGCAACATTCTCTCTCTAGCATACTTTCCCCTTTAGGTAATTCTTTCCTCTTTTAAAGATTACCAACAAACATCATCAACTTTTCATCTTTGAAGTTTCCTTCTTTTTTCTTTTGAAGACCTCTCTTAACCTTGCACATTCTTCACCTTACAAACTCCAGGTTAGTGTATTTCTAAATGTTCTACATTAGTGTTTTTCACCTATTTTGACACTAGAAGAATTATATTGATTTCTTATGATTCTAAATCTAATCAATATGTATGTGTGATTGGTATTATAATGATCTAGGGAGATATACTTATGTGAGTAAATGATCCTATTGATATGATAACTAATAGATCAAGAGTTTTGATTTAATATATGGTTTTGACTAAGGTGTTGATGATTCTTAACATTAGAGGGTTGTTAGAATTGATATTATTGTTAAGGTATTGAACAAAACAGGGACTATTGATGTTAGCATATTGATGGTATCCAACAAATGATTATGGATAAATTTATGTGATTTCTGAAATCTGATTTATATGTTAAGTCAAAGCTTAGATCTGTTTGAATATAAGAAAACCCAGAATTCCTTGATAGTTTGAAGGTTTATGATAATGATTAGATCTAATATATGAACCGGTTTGTGTGTGAAACAATCTGTCTTATGAAATATTGCTGCTGATTCAAGTGTTGTCCCACACTTGTGCTGCACACTCTCAGATGAACAACTCCTTAAACAGATAGTACAATTCATAGCTGCTTGGTCGCACACCTCGATATCACGCATGTCTTGGCTGCACAATGTATAAATGAATTTCCTTTGGACAAGATTTAACACTAGGTACCGAACACCCGTAGTAAATAATCATTGATGGATAAGGAACAATCTTGTACGTACTCTTGCATGGCACACATCATGACTGCACGGTGTACAAGATGTTTGTGCATGGCCGCACACTCACTTGGATTGGACAGCACTCCTAAGTGGGCCGCATATATACACTGAACTATGTATTACTACTCACTTGATTGAACTTTTGCTCAGAATCCAGTTATAGTCCACATGTCTATTTATGTGAAATTTAGTGTTTAAAACTTGTATGCTATGTGTTAGATACGTGTAGAAATACATGGACAACTTACATATAAACCTAATTGATATTGGTAACCATAATAGGACGTGGTTAACAAACTTCACAACAAGTACAATAATCTACCGAGCTAAGCAAAGGTGAGTTCACACATTTTACTAAAAACATGTATTCCTAGTGGTTGGGAACGAACCCTGGTTTGGGATTTCCTAGTTTTCCGGGGAGGAATACTACTAAATCCTATTTATAATTCATGTCTTTAGTGTACTAAACGTAACTCTATCATGAAGTCCTCACTTACTATACCGATTAATCGCCTGGCCTGGCGAACAGATATTAGTTGATAGCGCTATTAGGTTTCACTAACCTTACACCGTGTCAGGGAGGATGGGCGTGAACTAGTATGCTTTGGCAACCGTTAATGATGAAAGACATTGACAAATAGGGTAACAACGATTCAACAGTCGCAAGTGTTCGGTATTACGCAGTTTAGTAGCTTACAGATGGGGTAGCTCTCATAACATGATTATAAATGAGTAATTTAACAATTTACATTTTTAGAAATAAAACTAGAAAATCGTGAACTCGCCAACTTTATTTTGAAACTCAACCGCATGCTTTGAAGGTCCTTAGGTACAGCTTGGGAGTTTGCAGCGGAGAAGTGTAGTGGTTGCGTTCAACCTTTGTTAGGTTCTTAATAAAATCCATGAACTTTTAAACTATTGTTTGGATTATTAAACTTTATGCTTCCGCTATTAACTTATTTATTGATTTTGAACTATGAACTTTAGTCACTAATCGTATTGGTAAATAATGAACTTGCTTTACTATATTTAATGTTCAATATGATTGGTGGCATGATCCTTGTCAGTCACAAGCCTCGCGAGACTGCTTCCCGGGTTGGAGAAAGTTATATATGTTATACTTAATGGTTAACATCTTAATTTAAAAACATAAATTAACCAATACAAATACATATGTTATAATGACATGTAAATAAACAATAAACCAAAAAACAATTAAAATGTTAAAATAGTAAAACAAAAAAAGTACCACAATTACTAAAGATAACATAATAATGTTTTCCAAACATGAATCTTCGTAATAACGATTTTATGAGATATCAAATTTATTGATCTACTGCAAACAAAAGCTTCCTTTGACTCTTGGACCATTTGAAAACAACCATTTTACCCATATGGAACTCTCTGTTGTTTCATGACATTATCCCAATCGACAACTTTATATCTATAACAAACAAAAAATAATTGTAGATGAGAAATAAATAAAAGATAACACACACTATAAATAAATTAAAATAATAATTGTAGATGAGAAATAAATAAAAGGTAAAACACACTATAAATAAATTAAAAAACCTTGTAGTTTCGAAATCTGATACCAATTGAATCGGTACTGTAGCTCTGATACCAATTGAGATTCCAGGATCCGACGGGAATAGATGGAAGTTTTGGTATAAAAGACTAATTCAGTAGAATGTTATTAAGAACGGAGTAGAAGTTAATAATAATCATAAGTCATGAGCTTCCATTCATTCATACCGAAAGAGTATACATCTTGTCAAGCTGGAAAATTTCGCTAGCGTTTCCCCTCTAGGAATTCCAAAACTTAACTTCTCACGAACACACAACACACTATACCTACTAGTTTACCCTCGTGCAAACTGAGACTTTTAACTTCGTACGAAGTGAGTTACCTTGGTATGAAGTTGTTGGTGCATTTTCTATCCATCATTATACGAATAGGCTAGATAGAGCATGTGTTTATTAATGTATAGTTTAGATACGAACACACAACTTAAGTACGAACAAGAACGGTGCAGAATTGTCACTTCGTATGAAGTCGAATGCTCACTTCGCACGAGGTGAGTCAGGTCTATAAATAGGTGTTGTGTATTCATGGTTAGATAAGTTTTGGAGTTCCCTAAGGGGAAACGCTGGTGAAATTTGGCTAACTTGTAAAGATGTATACTCTTTGTTCCAAAATGAATCATTAGATTTCGTTGATTCTACTCCTTTCTTAATAACATTCTACTGAATGAGTGATATTATGCCCAAAACTTCCGCCTTAAACCGACGGATCCTGGACTCTCAGAAGTGAATACCTTCGTACGTAGTGGCCCACTTCGTATGAAGTGACACTTAAAGGTTGTTCTCGTTCACACTTAAGTCATGTGTTCGTATCTAATCTATACAATATTCAACTTACGCTCTATCTAGGCTATTTGCACTGTGACGGACATAATATTCACCAACATAATACAAACTTCCTTTGCTCTTTTCCTTCTCCGGCATTAGTCTCTTCAGTTTCTTCTCCGATATTGGCGATCAGAAGCTTCAAGATTTCGAACAGGTAATTTTTTTTTTTGCTTTCTTCTATATTTTACAGTTATGTTTTAAATGTTCGTTTTAATTTCTTGAGTTCGATTCATTCCATCTAAATCATAATATGGTGATGTTAAATAGAGAAATTTATATAAACTTGTTTTGTTTGATTTTGATGCATTCTCTCTAAATCAGAATCTTAAATAATGTCGCTTCATAGATATTTGATTTTCTATTTTCCGATTGATTTTAGATTTATTTTATGAACTGTGATGTAGTATTGATATATTTCTTGTATCAAAGTGAATTTTAATAAAATACTATTTTTTTGGGTAACATTTCTGAAATCAGTTTACAGTATTGGTATATCTATTTTGTCCGTGTATATATTGATGGTTGTTTGAAAAATGGAAGTTTGAAGTTGGGACCAGACTGGATCTTTTAAAAGTTTAGTGTCATATTCTTGGTTGTAGGGACCAACTTGAAGTTAACTTCCGTTATTTTCTTTATTATCGTGTGATTGTTTTTTCAGTATTATGATTTTATTTCTATGATAAGTTAATGTTGTTAAGTTTTAAAAACAGTTGGTATTTCTTTTGTAGATATGGATTGAAATAACAAAACACCTTCTTTGTTTAAGTTTATTGTGGAAGATGATTGTATATTATTGGTATGGTTATTTACCTTTCTGTGTACTTAACCTAACCTATTGCTACTTATATGTGTTTTGTGTCGATTGAAAGGAAATACTATATGATTTTGCTACATATTGTGGGGATAACAAATGCCATATGGTGAATATGTTAAAATTGTTGAAGGTGACAAATCATGGGTGGTACGAGTTAGAAAAAATGTGTTGGGCCTATATTTGGTGATGGCTTCACTAAAGTGGTTAGAAATTATGGTTTGAAATAAATGATTATCTTTTGTTCAAGGATATTGGACCATTAACATTTTATCTTTCACTCTTTAAAGAATGTGTTTTCGAGAACTCTTTTATCGCTAAAATTATAAATGATGATGGCATAATTCTAAGTACTTGGATATGATATAATTAGTTTTTTAGAAACTTTTTTTCTTGTGTATGGTTTGTTTATTTCAATTTGTAACTACTTTTCAGTTCATGGCGGATAAATTCTGGAGAGAATATTACGGCAAGACTTTTAAAGGTGGATCAGCAACTCTGTATGTGGGAGATCGATTTTGGAATGTCAAGATGGAGGGATGGTTGGACTGAATTGCTTTCACTGATGGATGGTCTAAGATGATTGAGGAACTCTCATTAGATATCTGGTCTAATTTTTATTTACAATGGTTGGATATAAAAGTTTTGAGCCGTCTGTTTTTAATAATGAAACCGGCTGAAATTTATTTCAAGAAGGTTGAAGTTGTTGTTTTGGATAATTCTGTTTATGGAGATGAAGGATTTGATATACTCATTACGGTTGGTTTTATACAGCTTACTATGAATTATTTTTTAATTGGAGCTTATTTTTGAAGCTTAAGTGTAACATGGTTGCTACTGTAAATTTTAGTTTTTGTAGTCCGAACACAAGGATAAGCTGAAGACTGACGAAAATGATGTTGATGAAGGTGTTGTTAAGGATAGTGTTTGTGACTATATGCAACTTTCAAATTTTTAGTATATCTTTAATGTATATACCTATGGTTTTAATATAAATTAACAAATCTTAATATTCAGTTTTTGTTGTATACTTTCAAATTTTGAGTTTATCCTTCTATTGTTATTTTTTAGGATATTGATGACTCCTAGTTTGATCAACATATATGAGCTCTAATTGAAATGGAAGATGTTAAAAACAGGGTAACTTTATAATTTCAAATTGTTCGCAGATTTTTTTATGTTGATAAGTATTAGTACAATGCTAAATCATGCTACTATTTTGTTTTAGTTCAAAGATGATTGGAATACAAAAATTGATGTTTATACTGAGTCTTCGTCTCTTACCTCTCAGTCTCATGTAAGAGTGTTTTCAACCTGACTTAATATTATGTATATGAAATGGCTAGACTATTATATAATGCTTTTAGTTACTTTATTATATTGTAATATAATTGACCATAAAGGAAAATCAAAGGTTGTTGTTGGTAACGAAAGGGTTTCTTTAAAGGTTGTTTATGATCTGATAACATAAATTCATGTTTGTTGTCAATAAGTATATTGTATTTTTATGCTCTTAGTTGTATTAGTTTGTCTAAAAATGATTTTACTTTCATTTGTTTCAGGTCAAAATCAAGTATGAGATGAATCTTGATGCTTTCATGATACCAAAGAAAAAACATTCCATGTATATAAAGTGGCTTAACTATTATATAAGGCTTTTAGTTACTTAATTCTATAGTAATATGTTTGTTTATGATCTGATAATATAAATTCATGTTTGTTTCAATAAGTATATTGTATTTTTATGCTATTAGTTGTATTAGTTTACCTAAAAATGATTTTTACTTTCATTTGTTTCAGGTCAAAATCAAGTATGAGATGAATCTTGATGCTTTCTTGATACCAAAGAAAAAAATTCGATGTATATAAAGTGGCTTAACTATTATATAAGGCTTTTAGTTACTTAATTCTATAGTAATATGTTAATTGTTTTATAATTTTTAGGTTGACTGTTGATGCATAATGTCTATTGCCTACGTCTAGGATATGTTGTTTATGTATATAGGGCATAGAACGTCAAATAGTGTTTGTTTATAATTGATTTATATGTTTGTATCTTGACTCGTACCAGTGAGTCTTGTGACTCGTACGAGTGACTCTCTGTCACTCGTACGAGGCATCACTTGCACGAGTCACTCACACACACGCTTTCCTCATGTGCGAGTCATGTCGACCTATAAATAGAGGAGCCTAAATGTTGTGTTAGATATCTTTTGGTTGATGTATAACGAAGCCCTGTCAAACTGTTTACTCGCTCTGTAACTGTTCACATTATTAATACAATTCAAGGCGTTTAAGGAGTATATGTTACTTGTTTGTTTCTCAAACTCACTAATAATGAATTCCGCCTCTGTTAGCTGAGTCAGATCAGTCCGGTTCTCATAAATGGAGAGCCGATCCCTCTCAGAAGTGGTACCAGAGCCTTGAGACATGATCTGAGGACAAACATCAAGTTTCTGCATACTACCAACAGTTTCAGATCCAGATTCACCATTGTAGTTTTCTACTTCTACACTTTCTCACACAGATCTCGGAATTGGACGAATTTATGGACAAACTGGACTAGGATTTTAGTATATCACGTTAAAATCAATTCTAATCAATCCTTGAAAATTTCAGATCTAAAATTGAACTAATTCATGTTGAAAACTGTAAGAATCATCTGTTTGGTGACTTAAGTTGTTTCGTACGAGTAGAGAGACAACTCGTACGAACGGCTATCCGTACAAATTAAGTCATTCATACGAACGAGTAAACAAAGTGTCTTAAAATTTACAAGTTAAAACTGTCATTCGCACGAAGCATTCATTCGTACGAACTATTCATTTATACGTGTAACCTTTTTTAGTCGTACGAACATCTCGCTCGCACGAAGCTGCGAATCGCACAAGTTCTCATTTCTACGAATCAACTGGTTCGCACGAGCAATTGGTCATTCACACGAAGAATCTTTTGTCATTCTAATCAGTTTTTTCGAAAGTGTGCTTCTAAAACTTTTGTAGAAAGAATGGAAGAAGAGTTTTACAACCCATTTGCTGCTTCAGCGGTCACAACTACTGCAGCTCAAAATATGAACCTCGAGAATGAGATGGGTTCGATGACAAAGCCACCAAAGTTGATCAACCTTGAAGACTTTGATAGTTGGAGTGAACGTTTTATGAATTGGGTTCAAGCAAATCATTTTACCTACTGGTCTGCCATTGAAGCAAAATATCAAGCTCCGATTGGAGAAAATGGTCTGGAAAAAAGGTTTGCTCAACTCTCGGATTTCGAAAGAGAGAAGTTCATAAACGAGAAAAAGATGATGAACATCTTACAACAAGCCATCAAAGAAGACGTCTTGGCTCTTCTACAACATGATGATGATGCACAATCGTTATGGAATGCTATACGGTTGAAATTCCAAGGTAGCGCACAGTTGGCAAAAGTGAAGAGAGCGTTGTTAAGTAAAGAATTTGGTATCTTTACTTTATCAAGGGAGAGACAGTGAAACAACTGATTGAACGATATTGTCACTTGGTTGTGCAAATGAAGCGCATGGGAATCGTAAAGACGAATGAAGAATTAGTCGATAAACTGGCAGATTCCCTACCACAAGGAGAATAGTCTACCTACTTAACTATTCTGAAGAATGGCAAAGAATATGGTAATTTCTCATTACCAAGATTCACTGAGAGATTGGAAGGCACGAACTCGAGATGCAGAAAATGGCGAAAAACAAAGGCACCTAATTGCAACAAGGCGTAAATCTGTATTACAAGGGTCGTTCTGCTTCGCATATACAGTCTTCAAAAATCCAAACTGCCTTCAGCGCTTTCAACACATCAAGCCCACCGTCGAGTCAACACAGTGGTTTTCAATCCTTTGCTTCTGTCAGCCCAAACACGCCTCGAGGCCCACATTCATCCCATGGTTTGAGCAATCCCCAGATCAACCAGAACAATCAATCTAATCTTAATCAAAGGGTTTTACAGTGTAATATTGATGTTGATTTCCAAAATGCTCAAAACTTTGACGAGAAGACCGCAAAGCAACATATGTCATTATTAGCTTTGGTACTCGAATCATACTACAGTTTAGTAGCAGGAAAAATTGGAAATTCTGAGATGACAAGAGAGGATTATGATTAGATTGATCTGGTCGAGATGGAGTTGATCGACATCAAACGGTGTATGGCTTCAATCGTCAGAAGAGCGCAACGTTTCATGGAAATTACCAGGAAAGAGAATTTAGGAGGATTAGATGGGAAACTTGGCTTCGACAAGTCCAAAGTGACATGTTTCAAATGTAGGAGAAGGGACATTTTAAATGAGAATGTCCAAACAGAGAAGTCCAGGGCAATCAAAAGCCGTTTGCTGACGACTATTACAACAAAGCCATCAATCATTATCCTCAACCCAAAACAAGAATGGTGCAAATCAAAGATGGTCTGTAAAATTCCAAAGACAAAGCTCTTATTGTTACTCTGGAGGACGAAGGCTTCAACTGGAACAAGTACATCACGAAGAACGAAAGTTTGGCTTTGGTTGTAGAAATTATCGAAGAACCTGAAGAATATGCAGAGGCATCTTTTGACGAAGCTCCTGAGGAATCTTATCACTCATCATCAGAAGAAGAGGAATTATTAAATAGTGCTTTTAAACATCTCCTGCCAAATGATATTCTTAAAAGTTTTGCAGGTTATTTTGAGCCAAGCCATCGATCGTCTTGTGGAGAAAAGAAGAAGTCTGAAGCTGTAGAGAGCGTTGATGAGACATTGGAAAAGCTAACTGATAAGACCAACAAAGCTTGTATGGAAAATGTGAATAAGGTAAATGTGTCGGAAAGTGAGTCTGTGATAGAAAAACCGTGTTTAAAGTGCAACGAGCCATGCAGTGAATGTGCTGTCAAAGAAACACCATACAATGAGCTAAAATCTCTAACAGATAATTTGTCATGTGACTATAAATCAACTAAAGAATCTTATGATAAATTAAGCAAATCTGTTAAACAATATGTAAAGGTGATAAAAGAAAATGACGGAACACTTTCTATGCTGAAGGCGACTGTAATGGACAAACAAATGGTAATTAACATTCATTTAAATACAATCGCTGAGCTAAAAAATGAACTTGAAAACATGAAAATAGAAACCGAAAGGGTTAACAAATTGTTGATCAGTTATTCTACAAGTTCATATGTCATTGATCACATTCTTCCAAAATCGAAAGCAAAGAAGAAAAGAAAAATGATGAAAACAAAGGTGCAAGTTATGATCGTGTTCCACCATCGATGTGGAATAGCTATGCTACTAAGAAACCATCAGGGGTGGAGAAGGCGCTCAACTTAAAATTAAAAACAGAAAAGACAAATGAGCTGCCTGCGAACAATGATATAACTTACACCAAACCAGAAAATGAATGCGAGTCTAATGTGGTTAAAACCATGGTTGAAAGTGTTTTGAAGAGTGAGTTTGAGAAATCTGAATCGGATGTTGAATCATCAGAAAATAGTTTAAACACTGATCCAAAGGTCATCGTCTACAAAATGCATGGATCTGATAAACTATATTCTGATGAAGATTTCGCAATCCAGCTTGTTGAGGTGAGCCATTTTGATTTAGAAAAACACGATGCAACATTTTATTCTAAATCAAAATGTGTTAACAAACCCTACTATCAAAGAAACAAATATTATCCTGAAAATAGGAGAGCTAGGTTGGGTTTGCAAAAGAAAAGAACAAACAACAAGTTTCAAAAGATGAATTTTAGAAAGAAAATCAATTTTGTCTATGGAACAAATAGAGAAAAAAAGGAGATCATTGGTACACAATCCAATGATGAGTTCAAGAAAGAAAAAGAGAGTAAAAAACAAGTTTTAGATTCCTCTGTCCGAAAAGACAGCAGACATGCTACAAGTGTAAAAATGTTGGGCATATTGCACGACATTGTTCACAAAGAAATCCAAAATCTGTTTCTAACTCTAACAGATCTATCAAAGATGTGAAACAAAAGGCACCCATGATTATACCAAAACAGATTTTGAAAAGAAACATTGAATCCAACAAAAATGTTAAATCAACGATTCAACTTGATTCTAAATTTGAAATTGGTGAAACTTCCACTAAGAATCGTCAAAAGGATTCAAAGTTTTATTCTAAAAGGGCACATTTGAAATACAAACATGGGTTGCGAAAGTCAAACCATCTAAAGTAGATATGAAACCACCTGTTCCAACCAAAACAGAGCCTAAACAGAATGTCAAAAACAAAGTTGGTTGAAATTTAATATTCCAAACCCACCCAAGACCAAGCAGGCTTGGGTTTCTCTATTTAAATAGTTTCTTCCTCATATGTGCAGGGGCTCCAGAGATCGATCATGTCAAAATGGATTATGGATAATGGAGCTTCCTAACACATGACTTGGATGCTTGCGTTGTTGCTCGATGTCAAAGCTATCCGAGGAGGTTATGGAGGTTTTGCTGGAGCTCAAGGTGGAAGAATCGTTCGAGAAGGTATTCTTACGAATGGAGTGGTTTCCTAGCACAAGGTGAACTACATTGCAGAGATGGAGAAAAATCTTCTTAGGTTTTTGCAAATTTGTGACAAATAGTTCACAACACACTTCAACGACAAAGAATGCTTTATTCTAAAGCCGAGATTAAAGGTTCCTGAGTGTAACATCCGTCAAAAACGGATTTTACCAAACCCGCTCCGTTTATTAACCGAACAGTCAGTTAAAATTTTCGTTACGAATTAAATGCCCAAAATAATTTTAAACGATACATAATCAATTATTATACGGGAATATATATTTAGTTTTTGAAAAACTGTTAAAAATCGCAAAATAAAAATATTTTGGTTATGCCGGGTTTCGAACCCGGGTCAGTAACCGGTTCACAAACAACTTAGCACTCAGCACACAAACCACTGCGCCACTGATGTTACTTGTTAATTATTAAGATCATTTAGTTCATATCATAACTTTCCGAATTCAAAACCGGCGCCCATTGTTGCAGTCATCGGAAATCCCGGTAATCTCACGAAACTTAACGTTTCTTTCAGTTATAACGTAAATCATAAACGCCATATTGGTTATAACCGATGTTTGAGTCCGCGACCAAAGTCATAACCGCCGGAGAAATTCAAACCAATGAATCCAGTTGGAAATCGGGCCAAATACATCTCGGTTTCTCCCTATAAATTCACCCACAACCCATCGCAAGCTTTTTCGCTCAAAACCACACCTTTACCGGACGTAATTCCACTCGCCGGAATATCTCTGCTCATCACCGGAAAACCGGGTTCTTCATTTCTGAGCCATACTGAACCCCCTAAGCTTATACCGAAGTCACCCATACCTTTTTCAAACTCTCTGAAGACTCTCTGCTGCAAGACCCACATCGCCAGAAGGGATTGCTGTCGCCAGAGTTACGCCGGAGAAACAGAGGAATTCAATCGGTATACCTCACGCTTAATTTCTTCATTCTTTTTATGTAATCTCACTTGTAATTAACCCTCTGTCACTAAAGAACATGTTTTAATCATCGAACCAGTCGATTTCCGATTCTGATTAAAACCAGTGAAGAAGACGATGTTCGGTAATGTTTAAGTATAATTAAAAGCAAGATATTACTCGGGTTAGACACACAGTCCAGCGGTGGACTGTGTGCACAATAAACACACAAAGGTCTCGAGTTCGAATCCTGTTCCACACACGCTGCGTAAATGAAAATGTTCTTTTTTGTTAACTGAACCGGATTCATTTTATATATATGTTAAGTATATTAATAATCGGAAAAATAACCAAGTTAGACACACAGTCCAGTGGTGGACTGTGTGTATGTTTAATCAAAGTGCACGAGTTCGAGTCCGGTCTTCTGCATCGACCCGGACAATTATTAAGCTTTTTAAATAAGTCAGAAATGAAAATAATTAATTTGTGTTTAAGTATAATAAAAATCAGTTAAGTTAACAAGTTGTACACACAGTCCAGCGGTGGACTGTGTGTTATCATAACCAACAGGTCCCGGGTTCGAGACCTGTGGAGCGCACCGTCCGAATCAATTAAAATCGTTTTTAAAAATAAAGGATTTTCTGTTTAACATAATTAATATATATATATATATAAATTAAAAACAGATATATAACGGGTTAGACACGTAGCTCAGTTGGTAGAGCTGCGTGCACGCGTACGGGAGGTCTCGGGTTCGAGCCTCACTCAGCGCACTTATATTCGCACTCGAACCGGTCAACGGTCAGTCAACGGTCAACCGGTCAAAGTCAACGGTCACTGTAGCAAAAAAAATCAAAATTTTTTTATTATTTTTATTTAATTATTTTAATTAAAAATCAATTAAAAATACTTAAAAATAACATTTTTAAGGTTAGAAAATAGCCTTAAACTCACAAAAATACACCCAACAATCCTACTAAAATAGATTAATAAATCCGTTTACTTACCGAACCATAATGATATTTATCTAGGTTAATCTCACTCGTGGTTAAAACCACTTCGCGTGCATTCAACATCATCAACCGAACGCACCCACTGTGAGTGAATCTTACAACTCCCCTTTTTAATTAAACGTTTTGGGTGTGTCATGTGTCCAAATAATTAACTCGTTTATTTAAATTTGTGTCATACCATATCATGACCTAAACTTAGATTGTTTATATTGTTGTGATTACTTATTTCATTTTGTCAAATTATATGAAATTCATTCATTAAGCCCATCAGTTCCTCGCGGGAGACGAGTTGAACAACGCGTGCCTCAAAACAAATTCTTTATTGTTCATGTGTGTATCATTGAGTTTATATTGTTTGTAGTTGTGTCATTCATATATTTATGTTTATGCAATCATTCATTAGGCCCATCAGTTCCTCGTGAGAGACGAGTAGAGCAACGCGTGCCTCTAAATGTTCCATTATTGTTCATATGTGATTTATTTAATATCTAATGATTGTTGAATAAGTTTACATCTATTTTTACTCATGTTTGGTTGTGCACATATTTCATAATCAATTTAATAAACTTGTTCAAATGTTTTTCCATAGGATTCACTCGCCAACTTTATGTTGATCCAAAACCTTTTTACACATGATACAGGTGAACAGGTTGAAGCAAAGAAAACATAGGAAATGCCTTAGAAGAGAACAAAGATGCTTAGATTGATAGCTAGAACATGTTGTAACATTTATTGTAAATTTCCATTAAATTGTAATTAATGAATATGAAACGCATAATAAATGTCATGAGCTTTGATGATAACCCAATCATGCCCCGATCACCTTTTCCGCTGCGGGTCGGGGTGTGACAGATTGGTATCAGAGCCATGACTATAGGGATATAGGATAGGTTATTAGACCATTAGAGCATATACTATAGTCTGCCTAAATTTTAATTGATTAGGTGGTTACATACAAACTTGTGATATTTATTTTATATTGTTTACATTTACAGTCAAACATACATGCTTATATACATATTCATTATACATATATTGATGTTCATGTATTCAATTTATTTTCATACTCTCATTATCCAAAGATTTTGTTGCAATTTTCAAATCTCATCAAAGTAAGTTCTGCGACGGGCATGTAGTAACTGGAAGGGTACAAGTACCGGTAGTCGGAACGTCCTATCTAGGTTGGCATTCGTATAAATCCAATATAACGGACCAGTTTGCCTACCTGGGGACCAACGATGAGAGTACGAAGGACCTATTAGGCCAAAGCATGCCACACCAAACGTCGTTCGAACTAACCTACTTTGAGGTGTCACCGTGTCTACACCTGGACACATTCCGAATATCACACGTTGTATACATATTTCTCGATTTTCTCCGGGTTTTTGTGTACGCAACCTGGCAAACCCGTGCGAACCATATGAAAAACCGGTATTCATGGGGGCCCACATGATTACACAGGTAAAGTATGGCGGCATGTAGGGCCTAATGGCGAGCAAAGCCCAAGACATCCTATGGATGTAGTAGATTTATTTTTCTATAATTATTTTATGAATGTTCATTCCTAATGCGACCCATGAACCCAAAAACATCCAACTCATACTCTTGTCATGTATCCCTTGTAGATGTCTTCTAACCTCGCCCGTAGGAAGACGAGAGCAAGAAAAGCTCGCGAACGCATGGCTTCCTTAATCGCTCAACAAAGGCTGCCGTAATACCCAACATTGTAATCCAAGTTCAACAAGCACTTACCGCTAATCCTGTCAATCAAGCAAACCAAAACATTATCAACTCTCCCCCAAATACCACTAAATGCACCTACAAGCATTTCAAATCATGCGACCCTCCGAAATACAAAGGGACTGAAGGCGTCACAGCTCTTCTCCATTGGTTTGAAGAAATGGAGAACACTAATTGCGATTGCCCTGACGATCGCAAAGTGCGATATGCTACCGGTCGACTATATGGGATAGCACTTACTTGGTGGAATACAGAGAAGTCCAAACGAGGTGTTGAAGATGCTATGACCTTAACTTGGAACGAATTGAAGGAAATCATGACCAGACGATTTTGCCCAAGGAGCGAAATCAAGAAATTAGAAGATGAATTTTATTCGTTAAAGCAAATGGAAGGAGACCACATCACATACAACAAAAGGTTCCTCGAATTACATCAAATGGTTCCCAACATGTTCACTCCACTCTACCGTTTGATCGAGCACTACATTCGTGGCCTTCCGTCAAAGATTCAAGACCCTGTAATAAGTACCAAGCCTGCAACTTTGGAAGCAGCAATGGAGCTAGCAACAGAGCTCACCGAGAACCGAATCCGAAACAAAGACTTCAAGGAGGAGAAGAAGAAGGATAAAGAATCGACTGAAACCTCCGACTTCACCCAAACCGAATCCCCTTCTCAACCCAATCCTAAGAGAAGAAGAGACGGGCAACTTTTCGCTGCTACCCAACGTAATCAACCAGTTTTACACGCCATACCCATCCAAGCTATCCCAATCACTCAAGTGGCACCCAACTCAACTTACCCAAATAAGAAACCCTATCTTGGACCTCACCCTCGATGCAACAACTGTTTTTATCATCATCCCCTTACCTTACCTTGTCAGCTATGTACAACTTGTGGACGCTATGGTCATTTGAGCAAGGTTTGTCGCACTTTTCAAAACCAAACCTTTTCCCCTACTCAAAACATGGCCCAAACCTATCAACAACCCCAATACCCCATGTTCCCATATGCTCGAGCTTGTTTCAATTGTGGCGACCCTACCCACTTTAGAAACACATGCCCTCAATTGGTTAACGTCATCAACACTCAAGCCCAATCAAACCCAGTTAACCAAGTAAACCAAGAAAACCCAACCACTAGGCCGCCAGCAAGAGGAAGAGTCTTCAATATCAACGCCAATCCTGTCGAAGATAATGACGGCCCAAACGAAGATACCCAACTAGTCCTTTTCACCGAAGATCTAGATTCAATTTCTATCATTTAGTTTTATGTTTTTCTTTATCACATCGAACCAATCATAACTTAAGGATAAAGCCAATGAAACTTTGACGAGAATACGGTGGATACACCGCTGGTACTTCCTATATATAAGTATTCTTGTCAAAGGATCAGAAGCATTATCTGGCGGTTATGAGAGGTTCCATGTGTAGACTGTTAGAATAATTATTGTTTATTGTTTTCAATATATGCATTTGCCGAGGCCGCCTGCTCCCCAATTATGAGGTTTGAGCCTGTTCCCCATTTTATTATGCGGTTGAACCTGGCGTGCCCGCAACGATCGGCTCCGTTTGATTGAGCCTTGATCGGTTATTTCATTTTACATTTCAATACATGCAATACGATCGGCTCTGTTTGATTAAGCCTTGATCGCACAGTTCAATTTACATTTCCAGTTCATGCAATACGTTCGGCTCCGTTTGATTGAGCCTTGAGTGCACATACATTTTCATTATCAGTATCTTGTGGTTGTGGTGTTTGTTGTAGAGTCGCATAGAACTAATCATAACTTGCGGATAAGTCAATGAGAATTTGACAAGAATATGGTGGATACGCCGCTGGTACTTCCTATATATAAGTATTCTTGTCAAATGATCGGAGGCATTATCAGGCGGTTATGAGAGGTTCCATGCATAGGCTGTTTGTGTGATTGTTGTTTAGATTAAGTTGTTCATTTTCAGTACATGCAATACGTTCGGCTCCGTTTGATTGAGCCTTGAGCGCACATACAATTTCATTTCCAGTTCATGCAATACGTTCGGCTCCGTTTGATTGAGCCTTGAGCGCACAGACAATTTCATTAGCAGTATCTTGTGGTTGTTGTGTTTGTTGTAGAGTCGCATAGAACTAATCATAACTTGCGGATAAAGTCAATGAGAATTTGACAAGAATATGGTGGATACGCCGCTGGTACTTCCTATATATAAGTATTCTTGTCAAATGATCGGAGGCATTATCAGGCGGTTATGAGAGGTTCCATGCATAGGCTGTTTGTGTAATTAAGTAATTCATTTTCAGTACATGCAATACGCTCGGCTCCGTTTGATTGAGCCTTGAGCACACAGACAATTTCATTTTCAGTACATTCAATACGTTCGGCTCCGTTTGATTGAGCCTTGAGCGCACAGATATTTCATTTTCAGTACATGCAATACGATCGGCTCCGTTTGATTGAGCCTTGATCGCACAGATATATTTCATTTCAGTATTTTATGTTTGTTGTATTGGTTGTAGAGTTATAGGACTAATCATAATTCACTGATAAAACCAATGAAAATTTGACAAGAATATGGTGGATACGCCGCTGGTACTTCCTATATATAAGTATTTTTGTCAAAGAATCAGAGGCATTGTCGGACGGTTATGAGAAGTTCTATGTAGGATTTATTAGTTTCTTGGTAACTAATCATAATTTGTGGATAAAACCAATGAAAATTTGGCAAGAATATGGTGGATACGCCGCTGGTACTTCCTATATATAAGTATTCTTGCCAAAGGATCAGAGGCATTATTAGGTGGTTATGAGAAGTTCCATGTAGGATTTACTATTGCCTTGGTTGGAATTTGTGCTACATTTATATCATCTTGCTATTTAAAGAGATTGGATTGTGTTCCATTTCTACATAAACTAACCTCTCCATCATAACAAACGAGAGAGGAATTTCCACCATTCAAACATATATGCTATCAGATTGTGGATTCAAATATTAGCTGTTGTGTTTATTTATGTTCAAATATTAGCTGTTGTGTTCATTTATGTTCAAATATTAGCTGTTGTGTTTATTTATGTTCCATGTAGGTTGTAGTGTTAGAAGTTTTGCCTTAGGATATAACCATACTTTTCCAAACGTATCCAAACTCTTATGCATGATATCATTTTTAGCGAATCATTCCTGCTTATCAATACTTATACGGTAGGCAACAAAAAAACGATTCCTGTAATAGGGTACTTAACCTTTACAAGGAACGTTACCGCCTCAAACAAAAAAAACTTAAACCCTTACTTTTTCTAAAGCAAGTAACTGACAAACTAAACAACATCATTCTTTTAGTCAAATATATCACTATTTAAATTTCGGGACGAAATTTCTAAAAAGCAGGGGATACTGTAACATCCGTCAAAAACGGATTTTACCAAACCCGCTCCGTTTATTAACCGAACAGTCAGTTAAAATTTTCGTTACGAATTAAATGCCCAAAATAATTTTAAACGATACATAATCAATTATTATACGGGAATATATATTTAGTTTTTGAAAAACTGTTAAAAATCGCAAAATAAAATATTTTGGTTCTGCCGGGTTTCGAACCCGGGTCAGTAACCGGTTCACAAACAACTTAGCACTCAACACACAAACCACTGCGCCACTGATGTTACTTGTTAATTATTAAGATCATTTAATTCATATCATAACTTTCCGAATTCAAAACCGGCGCCCATTGTTGCAGTCGTCGGAAATCCCGGTAATCTCGCGAAACTTAACGTTTCTTTCAGTTATAACGTAAATCATAAACGCCATATCGGTTATAACCGATGTTTGAGTCCGCGACCAAAGTCATAACCGCCGGAGAAATTCAAACCAATGAATCCAGTTGGAAATCGGGCCAAATACATCTCGGTTTCTCCCTATAAATTCACCCACAACCCACCGCAAGCTTTTTCGCTCAAAACCACACCTTTACCGGACGTAATTCCACTCGCCGGAATATCTCTGCTCATCACCGGAAAACCGGGTTCTTCATTTCTGAGCCATACTGAACCCCCTAAGCTTATACCGAAGTCACCCATACCTTTTTCAAACTTTCTGAAGACTCTCTGCTGCAAGACCCACGTCGCCGGAAGGGATTGCTGTCGCCGGAGTTTCGCCGGAGAAACAGAGGAATTCAATCGGTATACCTCACGCTTAATTTCTTCGTTCTTTTTATGTAATCTCACTTGTAATTAACCCTCTGTCACTAAAGAACATGTTTTAATCATCGAACCAGTCGATTTTCGATTCTGATTAAAACCAGTGAAGAAGACGATGTTCGGTAATGTTTAAGTATAATTAAAAGCAAGATATTACTCGGGTTAGACACACAGTCCAGCGGTGGACTGCGTGCACAATAAACACACAAAGGTCTTGAGTTCGAATCCTGTTCCACACACGCTGCGTAAATGAAAATGTTCTTTTTTGTTAACTGAACCGGATTCATTTTATATATATGTTAAGTATATTAATAATCGGAAAAATAACCAAGTTAGACACACAGTCCAGTGGTGGACTGTGTGTATGTTTAATCAAAGTGCACGAGTTCGAGTCCGGTCTTCTGCATCGACCCGGACAATTATTAAGCTTTTTAAATAAGTCAGAAATGAAAATAATTAATTTGTGTTTAAGTATAATAAAAATCAGTTAAGTTAACAAGTTGTACACACAGTCCAGCGGTGGACTGTGTGTTATCATAACCCACAGGTTCCGGGTTCGAGACCTGTGGAGCGCACCGTCCGAATCAATTAAAATCGTTTTTAAAAATAAAGGATTTTCTGTTTAAAAAAATTAATATATATATATAATTAAAAACAGATATATAACGGGTTAGACACGTAGCTCAGTTGGTAGAGCTGCGTGCACGCGTACGGGAGGTCTCGGTTCGAGCCTCACTCAGCGCACTTATATTCGCACTCGAACCGGTCAACGGTTACAATCAACGGTCACTGTAGCAAAAAAAATCAAATTTTTTTTTATTTTTATTTAATTATTTTAATTAAAAATCAATTAAAAATACTTAAAAATAACATTTTTAAGGTTAGAAAATAGCCTTAAACTCACAAAAATACACCCAACAATCCTATTAAAATAGATTAATAAAATCCGTTTACTTACCGAACCATAATGATATTTATCTAGGTTAATCTCACTCGTGGTTAAAACCACTTCGCGTGCATTCAACATCATCAACCGAACGCACCCACTGTGAGTGAATCTTACAACTCCCCTTTTTAACTACACGTTTTGGGTTGTGTCATGTGTCGCAAATAATTAACTCGTTTATTTAAATTTGTGCCATACCATATCATGACCTAAACTTAGATTGTTTATATTGTTGTGATTACTTATTTCATTTTGTCAAATTATATGAAATTCATTCATTAAGCCCATCAGTTCCTCGCGGGAGACGAGTTGAACAACGCGTGCCTCAAAACAAATTCTTTATTGTTCATGTGTGTATCATTGAGTTTATATTGTTTGTAGTTGTGTCATTCATATATTTATGTTTATGCAATTCATTCATTAGGCCCATCAGTTCCTCGTGAGAGACGAGTAGAGCAACGCGTGCCTCTAAATGTTCCATTGTTGTTCATGTGTGATTTATTTAATATCTAATGATTGTTGAATAAGTTTACATCTATTTTTACTCATGTTTGGTTGTGCACATATTTCATAATCAATTTAATAAACTTGTTCAAATGTTTTTCCATAGGATTCACTCGCCAACTTTATGTTGATCCAAAACCTTTTTACACATGATACAGGTGAACAAGTTGAAGCAAAGAAAACATAGGAAATGCCTTAGAAGAGAACAAAGATGCTTAGATTGATAGCTAGAACATGTTGTAACATTTATTGTAAATTTCCATTAAATTGTAATTAATGAATATGAAACGCATAATAAATGTCATGAGCTTTGATGATAACCCAATCATGCCCCGATCACCTTTTTCGATGCGGGTCGGGGTGTGACACTGAGGAACGGATTCTTATGCGTGCTCCAAGAGAGAATGATCTTTATGTCCTTGATATGGGTGTCACATCTAATGTCACACCCCGACCCGCAGTGGAATAAGAGTCGGGGCATAATTGGGTTATCACCAAAGTCATGATGTTTACTAAAATGTTTCATATTTATTAAATTCAAATTACAACTTAAATATCCAAATCAAAATTCATACAATTACAAGAAAAAAAACTATGTAAATAATCCAAAGCTTAAACTGGTTTATTCTTCTAGTCCTTCCTACGTGTTTCTTGCCTCAGCTGGATCACCTGTATCATGTGTAAAACGGGGGATATTTTGGGTCAACAAAAGTTGGCGAGTGAACCTTGATAAAACATTGTTATTAATTTCTTGTTTTATTTAATATGGAAAATTTGTGCAAAATCACATGTGAGCAAACATATATAAGTAAACAAACACAAACCACTTTGGATGAGTATATGATATGAATGATGATGAATGTGAGATCAAGGCTCAATCAAACGGAGCCGATCTTATGAGGCACCTGAAGCTCAACCCGTCTCCCACGGGGAACTGACGGGCCTAATGAAATACATGCACTGAAAATGATAAATCCAAACTACATATAATCCACACAACAATTGATACACATTTGATCACGGATATGATGTATGCACAAGTGTTTAAATATAATAAAGAATTAAACGACACATGATACACCCCAAAACATGATTAAAACGGGGAATTGATAGAGATTCACTCACATTGGGTGCGTTCTTTGATGACGTTGGATGCGCACGAATTTTAGGATTTGATCGACGAGGGAAAAACTAACCTAAAATAATAACGAAATGATTCGGTAAATAAATTGGATTTATTTGAGATTAATACTTTTAATTCATAATCTTAATAGGATTTTTAGATTTATTTTTTTGAGTTTAAGGAAATTTTCTAACTTTAAAAATCTTATTTTTATGTATTTTTAAATAATTTTCTAATTAAATAAATAAATAAAAAGAAATAAAAAAATTGACTTTTTTAACCGTTGACCGTTGACGTGTCGGACTGTGTTTTTATATGCGCTGAGTGAGGTTAGAACTCGGGACCTCTCGTATGCGTGCACGCAGCTCTACCAACTGAGCTACGTGTCTAACCCGAAATATTCTCTGTTTTAATTATATTTACATACTAATTAATTTTAAACTTATTTGGTTTTTTTATTAAAAATGATTTATATGGCCGAAGCGGTTGCAGGGACCCGGAGTCGAAATCGGGTCCTTCGGTTCAAGTGCGCACAGCCCAACCAGTTGGGCTGTGTGTCAAATCTGTTTAACTTATGGTTTATATTACTCTTATAAACATTCTGTGACTTGCTACGATTAAGTTTTAAAAATGTTGGTTTTATTTCTGAAAGTAGGTACGTGTGCGATTCGAACCCGGGACGTGTGTATTGTTTGTGCACACAATCACCGCTGGACTGTGTGTCTAACCCGTTCGAATATCCAGTTTTAATTATATTTATACCTATACTCGACTTCATCTTCTTCATTTACAAAAACACAGAACAGTGAAGTCCGATTGTTCTGTTTAAATCGGTCATCAAAACTTATATTTGGTTGGAATGAAATGGATAAAGAGGATTACAGAATAAAATATACCGAAACAGAATGTTTTATCAGATTTCCGGCAAGAGTCGTCGGCTCTGATTGGTGACTTCCGGCCGAGTAAATTGATTATCAGTTTTGATCATTGTGTTGTGCAATTAAGTTACTAAACAAGAGATATCAAGAGGGTTTAGTTGATTATACCGATCAAAAGTGAGACTTCGGATTTTCAGTGAAATTCCGGTGAGTGTGGGTTTTTCCGGCGGCGTAGTCTGAGACAGATTCTGGTTGAATGATTAAAGTTAAGACATGCCGAATAATGGATTACAAACAAAAGAGTCCAGAATTTTACCGATTTGAAGTAAGTCTCGGTTTTCCGGTGAAAGTCCGGCGAATGCAGAATATCTCCGGCGACGTGGTTTGGATGAAAAAAGCTTCGGAAACGATCGTGGTTCTAAGCGAAAGGATTTCCAGAGTGTTCAAGTGGTTATTTATAGTGGAAACAGGCTGAATTGGGTTTGAATTGAGTCAAGGTTCGTGATTGAAGATTTCCGTCGGTTATGACGGAAATTGACTGCCGGCAACGGTTATAACCGACGTCGACATCAATTTGTGCGGTTTAGTCAAAAAGGATTTGGCCAAAATCGCGGATTGCCGGATTTTCCGGTGATTGCGAGTTCTGGCGCGCTGATGTCCGGTTTTGATTTTCCGGTTTTACCTTAAGTGTCATTTGTTTCCTTGTTTATCACAAGTGAAGTGTGTGGCGGAGTGGTGTGTTGTGTGTTTGGATTGGTGGGTGACCCGGGTTCGAAACCCGGCGTCTCCAATTTATATTTTTTGTTTACTTTTTATTATTAATTATAAATTATGGTTTTTATATTCTGATATATTTATTAATTATGTATTGTTTAAAATTTATTTAAGCAATAAATATGCAACGAAAAATTATAACTGAATATTTGATTGATAAACGAAGCGGGTTTGGAAATCCGTTTTTCGACGAATGTTACAGTATCCCCTACTTTTAGAAATTTCGTCCCGAAATTTAAGTTGTAGTGGTAACAGGAAAAAGATGCGGGTATTTTTTGCGCATTGAGTTTTCGCGTTCCCAAGTAAACTCAGGTCCTCGTTTTGACTCCCAACACACCCTGACAATTGGAATACGACTTCGTCTTAAACGCTTCTCTCCGAAGTCCATGATTTCTACTGGTCTTTCAATGAAGTGCATAGATTCATCGATCTGAATGTCTTCTAGAGGAATATGGAGGGTTTCATCGGCGAGGCACTTCTTCAAGTTTGATACGTGGAATGTGGGATGAATTCTGTTGAGTTCTTCTGGTAGGTCAAGCTTGTATGCTACAGGACCTACTCTTTCGAGTATCTTGAAAGGTCCTACGTAGTGTGGTGCTAGCTTGCCCTTCTGGCCAAAACGAATCACTCCTTCCACGGTGATACTTTTAAAAGTACTTGATCACCAATGCCAAACTCCAAGGGCTTTCGTCGTTTGTCTGCATAACTCTTTTGACGACTTTGAGCCGCTAGAAGATTGTTTCGAATTTGAATGACCTTGTCGGTTGTTTCTTGAATTAATTCTGGACCGGTGATTTGTGATTCCCCAATTTCGTGCCAACATACTGGAGATCGGCACTTACGACCATACAAAGCTTCGAAAGGAGCCATGCCGATACATGAATGATAGCTATTGTTGTACGAAAATTCAACTAATGGTAAATGAGCGTCCCAATTCCCTTTGAAGTCTATGACACATGCTCGAAGCATGTCTTCAAGAGTTTGGATGGTGCGTTCAGATTGTCCATCAGTTTGAGGATGAAAAGCGGTACTGAGGTCTAATCGTGTACCCAAGGCGGTTTGTACGGCTCGCCATGTTCGTGAAGTGAAACGACCATCACGGTCTGAAATGATGCTTAAAGGTACACCATGACGGCTTACGATCTCGCTGATGTAGATACGAGCTAACTTTTCGTTTTTGAAGTCCTCGCAAATCGGTATGAAGTGAGCTGATTTTGTAAGACGATCAATGATTACCCATATGGTGTCATACCCACTGGAGGTGCGAGGTAACCCGGTAATAAAGTCCATGGTTATGTTTTCCCACTTCCATACAGGTATTTCAGGTTGGACTAGGAGTCCTGAAGGTCTTGATGTTCAACTTTTACTTTGGAACAGGTAAGGCACTTGGAAACAAAAACAGCGATATCCTTTTTCATACCAGGCCATCAGTAGGTGTATCGTAGGTCTTGATACATCTTGTCGGCTCCTGGGTGTACCGAGTATCGTGTTTTGTGCGCCTCATTCATGAGGAATTGCGATCAGGAATCCATATGCGATTTAAATAGTATAGAATACCGTCGGATTTGGTTTCGATTTTGAGTTCAGCTCCACATGACAGCTCATCGCGTACGTCATTTTCTGTTAGAAACATGTTGAGCTGCTCGGATTCGATCTTTGATGTCGGTTATGATTTGCGAACAGAGAAGACGAATGGAGTTCGCATAACCTTTTCGACTGAGTGCATCAGCCACCACGTTTGCCTTGCCAGGATGATACCGAATTTCACAGTCGTAGTCGTTGAGAAGTTCGACCCATCTTCGTTGCCTCATATTCAACTCCTTTTGGTTGAAGATATGTTGGAGGCTTTTGTGGTCAGTGTATATTTCACACTTGGTACCATAGAGGTAATGTCTCCATATCTTGAGAGCGAACACAACGGCTCCAAGTTCCAGGTCGTGGGTGGTGTAATTCTTCTCATGAACTTTGAGTTGCCTAGAAGCATAGGCTATCACTTTTCCTCTTTGCATTAACACACAGCCTAGCCCTTGCCCTGATGCGTCGCAATATACTACAAAGTCATCGCAACCTTCAGGGAGTGTGAGGATAGGTGCGTCACAAAGTTTTTGCTTTAGAGTTTGGAAGGCTTCTTCTTGTTTAGGTCCCCATATGAAGGGTTTTCCTTTATGAGTCAAAGCCGTGAGTGGTACGCAATACGGGAAAAATTGGCAATGAAGCGGCGATAGTAACCAGCCAAACCAATAAATGACCTTACTTCGGTAGGGGTACGTGGCGCTTGCCATTCCTGTACTGCCTTGATTTTTGAAGGATCGACATGTATTCCCTTGTCATGGGCGACATGTCCAAGGAATTGTACTTCTATTAACCAGAATTCGCATTTTGAGAACTTAGCGTAGAGCTTTTCAGTCCTTAAGAGTGTAAGGATGAGTCGAAGGTGTCGTTCATGATCGGATTTAGACTTGGAGTAGATAAGGATGTCGTCAATGAAGACTATGACGAAACGGTCGAGGTAGGGTTTGCATACCCTATTCATTAGATCCATGAATACAGCGGGGGCGTTGGTTAAACCGAATGGCATGACCATGAATTCGTAATGACCATAACAAGTCCGGAAAGCGGTCTTTGGGATATCTTCTTCATGTACTCTGAGTTGATGGTAACCAGAACGAAGGTCGATTTTTGAAAAGCAGGTGGCGCCTTGAAGTTGGTCTAGGAGGTCATCGATGCGAGGTAGTGGATAGCGATTTTTAACCGTTAACTTGTTGAGTTCTCTATAATCAATGCCCATGCGAAACGTTCCATCTTTCTTCTTCACAAATAGAACAGGTGCACCCCAAGGCGATGAGCTAGGACGTATAAATCCTTTGTCAGTCAGCTCTTGCAGTTGACTGGCCAGCTCTTGCATTTCGGATGGGGCTAACCTATAAGGAGATTTTGCGACTGGTGTAGCGCCAGGTACAAGATCGATGCGGAATTCGACTTCTCTCACTGGAGGGAGTCCTGAGATGTCGTCGGGAAAGACTTGTGGGAATTCTTTCACAACTGGTATATCTTCGAGTTTCTTCTCCTTGTTTCCCTTTTTGACGACGTGAGTTAGGAATGCGACATAGTTCTTGCGGAGATATTTTCGGGCTTGAAGGCAGGACATTAATTTGAGTCCTTTCAAAGGGGTTTCTCCAAAAATACGTAGGGTCTGACCGTCTGCAAGAGGAATGCGAATGAACTTTTCACGGCATACTACTTCAGCGTGATGCTGGCTAAGCCAGTCCATACCGATTATAACATCGAAACTTCCAAACTTCATTGGAATGAGGTCAACTGGAAAATCGTGATCGTTTAGAGTGAGGGTACAATTTCGTATAATAGAATTTAATGAAACGGGCTTTCCGTCAGCAACTTCCACCGTTAGAGATTCCATGAGATTATTACGAGTTTGGTTGAGGATAGGTTCGAATTCTAAGGACACAAAACTCTTATCCGCGCCAGTATCAAATAACATGGATGCATAACTACCATTGATGAGAAACGTACCGTTAAGCACGTTGTTGTCAGCCCTCGCTTGGTTGGCATTGATGTTGAAAGCTCTTCCTCTGGCAGGTGGAGGAGCTTGGTTAGCTTGGTTTACTGGGTTCGCTTGAGCTTGGGCATGGATGATGTTCACCAAGCGTGGACAAGTGTTCCTGAAGTGGTTTGGGTCTCCACAGTTGTAACAAGCTCGCATGGGTTGCATCATGGGGTTGTTGGGTTAGTAGTAGGATTGGGCTATGTGTTGTGCAGATGGTAGAAGTAAGGGTTGTTGGGCTTAACCCACAATCTGATGGTTGGTTTGGGTTGAGGGTTGATTGCGGTTCGTTAGTTGCAGAGTGCGACAAGTTTGAATGGTGTGACCCGCACGGCCACAGCTGGTGCAATGTTGGCAAAGAGTTTCGGGAGGGTGATGGTATTGACAACGGTTGCATTTTGGATGTGGGCCGGTGTATGGCTTTTTAAATGGTGCAGCTGAGGGAGCAATTTGGGTGATTGGTGCAGTGGTGATAGGAGGGTTGGTTTGAGTGACAGCAAAATTCTTGCTGTTTCGTTTCCTCTTACCAGCAAACCTTGAGGAGGAGGCTGAGTGGTTTGTAGTTGAGGTCTCTATGGGTGTTTTCTTCTTATCATCTTTAAATTTTCCGTTTCGGATGCGATTCTCAGTGAGTTCGGTAGCTGGTTCCATTGCGGCTTCAAGTGTTGCAGGCGAAGTGCTTAGAACCGAGTCTTGAATTTTCGAGGGAAGACCTCGAATGTAGTGTTCAACCAAGCGGTACATGGGGGTGAACAGATTAGGATCATCTGGTTTAACTCGAGAAATCTTTTGTTATAGGAAGTGTGATCTCCTTCCTTTTGTTTTAGCGCGTGGAATTCATCTTCCAACTTTTTGATTTCGCTTCTTGGACAGAAGCGTCTGGTCATGAGTTCCCTTAACTCTTCCCATGTTAAGGCCATGGCATCTTCAACTCCTCGTTTACCCTTTTCCGTGTTCCACCAGGTAAGGGCTACCCGAAATAGTATTCCAGTTGCATAACGTACCTTGCGATCCTCGGGACAATCGCAATTGAGGAAAGTGTTCTCCATTTCTTCAAACCAGTGAAGGAGAGCAGTAACACCTTCGGTCCCTTCATACTTTGGGGGATCGCAAGATTTGAAGTGTTTGTAGGAGCACTTTTTGGAGGAAGGGTTGGCGACGCTCTGGTCTTCTTGATTGGGAGGGTTGATGGGATTTGCGGTGAGAGATTGTTGAACTTGAATCACGATGTCAGGAAGCACTGCGGCCATTTGTTTAGCAATTTGTGTGGCCAAGCGTTCATTAGATCTTCCTGAATTTCTACCTCCACGTAGTTGCCTAGCCGACAACTACAGGAACATCATAGGAAGATTGTGAGTTTAAGAAGTTTCTAGGTGTCATGTGTCGTTAAAAGAATAAAAATAACATAACTAACAATAATGCAACTACATCCATAGGATGTCTTGGGTTTGCTCATGTTTGGGCCTCCAATGTCCCCCATACCATCGCCTGTGTAGTCATGTGGGCCCCCATGACTATTGGGCTTGGTAGGATTCACATTGGTGTTGGCGGATTAACACTCGCATCACCCGAATGAAAACCGTGAAATATGATTACGAGATGTATGGTAGGAGGGTGTCCAGGTGTAGACACAATGACAACTCAAAGTGGGGTTAGCTCACACGACGTTTGGTATAGCATCCTTTGGCCTAATAGGTCCTTCGTAATCTCATTGTTAGTCCCCAGGTAGGCAAACTGGTCCTTTATTTTGGATTTATACGAATGCCAAGCCTAGACAGGACGTTCCGACTACCGGTACTCGTACCCTTCCAGTTACTACATGCCCGTCATGAGAACTCACTTTGATGTGATTTGAAAATACAAAAATCATTGCAAAAATCATGGGAATTGTGAGGTGTGTGCTCTCATGGATATGACTTATGATGAGCATTGTATAATAATATGTATTTGTGAGCATGCTTGCATAACATTGAGTGTAAAAATAAACATAAAGCATATAAACATCATGAATTTGTATGTAACGCATAAACAATTTAAAATTTTAATCAACTATAGTATAGGCTCTAAGGGTCTAATAACCTATCCTATATCCCTATAGTCATGGCTCTGATACCAGTCTGTCACACCCCGACCCGCAGCGGAATAAGAGTCGGGGCATAATTGGGTTATCACCAAAGCTCATGATGTTTACTAAAATGTTTCATATTTATTAAATTCAAATTACAACTTAAATATCCAAATCAAAATTCATACAATTACAAGGAAATGAAACTATGTAAATAATCCAAAGCTTAAACTGGTTTATTCTTCTAGGCCTTCCTATGTGTTTCTTGCCTTAGCTGGATCACTTGTATCATGTGTAAAACGGGGGATATTTTGGTCAACAAAAGTTGGCGAGTGAACCTTGATAAAACATTGTTATTAATTTCTTGTTTTATTTTAATATGGAAAATTTGTGCAATAATCACATGTGAGCAAACATATATAAGTAAATAAACACAACCACTTTGGATGAGTATATGATATGAATGATGTGAAATCAAGGCTCAATCAAACGGAGCTGATCTTATGAGGCACCTGATGCTCAACCCGTCTCCCACGGGGAACTAATGAGCCTAATGAAATGCGTGCACTGAAAATGATAATTCCAAAATCCACACAACAATTGATACACATTTGATACACATTTGATCACGGATATGATGTATGCACAAGTGTTTAAATATAATAAAGAATTAAACGACACATGATACACCCCAAAACATGATTAAAACGGGGAATTGATAGAGATTCACTCACATTGGGTGCGTTCTTTGATGACGTTGGATGCACATGAATTTTAGGATTTGATCGACGAGGGAAAAACTAACCTAAAATATTAACGAAATGATTCGGTAAATAAATGGATTTTATTTGAGATTAATACTTTTAATTCATAATCTTAATAGGATTTTTAGATTTATTTTTGTGAGTTTAAGGAAATTTTCTAACTTTAAAAATCTTATTTTGAAGTATTTTTAAATAATTTTCTAATTAAATAAATAAATAAAAAAGAAATAAAAAAATTGACTTTTTTGACCGTTGACCGGTCGGACTGTGTTTTTATATGCGCTGAGTGAGGTTCGAACTAGAGACCTCTCGTATGCGTGCACGCAGCTCTACCAACTGAGCTAAGTGTCTAACCCGAAATATTCTCTGTTTTAATTATATTTATATACTAATTAATTTTAAACTTATTTGGTTTTTTTATTAAAAATGATTTATATGGCCGAAGCGGTTGCAGGGACCCGGAGTCGAACTCGGGTCCTTCGGTTCAAGTGCGCACAGCCCAACCAGTTGGGCTGTGTGTCAAATTTGTTTAACTTATGGTTTATATTACTCTTATAAACATTCTGTGAATTAATCTGATTAAGTTTTAAAAATGTTGGTTTTATTTCTGAAAGTCGGTACGTGTGCGATTCGAACCCAGGACGTGTGTATTGTTTGTGCACACAGTCCACCGCTAGACTGTGTGTCTAACCCGTTCGAATATCCAGTTTTAATTATATTTATACCTATACTCGACTTCATCTTCTTCGTTTACAAAAACACAGAACAGTGAAGTCCGACTGTTCTGTTTACATCGGTCATCAAAACTTATATTTGGTTGGAATGAAATGGATAAAGAGGATTACGGAATAAAATGTACCGAAACAGAATGTTTTCTCAGATTTTCCGGCAAGAGTCGTCGGCTCTGATTGGTGACTTCCGGCTGAGTGAATTGATTATCAGTTTTGATCATTGTGTTGTGCAAAAGTTACTAAACAAGAGATATCAAGAGGGTTAGTTGATTATACCGATCAACAGTGAGACTTCAGATTTTCAGTGAGATTCCGGTGAGTGTGGGTTTTTCAGGCGGCGTAGTCTGAGACAGATTCTGGTTGAATGATTAAAGTTAAGACATGCCGAATAATGGATTACAAACAAAAGAGTCGAGAATTTTACCAATTTGAAGTAAGTCTCGGTTTTCCGGTGAAAGTCCGGCGAATGGAGAATATCTCCGACGACGTGTTTTGGGATGAATAAAGCTTCGGAAACGATCGTGCTTCTGAGCGAAAGGATTTCCAGAGTGTTCAAGTGGGTATTTATAGTGGAAACAGGCTGAATTGGGTTTGAATTGAGTCAAGGTTCGTGATTGAAGATTTCCGTCGGTTATGACGGAAATTGACTACCGGCAACGGTTATAACCGACGTCGACATCAATTTGTGCGGTTTAGTCAAAAAGGATTTGGCCAAAATCGCGGATTGCTGGATTTTCCGGTGATTGCGAGTTCTGGCGCGCTGATGTCCGGTTTTGATTTTCCGGTTTTACCTTAAGTGTCATTTGTTTCCTTGTTTATCACAAGTGAAGTGTGTGGCGGAGTGGTGTGTTGTGTGTTTGGATTGGTGGGTGACCCGGGTTCGAAACCCGGCGTCTCCAATTTATTTTTTTTGTTCACTTTTTATTATTAATTATAAATTATGGTTATTATATTCTGATATATTTATTAATTATGTATTGTTTAAAATTTATTTAAGCAATAAATACGCAACGAAAAATTATAACTGAATATTTGATTGATAAACGAAGCGGGTTTGGAAATCCGTTTTTCGACAAATGTTACATCTAAAACATCAAAGAAGGTTCTGTGTTTCATTTCTAAAGCGACCGAGAAGGAGTCTATCTTATGGCATAGGAAGATGAGGCACATTCATCTGAGAAAGATGAATTATTTGGTACACAACGACCTAGTGGAGGGTGTTAATCTGAAGAACTTTCATTTATCTGATGATTCACCCAAGAAAGCTTCCAAATTCTATCAAGCTACCACTAGAAAGGCTTCATATGGATCTATTCGGGCCAGTAAATGTCAAAAGCATTTCTAGAGATCTATATGTCCTTGATAAGAGTGTCACATATAAAACATCAAGTGATACAGGTTCAAGCTTCCTGAAGAGAATCACCGAATATGAGTGTCACATCTAAAACATCAAAGCAGAATCTTTCTGGAGAGCAAAGATGAAACGTTTGAAATTCTGATGATTCTCTTCAGGAAGCTTGAACCTGTATCACTTGCCTATCAAGAGAATCCGCAGTGACAATGGTACGGAGTTCAAGAACAAAAGAATGCTCGAATTTTGGAATGAAAAGGGGATTCTTCACAAATTCAGCGCTCCCTTATACTCCACAACAAAATGGAGTAGTTGAACGTAAGAATCACACACTGATCGAGACTGCCAGGACTATGCTCGCTGATTCAAAACTGCCAATAAGTTTCTGGAGCGAAGCAGTCACACCAGCGTGTTACACCCTCAATCGTGTGTTAATAGTCAAGCCTCACAACAAGACTTGTTTTGAACTGCTAAACCAACGGAAGCCGAACCTTGAATTTTTTGGAGCCTTTTGGATCACTGTGTATAGTTTTGGACCCAGATGGTAAATTTGGAGCCAAGTCCTTTGAGGATTTTTTCGTCGGTTATGCTAGTCCACAAAAGCGTGTCTTCTTGCGGAGTCTGAACCAGGTTATTCTTGCATAGCATGTTGATTGTTAATGGTCTACTACACCAATACAGAAACCTGGGGATTCAAGGCTTTTCAACTATGAAGGTTTGTGGAATTCATTTGATCTACCAGACGTGCCATCTAAAGAAAAACTTGTTATGCTCTTTCATCATCATCAAATCTCTAAACAAGAGCAGGTTTCTAGACCACTGGTGATTTCCACGTCACTTCCTGTCAACACTTCTGATGTAGGTCCGAGCACTACTCTTCAAGAATCCGTCTCTGTACCAATCTTGAACACTGCTGAATCATCTGCCCAACAACCGCCTAATGCTGACTTTGATCGTGAACCGACTTTTGATTATGGAGGATCTAATTTCGATGAAGGATCTGAGCATATTGAATGCTTTCTGAATGCTCAAGCTGATCAATCCAATGTCAGAAATGAAGCTACATCTTCTACAGCGATTGTTGATGAAGTGATCACGAATTTGCAAACTCAAGTGGATATTTCGAGTGAAGTATGCCAAGAACATTATCTTACCATCCATCGGAGAATATCATCGGCAGCTTACAAACCAGAGTGAAAACTTGTATTAGATCAACAAGGATCTAAGCTGTTTTTATACCAGTATTGCTCCATTAGAAACCAGACTTTCTTATAGTTATTTGTTTCACAGGTTGAACCAGGAAACTGGAGAGATGCGTGGGGGCAATGCAGGAAGAGTTGCATCAATTCCAGAAGCTAAGAGTCCGGAAGCTTGTCGACCTCCCAGATCATCATAAAAAGATCTACACTCGATGGGTCTTAAAGTACAAATGAGACGACAAAGGTAAAGTGGTTAGAAACAAATCCGACTCGTGGTCCAGGGCTAGTGAGGTTTATGCCCTAGTCGCTCGTGTCGAAGTATTCACACTTCTTGGAAAGGATTCAAGGTGTACCAATTGGATGTCAAATCTGCTTTCCTTTACAGCAAAGTCAAAGAGGAGGTGTTTGTCGGACAACAACCGGGGTTTGTCGATCCAATACACAAGGAAAAGTCTACTTCTGAACAAAGCTTTATATGGTCATCACCAAGCCCGACAGCATGGTATGAAACGCTTTTAAGACATCTTATTGACAACGACTTTATGAGAGGAACTGTAGATTCTACCCTCTTCACAAAAGGAAGTAGATGGTCATCTGATTTTGGGGCAAATATATGTGGATGGTATCATCTTTAGATCAACAAATGATAAGCTATGCAAAGACTTCGAAGAAGTCATGAAGAAGAAATTCGAAATGCGTGCAAGGGGGAGATGAAGTTCTTTTTAGGACTTCAGGTTGAACAATTGCCTGATGGTATCTTCATTCATTATGTTCATGGCGTATTAGTGAAATTTGATATGTCAGGAACTAAACCAACATCTATTCCATTAGCCCCAAATCACGGCATTTGTCCAGACGTTCATGGAGTAAAAGTTGATGAAACATTATATCGCTCCATGATCGGATCCTTGATGTATCTTACAGCTTCACGACCTGATATCATGTACCCTACATGCCTATGCGCCCGTTTTCAGTCCAAGCACTGGCTTGTGGTATCCTCGTCACGATGACTTCAATCTTGCCGGTTACTCGGATTCTGATTTTGGCTGCTACAAGCTTAATGCCAAGTCTACTACGGCTGGTTGGCAGTTCTTCGGAACTCATTTGGTAACGTGGCAATGCAAAAAAACAGACTGCGGTCGCTCTCTCTACATGTGAAGCTTAATATGTTCAGCATCCAGCTGTTGTTCCCAGATACTCTAGATACAACAGCAGATGAGAGACTTCGGACTGCAATTTCTTGACACGCCCATATATGTAGATAATCAGGCTGCTATTGATATCACTAAAAACTCTTGTCAACACTCACACACTAAACATATTGAAATTTGACACCACTTTATCCATGATTGCTACGAGAAAAAGTTGGTTAGAAATGAAAAAATCCACACGGATGACCAAAAAGCAGATTTTTACACCAAAGCATTAGATCGTTTAAGATTTAAAAACCTATTAAAATTAATGGTTTAAGAAATCTGGCATCAGGGGATTTTCATGAGGTTGAATTTGAGGATGATGAGGACTGACGTGATTCTCATTGGTATGACATGTTTTTCTCTAACTAACTTTTCTTATAAATCCAAATATATGTTTTTGATTTTAGGGGGAGAAAGTTTGGGAAAATACAAAAACATTATAAAAGTCAAAAAGAGGTTTTTGTGAAAATGGAAATCATATTACATCAAAATGACCATCATAGTATGCTAAAGATATGGAATGTTTAAACAAGTAATTAAACAGGTCTTACTGACGATGTACCAATAGGCTTCACTAGTTTAGTAAATTGTTTCTAAAGATATAAACTTAAAAGAAAAATTGAGTAACTTGTGGGTCAACATCTCTCGGATATATGGACTTAGTACATTGAAATTTCGTTTGAGAGAATGCTAGATTCTTCGATACTAGGTCTTTATATTTAATCAATATATGCGGTATTATATGAGTTCTTCTGATATTGCGTCAGCAATGGCCTAGAACTTGTATGATACTTTACGCATTATTCGCCTATAAAAGCTGCAAAAAAATTAGTATGTCATAAACATTTACGACATCTGTAGTTCAAAAGATTCCTTTATGGAACACCACTTAAAGTTGAACCTTCATCTCTTTGTCTGTATGGAAATACTTACCTGAGCTCTCAAGGTCTCGCCATTCACCCCATTTATAGATATAAGTTAGATATATTCACCTGTGAAATCTCGATGCGGGAGTATATTCTGAGATTGGAAACACAGTTATTTCATGTTCCAAAATATTACCTAACATATCTTGAAACAATTGAGAAAAGAATAGAGGTTTAAGTTGATAACTATATTGGCAATATACGTAAATCTATTTAAAAACTTAAAGTTACTACCAAGATCAACGGTACTTGTGATTTGTCTAAATACTTGATATGATCCTCTAAACACAAAACTTACAAAAATATGTGTTAGAACATTTTGAGACCGTTGGTACTTGATTATCCATAGTTTGAGCTGGTTTGTAATAGTTAGACAATCTTGAAGGGTCAAAAGTGCAATTGTATGAAACTTATATGTTAGCGGCATATTTAGCAACCCAACGTAGTTGTTAATTACGTTGGGTAGTTAGTTTGTATAAATATGTTCTTTAATGAATGTATTGTCCAAGTTTCTTGGACAGATTATGGTGATTCTATTGTGTTGTGATTTTTACTATTGTGCTTACATCCAAATATCCAGGTGCTGTTATTGATTACATGTTTTTGCGATTTCCTATACAACATGAGTTGTTTGATCCATTCAAGATTCTTCATCTTCATAGTTTGGTTTTTCTTAACTTTTACAAATTCAAACAACTATTCCATAGTTGTTTGAGTGATAGCAATCAACCACAATCTGTTTTGGGATTCACAATTTGGTATCAGAGCCTTTGTGCTCTTGATTGTTTGAGTTTTTGTTAAGATTTTTCAAGTTTTGAAGGTTTTTCAAAAGTTTTCAAAGTTTCATGGTTTTTTCAAAATTTTGGGCTTAAAATGGCTTGATCTGGTGTGTTTAATCATTGGTTGATGTTAATTAGTGGTTTAGTAAACATTTTGGTCATTTTGCTGCAAAGAAACATGAATTTTGAGTCTTTTTTGGTGATTAGAGGGTTTTTATTCATACTAAAACCCTTCTGGGCGTATTTATTTTTGAAGCTAGCGTTGATACTTTTGAATGGAGCGTAATTAAGTTTAAATATCGCGTATTTAACAAATACGATGGCTTTAAACCAGCGAAATTGTTGAGTTTGAGCGTAATAGTGCCAGCGAAATTAATCCAAGGCGACTTCAAAGTCAGTGATAGAAATCCTTAGCGATTTTATCACGGTGATCAGCGAAATTAACCAAACTTTTGTTTGTTTTTGAATATCCAGCGGATTTAGCTTATTGATTTTCAAGTGCAGCGTAATTGATCTCAAGTGCAACGAATTTGATCTCCAGTCCAGCGTATTTATTTCCTTTTGCAGCGTATTTATCTACTTTGCAGAGAAATTGTTTCCTGATTTATCACTCTCCCGCGTATTTGATCACCGATCATCAATCATGTCTCTCAATCAACTTAATCCGATTGCCCAAGCCGAGCTAGAAACTGGAACTGCTACAAGGCCACCAAAGTTGAAAGGATCAGAAGATATCAGCAGCTGGAAAAACAGGATCAAAGCCTTCTTTGAGTATACCGAATATAGTCAATGGATGTCAGTCACAGTGGGTCCGCATGTTCCAATGATAATTCGTGGCGACATTCGTACAATCAATGAAGATCCATCAACGTTCACAGATGAAGATAGAACTCTAATTTAACGTGACCGGACGTCCCATGCTGCTCTTACTATGGCTCTGTCCAAGGACGATAAAACTTGTTTGAAGAGTACAACTCAGCACAGAACTGTGGTTAGCATTAATCGACCACTATGAAGTAAATGAGGAACTCATGGACAAGAAATGAGACATGGTCCAGAAAGAATATGACAAGTTTGGAAGTGTTGGTGGAGAAAGCTTATCTGACCACATAAGTCGATTTTTGGGAGTGTTAACTAAGATGAAGAAAGTGGGAAATCCGGTCGCAAATTATGCATCAATCAAGAAGCTGCTAGATTCTCTCGCCAAAGAATGGAGCCTTCAATGCATGATGATTAAGAGAACTTTCTTAACCAGCACAACTCCAGTTACACTCTCAGACCTGATCAACACTCTAAAAGCCTTTGAAATGGACATTGTCAAGAGAGAGATGAACCAAACTGGTTATTCTGAGAAGATTAGTCAGCAAGCTACTGCAACCTCGGCCTCCAATAATATGTATTTCTTGCTCCTATCACCTCACGTGGATTAAACTCTCAAAGTGCTGTCGAATCTTATCCGAATGCTTCTTCAAGCTCTGTGAAGGCCTCGTTATCCTCCGAGAAGACTACTATGGCCTGCAACGCTCAAGCACTTAAAATATCCACAGAACATGTTGCATTGTTTAATACCTTCTTAAGAAGCTATGAGGCTCTTATGTCAGGAGAGTTGAAGAAAGATTTCCTCACAGTTGAAGATATGTATCAAGTGGATCCTGACAACACGGAGGAGATGGATCTGAAGTGGCAGATGGCAATGATCACTCTTCGATTGAAGAAATTCCAAGATAAGAAGGGAAAAAGGTTGGCCCTTGGAAAAGCTGGATTTGACAAGTCCAAGTTGAGATGTTATAATTGCAAAAATTTGGGCCATTTCAAAAGGGAGTGTCCGTTGCTGAAGAACGAGAATGCTAAGCTCAACCAGACAAGAAGACCGGTGGTCGTTGAAGGGAGTGACAACATTGTTAATATAATCAAAAGGCTTTAGTTGTGGAAGATTATGACTGGTCAGAGGAAATAGCTGAGGCTAAAGGTGAAGTTAACAAGGCCATCATGGCAAACATCTCCACTGTCTCTTTCACGTCTGCTTCGAATTGTGTTGAAAAACAAACCTCCAAGATTCCAAAAGATGACGCTGGTCTGAAAAGCATCATCAATCCTGCTGAACAAACATCAGAGAAGGGAAAACAGAAAGCTAAAATTAATGAGTCGAAGCCCGCAATTCAAGAAACCATCAGTAGCAGCAAGAATGAGGCGGTTGGAACTTCTACCACCGCCATGAACTCAGAAACTGAGCATAAGGATTTGGTAAATAGCATACCATATGAATTCAAAGCGAATTGTGCTCCAAACCATGCTTGAACGTCGTGGCACACTACAAATCTCTTAACCGTGACATCATTAAAGAAAAATAAAAGATTTCAAAAATTAATCAAGAACTAAAAGAAAATGAAGCTGCATATCAGCGAAAATTAAATTCAACTATAGCAGAAATGCAAACTTTAAAAGAATTTGTTTTCAGAAAAGATTTTATCATAAATGATTTGACCGAAAAACTAGAAAAATCTCAAAACGAAAATAACAAATTGTAAATCGTTATTGATAAATGGAAATTAGTCAAAAAGCACTCGTTGATATTGTAAACTGCCAACGACCGACATTCATCAAGGATGGAATTGGATATAAGGATAAACTCGGAAATGGAAGAAAATTATTTCCTCCTCCACACAGCAAAAATTATGTCCCTATGCCATCTTCTCATCCTGTAAATGATTTAATCGATAAAAATGATCTTTTGGATCAAAATGATTTTTACAAATCATAAAACAATACTAACGTGTCTGAAAGCAATGCAGATCTGTGTGAGGGTCAAGAAGATGTGTGCGATGAGGAAGATGAATGTGGAGGTTCAAAAATAGGAATCGGTTACTCAGGCGACAGTTATTCAAAAGTTAACTTGTTCGCTTGGAATTGTAATAACACAAACAGAATTTCTATTCAGGATAATTGTAATAGTTTATCTAGGATGGATGACTGTAACGGCTTTGTGGCAAAATTGAACATTCGGGATGACTGTAATGGCCTTGCTCCTACACTTAAGACTCACAACCAATTGCATGCTAAGGTTGAGAGTCATAACTTAAACTCTATTTTAATGATGAAAATGTTATGCTTGAATCTCCTGTCTTTGTACAAGAATTCAAGAAAAACAGATTTGGAAAGTTCCTCACAGGAAATTCCCGAGTTTGTTCCATCAGTTGCAGGTACTTCAGAGACCGATAAAGACTTTACTGAAGAAAGCAGCAGAGATGATTCAAGCACAACAACTTCAGAGAGTATTGGAGAAATGTCAAATGAAAGTCAAGTGTCAACAACCTCGTCATTATACAGTGAGCACAGTGAGGACAAATTGAAGATAAACATCATCCTGACAAGAAGAAAGTGAAGACTCAAGCCATGTCACATCATCAGATTCCTTAAGCAGCTCCAGATTCTCATCACATACATTATCTTCGCACTCAGCACCCAGGAAGAAAAGATCGAACTGCAAACAATGCTTTCGCTGTGGTCATTTAGGACATACTGTGAAACATTGCAAAAGCAAGAAATTTTCTAAACCTTATCAAGATCTCGTTAAGAGTTTTACTGATCAATTTGACAATCTAAGAAATCAGTAAAATGCATTGTTGACTCAACTTGTTTTTGGAAAAGAAAAGAAAAATCTCTTGCTCAAAATCATAATTGAACTAATGTAAAGCAAGTCTGGGTTCCAAAAGCAAGCTAACATGTAAATATCTTTTGTTGTTGTTGTATAACAAAATAAAATTCAGAAATGGCTTCGGATGCTCATGGAATATATGTGGCATGTTGACAGCGGTTGCTCAAGGCATATGACCGGGTTAAAGGATCTTCTTACAAACTTTCGAGTTATCAATGGTGATTTTGTGTCCTTTGCCCGAGACGAAAAGGGAGGAAGATTGTCGGAATGGGTGACGTCGTGTCGGAAGCACTTACTCTTGAGAATGTGAACTATGTTCCAGAATTGTGTTACAATCTCATGAGTGTTTCACAAGTCTGTGACAAAGGAATTTCGGTGTTATTTAATGACACGGAATGCTTATTCCTCAATCCCAAATACTCCGTCCCTGCAGAAATGATCATGCTTAGAGCTCCCCGCCAAAATAATACCTACATGCTGAATATGAAACATGTCAAATCAAATGAGCATATGACATGTCTTATTTCAAAAGCACCTGAATCGGAATCTGTGGCACATGCGTTTAGGGCATGTGAACCTTAAAAACATAAATAAGCTTTCTAAATTAAATCTAGTAAGAGGTTTACCTATGAAAGATTTTCCTTTTTCAGAAAAATGCATCGCATGTGCCCAAGGAAAGCAACATAAAAAGCCTCATAAGTCCAAAGCAGTGAATACGATTTCCGCTCCACCGTAGTTACTTCACATGGATCTTTTCGAGCCTATAAGCGTTAAAAGTTTAGCTAAAAGATCTTATTGTTCGGTAATCACAGATGACTTTTCAAGGTTCTCATGGGTGTATTTCCTCGAAGCTAAGAATGAGACAGCTTCCGTTCTCAAAAGCTTCATCCTTATGATTGAAAACGTAATCAAGCTGAAGGTGAAATCCGTAAGAAGCGACAACGGTACAGAATTCAAGAATCATACGTTTGTCTCCTTCTGCGAAGAAAAAGGAATTCGTCTTCAAAACAGTGCTGCCAGAATCCTCAGCAAAATGGTGTAGCAGAACGCAAAAACAGAACTCTCATCGAAGCTGCTAGAACTATGCTTATCGACTCCAAGCTTCCCATAATCTTCTGGGCTGAAGCGGTCAACACAGCATGATACGTTTTGAATCGTGTTCTGATTGTCAAACCTCATGGAAAGCCAGCTTATGAAACTTTTCAAAATGAAACCTCTGATAGATTTCTTCAGACCGTCGGATGCTCATGCACACTTCTCAACACCGAAGATAATCTCATCCTCTCAAAAGGCGTATCGAGTCTACAACAAATGGACGAAGATGGTGATTGAATCATATTACGTCGATTTTCAAGAAGGAATCTCCACTAACACTAGAAGTGCTCTAGATTTATTTTATGATGTAGATATTGTATTCAACACTTTCGACATTGTTGAACCCGTCACTGAATCCGAACCTACAAAATCCACTCCATTGGAGCCACTGTTTGATCCTTCATACATTGGTTTCACTCCTTTTACAACTCGTTTCACCCCTGCCTCTGCCCCTCCTACTCTTCCTATTATCAAAGTAAATGGTGAGACATCTGCTGAGAATGTATCCGAACATGATGATTCTTCTTCGCAGCAGGCTGTGGATGAACCTCCTAAGGAAGACGAAACTCCAATTATCTACGTCAATGAACACTTCACCAATCTGCCTCAACAAGTGGAAACTCACACCAATGCAGGGTACAAGACCAATCGAAACCATCCAATTGAAAATGTCATCAGTTCTGTTGAAGATGGAGTTCGAACACGCGGACAAACACATACCATCAACACAGGACTGTATGCAGCTTTTCTCTCGCAGTCTGTCCCAAGTGATATCAAAGAAGCAATTCAAGACTCCAGTTGGGTACAAGCAATGCAAATAGAATTAGCCCAATTTCAAAAACTTAAAGTCTGGGAACTCGTTGACTTACCAGACGGAAAGTATCCAATTGGTACCAAGTGGGTGTTTCAAAATAAGATGGACGACCGTGGTGTAGTTATAAAAAATAAGGCAAGATTAGTGGTTCAAGGTTTTAGACAGGAGGAGGGGATTGATTACGAGGAAGTTTTTGCACTGGTTGCACGCTTAGAAGCTATCAGAATCTTCTTGGCCTATGCTTCATTCAAAAATTTTAAGGTGTTTCAGATGGATGTAAAGAGTGCTTTTCTATATGGGAAAGTGAATGAAGAAGCCTATGTTTGTCAACCTCCAGGTTTTGAAGATCCTCACTTCCTCGCGATATACTATAAGCTTGACAAGCTCTCTATGGTCTTCACCAAGCTCCTCGAGCATGGTACGAGACTTTGTCAACATATCTTCTGGAATGTGGGTAGTCAAGAGGGAAAATTTATGACTCTTTTCACAAAGCGGATCGGAGATGATGTGATGCTGGTGCAGATCTACGTAGACGATATCATCTTTGGGTCGACTGATGAAGATTTTTGTAGGGTGTTCGAGTAAGTAATGAAGGCAAAATTCGAAATGAGCATGATGGGAGAACTTACGTTTTTCATGGGATTAGAAGTGAAGCAGAGAAAAGACGGCATACTCATTCATCAGGCTAAGTACAACATGAATGGCTGCAAATCTGCTAGTACTCCCTTTGCTGCTCAGACGAAACTTACTTCGGATCTCAAGGAAAACCCGTGAATAAATCCTTCTATGGTTCTATGATAGGCTCGTTAATGTATCTGACCACAAGTAGGCCTGACATTATGTGGGCTGTCTATCTCTGTGCATGATTTCAGACGGATCCGAAAGAAGAAGCTGCTGTCAAAAGAATTTTTCGATATCTGAAAGGAACTCCCAAGCTTGGTTTGTGGTATCCTAAAGATAGTAATTTTGATTTAATTGCTTACTCTGATAGTGATCATGCAGGTTGTAAAGTTGACAGAAAGTCCGTCTCTGGAGGATGTCAATTTTTAGGAAATCGTCTCATTTTGTGGCAAAGCAAAAAGCTGACAACAGTCTTTAGATCGACTTCTCAAGCTGAATACACGACAGCTTACAGTTGTTGTTCTCAAATTCACTGGATACAAAATCAGTTGTTGGATTATGGAATCAACGTTATGAAGACTCCTATATTTATCGACAACGAAGCATGTCTTGGAATTGTGAAGAACCTTATCCACCACTCCAGAACCAAGCACATCGAAATTCGCATTCATGCGATTAGAGATGCGTATGAGAAAGGATATATTCAAGTGGGGTCAGTGGATATGAAGCAACAAAAAGTTGATATATTCACTAAAGCCTTTGACAAAACTCGCTTCAATCAGTTGGTAACCTGGTTGGAGATGGTCAATTTTCTTGAGTGGAAGTGAATTTAAAAAATAAAATAAAATAAAAAAATAATAAAAAATGGTCTTCATAAAAAATAATAATCTTATAAAATGTGCCCAACCAAAAAGATTTTCTGCAGGTTTGAAATTTCTTTTCAAGCAATGGATTCTCGAAAATAAAATTTTAAGGGGGGAAGTTTTCCAGAAATATTGTTGAGACGGAATTCCTTATTTGACTCCTACATGAGAAATGATAGAAAAACTGCTAACACTTCGTTTTGATCCTAAAACAGAAATAGATTGAGGCTTCAAGCAACGATGTGTCAGTAGATTCAGCAATACCTTGAAGTAAACTGTGAAAAGGAGGCAAATTCTAATGAACACACAAGAATTCTGGATACCCACAATGTTGTGCAACTTACGGGTAACACGTTGAGACGTAGGGCTTAATGGTCTTAAATCTTGCGTTGATAGATTGCCAAAGTCCGAATTTTGGGTCTTTATATTGACTAATCATTAGGGGATATCATAGTTGCTCTTCTGCTGCATCCAGATATATGCTGACCTAGACACAATTATGATATCTTTTCAAAAGAGCCAATGCGGCCAAAACCCTATACAAATGAAGCTCTCATTGAGAATCATTCAAGTGCTTAAATCGTACCGTATTTGGTGTCTATCATAGCCCTAATTAGACTTTTGTCTCTTTGCTGTACGGAAGTACTAACCCGACACCAATTGTCTAACGTTGAAATTTCAAATACGAATGAGGTCAATATACTCACCTGCTATGAGGAATCTTTGCGCATACCTTGATCGCGGGGGTATGTCCTGATGTGGAACTCACGGGCACAACATTCTAACTGTTTCAGCATTAGTGGGGGAACATCGAATTTCTTGTCAATACTACTGCAACATGATAAAAGGCTCTCCAATCGCATGTTGAAAGATAGGTGCATGGATTTAAAAGGACAAACATACTGACAGTTTTTATTGTGCCTTGATTATTCAAAATATCTTATATCCTATTTTCAATTAACAAAATGTTACCAGTATGATATTTTGCAGGAAAGTCACAGGGTTCAAGTCAGTAAGCATAAATTTTTGTGTGAAAAAAGAGGCTTCCAGGTCCCAAAAACAACTTTCAAGATCCAAATTGCAATTTTTCATTTTTCCTAAGCTTATTTTTAAATTCTTGCATTATTTTTAACCAAAAAGTGGCACGCTTTTCCAGAAAAGTTTAAATTTACGAGCGTATTTGTTTCTAAGATTTCTTAAGTTTAAAGATATCTCTCAAGACCATCAATGCGGCGTAATTATTGTTCTAGCGTATTTAATAAATATGTTGGAAAGCAAATGTGTATATATATATTTCAGTTTCAATTTTCTGCAAATTTTTTCAAATACATTTCATCATCCTCTTCTTCACCCCAAAACCACATTCACTTTCAATCATCACTGAGTAATCTAATCAAACATTATAAGATCGATATCGGTACGATTTTGGCCTTCAAATGTCGATTGTTTTTTGATTGAGTGTGCGTATGCATTGATTTCATATTCAGTTGTGTTGTATATAATCACTAGGATCTGGTTTCATCAGGTTGTCATGGGTTTATCAAGAAAATCTTGAAGCCAGCGTATTTATTTTGAATGTAGGGTAGATAATTTGAATGGGGCGTAATTATATCAAACCATTAAGTCAGCGGATTTAAGTCTTGAACGAGAGTTCAAGCAACCGGCGTAATTGACAATTACACCGGCGAACCAGCGTAGATAATCATCTTCGCTTCGTATATTCTCGAGTTAAAATTTAAATCTGCGACTCTTGTGCAACATATATAATCCTAATTCGGCGTAATTGTCTCTGAGTATCTTGTGTAAAGTTTTGTGTCCGGTGAAATTGGTTCAGCGTAAATAACAGCGGTTTTATAAAATTAATTTTAGATTTCTTTTCTATTTTATTTATAATATTGTTTATGTATAAAATTAATTTATATACATATATATATATTATATATATATATATTTATGTACATGAATCTAAGTTGACTCGTTTTCGATTTCAAAAATGGTGAAAGATATCTGGGATAAAACACGAAAGTACAATCATCCGTGCAAGTTGGTCCCACCTCCAAGTGATTTCGAAGATGTAGCGGAGTGGATAAACTCAAGCAGGATTAGCAACGCTGTTCAAGCCGATCTGATCATCTACAACATCCACATTGAAGAGTTTTGGAAAACAGCCAAGGTGTCAACAGTAAACGAAGTTAAGAGAATCAGGGCTACAGTGAGGAACAAGAAGATCACAGTAACAGAGGAAAATGTATGTAGAGTCCTTAGTCTTGGAGACAAGCACAGTGATCCGCTCTGAGTTAAGAAGGATGACATCCTCGATGGTTTTAAAGGGATGAGGTATGTTGGAGATTTCAGATAGAAGAATGAGATCAAAAGAAAAGGGCTTACAAAGGACTGGAGATTCATTCTTCATGTATTTGCTATGAGCTTCGCGCACGAAAGGGAGGATACGATGGCTTGAACTTAGAATGGTCGGCTGCTATGCTCAACCTTTGCACAAAACAGCCATTCAATATCTCGGGTCTCATCTTTTACTGCATGGTTGATAACGCCAATTCCACCAAATGGGCCATGTACCCACGGTTTGTTCAGCTCCTCATCAACGACCAACATCCAAATTTCCCTCATGATGGCGATCTATACAAGTTTCAGTTGCCGACAGGTCATCAGATTACAGAGCTAAAAACTGAAGAATGGTTGCTGCTACATCAATGGATGTATAGGGAAGAAAGATATCCTATTGTGAAAGCAGCCTATGAAAAATACAGAGAACGTGTTAAGAGAAAGAGACAAGGAGATGTTGATGAGGAAGTGGAAGAGGAAGAAGAGGAAACCGAGCAGCTAGTTCGAAAGAATAAAGGAAAGAAACTTATGAACGAAGGGGACTCATCAAAGAAACGAAAAGATACCACTTTTCAAGAACGGTTAATGGAAAGCAGCTTCAGGGCCGAAGGCACAAGAGAACACCGCGAGCATATTGATAATCTCGTGCAATTCACGAGGCTGGAAAAAGAGAGAAAAGAGAAGCTAGAAGAAAGAGGCGTCATATGACAGAATCTGAAACGCTAGTGACAGTCACTACCGAGCAAGAACAGTTAGATGAGTTTGTTGATTAATTGATTGTCGATCCAGAAGCCCCCAGTCTATCTCCCCCTCAAAAGCGTAAGAAAACAGGTGAAGGACCGTCGACCGAGGCACAACCAAGGCAGATAGCTCCTCGAAGACCACGTCCATTTCAGGATCTGTACGATAAGCTGGTGAAAGACATTGGGAAAGGCCCAGCTCAGGAGATCTGTCTGTTGAAACATCAGGTAAGCAACATGAACGTTATTCACGAAAAGCTGAGGGAGCAACGAAAGAAAAACAAAAAACTCCACGCATACGTCAAGGAACAAACGAGATTTGTGAGATTTCAGCAGGGTGGAATGGAAAAGATGTATCGTTTGATCAGAGAACTTTGCACCAAGGTAGACATACAACCGATGTTCTCATCCACAGACATTTTTGACTATGAGAAGTTTAAGGTTGAAGAAGAAAAACAAAAGGCTGAAGACGCAGAAAAGAAGAAAAAGCGCTTAGAATCTACAGTAAATGTCACTGGGGATGACGAAAGTGAAGAAGAGGAGGTGGACAGAGATGAGATGTCGGCTCGATTTGTTGAATGGGGTTTGGAAGAAGATATTGTTTATGAAACTCAGGATGGTGACTCAATAACTCCAATGCATCTAGAGTGGTTCTTGAAAGAAAGAGAAAAACTTCCAGACTTCTATTAGGTGGTCACTGTTGAAAAATCTGAAGTTACCGATAGAATAATAAGCTGGAAGTACTGTAATCTCAAAGGGATGTTAAGAGACGAGGTGGAGTCATTCAGCATTTCAAGACCGGAGTTGATATGAAAAGCCTTCTAAGATGGGATATTCGAGAACTGGGCATGCTAGACTTGATAAACCCAACCAACAGTAGCATCGGAGCTGACTTTGAAAGACTTATTTTAAGAGAATGCAATCGGGGTTTCACAGTTTTCAAGCCACAACGACCACGAAGAAGAGTGTCAAAGACCACAAAAGATCCTATCACCAAAAATGGAATGGTTACATGGGTCATTGATCCTGCTAAGGTTGAAACGAGAGTCAAAATCCCACCAGAATAGCCCGTCATGCTTACAAATTTCAAGAAGTGGTTCTATGAATGGAAGACGGGAGAAGCAGTGATATGATTGGTATCTAACGAAGATATTCGCATTTTAGACCCGATGGATGTTTTCATGTTCCGTCTTTCTAATCTTAAGATTCTCTATGGTCACAAAATCCACGTTGGAGCTGGAAATGAGTACATAGAAGAAGGAATGTTATTTCAAAGGGCTGTGGAGCGGGCTAGAGAAAGAAAGATTGAAATGATGGAAATTGTAATCAGAATGGAGAAGCAGAAAGAAAAGGAGGAGGCAAGAAAAAGAAAAAGAAAGCACAAGTCATCATCCCAACAGAAAGCTCCCTCAACAACTCAAGCTGCATCTCAATCTCAAACTCCGGTTTCATCCACATATGAAGCCACTATGGAGTTCCAACAACCCTCAAGTGAAGCTTTTGTTAATCTAAGCTCTGAAGAAACAATCGAAGCAACAACCGACCAACCTATCGATCAAGCTACGCAAGATAAAGATCAAGGACCAGCCGCAAACCCTAAAGCTCCAAAACAAGATTGAATGAACTCAAGCACGCAACGGTCTAGGGGGGTATTGTTAGAACATTTTGAGACAGTTAGTACTTGATTATCCATAGTTTGAGCTGGTTTGTAATATTTAGACAATCTTGAAGGGTCAAAAGAGCAATTGTATGAAACTTAAATGTTAGCCGCATATTTAGCAACCCAGTGTAATTGTTAATTACGCTAGGTAGTCAGTTTGTATAAATATGTTCTTCAATGAATGTATTGTCAAAGTTTCTTGGACAGATTTTGGTGATTCTCTTGTGTTGTGATTTTTGCTATTTTGCTTACATCCGAATATCCAGGTGTTGTTATTGATTACATGTTTGGTTTTTCTTAACTTTTACACATTCAAATAACTAATCCATATTTGTTTGAGTGATAACAATCAACCACTGTGATCCGAATCTTTTTTGGGACTCACAATATGTATGTATATACATCTTTTCAAGTTCTTTCATTTCAGAAAAATCCCAAAAAGATTTTCAGCTTTTAGCAATTTATCTTAGAATTTTGTCTATCGATGACGAAAATACTGATAGTCCTAGTCAAAGCGACGATTGCTGGAGGAAAGCTGAAGTTCACGGGTTGGGAGCTAATCAAAAAAGAAAACTATTCCTAAACGTCAACAAAGATCATTAGTTTGAAACTTTATATTTTTAAAGTAAATATGTTTTTGTTAAAATGGTCAACCAAGGTCATTAACTTGGACTTGGTTGGCAAATCGGATAACTAGGGTCATTAACTTGGACTTGGTTAACTGAGTGGGTTATAAAAACAGATAAAATTTCATTAAAAATCAAAAAATCAAAATGTTAATCAAAGTGCATAAGAATTGACTCGTATGAGTGACACTGACTCGTACGAGCGACAAAAGTCTTCATTCGCATGAGCCATCCTCGTATCAGTGATTCTTGAATGAGTATAAAAGGGATGCTCATTCACACGAGTCAGACTATTGACTCTGTGCGATTGAGAGCATACTTTGTGTGAACCAGTTCTTTTCACTCTACTTTCTTAAACTACGATCCGTATCTATACATTGGGGAGGTTAATTTGCACACCTCTTCAATGGGCAAGGTACTAATGCTTGTTTTGAGTCGTTATAATGCCAAAATTGGAGCAAAAGGACATAAAACGTAGATTTAGGGTAATTAGACCGGTAAAACATAAAATTGAACTTAAAATTGTTAAAATCAGCCCTAATAACCTATAAATCAACATTCAATTTGTTAAATCTACACGTTTTAAGTTCGGTTTGACTAGGTGTTATTTGGTACGGTTTGCAACTCGTACGAATCATCACTCGTACGAGCAAGGATTTAAAATGTTGTTATCATATCCACTCGTACGGGTAGATCCTTAAATGTGTATATCTTGATGACTCGCACGAAGCATCATTCGTACGAAGAAGTTTGTTCAAAACTCTTGAAAATTTGTTAAGTATAATGTTCATTCGTACGAAGTAGTGGCTCGTACGAGTGAGGTTTTGACTCAGACTTGAACTTTTTCTGAGTATATGAATGGTACGAATGATGATTCATACGAGTGACTAAATGTTGAAATTTTTTGAAAGATTCTCTAAGTATTTCAGATGTCTATGCTTGCAGATCAAGAAATCTTCATTTTTGCCGTTCCACAATATTTGTTGACTTTTGGATGAGACAATCCCAGAAATCACTGCATATAGAGAAGTCTTAGATTTTCTTAGCTGACTTCCAATCACCAAAGCTCTCACAATCCGTCACATGGCATATAATTCTCACATTGAATATTTCTGGAATGCTGCTGAGTTTGATGACGATGAGAATGCGATTCTGTCAGCAATAAAGATTAATGACGAAGATATTCAAGTAAAGATTACTAAAGACTTGATCAGAACTGTGCTAGAGTTTAATAATCATGAAGAAGACCCTATTGGTTTTCCAGAGTATATGGTGAAAGGGTGCTTCTATAGAATGGGTTATGCCGGCTTCATTAACGCAGCTCCATTCAAGAAGGCTAACCTCAGTGCTCCATTCCGTTATATAGCACACTGCGTCATTCACGCTCTTAGCCACCGAAAGGGTGGATTTGATGATTTAGATAATTATCAGATGTGCATGATCACTGCACTTGTTCTGAACTTGCCTTACAATTTCTCTAGAGTGGTCTTTTCCCAAATTGTCCAAAATACCCAACAAGAGAAGTTCTTGCAATATCCTCGTTTTATTCAGATGCTACTTGACCGTTTACATCCGAATTTGAAGAAGAAAAAAGATGATGCGTTAAAGCTAGATCATATGGATGTATCAACGTTGAAAAAGATGAATTAGCATCTTCAAGTCTTCCTAAATGCGAAGCCAGTTTTCAGAGCTATCATTGTTAAAGATTATGTGGCACCATCACAAGGGAAGTGTAGGAAAGAAGACAGTGGTGATGAAGATGAAGAGCTTGAAGCATTAGACGGTTTCATTTCTAAGAGAAGTGATTGGTTCTCCAAAGATGATAAAAAAGGGGTAAGGGGACGAAAAGAAAACAAATGTCCACATCATCCTCCAATGCCCCTCAGAAGAAACAGCGAGCGTCTGAAAGCTCGAGATTGGTTGATGAATCAGAGCCAGAAGAGAATGTTGAAACTATGGCTCCTGAAATTGAAAGAGAAGCATTTGGTGTTTGAGAAGGAGAGGTTGAAGAAGCATCATCTTCTAGTACTGATACGGAAGATAGAATTGCTAGGGAGAAAGAAAGAGCTAAGGAAAGAGAGGTTGAACGTCAGGCTGAGCTTAAACGTAAAGCCGAAGAGAAGAAAAGAAAAGTGTCAGGAGAGGATGATAAGACATATGTGCCTTCGAGTTCTGATAGCAATACTCATGTTCGCAAAACTCCTAAGAAATCTTCTAGACGCCTTAAAAGGATAGAAGTTAGAAGCTCCGATTCTCCAATAGAAAATCCAAAAGAAAAGTGCAGAAAAAGATTGTTCAAGAAGAAAATGTTGAGCCGACTCCACAACCACCACCACAACCAACACCGCAGCCAACACCACAACCACACCACACCCACCACCGTAGCCAACACCACAACCCTCACAATCTCAACCCAGTTCGATTTTGATTTTGATTTCGGCGATATACCAGGGGGAGGATTTCTCTTCAGACTTGTTTAATGATTCGCATATTGAAGATTTAGAGAAGCAACTTATGTTAAACAATGTCAGAATTGCTGAGCTTCAAGAGCAACTCAATGGGCTTATTGTAGAAAAACAGTAGCTAGAAGCTATTTTGGCGAGTATAGTCTCTGAGATTGAGCGTTTGAGGAATCGAATGGCAGAATATGATGAAGAACGTTTCAGGATTCAAAGGAATATGAGCCTATTCGAGAAGATACTCACAAAGAAACTCGGAATCAATATAGTTGCTGAAATTGATGAGATTGAGAAAGCGAAAGCCAGAGAAAGGGTTGCCGAGCATGAACGAATTGCCAAAGAAATATCTGATGCTTAAGGAAAGGGTGAGGCGAATGTTGGTGAGGATCCCGTGACTGTTATAACTTAGCCAGAAGCTGAATCTGCGCCAGTTTCATTTGAGGTGGTAGTGTATTCGGTTTCGAAGAAGTTTGTGTTGGTAGGAAAGCCTAAAGATGTTGATATTGACACATAGAATTTTTAGCAAAGCATCGAGAATGGCTAAACAAGAAGAAGTTAGAGAAAGAGATTGAAGCTGAGATAGATGAATTTGATGAAAATGCTGAAAAAGAAAAAGAAGACTTAGATGATTTCTACGATCTATTTTCTGACAAATCCGATGATGATAATGATGTGGTTATGACTTAGATGGATTGGGTGTCCTTGTAACAGAGTCTAATTTGAATGATGATATTTATTTTTCTATGTACTTGGATGACTCAGCAAATCAAGTTGAAGAAGATAGAGATCAGGGAAAGTCTGATAGCTCTAAGGATGCTCAGCAGGCAGGAATCTTCACGGTGACCGAAATGTCTACTGTTCATGTTGTGCCTAAACTGAAGATTCTATATTTAGAGCATGATGTTGAAGAAGTTGAGTTTTTCCATAGCTACTCAAAGGAAAAGATCGCTCAAATGTTAGGCGTAGACAAAGAGGATTTTGTGTCTGATTTCGAAGAAGAACTTAACGACATTAGAGCTTTCGAGCCTGTAGATTATGTCTTCAAACATGTGTCTGATGTACATGATTATGATGAAGTTGTTGTGGAGGATGATTTTGATGAAGATGATACAGATATTGCCGATAAGGGTACATATGACTCCCCAACTTTTAGCGATTTGTTTGCAGCCGAACGTGATGATCTTTTGAAGTGAAAAGTAGAAGAGGCTGTTAAACAAGGAACCGTTCCTCAACAACTGTCTACTGAAGAAATTGCTGAGATGAAGAAGCGGTGGTTTAAAGTAGCACCAGCTTATCGAAAGTGTAAACGTCCCTTAGCATTCTTTACGCGTGGTGCGGATATTTCTCTAGGGGATATTATTAGCTGGGGATGAATCGAGGAGCTAAACGTTTATGCAATTAAAAGGGAGTATGGGATCCAGTATTTTCGATACTTAAGCGACATCAAGACTCTGCCGTTCTGGGATATCAAAGAGCTTGTGTAAACAAAGATGATTAATCTTAAGATGAAATTTCATAACCAGCGGCTGGGGAAAACTGATCAAGCTTGAAGCAACTCATGGATTTATACACTGGAAGCCTCATATCCCTAAGAGAATTACGAAGATCAATCCAGTAACAAAAGAAAAAGATGTGACGCTAATCGTTAAGAGGCCGAAAGTGATGAAGAATATGCCTCTTATCAAGATGGAACAAGACTTCCACAAGATCTTCAAATGGTGGCACTACGATTCGAGTACATGTGAAGCCGTTATATGTTTCCATCTAGATGATGATTCTTGGAAGATTACAGAAGAATAATACGAAGCCGTCATAGCACACAAACGTATATATGGACTACGGCGTGGCATTCAAATACTAGACCCGATGTGGCTAGTCAATTGTTCAAAGAAAGATATTGAATGCTTGTTCTACAGCAAGATTAGTTTTAAAGAGAAAGATAAAGAACAAGCTCTCCAGTTTCAAAAGGTTGTTAATGTCTGTTTTGCTAACGATGTACATTAACGAACAACATGGAACACTTCTTAGAGAAAGCTGGAGGAGATCGAGCAGAGAAAGAAAGATAAGAAAGAAGAAAGAATTGCTGAGCGAGCAAGAATTGCGTCTCTAAGGAGCTTTCGGTTTGGCAATACAGTTAACCGGCCTCCTCCTACAGATCAGATGCCAATCACTTTTGAGGAGCGTCGCAAGCCACCGAAATGTTTCTTTGTTCGTTAATTGTCAAATCCTTGAAGTTTTTTTTGAAGACTATCCAAGACTGCGACAACATCCAAGGGGGAGTTTGTTGGTGCATAATGTCTATTGCCTATGTCTAGGATATGTTTTTTATGTATATAGGGCTTAGAACGTCGAATAGTGTTTGTTTTTAATTGATTTATATGTTTGTATCTTGACTCGTACGAGTGAGTCTTGTACGATTGAGTCTTTTGACTCGTACGAGTGACTCTCTGTCACTCGTACGAGGCATCACTCGTACGAGTCACTCACACACACGCTCTCCTCTTGTGCGAGTCATGTCGACCTATAAATAGAGGAGATTGTGTGTTGTGTTAGATATCTGTTGGTTGATGTACGGCGAAGCCCTGTCAAACTGTTTACACGCTCTATAACTATTCACGGTTATCAATACAATTCAAAGTGTTTAAGCAGTATATTTTACTTGTTTGTTTGTCAAACTCACTAACAATAAATTCCGCCTCTGTTAGCTGAGTCAGTTCGGCCGGTGTTCATAAGAGGAGAGCCGATCCCCTCTCACATTGACCTAAGATTCAACAAATCAGATGTTGTTTGTGACCAAAGGTTGTCTTCGTAAGTTGTGTCTAAGGTAAGAATATCATTTAATTTTGTTTTCACTATTGATTTACGTTTATGTATATTTTTGTGTCTTTTATACGAAATGTTGTATTAGTTAAACATATTTTTTATTTTTATGTTTTGTTGAAGGTCAGAGGTGTGTCTTTAGTGGAGGAGACGTCCAAAAGCAGTTCTATTGTGGATCTTTGTAAATTAGTGGTACCCAAGAGAAAAATTAAGGTAATGTGTAATATATTATTTTATTATTTAAATTTTATTTAAACGGTTCATTTATTATATCATATTGGTGTATTTATTTGAACATGTTTATGTATTTGACTATCTTTCCTTCAACTTTATAGGGCAAGCTGAAGTGTAATGTTGTCAGGTCGGTGACCGACAATTCTCATATATCTTATCATACACGTTCTAAGGTTCCGAAGATTAATGATTGTATGGTCAATAAGATCACAAGGCTTGCTAAAAACAGACCTGTAAGTGCACTTATATTAAATTAAGCTATAATTATTTAGACAATATCATTCATTAGTTTGTTATATAATGTTTATTAATAAACTTTATACATTGAAGTTAAATTATCTTTCTGTTTAATTATGATACTTATTGTATATCATTGAATTGTTTAGGCTAAACCAAAGCGTAAAGCTGTAGAGCCTTGACATACACGTCTGTGTTGTTGGCTGTACATGTTATACATTCAAAAAGTTGAAAGCCGATGTAGTCTTGGAGTTCACCAAAATGGCTGAAAGTAGGCTCGTAAACTAAATGATATAATTTTATTATTTAATATTTTTTATTTTAAGAAACATATATTATTATTGAATGAGATAAATAATTGATTTTTTTCTTCTCAGCGTTTACCAGCCGATGTTTCAAGTGATCTCTCTCTTTCTGTTCATAACCTGCCTGATGTTAGAGTTCAAAACCTAAAAGGTGATCTAACCAACTTAAGTACAAGAGCCGAGAAGTCCTGAAATGGTTTTAGGTATGGTTTTACCAAGGGGCCAGCTTACTTGGAATCAAATCACAAATCCAGTTTGGTGCCACTCTTTTCTTTATGTATGTCAAGTCTTCTCAACATTTGATGTTGACCAAAGTTGTACAAAAGACCACAAAGAAAAGAGGTTGTGCGTGAATGATTGTTATTGTGTTTTTATTAGTTGGTTTAGCATGAACCATAAGTAAGGTATTTTGGTTTGTTAGTTTTGACCCTTGGGGGTAGTACTAATAGTTGGTTAGACAAAATTTTTGGTAGTTTGTACATGACGTTGATAGGGTGAAGGAGTGGATACTTGGTTATGTTTTCCGATTGAACAAGTAGATCTTAAATAACGATCTTTTGTATGAACCTTGATGCTTTACTATTTGTGTTACACAATTTTGATATTATTGACTGTGAATATTACTTTTAAAGAAATATATTGATGCATATAAACACCCATATATACTTTTAAAGAAATTCGTTCAATTTGTATAACTATGTTGTTATTCTTTGTTAATATTATCGTCTAAACAACAAAATGTTTATGCATCACTTAATGAAATGTCTTTTGACTAAACGTTGGAGTTAAAGTTTAATAATTATGTTTGCATTATTCAAGTGTAATGGAATTTCTTTTAAAGGATAATAAACATTAGCTTTTGAATTTTAGTGCAATTGAATGTCTTTTAAAGGATAATAAACATTGGTATTTGAAGTTTAATGATTGTCTTTCTTATGTAAATTATCATCATTTTTGTAATTATACTTGCATATTTTAATTGAATTTCTTTTAACTAAAGGTTGGAGTTAAATTTTAATAATTGTGTCTACATTAATTAGATTACCAATTATTAAATTTACCTTCCACCGCTAGTTGAATGCCTTCATTGAATGTCTTCTAAAGTAAAAGTTGAAGTTAAAGTTTAATAATTGTGTCTGCATTAATTAGATTACCAATGTTACGTTTCAAGTATAACTGAATGTCTTTTAAATTACTTCAATTTTACTAAAAAATGAGTTAACGAAAAGGTCTTTAAAACAAAAACAAAAACAAAAACAAAAATAAATGGGATCTTGAGATAACCATGAACAACTTTAATTATTAAGGATGGCTAAATTAAGTTGAATGTGTTTTAGGTTATTTAAAGTTTAATTTTAGAAACTGGATTTTTAACATTTATAAGTAACATATATATTCATATTTTGGCTGGGTAATAACATAACATTTAAGCAAAACAAACATAAAAAGGTTCTAGAATATTCATCAAAATAGACAAACAAAAATTAAGTTCAAAAATTGCAAGGGCATATAAACCTATTCAATGAAAAATATAATTTGTATATTGTTCAAAGAATAATAGCAAAAAATAGAGAAAAACAACCCCGGAGTAAAAATCAAATACACTTCTTGATTTTCAATTTCAAGAGCCTTCGTTTTGTAGAAGAAGGCCGACCATTTTCAACCTTATAACCATCAAATGAATGTTTGGTAGCATGAGGACTTGTGACATCATCATGCCTCCATCGGTTAGGACTTTCCAAACTTTCCAATTAATAAAGAGTATAAGTTATTACCTTTAAACATGTACCTGCTCCAAAATTAAATTCAGAATTGACATCCTCGACATCCTTTATCTGAATAGCATAGGATAAAAGTTAGATTTATGTATATTAAAATAAATCTTTAAAATGTTTGTATACTTATACTTATTGTACAATTAAGATTAAATAAATAAATATTAGGGATAAATTGCTTAGGTGTATTGTCTTCCAACATGCATTTTATTATTTCGTTATCATGACACAATTCAAAGACAGCATAAACATGATAGTTGGATATGAGATGGTAATTTGAAATTTCAATTTTGAAAATATATCTCTTGCCAACCAACTGATTAACTTCTCTTGGCCAACCAGGTTCTTCTCCATCCTAAAAGCAATATTATTAATATTATTATTAAATATTATAAATATAAAAAAGACGAAAAGAAAATTAAGTTACCCTAATGTATATCATGAGTAAACCTCCCTAAACTTTAGAAACGTACTTGTCAAACATTACAAAAGAAAATTAAGTTACCCTAATGTATTTTGTACCTAGAATTACAAGAATAAAATAAATAAAAAATATAGCATTTTTAAGATGTATTAAAATAAAAACAAAATACTAGACTTGGTGTACCTAGTAATAATTGTTGGAGAGCGGATTTTACACTTGGGACAACAAAGTACACCAACATCATTAGCAACAACCTCTTCATCTATATCATTCAACCCACCAGCCTCTAAAGCACGAATAACCTTCTTGCTACACTTTGAACACACAACATAAAACCATCCATACTCCTCAACAGACCTTATAGTACCAAGAACAACAAATACAAACTCCTTCAATGAAGATATGCTCTAAGTTGTATTCGGCTACAAAAAATGCTAAACACAAACATATCGTACTTATATGTTTAATAAAAGATATTACCTTGGTAACGTCCAAAATCTCTTCAACATACTTTCTGTCGTTCTTCTTTAGGATTCTTCACAAGAAGAATAAACTCTTTGACTTGACAATGCAGCTGGTGTAATTTGTAAAGAACCTTCACCATTGCTCACTTGAATGAGACTACAAAAAACAGAAAACAAAATTATTATAAATGATCACTTGATGTGAGGATCTGCTCATCCAATAACTCAGGTCCTAGTTTGTTTAAGCTAGTTCGATATGTGCGGAATTCATTTTAAACTACTGACAAGTTCAGGAGTTACTATTTAATCTCAATATTTTATTAATCTGATCAACATTCACAGTCTACGATAAATTTGCTAGGGATTCGCCTTATCAGTCAACAAAATGATTACCGACTCAAGAACCTAGCACACCAATATATAGACATATCACTTCATGCGATCTTGAATCTCCCTTCGTATGAAGTTAAACATACAACTTCAAAATTCTAATAGTTTAACCCTATTACAGACACGGACATGACACAAAGACGTAGGCGATAGACATTATGCATCAACAAACTCCCCCTTGGATATTGCCGCAGTCTTGGTCAATCTTCAATCTTCAAAATGTAATAACATTAAAATTTATCTCACGAAAAAAGTTCTTTCTTGGCTTCCGACACTCTTCACTTGGAATAGGCGTTTGATCAATTACTGGAGCCCACTTCAAAAACTGAAATCTTTTTATCGAAGCTTTCTTGATGTTTTCATAATCTTTTCTTCTTTGCACATCTGCTTCCTAAATTCTTTGCCTTTTTGTTCACGCCATTGCGATTTCCACATCTTTCCTGAGTTAATACCATGTGCATAGCAAACGTTAAACACAACTTGGTATTGCATCACTTGAACTTTCTCTTTCGCCTTGTAGCATATCTTATTGTAGAATAAACATTCAACGTCTTTCTTTGAGCAGCTAACTAGCCACATTGGATCTAGTATCCTGATCGTTCTCCAAATTCCTTCATCTCTCACCACAATCACTTCTTCCCAAGTCTCTATATCATATTGCGACAACTTGAAGAAATCATGGAAATCTTATTCTATCTTCATTAAAGGCATGTTCTTCATATTGCGTGGTTGCTTAATAATCAGCATAACATCCTTTTTTTTCGTGAATAGATCAATTTTGATTATCTACTTCGGAATGTGTGGCTTCCGGTTCAAAAAACCATGTGCAGCTTCAAATTTGATCAACTTTCATAACCTCTGATCAATAAACTTCATCTGATAGTTGATAGACTTTGTCTTGTATAGCTTTTCCACATCCCACCACGGTAAAGTCTGGATATCACACAAATATCTGAATTATTATACCCCAAACTCCCGTTTCACTTCACACACGTTCAACTCTGGAATCCACACACAGCTCAAGATATCTCCTAAAGATTTGTCTTGATCTCTTGTGAAGAAAGCTAATGGTCATCGGAATTTACGTTCTTTCGGTAACTCTTTTAACCATGTTTTCTTTGTTTCAAGAATCCCTTCTTTTGTCACTCGTCTTGGAATATTTCCTTCTTTCACTGTCTCCTCGACTTTTCTTTTCAACAAATCATCAGTTGCTTCAGCAAACATTCCTTGAAAGGTTGGGAAGTCATCTGTTCCTTCACCAATGTATTTAACAGTTTCATCATCAGAATCATCCTCCACGACAACCAGATCATAGCTATCAGCATCCGCCACATATCTATGAACATAGTCTTCTCGTTTTGAAGCACTTTTGTTGTTTAGTTCCTCTTCAAAGACAAAGTCAAAAGAATTCTCATCAACTCCCAACATATTGACTATTTCCTCCTTCGTGTAGTTGTGTATAAACTCCCCTTCTTGTACACCATGCTCCAGACATAATACTTTGGGTTGTGGCAATTTAGGAACAGTCGTTATAGGAGTAACCCTCTATGAGGATTCTCCTGAATGCTCTGCTTCGTTAAAATAATCCTTTTTCTCCCCATAACGTTTAGCAACATCTTCTTGATTAATCTCATCAGTCAAATAAGCATCTAATCGAATGAATCATTGGTTTTCGCATCATGTACCACTAGACCAGTTCCACCCTGAGTGTTATCATCATTGTCACCCTTATGATCATAATCATCTTTCTTATCATCTCCACCAACATTCTTGTCATCATCTTCCTCGTAATCATCAATCTCTTTCTCATAATCTGTCTCTTTCTCTTGTTCTTCTTCTTCTCTAAGAATTTATGTTTCTCTGAGATTTAAGAAACTTCTATAACATCTCCAATACGCACACAGTTCACCAACGGTTCTGATTCTGCTTCAGGCTGAGTGGGTGTAACCACAGGAATATCATCTATTTTTTTCTTTCCTTTGCTCGCAGCTGCAGCCTCAGTTTCAGCTTTACGTGCCCTCTCGGCAGCCCTAGCCTTTGCTTCTTCAATCTCAATCAAATCATACTCAACATTGAAGTTTATACCAAATCTTTTCTCTAACTTTGTATAAAAATCAAACTTCTTTGAATTTACAGATTTTTCAACTTCCAGATCTTTCACCACCCTGTGAAGTCTCTCATTCTCAGTAGTAACATTTGTAAGCATTGAGACTAACTTCAAATTCTCAGCTTCAAGATGTTTGACTCTATTTTCCTACTCTCTAACTTTTGATCATTAAAGAAATCTCCCTCAAAGCCTGCAAATTACAAATCTTCATCATAATATTCGTAGGACTTGTAGGATGAGATCAACGTCTAGTAGATGATTGAGGTGTTGATTGTTGTTGAACGGGAGGTGTTGGTTGTTTTGTAGGTGATGGTGGATGTGCTGTTGTAACATGTTGATCTTGAGGTGATGGTGGTTGCTGTATAATAACCGACGATTCTTCAGTAGTAACATTATCTTGAATGATGTTTCCAATCACAACTTCTATCTCAGTCGTCCCCTTTTCTTGACAAACTAAACCGGTCTCAGAAGTTTTCCTTTTTTTGATACTTTCGTCTCGCTTTGTTTACGGCTAGAGACCCTATTGTCTTTTTATGAACATCTATCGGCTTGCTTTTCACTCTTTTAACTTTCTTTGTTGGTCTTTTGATTATCTCTTCTGAATCCGAAGGCATATAAGTTTCATCATCACCTAATGTCTTTCTTTTTCGTTGTTCTGCTTTCTCTACTACTACTCTTGCTTTATAATCAATGCTTTTATCAAAACTCTCGTTGTTGTTACCATCAAACGCTTGTTGTTGCTGATAAAGAACTAAAAGTTCCTCTTATGTTGGTTCTGTTGGAAGCTCGAAAGAATCCCAGAGAATATCATAGTTGAACAACCAAGCATCTCCTAGTTTCTGTGTTGAAGACGTGTAGCGTTGGCAGTCTACATTTTGAGCTTCAATAACCCAGTTTATGCTAGGTAAATATACTTTCAGAAGTGGACTAGCATATCCCACGAACAAACCGTCCATTGATTTAGCCTGGAGTCTACCATTAGCATCAATTATGGTGCATGGTGACCCAAACGGTTCTAAATACTTCAGATTTGGCTTTCGCTAATTAAGTAGCTCAAAACATTGTGAACTTTCACAACTTACTGAAAAAGTCATTGTGATTTTGTATTTCATTTTGCAAAGATTTAAACTTATTTTATTTCTTTATTTTCTTTAAGCATCGGACATCCTCTACGTATACAAAAGTATCGAACTGGATGGCTAATGTTTCTACTTTATTTTACTTGGTGTTTCGTTTAAATCTTGGATCACCTCTATGTATATGAGAATATCGAAGTGGTGGTTAAGAGTTAAACAATTTCAATTTGTTTTTATTTATTATTTTGTTTAAACATTGGACTTTCTCTACATAACGAAGGATGAACCTGATTGTTAATGTTAAACATTCTGCGTTGTTTTCACACAAATCATAGTTGATGAAAGTTTAAAGGCATTATTTGAGTCAGTATATTTCAAGATGAGGGGATATGCTAAGGTCATGGGGTCTTTAAGAACTTACTGACAAATAATGTAACTTAACGTATCGATAAACATTATGAAAGTTTTTAGATTGCGTTTAAGTGGACAACAATACTGACAATCTACGTGATTTATTTAAACTTACTGTTTTATGTAGATCAACGGTGCAACTGATATGTCTTAGTAAAATTGATATGATCCTCTAGCACGTTTTCTAACAATTAATATAAACTGTAAATATCACATTTTAGTTTGTTTATATTTTTGCAATCAATATAAAAAATCCAAAAAGATTTTCTTTCAAAATCTTGCATGGAAACCTGATAATGTTGAAACTAAGCCGGACCAACGAGTCTGTTAAGAAACTGTTTGCGTGTGAATAGGTGTCAGTGTTTGTTAACGTCAAATCTTAGGAGATACAGAGCATTATTCAAGGCGAAGGCTATAGTTTCACTTGAAGATGTTATCCAAGGCAGATCAAGACTTAACATCACAGATTTCTAGCTATGTCCAAGGGGGAGATTGTTAGTGCACTATTCGTGTGTCCATACTAGAAATCTAATTGTACTAGTAACGTCAAATGTATTGAATATGTATTATACCGAACAGAAGTTTCGCTAGGGAGTGTTAGGATTGGATAGAATGAGTTATGATTGTGACACTTACAATTTTTGAACATTATACAATTTTGATCATTTTGGTATTCAATAAAATGTTATATTTTATCTACCAAATACGTAATTGTACGATTGATTGAAACAATATTCACGACATTTTGAAACAAATTCCAAGTTACATATGCCTTTATACCCTTCACATAGCTTAAAAATCAAGTTAGAAGGATTAAAAATGGCAAACAAGTGAAAATGCAAGTCTGGGGCCAAAACTGCCAGAAATAGAAACTTATTTATTGAAAGGCCTTACGGACCGTAAGACCTAAAGCTATATAATCCGTAAGGGGTGCCCAGCTGCAGAATTTTGCTTATTCACCAAGTTCTGCCATCTATCCTCATTGTTTACCACCTAGCATTGATTTTGCCAACATTTTTCTAGTTCAAACACCTTATTAGACACTTGTAAACATCTAAGAATCAATGCAAACACTTGGCATGATCTCTTGAACTTGATTTAAGTATAAATAGAGGTGATCTTGAGCCACTTCAACTTGCACCTTCATTCTTTCTCTCTAATCTTCTATTGGAGCTTACTCTGATCATAAAGAGGCCTCTTACTGAAGTTCTAAACATTTCTAGAACACAAGTAAGTGTTCTTCCTTTGTCTTTTTCATCATTTTGGCTAGTTATGAGTCAAAAGTCAAACAAATTGAATTTTTGTTTGACTTTCGGTTTGACCATTATGGTCAAGTCAAAGTTCAAATTAAACTTTGCAACGTGATCGTAATAATAAGGAGTTAATCGCTCGCGATTATACCCTCGGATCATCCCATTTAGTAGGCAAAATGACGAGTCAAACTTTTACCAAATAAAAGTAAAAAATGCATAAAAGTGCATTTTACGACGTAAGTGTTTTCGGGTATTAAAACATAAAGTTTTGACACCTAATCAGCTTTATAACTTATTAGACATGTTTTAACATGTCTAACTCGTCATTTGTAGTTTAGCGCTTATTCATTAGTCGAAAGTCGAGAGGTTTGACTTCTGCTTTAACTTTCAAATCTGACCTGTTTGGTCACTCTTAGGATCGAACCAAGCCCATTTATATGACCATAATAATATAGGGATAAGCCTCTGAGGTTATGCCTTATGGTCATGTCATTTGTTTAGTCAAATAACGAGTCAACCTTAGATACTTTTAATTGGACAAAAATAACCTTTTTTGCATAAAATAGTTTTAAACAATATAAGATCATTATTTTTAACATCTAAACTGATCTTACAACATTATTAAACATGTTTTGACATATCAGACTCGTCATATGACTCATTCGACCATCCGAACCCGTATTTACGCATACGACCCATTAAAGTGGCATAAACCACTTTAACAAGTTGTAACGGGTCAAAACACCTGGAAACCTTTTCCAAATCAGATTTTAAGGTTAGTAAACCATATTACACAAGATCCTCTACCCGTTTGGTTAATTAACCTTATTCTATTCATTCCTCTGATTAAGTCACATTATACACTAACCTTAGTTATTTGACATATTAGGAAACACTTGAACACTTGAGCTTTGTTTACACAAGACATCTACACAATCTGAGTACATAGCTCCCCTCTTTTACATTTTCTAAATGTTTTGTGCTGACTCATATGTGCTAAACTATTCTCATGTTTTCAAAACGAGTATATGGTTTATATATAACAATATGTTTTCAATAATGTGGGAAATTTGTTGGTGCGTTATCCATAACACGAATGACATTCATTAACTTTGGCCAAAATCCTGTTACCAAAATTCCTGGTGTTTGTGGGGAAGTTTGGGGAATGACAGAAACTGCATTTTTAATGAACCCTTTGGTCGTTTGTTAGTTGAATATTTTAATAGACCCTTTGGTGGTCTATTAGTAGAGACGAGTCAACACAGGCTTGAATGTATTCACCAAAACGACCACAGTTTATACAATTAAAACAAGGACGAATGGTTTATACAAAACAAGGACGAATAGTTTATACATAACAGGACGATTGGTTTATATAAAACAAGGATGATTGGTTTACAACACGGGCGATTAGTTTATACATAGCAAGTGATTTAGATAACGAGACGAGAGTAGTATGATAAGAGCATGGGGGATACGCCGTTTGGGACTTCTTATATATAAATGCTCTTATTGTATTACTTATCGTAGAGTTATTCAATTACTTCAAACAAAGACAAATGGTTTTAGACAAGTCACAAACGGTTTCCATTAAAGATATATAAACCATCCAAAGATTTCTTTTAAATCGATTTCTTACACGGTTTTACAAAAGAAACATTTCTGTCAAGATTCACGGCTCCAAGGTTTTATAACTCATACCAACTTTTATAATTGGTTAAACATATTGCAATACCAAACATTTTAATACTGTTGGGATACAAGGTTTTCACTTATTGACTCTCGTAGTCGGACGAGGTATTGCAAATACTAATACAAATCCATGAATTTGACACACAAAACCTATGTTACTCACTAGCATTCTTTGTTGATAGTCTTTTTCACATATGTTTCAGGTACTAATGTGTGACGATTATAAACGCATGCTACAAGTAGGATGGACTCGGGCCTTAGTTTACTTTAAAACTTAAAGAAAATTGTTTGTATTTTGTTTGTGTTATCTAAAGACAATGTAAATTATTAATTCAATAAAACAAAACCTTCAATACTATGTGTTTGAAACAATTCCTGTAACGTGACTTCCCAACGTTCCCGACGCGATTTGTTGTTTTACGCGGTCGGGTGGTATAGAAATTAGTATCTGAGCCATGGTTATAAAGAATTAGGTTATTAGTAATGCTTTTGACTTAGACTATAACCTTCCTAGGACCCTAACGTGAGGTCATTCACGTATAGATTCATAATACAATACCATCACCTATCCTTAGGTGATTACAAAACAATGCAAAACCATTAATCAATCTTAAAAGTCAAAATTTTCAAAGACTTTTTACAAGAAATCATCATCTATCCTTAGATGATTTGTTTTTAGGCTTTTAAGCCTTTGATGTTTTTAAATCTTGTCAAAGTTTGGGTTTTAATAATGTGACACGTGCAATCTGGAATGGTGGATGCATGTACCCTGAGTTTTCTGTTTAAGGCTAGAGTGTTCGTATAAATCCACTTAATCGGACTAGTCGCTCTTAAATGGGAACTCTTAGAGTGAGTGTCCACTTATAGGCTAAAGCATGTCTTCGCGATACACTACAAAAACCCATTTACCTTGATCAGTTACCGTGTCGTTTGTTGTTTTAGGTAACGAATAAATGATCACAATCCTTATGTTTCGTTGATATTTTTAAACGTTTCTTTTTTACTATCCAATATCAACCTTACTCGTTTCCTCTCATAATTTCCTTTCTTTTAGAATGCTTCCTCGTGGCAATGATACCCAAGACGCCGAAATGGCTGCTATCATAGCTCAGCAACTGTGATACTACCAAACCTTGTGACCCAACTCAATAAAGCCAACAATAACAATAACAACAACATTGCACCTACTCCTTGTAACTACAAACAATTCAATTCATCTAAACAACTCAAGTTCAATGGTCTGAGGGAGCTATTGGGCTCCTACAATGGTTTCAGAGCATCGAGAGCACTTTCCGCGATGTTCTGCGTCCTAATGAACGCAAGGTAGAGTTCGCTTCGAGTGTTTTCTAAAAGAGAGCACTTACGTGGTAGAACATAATTATGAGAGATAGAGGTGCAGACGTAGAAATGGCACAAACGTGGGAAGAACTTAGAACTCTAATGATGAAAAAGTTCTACCCACGCAATGAACAAAGGGTACTCAGAATGAATTCCATAATCTTAAGCAAGATAGTGGAGAACATTGTGCCTACACAAATCTGTCACACCCGTTCATAGGTGGAAACGTGCGGTGTGATCTGATTGATTCTCATTGCATACAATATAAGTGAACACACTAAATGAATAAGAACAAGCTCCAAATATCATTGCCAATATTGTTTCAGATGCAACATAAGTTGAGTATATTGTTTACAAACAATGAAATGAAAAGAAGTTGTCAAAGGGTTACACATCCAAAATGAAAGTTTTAAAATGATAAGGCTTTGACCCTTATATCCCCACAAGGAGGCGTATATAATGGGTAGACCCTTTAAAAGTTGGCATGGAGACTTGACACTTGCTTTCCTTGACTGAATTTCCCCGCCTGGTCCACTAATTTCCTGAAATACATGTTAAGTTGAAATTCAACAAAAGTTGGCGAGTTCATGGTTTTAACTGTATAAGATGAACCCATAAAATGTATCATGTATTTGTATCAAAATCCAGTATGAAAAGCGTCAATGAAATCGTTGATCATTAATGTTTTGCAAGGACATTAATATGTGTGACGATATAGGAAGCATCCAAACCTAGACCATTTTCAACGATTAACCTCGGCTGGGACGACAAATGCGCTCTTCCATGTAGGTCCATGACCAAGAGTGCGGCTCCCCAACACCCGTTAGATCTAACCTTTGTACCGTGATCTTAAACAAGATTAATGGTGCTTAAGTTCCACCCTATTCATACATGATCTAAGTTGTTTTATTCCCTAGCTTATCATACCATTGAACACGTATTTCCCTGATAGTGGTAAAACATTTAAGATGAAAAGGGGGACATGAACTCACTGGATTGCTTTCTGTGAACTCTGTATATCTCACATACTTTCCCCTTGGTTTGTATCACAACCTACAAATGTGTTAGGTTTTGTTAGACACTTCGGTCTTTGTAACGATTCATGTTCATGTTTCTTGTCATAAGTATTTATTAAGACTTGTTCAGATTTATGTTCCGTTGAGATGCATTTTCGATGTATGATGCCCATGAGATGTGTTTTCGGTGTATGATGTCAATATGTATATTTCATCAAATATATATATATATATATATATATATCCTTGCATCTCATGTGTTACATGTACGGGCCTAGCCCTCTTGTCTCTGTGCCTCACACTAGTAAGATGTATATGTTTCATTACTTCTCATAATCGGGTTCCACCTGTTTGCCTCGATGATGCCATCGTCGAAATAGTTCCATATATAATTCTTTTTAATTATATATAATTCCAAGCTCGATGTATTCGTTTAAACATCATATTTCAACTTGTATTATTTTTATGCACCATTTTATATCTCATTCATGATTGCGATGAGTTTGTTAAAAATAATTTATTTTTAACCTGTCTTGATATATATTTATCCATGTGCATGTTCCATAGTATAGATGACTAATGTATTATTTGTTAAATATTATACATGTGTACATTCCCAAGTATCGGTATACTTGTATTATGAGTGTTGGTGTATTTAAATTCGTATTCTCCTGGTTATGTATAATACTTGTGTATTGGTATTTCACCAAGTTTTAGTGGTATATGTTGACATGTATTTGTATGTATAGAAATACGTATATTCTTTTATTCAGTACCCATAATTTTGTGTATTCTTGAAATAGATAATTTTAAGATGTGTCCAAATTAATATATGTACCTTATGCTTGGTAAGTGTATGTATCTTAAAAATAATATATTTTTAAGATGTTTATGAAATATATATCTTTATACACTTCAAGAATAATACGTTTTTAGTATCAACAAAATATGATATATTTTATATAGTTGTAAAAATATATATTTTGTCTCTTTTTCGGTTTAGAAAGTAATATTTACCAAGCTTCGATATATTATATATTTTTACTCGATAATCCTTATGTAGTCCAAGTATTCAATTTGTCCATATTTTGTCTCCAAGGTAAGCATATAGATATTCTTGTAAGTCTTTGGTTGCCAAAATCTATTGTATTTGTTTCTGTGTATTATTTCAGGTTCCTAATTTTACATATAACTAATACAAATAATATACACATAGCACATGATTTTTATGATCACTAAATATATATTTTATATTCCATCTTTATTTTAGAAAAATCATAACTTCTTTGATTTATATTTTTTACAAAAATGTGGGGATTTTTATATTTATTACTTTTAAACAAGTTTACTTGTAAGAAATTTGTTAAATATATTTTTCTAAGTGTTTAAATTTTATAAAAATTTTGCCCTAGTTTCCCTAGATTTAGGGGGTTTCGATGTTTTAAAACATGTGTTTAAGCTTTCAAAACTCATCAATTTAATCACAACAATTTCCACAAGTATAATATATGCATATAGATGCATTTTTCATGTTATGATGAACTTGAAAGTTAACAAAATCATGTAGTATTTTAACGTTGTGTTTAACATGTTTATCCATATTAAAAAATGGGTTTGTTTCTAATATTTACTAACTTTGTTGAAAATCATTTTTAACAACTTGTTCATACATCATCTTAAGAACATTCCAATCCTTTAACCACTTTAATAAGTTCATTCATCATGTATAACAAGTTCATCAACACTTTTATCATGGATCTTGTAAGATCTAAGTGTATACTTGTTAGATCTATACTTCTAGCAAGTATAAATATGATGGATATCATCCATAGCACAAAATAAACAACTACATCTTCATTACAACTTCAAGATATATTTATTTTATTTATATTATGTTACTAGTTCACGTGTTCATCTTTTAAAGGTGATGCTTTTAGATGGTTTAACTTGTACATTAACAATATACTATTAACAAGATATAAAATGGAAGATTAGGAGGCTCACTACTAGCTCTTGTGGCTAGGGAAGTGGCAAGATGAACAAGATGATGAAGATGAAGCAAAGATGGTGGATAATAGCTCCCTAGAGTGGTCCTTCAAATTCCAACACTTTACACCTTCTTGATCTACCTTGAGACACCTTATTATGCACTTGGATTGCTTGTAAGCGTAACAAAAAATGGAGGTGAAGGAGGTGTGTTGTGGCCATGAGGTTGAAGGGGGAAGGAGGTGGTTTGGGTTTTGAATTTTGATGAAAGGGATAAGTGTAGAAAATGTGAGGGAGGTGTTGTCACTTTATGCATGTTTATTCCAACACAAGAACCTCTGTATATTAACAACTTACTTCCAACACGTTGGAACATCGGAGACAAAAATGTGGGAGGTCAAAGGGGCCCCACAAAACCGGCCATGGGTGTTTGGTTAAGTTTAGACTTGGTTAATTTTCTTAGTTAGGGATTTAGTAAAGTTTAGGTTAAGTTAAGTTAGGGTGTTCAGGGTTTTAGGGGTTTTTGGTGTAATTCAAGATGTATGGTGCCATATACTAACTTAACATTGTTAATAATATTAACTAGTCCATAAATTATGTCTAGTTCGTGTTTGGTTGCTTAACGGGTGCTAGATTCGTTATCGGGTCCCTAAACGGAGGTTTAAGCAACTTGTTGGGATTTTTAAGTAAAGCAATGTGTTTAGTGAATTAAACTAGTTGTATGATGTTAAAATATTGTTAACTAGTTCATATGATGTCTCTGGTTGTGTCCGGGTGTTCGTTTCAATGTCGGTTCGTTAAAACGTTAACTTTCAAGACTTGTATGATATGATATGTTTGTGGCAAATTGATGCTTTCAATATCTTTTAGGTAGTCTATGATGTTTAACACCATTTCTGAATATTATACAAGCTAGTGGATGCTGAATTATATTGAATTGTCACTTAGTGTGTATTTCGGACAGTTTTCAGTGCATGTATTGTTTCCGGAAAGTGTTAGCATGAATCCTTGTTTCCCACATGGGATTTAATATACAGTTTATGGGAGTACTGAAGATGTGCTAACACAGCTAGTCTACTAGTTGTTCCGATGCATTGTTTTGAACTATTTTTGAATTGTAATCACTAAATGAATAATATGCATCATGTAATGTACTCAGTAAGTTTTCTAGGTGTATGCCATGTAATTCATGCAGTTCAGACGTTCAAAACACATAAATTGTATAACATAAATCATTGTTTAAATGTACGGAAATTACCCAAAAGTGAAAGTTATCACCAATCGATACGAGGAGTTGAGCCTTTTATGTCACGCCATGGTCATGCCTTTGGATAAGGCAATTAAGAAGTACATTGATGGCGTCCCTGACCCAGTTCAAGATATAGTCACTAGTATCAAGCCAGCTATTGTTAGAGAGGCTATCGAACTAGCCACAACTCTAACCGACTCTCATGTCAGGAAAGGGGAACTCTTTCACAAGAGTGACAAGAAACAAACTACCAAGACTGCATAGGAGAAACCAAAGGAAACTAAAACCGAACCCTCCAAGAATTCAAGGAAGCGTAAGGCTTCAAAGACAACTCGGTCATTTGGCCAATTTTTGTCAATGTACCTCAAGGAAATCCTGCTCGAGCTCTTTTTTCGTCAATGTTCCAAATCAAGCTATTCAAAATCCTATTCAACCCCAAGGAAATCCTGCTCGAGCTCATTTTCCACCTGGTTCTTTTACAACTGTGGCGAGACGGGCCACTTCAAAAACAACTGCCCAAAGCTTGTTAATGCCAACCTAGCCCGTGGCGAGCTTTTAACATAAATGCTAATGAGGCTCGTGTTGACAATGACATGGTTAACAGTACGTTACCTTTGTACTTGATTATGTTATTTGTAATTTCCAATTAAACCTAAATAGCCATCTTGTTCTTTGACCTCACGCCAATGCAACTTCGGTGTTTTGACGTCATAGTAGGCATGGACTGGTTAACCAAACATCATGCTGAAGTGATCTATTTTCATAAGATTGTTAGCATACCTCTTCCATTTGGCAAAATCTTAAAAGTTTGTGGAGAGAAACCCTCTAGCAGCCTAAAACTCATGACTTGTACCCAAGCCCAAAAATACCTACCAAAGAAATATGTAGCCTTTTTGGAACATATCGTAGAGGAGATAGGCAAGAGCAAGAGTGTTCAAGACATCCCCATAAAGATTCCTCGTAGTAAGTGAGTATACCGAAATTCATCATTTTTCATTTACAAAATTAGATTATTACTTTTGTACAACAAAGAGACCAATATCCAACGAGGGTTAGGGCAAATACCACAGATTTTTGTATGATGTACGCATTTTGCACATTTGAATGACTCTCTAGGAGAGCTTCTTAAATTTCTGGGATTTGGCATTTTAGCTCTTTTAAGATATCCTGGTTTTGCCTAGGTCAACATATATCTGGATGTAGTAGAAGGACAACCCTGATATCCCGGATGAAATAACAGTATAAAGACCTAAAACCTCATATTTTGGTAATCTATCAATGCAAGATTTAAGGTTATAAAACCATACACCACTGAGATGTTACCCACTCAGACATAGTTCGTTATGATTATATCACAAAGGTAAGTTGATTATCTCATGCATTTTACCTACGGAACATCATATGATGAAGCTGCTATCACACGTAAGCAATTTAATTTTAATTTCAGTGATAGTATAACTTGCTGACGTACTCCACACGGTGAAAACTCATTTTTGATTTCTAAATTTTATGTTTTGATTTTTGAAAAATAGTAAACTGTTTACAAAATTATTATGGAAAACTGGTTATTCAGGATTCCTCATCCCGTTGAGTTCGACTAGATGTTCAAAATCAGCCCTGTCAAATGCTTTTGTGTAAAGATCAGCCAGGTTATCCAGTGTGTCGACTCTATGCAGTTCAATCAATTTCTTTTCAACACAATCTCGTATAAAATGATGACGAAAGTCAATATGTTTTGTACGACTATGTTTTACGGGATTGTTCGTGATTGAAATAATGGCATTAATGTCTATCATAATAGGAGTATGAGTGAAATTCAAACCCTAATCATGCATTTGTTGTTGTATCCAGAGAACCTAAGATCAATAGCTACCCGCAATAATAGATTCAGCTTCACACATAGAAGTAGACACGCAAGACTGCTTCTTGCATTGCCATGACATGATCCTCCCTCCTAAGAACTGAAAACCACCTGTGTAGACTTTCTGGTTGATTTGCATCCTCCAATGTCCAAATCAGTGAAAGGAACAAACTTCAAATCACTAGCAGTTGGATACCATAACCCATGTTTAGGTTTCCCCTTCAAGTAATGAAGAATCCGCTTCACCAATTTCATATGTGACTCTTTTGGATTCGCTTGATATCTGGCACAAAGACACACTACGAACATGATGTCTTATCTTGAGGCAGTCAAGTAAATTAGAGAACCAATCATTTCCCTTTATTGAGTTGGATCAACATCCTCCTCACTCTCATGAACTGGACGAGGATTGTGATTCTCACAAATAGGTGTGTAAAGTAGCGCAATCCTCCATTTTGAAACGAGACAAAATGTCATACACATACTTTGTCTGATGTATAAACATCCCATCCTTCTTTTGTTCAACTTGCAATCCCAAAAAGTAGGACAGCTCACCAATTGCCTCATCTCAAACTTACTCTTCATCACCTGCTCAAATTCATAACACATGCTCTCATCAGATGACCCAAAAATGATGTCATCCACGTATACTTGTGCCAGTAGAAAGTATGCCTTCTTTCTCTTAATGAACAATGTATTGTCAATATGTCCTCTTTTAAAGCCATTCTTCAACAAATGTGTTGACAATGTCTCATACCATGCCTTGGGTGCCTGATGCAATCCATACAAAGCCTTATCAAGTATATATACTCAATCTGGATAGTCTGGATCAGTAAACCCATCTAGTTTTGAGACATACACAACTTCTTGGACTTTCCCCATAAAGAAATGAACTCTTCAGGTTAAGTTGGTAACTTTGAAGCCCTTGAATGAAGCAAAAGCTAGGAACAAACGAATTGCTTCAAACCTTGCCACTGATGCAAACACTTCATTGTAATCAATCCCCTCTTGCTGATTGAACCCTTTCACCACTAACCGAGACTTATTCCTTATTGATCCCTCGCTCATCTTTCTTGCACTTAAACACCCACTTGGTGCCTATTTCCATTTCTCCTTCTAGCAAGTCGTCTAGCTCCCAAACTTTCAATTTCTTGAACTGAGCTAACTCCTTTTGCATCGCTTCAACCCATGAACTGTCTTTAAGAGCCATGTGAATATTCTTTGGCTCCCTTTGGGCAATAAAACAGCTATACAAACACTCGTTTATCATCCCAGTCTTCTAAATGAAGTAAATAAATAGGAACCTTCGATCACACCTCTTCTTGTTTGAACACCTGCATCAGCATCACCTATGATGTTCTCAACTAGATGATCTCTGTTTGCTCGTGTCAACAACTAAATTATCTCCCAGATTAGTTCCACCTCCCGTGAATATTCTCATTAGCAAACGGATTAGTAAAGTCCTCCCCTGAATAGGTTCAGACTCACTATCACTTGAATCCTGTTGAGCTGCATAGGAGGAAGTTTCTAGAGCATTTGTCATTCATATACTTGATCTAGGCATGAAGTCACCCTCTTCATCTTCACTGATCACAGTTTGAATCACTTGAGACTCATCTACAATGGAAAACTCAGGAATATTAAATGATTTAAAAACGCTATCATAATCATATAATATAGCAGGACAACTCGTTTATTGTTGAGGTGAATAACTAGTGATTTCAACGTTAAACACAACCTCAATTTTACCAGTTTTTAGATTAAAAACCCTTTTATTCAGTGTTCTAGGCACATAACCTAGAAAGTAGCCCTCGTTTATGTGGGTGGTCCATTGGACATCCCTCAAGTGCTTTAAAATGATAAAATATTCTACACTTAATTGGGTTAATTATTATGATTTGATAACTATAATGTATATGGCCTTGCAGGTACTAAAGAGCATGAACAAACGAGTTTAATGTGCTTTGTCGGGAGCTTGTACTTGGCTAATTGAAGATGAAGACTTGTGGGGTTGATTAATGGGCAAAAAGGAAAATCTGCTGTCCACCGTAAGCTATGGTGGGCACCGTAGCTTACGGTGGTGTCTACCATTTATATGCACCATAAGCCAGACCTTTGGATTCGTAAGAGAATTCTGTCCACCGTAAGCTAGAGAGCTGCGAGAAAAGTGTAACTGCCCATTTTAACTCGTTTTTTAACCATCTTTTGGCATATCAATCATGGGGAGCATTTTGGCAGAGCTTAGAGGCGAATTTTGGTGTTCTTGTGGGTTTTAAAACAATTTCAAAACATTTGCTTTTGTGTTATTGATTCATATGAACATAACAATTGAAGGTGTGAAGATTTGTAAGACCATGAGTGGCTAAACTCATTGTGATCATCCTAGGTGGACGGTTTGCTTGAAACAATTATGTTTTGATTCCTAATTTCTAGAATAATAGACTTACCATATTTGTGGTCTATTATGGTTTTTGGATATTCATTGGTAAATTATTGATTGATGTTTTGATCCTTGCTTTAATCGTACGTTCTTGGTGTTGTTGACAACCAAGATATCACAGGAGGGTATAACGGTTGGATATTGCTTAATTGGTCATCGGGTAACAACCTCGCATTATAGTAATCCGAGTACTCAGTTCCTTTTTATCACGAACAATTAGTCAAACACGAGTTATGTCTATGTGACTCTTTCTAGTTGGATTTGAAACACAGGCGTTAGTTGAAACCAGAAACTTAGGATGATTACTTGCTTCTAACTTGTTAAACAACAAACATTTGAATTGCAGTTAGTTTAAATATAAAACCAAAACACTAAAAATCCTTAATTTAATTTCTTGCATATTAGATAAATTAGTCAAACTTATTATAATCTTTAGATAGCACATATTCCATAAACTCCCTGTGTTCGATACCCACTACCTCTAGCTATTAGCAGTATTTGGATAAATTTACATGAGACTACAACATCATGTCAAATTTTAGCACCGTTGCCAGGGATTTCTCACCAAATCAAGTGATTTTTGGGTCAATCTTGACTAAAATTTCGCAAGGATTCTGAATTTTTGCTTGCAGTTGGAAGAATCCAACGTTTGGGTGATCGATTTTGAACATTTTGGTCCGATAAATTTTAGGGTTCTTGGTGGATTTGGTTAATCTTAAAGTTCTTAGTGTTCTCCTCTTCTACAAAGCAAAGGTATGCACTTTCTTACATTATTGTTGCTGCATTGTAGAATTATAAGTGTTATGTTACCTTGATTTCATACTTGCTTATAGTTGTTATGTTTAGATGAATTTGATGGGTGTTGAATGATTGTGGTATGGAAGCTAAGTTATTTGGTAAAAATATGATTATTGGGCAAAATTGTACTAATTTAGGGAGATCTTGTTAAAATTTTTACAAATGAAAAACATAGGATTTAGCTTGTATTCATAACCATAGTGATAAGTAAGTGTTGGGATATTGTGGGATATTGAGAAGAGGAATGATTTGTGTTCTTTATTTCTATGCATTTGCAGGATTAATATGGGACGTGAAGGAAAAGAAAAGGTTGGATCTTCGAGTAATCCAACACAAAGAAAAAGACGGTGAATGTTGCAAAGTGATATAGAAGAAGATCATGAGGAAGAAGTGCTGGATCGGGGTCCTAAACCAAAGTGGACATCTAGACCTTTACAAGATCTGCCGTCGGAATGGCACACTGAATTATTCAACAATCAAATCAATAAATTAGCCCAACAAAAGGAAGCCTTTATATGCGAGAAAGAGGTTAGAGAAGTAGACTTTGGTCCATTTGGGGTTATTAAAAAGTTACGAGCGTTAGGTTTGTAAGCGGCGTTGAAATGCTATGATTATGAAGGGACAAATCTGTATCATGCCAAAATTAAAGAGTGGATGGCCACTATAAGGTGTCCTTCATTTAAAGGCACGTCAAAGATGAGGTTTATCGGGAACCGTGAATGGCATTGACGTGAATATGTCATTCGACTCATTGCGGAGGGTGGCAAAGTTTGACAACAAACCGGTAAATCCATATATGCTCCCAAGGTTGGAGGATTTATATTTTGAGCCCGAAAAGCATCCTCAGTGGAACACGATGTTGGATTATCTGTTTTTACCGGGTACAACTCATGGGAAGCTTTATCAAAAAAATTTGAGATTTGAAGGGAAGCTGATGTTAGCGATTTGTCTACAGAATGTCATTCCAAGGCAGGGTGACAAAGTTGAGGTTCGGCGCCCGGAAGTACCGGTGTTATACACTTTGTTGACTGGGGCCCATTGTTTCCATTTCGATTTCGTTGCTTAATAATGTTTGGATTAGTAGAAACAATGATCAGCGGAAGATTATTCCGCATTGTAGACTCATCACAGCTCTTTTGAAAATGTATGGGGTGATTGGTGCGGACGACAAGGGGTCTTACAAGAAGTTCAAGCCGTTTGATATTAAGCAGTTGGGGGCTGGGTGGAAATACACTGAATCTGTAAGCTGAAGAGTGAGGGTCAGAGATGGAGAGTGTTGAAAGCCAATGTGCGACCGTTAAGACCGGGGGGGAGGATGAGCCCGAAAGTGAAGAAGAGGGCCAAATGGTGATGAAGACTATATGGATGATCCATCTATGGCCACTATAAATTTGGATTGGGGGGGGGGGGGGTAGTTCAAGTAGTGGTCCTACTAGGGGTTTCTTTGACTTTTCAAGGTATCCTTATGAGCCTAATTGGGCTCATGAAGGAACGATGCAGGAAGTGATTGAACCCATGCTTATTCTTTTGAGCAGGAAATAAATAATCAGAACCTTGATGATCAAAACTGGCGTATGCACACTGATTGGCTTACGGGGCGACCGATGGTTATGGACCCACCGCCAGTGGACTACTCTACTTTACCACCCTATGATGGTTGCGTTTCTTACCCCACGCCAGCGATGCATCATTCACAGTGGGTGGATGCCCGTTACGGTCAGCAGCAGCAGGGCACCGGGCAACAAGAAGGAGGAGAAGGAGGAAGTGGTACTGGAAGTTGCACGTTTGCATTCGGTGAGTTTTCAGAGATGATGACTTTCATCTTTGGACCTCCTCAGTCGTGCTACTATTAGTCCGGTGGTGTTCTTTCCTTGTACATTATTGTAGACATTATTGAGTTTTGTTTCGTTTATGGTTGGGAGGAAGGAGGCGTATTTTGATTGGTATTCATGTTATGGGTTGGTGGTATATGGTGGTGTTATATGTGTTCATAAAAAGAAAAAGAAAGTTGGGATTTGAGAGTGGAACTAAAGGTGAGGTTGAAGTAGCTTTAGTGATAGTTTCCTTCAAAACCATACATTGGGGTCAATGTATCTCAAGTGTGGGGATGGGGGAAATTTTAGGGATTTCGAAAATTTTTAAACCAAGCCAAACAATTGTCAAATTTGAATATTTTACCTTAATCCACATGACACATCGTTATTTTTTAATCGTTTCTTGGTGAGTTTTTGAGCCACATGAATGCTTTCTAGAAATTAATTCTTTGGTTGAGTGGCAATGTGTGATTTGTGTTAATATAATTTGGATAATATATGCTTGTCAGAACCTAAGTGTAACATGCTTGTGAAGATGATAAGGGCATTTAGATAGCATTGTCTGGATGTGTGTTGAGTGTAGGTTTGGGGGGTTGGACCTCATAAGATAAATATATGAGCTTGGTAGTGAGAGGGACGGGGGTTTTGTCATTAGTAGCCAAAATTTGAGCTTTAAACCATTCATTTGTACCCCAAGCCTATGTCCTACAAAAGTTCTACCTATTGATCGACCCGATTTAAGAGTTTACTTTGATGTTGACGTTGATATGTATGTGTTCTTTGTTTGTTTGATGTTTATTTATTGTTGTTAAAAAATAACAAATAAATAGAAGGGAAAGTTAGTGAAGTTGTGTAAATAGTAATGGTTATTTTTGTTTGTTTGTAAAAATAAACCGGGTCGATTTCATGAACTACATGCATATATATGTCCCACCGATTCTCACCCTTACACATAGCCTCGTTACAACCCGAAAGTCCTTTTGATTTGTAAGAATGTTAGGCAGTTTGTAGATGGAGACTTGATTATTATGCAAGCTTATTGTCGCACAATCACAAACTAGCATTGAGTGATCTAGTATAATCTGGCTAGTACATTTTTGTCACCGAGAGTAGAGTTATTGTGAGGCGTGTGTTATGTGGTATGATGGTAAATTGACAATTGGATGACATGTTTGTGTTTGATTTATATTGCGATTACTTTTAAGCTCAAAAATGTTTTTAGTGTGTTCTGTGGGACAAGCAACGGTTAACTGTAGGGATGTAATAGGTGGTCCATTGGACAACCCTCAAGTGCTTTAAAATGATCAATATTCCACACTTAATTGGGTTAATTGTTATGATTTGATAACTATGGTTTATATGGCCTTACAGGTAATGAAGAGCATAAATAAGCGAGTTTAACGTGCTTTGTCGGGAGCTTGTACTTGGCTAAGTGAAGATGACGACTTGTGGAGTTGATAAAAGGGCAAAAAGGAAAATTTGTTGTCCACCGTAAGCTACGGTAAGCACCGTAGCTTACTGTGGTGTCTGCCATTTATATGGACCGTAAGCAAGACCTTTGGAGCCGTAAGAGAACTATGTCCACCGTAAGCTACGGTGGTGGAGAGCTGCGAGAAAAGTTTAACTGCCCATTTTAACTCGTTTTTGAATGGTCTTTTAGCATATCAATCATGGGGAACGTTTTGGCAGAGCTTAGAGGTGAATTTTGGTGTTCTTGTGGGTTCCAAAAAATTTCAAAACATTTGCTTTTGTATTATTGATTCATATGAACATAACAATTGAAGGTGTGATGATTTGCAAGACCATGAGTGGCTAAACTCATTGTGATCATCCTAGGTGGAAGGTTTGCTTGAAACAATTGTATTTTGGTTCCTAATTTCTAGAATAATAGACTTGCAATATTTGTGGTTTAATATGGTGTTTGGATATTTGTTGGTAAATTATTGATTGATGTTTTGATCCTTGCTTTAATCGTACGTTCTTGGTGTCGTTGACAACCGAGATATCACGGGAGGGTTTAACCAGATGAATTCTGCAGAAACTTTTGAAGTTATAGCTCACGCACGGCTGTGCAGACTATCGTCACGACTGTGCGTGACTCACGACCTCGGGAGCACTGGCAGTGCACAAGGCAGTGCAGATAATTTCTCGGCACGCACGACCTAGGTGCACTCCCGTGCACTAGCTGAACATTGATCAACAGGCTATCCGAAGACTATGCATAGCCATGCGACCCAAGTGCACGACCGTGCACATCTGAAGATTTTGCCTCCCAAACGTCCACTTGTCTAGCCCATACCGTGTAGCTGACGTCACGCTGATGACTGCACGGGTGTGCACATAAAGTGCATGGCCGTGCGGATATGAATTTCTCTATAAAACAGAGCAAACGCTACAGATCGAAACATTGGGTAATTTTCCAAGTTTCTGGGCGATTTCTGAGGTCCGAGAGCTTCCTAGTTAGTACGATTACAAGCCTCAAAGTTTCAAGAAGCTCATCCATCATCCAATCCATCAAATCCTAGCTTGTTTATGGTTTCATTTCTTATTCTTAACATACATTTTAAGCACATTTGCAAGCATTGAACTGATGTTTATGTATTATTATTATGAATGCTATTAAGAATATTTGTTTTATGAACAATCTTTAGCTTGTAATCTTGTTTGAATGAAGCTCTGGCAACTTTTTCATGTTTGTATCTTGATGATCATATGGCGAACTTGGTTTATTGATGTTGGATGGTTAATTGGTTATCGGGTAACAACCTCGCATTATAGTAATCCTAGTACTCAGTTCCCTTTTATCACGAACAATTAGTCAAACACGAGTCATGTCTATGTGACTCTTTCTAGTTGGATTTGAAACACAAGGGTTAATTGAAACTGGAAACTTAGGATGATTACTTGCTTCTAACTTGTTAAACAACCAATATTTGAATTGCAATTAGTTTAGATCTAAAACCAAAACACTAAAAATCCAGAATTTAATTTCTTGCATTTTAGATAAATTAGTCAACTTATTATAATCTTTAGATAGCACATATTCCATAAATTTACGTGAGACTACGACATCACATCAGTCAGCTACCTCATCGAGTTTATGTTTATTTTATTTCGCACTATTGTGAAGGGTAATCCAAAAGGTTCAAACCCTTTCAAGTTTGGTTTCCTATTAAACATTAGTTCATGACATCTTTTGTTAAACTGTTTAACCACTAAAACTTTGTTTAGGATGTAGCGAGCAGTATTTAAAGCCTCTCCCCAGAAAAGAATTGGAAGCTTTGAATCAGAGAGCATAGTCCTAGCAGCCTCAATCAACGTCCAATTTTTCCTCTCAGCGACTCCATTCTATTGAGGTGTATAAGGAGCAAAATATTGATGTTCAAATTCCCTTACGAAGACAATCATTATCCAGAATCTGATTCTTGAACTCTGTGCCATTATCACTTCTTATCCTCTTGATCAGTGCATCATGGACATTTTTCAATTTTGTAAAAATATCTATTAGCATCTCCGCTATCTCATCTTTTGTACCTCAAAAGAAAACCCATGAATATTGTGAGTGATCATCTGTGACAACCAAACAACAATACTTTCCACCTATGCTCCTTACGTTCACTAGACCAAATAGATCCATATGAAGTAATTCATAAGGGGCATCTATGATATTTACTGTTTTGGACTCGTGAGATTTCTTATGTTGTTTTCCCTTTTGAGATGGAAGACATTTATCTTCCACATGAAACCTCTACACTGGCAACCCTTCCACTAGATCGTTTTTAATAATATAATTCTTTTTTTCGGTAGTGGATGTGTGCCATGCGTCTGTGCCACAACATTGACTCAGCCTCAGATGCTTTTGACAATAAACACGCCACCACAGTGGAAGAATCCTTAGCACACATGTCCATGACATAAGTGTCCTTCCTCCTTGGAGCTCTCATCACTATCCAATCATCTTGTATTACCAAACCCGGTTTCAACACCAAAGCTTCAGACTTAATAAAATGATCCGAGTAACCCTTATCGAAGACTTTTGAAACGCTCATCAGATTGTTTTTAAGCTGCTCGACATAGTTCACTTTGTCCAATGTGATATATGTCGTTTGTCACTTTTCCTCGACCTGTAATGTGCCCTCCTTTAGCACCTGCAAAATTCACGTAACCTCCATCTATGTTTTCAAACCTAATCAACAATCTCACGTCCCCCATAATGTGCCTTGAGCAGCCACCATCAACATACCACAAGTTGCTAATCCTCCTTAGCAGCTCCTTCACAACCCAACAAAAACTAGTTAGTTTGGGAGACCCAAGCCTTAATGGTCTTGGGCCTTCCAGATTCATCAACCACCAGCACATCCATCCAATATCCATCACTCCTAACTAGAGTCTTGGATCTCAGACCTTTGGATGGAAATGTTTTTGATTTCCACTAGGTCTCTGTTACTGAGGTTTCTATACATGTTTGGACTTTGTGACCTTTGGAAATTTTAGTTTTGATTTCATTAGTTTTGGTTGTGATAATTTCTAAAGAAATTGTTACAAAAAGTTCGACCACCAATATTCTGGTATCGATTTTGATATCGACCTTTGTTTCTGAAATTACTTGAATGGCCATTAAAGTTATTCATTCTTGGTGACCTACTTCTAGGTCTCTCATATCTGTCTGATGTAGATTCAGGCTGAAACCTTGGTTGATTTCTTTGAAAACAAGGAACTTGTTGAGTTCCTTTTTCAGCCTTATCTACACCAACAACAACACTCTATTGCTTGGTAGTAGATGTCTTTGGTGAGTTAGAAACTTTTCTACTCAGTCACTTGTGCTTCATTCTTTTTGTTAGGACAACAGCTAGTTACATGTCCCTTGGTGTGACATTTGAAGCACGATCTTCCAGCCGAAGACTTCTTAATTGAAGTCTCTGTTTAGATCCATCAGGTGACGATGATGATGATGATGATGATGCCTTTGAAGGATTTTGTTTAGTTTGCTCAATTTTTGATTTTCCTATGTTTTTATTTTTAGTAAACTGCATATTTGACTAACTTTCAATAACAGTTGTTTCTTCTTTCATATCACTCCCATTCACAAAATCAACCTTTTTAACAAAAAACTTAACTTTTATTCTTAGGGTGTGTGTTATTTGTTTTCAAAACTGGTTCCCTATTATTGTCCTTCTTGGCACTTACATTATCATGTTCAGACACACCCACATACCCTGATGTGGAAGTACTATGCGTAGTTGACCCAAACTCTGTCAACTCTTCTTCGTCTTGCAAGAAGGAATTGTCATGTCCAAGAGGTGTGGAACTTCATAGAAACCTTGGAAGCCCACACTTGTCTCATAACTTTTCTTCAAGCCATTCATCATGTGTTTCATTACAAAAGATGAATCTCTGAATTGATTCAATTTCTTTTCAAGTTCACAAATTTTCAGTTGTGCTTTTGACAACTCTTTTGTTTTCTCACTCGTCGTATCATGAGCTAATTCAATAATTTGAAGTTTTTCATTTAGTTTACAAGTTAAAATATTGATTTCTTCTTCCTAACCCTTAAGTTTCTTCAAATATAATGATTCATTTCTATTTACGAAAAAGTTTGATTCTTTTACGCTCGAGAGCTCATTTACCAGACTTTAGTTTTGTTTGTTACCTTGTCAACTTCACTTTGCAGTTCACAATATTTTAAGCAAACAGAACTACTAGAGTTAGAATGTACCTCTCCTATGGATTTGCTTAGAGTAGCCATGGAAGCAGCAAAATCTACAGCCATCTTCTTATCTACAACATCCTGTTCTACATTACACTTTACATTTTCTTCCTGAACTTCAGTCATCTGATCATCATCAATTTTTTTCAGCTACAGTCTCTTGCTCATCAACTGGGCCTATCTCAGCCATGAAAGCCTGTGTGGCATTGTCATCACCTTCTAGATGAACACTCCAATCATAAGAACCTTCTCTAGCAGTAGAGATCAAAGCCTTTGATCCAGTGTTAATTGATGCATTCCTGTTGCTTGAACCATGACCAGGAGAATCTTGAAAAGATGAGTTAAAACGAGATTCATACTTAGATCGTTGACATTCTCTAGCAAAGTGTCCGTAATTTTGACAATTGTAACATCACACTTTAGACTTGTCAAAACCTACATTCTTTCCAACAAACTTTCTTCCCGTCCTATTCATGAACCTCTTCACTCTTCTAGAGATCATGGCCATCTGCCATTATAAATCCATCTCATCTAGGTCATCAGGGTCAATCTGATCATGATCTTTATCAAAAGTAGCAGGATCAGATTTTCTTCCCTCAATATGGTTCTCATATGAAGCAACGAATAAAGCAAGTAAGGCCAGATTTTCTTCTACGGCCTTCACACTCATAGGCATAGACCTAGTATTGCTGTTGTTATTGCTGGATTGTTGTCTCTTTGACCCTGACGATCCTCTTGAAGCAGCTACAAAGCATACATCACCTTCAGCATTTGCCACAACCTGCACATTTTCACATGAGAGACATGCAGTTGAGGAATCACTTGAAGCATTGTTGGAAGACGAAGATGGAATCCCTTTATAAATTCCCGGATCTTGAACCTGATCATATCTAGTTTCCTTCTTCTTTAGGTTTAGCTCATAAGCTCTCATTTTCCCAACAACCTCTTCCAAGTCTTTATCTTAATAATCAGCTTCACCCTTTATCATAAGAGTATAAATATCCCATTTGGTAGGTAAAGTATCTAGCAACTTATCGTCTATATTAACGTCTGTGTATCCCTCTATGTCATAATTTTCCATTTCTCACATTAGATGATAGTATCTCGTGATGATATCTTCGAGGGACTCACTTCTCATGCCTTTAAAGACAACAAATTGTTTCTTTAGCAACTCAACTTTGTTTTTCTTCACATAAGGATTGGCCTCATTCCTTTTCTCTAGAGCATCCCACATCTCCTTCGAAGTAGTATATCGCTTGAATGTATGTTTGATGCCATCAGGTAAAGACATCTTTATTGTAGCTAAGGCCTTCTTCTCATACTCATACATTCTCTTATCTACCTCTGACATGTTTACATAGGCAGTGACCCGTTGTCTGCCTTCAAAGTCATGAGTTGGGTTTAGGTACCCTCTTGAATACAGATCCACATCCGTGTGTCCTGATATTCAATGAACGACTGAAACCTATCCTTCCATGTAAGGTAATTCTCTACCTTCAACATCTTTGGCGGTTTGTTATTCATGCCTGCCTCATGCTCCATTCTCAATAATTCGTTCAAATTTGACATATTCGACATATTTACCAAACTCGTTAGCTAAAAAAGTTTAGAAATTGTCTGAAAAGTGTGTTAGACTCGTCTCGACAATACGAATCCAATGATATATAATGTTCGAGACCTTTTTTGTCCTAAAAATCACACGAGTCTAACCGTATAGTCAGTTTGTTAAAATTGTTTAGTGATCTGTACGAAAACGTTTATCTCCAATTACGTCAGCTGGTTAACTTTCCACCTATTCGAGTTTAACTCGAAACAGTACCCAACTCGAAGCAGTAACTTGGATTAACAATCCGAAATGGAAACTCGGAACAGTAATTCGAGATACCAATCCAAGATGGTAATTCTGAACAGTGATCCGAGAAGGTATCCGAGATGGTCTGAGATGGGTCCGAAATGATCCGAAATGGTCCTAATTGGAAACAATATCCGAGATACTTATCCGAGATGGTTATTCGAGATGATCCATGATTATTAGAAATCAACCCTTATGAACCGAAATGCAATTCTGATGATCCGAAATGCAACACTCGACATCCGAAATGCAACCATTTTATCCGAGATGATCCATTGTAGATCCGAAATGCAACCTTTTTTATCCGAGATACCTTGCTGTTTATTCGAGATCATCAACAAAACCCTAGAACAGCTTTCAAACTTCGAACCAGCCGTAATAAACATCCAAAACTTCAACTTTTTCTATTGACACAATTCTAAACTGAGCAAAACAAGAGCCTAATGCTTTTATACCAATTGTAGGTCCCGTAATCCGTATGGATCTTCACAGAATCATCTATCCAATCTAGAGTGCGGAATCCTCTAGACTAGATTATCATAGAAATAAGAGTAGCAACAGAAATAACTATAAACCTGATCTTTATTGATTATCTATCACAACGATTACAATCAATCTAGATCCCACGAATTCGTCCAAGCCAATCTCTCTACAGATTCTCTCTCAACTCTCTCTCTAGTGACTAACTGAGCCAGCTCAACCCTAATGCAAAACTCTATTTATATAGAGACAGGTTTGCAACTAGGCTAGGGATTAACCACATGGGCTGCGAATTAGGCTAGGCCCAGATCACCTACCACTCCCAATAATGTGGGTCTGGTTTTGCCCAATCACTCCTAAACAACTACTACAATACTAAACCCGCTAACCATTTATTGTTCTACCAATTACAAGATATCCAAAGGCCAAATCGAAAAGTTGTTGTCACAAATATGCACCAACAGAGATTTTCCAAAGGTGTTTCCTAAAGAACTACCTGGCTTACCTCTGTTACACCAAGTGGATTTCGCATAGACCTTTTACCTGGTGGAAACCCAACTGCAAAATCTTCTAACTGTCTTGCACCATTTGAGATGCAAGACTTGTCGAAACAAATCCAAGAATTTTCGAACAAAGGATTTATCCGTCCAAGTTTCACCCCTGGGTGCTTTGCTGCTGTTTGTGAAAATGATGAATGGATCCTTATGCATGTGCATCAAATTATCGTGAGCTCAACAAAAACACGATCAAAAATCGATATCCCCTACCTCGTACTGATGATCTTTTTTATCAGCTACAAGGCGCTACATGTTTCTCAAAGATCAATCTCTGTTCCGGGTATCATCAATATCGTTTACTCAAAGAAAATATGCCTAAAACTGCTTTCGCACTTGATACGACCATTACGAGTTCACTATCATGCCTTTTGTGTTGACAAATGCTCCTGCCATATTCATGGACTTAATGAATAGGGTTTGCAAACCTTATTTAGATAAGTTCATCATTGTTTTCATAGACGACAGCTTGATTTATTCAAAATCTCGAGCTGACCACGAATGTCATCTTCGTCTAAAAATGGAACTTTTAAAGAAAGAACAACTTTATGCCAAATTCTCCAAGTGTGAATTTTGGCTAAAGGAAGTTCAATTCTTGGGTCACATTGTCAACAACAAGGTGTACATGTAGATCCTTCAAAAATCACTACGATTAAGGATTGGAGTACACCCACTACACCTACTGAAGTTCGCTCATTTCTTGGTCTTGCTGGTTATTACCGTCGCTTCTTCGTAAACTTCTCCAAGTTTGTGGTTCCCCTCACTTCTTTGACTCAAAAGAATAAACCTTTTAAGGGGGGACCCAAACAAGAAGAAGCTTTCCAAACCTTGAAACAAAAGCTTTGTGATGCTCCTATTCTATCCTTACCCGATGGCAACAATGACTTTGTCGTGTATTGTGATGCTTCAAATCTTGGCCTTGGCTGTGTTCTCATGCAAAGAGACAAAGTTATAGCCTACGCATCGAGACAATTGAAAATCCAAATTAAAATAACTACACAACTCATGATCTTCAGTTAGGTATTGTTGTTTTCGCTCTCAAAATTTGGAGACACTACCTTTATGGTAACAAATGTGTGGTTTTCACTGACCACAAAAGTCTCCAACATATATTCAATCACTAGGAACTAAACATGAGGCAACGCACTTAGTCGTAAAGAACATGTCAAGCTCCAGAGTGTGCGAGTTCAATCGGATATCAAAACTTGTGTTTTCCAAGCCCAACATACTTGTGTAACCAAAGGCATGATGTGTAATGAACTGCCACATAATCTTGTGCTTCAGCTTGAAACTGAAGATGATGGGTAACTCTATTTCTTGAACCGTTAGTGGGTTCCAAACCAGGACAATCTTCGTAACTGACAGTCTTTTCAGGGTTCCAAAATCAATGATGGCAATTAAACACGAGGGTTGCGCAAAAGACAGTCTTGTTATTCTATTCATCCTGGTGCAGAAAAAATCATACCCAATATTGGTGGCCGAGTATGAAGAAGGACATAGCCTTGTACGTATCCAAATGCCTTACTTGTCTTAAGGTTAAGGCAGAACATCAACGTCCTTCTGGTTTGCTTGAACAACCAAAAATTCCGATATGGGAGTGGGAGAATATTGCTATGGATCTCATCACTAAATTGTCAGGAAACTTCTGAAAGTCATGATGCCATTTGGGTAATCATTGACCATCTGACTAAATCAACACATTTTTTGCTGATTCGTGAGGATTTATCTGTTGATATACTTCCTAAGATCTATGTTGATGATTGTATCTCATCATGGTGTTCCTTTGAACATCATATCAGATTGTGATGCTCGTTTCTCATCCCATTTTTTAAGCCATGCATCAGCCATAGGAACCAAATTAAATCTGAGCACTGCATATCATCCTCAAAAGGATGGACTAATAAAAGGACAATCCAAACACTTGAGGATATGCTTAGAGCTTGTGTGATTGACTTTGATGTAGTCGGGATTCGCATCTGCATTTGATCGAATTCTCCTACAACAACAATTTTCACAATAGCATCAACATAGCTCCATTCGAGGCTCTCTGTGGTCGAAAATGTCGTTTACCTGTCTGTTGGAATGTAGCTGGTTAACTCAATTCACCGGGACTGAACTCATTCTAGAAACAACAAATAAAATTAAGAAAATTCGCGATAACCTTTTGACAACTAGAAGTCGTCAAAAGAGTTATGCTAACAAACAACGCAATCCTTTGGAATTCCAAATTGGTGATCACATCCTTCTCAAGGTATCCCCTTGGAAAGTTGTGGTTAGATTTGGAAAGAAAAGAAAACTTGCACCTTGATATATGGGACCTTTTAAAATCATTGAAAGGATGGGAAAGGTAGCCTACAAACTTGAAGTAGTTCCTGAACTTGGAATGTTCATCCTACTTTCCACGTGTCCAACTTGAAAAGTGTTTAACCGATGAAAACCTCCACATTCCTCTTGACAAAATCCGCATTGATGACACTATGCACTTGTTGAGAAACCTGTGGAGATTATGGACCATGAAGTGAAGAAACTCAAGCGTAGACGAATACGATTGTTAAAGTTCGCTGGGAATCCAAACGTGGCCTAGAGTTTACCTGGGAATGAGAGGATCAAATGAAAGCAAAATACCCACATCTTTTCTCACAAGTCTCCTCTAATTAAATTTCAGGACAAATTTCTTAAAGTAGGGGAGACTATGACATTTACAAATTTTTAACATTATACAATTTCGATCATTTTCGTATTCAATAAAATGTTATACTTTATTTACGAAATACGTAATTGTACGATCGAGTGAAACGATATTCATGACATTTTCGCAACACATTCCAAGTTACATATGCCTTTATACCCTTCATATAGCTTAAAAATCAAGTTAGAAGGGTTAAAAATGGCAAGCAAATGAAAATGCAAGTCCGGGGGCCAAAACTGTCAGAAATTAGAAACTTATTTATTAGAATGCCTTACGGACCGTAAGACCTAGCTATATGGTCCCTAAGAGGTGCCCAGTTGCAGAATTTTACTTGTTCACCAAGTTCTGTGTTAGGATGAGTTTGAATTGTTATGAAAGTTCTAAAAATTAAGGAATGGAAGTAGATAAATCAGATGTAAATGCAGCGGAATGATGAACTTTGATTCATAACAATTGAGAGATTGTTTTCATTATCATACTTTTATAATTGTAATCACTTTCATGTAAATCACAATCTCCCCCTCAGCCTAAGATCAATGATTTTGTTCGTACAGAATGTAAAGAAGAATGTTAGATTGATAAGTGATGAAAAGTGATCTAATAGAACAGTACAAACATTGTTCTATTTATACTACAATTCTAACCATTGAGCATCTTATGACGATGTCACCAAGAAAGCAACATCTGACAATAATAACAAACTAAGAAAATCTACTAAGCTAAACACTGCAATAAGTAAACATTACATAGACTGATAGAAAACACCGATGAGACATCCTCTATTGGACTTCAGCAGAGCTTTGTCTTGGCAGACCATTGACTTTTAGTCTTCGACAATGCTTTGCCTTGGCAGACTTTTGGCTTTTAGTCTTCAACAGAGCTCTGACTTTGCAGACCTTTGACTTTAGTCTTCAATAGAGCTTTGCCTTGGCAGACCTTAGCTTTTAGTCTTCAACAAAGCTTGACTCCAGCAGATGTTTTATTACTATTAAGAATCAGAGGTTTGTAGTATATTTTAGCTTTCTATCGTATGTTCTTTTGTAAGGCTTAATTCCAACAATCTCCCCCTAGAACAGATGATGCCAAAACTAAAACATTATTCCTGATCTTTATTCCTCATCAATGATTCCCTTATTTGTCCTTCAAGTTGAAGTTGAAAGTCTAGGGCAATCATGTCATTTACATCCCTATCAAGCTCAAGATTCATCAGATCTTGCAGGCCAGCTGCATCCAGACCACATGCATCCTCCATTCTTATTTTTTGAGCTCTACCATCTGACCTGAGCAAAGTTAATTCATGGGTGTCTATGGATGAATTCCATTTTAGAATTTGAGTTAGATGGTTTTCTTGGGAGTAGATTTATTTGAGATGTGTTTGGTGAAATGGGTCTACTGAAAAGTGTTGAGAGTGTTTCCATAAGCTTAACACTTGCAACAATAGTGTGGTATAGGATTTGATTTTTGATCCCCTCTTTTCTTTGTTCGTCATACCTCATTTGATCTTCTTCTTCTATCTGCTTTTGCCTTTTTGCTTGATTCACGGCAAGTGTGGGTAAGACAAAGGTTGAAGATGGTCTTTTAGAGGCATGGGTCTGTTGAGGGGTAGTGGTTGTTGGTGAGTAGTCTGGCTTTCTTGGGACAGAAGGATGTTTCTTTCTAAGCTCTTCCAGCCTTCTATAGGTATCAACAACTTTTGACTCGGACCACCTAGCAATTTTCCTTGTTGCTCCATATTGTGCATCAACAAGTTCAACTTTCATCCTTTTGATCTTCAAGGCATGGTCATATTTTCAGGCCTAGCCTTTTTCTAGAAGGGAGGAGTAGGCCTTTTCAAAGGTGTCACACCCTCAATTTCCACTTGCGGAGTTTTACCATGAGGCGTGTGAACAAACTAGAATCTGAGACACTAGTAATATCGAACGACTCTATATGATTTATTTAAACGTTTTCAAAAAACATTTGTTTAACCATTCATAGTTATTTTCAAATTGTCTTAGTTTAGTTTCAAAGTTTAGCGGAAGCATTAGTTTCAAAGTTGTGCGAAAGTATTAAAGTAAAGTAAAGTAACGGGCGCCAACACAAACGCCAAAACCAAAAATCCCAAACAATATTCGTAAACGAGACTCGATAAAAGAAATGTCTTGATCAATGCAAGTGAGTGCACCTAGCGCTCCTAGCGTCCTGAGAAACATGTAAAGAAATAAGTGTCAACATTAAAGAAGAGTGAGTTCACAGGTTTTTTTATAAGTTCACAAGTTCGGTTAAAAGTTTGTTTCCCCCGTTATCCCTAACCCGGATAACGATATAGTTCCATTATCCCTAACCCGGAATAATAATGTTGGTTCCATTATTCCTAACCCGGAATAATAATGTTGGTTCGTAATTAAGTTCAATGTTAACATGTAGGTAGCGAGCCTAAAGTTACGTCACATAAGGGTTCGCGATCGAAGCTGACTGTTGTGCCTCCGTGTTGCCAGGCCTATCACTGACCATGGCGAAAGTTAGGCCAAATTAATCACCCGTTGACCATTCCCGGTCGGCTAGCGCGACTAGCTCGGGTGGGGCTTGTCGGGCCCAGTAGTACTACTTATAATTTTCCCGCTATCTAACCCAATACTAACGATCCGAGAGTTTATCGAGGACTTCGGTGATATAGCTGCTTAGTGACCATAACATACATTAACATTAACTTAGTTACCGAGTAGTTTAACGACGTTAATTTCGCATAACGTAAAAAGATAGAGTTATAGAATGTATACATGTTTCTCCCCCTGTTGTTTAAAACCGGATAAAATAGGGGCCGTGAACTCACCTTTAATTGCTCGGTTAGTGTAACACAGAAGTAGCAAATGATGGGACCGCTAATTGCGTCCTAACATGTCAATCGATTTAAAGTTAGTGTGTGAACACACTGATACAAACCCTACGCATAATTAACACACAATGCGGCACACATAATAACAAATTCGAAAACACAATCATGCATGCAAAGTATCATCATACCAAAATAGTGATCAAACCAACTTGTCATAAACACAGATCAACTCATACAACACTTTGGTACACACAAACGCAAGTTATCATATTTCAGCTTGTACGCTCATAACTAGGCTGTTTTCGAGGATTTTTATAAAATAGTTCCAACGTTCCAAAAATTCCATTTTTTTACAGGGGTGTCGACTAAACTGTAGAATTTTATGTAAGCTTTTCAAGTCCTAACACTTTACCAATTATTTACAAACATTTATATACTAGGCTGCAGTCAGATTCGTCGCTTTCTGACTGCAGTCCACGGGAAAAATTATGTAAAAATCATCGTTCATCCAATTCACAAAATTCCAGTGGGAGTTTTCCGGAAATTCTAGTCTCCAGTTACTGTACAAATTTCGTGACCCAACCCTCTACAGATTATGAGATCCGACTCGATAAACAACTAGCAAATTTTCAGAATTTACGCAGCTTCAGCTGCTGCACTTAAATGACCACTTTAAAATAGCAAACGACCTCAGAAAAATATGAATCTGGCACCATTAGAAGCGTTTTTCAAAAATACACGTTTTAGGCTTCAGAAAATCTACTTGTCGATAAATAATGATCAGGTTACAGCCAATTGAAGTTGGCTGTAAATGCCATTCAGCAACCTGTTTTCAACTTGTATCGCAATAGAACACGCTTAAACGATCAAGACGCTAAATAATAATGATCAAGAACAGGTTTATTTGTCACATATCATCATGTGCATCAATATTCATGCAAACCCTAATCATATAATATGATTTTTATCGCTAAAACGCAGCCTATGATTTTTGTATTCATCCTAAGATCACAATCGCAAAAACTCGCACAATTATCCGAACTAATCATAAATCATAACACTTTTCATACCAATGATCCTAACAATACATATAATCATGACAAGATTACACAAACCCTAATGTGATTTGTAAAACAATTAAAACCCTAACCTTGAAACGATGGAGATTAGCGAACCGGGACAAGATTGGAAATCAATCCGGGGTTGGAGGCTTGTGCGATCGAGAGAGGGGGGGGGGCTGCCGTCGGCTCTCTTGGTGCTAGGGTTCCTTGTTGTTTTTTTTAAAACATAACTCATGCATACATGTATATATATAGCACAAGGGAAAAAGAAGGAGAAAGGGGGTGGGGGGGGGGGGGGCGGTTTGGGTCATTAGCTTGGGCCTCAAGTTTAGGTTAGTTCCTTGGGCCACAAGGAGGTGAGGTCGACACGTTTCGCGGCTCGGTTTGGTTCGGCTATTTACTTATTATATATTTTTTTATAAAACTAATAACCGCGAAATCAAAACGTGCTATAATAATTCACAATATTTACAAACGTCTAATAACAATAGCACGTAATTTACCCAATGCATTCAAAAGTTAGTGTAGTTATTGCGAGCGTGTAATTTAATTCTCCGAATCAATTTAGCATAGGAATGAATAACCGTGCAGTAGCACATTTAAGATACCTGAAAAGCCGGGATGTCACAAAAGGATCTTTGAGCATGGCTTGTATTCTTTCAACCTCTTCCTTTCGCTCATTTGCAGACCAATCATTGAATTGAGCCCTTGTTGCTTTGTTAGGCTTAAAATTCATAATGTAATCAAGATAGTGTTGCTTTTAATTCAGGATCATCAGTGGTTGGCTTTTCTGATATGGACTTACTAAAATCATTAGAAAAATCTTTAATCTTTCTCACTTTGCTAAATTGAAATTTCGTAGATCTTTGTAGAGCCCTGTCATCCTTAACCTTTAATAGGTCCTTTGCAATAGTCTCAGCTTGTCTAGCCTTCAGCATCAGATATTCATCCAGATTTCTAGGCTTTCGATGCCCAAGAAGAGATGGAAATTCTCTTTGTTTTGGATCCTCTATCTTATAGAAAGACTATATTTCACCTTTCACAGCATAAAGTTCCAAAGGGTATAAGGCACCCATTGGAAGGAATGATGATAATAGGAGCATCAGTGGGAATGAAGTTTCCGGATATGACAATGATGAGGATGGTTGTGAAATAGGTCTTGATGATAAAGGGAAGGGTGATTGAATCTCTTCATCATCATCACCGACAACAAAAGTTTTTATTTTGCGTTGGAACATGACTTTGGGTGATGGTGGATGTTTAGGAATTCTTGGTGGTGTGCATAATGGTTTAGTTAAAGTGGGAAATGTGAGTAAATCAGAGGTTTGGGAAACATCTGTTGGAACATCTGTTGTCCAGCGTCTGTTGTGTAACATTCGTGAAAATCGGGTTTCAAAAACCCACACCATTTATCAATCAAATATTCAGTTAAAAAGTTCGTTGCGTATTTAACGTGTCGGTTATTTAAAATAATACATAATTAATAAATATTTTAAAGATTAAAGACCACAAAATAAATAATAATAATTAATGAAAAATTAAATAAAGAAACAGAATGGGGTAGCCGGGTTTCGAACCCGGGTCTCCACCCAACCAACACACACAACACACCACTACACTACACACACATATCTGTTAAAATCCTAAAGCAATTAATTTATATACTAAAACAACGCTTGAATTTGAATTCAAAATCTCAGAACCTATAACAGTCGGAACATGATTTTAGAAATCAATCCAAATAACCGTTTTCCTTTTGATTAACACATGTAACTGCTTTCAAACATCAGATTTAACGGAAATCTTGAATCAATTCGTCTGAGCTGAACGAAATCATTGACCGTTAATCCATGAATGAAACCGAAATTCAACATCCCCTGTTTTTATATAAATAGCAGACGAGTTCCCTTCAGAAATCGTTCATCTCTCTAGCTTACTCTCAAAAACTCGATCGCCTAAAAGGAGCTCTGCCCCACCAGAGAACCACCGGAATCGCCAAAATCCACTCACCGGAAAACCGAACCCATTTCATTTTTTGCCTTACTCTAAAATAAGACTTCTAGAGCTCAGACAGAAAGCACCGCACTCACCTCAAACTTCTGGTAGAGCCTCTGTCGCAAGTTGAACTTCACCGGAATTTCTTTCAGTCACCGGAGTTTCTACACATTAGCGGAATCCAACCGGAACTTCCATCGGTATGACATCTTAATCATTTTTGTCAGTTTTATTCAGTTCATTTGTTTAATCTAAAACAGCAGATCAGTAAAATCAAAATGTTTAACAAATCTGTTTTTCGGTTCTGAGTTAATGAAGAAGATGAACAGCGAGTCGTTTATAAATATAATTAAAATCAGTAATTTAAATGGGTTAGACACACAGTCCAGCGGTGGACTGTGTGCATTTTACATGCATGATGCCGTGTTCGAGTCTTGAACATGTCCGTTCTGCTGAAATAAAATCCATTTTTTTGAAACCAAAACAGATTGTCCCACAGTATGTTGTTAAATATAATACAAGAACTATATAATACAGGTTAGACAGCCAGCCCAGTTGGTCGGGCTGGGTGCAAGTTAAATCAATGGTCACGGGTTCAAAACATGTTCTGCGCGTCCGGTCCAAGCCAGTATAAAACTTTTTAATTAATTAAATTCCAAATTCAAACCCGTAAGTATATAAATATAATTAAAATCAGATATATTTCGGGTTAGAGACGTAGCTCAGTTGGTAGAGCTGCGTGCACGTATACAAGAGGTCCCGAGTTCGAACCTCACTCAGCGTATAATTAAACACAGTCCGCCCGGTCAACGGTCAAAAAGTCAACTTTTTATTTTTCTTTTATTTATTTATTTAGTTAAAAAATCAATTAAAAATACCTCAAAATAAGGTTTTAAAGCCTAAAAACTTGCATTAAATTCACAAAAATAAATCTAACAATCCCATTAAGAGCACTAATTAAAAATATTAATCTCAAATAAAGTTTATTTATTTACCGAATCATTTCGTTATTATTTAGGTTAGTTTTTCCCTCGTCGGTTGAATCATAATATTCGTGCACATTCATCGTCATCAAGGAACGCACCCACTGTGAGTGAATCCTTACAAATTCCCCTTTTTATTCATGTTTTTGAGTGTATCATGTGTCGCTTTAATTATTTCGTTTATTCAAACTTGTGCTATTACCATTATATGACCTAAACTTGTGATGTAAATATTTTTTGTTGTAATGTGTGTTTATATTCTTGTCAAGTTGCGTGCAAATCATTCATTAGGCCCATCAGTTCCTCGTGGGAGACGAGTTGAGCATCAGGTGCTTCATTCGATCGGCTTCCGTTTGATTGAGCCTTGATCTCATTGTTCATCATTTGGTGTGTGCTTGTACATTAATTGATATTATGTGTATTGTGATTAAATTTACATTTACGTTTATTCATATTTGGTTATGCACAATTTTATTCAAATAACCAACATAACTAATCCTTTGAAATATTTAAATAAGATTCACTCGCCAACTTTTGTTGACCCAAAACTCTATTTTACACATGATATAGGTGATCCGGTTGAGAAAAGAAACACATAGGATGGCCTAAAAGAATAAACAAGTTAATGCCTTGGAATGAACGTTTAGATTTGTTTTCCTTTGTAATTGTACTCTAGTTTGTAATTTGAATGAAAATGTATTTGAATATGTTGTGTTTGTATGTTTATTGTAACTTCTTCGTTAAAGAGAAATAATAAATATGAAACTTTATAGTAAATGTCATGAGCTTTGATGAAAACCCAATCATGCCCCGACTACCATTTCCGCTGCGGGTCAGGGTGTGACAGATTGGTACCAGAGCTTTTGACTATAGGGATATAGGATAGGTTATTAGACCCTTAGAGCCTATACTATAGTTGATTAGATTTTATTTTTTTATGTGGTTACATGCAAACTCATGATGTTTATTTGTTTCGTATTTATTACACACACAAATGCATGCAAACACTTGCACTATTATATTGTGTGATACTTAATGAATTATACTTATTGTCAAACATAACATGCTTACATATACATTCATCACGCATATTTCAATGTCCACATATTCAAATCATCCTCATATTTCCTTTATTTAAGATTTTGTCACAATTTTCGTTTTTCAATCTCATCAAAGTGAGTTCTACGACGGGCATGTAGTAACTGTAAGGGTACAAGTACCGGTAGTTGGAACGTCCTGTCTAGGTTGGTATTCGTATAAATCCAATATAACGGACCAGTTTGCCTACCTGGGGACTAACGATGAGAGTACGAAGGACCTATTAGGCCAAAGCATGCCACACCAAACGTCGTTCGAACTAACCCTAATTTGAGTTGTCATTGTGTCCATACCAGGACACCCTCCGACCTTATACTTTGCTGTCATGTTTTACGATTTTCATTCGGGTGGCGCAAGTGTTAACATGCCAGCACCAATATGAATCCTACCGGAGCCCAGTAGTCATGGGGGCCCACATGACTACCAAGGCCAAGTAAGGGGACATATGGGAGCCCAAACATGAGCAAAGCCCAAGAGATCCTATGGATGTAGTAGGTTTATTTTATTCATTTGTTTTTGTGAATGTTCATTTCTAAATACGACACATGACACCTAAAACGTCAAACTCATACTCTTGATACGTATTCCCTGTAGATGTCTTCCAGTCTCTCTCGTAGAAAAATGAGATCAGGAAAATCCCGCGGGCGCATGGCTGCCCAAATCGCTCAACAAATGGCTTCCGTAATACCCAACATCGTAGTTCAAGTTCAACAAGCCCTTACCGCTAATCCCGTCAACCCAATCAATCAAGAAGATCAAAACGTTGTCAACCCTCCCCCAAATACCACTAAATGCACCTTCAAGCATTTCAAATCCTGCGACCCTCCAAAATACGAAGGGACTGAAGGTGTCACCGCTCTCCTCCATTGGTTTGAGGAGATGGAAGACACTTTTCTCAATTGCGACTGCCCCGATGATCGCAAGGTGCGATATGCTACCGGTCGTTTGTTTGGAGTAGCACTTACATGGTGGAATACAGAGAAGGCCAAGCGAGGTACTGAGAATGCTATGACTTTGACTTGGGAAGAATTGAGGGAGATCATGACAAGACGTTTTTGTCCAAGAAGCGAAATCAAGAAATTAGAGGATGAGTTCTATTCTTTGAAACAAAAGGAGGGCAACCACACCACATACAACAAGAGATTTCTTGAGTTAAATCAGATGGTCCCCAACTCGTTCACTCCCCTCTACCGTTTGATCGGGCACTACATTCGAGGTCTTCCTTCAAAAATTCAAGACCCTGTAATAAATACCACACCTGCAACTTTGGAAGCAACAATGGAGTTAGCTACAGAGCTCACCGAAAACCGCATACGGAATAAAGATTTCAAGGAGGAGAAGAAGAAGGATAAAGCATCAACCGAAACCTCAAACCCAACCCAAACCGAATCCTCTTCTCAACCCACTTCTAAGAGAAAACGAGATGGACAAATTTTCACTGTCACCCAACACAATCAACTAGCTTCACAAGTTGTACCCCTCCAAGCTATCCCAATCACTCAAGTAGCACCCAACTCTACTTACCCAAATAAGAAACCTTACATTGGACCTCACCCTCAATGCAACACCTGTTTTTATCACCATCCATCTACCTTACCTTGTCGACTATGTGCTAATTGTGGGCGTTATGGTCATTTGAGCAAGACTTGTCGCGCCTCTCAAAACCAAGCTTCACCCCCTACTTAAAACATGATCCAAACATATCAACAACCCCAGTACCCCATGTTTCCATATGTTTGAGCTTGTTTTAATTGTGGCGACCCTACCCACTTTAGAAACACGTGCCCTCGATTGGTTAACATCATAAACACCCAAGCGCAAGCAAACCCAGTTAACCAAGCAAATCAAGCAAACCCAGCACTACCACCAGCAAGAGGAAGAGCTTACAACATCAACGCCAACCCTGTTGAAGATAATAATGACCCAAACGAACAATCCAACTAGCCTTCTTTCACCAAGAATCAAGACTCAACTCCAACCGTTTAGTTTTTTTTATGTTTTCTTATGTTATCTCAATCTTTACGTATCTCAGTTATACATTTGAAATTTATGTATTCAAGAATCTTAATACGAATTACTATTTCAGTTTTGTTTTATACACGCTGATTTAACATTCATATCATCATACATCTCGACGTATCTCAATCTCGTCATTTACAGAAGTTGGGTTGTGTCTCACTTTTACATAGACTAACCCCTTCATCATAACAAACGAGAGAGGTACTGTCATCATTCGATCATGTATCCTTCCAGATTTGAGACTCAAGCTTTGGCTGTCGTGTTTGTTTTGTAGATTTTAGAGTCACATAGAACTAATCATAACTTACTGACAAAGTCAATGAAAATTTGACAAGAATATGGTGGATACGCCGCTGGTACTTCCTATATATAAGTATTCTTGTCAAAGGATCAAAAGCGTTGTCAGGCGGTTATGAGAAGTTTCGTGTAGGTTTTAATATCGTCATGGTTGAAGATTTTGTTTATGATATAACCTTATCTTTCCAAACGTATCAATTCTCTCAAAACTCTTATGCATAAAATCATGCTTAGTCAATCAACTCTGTTTATCCATGTTCCGCATTCTTATACTTTAGGCATCAAAAAGCGATTCCTGTAGCAGGGTATTCAACCCTTACTAGGAACGTTACCGCCTCAAATAAGATTTAAACTCTCACCCTCTTCTAAATATGTAATTGTCAAATTAAAACACCCTCCCTTCGAGTCAAACACACCACTACTTAAATTTCGGGACGAAATTTCTAAAAGTAGGTGATACTGTAACATTCGTGAAAATCGGGTTTCAAAAACCCGCACCATTTATCAATCAAATATTCAGTTAAAAAGTTTGTTGCGTATTTAACGTGTCGGTTATTTAAAATAATACATAATTAATAAATATTTTAAAGATTAAAGACCACAATTAATAAATAATAATAATTAATGAAAAATTAAATAAAGAAACGGAATGGGGTAGCCGGGTTTCGAACCCAGGTCTCCACCCAACCAACACCACAATACACCACTACACTACACACACATATCTGTTAAAATCCTAAAGCAATTAATTTATATACTAAAACAACGCTTGAATTTGAATTCCAAATCTCAGAACCTATAACAGTCGGAACATGATTCTAGCAATCAATCCAAATAACCGTTTTCCTTTTGATTAACGCATGTAACTGCTTTCAATCATCAGATTTAACGGAAATCTTGAATCAATTCGTCGGAGCTGAACGAAATCATTGACCGTTAATCCCTGAATGAAACCGAAATTCAACATCCCCTGTTTTTATATAAATACCAGATGAATTCCCTTCAGAATTCGTTTATCTCTCTAGCTTACTCTCAAAAACTCGATCGCCTGAAAGGAGCTCTGCCCCACCAGAGAACCACCGGAATCGCCAAAATCCACTCACCGGAAAACCGAACCCATTTCATTTTTTTCCATACTCTAAAATAAGACTTCTAGAGCTCAGACAGAAAGCACCCCACTCACCTCAAACTTCTGGTAGAGCTTCTGTCGCAAGTTGAACTTCGCCGGAATTTCATTTAGTCGCCGGAGTTTCTGCACATTAGCGGAATCCAACCGGAACTTCCATCGGTATGAGATCTTAATCTTTTCTGTCAGTTTTATTAGTTCATTTGTTTAATCTAAAACAGAAGATCAGTAAAATCAAAATGTTTAACAAATCTGTTTTTCGGTTCTGAGTTAATGAAGAAGATGAACAACGAGTCGTTTATAAATATAATTAAAATCAGTAATTTAAATGGGTTAGACACACAGTCCAGCGGTGGACTGTGTGCATTTTACATACATGATGCCGGGTTCGAGTCTTGAACATGTCCGTTCTGCTGAAATAAAATCCATTTTTCTGAAACCAAAACAGATTGTCCCACAGTATGTTGTTAAATATAATACAAGAACTATATAATACGGGTTAGACACCCAGCCCAATTGGTCGGGCTGGGTGCAAGTTAAGTCAATGGTCACGGGTTCGAAACATGTTCTGCGCGTCCGATCCAAGCCAGTATAAACCTTTTTAATTAATTAAATTCCAGATTCAAACCAGTAAGTATATAAATATAATTAAAATCAGAAATATTTCGGGTTAGACACGTAGCTCAGTTGGTAGAGCTGCGTGCACGTATACGAGAGGTCCCGAGTTCGAACCTCACTCAGCGCATAATTAAACACAGTCCGACCGAACGGTCAACGGTCAAAAAGTCAACTTTTTATTTTTCTTTTATTTATTTATTTAGTTAAAAAATCAATTAAAAATACCTCAAAATAAGGTTTTAAAGCCTAAAAACTTGCATTAAATTCACAAAAATAAATCTAACAATCCCATTAAGAGCACTAATTAAAAATATTAATCTCAAATAAAGTTTACTTATTTACCGAATCATTTCGTTATTATTTATGTTAGTTTTTCCCTCGTCGGTTGAATCATAATATTCGTGCGCATTCATTGTCATCAAGGAACGCATCCACTGGGAGTGAATCCTTACAAATTCCTCTTTTTATTCATGTTTTGGGGTGTATCATGTGTCGCTTTAATTATTTCGTTTATTCAAACTTGTGCTATTACCATTATATGACCTAAACTTGTGATGTAAATATTGTTTGTTGTAATGTGTGTTTATATTCTTGTCAAGTTGAATGCAAATCATTCATTAGGCCCATCAGTTCCTCGTGGGAGACGAGTTGAGCATCAGGTGCCTCATTCGATCGGCTCCGTTTGATTGAGACTTGATCTCCTTGTTCATCATTTGGTGTGTGCTTGTACATTAATTGATATTATATGTATTGTGATTAAATTTACATTTACGTTTATTCATATTTGGTTATGCACAATTTTATTCAAGTAACCAACATAACTAATCTTTCAAATATTTAAATAAGATTCACTCGCCAACTTTTGTTGACCCAAAATCCTATTTTACACATGATACAGGTGATCCGGTTGAGAAAAGAAACACATAGGATGACCTAGAAGAATAAACAAGTTAATGCCTTGGAATGAATGTTTAGATTTATTTTCCTTTGTAATTGTACTCTACTTTGTAATTTGAATGAAAATGTATTTGAATATGTTGTGCTTGTATGTTTATTGTAACTTCTTCGTTAATGAGAATAATAAATATGAAACTTTATAGTAAATGTCATGAGCTTTGATGAAAACCCAATCATGCCCCGACTACCATTTCCGCTGCGGGTCAGGGTGTAACATGTTGTCACAACATCTGCCCTAACATCTGTTCGGTTGTTTTGTGGTGATTTTCGGTTGTTTTGGACATAGGATACAACAAGATTAGCTTCAACAGTGGTTTTAGAAGAGGTGACAGTTGGTTGTCTAACTTTTCTCTCAGACTTTCTTTTTCTTGAAGTACCAAGATCTTCTTTTTCCAACTGTTTGGCTTTTTCTTCTTCAATTCGGATTGAGGCTTTAGCTTCAAGTGTATCATGTCTCTTCCACTCTTCATCAACAATCTTTTGAGCTTCTTTATTTAGGGTCTCATCAATCCCTTTTCCCAAAGTTGCATCAGATGCTTCAGCAGTGGTTTTAGTGGTTTTTGGCTGTTGTTGCACCTTTAGTTTAGCAGTTGAAACAGGTTGCAACTTTCTCAAAGTATCTTTGTGAACGGTGATCGAGCTGCCGAAATGAGCAATCAACCTGATCTCGCTCAACTAGCAGAGGCGAAATTCATTGCTAGAGAGGTAGACAAGACAAATAAGATAGTACTTACTGTTTAACTGCTTCCGATGTATTAATGACATTCAAATACAAACGTAAGTAAACAAACTGGCAGAGCTTCGCCGTACCAATTGACAAATCACTACCTAGCTCTAACACAACACTTCCATATTTATAGGTCGACATGACTCGTACTGAAGTGCGTGCTAAACAACTGACTATATTTCTTACGGGCCAGTGTTTCGTACGAGTAAGACACTCGTACGAAACATGTATATATTTAGTACGAAGCATAGTAACAAAACATATAAAAATTACTTTTTAACAAATAAACATTGACATGTAAACTCTATAAACATTACAGACATATCCTAGATGCAGGCAATAGACATTATGCACCAACAATAACTGATTAACAATTTGTTAACCCGTTCAGTATTTTTGATTTTCGGTAAAATGTGATCTATGACGTATGAGCTTGTGGAATAACTGATTAACAATTTGTTAACCCGTTCAGTTTCAATTCTCATTTTTTCAAGTTCACTTTTGAGCTCAGCAATAGTGTTTAGATGAATATTAATAGCCATTTATTTATCCATCATTTTTGCTTTAAGCATCATAAGTGTTGCGTCATTTTCTCTGAGTGTTTTATTATATTGTCAAACAGACGCACACAATTTGTCATAAGCTTCCTTTGTGGATTTGTAATCGCTTGATAAATTGTCTGTTAAACGTTGCAGTTCAGCAAATCTTTTGTCTTTTACAAGACACTCACCACACAACTCTACACACTTAAAACAAGGTTTTTCAATCACACTTTCAGATGTTGACTTGTTTACCTCATTGCCATTTGCCATGCAAGCTTTAATGATGTCTTCTTTCAACATTTCCATTTTCTCATCAGCTTTGACATCTTCAACCGGTTTCTTTTGCTCTTCATCTGTTGAATGTTGGCTATCCTGCAAAAGTTTTTAAAACATCGTTAGGTAAAAGATGTTTGAATGGACCATTTAAAAGCTCCTCCTCCTCTGATGAAGTATCATAGTAATAATCGTCATCATCAGGTCCTTCATCAAAAGATGCCCCCGACTCTCTTCCGGTTCCTCAATAATTTCAGCCACCAATGCCAAACTTTCTCCTTTTGAAATAAACTTGTTCCAATTTAACCCTTCGTCTTCTTGTGTAACAACCAATGCCTTATCTTTAGTTTCAGGTTGCTTATCTTCAATCGGCACGATTCTTGTTCTTGGTTGAGGTCGGTGGTAAATTGCTCTCTTGTAATAGTCATCAGCGAAAGGATTATGATTTCCTTGAACCTCTCGGTTTGGACATTCTCTTTTGAAATGACCTTTCTCCCGACACTTGAAACAAGTAACTTTGGATTTATCAAATCCAAGTTTCCCATCCAAACCTCCCAAATTTTCTTTACCAGTAATTTCCATAAATCTATGTCCACGTCGAACGATCGAAGCCATACACCATTTTATATCTATCAAATCCATTTCAACTGGATCGATTTGATCATAATCTTTACGTGTCATTTTAGAATTTACTATCTTCCCAGCAACAAGGCTGTCATACGACTCAAGAACTGAAGCAAGTAGAGACATGTATTGTTTTGCTGTCTTTTCGTAAAAATTTTGCGCATTCTGAAAGTCAACGGCAATATTGCATTGCAAAATCTTTTATTTGTATTGGATGATGAAGTATTTTGATTTTTCTGAGGTTGGTTTGATCCGAAAGAGGACTGTTGGCTTGAAGGTGTATTTGGATCAACTGATGGAAATGATTGGAAGCCACTTTTCTGAGTTCGTGGTGTGCTTGGTGAACTATATGCACTGAAAGCGGTCTGAATCTTTGGCACTTGGATTTGAGCAGCATAACTGTTTTTGAAATAAAGATTAACATCTTGTTGCATTTGAACAGTCTTGTTTTTTGCCATCTTTTGCATCTCTAATTCATGACCCTCCAGCCTTTCAATGAAACAAGGCAGCGAGAAATTTATATACTCAATTCCATTCTTTAGTATGGTTAAGTAAGTCGACCATTCACCTTGTGGTAGAGAATCAGCTAGTTTGTCAACAAGCTCTTCATTTGTCTTTACAATTCCCATTCTCTTCATATGAACCACCAGATGACAATATCGCTCAATCAGCTGCTTTACCGTTTCTCCTTTAACCAGTGTGAATTCATCGAACTCTTTGCTTAGTAACGCCCTTTTGCTTTTGCGAAGTTGAGTATTACCTTGAAACTTGAGTCGAAGATCATTCCATAAAGATCGCGCATCATCATCATGTTGCAGTAAAGCCAAGATGTCTTCTTTAATCGACTGTTGAAGAATATTCATCATTTTCTTTTTGTTGATAAACCTTTCACGTTCAACATCAGAGAATTGAGCAAGGGTCTTTTCAAGCCCATTTTCACCAACTAGTACGATATATTTTGCCTCGATTACAAACCAGCAAGTAAAGTGGTTAGCTTGAACCCAGTTCATAAACCTTTCACTCCAACTATCGAAGTCTTTTAGATTCATAAGCTTTGGAGGTTTTGTCATTGTTCCCATCTCATTCTCTAGATTGATATTTTGAGCTGCTATGGTGGTAACAACTGTGGTGGCGAAAGCATTGTAAAATTTCCCAGACATTTTTCCTGTGAAAAATTAAGAACACACTTCTAGAAAAACAAACTGATCAGATTAGTAAAATTTTTGTGCGAACAAATTGTTCATACGAAACAAGTGTTCACAAAACAATTAGATTTTTCTCACAAACAATTTCGTGCGATTCAAAGCATTTTGTACGAGTAAGATACTCGTATGAGTTTAAATTTGGTACGAATTTCTTTGAAATCTGAAAATTTGTAAGATTTTGTAAACTTTTAGCACTTGTTCGTATGAAATAAAGGATTTTGTTCGTACAAAAGTTCAGTCAATTTTTCATGCGAAACTCGTACAGAATAACTCAGTCTCCAAACTGAAGAATTTTATCAATTTCAACATGATTGAGTTCAATTTTAAGTCCGAATTATGATATGGATTGATTAGATTGAAGATTAACCTGATTTACTAAAATCCTAGTCCATTTTGTCCATGAATTCGTTCAAAATTCGTCCAAAATCCAGTATAGGTCAGAAGTATAATGAGGATGAAGATATATCCAAGTCTGAACACCTAGTAGCCTGTAACTACTTGTTGTCTATCTGTAGATCAAATCTCATGGCTCTGATACCACTTGTGAACGGGGATCAAGCTTCCGAAATGAGCAATCGACCTGATCTCGCTCAACTAGCAGAGGCGGAATTCATTGCTAGAGAGGTAGACAAGACAAACAAGATAGTACATACTGTTTAACTGCTTCCGATGTATTAATGACGTTCAAATACAGACGCAAATAAACAAACTGGCAGAGCTTCGCCGTACCAATTGACAAATCACTACCTAGCTCTAACACAACACTTCCCTATTTATTGGTCGACATGACTCGTACCGAAGTGCGTGCTAAACACCTGACTATATTTCGTACGGGCCAGTGTTTCGTACGAGTAAGACACTCGTACGAAACATGTATATATGTCATACGAAACATAGTAACAAAACATATAAAAATTACTTTTTAACAAATAAACATTGACGTGTAAACTCTATAAACATTAAAGACATATCCTAGACGTAGGCAATAGACATTATGCACCAACAATCTTTCTCCCCCTTTTTGGCATCATCTTCAATTTCATCTTGAAGAATAATGACTAGGGTAGTGCCAGTAGTTTTCAGCAAAGATCTTTGATGGCTTTAATATCTGCTTGTGTATCATTGTATCTTTTCTCAACAATATTTTTGATTAAATTCATGTGTGTCTCATGCTGAATATCTGCCAATTGTCTCTGAGCTAATATTATTGGTTGCACAACTTTCCATAGCTCATCAGCATTTTGAGTTGGTGATGGTTGAGGTTGAGAATTTTGTAGCACTTGTTTCATCATGGTTTTGATTTCATCAATGGATGATTCCATGGTACTGATTCTCCCCGTCTATTCTTGGTATTTTAATTTATCACCAATGTTAATAGGATCATCTGAATTCCTACCAGAGGTAGTTGTATTTAGATCATCAACATGAGGAATCTCAATATTTTCAGAACAAAATGCCCCTTATTCTTGGTACTGAGGACTTCCAACTAGCTCAGAGGATACAATTGTAGCCTCAGCAGTTGTTGCCTTCAAGAAAGTCTTATTGATGTAACCACCATCCAATTGAGCCACTGTTGTGGCAACAGTTGTAGTAGTTGCTTCACTTGAACTACCACGAAGAGTTACATGTAACTCATGGGGTGTAGCCTCCTCAACTGATTCTAGGTTAGCTAATGGAGTTTTCTTAGATTCAGTCAATGATGGGGTTGTACTCTCAGTGACAGGTGAATGAGAGGGACTGTTTGGAATCTAAGTTTTCTCAATATCATGAAATAGGGGTATGAAAGTGGAAGGAATTGGAATAGTGGACATGAAAGTGACATTGCCCTGGGAGAGGGGCTTGAGAACAGATGTTCAAGTGAATCATCTGCCTCCTAATTTGGTGTCCCTGTGCTTACAACTTGTTCCTTTTGTGAAGAATCAAGAGGAGCTGGTGTAGGTGGAGATCTTTGGTCCATTTACTTTTAGGAAGTAGTAGTGGTTTCAAGTGACTTTGGTGCTGTTACAGGTGTATCCTTTGGGATCTCATCTTCCAGAGTTACATTTTTGGGTTGTTTTGTGGGCTTTTTGGATTTGGAAGGTTTATTTTTGGGTTTTTTTGGTGGGGGTTGCATAGCACTGGTTGTAGTGCCATGTTCACAAGGAGCAGTGGGCTCAGCAACAGAGGAAGGAGAAAAGGATGTGTTAGCATCTAAAATTTGCTCAGTCCCCGTTGCTTGTGTTTTCAAAACCTTTGGCTTTTTATATGAGGTTCTAGTAAAAGTTTCATGTTTAAGGCTGCCCACTTCACATATGACACCTTGTTGAAGATCCTTTTTCAGAAAGTTGTTTTTGTAAATAAAAACTCAACAGCCTAGGGTGTATAAGAAAAGCTTTACCCTTTTTAATGTTGTTAAAGTTTGCAACCAAGTCAGAAAACAATACCTGGGAAAATTTAAATTTTGATTTTGTTAAAATAGCATAACCCAGATATGTTGGATCTTTTGAGATCGTTGGTACTTGGTTTTAGTAGGTTTCAGATAGTTTGTAATAGTTTAAGGTATTTTAGAAAGTTCAGGGGCTAAAAGTTTCACTACAACTAAATGTCTTGTAGTGGAGTATTTATGTACCCAACGTATTTAATAAATACGCTGGGTAGTTAGTGTGTATACATATGTTAGTAATGAAAACCCTAGTCCAAGGTTCTTGGACAAGTTTGGTGATTTCTTGGTGTTGTGATTGTTGTTATTGTGCTTAATCTGAACATCCTGGTGCATTCAGTGATTATATCTTTTGGGATTCATATACAACAGTTGTTGCTTGATCCATTCAAGAATCTTCATCTTCATCTTTTGGTTTTCTTAACTTTTACACATTCAAGCAACTAATCTACTGTCGTTTGGGTGATAACAATCAAACCACTGTGATCCGAATCTGTTTTGGGACTCACAATTTGGTATTAGAGCCTTTGTGCTCTTGATTGTTTGAGTTTTTGTTAAGATTCTTCAAGTTTTGAAGGTTTTCAAAAGTTTTCAAAGTTTCAAGGTTTTTCAAATTTTTGGTGTTAAATGGCTTGATCTGGTGTGTTTAATCATTGGGTTGTTGTTAATCGGTGTTTTGGTAAACATTTGGGTCATTTTGGTACAAAGACATATGGATTTGGTGATTAGAGGGTTTTTCTTCGTCCTTAACCATGCTGGGCGTATTTAAGTTTGAAGTCAGTGTAGATAAATTTAAATATAGCGTTTTTCACTTGAAGATCGCGTAATTAAAAATATGTCGGCATTACACCTGCGGATTTGTTGATTTCGAGCGAAATAGTGTCAGTGTAATTAATCGAAGGAGACTTCAAAGTCAATAATAAAAATCCTCAGCGATTTTATCACGATGATGGCGCATTTAGCCAAACTCATGTTTGTTTTGTGCGTACCAGCGGATTTAGCTATTGTCGCTGGGTCAAGTAACTAAGTATCTCGAGTGTATTTGCCATTTTCAGCGTATTTACTCTCTGATCTCTCAAATTCCAGCGTGTTTAATCCAAGATCAAGATTTTGAACTTGAAATCAACCAAAATGTCGCTCAATCAACTTAATCCAATAGCCCAAGCCGAATTGGAGACAGGGACAGCTACGAGACCTCCTAAGTTGAAAGGATCTGAAGACTTTAGTAGTTAGAAGAATCGAATCAAAGCATTCTTAGAGTATACAGATTATACTCCATGGATTTCTGTCACCGTAGGACCGCATGTTCCTATGGTAATTCGCGACGATGTTCGAACAATGAACGAAGACCCTTCAACATTCACTACGGAGGAGAGAATTCTCATTCATTGCGATCACAGGGCTCATGCTGCTCTAACAATGGCTCTGTCCAAGGATGACAACAATCTGTTTGAAGAATACACTTCAGCTCACGAACTGTGGTTGGCCCTTATTCATCACTATGAAGGGAACGAAGAGTTGCTGGACAACAAAAGGGATATGGTTCAGAAAGAATATGATATGTTCGGAATTTTTGTGGTGAAAGCTTGTCAGATCATATTAGTCGAGTTTTGAGCATGCTAACAAAAATGAAGAAAGTTGGCAATCCTGTTGCCAACTATGCCTCCATCAAGAAACTTTTGGACTCTCTTCCAAAAGAATGGAGCCTACAATGTATGATGATCAAAAGAACCTTTTTGACCAGCACTACTCCTGTCACCCTTTCAGAACTGATCAATAGACTGAAGGCCTTCGAAATGGATGTACTCAAGAGAGAAATGAATCAAGTAGGATACTCTCAGTAATTTACTCAATTTGCTGCTGCTGCTTCAGTTCCAAAAATATGGCATTCCTTGCCCCCATAACCTGTTGTAGTTCAACATCTCAAAGTGCTAATGCATCTTACCCTAACGCTTCCGCAACCTCTGCAAAGGCCCTATCATCTAATGAGAAGACTACTGTGGTCGGTGATGCTAAAGCATTCAAGATATCCACTGAACATGTTTCTTTGTTTAACACCTTCCTGAGTAGCTATGAAGCTCTCATGTCAGTGAGCTAAAAATAGATTTTCTCACTGCTGAAGACATTTATCAGGTAGATCCAGATGATATGGAGGAAAAGGAAAGAGACTGGCACTTGGAAAAGCCGGCAATGATTACCCTGCGACTAAAGAAGTTTCAAGACAAAACAGGAAAGAGACTGGCACTTGGAAAAGCCGGTTTCAACAAATCCAAGCTATGATGTTACAACTGCAAAAATATGGGTCACTTCAAGAGGGAGTGCCCACTGTTGAAAAACAAAAATGCTGAAATTGTTCCGACAAGAAGGACAATAGCTATCGAAGGGGAGTGAAAATGTTGCTAATGACACCCCAAAAGCATTGGTGATGGAAGATTATGACTGGTCAGAAGAAATAGCTGAAGCAAAAGAAGAAGTCCACTAAGTACTCATGGCTAAAATCTCCACCGCACCAATCTTGTCCTCATCAAACTGCATTGAGAAGCAAGCTACAAGAATTCCCAAGGGCAACAAAGGTTTGAAAATGTTGATACACTTTTGTGTCTGTCGCTTGTACTTAGTTACGTCTGTAATTGTATGGTCTTTATTTATTGTGTATGTATAGTTTGGTTGTGTCGACCAAATCAAGATATCCTCCTATCTTGATTTGGTACGACTATTAGTTTATCTGTGTAAAACAGTTGCATGTGTGCACACTGTTAAGTCTTGTGTACGTCATATCTGTTGGCACGTTCTCCGAAGAACACATCCAAGTACGATTGAGAAATGCTTCATACGAGCAAGATGTTGCTCGTACGAGTCACATTCCATTCGTACGAGTGGCTCATGTAACAAGCATCTTGTTTGAGTCATACGATCTAGTTCATGTTCGTATGAGAGGACATTCGTGCGAGCATTTTTTGGAGATGGTTCTTTGTGTCATACGGTGTTTCTTATGACCATCAACATTCTTCGTACTGTTGCTAGGTGTGGCCACTATATAAACAGACATGCACTTCTCAATGTCAGGTTAGACGTAAGACATCAGTGAACAAGCTACCAAAAGAGACACTGAAGCACAAGAACACAGAGAGTAATTCATGAATCTGTATGAACATTGTTTGTATGTGTTTATACTAGTTCTCTTCTGTTAATCAAGATATTGAATCTTTGGTTATCCTGTGTTTCTTACTTTGCTTTGGTTTACATACTTACGAGGATTCCAAACTTGTATGTGTGTTATATAAACAGGGAAGTAGGTTAATCTTGATCCTCCAAGTGGACCTACAAGTGACATCAGAGCTTTGGCTCTCATCCTTGTTTAAAACCAAGCTTAGTGTTGTGTCTAAGCTAGTTGTGAGGGTTTCTGGAAGTATTCTTGAACTTTCAACAGGAAACTTAAGTTTTTAAAAGATAACCAACTTAAAACTTAGATAAAACTTGTTGTATCCAGAAAATTTTCATAAAAACCTTGTTAGAATACATGGAGACATGTTAGAATCTGGTTTTTCATAAAATTTTCTATCAAAGCTTAGTTGAACACATTTTCAGGTGAAACACTGCCGGAAAACTCACCGGAATATTCTTGTAGGGTTGACCAAATCTCTGGAATTTCTGACTTGACTTGACTGTTTTGACTGAAAAGTTGATATGGAATGTTTTTCTTTTTTAACCAAAACTGTGTAGACAACTGACCACTTTCTAAAACAAGTCTGTATTAGAAAAGGAAATTTTGATCCTCCAAGTGGACCTACAAGTGGTATCAGAGCTATAGCTCTCTTCCTTATTTGAAACCAAGCTTAGTGTTGTGTTTGAGCTAGTCGTGAGGGCTTCTGGAAGTTTTCTTGAACATTCAACAGGAAACTTAAGTTTTTATAAGATAACCAACTTAAAACTTACTTAAAACTTGTTGTATCCAAAAAATTTTCATAAAAACCTTGTTAAGATACACGGAGACATGTTAGGATCTGGTTTTTCTCAAAATTTTCTATCAAAATTCATGGGAACATATCTTCAGGTGACGCACTGCCGAAAAACTCACCAGAATATTCTTGTAGGGTTGACCAAATCTGGACATTCTGACTTGACTTGGCTAAAAAGCTGATATGTAATGTTTGTCTTTTATACCAAAATTGTGTAGACAACTGACCACTTTCGAAAACAAGTCTGTATTAGAAAAGGAAATTTTCCCCAACCAACTCTGCAAAAGGATTCCTTTCTGCTAAAAACATCTGTGCGAATAAGCCATCCGCACAAAGAACAAGACTGTTTGCGTGAAAGACCTGGTCATCCGCACGAAGAACTTTGTTCACACGATGCATGAGTTTGATCGCATGAAAGACTGTCTCTCGTACGAAGCACCTTGTTCGTACGAAGGACAGTCACTCCTACGAATCACTGATTAGTACGAAGAACAAGCTTGTTTGTTTTTTTCGTGTTTCAGTTTTTTAAAACTTTTTGATTTTTAAAATTGTGAACTTTAAAAGGAGACTGTTATTTTTTTTAAATTACATTTTAAACCTTTTAATTTTCATAACCAAGAAAACATAATGAGTACAAATCCTTCGGATTGGGGGAGTAGTTCAAGCACAAATCAAGACTCATCACAAAGCTCCGTAACCTCATGGGTTAAATCATTAATGCCTCAACATACAGCCATGATTCCCACAAATCAATGGGCATGTGTCGCAAATCAAAATCAGAGCATTCAAACTCTTCTTATAAGCGAGAGTGAAACTGGGAGTAATAACCGTCCACCAAACCTGAATCATATGAACGATTATCCTTCATGGAAAAGCCGTTTCCATAAATATGTTCTCGGACAAAATACAGAATTACGGACATGTTTTACTACACCATATAAGGAATCTCTCGAAGAAGCAGGTTCAAATCCAACTTCCTTAGCCAACCTAGATGAAAGCATAAAAAGGATTATAATTTAGAGAAAAAGGCACTTGATATCCTTACACAAGCACTTCACAAGGAAATTTATCATCAGTTTATGTACTGTACCACCACCAAGAATTTGTGGGAAACTTCGGAAGCAAGAGGAGAAGGAAATGTTGCAACCAGAAAAAAATACGACATGATCTGCTGAAGAAGGAGTTTGAAGGTTTCGTTTTCATGGAGAATGAAAAATTTAGCAACATGATAACACGTTTCTACCACCTGCTTAGTGAAATGTATTCCTACAAAGTGTTAGCATCTCCTACGAAATTGTGATGCGTTTTGCTGACGCCTAACCGCCAAAGTGGATTCAATTTATTGACTTACTGAAGCATACACGTGTTTTGGATGTGATCAGTATCTATGAATTTGTTTAGAAACTGGAGAACAAAAATGAAGAAGAAATCCGGAAAGCAAAAAGGGTTTCTGTTTCACAAAACCCTGAGATGTACTTTGGAGGTATTAACATAGGTGTCAATACAAATCAGCAAGAACAGGAAGAACAAGTTTGGAAAGCAAGAAAGATACGAAATATGGTTTTGATAAAGATGTTGTTACTTGCTTCAACTGTGGTGAAAAAGGTTACTTCAAAAGTGAGTACACTAGACAAAGCAAGCTAGGAAATCACAACCCTTTCCAAAATCAATCACAACCATTCCAACACAGCTCAAGTTAACAATAAATGAAGAATAGTAGCTATTAACAACCCAAGCAACACCAACCAGTCTGGGCCTTCAAACAACAAAAACAGAGCTCTAGTAGTTCACGCAGATGAAGGATGTGATTGATCAGTATAATTGGGAAACGAGAATCACGGAGGAACTGCATGTTATGCCAAGATTATCAATCGAATCAAACATGTTTACAGCAATTACTGTTCTGATGATGATGATAGTTTGGGGTATAATGGTAGTTCCGACGAGGAATGCTCGAGTATAGGTGGTTATGGATCTGATTCAGATATCAGGGAAGGAAGTAATACTAAGGTTAGTGAGTTGTGAAAGAAGCAGAAAAGATGAAAAGTCAAAAGGCTGGTTTGATGAAGAAATCAGAAGTTGCATCGAAGGAAATGGAGAAAATCTTTACAAATAGTGTATCCTTCCCTCATCATACTGCCTTCATGGCTAATGTTGCGGGTTCGACAAGTTAGGTAAACTATGACACTCCTAAAATATGCAGTGACTTTGTTGAATTAAAAATAAAATTTGAAACAATAAACAGTCACAATCAAAACCTAGTTGTTGAACTGTCAAAATGCAAAGAGGCAAATCTGGCTTTAACTCGAAACGAAAAAGAATTCAAATCTGTAATAGAAACTCTTAAGAAAAGTGTTTCTGAATTAACAAAGACAGTTTTGAACAAGCAAACAAGAATTAATAACTACATTAATATCCTTGAAGAAACAAAGAAGGAGTTAGCCATTGTCAAATGCGAACATGATGCGATCAAACCAAAATTGGAGAGTTACTTTAACTCCGAATATGTGCTTGATCATATCATTGACATTCAAAAACTGAAAGGAGATGTCAAATGCATTGGGTATAAATCGTGTCCACCTCCTTTGAAACACAATTATACCAAATTGCCTGATGAAGAGGAAATGCCACAGTTTGAACCATCTGTACCTCTTAATCTTGAAGAGTTTGCAGCAGGATTAGGGTTTAAGCTGGACAATTCCTTAGTTGAATCAAGAAAATCAGAGAACTCATCATCAGTTGCTGATCAGAATCCTTCTACAACAGAGGAGGATGATTCAAGTCAGAGAAAATTGATCAGGATCAATCTCTTGATGAAGAAAAAGGGATAGAGATTTCTGCTCTTCCTAATGTGAAATGTTGGAAATCAAGCGAATGATCCAATGACATCTGTTATGACAAATGCGTCTGCAGATAAAAATGATAATGTGTTGTATACTTTGATTGGGGACAAGAAAATTTACTCAAACAGAGACTTTCCGATAAAAAATGTAAATCCGACCTCTATTGATCAAGTTTTTTAAAATTTAACAACAAAATTTTTGGAAAAAAATCCAATCAAGTCACAACCATTATCCATTTCAAAAGAAAAACAAAAAGAAAAGCAAGCTGAAAAACCTAAGGTATCACAACCAGTGGTTGAAGCTAAAGGCTCTCGCTACAAGAAGAAATTAAAGAATGTTAAATCTGTGAGTTCAACTGGTACTGATAAAATCGAGACTTTTGGAAAGCATGTCTAATGTTGATTTCGTAAAATAAGTCAAGATTTTAAAGTGAAACGGCCAAAACAATTACACCCAACATACAAATAGGTGTGAAGAAGAACCAAGTACCTCCAAACCACAAGTTCAACATCAAGTCATAAAACAGGATCTCCTAAATTTGTTGAAAGGAGAACATGTTTTAAATGTGGAAAGTCTGGCCACATAATCAAAAATTGCACCAACCAGCAAAACCCAGATTTGTTGAGAAAGCCCCTCCTGAACCAACTTGCCAACGTCGATCTGTATCAACAAAACAAAGACAAACGTATTGTTAAAGAACAAGAAGAAAAGCAGAGATGTAAACAAGTAAAAATAATTGAAAAAGCATTAAAATCGGATGTTTTAGAGAAGAAAACAAGTTCTTCAAATTTGTTAAAACCAGAAATATTTAAAACTGTAAATAATAGTAATTCTGATAAATTTCAACAATCTTGGAAACCTAAAACCGGTAATGTTTCATGGGGAGGCACAAAGTTTCCAAATCATCAAGAAATAGAAATCACATTTTTGGATGATAAGAGTCGACCCAAGACCACTATGGCTTGGGTCCCCATCTCAAACTGATCGGGTATTGAAATGTGTCACACCCTCAATTTCCACTTGCGGAGTATTACCGCGAGGCGTGTGATCAAACCAGAATCTCAGACACTAGCAATGTCGTACGACTCTATATGATTTATTTAAACGTTTTTCCAAAAACATTTATTGTAAACATGCATAGTCATCTTCAAAATTCCAAGGTTTCAAAGTTTAGCGGAAGCATTAGAATAAAGTAACGGGCGCCAACATAAACGCTAAAACTAAAATCCCAAAAATAATCGTTAATAAAGACTCGATAAAAATGCCTTGATCAAATGCAAGTGAGTGCACCTAGTGCTCCTAGAATACATTATAAAGCTACTTAGTGACCATAACATACATTAACATTAACTTAGTTACCGAATAGTTAACGGTGTTAATTTCGCATAACGTAAAAGATTGAGTTGTACAGCGTATACATGTTTCTCCCCCTGTTGTTCAAAACCGGATAAAATAGGGGCCGTGAACTCACCTTAAATTGCTTGGTTAGATAAACACAAAAGAAGCAAATTATGGAACCGCTAATCGCGTCCTAACATGTCAACCGATTCAAAGTTAGTGTGTGAACACACTGACACAAAACCCTACGCATAACTAACACACAGTACGGCACACGTAATAACCAATTCGAAACTATAATCATGCATGCAAAGTATCACCATACAAAATAACGACCAAATCAACTTGTCATAAACACAGGATAACTCATACAACACTTAGATACACACAAACGCAAGTTATCATGTTTTCAGCTTGTACACTCATAACTGGACTGTTTTCGAGAATTTTTATAAAATAGTTCAAACGTTCCAAAAATTCCAATTCTTTATACAGGAGGTGTCAATTAGACTGTAGAATTATGTGTAAAATTTTCAAATCCTAAATCTTTACCAATTATTTATAAACATTTATATACTAGGCTACAGTCAGATTCGTTGTTTTCTGACTGCAGTCAACGAGAAAAATCATTTAAAAATCATCATTCATCCGATTAACAAAATTCTAGTGGGAGACTTTTGGAAACTCCCGTCTCCAGTAACTGTACAGATTTCATGACCTAACCCCATACAGACTATGAGATCTGACTCGATAAACAACCTGCAAATTCTGCAGAATTTATGCAGCTTCAGCTGCTGGACTAATTGACCATTTAAAAATAGCAAACGACCTCCGGAAAATATAAATCCGGTGCCATTTGAAGCGTTTTTCAAAATACACGTTTTAGGCTTCAGAAAATCCACTTTTCGATAAATAATGATCAGGTTACAGCCAACTGAAGTTGGCTGTAAATGTCAATCAGCTTACTGTTTTCGACCTTATAGCATTAGAACATGTTTAAACGGCCACGACGCTTAGTTGTATCGATTTATAGCTGGTTATTGTATCGGATATCATCTAATATATCAGTATTCATGCAAACCCTAAGCATATATAATGATCTTTATAGATAAAACGCAGCCTACGATTTTAATACTCGAACACATCATCACAACCGCAAGGATTCGCATATTCATCCGAACTAGTCATACACGACAACACTTTTCATAACAACAATCATACGAGCACCTAATCATAATCAATTCTACAGAAGATCATCACATGAATCGTAACAAAATCGAAAAACCCTAACCTTAAACCATGACAACTAGCGAACGGGACAAACTTGGATTCGATCCGAGGGATGTGGGCTGTTTGCGCGACCGAGAGAGGGGGGGGCTGCTTGCCGTCGCACACCACAAGGGAGTAGGTTTTAGGGTTTTGCCAAAACTTCAAGAAAACTAATCATGCATACATAAGGGGTAAGGGGCGGTTTGGGCTTGTCCTTGGGCCGCAAGGGAGGGGTGGTGGGTTGGGTTGGGTTCTCAAGGGGGTATGGGTGGCGGGTTGGGTTTGCTTGGTCGCGAAGTCGAAACGTTTCACAGGCTTGGTTCGGTTCGGCTTCTAAATAAATTTACTAACCGATAATTATAATCTGATAAATAACTACACATAATACGACTCGACAATTATTCATAAACGTCTAATAACATGTAGCACGAAATTCAGATACAACCCGTTAGAATTTCCAAACATTGTGCATTCCCTAAATATTGAAGTTAGCGTAGTTATTGCGAGCGCGTAATTTAATTCTCCGAATTAAATCAACGTAGGAATGAATAACAATAAAATAGCGCGTTTAAGATACCTGAAAAGCCGGGATGTCACATTATCCCCATGTTGAAAGAATTTTCGTCCCGAAAATTGAGTAGACGCGGTTTAGAGTGCAACGCACAAAAGTTCAGTTTGTTAGAATGGTACAAGGAAATCCCAGGCTGTCATATCATCCCCATGTTGAAAGAATTTCGTCCCGAAATTCAGTTGGCGGTGACATCAGATTGCTGCTCAGCTGCAAAAAGGTGTGGATATTCGCTTTTCATTTGGTCCTCTCTTTCCCACGTGAACTCCGGTCCACGCTTAGAGTTCCAACGAACCTTGACGATCGGTATCTTGCTGTGCCTTCGAGTCTTGGTCTCACGGTCCATGATCTCGATAGGTTGTTCCACAAAATGCAGTTGCTCATCCACTTGAATCTCATCCAATGGAATGACTAGGGTCTCATCTGATAGACACTTCTTCAGATTGGACACATGAAAAACGTTGTGAACTCCACTGAGTTCGGCAGGAAGGTCTAACTGATAAGCTATGGGCCCGATACGTTTCGAAATCACAAACGGGCCTACGTACCATGGATTTAGTTTGCCTCGTTTCCCAAAACGAATTACACCCTTCCAAGGTGACACTTTCAGTAGGACACGGTCACCTACTTGAAATTCGAGCGGTTTGCATCGTTGATCAGCGTAACTTTTCTGTCGATCCCGTGCCGCTGCCATGCGGTTTCTGATTTGCACAAATCTTTTCAGTAGCCTCAAGTATCAACTCAGGACCGTGAGTTGACTGTCACCGACTTCTACCCAACAGACCGGTGATCTACATTTGCGACTGTACAATGCTTCAAATGGTGCTGCCTAAATACTCGTATGGTAACTGTTGTTATACGAGAATTCCACTAAAGGCAGATGGATTTCCCAACCGTTTCCGAAGTCTACCACGCATGCCCTAAGCATGTCCTCCAAGGTCTGAATGGTCCTTTCACTTTGACCATCTGTCTGAGGGTGGTAAGCTGTGCTCATATCTAAGCGTGTACCCAACACTTTCTGAAGTGACTGCCAAAAGTTGGACGTGAAACGAGCAACTCTGTCTGAAATGATGGACGTTGGCACCCCGTCCGAGAAACTACTTCCTTAATGTAGATGCGAGTCAACTTATCCATCTTATATGTTTCTTTGGTCTCTAGGAAGTGTGCAGACTTAGTTAGACGATCCACAATCACCCAGATGGTATCGAAACCACCCGAAGTTCGCGGGAGTTTAGTGATAAAGTCCATCGAGATCTGATCCCATTTCCACACTGGGATCTCAGGTTGTTGAAGTAGCCCTGATGGCTTCTGGTATTCCACCTTGACTTTCGCATAATTCAAACACTTGCTCACGTAGGTGGCTATATCCGCTTTCATGTTGGGCCACCAGTACGCGGCTTTAAGATCTTAATACATCTTATCTGAACCAGGATGGACAGAGTATCGGGATTTGTGAGCTTCATCCATAACTAGCTTTCTGAGGTTTCCGTAGAAAGGTACCTATATACGGTTCATGAAATAACGGGTACCATCGGATTTCACTTCCGAAACGCGTTCCATCTTTCCCATAGATTCGGCCTTGATGTTCTCTTCCTTAACTGCTTCTAGATGCGCGTCCCGTAGCTGTTAGGGTAACCCAGAATGAATTGTGAACTGTAGTGCTCGTACCCGATGAGGTTTCAAGTGCTCCTTCCGACTGAGGGCATCAGCTACCACATTAGCTTTATCCGGGTAATATTGAATGGCACATTCATAATCGTTCAGGAGTGCGACCCAGCGACGCTGTCGCATGTTCAACTCCTTCTGGTCAAAAATATGTTGGAGGCTCTTGTGACCCGTGTAGATTATGCACTTTGTTCCATATAAGTAGTGTCTCCAAATCTTAAGTGCAAACACAACTTCTCCCAATTCCAAGTCATGTGTCGTGTAGTTCTTCTCGTGGACTTCAACTGTCAGGATGCATACGCGATGACCTTATCACATTGCATGAGCACACATCCCAATCCCTGAATGGAAGCGTCGCAATATACCACAAAATCATCCGTCCCCTCTGGCAAGGACAAAATGGGTGCACTGCAAAGCTTCTGCTTCAGTAATTGAAATGCTGCTTCCTGTTTGTCACCCCAAGCATACTTGGTGCCCTTTTGGGTGAGAGTGGTAAGCGCTTGTGCGATCTTGGAAAATCCCTCAATGAAACGTCTATAGTAACCAGCCAAACCCAAAAAATTGGCGGATCTCTGTCGGTGTCCTGGGTGCTTCCCAGTTCTTGATAGCATCGATCTTGGCGGGATCAACGTGTATACACTTTACATTCACGATATGCCCAAGGAACTGAACTTCCCGAATCCAGAAATCACACTTCAAAAACTTGGCATATAGTTTCTCCTGTTGAAGTAGTTCCAGCAATAACCGCAGATGCTCAGCATGTTCTTCTTCACCCTTAGAGTAGATGAGTATATCATCGATGAACACGATGAAAAACTTGTCGAGATACGGCTTACAAACACGGTTCATGAGGTCCATGAACACCGCGGGTGCATTGGTGAGACCAAGGGCATGACCAAGAACTCGTAATGGCCATACAGAGTGCGAAATGTCGTCTTGGAGATATCCTCCTCCCTGACGCGTAGCTGGTGATAAGCGGACTGTAGATCAATCTTGGAGTAGTAGCTTGACCCTTGAAGCTGGTCGAAAAGATCGTCGATGCGAGGTAATGGGTATTGGTTCTTGACGGTAACCTTATTGAGTTCCTTGTAGTCGATGCACATGCGGAAGGTCCCGTCCTTCTTCTTGACAAAAAGGACCGGAGCTCTCCATGGCGAAGTACTAGGTCGGATAAATCCTTTTTCCAACAATTCCTGAAGTTGGGTAGACAGCTCTTGCAGCTCTGCGGGAGCTAAGCGGTACGGGGCCTTGGCGATAGGAGTCGCATGGCTCGCCAATTCGATTTCAAACTCTACTTGTTGATGTGGTGGAAGACCGGGTAACTCCTCTGGAAACACATCGGCAAAGTCACGGACGATGGAGATATATTCAATCCGCTTCTCGTCCTTAGACTGTTCGGTGACCAGTGCGAGCAAAGCAAAAGAGTTCTTCTTCCGAAGATACTTCTGAGCTTGCATGTAAGAGATGATGTTCGTGACGACGCCTGCCTTCTCGCCTTGCACCATCAAGACTTCGTCGTTAGAGAGCGGAATACAGATAGCTTTCTCGAAACAGAGAACTTCAGCTCGGACGTCGGATAGCCAGTCCATTCCGGCTACCACATCAAAACTACCCAGAGTAGTTGTCATCAGATCAATGGTAAAGGTGTGACCCACGAGTTTAAGTTGACAATCAGTCACTAGATGAGTCACATCTATAGATTTACCATCGGCTAGTTCTATGACGTAAGGGGTCTTTAGGGGTTTGGGTGTGAGATTTAGATTCTTCCTAAAAGACTCATATATAAAACTCTTATCCGCACCCGTATCAAAAAGTACAGTAGCAAAATGATCGTTAAGTGGAAACTTACCGGTGACCACATTCGAGTCGTTTCTGGCCTCCCTACGGCCTAGCGTGAATGCACGTCCTTTGGCACCTCCTTTGCCACCATTTCCATTGTTGCCATTGTTGTTATTGTTGTTGTTGTTATTCCTACCATTGTTGTTGTTGCGAAGTTGCGGGCAGTCTCGCTTGAAATGGGCAGTGCTACCGCACTGATAGCATCCCGGTTATTACCCTGCTGCTGACCCTGGTGCTGGTTCTGATTCTGTCGTGACATAATCTCCCCGCGACAATCCTTTGCCGCGTGTCCTGCTTTGCCACATCGTTGGAAGCGATTTCCGACGCAAGGGCGTGATGATGGAGGTTACAACGATTACATTGCGGCTTCCGTCCTACATAGCCGCTCTAGTTCTGGTTGTTGTTGGCAGACTGATTGTTGTGACCCCGATTGTTGTTGAAATTGTTGGACCGCTTTTGGTTTCCTTGTTGTGGCTGGGCTGATGAAGACTGCCGAGCATGTGAGTCTTCAAATTTCCTTTTGTTTTCAAGGACAATTTCAGTCGCACCCCTAGGTGGCAACTTCCTTTGCTCCACCGCCTTATCGGTGAGTTTATGTGCCAGCCTAATCGCTTGTTGCTCCGTCGTAGGGTTGCTAGACATTACCATGCCCTGGATCTCAGGGACCAGACCTCCAAAATAAAACTCAAGTCGTTTAACAACGGTGTTAGCCAAATCGGGACAAAGGAACACCAGATCATGATGTCTTGTCGTGTACGCTTCAATTTCTAACCCGACCATCTTGTGGTTCCATAACGCTTGTTCCAATTGCTGAACTCTGTCCCGCGAACAGTATTCCTCCTTGATTAAAGCTTTGAACTCGGTCCAGGTCATTGCGTTCGCCGCAGCAAGTCCACGCGTTTGGACTTGCGCGTTCCACCAGGTTAATGCCCCATCTTCCAACGTCGAGGCAGTATACTTGACCTTATTAGCTTCGAGGCAATTGCACATTTCGAAAACCGATTCAGACTTTTCGACCCAACGGACCAGTCCTATAGGTCTTTCAACTCCCGTGAACTTGCTCGTTTCGCATCAAGGAACATCTTTAGGGGTTAAGATCCCATCCTGAGGATAGAGGATAGGTAGTCAGCAAGAAAGTCTACTAGCCAAACTATTAGATTATCCCATGAAAATTTAATAATGGTTACCTGCTGGTGGGTTAGGAACACCTGGCAGAGCAGCATTCACGTGTTGTTGGATTAAAGCGGCCAATTCTTCAGCTGACATGTTGAGATTTCCGCGACGATCGGTTGCCATTTCAGATATTCGCAAGACAACACAAACACACACCGATAAGTATATATCCAATATAGTTATCATATTCACACTTCAATGATCACACAATTTATGTCAACCCAACAAATTAAACAATCAAAAGAAACATTCGATTAAATAAATTATAATGTCTCACAAAATACCAACCAAACATATCAGTTTAATTATAAAATTTTCAAGTTCAAACATAAGTGGAAATAAACAAATTAAAGGAAACAAAACGTAGATTGGCGAGACGAGTTAGTCATCTATGTCTCCATCTCCCAAGTCCCTATCGCTATCGTCTTCCTCTTCAGCATTTTCAGCTTCAACAGCCGGGTCCTGTTCCGGCTCATCTTCCTCCTTATCCTCCTCCGGGTCTTCCTCTGGATCCTCCTCTTTGTCTTCTACCGGCGCTGGAGGGGCCGGTGCTGGTACGAGTACTGGGATAGGTGGTGCTTGGTTCTGCTCAGTTCGTGAATCCTCCAACTGAACTCAAGAACTCTGTCCTTGAGCCAGTTAGCCCTCAGCTGCTTAGCACGAAGGTCCTTAGCTAAAATGCTTCGAACTCTCCTATTCTCATCTTGCTCTTCCTCGAGCTCTTCAGTTTTACCAGTTAGCTGACGTATCAGCCATCCCTGTGCTTCGATAGTCTCTTGCATTCTCTCCAGATGTTCCTGTTGGTTCCTTAGCACAACTCTAAGAAGATCATCCCCCACTCCTGAAGAGTTTACCGGTTTGACCGGTACTGCGGTGGTTGGACGGGAGGACGACTCCCCTCGTAGAGCGAGTCTCTTCCTGGCAGCTGAGCGTGTCTCCACGCCACGAGGTGGTGATGGTTCGACCATGGGTGCCTTCCCCGGCGCCCTTGATTGTTGAGATCTGTCGGATGATGATAATGACATAGCCTGCTGGGTTGATGTAGTTAGTTACAAGCTGCGCATATCACATATATATTATTAATATTATATATATATATATTATATATATATTATATATTATATCATCACATAGAACAATTGTAGTATAACACATAACAAGATATCACAGTTCGGTGCCAACTAAGTCTAGTGTCGTGTAACAGCTATAGTTTAGGTCTACTTTAAATGCACAGCTGGTTCTCTATAGCTAGAGGCTTTAATACCAATCTGTCCCACCCTCAATTTCCACTTACAGAGTATTACCGCGAGGCGTGTGATCAAACCAGAATCTCAGACACTAGCAATGTCGAACGACTCTATATGATTTATTTAAACGTTTTTCCAAAAACATTATTGTAAACATGCATAGTCATCTTAAAAATTCCAAGGTTTCAAAGTTTAGCGGAAGCACTAGAATAAAATAACGGGCGCCAAAAATAAACACCAAAACCAAAATTCCAAAAATAAACGTTAATAAAGACTAGATAAAAATGCCTTGATCAAATGCAAGTGAGTGCACCTAGCGCTCCTAGCATCCTGAGGAACATGCAAAGAAACAAGTGTCAACATTAAAGGAGAGTGAGTTCACAGGTTTTTATAAGTTCACAAGTTCGGTTTAAAAGATTGTTTTCCCCCATTATCCCTAACCCGGGATAATGACATATTTCCATTATTCCTAACTTGGAATAATAATGTTGGTTCGTAAATAAGTTCAATGTTAACATGTAGGTAGCGAGACTAAAGTTACGTCACGTAAGAGTTAGCGATCAAAGCTGACTGCTGTTGCATCTGTGTTGCCAGGTCTATCACTGACCATGGCGAAAGTTAGGCCAAATTAATCACCCGTTGACCATTCCTGGTCGGCTAGCGCGACTATCTCGGGTGGGGCTTGTCGGGCCCAGTAGTACTACTATAATTTCCCCGCTATCTAACCCAATACTAACGATCCGAGAGTTGGTTGAGGACTTCCGTGATAAAGCTACTTAGTGACCATAATATACATTAACATTAACTTAGTTACCGAATAGTTAACGGTGTTAATTTCGCATAACGTAAAAGATTTGAGTTGTAGAGCGTATACATGTTTCTCCCCTGTTGTTCAAAACCGGATAAAATAGCGGCCGTGAACTCACCTTAAATTTCTCGGTTAGATAAACACAAAAGAACCAAATGATGGAACCGCTAATCGCGTCCTAACATGTCAACCGATTCAAAGTTAGTATGTTAACACACTGACACAAAACCCTACGCATAACTAACACACAGTATGGCACACGTAATAACCAATTCGAAACTATAATCATGCAAGAAAAGTATCACCATACAAAATAACGACGAAATTAACTTGTCATAAACACAGGATAACTCATACAACACTTAGATACACACAAACGCAAGTTATCATGTTTTCAGCTTGTACACCCATAACTGGGCTGTTTTCGAGTATTTTTATAAAATAGTTCCAACATTCCAAAAATTCCAATTATTTTACAGGTGTTGTCAATTAGACTGTAGAATTTTGTGTAAAATTTTAAAATCCTAAATCTTTACCAATTATTTATAAACATTTATATACTAGGCTGCAGTCAGATTCGTCACTTTCTGACTGCAGTCCATGAGAAAAATCATTTAAAAATCATCATACATCCGATTAACGAAATTCCAGTAGGAGATTTTCGGAAACTCCCGTCTGCAGTAACTGTACAGATTTCGTGACCTACCCCCCATACAGACTATGAGATCCGACTCGATAAACAACCTGCAAATTCTGCAGAATTTACGCAGCTTCAGCTGCTGTACTAAATGACCATTTAAAAATGGCAAACGACCTCAGAAAAATATGAATCTGGCGCCATTTGAAGCGTTTTTCAAAAATACACGTTTTCGGATTTAGAAATCCACTTTTCGATAAATAATGATCAGGTTACAGCCAACTGAAGTTGGCTGTAATGTCAATCAGCTTACTGTTTTCGATTTTATCGCATTAGAACATGTTTAAACGGCCACGATGCTTAGTTGTATCGATTTATAGCAGGTTATTGTATCGAATATCATCTAATATATCAGTATTCATGCAAACCCTAACCATATATCATGATCTTTATAGATAAAACGCAGCCTACGATTTTAATACTCGAACACATCATCACAATCGCAAGGATTCGCATATTCATCCGAACTAGTCATACACGACAACACTTTTCATAACAACAATCATATGAGCACATAATAATAATCGATTGTACAGAAGATCATCACATGAATCGTAACAAAATAACAAAAATCCTAACCTTAAACGATGACAACTAGCGAACCGGGGCAAGCTTGGATTCGATCCGAGGGATGTGGGCTGTTTGCGCGACCGAGAGAGGGGGGGCTGCTTTCCATCACACACCACAAGGGACTAGGTTTTAGGGTTTTGCCAAAACTTCAGGAAAACTAATCATGCATACATACGTATGCATACATAAGGGGCAAGGGGCGGTTTGGGCTTTTCCATGGGCCGCAAGGGAGGGGTGGGGTTGGGTTGAGTTCGTTAAGGGGCTTGTGGTGGCGGGTTGGGTTTGCTTGTTCGCGAAGTCGAAACGTTTCACAGGCTTGGTTCCGTTCGGCTTAAAATAGAATTTACTAACCGATCATTATAATCTGATAAATAACTACACATAATACGACTCGACAATTATTCATAAACGTCTAATAACATGTAGCACAAAATTCAGATACAACCCGTTAGAATTTCCAAACATTGTGTATTCCCTAAATACTATAGTTAGCATAGTTATTGCGAGCGCGTAATTTAATTCTCTGAATTAAATCAGCGTAGGAATGAATAACAATAAAGTAGCGCGTTTAAGATACCTGAAAAGCCGGGATGTCACAAAATGTGCATGGTGTTACAGCGGAACTGTGAATAGTCATTGGATTGTTGACAGTGGAGCATCGAGGCACATGACATGCGACTTAAGGCACCTTTGTGATGTGAAAAGCATTCGAGGAGGCTATGTTGCTTTTGCTAGTGACAAGGGCGGATACATAACTGGAGAAGGAATGGTATCCAATGGTGTTGTTAGCTTTGATAAGATCAATTATGTTTGTCAACTTGATCACAATATTCTAAGTGTTTCTCAAATATGCGACAAGAAGTTCACGTTTCATTTTGATGATACCAGTTGTTATGTGCTGAAACGTGGTTTCAAGATTCCCAAAGATTGGATTCTCCTATCAGCTCCAAGAATTAATGACTTGTATTTTCTTGACATGAGCTAAGCTATTACCACATCTTCACAAGTCACATGTTCTGTCTCAAAAGCCACCGAAAAAGAACAATCTCTTGGCACAGACGAATAGGAAACATTCACTTGAGGAAAATGAACTATTTAGTGAAAAACAATATTATGAGTGGTGTACAAGTAAAGAACTTTCATTTACAAGATGTTTGTGTATCGTGCCAAAAGGGAAAGCAAGCTAGAAAATCTCATTCTGTGAAGAAGATTAACACGATAAATATGCCTCTGGAACGTCTTCATATGGACCTCTTTGGACCTATGAAACACAAGACTACCTTTGGTGATTCTTATTGCTTAGTAATTACTTATGACTACTCAAGATTTTCATGGGTGAATATGTTGGCACACAAGAGTGATGTTCCTGAAATCCTCAAGAATCTCCTAACGGTAGAGTTTTGTTCTTCTAAAGGCATTTTGCATGAGTACAGTTCTTGTTACACTCCACAACAAAATGGTGTTGTTGAGCGGAAAAATAGGACTCTCACTGAAACTGCAAGAACTATGTTAGTGGAATCAGAACTTCCTGTTCAATTCTGGGGAGAAGCTATGGCTACTGCATGTTATACAATGAATATAGTTTTTTACGGTAAAGAGGCATGGGAAAACATTTTCGAGCTGCTACATAAAAGAAAACCGGGTGCGTCTTTCTTAGAACCTTTTGGAGCTCCTTGCACTATGATTGATCCACATGGAAAGTTTGGACCAAAGGCTATCGAAGGTTTCTTTCTTGGATATGCTATTCCTAATTTCAGAGTGTGGAATTTGTCATCGCAAAAGATTAAAGAATGGGGTGAAGTTAAGGTTCAAAGATACACTGAATCAGTAAGAGCTCCAGGTGCTCCTTGGATTGTTGGTGCATAGTTGTGACAATAGCTTAGTAGTTTAGTCTTTGGATATATTGTTGTGGGCTTAGCATTTGTGTTTAGAGTTGTAATGGGTTTGGATAATGGCTTAGCCCAGTCGAAAGCCTGGTATGCGGATATGTAGTATATATACATGTTGTGCATTAGGGTTTTGAGGTTGGAAGAACAACAGAGAGGAGTGTGAGAAATCTACAAAGAGTGGCTGAGAGATTTCTTGTTAGTCTTCAATTGATTGTAAACATTCATGTTGGATAATCAATAGAAGACAGTTTGAAAGTATTTGTTCGTGTTCTTGTTCTTGTTTCTGTGAAATATGATCTAGGGGATTCCGAACTCTAGATTAGATAGACGATTATGTGAAGATTCATACGGACTAGGGGACCTACAATTGGTATCAGAGCATTCGGCTCTTGATTTTGCTCGGTTCAGAATCCTAACAGCAGAAAAAGTTGGGTTTTTGGACGTTTTAGAGGCTCTTTTGAAGTTTGTGACGGTTGTTCTAGGGTTTTGGCGGCTGTTTTAGGGTTTCTGCAGTGATTTCGGATTAACAGCAGGCATTTCGGATTGAAGAAAGGCATCTCGATCAAAAGTGAAGCATTTCCGATTGCAGACTTGAATTTCGGATTATAAATCTACATTTCGGATCATCAGACTTGCAATTCGGATCTGGGAAACTTGCATTTCGGATCGGAAAAGTGCAATTTGAAACACGAAAGCCCATCTCAGATTCCATTTTGGATTGAATTTCGGATCATAAGTTTATCCGGATTCCATCTCGGATCAGAATAGTCTATTCCGGATTCCATCTCGGAACAGAATAGTCTATTCGGATTAGCAATTTGGATTACTGTTCCGGATTTCTTTCACGGATTGACTATCCGAGTTACCGTTTCGGATTTGGTACTGTTCCGGGTTCTATACAAAAAGGTGGAAAGTTATCCAGCTGACGTAACCGGAGTTAAACGTTTTTGAACATAGAATTGGATCCACAAACAATCTTGTCAAACCGGTTGCACGGTTAGGCTCGTGTGATTTTTAGGGCACGAAAATTTCCTAAAATTAATATCGGACAATACACATCATTCGATTCGTATCGTCGAGACGAGTTTAACGGTACAATTTTTTAAACACTCTTTTTAGACAAATTTTTGAACGTTTTTAACGGTACGGTTATGGTAAAACACGAAAAAGAACCTGAAGAGAGGTTAGATTTGGGTTTTGACACAGGTATACCAAAATCCATTTAGACTGATACTCTGCATGTTAAAGATGGTCAGAATGAACAATATGAGTGAGGGTGACCAAAGTTGATTAATGCTGAACACTATGTAGACTGGAAAGAGAAGTTTGAGGCATTTGTTCAATGTGAAGATTCTAAGATGTCGAGCTGTATGATTGATAGGTATATTGCTCCCACACGTCGAGTTAACGGGAGAATTCTGCAACTGTCATATGAGAAGATGGAAGACTCTGAGAAACGTATGTATTAGGCTGAGAAGAAAGCTTTAGCAGCTGAATATGTCCTTGCCAACTGAGATGAAACACATTTGTAATAGGTATGGATCGTCTAGAGACCTATGCGAAGCTTTAGGAAAACGTTAAAAGAGTTCTTCAAGACATAGTACATGTGAACAGGCATGTTTTGCTCAGACTGGAGTTGTGAAGATTGAAGAACCAGCTGCTAAGAAAGAACAGAAAAAGGAAATTGAGAAGGAAAAAACGAAAGTCAAGGAGGCAAGTGCTACAGTGTGCATGGATGATACAGATGAGCTTACAACAAAGGTACATGTACAATTTCAATCTGTAAGTCATACTTGTCATAATTGCACTGAACTACAAGGTAAAATTGACAAACTATCATAGCAAAACAAAATTTTGTTAGCCGAATTTGAAAAACAGACAGACTCAAATGTTCCTTTGAGTAAAATGGAGTCAAATTGTGATAAAACGGGAGTGGGGTTTAGTAAAGCTTCATCTTCTGAGGATCAGGATTACTCCTTTTTACCAAATGAAAATGAGGTAACAGATTTTGTTCCTACTACACCAACTATAGTGGATCCGATAACTATTAACATACCTAATAGTCCAGGTTCTTTGAAAGAATCGGTTAGGTCAAATAGTACACCTCATAAAATGGATGAGGATACTGAAGACAAAATGGTCAAAACATTTAAAAATGGATCTAACAGGATGAAAATTTTTAAGAAAAGATTGTTTTTTAAATGTCACAACAAAGGACATGTGGCTAGTTGTTGTCCTTTTAAAAAGGGTAAGAAAGTGGAGACTGAGGTTGAGGTTAAGGATGGAAATCAAGTTGGGTCATGTAAGAATGTTAAGCCAAGTTCTCAGACAAATCAACCAAGATTTCAACCTAAATCTTCAACATCAGGAAGATTTGATAGTTCAAGAAACTCTTCTCCTAAATCAAGTCATGTATATGAACAATCAAATAGTTTTACAAGGAAAAATTTTCGATATCAAAATCGATACTAGACTTCTGGTAATCGAAATGTTCAAAGAATAAACGAATATAGGGGTTTCAGTAACTCAAATGTTCAAACAATCCAAAAATTTTGAAAAGTTCAGATTATGTTTATGGGAGAAGAAGTTTTCGAGATAATAATTTTCAAAGGTCAGAAAATCCGAGAGTCTATTGGAACTCTCACGCTCAAAGAGCTCGTGAAAATTATGAATCTTGTTCAACAACTTGGAAGACATCCAAGACACCAGTAGGGTGTGATGGATATTTGACGAAATTATGTTATATTGATATTCATGGCTAACCCAAAACCGGTAGGGTTTGGGTTCTCAAATCTAACTAAGTTGTTGAGTGAGTGCAGGATAGCCAAGAAGGACTGTTAATATGTTCAATAGTGGTTATTCCTTTAAAGCATCTAAGGTGAATAGTAGGTTACCCATGGTAATGAATTATTTACTTCCGTGATAGAAAATATTTACTAACAGTGAAAATCCTTTGTCAGGTTGAAGTGGGAGTCTTTTTGTGTTTAAATTTATGTTTTTAAAACCTTACTCCATAAAAATAAAAATTTAGGGGGAGAAATTTCCCTAAGCCAAAAGAGTTTTAGTTAGTGCGTGAGTTTAGGGGAGTAAGTTGAAAATTTTATTGCTTTTCAAAAATCAAAAACATAAAAAAAAATAAAATCAAAAATGTGTTTTCACTGTGTGAAAAAGAAAAAATGATACTACATCAACAAGTTAGACTGTCACACTAAAATTAAAATTAAAATTGCTTAAGTGTGATAGCAGCTTCATCATGTGATGTACTAAAAGGCAAAAGGCATGAAATAATGAACTTACCTTTGTGATCCAAAAAAAATAAACTGTGTATGAGTAGGTATCATTTTAGTAGCGTATTGTATTATAACCTCAAATCTTGCGTTGATAGATTTAAAAATCTTAGGTTTTAGCTCTTTATATCGTTATTTCATCCGGGGTATCAAGGTTGTCCTTCTATTGCATCCAGATATTTGCTGACCTAGGCACAACCAGGATATCTTAAAAGAGCAAAAATGCCAAATCCCAAAAATTGAAGAAGCTCTCCTAGAGAGTCATTCAAATGTGCAAATTTCATTATTCGAACCACAATTTGGTATTAGTCCTAACCCTCGTTGGATGTTGGTCTCTTTGTTGTACGGTAGTACTAACCTGATCACGAGTTATCTAATGTTCTAAATCAAAAAGGATGAATTTCGGTATACTCACCTACTACGATGAATTTTTATACATACCTTGATCGTGGGGGTATGTCCTGACGTGGGACACACTAGTATATCAGTATAAATTATCTACGCATATCGCTTGGTAATGGTACTTGAAATGTTCATGTATTTTGTTTAAGTGGATAAATAATACTGGTAATCATCTTGGACTGTTTTTCATGAATATTGCATATAGAATTATCAGATAGTGTGAAACAGTTTGATGGTGTTGATATGATCTTCTTACCGGTGATTCTCACAAAAATAGAGTGTTTATTTTCTTGTTCGTTATTTGTTTTCAGAAAATATAAAAATACAAAAATATTTGTTTTTAAAGTCTCCCAGTTTTGATCTGATAAGTTGTTTGTTTTTGCATGATAAGATAAAATATTGGTTTATCTTTAATGTAGAAAAGGACTAATGGTTTTTTGAGTTACTTGCTTGTGTTTCTAAATCAATTGATGCGGTTATCAAAATGTAGTGCAGAATTCAAGTAAAGTACATTTTAAGAATGGGGTGCAGAATGTGTGAAGATGCATGATAGGATCCTTCTACTACATTGAAAAGGGAGATATTGATAAATTCGGTGATATGAGCTTAACCAGAGATTGCTAGTTTGCTAATCTACAACGAATGAATGTTTTGGAAATTGGAAGCATCAGCTAAGGGGGAGTCTGTTAATGTTAGAATCTATGTGTAGCTGAAGCTACCCAAAGACCAAAAGATCACAAGATGTTTGAAGACAAATTATTGTCAAGGGAGAGTTTGTTGGTGCATAGTTATGACAATAGCTTAATAGTTTAATAGTTTAGTCTTTGGATATTGTGTTTTGGGCTTAGCATTTGTGTTTAGAGTTATAATGGGCTTGGAGAATGGCTTAGGCCAGTCTCAAGCCTGGTATGCTGATATGTAGTATATATACATGTTGTGCATTAGGGTTTTTAGGTTGGAAGAACAACAGAGAGGAGTGTGAGAAATCGACAGAGAGTGGCTGAGAGATTTCTTATGAGTCTTGAATTGATTGTAAACATTCATGTTGGATAATCAATAGAAGACAGTTAGAAAGTATTTGTTCGTGTTCGTGTTCTTGTTTCGGTGAAATCTGATCTAGGGAATCCGCACTCTAGATTAGATAGACGATTCTGTGAATATCCATATGGAATAGGGACCTACAATTGGATCAGAGCATTCGGCTCTTGATTTTACTTGGTTCAGAATCGTAATAGTAGAAAAAGTTCGGTTTTTGGACGTTTTGGAAGCTGTTTTAAAGTTTGTGACGGCTGTTCTAGGGTTTCGGTGGCTGTTTTAGGGTTTCTGCAGCGATTTTGGATTAACAGTAGGCATTTCGGATTGAAGAAAGGCATCTCGGATCAAAAGTGTAGCATTTCGGTTTGTAGACTTGAATTTCGGATTAGAAATCTGCATTTCGATCATCAGACTTGCAATTCGGATCTGGAAAACTTGCATTTCGGATTAGAAAAGTGCAATTCGAATCAGAAAAGCCCATCTTAGATTCCATTTCGGATTGAATTTCGGATTAGAAGTGTATTCTGGATCCCATCTCGGATCAGAATAGTGTATTCCGGATTCCATCTCGGATCCGAATAGTCTATTCCGGATTCCATTTCAGGTCAGAACAGTGCATTCCGGATTTCACCCCAGATCACTATTCTGAATCACCATTTTCGATTAGCAATTCGGATTACTGTTCTGGATTTCTATCTCGGATTGACTATCCGAGTTACTGTTCCCGATTTGGTACTATTCCGGGTTCTATTAAAAAAGGTGGAAAGTTAACCAGCTGACGTAACCGGAGTTAAACGTTTTCAGACATAGAATTTAACCCACAAACAATGTTGATAAACCGGTTGCACGGTTAGGCTCATGTGATATTTAGGGATAAAAAGGCACGAAAATTCCTAAAATCACTATCGGACAATACACATCATTAGATCCGTATCGTCGAGACGAGTTTAACGGTTCAATTTTGTAAACACACTGTTCGGACAAATTTTTGAACGTTTTTAACGGTACGGTTACGGTAAAACACGAAAAAGGATCAGAAGAGAGGTTAGATTTGGGTTTTGACACAGGTATACCAAAATCCATTTAGACTGATACTCTGCATGTTAAAGATGGTCAGAATGAACAATATGAGTGAGGGTGTTAATAACGGCCCAAAGTTGATTAATGCTGAACAATATGTAGAAGTTTGAGGCATTTGTTCAATGTGAAGATTCTAAGATGTGGAGCTGTATGATTGATGGGTGTATTGCTCCCACACGTCGAGTTAACGGGAGAATTCTGGTACTGTCATATGAGAAGATGGGAGACTATGAGAAACGTATGTATGAGGCTGAGAAGAAAGCTTTAGAAGCGATAAAGATGTCCTTGCTAACTGATATGAAACACATTTGTAATAGGCATGGATCGTCTTGAGAGCAATGGGAAGCTATAGGAAAACGTTATCAGAGTTCTTCAAGACAGAGTACATGTGAACAAGCATGTTTTGCTAAGACTGGAGTTGTGAAGATTGTTGCTAAGAAAGAAGAGAAAAAGGAAACTGAGAAGGAGAAAATGAAAGTCAAGGAAGCAGGTGCTACAGTGTGCATGGATGATACATATAAGCTTACAGTAAAGGTACAGGTATAATTTTAATTTGTAAGTCATACTTGTCATAATTGCACTGAACTACAAGGTAAAATTGACAAACTATCCGAGCAAAACAAAATTCTGTTAGCCGAATAAGAAAAACAAAAAGAGTCAAATGTTCCTTTGAGTAAAATGGAGTCAAATTGTGATAAAACGGGAGTGGGGTTTAGTAAAGCTTCATCTTCTGAGGATCAGGATTACTCCTTTTTACCAAATGAAAATGAGGTAACAGATTTTGTTCCTACTACACCATCTATAGTGGATCCGATAACTGTTGACATACCTAATAGTCCAGGTTCTTTGAAAGAATCAGTTAGGTCAAACAGTACACCTCATAAAATGGATGAGGATACTGAAGACAAAACGGTCAAAACATTTAAAAAGGGTTCTAACAGGACGAAAATTTTTAAGAAAAGATCGTGTTTTAAATGTCACAACAAAGGATATGTGGCTAGTTGTTGTCCTTTTAAAAAGGGTAAGAAAGTGGAGACTGAGGTTGTGGTTAAGGATGGAAATCAGGTTGGGTCAAGTAAGAATGTTAAGCCAAGTTCTCAGAAAAATCAACCAAGATTTCAACCTAAATCTTCAACATCAGGAAGATTTGATAGTTCAAGAAAATCTTCTCCTAAATCAAGTCATGTTAATGGATAATCAAATAGTTTTACAAGGAAAATTTTGGATATCAAAATCGATACTAGACTTCTGGTAATCGAAATGTTCAAAGAAGAAACGAATATAGGGTTCCAGTAACTCAAATGTTCAAAACAATCCAAAAATTTTGAAAAGTTCAGATTATGATTATGGAGAGAAGAAGGTTTCGAGATAATAATTTTCAAAGGTCAGAAAATCCGAGAGTCTATTGGAACTCTCACGCTCAAAGATCTCGTGAAAATTATGAATCTTGTTCAACAACTTGGAAGACATCCAAGACACCAGTAGGGTGTGATGGATATTGGACGAAATTATGTTATATTGATATTCATGGCTAACCCAAAACCGGTAGGTTTGGGTTCTCAAGTCTAACTAAGTTGTTGAGTGAGTGCAGGATAGCAAAGAAGGACCGTTGATGTGTTCAACAGTGGTTATTCCTGCAAAGCAACTAAAGTGAATAGAAGGTTACCCATGGTAATGAATTATTTACTTCTGTGATAGAAAATGTTTACTAACAGTGAAAAACCTTTGTCAGGTTGAAGTGGGAGTCTGTTTGTATTTAAAATTATGTTTTTAAAACCTTACTCCATAAAAACAAAAATTTAGGGGGAGAAATTTCCCTAAGCCAAAAAGAGTTTTAGTTAGTGCGTAAGTTTAGGGGGAGTAAGTTTCCCTAAGCCAAAAATTTATTGCTTTTCAAAAATCAAAAAAATAAAAAAATAAAATCAAAAATGAGTTTTCACTGTGTGAAAAAGAAGAAATGATAGTACATCAGCAAGTTAGACTGTCACAGTAAAATTAAAATTAAAATTGCTTAAGTGTGATAGCAGCTTCATCGTATGATGTACCTGAAGGCAAAAGGCATGAAATATTCAACTTACCTTTGTGATACAAAAAAAATAAACTGTGTATGAGTGGGTAACATTTTAGTGGCGTATTGTTTTATAAGCTCAAATCTTGCGTTGATAGATTTCCAAAATCTGAGGTTTTAGGTCTTTATATCGTTATTTAATCTGGGGTATCAAGGTTGTCCTTCTGTTGCATCCAGATATTTGCTGGCCTAGGCACAACCAGGATATCATCAAAGAGCAAAAATGCCAAATCCCAAAAATTGAAGAAGCTCTCCTAGAGAGTCATTCAAATGTGCAAATTTCATTATTCGAACCACAATTTGGTATTAGTCCTAACCCTCGTTGGATGTTGGTCTCTTTGTTGTACGGCAGTACTAACCTGATCACGAGTTATCTAATGTTCTAAATCAAAAAGGATGAATTTCGGTATACTCACCTACTACGATGAATTTTTATACATACCTTGATCGTGGGGGTATGTCCTGACGTGGGACACACTAGTATATCAGTATAAATTATCTACGCATATCGCTTGGTAATGGTACTTGAAATGTTCATGTATTTTGTTTAAGTGGATAAATAATACTGGTAATCATCTTGGACTGTTTTTCATGAATATTGCATATAGAATTATCAGATAGTGTGAAACAGTTTGATGGTGTTGATATGATCTTCTTACCGGTGATTCTCACAAAAATAGAGTGTATATTTTCTTGTTAGTTATTTGTTTCCATAAAATATAAAGATACAAAAAGATTTATTTTTAAAGTCTCCCAGTTTTGATCTGATAAGTTGTTTGTTTTTGCATGATAAGATAAAATATTGGTTTATCTTTAATGTAGAAAAAGACTAATGGTTTTTTGAGTTACTTGCTTGTGTTTCTAAACAGATTGATGCGGCTATCAAAATGAAGTGCAGAATTCAAGTAAAGTACATTTTAAGAATGGGGTGCAGAATGTGTGAAGATGCATGATAGGATCCTTCTACTACATTGCAAAGGGAGATATTGATAAATTCGGTGATATGAGCTTAACCGAGATTGCTAGTTTGCTAACTACAACGATGAATGTTTTGGAGATTGGAAGCATCAGCTAAGGGGGAGTCTGTTAATGTCAAAATCTGTGTGTAGCTGAAGCTATCCAAACACCAAAAGATCTCAAGATGTTTGAAGACAAAATTATTGTCAAGGGCGAGTCTGTTAGTGCATAGCTATGCCAATAGCTTAATAGTTTAATAGTTTAGTCTTTGGATATTTTATTTTGGACTTAGCATTTGTGTTTAGAGTTGTAATGGGCTTGCAGAATGACGTAGCCCAGTCTAAAGCCTGGTATGCTGATATTTAGTATATATACAGTTGTGCATTAGGGTTTTGAGGGTGGAATAACAACATAGAGGAGTGTGAGAAATCTACAGAGAGTGGCTGAGAGATTTCTTGTGAGTCTTGAATTGATTGTAAACATTCATGTTGGATAATCAATAGAAGACAGTTAGAAAGTATTTGTTCGTGTTCGTGTTCTTGTTTCTGTGAAATCTGATCTAGGGGATTCCACACTTTAGATTAGATAGATGATTATGTGAAGATCCATAAGGACTAGGGGACCTACAATTTGTATCAGAGCATTCGGCTCTTGATTTTGCTCGGTTCAGAATAGCAACAGCAGAAAAAGTTGGGTTTTTGGACGTTTTGGAGGCTGTTTTGAAGTTTGTGACGGCTGTTCTAGGGTTTCGGCTGCTGTTTTAGGGATTCTACAACGATTTCGGATAAACAGCAGACATTTCGGATTGACGAAAGGCATCTCGGATCAAAAGTGAAGCATTTCAGATTGCAAACTTGAATTTCGGATTAGAAATCTGCATTTCAGATCATCAGACTTGCAATTCGGATCTTGAAAACTTGCATTTCGGATAAGAAAAGTGCAATTCGGATCAGTAAAGCCCATCTCGGATTCCATTTAAGATTGAATTTCGTATCAGAAGTATATTCCGGATTCCATCTCGGATCAAAATAGTCTATTCCGGATTCCATCTTGGATCAGAACAGTCTATTCCGGATTCAGATCAGAACAGTGCATTCCGGATTTCATCTCGGATCACTATTCTGAATCACCATTTCAGATTAGCAAGTCGGATTACTGTTCCGGATTTCTATCTCGGATTGACTATCCGAGTTACTGTTCCGGATTTGGTACTGTTCCAGGTTCTATACAAAAAGGTGGAAAGTTAACCAGCTGACGTAACCGGAGTTAAACGTTTTCGACATAGAATTTGATCCACAAACAATCTTGACAAACCGGTTGCACGGTTAGCCTCTTGTGATTTTTAGGCAAAAAAAATAAAAAAAAGAGGCACGAAAAATCCTAAAATCACTATCGGGCAATACACATCATTGGATTCGTATCGTCGAGACGAGTTAACTGTAGAATTTGGTAAACACACTTTTTGGACAAAATTTTGAACATTTTTAACGGTATAGTTAAGGTAAAACATGAAAAAGGACCAGAAGAGAGGTTAGATATAGGTTTTGACATAGGTATATCAAAATCCATTTAGACTGATACTCTGCATGTTAAAGATGGTCAGAATGAACAATATGAGTGAGGGTGTTAATAACGGCCCAAAGTTGATTAATGTTGAACAATATGTAGAAGTTTGAGGCATTTGTTCAATGTGAAGATTCTAAGATGTGGAGCTATATGATTGATGGGTATATTGCTCCCACACACCGAGTTAACAGGAGAATTCTGGTAGAAGGCATTGATTACAATGAAGTTTTTGCACCGGTAGCATGTCTTGAGGCCATAAGAGTCTTTTTGGCTTATGCGTCCTACAAGAAGTTTGCTGTTTACCAAATGGATGTTAAGAGTGCATTTCTTCATGTTGAGGTTGTAGAAGAAATATATGTTGAGCAACCGCCAGGTTTTGAAGATCCAATCCATCTTGACAAGATTTGGCTTCTCAATAAGACGTTGTATGGTCTTCATCAGGCTCCTCAGGCTTGGTATGAAACGTTGTCTTCCTATCTTCTAAAGAATGGTATTCGACATGGATTGATCGATTTTACTCTCTTCATCAAGGAAGAAATGGGACTTATTATTGGTACAAGTGTATGTTGATGATATTATTTTTGGGTCTACAAATGAGAAAATCTGCAAAGAATCCGAGCAGGTGATGCAAGAGAAGTTCGAGATGAGCGTAATAGGAGAAATGACTTTTTTTAGGTTTGCAGGTTCATAAATCTAAGGAAGGAATTTTCATCCATCAAACCAAGTACGTTGGGGATATTCTCAAACGATTTTCAGATGGAACACTTAAAGCCTTTGGGAACTCCATTAGCTCAAAATCATTGGATTACTCCTGATGGAATGGGGGAACATGTGGAACCATCTCTTTATCGTGCTATGATCGGATCTCTTATGTATCTTACTGCTTCAAGACTCGATATAATGTACCCAACATGTCTTCTAGCTCGCTACCAGTCAAGTCCAAAGGTTTCTCATTTGATGGCTGTGAAAAGAATCTTTCGTTATTTGAAGGGTCGCCCGGACACTAGTCTCTGGTACCCTAAGGGTGATAAGTTTGATTTGACAGCATTCAATGATTCTGATCATGGTGGCTGCAAGATTGATGCGAAATCAACATCAGCAGGATGTCAGTTCTTTGGAAATCGCCTAGTCACGTGGCAGTGCAAAAAGCAGACTTGTGTAGCTACGTCAACCTGTGAGGCTGAGTATACTTCAGCTTCTAGTTGTTGCTCTCAGGTTCTATGGATCCAACAACAAATGTGTGACAATGGTTTTGAATTTCTAACTACTCCTATTTTTGTTGATAACGAGGCTACTTTACAGATCACTCGTAATCTTTTACAGCACTCAAAAACCAAACACATTGAGATTAAGTATCATTTCATACGAGATTGTTATAAAAGAAACTTTTCAAATTGTTAAAATCCACACCGATCACCAACGTGCAGACCTGTTTACAAAAGCTTTTGATAAATCTAGTTTTGATTATCTACTTTTGGTCAATGGCATCAAGGTGAAAACCGAGTAAAACATTCTTGGCTAATCATATCTCGTAAATATTTTCTTAAAAGAAATCTAAAATACAAAAAGATTTTCTATTTTCTCTTAGTTTTATATTTTAGGGGGACAATATTTCAAGAAAATACAAAAAGATGTGAAAATACAAAAATACATAAAAATGTATTTCATTTATTTAAGTTTTCATTTATTTACCTTCTGTATTTAAGAGGGAGAAAAATTTAGAAAAATACAAAAACAATAGAAAATTCAAAAATCAAAAATGGGTTTCTTTGAAAGATAAGAGAAGATGATGATACACACCGGTGATCTATCAAAAACGGTCAAAAACATAAAACGAGAATTGATAAGTAGCTTTACTAATGATGTATTGGTAGGCTCACAATCAAATTAAAATGTGCAGATTGATATAAACATAACAGACTGAAAGCCAGGTAGGAACCATTCATTGGCATATGGTCTTGTTACCAAAATTTCATTTGATAGTATGCTGAGGTTCTGAGATATGGGGTCTTTATGCTGACTTATCATCTGGGTATCATGGTGGAATCTTTTACCGAAAAATAGCGGTGACACAAGTCTAGAACTTCCATGATACCATACATACGTGTAAATACTTCATACAACCATCAATAAGTTATAAAAATATTACATTCACCCAAAAATAAGTGAATATATATCACAACTTTATGCGGGAGCTAAGTTCGTCACTTTGTTGGTACGATGGTACCAACCTGTTCATGAACATACTCCTGTGCCTTGCATGCATTTGAAAATCAAGTTCCTCATCAATAAGTGATTTAATCACATAGGGCTTGTTTTCAACCAAAATAAGTGAGTATCTCACATCATATACGTCAAAACAGATGATAAGCAGTATACTCACCGGTAAGATTTTCTCTCGTGCATGTCTTGATATGGGAATATGTCGTGGAGTGGTTTAACACCGGCTAGTAAGTATAAATCATACCTTAATCTATCTCTTAATCATGATTACATCTGATAAGCTGAACTTACGTGGACAACAAGACCGATAATCATAGTAGAATACTTTTTATTTAATTTGATGTTTTAAACAAAACTCGTTTTTCGCAAAACTAAAAGTTGGTATGATCCTCTTACCTTGAAACTCTGAAAAAGAATTATCTAGTAAATATACAATTTATTCTTATCTTTTAGTAGTTATTTAATTTTAGTTTACTCTGTTGTTAAATTCAAGTATCTTTGATTTTAGCCAAAGATGGAAACTCAAAAGTTTTCTACCAAGATCCGCCCTAAAAATCATTTGTTTTGATATCATAACTTCATAAAGTACTTTCTTACAACGTGTAAACTCATCTCAAACAACATAATCTATTTAACAAGCATTTTTCCTAACTTAATTTATGATTAATGTGGATATGTGCAAAGATCTAAATAGGTCAACGAAAAACCTAAGGTCCTCGAAGAACTAAAAAGTCTAGTTTTTGAAAAACATAGACTCGTACCAATCAGAGATCACTCATACAAGCCATTATGCCTCGTACGAATGACAACTGGGGTCTTGTACGCATGGAGTTCTTCGTACGAGCTAAGGTTGTTCGCACAAGTATCTTGATGTGGTATAAAGGTGATGAAGTTCTTTGGTGGGACTTTACTTTCACCTTGATCACGTCATTCTTTCACCTCTCCTTAACTTGTTTTTGATACTTTTAAGGTATAATTGACAACGTTGGCATACTTTGAAGATGAACAACTTGAATCTGACCATGTGACTTTGACTGACATGAACAACAAACTTTAAACGAAAGATCTTTAATGAAAAACAAGTTCTTTATGAATAATCTTCTCTTGAAGTTGTTTGTGCGAACAATATATGTACGAATGAAATACAACTCGCACGAGTAACTTATCGCTCGTACGAGCCAGTTACTCGTACGAGTACATCACTTGTTTAACCAAGTAAATTGTTCGTAAAAAATCAGTTGATCTTCGTACGAATAAATTGTTATTCATATGAGTCAGTAGTTCTTCGTTCAGGGAATCCATACACACATAAATTTTTAAATAAAATGTCACACCCTGACCCGCAGCGGATATGGTATACTTGATCACGTCATTCTTTCACCTCTCCTTAAGTTGTTTTGATATTTTTAAGGTATACTTGACATTGTTGGCATACTTTGAAGATGAACAACTTGAATCTGACCAAGTGACTATGACTGACATGAACAACAAACTTTAAGCGAAGGATCTTTAATGAAAAACAAGTTCTTTATGAGTAATCTTCTCTTGAAGTTTTTTGTGCGAACAATATCTTTACGAATGAAATACCACTCGCACCAGTAACTTATCGCTCGTTCGAGTCAGTTACTCGTACGAGTACATCACTTGTTTAACCAAGTAAATTGTTCCTAAAAAATCAGTTGATCTTCGTACGAATAAATTGTTATTCATATGAGTCAGTAGTTCTTCGTCCAGGGAATACATACAGACAGAAATTTAGAAATAAAATGTCACACCCGGACCCGTAGCAGATATGATAGTCGGGGCATGATTGGGTTTTCATCATAGCTCATGACAATTACTACAATTAAGTTTCATAATTATGATTTCGAATTAAAAGGGAATATTGCAACAAACACGTAAAACATACAAGCACGAAAAATGTTCTAATCATAACATTCATGTAATTCTTTATTTTTCTTCTAAGACCAATTCCTATGTGTTCCTTGCTTCAACCTGTTCAACTGTATTATGTGTAAAAATAGAAATTTGGGTTAACAAAAGTTGGCGAGTGAATCCCGTTAAATTTTTTAAAGAAATAATTATGTTGATGAATTTAATTAAAATGTGCATAACCAAGTATGAGCAAACATATATGTATACTATCCACAAAGCGCATAAACATCTAACATTGAACACATAAGCATGACAAGTGATGTGAAATGAGATCAAGGCTCAATCAAATGGAGCTGATCTAATTAGGCAACACGATGCTCTACTCGTATCCAACGAGGAACTGATGGGCCTAATGTGAATGCTTAAAGAAATCATAAAATGTAACCACGTTTAACAATAACCAAACATTACATAACACGTTAGATCATATAATGGTAGTAGCACAAGTATTTGAATAAACAATATAAGTAAACGACACATGATACAACCCAAAACATGAATAAAAATGGAATTTGTAAGAATTCACTCACAGTGGGTGCGTTTCTTGAATTGATGATGAATGCGCACGATTTAAGATTTCAACCGACGAGAAAATTAACCTAAATAAATACGTAATAATTCGATAAATATATATCTTTTATTTGTAATTAATATTTTTATTTAATACTTTTTATTAGACTTTTTAGATTATTTTTATAGTATTTATTACAAGTTTTATGCTTGAAAAGTCTTTATTTATATTTTTAAGGATTTTTGGAGAAAAAAATAAAGGAAAAGTGTATTAAAAATATATACCCATTTTCAGGGTTGACCGGGTCAAACCGGTATGATTGTGTAACTCTTGGCATCGTGTAAGAATCGAACTCGTGACCTCCCGTATACGTGCACGCAGCTCTACCAACTAGCTACGTGTCTAACCCGAAATAATCTTGATTTTAATTATATATATATATACTAACCGAGTTATACTTTATTTTGCTTTTTTTTTTAAATTATGCTTGCAAAACCGGTTACAGAACCGGCTCGAACCTGCGCCCCCGCGATACGTTACAGAACCGGCTCGAACCGGTTCTCAAAAGTGTTAGGATAAGTCAGAGATGTTGTTCATGATCGGATTTGGTCTTGGAATAAATAAGGATATCATCGATGAAAACAATAACGAAACGATCGAGGTAGGGTTTGCACACCCTATTCATTAGATCCATGAAAACGGCAGGAGCATTGGTCAAACCAAAAGGCATGACCATGAATTCGTAGTGACCGTAGCGAGTTCAAAAGGCAGTCTTCAGAATGTCTTCTTCATGTACTCTAAGCTGGTGATAACCAGATCGAAGATCGATTTTTGAAAAGCAAGTGGCAACCTGAAGTTGATCTAGAAGGTCGTCGATACGAGGTAAAGTATAGCGGTTTTTGATGGTCAGCTTGTTGAGCTCTCGATAGTCGATACACATTCGGAAAGTTCCATCCTTATTCTTTACGAAAAGAACCGGCGCACCACAAGGGTGATGAGCTAGGACGCATGAATCCCTTGTTAGTCAGCTCTTGCAATTGACTAGCTAACTCTTGCATCTCAGATGGGGCTAACCGATATGGAGATTTTGCAACTGGTGTAGCACCAAGTACAAGATCGATTCGAAATTCGACTTCTCGCATAGGAAGAAGTCCTGTAACGTCGTCAGGAAAAACTTGAGGAAATTATTTAACGATTGGGATGTCTTTGAGTTTCTTCTCCTTGCCTTCCTTTTTGACGATATGGGCTAAAATGCTATGTAGTCTTTGCAAACGCATCTTCGAGCTTGAAGGCATGACATCAACTTGAGTCCTTTGGATGGGGTTTCACCAAAAATACGAAGAGTTTGACCATCAACGAGAGGAATTCGAATAAATTTTTCATCACAAACAACCTTGACGTGATGCGGACTAAGCCAGTCCATACCAATGATGATGTTAAAACTACCCAACTTCATAGGAATAAGATCGATTGGAAAATCATGATCATTGAGAGTAAGAGTGCAATCACGAATGATGGAGTCTAACGTAATAGGTTCACTGTCTGCTACTTCCACTGTAAATGGTTCGGCTTGACTCACGCAAGGTAAACCAAGAATAGATTCGAACTCTAAGGACACAAAACTCTTATCCGCACCAGTTTTAAAAAGTATAGAAGCATAACTACCGTTAATGAGAAATGTATCGTTAACCTATTATTATCCGCTCTAGCCTGGTTGGCGTTGATGTTAAAAGCTCTTCCTCTAGCTGGCGGATTGGCTTGTTGGCTTGGTTCACCGGATTAGCTTGGGCTTGAGCATTTATAATGTTCACTAACCGACGGCGAGTGTTTCGAAAATGGGTTGGATCACCGCAGTTGAAACAGGCTCTGACAGGCTGCATCATAGGATAGTTGGGTTGGAAGAAAGGTTGAGCGGGTGGTAGTAGTAGAGGTTGTTGGTAGGGAGCTTGGCCTACCACTTGATTGTTTGGTTGGGCTTGAGGTTGGTTGTGGGCTGGTCTTTGATGAACACGGCAGGTTTGTATTTTATGGCCTACACGGCCACAACTTGTAAAATGAAGACATGGGTTCTTGGGAGGGTGATGATATTGTCATCGGTTGGGGTGAGGTCCTGTATGCGGTTTCTTGAATGGTTCAGTAGGAGGAGCAACTTGTGTGATTCGAGCGGCGGCAATAGGTTGATTGGTTTGAGTAACAGCAAAATTTTTCCCATTGCACGTTCTTTTGCCAACGAACTTAGAAGACGATCCAATTTGGGTTGTGGTAGAGGTTTTAGCAGGTGTCTTGTCTTTCTTCTTCTCGACTTTAAAATCCCCGTTCCTGATGCGATTCTCAGTGAGCTCAGTAGCTAGCTCGATTGCTGCCTCTAGAGTTGCAGGCGTAGTACTCATCACAGAGTCTTGAATCTTCGAGGGAAGACCCCGAATGTAGTGCTCAATCAAGCAGTATAAAGGAGTGAACAAGTTGGGAACCATTTGATTTAACTCGAGAAATCTCTTGTTGTAGGTTATATGGTCTCCCTCCTTTTGTTTCAGGAAATAAAACTCATCTTCTAACTTCTTGATTTCACTTCTTGGATAGAAGCGTCTGGTCATGAGTTCTCTTAATTCTTCCCAAGTTAGGGCTACATCGGCTTCGACGCCTCGTCTACCTTTCTCCGCATTCCACCACGTGAGTGCTACCCCATACAGGCGACCAACAACATAACGCACCCTGCGGTCATTGGGACAATCACAATTGAGGAATGTACTCTCCATCTCCTCAAACCAACGAAGGAGAGAAATGACCTCTTCAGTCCCCCTCGTACTTTGGAGGGTCACATGATTTGAAGTGCTTGTAGGTGCACTTAGTGGTGTTTGGGGGAGGCTTGGCAGCATTCTGACCCTATTGATTAATTGGGTTGACAGGGATGGTAGCGAGAGCCTGTTGGACTTGAATTACAATGTCGAGAATTACGACGGCCATTTGTGGGGCTATTTGAGCAGCCATGCGCTCGCCGGATCTTCATGATCTCCTACCTCCTCGTGAGTTCCTAGAAGACATCTACAAGAAATACGCAACGAGATTATGAGTTTGACATCTTTAGGTGTCATGTGTCGTAATTAGAAATCAACAAAACAAATAAGAAAATAAGTTCACTACATCCATAGGATGTCTTGGGTCCTTATTCATGTTTGGACCCCCATATGTCCCTCATACTTGGCCTAGGTAGTCATGTGAGCCCCCATGACTACTGGGCTTCGTAGAGTTCACAAAGGTATTGGCCAGTTAACACTTGCATCACCCGAATGATAAAAAACGTAAAACATGATTGCGAGGTATAAAGTCGGAGGGTGTCTAGGTGTATACACAGTGACAACTCAAAGTGGGGTTATTTCACACGACATTTGGTGTGGCATGCTTTGGCCTAATAGGTCCTTCGTACTCTCATCGTTAGTCCCTATGTAGGCAAACTGGTCGGTTAAATGGGATTTATACGATGCCAATCCTAGACAGGTACCCTTCCAGTTACTACATGTCCGTCATAGACCTCACTTGATGAGATTGAAAAATGTAAACATCACAAAATATTGAGAAGAAAAGCATGAAAATGTTCAAATATGTGAAAATTGGAACAAGTGTGTTTGCGTAAGTAGGTTATGTTAACAATACGTATATCATAATAAATATCACACAACCACATATAGTAGTGAGAGTGCTTGCATGCATTTGTGTGTGAGATGAATATGAAACAAATAAATATCATGAGTTTGCATGTAACCAACTAAGACATAAGCAACTAAAATCTAGTCAACTATAGTATAGGTTCTAAGGGTCTAATAACCTATGCTATATCCCTATAGTCAAAAGCTCTGATACCAATCTGTCACACCCTGACCCGCAGCAATATGGTGGTCGGGGCATGATTGGGTTTTCATCAAAGCTCACGACATTTACTATAATAAAGTTTCATAATTATTATTTCAAATTAAAAGGCAATATTCCAACAAACACATAAAACATACAAGCACGGAAAAGTTCTAATCATAACATTCATGTAATTCTTTATTTTTCTTCTAAGGCCAATTACTATGTGTTCCTTGCTTCAACCTATTCATCTATATCATGTGTAAAATAGAAATTTGGGTCAACAAAAGTTGGCGAGTGAATCCTGTTAAAATTTTTGAAAGGAATAATTATGTTGATTAATTTAATAAAAATGTCCATAACCAAGTATGAGTAAACATATATGTATACTATCCACAAACCACATAAACACCTAACATTAAAGACTAAGCATGATCAATGATGTGAAATGAGATCAAGGCTTAATGAAACGGAGCTGATCTAATTAGGCAACGCGATGCTCTACTCGTATCAAACGAGGAACTGATGGGCCTAATGTGAATGCTTGAAAGAAATCATAAAATGTAACCACGTTTAACAATAACCAAACATTACATAACACGTTAGATCATATAATGGTAGTAGCACAAGTGTTTTAATAAACAATATAAGTAAACGACACATGATACACCCTAAAACATGAATAAAAGGGGGAAGTTGTAAGAATTCACTCACAGTGGGTGCGTTTCTTGAATTGATGATGAATGCGCACGATTTAAGATTTCAACCGACGAGAAAACTAACCTAAATAAACACGTAATAATTCGATAAATATATATCTTTTATTTGTAATTAGTATTTTTATTTAATAATTTTTATTAGACTTTTTAGATTATTTTTATTGTATTTATTACAAGTTTTATGCTTGAAAAGTCTTATTTTTATTTTTATTTTTAAGGATTTTTGGAGAAAAAAATAATTGAAAAGTGTATTAAAAATATATACCCATTTTCAGGGTTGACCGAGTCAAACCGGTTTGACCACGTGACTATTGGCATCGTGTTAGAATCGAACTTGCGACCTCTTGTATACGTGCACGCAGCTCTACCAACAGAGCTACGTGTCTAACCCGAAATAATCTTGATTTTTATTATATATATACTAACTGAGTTATACTTTATTTATTTTTTATTTAAAAAGATTTATGCTTGCAAAACCAGTTCTCCCTGCTCGAACCCGCGCCCCCGCGATACGTTGCACACAGCCCTTCGAACTAGGTTGTGTGACTAACCCGTAATATCCCAGATTAATATTAAATTTATATACATACTATGTGTTGATCTGGATAGGTTTAAAAAAGGGTTGATTTTATTTCGGAAATCGGATACGTGTGAGACTCGAACTCGGGTGTGCTTGTTAACATTGCACAAAGGCTAGCGATATAAAGCTTCTATCGGGACCCGAATCGAAAAGAATAGAAGAAGGATGATTGTTAACAAGGAATGTACCGTTAATGACTTCGTTATCAGCACGAGCCTTGTTGGCATTGATGTTGAATGTGCGTCCACGGGCTGGATTTGCATTCGCATTCACCAATTTTGGGCAGTTGTTTCAAAAATGACACATCTCGCCACAGTTGTAGCAAGAACCAGGTGGGAACAGAGGTCTTGCAGGGTTGGCTTGGGGTTTGAACAAGGTTCTGAACAACTTGTTTTGGGGCCGAACGATAAACATGGCTATGTGACCGAATCTTCCACATGATGTGCATTGGCGACACTGTATGTGAGCTTGATGGTGACCATTGCACCAGTTGCACAACGGTGTACTACCAGCATAGGGTTCCTCGCAAGAGGTTGTGCTGGCAAGTTTTGAGTGTTCTGGTTGGGTTGTGCAAAAACTGCAAAGTTCTATGAAGCCTTACGCTTCCTCGACTTCTTGCAAGACTCAACTTTGTTCTCCTTTGTTTTCTGTTGAGTGGTCTTAGCTGTTTATTTCTTGTCACCCTTGCGAAACAGTTTCCCCTTCTTGACTTGAGACTCAGTCAGGGTAGCAGCTAAGTCGATAGCCTGTAGAACATGGTAGGGTTGCTACCGGTAACAATGTCCTGAATGGGGTCAGGCAGGCCATCGATATACCTCTCGATTGCTTTATCCAATGGGGTGACATGGCATGACACAACAAGCTCAATTCTTCCTAACGGTCAGTGTAGGCACGATGCTCTCCACTATCTTGTTTAAGATTGTCGAATTCATCTTCCAGTGCCCGTTGTTCGTGACGTGGGCAAAATTCCCTCATCATTAGAGCTCGAAGCTCTTCCCATGTTTGTGCTCATCACACCATTTCACCATGTAAGTACTCTTTTCTGGAATACACTCGATACAAACTCGACCTTTCGCTCATTCGGGCATTGAACATGACAAAATGTGCTTTCGAGACTCTCAAACCACTATAGGAGTCTAGTAGCTCATTCGGACCCAGTAAACTTGAGTGGTTTAGCTGAGTTAAATTGTTTGTAGTTGCACGGTGCGGGTGCATTGTTGTTGTTATTATTGATATTGTTTGCTTGGTTTATCTGGGTCACTAGATTTGGGAGTACAACAACAATTTGCTGAGCGATCATAGCTGCTATTTCGGCATTTTGAGTTGTATTACGTCGAGTAGGCATTGTAGAAGAAAACATGAGGGAAAATATGTATGATTGACATTGAATAATGAAGAGAGATGCTAAAAATATCGACGAAATATAAGGATGGTAGTCATTCGTTCGTTACTTAAAAACATACAAACGACACACGGTGACTAATCAAAGTAAATGGGTCTTTATAATGTATCGCGAAGACATGCTTTAGCCTATAAGTGGACACTCACCCCAAGAGTTCCCAGGTAAGAGTGACTGGTCCGATAATGCGGATTTGTATGAACACTTTTGCCTTAGACAGAAAACTCAAGGTACATGCATCACAGTTCTAGATTGCACGTGTTCACATTAATAAAACCCAAACTTTGACGGGATTTTGAAAGCTTACAAGACTTTAAGCCAAAACAAATCATCTAAGGATAGATGATTGATTTTCAAAATGAATTTGTAACTTGTGTATTTGTTTTGGTTATCAGCTAAGGATAGGTGATGGTATTGTTTTAATAATCTAAACGCAAGATAACTCGCGTTAGGGTCCTAGGAAGGTTATAGTCTAGGTCAAAGCATTACTAATAACCTAATTCCCTATAAACATAAGCTCTGATACCAATCTTTCTGTAACACCCCGTCTGCTTAAAACAACGAACCGCGGCGGAAACGTCGGGGAGTCATGTCACAGAATTATTGTTTCACAACTCATTGAATTTAAAATTTTGTTTTATTAAGTTAAATGTTTACATTGCCTTGGGATAAACAGAAACAACACATAAATAAATTGTCTTCCATGTTTTAAGTCACTAGGGCCCGCATCCATTCCTACGTGAAGCATGCATCATATTGTCAAGCACTGACTTCTGGAACATATGTGAAAAGAGAGTCAGCATGAAAATGCCGACAAGTACATAGGTTTTTGTGAGCGTGTCAAATTTGTGGCTTTGTATACATATTGCAACACCTCGTCTGACTACAAGAGTCGTTAACTGAAAACCTCGTATCAAAAGTGTTTGATATTGCAATACAATTAACCAACTAAAACAAGTTGGTTAGAGTTCTGAAAACCTTATAGCCATGAATCTTGACCAAAACGTTTCTTTTGTAAAAACCTTGTAATAGATTGATTCAAAAGAAAACTTCGTATGGTTTATATCTGTAAGTGAAAATCATTGCGTGACATTGTTCAAAACCATGTGAACGTTTTATAAACCATTTGTTCGTGTTATAAACCATTCTTCCATGTTATAAATCAATCGTCTGTGTTATAAACCAATTGTCCATGTCATAAACCAATCGTCCGTGTTTTTATTGTGAAAACTTTTGATCGTTCTTTAATGAACACATTTAAACCTGTGTTTACTATACCACAAAATGGTAACTTTAATAGACCACCAAAGGGTCTCTTTAACTAGACTAACAAATTAATAAATGATTTGTTAATCAGAAACAGTTTCTATCATTACCCAAACTTCCACCAAATCCAGTGAACAGTCCGATAATGGGATTGTCAGTCCTATGGTCCCATAACATACTACTGGTCGACTCGGCCAAAGCTAATGAATGTCATTCGTGTTATGGATAATACATCAACAAGTTGTTCACATTATTGAAATCGTATTGTTTTATATATAAACCATAGACATTGTTTTTGAAACTTGAAAATGATTTAGCACATATGAGTCACCCAAAACATTTGCAAAACGTAAAAGAGGGGAACTATTTACTCACTTTTAAAATCATTTTGAATATATAAACCATGTATATTGCTTTGAAATCTTGAAAATAATTATAGGCACATATGAATCACCCCAAAACATTTAGAAAATGTAAAAGAGGGGGGGGGCTATGGACTCACTTGGGATTGCGAAAGTGTTCTTGATCAACGAAATAAACAAAGGTCAAACGTGTCCTAATGTGTCAAATAAATATGTTAGCGTGTCGGGACTACAAACAGGAGATCAGATATAATGAAGTCTTATAAATCAAATGAGTGTTGGAACTCTTGTGATATGGTTTAACAAATTTAACATTCTGATTTGGAAAGGATCCTAAGTGCTTTTGACCCATTATGACTCGTTAAGGTAGTTTACGCTACTTTAACGGGTTATTAGCGTAAACGCATGATGGGATGGTTAAACATGTCCTATGATAAGTCTTAAATGCCCAAACATGTTTGAAAACGTTATAACATCGGTTTATATGTCTAAAATTTGGTTACATGTGTTTAAAATGGATTTATGCGCAAAAGGGCATTTTGGACATTTTGTTTAAGAACATAGAAGTAACTTATCATAACACTAACCAAATGACGTGACCATAAGGTATAACCTCAGTAGGTTATTCCCTATACAAATATGGTCACAAATATGTGTTTGGTCGGATCCTAAGATCGACCAAACGGGTCGGATTCTAAAGTCAAAGCGGTGGTCAAGACCGCTCGACTTACGACCCTAAATAAGCACTAAACTAAAAGTGACAAGTTAGACATGTAAAAATATGTCTAACTAAGTTTATAAAACTTATTTGGTATCAAAACTTGGTGTTTTGATACCCAAAAATAGTTTCGTCGTAAAATGCACATCATGCACATTTTTTACCAAAACTTCGACTCGTCACTTCGACTAGTAAACGTGGTAATCAGAAGGTGAAATCGTTAGGGATTATAACCTTCGTGACAATGATCACGTTGCAATGTTCAATTGACTTTGACTTGACCAAATATGGTCAGAACCAAAAGTCAATCAGGAAGCCAAATTGTTTGACTTTTAGCTCAAAATAGCTAAAATAATGAAAGAACTAGGAAGAGTACTTACTCATGTTGACCAACACTTTCGGAACTCAAAATAGGAGGCTTCCAAAGGCTGGAAACAAGCTCCAAGAAGGATAGAAAGAAGAACTTAACACTTTGCTTTGAAGTGTTTTGAAGTGATGTGAAAAAAATGGAAGAATCATGGGGTATTTATAGTATTTTAGGATTAAGAGGTGATGACAAGTGTCCTCAAGCGTGGATTAGTGTCCTAACATGTTTCAACACCGTATTAAGTGTGGCAAAGTGAGTGCTAGATTTCAAAAATTGGAGATAGATGGCAACTTGGTGAAGAAGCAAAAATATTTATTGTTTTTTGACATTTTTGGCCCTTGGACTTGTATTTTCACTTGTTTGCCATTTTGAACCCCTTTAACCTAATATTTAGGTTATATAAAGGTGTTAAGACATGTGTAACTTGGATTATGTCGTGGATGTCGGTTCGTTCGGTTGTACGGTTACGCGTTTTGCACAAATACATAAAACGCTTTAACGAACACGAAAATGATTGAAATTGTGCAACCATTGACATTTTTGCATTCTCATCAATAAAATACAAGAATTTATTGAGTACAAAAATATTTGGAAATAAAACACAGGGTTTCATTGAATACGAAATTGTTTGTAATTGTGCAATGATTGAAAAGGCACAAATGCCACATACTATAACAAAACACGAATCAAATGATATACAAGAAAAAGTGTTTGTACTGAAGTTAAGAGTTCTCTGGTTTAATTCCGGCGATGCACAGTTTTCCGGCAATGCACAGTTTTTCGGTGAGAAGCAGAATTGAGACAGTGGAGGTTCTTTCGAGAGTTGTAGAGGGATGAGAGGATGTGAGCGAGTTCAATTGACGTGCTAAGTTCGCTATTTATAGTGTGAAAGGCAGTTAAGTTTTTCGGTTTCAAAACTTGAATTATGGGTCAATGATTCATTGGGTTTCATACAAATTGATTCCAAATTTCAGTTGAAATTGATCATTGAAACCAGTGATTTTTTCGGTTTTAATCAAAAGAAAAACCGTTAATTGTGATTGATTGCCCAAGTTATTCTTCGACTGTTACTGATTCTATGATTTTGAATTGCAGGTCTAGTGCTTGTTTTGGTATAAGATTAAATTGTTTTCAGATTAATCACAAGTGTGTGTAGCTCAGTAGTGTTTTGTGTGTGTTGGTTTAGTGGTGACACGGGTTCGAATCCCATGGTCACCTTTTGGGTGATTTTTATTTTTATGATTATTTTTAGTTTATTTATTACCTATTATTATTATTTTCATTTATCATTATTATATTTTAACCCTATTATTTTGTTTTTTATTCAATGCAAAACATGTGACATATAAATACGTAAAGAATTTTTTTATATCATATACTTGAATTATTAAAGGGGGCGGGTTTCAGAACCCGTTTTACAACGAATGTTACATAAAACTTTTTGTGTATATTCCCTAATGAATTTATGTTCTTATCGTTGTTGTCTTATGTGTACAGAATGGAACAAAAGGAACATAAAAGAAAACCCGCAACGAAGAGAACTAACAAGTCAGAAGTGGAAATTATGTCAGAACCAAGACATAACATGGTGGCCTACTTAGATCCGGAAGACAAATTTGGTGAGTACAACGGTATAATGAAGTTTTTGCGCGACTCAAGGATTCATTATGCTATCACCCACAAGACTATAGTATACAAGACGTTGATCAAGGAATTATGGGATTCAGCTAAAGGTATTGAAGTGAATGGGTAGGAACTTATCCACAGGAAAGTGAATGACTTGAACGTAGATGTCACTGTTGAAATCATTAACTCAGTATTACAGCTTGGCGATGATTCTGAAGCTCCTTTCTCAGTAACATTGAAGTGTCAACGTGGATGTTTGCTTAGAATGAAATGTGTTGGCTATTTTCTCGTGAGACAACTAAACAAAACATGATTGCCACTCTGATCCAAGTTTTTTCTACATGTTTTAATTCAGTGTTTGAGAAATAGACGATTATGACATGGCGAATAACGACTTGGTTGGAATGATGATAGCTTTAAAATTGAACATACCGTTTAGTGCTTCAAAGTATATTTTGCAAACATGAAGGAAAACCTTAGAAGAACCGGATATGGTGGAAACAAGTTTTGGATGTATTCTCGTTTTCTCCAAATGATCTTAAATGTGCAACATCTGAATCTTCCAATGAACGACAATGATGTTCTAAAATTTGAGATCACGATGGAACATTCGTTGAAGATCTTTAGAGGTGTAGCAGCAAAACGTTACAAGGAAAGAACACCTCCTCGTAAATTGATCGGTTTTCTAGCAAATGATGAATATGTTGCACTAGAAAACGATAAGTGGCGCCATGATGACAGTGAGTCAGATAATGAAGAACCAATTCTGAAAAGATGATCAAGATAATTTTGGTCGTAAAAGGAGAAAAGGTGATGATGATGGTAATGGTGGTGCAAGTGATGTTGATGATAAGGGAAGAAAGAAACAACACAGAAAGACTATGGGAACATCGTCAGCACAACCTGAAATCACACAACCTACAACCTCACATCAAGAAACTGTACTAGAACCAGTTGTAGAAGTCCAGTCTACCTTTACAACAGAGGAGACTGAACATGTAATGGCGAAACCCACTACAACCTCTGAACCACAATCTTCAAATACCACAGCAGCTGAAACACCTTCGGCTGCAGATACTCTAGTTCAATCACAACCTACTACTTCATCAGTTCAACAATCCCATTCCACAACTTATCAACAAAATACAAAACGAGGCAGGCGTTTATTCTCTGAAATGGAACAGGATGAGAAAGTGGATTTTCTGTTCTCTCAGTTGCAAGATGCGGCAATCCAAAGATTAACAAACATTCGGAGTTTATGTCTTCAAATCAGAACACAGTTTTCAACCAACAGTTGGAGATAAAATTCTTTAAAAGAGACCATTAGAAAACAGGATTCTGAAATTGCACAGTTAAGAAAAGAAAATGAGAGGCTGAATGCTACAGATGCTGAAAAAGCAACTCAACTGCAACAGATGAGAGCAGCTGATAACTCTTGGCGAATTGAGTTGAATAGGCTGAAAGAACGTAGTGTGGCTATTCAACGATCTGCCGAAACATTAACTGCTAAGCATAACGACTTGAGAGAATGGTATCATTCTCGTAATGCTACACTGGTTGAAGGATTTGATGGTATTAAAAACGTGTTTGAAATGAGAAGATAGCGAGTGAACATTCTGTGGTATGAAAGGTGTAGAGCACAAGAGATCAAACATAAACGTGATCAGGATAGTGAAGACCCTGGCAATCTTGATGCTTCAGCCTCATCCTCGCAACCAAAAGTTTCTGCTTCAACTCTAGTGGTAGAGTCTAACATACAGCAGATTGTGACCGATTCAGTTACCTCCAGTGACACTCAAGAGGAAACATGAAAGATTTTATGTTTCTGAAAAAGTTTTGAAGACCTGATTATCAATCAACGTTGGATTGAAGATTTTCAAGGGAGTTTGTTGATACAACAAGCATTTCAGAATGAAGATCGAAGATCAAGCATTAGCCAAGGGGGAGTTTGTTGATACACTTTTGTGTCTGTCGCTTGTTCTTAGCTATGTCTGTAATTGTAGGGTCTTTGTTTATTGTGTCTTTATAGTTTGGTCCTGTCGACCAAATCAAGATACCTCCTATCTTGATTTCGTACGACAATTAGTTTATCTATGTAAAACAGGTGCATGTGTGCACACTGTTCAGTCTTGTGTATGTCATATTTGTTGGCACGTTCTCCGAAGAACACATCCAAGTACGATTAAAAGATGCTTCATACGAGCAAGATGTTGCTCGTACGAGTCACATTCCATTCGTACGAGTGGCTCATGTAACAAGTATCTTGTTTGAGTCGTACGAGCTAGTTCATGTTCGTACGAGCCATGGGACATTCGTTCGAGCATCTTTTGGAGAAGGTTCTTCGTGTCTTATGGTGTTTGTATGACCAGCAACATTCTTCGTACTGTTGCTAGGTGTGGGCACTATATAAATAGACATGCACTTCTCAGTGTCAGGGAAGACGTAAGACATCAGTGAACAAGCTAGAGAGAGACACTGAAGCACAAGAACACAGAGAGTATTTCATGAGTCTGTATGAACATTGTTTGTATGTGTTTGTACTAGTTCTCTTCTGTTAATCAAGATATTGAATCTTTGGTTATCCTGTGTTTCTTACTTTGCTTTGGTTCGCATACTTACAAGGATTCCGCACTTGTATTTGTGTTGTATAAACAGGGAAGTAGGTTAATCTTGATCCTCCAAGTGGACCTACAAAAACGCATAATCGCTCCTACTAAACCAACTACAGAAAAGGAAAGGAAGGAAGCTGAGAAGACTGAATCTAAAAAGACAGTCCAAGGAGCAACAACGACAACAAGAATGAGAAAGCTGGAACTCCCGCAGCAGCCATGAAGCCGAATCTACAAAAGAAAAACAGGATAAGGATTTGGTAACAACATACCATATGAATGTAAGGCAAAACTATGCTCCCAACCATGTTTGAACGTCGTGGCACATTATAAATCATTCAATCGTGACCTAATTATAGAAAAAGAAAAAGTTTTGAAATTTAACCAAGAACTGAAGAAAATGAAGCTGCATATCAGAGAAAGTTGAACTCAACTTTGGCTGAGATGCAGAAATTAAAAGAATTCGTTTTTAGAAAAGATTTTATCATAAATGATATAACTGAATGATTAAAAAAATCTCAAAATTAAAATAACAAACTACAAATCACAATTGATAAATGGAAAGTTTGTCAAAAGGCACTGGTTGATATTGAAAATTGCCGACGACCGACATTCGTGAAGGATGGGATTGGATACAAGGATAAGCTTGGAAACGAAATAAAAATCTTTCCTCCTCCGTATAGCAAAAACTATGTACCTATGCCGTTATCTCATCCTAAAAATGACTTAATTGATAAACATGATCAGTTTGCTCAAAATGTCTTTTACAAAAATGAAAATAATACTAACATTAAGTGAAAGTAATGCAGAAATGTTTAAGCGTAAAGAGGATGTGTGCGATAAGGATGATGACTTGGAGGATCGAAAATAGGAATTGGATGCTCAGGCGACAGTTATTCCATAGTTAACTGGTTTGCCTGGAACTGTAACAAGAAAAACAATACTTCTATTCAGGATAATTGTTATTGTTTAACTAGGATGGTTGACTGTAATGGTTGTATGCCTAAATTTGATATTTAGGATGAGTATAATGGCCACGTGCCTACATTTAAGACTCACAATCACATGAACACCGTGGTTGAAAGTCATGTCCTAACTTATGCTCGTAATGATGAAAATGTTGTGCTTGAATCTCCTGTATTTGTTCCAGAATTAAAGAAAAACATATTTGGGAAATTCCTCACAGAGGAAATTCTCGAGTTTATTCCATCATGTACAGGTACATCATAGTCTGATGAAGAATCAACGCAAATCAGCAACAGTGAAGACTTGAGCACAACAACTTTAGAAAGTAGCGAAGAAACATCAAGTGAAGATCAGGAATCTAACGGCTCAAGTGAAAATCAAGAATCAGCTTCGTCATCAAATAGTGAGAGCGATGAAGACTACACTAAGAATAAAATCCGTCTTAACAAGAAAGTGAAGAAAGTCAGAAGTTCGAGCTATACTGCATCATCAGATAACGCTTCAAGTAGCTCTATACTCTCATCATATACATCATCTTCACACGCAGCGTCCACAAAAAAGAAAAGAAAAGAGCAAATTGCAAGCAATGTTTTCGCTGTGGTCATTTAGGATATACTGCGAAACATTGCAAGAGCAAGAAAGTTTCTAAACCGAAACAAGATCTTGTCAAATTCACAGGCAAATTTGATAACTTTAGAAAATCAGTCAAATGCATAGTTAATTCACAATGTTTTTGGGAAAGAAAAGAGAATATTCTTGTTCAAAATCACAATGGATTAAACTTGAAACAAGTATGGATTCCGAAAAATAACTTGTACATATTTTTTTTGTTGTTGTATAATAGAATAAATTACAAAAATGGCTCCGAATGCTCATGGAATACATTTGGCACGTGGACAGTGGATGCTCAAGGCATATGACCGGATTGAAGGACCTCCTGAAGAACTTTCGAGTCATCGATGGATATTTCGTATCTTTTGTCAGAGATGAAAAGGGAGGGGAAATTGTTGGAATGGGAGACGTCGTATCTGAAGCACTTATATTGGAAAACGTCAACTATGTACCAGAATTGTATTACAATCTCATGAGCGTATCACAAGTCTGTGATAAAGGAATTTCAATGCTGTTCAAGAACGAGGAATGTCTACTCCTCAAGCCCGAATACTCCGTTCTTGCCGAAATGATTATGCTCACAACTCTTCGTAAAAACGACACCTACTTTCTCAATATGAAAAATGAAAAATCCAATGAGCATATGACGTGTCTAATCTCATAAGCGTCATAATCGGAATCACTGCTTTGGCATAGGCGCTTGGGGCATGTGAACTTAAAAAATATAAATAAACTTTCCAAATTAAATTTAGTGAGAGGTTTACCTATAAAATAATTTCCATTTTCAGAAAAATGTATCGCATGCGGCCAAGGCAAGCAACATAAAAAGCCGCACAAATCTAAAGCAGTGATACGATATCCGCTCCATGCAATTACTGCACATCGATCTTTTCGGTCCTATTAGTGTTAAAAGTCTAGCTAAAAGATCCTATTGCTTGGTGATTACAGATGATTTCTCCCATTTTCATGGGTATATTTTCTTGAAGCCAATAGCGAGACCGCCTCTACTCTGAAGAACTTCATTCCCATGATTGAAAACGTGATCAAGCTGAAGGTCAAATCAGTCAGAAGTAACAATGGATCGGAATTCAAAAATCAAATGTTTATCTCCTTCTGCGAAGAAAAGGGAATACGCCTTTAGTACCGTGCAACAAGAACTCCTCAGCAGAATGGCGTAGCAGAATGGAAGAATAGAAAACTCATTGAAGATGCTCGAACTATGCTCGTAGACACCAAGCTTCCAATCATCTTCTGGGCAGAAGCAATCAACACAGCATGCTATGTTTTGAATCGAGTTCTCATTGTTAAACCTCATGGAAAAATAGCCTATGAACTTCTTTTCAAAAGGAAGCCTCTCATAGATTTCTTTAGACCATTTGGATGTTCCTGTATACTCCTCAACACTAAAGACAATCTTATTAAGTTTGAAGCAGTTCGTGCTACTTTATGGGTTACTCATCTTCTCAGAAGGCGTATCGAGTCAGCAACAAACGAACCAAGATGGTGATTGAATCATACTATGTCGACTTTCAAGACGGAAACTCCACCAACACTAGAAGTTCTCCAAACTGGTTTTATGATGTAGACGTTGTTTTCAACACTTTCGACATTGATAAACCACTCATTGAAACCGAACCTGCAGAAACAACCCCAATAGAACCATTGTTTGATCCTTCAGACATTGGCTTCACTCCTTTTACAACTCGATTCACCCCAGTCTCTGCCTATCCAATCCTTCCTGTTGACGAAGCTAATGGCGACACATTGGCTGAGAATGGATTTGCATGTGATGCTTCTTCTTCACAGCTAATTGTGGATGAACCAACAAAAGAAGACGAGCATCCAATTATATAATGTCGTTGAAACTTCACCAATCTAACTCAACAAATTGGGACTCACACCAACGCAGGTTACAAGACAAATCGAAATCATCCCATTGAAAACGTCATTGGTCCTGTGGAAGATGGAGTTCGAACTCGTGGACAAACACATACCATCAACAATGGATTGTATGTTGCTTTTCTTTCGCAGTCCGTACACAATGACATTCAAGAAGCTATTCAAGACTCCAGCTCGGTGCAGGCTATGCAGGAAGAGTTACCTCAGTTTCGTAAGCTCAAATTCTGCAAACTCGTTGATCTACCAGATGGAAAGTATCCCATTGGCACCAAGTGGGTATTAACAAAATGGATGATCGGGGTGTAGTCATCAAGAACAAGGCAAGATTGGTGGTTCAAGTCTTTTGACAGGAGGAAGGGATTGATTATGAGGAAGTTTTTGCTCCGGTAGCACGTTTGGAAGCTATTAGAATATTCTTAGCATATGTGTCGTACAAAAACTTCCAGGTGTTTCAGATGGATGTAAAGAGTGTGTTTCTATATGGGAAGGTGAAGGAAGAAGTCTATGTTTACCAGCCTCCGAGATTTGAAGATCCACACTTTCCTACACGACACTATATGCTTGACAAAGCTCTCTATGGTCTTCATCAAGCTCCTCGAGCATGGTATGAGACTTTATCAACATATCTTTTGGAATTGGATACACAAGAGGTAAAATCGATATGACTCTCTTCATGAAAAGGACCAGAGTTGTGACAACCGGCAAAATAATGGTAAATTCCGTACAACTTAACAATTTGATTATACAATTTATTGCGTTCGTTATGACTTAATTAATGCATGATTAGGTCGTGTAAAGTCTAGCAATCATAAGACATGGTTAAATATGTCAAAAAACATGGTTACATTCTTCACGTTGCGAGAAAAATACAAACTATGTCCAAATATGTTGGCAAAATGCTGAAAACACTATTCACCTTAACACACTATTCATGCCAGCAAGTTCTGAAAAACGGTCAGAAGGAGCAACGAATGGCATGAAAACATTTTAGGGTAGAAATACAAATAAAAATCGCTAATTAGGGACATTAAATACAAAAACACTTTAACTTTCTTGAAAACATGTGTCATTAAAATTCGTCCATATGGTGTTAAAATATAAGAAAGTAAATTTGCCTGAAACACCAAAACTCAACACTTTAAAGGACATAGGGCATATAATGCTATACTCCCTAAATAAGCTTGGGGATATCAATGTAACATCCTAAACATAAGCTTCCGACGATAAGCCATAGCGGGCACAACTTGTCTGATACCGATCCGACGAACTAGTAGGAAGCATCCTTACTATCCTAACACCTAAACGGATCACCCAGTGAACTAGTTAAGAGTATTTCATGTCCGAAACAACATTGGATGTGCCATATAATAAGCCGAGATGACGTTTTGTATAGAGCACACTTTCCATATATTGTCCGAAAGTGACCCGATGACCGATCTAATAATATTTTTACCACCCGAAACTAATTCCAACTAGTCAAGGGAATTAATTAATACTAACTAACATCTAAAACCCCTAATTACTCCCTAATGGTTCAAGACCATTCACTAATCAATACACTTAACTAAATTACCTAAATATCTACCATTTTACCACATGTTGAATAAAAAAAAATTACACATTACCCCCCCCCCCCCCAAGAAATATGTCAACAAGTGGGCCCCAGCCACTTGTTTCATTGTTGAAAATGTAAGTTACATAGCATGGTTGCAAGATTCGGATGATGGATGAACTCATCTCTATAAAACCTAACTTCATCATCATATTTCTATCACTTTCAAACTCCAAAAATTCAAGAACCGTATTCCCTTTCCCCTTCCATTTTTGGCAGCCCCAAAGCCCCCATAACCCTTCCTTTTTTATCCACAAAACCCACCAAATTAAGCTTATAAAACCCACCATAAGCCCCCTCAAGGAAGGTGTAAGCATGGAGGACTTTTAGAGCTTCATTTAGAGCTTAATCTCTTCTTAATCTTCATCATAACCATAGCAAAGTTGTAAGATCATTTCTCACCATTTTCAAGCTTTATATGTTATGTAAAATACCAAAGTATAACTTGATCATCTTGAACTCTAAGAAAACCAAAGCTTAAAACCCTAATCATAACATAAAAAGTCAACTAATGTGATGTATTTTGTGTTGATCATGTTGCTTAGTGCTAGTTAGCTTCTATATTCTTATTGATTATGTTAAAGTAAGTGGTTTAGCTTGATGATCTTGTGTGAAACTTGATTTAAAATGGTGATTTAAACAACTCGATGTTTAAATCTTAACAAGATCATCATCCACATGATACATGAACTTTACTACAAAAATAAAAGTGACTTTTAATATTTTATAACTTTCATGCAAACTAAAAATCATGATTTACACTAAGATGGTTTCAAAAGTGTGTTAATCAATGTTGTTTATATGAAGGATAAAGACTTCAAAGTGTGTTAAATATGATGGAGTGAGTAATCTTGTCAAAAGATTTAAAAGTGTTATAATATTATTATTAAATATGTGGTTAAAGGAATATACAAAAAGTTCAAGGATTATGTGGATAATTATGTGAGAATTCTTACATATAAAAATTGAGTTTTTGAAACTTGATTGGAAATTGATTGAGATTAGGGAATTTAAACATGTTTAAAATACATTTTAAAAAACCTTGAAAACGCCATAGTTTACGAGAAACTATGGCAAAATTTTTCTAAAATCTAATCGCGATTAAAGTACGATTAACGGGGTGATTAATGGGACTAAACGTGATTAGTGACCTTAATCGGTAATTAAGGAAGTTTAATAAAAATGGTTAAGCCCTAATCTTACAAGAACTTGTATAAACACTTATATATAATTATAAGTTAAAAAGAGTTATAAAAGGTGAAATGGAAATTTTATAAGTATAAATATATTCTTAAATAAAAATATATACATGTTTAAAATATACCAACTTATGTGTATAAATACTTTGTACAATTATGTGTGTGCATTAGAAGTTAGGAAGAATACTAACTAAAATACAAATACACTACACAAACAATCTCCAAATACGGTATACTAATACGTATAAATACAGTATAAATACCAAATAATAAGGTATACCAATACGTATAAATACAATATCAATACCAAATAACACGGTATACAAATACGTATAAATATCACATCATACCGTATACAAATACGTATGAATACAGTATAAATACCAAATAATACGGTATAAAAATACGTATAAATACTTATACCAAGACCCTTAGTGTCACACAAGAATTACAAGTAGTGTAAATGCCAACATATACATGCAAATGCATACAACTATACAATTTGCATATATAATGCAATATTTGCATATACCATAGAACAAATGCATACAACAAAATAATGTGCATATACAAAGTAACAATTGCATATATAATGGTGCAAATGCATACAAAAAAAATGGGTATACAATGCAATATTTGCATATACCATGGAACAAATGTATACAACAAAATAATTTGCATATACAATGTAACAATTGCATATATAATGGTGCAAATGCATACAACAAAACAATTTGCATATACAAAGTAACAATGACATATATAATGGTGCAAATGCATACAACAAAATAATTTGCATATACAATGCAATAATTGCATATACCATGGAACGAGGACGTACAAAAGAACAATTTTCAAATACAAAGGAACATATAGTTATACATGTGAACGAGGTTCGCTATGCTTAAAATATGTATTGGAAGAATATACAAAACACGTAACGAACTTATACCGTGCGCGGCATAGAGACTCTCATGGGCTAGGCCCAGCCTTACCGTGTGGTCACGGAGACTCAAATGGGCTAGGCCCATTCTCACTTGTGCGAGGCACAAAGACTCTTATGGGCTAGGCCCATTTATACTCGTGCGAAGCACAAAGACTCATGAAGGGCAAGGCCCGTTCGTACACTTGATGGATACGAAATATATATATAAAAGAAGTGTATATATATATATTAAAAAAATACGAAACAAATGCCAACATATTTAAAATACGCAAAGGGATCCAAAGAATTAACTTAAACGATAACGTTCAAGATGAACAATGTGTACACATTTAACATTAACTCAAGTGTCTAATGAATTAGAGCACTTGTAGGTTGATACGCGCTTTGGGATACCCGAATTTCTAGCATTTAATTAACGACGCAAATCAGTGAGTTCATGTCCCCCTTTTCTCTTAAATGTTTTTGGTTTATAACTCTCGAGGGGAATTACATGTTTTCGATGGTATGGTTTAGCTATGGAATGAAATATTAGATCATGTGCGAATAGGGTATCTCTTAAGTGCCATTAATCTTTTATAAGACCGAGGAACAAAAGTGGTAGATCTATCGGGTGTAGCGAGCCCCACTCATGGGTCCTTGTGTGGCCGCATGTAGTGCTTTTGTTGTCCCAGCCGGGTGGATGGAAGAAATCGTCTAGGGTTGAGTACTTCCTATGTCGGCACACATATTAATGTCCTTGCAAAACATTAATGATCATCAATTCATTGACGCTTTACATATCACATATTTTCACATATGAACTCCCAAACATTTTTAAAGATTCAATTGGAGCGCTCATAAAAACGTATGAACTCGCCAACTTTTGTTGATGTTTTTAAACTTACATGTATTTCAGGAAATTAAAGTGGATCTTGGCGCAATCATTTACAAAGTTTTCAAGGTTACTAGTAGTATATGTCATCCATATTTTGGAGGATTTGGTCTATATATTCCATCTTCGAGCGGAATTTAGGATGCAAAGCCTTAATGTTTTAAAGGTTATTTTGAACAAGCTTTTTGTAAACTTTAAATTATTTATGACGTCATTTTATTTCCAAATAACTTGTGGCTTGTAATGTTTATTTATGGTGAATGGATGAACATCGTGCAGACTTTTGTTTCATATAGTTGTTTACTCATATCATATGCAATGAAAACTAATCAAGTTCACACCGCATGCTTTCGCCTATGTACAGGTGTGATAGGAGATGATGTGATACTGGTGCAGATCTATGTAGATGATATTATTTTTGGGTCAACCGATGAGGCCCTATGCAAGGAGTTCGAGAAGGTTATGAAGCATGATGGGAGAACTCACATTTTTCTTGGGATTGGAGGTGAAGCAGAGAGAAGACGGTATCCTCATTCATCAATCAAAGTACACCAGGGATATTCTCGCAAAGTATATCATGAACGACTGCAAAACCGCCAACACACCATTTGCAGCTCAGACAGAACTCACATCTGATCTTCAAGGAAAACCAGTGAACAAGTCCTTGAGCATGATAGGCTTGTTGATGTATCTAACTGCAAGTAGGCCTGACATTATGTGGGTTGTTTACATCTGTGCACGATTTCAGATGAATCCAAAAGAATCTCATGAAGCTGCTGTAAAACGAATTTTTCGCTAGCTGAAAGGAACACCCAAGCTCGGACTATGGTATCCTAAAGGTAGTAATTTTGATTTAATTGCTTATTCTGACAGTGATCATGCAGGTTGCAAGGTTGACAGAAAGTCCGTCTCCGAAGGGTGTCAATTCTTAGGAAATCGTCTCATATCGTGGCAAAGCAAGAAGCAGACAATAGTTTCCACATCTACTGCTCAAGCCAAATAAGTGACAACTTACAGTTGCTACTCACAAGCTCTTTGGATAAAAAATCAGTTATTGGATTACGGAATCAACATCATGAACACGGTATTCATCGACAACGAGGTGTGTCTAGGAATTATGAAAAATCCTATCCACCACTCAAGAACAAAGCACATCGAAATTCGCATTCAAGCGATCAAAGATGCGTACCAGAAAGGATACATTCAAGTGGTGCCTGTGGATACTATGCAACCGAAAGCTGATATTTTCATGAAATCCTTCAACAAAACACGTTTCAACCAGTTGGTAACCTGGTTGGAGATGGTCAATTCCTTGAGTGTAAATAAATTGCGTCTTCATAACTGTTTATAGAAAAACTGCCTTTTCATAATAAATACGTCTCTTAAAACTATACCCAACAAAAAGATTTTCTGCAACATCAAAATTTCATTTTCAAGCACTTGACTTTCGAAAATCAAATTTTAGGGGGGGAGATTTCCAGAAAATAAGCATATTTTTTTAGATTTGAACTTTTGATTGACACCTGCTTAAGAAATGATAGAAAACTGCAGACACTTTGTTTGTTCTTATAACTAAAAAAAGAATGGAAATCAAGATGTGAAAAAAGGAAATTAATCGAGGTGCCAAGCAACAACGAGTCAGTAGACAGCAATACCATCGAGTAAACTGCGTGTACGCGACAAAAGTTAATGCTTACATAAGAATTCTGGATACCCACAATATTGTGCAACTTGCGGGTAACACATTACGGCATATGGCTTAATGGTCTTAAATCGTGCGTTGATAGATTGCCAAAGTCTAAGATTTCGGGTCTTTATATTGTCTAATCATTCGGGATATCATAATTGCTCTTCTGCTACATCCAGATATATGCTGACCTAGATACAATTACCATATCTTTTCAAAAGAGCCAATGTGGCCAAAACCCTACACAGATGAAGCTCCTATTAAGAATCATTCAAGTGCTTAAAACGTACCGTCTATGTTATTTGCCTTAGCCCTCGTTAGACATTGGTCTCTCTGCTGTATGAAAGTATTGACCTAATAATCACTTGTCTTTCATTGAAATTCAAAACAAATGAGGTCAATATACTCACCCGCTAGGAGGAATCTTTGTGCATACCATGATCGTGGGGGTATGTCCTGACGTGGGACTCACGGGTACAACATTCTATCTGTCTAGCTTGAGTGGGGGCCATTGCAATTTTTGTCAATGTTACCACAACATAATAAAAAGCTCACCAAAAGCATGTTGAACGAAGGATGCATGGATTTAAGAGGACAAATATACTGACAGTTTCGCTTGTGCCTTGGTTATTCAAATAAAAAAATAACAAACGGACAAGTGTTGCAAGTATGAACTTTTGCAGGATAGTCACAGGATCTGAATTAAAAGAAAAAATGTGAAAAAGGAAGCTTCCGGCTCTCAAAATGATTTGCAGGATCCAAATTGCAAATTTATGTTTTTCTTAAACTTAATTTTAACTTTTGCACTATTATTAGCTAAAAAGGGCACTTTTTCGAGAGAGTTTAAGATTTTCGAGCGTATTTGGTTTGAACTTCTTAGCTCTGCAGAAATAATAACCGACGCGGCGTAATTATCTTGTGACAATTGGCAAAATTCCAGTAATTATGTACAACCTGAACAACTATTGCACTATCTATTTACCGCACAACATGACTTAAATTATATTTTAAGTCTTATAAGTCTAGGAATTCAACAAAATCATAGCTTGGTATGATAATGAATTCGTCACAATCACGAACATATAAAACCATATCCTAAACGAATAACATAGACGCGAACACGAGATAAATATCAGTACTGGTTACGGTACAGTCTCATATCACAAAAATAAGACATAAGATATGTTTGCACTGTTATACCATAAAATTTTATTTAAAACACCGAATTGTCCAAGTCTGAAGCAAAATACAACATTTCACAGCACAAAACAGCAAATCTCCAAAAACCCAAAAATAAATATTTTTAGTTAAGAATAATAATGGGTGTTAAAACTAATATAAAACTCGTATATAAATTCTCATGTTTAAAGTTATACAGCTTGTTAGTAAAAACATGACAACAAAGCCGGTACAGGAACTAAACTCAAAATAACAAATTTATTAGTCTGAAGAGCTAAATTGATAAACATGACAATAAAATTGTACTAGAACTAGGTATAAATAAAATTTATAAGTAACACAATATGTCAGTATTTTACCCGGTACAAGACCCGAACTAAATTTATCAACCAAACAACGAAACAATAAGACTGGTGAGTTATTTTCGCATATTATAACATCAATTTAAAGTGTTGGGAATTAGTTTTTATTAAAACTTATATATAAAATGTTAAAGTTTATAAAAGTTTACAAAAATTACACAATATTTATAAAAAAATAATCAAACAACCCCCCCCCCCACACACACACACCTCACGGCTACACGGTGGTAATTCCCCATGCCACTTATGTTTTGTTGATGTGTTGGCTAATTATGGACATGTTTAGTGGCTTATGTGTTGTAAGATTATAATCACCACACTAAAAACCCAAACCATCTTCATCCATTCATTTCTCATAATACCAAGAACTCAAGAACACTTCCATTTTGCTCTCAAAAATTGGCCAACACTACCATCTTCATCTTCAAATTTTTTTAAAATCCAAACACAAAGAATTCAAGCTTGCATGAAGATCCAAGGATGATCTAAGGATTTTGCAAAGAGTAGGAGGCTTACTTTGAAGCTTGGAACTCTTGATTAACACTTTTTTCTTCATCTTTTACCATCACCTAGATCATCCATAACCAAGTGCTAGTAATAAGCTCCTTAACCTCATCTTATACTTTATATTTCATAAAAATACACAGGATCATCTTAAAAGATATTTAAAAAAACCCACTTGAGAAACACTAATAAAATATAATCACTAATATAATTATGCGGTTTCTTGATGATTATGGATGATCTTGAAATTTTCATAGACTAGTAAACTTGAATCTTGCAATTTTATGTATAAAAAGATTATCTAAACGCATGCATGTTTAGATTAGCAAGATTCATTAACAAAAATAGTCATGAACATGATTTTATACTTTAAAGATGATCATACAAGTTATAGGTTATTAAATAAAAGTTATGATTTAGAAATTTTGCTAAAAAGTGATAATAAACTTCCATTTTAAGAAAGTTTAAAACTATTACAAGTTCATGACATTATTTAAAACATGTTTACATAAAGATGGGAAAAATTATATTTTAAAGGAAACTATGGCAAAATTTTTATAAAAATTAATCTTGATTAAGATGTGATTAAACTAAAGATTTTGTGATTAAAAGTGATTAGGAACTTTAAACTTGTTTAGACAAAAGTTTGGGTGAAAAAGTTTAAGATATAATTACCTAAATTTTCTTAAACTAAAAGGAGATAAAAATATATATGTTGAAATCACCAAATATGTGTACATATATTTTGTATAAACACTTATATATATATATATATATATATATATATATATATATATATATATATATATATATATATATATAACTACTAAAGTTTATAAAGTTTTATAAAAATTACATATTATTTATAAAAAAAATAAAACCAAACCCCACCCCCACACCCCTCACGGCTACATGGGTCTTTCCCCATGCCACTAATCTTTAGTTTAAGTGTTGGCAATTTGTGGGTTAGTTTAGTGTATAATGAGTTGTAAGATGTTGATCATAACACAAAAACCATTACCCACTTTCATTTCCATCTGTTTCTCAAAACACTAAAACTCAAAGAACACTTCCATTTCCCTCATAAAACTCGGCCAAGACACAACCATATTCACCTTCAAGTTTTTAAAAACCAAACACAAAGAAATAAAGCTTGCATGAAGACATAAAGATGATCTAAAGAGTTTGCAAAGATTAGGAGCTCACTTTGAAGATTGGAACTCTTAATCAACACATTTCATCATCTTCTAGATCATCGCTAGCCTTGTGCTAGTGGTAAGATCGTTAAACCTCATCTCATACTTTATATTTTATAAAGATACACAAGATCATCTTAAAACATATTAAAAACCCACTTGAAAAACACCAATAAATCTATGATCACTAATATAATTATGTGGTTTTCTCGATGATTATGGATGATCTTGAAATTGTCATCAACTAGTAAATTTGAATCTTACAAAATTATGAATAAAAAGATGATCTAAACACATGCATGTTTAGATTAGCAAGATTCAATAACAAAAATAGTCATGAACATGATTTCATATTTTAAAGATGATCATACAAGTTATGATTACTAAATAAAAGTTATGATTTAGAAATTTTGTTTAAAAGTGATAATAAAGTTTCTATTAAGAAAGATTAAAACTATAACAAGTTCTTGACATTTTTGTTAATACATTTGTATAATATTTGTGATTTATGATGATTTGAGTTAGAAAAATGATTTAAGACATGTTCATAAAAACATGGGAAACTTATATTTTAAAGGAAACTATGGCAAAATTTTTATAAAAATTAATCTTGATTAAGATATGATTAAACTAAAATTTTCTGATTAAAAGTAATTAAGAACTTTAATCATGTTTAAATAAATGTTTGGATGAAAAAGTTAAGAATATGATTACTTATGTTTTCTTAAACTAAAAAGGAGATAAATATATATTGTTGATAAAAATATTTATTTTGAAATCACCTAATGTGTGTGCATATTGTATAAAAACTATAAATTTTGATCATGTTGAATTAAATACAAAAATATATAAATGTTCAAACCTTGACAAAATAATATATATTAGACAATTCGGACAACTTGGACAATTCGGACAAAATAAAGTATATGGTATAAACGAAAAAAACGACAAAGACGAAATGAATAAAAAAAGTCGACATGAACATACAGGTCAAAACGAACAAATCAACCGTTACACTTTATATTTACTAGGATTTATAAAAATTTAACTTATAACTAATTGTTTTTACTATTAAATTTTTATAAGTTATAAACATTTATTAGTAAGTATTTTAAAAATTTGGATTAAGCCCAACTAAACTAAGCCCATTTTCATAAAAATTATAATGGGCTAAACCAATATTTATAAAGTATACGGACTAGCCCATTTATATAAATTAGTTTGAGCTAGGCCCACTTGTATATAAAATCAAACTATTGGGCTAAGCCCACTTTCATAAAAATTAAATGGGCTAAACTCACTTATATAAAAGTTAACTTGGGGCTAAGCCCACTTTTATAAAGAAATAAATTGGGCTAATCCATTTCTATAAAAAAAATAACTTTGGGCTAAAGCCCATTTTTATAAAACTAGACTTGTGTTATTCAAATTTTATAAACTATATTGGGCTAGGCCCAATCTTTCATTTTAACTTGGGCTAGACCCACTTTTACAAACCAATTGGGCTTAACTCACTTTAAACAAAATTAGGATTGGGCTAGGCCCACGTACATGAAACAAACTGGGCTTGCCCACACATAGTAAGAAAATTGGGCTAGGCCCATATGTAATGAATTATTAGATTGAGTTATTTACATTTAAATTATGGACTAGGGCCATTTACATGTAATCAATCTAGAATATATATACATATATATATATATATATATGTATATATATATATATATATATATATATACACATACGTATAGCAACAAAGAAACACCAACAATTACAAGTATGATTTAGAACACTTGTGCGAAAATCGAAAGAGAGCCTAAGTGTCTAATTTAGAACACTTGTAGGTCGAGAAACGAACAAAGTATCAAGAATCGAATGGAGATTTGCACGGAACGGAAATCAGTGAGTTCATGTTTCCCCTTTTATTTTAACGTTTTTATGGTTTTTAAACGTGCGGGGATGTATACATGTTATATTTAATATAGCCTGGAAATGAAAATATTTAGATCACATGTGAATAAGGGTCAAGCATTGGGACCATTAATGAATAAAAAGTATCGAGTAACAAGGGGATAGATCTATTGGGTTTGGGCGAGCCCCACTCTATTACGGCAATAATAACAGATCGTATTAGAGTGCTTTTGTGTCTAAAAAAAGTGTCTCAGACACAATAAATCGTCAAGGGTTAGTTGTCACCTTATTCGGCATACGGATAAGTGTCCTTGCAACACACTAATGATCTTAAAGTTTCATTAAGCTATATTAAACGAATTTACTATTTCAAATGTTTTTGAAGATTCATTTGATACAAAAATTTATAACATGAATTCACCAGCTTTTGTTAACGTTGTTTTCAAAATTAACATGTATTACCGGAAACTAGTGGACGACATTTGGGGAAAATCTTGTTCGTATGTTGTGAAGTCAAGCGTTATGTTTCATCCAGACTTTTGTTGTTATGTTTTATAAACTTATGTTTAAATTTTAAGTAATGTTGTTAAACTTGTGGTAGTTTTAAAAACAAAACTTATTATGTAAATTTTGTGTTAAATAAAAAGTATGGATGAACATTTTGATGTAATACAATTGTCGGTTACTTAGATGAATGCAACAATTGCCGCTCTTGCCACACCTCGCGCACGCTCCTGCTACATGGAAAATTGGGGTGTGACAGATCCGGTATCAAAGCATCAATTGTAGTGAACTAAGATTCTTTCGAGTGTAGTCTACAATTTCAAAATGGTCTTTTTATGAAACTCATAAATTGTTTACGAAATTGTAACAAGAGTTTTTCCCCACGGCATGTATACGAAGTTCCACTAGTACTAAACGATAAATCAAATAGTAATACAAGGACAATATACGAGATAGTCTTTGAGGATTAGACACGATAACAGTAAGATGAATCAGAACGATAAATGATATAACGTGCAATGAAACTGACATATAATTGCCCAAATTTTATTATAAGTTGTTCACATATATGAGTTTTACGAATTATTTTGCCAGGACCATGTCTTCCGACTCCAACACTGATTCTACGGATATGCTTCGAACGCCGATTACATACCATTAGATGATCCCGCCCCAGCTGTTATCATCATCATCTCCGATGACGAGCTTTCGGACGATGAGTGGATGAACATCGATTTCTAGCCTTTTGCCTTACCTGAGCCTGATCATGCCCATATTCCTTTAGAGGATGATGTATTGGATGTACCTCATTTTCATGAAATAGTCATATTCGGTCACCCTGAGGGTGAACATGTTGTTGCCTACGTCGCCATACCACTTAATGTGGTTGATCCCTTTGATGATATTGTCGATGATGACGGACCACCCCATACCTCCTATTGTTGAAGTTAGGGATGATGTCATTCCAGTCATACATGTTGAGCATGTTGACGATGACCTTGGCATTGGTGAGGATTTTGACATTGCCATGTTAGAGGTAGCCCAGCCAGAGGCTACAGTTATTGACATTACATCGTCTGCACCTTCCACACCTCTGACCCTATGACCTATGCCTTCACCAGATACCACTTTACCATCATCTTCAGATATATTACCTACGCATGTTGATACCATTTTACCAGAACATTCTAAACCTATCATTTATTTGAGTCTGCACCACCATTGCATCCTTTGGGGGATGTCACACACCACACTGATCAGCTGATACATCACCCTTTTGTTGGACCATCCCATTATACTCTTGGTAGTACTTCTCAGTTCGCTGATCATGTATCTCCTTATGCTTATGCTGGATCTGTTTCTACTGCTATTACACCGACATTCAGTTCTTACCCAGTTCAGTTTGCTGCTGGGCCTTCACATGTTCCATACAGTCAGTCTATGACTGAGTATCCTCCTTTTATTCCAATCCCCACTTCTGGAGATTTGTCCCATCCCCCACCACATATGCATACTACTATCACATACCCTTCACCTTACTTTACTGTTTCACATGACCAGCCACCTCTTGGCATGAGCCCATCCGCCCCGTATCACCTGAACCATTTACCACTCACCACCATTGAGTACATACTCACATCCACCGAGATACAGCTCGATATTTTGTTTCGACGATTTCATGAGCTTAATGCTCAAATCTCTGCTATCCGAGCATCAAAGAGCACTCCATCATCATCATCATCATCCCAGCCACCATTACCCACATCAATCACGTCCACCACCACCATCCCCATTTGTACCATCACTTACATCATCCCATTCCACCTCTTCATCACTTGAGAGGCGCATTAGTTCCATTGAGGAGGAGATGGCATACTTCCGCAGTGTAATCCGCGCATTTGCACCCCTACCCCCACCGTCTGTCTAGTTTGGTATGTAATTAGCTTTTGGAGGTAGTGCCTGTCAGGTTAGTTGAAGGTTGAAGAATTTTGAAGATATATATAAGTCAACTTGAAAAATCTGAAGAAATGATGCGACGAAAATATCTACTTTTGTTTATATATTGTATATAACTTGTATGTCGGAGCGATGAAACTCCGAATTATATTTTTGTACTTCTCAAAAATGATGTAACATGTTGACAGTATATATTTGAATGTTGATTATCCTTCTTTTATAATGCATTGTCGATTATTCATTATGTTTGTGTCATGATGATATTTGTATGGATATCTCACGTGAGAGATGATTTGATCTATTTGACCTATATTTATTATATTACGATATATTTTATTCTATTTGATTCATGAATGACAATATTTATCTGAAATATTTGTCTAATTTTTATATATGATTTTACATATGAAGATCATGCCACCAAGAAGAAGGAGCATCCATCAACTCTAAACTCCCCTGCCCACTTCTCAAGCTAAACTTGATGCTTTGTTGAATCAATGCATTGCGGAGGCGATTGCTCAACCTGAAGCAAATCACACAAATTTGAGAAATGAAGACAGGGCTCAAGCCCCACCAATAACAACAAATCCTACGAATGGTTGGTTACTCATAACCTTACAAGAAATTTTCATTAATATTTTATTTGCAAAATGACAATTTCGAGAACCAACATTTCAGGATGCACATATAAGCAATTTTTAGATTACAAACCATTGAAATTTGACGGCACAGGCGGAGCTGTAGCATTTGTTTGATGGACCGAAAAGACGGATTCTTTAATCCGCATGAGTAATTGTTCCCTTAACCGGATTGTATTGTATGTTTCGGGATTGTTCATTGACGAAGCTTTATCATAGTGGAATCTGCAAGTACAAACGTTAGGAGATGCAGCAACATATGCTATCACTTGGGAAAGACTGAAGGAAATGATGAGTGAGAAGTATTGTTCAAGGGCCGAACTACAAAAGTTTGAAAAAGAGTTCTGGAATTTAGCGATGTTGGTTCCGACATCTATGGCTACTCAGCGATTTCACAATCTCTCATAGGTCGTCCCATATATGGTAACCCCCGAATTTAAACTTATCGAACGATACATTTGAGGATTTGCTCCAGAATCAGAAGTATGGTTACTTCGTCACATCCAGCAACCATCACCAAGGCAATCACGATTACAGTAAGTCTTACCGAAGAAGCTGTAAGAATGAATAAGTTTTCGAGAAAGAATACGCCCAAAGAGACACATGTAGAATCAACTTCACATGAGAATAAGATAAATTTTACCCATTTCAAGAAAGATTCCCGACCTAGTAACAAGAAGAAGGAAACCCCACAGTAAAAAGGAACAAAGCATTCGTGGCGACAGTGGAGACAACACCGAGAGGTTATACAGGAAATGCACCTAAATGCAACAGGTGTAATTATCATCATTATGGTGGATGCCGAAACACCAAATGTGATAAGTGCGGAAAGTTGGGACACCGCACCGAAAATTGCTGGAGTAATCACAAAAGAAATAGAAATGAAGGCAAGAAAGAAGGAGGCTATGGAAATGGAAATGACGAAGGAAGAAATCAAAGTTGCTATAGTTGCGGTGAATTGGGCCACTTTAGAAAGAATTGCCCAAAGGAGATCAAGGGCCATGGACGAGCCTTTGTAATAGGAGCTCATGAGGCACGTAAGGATTCTAATGTGATCACTGGTACGTTCCCTGTCAATAATCATTTTGCATCAATTTATTTGATACTGGCGCAGATTTTAGTTTCATATCTTTAGAGTTTAAAGATATACTTGAACTAAATTCAAATAAATTAGACATTCCATTCACTATCGAATTAGCAAATGGAAATATAATTAAATCTGATGAAATTATTAAGGATGTTCTTTAGAGTTAGGTGGAAAAAAAGTCAACATCGATTTATTACCCATCCAGTTAGGTAGTTTTGATGTTTTAATCGGTATGGATTGGTTATCCAATAACCAAGCCGAAGTCGTGTGTTGCGACAAAATTATTCGTATTCCTCTCATAATAATGAAACACTTCTTATACATGGTGAGAAGAGTAAAACGCCAATACGAATTATTTCATGTATGAAAGCCCAAAAGTGCTTGAGAAAAGGATGTATAGCATTCTTAGCACACATTGTCAACAAGAAATCCAAGAAGTCAAAACTTGAGGAGATCCCTGTTGTGAAGGAATTCCCTGAAGTCTTCCAAGAGGATGCCAGGAATACCACCATAACGACAATTCGAATTCCGTATAGACTTGATTCCTGGAGCTACACCTATAGCGAAATCCCTTTACCGATTATCTCCTTCAGAAATGCAAGAGTTGTCCGCACAACTTTAAGAGTTGTTGGACAAAGGATTTATTAGACCAAGCTTCTCACCTTGGGGAGCTCCTGTTCTATTCATAAAGAAGAAAGATTGAAGCTTTAAAATGTGCATAGATTACCGAGAATTAAACAAACTCACTATCAAGAATCGGTATCCATTACCGTGGATCGATGATCTGTTCGATCAACTTCAAGGATCAAGTTTTTACTCGAAGATTAACTTAAGGCCAGGATACGATCAGCTTAGAGTACATGAAGAAAGTATCCCAAAGACAGCATTTTGAACCCATTACGGTCACTAAAAATTCCTTGTTATGCCAATTGGTCTAACAAATGCACCGACGGTGTTCATGGACTTAATGACCCCTGTGTGCAAGCCTTACCTTGATAAATTCGTGATATTATTTATTGATGACATATTGGTATATTCACAAAACAAGAAGGATCACGAACATCATCTTAGGACCATTCTTTAATTGTTAAAGAAGGAGAAATTGTATGCAAAATTCTCTAAGTGCAAATTTTGGCTTCGTGAAGTCCAATTTCTCGGACATGTGGTCAAAGAGAAAGGCATACATGTCGATCCATCAAAAATAGAAGCCATTAAGAATTGTAACACACCTAAAACAGCCACCGAAGTACGCCAATTTTTAGGATTGGCGGGTTACTATCGAAGATTCATTGAAAATTTCTCAAAGATCGCTCAACCACTAACCACCCTAACCCAGAAAGATAAGAAGTTCGATTGGGGAGAGAAACAAGAAGCAGCTTTCCAACTGCTTAAGAATAAACTTTGTGATGCGCCGATTTTATCACTTCTGGACGACATAGATGACTTTGTAGTTTATTGTGACGCTTCACATCAAGGTTTAAGATGCGTATTAATGCAATAAGAGAAAGTTATTGCATATGCATCACACCAATTAAAAGTTCACAAAAAGAACTATACCACACATGACCTAGAGCTAGGTGCAGTGGTATTTGCATTAAAAATTTCGCGTCATTACCTTTACGGCACCAAGTGCACAATCTTTACCGATCAAAAAAGTCTTTAACGTATATTTAACCAGAAATAGTTAAATATGCGCCAAAGACGTTGGCTTGAATTGTTGAATGACTATGAATGTGAAACTAAATACCATCCGGGATGCACTAAGTCGAAAGGAGCGGGTGAAGCCTCTTCGTGTACGATCATTAAGACTCATCATTCACAATAACCTTACCTCTCAAATTCACGACGCTCACTAGGAAGCCCTAAAGAGCGGAAATTTTAAAGCAGAGATGCTTAGAGGCATGGAAAAACAATTAGAACTAAATTAGAACGGCACTTTGTATTTTGCAAACAGAATTTGGGTTCCTCTTTTTGGTAATCTGCAAAACCTAATCCTAGATGAAGCCCATAAGTCCAAATATTTGATACATCCCGGAGCAGATAAAATGTATCGTGATCTTAAAGAATTCTATTGGTGGCCTAATCTTAAGAGAGATATTGCAACTTATGTTGGAAAATGTCTAACATGTGCAAAAATTAAGGCCGAATACAAAAAACCTTCAGTCGTGTTACAACAACCTGAAATTCCCTCTTGGAAATGGGAACAAATTTCTATGGATTTCATAACAAAATTACTCAGGACTTCTCGCGGTCATGACATGATTTGGGTAATTGTCGACCGACTAACCGAATCAGCTCACTTCTAGCCGGTATGTGAGAAAGATAAAACCGAGAAGTTAGCCGAACTTTACCTTAAAGAGATTGTGGCAAGACATGGAGTGCCTATTTCCATAATCTCTGATCGAGATGGTCTTTTCATATCTTCAATTTGGCAATCATTTCAAAAGGCTTTTGGATCTCGCTTAGATCTAAGTACAACCTTTCATCACCAAACAGATGACCAAAATGAACGCACCATTCAAACCTTAGAAGATATGCTTCGTGCTTGTGTAATTGACTTAGGCAGAAATTGGGATACTCACTTGCCTTTAGTTGAGGTCTCATATAACAACAATTATCACAAGAGTATTCAAGTTGCTCCATTTGAAGTGTTATACGGGCGTAAGTGTCGATCTCCGCTATGTTGGGCGGAAGTAGGTGACAAACAAATGATAGGTCCAGAATTAATTCAAGAAACTATGGATAAAATACTTAAAGTCCGAGACCGTATTAAAGCAGCTCAGGATAGACAGAAAAGTTATGCGGATAAATGCCGCAAACCATTATCCTTTGACATTGGAGACAAAGTGCTATTAAAGGTCTCGTCTTGGAGAGGCGTAGTTAGATTCGGGAAGCAAGGAAACCTTAGTCTTGGTGCATAATGTCTATTGCCTATGTCTAGGATATGATGCTTTTGTATATAGGGCTTAGAAGGTCAGTTTGTATATGTTAATGTAGGTTTTATTTCTTTAGATGTTGACTCGTACGAGTGAACCTTATGACTCGTACGAGTGACACTTTGTCCCTCGTACGAGGTAACCACTCACACGAGTCATTCTATGTTACACACCCTCCTGTGTGAGTCATGTCGACCTATATATAGAGGAGTGTTGTGTCAGAATTTGGTACACATTGGTGTGGCGAAGCCCTGCTGAACCGTTTACTTGCTCTGTACTTGTTCACGTTTATCAATACAATCAAAGGCATTTAAGCAGTAGATCTCACTTGTTTGTTTATCAAGCTCACTAACAATGAATTCCGCCTCTTTTGTTGAGTCAGATCGGTTCGGTGCTCATTGGAGGAGAGAAGATCCCCCCCTCACAAGTGGTATCAGAGCCTTGAGGCCTGATCTGTTGACAAACATCAAGTTTTTACATACTACCAACAGTTTCAGATTCAGATTCACCATTGGAGCTTTCTACTTCTACACTTCTTCATACAGATCTCGGAATTACACGAATTCATGGACAAAATTTACTAGGTTTTTAGGATATCACGTTAAAATCAATTCTAATCAATCCTTGACAATTTAAGATCTAAAATCGAACTTAATCATGTCAAATTTGGTAAAATTCATCCGTTTGGTGACCTAAGTTGTTTCGTACGGGTAGAGAGACCACTCGCACGAACGACTGTTGGTACAATTTAAGTCATTCGTACGAACGAGTAAACAGAAGTTCTTAAAATCTACAAGTTAAAAAGTTAAAAACTATGATTCGCACAAGGCTTTCATTCGTACGAACGACTCACTCGTACAAAACAAACAGTTTCAGTTGTACGAACATCTTGTTTGCACGAGTATCCTCTTTGTTCGAATCATCTTGTTCGCACGAATCTCTGTGTCATACGAACTAATCTTGGTCGCACGAACTGTTGTGTTATTTGCATGAAGAAATTTTTATCATTGTAATCAGTTTTCCAAAAGTGTGTTTCTAAAACTTTTGTAGAAAACTGGAAAAGAGTTTTATAAGTATTTGCTGTATCAGCGGTCACAACTACTGCAGCTCAAAACATGAACCTCGAGAATGACATGGGTACAATGACAAAGCCACCAAAGTTGATGAACCTTGAAGACTTTGACAGTTGGAGTGAATGTTTTATGAATTGGGTTCAGGCGAATCATTTTACCTGCTGGTTTGCCATTGAAGAAAGTATCAATCTCCTGTTGGAGAAAACGGTCTCGAAAAGACATTGGCTCAACTCTCGGATTTTGAAAGAGAGAAGTTCATAAATGAGAAGAAAATGATGAACATTTTACAACAAGCCATCAAGGAAGACATATTGGCGCTTTTGCAACATGATGATGACGCACAATCATTATGGAATGCTCTTCTATTGAAATTTCAAGGAAGTGCACAGTTGCAAAAAGGGAAGAGGGCATTGTTAAGTAAAGAATTTAACATCTTTACTTTGGTTAAAGGAGAGACAGTGAAACAAGTGATTAAAAGATACTGTCATCTGGTTGTGCAAATGAAGTGAATGGGAATCATAAAGACAAATGAAGAATTAGTTGATAAACTCGTGGATTCCCTACCACAATGCGAATGGTCTACCTACTTGACCATTTTGAAGAATGGAACCGAATATGGTAATTTCTCTTTACCAAGATTCATTGAGAGATTGGATGGACACGAACTCGAAATGTAGAAAATGGCGAAAAAAAAGGTGCCCAAATGCAACAAGATGTTAATCTCTATTATAAAGGAAGTCTGCCGCTTAGATACAGTCTTCAAAGATCCATACTGCCTTTAACGCTTACAACACACCAAGCCCACCGTCAAATAAACACAGTCGTTTTCAATCCTTTGCTTCGGTCAACCCAAACACGCCTCAAAGCCCACAGTCATCACATGGTTCGAGCAATCCCCAGATTAAACAGAACAATCAATCAAATTCTACTCAAAGGGTGCTAAAGTGCAATATCACTATTGATTTCCAGAATGCACAAAACTTCAACGAGAACACTGCCAAACAACATATGTCACTATTAGCTTTGGTTCTTGAATCTTATGACAGTCTTATAGCTGGAAAAATTGGAAATTCAGAGATGACCAGAGAAGACTATGATCAAATTGATTCAGTCGAGATGGAGTTGATCGACATTAAATGGTGTATGGCGTCTATTGTTAGACGAGCGCAACGCTTCATGGAAATCACCGGGAAAGAGAATTTGGGTGGATTAGATGGAAAACTTGGTTTTGACAAATCAAAAGTCACATGTTTCAAGTGTCGTGAAAAGGAGTATTAAACGCGAATGTCCAAGAGAAGCTTAGGGTAATCAAAACCCGTTTGCCAACGACTACTACAAGAAAGCCATCTATCATCATCCTCAACCAAAAACAAGAATGGTGCAGATCGAAGATAGACAGCCAGAGTCCAAAGACAAAGCGCTTGTTGTGACTCAAGAAGACGAAGGCTTTAACTGGAACAAGTATATCTCCAAGAATGAGAGTTTGGCGTTGGTCGCAGAAATCATCGAAGAACCTGAGGAATACTCAGAGGCATCTTTTGACGAATCTCCCGAAGATTATTATCACACATCGTCACGAAGAAGAGGAATTGTTAAACACTGCTTTTAAACATCTCCTACCTAATGATATTCTTAAAAATTTTGCAGGTTATTTTGAGCCAAGCCATCGATCATCTTGTGAAGAAAAGAAGAAGCCGAAAGTTGAAGCAAAGAGAGTTGTTGAAGAATTGGAAAAACCAACTGATGAGACCAACAAAGCTTGTAAGGCAAATGTGAAAGAGGTTAATGTGTCGAAAAGTGAGTCTATGATAGAAAAACTGTGCATAAAAATGCAACGAGCTATGCAGTTAATGTGTTGTTAAAGACACGCAATACAATGAGCTTAAATGTCTAACAGATAATATGTCATGTGACTATTAATCAACAAAAGAAGCTTATGACAAATTAAGAATATCAACAAAAGAAGCTTAAATGTCTAACATATAATACATCATGTGCTCAGAGAAAATGACAGAACACTTTCAATGCTTAAAGCGACTGTGATGGACAAACATATGTTCAGTAATATTCATTTAGAAACAATCGCTGAGCTAAAAAGTGAACTTGAGAAAATGAAATTGAAACCGAACGAGTTAACAAATTGTTAATTAATTCTTCTACAAGTTATACATCGTTGATCACATTCTTCAAAAGATCTAAAGCAAAGAAGAATCTAAAAATGATGAAAACAAAAGTGCAAGTTACGATCGTGTTCCACCACCTATGTGGAATAGTTATGCTAAAAAAACAACGGGGGTGGAAAAGGCGCTCAACTTAAAATTGAAAACTGAAAAGACAAACGAGTTGCCTGCAAACATTGATGTAACTTATACAAAACCAGAAAATGAATGTGAGAATGATGTGGTTAAAATTGTGGTTGAAAGTGTTTTGATGAGTGAATATGAGAAATTTGAATCAGATGTCGAAACATCGAAAAATAGTTTAAACACTGACCTAAAATTATTGTTTACAAGAATCACGGATCTGATAAACTATATTCTGATGAAGATTTCCAATCTAGAATGTCAATCTGGATCTTGTCGGTAAATTGTTCAAGCTTGTTGAGGTAAGCCATTCTCATTTAGAAAAACACAATGTATCATTTTAATATAAATCAAAATGTTATAAAAAACCCTACCATCAAAGAACATAGATTATTCTAAGAATAGGAGGGGTGGGTTGGGTTTTCAAAAGCGAAGAATGAACAAGTCCTAAAAGCTAAACTTTACAAAGAAAATCAATTTCGTTTTTGGGACAGCGACATAAAAATAAAAGGAGATCATTGGTACACAATCCAATGATGAATTCAAAAAAGAAAAAGAGAGTAAGAAACAAGTCTTGGATTCCTATGTTCGAAAGGACAGTAGGACGTGCGACAAGTGTAAAAATGTTGGGCATATTGCACGATATTGAACACAAAAATATCCAAAACCTGTTTCTAACTCCAACAGATCTACCAAAGATGTGAAACAAAAGGCACCCATGGTTGTACCTAAGCAAATTTTGAAAAGAAGCACTGAATCTAACAAAAATGTAAATCGATGATTCGACTGAATTCTATATTTGAAATTGGTGAAACTTCCACCAAATATCGTCAAAGTCAAACGGATTCAAAGTTTTATTCAAAAAGGGCAAATTTGAAAACACAAACATGGGTTACAAAAGTCAAACAATCTAAAGTAGATTTGAAACCATCTGTTCCAACCAAAACCGAGCCTAAACAGAATGTTCGAAAACAAAGTTGGTCCGAAATTTGATATTCTGAACCCACCCAAGACCAAGTAGGCTTCGGTTTCTTTGTTTAAATAGTTTCTTCCTCATGTGTGCAGGGGCTCCCGAGATCGATCATGTCAAAATGGATCATGGATAGTGGAGCTTCCCGACACATGACTGGGATGCTTGCGTTGTTGCATGACGTGAAAGCTATCCGAGGAGGGTACATAGGTTTTGCTGGAACAAAGGTGGAAGGATTGTAAGAGACGCTATTCTTACCAATGGAGTGGTTTCATTTGATAAAGTGAACTACATTGTGGAGCTAGAGAACAATCTTCTAAGTATTTAGCAAATTTGTGAGAAAAAGTTTACTACTCACTTCAACGACAAAGAATGCTTGATTTTAAAGCCGGGATTCAAGATTCCTGAGGAATGGATTCTTATGCATGCTCTGAGAGAGAATGATCTTTATGTCCTTGATATGAGTGTCGTATCTAAAACATCAAAGAAGGTTCAGTGTTTTGTTTCTAAGCGACCGAGAAGGAGTCTATCTTATGGCGTAGGAAGATAAGGCATATTCATCTGAGAAAAATGAATTATCTAGTGCATAACGACCTAGTGGAGGGTGTTAATCTGAAGAACTTCAGTTATCTGATGATTGTGTGAGCTATAAGAAAGGGAAACAAAATAAGAAATCACACCCAAGAAAGCTTCTGAATTGCATCAAGCTACAACTAGAAAGGGTTCATATGGATCTTTTCGGGCCAGTAAACGTCAAAAGCATTTCTGGAGATCTATATTGCCTGGTCATGACAGATGATTTCTCAAGATTCTCATGGGTTTTCTTTCTAGAGAGCAAAGATTAAACATTTAAAAGTCTACTGATTCTCTTTAGAAAGTTTAAAACATGTATCACCTGTCTATCAAGAGAATCCGAAGTGACAATGGTACCGAGTTCAAGAACAAAAGGATGCTCGAATTCTGCATTGAAAATGGGATTCTTCACGAAATCAGCACCCCCTATACTCCTCAACAAAATGGAGTTGCTGAACGTAAGAATCACACATGGATGAAACTACCAGCACCATGCTCGCTGATTCAAAACTGCCAATTAGTTTTTGGAGCAAAGCAGTCGCCTCAGTGTGTTATACCCTCAATCATGTGTTAACAGTCAAGCCTCACAACAAGACTTGTTTTGAGATGTTAAACCAACGGAAGCCTAACCCTGCGTTTTTGGAGACTTTTGGATCAGCGTGTACTGTATTGGACCCGGATGGTAAATTTGGAGCCAAATCCTTGGAAGGATTTTTCGTTGGTTATGCTACTCCACAAAAGCGTGTCTTCTTGTCGAGTCTGAACCAGGTTAGTCTTGCACAGCATGTTGATTGTCAATGGTATACTACGCCTATGTAGAAACCTGGGGATCCATGGGTATTCAACTACGAAGGCTCGTGGAATTCATTTCACCTACTAGACGTGCCATCTGAAGAAGAACTTGTTATGCTCTTTCAACAACATCAAATCTTTAATCAAGAGCAAGTTACTAGACTTTTGGTGATTTCCCCATCACTTCCTGTCAACCCTTCTGATGTAGGTCCGAGCACTACTCTTCAAGAATCTGTATCTGTACCAATTCTGAACAATGCTGAATCATCTACCCAACAACCGCCTAATGCTGACTTTGATCGAGAACCGACTTTTGATGATGGAGGATCTAGTTTCGATGAAGGATCTGAGCATATTGAAAGCTTCTTGAATGCTCAAGCTGATCAATCAAACGTCAGGATTGAAGCTATATCTTCTGCTCCGATTGTTGATGAAGTGATCACGAATTTGCAAACTCAAGTTGATGTTCCAAGTGAAGTAAGGCTGAGGACACTATCTTATCATCCATCGGAGAATATCATCGGCAACTTACAAACTGGAGTGCAAACTCGCAATCAGATCAATAAGGATCTAAGTTGTTTTTATACCCGTATTGCTCCTTTACAAACTCGAATTTCTTATAGTTGTTTTGTTTTACAGGTTGAACCTGGGAACTGGAAAGACGCGTTAAAAGAAGAAAGCTGGGTAGAGGCAATGCAGGAGGAATTGCTTCAATTCTAGAAGCTAGGAGTTTGGAATCTTGTTGACCTACAAGATCATCACCAAAAGATAAACACTAGATGGGTCTTCAATTGCAAGCGTGATAACAGAGGAATAGTGGTCCGCAAAAAAGCTCGACTCGTGGTACAAGGTTTTCATCAGCAAGAAGGGATAGACTACACTGTCTATGCCCCAGTCGCTCGTCCCGAAGCTATTCGCATATTCTTGGCCTTTGCCTCTTGGAAAGGGTTCAAGGTGTACCAGTTGAATGTCAAATATGTTTTCCTTTACGGAAAAGTCAAAGAGGAGGTGTATGTCGGCCAACCACTGGGGTTTGTCGATCCCATACACAAAGATAAAGTCTACCTTCTTAACAAAGCCTTATATGGTCTACACCAAGCCCCGAGAGCTTGGTATGAAACGCTTTCACGACACTTTTAGACAACGACTTTCTCAGACGAACTGTAGATTCTACCCTCTTTACCAAGGAAGTGGATGGTCATCTGATTATTGAGCAAATATATGTGGATGATATTATCTTCTGATCGACAAATGATAAGCTGTGTAAAGACTTCGAAGAAGTCATGAAGAAGAAATTCAAAATGAGTGCGATGGGGGAGATGAAGTTCTTCTTAGGACTTCAGGTTGATCAATTGCCTATGGTATCTTCATTCATCAGACGAAGTATGTTCATATTATATTAGAGAAATTTGATATGTTAGGAACTAAACCAGCATCGACCCCATTATCACCAAATCACGGCATTTGTCCAGACGTTCATGGAATCAAAGTTGATGAAACATTATATCACTCTATGATCGGATCCTTGATGTATCTCACAGCTTCCCGACCTGATATCATGTATCCTACATGTATGTGCGCCCGTTTCAGTCTAGTCCAATAGATTCGCACTTGCTAGTCATCAAACGTATCATGAGATATTTGAAAGGATGTCCAAGCACTGGCTTGTGATGTCCTCGTCACGATGACTTCAATCTTGCGGGTTACTCAGATTCTGATTTCGGTTGCTTCATGCTTAAAGCCAAATCTACTACGGCTGGTTGCCAGTTCTTCAAAACCCGTTTGGTAACATGGCAATGCAAGAAACAGACCTCGGTCGCTCTCTCTACATGTGAAGCTGAATACGTTTCAGCATCCAGCTGTTGTTCCCAGATACGATACTCTGGATTCAACAACAGATGAGAGACTTCGGACTACAATTTCTTGACACGCCCATATATGTAGATAATGAGGCTGCTATTGAAATCACTAAAAAACCCTTGTCAACAATCATGTACTAAACATATTTAGATTCGACACCACTTTATCCGTGACTGCTACGAGAAAAAGTTGGTTAGAATTGAAAAAATCCACATTGATGACCAAAAAGCATATTTTTACACCAAAGCATTTGATCGTACAAGATTTAAAAATCCTTTAAAATTAAATAGTTTAAGAAATCTGACATTAGGGGATATTCATGAGGTTGAATTTGAGGATGACGAGGACTTGATGTGATTCTCATCGGTATGACATGTATTTTTGTAAATATTTTTTCTTCAAAAATCCAAAAAATATGTTTTTGATTTTAGGGGGAGAAAGTTTGGGAAAATACAAAAACATAATAAAAGTCAAAAAGAGCTTTTGTGAAAAGAGAGATCATATTACATCAATATGACAATCATAGTATGCTAAAGATATGGAATGTTTAAACAAGTAATTAAACAAGTCTTACCGAGGATGTGCCAATAGGCTTCACTCATTCAGTAAATTATTTTTCAAGATATAAACTTAAAAAAAAAACTGAGTAACTTGTGGATTAACATCTCTCGGATATATGGACTTAGTACTCTGAAATTTCATTTGAGAGAATGCCCGATTCTGTGATGCTAGGTCTTTAGATTTAATCGATATCTGGGGTACTATATGAGTTCTTCTGATTTTTGCATCAGCAATGGCCTAGAAGTTGTATAATACTTTACGCATTTTCGCCTACAAAAGCTGCATAAAACATCATTATGTCATAAACTTTTTGACATCTACAGTTCAAAAGATTCCTTAATGGAACACCACCTAAAGACGAGCCTTCATCTCTTTGTCTGTACGGAAGTACTAAACTGAGCTCCAAGGTCTTTCAATTCACCCTATTTACAGATTTGAATTGGATATATTCACCTGTGAAATGATATTCTGGGAATCTCCATACGGGAATATATTCTGAGATGGGAAACACAGTTACTTCATGTTCCTTAATATTACCTAACATATCTTGAAACCAGTGAGAAATAAGAAGAAGTTTAAATGGATAAATATATTGGCAATCTAGGTAACTTTGTTTAAGAACTAAATGATACTACCAAAATCAACTTGTGATTTATCCAAATATCTGATATGATCCTCTAAACAAAAAATCATAAAAATATGTATGTATATACATATTTACTTGTTATTTCTTTTCAGAAAAATCCCAAAAAGATTTTCAGCTTTTATCTTTATCTTTGATTTTAAGTCTACCAATGATGAAAACACCGTTAGTCCAAGTCAAAGCAATGTTTAATGGAGGAAAGCTAAAGTCCACGGGTTGGGAGCTAATCTTGAAAAGAGAAGTTTACCTGAACGTCAACAAAGTTCATTAATTTGAAACTTTACTTTTTAAATAAATATGTTTTGGTCAAACAATGGTCAACCAATGTCATTAACTTGGACTTGGTAGGCAAATCAGATAACCAGGGTCGTTAACTTGGACTTGGTTAACTGAGTGGGTTATTAAACATACAAAAATTCATAAAAAATCAAAAAGTTTAACAAAGTGTCAGAACTGACTCGTACGAGTGAGAAGTTTTCATTCGCACGAGCCATCGCTCGTACGAGTGACTATTGAATGTGTATAAAAGATACACTCATTTGCACGAGTGAGACTATTGACTCTGTGCGGTTGAGAGAAAAATTTTAAGATCCAGTTCTATTCACTTATCTACAATATATACTAATACATGGGGGAGGTTGATTTACACACCTCTTGCAATGGAAAGGTACTAACGCTCATTTTATGCCGTTATAATGTCGAACTTGGACCAAACGAACATAAAACGTAGATTTAGGGAATTGGACAGGTAAAACATAAAATTGAACTTAAAAAAGTTAAAATCGGCCCTATTAACCTATTAATCAACCTTCAATTTGTTAAAATCAAAACATTTTAAGTTTGGTTTAACTAGGTATTAGTCGGTACGGTTTACAATTTGTACGAGTATTCATTCGTACAAACAAGTTTTCAAAATATTAATGTATCTTATTCACTCATATGAGTGAGTATTCATACCAGTAGGTCCTTAATGTTTAATTCTCAATGAGTCGTACAAGGAATCATTCGTACGAAGAAGTTCTAGTCAAAACCCTTGAAAAGTTGCTAAGTATTTGGTCATTTGTATGAAGTAGTGACTCGTACGAGTGATGTTTTGACTCAGACTTGAAATTTGACTAAGTGTTTGCCTCGTACGAATGGTGATTCGTACGAGTGGCTAAAATGTTGAAATTTTTGAAAAGTTTCGAAGTGTTGAAATGTATATTCTTGCTGGTCAAGAAATCTTCATTTTCACCGTTCCATAATATCTATTGTCTTCTAGATGATTCTATTCCAGCAATCGCTGCTTATCGAGAAGTTCTAGATTTTTTTAGCAATATTCCGATCACGAAAGCTCTCACGGATCATCATGTAGTGTATCATTCACATACTGAGTGTATTTCGGGAATGCGGCAAAGTATGATGAGGAAGAGAATGCGATTGTATCTGCGATAAAGATTAACAATGAGGATGTTCAGGTTAAGATCACTAAAGACCTGATCAAAACAATACTGGAATTTAAAGACAACAAAGATGAACCATACAGGATTTTCCGAGTATATGGTGAAAGGATGTTTTTAACGAATGGGTTATGCCGGGATCGTAAATGCTGCTCCATTTAAGAAGGCTAACCTGAGTGCGCCATTCAGATATATCATACACTTTGTCATACACGGACTCAGTCATCACAAAGGAGGATTTGATGATTTGGTCGATTATCATATGTGTATGATCACTGCTCTTATTCTGAACCTGCCATACAACTTCTCAAGAGTGATTTTTCTCAAATGGTCCAGATCGCGCAGCGCAAGAAGTTTTTGCAGTATCCACGTTTTATCCAAATGCTGCTTGACCATTTGCATCCTAATCTGAAGAAGAAAAAAAGATGATATTTTGTAGTTAGAGCATATGGATGTCTCAACGCTAAAGAAGATGAATTTGCATCTTAAAGCTTTCCCCAGCGCAAAACCAGTTCTGGCACGATCATTGATAAAGATTATGTGTCTCCGCCACACGGGAAATGGAGGAAAGATGATAACGGTGATGAGGATGAAGAGCTTGCAGTGCTGGATGGTTTCATCGCGAAGAGAAGCGCATGGTTTGTAAAAGATGAGAAAAAGGGGGTAAAGGGGACAAAGAGAAAACAAGCGTCCACATCTTCCTTAACTATCCCTCAGAAGAAAAAGAAAGCAGCTGAAAGCTCAAGATTGATTGATGAATCTGAGTCTGAAGAGAACATTGAAGCTATGGCTGCAGAAATTGAATGACAAGCATTTGGTGTTCGTGAAGGAGAAGTTGAAGAGCGTCGTCTTCTAGTACTGACTCTGGAGATAGACGAGCAGGTGAAAAGAAAGAGAGAAAGAACGTGAACGTGAACGTCAGGCTGAGCTAAAGCGTAAAGCCGTGAAGAGAAAGCAAAAAGCGTTAGGAGAAGATGACACAACATATGTACCTTCGTACTCAGGTAGAAACTCCTGTATGAAAAACTCCAAAGAAATCTTCTCAACGACTTAAAAGACCGACGGTCAGAAGCTCAGATTTGCCAATAGACAAATAAAAAAGAAAGATACAAAAGTGTGTTTGAATCGACTCCACAGATATCACCATTTCCACCACATCAGTCAACTCCACAACAACCACCATCTCCAGTTCGTCAGCAAACACCATAACCACCACTATAGCCGACGCCACAACCCTCACAATTCCAACCCCAATTTGACTATGATTCTGATTTCTGTGATATTCCAAGGGAGGAGGATTTTACTGCTGACATGTTTAACAACCCACATGTTGAAGAATTGGAGAAACAGGTTATGTTAAACACTCTCAAGATAGATGAACTTCAGGAATAGCTCAACGGGTTAAATGCAGAAAAGCACCAGCTTGAACCCATGTTGGCTAGTATTGTGTCTGAAAATGAGCATTTGAGGATTCGAATGGCCGAATACGAAGAAGAACGTCTCAGGAGCCAACGAAGGATGAATCTATTTGAAAAAGTACTTACAAAGAAGCTTGGTATTAACATTGCTACGAAAAATGATTAAATGAGCGAGTTGAAGCAAGAGAACGGGTTGCAAAGCATAACATCTTGCTAAAGAATTATCTGACGCTCAAGGAAAAGGTAAAGCGAAAGTCGGTGAGGATCCTGTAACTGCTACAACTAAGCCAGAAGCTGAATCTGCACCAGTAATTTCTTATATTGTGGTGTATTCGGTCTCAAAGAAGTTTGTATTGGTGGGTAGGCCAAAAGATGTTGATATTGACACGTCAAATCTTTCAGCAAGGCATCGTGAATGTCTAAACAAGAGGAAGTTAGAGAGAGAGAGAGATCGAAGCTGAGGTTGATGAGTTTGTTGAAGAACTTGAGAAAGAAGCTGAAGACTTAGATGATTTTGATGATTCATTTTCTGATAAGTCGGATGACGATAGTGATGGAGGTGATGATGATTTAGGTGGTACGGGTATCCTTGTAAAAGAATCTGGTGTGGACGATGATATTGAATATTCTGTGTACTTGGATGAGTCGGCAATCAAGTGAATGAAAGTGGTGATCAGGGAAGAGCTGAAGGCCCTACTGATGCTCAACAGGCAGGAATTTTCTCGGTAACCGAAATATCTACCGTTCCTGATGTGCCAAAACCAAAGATATTATACTTAGAGCATGATGTAGAGGAAGGGGAGTTTGTCCACAGCTATTCTAAAGAAGTAATTGCTAAGATGCTGGGAGTGGACAAAGAAAACTTTTAATTTGATTTCGAAGAAGAGCAGAATGATATTAGTGCTTTCGAGCCAGTTGATTACGTCTTCGAACATGTGTCTGGTGCACATGATTGTGATAAAGTTGTCGTAGAGGATGATTCTGATGAAGATGGTACAGATATTGCCAATCAGGGTACAAATGACTCTCCAACTTTTAGTGATTTGTTTGCAGCTGAAAGTGATGATCTATTGAAACGTAAAGTTTAAGAAGCTATTAAACACGGGACCATTCCTCAACAACCATCTGCTGAAGATATTGCTGAGATGAGGAAACAGTGGTTCAAAGTTGCACCAGCTGAGCGAAAGTTTAAACGTCCCTTAGCATTCTTTACACGTGATGCAGATATTGCTTTAGGAGACATTATTAGCTGGGGCTGGATTGAGGAGCTAAACGTCTATGCTATTAAAAGGGAGTATGGAATTCATATTTTAGATACTTGAGCGATATCAAGACCCTGCTGTATTGGGTTATTAAAGAGCTTCTGCAAATAAAGATGATAAATCTGAAGATGAGATTTCATGACCAGCGGCTGTGGAAACTGATAAAGCTTGAGGCTGCACAAGGTTTTACACACTGGAAGCCGCATTTCCCTAAACGAATTACTTAAGTCGATCCAGTAACAGAAGAGAAAGACGTGACGCTAATCGTAAGGAGGCCGAAAGTGTTGAAGAATATGCCTCTTATAAAGATGGAACAAGACTTCTACAAGATCTTCAAATGGTGGCACTATGATTCGAATACAAGAGAAGCTGTTATATGTGTGCATCCAGATGATGATTCTTGGAAGATCACAGAGGAGCTAACCGAAGCCGTCATAGCACATAAACGTATATACGGGCCGTGGCGTGGCATTCGAGTACTTGACCCGACGTGGCTTGTCAACTATTCAAAGAAAGATATTGAATGCTTGTTTTACAGCAAGATCAACTTTGAATAGAGAGATAAAGAACAAGCACTCCAGTTTCAGAAGATAGTTAATGTTTGTTTTGCCAATGATGTAGATTCTGGTACGACATGGAATACTTCGTGGAGGAAACTGGAGGAGATTGAGCAAAGGAAGAAAGACAAAAGAAGAAAGTGTAACATCCGTCAAAAACCGGATTTACCAAACCCGCTCCGTTTATTAACTGAACAATCAGTTAAAAATTTCGTTGCGTATTTAATGCCCAAATTAATTTTAAACGATACATAATTAATAAGTATATTGGAATATATAATTTATATTTGAAAAAGTATTAAAAATAGTGGTTTAAAAATAAAACAAGGCTGCCGGGTTTCGAACCCGGTTCAGCCGGGTCAAACTGGTCAAACAAAGCCTTAACACTCTTCCATCCAACCAATGCGCCACTTGTATTTTTAGTAATATATCCGGACAATTAATTCAAATAATGAAACAGAAATCAAAACCCAGTCAACTGACGCGCCCAAATCCGTTGACGCCGGAAAATCCGACGATTTCGTCAAACGTCATCGGTTATCTATGACTTAACGTAAACATTAAACCTCAACATCGGTTATAACTGATGTCCAGTCCGCGACACAAGTTATAACCGCCGGAAAATCATTAACCGACGAATCAAGACGGAAAACGGACCAAATTCGTCGATGTTCTGCCCTATAAATACCCCCTCTAACCTCTGTTAGCTTTTTCGCTCACAATCACACTCTTTCCCGACGTAAATTCACTCGCCGGAGAATTTCTGCAAACTCGCCGGAAAACCGAGCCTTTCACCTCTGAGCCTTACTGAACACCCAGAGCTCATACCGAAGCCACCCACACTCATCTCAAACTCCCTGAAGACCCTCTGCCACAAGACACCCGTCGACGGAATAACCTGCTGACATCGGAGCTTCGCCGGCGAAACAGAGGAGCCACTGTTCGGTATACCTTACACTTAATCTCTCGTTCTTTTATTATCTCACCTGTAATTAAGCGCAACACACTAAAAGAACTTGATTAAAATTGATGAACCAGTCAGACTCCGATTCTGGTTAAGTCTGACGAAGAAGACGAAGTTCAGTATTGTATATGTTTAATTAAAATCAAGATATATCTCGGGTTAGACACACAGTCCAGCGGTGGACTGTATGCAAATAAAACACGCTTACGTACCGAGTTCGATTCTTCTCCCACGCACACTCGCCATAATAAAAATGTTCCTTTTTTATCCGAACCGGATTCACTGCAATAGATGTTAAGTTTAATAAAAACCGGAATAATAACCAAGATAGACACACAGTCCAGTGGTGGACTGTGTGAACGTTTAAACCACATGTCACGAGTTCGAGTCCAGACTACCGCACCGGTCTGGACAATTATCAAACATTTTATTTAAAGCAGAAACGAAATTATTTAGTTTGTATATAAGTATAATAAAAATCAGATTATTTAACAAGTTAGACACACAGTCCAGCGGTGGACTGTGTGTTAACCTAACCCACAGGTCCCGGGTTCGAGACCTGTGGAGAGCACCGAGCGAGTCATTTAAATTGTTTTTGAAATAAATGATTTTCAGATTAATTCAATTAGTATATAAATATAATTAAAAAGAGAAATATTTCGGGTTAGACACGTAGCTCAGTTGGTAGAGCTGCGTGCACGCGTACGGGAGGTCTCGGGTTCGAGCCTCACCCGGCGCACACTTATTACAGACCGAACCGGTCAACAAGTCAACAAGTCAACGGTCAAACAAGTCAATGGTCAACAGTCAAAAATAAACATTTTTTTATTTCTTTTATTTATTTATTTAAATAAAAATCAATTAAAAATACTTAAAAATAACATTTTTAAAGTTAGAAAATAGCCTTGAACTCACAAAAATATATCCAATAATCCTACTAAAATTGATTAATAAAATCCGCTTACTTACCGAACCATTATGCCATTATCTAGGTTAGTTTCACTCGTGGTTAAAACCAACTTCGTGCGCATTCAACATCATCAACCGAACGCACCCAATGTGAGTGAATCTTACAACTCCCCTTTTTAATTACACGTTTTGGGGTGTGTCATGTGTCACTAAAATTAACTCGTTTTTTTAAACTTGTGCCATACCATATTGTGATCTAAACTTAGATTGTATATATTGTTTGTAGTTATGTATTTCATATTGTCAAGTTATATGCAATTCATTCATTAGGCCCATCAGTTCCTCGTGGGAGACGAGTTGAGCAACGCGTGCCTCAAAACAAATCTATTATTGTTCGTGTGTGCATTATTTATTATTAAATGATTGGTGAATAAGTTTACATCTATTTTTACTCATGTGTGGTTGTGCACTTTATTTTATAATCAATTCAATAAACTTGTTCAAATGTTTTTCATAGGATTCACTCGCCAACTTTTTGTTGATCCAAAAACCATTTTTAACACATGATACAGGTGAACAGAATGAAGCAAGGAAAACATAGGAAATGCCTTAGAAGAAAACACTGAAGTCTAGAATGATGTTTAGGACATGATGTAATTATGATTGTATATTTCCCATTAAATTGTATTAATGAATATGAAACGTTATAATAAATGTCATGAGCTTTGATGATAACCCAATCATGCCCCGATCACCTTTTCCGCTGCGGGTCGGGGTGTGACAGATTGGTATCAGGGCCATGACTATAGGGATATAGGATAGGTTATTAGACCCTTAGAGCCTATACTATAGTTGCCTAAATTTTAATTGTTTAGGTGGTTACATACAAACTTATGATTTTTATTTGTTTCATATTTGTTTATACTTACAGTCAAACGTACATACTTACATACACATTCATCATACATATTTCAATGTTCATATATTCAAATCATCTTCATACTTTTGTTATTCAAAGATTTTGTCGCAATTTTCAAATCTCATCAAAGTAAGTTCTGCGACGGGCATGTAGTAACCGGAAGGGTACAAGTACCGGTAGTCAGAACGTCCTGTCTAGGTTGGCATTCGTATAAATCCAATATAACGGACCAGTTTGCCTACCTGGGGACTAACGATGAGAGTACGAAGGACCTATTAGACCAAAGCATGCCACACCAAACGTCGTTCGAACTAACCCCACTTTGAGGTGTCACCGTGTCTATACCTGGGCACATTCCGAATATCATACGTTATATACATATTTCTCGATTTTCTCCGGGTTTTAGTGTACGTAACCAGGCTAACACATGCGAACCATATGAAAAACCCGGTATTCATGGGGGCCCACATGATTACGAAGGTGAAGTATGGCGGCATGCAAGGCCCAATGACGAGCAAAGCCCAAGACATCCTATGGATGTAGTAGATTTATTTTTCTATATTTATTTTATGAATGTTCATTCCTAAGTACGACCCAAGATCCCAAAAACATCCAACTCATACTCTTGATATATATTCCTTGTAGATGTCTTCTAGCCTCGCCCGTAGGAAGATGAGAGCAGGAAAAGCCCGCGAGCGCATGGCTGCCCTAATCGCTCAACAAATGGCTGCCGTAATACCCAACATTGTAATCCAAGTCCAACAAGCACTTACCGCTAATCCTGTCAACCAAGAAGATCAAAACGTTATCAACCCTCCCCCAAATACCACTAAATGCACCTACAAGCATTTCAAATCCTGCGACCCTCCAAAATACAAAGGGACTGAAGGTGTCACCGCTCTCCTCCATTGGTTTGAAGAAATGGAGAACACTTTTCTAAATTGCGATTGCCCCGATGATCACAAAGTGCGATAGGCTACCGGTCGTTTATATGGAATAGCACTTACTTGGTGGATTACAGAGAAGGCCAAACGAGGTGTTGAAGACGCTATGACTTTGACTTGGGAAGAGTTGAAGGAAATCATGACAAGACGGTTTTGCCCAAGGAGCGAAATCAAGAAATTAGAAGATGAGTTCTATTCGTTGAAGTAAAAGGAAGGCGACCACACCACCTACAACAAAAGATTCCTCGAGTTAAATCAAATGGTTCCCAACTTGTTCACTCCTCTTTACCGTTTGATCGAGCACTACATTCAAGGTCTTCCGTCAAAGATTCAGGACTCTGTAATAAGTACCACGCCTGTAACTTTGGAAGCAACAATGGAGTTAGCTACAGAGCTCACCGAGAACCGCATCCGGAATAAAGACTTCAAGGAGGAGAAGAAGAAGGGTAAAGCATCAACTGAAACTTCAAACTCCACCCAAACCGAATCCCCTTCTCAACCCACTTTTAAGAGAAAACGAGATGGGCAACTTTTCGTTGTCACACAACGTAATCAACCAATTTCACAAGCCATACCAATCCAAGCTATCCCAATCACGCAAATATCACCCAACTCAACTTACCCAAATAAGAAACCATACATTGGACCTCACCCTCGATGTAACACCTGTTTTTATCACCATCCCCTTACCTTACCTTGTCGACTATGTGCAAATTGTGGACGCTATGGTCATTTGAGCATGGTTTGCCGCACCACTCAAAACCAAATCTCTCCCCCTACTCAAAACATGATCCAAACCTATCAACAACCCCAATACCCCATGTTCCCATATGTTCGAGCTTGTTTCAATTGTGTCGACCCTACCCACTTTAGAAACACGTGCCCTCGATTGGTTAACATCATAAATGCTCAAGCTCAATCACACCCAGTTAACCAAGTAAATCAAGAAAACCCAATCACTAGGCCACCAGCAAGAGGAAGAGTTTTCAACATCAACGCCAATCTTGTCGAAGATAATGACGGCCCAAACGAAACAACCCAACTAGTCCCCTTCACCGAAAATCAAGATTCAACTCCAATCATTTACTTTTATGTTTTTCTTTATGTTATCTCAAGCTTTGGTTGATTGTGTTTGTTTATGTTTTAGAATCACATAGAACCAATCATAACTTAAGGATAAAGCCAATGAAAATTTGACAAGAATATGGTGGATACGCCGCTGGTACTTCCTATATATAAGTATTCTTGTCAAAGGATCAGAGGCATTATCTGGCGGTTATGAGAAGTTCCATGTGGAATTTAGCATTGTCTTGATTGAAGTTTGTTTTTGTACTTACTGATTTAGCATTTATGGCATCTTATCATTTAAAGAATTTGGATTGTCTTCCATTTCTACATAGACTAACCTCTCCATCACAACAAACGAGAGAGGTATTGTCATCATTCAAACATGTATACTATCAGAATTAAGACTCAAGTTTTGGTTGTTGTGGTTGTTTTAGAGTCACATAGAACTAATCATAACTCACGGATAAAGTCAATGAAAATTTGATAAGAATATGGTGGATACGCCGCTGGTACTTCCTATATATAAGTATTCTTGTCAAATGATCGGAGGCATTATCAGGCGGTTATGAGAGGTTCCATGTAGGATTTAGTATGTTTTGGTCAAAGTTTGTTCATCATACATTTCAGTGTATTTCAATTTCATCATTTAAAGAAGTTGAGCTATGTCTCACTTCCACAATGACTAACCTCTCCATCACAACAAACGAGAGAGGTATTGTCGTCATTCAAACATGGATACTATCAGAATTAAGACTCAAGTTGTGGTTGTTGTGTTTGTTGTAGAGTCACATAGAACTAATCATAACTTGTGGATAAAGTCAATGAAAATTTGACAAGAATATGGTGGATACGCCGCTGGTACTTCCTATATATAAGTATTCTTGTCAAAGGATCGGAGGCATTATCAGGCGGTTATGAGAGGTTCCATGTAGGATTTAGTATGTTTTGGTCAAAGTTTGTTCATCATACATTTCAGTGTATTTCAATTTCATCATTTAAGGAAGTTGAGCTATGTCTCACTTCCACAATGACTAACCTCTCCATCACAACAAACGAGAGAGGTATTGTCATCATTCAAACATGGATACTATCAGAATTAAGACTCAAGTATTGGTTGTTGTGTTTGTTGTAGAGTCACATAGAACTAATCATAACTTGCGGATAAAGTCAATGAAAATTTGACGAGAATTGGTGGATACGCCGTTGGTACTTCCTATATATAAGTATTCTCGCCAAAGGATCAGAGGCATTATCAGGCGGTTATGAGAAGTTCCATGTAGGATTTAGTATTGTCTTGGTTGAAATTTGTGTTACATTCATATCATCTCGCCATTTAAAGAAATTGGATTGTGTTCTATTTCTACATAAACTAACCTCTCCATCATAACAAACTAGAGAGGAACTGTCACCATTCAAACATGAATGCTATCAGAATTTGGACTCAGATATTGGTTGTTGTGTTTATTTATGTTCTAAAGTTACATCATAGAACCAATCATAACTTACTGATAAAACCAATGAAAATTTGACAAGAGTATGGTGGATACGCCGCTGGTACTTCCTATATATAAGTATTCTTGTCAAAGGATCAGAGGCATTGTCAGGCGGTTATGAGAAGTTCTATGTAGGATTTAGTAATTTCTTGGTACATTGGTTGTGTCGTTTATTTATGTTCTAGAGTCACATCATAGAACCAATCATAACTTACTGATAAAACCAATGAAAATTTGACAAGAATATGGTGGATACGCCACTGGTACATCCTATATATAAGTATTCTTGTCAAAGGATCAGAGGCATTGTTAGACGGTTATGAGAAGTTCCATGTAGGTTGTAGTATTAGAAGTTTTGCTTTAGGATATAACCATATCTTCCCAAACATATCAAAACTCTTACGCATGATATCATATTTAGTGAATCAACTCTGCTTATCAATATTTTTACCGTAGGCAACAAAAAGCGATTCCTGTAACAGGGTACTTAACCCTTACAAGGGACGTTACCGCCTCAAACAAAAACTTAAACTCTTACTCTTTTTCTAAGCATGTAACTGTCAAACTAAACACCATCCTTTTTAGACAAATATGTCACTACTTAAATTTCGGGACGAAATTTCTAAAAAGCAGGGGATACTGTAACATCCATCAAAAACCGGATTTACCAAACCCGCTCCGTTTATTAACCGAACAATCAGTTAAAAATTTCGTTGCGTATTTAATGCCTAAATTAATTTTAAACGATACATAATTAATAAGTATATTGGAATATATAATTTATATTTGAAAAAGTATTAAAAATAGTGGTTTAAAAATAAAACAAGGCTGGCGGGTTTCTAACCCGGGTCAGCCGGGTCAAACTGGTCAAACAAAGCCTTAACACTCTTCCATCCAACCACTGCGCCACTTGTATTTTTAGTAATATATCCGGACAATTAATTCAAATAATGAAACAGAAATCAAACCCAGTCAACTGACGCGCCCAAATCTGTTGACGCCGGAAAATCCGACGATTTCGTCAAACGTCGTCGGTTATCTATGACTTAACGTAAACATTAAACCTCAACATCGGTTATAACTAATGTCCAGTCCGCGACACAAGTTATAACCGCCGGAAAATCATTAACTGACGTATCAAGACGGAAAACGGACCAAATTCGTCGATGTTCTGCCCTATAAATACCCCCTCTAACCTCTGTTAGCTTTTTCGCTCACAATCACACTCTTTCCCAACGTAAATTCACTCGCCGGAGAATTTCTGCAAACTCGCCGGAAAACCGAGCCTTTCACCTCTGAGCCTTACTGAACACCCAAAGCTCATACCGAAGCCACCCACACTCATCTCAAACTCCCTGAAGACCCTCTGCCGCAAGACACCCGTCGCCGGAATAACCTGCTGACATCGGAGCTTCGCCGGCGAAACAGAGGAGCCACTGTTCGGTATACCTTACACTTAATCTCTCGTTCTTTTATTAATCTCACCTGTAATTAAGCGCAACACACTAAAAGAACTTGATTAAAATCGATGAACCAGTCAGACTCCGATTCTGGTTATGTCTGACGAAGAAGACGAAGTTCAGTATTGTATATGTTTAATTAAAATCAAGATATATCTCGGGTTAGACACACAGTCCAGCGGTGGACTGTGTGCAAATAAAACACGCTTACGTACCGAGTTCGATTCTTCTCCCACGCACACTCGCCTTAATAAAAATGTTCCTTTTTTTAACCGAACCGGATTCACTGCAATAGATGTTAAGTTTAATAAAAACCGGAATAATAACCAAGATAGACACACAGTCCAGTGGTGGACTGTGTGAACGTTTAAACCACATGTCACGAGTTCGACTCCAGACTACCGCACCGGTCCGGACAATTATCAAACTTTTTATTTAAAGCAGAAACGAAATTATTTAGTTTGTATATAAGTATAATAAAAATCAGATTATTTAACAAGTTAGACACACAGTCCAGCGGTGGACTATGTGTTAACCTAACCCACAGGTCCCGGGTTCGAGACCTGTGGAGAGCACCGAGCGAGTCATTTAAATTGTTTTTGAAATAAATGATTTTCGGATTAATTCAATTAGTATATAAATATAATTAAAAACAGAAATATTTCGGGTTAGACACGTAGCTCAGTTGGTAGAGCTGCGTGCACGCGTACGGGAGGTCTCGGGTTCGAGCCTCACCTGGCGCACACTTATTACAGACCGAACCGGTCACAAGTCAACAAGTCAACGGTCAAACAATTCAATGGTCAACAGTCAAAAATAAACATTTTTTTTATTTCTTTTATTTATTTATTTAAATTAAAAATCAATTAAAAATACTTAAAAATAACATTTTTAAAGTTAGAAAATAGCCTTGAACTCACAAAAATATATCCAATAATCCTACTAAAATTATTAATAAAATCCGCTTACTTACTGAACCATTATGCCGTTATCTAGGTTAGTTTCACTCGTGGTTAAAACCAACTTCGTGCGCATTCAACATCATCAACCGAACGCACCCAATGTGAGTGAATCTTACAACTCCCCTTTTTAATTACACGTTTTGGGGTGTGTCATGTGTCACTAAAATTAACTCGTTTTTTTAAACTTGTGCCATACCATATTGTGATCTAAACTTAGATTGTATATATTGTTTGTAGTTATGTATTTCATATTGTCAAGTTATATGCAATTCATTCATTAGGCCCATCATTTCCTCGTGGGAGACGAGTTGAGCAACGCATGCCTCAAAACAAATCCATTATTGTTCGTGTGTGCATTATTTATTATTAAATGATTGGTGAATAAGTTTACATCTATTTTTACTCATGTGTGGTTGTGCACTTTATTTTATAATCAATTCAATAAACTTGTCAAATGTTTTTCATAGGATTCACTCGCCAACTTTTTGTTGATCCAAAAAGCATTTTTACACATGATACAGGTGAACAGGATGAAGCAAGGAAAACATAGGAAATGCCTTAGAAGAAAACAATGAAGTCTAGAATGATGTTTAGGACATGATGTAATTATGATTGTATATTTCCCATTAAATTGTATTAATGAATATGAAACGTATAATAAATGTCATGAGCTTTGATGATAACCCAATCATGCCCCGATCACCTTTTCTGCTGCGGGTCGGGGTGTGACAGAAAGGATTGTAGAGCGAGCACGAATTGCGCCGCTAAGAAGTTTTCGGTTTGGCAATACAGTAAACCGACCTCCTCCTACAGATCAAACGCCGATAGCTTTTGAGGAGCGTCGCAAGCCGCCGAAACGTTTCTTTTGGGCATTAATGTCAGATCTTTTGAAGGTTTTTTGAATACTATCCAAGACTGCGGCAACATCCAAGGGGAAGTTTGTTGAGCATAATGTCTATTGCCTATGTCTAGGATATGTTGTTTATGTATATAGGGCTTAGAAGGTCAGTTTGTATATGTTAATGTATGTTTTATTTGTTTAGATGTTGACTCGTACGAGTGAACCTTATGACTCGTACGAGTGACACTTTGTCACTCGTACGAGGCAACCACTAGCACGAGTCATTCTCTGTTACACACTCTCCTATGCGAGTCATGTTGACCTATATATAGATGAGTGTTGTGTCAGAACTTGGTACTCTGTTGGTGTGGCGAAGCGCTGCTGAATTGTTTACTTGCTATGTACTTGTTCGCGTTTATTAATACAATTAAAGGCATTTAAGCAGTAGATCTCACTCGTTTGTTTGTCAAGCTCACTAACAATGAATCTCGCCTTTGTTAGTTGAGTCAGATTGGTCTGGTGCTCATCGAAGGAGAGCAGATCCTCCCTCACACTTAGCCTGAGGTACATAGGACCATATAAAATCTTGGAAAAGATCGAACAGTCGCATATAAGCTGAAATTGCCTAAACACTTAGTAACGTTCACAACACTTTTTCATGTTTGAAACCTTAAAAAGTGTCTATCAGACGAATCACTTATCATTCCCACGGACGAAATTCATATAGACGACAAACTCCATTTCATCGAAAAACCTGTCAAAGTTTTAGATTCGAAAGTTCAGAAAACAAGGAGGAGTCGTATCAAACTAGTCAAAGTCCATTGGAACTCAAAGCGCGGACCTGAGTTCACCTGGGAACGGGAAAATGCAATCAAAAGAAAGTACCCCCACCTATTCAAGAAATCCTAAAATGGAGGATCCACCCACCACAAGGGACCAGAAAGGAAAAACAAAAGGAGAAAGAGGAGGTAAGGAAAAAGAAAAGAAAGCAAAAAATCGTCACCTCAGCAGAAAGCTCCATCACCCATTTCAGTTGCATCAAAATCTCAACCTCCGGCCTCATCCACATATGAGGCCACGATGGAGGATCCACCCACCACAAGTGAAGCTACTGTTAACCCATCTAAAGCACCACCTGAACAGACTGCAGATCAAGCTGCCCCACATCCAGAAACCGAAGATCAAGAATGAAGAATCAAACCAGTACGCAATGATCTAGGGGGGATATTTTTGGATCTTTTAAGATCGTTGGTACTTGGTTTTAGTTGGTTTTGAATAGTTTTCTAATAGTTTAATGTATTTTAGAAAGTTCAGGGACTGAAAGTGTCACTACAGGAAAATGTCTTGTAGTAGCGTATTTATGTACCCAACATATTTTATAAATACGATGGGTAGTCAGTGTGTATATATATGTTAGTAATGAAAACCCTAGTCTAAGGTTCTTGGACAAGTTTTGGTGATTTCTTGGTGTTGTGATTGTTGTTCTTGTGCTTAATCCGAACATCCAGGTGCATTCAGTGATTATATCTTTTGGGATTTCATATACAACACTTCTTGTTTGATCCATTCAAGAATCTCCATCTTCATCTTTTGGTTTTCTTAACTTTTACACATTCAAACAACTAATCTATAGTTGTTTGGGTGATAACAATCAAACCATTGTGATCCGAATATGTTTTGGGACTAAGAAGATACTAAATGTTTAAAGGTATTTCATTAAAAGTTGTTGTCTTGTCTGACAAACACAACAAGAGTGTATGGTAAAAGAATTTCATATTAGTAGGAAGTTCAAGTTTAAAGATGGTAATACCTGTCATTTTACCTTCATAACCACGCTCAATGAATTAATCATGTGAGTCTTTCTCTGGGAAAGAAGTGGGGTCATTTAGGTCATTTAGACCAAATGTGGGGGAAATTTTGGTTGGAGAAACTTGGACAAGAGACTGCCCAATCATTGACGTAATAGCAAATGGCTTTTTGTTTTGAATCTCAACTTTAGCATTTGCCCAAAATTGTCGAAGTGTCTCCACATTGGAGCCTTTGCCAGTAAAATATCCTTGTATGATGATATATGTAGAACATCGATCATTGTATGATAAGCAACATTATTATCTGTTTTCTTGAGGATAGGAAGGTAGTTGTGGGAGTTTTGATGATTAGATTCATGATTGGAGAGTGAGTATTGAGATTTGGAAGAAGATGAGAGTAATGGATGTGATAATTGGTAAAAGTCCGATAATTCTGTGCAACTTGAACAACTATTACATTGTCTATTTACCACACAACTTTACTTAAATTATAATTTTAAGTGTTAAAAGTCTAGGAATTTAACCAAATCATAGCTTGGTATGATAATGGATACGTCACAACAACAAATATATAAAACCATATCCTAGATGGATGAGAAGACGCGGACACGTAATAAATATATGTACTGGTTACGGTACAGTCTGATATTTCAGAATTAAGACATAAAATATTTCTACATTATTATACCATAAAACTTTATTTAAAACATCAAATTGTCTAAGTCTGCAGCAAAATACAGCATTTTGAAGCAAAAATGCAGCATTCCGCAGCACAAAACAGCAAATGTCCAAAAATCCAAATATATATATTTTTAACTAAAAAATAGTAACGGGTGTTAGAAATATTATAAAACCTATATATAAATCTTATTATTTAAAGCTATACGGTTTGTTTAGTAAAAACTTGACAAAAAAGCTAGATTAACTAACAGAACAATAAAGCTATACGGTACAGGAACTGACTCAAAATGACAAATTTATTAGTCTTGAAGAGCTAGATTAACTAACAGAACAATAAAAATTGTACTAGAATTATTATTACATAAAATTTTATAAGTAACACAATATATCAGTATTTTACCCGGTACAAGACCCGAAACAAATTTATCAACTGAACAACGAAACAATAAGACTAGTGAGTTATTTTGGCATGTTATAACATCAATTTAAAGTGTTAGGGCAATAGTTTTTATAAAAAATTATATATATAATTATTAAAGTTTATAAAAATTACTTATTATTTATAAAAAAAATAAAACCAACCCCCCACACCCTCCATGGCTACATGAGGCTTTCCCCATGCCACTAATCTTTAGTTTATGAGTTGGTAATTTGTGGGTTAGTTTAGTGTATAATGCGTTATAACATCTTGATAATAACACAAAAACCATTACCCACTTTCATTTACATCCATTTCTCATAACACCAAAACTCAAAGAACACTTCCATTTCCTTCATAAAAATCGGCCAAGACACCACCATATTCACCTTCAAATTTTTAAAAACCAAACACAAAGAAATTAAGCTAGCATGATGACCTAAAGATGATCTAAAGAGTTTGCAAAGATTAGGAGCTCACTTTGAAGATTGGAACTCTTGATCAACACATTTTATCGTCTTTTAGATCATCCCTAGCCTTGTGCTAGTAGTAAGATCTTTAAACCTCATCTCATACTTTATATTTTATACAGATACACAAGATCATCTTAGAACATATTCAAAAACCCACTTGAAAAACACTAATAAATCTTGATCACTAATATAATTATGTGGTTTCTTGATGATTAAGGATGATCTTGAAATTGTCATAAACTAATAAACTTGAATCTTGCAAAATTATGAATAAAAAGATGATCTAAACACATGCTTGTTTAGATTAGCAAGATTCATTAAAAAAATAGTCATGAACATGGTTTCATATTTTCAAGATGATCATACCAGTTATAGATTACTAAATAAAAGTTATGATTTAGAAATTTTTTTAAAATTGATAATAAAGTTTCCATTTTAAGAAAGATTAAAACTATAACAAGTTCATGACATTTTTGTCAATACAGTTGTATAATATTTGTGATTGATGATCATTTGAGTTAGAAAAATGATTTAAAACAAGTTTATAAAAACATGGGAAAGTTATATTTTAAAGGAAACTATGGCAAAATATTTATAAAAATTAATCTTGATTAAGATATAATTAAACTAAAAACTTTCTGATTAAAAGTGATTAGGAACTTTAATCTTGTATAAATAAAGGTTTTGATAAAAATGTTAATAATATGATTGCTTATGTTTTCTTAAACTAAAAAGGAGATAAATATATATTTTTGATAAAAATATATATTTTAAAATCACCTAATATGTGTACATATATTTTTGTATAAAAACCATTTATTTTGATCATATTGAGTTAAATACAAAAATATATAAATGTTCAACATTTGAAAAAAATAATATATATTGGACAACTGGACAACTTGGACAATTTGGACAAAATAAAGTATATGGTATAAACGAAACAAACGACAAAGATGAAATGAATAAAAAAATCGACGCGAACATAACGGTCAAAATGAACAAATCAACCGTTACACTTTATATTTACTAGGATTTATAAAAAATTAACTTACAACTAATAGTTTTTACAAATAAATTTTTATAAGTTATAAACATTTACTAGTAAGTATTTTAAAATTTTGGATTAAGCCCAACTAAACTAATAATTTGGACTAAGCCCATTTCATAAAAATTATAATGGGTTAAACTAATTTTTATAAAATATATGGACTAGCTCATTTATATAAATTAGTTTGGGCTAGACCCACTTGTATAAAAAAATCAAACTTTTAGGCTAAGCCCACTTTTATAAAAATTTACATGGGCTAAACTCACTTATATAAAAGTTAACTTTGAGCCAAGCCCACTTTTATAAAGAAATAAATTGGGCTAATCCATTTCTATAAAAACTAACTTTGGGCTAAAGCCTACTTTTTTAAAACTAAACTTGGGTTAATCAGAATTTTATAAACTATATTGGGCAAGGCCCAATCTATTTTAACTTGGGCTAGACCCACTTTTACAAACCAATTGGACTTAACTCACTTCAAACAAAATTAGGATTGGGCTAGGCCCACAGACATGAAATAACTTGGGCTAGGCCCACATACATAAAACGAATTAGGCTAGGCATACATATAGTAAGAAAATTGGGCTAGGCCTATACTTACAAAAGCTTTTGGGCTAGGCCCATATGTAATGAATTATTAGAGTGAGTTATTTACAATTAAATTATGGACTAGGTCCATTTACGTGTAATCAATCTAGAATATATATATATATATGAAAGAAATATATATGTATATCAACAAAGAAAAACCAACAATTACAAGTATGAAATTCAAGATAAAATACTTGTATAAAAAACAAAAGATAGCCTAAGTATCTAATAGATTAGAATACTTGTAGGTCGAGAAACAAACAAAGTATCAAGAATCGAATAGAGATTAGTGAGTTCATGTTTCCCCTTTTATTTTAACGTTTTTATGGTTTTTAAACGTGCGAGGATGTATACATGTTACATTTAATATAGCCGGGAAATGAAAATATTTAGATCACATGTGAATAAGGCTCAAGCATTGGGACCATTAATAAATAACAAGTACCGAGGAATAAGTGGATAGATCTATTGGGTTTGGGCGAGCCCCACTCTATTACGGCAATAATACCAGATCATATTAGAGTGCTATTGTGTCTTAAACAAGTGTCTCAGACACAATAAATTGTCAAGGGTTGGTTGCCACCTTATTCCGCATACAGATTAGTGTCCTTGCAACACACTAATGATCTATACAAGTTTTATTAAGCTATATTAAACGAATTTATTATTTCAAATGTTTTTGAAGATTCATTTGATATGAAAATTTATAACATGAATTCACCAGCTTTTGTTGACGTTGTTTTCAAAATTAACATGTATTATAGGAAACTAGTGGATGCTCTTCGGGGAAAATCTTGTTATGTTGTGAATTTAAGACATTATAATTCATCCAGACTTTTGTTATGTTTTATAAACTTATGTTTAAATTTAAAGTAATGATGCTAAACTTGAGGTATGTTTTAAAAAAAAAGTTTGTATGTGAATTATGGTCAAATAAAAAGTATGGATTAATATTTTGTAATGTATTATGATTGTCGTTTACTTGGTTGAATGCCACACCTCGGGCACGCTTTCGCTACAACAAAAATCGGAGTGTGACAACGGAAACCATTTTGGAGAATATTTGTATTCGAGACGGCAAGTAGAACTTTGTTCGGATAAAATATGGTTTATAAAGTAAGAAGTGAATGCTGACGTGGCAGTGGTTTTCAAAAGATCTAGTGGATATCATATGTCCACGTTGTAACCTCTATTAGTAATGGAAGACAGTTGTGTGGGAAACCTCTGTTGAGAATCAACAGAGAATAGGAACAGTGGTGATTTTATACTATCAGAGGATAGATAACAGAGGTTAGAAAAACAGTGGTTTGCCTAACAGTGGTATTAGAAAGCAGAGGATACCTTTAACAATGGATAGAGAGAGCCAAATAGAGATTTTCTTTATGGACAGACTTTAAGGATTTTGATAATTTTCAATTTAGCTATTTTAAGGATGGAATTTGGATTTTTTAAAAACAATTTTAATGCTTTGTATTCATCAAACACAAATGCGTGTTTTTATTCCACGTTTAGCATACCAATCTTAGATGTTGGTGCATATTTGGGACAACATCTTAGATTTAGTCTTTGGATATCTTGTAATTAGTAAAATTATAAACGGTTAGCGGGTTTAGTTTTGTAACAGTTAATTAGAAGTAATTGGGCTGAATTAGACACTGTAAAGCATATGGTAGGCTAATTGGGCCTAGACCCAATAACAGTCCATATGGGGAAACCCTAGCCCAGTCGCATAACCTATCTTTATATAAAGGGAGGTTTGCATTAGTGTTTAGGTTGTTGGTTCTGTTAATCGTGTTGCTGGTTTAGTTGTTCAGAGAGAGTTGAGAGAGAGTCTTGAATTGATTGTAAACACTGTGTGTTCGATAATCAATAGAAGACAATTTGAAAGTGATTGTGTTCGTGTTCTTGTTTCTGTGAAATCTGATCTAGGGGATTCCGCACTCTAGATTAGATAGACGATTCTGTGACGATCCATACGGATTAGGGACCTACAATTGCTATAAGAGCATTCGGCTCTTGATTTTGCTCGGTTCAGAATCGTAACAGTAGAAAAATTTGGGTTTTTGGACATTTTGGAGGCTGTGTTGGAGTTTGTGACGGCTGAACTAGGGTTTAGTAGCGAATTCGGATTAACCACAAAGCATTTCGGATTGAAGACTTGCATTCCGGAATAGAAACCTGCATTTCAGATCATCATACTTGCAATTCGGATAAGGAAAGCTTGCATTTCTGATCAGAAAAGTGCAATTCGCATCATCAGAATTGCATTTCGGATTAGAAAAGCCAATCTCGGATTGAATTTCGGATCAGCAGTGTATTCCGGATTCCATCTCGGATCAAAATACTCTATTCCGGATTCCATCTCGGATCAGAATACTCTATTCCGGATTCCATTTTGGATTAGAATAGTACATTCCGGATTTCATCTCGGATCACTAATCCGAATCACCATCTCGGATTAGCAATTCGGATTACTGTCCCGGGTTTCCATCTAGGATTGACTATCCGAGTTACTGTTCCGAATTTGGCACTGTACCAGGTTCTATACAAAAAGGTGGACAGTTAACCAGCTGATGTAACCGGAGTTAATCGTTTTCGGACATAGAATTTGATCCATAAACAATCTTGACAAACGGGTATTCAAAAAAATGGCACGAAAATTCCTAAAATCATAATCGGACAATATATATCATTAAAATCGTATAGTCGAGACGAGTCTAACAATATAATTTGGTAACCACTAATTTCGGATAAGTTTTAACGTTTTCAACGAGCCAATTCGGTAAAAATGTCGAATATGTCTAATCTAAATGAACTGTTAAGAATGGAGCATGAGGCTAGCACGAATAATTAACCTCCAAAAATGCTGAAAGTAAAAAACTATCTTACTTAGAAGGACAGTTTCAGTCGTTTATTGAATACTAGGACACACGGATGTGGATCTGTATTCAAGATGGGTATGCTAACCCCACTCATGACTTTGAGGGCAGACAACGTGTTACTACTTATGTGAACATGTCAGAAGCTGAAAAAAAGGATGTATGAGTCTGAGAAGAAAGCCTTAGCTACTATAAAGATGTCACTACCTGATGGCATCAAACATGCATTCAAGTGTTATACTACATCGAAAGAGATGTGGGATGCCCTAGAGAAGAGTATGAGGGCAATACTGATGTGAAGAAGAACAAGGTTGATCTACTGAAGAAACAATTTGCTGTGTTTAAAGGTATGAGGAGTGAGTCCCTTGAAGATATTATCATGAGATACTATCATCTGATGTCAGAAATGGACAATTATGACATAGAGGGATACACGGATGTGGAGACGAACAACAAGTTGCTGGATGCTTTACCTGCAAAGTGGGATATTTATACTTTGATGATAAAGGGTGAAGCTGACTACGAAACTAAAGACTTAGAAGAGGTTGTTAGGAAATTGAGAGCTTATGAGCTCAATATGAAAAGAAGGAGACTGGATAGGATCAGGTTCAAGATCCATGGATTTATAAAGGACTTACACCTTCATCTACCAACAATGCTTCAAGTGATAGTGCAACTGCGTTTCTCTCATGTGAAAATGAGCAGATTATGAACAATGCTGAGGGTGAAGTATGTTTTGTTGCTGCTTTAGGAGGCTCGTCAGGGGCAAAAACCCAACAATCAAGTAATAGTAACAGCAGTACTAGGTCTATGCCTCTGAGTGTCAAAAGTGCTGAAGATCACCTGGCATTGCTTGCTTCTTTTGTTGCTTCCTACGAGAACTACATTCAGGGAAAAATATCTGATCCTGCTACGTTTGATGAAAATTATGATTAGATCGACCCTGATGACCTAGATGAGATGGATTTGCAATGGCAGATGTCCATGATCTCTAGAAGAGTGAAGAGGTTTATGAACAGAACGGGCAGGAAGCTCGTTGGAAAGAATGTGGGTTTTGACAAGTCTAAAGTGAAGTGTTACAATTGTGAAAACTACGGACATTTTGCTAGAGTAAGTCAACGACCAAAAACTGAATCTCGTTCAAACTGATCCTTTCAAGATTCTCCTGGTCATGGTTCAAGCAATAGGAATGCGTCAACCAACACTGGATAAAAGGCCCTGATATCTACTGCTAGAGAGGGTTCTTATGATTGTAGTGTTCATCTGGAGGGTGATAACAATGCCTCACATGCGTTTATGGCTGAGATAGCCCAAGTTTGTTGATGAAGAAGTGAAAGCTGATGCTAAGGCAGAGCGAGAGAAGGTAGCTGAAAAAGATGATGGAGAACAGACTGCTATCGAGAAGAAGATGGCTGCTGATTTTGCTGCGTTCAGGGCTGATCTAAGCAAATCAATAGGAGAGGTACATTCTAACTCTGGTAGTTCTGTTTGTTTAAAATGTCGTGAACTGTAAAGTGAGGTTGACACGTTAACGAAACAAAACCAAGGTCTGGTAAATAAGCTCTCGAACCTAAAAGAATCAAACTTTTTTGTAAAAAGAAATGAGTCATTATACTTGAAGAAAATTAAAGGTTATGAAGAAGAAATCAATATTCTAACCTGTAAGTTTAATGAAAAACTTCAAGTTATTGACTTAGCTCATGATAGGATGAGTGAGAAAACAAAAGAAATTTCTGAAAAATGTAAAGAGTTGTCTGAAGCACAACTTAAAATTTGTGAACTTGAGAAATTAAATCAATTCAGATATTCATCTTTGTTATGAAACACATGATGAATGGCCTGAAAAAGAGTAATGACAAGACATGTGTGGGCTTCAAAGGTTTAAATGAAGTTCCACCACCTCTTGGTCATGACTATTCTTTCTTGCTAGATGAAGAAGAGCTTATAGACTTTGTGTCAACTACACCTGGTAGTTCCATATCCGAGGATGTTGATATGACTGAGAATGCCAAGAAGAATAATAATAACAGGGAACCAGTTTTGAAAACAACCCTAAGAATCAAAAACAAATTTTTGTTAAAAAGGTTGATTTTGTTAAAGGGTGTGATATGAATGAAGAGGTCACTGTTATTACAAAAGAGTCTAATGTGCAGTTTGCTAAGAATAAAAATAAAGAAAAATCATAAGTTAAGCAAACTAAACAAGATCCTTCTAAAGCATCATCATCATCATCATCGCCTGATGAATCTAAACCAGAGACTTCAGTTAAGAAGTCTTCGGCTAGAAAATTGTGCTTCAAATGTCACAAAAAGGACATGTAGCTAGCTGCTATCCTAACAAAAAGAGTGAAGCACAGGTAAGTGAGAGACAGAGAGAAAAATCACCAGCAAAAAGTGGGGATGGTGAGAAGAAGGTTAACTCACCAAGGATATCTACTACCAAGCAACAAAGTGTTGATGTGGGTGTAGATAAGGCTGAAAAAGGAACTCACCAAGTTTCTCGTTTTCAAAGAAATCAACAAAGATTTTAGCCTGAATCTACATCAGGCAGATATGAAAGACCTAGAAGTAGTTCACCACGAATGAATAACTTTAATGGTCGATCAAGTAATTTCAGAAGTCAAGGTCAATATCAAACTCGATCCCAGAATGTTGGTAGTCGAAATTTTTATAAACATGGCTTTAGAAATTATCATCATCAAAATTCATGGAACCAAAATCATAATTTCCAAAGGTCGCAAAGTACAAACATGTTTAGGAAACCTCAGGACCAGAGACCTAGTGGAAATCGAAAACCATTTCCATCAACAGGTCTAAGATCCAAGACTCCTGTTAGGAGTGATGGATACTAGATGGATGTTCCTGTGGTTGATGAATCTGGAAGATCCAAGACCATTAAGGCTTGGGTCCCCCAATCTAATTAATTTTTTTGGGTTGTGCTGGAGCTGCTAAGGAGGATTATCAACTTGTGGTAAGTTGATAGTGGCTGCTCCAGGCACATGACAGGGGATGTGAGGTTGTTGACAGAGTTTGAGAATATAGATGGTGGATACGTGAATTTTGCAGGTGCTAAAGGAAGACACATTACCAGTCGAGGAAAAGTAACTAATGGGAAGATCACATTGGACAAAGTGAACTATGTGGAGCAGTTGAAGCACAATCTAGTGAGTGTGTCTCAAGTCTACGACAAGGGTCACTTGGTCCACTTTACTAAGTCTGAAGTCTTGGTGCTAAAACCTGGTTTGGTGATACCGGATGATTGGATAGTGATGAGAGCGCCAAGGAGAAACGACACTTATGTCATGGACATGGGTGCAAAGGATTCTTCCACTGTGGTGGCGTGTTTACTATCAAAAGCCTCTGAGGCTGAGTCATTGTTGTGGCACAGATGCATGGCCCACATCCATTACTGAAAAATGAATTATATTATTAAAAACGATTTACTGGAAGGGGTGCCAGTGTAGAGGTTTCACGTGGAAGATAAATGTCTTCCATGTCAAAAGGGAAAACAACATAAGAAACCTCACAAGTCTAAAATAGTAAATTCCATAGATGCCCTTATGAATTACTTCATATGGATCTATTTGGTCCGGTGAACATAAGGAGCATAGGTGGAAAGTACGATTGTTTAGTTGTCACAGATGATTACTCACGGTATTCATGGGTTTTCTTTTTAGGTACAAAAGACAGCGGAGATGCTGATAGATCTTTTTACAAAATTGGAAAATGTCCATGATGCACGATCAAGAGGATGAGGAGTGATAATGGCACGGAGTTCAAGAATCAGATTCTGGATCTTTATTGTCTTCGCAAAGGAATTGAACATCAATTTCTGCTCCTTATACACCTCAACAGAATGGAGTCGCTGAGAGGAAAAACAGGACGTTGATTGAAGCCACAAGGACTATGTTATCTGATTCAAAGCTTCCAGTTCTTTTCTGGGGAGAAGCTGTGAACACAGATTTTTATATCCTAAACAAAGTTTTGACAGTTAAACGGTTTAACAAAACATGTAACGAACTATTGTTCAAATGAAAGCCAAACTTAAAGGCTTTGAACCATTTGGATTACCCTGCACCATTTGCGTAACAAAGATAAGCAAAAATTCGGTGAGGTAGCTGATGAGGGTTACTTTCTAGGCTATATACCTGGAACACCGAATGAAAGGGCTTTTAATCTAAAAACTGCTAAAATTGAGGTTGTGTTTAACATCGAAATCACTAGTTATTCACCTCAACAATCAACGAGTGGTCATCCTATATTATATGATTATGACAGTGTTTTTAAATCATTTAATATTTCTGATTTTTCCAATGCAGATGAGTCTCAAGTGATCCAATCTGTGATCAGTGAAGATGGAGAGTGTGACTTCATGCATATTGATGACAGATGCTCTAGAAACTTCTTCCAGTGCAGCTCCAGAGGACTCCAGTGATAGTGAGTCTAAACCTATTTAGGGGGAGGACTTCATTAATCCGTTTGCTAACATTTAGGGGGAGGTTGGATCGAATCTGGGAGATAATCTGGTTGTTGACACCATTGCTACCACACGTGTATACAGAGAGCATCCAGTTAAAAACATCATAGGTGATGCTGCTGCAGGTGTTCAGACAAGAAGAGGTGTGCTCGAAAGTTCCTGTTTGTTTAATTCGATTCAGAAGACTGGGTTGATTCATGAGTGTTTGTATAGCTGCTTTATTGACCAAGAGGAGCCGAAGAATATTCATATGGCTCTAAAATACAATTGTTGGGTTGAAGCTATGCAAGAGGAACTAGCTCAGTTTAAGAAGTTGAAGGTTTGGGAGCTAGTTGACTTGCCTGAAGGAGAGAAGGAAATCGGCACTAAGTGGGTGTTTAAGTGCAAGAAAGACGACCGAGGGATCGTAATAAGGAATAAGGTTCTGTTGGTAGTGAAAGAGTTCAATCAGCAAGATGGGAATGATTACAATGAGGTGTTTGCACCAGTATCAAGGTTGGAAGCAATTCGTTTATTGCTAGCTTTTGCTTCATTCAAGGGCTTCAGAGTTTACCAACTTGATGTGAAGAGTGCATTTCTTTACAGGAAAGTCCAAGTAGTGGTGTATTTCTCACAGCCAGACGGTTTTACTGATCCATACTATCCAAATCGAGTCTATCGACTTGATAAGGCATTGTATGGATTGCATCAGGCACCTAGGGCATGGTATGAGACACTGTCAGCACATTTGTTAAAACATGGTTTCGAAAGAGGTCAGATTGACAGTACACTTTTTATTAAAAGGAACAAGGAAGACTTTATGTTGGTACAGGTATACGTAGATGACATCATTTTTGGGTCATCTGTGAGAACATGTGTCATGATTTCGAGGAGGTAATGAAGAGCAAGTTTGAGATGAGTGCGATGGGTGAATTATCCTATGTTTTGGGTATATATGTTGAACAGAAGAAGGGTGGGATGTTTATACATCAGACAAAGTATGTGTATGACATTTTGTCTCGTTTCAAAATAGAGGATTGAGCTACTTTCAATACACCTATCTGTGAGAATCACAATCTTGGTCCAGATCATGAGAGTGTGGAGGATGTTGATCCAACTCAATACAGGGCAATGATTGGTTCTCTGATGTACTTGACTGCTTCAAGACCCGACATCATGTTCGCTGTGTGTCTTTGTGCCAGATATCAAGCGAATCCAAAAGAGTCCCACATGAAAGGGGTGAAGCGGATTCTTCGTTACTTGAAGGGGAAACCTAAACTTGGGTTATGGTATCCAGCTGCTAGTGATTTGAATTTTGTTGCTTTCACTGATTCGGACTTTGGAGGATGCAAATCTACAAGGAAGTCTACCACAGGTGGTTGTCAGTTCTTAGGAGGGAGGCTAGTGTCATGGCAATGCAAGAAGCAGTCTTGCGTGTTACCTCATCGTGTGAAGCTGAATATATTGTTGCGGGTAGCTGTTGCTCTCAGGTTCTCTGGATCCAACAGTAGATGCGCGATTACGGTTTTAATTTCACTCTTACTCCTATTATGATAGACAATAATACCACCATTTCAATCACCAATAATCCCGCAAAACACAGTCGCACAAAACATATTGACATTCGTCATCATTTTATACGGGTTGTGCTGAAAAGAAATTAATTGAACTGCATCGAGTCGACACACATGATAACCTGGCAGAGCTTTACACAAAAGCTTTTGACAGGGCTCGTTTTGAACATTTAGTCGAACTCAACGGGATGAGGAATCCTGAATAACCATTTTTTCATAAAATTAGTTTGTAAATAATTTCCTGTTTTTCAAAAATAAAAAACACAAAAAATAGAAAATCAAAAATGAGTTTTCACTGTGTGGAAAAGAAGAAATGATAGTACATCAGCAAGTTAGACTGTCACACTGAAATTAAACTTAAAATTGCTTAAGTGTGATAGCAATTTCATCATATGATGTACTAGTAGGCAAATAACATGAAATAATCAACTTACCTTTATGATACACATATAATAGACTGTGTATGAGTGGGAAACATATCAGTGGTGTATGGTTTTATAACCTTAAATCTTGCGTTGATATATTGCCAAAATCTGAGGTTTTAGGTCTTTATATCATTATTTCATCCGGGGTATCAAGGTTGTCCTTCTGCTGCATCCAGATATATGCTGACCTAGGCACAACCAGGATATCTTAAAAGAGCTAAAATGCTAAATCCCAAAAATTGAAGAAGCTCTCCTAGAGAGTCATTCAAATGTGCAAATTGCTTTATTCGTACCAAAATTTGGTATTTACCATAACCCTCATTGGATATTGGTCTCTTTGTTGTATGGAAGTACTGACCTGATCACAAATTATCTAACGTTGAAAATAAAAAAAAGGATGAATATCGATGTCCTCACCTGCTATGAAGAATTTTTGTGCATACCTTGATCGCGGGGGTATGTCCTGAAGTGGGACACACTAGTATATCATTATAAATTATCTAAACATATCCTTAGGTAATGGTACTTGAAATGTTCATGTATTTTGTTTAAGTGGATAAACAATACTGGTAATCGTCTTGAACTGTTTTTCATGAATATTGCATATCGAATTATCAAATAGTGTGAAAACAGTTTGGTGTTGCTGATATGATCTTTTTAATGGTGAATCTCACAAAAACAGAGTGTTTATTATTTTATTATTTACTTGCTTTCAGAAAATATAAAAATCCAAAAATATTTCATTTTCTTTTAAATTCTTAATGTACAGAATATGGTTGTTTATGGAGGGGTTCTTACCGATAAGGGGAGACGGTGTTAGAAGTTGAGTTCAAAATTTTAAAATCTTGCAGGTTCATGGTGTTTAAAATTTGAGTATGTGGTTTGAATTGTGAAGTGCTTAATCTGTGATACAATTTTACTATCTCTTGAATAATACTAATTTGTTTAACTTGTGTTGAAACATTCTTATGGTTTCTCGAGATGTTTATTTTATAGTATACAGATTGTAGCAGTGTGTTGCTGAGAAGTTTGGTGAAGAGGAGTTTGCTTGGATGCATGGTAAAACCTCCTTTCTACATTGCAGACAAAGTTAAAGAGTTTCTGAAGATTGCTATGCAAGAACTAAACAGTAGTTACTCAACGATTTAGAAGATTTGGTGATTGGATACATCAGCTTAGGGGAGTCTGTTGCTGACAGAGGCTATTAACGCTGAAGCTATCCAAAGACCAACCTTTTTCAAAGAAGTTAAAGATTGCAAGAAGGCTGAAGACTAAGTTATTTTATGAAGCTATTATCAAGGGGGAGTTTGTTGGTGCATATTTGTGACAAACAACTTAGATTTGGTCTTCGGATATCTTATAATTAGTAAAATGATAAACGCTTAGCGGGTTTTGTTTTGTAATAGTAAATAGAAGTAATTGGGCTGAATTAGACACTATAAAGCATATGGTAGGCGAATTGGGCCTAGACCCAATAGCAGTCCATATGGGGAAACCCTAGCCTAGTTGCATAACCTATCTCTATATAAAGGGAGGTTTGCATTAGGGTTTAGGTTGTTGGTTCTGTTGATCGTGTTGTTGGTTTAGTTGTTCAGAGAGAGTTGAGAGAGAGTCTTGAATTGATTGTAAACACTTTGTGTTCGATAATCAATAGAAGACAGTTTGAAAGTGATTGTGTTCGTGTTCTTGTTTTTGTGAAATCTGATCTAGGGGATTCCGCACTCTAGATTAGATAGACGATTATGTGACGATCCATACGGATTAGGGGACCTACACTAGAGATCAAACTTTCAAAGGTAGATGTATCTAATGCTTTTATTAGAACATCTGCTGGTTGATCTACAGTTGGAACATGATGTAGAAAAATCAAACCTTTTTCATAGCAATCCCTCACAAAGTGATGTCTGATGTCAATGTCCTTTGTGGTAGAGTGAGATACTGGATTTGTGATGATGTTTTCAGCTGCTTGACTATCTAACAGGAGATGAGCCTTTAAAGTAGATACACCAAAATCCAATAGTTGATTTTGAAGCCATAGCGGTTGAGCAGTGCAGCTTGCAGCAACAGAAAACTCAGCCTCTGCTGTGGATGTTGATACTGCAACTTGCTTTTTGCATTGCCAAGACACTAAGCAATTGCCTAGGAATTGACATCCTCCTGAACTTGACTTCCTTGTTGAGTGCCATCCAGCAAAATCATTGTCTCTGAATAACCTGAAAGCTAAATTTTTCCATTAGAAGGATACTAGATACCAAGTATGGGAGCACCTTTTATGTATCTTAATATCCTTTTTACAGCAATAAGGTTTGATTTCCTAGGTGCTGACTAGGATCTGGCACAAACACATGTAGCAACATGATATCTAGCCTAGAAGCAGTTAGGTACAATAAAGACCCAATCATACTTCTATAAAACTTTGATCAACCAAGTCATCTTTGTCATCAACAGTGACAAGCTTAGATGTTGCCATGGGTGTGCTGCATGGTTTATGTAAGTCCCGATAATCCAGATGTATCAACGATATCACACAATCACCAAGGATGGGTGGAATCCAAACATGGTGATCTTCAAGAAAACCGAAAAGATGAAGAACAACAAGAATCAACTTTAACACCTTGCACAGATTCTATTACTTGCACAAGAAAAAACTATCTGGTACAAGACGGAGGCTCTCTCTAGAGAAATCCCAAAAGTCTTAACCCTAGAAATGAATAAGCTTAGCTTATGTACCTAGGGTAAGGCATGCCCCTCATGGGCTTACCTATGGGCTTGCCTGGCCCACATGGCCTATGGCATGCCCAAATTACCTCTAAAGGTCCAAACCTATTACAAACTAACCCAGTTAACCCCAGCTAAATACCATAGACTATTCGTATATTTGATGCGTCAGTCTCACACTTCTAGTACCTAACAATCTCCCCCTAGACTGATGCATCAAATTGTCTTGATTGCATAAATTCAGCAACATCTTCAATAGAGACTATGGTTGTCGCTATGATGTAAGTGTTGTGGAAGTCAGTCTCATAATTCTTGGACCTCATACTTCAACGAACTCTCAGTACTGGGTCTCTTTCTTCTGCTTCTGTGGTTAGCTTCATATCAGGATCTTGATCAGCTTTGCTTGAAACATCTTTGTCAAAAAGAATGTGAGAGGAGGAACCTCAGCAGCTCTTTACTTCTTCGATCTTTCTGTTTCAAGCAATCAGGTTCGCATGTACTTCTTTAAATGTACTATCACTGTCAGATGATGACTGGAATCTAGTTCTTCTGACTCAGGTACACTTTGCTGTTGTGATGCTTCATGCTTTGTCAGCAACTAACAGCATCTCAATTTCGACAACCCCTGTTTCTTGATCTAAATCAAGATCTGCACAATTCTCAGAAATTTATAAGCAAATATTCTTATGCAACACGGAGAGTACCACATGAACACTTGGTACATCCAAGTACTTGTACTCGGATCAGAATTCAAATTTCTTTCATCTTTAGATGATTAGTCAAATCTTCAAGAATGCTTAATATTTTTGAATAAAACAAATAAAGCACTATATTTTTGGATTTTTGAATTTTCTAATTTTTAAATTTTTTTAAAATATAAGAATATAGACAGAAAACACAAATAACCAAAGAAACTAACTCAATGGTTACAACTATACAATTGCAATGGGATCAAAATCATTTTCAGGCGGACCAAGGAACACTTTTAAGTATGAACTTATGTAGATTGGTCTAAGTGATTGCCAATATGTTTGTCCACTTAAACTTGAACGCTCAACTTTCATTTTTGAACTTCGTGATATGCTTAAGGTAGTATTATACTATAATATCCGTGCGTCCCATACCATGACATACCCCCACGATCAAGGTAAGCACAACGATTAATCGTAGCATGTGAGTATACTGAGATCATCCTTTATTTTTATAACGTCAGACTATTGGTGAACAGGTCAGTACTTTCGTACAACAGAGTGACCAATAGTATCTAAAGAGGGTTAGGCAAATACCTTATTTGGTATCTTTGAATTCATGGAATTTTCTCATAATGAGATTTCCTTTCTTTTAAGATTTTGGCCCTTCTGATTTAGCTCTTTTAAGATATCCTGACTGTGCCTAGGTCTACATATAACCTGGATGCAATAGAAGGGCAACCAAGATATCCCCGGATGACTCAACAGCATAAAGACCCAACTTCAGATGTTGGCTATCTATCAACACAGGATTTAAGACCATAAAATCATACACCGATGGCATGCTACCCACAAGATACATAGTTCGTTATGTTTATATCACTTAGTATCTTTTAATCACTTTGAGCGTTAAGTCTATCGACATATCACATTAGATCCTAGTCTTTTAAGCTATGATACCTTACATGTGTCAGCCACACCCTTTATCACGAATATTCATCGCATTTCCCATTTGATGCAAAAAGACCTTTTGTATTTTTTAGTTTTTCAAATGTTTTTGTATTTTTCAGTTTTTCAAATGTTTTTTGTATTTTTAAGATTTTCTCCCTCTCAAACAATACATATATATACATATATCTCTCTAGCAGGTATTGCAAGTCCCGAAATCGGATCTAACAGGTATCGTAAACCTAATCAGTTACGAAAATAAAGATTAGGAAGAAGATCAATCTCTTGAATCAAAATCAACTTGCATACGCCAAAACAGTGTCTGATACAAGTTTTTCAGTTACAACTCTCTCCCCCCCTAAATTTGTGCATCATACTTTATGCACAAATCTACCTATTAAACAAAACATATGTACAAAGTTTTAAACGAAAAAAAAGGAAAATAATTTTGTTGTTTTTGCTTAACCATTCCGTCATTAGATTAAAGACTAATCAATTTCAAAATGAAAGCATGAAATGTAAATTTGTACCTTTTCGCTGATCTTTTCTTACCTCATCTCCTCTAAAGGAAACATCACACTCATAAAAAAAATTTGAACTTTTTGCAACAGTGAGATGTTATCCAATATGTCCCTAGAAGAACCGCTATCAACATTCCAGAGATTATCAACAGCTCCTCCTTGGTTGTTCCTGAAAAGTAAGGAGATCAGTAAGACAGTCGGACCCAGGCTATCGTGGTCCTAGGTTTCCTGAAGCATCAAAATAAGACACTTCTTTCAGACACAAATCCCCTTTTGTTTCAAGGATTGGTGATGTTGCTACCACCTTGGATTTGGGTTTCCAAATCTGATTCGTTTTAACAAACGCGGTTGTTGCCTTTGATTGAGCAACTTTGGCTGTTTCAAGTTTTGTCGTTTTAGAAAATCTTTTTTTGTTTCTGAACAGCCTTGCATTTTTTTTGGCAACATTCCAATCCCTGTCAGATGCTTTAACCTTGGGATTCACATTCTTCATTACCTTAGGTGATGATACCTTCATCTACTTCGAATAATTTCTATCCTTAGGTGTAACCTTCTGATTTTGACCATGATACGGAACATGGGGACTATGTGTGCAGTTTCGAGCGATGTGACCAGAAATGCCGCAATTGAAGCACGTTTGTCTCTTCACATGTAAAGCATTTTGATTAGCTTGATTTGCTCGTGCAGGCCTTGAAGGATGAACTGATCCCTTCTGTGCTTGATATCCTTGCACGTTTCTTGCAGACGAATATGAATTTGGATGTTTGTACTTGTCGTTTGCAATGGCCTTATTCTGTTGTGGAGATTTCTTTGGATTCTTCTTCTTTTGTTTAGACTGCAAGTCTTGTTCAGAAATCTCCCCAACCTTTTCAAAAGCTTTGCTAGCACGGTCAAAAGCATATTTTTCACATTTGCCATTGAAGACCGGCTTAACAAAAGCATTTTTCACAACACTAGTCTTTTGAGGGCTATTGCTGCGCACTGTTGATTTTGGAGAGCGTGACTGTCCTTGACGTTTGGACTTCTACTTTCTTCGTATCCAATTTGCTCGTTTCTGCTCTTTTATCGTGCTCTGAACCTTTTCATCAGGAGTAGAAGAGTCAACAGCACTAGATGGTTCCCATGTGTTTGATGAATAATCACCAGGTTTGCCGTACACCATATGTTGTGCTTTCTCAATATCTTCGTCGGTTTCAGGCATTGTTGTGTAGTTGTGATTATATGGTGGGGCAACCTGATTGAATCCTAAACCCTTACCTTTGTTCTCCTTATATGCCAGCTGCACATTGCACACGTCTTGAACAAGCTTGCTGGATGTATCAAACTTCTTTATATTAGCTTCGTTTTGTTGATATTTTCCAGTAAGAAGTCCTAGCTCAACTCTTACCAAGTCGCATTCCATGGTTTTTGAATCTAATCTGGTTTTGTAATCATGGACCCAATATTTCTGTTGATTTACGTCCAAGTGGAGCTGAGCTATGTCTTTCTTTTGTGCTTCAACCTTTTCTGCGAGTAACTTGTTACTTTCTCGAAGGCTGAAGCACTGAGCCATTGCATTGTTGTACTCATCAGCCATTTCAGAATTAAGTGCCCTGAGTTGAGCAACCTTACTCCTGCAAGGTTCAGTGCACAAAAGGTAGTTGATTATGTCAATGTGCGAGCTTGGTTTGGCGGCGTGAGTTTGGGCATGAGGTAGAGTTTGGGGTGCTGGGTTGTTGATTGCTGCTTGCTGGGCTTGAGGTTTCTATTCAGACACTTCTTCAGGATGAGACCCTGTTGATTTAGCGTATAGATTATGGAGATCTTGATTTGATTGTAAATTATCCCACTACCAAGATACAAAGGCGTCTTTGTCATCACCCAAAGTTTGGATTCCGCCCATCCTTGGTGATTGTGTGATATCATTGATAGATCCGGATTATCGGGACTTACAAGTGGTATCAGATCCTGTTGAACCTATTTTCCAGGCTCAGATCTGATATCACACTGATTCTTCACACATGGCAATCATTTCAAACTCTGCTGCCAGGAGTTGTCTGAACTCTTCACACATGGCAGTGCATGTGGATCCAAAAATGATGTCTTCAACATAAATTTGGACAAGCATCAAATCCATTCCTCTCCATTTCAAAAATAAGTTTCATCAATTTTACCCCTTGTAAACCAATGGATAAGAGAAAGATAGAAAGAGTTTCATACTAGGCTCTCCGTGCTTGTTTCAAGCTATACAAAGCTTTATTAAGCTTATAGACATAATCAGGATAAAATGCATCTTTAAAACCAGGAGGTTGACAAACATATACCTATTATACATAAAACATATACCTATGAAAAGTTCCGTGTAGGTTTAAATATCGTCATGGTTGAAGTTTTTGTTTTATGATACATACCTTAACATTACAAATGTATCAGTTCCCTCAAAACTATTATACATAAAATCGTAAGTGACATCAAAGATCAAAATCCGAGAAGTCCAGCATGTTTCAGTAACAGAAAGGAGACTTACGCAAGGAGCCGTCTTGTGGAGCTAAACTTAGAAATTGAAACTAAATCCGACGGTATTCTATACTATCTAGATCGTATATGGATTCCTGACCACAATAACCTTCGTGATATTTTTTTCTTATGAATGAGGTGCACAAAACACGATATTCTATACACCCAGGAGCCGACAAGACGTATCAAGACCTTTGATACACCTACTGGTGGCCTGGAATGGAAAAAGATATTGCTGATTTTGTTTCCAAGTGCCTTTCATGTTCCAAAATATAAGTTGAACACCAAAGACCCTCAGGACTTCTGGTCCAACCTGAAATACCTATATTGTCACACCCCGACCCGCAGCGGAAAATAAGAGTCGGGGCATAATTGGGTTATCACCAAAGCACATGACATTTACTATTATGTTTCATAATTAAATGAAGTCAAAGTTACATTTCTCAAACCTTCAAACATGTTCATCCATTACAAAGGAAAATAACCAACATAATAATCCAAGCATTAAATCATTTTATTTCTTCTAATCCAGGCCCTACGTGTTCCTAGCTGCTGCTGGTTCACCTGTATCATGTGTAAAAATGGGAGGTTTTTGGGTCAACATAAGTTGGCGAGTGAACCTTATAGATAAACATTTAATAATGATTTTCTGGTTAGTTTATCAATAAAATATTGTGCATAATCATAAAAGAGCATACGTATGAAATCAAGCAATGGCAACATCAGTTACAATTATAGCATACATTAACATTTGATAACATACATGATCATACCAACATCATATGAAAATTAACATAAATGAACTGTGAGATCAAGGCTCAATCAAACGGAGCCGATCGTATTGCATGAACTGAAAATGTAAATTGAACTGTGTGCTCAAGGCTCAATCAAACGGAGCCGAGCGTATTGCATGATCTGAAATGTAAATTGAACTGTGCACTCAAGGCTCAATCAAACGGAGCCGAGCGTATTGCATGAACTTGAAATGTAAATAACCGATCAAGGCTCAATCAAACGGAGCCGATCGTGCGGGCACGCCTTGATCAACCACATAATAAAATGGGGATCAAACTCAACCTCGAGGGATGGGGAGCTACGGCCTCAGCAATTGCATGTACTGAAATAATAACTTGCAAACAATTCTAACTACTGAACAGCAACAACTAACACACATGTCATGATATGATATATGCACAATAACTTAGTTATAATAAGTAATTGAATAAGACACATGATACACCCCAAAAATATGATTAAAACGGGGAATTTGAAGGGTTCACTCACATTGGGTGCGTTGGATTTGAATTGGTGAGATGCGCACGATTTAGACGAAACGAGTTAACGAGGAAATCACTGACCTAAATAATAATGGGAAAAATATATTAAATGGATGGATTCTATTAAAGATTTTTAATGGGATTTTTAGATATATTTTTGTGAGTTTATGGCTATTTTCTATCCTTAAAAATGTTATTTTTAAGTATTTTTAATTGATTTTTAATTTAAATAAAACAAATAATTATTAAAAAAAAAAAAAAAAAAAATATTTTTTACTGTTTGACCGTTGACCGTTGACCGTTGACCGTTGACCGGTTCGGTCAGCGGAAATTCTTGCGCCGAGCGGGATTCGAACCGGTGACCTTCCGTTCACGCGCACGTAGCTCTACCAACTGAGCTACGTGACTAACCCGTTAGAAATCTAGTTTTAATTATATTAATACACTTATTCGAATTTACCAAAATTCCTTTATTTTACAAAAACGTTTTATTCTCATTGAACCGGTGTTGGTGTCGAGACTCGATCGCGTGACGTGCAGTTTGTGTTGCACACAGTCCACCGCTGGACTGTGTGTCTAACCCGGTTATATTCTTGAATTATATTATACTTAACAACTACTCAATCTAACCCGGTTAGTTTTATGAATAAAAAGGAATGTTATTACGCAGCGTGTGTGTGTAGCAAGGATCGAACTCGGGACTCGTATATAAACTTTGCACACAGTCCACCGCTGGACTGTGTGTCTAACCCGTTAATTATCCGAGTTTTATTTATTCTTATCTCGATTTTTGATTCATCTTCTTCATTGCACTTACTGGTTTTTTTACACAGACAACTGATTCATGGTTCTACTACTTAAGTATCATGCCTACTAGTTTGAATGAATAACCGAACAGTTTGGGGGAAAGGAATACCGGACAGGTCGTCTTCTTCAGGAAGTCCGGCGAGAACAGAAAACTCTGTTTTTGAAACTTCGGCTGAGAGGGCTAATCAACAGAATTTAAGAGTTAGATTCGAAATTGAACCAGAGTACATGGGTTTTTAGCACGATTGAATGTGTTTACCGTCAACTAGCGTGGTTCCGGCAATTTCCAGAATTTCTCCGGCGAAACCAGAAATCCAGCAAAGTCTTCTGTGACTGACTTTGAGTGACGGAAAAAATGTTAGTAGTGTCCTAGCAATAGATTGAAACGGCAAGAGAGGAAATTCTTACTGGTTTATGTTGAATACGGTTTTCCGGCGAGAGTTGCAGAAAATTCCGGCGACAGTTTTCTTGTGCTCAAATGACTTGAAAACGCGACGAAAATGGCTTTGAGTGTATTTGAGACAGTTCAGAATCGTATATATGATTGGAGACGGAATTATTTGTAACTTAAATGTCTTTCGGTTTCAAAACTCAACAATTGAAGTTCATTCAATCTAAACTTTAGTTAGAAACCGATATGCGTCGGTTATAAGTTAATTAAACGAACGAAAACTGATCTGACGATTTGGCTTACCGATTTCCGTTATTCAAATATCAGATAACCGTTAAACCGAGTTTGCGTATAAAATTTAATCGTTTCATAATACTAACAGAAAACAACTTGTGGCGGAGTGGTTTGGAAATGGATAGATAAATCGTTGGAGGCAGTTGACCCGGGTTCGAGTCCGGTCAGCTCCAACTATTTTTTATTTATTTTATTTTAACTTTTTATCAAAAATAATTTTTATAGATTAGTTTATATATTAATTATGTAACGTTTAAACTCAAAATATTCATAAATACTTAATGAAATTTCGTAACTTGGTATTTGATTACAAAACGAAGCGGGTTTTGGAGACCCGATTTATACAAATGTTACAGTATCCCCTACTTTGAGGAATTTCGTCCCGAAATTCAAACAGTTGATGTAGTAGGGAAAAGATGAGGGTATTTTTCACGCATTGAGTCTTCACGTTCCCAAGTAAATTCAGGTCCCCGTTTCGACTCCCAGCGTACCCTAACAATAGGAATGCGACTTCGACGTAGACGCTTTTCTCCATAATCCATAATCTCTACTGGCCTTTCGATAAAATGCATGGATTCATCAATCTGAATATCCTCTAGTGGAATATGAAGATTCTCATCAGCGAGGCACTTCTTCAAGTTCGACACGTGGAATGTGGGATGAATTCTGTCGAGTTCTTCCGGTAGGTCAAGCTTGTATGCTACAGGACCTACTCTTTCGAGTATTTTGAAAGGTCCTACGTAACGTGGTGCTAGCTTTCCCTTTTGCCCAAAACGAACTACTCCCTTCCACGGTGACACTTTTAAAAGCACATGATCACCAACGCTAAACTCCAAGGGCTTCCGTCGTTTATCTGCGTAACTCTTTTGACGACTTTGAGCCGCTAGAAGATTGTTTCTGATTTGATGAATCTTATCTGTTGTTTCTTGGATCAATTCCGGACCAGTAATTTGAGCTTCCCCAATTTCGTGCCAACAAACAGGAGATCGACACTTTCGACCATATAAAGCTTCAAAAGGTGCCATGCCAATACTAGAATGATAACTGTTGTTGTACGAAAATTCGACTAACGGTAGGTGGGCGTCCCAATTTCCCTTGAAGTCTATGACACATGCTCTAAGCATATCCTCAAGGGTTTGAATGGTGCGCTCAGACTGTCCATCAGTTTGGGGATGATAGGCTGTACTGAGATCTAATCGAGTGCCCATAGCGGATTGTACTGCCTGCCATGTACGTGAGGTGAAACGACCATCACGATCAGAAATAATACTTAATGGAACTCCATGACGGCTGACGATTTCGCTGATATAAATACGAGCAAGCTTTTCGTTCTTAAAATCTTCTCGAATAGGAATAAAGTGAGCTGATTTTGTGAGTCGGTCTATAATCACCCATATAGTGTCATACCCACTAGAAGTGCGAGGTAACCCGGTAATAAAATCCATGGTTATATTTTCCCACTTCCAGACAGGTATTTCTGGTTGGACCAGAAGTCCTGAGGGTCTTTGGTGTTCAGCCTTTACTTTAGAACAAGTGAGACACTTGGAAACAAAAACGGCAATATCTTTCTTCATTCCAGGCCACCAATAGGTGTACCGTAGGTCTTGATACATCTTATCGGCTCCTGGGTGTATAGAATATCGCGACTTATGGGCTTCATGCATGAGTGTTTCACGAAGATTGATATGGTTAGGAATCCATATACGATCTAGGTAATACAAAATACCATCAGATTTAGTTTCCAGCTTTAGCTCGGCTCCACAGGACATCTCCTTTTGTACATCTTCCTCTGTTATTGAAACGTGTTGAGCCTCTCGAATTTGATCCTTAATATTGGTTATAATTTGCGAACATAGAATATGAATGGAGTTCGCATACCCCTTTCGACTAAGTGCATCAGCCACCACATTCGCTTTACCAGGGTGGTATTTGATTTCACAGTCGTAATCATTTAGAAGTTCGACCCATCTGCGCTGCCTCATATTTAACTCTTTCTGATTGAAGATGTGTTGTAGACTCTTATGGTCAGTGTATATTTCACACTTCGTGCCATAAAGATAATGTCTCCATATCTTAAGAGCGAATACAACGGCTCCCAGTTCAAGGTCATGAGTGGTGTAGTTCTTTTCGTGAGTCTTGAGTTGCCTTGAGGCATAAGCTATAACTTTTCCTCTTTGCATGAGAACGCAACCTAACCCTTGCCCTGACGCGTCGCAATAGACTACAAAATCATCACAACCTTCAGGAAGAGTGAGAATTGGTGCATCACAAAGTCTTTGCTTGAGGGTTTGGAAAGCTTCTTCTTGCTTGGGCCCCCATACAAATGGTTTCCCTTTATGGGTTAAAGCCGTGAGTGGCACCGCAATGCGAGAAAAGTTTGAAATGAATCGACGATAGTAACCAGCAAGTCCAAGAAAAGACCTTACTTCAGTTGGCGTACGTGGAGCTTGCCATTCTTGAACTGCTTTGATCTTTGATGGGTCCACATGTATTCCTTTGTCATTGACTACATGCCCAAGAAATTGCACCTCTTTTAACCAGAATTCACATTTTGAGAACTTGGCATAAAGCTTTTCCTTTTCTAGAAGTGCAAGAACAAGCCGCAGATGACGCTCATGATCAGCTTTAGATTTTGAATAGATAAGAATATCGTCAATGAACACAATAACAAATCGATCAAGGTAAGGTTTGCAGACTCTATTCATTAGGTCCATGAAAACAGCTGGTGCGTTGGTTAATCCAAACGGCATAACCATGAATTCATAGTGACCATATCGGGTTCGAAAAGCAGTTTTAGGGACGTCTTCTTCATGCACCCTAAGCTGATGATAGCCCGATCGAAGGTCGATTTTCGAAAAGCAACTGGCACCTTGTAGTTGGTCTAGGAGGTCATCTATACGAGGTAAAGGATATCGATTTTTGATAGTTAACTTGTTGAGCTCTCTGTAATCGATGCACATGCGGAAAGATCCATCCTTCTTCTTTACAAAAAGTACAGGTGCACCCCAAGGCGATGAGCTGGGGCGTATAAATCCCTTGTCAGTCAACTCTTGCAATTGACTGGCTAGCTCTTGCATTTCAGAGGGGGCTAACCTATATGGAGATTTTGCCACTGGTGTAGCACCAGGTATAAGATCGATACGAAACTCGACATCTCTGATTGGAGGAAGTCCTGAAATGTCGTCAGGAAAAACTTGTGGAAAATCTTTTACAACAGGAATATCTTCAAGTTTCTTTTCTGCGGTCCCCTTCTTGATGATATGGGCTAAAAACGCGACATAATTCTTGCGAAGGTATTTCTGAGCTTGAAGGCAAGACATTAAGTTGAGTCCTTTCGCCGAGGTTTCTCCAATAATTCGAAGAGTCTGACCGTTTGAAAGAGGAATACGAATAAATTTCTCACGACATACAACTTCCGCATTATGCTGACTAAGCCAATCCATTCCGACTATGATGTCGAAACTTCCCAGCTTCATAGGAATAAGATCGACTGAGAAATCGTGATTGTTTAGGGTGAGCGTACGGTTGCGTAAAATAGAATCTAACGAAACTGGTTTTCCATCTGCAACTTCCACTGTTATAGATTCCGCGAGCTTATCTCGATTTTTACTTAAGATGGGTTCAAACTCTAATGACACGAAACTTCTATCCGCACCAGTATCAAATAACATAGAGGCATATCTACCATTTATAAGAAACGTACCGTTGACCACATTGCCGTCAGCTCTGGCCTGGTTTGCGTTAATATTGAAAGCCCTTCCTCTAGCAGGTGGAGGAGCTTGGTTTGCTTGGTTCACAGGGTTGGCTTGGGCCTGAGCATGAATAATATTGACCAGCCTTGGACACGAGTTCCTGAAATGACTTGGATCCCCACAATTGAAACAGGCCCGCATAGGTTGGCCCATAGGGTAGTTGGGTTGGTAGTATGTTTGGGCTAAATGTTGAGTGGGTGGAAATGGTTGTTGTTGTTGGGCTTGACCCATAAATTGTTGATGGGTTTGGGTTATAGGTTGGTGGCGATTTGTTCGTTGAGGTGCGCGGCATGTTTGTGCAAGGTGTCCAGCGCGACCGCAGCTGGTACAGTACTGGCAAGGATAGTCAGGGAAGTGGTGATACTGACAACGGTTACATTTTGGTAGTGGTCCTGTGTATGGTTTTTTGTATGGCGCGGGTGGAGGAGTGGCTTGAGTGATGGGTGCAGCAGGAACAGGGGTGTTGGTGTGGGTGACTGCAAAGTTCCTGTTGTTGCGCTTCCTCTTGTTACCAAATTTAGAGGAAGGAGTGTGGTGGTTTGAGGTTTGTCCCTCAGCAGGAGCTTTCTTCTTTTCTTCCTTGAACTTCCCATTACGAATTCGGTTTTCGGTTAGTTCTGTTGCCAACACCATGGCAGCTTCGAGTGTTACCGGTGAAACACTGAGGACCGAATCTTGGATTTTCGAGGGAAGTCCTCGAATGTAATGTTCGATCAGACGGTAGGTTGGAGTGAATAAGTTTGGTACCATCTGGTTCAACTCCAAGAACCGTTTGTTGTAAGTAGAGTGATCACCATCTTTTTGTTTCAGGGCATGAAATTCATCTTCCAATTTCTTAATCTCACTCCTAGGACAGAAACGCCTAGTCATGATCTCCCTTAACTCCTCCCAAGTTAAGGACATCGCATCTTCCATTCCCCTCTTTCCCTTCTCAGTATTCCACCAAGTGAGAGCTACACCAAGTAGTCTCCCGGTGGCATAACGAACTTTGCGATCCTCCGGACAATCGCAGTTTAAGAAAACGTTTTCCATCTCCTCGAACCAACGTTGGAGAGCAGTGACTCCCTCAGTCCCTTCGAATTTTGGGGGATCGCAAGACTTAAAATGTTTGTAGGTGCATTTGCCGGTAGGAGGGTCGTTGATGATCTGGTCCTGTTGTTGAGGAGGGTTAGTAGGATTTGCAGCAAGAGCTTGTTGTACTTGTACTACGAGGTCAGGTAATATCGTGGCCATTTGGTTGGCGATATGAGTGGCCAATCGTTCCTGAGACTTTTCCGATTTCCTACTCCTTCGATGCGATCTATACGACATCTACAGGATCATAAAATGAGAAGATTGTGAGTTTATGGTATCTTTTAGGTGTCATGTGTCTTAAAAAAAATGAAAATAACATAAATATCAATAATGCAACTACATCCGAAGGATGTCTTGGGTTCGCTCATGTTGGGCCTCAAATGTCCCCCATACCTTCACCTATATAGTCATGTGGGCCCCCATGGCTATTGGTTTGGTAGGATTCACATTAGTATTGGCAATTTAACACTCGCATCCCCCGAATGCTAACCACAAAATATGTTTCATGAGATGTTTGGTCGGAACGTGTCCAGGTGTAGACACAATGACAACTCAAAGTGGGATTAGCTCTCACGACGTTTGGTATAGCATGCTTTGGCCTAATAGGTATTTCGTACTCTCATCGTTGGTCCCCAGGTAGGCAAACTGGTCCTTTATTTTGGATTTATACGAATGCCAGCCTAGACAGGACGTTCCGACTACCGGTACTAGTACCCTTCCAGTTACTACATGCCCGTCATGAGAACTCACTTTGATGAGATTTGAAAACACGAAAATCGTTGTAAAATCAATCATGATGTGGTGTGTGCTTGCATGGATGTGATATGTTATGATCATACGATTTCATGATAAGCATTATTTGATAATACATACTTATGAACATGCTTGAACAATATCAAATGTAACATGTTAACATAAACATATAAACATCATGAAATTTGGCATATAACACACAAAATTCTTATAAGTTTCTAATCGACTATAGTATAGGCTCTAAGGGTCTAATAACCTATCCTATATCCCTATAGTCATTGCTCTGATACCAATCTGTCACACCCCGACCCGCAGCGGAAAATAAGAGTCGGGGCATAATTGGGTTATCACCAAAGCACATGACATTTACTATTATGTTTCATAATTAAATGAAGTCAAAGTTACATTTCTCAAACCTTCAAACATGTTCATCCATTACAAAGGAAAATAACCAACATAATAATCCAAGCATTAAATCATTTTATTTCTTCTAATCCAGGCCCTACGTGTTCCTAGCTGCTGCTGGTTCACCTGTATCATGTGTAAAAATGGGAGGTTTTTGGGTCAACATAAGTTGGCGAGTGAACCTTATAGATAAACATTTAATAATGATTTTCTGGTTAGTTTATCAATAAAATATTGTGCATAATCATAAAAGAGCATACGTATGAAATCAAGCAATGGCAACATCAGTTACAATTATAGCATACATTAACATTTGATAACATACATGATCATACCAACATCATATGAAAATTAACATAAATGAACTGTGAGATCAAGGCTCAATCAAACGGAGCCGATCGTATTGCATGAACTGAAAATGTAAATTGAACTGTGTGCTCAAGGCTCAATCAAACGGAGCCGAGCGTATTGCATGATCTGAAATGTAAATTGAACTGTGCACTCAAGGCTCAATCAAACGGAGCCGAGCGTATTGCATGAACTTGAAATGTAAATAACCGATCAAGGCTCAATCAAACGGAGCCGATCGTGCGGGCACGCCTTGATCAACCACATAATAAAATGGGGATCAAACTCAACCTCGAGGGATGGGGAGCTACGGCCTCAGCAATTGCATGTACTGAAATAATAACTTGCAAACAATTCTAACTACTGAACAGCAACAACTAACACACATGTCATGATATGATATATGCACAATAACTTAGTTATAATAAGTAATTGAATAAGACACATGATACACCCCAAAAATATGATTAAAACGGGGAATTTGAAGGGTTCACTCACATTGGGTGCGTTGGATTTGAATTGGTGAGATGCGCACGATTTAGACGAAACGAGTTAACGAGGAAATCACTGACCTAAATAATAATGGGAAAAATATATTAAATGGATGGATTCTATTAAAGATTTTTAATGGGATTTTTAGATATATTTTTGTGAGTTTATGGCTATTTTCTATCCTTAAAAATGTTATTTTTAAGTATTTTTAATTGATTTTTAATTTAAATAAAACAAATAATTATTAAAAAAAAAAAAAAAAAAAATATTTTTTTACTGTTTGACCGTTGACCGTTGACCGTTGACCGTTGACCGGTTCGGTCAGCGGAAATTCTTGCGCCGAGCGGGATTCGAACCGGTGACCTTCCGTTCACGCGCACGTAGCTCTACCAACTGAGCTACGTGACTAACCCGTTAGAAATCTAGTTTTAATTATATTAATACACTTATTCGAATTTACCAAAATTCCTTTATTTTACAAAAACGTTTTATTCTCATTGAACCGGTGTTGGTGTCGAGACTCGATCGCGTGACGTGCAGTTTGTGTTGCACACAGTCCACCGCTGGACTGTGTGTCTAACCCGGTTATATTCTTGAATTATATATACTTAACAACTACTCAATCTAACCCGGTTAGTTTTATGAATAAAAAGGAATGTTATTACGCAGCGTGTGTGTGTAGCAAGGATCGAACTCGGGACTCGTATATAAACTTTGCACACAGTCCACCGCTGGACTGTGTGTCTAACCCGTTAATTATCCGAGTTTTATTTATTCTTATCTCGATTTTTGATTCATCTTCTTCATTGCACTTACTGGTTTTTTTACACAGACAACTGATTCATGGTTCTACTACTTAAGTATCATGCCTACTAGTTTGAATGAATAACCGAACAGTTTGGGGGAAAGGAATACCGGACAGGTCGTCTTCTTCAGGAAGTCCGGCGAGAACAGAAAACTCTGTTTTTGAAACTTCGGCTGAGAGGGCTAATCAACAGAATTTAAGAGTTAGATTCGAAATTGAACCAGAGTACATGGGTTTTTAGCACGATTGAATGTGTTTACCGTCAACTAGCGTGGTTCCGGCAATTTCCAGAATTTCTCCGGCGAAACCAGAAATCCAGCAAAGTCTTCTGTGACTGACTTTGAGTGACGGAAAAAATGTTAGTAGTGTCCTAGCAATAGATTGAAACGGCAAGAGAGGAAATTCTTACTGGTTTATGTTGAATACGGTTTTCCGGCGAGAGTTGCAGAAAATTCCGGCGACAGTTTTCTTGTGCTCAAATGACTTGAAAACGCGACGAAAATGGCTTTGAGTGTATTTGAGACAGTTCAGAATCGTATATATGATTGGAGACGGAATTATTTGTAACTTAAATGTCTTTCGGTTTCAAAACTCAACAATTGAAGTTCATTCAATCTAAACTTTAGTTAGAAACCGATATGCGTCGGTTATAAGTTAATTAAACGAACGAAAACTGATCTGACGATTTGGCTTACCGATTTCCGTTATTCAAATATCAGATAACCGTTAAACCGAGTTTGCGTATAAAATTTAATCGTTTCATAATACTAACAGAAAACAACTTGTGGCGGAGTGGTTTGGAAATGGATAGATAAATCGTTGGAGGCAGTTGACCCGGTTCGAGTCCGGTCAGCTCCAACTATTTTTTATTTATTTTATTTTAACTTTTTATCAAAAATAATTTTTATAGATTAGTTTATATATTAATTATGTAACGTTTAAACTCAAAATATTCATAAATACTTAATGAAATTTCGTAACTTGGTATTTGATTACAAAACGAAGCGGGTTTTGGAGACCCGATTTATACAAATGTTACATATATGGAAGTGGGAAAATATAACCATGGGCTTCATTACCAGGTTACCTCGCACTTCTGGTGGGTATGACACTATATGGGTAATAATTGATCGACTTACAAAATCAGCTCACTTTATTCCTATCCGCGAAGATTTCAAGAACGAAAAGCTAGCTCGTATTTATATCAGCGAAATCGTAAGCCGACATGGAGTACCGTTAAGCATTATTTCTGATCGTGATGGTCGTTTCATTTCACGAACATGGCAAGCAGTACAAACCGCTATGGGCACGCGATTAGATCTCAGTACCGCCTATCACCCTCAAACTGATGGTCAATCTGAACGCACCATTCAAACTCTTTAAGATATGCTTCGAGCATGTGTTATAGACTTCAAGGGAAATTGGGACGCTCATCTACCATTAGTTGAATTTTCGTACAACAACAGCTATCATTCAAGTATCGGCATGGCACCCTTTGAAGCCTTATATGGTCGTAAGTGCCGATCTCCAGTATGTTGGCACGAAATTGGGGAAGCTCAAATCACTGGTCCAGAATTGATCCAAGAAACCACAGACAAGATCCATCAAATCCGAAACAATCTTCTAGCGGCTCAAAGTCGTCAAAAGAGTTATGCAGATAAACGACGGAAGCCTTTAGAGTTTAACATTGGTGATCATGTACTTCTAAAAGTATCCTCGTGGAAGGGAGTAGTTCGTTTTGGTCAAAAAGGCAAGCTAGCACCACGCTACGTAGGACCTTTCAAGATACTCGAAAGAGTAGGACCTGTAGCATACAAGCTTGACCTACCAGCAGAACTCAACAGGATTCATCCCACATTCCACGTATCCAACTTGAAGAAGTGCCTCGCTGATGAGAACCTTCACATTCCGCTGGAAGATATTCAGATTGATGAATCTATGCATTTTATTGAAAGACCTGTAGAGATCATGGATTTCGGAGAGAAACGTCTACGACGGAGTCGCATTCCAATTGTTAGGGTACGCTGGGAGTCGAAACGGGGACCTGAGTTTACTTGGGAACGTGAAGACTCAATGCGCGAAAAATACCCGCATCTTTTTCCTACTACTCCAACTACTTAAATTTCGGGACGAAATTCCTAAAAGTAGGGGATACTGTAACATTTGTCAAAAACGGGTTTCCAAAACCTGCTCCGTTTTTAATCGAATATCAAGTTATAAATGTCACGTTGTGTATTTATGGTTATTTTCATTTTTAATGATACATAATTAATAAACAAACTAAACTATAAAAAATATTTTTGATAAAAAGTGAAAACAAAATAAATAAAAATAAAATGATGCTGCCGGGACTCGAACCCGGGTCAGCCGGAATTTAAACCCAAAGACTTAACGCTCACACACATCACCACTCCGCTGTTTTCTGTCAACTTAGGGAAACAAATAATTCTTATACACAAACCTAGTTAAACCGGTTGCGCCAACTGAGAAACCGAAATCGGCAATTCAACCGTCTAATCGTTTGATTAATCGCACATTCAGGTATATAACCGATGCACCGACGATTTTAATCAATTCGGATTTGAATGAACTTCAATTTTTATCATCATCGGTTTTTATAACCGAAAATAATCAAAGTCCAAATTACTTCAATCAAGACCTCTCTCGCGACTCAGAAACATCATACAAACATTCCATTTCACTTTCATCACCTATTCGGTCCATCAGAACGCTTAAATCAACTCGCCGGAAAATTCTGCAAGTTCGCCGGAAAACCGTATTTGTCCTCAAATCGGTAAGTTCTTCAATACCATCATAGTCTAACAGTTGTTAAGCCATTTCTAACTCAAACCCTCCAATTTAAATCAAATTCAGACGTCGTCATCGGATAATTTCTGCTCGCCGGAAAACTTCTGAAAATCCGTATCTTCGCCTGTGAAATGGTAAGGACCTTCAAACACACTGATAACGTTTGTTTAGCACTTCAATTTCATGATTAGCTAATCAAAATGATTAATTGAATTGCTCAGTTGAAGTCCTTAAAAACAGAGACTGACGCCTTGCCGGAACTCTGTAATCAATCGTTCACCGGTATGTTTTTCCTCTAATTATCATCCCTGCTATCTCTTATCAGTCTGTGTAATGCTTAACAATCGAATTAACAATATTTAATGGTGTAATCTGCTGTCGGTAAAATCCAACGAAGAAGATGAACTTTGATAATACTATAAGTATAATTAAAATTGGTATTTTAAACGGGTTAGACACACAGTCCAGCGGTGGACTGTGTGCAAATAATACGCACACGTCACGAGTTCGATCCCTGATACACGCACCCTCTAAGTAATAAAATGCCTTTTTGATTAAAGCTGAACCGGGTTAACCCCGTTAGTTGTTAAGTATAATAAAAACCGAGATATTAACCAGGTTAGACACACAGTCCAGCGGTGGACTGTGTGCAACACTAAGTCGCACGTCACGCGTTCGAAACCTGTTACTGGCACCGGTTGAACGAATTAAAATGTTTTTTGGAAATTAAAAGAATTTTGGTTAAATCGAATTAGTATATAAATATAATTAAAAACAAGATTATTTCGGCTTAGACACGTAGCTCAGTTGGTAGAGCTGCGTGCACGCGTACGGGAGGTCTCGGGTTCGAGTCTCACCCAGCGCATTCATGCACATTGGCCGAACCGGTCAACAGGTCAACGGTCAACGGTCAACGCAAAATAAACAATTTTTTTATATTTTAATTTATTTAATTTAATTTAAAAATCAATTAAAAATACTTAAAAATAACATTTTCAAAGATAGAAAATAGCCTTAAACTCACAAAAATATATCTAAAAATTCCATTAAAATCCTTAATAAAATCCACTCATTTACTATATTTTTTCCGTTATTATTTAGGTTAGTAATTCTCGTTGTTCAATTCTCCCGACTCGTGCGCATCTCATCATCTCCAATCAAACGCACCCAATGTGAGTGAATCTTTACAAATTCCCCGTTTTAATCACGTTTTGGGGTGTATCATGTGTCTTGCTATATATTATATTTAAATCATTGTGCATACATCATATCATGAACTTGTGTATTCAGCTTGTTTCAACTGTTTGTGTAGTTATTGTTAGATTCAATTTATTATTTTAGTACATGCAATTTCATAGGCCGCCGCTCCCCATTACATTATGAGCGTTGAGCATGTTCCCCATTACATTATGAGCGTGAACCTGGCGTGCCAACATACGATCGGCTCCGTTTGATTGAGCCTTGATCGCACAGACATTTTTCATTTTCAGTACATGCAATACGATCGGCTCCGTTTGATTTAGCCTTGATTGCACAGACATTTATCATTTTCAGTACATGCAATACGATCGGCTCCGTTTGATTGAGCCTTGATCGCACAGTTTCATTCATGTTATTTACCGTATGATGTTGGTATGTTAATGTATGCTATCATGTGTTATTGTATGTTATATATGTGATTGCAATTGCTACTACTTGATTATTTACATTTGCTCATTTATGATTATGCACAATTTTTCATTGATAAACTAATAAGTAAATCAATAATAAATGTTTATCTAACAAGGTTCACTCGCCAACTTATGTTGACCCAAAACCCCCCATTTTTACACATGATACAGGTGAACCAGCTGCAGCAAGAAACACTTAGGATTGGACCAGAAGAATAAAATGATTTAGAGTTTGGGATTGTTTTGCTTGGTTTATTTTCTTTGTATTGTATGGACATGTTTGGATATTTGGGAATGTAATTTTGACTTTAATAAATATGAAACATATTAGTAAATATCATGAGCTTTGGTGATAACCCAATTATGCCCCGACTCTTATTCCGCTGCGGGTCGGGGTGTGACATGGGTTTTGTTCAGAACTTAATTATTTGTCTAAATATCTGACTCATACGAATGATGACTCGTACGAAGTGTTTAAGAGTTGAAATTTTTTGAAAATTTTTCGAAGTGTTTAAAATGTTTGTGTTTGTAGATCAAGAAGCCGTCGTTCTCACTATTTCACAACATTTGTTGTCTACTAGATGAGTCTATTCTTGAGATCGCAGCTTATAGAGAAGTGCTAGATTTTTTGAGCCGACTTCTAATTACCAAGGCTCTTACTAACACACATGGTTTATCGTTCACATGTCGAAGATTTTGGGATACCGCTGAATAAAATGAGGAAGAGAACGCTATTTTGTCTGTGGTGAGGATTAATAATAAAGATATTCAAGTCAAAATCACTAAGGATTTAATCCAAACGGGGTTAGAGTTCAAGGATCGTGAAGAAGACCCAACAGGTTATTCAGAATACATGGTCAAGGGGTGCTTCTATCAGATGGGATATGCAGGATTCGTTAACGCATCACCTTTTAAGCAGGGAATCTCAGTGCTCTGTTTCCTTACATTGCACACTGTATTATTCATACCCTCAGCCACAGATATGGTGGCTTTGATGATTTGATAGACTATCAGATGTGCATGATGGTTGCACTAGTTCTCAACCTACCCTACAATTTTTCAAGACTTATCTTCTCCCAAATGGTACAGAATATACAACGCGAGAAATTTCTTTAGTACCCAAGATTTGTACAAATGCTACTAATTCATCTACATCCAAATTTGAAGAAGAAGGATGATATTCTGAGGCTTGAACATATAGATGTGTCAACACTGAAAAAGATGAATCTGCAATAGCAGCTATGATCGCTCAACAAATTGCTGTTGTACTCCCAAACCTAGTGACCCAGATAAACCAAGAAAACAATAACAACAACAACAACAACAATGCACCCGCACCGTGCAACTACAAACAATTTAACTTGGCTAAACCACTAAAGTTTACTGGGTCCGAAGGAGCTACTGGACTCCTGCAGTGGTTTGAGAGTCTTGAAAGCACATTTCGTCATGTTCAATGCCTGAATGAGCGAAAAATCGAGTTTGCATCGATTGTATTCTAGAAAAGAGAACTTACATGGTGGAATGGCGTGATGAGAGATAGGGGTGCCGATGTGGCAATGTCACAAACGTGGGAAGAGCTTCGAGGTCTAATGATGAGGGAATTATGCTGACGTCATGAACAACGGTCACTAGAAGATGAATTCCAAAATCTTAAACAAGATAGTGGAGAGCATCGTGCCTACACTAACCGTTACGAAGAATTGAGCTTGTTGTGTCCCGCCATGGTCACCCCGTTGGGTAAAGCAATCGAGAGGTACATCGATGGCCTGCCTGACCCCGTTAAGGACATTGTTACTGGTAGCAACCTTACCACTGTTCGACAGGCTATCGAATTAGCTGTTGCCCTGACTGAGTCTCAGGTCAAGAAGGAGAAACTGTTTCGCAAAGGCGACAAGAAACAGGCAGTTAAGACCACTCAAGAGAAAACAAAGGAGAATAAAGCTGAGTCTTCTAAGAAGTCGAGGAAGCGTAAGGCTTCACAGAACTTTGCAGTTGTTGCACAACCCAACCAGTACACTCAAAACCAGCCAGCACAACCTCCTGCGAGGAAACCCTATGCTGGTACTGCACCATTGTGCAACCGGTGCAATGGTCACCATCAAGCTCACATACAATGTCGCCAATGCACATCATGTGGAAGATTCGGTCACATAGCCAATGTTTGTCGTTTGGCCCCAAAACAAGTTGTTCAGAACCCTGTTCAACACCAAGCCAACCCTGCTAGACCTCTGTTCCCACCTGGTTCTTGCTACAACTGTGGCGAGATGGGTCACTTTAGAAACAACTGCCCAAAATTGGTGAACGCGAATGCAAATCTAGCTTGTGGACGCGCATTCAACATCAATGCCAACGAGGCTCGTGCTGATAATGAATTCATTAATGGTACGTTCCTTGTTAACAATCATCCTGCTTCTATTCTTTTCGATTCGGGTGCCGATAGAAGCTTTATATCACTAGCCTTTGAACCTTTGCTTTTCGATGCCTAGAACTAAACTAGGAAAAACGATGGAAATAGCTAGTGGTGAACCCCTTGTGCTCGACTATGTCACTCGTAGTTGCCAACTGAACTTGGATAACCACCTTTTTCCCATTGACCTCACACCAATGCAACTCGGGAGTTTTGACATCATCATAGGAATGGATTGGTTAACCAACACCATGCTAAGGTGATTTGTTTCGACAAGATTGTTCGTATACCTCTTTCGTCTGGCGAAACCTTAGAAATTCACGGAGAGAAACCCTCTAGTAGCCTAAAACTCATGACCTGTACCCAGACCCAAAAATACCTATGAAAGAATTATGTAGCCTTTTGGCACATATCGTAGAGGAAAAAGGCAAGGGCAAGACTGTTCAGGACATTCCCATTGTTCGGGAATATCCTGAGGTGTTTCCTGAAGAGCTACCTGGTTTACCCCCAATTCGTCAAGTTGCGTTTCGTATTGACCTTGTACCTGGTGCCAACCCAATTGCTAAATCTCCTTACCGACTTGCACCGTCTGAAAATGCAAGAGTTGTCAAAGCAACTCCAAGAACTTTCAGAAAGGGGATTCATCTTACTAATGTTGATAAAGAAGCAGTTGAAGGTGATAATGATGAAAGTTCGGATGATAGTGTTGATTTAGAGAAAGCTGCAAAGAAAGAAAGGGTTGAACTATGAAAGCAACAACGAAAACGTATGGAGGTTGGAGATGACGATGTTACATATGTTCCTACTGATCCAGAGGAGACATCTGAAAGTCTAACAAAGAAAACAAGACATGTCAAAAGCAAGCCTTCAGATATACATAAAAAGACAACACGGTCTCATGCGACAAAGAAAGCCCGTCGAAGTTTTTAAAAGCTAGTAAGATGATGTTGGATGATTTTTTTCCAAACTTAGAGAAGAAAGAGGATGATAAGCTGATACTTAATCATATGGATAAAGAGACTTTGATTAGATTGAATCTATATCTGAAGCAAGAATATGAGCCAATTGCAAAGAAGTTCTTTGGAGCTATTCATGACAAGAAGTATGTTGCACCGCCCAAGGGCAAGTTGAGGAAAGATAGTAGCGGTTCTGAGAATGATGAAAAGGAACAATTGGATGGTTTTATTCCAAGGAGTGAATGGTATGAAAAAGAGGAGAAGAAAAAGAAAAGATCAACTACGAAGAAAAAGCCTACTCAAGCAAGAAAGCGTGCAACTGCACAGACTATGCTTACAGATGAACAGTCTCAAGAAGAAATACAAATGAATGCACCAGTGAATGACCCAGTTGATGATGTGAATGTACATGATGATGTTTTTTCTGCTACATCTGATCAAGATCGTGATGATGTCAATGTTACAAAGAGTGCTGCTGATGTTGAGAAAAAAAGTAGTTGAATGTGATAATTTAGAGAAAGTAGTTCAGATGACAGTGTTGATTTAGAGAAAGCTACAGAGAAAGAAAGGGTTGAACAATGAAAGCAACAACGAAAATGTAAGGAGGTTGGGATGATGATGTTACATATGTTCCTACTGTTCCAAAGGAGACATCTGAAAGTCTAACAAAGAAAACAAGACATGTCAAAAGCAAGCCTTCAGATATACATAAAAGGACAACATGGTCTCCTGCGGCAAAGAAAGCCCGTCGAAAGTTTTTAAAAGCCAGGAAGAAACCTGAGATGGAAGTTACTACTAAAAATGTTGAATCTGTTATTCCACCGTCACCACCACAACAACCACCTCCATCACCACAACGACCACCTCTATCACCACAACGACCACCTCTACCACCACAACAACCACCTCCATCACCACAATGACCACCTCTATCACCAAAACAGCTAACACCTCCGGTACAACAAAGAACTCCACAATCTGCACAAAGACGTCAATTCTTTCCAACAGTTTTTTTGGTGAAATTACGTATAATCATTTTGAAGGAGGATTAGATGGTGATTTCTTCAACGACACAAAGATTGCAGAATTAGAAAGTAGAATTAACTTTCTTGAAGATGATAGAAAGAATCTAGAAGTTGTGTTAGCAAGTTTTCTGTCCGAAAATGAAAGATTACGAAGGTTGATTGAAGGTTGTAAAGCTGAATGAATTTTGAGTGATAAAAAGATGGATTTATTTTAGAAGATATTGACCAAAAGGTTGGGTATAGGTTCTGAAGCTGAAGCTGATAGAGATTGAGGAAGCAAAAAAGAGCGGCTGAAAGAGCGCGCAAAACTGAAGAAGATGCAGCAGCAGGGAGTGAAGGAAAGGGAACGATAGATGAAATTCCTATGATTATTCCAACTGAAGCTGAACCGTTAATCAACTATGTGCCGGTTAGAGAACCTGTTAATGTTTCTAGAATTTCAACAAAGGAAAAGTAATTGGAGAAGAAAAAGAAGGATGCTGAGATAGACGAAAAGGTTGAGGGTTATGATGAGGATGATGATGATGATGAAGATGTTGGTGAAGATAATAAGAAAAATGAAGACGACAAAGATGATGATGATGACAACACTCAGGGTGGTACAGGGGTTAAAGTGGCAGATGCGAAAATGAATGAGTCTTTGATTAAGATACTTATTTGATGGATAATGTGAATGAAGAAGATGAATCTCAGAGACAGTGGGAGCAGAAGGATCCGGTAAACTATGTAGAGCAATCGGGAATCTTAATAGTTGCACCTATATCAGCTATTCCTGATTTGCCAAAGCCCAGAGTTTTCTACCTTGAACATGGAATCGAATAAGGTGAAATTGTTCATAATTACAACAAGGAGGAATTTGGAAAATGTTGGGTGTTGACGATATTTCATTTGATTTTGATTTCGAGAAAGAGTTGAATCACATCAGTGCATCTGAGCCAAAGGATTATGTATACAAGTATGTTGTTGATGCTGATAGTTACAACGAGGTTGTCATGGAGGATGATTCCGATAATAAAACAGTAAAATATTTTGGAGAATACGAATGACTTCCTAACCTTTCAGGAGTTATTTGATGAAACTCCTGATAATTTATTGAAACATAGGGTTGAGAAGAATGTGAAAGAAAGAAATGTTCCTAAAAGTTAATCAAATGAAGAGATAGCTAAAGCGAATAAGTCATGGTTCAAAGAGCTTCCCAAAGAACGTAAATTCAGAAGACCAATGGCTTTCATTATACGAGATCAGGATAAATCGTTGGGTGATATTCTAAGCTGGGGTTGGATTAAAAAGATGAATGTTTATGCTATCAAGAGGGAGTTTGAAGTGCAATACTTCAGATTTCTCTGTGATATTCAAACATTAACATGGTGGGATGTGGAAGAGTTAGTTCAAACGAAGATGATCAATTACGAGATGAAGTTTCACGATCAAAGACCATGGAAGCTAATAACTATGAAGTTGATCCCGGTTTTAATCATTGGAAACCGCATATACCTAAGAAGAAGATAAAGATTGATCTAGTAACGAAAGAGAAGGATGTAACTTTGATTGTTAAAAATCCATGCACTATGAAGAACATGCCTCTAATGAAATTTGATCAGGATTTTCATGAATTTTTCAAGTGGTGGCAATGCGATGTTGAAACGGGTGAAGCAGTTATTGTTTTGAAGAATGAAGATTTGTGGAGAGCAATACGAATACTAGACCCGATGTGGCTAGTGAATTGTTCAGAGAAAGATGTGGTGTCTATTCTTTAACAAGATATGCTACGAGACACGTGAAAAGACTCAGGCGATTCCATACCAAGGTGTAATTAACGTTTGCTATGCACCTGGTATTGATTCAGGGAAAATGTGGAAGTCGAAATGGAGAGAGCTTGAGCGTAAAGCGTTTTATGAAGCGGATGCGTAACGAAGAAAGAATCATGCTGTTACACAGAAAGCTGCTCTCAGAAGATTTCAGTTTTTGAAATGGGCGCCTCCGACTGATCAAACGCCTATTATTCCAAGCAAAGAGCGTCGGAAGCCTAGAAAGAATTTCTTCGGTCGTTAACGTTATAATGTTATGAAGATTTTGAAGACTGACCAAAATTACGGCAATATCCAAGGGGGAGTTTGTTGATGCAGAATGACTATAGCCTACGTCTTATGGTCATGTCGTGTCATTGTAATAGAGTTAAACATGTTAGATTTGAATTTTGGATATTTTGTAAGTCACTTCGCACGAAGTGGCAAACCCAACTCGTGCGAATCTGTCATGTCTATATATAGAGGAGTTGTGGTCTTGAGTCTGTAACAGTTTTGAAGAGTGTACGGCGAAACCCTGCACATTTTGTTTCAGGATTGTACACGTTATTCACATTAATGAAACAATAAACTTTAAACAGGAATCTTCATATTGTCGCTTGTTATAAAATAGATTCCGTACATGTTGCAACTAGTTAATCAGATTAGGTCATGTGCTTATTTGGATAAAATGAACCTAAAATGGGTTCATGATAGATTGTAACTAGTCAAAATGAGTATTTTTAAAGAAGTATTTATTTGCACTACACTGGTCCAAAGCTTACCACATGTATTAGTTAGGTTTCAGTTCAATGTGAATTCTTTTATTTGGAGTTTCCATGCTGATATTAGAATTACGAAACATTTATAAACATTCATGTTCTTTCATGTTCTGCAAACTAATACATGTGGTCAGCTTTGGACCAGTTGGTTTCAGTGGCCAAAATAAAGCATATATTCATTCCTTTTAAAAATTAACAATTTAAATTCAGCTACATTACTTAGTTAAGCTCACTTTCTAATAGCTATTAAATTATTAAAATCCTGTTCAAACTACTTATGCCTAAATGTGCGACAATATGATGATTTTAAATATGAGCATTTGTGCTTCTTTCTTTAAAGCAATCCCCTTTTACCCAGGTCCACTATGAGTTAAATAACTTATTTGGATCCGAACATATATTAATCCCAACCAAACTGAACCGGTTTAAAATTAAACCCACTGAGCAATTCAAATAAAAACAGGAAAATATTGAACAATTAAAGTATATGTCAAATCACCTATACAGGAAAATACACTTTATACCTTTTTTTCTCGCATGTGTAAAAGATTACTTTGTGCCGGTGTAAAGTTATCAGCCGAAATATAAGCAAGACATAAAGCTTCCATAGACTAAGAATTGGTCAAATAAGGGCTAAAGTTTGTCTCTTTATAACTATATTCAAATATTAAAGAAGATTAGTTAATGGAGAACATTAGTGAGCAACATCTAAACAGTTACGTTCATTGAAAAGAGAATTAACTGATAATGACTGCATGCCTAAATATCAAGTTGCCCTGATGATCTCTGCATTGGTGGATCACATGAGGTAGGCCAATTCAAGAAAACCGTGTTCCAGAGAGCAGATAGTGCGACCTTAATCTGTGGATTTGTTAACAAAAATAAAGTGAATAATCACCATTACACCTTCAAGATCAGCTAAGCTTTTTGTCAATCCTTTTCTCAAAAGATGGGCATCCCTTGCTGCTGAATCCTGCATCCAAAGTGCAGCTGCAATCTGTAACATGACTTTCGAAGTCAAACATAACACTTTCCAATTTTTCAAATTCTCTATCATGGTTTCATAATTTATCGTCAATCTTTTTCATTCTTTTACCATATTATATGTGAGAGAGACTAACCCAAGTAATCTATAAAAGCATCAGCAGCCTTGTAACATTTAGACTATAGTTGAAAGTCAATCTCACAAAGAAGTGGCATTTGGTATTCAGCCACACCCTACAACAAATGAGATATTACGAGAAACTAAATTAAGATAGGAAAACAATGCATACAAACCATATATTATTAAGACTAAAAATCATATCTTACCATAGCCAATGGCACATGTTGAACATGAGTTTGCCCCAAATAACCAAGTGTTATATCAAGTAACCGATTAGGAACACCATCGACATCAGTGTCTCCAGCATTAGAAGCACTGTTAATAGAAATCTGTTCTGCGACCCCATGTGACGGATCATGATTCCATAGAATCATCAAGTATACCATCAACTTCATTGAACCTACAACAAAGACATGATGTGTTATATGTTAATTTAACCGACATAAAAGAAATTAAATAGAAACTTTTTAGAATCTCTATACACTTCTTTGTACACGATATTTGTTGTTTTGTTTGTAATTTAACCATACTTATCAAGTATCTATAACTTAAAGACGCCTCTACTTTTTACTAATTTGAGGTGAGCCGAACTGATTCATAAACAAATTAGGATTGCCCAAATCAACCCTTTTTTAGAGAATGAGTCAAGATTGCCACCTATAAAGATGGGTAATGCGAGACCTTAAAAAAGACGGAGCGCAAGCAAGAAAAAAATGTGATTCTAGGATTACAACAAAAAAAATATGATTAAAAATGTTATGAATACATATTATAATCATCATGCTTCCAACCACCATGAAGATTCCAAATTTGTCAAAAAAAGCAACAACAATGAAATAGAAAGCATTTAAAGTCATTTACCAACAATTGACATAAAAAATATTTAATTTCGTATTAGAATGAAGCTTGTTTTCATTATGGCCAAAAATGAATAATCTTTCTTTACCATTGCCATTTGATGATGAACAAAAAGTACATGTAATTGTATTTGACTTTGGTTGACAATGGATATGAACATGGTGATGGAAAATGCAGGAACTATATGAACCCCTCCTTTGTTAATATTTCTATTATTGTTTTCGTCATATTGTCCCTCAGTTAGCATGTCCAATTGTCACTTCTTGTCTCAAATTTGAAGGGGCCCACAATTATAATAACGTGCATAACCCAAGAACCAAAGTGGTACCATAGATGTATCATATAATTTGTACATATTGAGATCATCAATATCATAGATACATGAAATAACGAAGAAGCCTCAATCATAATCCAACCAATTTTCTAAGCAATTAACATGATCTGTTCAAACGAGATCATTATTAGTCAATATCATGAAACTTTGAAAACAACAGGTATTTAGTCCTAAGGGATAAATCGTCAACACTATATATTATTGCAAACAACAGGTACTTAGCATAATCTGTTCAAACTTAGATATTCATTCATCACTATATATTTTTGTGTGTTCGACGAAGAAATAAACACATTCACATTTAATTATATAAAAAACTATAGAAGAACCTGATCGTAGTGACCCAACATTTCTGATAGTGATTCCTTAATTCGGTACTTGATTGGTTGCTGGAATCCATTATCTGAAAATCGATAGCCTTGGTGAAGGACAAATCACAATCGATGAAAAGAAATTATTCAATTCAGATGAAGAAATCGGAATAATAGAAGGAAAGATGAAGAATCACCCTATCATCGTTACCTAGAACCACAACCAGCACATTACCCCAACTGAAGAAACCCTAAATCAACCGTTATCGCCGTCATCGTTTCGCTTCAGGCCACCACCACCACCGTCACCATCTTCCTTTAGCCGAATCACATACATACGTATTCATTTCTGTAGTGGTTAATCGACATCTAGTGGTGGCGATGATTGATCTAGAAGAGGAAGGAAGGGGAGGCTATTGTTTTGAACAGGGATCACATCAGAGAAGAAGCGTGTTAAAAGTATTTATACCCGGGTAAAAAACCGGGCTTCGCTAAAGAAAAAAGTAAACCCAAATTTTTGGAGCCAAAATTAAAATTAAGAAGCTCTGGTGTTATGCCGCAGACTAAAATAAAACTTTTGTAATTTTTTGTCTAGGTTCAAAAAGTTTTAATCGTTATTATTTTAGTTTACTGAGTTAACTTTATTCATTTTTTTCTGTTAACGAAAAGAGCAATTTAGTCATTCTATATGGCCGAATTGCCTTTCTTAGTTAACATAATTACATATAAAATGACCGAATTGTCTTTGTTGTTAACAGAAAAAATATATTAAGTTAACCTAGTGCACTAAAATGGTAACGGTGAAATCTTTTTTAACCTAAAGACGAAAAATGAAACATTTAGATTAATCTAGTAAAATAATCCAAACCAAAGGGACTAAAGTGACCCAAACCATATGAATTTTTTTTGGAAATCCTTTTTGTGTCTTTGCCTTTCAAAAGAAGAAAACCTTACGTATACTGCATTTGGTTGTTGGAGTAGTCTTGCTTAAAAATTTTATGGTAAGTTAATATAAGGGTAAAATAATAATTTCTTAAGAGTAATTTAATGAAAAGGGAAAATATGTAATGTATATGAGTTAGAGAGTGAAAATATGTAATCGAATTTTTTGTTTAGAGAAATATGTAATAAACCCTCTTAGGAGGGGAAAATATGTAAAGATCCCTAAAAATAATATAGTGATACGAATAGGTAATAAGATGTTAAAGTATTTTAGAAGTGAGAGTTAAATTTAGAAAATGTGATTTTTCTGTTAAGTTATAGGATTGAATATAATGAACTTACTATGAGTGTTCTAAGTAGTTCCAAAAAAAAACAGTTTTTTAAATTTGATCTTCTATTCATTTAGAGTGGAGTAATTTTAATAACTCTAAATATTGCAACAACTTATAAAAAAATCAAACAAAATATTTTTTTATGCTATCGTTATTTAAATAACTTTAAATATTGAGAGAACTCACGAAAATATCAAACAAAATATTTTTTTATGCTATGGTTGTTGTTGATGCTACTATTGATGTTGAATTTGATGTTGATTCTACTATTGTTGGTGTTGTTGAATAACCATGATATATATGGGTTTGGGTTCGACTACAAAGTTCCAAACTCCTAACACGCGTGAGAAATCTATGTAGACTGACTTGATGTGGGGTTTTATATACTGGTTCAAGTCTTAATATTTATAAAAACACCATAAAGTACTATTACGCTACACTTCATGTTAGGAAATTCACCCATCCTTGGCGTAATATAGTGATGGTAAATACTAAGATCGTCCAACGATATAACAACTTTTAGTAACGAGTATTCGTCAACGTCTAGTTAATCCAAAAGTAGAGGTTAAATAAATTGCCCACAAAATAAAATAAAATACGAAGATAAAAAATGATAGATTTATAATCAATGATAAGAAAATTAGTGTTTAGGATATTTGTTAGCTTTTGATGCTTTGTTATCTAAAATTTACCATGGATCACAAGAGTCCAATTCTCAGATGAGAAGTTGTATTCTATTAATGAATAAAGTTGTGAAGTTCTTTTTATGGAGCCTCACACACTCGAGTACATTGGTTTGAATTAGCAAGGAAATGCCTCGCAATGTCAGTTTAAACCAAAATGATATTGTCGAATGAACAATGAAATTATAACCCATTATGGTTTAGTTTTAAGTAAGAAATACGATAAGGGGTTTACATAACCCATCAGTATGGACCCCATGGTGAGGCGTCAATTCCCCATGAGTAGTGGCGATAATAGATAACAAGTCCTCGGCACTTTGATATTATCTCCACACTTTGGCAAGAGCTTACCAACCCAAAGTTCCATACCAAAACCTTTAGCCCCCTTTCGTGGCGTCAACATGTTTAACTCCATATAGACATAGAAAACATGAACTTACCTAGAGTCATTAATAAACACACACACATACGCACCCTTCTCCTTAATCCATAGCTTATTTTAGTTAACTCACCCTCAAGTGATTTGTTTCCCCCAAACGCCCACAAGAACCTTAGCCAAGAATCACCATCAAAAGAGTTTTCATCAAACTTGAAATGGTTTAATTAAATATCAATAGATTGATTACATCTAATGATTTTTCTTATCTTTTCCTAATAATTACAATGATTAGAGATAGTGGGTAGAAGAAGAGTGTGTTATGGAGAAGAGGAAAAAATTGAGCAAGTGAAAATGGTGGCCAAGGCTCTTTATTTATAGCTGCCAGAGGTCGAGGCACGTAGTGTTCTTAGATGGCACGACCCATGGTCAAATTTACGGGCCCGTCGGATTTTTGAAATCTTCCAGGATTGAATTTTGTCTTTTTTGGATGAGACACGACCATTACCTCCAGGGCATGGGACGTGTCTAGTTTCTTCCTTGACTAAATTTCAAAGACGATATTCAGAAGATGTTGTTATCTTTAGGCTTGAGGCATGGGGTGTTCCTATGGGGCACGAGGCGTGCTTGGATCAGTTTTCATCTTATCTTATGATTTTCGCCCAAAATTGCTTCTTTGTTCGTTTTGGTTCGTTTTGTCTTGAAAATAAAATATAACTATATTTATAACAAAACCAATAAAATTTGGAGTAAAATGCACAAAATATCCTTTATATTTCATCAAACTTGGAGGTTCCATTCTTTATGTTTAAAACCTACTACAACCATCCTTTAAGTTTATTTTTGTTAAGGGTTCAATCCTTTATTACTAACCATGTTAATTAAATTAGTTAAATTTCCTCACATGTTATAAACCCACAAAAAACACCCCCCTCGATCAAAATTCAGCATCCAGCCATGAGTTCCATAGCAAAGATCTTAGAGGTCAGTTCTTCACGAAACAACCCCCCATTCATTTTTAAATGACAAGCCAAACTCGAACATACCTATTTCTCAATTTCACCAATTCCCTAAATTAAACCTACATTCATCCATACCCATTTCTCAGTTCACCAAATTTCACTTCCATTTCATCAATCTTGAACAAAATCTTGAAAAAATGTCCGATTCACCATCCACTGGCACCACCAGCCACCCTCGCTGCCATAAATGCAACCACTCACCTGCACTTCTATACTGTACACATCCAAACTCTGCTTATCTTGCGACCGTCAAATCCACTCAACAAACCCCCTTTTCACCAAACACATGCGCTCCTTATGATGCGACGATTGCTCCACCTCACCCGCATCAATGTTCAGCTCCACCGACTATTGTTCATTGCAACAATCGCGATTGGGAAACCCATAACAACTCAAGTTCGTTGCATGTGTCCTTTCGTTTTTATATTTGTCAGCGTATTTGGGGTTTGATGATTTGAGTAAAAAACGGTGTGAGGATGGAGGGTTGTTTGGGTTTCTGGATTATCTTGTTTGGGAGACTGAGTTTGGATGAGCTGATTGTTGGTAGTGGTGGTGAGAATGGTTTTAGCAGGTTTTAAACACAAAGGATGAAACCTGCAAGTTTGATGAAACATAAAGGAAGTTTTGTGCATTTTACTCTAAAATTTGAGTTTATTTTGATACAAAAAACATGTATCTTTATACGCATATCATAGGCATTGTGTTTAAACTTTAGGCATGATGGTTTAGATTCTTTTGGCATTTTATTACATTAAAATACCAAAACAACAAATTACAAACAAAATGTAGGTAAACGGATAACAAGCTACATTGTATCATATATAAAAAACGGAACAATTTAAAACATAAGAAAATGTATTCTAAGCTAGAAATTTATAACTGTAAGTCCCTGATTCGGATCTGCACACGGTATCACAGCAACTAATCGATTGCGGAAATAAAGATTAGATGAACAGAACAAGAACAATCTTTGATTAACCAACTTGCATACACCGAATGGTGTTTGATACAAGATATCTAAGTAACAAACTGACAAGCAACCTGAACCCTAACCCCAACACATGTACTTATACTAATCTCAAAACCCACTAATTACAACCCTAGGCCCATAAGGCTCTAGGAAGTCCACTCCTACACCCTTAGCCCAAAATGCAACTCTAATGTGTAAACCTTTTAGCTAGTGGCCCAACAATCTCCCCCTAGGTTTACAACATTAGGCTACTAATTCTTCGGTAGCGTGTCAACTCCCATCCCGCCTGTTATGATCCCTACAACCGCCGCTGTCCAATCTTTAGCACACGCCTCATACAACTCTGCTGTTTGAATCTGATTCACTGCTAGAACCTGCAGGTCTTCATCGTGAAAGCACTCTAAATCAACCACATCGTTCACACGGAAGGCTTTCTCCTTAGTCACAATCGCTACATTCCCGACCTTTGGATGATACATCCAAAAGTTAAAATTCTTCAAAATACCTTTAGGAAATGTTGGAGCGACTGGTATAACTAGTTCCTTATCAGTCGGAGAAAGACTTCTGCACAAAATTCTTCAATATATTTGAGAAGAATCCATTCATCAGGAATAATGAGGCCTGGTTTCATCACATAGCAACCTTTCTTTGTAAAGAGCACATCTAAATGATTATCACAGAGCTGAGACACACTCAAGAGATTGTGCTTCAACTCTGGGATATAGTTCACGTTCTTGAAGCTGAGAGCTCCATTGCACACCGTTCCTCTCATTGTTATCTTTCCCGTTTCACCACCTGCGAAGGAGACAAACCCGCCATCGAAAAAGTGAATGTCATTCAACTGCGAAATGTCTCATGTCATTTGCCTGGAACAGCCACTGTCGACATACCAAAGTCTGACAAGAGTCCTCCAAAGCTGTTCCTACACATTTCAACAGGTTTAGTTGCTGCAACCCAGGCCATTGACGATCTGGGTGTTCCATTTGCATCAACATAAGTGACCTCACGAAAAATTAAATTAGTTGAGGATGAGATCGGTGATGCGTTTGACTTGTCCAATTTTGGGGCAGAAGACTGGGCCTTGGTCAAGATCTTAGGCCTCCAGGCTAGCGAGTCAGACTTCTGCACAATTTTCGGAGTGCTTGAAGGATTCAAAGAACCTGAAGGTCTTATAGATTTTTTATTTTGTCTCTGGGCCATGTCCAGTCTTGATCAGAGGGCTTAGCTGGAGCAAATCGAACCTGATGTAGGCGATTAGGCATAGCTCTCTGATTTTTCGAAGATATGGCTTTGAAAGTCATAAAATATGCCCGGGAAAACCGCAGTTGAAACAGGTATGCCTCTTCTGGAAGAACACAGCCTGTTCAGATTGGGAACTTCTAGGCAGCTTGTTTGTCAGTTTCTTTCTTGCTGGTACTGACAGCTGGCGCAAGGTCTTAGTCTTGGCTATAACCTGCTCACAACCATCAGCACACTTGTAAGTTTTATGATTTGAATTAGATAGTTTAGAGTTGGTAGACTTAGGCAAAATTTTAACTGATTCTTGTTCAGCTGGTGGCTTAACAGATTCAATTTGGGGCTGCTGAGTCAAGTTCTCAGAATGAAGAACTGAATCAGCAGCAACCTTTTCAGTAGGCTGAGGTGCTTGTTTGGTTCTCTTCTTTTTGGATCTACTTGTTCTTCGTTTCTTTTTATCTGATTTCAAATCATTTTGCTTGGCGGATTCTTCAGAGGAAACGAGTGATTTAGCAAGGTAATCCTTTTCTGAACTGTCAGAAGATGAGCTTTGATCGTTAGTAGCAAAAGAAATCTCTATTTTGAAAAGTTTTAGATTCCGATTTAGATTCAGTTTCAAAAGTTTTATCTGAATCAGCAGAGGGAGATTGCTCATTTTCTGTCATTTCAGAATCAGTCAACCGATCTTCATTCGAAGAATCTGATTCGCCCGATTCTTCTGGTACTTTGCCAGCGTCACTCATCACAGAGTCGGTTGGTTGGTTGATTTCCTCATTGTCAACCCTAGGAATAGCATCAACAGGCGGTGCTTTGTCGGAAGAACTTTTAGTCTCTTCAATGGGAACTAAGGAAACCGAATCATCTGTCGAAGCTGTACCTATAGCAAAAGTTATGTTTTCATCACAAGAGTTATCACATGCATATCAGAAGTCATAACATCAGTATCAGATGAAAAACTAGAATTAAAAACGTCTAAGTTATCAACACAACCAACATCGTCCGAGAATTTAGATTGTTCAGCAAGAAACATATTCAAAATGTCAAAAGAAGGTTTATAAAAATCATAATCAGCAGCTGAATTGTCTGAATTTGAATTTAGACATTCTTCTTTATCACCATTTGTAATATCCTCAACTAATATTTCTTCTGCACATAAAGTAGAAGCGTTAGTAGCGTTCACTGTGTCAGTTTCAGGAGGACTTTCTTGCTTCGATTCTTTAAGTGGTGTCGCTGCCTCTTCTTTAGGCCTCGTTTTCTCCAAACCATCTAAACTATAAGAGGGAGTGTCACCAGATTCTTGCGAAAATGGTGTGGAAGAGAAAAAACCAGCATCCTTCTTGAGTTCAGTTGGCTTAGAAAACTTTGGGTAGTAGGGCTTCCACGGTTTTGAAAAGTAATCCGAGGGTTTATCATACATCATATTTTCTTCATTTTCTAGTTTGCCTCAGAATCAGGCATTCGTGTGTAGTTATGATTATATGGTGGAGGAGCCCTATTATACCCAATGCCTTTTGTTTGTTTTTTTTGATATTCAAGCTGCAGATCACATAAGTCCTTAACCAGCTTACTGGAAGTTTCAAAATTTTTAATATTTAATTCATTTCCTGTCAAGGAATTTAGCTTGGCTAAAGCTGCTTGAAGTTCTACATCCTTTTCAACTAAGTTTAACTTATAGTCATATACCCAGCATTGCTGTTGGTTCAAGTTAAGCTTTAGCTGAGCTATGTCTTATTTCTGTGCTTCGACCTTTTCTGTAAGAAGCTTGTTCTTATGTTTAAGGGCGATGTTCTGCGATGCAACTTGTTGATATTCAACTACAAGAGTCGAATTCTAGGCGCACATTTGTGATAATTTAAAACGACAACTATCTGAACAAAGAATGCGATTTACCGTTTCTGAGAGATCAGGTGGCTCAGTTGTTTGCGCCATCATGCAATGATTGCTATTCTTGGAAAGATTCAGAGTCGAATATTAGAGCTGCAGCATCTGCCCAGTTGAACCGTTCGTGCTGTTGTGCCACCAAGGCTGTTGATTTCCCACTAGAGCTGCTCGAGGGACTTGAAAGAGACTTTGAAGGAGAGACGGGCACGAGCTGTCTGTCACTGTTCTGAATATCTGCCACTCTAGATGAGACATATCCAGATGGCGTCTTCTTGCATTCCCGTGCGAAGTGCCCTGGCTCATGACATTTATAACACCTGAGCTTATCTTTCATTAGCCCAATCTTCAGATTCGACAATGGTTGCCTCCCATACTTCTTATGAAATTTGTTGACACGGAAAGCAGCCATCGCAGGATTCCAGGACACGTCAATCTCGTCCAAATCCTCCACAATGATCTGATCTATTTCAGTTGGGAGAACAGATGGAGAGGTCAAGTCACCTGCTAAGAAAGTGTTTAAATTGTTAATCATTGAAGCAGCTATGGCCAATTTCTCCTCATTCTCTTTTGTGAGAAAAATAGAATTTGACATAGCTGGAGAAGGAGCTGGTGCAGGAACAGTAGATTGAGGAATGCCGCCTTGTTGAGCTGTAGCAGGAATAGCGGGACTGTACACCATGTTAGGATATTGAGCATGATATTGTGTCTGAACATGTACTGTAAAAATCATAGTAGGAGTCTGAGATTGAAGACCATAAACATATTGAGTCTTCTATGTAGAGGGAGAGGACTGTACACCAAGTTAGAGTTACCCGGTGTGTGTGACCTTCCTTGTAGAGGGCTGTAAACAAGATTTTGACGTTAATGCCGCGTTCTACCTTGTACTACCAGCTGCGATCAGACTGCTTTGATGATTGATGTCCTTCTGTTTATTATCTGTCTCACATGACTTGATAGTTGCAATCATTTCTGGGAGGGTGACATCGTTCAGATTTTTCGTCTTCTTGATCATGCCCACATCAGCATCCTAGCTCTTGGGCAAAGAGTTCAATAGTTGTCTATTCATAGCACTGTTCGTAAGAGAGAATTCAACTGAAATCATCTGGGAGACAAGCTTCACGTATCTTCGAATTTGATTCTCAATGGTTTCTCCATATATGTGGTTAAATGAGCTGAACTGTTGATTCTGCAGTTCGCCCCACACCTCCTTAGCCGTCTTGCAATTTATGACAGCAACGGAGATGTCGGGTCTGAGTGCCATTGTTAGAACAGCTGAGGCTTTCTCATCTTCTTCGATTATCTTCACGTCTTCCAGAGTCCACAAATGACTAGGTTTGGGGATCTTTGTGTCCGGATCTTCAGCAGTGCTATAAACTATGGTTCGAGGACCATTCGTGGTACATCTCCAAACCCCCCGGCTCTTTAGCCTTGCTGTATTGCTCAAACCTGAACTTCCATTCATATTATTCGTCACCATATAGCAGATGGGGCACCTTTCTAGAAGTTCCAATAACTTGGTCTAGCTCTTGGTGTAGAGCGTGTGTCTGCGACTGTAAAGCTGCAAGGGTGGCATTTATCAGATCCTGAGCTGTCATGTAATTGTTCTTTATTTTAAAATTTTACCAAATAAAATAAAATTAAATTTAATTTTTAATTTCTGATTATGAACAGTCCTTAATGAGTCCGAGATAGTGGTCTGAAATGAGAATCCGAAACAGTAATCCGGAATGCTATCAGAGACACAACAACACTAACTTGGATGAATCCGAAATGGTTTCTTGATCCAAGATGAAAAGTCTAATCCGGAATGAAGATGAAATTTGAAATAGAGAAAGATCCGAATTGCAAGAGATCCAAGATGAATGCCAATCCGAGATGAAAGGTGATCCGAAATAGGAAAACAGATCTGGAATGAGAGTCTGATCCGAAATAAGAGCCTGATCCGAAATAACAGATCCTTATCCGAATTGAGAATCCTTATCCGAAATCAACAGTATTCCGAAATTCCTGCAAACAGATAAACAAAAGTTAATTTGAACAGTGATCCTTATCCGGAATGCGAGTAATCTGGATAAGGTTGTTGAGAAGGCCGATGAACAGTTGTCCGGAATCAATCCGAGATGGATGATCTTCTTCGTGTTCTTCGGTATCTTCAACGATTCCAGATCCGAATTGCTTGAATCTCCTTCGGTTTTCTTAGAACAGTAGTCCGAGATGACAAAGCAGCAGCAATCTTCAATAGATCTTCAGCAGTGATATTTCGAGATGACTAACAACATTTCTTCGAGATCTGAACAGTTCTTCTTTAGTCCGACACCGAGATGTTGATACACTTTCGTGTCTGTCGCTTGTTCTTAGTTACGTCTGTTATTGTACGGTCTTTGTTTACTGTGTCCGTATAGTTTGGTCGTGTCAACCAAATCAAGATATCCTCCTATTTTGGCTTAGTACGATGTTTAGTTTGTCTATGTAAAACAGTTGCATGTGTGCATACTATTGAGTCTTGTGTACGTGAGGTCTGTGACACGTTCTCCGAAGAAGACTTCTATGTGCAAGTGGGAATGCTTCGTACGAGCCACCTACCATTCGTACGAGTAAGTACATCTAAACAAGCATCCTGCTTGTTTCATACGAGCAAGGTCATGATTCGTGCGAGCCAGTTCAATCGTACGAATGTCTTTCGTGTCTTTGGGTGTTTCGTACAACCAACAACATACTTCGTACAGTTGCATAGTGTGGACACTATATATGCAGACATGCACTTCTCAGTGTGGAGTTGGACAGAGTTAGTGAACTAGAGAGTGAAACAGAGCTAGACATCTGAGAGAGAGATACACAAGAGCATAGAAAGTGTTGCATGAGTCTGTATGAGCATTGTTTGTAATATGTTTGTATCAGTTCTCTTCTGTTAATCAAGATATTGAATCTTTGGTTATCCTGTGTTCTTACTTTGTTTTGGTTTGCATACTTACGAGGATTCCGCACTCGTATTTGTGTTGTATAAACAGGGAAGTAGGTTAAACTTGATCCTCCAAGAGGACCTACAAGTGGTATCAGAGCTCTGGCTTTCTTCCTTGTTTTAAAACCAAGCTTAGTGTTGTGTCTGAGCTAGTTTTGAGGGTTTCTTGAAGTGTTCTTGAACTTTCAGCAGGAAACTTAAGTTTTAAAAGATAACCCACCTAAAACTTAGTTAAAAACTTGTTGTATCCATAAAATTTTCATAAAACCTTGTTCGAACACATGGAGACATGTTAAAATCTGGTTTTTCTTAAAATTTTCTTCTGTTCAAGTTGAACACATTTGCAGGAGAAACTCACCGGAATATTGTTGTAGGGTTGACCAAATCTCTGACATTCTGGACTTGACTTTTAAAACTGAAAACTAAAAAAGCTGGTATAGAATGTTTGTCTTTTTAACCAAAATTGTGTAGACAACAGACCACTTTCGAAAACCAGTCTGTGCAAGAAAAGAAAATTTTTCACCAACTAGCCCTACAAAAAGATTCCTCTACGAAAAACATTTGTGCGAATAACCCATCCGCACGAAGAACTAGACTGTTCGTGCGACAGACCAGTCATCTGCACGAAGAATCTTGTTCACACGAAAGACAAGTTAGTTCGCACGAAGAAGTGCCTTTCATACGAAACACTAGGTTCATACGAAGGACCCTCATTCATACGAATCATTGATTCGTACGAAGAACCTTCTTTATTGATTGCTTTTCGTGTTTCAGTTTTTCAAGCCTTGTGATTTTAATTGTGAACTTTAAAAGGAGATTGTTATTTTCAAAAATTAAACTTTAAACCTTTTAATTTTCATAATTAAGAAAATATAATGAGCACTAATCAATGGGATTGGAGTAGTTGTTCAAGCACAAATCAAGACTCTTCACAAAGCTCTGCTACCTCATGGGTTAAATCATTAATGCCTCAACATACAACCATGATTACTGCAAATCAATGGGCGTGTGTCACAAATCAGAACCAGAGCATTCAGACTCTTCTTATAAGCGAGAGTGAAACTGGTAATAATAACCGTCCACCTAAACTGAACCACATGAACGATTATCCTTCGAGGAAAATTTGTTTCCATACATATGTTCTCGGACAAAATACTGAATTATGGACATGTTTTACTACATCCTATAAGGAATCACTCGAAGAGGCAGGATCAAATCCAACCTCCTTAGCCAATCTAGATGAAGGCGATAAAAAGGCATACGATCTAGAGAAAAAGGCGTTTGCTATCCTTACACAAGCACTCCATAAAGATATTTATCATCAGTTTGTGTACTGTACGACCACCAAAAATCTGTGGGATACCCTGGAACCAAGAGGAGAGGGTAATGCTGCAACCAGAAAAATACGGCATGATCTGCTAAAGAAGGAGTCGGAATGTTTCATGTTCATGGAAAATGAAAAATTGAATGATATGTCAACACGTTTCTACCATCTGCTCAGCGAAATGTACTCGTACAAAGTGTTAGCATCTCCACAAGAAATCGTGATGCGCTTTGCTGTTGCATTACCGCCAAAATGGGGTCAATTTATTGAGTTATTGAGGCATATAGGTGTTTTGGATTCAATCAGTATTTATGAATTTGTGCAGAAATTGGAGAACAAAAATGAAGAAGAACTTTGAAAGGCACAAAGAATTACCGTTCCACAAAACCCTGAGATGTACTTTGGAGGTATTAATACATGTATTAGTGCAAATCAGCAACCAACACTTCAAACCGCGTTTGTGTCAAACATGAATCTCTTTCTACCACCACCAGTTCAAAAAATCAGCCTGCAAGTTCAAGTACTCAAACCTTTGGACCAGTATTTGATCCTAAAGCCTTTTTGCCACAACCACGAGATCTTGCACCTCAAGTTCCACATCAAGCTCCTCAACAAGCTTTCTATGGTAACAACTTTCAACCTGCAAATCCCAATACAGTCAGACTTGACACATCACATCTTTCCAAGGTCAGTGTAGAAGTTGCTCAGGAACATATGGAACTTCTAAACACCATGGTTAGTGCCTATTGTGGATTAGTGGCTGGTCAAATTGGAAACATCAATTTGACTAATGAAGACTACCAACAAATAGACAGAGATGAGATGGAGCTAATGGATATCAAGTGGGCATTTGCAAGTGCGGTGAATGAGCTAAGGATTATATGAGCAGAACAGGAAGAACCAGTTTGGAAACCAAGAAAGATACTAAATATGGTTTTGATAAAACTGCTGTTACTTGCTTCAACTGTGGAGAAAGAGGTCACTTCAAGCGTGAGTGCACGAGACCCAGCAAACAAGGAAATCACAACCCCTTCAGAAATCAATTACAACCATCCAACACAGCTCAAGTTAACAATGATAGAAGAAGTTGTTAGCAACCCAAACAACACCAACCAATCAAGACCTTCAAACAACACACATTTAGCTTTAGTAGTTCAATCAGATGAAGATTGTGATTGGACAGTACAATTGGGAAACGGGAATCAAGGAGGAAATGCATGTTATGCCAAGATTATCAATCGAATCAAACATGGTCACAGCATAGACAATTCTGAGGATGATAGTTCGGGGTATAATGGTAGTTCTGGTGAAGATTGCTCGAGTTCAGGTGGTTATGGATCTGATGCATATATCAGGGAAGGAAGTGATGCTGAGGTCAGAGAGTTGCTGAAAGAAGCAGAAAAGCTGAGAAGTAAAAAGGGTGATTTGATGATAAAAGTGGAAGCTGCATCGAAGGAAACATAAAAATTCTTTATAAATAGTGCAGCCTTCCCTCATCATACTGCCTTCATGGCTAATCTTGTCGGTTCGACAAGTCAGGTAAATTCCGGCTCTCCTAAAATTTGCAATGATTGTGCTGAATTAAAAACAAAATTTTAAACAATAAACAGTCACAATCAAAACCTAGTTGCTGAACTGTCAAAATGCAAAGAGGCAAACTTGGCTTTAACTCGAAACGAAAAAGAATTCAAATTTGTAATAGAAACCCTTAAGAAAAGTGTTTCTGAATTAACAAAGACAGTTTTGAACAAACAAACAGGAATTAATAACTACATTAATCTCCTTGAGGATACAAAGAAAGAGTTAGCCATCGCCAAATGCGAACATGATGCGATCAAGCTAAAATTGGAGAGTTATTCTAACTCCCGATATGTGCTTGATCATATCATTGACGTTCAAAAACTAAAAGGAGATGTTAAATGCATTGGGTATAAGTCGTGTCCACCTCCATTGAAACACAACTATACCAAATTGCCTGATGATGAGGAAATGCCACACTTTGAACCCTCTATACCTCTTAATCCTGAAGAATTTACAGCAGGATTAGGGTCCAAGCTAGACAATTCCTCAGTTGAATCAAGAAAATCTGAGATTCATCATCAGTTGTTGATCAAATCCCTCTACTACAGAGGAAGAGGATTCATCAGATGAGTCCGAGGAAGATGATCAGGATCAATCTCTTAATAAAGAAAAAGTGATAGAAATCTCTGTTTCTCACAATGAGAAAACTATTGAAAATCAAGAAAATGATCCTATGAAATCTGTGAAGACAAATGTGCCTACAGATGAAACTGATAATGTATTGTATACTTTGATTGGAGACAAGAAAATCTACTCAAACAAAGACTTTTCGATAAAAAATGTAAATCCAACCTATACTGATTAAGTTTTTGAGAAATCAACAATCAAGTTTTTGGAGAAGAAAAACCCAATCAAGTCACAATCATTATCAAGTTCAAAAGAAAAACACCAAGAGAAGCGAGTTGAAAAGCCTAAGGTACAACAACCAAAGGATGAAACAAAATGCATTCGCTACAAGAAGAAGTTTAAGAATGTTAAATTTGTGCATTCTACTGGTACTGATAAAGTCGAGACTTTTGAAGGCATGTCTAATATAGATTTTGTAAACAAAGTCAAGATTTTAAAGGGTAACAGTGAAAACAATTACACTCAACATACAAATGGGTGTGAAAATAAACCAAGTACCTCAAGACCCACAAGTTCAACATCAAGTCACAGAACAGGATCTCCTAAGTTAGTTGAGATGAGAACTTGTTTTAAATGTGGAGAATTCGGCCACATAATCAAGAATTATACAAACCCAGCAAAGCCTAGATTTCTTGAGAAAACCTCTCCTGAACCTACTTGCCAACTTCGATCTGTTTCTCCAAAACAAGACAAACGCATTGTTAAAGAACAAGAAGAAAAACAGAGACGTAAACAAGTAAAAAAATTGAAAAAGCATTAAAACTGGATTCTTCAGAAAGGAAACCAAGTTTTTCAAATTTAATAAAACCAGAAGTTGTTAAAATGTAAATAATAGTCAATCTGGTAAATTTCAAAAATCTTGGAAACCTAAGACCGGTGATGGTTCAAGAGGAGGCACACAATTTCCAAATCATCAAGAAATAGAATTCACATTTCTTGATGATAAGGGTCGACCCAAGACCACTAAGGCTTGGGTCCCCATCTCAAACTCACCGGGTTTTTGAAATATACAGGGTGTTCTAGGAGGAACTGTGAATAGTCATTGGATTGTTGACAGTGGAGCATCGAGGCACATGACAAGCGACTTAAGGCTCCTTTATGATGTGAAAAGCATTCGAGGAGGCTATGTTGCTTTTGCTCGAGACAAGGGCGGATACATCACTGGAGAAGGAATGGTATCCAATGGTGTAGTTAGCTTTGATAAGATCAATTATGTTCGACAAATTGATCTTAGTCTTCTGAGTGTTTCTCAAATCTGCGACAAGAAGTTCACGGTTCATTTTGATGATGCCGGATGTTATTTGCTGAAACCTGGTTTCAAGATTCCTAAAGAATGGACTCTCATGTCGGCTCCAAGAGTTAATGACCTGTATATTCTTGACATGAGCCAAGCCATTACCACGTCTGCATAAGTTACATGTTTTGTCTCAAAAGCCACCGAAAAGTAATTAATCTCTTGGCACAGAAGAATGGGACACATTCGCTTAAGGAAAATGAACTATTTGGTGAAGAACAATCTTGTAAATGGTGTGCCAGTGAAGAATTTCATCTACAAGACGTCTGTGTATCGTGCCAAAAAGCAAAGCAAGCGAGAAAATCTCATCATGTGAAGAAGATCAACACTGTGAATATGTCTTTGGAACGTCTTCATATGGACCTCTTTGGAACTATGAAACAGAAGACAACCTTTGGTGATTCTTATCGTTTAGTAGTTACTGACGACTACTCAAGATTTTCATGGGTGAATATGTTGGCACACAAGAGTGAAGTTCCTGAAATCCTCAAGAATCTCCTGACGCTGCTTGGAAATTTATACAATTTGAAGATAAGGAGAATTAGAAGCGACAACGGCACTGAATTCAAGAATCATGTTATGGATGAGTTCTGTTCTTCTAAAGGCATTCTGCATGAGTACAGTTCTCGATACACTCCACAACAAAATGGTGTCATTGAGAGGAAAAATAGAACTCTGATTGAAACAACAAGAACTATGCTAGTAGAATTAGAACTTCCTGTTCAGTTTTGGGGAGAAGTTGTTGCTACTACATGTTATATGATGAATAGAGTTCTTACGGTGAAGAGGCTCGGGAAGACATATTTTGAGTTGTTACATAAAAGGAAACCGGATGTTTCTTTCTTAGAACCTTTTGGAGCTCCATGCACTATGATTGATCCACATGGTAAATTAGGTCTGAAGGCTTTTGAAGGTTTCTTTCTTGGATACACTACTCCTAATTTCAGAGTGTGGAATTTGTCAACAAAGAAGATTGAAGAATGGGGTGAAGTCAAGGTTCAAAGATACACTGAATTAGTAAGAGCTCCGGGTGCTCCTTGGATGTTTGACTACGATGGGCTATTTAACTCCTTTAAGCTGCCAACTTCTGATGATGCTTCTGCAGCTGCTCAAATGTTTCTGGAAAGTGACTTCTATAGAATCCCCATCTACATTCGCATTCGATTAGTAGGGAAAATTAAAGCTGACTCTTCATTAGCTTGAACAATTATTGTTAATCCTCAAGTGTCTACTTCGGTTAACAATCTGGATCAAAATGAGGAATTCGAAGATGCTGCTGATTAAAATGTTTCATCAGAAGATGATGAGTTCATGATGCAAATGAAGCTACTTCTACTCCGGTTCCTAGAATTTCAGATGTCACGTCAAATATTCAAAATCTAGGGACTACTGAAGGTCATGCATCTACATCTTCATCAAATCCAGCAAACGAATTAGCTGTTGATTTGAATATCAACAATTTGGGTATAAATTCTCGAGTTCCTAATGTTCCTGAAACTTGAACCATAATATCCATCCGCAACAGAATATTATAGGAGATGTCCAGCATGGTGTGAAGACATGTAATCAACTCAGGAATAATCAGAATGCTAGTTTGTATTCGGTTATTAGGGAATCTAGGGAACAGAATGATTGGTCTTTTGCCTGCTATGTCTACCAAGTTGAACCGAAATCTTGGAAGGAGGCGATGAAAGAAGATTCATGGGTTGAAGCAATGCAAGAAGAACAACAACAATTTTAGAAGTTAGGCGTGTGGAAATTGGTTGACAGGCCTGACAACTACAAGAAGATTGGAACAAGATGGGTTTACAAATGTAAGAAGGATGACCGAGGTGTTGTTGTGAGAAACAAATCAAGATTGGTTGTCCAGGGCTTTAATCAGGTAGAAGGCATTGATTACAATGAGTATATGCACCGGTAGCTCGTCTTGAGGCCATAAGAATTTTCTTGGCTTATGCGTCCTACAAGAAGTTTATTGTTTATCAAATGGATGTGAAGAGTGCATTTATTCATGGTGTGGTTGAAGAAGAAGTATACGTCGAGCAACCGCCGGGTTTTAAAGATCCAATCCATCCTGACAAGGTGTGGCTTCTCAATAAGGTGTTGTATGGTCTACATCAAGCTCCACGGGCTTGGTATGAAACGTTGTCTTCCTATCTGCTGAAGAATGGTTTTTGACATGGATTGATCGACTGTACTCTCTTCATCAAGGAACATAATGAGGACCTATTGCTGGTGCAAGTGTATGTTGATGATATTATTTTTGGGTCGACCAACGAGAAAATGTGCAAAGAATTTGAGCAGGTGATGCAAGAGAAGTTCGAGATGAGCGCAATGGGAGAAATGACTTTCTTTTTAGGTTTGTAGGTTCATCAATCTAAGGAAGGGATTTTCATCCATCAAACCAAGTACGTCGGGGATATTCTTAAACGATTTCAAATGGAAGACTCAAAGCCCTTGGGAACTCCATTAGCTCAGAATCATGGGATTATCCTGACGGAATGGGTGAACATGTGGAACCGTGTCTTTATCGTACTATGATCGGATCTCTCATGTATCTTACTGCTTCAAGACCTAATATAATGTACCCAACATGTCTTCTAGCTTGCTACCAGTCCAGTCCGAAGGTTTCTCATTTGATGGCTGTGAAAAGAATCTTTCATTATTTGAAGGGTCACCCGGACACTGGTCTATGGTACCCTAAGGATGATAACTTTGATTTGACAGCATTCAGTGATTCTGATCATGGTGGCTGTAAGATCGATGCAAAATCAACATCAGCGGGCTGTCAGTTCTTAGGAAATCGCCTAGTCATGTGGCAGTGCAAAAAGCAGAAGCGCGACTACGGTTTTGAGGCTGAGTATATTTCAGCTTCTAGTTGCTGCTCTCAGGTTCTATGGATCCAACAGCAAATGCGCGACTATGGTTAACTACTCCTATTTTTGTTGATAACGGAGCTGCTTTACAGATCACTCGTAATCCTGTACAACACTCAAAAACCAAACACATTAAGATTAAGTATCATTTCATATGAGATTGTGATGAAAAGAAACTTATCAATGTTGTTAAAATCCACACCGATCACCAACGTGCCGACCTATTTACAAAAGCTTTTGATAAATCTCGTTTTGATTATCTACTTTTGTTCAATGGCATCAAGGTGAAACCCGAGTAAGTCATCCTTGGCTAATCCATTTTCGTAAATATTTTCTTAAAAATCTAAAATTACAAAATTATTTTCTATTTTCTCTTAGTTTTATATTTTAGTGGGAGAATATTTTCAAGAAAATACAAAAACATGAGAAAATACAAAAATATGTCTTTTATTTAGTTAAGTTTTTATTACCTTCTTTATTTAAGGTGGAGAAAAATTTAGAAATATACAAAACATTAGAAAAACCAAAAATCAAAAATGAGTTTCTTGGATAGATAAGTGAAGATGATGAAATACACCAGTGATCTGTCATAAACAGTCAAAAACACAAAATGAAAATTGATAAGTAGCTTTACTAATGATGTATCGGTAGGCTCAAAATTAGATAAAAATGTGCAGGTTGATATAAACATAACGGGCTTGCAAGCCAGGTGGGAACCATTCATTGGCATATGGTCTTGGTACCGAAATTGCATTTGATAGTATGCCGAGGTTCTCAGATATGCGGTCTTTATGCTGACTTATCATCTGGGTATCATGGTTGAATCTTTTGCCGAAAAATAACGGTGACTCAAGTCTAGAAGTTCCATGATACCATACATACGTGTAAATACTACATCTACCCAAAAATAAGTGATAAAATATCACAGCTTTATGCGGGAGCTAAGTTCGTCTCTTTGTCGGTACGATGGTACTAACCTATTCACGGACTTACTCCTATGCCCTGCATGCATCTGAAAATCAAGTTCCTTATCAATAAGTGATTTAATCACATAGGGCTTGTTTTCAATCAAAATAAGTGAGTATCTCACATCATATACGTCAAAAAAGATGATCAATAGTATAGTCACCGGTAAGATTTTCTCTCGTGCATATCTTGATATGGGAATGTGTCGTGAAGTGGTTGAACACCGGCTAGTAAGTATAATTCATACCTTAATCATATCTCCTAATCATGATTACATCTGATAAGCTGAGCTTACGTGGACAACAATACTGATAATCATAGTAGAATGCTTATTTATTTAATTTGATGTTTTAAACAAAACTCGTTTTTGACAAGATTAAAAGTTGGTATGATTCTCTTACCTTGAACTCTGAAAAAGATTATCTAGTAAATATATAGTTTACTCTTATCTGTTATGGTTATTTTAGTTTAGTTAATTCTATTGTTTAATTAAGTTCTTTTTGAATTAGCCAACGTTGAAGCTCAAAAGTTTTCTACCAAGATACACCCTAAAAACCATTCGCTTTGATATCATAACTTCATAAAATTACTTTCTTACAACATGTAAACTCATCTCACAAGAACAAAATCTATTTAACAAGCACTTTTCCTAACTTAATTTGTGATTAGTGTGGATATGTGCAAAGTTCTAAACAGGTCAGCGAAAAACCTAAGGTCCTCGAAGAACTGAAAGTCCAGTTTTGAAAAACCTAGACTCGTACGAGGCATATCATTTGCACAAGCTATTGTGATTCGTACGAATGACCACTGGGCTTTGTACAATTAGAGTTCTTCGTACGAAGCTATGGTAATTTGCACGAGTATCATGATGTTGTATAAAAGGAGATGAAGTTCTTTGGTAGAACTTCACTTTCACCTTATGTCATCTTTACGCCTCTCCTTAAGTTGTTTTTGATTTCTCTAAGTATACTTGACTATGTTGGCATACTTTGAAGATGAACAACTTAAACATTATCTGACCATGTGACTTTGACTAACTTTAACAACAAAATTTAAGCGAAGAATCATTTTAACGAAAAACAAGCAACTTCTCTTGAAGTTGTTTGTACGAACTAGATTGGTACGAATGACACATCACTCGCATGAATAACACATCGCTCGTACGAGTCAGTTATTCGTACGAGTAAATCAATTGTTTGACTTAATAAAGAGTTCGTAAAAATGAGTTGTTCTTCGTACGAATAAATTGTTATTCGTATGAGTCAGTAGTTCTTTGTTGAGGGAATTTATACATACAGAAAGTTTGAAATGAAACATTTTGTGTATATTCCCTAATGAATTTGTGTTCTTATCCTAGTTATTGTATGTGTACATAATAGAACAAAAGGAACATAAAAGTAAACCCGCAACAAAGAGAACTGACAAGTCAGAAGTGGAAATTATGTCTGAACCGAGACATAACATGGAGGCATAATTGGATCCGGAAGACAAATTTGTTGAGTACAACGGTATAATGAAGTTTTTGCGTGACTCCAGGATACATTATGCTATCACGCACAAGACTACAGTATTCAAGACATTGATCAAGGAATTTTGGGATTCAACTAAAGTTGTTGAAGTAAATGGGCAGGAACTTATCCGCGGGAAAGTAAATGACTTGAACGTAGATGTGACTGTTGAAACCATTAACTCAGTATTACAGCTTGGTGATGATCCTGAAGCTCCATTCTCAGTGCCGTTGAAGTGTCAACGTGGATGTTTGATTAGAATGAAATGTGCTAGAGATTTCCTCATGGGACAACTAAACAAAGCATGGTTGCCACTCCTATACAAGTTCTTTCTACATGTTTTAATTCAGTGTTTGAGCAACAGACGAAGTGCTTATGACATGGCAAATAACGACTTGGTTGGAATGATGATAGCTTTGACATTGAACAAACCGTTTAGTGTTTCAAAGTATATTTTTCAAACATGAAGGAAAACCTGAGAAGAACCGGATATGGTGGAAACAAGTTTTGGATGTATCCTCGTTTTATCCAAATGATCCTGAATGTGCAACATCCAAATCTTACAAAGAACGACAACGATGTTCTAAAAGTAGAAGTTATGATGGAACATTCGTTGAAGATCTTTAGAGGTGTTGCAGCAAAACGTTACAAGGAAAGCACACCTCCGCGTAAGTTGATTGGTTTTCTGGCAAATGATCAATATATTGCATCAGAAAACAAAAAGTGGCGCCATGATGATAGCGATTCAGATAATGAAGAACCAACCTTGAAAAGGATGATCAAAGATAAGTTTGGTCATAAAAGGGGAACGGGTAATGATGATGACGGTGATAATGTTGGTAATGATGGTGCAAGAGAACCAGTTGCAGAAGTCCAGCCTACCTTCACAAAGGAGGAGACTGAACCTATAATGACGGAACCCACTACATTTTCTGAACCACAACCTTCAAATACCACAGCAGCTGAAACACCTTCGGCTCAAGATACTCCAGTTTGGTCGCAACCTACTACTTCTTCAGCTCAACAATCCTAGTCTACATCTCATCAACAAAATGCAAAACAAAGCAGTCGTTTGTTCTCTAAAATGGAAAAGGATGAGAAAGTGGATTTTCTATTCTCTCAGTTGCAAGCTGCTGCAATCCAGATTAAAAAGCATTCGGAGTTCATATCTTCAAATCGGAACACAGTTGTCAAACAGCAGTTTGAGATAAATTCTTTGAAAGAGACTATTAGAAAACACGATTCTGAAATTGTGCAGTTAAGAAAAGAAAATGAGCGACTGAAGACTGCAGATGCTGAAAGAGCAACTCAGCTACAACAGATGAGAGCAGCTGATAACTCTCGGGGGATTGAGATATATAGACTCAAAGAATGTAGCGCGGCTGTACAATGATCTGCGGAAACATTAACTGCTAAGCATAATGACTTGAGAGAATGGTATCATTCTCACAATGCTACACTGGTTAAAGGCTTTATTGGTATTAAAGACGTGTTTGAAATAAGCAGAAAGCGGGTGAACATTCTATGGAATGATAGATGCAAAGCGCAGGAGATCAAGTGTAAACATGATCAGGTTAGTGAAGACACTAGCAATCCTGATGCTTCAGCCTCATCCTCGCAACCAAAAGTTTCTGTTTCAACTCCAGTGGTAGAGTTTAATGCACAGCAGATCGTGACCGATCCAGTTACCTCCAGTGGTACTCAAGAGGAAACAGGAAAGGTTTGATGTTACTTGAAAGTTTTGAAGACCTAATGGTCTATCAACGATGGATAGCAAATCTTCAGGGGAGTTTGTTGATACTCCAGGCCATTCAGTATGAAGACCAAAGACCTAAGACCGAAGACCAAGCAACAGCCAAGGGGGAGTTTGTTGATACACTTTTATGTCTATCGCTTGTTCTTAGTTATGTCTGTAATTGTACGGTCTTTGTTTACTATGTCTGTATAGTTTGGTCATGTCGACCAAATCAAGATATCCTCCTATCTTGGTTTAGTATGACGTTTAGTTTGTCTGTGTAAAACAGTTGCATGTGTGCATACTGTTGGGTCTTGTGTACGTGATGTCTGTGACACGTTCTCCGAAGAAGACTTCTATGTGCGAGTGGGAATGCTTCGTACGAGCCACCTACCATTCGTATGAGTAAGTACCTCTAAATAAGCATCCTGCTTGTTTCGTACGAGCAAGGTCATGATTCATGCGAACCAGTTCAATCGTACGAGTATCTTTGAAGAATGTCTTTGGTGTCTTTTGGTGTTTCGTACAACCAGCAACATACTTCGTACAGTTGCATAGTGTGGACACTATATAAGCTGATATGCACTTCTCAGTATGGAGTTGGACAGAGTTAGTGAACTAGAGAGTGAAACAGAGCTAGACATCTAAGAAAGGGAGAGAGAGACACAAGAGCACAGAGAGTGTTGCATGAGTCTGTATGAACATTGTTTGTATATGTTTGTATCAGTTCTCTTCTATTAATCAAGATATTGAATCTTTGGTTATCCCGTGTTCTTACTTTGTTTTGGTCTGCATACTCACGAGGATTCTGCACTCGTATTTGTGTTGTATAAACATGGAAGTAGGTTAATCTTGATCCTCCAAGAGGACCTACACGAGAGCCTGTAACGAACAGCAGGCTCTGATACCAATTGTAAGTCCCTGATTAAGATCTGTGCACGGTATCACAACAACTAATCGATTGCGGAAATAAAGATTAGATGAACAGAACAAGGACAATCTCTGATTAACCAACTTGCATACACCGAATGGTGTCTGATACATGATATCTGAATAACAAACTGACAAGCAACCTGAACCCTAACCCCAACACATGTACTTATACTCCTCTCAGAACCCACTAATTACAACCCTAGGCCCATAAGGCTCTAGGAAGCTCACCCTACACCCTTAGCCTAAAATGCAACTCTAATGTGTAAACCTTTTAGCTAGGGACCCAACAATAACACACCAATTAACTTTCTTGGCATGGTGTCCAAGAGGACCAAGTAGTAGGGAAAGGACGTCCAAGAGGATAAAAGAAGCACCATATGCCAAGATCTATCATATGCAAGTCACATATTATCCATCCCCCATTTTTAAACGATTTAACTTTTTCAAATGTCAAACAAAAAATAAAAAATAAACCAAACTAAGTCTATGTCAAATATATTTATAACAAAACTAATAAAAGTTGGCTTTATTTTGATACCAAACACATGTATATTTATACGCATATCATAGGCATTGTGTTTTAAACATTAGGACAATGATTTAGATTCTTTTGGCATTGTGTTACATTAAAATACCAAAACAACATATTACAAACAGACAACAGGTAAACGGACAATAAGCTGCCTTGTATTATACATAAGAAAACGTTAAACGTATCAATTTAAAACAGAAGGAAATGTATTTTAAGCAAGAAATTTATAACACATCAATTAAGTTTCTTGGTATGGTGTCCAAGGGGAACCAAGTAGGTAGGGCAAGGACGTCCAAGAGGAAAAAAGCACAACATGCCAAAGATCCATTACATGCAAGTCATATATTATCCTCCCTAGTTTTTAAACGTCAGTAACTTTTTCATATGATAAAAATTAAAAATAATGCACCATAATAAATCAAGCATTTTTTATCTTTCCAATGAATATGGTAATGCTAAAAAAAAATAAAAAAACAAATTGTTTTAAGTGGCTTTTTTGTTCATCGTTTTTTTTAATATTGTGTATGTTGTGTTAGATATATAGGCTTAGGATGGTATGAGAAGTACTAGGTTAATTTAGAAACTTAAGAAACATTATGGACCATACAATTTCTCTAAGCAATATATATATACACACACACACACACACACATATAGCGGATGGATAATGAAAATACTAATTTAAATGAGAAAACCAAAAAACTAACTAAAAAAACATACCAAACATTTATTATTTTTTTGGAATTTTTATTAAAAATCGTAATATTTCATATACAAAAAACTTTTTTTTAAAAAAAATTATACTACATATGTGCAATAATACGGAAAAGCCTAAACCACCTAATCCACCCCCACTAACCCCACCTCCCCCAAAGACCTACCCCCCCCCCAAACTAAATCCACCATCCCACCAAAAGCTTAAACCCTCCACCCCCAAAACCTAAACCCCCTCCCCATGCCGCAAAAACCTAAAACTAAACGCTAAACAAAAACCCCAACCCACCCTCCCCATAAGAAAAAGACCTAAATCCCCCTTCCACCCCACACCCAAAACCTAATCCTAATCAAAGACCTTCAAAAAACATTACCCTAAAAGCTAAACTAAACTCAAAAGCTAACTTTAAGCATATAATGTACATGTGCTGTACAATTTTTTTTCTTTTTAAAAAGTTTTTTATACATAAAAAGTAATGATAGTTTATAAAAAAATGTAAAAAAGAAAAAAAATTAGCACGTTTTAGGCTTTTTTAGTTATTTTTTAGTTTTCTCATTTATATGTAGTTTTCTCGTGATTCTCTCCATACATATATATGTTGGATCATGAAAAAACTAGTCTAAATGAGAAAACCAAAAAACTGACTAAAAAAGCCTAAAAAACATTCCAACCTTTTTATAAAATTTCGCTATATTTTATATATAAAAAACTTTGTTTCCAAAAAAAAGTTGTTTTTGTGAATGGGGGATCGGCTCCTTCGATGAGCAATCAGACTGATCTAACTCAAATAACAGAGGCGGAATTCATTGTTAGTGAGGTTGACAAACGAACAAGTGCGATCTACTGTTTAAATGCTTTGAATGTATTGATTGACGTGCAAAGTATAGCGCAAGTAACAATTTAACAGGGCTTTGCCGTACCAACTAGACTAACTCTATTACTAGCTCTGACACAACACTCCTTTATTTATAGGTCGACATAACTCGCACTGGAGTGTGTGAAACAGAGACTGTGACTCGTGCGAGTGGCTGCCTCGTACGAGTGACAGAGTGTCACTCGTACGAGTCAAGTATCTCACTCGTATGAGTCTGCTACAAAATATATAAACCAAACAATAACATGTACAATCTAACGTTTAAGCCCTATATACAATAACGACATATCCTAGATGTAGGCAATAGACATAATGCACCAACAAACTCCCCCTTAGATGTTGCCGCAGTCTGGATAGTCTTCAAAAATCTTCATAAGATCTGACGTTTAACGACCAAAGAACTGCTTCGGTGGCTTGCGACGCTCCTTAAAAGCAATTGGCGTTTGATCTGTTGGAGGAGGTTGGTTAATTGTATTGCCAAACTGAAAACTTCTCAGCGACGCTATACGAGCTCGCTCAGCAATCCTCGCTTCCTTCTTTTCCTTCTTCTTTTGCTCGGTCTCCTCCAGTTTCCTCCAAGAAGTGTTCAATGTCGATCAAGAATGTATATCATTTGCCAAACAGACATTAACAATCTTCTTAAACTGGAGTGCTTGTTCTTTGTCTTTATCTTCGTAACTGATCTTACTGTAGAACAAACAATCTATATCTTTCTTTGTACAATTTACTAGCCACATCGGGTCTAGTACTTGAATGCCACGCCACAACCCATATATTCGCTTGTGAGCTATGACGGCTTCGGTAAGCTCCTCAGTTATCTTCCACGAATTATCATTAGGGTGCACATAAATCACAGCTTCTCTCGTGTTAGAGTCATAGTGCCACCACTTGAAGATTTTGTGGAAATCCTGCTCCATCTGAATCATAGGCATATTCTTCTTAACCTTTGGCTCTTCACGATGAGCATAACATCCTTTTCTTTAGTAACTGGATCTATCTTCTTAATATGCTTCGGAAAGTAAGGTTTCCAGTGTATAAATCCATGCAAAGCTTCAAGCTTAATCAACTTCCATAGCCTTTGGTCGTGAAATTTCATCTTCAGATTGATCATCTTCGTTTGCACCAGCTCTTTGATATCCCAATAAGGCAAGGATTTGATGTCGCTCAAATATCTAATGTACTGGATTCCAAACTCCCTTTTGACCGCGTAAACATTTAGTTCTTCGATCCAACCCCAGCTGATAATGTCCCCTAGAGAAATATCTGCATCGCGTGTAAAGAACGCTAAGGGACGCTTGAATTTTTGCTCTGTTTGTGTAACTTTGAACCACTTCTTCCTCATTTCTGCAATTTCAGCTCTATTCATTTGTTGAGGAATGGTACCCTGTTTAGCAGCTTCTTCGACTTTGCATTTCAGAACATCGGCATTTTCCGCTGCAAACAACTCAGTGAAAGTTGGGGAGTCATCTGCACCCTGATCGGCAAGATTAATAACATCGTCATCGGAATCATCCTCCACGACAACTCTATCATAATCATTCGCTTCTTCAACGTGCTCGAAGACAAAATCACTTAGCTCGAAAGCACTAATCTCATTCAACTCGTCTTCAAAATCAAACTCGAAGTTTTCTTCATCCACGCCTAACATTTCGACAATCTCTTCCTTAGAATAGCTATGGACAAATTCTACCTCCTCAACATCATGCTCAAGATAAAAAATCTTCGGCTTAGGCACGACAGGAACGGTAGATGTATCGGTTATCATGAAGATTCCTGCCTACTGTGCATCAGAAGGACCTTCAGTTCTATCCTTACCACTTTCTTCAGTCATTTGATTTGCAGAGTCATCTAAATACATAGAATAATCAATCTCTTCATTTAAACCAGATTCAGTTACACAAATACCCGCTCCACCTACATCATCATCATCACCACTATCAGAATCAGAATCACCAGATAATACATCATCTAAATCTTCAGCCTCTTTCTCAACATCTTCATCAAATTCATTAGCCGCTGCCTCAATCTCTTTTTCTAATTTTTTCTTTAGTAGCCATTCTCGATGTCTCACAAAAAAGATCTGTCGTATCAATATCCACATCTTTAGGCTTTTCGATCAGAATAAACTTATTCGAGACTGTATACACCACTATATCCATAATAACTAGCACAAATTCAGCTTCTGGCTCAGTTGTGATGTTCACAGGATCCTCAACCACTTTGGCTTTGCCCTTGCCTTGCGCATCTGATAGTTCTTTAGCAAGACGTTCACGTTTAGCTACACGTTCTCTGGCTTCAGCTCGTTCAATCTCATCTATTTCCGCAGCAATATTAACTCCAAGTTTTTTTTGTCAATATCTTCTCAAAAAGATTCATTCTTCTATCACTTCTGAGTCGCTCTTCCTCATATTCAGCCATTCGAATTCGTAAGCGCTCATTTTCTGACACAATACTGCCGAGCATAGCTTCAAGTTGTTGTTTGTCTTCACAAAGCACATTAAGCTGCTCCTGTAACTCCGCAATTTTAACAGTGTTTAACATGACCTGTTTCTGTAAGTCTTCAATGCGAGGGTCATTAAACATGTCGGTTGAAAAGTCTTCGCCCCCTTGAATATCCCCAAAATCAAAATCAAAATCAAAATCAAAGTGAGGTTGGGACTGCGAAGTTTGTGGCTGCGGTGTCGGTTGTGGTGGCGGCTGTGGAGTCGGTTGTGGTGTTGGTTGTGGTGGCGGCTGTGGAGTAGCCTGACGTGGTGGAGATGGTGAAGTTGGTTCAATAACCTCTTCTTCGACTGTCTGCTTCTGCACTGTCTCTTTGGATTTGACATTAGGAGACTCAATGCTTCTTTTCGCTTGTCATTTGAGACGTCGTGTCTTTTTCTTTGTAGGCTTGTGAACAGGAATGCCAGAATCTGAACCCAAAGGTATATAAGTCGTGTCGTCCTCTCCTGCGGCTTTGCACCTTTTCTCTTCAGCTTTTCTCTTTTTCTCTTCAAGTCGTTTGGCTTCTATCTTTTTAGCTCTTTTTCTTTCACCTGCTCGTCTATCTTCCGAATCGGTGCTAGAATAGGAAACTTCTTCAGCCACTTTATCACCACCAAAAGCTTGCCTCTCAATGTCTGCAACTATATCTTCAATAATTTCTTCAATCTCTGGTTGATCTCTCAATCCAGAACTTTCAGCTGCTTGCCTTTTCTTTTGAGATGTAGAAGTAGAAGATGTAGTCGTTGCCTTTCTTTTTGCACCATTTTCTCCATCTTTAACAAACCAAGAACTACGCTTAGCAACAAAACCGTCTAGCGCAGTCAACTCTTCATTCTCATCCCCACTATTATCCTTCCTCCACTTTCCCGGTGCCGGAGCAATATAATCTTTGTCAACGCTCCAAAAACTGGCTTGGCATTCAGGAATGTCTTAAGATGCAAATTCATCTTCTTAAGAGTAGAGAAATCCATGTGTTCCAACTTTAAGTCGTCATCTTTCTTTTTCTGCAAGTTTGGATGTAGATGATCTAGCAGCATCTGAATGAAATGCGGAACTGCAAAAACTTTTCTCTCTGACTATTCTGCACCATCTGAGTGAATATAACCTTTGAAAAGTTATACAGAAGATTTAGAACAAGTGCGGTAATCATGCACATTTGGTAGTCAATCAAATCATCAAAGCTCTTTTACGATGACTCAAACCGTGTATAACAATGTGTGCGATATATCGAAACATCGCACTAAGGTTACCCTTATTGAAAGGAGCGGCATTCACGAATCCGGCGTAACCCATGCGGTAAAAGCAACCCTTCACCATATACTCTGAAAACCCTGTTTTGATCGTCTTCATTGTCTTTAAAATCCAACACCGTCCTGATCAAATCCTCTATAATCTTAACTTGAATATCATCATCACCAATCTTTACAGTTGAAATAATCGCATTCTCTTCAGAATCAAACTCTGTTGCATTCCAAAAATACTCTACGTGAGATCTATACACAGTATGGCGATCAGTGAGAGCTTTAGTGTACGTCCCCTAATCCGTATGGATCGTCACAGAATCGTCTATCTAATATAGAGTGCGGAATGCCCTAGATGTGATTTCACAGAAAACCGAACAAGAACACGAACACAAACAAATACTTTCAATCCGTCTTCTATTGATTATCTAACACAAGTGTTTACAATCAATTCAAGACTCTCTCCTTCAACTCTCTCTGAAGTAATTAGCTAATCCACCAATCAACTAATTGAGCAACCTTAACCCTAGTGCAAAGCTCTCTTTATATAGAGACAGGTTTGCTCTCGGGCTAGGGTTTCACCATATGGACTGCTAATGGGTCTAGGCCAAATTCCCCTACCATATGCTATATGGTATCTGGTTTAGCCCAATTACTTCTAATTAACTATTACAAAACTAAACCCGTTAACTGTTTATTATTTTACTAATTACAAAGTATCCAAAGACCAAATCTAAGCTGTTGTCACAAATATGCATCAACAAATTCCCCCTTGACAATAGCTTCATTTAACAACTTTGTCTTTAGTCATCTTGCAATCTTTAACTTCCTTGAAAAACGTTGGTCTTTTGATAGCTTCAGCTTTAAAAGCTTCTGTCAGGAACAGACTCCCCCTAAGCTGATGTATCCAATCACCAAATCTTCTAAATAGTTAGTGTTTGAGTAAACTCCATTCTAGTACTTGCATAGAAATCTTCACACTCTTCAACTTTGTTTCCAATGTAGAAAGGAGGTTCTACCATGCATCCAAGCAAACTCCTCTTCACTAAACGTCTTAGCAACATACGGCTACAATCTGTATACTATAAAACAAACATCTCGAGAAACCATAAGAATTTTTCAACATAAGTTAAACAAATTATTATTATTCAAGAGATAGTAAAACTGTATCACAGATTAAGCACTTCTCAACTCAAACCACATACTCAAAATTTTAAACACCATGAACCTGCAAGATTTTAAAAAATTTTGAACTCATCTTCTAACACCGTCTCCCCTTATCGGTAAGAACTCCTCCATGAACAACTATATTCCGTATATTAAGAATATACAAGAAAATGAAATCTTTTTGGAGTTTTATATTTTCTGAAAGCAAATAAAGAACGAAATAATAAACACTCTGTTTTTGTGAGAATCACCGTTAAGAAGATCATATCAGCAACATCAAACTGTTTTCACACTATTTGATAATTCTATATGTCATATTCATGAAAAACAGTTCAAGATGATTACCGGTATTGTTTATCCACTTAAACAAAATACATGAACATTTCAAGTACCATTACCTAGTGATCTATTCAGATAATCTATACTGATATTCTATTGTGTCCCACTTCAGGACATACCCCCACGATCAAGGTATGTACAAAGATTCCTCGTAGTAGGTGAGTATACAAAATTCATCCTTTTGAATTACAACGTTAGATAATTGGTGTTCAGATCAGTACTTCCATACAACAAAGAGACCAATATCCAACGAGGGTTAGGGAAAATACCAAATTTTGGTACGAATAATGCAATTTGCACATTTGAATGACTCTCCAAGGGAGCTTCTTCAATTTTTGGGATTTGACATTTTAGCCTTTTTAAGATATCCTTGTTGTGCCTAGGTCAGCATATATATGGATGCAGCAGAAGGACAACCGTGATACCCCGGATGAAATAACGATATAAAGACCTAAAACCTCATATTTTGGCAATCTATCAATGCAAGATTCAAGGTTATAAAACCATATGCCACTGATTTGTTACCCACGCGTACACAGTTTATTATATTTTTATCACAAATGTAAGTTGATTATTGCATGCTTTTTACCTACTGGTACATCATATGATGAAGCTGCTATCACACTTAATCAATTTAGTTTTAAATATTAGTGTGACATTCTAACTTGCTGAGGTATTATTAATTTTTGATTTTCTATTTTTATGTTTTTTATTTTTGAAAAGCAATAAATTATTTACAAACTGTTGTTATGGAAAATTGGTTATTCAAGATTCCTCATCCCGTTGAGCTTGACTAATGTTCAAAACGAGCCCTGTCAAAAGCTTTTGTTTAAAGATCTGCCAGGTTATCTAGTGTGTCGACTCGATGCAGTTCAATTAATTTCTTTTCAGCACAATCCCGTATAAAATGATGACGAATGTCAATATGTTTTTTTGCGACTGTGTTTTACCGGATTGTTGGTGACTGAAATAGTGGCATTATTGTCTATCATAATAGGAGTACGAGTGAAATTCAAACTGTAATCGCGCATCTGCTGTTGGATCCCGAGAACCTAAGAGCAACAGCTATCCGCAACAATATATTCAGCTTCACACGTCGAGGTAGACACACAAGACTTCTTCTTGCATTGCCATGAAACGATCCTCCTTCCTAAGAACTGACAACCACCTGTGGTAGACTTTCTTGTTGATTGCATCCTCCCAAAGTCCGAATTAGTGAAAACAACAAACTTCAAATCACTAGCAGCTGGATACCATAACCCAAGTTTAGGTTTCCCCTTCAAGTAACGAAGAATCTGCTTCACCGCTTTCATGTGTGACTCTTTTGGTTTCGCTTGATATCTGGGAGCTTGATATCTTGCACAAAGACACACTACGAACATGATGTCTGGTCTAGAAGCAGTCAAGTACATCAGAGAACCAATCATGGCCCTATATTGAGTAGGATCAACATCCTCTACACTCTCATGATCTGGACCAAGATTGTGATTCTCACAGATAGGTGTATTGAAAGTAGCGCAATCCTCCATTTTGAAACGAGACAAAATGTCATACACATACTTCGTCTGATGTACAAACATTCCATCCTTCTTCTGTTCAACTTGTAGACCCAAAAAGTAGGACAATTCACCCATCACACTCATTACAAACTTGCTCTTCATTACCACCTCGAATTCATGACACATGTTCTCATCAGATGACCCAAAAATGATGTCATCAACGTATACCTGTACCAACAGAAAGTCTTCCTTCTTCCTTTTAATGAAAAGTGTACTGTAAATTTGATCTCTTTCAAAACCGTTCTTTAATAAATGTGCTGACAATGTCTCATACCATGCCCTAGGTGCCTAATGCAATCCATACAATGCCTTATCAAGTCGATAGACTCGATCTGGATAATTTGGATCGGTAAACTCGTCTGGTTGTGAGACATACACCACTTCTTGGACTTTCCCGTAAAGAAATGCACTCTTCACATCAAGTTGGTAAACTTTGAAGCCCTTGAATGAAGCAAAAGCTAGGAACAAACGAATTGCTTCCATCCTTGCTACTGGTGTAACCCTTCATTGTAATCAATCTCCTCTTGCTATTGAACCCTTTCACTACCAACCGAGCCTTATTCCTTATCACGATCCCTCGGTCGTCTTTCTTGCACTTGAACACCCACTTAGTGCCTATTTCCTTCGCACCTTCAGGCAAGTCAACTAGCTCCCAAACTTCAACTTCTTAAACTGAGCTAGTTCCTCTTGCATAGCTACAACCCAACAATTATCTTTTAGAGCCATGTGAATGTTCTTCGGCTCCTCTTGGAAATAAAGCAGCTATACAAACACTCATGAATCAACCCAGTCTTCTGAATCGAAGTAAATAAACAGGAACCTTCGATCACACCTCTTCTTGTCTGAACACCTGCAGCAGCATCACCTATGATGTTTTCAACTAGATGATCTCTGTGTACATGTGTGGTAGCAATGGTGTCAACAACCGATTATCTCCCAGATTCGATCCAATCTCCCCCTGAATGTTACTATTAGCAAACGGATTAGTGAAATCCTCCACCTGAATAGGTTCCGACTCACTATCACTGGAGTCTTGTGGACCTGCACTGGAAGAAGTGTCTGGAGCATCTGTTATTGATATACTCGATCTAGGCATGAAGTTACCCTCTTCATCTACACTGATCACAGTTTGAATCACTTGAGACTCATCTGCATTGGAAAAATCAGGTATATTAAATGATTTAAAAACGCTATCATAATCATATAATATAGCAGGACCACTCGTTGATTGATGAGGCGAATAACTAGTGATTTCCATGTTAAACATCACCTCAATTTTACCAGTCTTTAGATTAAAAACCCTTTTATTCGGTGTTCCAGGCATGTAGCCTAGAAAGTAGCCCTCGTCATCTACCTCACTGATTTTTTGCTTATCTTTATTTCGCACAATGGTGTAGGGTAATCCAAATGGTTCAAAGCCTTTTAAGTTTGGTTTTCGGTTAAACAGTAGTTCGTGACATGTTTTGTTAAACCGTTTAACCGTCAAAACTTTGTTCAGGACATAACAAGCTGTGTTCACAGCTTCTCCCCAGAAAATAACTGGAAGCTTTGAATCAGAAAGCATAGTCCTTGCAGCTTCAATCAATGTCCTGTTTTTCCTCTCAGCGACTCCATTCTGTTGCAGTGTATAAGGAGCAGAATATTAATGTTCAATTCCCTTGCAAAGACAATAGAGATCCTGAATCTGATTCTTGAACTCCGTGCCATTATCACTCCTTATCCTCTTGAGCCGTGTATCATGGACATTTTCCAATTTTGTAAAAAGATCTATCAGCATCTCTGCTGTCTCATCTTTTGTACCTAAAAAGAAAACCCATGAATATCGTGAGTAATCACTTGTGACAACTAAATAGTAGTACTTTCCACCTATGCTCCTTACGTTCACCGGACCGAATAGATCCATATGAAGTAATTCATAAGGGTCATCTATGGAATTTACTGTTTTAGACTTGTGAGGTTTCTTATGTTGTTTTCCCTTTTGACATGGAAGACATTTATCTTCTACATGAAACCTCTGCACTGGCACCCCTTCCACTAAACCATTTTTAATAATATAATTCAGTTTTCGGTAGTGGATATGGGTGACGCGTCTATGCCACAACAATGACTCAGCCTCAGATGTTTTTGATAGTAAACACGCCACCACAGTGGAGGAATCCTTTGTACCCATGTCCATGACATAAGTGTCGTTTCTCCTTGGAGCTCTCATCACTATCCAATCATCCGGTATCACCAAACCAGGTTTCGCCCCAAAGCTTCAGACTTTGTAAAGTGGACCGGGTGACCCTTGTCGCAAACTTGAGACATGCTCATCAGATTGTGCTTCAGTTGTTCAACATAGTTCACTTTGTCCAATGCAATCTTCCCATTGGTCAGTTTTCCTCGACCTGTAATGTGCCCTCCTTTAGCAACTGCAAAGTTCACATAACCTCCATCTATATTCTAAAACTTTGTCAACAACCTCGCATCCCCCGTCATGTGCCTGGAGCAGCCACTATCAACATACCAGAAGTTGATAATCCTCCTTAGTAGCTCCTGCACAACCCAAAAAAATTAGTTAGATTGGGGGACCCAAGCCTTAATGGTCTTGGGTCTTCCAGATTCATCAACCACAGGAACATCCATCCAATACCAATCACTCCTAACATGAGTCTTGGATCTCATACCTGTTGATGGAAATGGTCTTTGATTTCCATTTGTGCTTTGGTACTGAGGTTTCCTAACCATGTTTGGACTTTGTGACATTTGAAAATTTTGGTTTTGGTTCCATAAATTTTGACCATTATAATTTCTAATGCCATTGTTATAAAAATTTTGACTACCAACATTCTGATATCGAGTTTGATATTGACCTTGACTTCTGGAATTACTTGATTGACCATTAAAGTTATTCATTTTTGGTGAACTACTTCTAGGTCTTTCATATCTGCCTAATGTAGATTCAGGCTGAAATCTTTGTTGATTTCTTTGAAAACGAGGAACTTGGTGAGTTCCTTTTTCAGCCTTATCTACACCAGCAGCAACACTTTGTTGCTTGGAAACAGATATCTTTGGTGAGTTAGTAACCTTCTTCTCACCATCACCAAGTTTTTCTGGTGATTTTTCTCTTTGTCTCTCACTCACCTGTGCTTCACTCTTTTTGTTAGGATAACAGCTAGCTACATGTCCCTTTTCATGACATTTGAAGCAGGATCTTCTAGCCGAAGACTTCTTAATTGAAGTCTCTGGTTTAGATTCATCAGCCGATGATGATGATGATGATGATGATGATGCCTTTGAAGGATCTTGTTTAGTTTGGTTAATTTCTAATTTTTCTTTGTTTTTATTTTTAGCAAACTGCACATTTGACTCTTTTGTAATAACAGTGACCTCTTCATTCATATCACTCCCTTGAAAAAAATCAAGATTTTTAATAAAAACTTGCTTTTGATTCTTTGGGTGTGTATTCTTTGTTTTCAAAAAGGTGTCTCTGTTATTATCCTTCTTGGCATTCTCACATCAACATTCTCTGATATGGAACTACTAGGTGTAGTTGACACAAAGTCTGTTAGCTCTTCTTCGTCTTGCAAGAAAGAATAGTCATGACCAATAGGTAGTGGAACTTCATTTAAACCTTTGAATCCCACACATGTCTTGTCACTACTCCTCTTCAGGCCATTCATCATGTGTTTCATAACAAAAGATGAATCTCTGAATTGATTCAATTTCTTTTCAAGTTCACAAATTTTCAGATGTGCTTCTGACAACTCTTTGCATTTTTTAAGAAATCTCTTTTGTTTTCTTACTCATCATATCATGAGCTAAGTCAATAACTTGAAGCTTTTCATTAAGCTTATAGGTTAGAATATTGATTTCTTCTTCATAACCTTTAATTCTCTTCAAATATAATGACTCATTTCATTTTACGAAGAAGTTTGATTCTTTTAGGATTGAGAGCTCATTTACCAGACTTTGGTTTTGTTTTGTTAACATGTCAACTTCACTTTGAAGTTCACGACATTTTAAACAAACAGAACTACCCGAGTTAGAATGTACCTCTCCTGTTGATTTGCTTAGATCAGCCATAAAAGCAGCAAAATCAGCAGCCATCTTCTTCTATGCAGCATTCTGTTCTACATCAGCTTTTTCAGGTACCATCTCTAGCTTACCTCAGTATCAGCCTTCACTTCCTCATTATCAACTGGAGCTATCTCAGCCATGAACGCCTGTGTGGCATTGTCATCACCCTCCAGATGAACACTCAAATCATAGGAACCCTCTCTAGCAGTAGAGATTAGGGCCTTTGATCCAGTGTTGGTTGACGCATTCCTGTTGCTTGAACCATGACCAGGAAAATCTTGAAAAGAAGAACTAGAACGAGATTCAGACTTAGGTCTTTGGCACTCTCTAGCAAAGTGTCCATAATTTTTACAATTGTAACACTTCACTTTAGACTTGTCAAAACCCACACCCTTTCTAACGAACTTCCTGCCCGTTCTGTTCATGAACCTCTTTACTCTTCTAAAGATCATGGCCATCTGCCATTGTAAATCCATCTCCTCTGGAACATTAGGGTTAATCTGATCATAATCTTCATCAAACGTAGGAGGATCAGATATTCTTCCCTGAATGTAGTTCTCGTAGGAAGCAACGAAAGAAGCAATCAATGCCAGATGATCTTCAGCACTTTTGACACTCAGAGGCATAGACCTAGTACTGCTATCATTATTACTTGATTGTTGTCTCTTTGCCCTTGACGAGCCTCCTGAAGCAGCTACAAAACATACTTCACCCTCATCATTTGTCATAATCTGCTCATTTTCACATGAAAGAAACGCAGTAGCAGTATCACTTGAAGCATTGTTAGAAGATGAAGGTGTAAGCCCTTTATAAATCCCTGGATCTTGAACCTGATCATATCCAGTTTCCTTCTTCTTCATCATGTTGAGCTCATAAGCTCTCAGTTTCCCAATAACCTCTTTCAAGTCTTTATCTTCATAGTCAGCTTCACCCTCAATCATTAGAGTATATATATCCCATTTGGCAGGTAAAGCATCCAGCAACTTATCGTTTATCTCCACATCCGTGTATCCCTCTATGTCATAATTTTCCATTTCTGACATAAGATGATAATATCTGGTGATAATATCTTATAGGGACTCATTTCTCATTCCTTTAAACATAGCAAACTGTTTCTTCAACAAATCAACCTTATTCTTCTTCCCATCAGGATTGCCCTCATACCTCTTCTCTAGGGCATCCCACATCTCTTTCGATGTAGTATAACATTTGAATGTATGTTTAATGCCATCAGGTAATGATATCTTTATAGCAGCTAAGGCTTTCTTCTCAGACTCATACATTCTCTTTTCAGCTTCTGACATATTCACATAAGCAGTGATACGTTATATGCCCTCAAAGTCAAGAGTGGAGTTAACGTACCCATCTTGAATACATATCCACATCTATGTGTCCTGATATTCAGTGAATGACTGAGACCTATCCTTCCATGTAAGGTAATTCTCTACTTTCAGCATTTTTGGAGGTTTGTTAGTCGTGCCTGCCTCGTGCTCTGTGACATCCCGGTTTTTCGGATAACTTAAACGAACTACTTCACGGTTATTAATTCGGAGACTTGAACTTGCACGCTCGAAATAGTTACGATAATTTAGTGAACTTGTCAAATGAAGTATGTGCTATGTGTATTAAACGTTTATGAGTTGGTGAATATGTGATGTTCGATTACGTGATTGTTTTAGTTATAAAATATTTATGGTAAATATGTACACGAACCGAACCGAACCGCGAAACGAACCAACCTCGATTCCTTGTGACTCTAGGAGTGAACCAAGTTTTAAACCCAAACCCCTCAGCCGCGAATGAACCCAAACCTTAAACCCAAGTCCCTTGTGGCCGCGATCAACCCGAACCTTGAACCCATCTCTTTGCGCTATATATACACACACATGCATGATCCTTCTTCACAAATCAAAAACAAAACACAAACCCTAATATCTAAATAGCCGTCGGCAGCCCTTCACTAGTTCCATCGATCGCGTGTAGCCTCCTACATCATCTCTCGGTCGCGTGGCAGCCCCTCGCCATCTTCATCCTCGGTCGCAATTATCTTTGATCATCGGTTCCTCATCTCACTCACGGTTCATTTACCTTGTCATTAAAGGTTAGGATTTATCATTGTTACAAGATCATATTCAGATATATGTGTTTGAATGTAGTGATTGTGTTGTTTTCGGATTGATTATGCTAGTTTGAAAGTTTGATGTTTTCGGAAATCATGTAACATAGGCTGCGTTTTGATCGATAAAAACTAGAGATTATGATTAGGGTTTGCATGGATATGATATATATAATGATATAAGATTGGAAAAATCTGTTCTTGATCGCATATGTTCAATATATAAACGGTTTAAGCGAGTTAGTTTGTGATAAAGTGCTGAATCAGGCTGCTGAATGATGGTTACAGCCGACTTCAACTGGCTGTAACTCGGTATTTAGTTGTCGAAAAACGGTTTTTCTGAAGTCTAAAACGTAGAGTTTTAAATAACGAATCTAATGGCACTGGATTCATATTTTTCTGAAGTCGTTTGATATTTTTAAGTGGCCAATTAAGTTCAGTAACTAAAGCTGTGAAAATCCTGAAATTTTGTTAGTTGTTTATCGAGTTGGATTTAATAATCTGTAGGGAGTCGAATCATGAAATTTGTACAGCAACTAGGTATGGAAATTTCCAGGCAACTCCCACTGGCATTTTGTTAATTGGACGAACAGTGATTTTTAAATAAATTCTTCCGTGGACTGCAGTCAGAAAGCGACGAATCTGACTGCAGCCTAGTATATTAATATTTACGAATAATTGGTAAGGTGCTAGGACTTGAAAAAATTATATAAAATTCTACAGTATAGTTGTCACCTTCTGTAAAATAATTGGAATTTTTGGAATGTCGGAACTATTTTATAAAAATCCTTGAAAACAGCCGAATTATGAGTATGTAAGCTGAAACTTGATAACTTGTGAATGTGTGCACCAAAGTGTTGCATGGATTGGATTATGTTCATGATAAATTGTTTTGATTACTATGTTCACATGAGGATACTTGCATGCATGTTTGAGTGTTAGGAATTTTGATTGTGTGTATCACTTTGTGCGTAAATTATGTGTAGAATTTGTATTGGTGTGTTCACACACTGACTTGAAATCAATTGGTTTATTAGGACGCAATTAGCGGTCCCATCATTTGCAACTTCTGTGTTACACTAACCGAGCAACTAAAGGTGAGTTCACGGCCCCTAACTTTATCCGGTTTTAAACAACAGGGGGAGAAACATGTATACACTCTACAACTCTATCTCTTTACGTTATACGAAATTAACGTCACTTAACTATTCGGTAACTAAGTTAATGTTAATGTACGTTATGGTCACTAAGCAGCTATATCACACATGTCCTCGACAATCTCTCGGATCGTTAGTATTGGTTTTAAATAGCGGGGAAATTATAAGTAGTACTACTGGGCCCGACAAGCCCCATCCGAGCTAGTCGCGCTAGCCGACCGGGTATGGTCAATGGGTGAATAATTTGGCCTAACTTCGCCATGGTCAGTGATAGGCCTGGCAACACGGAGGCACAACAGTCAGCTTCGATCGCGAACACTTACGTGACATAACTTTAGGCTAGCTACCTATATATGTTAACATTGAACTTAATTACGAATCAACTATATTATCCCGGGTTAGGGATAATGGAAACAACAACTATATTATCCCGGGTTAGGGATAATGGAAACAACAACTTTATTATTCCGGGTTTGGAATAATGGAACATCATTATTATTCCGGGTAAGGAATAATGGAACCATCAGTATTATTCCGGGTTGGGAATAATGGAACCAAATCGTTATCCCGGGTAAGGGATAACGGGGAAAACAAACTTGTAACCGAACAAATGAACTTTTGAAAACCTGTGAACTCACTCATCTTTAATGTTGACACTTGTTTCTTTACATGTTTCTCAGGACGCTAGGAGCTCTAGGTGCACTCACTTGCATTGATCAAGACACCTTTTATCGAGTCTCATTTACAAACATTGTTTTGGGTTTTTCATTTGTTTTGGCGTTTGTGTTGGCGCCCGTTTCTCTACTTATTTTTATGCTTCCGCTCAACCATAAAAACTAATGCTTCCGCTAAACATAGGAAACTAACTAAGACAATATAAAATCTACAATGAATGGTTAAACAAATGATTTTGGTTTGTTCACACGCCTCGCGGTAAAATTATTATCAATTCATATAGAGTCGTTCGACGTACTAGTGTCTCAGATTCTGGTTTGTTCACACGCCTCGCGGTAAAACTCCGCAAGTGGAAATTGAGGGTGTGACAGAGACCTATCCTTCCATGTAAGGTAATTCTCTACTTTCAGCATTTTTGGAGGTTTGTTAGTCGTGCCTGCCTCGTGCTCCATTCTTAACAGTTCATTTAAGTTTCACATATTTGACATTTTACCGAACCGGCTCGTTAAAAACGTTAAAAATTTGTCCGAAATGGGTGGTCTCCAAATTATACCATTAGACTCGTCTCGACGATACGAATGTGACAACCGGCGTTTTCCGGTTGTAATTAAGCACATAACAAACAGTAATACCTTTATAATTAGCGTAATTAGACGTAAATTAACTCGATCAGGCCTATGGAAAGCCTAGGAATGTCTACTTGCTTCACGTTAAGCGATATGACGATAATCGAGAACAATAAACGCGAATTTGAACGATAAGCGAACTGATGCCGAACAAATACTGACAACTCCTAAAAACACGAATTGTATACTTGTATTTATCATATAGTTCCGATTATGCGATAAATTTAAAATGTCGAACTTTGCAAAGCACAATGCAGAAGTTAAGCGAAAAACCGGAACTCACCGACAACAGAACGGAAGCAACGGACTCGAGTTACGCCTCGACATCAATATATTATGATATATTTAGCTCCGTAATTCAATTTTATTATTCGTGGTCAAAATCAGATCGAAAAACAGATAAAAACGACAACCGTAACCGACAAACAATCGCGTCAAACACCGACAACATTTTAAGTGTTTCAGCTCCAAATAAATATTATATGCTGTTCGGGTTTCGATAACGGGCCATGAAAAAAGGTTTGGGCTTCGAACACGCTAACGGCTTTGGGCCGGCCCACCTAAAACCCTAACTATTTAAACTAACATAAACCTAATCTCCTTGATTTTGAAACTCAAACCCTAGCCCCCTTGACACAAAACTCTCTGCCCCTCTCTCCTATTCGAATCTGGTCGCTGGATTCCGGTGACCACCGACCGGTGACTCCGGTCACGTTTTCTCTAGCTGACGAGCACACCCACACCCTCCTCCTTTCTCCGACCACACACTCACCCGCATATATATACACATACGCATTAAGACAGAGAGATGAGATAGAGAGAGAGACCGATGAGAGAGAGATCAGTGAGAGAAGGGAGAGTGGCGGCGGCAGCCGCCACATAACAGCGGCGGTGATGGTGGTTGCATGCGGTTCAGATCTGGTTCGTTTCAGTTTAAATTTCGATTGGGTTGTCATGGGTTCGGTTTGGGGACGATGTCGGACAAACGAAGCCGCCATGCGGTGGCAGCCGTGGGCGGCAGTAGCAATGGCGGCAACGGTGTTTTGGTCAGCTTCGGTTCAAGATACGGCGCTCAGTTCAAGCCCGGTTCAGCTCAAATCTCGGTTTAAGTTTCGGGTTCGACTCAGTTCGACCTGGTTCAATATCGAAAAAGTTATCAATATTTCAGTTTCGTTTCAATTCAGGTTTATTTTTCGGTTCAGTTTAAAAATCTCACTATTTTGTTTCAGGTTCAATCTCGGTTCGAGTTCGATTCAACTCGGTCAATGAAAGTCAACTGGTCAAAACCAGTCAACATGAGTCAAACCTGGTCAAACCCGGTCAACGGGTCAACCCACGACTCGGTAAAAATTAATTATGACGCGAAAATTTAAATTATATTAATTTATATATTAATATATATATCTCATGAAATCGAGCTCGACCCGACCCGTAAACAATTATATATCGCTAAAGAAATAAATAATATATAACAATCAATCCGACTTCGTAACTTGTTTAAAATCATTAATTAAAATCAAACCGACGTCGTTAGTTGAATATAGAAATCGGAAACTAAATCGGCGAATCTTAATATTGAAAACGACGAAAAATTTTATATATATTGTTTGTTTGCGAAATTGTAGGTTGTGTTTTGATAAATAAATCGACAATTAGTATTGTCGGGATCGTCTAAAAACAGAGGAAACTCTGTCCGATTTTCGTAAAAATCCGAAATACGAAACGTTATTATATTCTAAAAACCACACCTATCGGGATTCAAAGTATTTTATAAAACAGATATAGATATATATTTACTTCGACGACTCCTTCAAAGTTGCCAAACAAATTTACGACATCTCAACGAACAAGGTTTGCAAGATAACCAAACTCGGGAATTTTTATAAAACAAATATAATTAGTTATACTTATTTCAAACGTCGGAATTCGGAAAGTATTTTCAAACGTTTACCATTCGAAATCCACACAAAATAAATATGATCATTATATCCATTTCAAGCGTCGAGATTCGAATACTTATATACAATAGATTTACTAGTTTATATTCACTTCAAACATCGCGAAGCCGAATATTTATTTCATTAGCCGACTTCGCACACTTTTATAAAAATATATATAATTTGTTTCACACGTCTCAAATTCGTGTACTTTTATAAAAGGATATAATTGTTTATATCTACTTTAAACATCTTGAATTCGAAGTTTTAATTACTTCAAACGTCTTGTTACGAAACTTAATTATAAGTGACACATTACCATGAGGTGGTAACACGATGTAGTATCCGAATTATTACCCAAACAAACAAACGAAGGTCGATTCTGACAAGCGTACAACTATGTAATTATTTTATTAATTTTGAACGGGACGCAAGATTATTACAACTATGTGGAGACTACTTGGAAACATACGACAACATCCTACGAGTCTACAACGTGTATTATTTTCATACTAACACTTGTTTGCGTACACGCGCGACCATTCAAAACGACTAATACGATTCCATAAGTATTTTTATATTTTTATATAAATATGTATATATATGTATATTATTCTAAATCTCTCGGGAACTAAGTGTATCCAAACTTAGTAGCTATCACCAGAATTAAATGGAACTTAACAAGTATAGCTTATCCGTTCCCATTTAGATAACAACTTACCGTCAAATCGTTCGGTTAACGATCGGTAGAGCTCGGTGACACGTAGTTAGCTACGCTTTTTAGTAGAATCTTATAAGCTTATTCCTTGATAGGAATGTTATATATTTCATGCTAGCGAGTTTATATTTTGGAAAACGACATTATGGATCAGATTAAGCTAGCTTTGAACTGGATTATCCAGGTGAGTTCATAACCCCTAATTTTTTTACCGTTTTACATTTTTATAAATGTCTTCGGGGGTGGAAAGACTTGCAAGTTTTGCGACAGCATACAATGTTTCGATGAACGAAAGTCATATATATTTCTAAACCATGTTACAAATGAATTTCAATAAACTCAAATGGTTTACGAAAGGGTTATGCCAAACATACCGGTTTTACAAAATACTCGCGTATTTTCGAAACATGCATGAGTTTCATAACTAGTGATGGGAAGGTCCTACTTACAACGGGACTGGTTTGTCCTGCATACAAATAAGGGGACTGGTTAGTCCTGCTTACAGACTCAAATGGGCTAGGCCCATTCTCATTTGTGCGAGGTACAAAGACTCGAGTGGGTTAGACCCACCTATACTCGTGCGAGGCACGAAGACACAAGGACTGGATTGTCCACTACTCAACACTAAGGGCCGTAGGGTGGCTTAAAACTGTACAGCGAAGTCCTCGCTACATATCGGAAACTATAACCGCTTGCTAGTCTACGTCTTGAGTAAACGGTTTGGCGAGGCACTTACTAGCTTGGGGTGGGTTATACGCTCATGCGGGCGTGTCGTCTTTTTCATACGCGGACATCGACGGTTATATAAATATTACAAAAACAAGATTTTCAATTGACATGCCGAGAAAAATGGTTTTATTATGCTTTCTCAACAATACTTCAATACCGATTTACAATGATAACAGAAAACATTTCAATACCGGTTTATTTACAGATATGATTGAAAACATTTTATCACCGATTTATAAACATAACAGTTATACGCATGGAATTGCAAACAACATGGAAAACATTTCAATACTGTTATACAGACATGACATTTCAAATGCTTTGAGATACAATGATCCCACAAACCGGTTTTTCGAATGCAAGACTTTTAAATGTTTTATGATTCTATTGAAACAAAAATAGACACACTATAAACTCGCCAACTTTATGTTGATTTGCCGCATGTTCTTTCTCAGGTTACGATTACAAGTATGACACGATTGGAATAGTGGAACCCATGGGGATTCGAGTAGTTAGCGGGCGTTCACTTTCTAGAAGTCTTAGCATTTCAAACACTTCCGTTGTGCAATGAAGATACTAGTCAGATCACGCCCAGCTCTGATGGCTAAATCGAGGTGTGACAGATTGGTATAAGAGCTATAGGTTCTAGCGAATTAGGTATCAAACCTGACTATGATAACAAATAGGTTTCTGTGGAGATATCTAGGCTTTAACCTCACGTTCTTTTGGGGACATTAGATCATTAAGACTTGAATACATACAGAACGCCTAGCACTTGAATATGGGTTCCAACCATGGCCGAAACAATAAGTCAACATTATGATTTTTAATCATACACTAGTGTTGTATATGATACACGGTACACGAAAATATGACATACCATAAGCAAAACCTTGAGGGTTTTGGCAACATGCATTTAAGACCTTTGGAAAGCTTATGTCAATCATTACGTAGGAACCACGATTATTAGCTCAGACAAACACATTACATATATTGTCGCTGTTATTTTATTTACCGAGCAGTAACCTACGCAAAACGAAAACGCTAGTGTGAAAAATAAACATGAATCTTAAACGATACGACAACGGATGTAGAAGTACATCACATACGACTTTCAAGGCGTGGCCTTGAAGAAACACGATATTATGACAACAATGCTAATCTCGTCAGCGGGAAAACTACCGACCAGAATGCGACAATTTGTCACGTGGTCCTGTAAGCGACACGAACAACGTTGAGGTACATCCAAACGAGATTTCATAACAGTCGGTACTTATTACAATGGTAATCACAACAATTAGCGCTGAAAAAGAAGTCACATGTCATGGCATTCCCCCTACTTTATTTATGGCGATATATTCGACATTCGGTGGTAATGTCACGAAACAATAAGTCATCACAGGAAATACCAGGTAAAGTCCTTGAATTCCTTCTATTGGAATTTCAACTTGGCATATAATGAGTAGGTTTGCATACCTCTACTCCTCATAACGGTCATTGTATCACGAAATTTCTTTCTTGTTAGCGAACACCTACTTGTATCATTTCTTGACAGATTTACATGATACGCATGCTTTGTTTGTTACGCATGTGGTAAGCTTGACACGTGGTAACCATCAGGGTTTTCACTTCGAATAGTCATTTCATCACTCGTTCAAAGGTTGGTTCGCTATATTCAAATTTTTGCTTTGTGATCTAGATGACCTGCCTTATTGCAAGTATTGACTCCTTAATATCGAGTCAACGAATTTCTTGAAATTTTATTTTCTTTCCAAGTTGCATACATGGGTTTTGTTGTAACCGTATCAAAACTTCTTGGTCGAATCATGTATTATTTGTTGGATTGTGTCAAACCAAGTTCAATTGTTTGAACTTGCTCACTGTGTACAAAGTTAATTCAAGGATTTCATATGACGGATTGAGGCTGTCATATTCAAAGTAATATCGACAAGCAATTCATTTGTTTCGAACCATAGCAGAATGGTTCAGTTTGCGCCCTCATTAAGTCATTTATTGGTTACGACACCTTGTGGTGGTGTTTACACTTGTTGAGCTTGTGCTAATCTCGCTTTCACAATTCATGTACGGATTTAATTACTTGATTATTTATTCATTTTAAATCCCCTTGTTGGATCATTTCCTTAAAACATTCTTAATACAATCGTGTGTTAAGAAGATCGTATACAAATTTATGGACTATTTCAGTGTACCTCTTAACGGATTCATTCAATATCGGTCGAAAATTTTAGGATATTTATTGTTCTTCCACTTGCGACCGAAAAATGATATTCATTTGTTCTTTCATTTTCAGTTGAAAATCCTATGAGATTTATTTGGAACAAATATTCATACTTACTTGATTGAACCTTTCATTATAAAAAACGGTGAATTTGTTCGGTCACCGCTATTATTGAATTATTTCAATGGCTATGACGCCTTGTGATGTCGGTATAAACTTGTAGCTTGGGCTAATCATCGAATGTGGTCTTAATGCAACTATGTATTAAGACAATGATACACTAACATCGGTTGTATTTTGGTGTATCCTTGCAATTCAATAGTGTTAACTTATGGTTCGAAAAGTTAATGGATCATCTTCATGTTTCTAATTTAATTGAGCTTATTGATTCTAAGTCTTACCGATCCAATAACCAACGCTAGGTTCCGTTGGTAGAAATTCCTATTGTTAATGAAATCCATTTACAGATTGTGAACGTCTTGGAAATTTATTGTCGAGATTCTCATTTGTTTGACTCATGTAAACTCAGTCACATTGGTGATTATGTCATTACGTTTCGTTCACTTAGCATCGATTCTTAAAACAGATTCAGTTGAACCAGTGGGTTCATGTTGTTGCAGTATATCATTGTATTCATATAATCCAGACAAGTCTCGATGCGATTACATGGTTATTTACCTGGGTATTTTTTTATACTTACCTACGTATAACAAATATCTAAGAAGATAACATAGCTTAAATTTTGAGGACGAAATTTTTATAACAAAGGGAGAATGTGACAACCGGCGTTTTCTGGTTTTAATTTAGCGCATAACAAACAGTATTACCATTATAATTAGCATAATTAGACGTAAATTAACTCGATCAGGCCTTTGGAAAGCCTAGGAACGTCTACTTGCTTCACGTTACGCTATATGACGACAATCGAGTACAATAAACGCGAATTTGAACGATAAGCGAACTGATGCCAAACAAATACTATCAACGCCTAAAACACGAATTATATACTTGTATCTATCATACAGTTCCGATTATGTGATAAATTTAAATCGTTGAACGTCGCAAAGCACAATGCGGATGTTACGCGGAAAACCGAAATGCACCGACAACAGAACGGAAGCAACGGACTCGAGTTATGCCTCAACATCAATATATTATGATATATTTAGCTCCGTAATTGAATTTTATTATTCATGGTCAAAATCGATCGAAAAACGGATAAAAACGGCAACCGTAGCGATTTCTACGCAATTGTTAACGCAACCGACAAACAAACATGTCAAACACCGACACCGACAAAATTTTAAGTGTTTCAGCTCCAAATAAATATTATACGATGTTCGGGTTTCGATAACGGGCCGTGGAAAAGGTTTGGGCTTCGAACACGCTAACAGGCTTTGGGCCCGACACACCTAAAACCCTAACTATTTAAACTAACCTAAACCTAATCTCCTTCATTTTGAAACTCAAACCCTAGCCCCCTCTACACAAAACTCTCTGCCCCTCTCTCCTATTCGAATCCGGTCGCCGGATTCCGGTGACCAACGGCCGGCGACTTCGGTCATGTTTTCTCCGGCCGACGCGCACACCCACACCCTCCTCCTTTCTCCGACCACACACTCACCAGCATATATATATACACATACGCGTTCAGACAGAGAGATGAGATAGAGAGAGAGACCGATGAGAGAGATATCAGTGAGAGAGGGGAGAGTGGCGGCGGCAGCCGCCACATAACAGCGGTGGTGGTGCGGTGGTGGATTCCAGGGGCCGTGATTTCCGATTCCGATCGACAGCCGACGGCGGTGGTGATGGTGGTTGCATAAAGTTCAGATCTGGTTCGTTTCAGTTTAACTTTCGATTGGGTTGTCTTGGGTTCGGTTTAGGTGACGATGTCGGACAAACGAAGCCACCGTGCGGTGGCAGCCGCCGGCGGCCGTAGCAATGGCGGCGGCGGTGTTTTGGTCAGCTTCAGTTCAAGTTCAAGATACGGCGCTCAGTTCAAGCCCGGTTCAGCTCAAATCTCTGTTCAGGTTTCGGTTCGACCCGGTTCAAGTTCAAAACAGTTTTCAATATTTCAGTTTCGTTTCAATTTGGGTTTATTTTTCGGTTCAGTTTAAAAATCTCACTGTTATGTTTCAGGTTCAGTCTCGGTTCGAGTTCGGTTCAAGTTGGTCAACGAAAGTCAACTGGTCAAACCCATTCAACATGAGAAACCCGATCAACGGTCAACCCACGACTTGGTAAAAATTAATTATGACACGAAAATTTAAATTATATTAATTTATATATTAATATATATATCTCGCGAAACCAAGCTCGACCCGACAAGTAAACGATTATATATCGCCAAAGAAAATAAATAATATATAACAATCAATCCAAACTTCATAACTCGTTTAAAATCATTAATTAAAATCATACCGACGTCGTTAGTTAAATATATAAATCGAAAATTGATTCGGCGAAACTTAATATTGAAAACGACGAAAGTTTTTTTATATATTGTTTGTTTGCGAAATTGTAGGTTGTGTTTTGATAAATAAATCGACAACTAGTATTGTCGGGATCGTCCAAAAACAGAGGAAACTCTGTCCGATTTTCGTAATCCGAAATACGAAACGTAATTATATTCTAAAAACCACACCTATCGGGATTCAAAGTATTTTATAAAATAGATATAAATATATATTTACTTCGACGACTCCTTGAAACTCGCCTAACAAATTTACGACATCTCAACGAACAAGTTTTGCAAGATAAACAAACTCGGGAATTTTAATAAAACAAATATAATTAGTTATACTTATTTCAAACGTCGGAATTCGTAAAGTATTTTCAAACGTTTCGTATTCAAAATCCACACAAAATAAATATGATCATTATATCCATTTCAAGCGTTGAGATTTGAATACTTATTTACAATAGATTTACTAGTTTATATTCACTTCAAACATCGCGAAGCCGAATATTTATTTCATCAGCCGACTTCGCACACTTTTATAAAATATATATAATTTGTTTCAAACGTCACAATTCGTGTACTTTTATAAAAGGATATAATTGTTTATATCTACTCTAAACGTCTTGAATTCGAAGTTTTAATTAATTCAAACGTCTTGTTACGAAACTTAATATAAGTGACACATTACCATGAGGTGGTAACACCATGTAGTATCCGAATTATTACCCAAACAAACAAACGAAGGTCGATTCTAACAAGCGTACAACTATGTAATTATTTTATTAATTATAAATGGGGCGCAAGATTATTACAACTACGCGACGACTATTTGGAAACATACGACAACATCCTACGAGTCTACAACGTGTATTATTTTCATACTAACACTTGTTTGTGTACACGCGCGACCATTCGAAACGACTAATACGATTCTATAAGTATATTTATATTCTTATATAAATATGTATATATATGTATATATATTCTAAATCTCTCGGGAACTAAGTGTATCCAAACTTAGTAGCTATCACCAGAATTAAATGGAACTTAACAAGTATAGCTTATCCGTTCCCATTTACATAAAAACTTAACGTCGAATCGTTCGGTTAACGATCGGTAGATCTCGGTGACACGTAGTTTAGCTACGCTTTTTAGTAGAATCTTATAAGCTTATTCCTTGATAGAATGTTATAGATTGCATGCTAGCGAGTTTATATTTTGGAAAACGATATTATGGATCATCAAGCTAGCTTTGCACTGGATTATCCAAGGGAGTTCATAACCCCCATTTTTTTACCGTTTTACATTTATATAAATGTTTTCGGGGTGGAAAGACATGCAAGTTTTGCGACAGTATACAATGTTTCGATGAACGAAAATCATATATATTTCTAAACCATGTTACAAATGAATTCAGTAAACTCAATTGGTTTACGAAAGTGTTATGCCAAACATACCGGTTTTACAAAACACTCGCGTATTTTCGAAACATGCATGAGTTTCGTAACTAGTGACGGGAAGGTCCTAGTTACAACGGGACTGGTTTGTCCTGCATACAAATAAGGGGACTGGTTAGTCCTGCTTACAGACTCAAATGGGCTAGGCCCATTCTCATTTGTGCGAGGCACAAAGACTCGAGTGGGTTGGACCCACCTATACTCGTGCGAGGCACGAAGACACAAGGACTAGATTGTCCACTACTCAACACTAAGGCCGTAGGGTCGCTTAAAACTGTACAGCGAAGTCCTCGCTACATATCGAAAACTATAACCGCCTGCTAGTCTACCGTCTTGAGTAAACAGTTTGGCGAGGCACTTACTAGCTTGGGGTGGGTTATAGGCTCATGCGGGCATGTTGTCTTTGTCGTACGCAGACACCGACGGTTATTCGAATATTACAAAAACAAGATTTTCAATTGACATGCCGAGAAAAATGGTTTTATTTCGCTTACTCAACAATACTTCAATACCGGTTTACAAGGATAACATAAAACATTTCAATACTGGTTTATTTACAGATACGATTGAAAACATTTTATCACCGATTTATAAACATAACAGTTATACGCATGGAATTGCAAACAACATGGAAAACATTTCAATACTGTTATACAGACATGACATTTCAAATGCTTTGGGATACAATGATCCCACAAACCAGTTTTTCGAATGCAAGACTTTAAATGTTTTATGATTCATTTGAAGCAAAAACAGACAAACTATGAACTCGCCAACTTTATGTTGATTTTTCGCATGTTTTTTCTCAGGTTACGATTACAAGTATGGCATGGTTGGAATAGTGGAACCCATGGGGATTCGAGTAGTTAGCAGACGTTCACTTTCTAGAAGTCTTAGCATTTCAAACACTTCCGCTGTACAATGAAGATACTAGTCAGATCACGCCCACCTCTGATGACTAAATCGGGGTGTGACAACGAATCCAATTGTGATTTTAGGATTTTTCGTGCCTTTTTTTCTTTTCTTATCCTAAATATCACACGAGTCTAACTGTGCAATCGGTTTGTCAAGATTGTTTATGGATTAAGTTCTATGTCCAAAAACGTTTAACTTCGGTTACGTCAGCTGATTAACTTTCCACTATTTTGTATAGAACTCGGAAAAGAACCAAATTCGGAACAGTAACTCGGATTGACAATACGAGATGAAAACTCAGAACAATGATTCGAGATGCTTATCCGATATGGTGATTCGGAATAGTGATCCGATATGGAAACCAGAATGTACTATTCTGATCCGAGATGGAATGCGGAATAGACTATTCTGATCCGAGATGGAATCCGGATAGACTATGTTGATCCAAGATGAAATCCGAGATAGACTGTGCTGATCCGAAATACAATCCGAGATGGACTGATTTGATCCGAAATGCAATCCTTCTGATCCGAGATGCAACTATTCTCATCCGAAATGCTTCTCTGATGATCTGAAATTCAAGCTTTGTGATCCGGAATTCATGTTTTCAATCCAAAATGCTTCACCTTTGATCCAAGATGCCTTCCTTCTATCCGAAATGCTTTGCTTTTAATCTGAAATAGCTGCAAAACCCTAGAACAGCAGTAGAAACCCTAGAACAGCCGTCAAAACTTCAAAAACAGCCTCCAAAACATCCAAAACCCCAACTTTTTCTGTTGTTACGATTCTGAATCGAGCAAAAAAGAGCCGAATTCTCTGATACCAATTGTAGGTCCCCTAATCCGTATGGATCGTCATAGAATCGTCTATCTAATCTAGAGTGCGGAATGCCCTAAATCTGATTTCACTGAAAACCTAACAAGAACACGAACACAAACAAATACTTTGAATCCGTCTTCTATTGATTATCTAATACAAGTGTTTACAATCAATTCAAGACTTTCTCCTTCAACTCTCTCTGAAGTAATTAGCTAATCCACCAATCAACTAACTGAGCAACCTTAACCCTAGTGCAAAACTCTCTTTATATAGAGACAGGTTTGCTCTTAGGCTAGGGTTTCACCATATGGACTGCTAATGGGTCTAGGCCCAATTCGCCTACCATATGCTATATGGTATCTTGTTTAGCCCAATTGCTTCTAATTAACTATTACAAAACTAAACCCACTAACCGTTTTTCATTTTACTAATTATAGGATATCCAAAGACCAAATCTAAGCTGTTTTCACAAATATGCACCAACATTTAATAATCGGGATTCTGCTCAAAAACTCTAACACGTCTTGGTAAGCAGCACTCTCCGGAATAGATTCATCAAGCAGACAACATATGTTGTGGAAAGGAGAGAAAGACGTTTTCTTGACCTGCACACATAGAGAGTTAAAATTGTTCTAAAATTTTTCATAAATTTCAACTTACAAGATCACTCGTACGATCCATACATTCGTACGATTCAACCCTTAGAAAATTTTACAAGATTGAATCAAAACATCATCACTCGTACGGGTCACTAATTCGTTCGAGTGACTAAATACTTAGACATTTACAAGGTTTAATCAAACTTGCTTGGTACGAACGGTGCCACGTACGAGTGAAAACATTATTTGGAACATTTTGAAAACTCCGCTGGTACGAGTGGACATCCATACGATGTCACACCCCGGTCATAGCGGAAGCGCAAGTGTGTGACTATTAGGTAATCACTGCATCCAATTTAGTAAACAATATTAAATATCAACGATGTCATGCCATACTAAGTTTCATTACACATTTACAATTTTCAAAAGTGAAACCACATTTTTATCTACCTCAGATTACCATATACAAACATAGTTTAAAAACACATTGTTCCAAAAAAGACATTGTTTTCATCACAAATTCATATTGAGGCTTTGACCTCTATATACCCATACTAAGTTAGGATATAAAAGGCAAACCCTCCAAAAGGTAGGGCATCGTTGTCTTGACAAATCCCATACCCGGATCCCATCACCAGCTCATGTCTTGCGTCCTAAAATACATGTAATTTTAAAAAAGTCAACATAAAGTTGGCGAGTTCATGTAGTTTAATGTTTTCGTATCAAAATGTCATCCTTGAAAACCTGTATTGAAATCCAAGTATGTTATTAGCATCAATGAGTTATTTAAGGATCTATCAGTGTGTCGCGAGCACCCTGACATACTTGTTCCATAAGTAAGTAACCAAACCAAGACTTCTTTGACATCATTAGGATCACAAAAGCACTCCAAAGGATATACCAACCAGGAGTGGAGCGGGCCTCAAACTCAATAGATCTACTTCTTTTGCTCCTTGGTCACTAAGTGATTAATGTTTACTATAGTTATCATCCTACTTACGCATAGTGATCTGTTATCTGCTAACCCATAGCTAACATACTGTTTTGACATTACATGTATTTTCCCTCGATAGTTTAAAACCAAACTTGAAATAATTGAAAGGAGGGACATGAACTCACAGTTTTTGCGTTCCGTTAAGTCGTACTATTTATCGATTGGTGTCCGCAACGTATGTAACCTACATGCGTATTGGTTTCATTAAACACCTAGGTCTCAATGGACCTTGTACTCGTTGTTCGTCTTGAATTCTTGTTATTTATTTCTTTGTTATGATTAAACAACTTATAATGTTATCATAGTGTTGGTAGTTTGTTTGTTCGATTAATAGTGTTATATATATATTTCTTAAATATATATATATATATATTATTGTTTTCAAATCATGTGTGAACTGGGCCTTGCCCTTCACATGTCATTGGGCCTAGCCCATGTTTTCTTGTCATTGGGTCTAGCCCATGTCATCTATGCCTTTGGGCCTAGCCAATGTTTTCTTGTCATTGGGCCTAGCCCATGTTTTCTTGTCATTGGGCCTAGCCCATGTAATTTATGTCATTGGGCCTAGCCCATATAATTTATGTCATTGGGCCTAGCCCATGTATTTTATGTCTTTGGGCCTAGCCCATGTTATTTATATCTTTTTGGGCTTTTATTAGTTTTGGGCCTTGTCCATAAATATTATGGAATTGCGCCTTGTCCAAGACTTTTACACTTTGGGCCTAGCCCACATTTACTTATTAAAAGCCCATTTTTCTTATAAGTATTTACTTATAATTTTCTAAGTTTTTTTTATATTTTTAACTTTCTGGATTTTGATTTCGATAACATGTATATATATGTTGAATGTCTAAATATATTTTTAGACTCATCGTCGGCGTCTTTCATTACATGTTCGTTTTCGTCGAGAGTCGCCCGTTGGTCGTCGACGCGACGGTGTAATCTTCAATTTCCGCCTATTGTTCGCATTGTTCTGTTTGTCCGATTTATTGTTTCGACGCTTTTCAAGAATATATTGGTTATGTTACCAATACTTAGTGTGTTGAATCAAGTGTTTGTATGTTGTATGTGGTGGGGTATTTTTATTGTGAATACCCTAAGTTTCTAATACATACACATACAATACACACATGTATACATACAAATTTATTGGTAACAAATATGTATATAAATACTTGTATTATTTTCCAACTAGAAATATATATTTGTAAAAAGCATTTATTTTTACTTATAAATATATTTTTATAGCTTTGTTAAACACTTGGCTATTTAGGATAACCCTTGTCATTAGAGCCTACTTAATGACGATTTAAGTTAATAATCGCGTTTAGTCCCACTAATCACCCCACTAATCATGTCTTAATCGCGATTAGATTTTTAGAAATTTCGCCATAGTTTCCCCTAAACTATGGCGTTTTCCACGTTTTAAAAACGTATTTAAAACCTGTTTAAACTCATAATCATCATCAACAAACCATCTAATATTTATTTTACATAATCAAACTATCATCATCCATGACTTTTTATGGTTTAAAATCCTAGTAAATCAAGTGGGTTTTTAATATTTATTAGCCATTTCAAATCACTATTTTAGCAAGTTGTTTAACCAAGTCCATGCATTTAACCCCTTTAATACTACACATTTTTAAGGTTATTACAACTTAAATACAAGTGTTTACTTCTTATAAAATCATTCATATGAATGAAAATTATCATTAACTTGTAGTATTTTTCATGGATGATGTAGTTGATGATCTTGTTTAGATTAAACCTTAATATGTTTAAATCTTCACTTTTATACTAAATCACACAAGATCATCTCACTTTTATATCATACTTCTAACATAAACAACTTCAACATGCTATCTAACAATCATATACACATATAATCAACACAAAATAAACAATATTTATTGTTATTATTATGTTGTGTGTTAGGGTTTTTTATTTATCTTTTCTTGATTTTCAAGATGATTAACTTGTACACTGATAATCAAAACATAAAAATAAGCTAGATTATGGAGGAGTTTAGCTTACAAAGGGTGCACGAGTTTCTTGAAGATTATGGAAGAAAATGAAGCTCTTTAGGAAGCCCTAATGATCTCCATCCTTGCTAGCTTCTTTAAGGGACTTGTTTAAGCTTCAAAGTGTATAAAAAGTGGTGGATTGTGGTGGCTAAATGGTGGTGTATGGAGGAGGTGGTAGAGCCGTGAGTTAGGGGGAGCAAAAGAGGGAAAATGTTGCAACTTTTGATGTAGAAAATAATAAGATCATGTAGGATTTTCTTATATAATCAAGTGCATCTTTCAAGTTCCATCAAGATCTTAATACACCATACTTGCAATCTTAATTTTTTCAACAAAATCAAGTGGTATGGGGGCCCACTTGTGACCGTCAAAATGAGGGGGGGGGTAAGTGTAACTTTTATTTTTATCAAATGGTAAAATATAAGATATTTTGGTAATTATGTTAAGAATAGTGATTAGGGTTAATCTTCTAGCCTCTTAAGCATAAAACTTGAGTTTAGGGTGTATTTACATGGTATTTAATCCACATGATCCTCCAATATAAGTTTTGGATGACGGATACGTCGCTAGATCGCTCATCGTCGTAATAATCGCTAATAAACGAAACTATTTATTTAGTACCGGAAGTCTTTGTTTTCGACTACCACAATTAATATGGTATCTATTAGTGCATTTATGATCCATAAATATGCATGACTAGTTCGCTAGACGAATATACGATGAGTTAGGATGGTCGATATGTCTTTCAGACGAATATACGATGAGTTAGGATGGCCGATATGTCTTTCGTTCGACCGTTCGATCGATATTGGCACTTTTATGTTTCGCCGTCGAACTTTTCCGAAAGTTGTGTTTACATGACTTCATGTTAGTTGAATGGATTCCGAGTTCCAAATAATGCTTAACTAGTTCACTAGACGCCCGGATAAGGCTATCGGCTACTAAAATATTCGTCGTTTCGACTATCGGCCGCTTTCCGGTTGAGTTGTGCACTGTTTTCCGAATGACCGGAAACGATGTATTTTCTGCATTCTTGTTATTCTCACATTAATTAGAGTGTTTAACATTGTTTTATTCTTATCTTGACGTCCGGAATCCTCCGAATTAGTCTTGCGGACAAATCGCCATTTGTCGACCTTTTTGGTCGAAACAGACAATTTTGCAATTTAGGCGTTATACCGGAAAGTTGTGTATTATTGTAATGGTTGTTATTTTCATTTGTATATGGACTCAGGTATGGCATTAACATGCCGTTATTTCTTGTTCTGATTTCGTTTTAGCGGGTTTACCGACACAGTTAGTGTCACCGCATACCAACACTTTTAGGGCATTGTTTTGGTTTTTCGCGTCGTGACAGAAACCAGTATATGTTATGATCAGATTTACTTGCCCTAATGACGTACGACTCAGTTATGAAATTAAATTACCATAAATATGCATGAGATTATAAAGCAAAATTAGTGATTAAGTTGTACGGAATTACCGGTTATTTTCCATTTATCACATACAAATTGTAACTCATACCAAATAACACCAACTTTAAAACAAACATAAAACGTGTTGTTTTTAACAAGTTGATAGTTGATTTATAGGCTATTGGGGCTGATATTAATGATTTTAAGTTCAATATTAAGTTTTAACGGTCCAATTTCCCTATATCTACGTTTTATATCCGTTTGGTCTAAATCCAGCATTATAACGGCTAATAACACACAATAGTACCTTTCCCATCGTAAGAGGTGTGCAAATCAACCTCCGCAATGTATTGGTACAACGTAAATGTCAAGAAAAGTGAAGTATGGAACTGGTTCGCACAATAGTTCTCTCTTAGTTTCACGGTAACATAAAGTTGGCCGTGTCTTAATGAGGCTTTTATACTTATTCAGTTCGCTCATACGAATTAAGGACTTATGAGAATGACAACAAATGTTACTTAAATGTCACTGGTACGAGTTAGTGATGCTCATACAAGTCAGTTATGATATTTTGTTAAACTTTTTAAACTTTTTAATTTTCTATTTAATTTTAACCGTTTAAAAACCACTAAGTTAACCAAGTCCAAGCGAATGACCTTGGTTATCTGATTTTCCTACCAAGTCCAAATTAATGACCTTGTTTGACTATTGTTTGACCAAAACAAATTTATTTGAAAATAGTAAAGTTTCAAATTAATGAACTTTATTAACTTTCAGGTAGATTTTTCGTTTCAAGATTAGCTCCCAACCCGTGGTCTTCAGAATTCCTTCAGCAAGACGTCGCCATGACTTCAACTATCAGTGTTTTCATCATCGATAGACTAAAACGAAACTAAAAGGCTAAGGAAACTGAAAATCTTTTTGGGTTTTAGAATTTTTTCGAAATGAAATAACAAGTAAAGATGTATATACATACATATATTTTTGTGAGTTTTGTGTTAAGAGAATCATATCAAGTTTTTAACAAATCATCAGTACCGTTGATCTTGGTCTACTCATTAAGCTTTTAACTAGATTTACCTAGATTTCCAATATACTTATCCACTTAAACCTCTTCTCGTTTCTCAACTGTTTCAAGATATGTTAGGTAATATTTGGAACATGAAATAACTGTGTTTCCCGTCTCAGAATATACTCCCGTATCGAGATTCCCAGAATTTTATTTCACAGGTGAATATATCCATTTGATATGTATAAAGGGGTGAATTGCGAGACCTTGAGAGCTCAGGTTAGTACTACCGTACAGATAAAGATATGAAGGCTCGTCTTTAGGTGGTGTTCCTTAAAAGAATCTTTTGAACTGCAGATGTCACAAAGTTTATGACATAATCGTTTTTTATGCAACTTTTGTAGGCTAATAATGCGTAAAGTATTATACAAGTTCTAGGCCATTGCTTATGCAAAATCAGAAGAACTTGGTTAATAACCTAGATATCGATTAAATATAAAGACCTAGTATCGCAGAATCTGGCATTCTCTCAAACGAAATTTCGGAGTACTAAGTCCATATATCTGAGAGATATTAACCCACAAGCTATTCAGTTTTTCTTTTACGTTTATATCTTGAAAACAATTTACTGAACGACTAAAGCGTATTGGCACATCCTCATTAAGACCTGTTTAATTACTTGTTTAATCATTTCGTATCTTTAGCATACTGTGACTGTCATATTTATGTAATGTGATCTCTCTTTTATTTTTGACTAAAACTCTATTTGACTTTTAAAATGTTATTGTATTTTCCCAAACTTTCTCCCCCTAAAATCAAAAACATTTTTTAGATTTTTAGAATTTTTTAGAAAGAATGTACAGAAAAGTTGTCATACCGATGAGAATTACGTCAAGTCGTCATCATCCTCAAACTCAACCTCATGTATATCCCCTGATGTCAGATTTCTTAAACCATTTAATTATAAAAGATCTTTAAATCTTGTACGATCAAATGCTTTGGTATAAAAATTTACTTTTTGGTCATGAGTGTGGATTTTTCAATTCGAACTAACTTTTTCTCGTAGCAATCATGGATGAAGTGGTGTCGAATCTCAATATGTTTAGTTCGAGAGTGTTGACATGAGTTTTTAGGATAAAGCCTGGTTATCTACATATATAGGCATATGAAGAAATTGCAGTCCGAAGACTCTCATCTGCTGTTGTATCCAGAGAATCTGGGAACAACAGCTGGATGTTGAAACGTATTCAGCTTCACAGGTAGAGAGAGTGACCATGGTCTGTTTCTTGCATTGCCACGTTTCCAAACGAGTTTTGAAGAAGTGGCAACCAGCCGTCGTAGATTTGGCGTTAAGTTTGCAGCAACCGAAATCAGAATCCGAATAACCTGCAAGATTGAAGTCGTCATGTCGAGGATAACACAAGCCGGTGCTTGGAAATCCCTTCAAATATTTCATAATACGTTTGACGGTGAGCAAGTACGAATCTCTTGGATTGGACTGATAACGGGCGCACAAGCATGTAGGATACATGATATCAGGTCGAGAAGTAGTGAGATACATCAATAATCCGATCATGGAGTGGTATAATGTTTCGTCAACTTTGACTCCATTAAGATATGGACAAATGCCGTGATTAGGAGCTAATGGGGTAGATGCTGGTTTAGCTCCCGTCATATCGAATTTCTCCAATATTTCATGAACATACTTCGTTTGATGGATAAAGATCCCATCATGCAATTGATCGACCTGAAGCCCTCATACCTCTTCTCTAGGGCATCCCACCTCTCTTTCGATGTAGTATAACGCTTGAATGTATGTTTGATGCCATCAGGTAATGACATCTTTATAGCAGCTAAGGCTTTCTTCTCAGACTCATACATTCTCTTTTCAGCTTCTGACATATTCTCATAAGCAATGACACGTTTTCTGCCCTCAAAGTCATGAGTGGAGTTAACGTACCATCTTGAATACAGATCCACATCTGTGTGTCCTCATATTCAATGAACGACTGAAACCTATCCTTCCATGTAAGGTAATTCTCTACTTTCAACTTTTTTGGAGGTTTGTTAGTCGTGCCTGCCTCGTGGTCCATTCTTAACAGTTCATTTAAGTTAGACATATTCGACATTTTACCGAACCGGCTCGTTAAAAACGTTAAAAATTTGTCCGAAATGGGTGGTCACCAAATTATACCATTAGACTCTTCTCGACCATACGAATCCAATGATGTATATTATCCGATTATGAGTTTAGGAATTTTCGTGCCTTTTTTTTTCTTTTTTGTCCTAAAATTCACACGAGTCTAACCGTGCAATCGGTTTGACAAGATTGTTTATGGATTAAGTTCTATGTCCAAAAACGTTTAACTTCGGTCATGTCAGCTGATTAACTTTCCACCTTTTTGTATAAATACCAAATTCGGAACAGTAACTCGGATTGACAATACGAGATGAAAACTCGGAACAGTGATTTGATATGCTTATCCGAGATGGTGATTCGGAATAGTGATCCGAGATGGAATCCGGAGTAGACTATTCTGATCCGAGATGGAATCCGGAATAGACTGTGTTGATCCAAGATGAAATCCGAGACAGACTGTGCTGATCCAAAATACAATCCGAGATGGACTGATTTGATCCGAAATGCAATCCTTCTGATCCGAGATGCAACTATTCTGATCCAAAATGCTTCTCTGATGATCCGAAATTCAATCTTTCTGATCCGAAATTCAAGTTTTCAATACAAAATGCTTCACCTTTGATCTGAGATGCCTTCCTTCTATCCAAAATGCTTTGGTGTTAATCCGAAATATCTGCAAAACCCTAGAACATCAGCAGAAACCCTAGAACAGCCGTCAAAACTTCAAAAACAACCTCCAAAACGTCCAAAAACCCAACTTTTTCTGTTGCTATGATTCTGAACCGAGCAAAAACAAGAGCCGAATGCTCTGATACCAATTGTACGTCCCCTAATCCGTATGGATCGTCACATAATCCTCTATCTAATCTCGAGTGCGGAATCCCCTAGATCAGATTTCACAAAAAACCGAACAAGAACACGAACAAATTCTTTGAATCTGCCTTCTATTGACTATCTAATACAAGTGTTTATAATCAATTCAAGACTCTCTCCTTCAACTCTCTCTGAAGTAATTAGCTAATCCACCAATCAACTAACTGAGCAACCTTAACCCTAGTGCAAGCTCTCTTTATATAGAGACATGTTTGCTCTTGGGCTAGGGTTTCACCATATGGACTGCTAATGGGTCTAGGCCCAATTCACCTACCATATGCTATATGGTATCTTGTTTAGCCCAATTACTTCTAATTAACTATTACAAAACTAAACTTGCTAACCGTTTTTCATTTTACTAATTACAAGATATCCAAAGACCAAATCTAAGCTGTTGTCATAAATATGCACCAATATTTAGTAATTGAGATTCTGCCCAAAAACTCCAACACGTCTTGGTAAGCAGCAATCTCTGGAATAGATTCATCAAGCAGACAACATATGTTATGGAAAGGAGAGAAAGACGTTTTCTTGACCTGCACACATAGAGAGTTCAATTTGTTAAAATTTTTTCACAAATTTCAACTTAAAGTCACTCGTACGATCCATACATTCGTACGATTCAACACTTAGAAAATTTTATAAGATTGAATCAAAACATCATCACTCGTAAGAGTCACTAATTCGTACGAGTGACAAAATACTTAGACATTTTTCAAAGATTTAATCAAACTTGCTTCGTACGAACGATGCCCCGTACAAGTGAAAACATTATTTCGAACATTTTGAAAACTCCGTTGGTACGAGTGGACATCCGTACGAATTGTAAACCGTACCAAATAACACCAAGTTTAAAACGAACTTAAAACGTGTTGTTTTTAACAAATTGATAGTTGACTTATAGGCTGTTGGGGCCGATATTAACGATTTTAAGTTCAATATTAAGTTTTACAGGTCCAATTTCCCTAAATCTACATTTTATATCCGTTTGGTCTAAATCCGACAATATAACGACTAATAACACGTAATAGTACCTTTCCCATCGTAAGAGGTGTGCGAATCAACCTCCGCAATGTAGTGGTACAACGTAAATGCCAAGAAAAGTGACGTATGGAACTGGTTCGCACAATAGTTCTCTCTCAGTCAGTAACATCAAGTTGGCTCGTGCGACTGAATGAGGCTTTTATACTTATTCAGTTCGCTCGTACGAAGTAAGGACTTATGAGAATGACAAAAAATGTTACTTAAATGTCACCGGTACGAGTTAGTGTTACTCGTACAAGTCAGTTCTTATATTTTGTTAAACTTTTTAAACATTTTAATTTTTTATATTATGAAATTTTATCCGTTTAAAAACCACTCAGTTAACCAAGTCCAAGCTAATGACCTTGGTTATCTGATTTGCCTACCAAGTCCAATTTAATGGCCTTGGTTGACTATTGGTTTGACCAAAACAGATTTATTTGAAAATTTTAAAGTTTCAAATTAATGAACTTTATTGACGTTCAATTAAATTTTTCGTTTCAAGATTAGCTTCCAACCCGTGGTCTTCAGAATTCCCTCAGCAAGACGTCGCCATGACTTCAACTATCAGTGTTTTCATCATTAGTAAACTAAAAAAAATAAAAGGCAAAGGAAACTGAAAATCTTTTTGGGTTTTGGAATTTTTTCCAAAAGAAATAACAAGTAAAGATGTATATACATACATATATTTTTGTGAGTTTTGTGTTAAGAAATTCATATCAAGTTTTTTTCAAATCACAAGTACAGTTGATCTTGGTATACCCATTAAGCTTTTAACCAGATTTACCTTGATTGCCAATATACTTAACCACTTAAACCTCTTCTCGTTTCTCAACTGTTTCAAGATATGTAAGGTAATATTAGGAACATGAAATAACTATGTTTCCCATCTTAGAATATATTCCCGTATCGAGATTCTAAGAATTTCATTTCATAGGTGAATATATCCAATTGATATCTGTAAAGGGGTGAATTGCGAGACCTTGAGAGCTTAGGTTAGTACTACCGTACAGATAAAGAGATGAAGGCTCGTCTTTAGGTGGTGTTCCTTAAAAGAATCTTTTGAACTGCAGATGTCACAAAGTTTATGACATAATCATTTTTATGCAACTTTTGTAGGCGAATAATGCGTAAAGTATTATACAAGTTCTAGGCCATTGCTTATGCAAAATCAGAAGAACTTGGATAATACCCCAGATATCGATTAAATATAAAGACCTAGTATCGCAGAATCTTGCATTCTCTCAAACGAAAATTCAGAGTACTAAGTCCATATATCTGAGAGATATTAACCCACAAGCTATTCAGTTTTTCTTTTAGGTTTATATCTTGAAAACAATTTACTGAACGAGAAAAGTGTATTGGCACATCCTCAATAAGACCTGTTTAATTACTTGTTTAATCATACCATATCTTTAGCATACTGTGACTGTCATATTTATGTAATATGATCTCTCTTTTTTTTTTTACTAACACTCTATTTGACTTTTAAAGTGTTTTTGTATTTTCCCAAACTTTCTCCCCCTAAAATCAAAAACATATTTTTAGATTTTTAGAATTTTTTAGAAAGAATGTACAGAAAAGTCGTCATACCGATGAGAATTACGTCAAGTCGTCGTCATCCTCAAACTCAACCTCATGTATATCTCCTGATGTCATATTTCTTAAACCATTTAATTTTAAAAGATTTTTAAATCTTATACGATCAATTGCTTTGTATAAAAATCTGTTTTTTGGTCATGAGTGTGGATTTTTTCAATCCAAACTAAGTTTTTCTCATAGCAATCACGGATAAAGTGGTGTCGAATCTCAAAATGTTTAGTTCGAGAGTGTTGACATTAGTTTTTAGGATAAAGCCTGGTAATCTACATATATAGGCGTATCAAGAAATTGCAGTCCAAAGAATCTCATCTGCTTTTGTATCTAGAGAATCTGGGAACAACAGCTGGATGCTGAAACGTATTCAGCTTCACAGGTAGGGAGAGCGACCGCGGTCTGTTTCTTGCATTGCCACGTTACCAAACGAGTTCTGAAGAACTGGCAACCAACCGTCATAGATTTGGCGTTAAGTTTGCAGCAACCGAAATCAGAATCCGAGTAACCCGCAAGATTGAAGTCGTCATGTCTAGGATACCACAAGCCGGTGCTTGGAAATCCCTTCAAATATCTCATAATACGTTTGACGGCGAGCAAGTGCGAATCTCTCATATTGGACTGATAACGGGCGCACATGCATGTAGGATACATGATATCAGGTCTTGAAGTAGTGAGATACATCAAGGATCCGATCATGGAGCGGTATAATGTTTCGTCAACTTTGACTCCATTAGGAGCTAATGGGGTAGATGCTGGTTTAGCTCCTGTCGTATCGAATTTCTCCAATATGTCATGAACATACTTCCTCTGATGGATAAAGATCCCATCAGGCAATTGATCGACCTGAAGTCCTAAAAAGAACTTCATCACTGCTATCGCGCTCATGTCAAAATTGCGCTTCAAGACTTCTTCGAAGTCTTTACACGACATGTCATATGTCGATCCAAAGATGATATCATCCACATATTTCTACACTATAATCAAATGCCCATCCACTTCCTTTGTAAAGGGGGTAGAATCTATAGTTCCTTTGATAAAGCCATTGTCTAGAAGATGTCGTGACAGCGTTTCATACCAAGCTCTCGGGGCTTGATGTAGACCATATAAGGCTTTGTTCAGAAGGTAGACTTTATCTTTGTGTATAGGATTGACAAACCCTAGTGGTTGGCCGACATACACCTCCTCTTTAACTTTACCATGTAGGAAAGCAGATTTGACATCCAATTGGTACACCTTGAACCCTTTCCAAGAGGCAAAGGCCAATAATATGTGGATCGCTTCAAGATGGGCAACTAGGCATATACTTCGGTGTAGTCTATCCATTCCTGCTGATGGAAGCCTTGTACCACAAGTCGAGCTTTGTTGCGCACTACAATCCCTCTATCATCATGTTTGCACTTGAAGACCCATCTCCTGTTTATCTTTTTGTGATGATATGGTAGGTCAACAAGCTTCCAGACTCCCAGTTTCTGGAATTGAAGCAATTCCTCTTGCATTGCGTCCAACCAACTTTCTTCTTTCAACGCTTCTTTCCAGTTCCCGGGTTCCGCTAGAGAAACAAAACAACTATTAGAAAGTCTTGTTTGTAGTGGAGCAATACGAGTATAAAAACAGCTTAGATCCTTGTTGATCTGATTACGAGTTTGCATCCCGTTTATAAGCTGCCAATAATATTCTTCGAAGGATGATAAGAAAGCGTTCTCGACATTACTTCACTTGGAACATCTACTTGTGTTTGCAAATTTGTAATGACTTCATCCACAACCGATGCAGATGATGAAGCTTCATTTCTGGCGTTTGATTGATCAGATTGATTATTCATGAAGCTTTCAATCTACTCAGATCCTTCATCAGTACTAGATCCTCCATCATCGAAAGTTGGTTCACGATCAGAGTCAGCATTTGGTTGTTGCTGGGCAGATGTTCGGCAGTGTTGACTATTGGTAAAGGTACAGAATCTTGACGAATAGAGCTCGGACCTACATCAGACGTGTTAGACAGAAGAAGTGATGGGGAAATCACTAATGGTCTGGAAACTTGCTCTTGATTAGAGATTTGATGCTGTTGAAAGAGCATAACAAGCTCTTCTTTAGATGCCACGTCTGGTAGGTCGAAAGAATTCCACAAACCATCGTAGTTAAACACCTATGGATCCCCCGGTTTCTGTGTTGGCGTAGTATACCTTTGACAATCAACATGCTGCGCAAGAATAACCTGGTTCAGACTCGGCAAAAAGACACGTTTTTGTGGAGTCGCATAACCCACGAAGAATCCTTCCAAGGATTTGGCACCAAATTTACCATCCGGGTGGTGATCCAAAAGGCTACAGAATTGCAAGGTTAGGCTTTCGCTGATTAAGTAACTCGAAACAAGTCTTGTTGTGAGGCTTAATGTTAACACACGATTCAAGGTGTAACACGCTAATGCGACTGCTTCACTCTAGAAACTGATAGGCAAATTTGAATCGGCAAGCATGGTTCTGGCAGTCTCGATAAGTGTGCGATTCTTTCGTTTAGCTACTCCATTTTGTTTTGGAGTATAAGGAGCACTAAATTATGAAGAATCCCCTTTTCATTGCAGAATTCGAGCATCCGTATGTTCTTAAACTCTGTACCGTTATCACTGCGGATTCTCTTGATTGGCAAATGATACAGGTTTTTGAGTTTTCTAAAGAGAATCATTAGAGTCTCAAATGTTTCATCTTTGCTCTCCAGAAAGAAAACCCATGAGAATCTTGAATCTATAACGACAAGGCAATATAAATCACAAGAAATGCTTTTGACGTTTACTGGCCGAAAAGATCCATATGTAGCCTTTCTAGTGATAGCTTGATAGAATTCAACAGCTTCCATAGGTGTGATGTCTTATGTTGTTTCCCCTTTTTACAGCTTAGACAATCATCAGATAAATGAAAACTTTTCAGATTAACACCCTCCACTAGGTCGTTGTGCACAAGATAATTCATCTTTCTCAGATGAATGTGCCCCATCTTCCAATGCCACATAATAGACTCTTTCTTGGTAGCTTTAGAAATAAAGCATTGAACTTTCTTTGATGTTGTTGATGCGATACCATATCGAGAACATAAAGATCATTTTCTCTCGGAGCACGCATGAGAATCCATTCCTCCGGAATCTTGAATCCCGCTTTAAGATCAAGCATTCTTTATCATTGAAGTGCGTTGCGAATTTCTTGATCACAAATATGCAAAATGCTGAGTAGATTGTTCTCAATTTCTGCGATCTAGTTCACTTTATCAAACAAAACAACTCCATTCGTGAGAATTCCTTCACCGACAATCCTTCCTCCTTGCGTTCTGGCAAAACCTACGTACCCTCCGCGGATAGTTTTAGTGTCGTGTAACAACGTAAGCATCCTTGTCATGTACCTGGAAGCTCCATTATCCATTATCCATTTAGACATGATTGATCGTGGGAGCCCCTGCACACACATGCGGAAGAAACTATTTAAACAAAGAAACCCAAGCCTGCTTGGTCTTGGGTGGGTTCGGAATGTCAAATTTCGGACTTACTTCGTTTTTGACGTTCTTTTTAGGCTCGGTTTTATTTAGAGCAGAAGGTTTCGGTTCTACCTTGGATGGTTTGACTTTTGCCACCCATGTTTGTGTTTTCAGATTTGCCTTTTTAGCATAAAATTGAATCCATTTGACGATATTTAGTTGATGTTTCACCAATTTCAAATTTAGAATGACGTTGAAAAAATGTTTTAACATTTTGGTAGGATTCCTTGGTTCTTTTCAAAATTTGCTTAGGTGCAACCATAGGTGCCTTCTGTTTCTCATCCTTGGTGAACCTTCTAGAATTAGAAACAGATTTTGGGTTTATTTGTGAGAAAAATCGTGCGATATGCCCAACATCTTACATTTGTAGCATGTCCTACTGTCTTTATGGACAGAGAAATCCAAAACTTGTTTCTTATTCTCTTTCTGTTTCTTGAAATCATCTTTTGATTGTGCTCCAATGATTTCTTTTTCCTTTTCTGTTGTTGTCCCAAAAACGAAATTGATTTTCTTAGTAAAGTTTAGCTTTTGGGACTTGTTGTTCATTCTTCGCTTTTGGAAACCCAAAACCGCCCTCCTATTCTCCGGGTAATCTTTGTTTCTCTGATGGTAGGGTCTGGTGACACATTTTGATTTAGAGTAATGCGATGCGTTATGTTTATCTAAATCAGAATGGCTTACCTCCACAAGCTTGAACATTTATCAACACGATCCAGATTCACGTTCTGGATGGGAAAGTCCTCATCAGAAAATAGTTTATCAGATCCATGCATTTTATAAACTATGACGTTTGGATCATTGTTTAAACTATCTTCCGATGTTTCAACATCAGATTCAGACTTGTCAGATTCACTTTTTAAGACATTTTCGAACACTATTTTAACAACCTCAGAGTCACATTCGGCTTCAGATGTTGTGTAAGTTACATCGATGTTTGTAGGCGGCTCGTTTGATTGTTCAGTTTTCAGTTTTAGATTGAGCGCCTTTTCCACCCTTGATGGCTTTTTACAAGCATAACTATTCCACATAGGGGGTGGAACACGATTGTAACTCGCACTCTTATTATCATCTTTTTTAGATTCATCTTTGTTTTCAATTTTGGGTAAAATGTGATCAATGACGTAAGAGCTTGTGGAATAACTGATTAACAACTTGTTAACTCGTTCATTTTCTATTCTTACCTTCTCAAGCTCACTCTTTAGCTCAGCGATAGTATTTAAGTGAATATTAATGGCCATTTGCTTGTCCATTATTGGCGCTTTGAGCATAGAAAGAGTCCCGTCATTTTCTATGAGTGCTTTTTCATACTGTTTAAAAGTTCTGCTCAATTTGTGGTACGCTTCTTTGGTAGATTCAAAATCACTCGACAAAGTGTTTGTTAAACTTTTGAGCTCAATATATCATGTGTCTTTTACAACACATTCATTGCATGGCTCAACACATTTTAAACATGGTTTTTCGATCACTAGCTCACTTTTAGACTCATTTACCTCGTTTATGTTTGCCATGCATGCTTTGTCAATCTCATCAGCCAACTTCTCCATCTTTTCATCAACTCTCTGTTCAACATCAGGCTTCTTCTGTTCGTTACAGAATGATCGATGACTTGGCCCAAAGTAACCTGCAAAAGTTTTCAAGATATCATTAGGCAGGAGATGTTTAAACGCACTGTTTAAAAGTTCCTCCTCTTCTGACGATGTATGGTAAAATTCTTCTTCAGGTGCCTCGTCGAAAGATGCCTCTGATTCTTCTTCAGGTTCTTCGATTATCTCAGCAACCAATGCCAAACTCTCATTCTTGGAAATATATTTGTTCCAGTTAAAGCCCTCATCTTCTTGAGTTACCACTAGTGCTTTGTCGTTGGTCTCTGGCTGTTTATCTTCAATCTGCACCTTGCAAGTTCTTGGTTGGGATGGTGGTAGATAGCCTTCTTGTAGTAGTCATCGGCAAATGGGTTCTGATTACCCTGAGCTTCTCAGTTTGGACATTCACGTTTAAAATGTCCCTTTTCCCGACACTTAAAACAAGTAACTTTGGATTTATCAAATCCAAGTTTTTCATCCAATTCTCCCAAGTTCTCTCTCCCAGTGAGTTCCATGAAGCGTTGTGCGCGTCGAACAATAGATGCCATACACCATTTTATATCGATCAACTCCATCTCTACTGAATCTATCTGATCATAGTCCTCTCTGGTCCTTTCAGAATTTCCAATCCTTCCTGCTACAAGACTGTCATAAGATTCGAGAACCAATGCTAATAGTGACATATGCTGCTTAGCGGTTTTCTCATCAAAGTTTTGTGCATTCTAGAAATCGACAACGGTATTGCACTGTAGTACCCTTTGAGTAGGCTTTGATTGACTGTTCTGGTTGAGATGGGGATTGCTCGATCCATGTGATGACTGTGGGCTTTGAGACGTGTTCGGATTGACCATTTGAAATGATTGAAAACTAATGTTTTGATTTGACGGTGGGCTCTGTGTGCTGTAAGCGCTAAGGGAGTCTGGATCTTTGGAGATTGTATTTGAGAGGCAGAACTATTCTTGAAATATAGATTGACGTGTTGTTGCATTTAAATGCCTTTGTTCTTCGCCATCTTCTGCATTTCTAGTTCATGTCCCTCCAATCTTTCGATGAATCGTGGTAATGAGAAATTACCATATTCAGTTCCATTTTTCAAAATGGTCAAATAAGTAGACCATTCACCTTGTGGCAAGGAATCAGGGAGTTTATAACAAGTTCTCCATTCATCTTTATGATTCCCATTCGCTTCAATTGCACAACATGACAGTATCTTTCAATCAGTTGTTTAACCTCTCTCCTTTGATCAATGTAAAGATGTCAAATTCTTTACTCAATAACGCCCTTTTGCTTTTTCGTAACTGGGCACTTCTGTGGAATTTCAATCAAAGAGCATTCCATAATGATTGTGCGTCATCATCATGTTGCAACAACGCTAGTATGTCCTCTTTGATGTATTGTTGCAGAACATTCATCATTTTCTTCTCATTAATAAACTTTTCTCTTTCAAAATCAGAAAGTTGAGCCAATGTCTTTTCGAGACCATTTTCACCAACAAGAGATTGATACTTTTCTTCGATAGCAAACCAACAGGTAAGTTGATTTGCCTGAACCCAATTCATGAAACGTTCGCTCCAACTATCGAAGTCTTCGAGGTTCATCAACTTTGGCGGTTTCGTCATCGTACCCATTTCGTTTTCGAGGTTCATGTTTTGTGCTACAGTAGTCGTGACCGCTGATGTAGCAAATGCATTATAAATTCTTCTGCCATTTTTCTGTAAAGATTTAGAAACACACTTTCCAAAAAAACTTATTAGTACAAAAAATTTCTTCGTGCAAATAACAAAAATAGTTCATGCAACAAGGTTCGTTCTAGGATCCCGAAGTTTGTCCAAACAAGATAACTCAAACAAGAAAGCTACTCGTGCGAACAAAGAAGCAACTCGTACAAATGAAATGTTCCCTCGAACAAATGAGTTGCTCGTACGAGTGTGTAACTTGTGCGAATCACAATTTTAAATTTTTAACTTGTAAATTTTAAGAACTTCTGATTACTCATTCGTATGAATGAATTAACTTGTATGGTCAGTCGTTCGTGCGACTGGTCTCCCCTACCTGTACGAAATAACTTAGGTCACCAAACGGATGAATTTTACCAATTTTGAGATGATTAAGCTTGATTTTAGATCTGAAATTTTTAAGGATTGATTAGAATAGAATTTAACGTGATATCCTAGAATCCTAGTCCAATTTGTCCATAATTTTGTCCAAATCCGAGATCAGTTTGGGAAAGTTAGATGTAGAAAGCTGCAACAGTGAATCTGAATCTGAAACAGTTGGTAGCCTGCAGAAACTTGACGTTTGTCAGCAGATTAGACCTCAAGGCTTTGATACCACTTGTGAATGGGGGATCGGCTCCTCCGATGAGCAATTGGACTGATCTAACTCAACTAACAGAGGCGGAATTCATTGTTAGTGAGGTTAACAAACGAACAAGTGAGATCTACTGTTTAACTGCTTTGAATGTATTGATTGACGTGCAAAGTATAACGCAAGTAAACAATTCAGCAGGGCTTCGCCGTACCAACTGGACTAACTCTATTACTAGCTCTGACACAACATTCCTCTATATAGGTCAACATGACTTGCACTGGAGTGTGTGAAACAGAGATTGTGACTCGTGCGAGTGGCTGCATCGTACGAGTGAAAAGTGTCACTCGTACTAGACAAGTATCTCACTCATACGAGTCTGCTACAAAATATATAAAACAAACAATAACATTTACAATCTGACATTTAAGCCCTATATACAATAACGATATATCCTAGACGTAGGAAATAGACATAATGCACTAACAGTTTTGCACATGTGCAATAATACGAAAACGCCTAAACTACCTAACCCACCCCCACCGACACCCACCAAAAACCTAAATCCCCACCCCCTAAAAAACCTAAAACTAAACCCTAAACATAAACCCCCAAAAAACCTAAACCCCCCACCCGCACCACTCAAAAACCTAAACCCCTTCCCCACATCCAAAGACCTAATCATAATCCTAAACCTCCAAAAAAACCTAACCCTAATAGCTAATGTAAAATCTAAAGATAACTTTAAGCATATAATGCACATTTACAGTACAAGTTGTTTTTTTGAAAAGAACTTTTTATACATGAAAAGTAGCGAAATTTTATAAAAAAAATTGGCACGCTTTTTAGTCTTTTTTAAGTTTTCTCATTATCCTCTCTCTCTCTCTCTATATATATATATATATGTATATATAGTATATAGTGTGAGGTTCATTGAGATACACTAAAAAGTGGAGAAATGAGAAACACTTTTAAAAATTGAACTTAATATGTTAAAAATCAACTTTTATAAAAAAATTTCGGCGCTTTTCCTATTAAAAAATAGTTAAAAAGGCTTAATTTTTTTTTTACAAAAATAGTTTTTTATTGGAATAATTTCTACCAATTTTTATAAGGAAAAGCGCTGAAATTTTATTTCATTTTTATCATGTTAAGTTAATTTTATAAGATATATTTTTTAACTGTTTTCTAAACATTTTATTATATTTTTTAGTTTTGGTACATGTACTTATAAGGAAAAGCATGGAAAAAACATAGAAATTTTTTTGTTTTGATTTATATAGGGCTCGATTCAAATGAGAATCACCACGAGTTATGAGAACCGTGAGAACTTTATCTTCCTGAGCGAGTTGGGCAAAATTTTTTTTGCACAAATGTAGATATTATAAACACATCTGCAAAAAAAAGTAAAAAAAATATCGAGTCGATAGCATTGATTGATACAAGTTTTTTTTTACGCGCTGGTGTAAATTTTGTGCGAAGATAAATGTATTTTACGCCTCATGTAAATGTGGGTATGCGGCATTTTTTAATTTTTACCTGAAACAAGTTATTTTTTATGACTTTTGAGGAAAACTTTTTTGAAAAACCTTTTGGATTCACGGTTCTCACAACTTAAGATGGTTTTCATTTTAACCCCTTCCTTCTCTTTCTCTCTCTCTCTGTATATATATATATGTGTGTGTGTGTGTGTGTGTGTGTATTGTACCTCTATGATTGAGCTGAATGATTAAGTTTAGCTTTAGGGTTTTGGGTTCATCATTAGTATTTAGGGTTTCGCTTTTAAGGTTTAGTTTTAGTTTTTTGCATTAATATTTAGGGTTTAGATTTAGAGGTTTATGTCACACCCTCAATTTCCACGTGCGGAGTTTTACCGCGAGGCGTGTGAACAAACCAGAATCTGAAACACTAGTACGTCGAACGACTCTATATGATTTGATAATACGTTTTCCAAAATCACTTGTTGTAGATTTTATATTACCAATATTTAGCAGAAGCATCAGTTTTTAAAGTTTGAGCGGAAGCATAGATAAGTAGTGAAGCGGGCGCCAACACAAACGACAAAACAAATGAAAAATCACAAAACAATATTAATAAATAAGACTCGATAAAAGATGTCTTGTTCAATGCATGTGCGTGCACCTAGAGCTCCTAGCGTCCTGAGAAACATGTAAAGAAACAAGTGTCAACATTAAAGATGAGTGAGTTCACAGGTTTTCATAAATTCGTTTGTTCGGTTATAGTTTGTTTACTCCGTTATCCCTAACCCGGGATAACGTATTGGTTCCATTATTCCAACCCGGAATATTATGTTGTTTCCAATATTCCAAACCCGGAATATTAAGTTGATGTTTCCAATATTCCAAACCCGGAATATGAAGTTGATGTTTCCAATATTCCAAACCCGGAATATTAAGTTGATTCGTAATTAAGTTCAATGTTAATATATATAGGTAGCTAGCCTAAAGTCATGTCACGTAAGAGTTCGCGATCGAAGCTGACTGTTGTGCCTCCGTTTTGCCAGGCCTATCACATGACCATGGCGAAGTTAGGCCAAATTATTCACCCGTTGACCATACCCGGTCGGCTAGCGCGACTAGCTCGGATGGGGCTTGTCGGGCCCAGTAGTACTACTTATAATTCCCCCGCTATTAAACCCAATACTAACGATCCGAGAGATTGACGAGGACTTAAGTGATAAAGCTGCTTAGTGACCATAACATTACATTAACATTAACTTAGTTACCGAATAGTTATGTGACGTTAAATTTGTATAACGTAAAGAGATTGAGTTTGAGAGTGTATACATGTTTCTCCCCCTGTTGTTTAAAAACCGGATAAAGTTAGGGGCCGTGAACTCACCTTTATTTGCTCGGTTAGTGTAGCAAAGAAGTTATAAGAGATGGGACTGCTAGTTGCGTCCTAACAAACCAATTAATTCCAAGTTAGTGTGTGAACATACCAATACAAATTCCACACCTAATTTACACACAAAGTGATACACACAAACAACATATCTAACACTCAAACATGCATGCAAGTATCCTCATGTGATCCTAGTGATTAAAACAACTTATCATAACCATAAACCAATTCATGCCACAATTTGGTGCACACAATCACAAGTTCTCAAATTTCAGCTTAGGACTCATAATTCAGCTGTTTTCTAGGATTTTTATAAAATAGTTCTAACATTCCAAAAATTCCAATATTTTTACAATAGGTGACATTTATACCATAGAAATTTATATAATTTTTCCAAGTCCTAAATCTTTACCAATTAACCATAAATATTAATATACTAGGCTGCAGTCAGATTTACCGCTTTCTGACTGCAGTCCACGGAAGAATTTATTTAAAAAGTCACTGATCGTCCAATTAACAAAATTCCAGTTGGAGTTGCCGGAAATTTCCATACCTAGTTGCTGTACAAAAACCATGACTCAACTTCCTACTGATTTTAAAATCCAACTTGATAAACAACTAACAAAATTTCAGGATTTTCACAGTTTTAGTTACTGAACTTATTTGGCCCTTTAAAAATATCAAACGACTTCAGAATATAATGAATCCAGCGCCATTAGATTCGTTATTCAAATCTCTACGTTCTAGACATCAGAAAATCCGTTTTTCGACTACTAATGACCGAGTTACAGCCAGATGAAGTCGGCTGTAACTATTATTCAGCAGACTGTTTTCAGCATATCTTTATCATAAACTCGTATAACCCGTTCATGCGATTAACCTAGGCGATCAAGAACTGATTTCTAATCATAGATTAATACTAATAACCTATCCATGCAAACCCTAGTTCTTACTTCTAGTTTTTTTTACAAACAAAACACAGCTTATATATTCAGTTTTCAAACATCATCCCAACTTTCAATCTAGTATTAACAATCCGAAACAATACAATCATCCATCTCATTCAATCATGCAAATCCGAGAACAACAAAATCAATACACATATACCTGAGTATGATCTAGCAACCTATGGTAAATTCTAGACTTTTAATGATAAGGAAATCGAACCGTGAGTATGTTAAGGAACCGGTGATCAACAATTCTTGCGGCCGAGAGGTGATGATGAAGTAGATTGTTTGTGATCGAGGAACTGATCAATGGCTGATCTCGCGACCGAATGGAATAACAAGGGCTGATCAGATCAAGGTGATGAAGAACGAGGTTGCTAGCGATCGAGGAGATGATGATGGCGATGATTGCTGCTGCTGCGACCGAGAGGAAGAAGCGAACAAGGAATCTTTCTGCGATCGCAAGGCTGCCGACGGCTGTTGAAACTCTAGGGTTTTGTGTTGTGAATGAGGGCATGCATGGGTTTGTACTTATAGGCGCAAGAGGGCAAGGTTACGGTTTGGTTTGGGTTCGTGGCCGAGGGACTTGGGCGGGTTGGTTTGGGTTTGATCTTGACCGAAATAGTTTTAGGTTTGCTCTCGGTTTGGGTTTGATCTTGGCCGAATTAGTTTTAGGTTTTGATCTCGGTTTGGGTTTGATCTTGTTCTTGGCCGAAGACTTGAGTTTAAAGTTTAAAACTTTGTTAACTCCTAGAGTCACAATGAATCAAGGTTGGTTCGTGTCGTGGTTCGGTTCAGTTCGTGTACATATCTACCACACTTCTCTATAACTAAAACAATCACACAACACACATCACGTATTCATTTAACTCGTACACGTTTAATACTTAGCATATACATTATTCGACAAGTGTCGCATTTAAGTTATCCGAAAAACCCGGGATATCACATTATCCCCATGTTGAAAGAATTTTCGTCCCGAAAATTGAGTAAACGCGGTTTAGCATGTAGCGTACATGTTTAGAGTGCCACGCACAAAGAGTTAGTTCATTTACAAGAAGTTCCCAAGTGCCATACACAAGATTTCCAAGTGCCATGCACCAAAATTTAGTCAACAATAGTACACGAAAGTATGGGAAGTTTCCAGGTTGTCACATCATCCCCATGTTGAAAGAATTTTCGTCCCGAAAATTTAGGTACTGGTATCATTAGTTTGCTGCTCAGTTGCGAAGAGGTGCGGGTATTTGCTTTTCATTTGGTCCTCTCTTTCCCACGTGAACTCCGGTCCACGCTTAGAGTCCCAACAAACCTTAACGATCGGAATTTTGCTGTGCCTTCGAGTCTTGATCTCACGATCCATGATCTCAATAGGCTTTTCCACGAAGTGTAGTTGTTCATCCACTTGGATCTCATCCAATGGAATGACTAGAATTTCATCTGATAGACACCTCTTCAGATTTGACACGTGAAATACGTTGTGAACTCCACTGAGTTCGGAAGGAAGGTCTAACTGATAAGCTACGGGTCCAATATGTTTCAAGATTACAAACGGGCCTACGTATCGTGGGTTAAGTTTGCCCCGTTTTCCAAAGCGGATTACACCCTTCCAGGGTGACACCTTTAGTAGGACGCGGTCGCCTACTTGAAATTCGAGCGGTTTTCGTCGTTGATCAGCGTAGCTTTTCTGTCGATCTCGTGCTGCCGCCATGCGGTTTCTGGTTTGTACAATCTTTTCAGTAGCTTCAAGTATTAACTCAGGGCCTGTGAGTTTACTGTCACCGACTTCTGCCCAGCAGACCGGTGATCTACATTTACGACCGTATAATGCCTCAAAAGGTGCTGCCGAAATACTCGTATGATAGCTGTTGTTATATGAGAATTCTACTAGAGGCAGGTGGATTTCCCAACTATTTCCGAAGTCCACTACACATGCCCTAAGCATGTCTTCCAAGGTTTGTATGGTCCTTTCACTTTGACCATCAGTCTGAGGGTGATAAGCTGTGCTCATTACAGACGTGTTCCTAACGCTTTCTGGAGTGACTGCCAGAAGTTTGACGTGAAGCGAGCATCTCTGTCTGAGATGATGGACGTTGGCACACCGTGCCGAGAAACTACTTCCTAATGTAGATGCGAGTCAACTTCTCCATCTTATCTGTTTCTTTAATAGCTAGGAAGTGTGCGGACTTAGTTAAACGATCCACGATCACCCAGATGGAATCGCAACCACCCAAGGTTCGCGGGAGTTTAGTGATGAAATCCATTGAGATCTGATCCCATTTCCACACTGGGATCTCAGGTTGTTGGAGTAGCCCCGATGGCTTTTGGTACTCCACCTTGACTTTTGCACAAGTCAAACATTTACTCACGTAGGTGGCTATATCGGCTTTCATGTTGGGCCACCAATACGAAGCTTTAAGGTCTTGATACATCTTATCCGAACCCGGATGGACAGAGTATCGGGATTTGTGAGCTTCATTCATGACTAGCTCTCTGAGATTTCCGTAGAGAGGTACCCATATGCGATTCATAAAATACCGGGCTCCATTGGGCTTTACTTCCCAATCGCGCTCCATTTTTCCCACTGATTCGGCTTTGATGTTTTCCTCCTTAACTGCTTCTAACTGGGCGTCGCGTATTTGTTCGGGTAGCCCCGAATGAATAGTGAGTTGTAGTGCTCGTACGCGACGAGGTTTCAAGTGTTCCTTCCTACTGAGGGCATCAGCTACCACGTTAGCTTTACCCGGGTGGTACCGAATGGCACACTCATAATCGTTCAAGAGTTCGACCCAGCGACGCTGTCGCATGTTCAACTCCTTCTGATCAAAGATGTGTTGGAGGCTTTTGTGGTCAGTAAAGATTGTGCACTTTGTTCCATAGAGGTAGTGTCTCTAAATCTTAAGTGCAAACACTACTGCTCCCAATTCCAGGTCATGCGTCGTATAGTTTTTCTCGTGAACCTTCAGTTGTCGCGACGCATACGCGATGACCTTATCGCGTTGCATGAGTACGCATCCCAATCCCTGAATGGAAGCATCACAATACACTACAAAGTCATCTGTCCCTTCCGGCAAGGACAGAATGGGTGCACTGCAAAGTTTCTGCTTCAGCAATTGAAATGCTGCTTCTTGCTTGTCACCCCAAGCATACTTGATGCCTTTCTGGGTGAGGGTAGTGAGCGGTTGTGCGATCTTTGAGAATCCCTCGATGAAACGTTTGTAGTAGCCAGCCAATCCCAAAAATTGGCGGATCTCCGTCGGTGTCTTAGGTGCTTCCCAGTTTTTGATGGCTTCAATCTTGGCAGGGTCTACGTGGATACCTCTTTCATTCACGATATGCCCGAGAAACTGAACTTCCCGAATCCAGAAATCACATTTCGAAAACTTGGCATATAATTTTTCCTGTTGAAGTAGCCCTAGCAGTAATCGTAGATGTTCTGCATGCTCTTCTTCACTTTTGGAGTAGATGAGTATGTCATCGATGAACACAATGACAAACTTGTCGAGGTATGGCTTACACACGCGGTTCATGAGATCCATGAACACAGCAGGTGCGTTGGTGAGACCGAAGGGCATGACCAAGAACTCGTAATGGCCATACCGAGTGCGAAATGCCGTCTTGGCGATATCCTCCTCCCTGACGCGTAGCTGGTGGTAAACCGTAAATCAATCTAGAGTAGTAGCTTGACCCTTGAAGTTGGTCGAAGAGATCGTCGATGCGAGGTAACGGGTATCGGTTCTTGACGGTAACCTTGTTGAGTTCCCTATAGTCGATGCACATGCGGAAAGTCCCGTCCTTCTTCTTGACAAACAGGACTGGAGCTCCCCATGGTGAAAGGCTTGGTCGGATAAATCCTTTTTCTAATAGCTCTGAAGTTGGGTAGATAGCTCCTGCAGCTCGGCTGGAGCTAGTCGGTATGGAGCCTTGGCGATAGGAGTTGCATTGCTTGCCAATTCGATTTCAAACTCCAATTGTCGATATGGTGGAAGACCAGGTAGTTCTTCTGGGAATACATCGGAAAAATCACGGACGACAGGGATGTCTTCTATACGTTTCTCGTCCTTAGGCTGTTCGGTAATTAGTGCGAGTAAAGCGAAGGAGTTCTTTCTCCGAAGATACTTCTGCGCTTGCATGTAAGAGATGATGTTGGTGACGGCGCCTGCCTTACGCCTTGTACCGTCAGGATTTCGTCGTTAGAGAGCGGAATACGGATAGATTTTTCGAAGCAGAGAACTTCAGCCCGGACGTCGGATAGCCAGTCCATTCCGACTACCACGTCAAAACTACCCAGAGTAGTTGTCATCAGATCAATGGTAAAAGTGTGGCCCGCGAGTTTGAGTTGACAGCCGGATACGATTTGGGTCACATCTACAGATTTACCATCGGCTAATTCTATAACATAAGGGGTCTCTAATGGTTTAAGCATGAGATTTAGGTTCTTCCTAAAAGACTCAGATATAAAACTCCTATCCGCACCCGTATCAAAAAGCACAGAAGCAAAATGTTCATTAAGGGGAAACTTACCGGTGATCACGTTCGAGTCGTTTCTGGCCTCTCCGCGGCCCAATGTAAATGCGCGACCTTTAGCACCTCCTGTGCCACCGTTCCCATTGTTGTTGTTATTATTGTTGTTGTGGTTATTGTGGTTGTGGTTGTTTCCACCATTATTGTTGTTGTTACGTAACTGTGGGCAGTCTCTTCTGAAATGACCAGTGCTACCACACTGATAGCATCCCCGGTTTATACCCTGCTGCTGACCCTGGAGCTGATTTTGATTTTGTCGGGACATGATTTCCCCGCGACAATCCTTTGCCGCATGTCCCACCTTGCCACATCGTTGGCAGCGGTTTCCGGCACAAGCGCCGTTATGGTGGAGATTACAGCGGTTGCACTGCGGCTTTCGACCTGCATAGCCGCTTGCGTTCGGGTTGTTGTTGTTGTTGTTGACGGGCTGATTTTGATGACCCCGGTGGCTGTTGTAGTGATTGAACCGTTTCTGGTTCCCTTGCTGCGGATGAGATGACGAAGACTGTCGAATAGTGGAGTCTTCAAATTTTCTTTTGTTGTCCGGGGCAACTTCAGTTGTACCCCGTGCTGGCAGTTTCTTCTGTTCCACCGCCTTATCGGTGAGTTTGTGAGCCAATCAGATTGCTTGATGTTCAGTTACAGGGTTACTAGACATTACCATACCCTGAATTTCCGGAACCAGACCCCCGAGATAGAACTCGAGTCTTTTCTCCACCGTGTTGGCCAATTCGGGACACAGAAATACTAAGTCATGGTGTTTTGCGGTGTAGGCTTCAATTTCCGATCCCACCATCTTGTGGGTCCATAGAGCTTGCTCCAGCTGTTGCACTCTGTCTCGTGGACAGTACTCCTCTTTAATTAGGGCCTTGAACTCAGCCCATGCCATTGCATTCGAGCTATAAGTCCACGTGTTTGGACTTGGGCATTCCACCATGTCAGTGCCCCATCTTCCAGTGTTGAGGCTGCGTATTTGACCTTGTTTGCCTCTAGGCAGTTGCACATTTCAAAAACGGATTCTGATTTTTTGATCCAGCGGACCAGTCCAATGGGTCCTTCCGCCCCCGAGAATTTGCTTGGCTTTGCGTCAAGGAACATCTTGTAGGGGTTAAAGCCCCCTCCTGCTGACAGAGAACAGGGAGTCAGCAAGGAATTTTACTAGCCTCACTATTAGATTTTCACGCGAAAACTTAATAATGGTTACCTGCCGGTTGGTTCTGAACACCCGCTAAAGCTGCGTTCACGTGCTCTTGAATCATGGCAGCTAGCTCTTCGGGAGTCAAGTTAAGGTTTCCACGTCTTCCAGTTGCCATTTAGCTCTTCGAAACACAACACAAACACACCCCGATAAGTCTATATATCCAATATAGTTATCCTACTTCGTACTTTAATAATTAGTAAGTTACGTCAACTCAATATATTAAATAGTCAAAGAAATACTTGATTAACTGAAATTTCAACGTCTCACAAAAGTGCAAATCAAACATACGAATTCACTATAAAGTCTCAAGTTTAAACACAAGTGGGAAAATAAATAAACTGAAGGAAAACAAATAAAATAAACGAGACGTGTCAGTCGTCTACGTCTCCATCCCCAAGTCACTGTCGTTGCCGTCATCCTGTGCGGCATTTCCAGCTTCTTCAGCTGGGTCCTCCTCCGGATCCTCCTCTGGATCCTCCTCAGGGTCCTCCTCTGGATCCTCTTCAGGATCCTCCTCTACCGGCTCTGGAGGGGCCGGTGCTGGTGCAAGTGCTTGGTTTTGTAGCTCCTGAATGTTCCAACTATTTTCCAGGACTCTGTCCTCAAGCCAGTCGGCTCTTATCTGCTTAGCACGCAGATCTCTGGCTATGGTGTTACGAGCTATCTTGCTCTTACGATGCTCTTCCTCGAGCGAGTCGGTCTTACCTGTAAGTTGTCAAATCATCCACCCTTGTGCTAGGATGGTTTCCTGCATTCTTTCTAACTGTTTTTGTTGTGTATGCACCAGGATTCTAAGCATGTCAATTCCTATTTCTACAGGATTAACCGGTTCAATCGGTACAGCATTGGTTGGGCGTAACGACGACTCCTCCCCCAGAGCGAGCCTTTTCCTCGCTGCTGAGCGTGTCTCCACGCCATAAGGTGGTATGGGTTCCACCATTGGTGCCTTTCCTGGTGCCCTTGGTGGCGTAAGTCTGTCGGACGATGATGACGATGAGGATGATGACATTGCCTGTTTGGTCGTGTAGTTAGTTATGAGTTGCTTTCATTTCTTATTATGAAGGCATGATCTACCAAACACAGTTGTGGTATATTACATAACAAGATATAATAATTCGGTGCCAAACTAAGTCTAGTGTCGTGATATCAGCTATAGTTTAGGTCTACTTCTAATGCAAACCTGGTTCTCTATAGCTAGTGGCTCTGATACCAATCTGTCACACCCTCAATTTCCAAGTGCGGAGTTTTACCGCGAGGTGTGTGAACAAACCAGAATCTGAAACACTAGTACGTCGAACGACTCTATATGATTTGATAATACGTTTTCCAAAATCACTTGTTGTAGATTTTATATTACCAATATTTAGCAGAAGCATCAGTTTTTAAAGTTTGAGCGGAAGCATAGATAAGTAGTGAAGCGGGCGCCAACACAAACGCCAAAACAAATGAAAAATCCCAAAACAATATTAATAAATAAGACTCGATAAAAGATGTCTTGTTCAATGCATGTGCGTGCACCTAGAGCTCCTAGCGTCCTGAGAAACATGTAAAGAAACAAGTGTCAACATTAAAGATGAGTGAGTTCACAGGTTTTCATAAATTCGTTTGTTCGGTTATAGTTTGTTTACTCCGTTATCCCTAACCCGGGATAACGTATTGGTTCCATTATTCCAACCCGGAATATTATGTTGTTTCCAATATTCCAAACCCGGAATATTAAGTTGATGTTTCCAATATTCCAAACCCGGAATATGAAGTTGATGTTTCCAATATTCCAAACCCGGAATATTAAGTTGATTCGTAATTAAGTTCAATGTTAATATATATAGGTAGCTAGCCTAAAGTCATGTCACGTAAGAGTTCGCGATCGAAGCTGACTGTTGTGCCTCCGTTTTGCCAGGCCTATCACATGACCATGGCGAAGTTAGGCCAAATTATTCACCCGTTGACCATACCCGGTCGGCTAGCGCGACTAGCTCGGATGGGGCTTGTCGGGCCCAGTAGTACTACTTATAATTCCCCCGCTATTAAACCCAATACTAACTATCCGAGAGATTGACGAGGACTTAAGTGATAAAGCTGCTTAGTGACCATAACATTACATTAACATTAACTTAGTTACCGAATAGTTATGTGACGTTAAATTTGTATAACGTAAAGAGATTGAGTTTGAGAGTGTATACATGTTTCTCCCCCTGTTGTTTAAAAACCGGATAAAGTTAGGGGCCGTGAACTCACCTTTATTTGCTCGGTTAGTGTAGCAAAGAAGTTATAAGAGATGGGACTGCTAGTTGCGTCCTAACAAACCAATTAATTCCAAGTTAGTGTGTGAACACACCAATACAAATTCCACACCTAATTTACACACAAAGTGATACACACAAACAACATATCTAACACTGAAACATGCATGCAAGTATCCTCATGTGATCCTAGTGATTAAAACAACTTATCATAACCATAAACCAATTCATGCCACAATTTGGTGCACACAATCACAAGTTCTCAAATTTCAGCTTAGGACTCATAATTCAGCTGTTTTCTAGGATTTTTATAAAATAGTTCTAACATTCCAAAAATTCCAATATTTTTACAGTAGGTGACATTTATACCATAGAAATTTATATAATTTTTCCAAGTCCTAAATCTTTACCAATTAACCATAAATATTAATATACTAGGCTGCAGTCAGATTTACCGCTTTCTGACTGCAGTCCACGGAAGAATTTATTTAAAAATCACTGATCGTCCAATTAACAAAATTCTAGTTGGAGTTGCCCGGAAATTTCCATACCTAGTTGCTGTACAAAAACCATGACTCAACTTCCTACTGATTTTAAAATCCAACTTGATAAACAACTAACAAAATTTCAGGATTTTCACAGTTTTAGTTACTGAACTTATTTGCCCTTTAAAAATATCAAACGACTTCAGAAAATTATGAATCCAGCGCCATTAGATTCGTTATTCAAATATCTACGTTCTAGACATCAGAAAATCCGTTTTTCGACTACTAATGACCGAGTTACAGCCAGATGAAGTCGGCTGTAACTATTATTCAGCAGACTGTTTTCAGCATATCTTTATCATAAACTCGTATAACCCGTTCATGCGATTAACCTAGGCGATCAAGAACTGATTTCTAATCATAGATTAATACTAATAACCTATCCATGCAAACCCTAGTTCTTACTTCTAGTTTTTTTTTACAAACAAAACACAGCTTATATATTCAGTTTTCAAACATCATCCCAACTTTCAATCTAGTATTAACAATCCGAAACAATACAATCATCCATCTCATTCAATCATGCAAATCCGAGAACAACAAAATCAATACACATATACCTAAGTATGATCTAGCAACATATGGTAAATTCTAGACTTTTAATGATAAGGAAATCGAACCGTGAGTATGTTAAGGAACCGGTGATCAACAATGCTTGCGGCCGAGAGGTGATGATGAAGTAGATTGTTTGTGATCGAGGAACTGATCAATGGCTGATCTCGCGACCGAATGGAATAACAAGGGCTGATCAGATCAAGGTGATGAAGAACGAGGTTGCTAGCGATTGAGGAGATGATGATGGCGATGATTGCTGCTGCTGCGACCGAGAGGAAGAAGCGAACAAGGAAGCTTTCTGCGATCGCAAGGCTGCCAACGGCTGTTGAAACTCTAGGGTTTTGTGTTGTGAATGAGGGCATGCATGGGTTTGTACTTATAGGCGCAAGAGGGCAAGGTTACAGTTTGGTTTGGGTTCGTGGCCGAGGGACTTGGGCGGGTTGGTTTGGGTTTGATCTTGACCGAAATAGTTTTAGGTTTGCTCTCGGTTTGGGTTTGATCTTGGCCGAATTAGTTTTAGGTTTTGATCTCGGTTTGCGTTTGATCTTGTTCTTGGCCGAAGACTTGAGTTTAAAGTTTAAAACTTTGTTAACTCCTAGAGTCACAATGAATCAAGGTTGGTTCGTGTCGTGGTTCGGTTCAGTTCGTGTACATATCTACCACACTTCTCTATAACTAAAACAATCACACAACACACATCAGGTATTCATTTAACTCGTACACGTTTAATACTTAGCATATACATTATTCGACAAGTGTCGCGTTTAAGTTATCCGAAAAACCCGGGATATCACAGTTTAGTTTTTAGGTTTTAGCATAGGGTTTAACCTTAGGGTTTAGGATTAAGATTTAGTGTTTAGCTTTAGAGTTTAAGGTATAGAGATTTTTCTTATTGTTCAATATCGTTCGAATGAGATCAATCGGCATTCGTTTTGACCCGATTTCCTATACATCTTATGACATTTGTGCCTTTTCAATCATTGAACAATTTACAAAGAATTTCGTATTCAATAAAACCATGTGTTTTATTTCCAAAATTTGTATAATTATCAAAGACATTTGCACAATTTCAATTTCTTGCACGATTTCGAACACTCAAAATTTTTTGTGGAAGTAATTCATTAACTGACACTGAAACGCAATCAGTTTAATACGACGTACACTCTGAAACAAGGACATAAGCTATACATACCCTAAATACCCTTTACATAACTTAAATATAAGTTTTGAAGGGTTAGATATCATAAAAACACGCTTATACAAGTCCAGGGACTATTTTTGTCAAACTGCGAAAGTCTGTTGGTTCGTATTCAAGATACGAACCATGTGTATCAATCCAAATATTTTTTTATTTAATAAAATCTTGTATTTTATTGAGGAGAATGCAAAAATGTCAATCATTGCACAATTTCGATCATTTTCGTGTTCGTTAAAGCGTTTTACGCATTTTTGCAAAACACGTAATCATAATACCGAACGAACTGACATCCATGACATTTTCGGGCATAATCCAAGTTAAACATGTCTTAACACCTTTATATAACCTAAATATTAGGTTAAAGGAGTTAAAAATGACAAACAAGCGAAGATACAAGTCCAAGTGCCAAAAATGTCAAAAAATAATAAAGATTTTTGCTTCTTCACCAAGTTGGCCACCTATCTCCAATTTTTGACACCTAGCACTCATTTTGTCACACTCAATTTGGTGTTGAATCATGTTAGGACACTAATCCACACTTGAAGACACTTGTCATCACCTCCTTAATCCTAAAATACTATAAATACCCGATGATTCTTCCATTTTTTTCACACCACTTCAAAACACTTCAAAGCAAAGTGTGAAATTCTTCTTTCTATCCTTCTTGGAGCTTGTTTCCATCATGTGGAAGCCTCCTATCTTGAGTTCTGAAAGTGTTCTTCAACACGAGTAACTACTCTTCCTAGTTCTTTCATTATTTTAGCTATTTTGAGCTAAAAGTCGAACAGTTTGGCTTCCTGATTGACTTTTGGTTCTAACCATATTTGTTCAAGTCAAAGTTCAATTGCATTTTGCAACGTGATTGTAATCACGAAGGTGATTTGTTAGTCTAGTTAAAGAGACCCTTTGGTGGTCTATTAAAGATACCCTTTGGTGGTAAAGTCAACACACGTTTGAATGTGTTTATTAACGAACGATCAAAAGTTTTCACAATTAAAAACATTGACGATTTGTTTATGACATGGACAATTGGTTTATGACACGGACGATTGATTTATAACACGGATGAATGTTTCACGGACAAATGGTTTTGAACAAAGTCACGCAATGATTTTCACATAAAGATATAAGCCATACGAAGTTTTCTTTTGAATCAATCTATTACAAGGTTTTTACAAAAGAAACGTTTTGGTCAAGATTCATGGCTATAAGGTTTTCGCAACTCTAACCAACTTGTTTTAGTTAGTTAATTGTATTGCAATATCAAACACTTTTGATACGAGGTTTTCACTTAACGACTCTTGTAGTCGGACTAGGTGTTTCAATATGTATACAAAGCCACGAATTTGACACACTCACAAAACCTATGTACTAGCCAACATTTTATGCTGACTCTGTCTTCACATATGTTTCAGCAGTCAATGCTTGATAATATGATGCATGCTTCACGTAGGAATGGACGCGGGCCTTAGTGACTTAAAACATGAAAGACAATTTATTTATGTGTTGTTTATGTTTATCTCAAGACAATGTAAACATTTAACTTAATAAAACAAAATTTTAAATTCTATGAGTTGTGAAACAATAGTTCTGTGACATGATTGCCCGACATTTCCATCGCGGTTTGTTGTTTTACGCGGTCGGGGTGTTATCAAAAGATTGGTATCAGAGCTTATGGTTAAAAGGAAATTTAACCTTCCTAGGACCCTAACACGAGTTATCTTGCGATTAGATTCTTAAAACAATACCATCACCTATCCTTAGGTGATTACCAAAACAAATACACAAGTTACAAATTCGTTTTCAAAAACAATCATCCATCCTTAGATGATTTGTTTTGTCTTAAAGCCTAGTAAGTTTTCAAAATTCTGTCAAAGTTTGGGTTTTGTTAATGTGAACACGTGCAATCAGGAAGGGTGGATGCATGTACCCTGAGTTTTTTGTCTAACGCTAGAGTGTTCGTACAAATCCGCATTATCGGACAAGTCACTCTTACCTGGGAACTCTTGGGTGAGTGTCCACTTATAGGCTAAAGTATGTCTTCGCGATACATTATAAAGACCAATTTACTTTGATTAGTCACCGTGTGTCATTTGTTTGTTTTTAAGTAATGAACGAATGACCACCACCCTTATATTTCGTTGATATTTTTAACATCTCTCTATATTATCCAACGTCAGTCTCACATATTTTCCCTCATGTTTTCTTCTAGAATGCCTCCTCGACGTAATACAGCTAAAGATGCCGAAATGGCAGCTATGATCGCTCAGCAAATTGCTGTTGTACTCCCAAACCTAGTGACCTAGAAAACCAAGCAAACAATATCAACAATAACAAAAAAATGCACCTGCACCTTGCAACTACAAACAATTTAACTTGGCTAAACCACTCAAGTTTACCGGGTACGAAGGAGCTGTTGGACTCCTGCATGGTTTGAGAGTCTCGAAAGCACATTTCGTCATGTTCAATGCCCGAATGAGCGAAAAGTCGAGTTCGCATTCAGTGTATTCTAGAAAAGAGCACTTACATGGTGGAATGGTGTGATGAGAGATAGGGTGCCGATGTGGCATGGCACAAACGTGGGAAGAGCTTCGAGCTCTAATGATGAGGGAATTCTGCCCACGTCATGAACAACAGGCACTGGAAGATGAATTCCACAATCTTAAACAAGATAGTGGAGAGCATCGTGCCTACACTAACCGTTACAAAGAATTGAGCTTGTTGTGTCCCGCCATGGTCACCCCGTTGGATAAAGCAATCGAGAGGTACATCGATGGTCTGTCTGATACATTCAGGACATTGTTACTGGTAGCAACCCTACCACTGTTCGACAGGTTATCTAATTACCTTCTACCCTGACTGAGTCTCAGGTCAAGAAGGGAAAACTGTTTTGCAAGGGCGACAAGAAACAGGCAGCTAAGACCACTCAAGAGAAAACAAAGGAGAACAAAGCTGAGTCTTCCAAGAAGTCAAGGAAGCGTAAGGCTTCACAGAACTTTGTAGTTGTTGCACAACCCAACCAGAACACTCAAAACCAGCTAGCACAACCTCCTACGAGGAAACCCTATGCTGGTACTGCACTGTGGTGCAACCAGTGCAATGGTCACCATCAAGCTCACCTACAATGTCGCCAATGCACCTCGTGTGGAAGATTCGGTCACATAGCCAATGTTTGAAGTTCGGCCCCAAAACAAGCTGTTCAGAACCCTGTTCAACCTAAGCCAACCCTGCTAGACCCCCGTTCCCACCTGGTTCTTGCTACAACTGTGGCGAGATCGGTCACCTTAGAAACAACTACACAAATTTGGTGAACGCGAATGCAGATCCAGCCCATGGATGCGCATTCAACATCAATGCCAACGAGGCTCGTGCTGATAACGAAGTCATTAACGGTATGTTCCTTGTTAACAATCATCCTGTTTCTATTCTTTTCGATTCGGTTGCCGATAGAAGCTTTGTATCACTAGCCTTTGAACCTTTGCTTTCGATGCCTAGAAATAAACTAGGAAAACCCTTAACTGTGGAAATAGTTAGTGGTGTACCCCTTGTGCTTGACTATGTCATCCGATTGTCCTCACACCAATGTAACTTAAAAGTTTTGACATCATCATAGGAATAGATTGGTTAAAAAAACACCATGCTGAGCTGATTTGTTTCGACAAGGTTGTTCATATACCTCTTTCGTCTAGCGAAACATTAGAAGTTCACGAAGAGAAACCCTCTAGTAGCCTAAAACTCATGACCTGTACCCAGGCACAAAAATACCTACGAAAGAATTATGTAGCCTTCTTGGCACATATCATAGAGGAAAAAGGCAAGGGCAAAACTGTTCAGGACATCCCCATTGTTCGGGAATATCCTGAGGTGTTTCCTGAAGAGCTACCTGGTCTACCCCCAATTCGTCAAGTTGAGTTTCGTAGTGACCTTGTACCTGGTGTCCACCCAATTTCCAAATCTCCTTACCATCTTGCACTGTCTGAAATGTAAGAGTTGTCAAAGCAACTCCAAGAACTTTAAGACAAGGGATTCATTAGTCCGAGCTTTTCACCTTGGGGCTTTCCTGTCCTATTCACAAAAAAGAAGGATGGATCCTTCCATATATGTATCGATTATCGTGAGCTCAACAAACTCACAATAAAAATCGATATCCCCTACCTAGCATTGATGATCTCTTTGATCAACTACAAGGTGCGACCTGCTTTTCAAAGATTGATCTGCGTTCTGGGTATCATCAACTTCGTGTGCTCGAAGAAGATATTCCCAAGACTACTTTTCGCACACGATACGGCCATTACGAGTTCACTGTTATGCCTTTTGGTTTGACAAATGCTTCTGCCGTCTTCGTGGACTTAATGAATACGGTTTGTAAACCTTATTTTCACAAGTTCATCATTGTTTTCATCAACGACATCTTCATTTATTCTAAGTCTCAAGCCGATCACGAACAACATCTCTGTCTAACGATGGAACTCCTGAAGAAAGAAAAACTTTACGCTAAATTCTCCAAGTGTGAAGTTTAGCTAAATGAAGTTCAATTTTTGGGACACATTGTTAACGAACATGGTATACATGTAGATCCCACCAAAATTAGTGTGATTAGGGATTTGAGTACACCTACTACTCCTACCGAAGTTCGTTCATTTCTTGGTCTTGCTGGATACTATCGATGATTCATCGCGAACTTTTCAAAGAACCTGGTTCCCTTCACCACTTTGACTCAGAAGAATAAAGCTTTCGAGTGGGACCCAAACAAGAGGATGCCTTTCAAACACTGAACAAAAACTCTAGGATGCTCCTGTTTTATCTTTACTCGACGGCAATGACGATTTCATTGTCTATTAAGACGCATCAAACCTAGGCCTTGGTTGTTCTCATGCAAAGAAACAAAGTCATAGCCTATGCGTTAAGACAATTGAAAATCCACGATAAGAACTACACAACTCATGATCTTGAGTTAGGAGCCATAGTTTTTGCTCTCAAAATTTGGAGACACTACCTTTATGGTACGAAATGTGTGGTTTTCACTGGCCACAAAAGTCTCCAACACATATTAAATCAAAATGAGCTAAACATGAGATAACAACGCTGGGTCGAACTTCTGATCGACTACGACTGCGAGATTCGCTACCATCCTGGTAAGGCGAGTGTTGTGGCTGATGTGCTTAGTCGTATGGAACATGTCAAACTTCATTGTGTTCGAGTTCAATTTGATATCCAGACACGTATCCTTCAAGCACAACATACATGTGTGACCTAAAGCTTGTTGAAAAATGAGCTGCCACAAAATCTCGAACTTCAACTCGAAACAAAAGACAACAGATTACTCTACTACAGGAACTGTTCATGGATTCCTAGTTAAGACAATCTCCACACCTTATTAATGGACGAAGCTCATAGGTCTGGTTATTCAATCCATCCCGGTGCAGACAAAATGTATAAGGATCTATGTACCCAGTATTGGTGGCCGGGTATGAAGAAGGACAGTGCCTTGTACGTGTATAAATGCCTAACTTGTCTTAAAGTTAAGGCAGAACATCAACGCTCATCTGGTTTACTGGAGCAACCAGAAATACTGGTATCGAAGTGGGAGAACATTGCAATGGATCTCATCACTAAACTACCGCGCACACCTAGCGGTCATGATGCCATTTGGGTAATCATCTGTCCTCTAACAAAGTCAACACACTTTTTGGCAATTCATGAGGATCTATCTGCTGACAAACTCACCAAGATCTACGTTGATGAGATTTTATCTATTCATGGTGTTCCTTTGAACATCATATCCGATCGAGATGCTCGATTCTCATCTCACTTTTGGAAGACCATGCAATCTGCCATGGGAACGAAACTCAATCTGAGCACTGCTTATCATCCTCAAACAGATGGACAATCTTAAAGGACAATTCAAACACTAGAGGATATGCTTAGCATGTGTGATCGACTTTGGTGGTAGTTGGGATTCACATCTACCATTGGTCGGATTCTCCTACAAGAATAGTTATCACGCCAGCATCAATATGGCGCCTTTTGAAGCTCTATACGTTCGAAAATGTCATTCACATGTCTGTTGGAATGAGGTTGGTGAAGCTCAGCTCACTGGACTTGAACTCATTCACGACACAACAGACAAAGTCAAGAAAATTCACGATAACCTTCTGACAGCTAGAAGCCGTCAAAAGAGTTATGCGGACAAACGACGCAAGCCCTTGGAATTCCAAGTTGATGATCATGTCCTTGTCAAGGTTTCCCCTTGGAAAGGTGTGATTAGATTGGAAAGAAAGGAAAACTTGCACTAGGATATATTGGACCATTCAAGATCGTTGAGAGAATCGGAAAGATGGCCTACAGACTTAAGCTACCTCCTGAACTTGGGAATATTCACTCAACATTCCACGTGTCCAATTTGAAAAAGCTTTTAGCCGATACAAACATCCACATTCCCCTCGACGAAATTCACGTTGATGACACTATACACTTTGTCGAGAAACCTGTGGGGATATTGGACCGTGAAGTCAAGAAACTAGGCGTAGAGGTATACCAATAGTTAAAGTTCACTGGGAATCCAAACGTGGCCCAGCATTTACTTGGGAACGAGAGGATCAGATGAAGCGAAATATCCACATCTGTTTTCACAAAGTTTCCTCTAATTACATATCGGGATGAAATTTCCAAAAGTAGGGGGACTATCACATTTGTACCTTTTCAATCATTGTACAATTACAAAAAATTTCGTATTCAATAAAACCTGTGTTTTATTTTTGAAATTTGTATAATTATCAAAGACATTTGCACAATTTCAATTTCTTGCATGATCTTGAACGCTCAAAATTTTTGTGGAAGTAATTCGTTAACTGACACTCAAACGCAATCAGTTTAGCACGACGTACACTCCGAAACAAGGACATAAGCTATACATACCCTAAATACCCTTTACATAACTTAGATATAAGTGTTGAAGGGTTAGATGTGACAAAAACACGCTTATACAAGTCCAGGGACTATTTTTATCAAACTGCAAAAGTCTGTTGGTCCGTATTCAAGATACAAACCATGTGTATCAATCCAAATATTTTTGTATTCAATAAAATCTTGTATTTTATAGATGAGAATGCAAAAATGTCAATCATTGCACAATTTCAATCATTTTCGTGTTCGTTAAAGCGTTTTACGCCTTTTTGCAAAACGCGTAACCGTACAACTGAACGAACTGACATCCACGATATTTTCAGGCATAATCCAAGTTACACATGTCTTAACACCTTTATATAACCTAAATATAAGGTTAAAGGGGTTAAAAATGACAAACAAGGTTAAAGGACAGTTGTCATCACCTCCTTGATCCTAAAATACTATAAATACCCCATGATTCTTCCATTTTTTTCACACCACTTCAAAACACTTCAAAGTAAAGTGTGAAGTTTTTCTTTCTATCCTTCTTGAGCTTGATTCCAGCCTTTGGAAGCCTCCTATCTTGAGTTCCGAAAGTATTCTTCAACACGAGTAAGTACTGTTCCTAGTTCTTTCATTATTTTAGCTATTTTGAGCTAAAAGTCGAACAGTTTGGCTTCCTGATTGACTTTTGGTTCTGACCATATTTGGTCAAGTCAAAGTTCAATTGAACTCTGCAACGTGATTGTCATCACAAAGGTTATAACCCCTAACGATTTCACCTTCTGATTACCACGTTTACTAGTCGAAGTGAGGAGTCAAAGTTTCGGTCAAAAATGCGCATGATGTGCATTTTACGATGGAACTATTTTTGGGTATCAAAACAACAAGTTTTAATACCAAATCAGTTTTATAAATTTATTAGACATATTCTGACATGTCTAACTGATCACTTCTAGTTTAGTGCTTATTTAGGGTCGTAAGTCGAGCGGTCTTGACCACCGCTTTGACTTTCGAATCCGACCCGTTTGGTCGATCTTAGGATCCGACCAAATACATATTTGTGACCATAGTTGTATAGGGAATAACCTAATAAGGTAATACCTTATGGTCACGTCGTTTTGTTAGTGTATGGTAAGTTACTTCTATGTTCTTAAAAAATGACCAAAATGCCCTTTTGCGCATAAATCCATTTTAACACATGTAACCAAATTTTTGACATATAAAATGATGTTATAACATTTTCAAACATGTTTGCGCATTTAAGACGTATCATAGGACATGTTTAACCATCCGATAATGCGTTTACGCTAATGACCCGTTAAAGTAGCGTAAACTACCTTAACGAGTCATAATGGGTCAAAAGCACTTAGGATCCTTTCCAAATCAGAACGTTAAGTTTTTTAAACCATATCACATGAGTTCCAATACTCATTTGGTTTATAAGACTTCGTTCTATCCTCTCCCATATGTAGTCCCGACACGCTAACATATTTATCTGACAAATTAGGACATGTTTGAGCTTTATTTATTCCGTTGATAAAGAAAATTTTCGCAATCCCAAGTGAGTACATAGTTCCCCTCTTTTACCTTTTGCAAATGTTTTGGGGTGACTCATATGTGCTAAATCATTTTCAAGTTTTCAAAATAAAAAACACAATGTCTATGGTTTATGTATAAAACAATACGATTTCAATAATGTGAACAACTTGTTGATGCGTTATCCATAACACGAATGACATTCATTAGCTTTGGCCGACCCGACCAAGTAGTATGTTATGGTACCATAGGACTGACAATCCCATAATCGGACCTGTTCACTAGATTTGGTGGAAGTTTGGGTAATGATAGAAACTGTTTCTGATTAACAAATCATTTGTTGATTTGTTAGTCTAGTTAAAGAGACCCTTCAGTGGTCTATTAAAGATACCCTTTGGTGGTATAGTCAACATAGGTTTGAATGTGTTCATTGAAGAACGATCAGTAGTTTTCACAATTAAAAACACGAACGACTTGTTTATGACATGGACAATTGGTTTATGACACTGATGATTGATTTATAACACGGACGAATGGTTTATAACATGAACAAATGGTTTATAACACGGATAAATGGTTTATAACACGGGCAAATGGTTTTGAACAATGTCACGCAATGATTTTCACATAAAGATATAAGCCATACAAAGTTTTCTTTTGAATCAATCTATTACAAGGTTTTTACAAAAGAAACGTTTTGGTCAAGATTCATGGCTATAAGGTTTTCACAACTCTAACCAACTTGTTTTAGTTAGTTAATTGTATTGCAATATCAAAAACTTATGATATGAGGTGTTCACTTAACGACTCTTGTAGTCGGACGAGATGTTGCAATATGTATACAAAGCCACGAATTTTACACACTCACAAAACCTATGTACTCGCCGGCATTTTTATGATGAATCTCTTTTAACGTATGTTTTAGGAGTTAATGCTTGATAATATGATGCATGCTTCACATAGGAATGGACGAGGGCTTTAGTGACTTAAAACATGAAAGGCAATTTATTTATGTGTTGTTTCTGTTTACCCTAAGACAATGTAAACATTTAACTTAATAAAACAAAATTTTAAATTCCATAAGTTGTGAAACAATAGTTCTGTGACATGACTCCCCGACGTTTCCGTCGTAGTTCGTTGTTTTACGCGGTTGGGGTGTTACACATCTTGGGTTAAGGATGTATATTTTTCATAATATACACATATGTATAGTTTATAAATTGACCATATACATATGTGTATAATTCAAAATTGACAATATACATATATGTATATATGCAAAACAAAACTCTTTTAAAAATGCGATTAGAAATGAAAAACAAATTCTTGGAGAAATGTGTGATATAGAATACTTCTCAAGTTTCTCAAATAGGATGCTCTTCTCTTACATATATATATATATATGTGTATATATATATATAAAGTCTGGAACTAGGCGATTGACCATGTCGTTTAATATTCTTTTTGAATTTAATGTCTTTGTGGTGTTTTACACTTTCGATGTGAAAATTTAACACGAACATTAGTATTTTGTTGTGTATTTTAACCACAACGTTACATAACCTAAAAAACCTAAAATGAAAATGTACAGAATCTAAAAACTCCATGTGAAAAATCTAAAAACATCATGTAAGGAACCTGAAAAATGCCATATACAAAATCTTAAAAGTGCCATGTAAAAAGCCTGAAAAACGCCATGTACAAAATCTATAAAACGCATGTGTAGAACTTAGTAAACACCATAGACCGACTAATAACACATGGAGTACCAAAAAAACTCGACATAGAGTACCTAAAACCACCCGGTTGAGACTAAAACACCATGTATAGAGTAACATCATGAACTAAAAAAATCCAAGTTGACATAACTTTTTTTAATTCTTATATAGTAATGTCATACTTATGTTAAAGATAAAAAAAACCACTCTGTTATGTTGTTGAATTAAAAAAAGGTAAAATCATACACGTTTTAAAATGATAGGTAAATTGACATGTGACTTGCATATGGATATAGAAAGTGAACAAATATGGGGTATTCCTTTAATACCCTTGCCTCCTTTTCCATTAAGACTTGCATGTAAATTCCAACTTGAGTTAATCTCAACAGCCAATTCTAAAATAAAAAACCCAACTTCATTCCTACCTTTTCTAAAAAAAAAACCTTTTCATTTTAACCTAAAACTTTATATATGTATAGGATTTGGTCCAAGGGAAAACCAACCTCAGTTGCGGGAACCATGAGAACTCCCCTTATCCAATAACATATTTACACATCACACATAACCAATCATCCATCCTTAGATGATTTACATTAGAATAATCTCACTCTTGTATCTTTCTCTCATTTGAAGACGATAGCCGAAGTGGTGGTTGAAGACAGTAGTCCAATAGGGGGGTGTGCGTTGGTGGACGACGTGGGGGTGAATGTCGGTGGTTGTAGGTACGACGTGGAGGTATGGGGGTGTACAGTGGTTCAAGGTAGGGTGCACAGTGGTGGTCGATAGACATGACGTTCTAGTGTTCCGATGACCAAGACATAGGGAAGAAAAACGAGGGTGTGCCGACATAGGAAGCACTCAACTTTTGATGATTTAGTGTCGATTAACCTCGAACTAGGACACAAAAGCACTACTTACGGCCATACGGACCCATGAGTGGGGCTCACTAGTACCCAATAGATCTACCTCTTTCGTTCCTCGGACTAAATGATTAACGGTGCTTAAGTTTAACCCTATTCGCACATGATCTAGGTGTTTCATTCCTTAGCTTAACCATACCATCATGACATGTATTTCCCCCCGAGAGTTGTAAAACTGAAAAGCGTTTAAAAGAAAAGGGGGACATGAACTCACATTATTGCGTCTAGAAAGTGGGTGTTAGCAAAGCGAGGTATCCAAATGCGCACGACAACCTACATGTATATCCGTGAGCAAGAAGATGCTCTGTTAGACTGTGAAGTCCATGTATGATGCATATGCCAAGAAAATGCGAATGGCTTCCAATCTAGCCACCGGTGCATAAACTTCATCGTAATCCAACCCCTCGATCTGGCGAAAGACCTGAACAACCAATCGAGCTTTGTTCCTCACAATCACACCAGTATCATCCTATTTGTTGCATAATACCCAACGATTTCCAAGTGCATGTTTTCCCTGAGGAAGCTTCACCAATTGCCATACCCCAAGTTTCTCAAACTGATTGAGTTCTTCATGCATAGCGTTAACCCAGCCTAGTTCCTGCAAGGCGACATCAATGCTTTTTGGTTCAATTTTTGAGATAAAACAAGAGTAAAGACGCGTATTGATATATCCTGATTGACTATGAGTCTGAACTCCAACAATAACAGGACCAATAACATTTTCAGTCAGATGATCACGATGTAGACGTTGTGGTATAGGCGTAGCAGGAACATGGAGATCTGATTGCAAGTTTGTAAAGCTTTGCGATGCGACTCTAGATGGCTCCCCCTCATTAGTTGCACCAGTGGGAATGTTGACTGATGGATCAACAGAACAGTCTGGTGGTGTAGGCTCAGGAAACAGAGATGATCCTAAGACATTAGGAGTTGTAGCTCCTTCATTTGCCACAAGTGTTTCTGTGTTTGGAGCCTCAACTTCAGGGGAACCCTCTGAGGAATCTATTCAGAAACGGTTTCCTGATTCTACAATACTGGTGGAGGTGTAGACACAGCTTCATTGAATCCAGGTGGATCCACACTCAGCTGCTTGAAAGATTCTTGCAGCTGTTCAACATCTTCATCATCCTCAGTCAAAATAGGCATTGGTGTGGGTTCAGAACTTGTGCCTATACCTTCATTCATATCAAACGAGACATCAACAAATTTAAACAAAAAGGAATAATCATAGATCCAGTCGGGACCAATTCGTGCGTCCTTGGGATTTTGTTGTAGACACGATAAAAAGTGTTCTTAGAGTAGCCAACGAAGATGCATGGATCTCCGTGTGATTCAAATTTTCCCTTAGCATCCACGAGTAGGAGAACACATGGGCATCTGAATTTGCAGAAATGCTTCACCGAAGGTTTGTGACCTTCAACCACTTCATACGACATTTTCATGTGCCTTTTGTTGATCAGGGCATGATTCTAAATGTAGTAAGCGGTATTGACTGCTTCTGCCCAGAAAATAAGAGGTAGTTCCAATTCGACCAACATAGTAAGTGCTGCTTCAATGAGTGTGCGGTTTCTGCGTTCCGCAACCCATTCTGTTAAGGAGTTCTAGCGGCACTGAACTGTCGATCAATTCCCTTGGAGGAGAAAAAAGAATTCAAAGTGTTAGGACGTTTTGAGACCGTTGATACTTGTGTTTAATAGTTTGAGCTGGTTTTGTAATAGATAGTAAAACTAGAAGGGCTAATAGTGTAATTTGTGAATTCTGTAACAGGGCGGCGTATTTAAGTTCCCAGCGTATTTATTAAATACGCTGGGTAGTCAGATGTGTATAAATATGAACTTCAATGAAAACCCTTGTCCAAGTTTCTTGGACAGATTTTGGTGATTGCTCTTGTGTTGTGATTATTGTTCTTGTGCTTAATCCGATTATCCAGGTGCTTTTAGTAATTATATCTTTTGGGATTTCATATACAACACTTGTTGTTTGATCCATACAAGAATCTTCATCTTCATTCTTTGGTTTTTCTTTTTTTTTTTTAGAAACAGGAACAACTACAAGACCTCCCAAGTTGAAAGGATCTGAAGATTTCAGCAGTTGGAAGAACAGAATCAAAGCCTTCTTTTAGTATACTGACTATACTCAATGGATGTCCGTCGTCCACACGTTCCAATGATAGTTCGCGACGACATTCGTACAATCAACGAAGATCCATCAACATTCACCGAAGAACACAGAACTCTCATTCAACGTGATCGCAGGGCTCATGCTGCTCTTACGATGGCCCTGTCCAATGACAATAACAACTTGTTCGAAGAGCACACTTCCGCTCATGAATTTTTGTTGCCTCTTATTGACCACTATGAAGGAAACGAGGAGCTCATGGACAACAAAAGAGACATGGTTCAGAAAGAGTACGACATGTTTGGAAGTGTTCGTGGTGAAAGCTTATCAGATCATATCAGTCGATTTCTAGGAGTGTTGACTAAGCGGGAAATCATGTTGCAAATATGCATCCATCAAGAAGCTGCTAGACTCTCTCCCTAAAGAATTGAGCCTTTAGTGTATGATGATTAAAAAAACTTTCTTGACCAGCACAACTCTGTCACACTCTCGAAAATGATCAACACTCTGAAAGCATTTGAAATGGATATTATGAAGAGAAAGATGAACCAAACACGGTACTCACATAAACTTACTCAATCAGCTGCTGCAACCTCTGCTCCCAAAAATATGGCGTTTCTTGCTCCCATAACCTCTTGTTGATCGAATCCTCAAAGTGTTGTCGAATCTTATCCCAGCGCTTCCGCAAGCTCTGCAAAGGCCTCTTCATCAACTGAGAAGACTACCATGGCTAGTGATGCTCAAGCACTTAAAATATCCACCGAACATGTTGCTCTATTTAACACTTTCTTTAGCAGCTATGAGGCTCTCATGTCAGGAGAGTTGAAAAGAGATTTTCTCACAGCTGAGGACATGTATCAAGTGGATCCTGATGATTGGAGGAGATGGATTTGAAGTGACAGATGGCCATGATCACTCTTCGATTGAAAAAATTTCAAGACAAAACAGGAAAAAGGCTAGCTCTAGGAAAAGCTGGATTTGACAAGTCCAAGCTAAGATGTTACAATTGCAAATATCTGGGTAATTTAAAAAGGGAATGCCCTTGTTGAAGAATGAGAATGCTGAACTTAATCAGACTAGAAGGTCGGTGGCTATTGAAGGGAGTGACAGTGTTGCTGAAAATAACCAAAAGGCTTTAGTGGTGGAAGATTACAACTGGTCAGAGGAAATAGCTGAGGACTAAAGGAGAAGTTAACAAAGCCCTCATGGCAAAAATCTCTACTGTTTCTGTCACATCTGCATCAAACTGTGTGGAAAAGCAAACCGCCAGAATTCCCAAAGATGACAAGGGTCTAAAAAGCATCATCAATCCTGTTGAACCAACTTCAGAGAAGGGAAAACAGAAAGCTGAGATGAATGATTTGAAACCTACAGCTCGAGAAGCAAACAGCAGCAGCAAGAATGAAGCGGTTGGAACTTCTACAACCGCCATGAAGTCAGAAACTGAGGATACTGATTTGGTAAACAGCATACCATATGAATTTAAAGCAAAGTTGTGCTCCAAACCATGTTTGAACGTCGTGGCACATTACAAATCACTCAACCGTGACATAATTAAAGAAAAAGAAAAGTTTTGAAAATTAATCAAGAACTAAAAGAAAATGAAGCTGCATATCAAAGAAAGTTGAACTCAACCGTAGCTAAAATGCAGACTTTAAAAGAATTTGTTTTCAAAAAGATTTTATCATAAATGATTTGACCCAAAAATTAGAAAAATCACAAAACGAAAATAACAAATTGCAAATCATTATTGATAAATGGAAAATTAGTCAAAAAGCACTGGTTGATATTGTAAACTACCAACGACCGACATTCATAAAGGATGGAATCGGATGTAAGGATAAATTCGGAAACGAAAGAAAAATATTTCCTCCTCCGCACAACAAAAATTATGTCCCTATGCCATCTCCTCATCCTAAAAATTACTTAATCGATAAAAATGATCTTTTGGATCAAAATGCTTTTTACAAACCACAAAACAATACTAACATGTTTGAAAGCAATGCAGATCTGTGTGAGGGTCAAGAAGATGTGTGCGATGAGGAAGATGATTGTGGAGGTTCAAAAATAGGAATCGGTTACTCAGGCGACAATTATTCAACAGTTAACTAGTTCGCTTGGAATTGTAATAGAACAAACAGTACTTCTATTCAGGATAACTGTAATAGTTTGACTAGGATGGATGACTGTAACGGCTTTATGCCAAAATTGAACATTCGGGATGACTGTAATGGCCTTGCGCCTACACTTAAGACTCACAACCAAGTGCATGATGAGGTTGAGAGTCATGACTTAAATCTATTTTTAATGATGAAAATGTTATGCTTGAATCTCCTGTATTTGTCCCAGAATTGAAGAAAAATAGATTTGGAAAGTTCCTCATAGAGGAAATTCCCGAGTTTGTTCCATTAGTTATAGGTACATCAGAGACTGATAAAGACTTTACTGAAGAAAGCAATAGAGATGATTCAAGCACAACAACCTCAGAGAGTGATGGAGAAATGTCAAGTGAAAGTCAAGAATCAATCTCGTCATTAGATAGTGAGAACAGTGAAGACGACATTGAGGATGAAGATCATCTTGATAAGAAATTGAAGAAAGTCAAAGATTCAAGCCTTGTTACGTCTTCAATTCCTCAAGCAGTTCCAGATTCTTATCACATACATCATCTTCGCACTCAGCACCCAGGAAGAAAAGATCGAATTGCAAACAATGCTTTCGCTTTGGTCATTTTGGACACACTGCAAAACATTGCAAAAGCAAGAAATTTTCTAAACCTAATCAAGATATGGTTAAAATTTTCACTGATCAATTCGACAATCTGAAGAAATCAGTTAAATGCATAGTTAATTCAACTTGCTTTTGGAAAAGAAAAGAAAATACTCTTGCTCAAAATCATAATAGAACTAATGTAAACCAAGTCTGGGTTCCAAAAACTAACTAACTTGTACATATTTTTTTTTTTGTTGTATAACAGAATAAACTTCAAAAATGGCTTCGGATGCTCATGGAATATATCCGGCATGTTGACAGTGGATGCCTCAGGCATATGACTGGCTTAAAGTATCTGCTTAAAAACTTTCGAGTTATCAATGGTGATTTCGTATCCTTTGCTAGAGACGAAAAGGGAGGGAAGATCGTCGGAATGGGTGACGTCGTGTCTGAAGCACATACTCTAAAGAATGTAAACTAGGTTCCAGAGTTGTATAACAATCTCATGAGTGTATCACAAGTCTGTGACAAAGGAATTCCGGTGTTGTTCAATGACATGGAGTGCTTATTCCTCAAACCCGAATACTCTGTCCCTTCAGAAATGATCATGCTCAAAGCTCCCCGTCGAAGAATACCTATGTGCTAAATATGAAAAATGCTAAATCAAATGAGCAAATGACATGTCTTATTTCAAGAGCATCTGAATCGGAGTCACTGCTTTGGCACAGACGTTTGGGGCATGTGAACTTCAAAAATATAAATAAGCTTTCAAAATTAAATCTAGTAAGAGGTTTACCTATGAAAGATTTTCCTTTTTCAGAAATATGCATCGCATGTGCCCAAGGAAAGCAACATAAAAAGCCTCATAAATCCAAAGCAGTGAATACGATATCTGCCCCACTGCAATTACTTCACATGGATCTTTTCGGCCCTATAAGTGTTAAAAGTTTAGCTAAAAGATCTTATTGTTTGGTAATTACAGATGATTTCTCACGTTTTTCATGGGTATATTTCCTCGAAGCCAAAAGTGAGACAGCTTCCATTCTGAAAAGCTTCATCCCTATGATTGAAAACGTAATCAAGCTGAAGGTGAAATCCGTAAGAAGCGACAACGGGATAGAATTCAAGAATCATACGTTTGTCTCCTTCTGTGAAGAAAAAGGAATTTTCCTTCAATACAGTGCTCCCATAACTCCTCAGCAAAACGGGGTAGCGGAACGAAAGAACAGAACACTCATCGAAGTTGCTCGAACTATGCTTGTAGACTCCAAGCTTCCCATAATCTTCTGGGCTGAAGCAGTCAACACAGCATGCTACGTTTTGAATCGAGTTCTCATTGTCAAACCTCATGGAAAGACAGCTTATGAACTCCTTTTCAAAAGGAAGCCTCTGATAGATTTCTTTAGACTGTTCGGGTGTTCCTGTACACTTCTCAACACTGAAGATAATCTCATCAAGTTTGAAGCGGTTGATGATGTGTGCTACTTCATGGACTACTCATCTTCTCAAAAGGCATATCGAGTCTACAACAAATGAACAAAGATGGTGATTTAATCATATTAAGTTGACTTTCAAGAAGGAAGCTCCACTAACACTGGAAGCGCTTCAAACTGGTTTTATGACATAGACATTGTATTCAACACTTTCGACATAGCTGAATGTGTCACTGAATCTGAACCTGCAGAATCAACCCCATTAGAGCCATTGTTTGATCCTTCAGACATTGGTTTCACTCCTTTTACAACTCATTTCACCCCAGCCTCTGCCTCTCCTACCCTTCCTGTTATCGAAGTAGATGGTGACACATCGGCTGAGAATGCATCTGCACAAGATGATTCTTCTTCATAGCAGGTCATGGATGAACCACCTAAAGAAGACGAAACTCCAATTATCTACGTTGACCAACATTTCTCTAATATGCCTCAGCAAGTAAAGACTCACACCAACGCAGGATACAAGACCAATCGAAACCATCCAACTGAAAATGTCATCGGTTCTGTGGAAGATGGAGTTCGAACTCGCGGTCAAACACATACCATCAACACAGGCTGTATGCAGCTTTTCTTTCGCAGTCTGTCCAAAGAGACATTGAAGAAGCCATTCAAGACTCTAGCTGGGTACAAGCAATGCAAGAAGAATTAGCTCAATTTCGGAAGCTAAAAGTCTGGGAACTCGTTCTAGCTGGGTACAAGCAATGCAAGAAGAATTAGCTCAATTTCGGAAGCTTAAAGTCTGGGAACTCGTTGATTTACCAGATGGAAAGTATCCCATTGGTACCAAGTGGGTGTTTTGGAACAAAATGGACGATCGTGGTGTATTTATCAAGAATAAGGAAAGATTGGTAGTTCAAGGTTTTCGGCAGGAGGAGGGGATTGACTATGAGGAAGTTTTTGCACCGGTTGCACGCTTAGAAGCTATCAGAATCTTCTTAGCCTACACTTCATTCAAAAACTTTAAGGTGTTTGGGATGGATGTAAAGAGTGCATTTCCATATGGGAAAGTGAAAGAAAAAGTCTATGTCTGTCAACCTCCAGGTTTTGAAGATCCTCACTTCCCTGCAAGATACTATAAGTTGACAAAGCACTTTATGGTCTTCATCAAGCTCCTCGAGCATGGTACGAGCCTTTGTCAACATATCTTCTAGATTGTGGGTACTTAAGAGGCAAAATAGATATGACTCTCTTCACAAAAAGGATCGGAGATGATGTGATGCTGGTGCAGATCTACGTAGACGATATCATATTTGGGTCAACTGGTGAAGCTCTTTGCAGGGAATTCAAAAAAGTTATGAAGGCAAAATTCGAGATGAGCATGATGGGAGAACTTACGTTTTTCTTGGGGTTAGAAGTGAAGCAAAGAGAAGATGGCATCCTCATTCATCAGGCTAAGTACCTCAGAGATATTCTCTCCATGTACAACATGAATGATTGCAAATTTTCCAGCACTCCCTTTGCTGCTCAGACGGAACTTACTTCGGATCATCAAGGAAAACCCATGAACAAATCTTTCTATCGATCAATGATAGGCTCGTTGATGTATCTGACCGTAAGTATGCCTGACATTATGTGGACTGTTTGTCTCTGTGTGCGATTTCAGACGGATCCGAAAAAATCTCATGAAGCTGCTGTCAAAAGAATTTTCCTCTATCTAAAAGGAACAACCAAGCTTGGTTTGTGGTACCCTAAAGATAGTAATTTTGATTTAATTGCTTATTATGACAAAAAGTCTGTCTCAGGAGGCTGTCAATTTTTAGGAAATCGTCTTATCTCGTGGCAAAGCAAGACACAGACAATAGTCTCCACATCTACTTCTCAAGCTGAATACACGGCAGCTTACAGTTGCTATTCACAAGTTCTTTGGATACAAAATCAGTTGTTGGATTACGGAATCAACGTTATGAAGAATCCTATATTCGTCGACAACGAGGTGTGTCTTGGGATTCTGAAGAACCTTATCCACCACTCCATAACAAAACACATCGAAATTCGCATTCATGAGATCAGAGATGCGTATGAGAAAGGATACATTCAAGTGGTGCTGGTGGATATAATGCAACAAAAAGCTGATATATTCACGAAAGCCTTCGATAAAGCTCGCTTCAACCAGTTGGTAACCTGGTTGGAAATGGTCAATTTCCTTGAATGGAAATGATTTAAAAAAACGGTTTTAATAATAATAATCTCATAAAATGTGCCCAACAAAAATATTTTCTGCAAATTTAAAATTTCTTTTCAAGCTCTGGATTCTCGAAAATAAAATTTTAAGGGGGAAGTCTTTCAGAAAATATCGTTAAAACAGAATCCTTTGTTTGACACCTGCATAAGAAATGATAGAAAAAATGCTGACACTTTGTTTGATCTTAAAATAAAATCAGATTGAGGCCCCAAGCAACGACGTGTCAGTAGATCAGCAATACCTTGAAGTAAACTACAAATAGGAAACAAAAACTAATGATCACACAAGAATTCTGGATACCCACAATGTTGTGCAACTTGCGGGTAACACGTTGCGGCATATGGCTTAATTCGGCCATGCGGCCAAAACCCCACACAAATTAAGATCTCATGAGAGAATCATTCATGTGCTTAATTCGTACCGTATAAGGTATCTGTCATAGCCCTCGTTAGACTTTGGTCTCTTTGCTGTACGGAAGTGCTGACCTGATCACCAATTGTCTAACGTTGAAATTTCAAGAACGAATGAGGTCAATATACTCACCTACTATGAGGAATCTTTGCGCATACCTTGATCGTGGGGGTATGTCCTGACGTGGGACTCATGGGCACAACATTCTGACAGTCCAGCATGAGTGGGGGAACATCGAATTTCTTGTCAATATTACCACAACATAATAAAATGTTCTCTGAACGCATGTTGAAAGAAAGGTGCATGGATTTAAAAGGACAAACATACTGACAGTTTTTCTTGTGCCTTGATTATTCAAAATATTTAATATTTTATCTCAAACTAACGAAGTGTTACCAGTATGATCTTCTACAGGAAAGTCACAGGATCTGAAGCTATAATCATGTGTGCTATGTGAAAAAGGAAGCTTCCTTGCCCTAAAAATAATTTTCAGAATTCAAATTGTAATTTTCCATTTTTCTTAACCTTATTTAAATTTTTGCACCATTTCTAACTAAAAGGGGGGCACATTTTTCGAGAAAATTTAAAATTTTTCGAGCATATTTGTTTCTAGATTACTTAATCTTGAAGATATCTCACAAAATACCCCAACGAGGCGTAGTTATTGATCCAGCGTATTTATTAAATACGTTGGAAGGTATTTTTGTATATATATTTCAGTTTTCATTTTATGTAAATATTTTCAAACCTTTCATCTCATCATCTTCTTCAACCGAAAACCCACACTCACATTCAAACTTCATTAAGTAATCTGAACGAATATTGAAAGATCGATATCAGTATGTTTTTGGTATTCAAATGTTCATTGCTTGTTTGTGTCTTTAAACTTCCATATCAATCTGAGTCGTGTTATATATATAAACGTATTGATCTGGTTTCATCCGGTTTTCATGGGTTTATCAAGAAAAATTTGAATCCAACGTAATTATTATGAATGCAGCCCAGTTAACTTGAATGTGGCATATTTATCAAGAAACCTAGTGTCTGTGGATTTAAGTCTTGAACGCGAGTTAAAGCAACCAGTGTGTTTGACAAATACGTCGGTCAACCAGCCTAGATAATCATCTTCGTTGGATGCTTTCTCGAGTCAAAACCTAAATACATGACATCATGGCAGCGTAAATAATCAGCTTCTGGCGTAATTGTCATTGAGTCTTTTATACATAGTAGTGTATGTCCGGCGTAAATGAAATCAGTGTCTAGCGTATATAATGGCGGATTTATAACTTTCATTTTAATTTCTATTCTATTTTCATTTATTATATAAATATATAATATGTATAGATTAATATGTATATATTTTTTAATTATATATTTCTATATATATTTATGTATATAAATGTACGTATATATCTTTTCTATCTAACTGTCGAGTCTTGCAACTGAAATCTAACTTGACTCGTTTTCACGTTTCAAAAATGGTGAAGGAAATCATTAGGGATAAAACACGAAAGCACAATCAGCCATGCAAGTTGGTCCCACCTCAAAGTGATTTTGAAGATGTGGCGGAGTGGAAAAACTCAAGCAGAATAAGCTATGCTGTTCAAGCTGATCCGATCATATACAACATTCACATTGAAGAGATTTGGAAAACAGCCAAAGTGTCAACGGTCAACGAAGTCAAAAGAATCACGGCTATAGTACGGAACAAGAAGGTCACAGTAACAAAGGACAATGTACGTAGAGTCCTCAGCCTCGGAGACAACCACAGTGATCCACTTAGAGTTAAGAAGGATGACATCCTCGATGGGTTTAAAGGAATGAGGTATGTTGGAGACTTTAGAGAGAAAAACGAGATCAAGCGAAAGGGTCTTACAAAGGACTGGATATTCATTCTTCACGTTTTTGCTATGAGGTTAGCACACAGAAATGGCGGATACGATGGTTTGAACTTAGAATGGTCGGCTGCTATGCTAAATCTCTGCACCAAACAACCATTCGATATCTCAGGTCTTATCTTCTACTGCATGGTTGACAACGCAAACTCCTCCACATGGGCCATGTACCCACGCTTTGTTCAGCTTCTCATCAATGACCAGCATCCGAATCTCCCACATGATAACGACTTGTACAAGTTTCAGTTGCCGACAGGACGCCAGATTACGGAACTAAAAACTGAAGAGTGGGTGTTGCTGCATCAATGGATGTATAGGGAAGAAAGATTTCCTCTTATGAAAGCCGCCTTTGAGAAATACAGAGAAGGTGTTAAAAGAAAGAGACAAGGAGATGTTAAGGATGAAGCAGATGTGGAAGAAGAAGAAACAGAGCAGTTTATACAAAAGAACAAAGGAAAGCAGCCTATAAAATAAGGGGACTCATCAAAGAAAAGAAAAGACACCCCTTCTCAAGAGCGTTTGATGGAAAGCAGCTTTCGGGCCGGAGGCATAAGAGAACACCGAGAACACATCAAAAATCTCCGTGCCATTCATGAGGCAGAAGAAAGAGAGAAAAGAGAAGCGAAAAGAAAGAGGAGACAGATGACAGAATTTGAAATGCCAGTGATGGTCACACCCGAACAGGAACAGTTAGAAGATTTTGTTGACCAGCTGATTGTCGATCCAAAGGCTCCTAGCAGATCACCCCCTCAGAAGCGAAAGAAAACAGGGGAAGGACCGTCAAAAGAAGCTCAACAAAGGTAGATGCCTCAACAAGCTCCTCGTAGACCACGTCCATTTCAGGAATTATACGATAAACTAGTGAAAGATATTAGGAAAGGTCCAGCTCAAGAGATTTTTCTTTTGAAACATCAAGTGAGCAACACGAACGTAATTCATGAAAAGCTAAGGGAGCAAAGAAAAAAACAAGGAGCTCCACGCTTATGTCAAAGAACAAACAAGATTTGTGCGATTTCAGCAGGATGGTATGGAAAAGATGTACCGTATGATCAGAAAGCTATGCACCAAGGTAGACATACAACCAATGTTCTCATCCACAGATATCTTTGATTATGAAAAGTTCAAGATTGAAGAAGATAGGCAAAAGGCTGGGGATGCAGAGAAGAAGAAAAAGAGTTTAGAATCTGCTGTAAATGTCACTGAAGATGACGAAAGTGAAGAAGAGGAGGTGGATAGAAATGAGATGCCATCTCGTTTTGTCGATTGGGGTTTGGAAGAGGACACCCTTTATGAGACTAAAGATGATGATTCAGTGACTCCAATGCATCAAGAGTGGTTAAGGAAAGAAAGAGAAAAACTTCTAGATTTCTATCAGGTGGTTACAGTTGAAAAGACCGAAGTTACCAACAAAATAATAAGCTGGAAGTATTATAATCTTAAATGGATGTTTATTATGAAGAGACGAGGTGGAGTTATTCAGTACTTCAAGACTGGAGCTGATATGAAAAGCCTTCCAAGTTGGGATATACGGGAGCTGGGCAGACTAGACTTGATAAACCCAACAAACAGCAGTATCGGAGATGACTTTTAAAGACTTATCTTGAGAGAATGTAATCGGGATTTCACTTTATTCAAGCCATAGCATCCACGAAGAAGAGTATCGAAGACAACTAAAGATCCCATCACCGGAAAGGAATGGTCACATGGGTCATCGATCCTGCTAAGGTCGAAACCAGAGTCAAAATCCCACCAGAACAACCTGTCATGCTCACAAATTTCAAGAAATTGTTCTACGACGGGAAAACAGGAGAAGTAGTGATCAGATTGGTTTCTAACGAAGATATTCGTATTTTAGACCCGATGGATGTCTTCATGTTCTGTCTATCTGACCTTAACATTCTTTATGGCCACAAGATCCACGTTGGAGCCGAAAATGAATACAGAGAGGAAGGAATGTTATTTCAAAGGGCGGTGGAGTGGGCTAGAGAAAGAAAGATAGAAATGATAGACATCATGATCAGAATCGAGAAGCAGAAAGAAAAAGAGAAAGCAAGAAAAAGGAAGAGGAAACGCAAGTCATCGGCACAATAGAAAGCTCCCTCTCCATCTCAAGCTGCATCAAAGTCTCAAACTTCGGTTTCATCCACATATGAAGCCACTACGGAGTTCCAACCAACCTCAAGTGAAGCTTTTATTAATCCATCTTCTGAAGCAACAACTGAAGCAACTACTGAACAACCAACAGATCAAGCTGGGCCTCTGTCATAAGGAAAGGATCGAGAATCAGCCGCAGGCCCTGAAGCTCCGGAACAAGACTGAAGAATCTCAAGTACACAACGTTTAGGGGGATATTGTTAGGACGTTTTAAGACCGTTGATACTTGAGTTTAATAGTTTGAGCTGGTTTTGTAATAGATAGTAAACTAGAAGGGCTAATAGTGTAATTTGTGAATTCTGGAACAGGGTAGCGTATTTAAGTTCCCAGCGTATTTATTAAATACGTTGGGTAGTCAGATGTGTATAAATATGAACTTCAATGAAAACCCTTGTCCAAGTTTGGTGATTGCTCTTGTGTTGTGATTATTGTTCTTGTGCTTAATATGATTATCCAGGTGCTTTTAGTGATTATATATTTTGGGATTTCATATACAACACTTGTTGTTTGATCCATACAAGAATCTTCATCTTCATTCTTTGGTTTTTCTTTTTTTTTTTACATTCAAACAACTAATCTATAGTTGTTTGGGTGATAACAATCAACCATTGTGATCCGAATCTGTTTTGGGACTCACACAAAGTGGCGTTCTTTATCTCTGTTCCATTATCACACCGAATAGCCTTCACTATGGTGTCTGCCTGGTTTTCCATTAGGGTGGTAAACTACTTGACTAACTCAGTTGTTTCACTCTTTTGTGCCAGAAAAAATACCCAATTGAAACGAGAGTAATCATCAATGATAACCAGATAGTATGCCTTCCCGCCAATGCTCAGAATATCGGTTGGACCAAAAAGATCCATATGAAGCAATTCCAAGACTTTGACGTGGAGGGTACGGGTTTCGACTTGTGTGGCTTTCGATGTTGTTTCCCACGAGCACATGATTCACACTTTCCAATCTGCATAAAATCCCGAACAGGCAGATCTTTGACTAAACCACCTTTTGCAAGTCTGTTGAGATTCTTCATGTTGATGTGTCCTAGTCGGCTGTGCCACAACATTGCATCGTGCTCAGCAGTCGACGAGAACAAATTGGTAAGCTTGTCGGTGGGGGCCTTGTTCATGTCGATGGCATATGTGTTTCCTTTGCATTCAGCTTTGAGAAGAATCCATTTATCAGGTATAATGAGGCCTTGTTTCAACACATAGCATCCTTTCTTTGTAAAGTGCACATCTAAATGATTATCACATAGCTGAGACACACTCAAGAGACTATGCTTCAACTCTGGGACACAGTTCACGTTCTGAAGCTGAGAGCTCCAATGCACACCGTTCCTCTCGTTGTTATCTTTCCCGTTTCACCACCTACGAAGGAGACGAACCCGCCATCGAAAAACTGAATGTCATTCAACTACGAGTGTCTCCTGTCATGTGCCTGGAACAGCCACTATCCATATACCAAAGTCAGACGAGAGTCCTCTAGAGCTGTTCCCAGGCCATTGACGATCTGGTGTTCCATTTGCATCAACATAAGTGACTTCACGAAAAAATCAAATTAGTTGAGGATGAGGTCGTGATGCTTTTGATTTGTCTGATTTTGGGATAGAAGACTAGGTCTTGGTCAAGATCTTAGGCCTCCAGGCTGGCGAGTAAGATTCTGCACAACTTTCAGAGTGCTAGAAGGATTTAGAGAACCTGAAGGTCTTAGATATTTTTGATTTTGTCTCTTGGCCATGTTCCAATCTTGATCAGAGGGCTTAGCTGGAGCAAATCGAGCCTGATGTAGGCGATTAGGCATCGCACTCTGATTTTTCAAAGATAGGGCGTTGAAAGTCATAAATGCATTTTGACAGTTTCGTGCAATATGCCCGGGATCTCCGTAGTTGAAACAGGTTTGCCTCTTCTGGAAGAAAACAGTCCGTTCAGCCTGGGAAATTCTAGGCAGCTTGTCTGTCAGTTTCTTGCTTGCTGGTACTGACGGCTGGCGCAAGGTCTTAGTCTTGGATGTAACCTGCTCACTACCATCAGCAAACTTGTAAGTTTTATGATTAGAATTAGATAGTTTGGAGTTGGTAGACATAGACGAAATTTTAACTGATTCATGTTGAGCTGGTGGCTTAACAGATTCAGCTTGGAGCTGCTGGCTCAATTCATCAGAATGGAGAACGAAATCAGCAGAAGCCTTTTCAGTAGGCTGAGGTGCTTGTTTGGTTTTCTTCTTTTTGGATCTACGTGTTCTCCGTTTCTTTTTATCAAATTTCAAATCATTTTGGTTGGTTGATACTTCAGAGGAAACAGGTGATTCAGTAGGGACATCCTTTTCTGAACTGTCAGACGATGAGCTTTGATCGTTAGTAGCAAAAGAAATCTCTATATTTTGAAAAGTTTGATATTCCGATTCAGATTTAGTTTCAAAGATTTGTCTGAATCAGCAGAGGGAGGTTGCTCATTTTCTGTCATTTCAAATCAGTCAACCAATCTTCGTTCGAAGAATCTGATTCACCCAATTCTTCTGGTACTTTGCCAGCGTCACTCAACACAGAGTCGGTTGGTTGATTGATTTCCTCATTGTCGAACCTAGGAATAACATCAATAGGCGATGCTTCATCAGAAGAACTTTCAGTCTCTTTAGTGCGAACTGAGGAAACTGAATCATCTGTCGACGTTGTATTTGTAGCAAAGGTTATGTTTTCATCACAAGAGTTATCACATGCATTATCAGAATTCATAACATCAGCATCAGATGAAAAAACAGAATTAAAAACATCTAAGTTATCAACACAACCAACATTGTCTGATAATTTAGATTGTTCAGCAAGAAAAAGATTCAAAATGTCAAAAGCAGGTTTATAAAAATCATAATCAGCTGCTGAATTGTCCGAATTTGAATTCAAACATTCTTCTTCATCACCACCTGTGATATCCTCAACTAATATTTCTTCTGCACATGAAGTAGAAACGTTAATAGCGTTCGCTATGCCAGTTTCAGGAGGATTTTCTTGCTTTGATTCCTTAAGTGGTGTCGCTGCCTCTTCTTTAGGCGTCATTTTCTCAAAACCATCTGAACTACAAGAGGAGGTGTCACCAGATTCTTGTGAAACTGGTGTGGAAAGGACAAAACCAGCGTCTTCTTGAGTTCAGTTGGTTTAGAAAACTTTAGGTAGTAGGGCTTCCACGGTTTTGAAAAGTAATCTGAAGGTTTACCAAACATCATATTTTCTTAATTTGCTAGTTCTGCCTCAGAATCAGGCATTTCAGTGTAGTTATGATTATATGGTGGAGGAGCCCTATTATACCCAATGCCTTTTGTTTTGTTGTTCTGATATTCAAGCTGCAAATCGCACAAGTCCTTGACCAGGTTGCTGGAAGTTTCAATTTTTTTAATATTTAATTCCTTTTCTTGAAACTTTCCTGTCAAGGAATTTAGCTTGGCTAAAGCTGCATGAAGTTCTACGTCCTTTCCAGCTAATTTTAGCTTATAATCGCATACCCAACATTGATGTTGGTTCAAGTCAAGCTTTAGCTTAGCTATGTCTTTTTTTCTGTGCTTCCACCTTTTCCATAAGAATCTTGTTCTTATGTTTAAGGGTGATGTTTTGCGATGTAGCTTGAGTATATTTAGTTACAAGAGTCGAATTATGGGTGCGCATTTGTGATAATTTAAAACAACAGCTATCTGAACAGAGAATGCGATTTACCATTTCTGAGAGATCAGGTGTCTCAGTTGTTTACACTATCATGCAATGATTGCTGTTCTTGGAGAGATACAGAGTCTCCATCTGAGCTGTAGCATCTGCCCAGTTGAACCCTTTGTGTTGGTGTGCCACTAAGGCTGTTGATTTCCCACTAGAGCTGCTCGAGGGACTTGAAGAAGACTTTGAAGGAAAGACGGGCACGAGCTGTCTATCACTGTTCTGAATATCTGCCACTCTGGATGAGACATACCCAGATGGCGTCTTCTTTCATTCCTGTGCGAAGTGCCCTGGCTCATACATCTATAACACCTGAGCTTATCTTTCGTTAGCCCAGTCTTCAGATTTGTTAATGGTTGCCTCCCGTACTTCTTTTGAAATATGTTGACATGGAAAGCAGCCATCGCAAGATTCCAGGACACGTCAATCTCGTCCAAATCCTCCTCCATGATCTGATCTACTTCAGTTGGGAGAACATATGGAGGGGTCAAGTCACCTACTAGAAAGCGTTTAAACTGTTAATCATTGAAGCATCTATGGCCAATTTCTCCTCATTCTCTTTTGTGAGAAAAGCAGAATTGGATACAGCTGGAGCAGGAGCTGGTGTGAGAACAGCAGATTGAGGAATCACGCCTTGTTGAGCTGTTGCAGGAATGGCAGGACTATAAACCATGTTAGGATACTAGGCATGATATTGTGCCTGAACCTGTGCCATTGAGATCATCGTAGGAGTCAGAGATTGAAGACCATAAACATACTAGGTCTTCTGTGCAGAGGTGAGAGGACTATACACCAAGTTAGAGCTACCCAGTGTGTGCGAGCTTCCTTGCAGAGGGTTGTAAACAAGATTCATAGACATTAATGCCGCGTTCTGCCCTGTAATACCAGTTGCCATCAGACTGCTTTGATGATTGATGTCCCTCTGTTTATTATCTATCTCACATAACTTGATAGTTGCAATCATTTCCGTGAGGGTGACATCGTTCAGATTTTTCATCTTCTTAATCATGTCCACATCAGCATCCCAGCTCTTGGGCAAAGAGTTCAATAGCTTTCATAGCCTGTTCGTAAGAGAGATTTCAGGTGAAATCATCTGGGAGACAAGCTTCACGTATCTTCGAATTTGATTCTCAATGGTTTCTCCATATATGTGGTTAAATGAGTTGAACTGTTGATTCAGTGATTAACACGGCTTGCCTTCATATCAGTGTTTCCCTCATACAGATTCTGTAGTTCGTCCCACACCTCCTTAGCCATCTTGCAATTTCTGACGGCTATGGAGATGTCGGTCCGAGTGCCATTGTAAGAATAGCCGAGGCTTTCTTATCTTCTTCGATTATCTTCTCGTCTTCCGGAGTCCACAAATGACTAGGTTTGGGGATCTTTATGTCCGGATCATCATCGGTGCTATAAACTATGGTTCGAGGACCATTCATGATACATCTCCAAACCCCCGGCTCTTTAGCCTTGCAGTATTGCTCAAATCTGAACTTCCATTCATAATATTCGTCACCATATAGCAGACGGGGCACTTTTGTAGAAGTGCCAATGACTTGGTCTAGCTCTTGGTTAAGAGCCATCGTCTGCGACTGCAAAGCTGCCAGGGTGGCATTTGTCAGATCCTGAGCTATCATGTAACTATTCATCATTTTTTAAATTTTACTAAATAAAATTGAAGTTAATTTAAATTTCTGATTATGAACAGTCCTTAATGAGTCTGAAAGAGTGGTCCAAAATGAGAATCAGAAACAGTAATCCGGAATGTTATAAGAGATATAGCAACAGTAACTCGGATGAATCCGAAATGCTTTCTTTATCCAAGATGAAAAGTTTATCCGGAATGAAGATCCAAAATGCTATCTTGATCCGAGATGAAAATTCAATCCGGAATGAAGATGAATTCCGAAATAGAGAATGATCCGAATTGCAAGAGATCCTAGATGAATGCCAATCCGAGATGAGAGGTGATTCGAAATAGGAAAACCGATCCGGAATGGAACCCTGATCCGGAATGAGAGCCTGATCCGAAATAAGAGCCTGATCTGAAATTAACAGATCCTTAACCGAATTGAGAACCCTTATCCGAAATCCACAGTATTCCAAAGTTCCTGCAAACAGATAAACACAAGATAATTTAAACAGTGATCCCTATCCGAAATGCGAGTAATCCGGATAAGGTTGTTGAGAAGGTCGATGAATAGTTGTTCGGGATCAATCCAAGATGGATGATCTCCTTCGTGTTCTTCGGGATCTTCGACGATTCCGAATCCGAATTGCTTGAATCTCCTTCGGTTTCTCGGAACAGTAGCAGTCCGAGATGAGAAAGCAGCAGCAATCTTCAATAGTTCTTCAACAGTGATATTCCGAGATGAGTAACATCAACAGTTCTTCTTCAGTCTGTGACACCGAGAGCCTGTATCGAACAGTAGGCTCTGATACCAATTGTAAGTCCCTGATTCGGATCTGTACATGGTATCACAACAACTAATCAATTGCGGAAAGAAAGATTAGATGCATAAAACAAGAACCATCTCTGATTATCAAGTTGCATACATCGAATGGTGTCTGATACAAGATATCGCCCTACCTTTAACATGAATAACAAATTAACAAGCAACCTAAACCCTAACCCCAACACATGTATTTATACTAATCTCAAAACCCACTAATTACAACCCTAGGCCCATAAGGCTCTAGGAAGCCCACTCCTACACCCCTAGCGCAAAATGCAACTCTAATATGTAAACCTTTTAGCTAGAGGCCCAGCATGTATAGTGTCTTTTGTATGTGTACACTTCAACAAGTGTATTTGTGTAGATTACTATGTAATTGCGTATTTATACGTATACCATCTATATACTTTTCTTGTATATTCTATTGTCGGTATTTATGTCGTATTTATACAAATTTGTGTACATGTACATTCTTGTAACCATGCAATTTCGCCAAGTGTTTTAGTGTACGAATTTTATACGTATGAGTATACTTATATACTTATGTATTTACACATAATAATTATTTGTATTATACTTTCCGGAATTTAGGGGTGTTGAAATATATATATTTTCAAAGGTCTAAACATATACTATTTTTAGAGTTCGTCGTCGTAGTCGTTAATATATATCTTCGTCCCGAAATGCCCAAGTGTCGTCGGAGAGATGCACACGTTCCTTGTCATGACGATATAGCGATGGTTGTCAGTGACGATGTATTTAATTTTAAGTCAAACTCATACTAAATACTTATTGTCGGTTTAATAATATATATATATATATATATATATATATATAGGGGATGATCATGAGAAAACTAGTTTAAATGAGAAAACCAAAAAACTAACTAAAAAAGCCTAAAAAACATACCAATTTTTTTTATATTTAATAAAAATCGCTAGATATAATATAGAAAAGAAACATTTTTTCAAAAAAAAAATAAAGTGGTACTACACGTATATATTAATATGAAAAAGCCTAAACCATCCCCCACTAAGACCCCCAAAAACCTAAACCCCCTACCCCCACCCCCCAAAAACGTAAACCCCCCCCCCCCCCAAAAAAAAAAAAAACCCTAAATCCACCCTCCACCCACAAAAAACCTAAAACCCCCACGCCCACTCCCAAAAGAAAATCTAAAACTAAACCCTAAACGTAAACCCTTCAAAAAACCTAACCCCCCCCCCCACCTGCACCTCCCAAAACCCTAAACCCCCTCCCCACACACTCAAAAACCTAATCCTAATCCTAAACCCCCTAGAAAACCTAACCCAAAAAACTAAACTAAACTCAAAAGGTAAATCTAAACACATAATGCACATGTGCAGCACATACAAATAATGCACATATGTAGTACATATATAATGCACATGTGCAGTACAAGTTTTTTATGAAAAAATGTTTTTTTATACATAAAAAGTAGCATTTTTTTATAAAAAATGGTAAAAAAATTGGTATTCTTTTAGGCTTTTTGTTAGTTTTTTTAGTTTTCTCATTTATATTTCTCATTATATATATGTATATATATATATATAGGGGTGGGATTTGGGGAAAACGCATAAGAGTGTGAAAAAGGTGAGAACGATTTTGGTGTTGACATGTGTCGTTGGTGCTAACCTACACTAAGGGGTGATATTGTCAAAAAGTCCATGCACTTGACACTCACATGCCAAATACCATCCACATGCAAGTCACATGCACATTCCACCATCCTTTTTAAATTCCCATAACCTTTTTCTACATGATTATTTTAAAAAAAAATTAAACCATAAAATCGAGTGTCTTATTTTCTTTCCAACGAGTATACTATTGCTATACTTTTGAAATAAAAAAATAACATGAATTAGGTGTTCAAATAAAATCGCCATAAAACACCCAGTTCAGAAAAAAAGCCATCAAAATACCCAGTTGAAAACGCCATAAAACACCCAAATTCAAAAAAAAAAACCATGAAAACTAGTTGAAAACGCCATAAAAACACTCAGTTCAGAAAACGTCATAAAACTAGTTGAAAACGCCAAAAACATGAACCCAGTTCAAAACGCCATAAAAAGACAAAGTTCAAAACGCCAAAAAAAAAAAGTTCAAAACACCATAAAAAACCCAGTTCATTTTTTTTCGAAAAATATATCAATAGTACACTTCGTACGAAGTGGCCATATACATATAAAACAACATAAAATCTAACATTTAAGCCCTGTTACATATACGACATGACCCTAAGACATAGGCTATAGACATTCTGCACCAACAAACTCCACCTTGGATATTGTCGCAGCTTTGTCAGTCTTCAAAAACTTCAAAAACTTTAATAGTTAACACCCAAAGAAATTCTTTCTCAGTCTCTGACGTTCCTTAGATGGAATAGGCGTTTGATATGTGGGAGGAGATCTGTTGTAGGTGTCGCCAAACTGAAACCTTCTCAAGGATGCTTGTCTGACAGCTTCAGCAATTGTAGCTTTTTTTCTCACTTGCTTTCGTTGTTCTTTGCCTTCCAGCTTTCTCCCGTCTTAGTTCCATATCTTACTAGAATTAATATCATTAGCATAACAAACGTTGATAATCTACTAGAACTACAACGCCTATAGTATCTCCTCAAAGGTAATCTTGCTGTAGAATAGACATTCAGTATCCTTCTTTGAGCATTTTACTAGCCACATCGGGTCTAGTATTCAAATTCCCCTCCATATATTCTTTTGTGCGCTTTTCCAGGAATCATCATCATGTTGTACATAAATCATTGCTTATCCTGTTTCTGCGTCATAATGCCACCATTTGAATAGTTTATGGAAATCTTGTTCAATCTTTATCAGCGGCATATTCTTCATAACACGTGGACGCTTCACTATGAGTGTAACATCTTTCTGCTTCGTTATTGGATCAAACTTGATAACTCTTCATGGAATATGCGGCTTCCGGTATCTAAAACCATGTGCAGCTTCAAACTTTATCAATTTCCACAGACGTTGATCATGAAACTTACTTGAGATTGATACTCTTCGCTTGGACTAATTCTTCAATATCCCAAAATGGCAATGTCTTGATATCACTCAAGTACCTGAAATACTGAACACTGAACTCTCTCTTTTTCGCATAGACGTTCAGCTCCTCTATCCAACATCTGCTTAGAATATCCCCCAAAGATTTCACTAGATCACGAGTAAAGAAAGCTAGTGAATGTTTGAACTTTCTTTCTTGTGGCATTTCCTTGAACCAGTACTTCTTTGCTGCAGCAATCTTTTCTTTAGATAAGTGTTTAGGCACGTTTCCTTCTTTCATGGTTTCCTCAACCTTTCTTCTCAACAACTCATCATTCACTTCATAAAACAACTCTTCAAAGGTTGGGAAGTCATCTGTTCCTTTACTAGAATATTTAGTAGTAGCATCATCGTCAGAATCTTCCTCCACGACATCCTTATCATAATTATTAGCTTCTGACACATACTTATAAAGATAATCATTTAGCTGTGAAGCACTAATGTTGTTTAATTCATCTTTAAAATCAAATACAAAGGATTCTTCGTCTACACCTAACATTTTGGCAATTTCTTCCTTAGTGTAGTTATGAACGAATTCACCTTCTTCCACATGATGCTCAAGATAGAAGACCCTTGGTGTTTGCACGTCAGGAACAACCGATATAGGAATAGCTGTGAGGATTCCTGACTGCTCAGCTTCATTCTAAGGGTCCTTTGTCTCCCCCTGACTTTGATCATCATTTTCTTGATTAGCTGAATCGTTTAAGAAAGCATCATAATCAAGAGATTCATCACACTTCGTAGATTCAACAATCAATCCTGTAGCCCCTGATCATCATCATCATCCTAATCATCGTTGTTGCCCTGATCATCATCATCATCCTTCTTATCGTCATCATTTTTCTCATAATCCTTATCTCCCTCAACATCATCTTCGTCGAATGCGTCAATTTCTACATCAATCTCATCATACATCCTCGATCCAAGCTTTTCTGCCTCAATGTCATGTCAGACACATCAACTGGTCCACTAATAAGTACAAAATTCACCGGCTCAGATTCAGTATCAGGTGATGTAGGCTCAATAATATGCATCGCATTAATCGGACTCTTGCCTTTACAAGACGCAACATCATCTTCCTTTGCTTTCTTTTCCCTTTCAGCGGCTCTCAACTTTGCTTCTTCGATCTCAATCTCATCATGTTTAGCTGCAAAATTGATATCATATCTCTTACGGAGCACTCTAAACATCAAATTAAATTTCTTCGCATTCTCTATCTTCTCAGTGTTCAAATCTTTAACCACCAGATCGTTTAAGAAGGCATCATAATCAAGAGATTCATCACTCTTCATAGATTCAACAATAAATCATTTAGCCCCTGATCATCATCATCATCCTCATCATCATCATCATCATCATCATCATCATCCTAATCATCATTGTTGCCGTGATCATCATCATCATCCTTCTTATCATCATCGTTTTTCTCATCATCCTTATCTCCCTCATCATCATCAACATCATCTTTGTCGAATGCGTCAATTTCTACGTCAATCTCAGCATACATTCTCGATCCAAGATTGTCTACCTCAATGTCATGTCAGACACATCAACTGGTCCACCAATAAGTACAAAATTCACAGGCTTAGGTTCAGTATCAGTGAAGTAAGCTCAATAATATGCATCGCGTTAATCGGACTCTTGCCTTTACAAGACGCAACAACATCTTCCTTTGCTTTCTTTTCCCTTTCAGCGGCTCTCAACTTTGCTTCTTTGATCTCAATCTCATCATGTTAGCTGCAAAATTGATATCATATCTCTTGTGGAGCACTCTGAACAGCATATCAAATTTCTTCGTATTCTCTATCTTCTGAGTTTTCAAATCTTTAACCACCAGATGTTACCTTTCGTTCTCAATAGTGACACTCGTAAGCATTTATAGCAAGTGCATGTTCTCTGTCTCAAGTTGTTTGATGGTAGCATCATATTCTTTAATCTTTTCTCTAGATCACCTATCTTTGCATTATCATCCACCAACACAGCCAGCAATGCTTCAAACCTTTGCTTATCTTCTTCGTGAAACTTGATTCGGCTTTCATATTCTTACATCTTAGTATCTATCTCATTAATCTTATCATCATTGAACATGTCTGCATCAAACCCTTCTGAGAATGGAATATCACCAAAATCATCTAGAAATTTATCAGCCAAGTAATGTCTTGGACCAGATTGTGGTGTAGAACATTGTTGAGTAGAGGGTGTCAGCTGCTTTGGTGGTGTTGGTTGTGGAGGTGTGATATGTTGTGGTGATAGAGGATGTAGTGGTGATAGAGGATATGGTGGTGATAAAGGGGGTATAATAGGTGTTTATGGTGGCTATTGTGGTGATTTTGGTGGTGGTGGAATAACTGCTTCAACATTTTCAGTAGTAGCAACCACTTCAGTGTCTTCCTGGCCCTTTTGTAGTTTGGACGTGCTTTTCTGGCCGCAGGAGATCCTATTGTCTTTTTCTGTGTACCCGGCTTTCTTTTGATTCTTCGAACTTTCTTAGCAGGCCTTTTTGTAGATTCTTCAATCTCTTGTTCAGATGGAACATATGGTTCATCGTCGTCTCCCACCACTTTCTTCTTCTTTTATTCCATTCGTTCTCTTTCTTCTTTCTTAGTAGCAGTTATTCTTAAATCAAAGCTATCATCTGAAGCCTCTCCACTATCACTTTCAACTGCCTTCTCAGCTTGTTTCTCTATGTTAGCTGTCGTGTTTTCAACATTCTCTCCCTATACTATATCATGTTAAGAAGTAGTAGAATAAACATCATCATGCACATTCTCTACACCTTGCACCTCTACATTTCCAGGCTCATTAACCTGTACTTCCTCAACCTCTGGTTCATCAACAAATAATGTTCATACACTAGCACGCTTTCTCTTCCGAGTTGTTGCAGTTGAGGTTCCAGAAGCTTGCTTATTTGGAGTTCCTCGTCTTCGCTTCTTAGTATCTTCCTTCTCGTACCAACTGCTTCTTTTTGCAATAAACCCTTCCAGACAAGCAACTTCATCTTTTTCGTCTCCACTCGTATCCTTTCTCCACTTCCCTTTTGGAGGTGCCACATAATCTTTATTCACAATAGCTCCAAACACTAGCTTAGCAATAGGCCAAGATTACTGTTTCATGTAAAGATTGAATTGGACCAATGTCTCTCTATCCATATGCTCTAACACAAGCTCATCATATTCTTCTTTCGCCAAGTTAGGGAACAGATCATCTATCATCATCTGCACGAATCTTGGATACTGCAAAAACTTTTCCCTTTTAGCACCATTTGATCATAAATTAACTTCATGAAGTTGTATGGCAGATTCAGTATGAGAGCAATAATCATACACATCTGATAATCGCCCGATGTGGTCAAACCCTACTTTTCTATGAATGAGCGCGTGTATAACTGAGTGCACGAAGAATTTCTAAGGTCTGCCAAGGTTTGCTTTCTTGAAAGGTGAGGCATTTACGTGGCCTTTGTAACCCATGCAATAAAAACATCCTTTGACCATTCATTCTGGGTAGACCGTTGGACCACTTTCTTTGTCATTGAATCCCAACACTCTTCGTATCAAATCCTCTATAATTTTAACTTCAAACTCGTCATCGCCGATCTTTACAGTAGAAATAATAGCTTTCGGATTTTCTTCACTTCTAGCAGCACCCCAAAAACGTTCAACATGCGATTGGTAGGCTTTGTGATGATTAGTTAATGCCTTTGTTATCGGTAATCATCCATAAAATCTAATACATCTTTGAAAGGCACAATTTCTAGGATCTTATAGTCAAGAAGACAGCAAATGTTATGAATAGTCTCGAACGACGTCTTCATTTCGTGTAACATAACGACATCAATACTTAGAAATTTTTTGCCGAAAACTTATACAACACTTGGTGCGAGGTACACTTGGTGCGGAGTTCACACATGCACTTCATACGAAGTGTGTTAAAACACTTAACATTTTTTACCTTAGTCACTTCGTACGAAGTGGCTTTTGAAAATTACTTGCACCTTTCACTTCGTACGAGGGTGGACATCCCACTTCATACGAGGTGCCACCTCGTTCCAAGATAATTTTCAAGAACACCAAAATTAAAACTTGTGATTTTTGTGCAATTGAAGGTTCCATTAGATATTACTAGTGCCGATTAAAACATATATAAGTTAAATTTTAGATTTGGCCGGTTAGTTTTTCCTTGATCTACGATCTTAAGTTCGTTTGGCCGAAAACATGAAATTAATGGTTAGATCTTATTCTTCTACCTTAACCATTGTAAGAGGTGTGTAGATCAACCTCCCCAAGGTGTATAATGGTAGCACTTCGTTAAAATTTGCTATAAAACATTCAAATCGCACAAAGGGTCTCAACTCGTACTAAAATGATTATGTGCGTCTCGTACGAGTTGACTTCTATTTATAGGACAAGGTCCACTTTGTACGAAGTGGCTATTGGATTTGTGCGATGTGGCCAACTCATACAAAGTGGACTTCAACTCGTACGAGGTGGCCCAAAAACTTCAAATTTTCAACTTTTTGAGTATTTTATTAGGTTTAATGAGCTGCTCAGTTAACCGAGTCCAAGTTAATTACCCCGATTAACTTATTTGTCTACCAAGTCTAAGTTAATGACCTTGGTTGAACACTATATGACAAAACTGATGCTTTTCGTCAATTTTAAGTTTCAAATTAATAAACTTTTTGTCGTTTTAGAACATTTTCTCATTCCAAATTAGCTCCCAACCATTAAACATTCAGCTCTCATTCAGCAACTATCGCTTCAGACTTTGAAAATCAGCTTTCCATCATCGGTAGTCGAAACTAAGGTAGAAATAAAATCTTTATGTATTCTCCAAAGTTTATGCTCAAAACACTGAAAATCTTTTTGGGTTTTTCTGAAATGAAATGTAAACTTTGTACAAACATACTTACAGACACATTTTTGTGAGTTTATGTTAGAGGATCATATCAGTTTTGAGACATATCAATAGTACCGTTGATCTTTATAAAACTTTAAGTACAAAACAGATTTACTTAGATTGTCAGTATACTGATCCATTTAAACCTCTACACATTTCTCAATTGTTTCAAGATACGTTAGGTAATTTTAGGAACATGACTTAACTATGTTTCCCACCTCAGAATATACTCCTGTATCGAGATTCCTTAGATCTCATCTCACGGGTGAATACATCTAGCTGATATCTGTATCTGGTTGATGCGAGGCCTTGAGAGCTCAGGTTAGTACTACCATACAGACAAAGGGATGAAGGCTCGACTTATAGGTGGTGTTCCAAATTTGGAATCTTTTGTACTTCAATTGTCATATCACTCGATATTTTCAATTTTGATACAGCTTTAGGGCCTTTAATGCAAAAGTATTATACAAGTTCTAGGCCATTGCTGATGCAAAATCAGAAGAACTTATATAATACCCTAGATATCAATTAAATATAAAGACCTAGTATATCAGAATCAAGCATTCTCTCAAATGAAATTTCGGAGTACTAAGTCCTATATACGACAGATGTTAAGCCACAGATAAATCAGTTATTCTTTTTAAGTTTATATCTCGAAAACAATTTACTGAATGTGCGAAGCCTACTAACACATCATTAGTAAGATCTGTTTAACTACTTTTTAACATTACATTTCTTTAGCATACTTAGATAGTCCACTGATGTACTATCAATTCATCTTTTCATATGAAAACTCTTTTTGTCCTCTTTTACATGTTTTTTTACTTTTTTTGAACTTTTTCAATGTTTTTGTATTTTCCACAACTATTTCTTCCCCTAAAATCAAAAAAATATTTTTGGATTTTTTTTAAAGAAAGAAAATTTGAAAACTAAAAAAGACACACCGATGAGGATCACGTCAAGTCATCATCAATCTCGAATTCTTCCATTCCCTGATGTCAGATTTTTTGAACCGTTTAATTTCAAAAGCCTTTTGAATTTTGCTCTATCAAAAGCTTTAGTATAAATTCTACCTTTTTGTCATCAGTGTGGATCTTCTTAATTCCAACCAACTTTTTCTCGTAGCAATCACGGATAAAATGGTGTCGAATTTCTATATGTTTAGTTTTTGAGTGTTGAACCAGATTCTTGTTATATCAATGGCTGCCTTGTTATCTACGTACCTATGCGTATCAAGAAATTGCAATCCGAAGTCTCTCATCTTTTGTTGTATCGACAATATTTGGGAACAACAACTGAATGTTGAAACGTATTCAGCTTCACAAGTAGAGAGAGCGACCGCGGTCTGTTTCTTGCATTGGCATGTTACTAAACGAGTTCTGAAGAACTAGCAACCAGCTGTTTTAGATTTGGCATTATGTATGTAGCAACCGAAATCAGAATCTGAGAATCCCACAAGACTAAAATCGTCGTTCCTTGGGTACCACAAGCCGGTGCTCGGGCAACCCTTTAGATAGCGCATTATTCTCTTGATGAACAGCAAATGTGAGTCTCTAGGATTTGACTGATATTGGACGCAAAGGCATGTAGGATACATGAAATACGACCTCGTAGCTGTAAGATACATCAATGATCCGATCATAGAGCGATATAATGTTCGTCGACTTTCACTCCATTAGTATCGGGACAAATGTCGTGATTGATGGCCAACGGGGTTGATGTTGTTGAACTTCCCGACATGTCGAATTTCTCCAATACATCGTGAAAATACTTCGTCTGATGGATAAAGATTCCATCAAGCAATTGATCGACCTCAAAAGAACTTCATCTCCCCATTGCATTCATCTTGAATTTATTTTTCGTGACTTCTTCAAAGTCTATACACAATGACTCATTTGTCGAACCAAAGATGATATCGTACACATAGATCTACAAGATAATCAGATGCCCATCCACTTCTCTGGTAAAGAGGGTACGGTCTACTGTTCCTCCGGTAAAACCATTCCCAGAAGAAGTTGAGAAAGTGTCTCGTACCAGGCTCTCGAGGCATGGTGTAAACCGTAGAGCGCCTTATCTAGTAGGTAAACCTTACCTTTGTGTATCAGATTGACAATCCGAGTGGTTGTCTGACATACACTTTCTCTTTAACATTTCCATACAGAAAAGCGGATTTCACTTCCAACTGATACACCTTAAACCCTTTCCATGACGCAAAGGCCAGGAATATGTGGATAGCTTCTAGACGTATGACAGGAGCATAAACCTCAGTGTAGTCTATCCCCTCTTGCTGATGAAAACTTTGGACTGCGAGCCAAGCTTTGTTTCTGACTACAATCCCTCTATCATCTCGTTTACACTTGAAAACCCACCGAGTAATGATTTTCATGTGGTCATCGGGTAGATCAACAAGCTTCCAGAATCCAAGCTTTTCAAATTTAACAACTTGCATTACTTCAACCCAGTTTCCTCCTGAAGAGCTTCCTTATATGTCTTTGGTTCAATCTGTGAAATAAAACAACTATAAGAAACTGTATCTTGAAGTGGTGCAACTTTAGTGTAAAAGCAACTTAGATCCTTATTGATCTGATTTTGCGTTTTTACTCCGGTCTGTAAATCTCCAATGATATTTTCGACGGATGATATAAATAAGTTCTCAGCATCACTTCATTAGAGATATTCACTTCACTTTCCATATTCATAACATTCTGTTCAGCAAACTAATCACTTGTTGAAGCTTCATTCTAATTGCTAGGAACTGCAGATTGATTTAGACGACTTGTGATCTGCTCAGAACCTTAATCGGAGCTGGATCCTTCATTATTATACGTAGGCTCTCCATCAGAATCTGATCATCTGACTGATCGAAAGATGATGCTGTGTTGTTTACAACTGGTTCGACGACGGGACTGGTTGAGAAGTGCTCGGACCTGCTTCAGATGCATTTGTTCTGTCTTGAGGTGATTAGACGCAAGTTCTTCATCTGTTGATTCATCCAGCAGGTCAAAAAAATTCCATAGACCCTCGTAGTTAAACATTCAAGAATCACCAGGCTTCTGTGTTGGAGACGTGTATTTCGGTCAGTCAACATGTTAAGTTAGAATAACCCAGTTTAAGCTAGGTAGATAAACTCTTTTATGAGGACTAACGTATCCCATGAAAAATCCCTCCAGAGATTTAGCGTTGAATTTACCATATGGGTCAAGAACCGTACACGGGGATCCAAACAGCTCTAAAAACTGTAAATTAGGTTTTCGTTGGTTAAGCAGCTCGAAACATGTTTTCTTGTTAGCCTTGACTGTTGAAACCTTGTTTAATGTGTAACAAGCAGAGGCAACGGCTTCGCTCCAAAAGCTTACTGGTTACTTTGAATCAGCGAGCAATCATGCGTGCTGTTAAAATGAGAGTGTGATTCATCCTTTCAGCTACTCCATTTTGTTGCGGAGTATAGGGGCCGCTGAGTGAAGAATACCTTTAGCATTGCAGAATTCGAGCATCTTGTTGTTTTTGAACTCTGTACCATTGTTACTACGAATTCTTCTTATTGGCAAATGGTATAAGTTCTCCAACTTTCTGAAGAGGATCATCAGATTTTCAAACGTTTCGTCTTTACTCCCCAAAAATAGAAGCCATGAGAATCTCAAGTAGTCGTCAGTTGCAATAAGGCAATATAGATCACGAAATATACTTTGAACATTAACTGGCCCAAACAGATCTATACGTAAACTTTCTAGTGGCAGCTTTATAGAGTTCAAAAGTTTTCTTGGATGAGATTTCTTGTGCTGTCTCCCCTTCTTACAGCTAAGACAATCTCATTCAAATGGAAACTTTTAAGATTAACACCGTCCACTAGATTTTTGTGTACCAGATTGTTCAACTTTTGTACGTGGATATGCCCCATCTTTCAATGCCATAAGATCGACTCCTTCTCTATTTCCTTTTAAAAAAAATTAACCGATTTTAGACGTAGTGGATGCAACGTTCATGTCAAGGACATAAAGATCATTTTCTCATGGAGCACGCATGAGGATCCACTCCTCGAGAATTTTGTAATCCTGGCTTCAGAATGAGACACTCTTTATTAAGAAAGTGAGTTGTGAACTTCTTGTTGCAAATCTGTGAAATGCTCAGCAAATTGTTCTCTAATTTTGCGATGTGGTTGACTTTATCAAAAGAAACCACGTCGTTTATGAGAATTCCATCACCAATTATTCGACCTCCTTGTGTACCCGCAAACCCTACATAGACTCCTCGAATAGCTTTTAATCATATAATAAGGCTAGAATTCCTGTCATTTGCCGAGATGCTTCGCTGTCCATTATCCACTTTGAAATAATTGAATTAGGGAGCACCTGCACATGCAATCAAACAAATTACTTGAATAGCAAAACCCAAGCCATATTGGTCTTGGGTGGGTTTAGAATATCAAATTTTGGTTCACAAATGATTTTAATTTCTTTCTTGGCTTTAATACCCTGTCAAACCTTTAACTCAATTTTATCTTTTGTTTTGGTTGGCACAGTGGTTGTCTTTACTACTGTAGAAGATAGTTTGGATTTAGCCACCCAAGTTTGTGCCTTTGAATATGCCCTTTTTGGGTTAAATTTTGGATCCTTTTGTTCGTTTTGGGTTGATGATTCACCAACTTTAAAGTTTGAAAGTTTGCAATTGTTGGCTTCACATTTTTTATGGATTCATTGTTTCTTTTTAAGATCTGTGTTGGCACAAACTCAGGGTCTTTTTATTTCACATCTTCTGTATACTTTCTACACCATAAACATGTTTTGGATTTTTTAAGAACATTGTCGTGCAATATGCCCGACTTTGTTTCATTTGTAGCATCTCCTACTGTCGTTTCCAACAGAAGAACCCAAGGTCTATTCACTACATTCCTTTTCCCTCTTAAACTCATCATTTGATTGTTTACCCAAACTCTCTTTCTCATTCATCGCACTTGTTCCAAAAACAAATATAGTTTGGTTTTTGAAACCTTTTATCATTTTTCTTCTTTTCATACCCCAAACCTTTCCTCTTATTCTCAGGATAATCCCTACCCTTCTGATAGTAATTATTATAAACTCTTTTTGGTTTGGAATAGAATGAAGCATCTTGTTTTTCAAGATCAGAACGAACGACTTCAACCAGCTTGAAAAATTTATCAATACGATCAAGGTTTACATTTTGAATTGGGAATTTTTCATCAGTATACAGTTTATCCGATCCATTCATTTTGTAAATTACCACATTTGGATCATCACTTAAATTGTTTTCTGATGATGAAACATAATTCTTATGAAAGCTTTCTTCGTTTTCAGAATGTGAACTTGATTAAGATTTTTCAAGATTTGACTCAGCACTTTCAAATTCAGTGCTATCAGACTCATTTCCCAACACATTTTTTACAACAGATTTAACATCTGATTGACATTCATAAGTTACATCAATGTTTTCTAGCAACTCATCCTTTTTTTTCAGTTTTAAGCTTTATATTAAGCGCCTTTTCCACCCCATCTGGATATTTACCATACTTGTTCCACTTTGTGGGTGGACATTGATTATAAGCCAAACTTGTTTGATTTTTAGATTCATTTTCTTCCTTTTCATTTTTTTCAAGTTGTTGTGGAAGAATATGATCAATTACATATGAGGAAGTTTAGTAACTAATCAACAATTTGTTGACTCATTGAGACTCAATCTTTATGGCTTCAAGTTCAGTTTTTAGCTTAGCAATGGTATCTATGTGAATATTAATTCGCCATTTGTTTGTCAATTACTGTAGCTTTTAACATTGATTTTATTGCCACGTCCTCTCTATTGACTTCTTGAAATTGTTTGATTGATCTGCTTAATTTATCATAAGTAATTTTTGTATCTTTCATGTAACATTGATTTTATTGCCATGTCCTCTCCACTGACTTCATTAAGTTTTAATTCATTTTCTGAGCATTCCTTGCACGGCTCCAGGCATTTCGTGCATGGTTTTTCAATTTCTTTAATCATAACCTTGACCTCTTTGATTGACTCAACGACCGACTCTTTCATTCCCTCTTTACTCTGTTCAGGAATTACCTCTTGCATCTTAGCCATCATTGATTTGTCGGCTATTTTCTTCAAATTTTATGCATTCATCTCTGTACATCGATAATTTCTTCAATTGGCTTCTCGGATTCTTCTAGTTTAGGTACACACTGATATTGACTTGATTCTCCAAAGAAACCTGCAAAAGAATTATAGACATCAGAAGGAATCATAGTTTTCAATGCATGTTGAAGTAAGTCTTCTTCAGCACACTGTTCATAGTAAATCGTCTCAGCACATTCTTCAACTGTAAGGTTAGTCGTTTCATCAAACACTATCTCACTTTCTTCCATCGAACTCTCCTCGACCACCTCATCAAACACTAGTTCTTCAACTATTTCAGCAAGCAGTGCCAAACTTACTTTTTTTAGAAATATAGCCATTCCAGTTAAAACCCTCGTCTTCCGGAGCCACCATGAGTGCTTTTGATTTGGTCGAACCGTCCTCAATTGCAACCATCCTGGTTGATGTCTAAGAAGGAGAAGTTTTATGATATATAGCTTTCTTGTAGTAATCTTCACCGAAAGGATTATGATTACCCTACACTTCTCGATTCGGGCACTCTCTTTTAAATTGTCCTTTCTCTTGGCAACATGTCACCTTTGACTTATCAAAACCCAACTTTCCATCTACACCTCCCAAACTGTTACGCTCGATTATCTCGATGAAACGCTGAGCTCTTCTAACTATATTGGCCATGTACCATTGGATGTGTATCCGTTCTAATTCTTCGGGGTTGATTTAATCGTAATCCTCTTTGGTCATGTTCGGATTCCCGATCTTACCGACCACCAGGTTCTCCTATGATTCAAGCACTGATGCAAGTAGAGCCATGTGTTGTACAACTGTTTATTCGTTGAAGTTGCATTTTTCACGTTTACAGCTATGTTACACTGAAAAACTTTCTGAGTAGGATTAGACTGGTTGTTTTGGCAGTTGTTGAAGTTAGAGCTTTGGGATGATTGTGGGGTAGTTGGAGTATTCAGATCGTAACTTTGGAATGAGGTAAAACCAGTATTGCTGCTTAACAGATTTGAACCATTCACCGAATTGTTAGCACTAAATGATGTTTGTATCTTCGGGCTTTGAATGTTGGCAGGTGTACTTCCCTTGTAGTACAAATTAATATCCTGCTATGCATGCGCTTCTCTAGATTTCACCATCTTTTACAATTCTAGTTCGTGAGCCTCAAGCTTTTCAATGAATTTTGCTAATTCATCGTGCTGCTACCATAGTCTGGACTGTTCTTGATAATTGTAAGATATGTTAACCACTCGCCCTATAGAAAAGCGTCTGGCAATTTTTCTACCTACCAGATCCTCATCATCTTTGTTAACACACAAACGCTTCATTTCTACCACAAGGTGACAGTACCTCTCTATGATTTGTTTCATCGTTTCGCCCTTCAATGGATGAAAGATATCTAATTCTTTCTTAAGAAGTGATTGTTTGCTCTTGATCATCTCCTTACTTCCTTGAAATTTGACCTTTAGAGCATTCCAAATAGTTTGAGCGGTGTTATCATGTCGCAACAAAGTGAAAATATCTTCTTTAATGGCTAGTTGCAATATCTTAATCATCTTTTTCTCACGCTTGAATAAATCCTTCTATTGGTCGTTGTATTGCATTAAAACCTTCTCGAGACCATTTTCTCCCACCGAAACCTTATAACCTTACTCAATTGCTTACCCGTTCTCAAGGTAGTTTGCCTATACCCAGTTTGTAAACTATTCATGCCAACCTTTATAATCTTCAAGATATGTTAACTTTGGCAGCTTAGCATAGTGCCCATATCATTGTCTAGGTTTAAGTTCTGGGCGGCTGCGGTTGTAACTGCAGACGAAGCAAACGCATTATAAAATTCTTCTTCCATTTGCTAACGAAAACTTTGTTTAACACTTGTTTGGTGCGAAGTGGAATTCGTGTGATGTGACACTTCGTGCAAAGTCGGCACAGTATTTCCAAAACACAACTTAGGTCACTTCGTACGAACTGGTAAACACTTCGTGCAAAGTGATTAAAAAGAAATTTTAAGCTCCTTAGTGTGGGTTGTCACTTCGTACCAAGCAGCTTGTCACCTCGTGTGAGGTGATATTGTCAATTTATACGAAGTTTTTTCACGGTTTCATGTTTTTTTGCAATTTTTTACATGATTTCGGTTGATTTTAGGTCTAAACCTTTCAAGGGTTTGTTTAAACTGATTTTAACATGTTATATTTGAAAATTAGTCCAATTTGTCCATGAATTCGTTCAGATCTATAAAGATAAGAATAAGGAGTAGAAGAAGAAGTCTTCAATGGTTGAAACTTGATCAATTGTCTTCAAATCAGGCCTCCAGTTCTGATACCACTTGTGGGAGGATCGACTCTCCTCCGAAAGCAAGGACCTGACTTGAGTTAATTAACATGCGCGGACTTCATCATTAACTAGATGACAATGATAAGATATACTGTTTCAATGCCTCTACTTCATTAATCCTGAATACATGTTTACAAATCAGAGACAAAACTGACATGGCTTCGCCTTACAATCAGAAAAATAGCTAAGGACTCAACACCCTTGCTCTACTATTTATAGACATGGCAGCTTCGCACAAGGGTGTAGTGCCACTTCGTACAAGGTGCACTTCGTACCAAGTGGCCCATATACATACAAAACGACATAAAATCTAACATTTAAGCACTTTTACATATACGACATAACCCTAAGATGTAGGCTAGACATTCTGCACCAACATAACCTGCAATCATCAAGTTTGCTGTTGTCATCTAGATTCACCAATTTAAACATAAAAATATCAATTTCTTTCTGATTTAATCAATTTAATATCCTCCTATGGTGCACCCGTCACATCCACATACTTAACCGTCACCCCAATCAACTCATATCAAAACAGCTCATCAATTAACTTAACCACCTGTACACCTAAACATGATGTAATGTACCACTCAAAGTAAGCATCCGCCCCAATTTACATGCTTCCCATTACCAACCCACACAACAACCCCTCATAATAACATTCCACTCGGTGATATATGGTAGCTAACAAAATGTGCTAGGATACACTCAAAGCACATGTGTGATCCTACAATCATAAGCTTGTGAAACAAACGAACCTTCACCTAGACAAATACTTGAACATTCATGCAAATCAAAAGGACTTTAAAATGGGTTGTAATGGGGTTAGGTGTAAAGTTATGAAATTGGAGTATATCTAAAGTAGCGCAATGATCCGATCCGACGAATTTATTACAAATAAACAAAAGGACCAACCATAACATCTCGCTTTCTTTTTTTTTTCTTTTCTATTTTTTTCTTTCAAACTACTACAAACATTTGTTCTCATTCTTTTTGCTTTTCTCATCGAAATTTTTTTTCTTTTACTAAACGTAATACATAGCCACTAAACATAAATCCACACCAAACATAAGAGAACTATTAGGCCGGATCTTCTCAAAAGGGTAGCAATTTGTAGGAAAGAAGCGCGGGATGTCAAACAATAGGCAATAAGCTCAACAATAGCATCTAATGGACCAAACCCCCGCCTCCTCGTTACCATGCTCATATGTATACTTTATGAGGCCCAACCCCCAGATTCCCACACTTGCAGACATCTAGACGAGGCTAACCTGATGCCTTTATCATTTTCACATGCATATTAAGCTAAGGCCTCGGGACACATTTATTGCACAAGTTCTAATGTACTAGCATACACTGCCACACTCCAAAGAAATGAGACTCGCACATCAAAAATACAAGGCTCAATCGCTCACAATGTGGGAATAAAGGGTTGCCGGGTATGTTGTGTATTTGCAATGTTAAGCATTCAACTCAGATGGGCATCCTCAAACTTTCATTTTTTTAATAATTTTTTTTTATATTTTTCTGAAAAAAATCCCCCATCCCCACACTTGGAATACATCATCCCCAATGTATGGTTTAGAAGATGTGAAAACTACAAACAATTTTTTTCCAATAAATAAATGCACACAAACTAACTACCAACATTTCAAAGCTAAGAAACATAAAAAGACTAAGGAAGGAGTACATGAACTTGGTGAAGTCTGGTACAATAGATGTTGTAGATGTTCCAACTTCCTACCACCACCTTCACCCAAATATCCCAAAATCTTCCCCACACTTAAGTGTTGCCATGGCCCTAAAATATACAAAAAAAAAGGAATAGAAAAAATTAGTGCAAAATCCTCGGTTGCCTCCCGAGCAGGGCTAAGTTTTCGAGTCTTCAGCCAGACCGTGCCACCCCCGTTTATGGTGGCTCAAAGAAACGATTCCTGCCATCTCCATCACTACATTGTTCAATTGGGTAAAATGCATCCATCAAATGTCTAATCGGTGGGTAATCAAACACACACCTGCTTGAACCCTTCTACGTTTCTTCACAATCTGGTGGGTTATTTGTTTTCATGCTTTGACACACACGTTTCATATGATCACTAGACTCACTACCCTTCTCCTCAACAGACTCATAAGTCATAACCTAGTCTGAACATCTAAGGACAACTTACAGTTCTTTTCGGTCATTGTAATGATCCCATCTCTATAATTGATTTGAGCACTTGTTGTGTAGAGAAAACGGCCAACCTAAGATTACCCTTTGTTGTGCTACCACTTTGGTAGAAGCATAGTCTAAGACTAGAAAATCCACTGGATATTCAAATTCTCCTTATCGAATCATACCATTCCTTACCACTCCTTATGGACGCCTCCAACTTTCATCTGCCAAGCTCACTATGGTGTCTATCGTGTAACGGTCCAAAGTCATACATGTCATATAAGTCACCTGGTAGCACAGTCATGGCGGCCCTGCAGTCCAACAATGCCTGAGAAATTTTTAATTTTCCCACTCGGATAGGCATGATTGGTGCTCCATGCTCTTTGTCATCTTCTACCTTGGCATCTTTTCCTATACCTGCACTCACTTGACATGATGACGTTAGAAATGTTTCATTAAATTTACTATTAGGAACAGTGCTTACCACATTAATGTTCATGCTTTCGATGTTCTTGGGATTTGTCACTGCGTCACTTAGTAGTTAACCTTTGTTCTTTTTCAAAAGTGCCACCTCAGTTGCAAGTTGACCCATTTGGGTGGTCAAAAATTGGATCGCCTTGTCACGGATTTCATCTTTTGAAGACGAGCATCATCCATTTGATTTCTTTTTTGCATCTCTAATTGCATTATCTTGGTAAATTCATGACTTCATTTCCACTTAAATTGGATGGTCCTGACCACCCGGTTTGCTCATCGTTTGGTGGTTGATATTGTCTTTGATAACCTTGATTTGTAAATTGTTGATGAGGAACATAATTTGCTTGAGGAGCCCCTTGAAAATTTGGATTGCTTGATTCACCGGATTTCCATACCGGAAATTTTGGGTGATTTCTCAAACCGGAGTGGTAGGTGTTCGAATTCATGATAAGTTCCTACCACCTCCCCCTTGGCCTTGAATTGCATTCACTTCTTCAAATTGTTCTTGAACTCCCAAACAATTATCCGCCAAATGACCCAGTTCATTGCAATTCGTACACACATCATAAATGGGATTATTAGGTTGAACTCCCCTATCATCTACGGCATGCACTTGTGGTCTCGTGATAACCGGCCTTGCTCGTCTTGAAGATTGTGCCTTCCTCTTCGAGGTGACCAACATTTGTTCCAAAATTGCCCAATCGTCTTGCTCATAATTGGTACCAAATGTACCGTTAGTAATAGACATCAAATCACGAGCATCTTCGGTATTCAGCCCCTCGTGAAAAGCGTTCAACAATTCCCAAAGCTCAATGCCATGATGTGGGCAATTTTTAATCATCATGTTAAAATTTTCAAACGCCTCATGAAACATCTTAGCCAACTGTTGTTGGAAGTTTCTTAGACTATGTCTTGCATCGCTAGTCTTTTAAGTGATGAAGAACTCTTCTAAAAACCGTTGTTGCATTTCAGCCCTAGTATAAATAGAGGTGGAAGGCAACGTATAAAACCACCTCTTCGTTTTATCTTCCAAAGAAAATTGGAAAAGCACCAATTTAACATATCGGACAAAAAACCTTGCCCTCCAATAGTGTTGCAAATGGAGTCATAGGCTTCCAAATGGAAGTACAACTCTTACGTGTCCAACCCCTTGTACTTTGGCAAACTTTGGAGTGAGTTGGTTCTAACCTCAAACATTTGTGATTTTGAGGAAACACTATCGGAGAAGGGTTATTAGTAATGACCGGTCTAAATTGAGCTTCTATTTCCCTTATTACCTCGCGGTTATGTCTTCTTGGAACACCCAATGGTACTCTTGGTTGTTGACCCGCTGTCTTGGCATTTGCCTTTGGGGTGCATATGGTTGAGGTGGTGGTTGAGGCACTTGTTGTGGGGCATTTGCCTTTGGAATTGTTGTCTTTGTTGTGGCATTTGCGGTTGCGGTCTAACAAACCCTGGAACAGGTTCCGGTTGTTGCCTTTACGTATATACAAATCCACCTTGAGTTCTCAATTGAGTCCCATCACCCCCATGATGTATCCCATCTTCATACCCTTCGAATTCATCCTCAAAACCATTGTCATACCCATCTCGTCGTGTCCTCATTGATTGTAAATATGGAGGTTGTTGATGTTGAAATATTTGTTGTGGTGGTTGTTGAGGGGCCGGGTTGGTATGGATTATGGGTGGGTTTTGTTGGAAAGGAGGTTGTCGGCTATGTTGGGATGATGATTGAGCGGAAGATAGGAAAAATGGCTAAATGGTGGAACGATTGATGATGGTTGGTAACTGAATCTATGTTGTGTGCTCATGAGAATTGTGGTGTTGGTGGGTTTCACCTCACTCGGTGATGTAGGGACTATTGTAGGAATTGAAGGAGGAGTGGTTAGTGTTGTTTGACCCGTAGTGGGAGTTGGTGGATCCATTGTGCTCTTTGGTGTAGTAGGAGACCAATAATCTTGTTCTCCCACAGTAAAACTCGATTCCTTCTAAGTGTCCGTTTAATTTCAGGATCAAAAGTTAGTGGTGATGTCTTGTGAGAGCCTCTAGTATGCATACACCTGTAAGTACCTGCACACTAACACAACTAGCGTAAACCCGAATATAACAAACAAAACCTACTAAAGATAACACATGTTGCGCACTACTCCCCGACAACGGTGCCAAAATTTGATGTGAGGTCGAAGTCTCACTCAAAAATAAACCAAATACACTAAATAGATAGTGGTAAATGGGTATCGAACACGGGGAGTTTGTGGAAAATGTGCTTGCTAAGTAGTTCGTGAATTACGACTAATTAAATTAAAATTGAATAAAAGTAATCTCAAAGTTTAGTTGTTTGGTTTGTAGAACTAAAATTAACTTAATATCACTTAACAAGATTTGATTTAGAAATGAGAAGGAATGTTCTCCCCCGGTTTCAGGTTTCTACTAATGACAATGTTAAAGTTTAATTGGGTTGAACTACATAGACGTAGTTCATGAGTGTGTGTTTAATTGTGATAAAAGGGGACCAAGTACTTGGATTACAAGAACGCAAGGTGGTCACCTGATAACCAGTTTCATATAGCCAACCCCGAATCCCTCCCAATAAATCTTGATTGCCTATGGCACCAAGAACTAGTGGTTTAGAACATGAAATTTAACAATACAAACAATTACTAATCAAACTCACAATCACCATGGCAATACAATAAAAATGATCAAATTACTATCCCACAAATAACATAAACAATAACAATCATTCAATTAGAAACCTTACAATCTGGGGGAAAACATAAAGGAAACTACCCACTCATCGTTCAGTTGATCATTATCACTTCAATTCTGTTGTTCATATGAATCAAAGATGATAAAGTGACAATAAGAACACCCAAAATAATGTCTTGGAACCCTAAAATCGCCTCCAACAAGTTCTGAACCGAAAACAATGAAAAGGATAATCAAAGGTCACTCCACATAAACTATTTTAAAGAAAACAAGAATTTGTGTCTGGCCTCCATCGTAAGCTACGGTGGCTACTGTAGCTTACATAGCCTTTAAATTGCTAAGGTGAGAAGCTACTGTACTACGGTGCACATTTTTTGTCAGGATCTACCGTAGCTTACGGTGGCTACCGTAACCTATGGTAGGCTTCAGCTAACCAATTTTTTTTCTTCGTAACTTTCTCGTTGCAACTTTGTTTTCTTCGCCGTTTTCGCCCACGTTCTCATAATTTCATCCTCTATCATGTTATCTTCTTAATTCTTCAATTCTAATAAGTTAGTTTTTCATTTATGCTACATATTCCTTCCATTTTAAGCTCCTGTTTGTTCCATACTTCTTCTTTGCACCTCCTTAGCTCTTCCAAGCAACATAGAGACCAACCTAAAGGCTCAAGTGCATGTAATCCCACTTCAAAGATGAAATGTTGCACCTGAAGAATTATACCCTTCTACACCTATTACTCAAGCAACAACAACCAAGGACCTACCCATACCACCCACCACAAATACCACCGCTACCCAAAAACCACCCACTTACATCACCCAAACGACACCTAACCTTTCACCTCCGATCGAAAAGAGCCAACAACCCCTTCCTACCCCAGAAGCAGACAAACCTCTCGACAGCCACACTCAGCCAGAAGAGAAACTTAAAAGACAACGAGTTCCATACCCTAGGTGCCTAGTCAAATAAAAGACGAAAGAATAATTCGGGAAATTTATAAACCTACTAATACATTTCCATGTCAACCTACCTTTTGTAGATATTCTAACCTAAATGCCAAAATATTCAAAATATATGAAGGATTTATTGTCTAACAAGAAACAATTAGAACAAATACATCATGTCGACTTGGGGGAGGAATGCTCAGCGGTCCTACTAAACAAAATGCCAAAAAATTAACGTGACTTAGGTAGTTTTATTGTTCCTTGTTCGGTAGGAGGGCTAGCATTGAAAAATTACTAGCAAACTTGGGGGCAAGTATCAACCTCATGCTAGCATTTATGTTTACAAGACTGGGAATAGGAGATCCAGTCCCTATCCAACTTGTCGACTGATCAGTTAAGCATCCAGAAGGGATAGCATATAACTTACTTGTTAAGGTATGTGAATTTGTTTTCCCAGCTGATTTTATCATTTTAGACATGGAAGGAGATACGGAAGTACCACTCATCTTAGGGAGGCCTTTCCTTGCCAAATCAAGAGCAATGGTCAATATGAGTGATGGTAAGCTCACGCTAGGATTCAGAGAGGAAGAAATAAATTTTGGAGCCGGGCAAAGAATGGAGGAAGGCCTGATGCAAAGTGTAGAATCCATGGATACAAGCTCAGAATACGTTGTTAAGAGAAGCAAGCTCATAGGACCCTCGGCATCCTCAAGTGGTATCACATGATAAACCAATTTTGGTCCAGCCAAAGAGCTAAAACGTGGCACGCCATGGCAACTTACCATATATGAATAAAAGCCAGAAAAAATATATATTTTAAAGAAAATGCAAAGAAAGGAGTTGACGTCTATAAACGACACCTGGAAATGGGGATTCTGTTTCCAGCTCCCAAATTCATTTTTCCAAAAAAATATATAATTTTCTAAGAAAAGACTCAATATATATATATATATAGGCTTCGGTTCAAATGTGAACCACCACGAGTTGTGAGAACCTGAGAACTCATACTTTCCACGCGAGTTGGTCCACAATATTTTTTGCGCAAATGTAGATAAACGTAGATGCAAATTCTATAAACACAATCATAAAAATAAAAGAATAAAAGAATAAAAAAAAGTTGTCAAGTCGTTAGTTTTGCCTGATTTAAGTTTTGTTTATGCGCTGGTGTAAATTTTGGTACGACGATAAATATTTTTTTACACCTCATGTAAACTTGTGTATGCGGGATTTTAAAAAATAATTTTTTTTGCTGAAACAAGTGATTTTTTAGGATTTTTGAGGAATTTTTTTTTGAAAAAGCTTTTAGATTGCCTAGTTCTGCTGGTTCTTACAACTGAAGGTGGTTCTAATTTTAATCTAACACTATATATATAGTGTGTGTGTGTGTGTGTGTATATATATATGGGAGGGTTTAAATGAGAAAAAACCACTAGAACTTGGTTAAAAACAAGTGAATTCAAAAGTTTTTTACACTTGTCGTTATTATTCGAATACAATTCTAGAAATTTAATATACACATTTAAATTTAAGTGAATACCGAAATAAAGAAAATTTACGCATGTGTAAATTTGTTATATTTACACATGTGTAAAAATCTGATAAGAGTGATTTTAAGAGGAGAAATTAATATATGATGTTGTAATTTCTTTTTTTGATATTTTATTTTAATTAAATGATGATTGTATTAAAAATGGTTTTGATTGGTTTTCTCATTCGTTCTCACGGTTCTCGTAATATATATATGTATATATATATACTAGTAGGGATCCGTCGCGATACGGCGACGACAATAATTTACAACTCAATACTCGTTTCTATGTGTTTATCACATATTCACCTAATTCGGGGTTCGCTCCGGTTTGGGTACGCGGTTCGGGTTCGCGATTCGCTAGATGAACGAATTCCGTACGGAGAGGGTAGGCTTATTTCGGTACGATTCGCTACGTTCTGGTACGGTGTACCATAGAATTTGGTTCGGTACATACAATTTAAAACAACAATTACTAATTTCATAAATCTAAACAACCAAAATTCAACATTTATATTACCAAACAACCAAAATTCAATATTCATAATACCAAATAGAAAACATAGAGATAAAGCTCTATAATTCTAAACAGCTATCTTCTATGTTGAATCAAATTATACAAATTATACAACTAAAACCAAATTGCTGAATCAAAACAGTTAACCATATTGCCTATCTTTTATGCTAAATCAAAAAAGTTAATCAAATTGTTATTTCATACTTTCATGTACTACGCAGGACAACTAAAAGTATAAAATAGTTAACATAAATAACCTTCCGATATACACAAACACCAAAGATATTCAAGTTTATACAGGATTCTGTAAATGAATTGCTGCGAATAGATTTTGGAAACTGAAAGAATTATGGAAACGACTCGTCTGGTTGCCTGATTATACGTATTCTATGTTTTCCCGCTTTCCTCATTCCCGCCAAAAAGAACCCTAAATTCGCAATCCCTAAAACGATTTCCACAATTAAGGTACGTATCTAAAATGAACCCCAAAACGAATTGAACAAACGAATTGCTTACTCAAAACGACGAATGAAAACCATAAATTCGTGAATTGGAAGCGTACCAGTTCGTATACGTATTTGTCACACCCCGACCCACAGCGGAATAAGAGTCGGGGCATAATTGGGTTATAACCAAAGCTCATGATGTTTACTAAAATGTTTCATATTTATTAAATTCAAATTACAACTTAAATATCCAAATCAAAATTCATACAATTACAAGGAAATGAAACTATGTAAATAATCCAAAGCTTAAACTGATTTATTCTTCTAGGCCTTCCTATGTGTTTCTTGCCTCAGCTGGATCACCTGTATCATGTGTAAAACGGGGGATATTTTGGGTCAACTAAAGTTGGCGAGTGAACCTTGATAAAACATTGTTATTAATTTCTTGTTTTATTTAATATGGAAAATTTGTGCAATATTCACATGTGAGCAAACATATATAAGTAAACAAACACAAACCACTTCGAATGAGTATATGATATGAATGATGATGAATGTGAGATCAAGGCTCAATCAAACGGAGCCGATCTTATGAGGCACCTGATGCTCAACCCGTCTCCCACGGGGAACTGATGGGCCTAATGAAATGCGTGCACTGAAAATGATAAACCCAAACTACATATAATCCACACAACAATTGATACACATTTGATCACGGACATGATGGATGCACAAGTGTTTAAATATAATAAAGAATTAAACGACACATGATACACCCCAAAACATGATTAAAACGGGGAATTGATAGAGATTCACTCACATTGGGTGCGTTCTTTGATGACGTTGGATGCGCACGAATTTTAGGATTTGATCGACGAGGGAAAAACTAACCTAAAATAATAACGAAATGATTCGGTAAATAAATGAGTTTTATTTGAGATTAGTACTTTTAATTCATACTCTTAATGGGATTTTTAGACTTATTTTCGTGAGTTTAAGGAAGTTTTCTAACTTTAAAAATCTTATTTTTAAGTATTTTTAAATGATTTTTCTGATTAAATAAATAAATAAAAAGAAATAAAAACGTTGAATTTTTTTGACCCCGTTGACCGTTGACCGGTCGGACTGTGTGTTTATATGCGCTGAGTGAGGTTCGAACTCGGGACCTCTCGTATACGTGCACGCAGCTCTACCAACTGAGCTACGTGTCTAACCCGAAATATTCTCTGTTTTAATTATATTTATATACTAATTAATTTTTAACTTATTTGGTTTTTTATTAAAAACGATTTATACGGCCGAACCGGTTACAGGGACCCGGAGTCGAACTCGGGTCCTTCGGTTCGAGTGCGCACAGCCCAACCAGTTGGGCTGTGTGTTAAATCTGTTTAACTTATGGATTATATTACTCTTATAAACATTCTGTGACGTGATCTGATTAAGTTTTAAAAACGTTGGCTTTATTTCTAAAAGTCGGTACGCGTGCGATTCGCACTCGGGACGTGTGTATTGTTTGTGCACACAGTCCACCGCTGGACTGTGTGTCTAACCCGTTTGAATATCTGATTTTAATTATACTTATACTTATTTGTGACTTCATCTTCTTCGTTTAAGAATACAGAACAGTGAAATCCGACTGTTCTTGTTTAATCGTTCACGACCTAAACTTGATTGAAATGAACAGAGAAATTAGATGATATGGTATACCAGAACAGCCGGTTTGCTTCGGTTTTCCGGCAAGTATCGTCGGCTCTGATTTGCGATGTCCAGCTGTATGAACTGTTTAACAGTTTTGATTATTGATTTGAACGATTAAAACATAAATTAAAGATAGCAGAGAAGTTTAGACAGTTATACCGACTGATGAATGAATACGGTTTTCTGACGATCGATTCCGACGAAGTTCCGGCGAAATTGAAGTTTCCGGCGACGTGCTCTGGAAGGATTAAAGCTTCGGAAGAGAGTGCGATTCTGGGCGAAAAGGTTACCAGAGGTTTGGGTGGGTATTTATAAGGAGGAACAGGGTGTATTTGGTTCGAATTTGGGTCTTGATTCGTGGTCAAAGTTTTCCGGCGGTTATGACTGAAATTGAGGGTTAGACATCGGTTATAACCGATGTCGAAATTAGTTCACGCGTTTCAGTCAAAGGAAACGGTCATAATTCGCGATAATCTCGGCTTTTCCGGCGACTGCGAATTTGGGGGCGCTGATTACCGGTTTGACTTTCAGTTTCATTATAAGTGTTATTTGTTTTAATGTTTATCAAAAAGACAGTGTGTGGCGGAGCGGTGTGATGTGTGTTTTGGCTTGTGGGTGACCCGGGTTCGAAACCCGGCGTCTACATTTATTTTTTTATTCCTTATTTATTAGTAATTTTAAATTATGGTTTTTAAATTCTAATATATTTATTAATTATGTATCGTTTAAAATTAATAACAACTATAAATATGCAACGAAAATTATAACTGGATATTTGATTTATAAACGAAGCGGGTTTTGAAAACCCGTTTTTCGACGGATGTTACAGTATCCCCTACTTTTAGAAATTTCGTCCCGAAATTTAAGTAGTAGTGGTAACAGGAAAAAGATGCGGGTATTTCTCGCGCATTGAGTCTTCACGTTCCCAAGTAAACTCAGGTCCTCGTTTCGACTCCTAACATACCCTGACAATTGGAATACGACTTCGTCTTAAATGCTTCTCTCCGAAGTCCATGATTTCTACTGGTCTTTCAATGAAGTGCATAGATTCATCAATTTGAATGTCTTCTAGAGGAATATGGAGGTTTTCATTGGCGAGGCACTTCTTCAAGTTTGATACATGGAATGTGGGATGAATTCTGTTGAGCTCTTCTGGTAGGTCAAGCTTGTATGCTACAGGACCTACTCTTTCGAGTATCTTGAAAGGTCCTACGTAGCGTGGTGCTAGCTTGCCCTTCTGGCCAAAACGAACCACTCCCTTCCACGGTGATACTTTTAAAAGTACTTGATCCCCAATGTCAAACTCCAAGGGCTTTTGTCGTTTGTCTGCATAACTCTTTTGACGACTTTGAGCCGCTAGAAGATTATTTCGAATTTGAATGACCTTGTCGGTTGTTTCTTGAATTAACTCTGGACCGGTGATTTGTGATTCCCCAATTTCGTGCCAACATACTGGAGATCGGCACTTACGACCATATAAAGCTTCGAAAGGAGCCATGCCGATACTTGAATGATAGCTATTGTTGTACGAAAATTCAACTAATGGTAGATGAGCGTCCCAATTCCCTTTGAAGTCTATGACACATGCTCGAAGCATGTCTTCAAGAGTTTGGATGGTGCGTTCAGATTGTCCATCAGTTTGAGGATGAAAAGCGGTACTGAGGTCTAATCGTGTACCCAAGGCAGTTTGTACGGCTCGCCATGTTCGTGAAGTGAAACGACCATCACGGTCTGAAATGATGCTTAAAGGTACACCATGACGGCTTACGATCTCGCTGATGTAGATACGAGCTAACTTCTCGTTTTTGAAGTCCTCGCGAATCGGTATGAAGTGAGCTGATTTCGTAGACGATCGATGATTACCCATATGGTGTCATACCCACTGGAGGTGCGAGGTAACCCGGTAATGAAGTCCATGGTTATGTTTTCCCACTTCCATGCAGGTATTTCGGGTTGGACTAGAAGTCCTGAAGGTCTTTGATGTTCCGCTTTTACTTTGGAACAGGTAAGGCACTTCGACACAAAAACGACGATATCCTTTTTCATGCCAGGCCACCAGTAGGTGTATCGTAGGTCTTGATACATCTTATCGGTCCTGAATGTAAAGAGTACCGTGTTTTGTGCGCCTCATTCATAAGGAAATCACGAAGGTTATCGCGATCGGGAATCCATATGCGATTTAAATAGTATAGAATACCGTCGGATTTGGTTTCGATTTTGAGTTCCGCTCCACATGACAGCTCATCGCGTACGTCGTTTTCTATTACAGAAACATGTTGAGCTGCTCGGATTCGATCTTTGATGTCGGTTATGATTTGCGAACAGAGAAGACGGATGGAGTTTGCATAACCTTTTCGACTGAGCGCATCGGCCACTATGTTTGCCTTGCCAGGATGATACCAAATTTCACAGTCGTAGTCATTGAGAAGTTCGACCCATCTTCGTTGCCTCATATTTAACTCCTTTTGGTTGAAGATATGTTGGAGCCTTTTGTGGTCAGTGTATATTTCACACTTAGTACCATAAAGGTAATGTCTCCATATCTTGAGAGCGAACACAACGGCTCCAAGTTCCAGGTCGTGGGTGGTGTAGTTCTTCTCATGAACCTTGAGTTGTCTAGAATCATAGGCTATCACTTTTCCTCTTTGCATTAATACACAGCCTAGCCCTTGCCCTGATGCGTCGCAATCTACTACAAAGTCATCGCAACCTTCAGGGAGTGTGAGGATAGGTGCGTCACAAAGTCTTTGCTTTAGAGTTTGGAAGGCTTCTTCTTGTTTAGGTCCCCATATGAAGGGTTTTCCTTTATGAGTCAAAGCCGTGAGTGGTACAGCAATACGGAAAATTGGCAATGAAGCGGCGATAGTAACCAGCCAAACCGAGAAATGACCTTACTTCGGTAGGGGTGCGTGGCGCTTGCCATTCCTGTACTGCCTTGTTTTTTAAGGATCGACATGTATTCCCTTGTCATTGACGACATGTCCAAGGAATTGTACTTCTCTTAACCAGAATTTGCATTTTGAGAACTTAGCGTAGAGCTTTTCAGTCCTTAAGAGTGTAAGGATGAGTCGAAGGTGTCGTTCATGATCGGATTTAGACTTGGAGTAGATAAGGATGTCGTCGATGAAGACTATGACAAAACGGTCGAGGTAGGGTTTGCATACCCTATTCATTAGATCCATGAAGACAGCGGGGGCGTTGGTTAAACCGAATGGCATGACCATGAATTCGTAATGACCATAACGAGTCCGGAAGGCGGTCTTTGGGACGTCTTCTTCATGTACTCTGAGTTGATGATAACCAGAACGAAGGTCGATTTTTGAAAAGCAGGTGGGGCCTTGAAGTGGGTCTAGGAGGTCATCGATGCGAGGTAGTGGGTAGCGATTCTTAACCGTAAACTTGTTGAGTTCTCTGTAGTCGATACACATGCGAAACGTTCCATCTTTCTTCTTCATAAAAAGAACAGGTGCACCCCAAGGCGAGGAGCTAGGACGTATGAATCCTTTGTCAGTCAGCTCTTGCAGTTGACTGGCCAGCTCTTGCATTTCGGATGGGGCTAACCTATAAGGAGATTTTGCGACTGGTGTAGCGCCAGGTACAAGATCGATGCGGAATTCGACTTCTCTCACAGGAGGGAGTCCTGAGATGTCGTCGGGAAAGACTTGTGGGAATTCTTTCACAACTGGTATATCTTCGAGTTTCTTCTCCTTGTTTCCCTTTTTGACGACGTGAGTTAGGAATGCGACATAGTTCTTGCGGAGATATTTTCGGGCTTGAAGGCAGGACATTAATTTGAGTCCTTTCGAAGGGGTTTCTCCAAAAATACGTAGGGTCTGACCGTCTGCAAGAGGAATGCGAATGAACTTTTCGCGGCATACTACTTCAGCGTGATGCTGGCTGAGCCAGTCCATACCAATTATAATATCGAAACTTCCCAACTTCATAGGAATGAGGTCAACTGGAAAATCGTGACCGTTTAGAGTGAGAGTACAATTTCGTATAATAGAATTTAATGAAACGGGCTTTCCGTCAGCAACTTCCACCGTTAGAGATTCCATGAGATTATCACGAGTTTGGTTGAGGATAGGTTCGAATTCTAAGGACACAAAACTCTTATCCGCGCTAGTGTCGAATAACATGGATGCATAACTACCATTGATGAGAACGTACCGTTAACCACGTTGTTGTCAGCCTTAGCTTGGTTGGCATTGATGTTGAAAGCTCTTCCTCTGGCAGGTGGAGGAGCTTGGTTGGCTTGGTTTACTGGGTTCGCTTGGGCTTGAGCATGGATGATGTTCACCAAGCGTGGACATGTGTTCCTGAAATGGTTTGGGTCTCCACAGTTGTAACAAGCTCGCATGGGTTGCATCATGGGGTAGTTGGGTTGGTAGTAGGATTGGGCTATGTGTTGTGCAGGTGGTAGAAGTAAGGTTTGTTGGGCTTGACCCACTATCTGATGGTGGGTTTGGGTTGAGGGTTGATTGCGGTTTGTTCGTTACAGAGTGCGACAAGTTTGAATGGTGTGACCCGCACGGCCATAGCTGGTGCAATGTTGGCAAAAAGTTTCGGGAGGGTGTTGGTATTGACAACGGTTGCATTTTGGGTGTGGGCCGGTGTATGGCTTTTTAAATGGTGCAATCGAAGGAGCAATTTGGGTGATTGGTGCAGCAATGATAGGAGGGTTGGTTTGAGTGACAGCAAAATTCTTGCTGTTTCGTTTCCTCTTACCAGCAAACCTTGAGGAGGAGACTGAGTGGTTTGTAGTTGAGGTCTCTATGGGTGTTTTCTTCTTATCATCCTTAAATTTGCCGTTTCGGATGCGATTCTCAGTGAGTTCGGTAGCTAGTTCCATTGCGGCTTCAAGTGTTGCAGGCGAAGTGCTTAGAACCGAGTCTTGAATTTTCGAGGGAAGACCTCGAATGTAGTGTTCAACCAAGCGGTACATGGGAGTGAACAGATTAGGGATCATCTGATTTAGCTCGAGAAATCTCTTATTATAGGAAGTGTGATCTCCTTCCTTTTGTTTTAGTGAGTGGAATTCGTCTTCCAACTTTTTGATTTCGCTTCTTGGACAGAAGCGTCTGGTCATGAGTTCCCTTAACTCTTCCATGTTAAGGCCATGGCATCTTCAACTCCTCGTTTACCCTTTTCCGTGTTCCACCAGGTAAGGGCTACCCCAAACAGTCTTCCTGTTGCATAACGTACCTTGCGATCCTCGGGACAATCACAATTGAGAAAAGTGTTCTCCATTTCTTCAAACCAGTGAAGGAGAGCAGTAACACCTTCGGTCCCTTCATACTTTGGGGGATCGCAAGATTTAAAGTGTTTGTAGGAGCACTTTTTGGAGGGAGGGTTGGCGACGCTCTGGTCTTCTTGATTGGGAGGGTTGATGGGATTTGCGGTGAGAGCTTGTTGAACTTGAATTACGATGTCAGGAAGCACTGCAGCCATCTGTTTAGCAATTTGAGTGGCCAAGCGTTCATTGGATCTTCCTGACTTTCTACCTCCACGTAGTTGCCTAGCTGACATCTACATGAACATACATAGGAAGATTGTGAGTTTAAGAAGTTTCTAGGTGTCATGTGTCGTTAAAAGAATAAAAATAACATAACTAACAATAATGCAACTACATCCATAGGATGTCTTGGGTTTGCTCATGTTTGGGCCTCCAATGTCCCCCATACCGTCTCCTGTATAGTCATGTAGGCCCCCATGACTATTGGGCTTGGTAGGATGCACATTGGTGTTGGCGGATTAACACTCGCATCACCCGAATGAAAACCGTAAAATATGATTGCGAGATGTATGGTAGGAGGGTGTCCAGGTGTAGACACAATGACAACTCAAAGTGGGGTAGCTCACACGACGTTTGGTATAGCATGCTTTGGCCTAATAGGTTCTTCGTACTCTCATCGTTAGTCCCAAGGTAGGCAAACTGGTCCTTTCTTTTTGATTTATACGAATGTCAAGCCTAGACAGGACGTTCCGACTACCGGTACTCGTACCCTTCCAGTTACTATATGCCCGTCATGAGAACTCACTTTGATGTGATTTGAAAACACAAAAATCATTGCAAAAATCATGGGAATTGTGAGGTGTGTGCTCTCATGGATATGAAATGTTATGAGGATATGATTTATGATGAGCATTGTATATTAACATGTATTTGTGAGCATGCTTGCATAACATTGAGTGTAATAATAAACATAAAGCATATAAACACCATGAATTTTGTATGTAACGCATAAGCAATTTAAAATTTTAATCAACTATAGTATAGGCTCTAAGGGTCTAATAACCTATCCTATATCCCTATAGTCATGGCTCTGATACCAATCTGTCACACCCCGACCTGCAGCAGAATAAGAGTCGGGGCATAATTGGGTTATCACCAAAGCTCATGATGTTTACTAAAATGTTTCATATTTATTAAATTCAAATTACAACTTAAATATCCAAATCAAAATTCATACAATTACAAGGAAATGAAACTATGTAAATAATCCAAAGCTTAAACTGATTTATTCTTCTAGGCCTTCCTATGTGTTTCTTGCCTCAGCTGGATCACCTGTATCATGTGTAAAACGGGGGATATTTTGGGTCAACAAAAGTTGGCGAGTGAACCTTGATAAAACATTGTTATTAATTTCTTGTTTTATTTAATATGGAAAATTTGTTCAATAATCACATGTGAGCAAACATATATAAGTAAACAAACACAAACCACTTTGAATGAGTATATGATATAAATGATGATGAATGTGAGATCAAGGCTCAATCAAACGGAGCCGATCTTATGAGGCACCTGATGCTCAACCCGTCTCCCACGGGGAACTGATGGGCCTAATGAAATGTGTGCACTGAAAATGATAAACCCAAACTACATATAATCCACACAACAATTGATACACATTTGATCACGGACATGATGGATGCACAAGTGTTTAAATATAATAAAGAATTAAACGACACATGATACACCCCAAAACATGATTAAAACGGGGAATTGATAGAGATTCACTCACATTGGGTGCGTTCTTTGATGACGTTGGATGCGCACGAATTTTAGGATTTGATCGACGAGGGAAAAACTAACCTAAAATAATAACGAAATGATTCGGTAAATAAATAGGTTTTATTTGAGATTAGTACTTTTAATTCATACTCTTAATGGGATTTTTAGACTTATTTTCGTGAGTTTAAGGAAGTTTTCTAACTTTAAAAATCTTATTTTTAAGTATTTTTAAATGATTTTTCTGATTAAATAAATAAGTAAAAAGAAATAAAAACGTTGACTTTTTTTGACCCCGTTGACCGTTGACCGTTGACCGGTCGGACTGTGTGTTTATATGCGCTGAGTGAGGTTCGAACTCGGGACCTCTCGTATACGTGCACGCAGCTCTACCAACTGAGCTACGTGTCTAACCCGAAATATTCTCTGTTTTAATTATATTTATATACTAATTAATTTTTAACTTATTTGGTTTTTTATTAAAAACGATTTATACGGCCGAACCGGTTACAGGGACCCGGAGTCGAACTCGGGTCCTTCGGTTCGAGTGCACACAGCCCAACTAGTTGGGCTGTGTGTTAAATCTGTTTAACTTATGGATTATACTACTCTTATAAACATTCTGTGACGTCATCTGATTAAGTTTTAAAAATGTTGGTTTTATTTCTGAAAGTCGGTACGCGTGCGATTCGAACTCGGGACGTGGGTATTGTTTGTGCACACAGTCCACCGCTGGACTGTGTGTCTAACCCGTTTGAATATCTGATTTTAATTATACTTATACTTATACTTATTTGTGACTTCATCTTCTTCGTTTAAGAATACAGAACAGTGAAATCCGACTGTTCTTGTTTAATCGTTCACGACCTAAACTTGATTGAAATTAACAGAGAAATTAGATGATATGGTATACCAGAACAGCGGGTTTGCTTCGGTTTTCCGGCAAGTGTCGTCGGCTCTGATTTGCGATATCCGGCTGTATGAACTGTTTAACAGTTTTGATTATTGATTTGAACGATTAAAACATAAATTAAGAGATAGCAGAGAAGTTTAGACAGTTATACCGACTGATGAATGAATACGGTTTTCTGACGATCGATTCCGGCGAAGTTCCGGCGGAATTGAAGTTTCCGGCGACGTGCTCTGGAAGGATTAAAGCTTCGAAGAGAGTGCGATTCTGGGCGAAAAGGTTACCAGAGGTTTTGGTGGGTATTTATAAGGAGGAACATGGTGTATTTGGTTCGAATTTGGGTCTTGATTCGTGGTCAAAGTTTTCCGGCGGTTATGACTGAAATTGAGGGTTAGACATCGGTTATAACCGATGTCTAAATTAGTTCACGCGTTTCAGTCAAAGGAAACGGTCATAATTCGTGATAATCTCGGCTTTTCCGGCGACTGCGAATTTGGGCGCGCTGATTACCGGTTTGACTTTCAGTTTCATTATAAGTGTTAGTTGTTTTAATGTTTATCACAAAGACAGTGTGTGGCGGAGCGGTGTGTTGTGTGTTTTGGCTTGTGGGTGACCCGGGTTCGAAACCCGGCGTCTACATTTATTTTTTTATTGCTTATTTATTAGTAATTTTAAATTATGGTTTTTAAATTCTAATATATTTATTAATTATGTATCGTTTAAAATTAATAACAACTATAAATACGCAACGAAAATTATAACTGGATATTTGATTGATAAACGAAGGGGTTTTGAAAACTCGTTTTTCGACGGATGTTACATATTTCGTATGGTACGAAATGTACCAACACGAAATACGCTCCTTTTCTAGCGAATTAGGTAACTATGGTTTATCAATCCTTTTGTGATATATAGTACGCATGTTAAAGTAGCACATCCTAATATGTGTATTGCAAGTAATAAAAAAAACATCGTGACACAGTTTGACAAACTTTATTAGAGACGGTATACACTGAACGGTAAAAGTAAAAAAGGACAATGAGCATATAGTGTGACAAACTATTTTACTATATAACATAAGAAACTAATTGGTAACATAGATAACATAAGAAACTAATTACATAGTAACATAAGAAACTTATTTCGTAAGAATACTATAGAGGATAACACCATCTAGGGGTGTTCAAAAAAATCGGAGTCCAAAACCGAATCTGAATTATCCTATATCTGAAATATTAAATTGGAAAATTGGAAAATTTTGGATGTCCGAAATATTAAATTCAGTTTTTTAATTATATTATATATAATTACATTACATTTACATATAAATAGCACATATTTCACCTAAAAACCCTAATTTTCTAATATGTTATGTGTTCTGCTGCCGTGCATCTGCTACGAGGCTTCAACTGTTTAAGACCTGCATCTATATTCCAATTATTCATTCTCTTGAATCATCCATATTCCAATCGTTCTTCTCATTCCACTGCTATAAACTATTGGTGATGTCAAAAGAAAGAAATATAAAGGGTTTACTTCTTTCAGGTTTAAAGTTTAGAATTTTAAATTCATTAAATTTTTACAGTTCATCGATACCTATGTATTGGATTCTTGCTTGCTAACTCTCTGTTCTTTAATACCTTTTGGTAATATGTGTAGATCTTCATGATTTTCACAAGAATGAGTGGTTATTTCATGGGTAATTTATGTTTTTCTGATTTTGTGTTAGTTTCTGATTCAGTGATAATATTGAATATTCTTTAAATTCATTTTGAAAGTGGAAATTAATTTTTATTTTCCATATTCTCAGATACCCGTTGGAATATCCGAATCCGTATCCGTATCCGTATCCGAAATTTCAAATCGATTCGGATCTGAAATTTCGAATACGAATTATGATAGTGAAATGTACTATCCGAAATTTTCGGATATCTGATTTTGAACACCCCTCACACCATGAGGTATATAAAACAAGTAAACAGCTAAAAAAGCAAAAGTAAGATGCCAATACAAAATCATTGCAGTGAGTTAATTCAAAAGAAAAGTTTCTTACTTTTGGCTATAAAAGAGAATATAGAAAATTTATAGTGGATTATACAAAATCACTGCAGTGTGTTAATTCAAGGTTGCAGACAAACATTGTTGAATGAAACAAGCTAGATTACAAGGTCAAAGTTTGTTCATACGCCTCATTTTTATCTAACTAAGCTAATGTTTATCCACTTAACCACTCTTTAAACAATTAAGAAAACCTACTTTGGTTAGTATATCAAGTAATTATAGAAAATACCAAAAGAAAACCTCAAGGTCATTATACAGCCCCACTTAACTATACATGACCCAAATAAATCAAAAAACATAAACTATTCGACCAAATACACTCAAAGCCTGTTGAGATTGCATGTGGAGAAGCAAAAGATTCACTTTGTAAAACTTCTAGAGATCCAGCATCTCTCGGTTAGCATCCATAGCTTTTTATCATATACAGGTCCATTTGGTAACTCTTAACTGCATAGCTTGGATCAGAAGCCAAACAGTTAAAAGTTGAAAGCAATAAAACCTGAGCATCAAATTGAAGGGTGTGAATTTATAATATGACATGAATATAACACATAATCCGAGATTTGGGTTTAGTTTAAATGGATTCAGGTCAGTTCGGGTTGAGCCGGCGGACACATTTAGCTAGATGGGTCGTGTACATGTCAACACAACGAGTTCGTGGGTCGACCCATTTAACCTGTTTATTTGTTTTTTTTTATTTTAGAAAATGTGTTTTATAGAAATAATTTGCCGTGGTTTATGCAATGCGTTTTGTTTTAAACATCACTGGTTGCACATGGAAAGTGTGTAGCTCCAAGAAACGTAGAACTGGGCCCCAACAATTAGACACCCAATGAACAACTTTTAGGATAAATGTTGGCCTATAGTCACCCATTTAAACCAATCTCCCAGGACGTTAAAATAAACCCATTGGACCTCCAACAAACAAACCCATTAACACCTACTTCCACAAACCTTAAAGAGGATACGGGCCCACCCCTTCAACAAAAATATACTCCAGTAGTATTCCCCCTCCCCTTCGATACTCGCACCTGAATATCATTCATTTTTAAGACAAAAAATACACCTTGACCAAATAAAATCAAACAGAACGTCCCAACAGAAGCAGCTTCCGACCCGGATCGAAACCAACCGAAATACCTAAATAAAACAGAACCCCCAATCAACAACCCCCACCACCAAATACATATGATTTTGAGTTAGAGACCATTATACACTCATACATAAATTAAAAAAACAACCAAACATTGAAGATACATGGTATGCATGAAAAATGTAGAAAGTCGCAACACCGCTCAGGTTAAGAGGGTGGGCCTCAAGCAGTATTCAGCCTGCAGGGTTTGGTGTTTTCGTCTACCTTGTAACATCTATAAAAAAACGGATCTCCGAATCCGAACCGTTTTGAAAATCGGATTCTACGTGTCATAAATAAAAATGGGATTTTTGTTTTTATTTATTATTTAATATTGAATTTATTTGAAGGTATAAAAATATTGATTATATAATAAAACTTTGTTAGTTCCGTTAAATATTATAGAGAAAATCATTAACTAGTTAAATCAGTTGGTTAAATAAAACTATAAAGTTTAGCGGCCAAAGTATAAATAGTTGAAACTTGAGATAAAAGAAACTGAACCCACTTTTGAAACTCAACCAAACCACGAGGGCCTGTTTTGTAATTATCCTAAAACTTAGAAACAATAAGAAACCGCTAATCTTGGACCGTCGCAAATTTTAAACAAAAACAAGGAAATTCAATTTACCAAAAATGAAATTTGGATAGGTTGTTAGGGCACTCGGTGTGGGGGTCGTTCAAGCCCGGTCTGGGCTGGCGACGCCCCCCAACACCGCCCCGGGTGGTCCGCTGGCGTCGTGAACGGCGAGTGCAATACGTTGAGGACGGGCGTTAAAGGACAAACCTTATAGCCGTTGTTGTTCTTCTTCTTTATTCTTCTTCTTTAACTTCATCTGCCGGAGTAGTGGCGGCGGAAGCGGAGCATGGAGACGAGCGGCAGTATGGCGTCGGAGAATTGGCGGTGGTGGCTGTGGTGTTTCGGTAGGTGGAGAGAGAAGTGTGGCGGTTTTTGTAGGGAGAAGAGGTGGTGGTGGTGGTGTGATGAACTTGATAGAAAAAGGTTATGGTGGTGGCAGCCGGAAACTGAAGAGGTGGTGGCGGTGGTGTTTGGGTAGGTGGAGAGAGAAGTATGACGGTTTTTGTAGGGGAGAAGAGGTGGTGGTGGTGGCGGTGGTGTGATGAACTTGACAGAAAAAGGTGGTGGTGGTGGTGGCGGTGGTGTGATGAACTTGAGAGAAGAGGTGGTGTGCGGCGGTAAGGAGGTGAATTAAATAAAAGAAAAATAAATTAACTAGGTGGGGTCGGGTCGTCACCCATTTACTTGCTTCCATAATTGGAGGGGCGTCCTCTAAGGCCTCTGACGTGGATGCTGACGTGGCGGGTCGTCCTTGAGGGATGCCCGTCGCCCACACCGAGTAGCCTTATGACCGCATCAACCAAACATGTTTAACAAGGACCATATTTGTATTTCGCAAATCTTTATCAAAAACAACCAGCTATTATTGTGAAATTTCAAACCATTCCATCTATAGATGTGTAGGTTCGAACCAGTTTAAATACAACCTTTTAAGCGACTCATCAACACTTTAACACCCTCACATCACCTTCAGTTATTCTTCTCATGTCGTTGTGAATCTTTGGAATCTCGCCGGAACAACTGGAACTTGCCGGAGTAGCCAAGTTCTTTGTGTTTCTTTTTATCGTTCATCCATTCGAATTATTTATAAACCACCAAATTCGTATTGCTTCCTCGTGCAGTCGATGTTGGACCCGCACCTCTTGTCTGGTTCCATCCCGACCCCGCCCGCTTTGAGTGCGGCACCCCAATGGCCGCAACCCTCACCACCATTTTTTTTACGTTGACCACCGCTGAAACCGTTAAACTATCGCTTTCTTTACTTCTCAGGTACATGCTTGGCTCATAGCCCTTTCGTATCATACGTAACTATCGTATACTCGATCGTTATGTGTTGCCGATGACTTGATTCTGTGATGGGAATGTTCTAATAGCCCACACTTGCTGGAGAAGATAACTAGTATGTCAAGCTACTCCAAATATATATATATATATACATATATATATAGGGTTTAAATGAGAACACTCATCTTTTGTGAGAACATTGAGAACAATTCTCAGCCACTCATTTATATCCACTTATGTTTTATTAAATAGGTTAAATTGGTAATTTTGTTTCCTTTTATTCACCATGCCTGCTGATCTTTCCCCCCACCTCTCTACCACGTACCGCCCTACTGATCTCTCCCTCCACCTTTCCACCACCGCATCAGATACGCCCTCAACCACCGCCTATCACTTTTTAATCGATCTTCCTCACATTTGCTGCTATAAACACTCGTCACAACTCAAAGGTATGTTAAGAGTCCTCTGCTTGATAGCGATGAACTAACAAATTCTATATGATACATGTGGATGTCGTAAACAAATTGGGTGTTTTAAAGCATTCATTATAAGTTTTCATGTATATGTTAGAAATATCTTTGAACATAATTATTTGTTTTGATTTCTATATTGAATTCAAGATCTGGTAGTGCTCGACCTTATAAAAGTGAACCTAATTCTTAGTTTTTAATTAAAGTTCAAAATTAAATGAAGATTGCACTTATCAAATCTTATTTAGGTGCTATACTGGTCTGGCTTATAAACAAAAGATTCCTATTAAATAAATAATCTTAAAAAAAACTAATTAGTTATCTGTATTACTAGGTTGGTTGATAAAAAAATATTTTAGTCATGTTTGCTTAATTAGCTCAGTTGAAACCTTATTAAATAATTAATCCATTTGATTGTTATTTACTTTTTTACCATAAAAGAGGCCATAATATTCACTTCCAATCAAATTTAACTGCTAGCCAGAAGCTAGAAGTCAGTAAAATTTGCATCAGTTGTTTGCGCCTAACCTTCTATTGCATACACTCCATCATTACACCAATTCTCTACATTAAGAACGCCTAACCGGGCTCTGTTTTTTAGCCACCAAAACGAGCATTCTTTAATTTCATCAGAGATAAAACATGTTGGACTATGTTTGCCTTCGAATATCCTTTCGTTTCTATGAATTTGTATCTTCCAAAAAACTGTCATGATCACACACTACAACGCCATCTTTTGTTTCTTCAGTAAGGTAATGTTTTTGGCAACCATGAGTATTTCCTTCACTATGGTACATGCTGAAAGATCAGTGAACTTCTGCCATACTCCCATGCTCCACCGTATTGCCTTTTCTACGTTACAAGCCACCAGAACATGGTCTGAAGTTTCATGTAGTGCTCTACGCATAGGACAAAGTAAGCTCCCACATTTTTACTAGCTGACAAATTTGTGATTTTTTTGCCATTTGACTATTTGAATATGTTTTTGGGTGGTTAATCTACTTTTTTTTCATGAATGAATCTCACATTAAGTTTTAAGTTTTGAGCAATGAGTATTATTAACCATGGTGGAACTCTTAATGCCCACACACCAAATCAACTAGCTATCATGTTAAACATATTATTTTTTTCTACATTAGTTAATATTAGTTGTTACGTACATAATCACTTGTTATGTGCTGGAAAATTCACTTTAGGCCTCTAAAAAGGTTGTGTTGGCCTTTGACAGGATAGGCGGTGCAGGCGCTAGCTAGGGATATTTAATACTACAAAGGAGGCAATGCGTTCTTAAGATGCTGTGACAAGACTAAAAGGCTCAAAAGCCATGACCAACTTTGAGATACCAGTGATGTAATTGTTGATTATACGTATGTGTAAGTGTATGCATTACATATGTGTAAGTGCCATGTGTTCATGTATTCATATGTATAAGAGACAACATTATATGTCTTTTTAAATTTAAAATTCCCAACTCAGACCTCTAAATTCTGATCAATTAAATGGTAAATGTCTGGTATATTATATTAACATTTTTGTTAGTCAGGTATATTGTAAATCGTCATTTCCATAGCTTGTTTGTACATTAAAAATTCCAAATCAGGCCATCATTTTCGTAAGTTGTTTGTAAATTAAGTTTGGGTTTGTTTTCTTATTTGTTATTAGATTTATTTGTGTAAGTGTCTGTTTTACGCATGTGTAACACCTGTGTAAATTTGTTCACTACCACTAGCCGTGGCATTTACCATATCGGTATCAGTGGGGCCTAAAAAGGATCATCAGTCACTATATGAGGATGGATTTAGTCTGGTGGTGGAGATAATTCAACATGTGATTGATTCGGGTCCATTGATGGAGGTGAAGTAATAAGTGGTGGCGGAGGCAGAGACATTGGTGGAGGTGATGGTGGTGGTGGTGTTATATATTCTTATATCAAAGTCCCAATATTATTATGTGTTTGGATTTATTTTCTTTATTTGTTATAAAATTCTATTTGTGTAAATGTCTGTTTGACCAACAAGTAGGATTTAAACCAAAATATTATTACAAAAAAAACATTAAATTGTCCAACAAATCGTAATCATTCATATATGGTAATCATGATACCATGAAAACATAAGTTATAATCCTTGATATACGCTAACTACGGTAATAGAGAGATAAGTCATAATCCATAATATCATCTAGTCTTTTTTTTCATTTTTGTCTCTCTCAAACTCTAATGTTTTCTTGATCACGTCTTCTCGGTGAATATTCTCTTTCAAAAGTATAATCTTCGTATCACTTTTTGGGCTTCTACAGTTGAATTCTCAAAGCTCTCTTTGCCATTTTCAAACCAACACTAGAATGTACCCTTTTTTCCGAAATATGCTTGGTCAAAGTGATAAAAGTATAATACCATTATGCCATTTGTTTTTACTACTATTCTAAACAAATAATCTGGCTGTCTCACACATGCGTAAACAACCTACTTACATATGTGTAAATTGCACGATAATCATATTCATTTGTTGAAATACCATTGTTTCAATGTGCACATGTGTAAATATATTTATACATTACATATGTAAACATCTTATTTACACATGTGTAAGTTGCTTAATCACATAAATGCAATATTAACTAAGATGATTTACACATGTGTAAGTTTCTTAATTAGACAAATACAATATTAACTAAGATGATTTACACATGTGTAAACACTTACTTAAACACCTATAAACATTTTGTTTACAATGAACTGACCTACACTTGAGTTCAACCAAAAAACTTTAGAGTTTGTCACCACGACTCCTGGAAGCATTGGTTGTGCATTCCATCACATGGACATTGAAAAAATCTGCATAAAAGGAAATTAAAGATCAAAGAGAGAGCAACATATTCGAAGGAGTTTGAAATCTGGAAATTGGTTTTAATATATTGTTAATTCTCTTTAAGGATTCCGTTCAAATTCTACAAACTCCAACAAACAGATTTATATTTCAAACCCAACTAGTGGTTGGAGCCAAATAGATCTAAGTTATATTCAGAGGTACAAAAGTGGAATGGTTATTTTCTTCAACTAGTATAATTAACATATGTGTAAACCTTCAAATCTATGCTTAATTTTTTAACTATCATGATTTAGACACGTGTAAACCTTTGAATCTATGTTAAATTTTTTAACCATAATGATTTACACATGTGTAAACTTTCATATCTATTCTTTTTTCAACCTATTATGATTTACATATGTGTAAACCTTCATATCTATGCTTATTTTTTTAATTATAATGATTTACACATGTGTAAACCTTCATATCAATTCTTTTTTTTTTAAACTATTGTGATTTACACATGTGTAAAATTTATATATATATATATATATATATATGCTTATTGTTTTAACTATTATTATTTACACATGTGTAAATCTTCATATATATGCTTATTTTTTAGAAAGGTTATCATTTACACATGTGTAAACCTTCATAACTATGATGAACAAATAAAAAATAAATTTATCTTCCAAACTACTCAATTGGGAACACTTACCAGATACCAATCATACATAACATGCAGCTCATAATCATGACTTTTTTTTTCTCATTCATTTCTCCAACAATCAGTTTCACACTTGCATTCACTGCACATTTCCACTTTTTGATATGGGCGTTTAGATTTTCATGTGTAAGTTTTTATTTTACACATGTGTAAGTATTTCTTTTATACACATATGTAACTTTTTGCTTTTGTTTAATCATGGATTTCAAAATCACATATTAGATCAAATCAGAACCGATGGCAATGTAAATTTGTCAATGTGTAAGCAAAATATATACCAGAACTCAAATGGATGCTCCCTTAAGTCAAATTACATACACACACATATATATATATATATCATGATACAGACAATAAGAACATTCCAGCACTAATTTCATGATCTCAAAACATAATTTGTAAAAACATAGTAGAAATTTTCCACAAATCAATACTCAATTTCCTATATTACCACCACAACACAAAACACATAAAATAGAACCATTTTCCAATCACATCAAGAGTTCTAACTTGTTTTTGATGAAACAGAGTAATAATATAATTAGAAACACGTGGGTGACCTTAAAAGCTTTGAAATCCATGTTCACCATCGATTCGATCATTGTTAATTCCTCCGCAAAACCTTCGATAAATTCCAATTTGCAGGTTGATTTCGTGAGGAAGATGGTGGATTTGGAATTTTGTAAGGCGCCTTTCAGTGGCCTTTTTACGTTCACTGTCGGTTCGATTGTCGTTCATTCATCTTTTGTTCCTAAAAAATCTTTAATAACTTCATATCCGCAGGTTGATTTTGTAAGAAAGATGGTGGATCTGGAAGATGTTGATTCGATTTGTGAGGGAGAAGGTGAATTTGGGGTGAAGAGTAATTGAAAATGATTTTACAATACTCCCATTTTTAATCTTATTTAATAGTCTCTTTCTCATTTAAATCCTCACTAATCTTAACCATTGATTTAAGACGATCTATGGATGAAAATTGTTCTTAGGGTTCTTTTAAAAATCCATGTTCCTAATAAATTAAACTGATTATGGTTTCGCAAATTGTTTTTTTTTCTTTTGAATATTATAATAACTTAGTTATAACTTCATGAAGAAAAAAACAAAAAATACGTTTGTTTTTCTTTTTTTTTAACACCAAAAATAACTAATACGTTTCTTTTACTATTTGAAGTAATACTCATTTTTCAACATTACATTGTCTTAATAAATTCCTATATAAATTTACATATACTTTGCTTTGATAAACCTTATTTTCATCACATTGATTATTAATCATATAATATGTTTTGCTACATAAAAAAATGACGCGTAGATGATGAATTAACATATAAGAAAGTGTTTTATCAAGTCATGGCTTACCGGCAACATATGCGATGAAATAAATAAAGACAAAACTTATGTCTAAATTAGAACACCACAATGGCGCAGGTTTTTGTATCATTTGCCCAAGGTTAAGGTGTACTTCCATTGCTAAGTTTCGTCACCAAGGTTATTAAAGCCATACAAGGATTCACCTTTCATCTTGGTTTTTCTTGCTTTTGTAATTCACACATTTTTTAGGTGTTTGGCCTTAATAAGGTTTATGCATTAGTTATATTAGTGATATGGATTATCTTGTGTATATGAGCTTGGGGAAGGCTTTTGGGCCTTAGGGTTTTAGGTTAATGGTATTCTAACTCTCTAGTATATATAGATAATGATGTATTAGGGTTAGGAGCTTTTTGGTGGTTTCTCTCTACAACTTGTATTAGACAAATTACAACATTTCTATGCGAGTTGATCTTTCTACTTCATTTTATTTCTTTTCTATTTGATTCATAGCTTGTTTGTATGAATACACCACCAAATAAGCCTCATGTGATATAGTGAGATCTGGTTTTCGAGACTTACAATTGGTATCAGAGTAAGGTTTAAACCTGTTTTCAGACTCAGATCTGATATCACATTGTTTTGGACTACACTTGCTACTATTTCGGAGTTTCTGTTGAGTTTCGGTTGCATCTCGGATCATCTTCTTGAAGACTCGAATCATCTCGGATCATCTTCTTGAAGACTCGAATTATCTCGGATCAAATTCTTGAACATCTCGGATCATTTTGGATCATATTTTGAAGAACTCGAACACATCTCGGATAAAATACTTGCATCTGGAACCCATCTTGGATCATCATTAAGCATCTCGGATCATCATCAAGCATCTCGGATAGATCACTGTTCCGAGTCCTAGATACTATTCGAGTTCCTATTCCGAATTGACTATTCAAATTGGAGATTATTGTTCCGAATCGGGTTACTGCTCGGAATTGAGTTACTGTTCCAAATTGAGTTGCTGTACGAAATCACCGTTCAGAGTTGACTTTGTTGATCATTTCGGATTGGACCAATTGGACTTGTCATTTTAATTAAAATATAATTAATCACTATTTGGTAAAATTAATAATGATGAACCTGAACGGTATTTTGACCGCTGCGGATCTCGCCAACGCTACCTTGACGACTATTCAGTCTTAGACTTTGGCGTTGCATCAAGAACTGGATCAGATTATCGGAACAACTCAGCTACATGCTCAAAAGACAAATTACGTGTACGGTATGTCTCTTCCGAACAACTCAGCTGCACTTACTACTACTCAACAATTTCCTCAGCATGTAAACGTGGTTTACAGTCCTGTGAACCCTTCAGCTTCTAAGAATGTCCCATCCACATCCTCTACTGAAAACCTTGCATTTCTAACCAAGAAGTGGGCTCTCGCAGCATCCATACTCAACAGTTTGAATGCCTTTCTTGCAGGTGATCTCTTGCCTCCTTCAGTTCTTGCTACAGAGATAAATCAAGTTGTTGAAGAAGACATTGAAGAATTGGATGCATCCTAGAATCTTGCTATGGTAGCATTCCGAGCAGAAAAGTTTCAAAATAGATACGGTCGCCGTCCCATGTCAAACATTCGTACTGGATCTGTGAAAGACAAGCTGAGGTGTTACAAGTGCCATGAACCAGGACATTTTGCCAGAGATTGCAAGAAAACACCAGTGGGTTATGAAGCAACCCAAGTCGCAGCTGTTAGGAACTTAGAGAGATCCATGGTTCTTGTTACTCCAACTCAAACATCAACTTCAACTTCATCTAGCCAAGGAGGGTCAGGAGTAGGAAAGGCGCTGATGGTGCATTAGCATGGATTCAGCTGGGTTGATGCTGCAACACAAGTGGAGTCTCTCAAGATCTCGGAAGTTGGAGAAACTGTGCACCAATGCTTGATGGCGCTGACCAAGGAACCCAAAACGCTTTCCGAAATGGTAAAGTCTCTATTGTGCTCCGAACACTATAGAAATAAAATTGCATAGATGAGAGCATATAATTTCAATCTCATTGGTGATTACAACAGTGCCATGTCTAAATGCATCGGCCTTCGAGAGAACAATAGAATTCTCTATGAAAAGATTGATGCACTAAAGGACTCCACCTGGACGTCAATCAACAATAATTTTGGGTCCATGATTACAAAAATAGATTAAATTCAAAAACTTTGGAATGCGACTTGGTGATAGCTGAGCTGGAACTTCTTACTGGAAAAGATCAATAAAATGAGTTGAACATTAAGAAATTTGATACTTCCAGTGACACTGTTCGTAATCTTTGTAATGTACAATTGGCGTACAAGGAAAACAAGGGCAAAGGATTGGGTTATACATAAGTTCCTCCGCCATATAATCATAATTATTCAAGAATGCCCATTACTGAGGAAGAATTGGAAATTATGATAAAATGATGTATGGAAAATAAGCGACTACATTCCTTGGGAACCTTTCAAAACAAAGAACGCTCGACCCACTGATTTTCAAAAGACCATGAGTTTTGTTAAAGACATTAATTAAGAATGCTTAAATGAATCAGTTGAAAACTTAAAACATGAAAAGGAGTCGATAAAAAATCCATCCGAGGAACCACAACGGCTTCTACATCTGATTTTGTAAACAATGTTAACTGTTTTACTGTATGTGAAGAGTCAGTGATAGTCGAGGAGCAGTCAAAAGTGGATGATGAACCACATCAAGTTGATGCTGATGATTTAGATGTTTCTTTGTGTGATAAACATGATAATTACGTGTGGAACTTTGTTCAGTCCATGGTTTTTGAGACTCAGGGTTTTTCTGAAGTTGTTGAAATTGAAACTTTGAATGATGTGGCTTTTGATTCTGATTGTGACTTAACTGTGTTACTAGAGGAGTCTGAGGAATCCGTTTCAAGTGATTTAGAATAGTGTTACAGTCTTCCTGAAACCTCAACTGATACTTCAGATTTCTCTGAAAATTGTGAAGTTGAAAATATTGTTGTGATGGATTGTGTGAATGAAATTATTGATGACCATGAGTTGTCTGATAAATCTGTGGATCAGGCTGTAGATTCTGACTTATCAGATAATGAGCAAGGTGTTTGTGATGGTCAAATTATTGAAGAAATTTGCTCATCATATAGTAACCCAGAATTCATTAATTCTGAAAGCTTGGTGTCAAATGAAACAGTTTCCAAAGAAACTGATGAAGTTGTCTCCGAAAACTCAGTTTTTCAAGAAAATGTTTCAAATGATACTAAGCTCGAAGAATCCACCCCTGCAAAGAAAAGAAGATCGCGAAAAACTAGAAACCAGCACAAAATGAAAACTCAAGAGGAAGCCTCCTCAAATGCTATTAATCAGAAGAAAAACCCATTTCAAAAACCAACTGAACCAAAGTTGAAGGGCAAAACTATCGATACTCACTATTGTACTGATGATTGTGAGCAGGTTTCATCCAAGAGTAAATATGCACACAAGAAATCAACACCTAGTGGAAAGAAGAGACCCAATCAGCTCCCTAGAATAACACAAGCAAAACTAAGTGTCTTTTGCTTCAATTGTGGAATTCCGGGCACATAGCTAGAAACTGTGTTCATCGTCCCCTCGTGTCTTACCAATCCAGGAACACCAGCCATCAGACGGCTTCACACCATCGACGTCATGGACATCAATTCACTCATGCAAAGCTCTTTGATGGAGACTTAGTTATCACTGATGACTTTTTTCTCTTCACTTGGGTGTTTTTCTTGGAACAGAAGAATGAAACTACAGATCTGATAAAAAAATTTGTCACTCTCATGGAAAATGAAGCGAACGAGCGAGTGAAAATTATATGTTGCGACAATGGGACGGAGTTCAAGAACGCTGAGCTGAATAGTTTCTTTGCTTTAAAAGGAGTTGATCGTCAATACAGCGCAACTCGAACTCCTCAACAATACAAAGTTGCTGAAAGACACAATCGAACTCTCATTGAAGCTGCTCGCACAATGCTAATAGATTCCGGCCTTCCACTGATCTTTTGGGTAGAAGTTGTGAACATCCCCTGCTATGTTCAAAATCATGCGCTAATCAACAAACGTCACATGAAGACAGTGCATGAGATAGTTGAAGGACATAAACCCTCTTTACAACATTTACACACTTTTGGGTGTCCTTGTGTATGGATGCCAAAGGTAAATTCAAAGCAAGAGGTGATCCATGCTATTTCATCGGCTATGCTAAAAATACCACATATCGAGTCTACAATAATATCAAGAAGCAAATCGTGGAGACATACTACGTGGATTGGCTGGAAGAAAATCCCAAAGACACACGAATTGGACCTGATTGGTTATATGATTATTCCTCCTTCTTTAAGTCGTTTAATATTTTTCCTGATGTGATAGTTGCTGCAGATGTCTCAAGTACAGTGATACCTATTCCCATCATAGCTGAAGATTTTCAAGACTTTTTCAAGAAACTTATTGTGGATCCATCGGGATTTCATGAAGCGACTACTAAACCGCATCCTTCTTCACAAATTCAAGAGTCGATTCTCAAACCTACTACGAAAGCTACTCTTGATGATGTAGTTCACAACAATGAACCCTTCATACAGTAGACAGCTCCTGGTCCTTCAAATACAAATATTCAATGAGCTTCATTGTTTCTGGAGCCGATTCCGTCAGATTGCACTGTAGATCTATCGGTGATCAACACTGCTACTGCATAAAATGAGGGTGAACAATCTAGGATAGTGTCAAGAAGCTTTTCTAATCTGCAATTAAACTTGTAGGCATTTACTGTAGCATTCCCATAGCGTGTTCAAAAAAGCCAAATGATTACAAACGTTATTGGCCATGTAACCAGCTTGTGTTCAGACCCATAATAGATCAGGAACCATTAACACATGTTTATATTGATGTTTCATCTCACAGATTGAGCGTAAAAGCATTGATGTTGCTTTGTAGGAACCTTGATGGGTTGATGCAATGCATGAAGAGCTCAATCAATTCGAAAAGCTGGGAGTATGGAAACTGGTGGAACAACCGGAAGGAAAGCGCACTCTTGGTACTCGTTGGGTATATAGAAACAAACAAGACAATGCTGGCATGATCATGAGAAACAAAGCTCGGTTTCCCTGTTTATCAGATGGATGTTAAGACGGCGTTTCTGTATGGGAAGGTCAAGGAGGAGATTTATGTCACTCAGCCCGTGGGTTTGTTGATTAAAAAAGCAAGGCTATGCCTACAAGTTAGATAAAGCTTTGTATGGTTTGCACCAAGCACCTCGTGCATGGTATGCAACCTTAACAGAGCATCTACTTAGCACGGGTATACCCGAGGGATGATAGATCAAACGCTATTCATTAAACGCTTTGGCAAGGATCTCATCCTTGTTTAGATCTATGTTGACAATATCATTTTCGGGTCAATCAATGAAGATCTATGCAAGGAGTTCGAGGAGGTGATGAGAAAGAAGTTCGAAATGAGGTCACTGGCAGAAATGACTATGTTCCTAGGCTTGCAAGTTCGTCAGAGCAGTCAAGGAATCTTGATTCATCATGGAAAATACGTTCAATACATTCTAGCAAAATTCATCATGATAGATTCTAAGCCTATGGACTCCCCATTGCAGAACCACCCTTACTAAATGAGGATGCTAATGGAAGCCTAGTCAATTCGACATTGTACTGATCTATGATTGATTTGTTGATGTACTTAACTACAAGTCAGCCAGACATTATGTTTGTCGTCTACCAATGTGCTTGATATCAGGCTAATCCTAAACTTTCTCATCTTACTTCCGTTAAACGAATCTTTAGATACTGAAGGGAGCACAAAAACTCGGACTCTGGTATCCTAGAAATTCAAACATTGATTTGTTTGCTTTTTCTAACAGTTTCCTTGGAGGGATGGATAGGGATATGAAGTCTACATCGGCTTGGTGCAAGTACTTGGGAGACAGACTCATCTCGTGGAAATGCAAAAAGCAACAAACACTGTCACTCTCCACTGCTGAAGGAGAATACGTTGCAGCATCTGCTTGCTGCTCCAGGTTATTTGGATACAACACCAGCTCCAGGATTACGGTTTGACTTATCTAAACACTACTACATATTGTGATAATGATGCCACTATCCAAATCATCAAAAACCCTGTCTTTCACTCCAAAACCAAGCACATTGATATCAAGGTTCATTTCATTCGAGATTGCTATAAGAGGTTTGATTAAACTTGAACGGATCCATACAGATGCTAATACAACAGATCTTTTTACAAAACATGTCAGCAACTCGAGATTCAAGGTGCTTGTGGACCTTTTGAAAATGATGCGTTACTCCGACTTAGCAACTTAAAAAAAATTTCTGTAACGAGATGGCGTGAATAGGAGAAGATAAAACAAAGAAGCCCTAAAACTGATTTGTTTTTATACAACCTGCAAACCCTAGTTTCAACCTTTTGTTTGCTCTGGACGAAACAATCAGTTTTGGGGCCGATGAACCAAAACGTCACGCTGCATAAATAAATTTGCACATAAAGTATTATACTTTTGCACAAATTTAGGGGAGAAATATTTGATTGAGTGGGAGAATCACATGCTGGGAAGTGAAATAAATTTCCATACTAAGAATTTGGTTAACACATGTAAGGTACCGAAGCTGAAAAGGCAAGGATCCACTACGATGTGCTGATAGGCTTATCGCTCACAACGCAAAAAGATACCAACTAACAAAAATCTACAAGCTATACATCTTGTGGGTAACATATCATTGGCATATGATTTTATGGTCTTAAATATTGCGTTGAAAGATAGCCAACGTCTGATGTTTCAGGTCTTCATGCTGGAGAATCATCCAGGGATATCAGTACTGCCCTTCTGTTGCATTTAGATATATGTAGACCTAGACACAGTCAGGATATCCTTAAAAGAGCCAAAATTGAAGGCCAAAACCTTAAAGGAAGGGAAATCTTATCATGAGAAAATTCCACCAGCCTAAAATAGTCAAAAGTACCATATAAGGTATTAAGCCTAACCCTCGTCTAATGTTGTTTAGTCACTTTGCGGTACGATGTACTAACCTGCTCACCAACAAGTCGGATATTGTAAACTGAAAGGATGTCCTCAGTATACTCACCCGTTACGATGAACTGTTGGGCTTACCTTGATCGCGGGGGTATGCCTTGATGCGGGACACACGGATGTTATAGCAAAATTATTTAATTAAGTCGCAAGGTTGAAAATTGATGGTTGACGTGATGAGTTTAAGTGGACAAATATATCGGCAATTGCACAGAACAGCCTGACTAAGCTCATGCTTAAAAAAGTTCTGTAATCGGTTCAAAAATGGTTTGATCCCATGACAATTCTTCGCTTTTGTTATTTGTTATTATTATTATTATTATTATTATTATTATTATTATTATTATTATTATTATTATTATTATTATATAAAATGGGTTGGTCAGTTGGATGGATCGCAAATTTTGACAAAAGGTGTTACTACTCAGAACAAGAGTGGGCCCACATGGTGAAAATTACTATTTCGGATGGGTCCACCTATCTCGTACAGGCTTGCATAGTAGAGTTACTGTTCCGAAATGGCCCAGGCCTACCCATCTCAGACTACTGTTCTGAAATGGGCCAGACCCAATTCGGGTCTATTTAAAGTCTGGTTTTAATAATCTCGAGTCATTTTGAATTTCCTAACTCATCTCGGACATATTGACTCGAAATCATAGGTTTGGTTTCTCCCTAACATCTTGGATGGAACTCGGATGAACATCATGGCATCTCGGATGGAATCAAGGTATCTCAGATGAGTCTCGGATGAATTCTCGCATCTCGAATGGATCTCAAATAATCATCCAAGATCTGACATTCGAGATGTCAGGTCATCTCGGATGACTGACAGGGGTCACTCGAGTTGCATATGAACCCTTGTCCATCCGAGACCCTTTTGACCCGGTTCATCTAAATCATGTTAACTAGTTCAATCTTTTGAATCTTTTGCTGGTTAACCAGTTCAAAACCATTTTGAACCTTTACATGTTGACCCCTTGACCTCCTTTATTTGAACCCTTTGACTTGTTGGTTCTTTGAACCCCTTAATTTAGGGTCTAACGGTCAAAAGGTTCAATTAAGTTGGTTTTTGCTACAAAGCTTGATATTTTTGTTCAAAGTGTAGAAACTGGTGCAGAAAATGATGGAATAAAGAAAGCTTGAGGTCGAGGACTTTCATAATCAAGCCTGTTACTTATCTGATCCTCCAGCGAAGTATTACAAGATGTTTCATTCACTGATCGTTGGGCTGAACTCCTGCTGCCTAGCTCACGCATTAAGACACTTGTGATTGATGAGGACATGATTCAAAATTTGTGGATAAATGCCAAAGTTAAAAAGGACGGAGAAACTATCGAGTCGAAGATCCAGAAAAGGGATTTTGTGATTTCAGAGACGGTTGTACGAGAAGTGTTAAAGACTTGAGATCAAGAACATCATCCAACTGGTTTTGATAAAGATAATGTACTCAAAGCATTGAGATGCATGAGCTACGAAGGCACTTATCCGACTGTATTAAAGAAGATGTTTCCGTCGTATTGGAGATGTCTCGTTCACATCTTCCTGCAATGCAATTTAGGAATCAAAGGCGGACTCGATCAGCTCTACCAAACACAATCAGCCGCACTAGTAGCCCTTGTAAACAACTGGGATTACAACTACTCCGCATTTATTTTTGACAATTTGAAGAACATGTTGGAGAATCCCAAGAAGAAGTCTTCCTACTTTGCCAAAGATTTATTCAAATGATTCTCATGAAAAATATCTAGATCTGGTGAAGAGCAATAACTTTCTTAATCTAAAGCCAATGGGCTCTAGTTGCTTTGAAGCCGCCTGCAAGCAACGAGATACAGCAAAGATAAAGTTTACTAGAAAGTATGTTCTGGAGAAACATGGAAAGTTCAAAGAAGTCATGCCTGCACCAAAACCAGTAAGATGCCGCAGTTGCTGAAGAACATGATAACAAAATCATCAATGCTGCAAAGAAACCAGAACCTGAAGTTGAAGATCTTGTTACAGACGAAGGAAATGAAGAAGAGTTGGAACATGTTGAGTCAGAGAAAGAGGGAGAAACCGTCAGAGATGTGAATCCGATTTCTGTAGAGAACCTTGCAGCAGTTCTTGCATCACTACAGGGCGATTCTGGGATCACTCCTCCTACCATCATTCCTCCTAAAGAAGTGCAGACTGAAGAAATTAAAGATACAACTAAGGATGAAGCTCAAAAGAAGTAGTGAATAGAAACAAAAACCCCCATTAACCCCAAGCCTACAAGTTCAAGTGCCATCCTAGAGCCAATCACACAAGATGCCCCCCCCCCAATTCACAACTGCTGATAAAGAAATGAACATTCCTTATTTCTTCACCACTAGATCACAACCAGAGAGCTCTAGTGGAGCAAGATTCGAAGCTGGCACTTCCAGTGGTGGGTTTACTGAACAAGATGAAGCTGCAATAAGAATTGCTACTGAAAAGATGAACTTTGTTGAGCACTCTGATAGTGACGATGATACAGATGTAGACATTAAGAAGTTGCAAAGAAGAATGGTGATATTGGAACAAGATGTTGCATTGAAAGATGCCCAAATTTCATCTCTTCAAAACCAAGTGACTATTCCAGATCAAGCTATTGAGCAACTTCAGGGCGACGTGAGCTTATTAATGGCAGAAATCTATCATATGAAGGCCAAGCTACGTAATAAGTTTGCTGGTAAATTTGCTGATAAAGGTGACGATCTAATGAATGTAGCTCACAAAGATCTGAATCCACTAGATGAGTACTTTTAACCTAAGGATCGGACAAAAGTATTAGATCGTTATGTGATGCAAAGCAGTCACAATTTGAATCATTGACCAAGATCGATTTAAAAAGTTTATTGAGAGCTCCTTATTATGATTCAGATCCTAATCAACGTGGTCCTGGATGGGCATTCCACTCTAAGCCACACTAAAGTAGTAAACCTGGGGGGAGATTGTTAGGCACTAATAAGGTTTATGCATTAGTTATATTAGTGATATGGATTATCTTGTGTATATGGGCTTGGGGAAGGCTTTAGGCCTTAGGGTTTTAGGTTAATGGTGCTCTAACCATCTAGTATAAATAGATAATGATGTATTAGGGTTAGGAGCTTTTTGGTGGTTTCTCTCTGTATTAGACAAATTACAACATTTGTATGCAAGTTGATCTTTCTACTTCATCTGATTTCTTTTCTATTTGATTCATAGCTTTTTTGTGTGATTCGGTCACCAAAGAAGCCTTGTGTGATATCGCGAGATCCGGCTTTCAAGACTTATATTAGGTGAGTGAATCTTACATCTCCCCTTTTTATTACATGTTTTTTGGGGTGTATTATGTCGCATTTCGTTATTACATTTTATAAGATTTAAATATGTGCAGTTACCATCTTATGAAGTATATGTATTTTGTATTAACCGTTTTGTTTGTCAATTGGTGCATTACATTTATTTGAGACATTGCCTCAGCATAGGCTCGTCTGTTCCCCATTACCGAATGAGCGGAACTTGACGTTTCAAACCATATGAGGTTAGCTCCGTTTAATTGAGCTTAGATCTTGCAGCACACCACAATACAATGCACATTTGTATATAGTTGATTCGTTTATTGTTAAAATTGTTTGTTGAGGTTTGACATATGACATACAACATATTTACTTACATTGGTTAATGCACGCTTTCTTAATAAATAAATTAAACATATTATTTTCCCAATAACAAAGAGATTCACTTGCCAACCTTTGCTTTGATGACCCAAAAACTACTTTTACACATGATACAGGTGAACATGCATGAAGAGAGGATTGGACATAGGATTGGCCTTAATTAACAAGAAACGGATTAATGTAGTTTAATTATTATGAATAATGTCTAATATATTGAATTGTTTTATTTGGATTATCTATTTTATGAAACATTCAATAGAGATTAATGACTATTTAAAAAACGTAATAACAAGTCATAAGCTTTGGATCAACCAATCCTGCCCCCGTCACCTATTCCGCTACGGGTCAGGTGTGACATACCTATCCTAAAAATTGCACCAAAACCCAACATTATGACCCTAAACCACATAAATTTGAAAAAATAAGTCACATATGAGCACGAATACCTAAACCACATAAATTGGAAAAAAAATAAGTCACATATGAGCATGAATACCAAATACGATTGTTGTTAATAGACAAGCAAGTCAACTAAAAACCTTCACTCTTCAATGTTGTCTATTGCTCAAAAGTTAGGAACATACAATTTTATCTCACTTAACTGCTCCACTTTTCTTACTTCTTCAACCAACAATCTTCTAAAATCTGTGAAACCAAAACGTCTGGTGATGTAGTAGTCACTTGAATCTTGAATCACAAAACATAATACTATTTCAAGAATAAGGAAAATTAGGAAAAAAATGGGAAAAAAGTGTGACAAAGGGCATATAACCGGTAATTCCGTACAATCTAATCACTATTTTTATTTCATAATCTCATGCATATTATCATAATTTGACTGTGTAACTGAGTCGTACGTCATATCACAAGTATTGGGACAAGTGAATCAGGTCATAACACATACCTTGTTTTCGTTACAACGCGAAACAAACCAAACAATGCCCTAAAAGTGTTGGTAGAAAGTGTTGGGCGCACTATTCGCGGTTGCACTATTCATGTCAGCAAAACCGCTAAAATGAAACAAAACAACAAATAACGACAATATGATGCCATAATTGAGTCCATATATATATATATATATATGAAAACATTGATATGGGAACACATATTACAAAATACATAACTTTTCGGTACAACGCCTAATTTGCAAAATTGTCCGTTTCGACCAAAAAGGCGACAATTTCAGTTTATCCGCAATATTAATTCGGTATTTCCGGATTCCAGAATTATAGCAAAACAATGTTGAACATCCTAAAACAATATGAGAATAGCAGAAATACATAAAATACATTGTTTTGGTCATACAGCAAACAGTGCACAACTTGACCGGAAAGTGACCGTTTGTTGAAACCGACGAACATTTTAGTGGCCGATAGCCTCATGCATCCATCTAGAGAACTAGTTAAGCCTCATTTGGGACTCGAAGTCCTTTCAACTGTCTTGAGGTCACGGAGACACAACTTTCGGAAATGTTAGACGGAAAAATATATAAGTGCCGATATCGAGCGAAGATTGAACGGAAGGCTTTTCGGCCATCCTAACATAACATATATTCAGCTAGTGAACTAGTTAAGCATATTTCTAGATCGAAAGTGCCCTAAATAAATGCCATGACACTTGTGGTTGTCAAAAACCAAAGCTTCCGGTATGAAATAATAAAGTTCGTATTTTAGCCGATATTGTGCCGATGAGCGAATTAGTGACGTTTTCGTTATCCGAAACATATACCAATTAGTCAAGAGGACTAATTAACACCCTAAACCTTAATTACTTGCTAAAAATACAAGATCAACCCCTAATCTCTATACTTAAGTTAATTACCTAATATCTAGTAAATAAACACATGTTATAAAAAAAATGTTACACTTAACACCCCTTCATTTGGCGGATTCAAGTGGGTCCCACACCCATTTGATTTGAGTTGAAAATGTGAGATTATAAGTATGGTGTGTGATTATGTTGTAACCTTGAAAGATAGCAAAGATATATGCATATCCTACACCATTCTTCGGTCATTTTTTCACAAAAAAAAGTAATTAAACAAGCCTTCCCATCTCTCTCTCTCCCACGGCTCACCTTCACCACCATTACATCACCACATTTCCACCGTTAAACAGCTCATTTCATACACTTTAAAGCCATTTCAAGATCATCCAAGGTGTTTCCAAGGATGGAGGATCATTAGGGCTTTCTTGGAGCTTCATCTTCTTCCTAAATCTTCACTAATCTTGTGGAAACTTTGTAAGATAAATTTCTTCATATCTAAGCTTCTTACAAAGTCAAGTTTAAGGAAGTACAAGTTGATCATCTTGAAAGTAAAGAAAATATAACTCAAAAACCCTAAACCTCACCAAAATAATAACACTAAATATAGTTATTATGTGTTGATAATGTGCTTATTTGTTAACTAGTTAGCATGATGATGTTGATTATGTAAAGTGAGGTGTTTAAAGTAGATGATCTTGTATGAATAATATTAGAAATGATGACTTAAACCTGGTGATGTTTAATTTAAAACAAGATCATCAACCTCATGATCCATGAAGATTACTACAACTTAAAAGCGATTTACTACACATGTTTGGTTTTTATAATGAATAAACACCATGATTTAGAGTATAATCATCTTAAAAAGTGTAGTAAACAAAGGAGATTAAAGTGGAAATAATGATTTGAAAGTATACCTAAAAATGGTGACTTAAAAGATATAATAAAAATATAAAGATCTCATTATTTTTAAGTAAAGAGGTCAAAATGTATTTTTACAAGGATCATGGAAGTGAGGATGTTTAAGTGTATGAATGAAGCATGTGAAAGTGGTATGTAATCTAGAATTGATGGTTGATCTTGATTATGGGTTTAAACATGGTTTAATAATCTTTTGAAAACGAATGCCATAGTTTAGGGGAAACTATGTCGAAATTTCCTAAAAATCTAATTGCGATTAAAGTATGATTAACGAGGTGATTAATGGGACTAAACGCGATTAGTGACCTAAACCGTCATTATGGAAGTTTTATTGACAAAGGTTAAACCTTAACCATTCAAGAGTTTAACAAGTGTATATATATATATATATATATATATTTATAGGTTAAAATAAGTAATTCTTACATATATATATATACATTAACTACACGAACTCGCCAACTTTTGTTGACTTTTAAAATTACATGTATTTCAGGACGCAAGGCATGAGCTGGTGATACAATTCGGGTTATGGGAAATGTCAAGATAACGAGTGCCATCTTTTGGAGGGTTTACCTCTTATATCCCAACCTAGTATGGGTATATAGGGGTCAAAATCTCATTATGCATTTATGATGAAAACAATATCTTATTTTGAAGTAATGTACTTTAATTTTTTTTGTGATGAAAAGGTGAAAACAGTTAAAACTATGAAATTACTTTTGGTTGGTTGTAAATATTGGAATGAAAATTTATATTGGCATGGCATCGTTGTTGATTTATACTTGTTTACTTAATTGGATGCAATGATTACCTAATAGTTACACACTTGCGCTTCTGCTACGATCAGGGTGTGACAAGTTGGTATCAAAGCTCCGATTGTAGTGAACCGCGGAAAAACTTTTATTTAAGTTTGGTCTACAATCACTAATGGAACACACATGAAAACAATGTTTAAAACATAACAAAAATGTTTTCGGAATTATGACAAAAATGACAAAAGGTTTTCATTGTGTCACGATAACATGAGGATCTATCACACGAGCTCAACTATAAGTAACAAGGAAGGATACATGATTAGTCTATAATGGGTAGACACGAAACATTAAGATTACACGTGAAAACAAAGAACAAGTTTTGCATGAGAAATGGTGATTAATATGAAAATATATCATAAGTAATAATAAATTACTAACATGTATATATATGTATATATATATATATATATATATATATATATATATATATATATGCATTGTACGGATTATTTGCAAGGACTATGTCTTCGTCATCAAGCTACGAGGAGGATCCTATGGAGTACGTGTCCGATGATGGATACGGTTCTGACGCTGAGGCCATACCCCATGAGGATGGAGTCGACCACGAGGTCCCTGACGACGAGGACCTTGACGATTTTCAGCCATTTGCTCTACTTGACCCTATGGAGGATGATGCCCCACTGGGAGATGGCATGTTAGCCGTTCCATAGCCTCCACACGACGTTGGTGTTTATGGTCATCCGGAGGGAGAACACGCAATAGTACACTTGGCCATACCTCTAGCCATGGTTCCTCCAGTCATCAACCTAGATGATGACATCCTGGTGTTTCACGTCGACCATTGGAGGATGAGGTTGGAGACGACGAGGTTTTGAATGAGATAGCCATACTTGACATACCATCCCCTATCATATCAGTTGTCGATATCTCGTCATCCTCAGCCGCCACCCAGAGTGAGCATGTGGCGGATGATGCCTCTTCTACACCCCATATTCACCCATACCAATGCACTCACCCCCTGCAGCCTCACCTGTCCGTGTTAGCTCTTTTCCTGCTAGTACCCCTACTCATGGACCCGCTCCATATACTGCACCCGCTCCATATTCTGGACCCGCACGACATTACTCACTGAGCGGTACCCCACGTGCCCCTGAGTAGCTACCCCATTATTCTCTGGGAGTTCCTCATATCATCCTATATACGATCCATTTGCAGCTGCACCCTCTCACATGGCTGGATCTTTTTTCTCAGCTGACCCACCTCCCATGTATACCACACGTACCATACCACCTACTGCAGGTATGTCTACCCCGATACCCCCATCGGGCATGAGCCCTTTTGACCCCTACCATCCCTCACACTTTCCTCCGACTCCTATGGAGGAAAGGGTGACGTCGCATGACCTTCAGCTCTCTTGATCTTTCAAAGGATCTGGGAGCTAGAGACCCAGCGTACTGCACATGCCGCTGCAAGAGCTACACCCCATCACCATCATCACCACTACCATCCCCACCATCATACCCACCACCATTAGCACCACCGCTACCACTATCACCACACCGACCCCACCCTTCTACTGTCCATTTCACTACTCATCCTGCCCATCTAAAGCACGAGTGCGGGAGTTAGAGCAGTTTCAGACTGATGCCACTAGGCACATTTCTGGCCTAGAGGAGGAGGTGGCTTAACCATCGCGGTTTGCTCCACCGATCACCATCCCCACCACCCCCTCCACGACAGTGTATGTTTATGATTATCTTTTGGGGATCCGACTTACTTTTGATGATCTAGCTCATGAAGACTCAGCTTTGAAGATCCCGACTTTTGGAAGACAACTTGATGACATGAAGAAGCAATGTAGAAGGAAATCTTACTTTAGTAATCTAAAACTTGTACTGACTAGGGTTATGTACCCTAAGTTCTTTTATCTTCATGAACTAAATGTAACAAGTTGTCATTGTATAAAAGTGTATTTTCTTTATTTCACATTGTATCTCTTTTGTGCTATGGTTGTTGGTATCATGATGTTGTGATATTACTGTTGATGTATTATGTTGTGGTGATACTGTGATTGATGTCTTGTGATGTGGCGACTATCTATGCGATGAGTTACGTGTTTATGGTGATGATTGGTGTACGTATGTCATATACATATATTTTTCTTACTTATTATGTCCCGATGTGCTTATACATATATGTTTGACAAAAAAAATATAATAATAATAATAATAATAATAAATATGTATTTATTATTAAATAATTCGGCTAATTGTGAGCGACAATTTATACTAGAAGATGATGCCGCCCTGCCGAAGGAGTTCCAACAATAACGCACTACTGACAACACAAGAGGAGCTAGATGAACACATTTCTCAGGCAATCCCGCAGTACGAAGCTAACCGCTTCGAACCTAGTGGTGGCACCAAAGGTTCAACTGGAGGCAACCCTCCAACTGGTAATACACTGGTTATTCATAAAACCGCATGATACTCTCATTTATTCTATTCGTGCTTTTGGTTACTCATACTTAAATGGTGTATCCAATGATTTAATGTTGCACTTACAAGCAGTTTCTAGACTGCAAACCTCTGAATTAGGATGGTACTGGAGGTACTGTAGCCTTCGTACGTTGGACTGAGAAGACAAATTTGGTCATTCGGATGAGCAAGTGCCCTGCTGAACAAAGAGTCACTTATGTTACTAGACTCTTCGTAGACGGAGCATTATCTTGGTGGAACCTCGAGGTCCAAACTAAGGGCGACGATGCTGCATACAACCTGACCTGGGAGGAACTTAAAGAAATGATGAGAAAGAAGTATTGCTCGAGGTCAGAAATGCAGAAGTTGGAAACGGAGTTCTGGAATTTAAAGATGGTTGGTTCGGATATTGCTGGGTACACGCAGTGATTTCATGATTTGTCTCGAGTAGTGCCATACTTGGTGGAACACGAATTTAAGAGGATTGAGAGGTACATCTGGGGACTTTCCCTCGAAATTCTTAGTCTAGTTACCTCTTTAAAACCCATTGAAATTGGGGAAGCAATTGATTTAGCTGTCAGCCTTACTAAGGAGGCTGTACGCCAGGGGAAGTTACCTAAGAGTGGTGTGAACAAAAAGGAAACTACTAAGGAGACTACGGACTCCAATAAAAGAAAATTCTCCCATTTCAAGAAAGGCTCTCGAGGTAATAATAATAGTAACAAAAAGCAAGCTATGAAAGAAGTCAAAGAAACGAAGGCAAACACTGCTGTTAAGAAATCTTATACTGGGGGTGCACAGAAATGCCCTAAATGCCCTTTCCACCACTATGGGGAATGCCGAGGCCCCAAGTGTGGCAAATGTGGTAGGTTTGGGCATCGCACCGATGTGTGCTGGGTGGCAAATGCCAAGGATCAAGGTTGTTTTGGATGCGGAGACAAAGGGCATTTCAAGAAAGATTGCCCTAAAGAGAACCAAGCTCGGGGAAGAGCGTTCGTGATTGGAGCTAAGGATGCTCGCAAGGACTCGAATGTGGTCACCGGTACGTTTCCTATCAACGATCACTTCACATCTATTCTTTTGATACCGGGACTGATTTAGTTTTATTTCTAAAGAATTTAGAGGTGTACTTGGGGTAGAGTCAAGTAAATTAGATGTTCCATACTTGATTGAGCTAGCTAACGGGATATTGGTAGAGTGGGGGGAAATTATAAAGAAATTTACCTTAGAACTGGGTGAACAGAAGTTCGATATAGATTTATTACCAGTTTAACTAGGTAGTTTCGATGTCGTTATTGGTATAGATTGGCTATCCGATAATCGAGCCGAAGTCATATGTCACCAGAAAATCATTCGCATCCCCCTACCTGACGGAGAACATTTGATGATTCACGGTGAGAAGCATGACACGCCACAACGAATCATAAACTGGATGAAAGCTCAAAAAATGTTTGAGGAATGGATGCATCGCCTTTCCTGCCCATGTGGTGGATAAAAAGGCTGAGGAGCGCAAGGTGGAGGACATACAAGTAGTAAAGGAATACCCCGAGGTATTCCCGGAAGATTTGCCGGGACTACCTCCACAACGACAAGTCGAGTTCCCTATTGATTTAGTGCAAGGAGCTGCACCTGTGGCGAAGGCCCCATATCGACTCGTGCCCTCGAAGATGCAGGAATTATCTACTCAGTTGCAAGAGTTGCTTGACAAAGGTTTTACAAGACCGAGTTTCTCGCCTTAGGGAGCTTCGGTGCTGTTTGTGAAAAAGGACGAAACCTTTTGAATGTGCATCGATTACCAGGAACTAAATAAGTTAATCATCAAGAACCGGTACCCATTACCAAGGATCGACGATATATTCGGTCAGTTGCAAGGGTCGAGTTTTTACTCAAAGATTGATTTAAGATCCGGGTATCATCAGTTGAGAATCCAAGAGGAAAGTATTCCTAAGACGTCGTTTAGGACTTGCTATGGTCATTACGAGTTCCTTGTTATGCCTTTTGGCCTAACGAACGCCCCTGCAATATTTATGGATTTGATGAACCATGTAAGCCATACTTCGACAAGTTCGTGATCGTTTTTATAGATGACTTATTGATATACTCGCGAACTGAAGAAGAACACGAACAACACATGAGAACTATACTGTAGTTGCTAAAGAAGGAGCAATTATTGCCAAGTTCTCGAAATAAGAATTTTAGATTCGCGGGGTACAATTTCTCGGTCGCGTGGTGAACGAGAATGGAATACATGTTGACCCCTCGAAGATCGAGGCTATAAAGAATTGGACCACGCCAAAAACCCCCATAGAAATATGACAATTCCTAGGTTTAGCGGGATATTACAGGAGATTTATTGAGAACTTTTCAAAGGTTGCTCAGCCACTAACCTCGCTAACACAAAAGGACAAAAAGTATGATTGCGGAGAAAAACAAGAATCGGCAATTCAAGTATTAAATGAAAAATTATGTAAGGCGCCGATATTATCACTCCCAGACGATACCGATGATTTTGTGGTGTACTATGATGCATCGCATCAAGGCTTGGGTTGCGTGTTAATGCAACGAGAAAAAGTCATCACGTACGCGTCACGTCAGCTAAAAGTTCACGAAAGGAATTATACCACACATGACAAAGAATTAGTGGGAGTGGTATTTGCGTTAAAGATCTGTCGTCCTTATTTATATGGCACTAAGTGTACCATATTCACAGATAATAAAAGTCTTCAACATATATTCAACCAAAAGAAAGTGAATATGCCCCACTGATGTTGGGTGGAACTGTTGAATGATTATGACTGTAAGATCAAGTATCACCCGGACAAGGAAAATGTTGTAGCAGATGCCTTGAGCAAGAAAGAATGAGTCAAAACTTTATGTGTACGAGCTTTAGACATGGCGATCCAGACGGACTTTGTGGCTTGAGTGCACGATGCACAACAAGAAGCTTTAAAACCGGAAAACATTCCAGCAGAATCATTACGGGGAATGGAGAACCAAATAGAACCGAACAAGGATGGAACTCTATATTTCATGGGAAGGATCTGGATACCCCATTATGGCGATTTGTGAGACTTGGTGCTGGATGAAGCACACAAGTCCAAATACTCGATACACCCAGGATCTGATAAAATGTATCAGAATTTAAAAGAGTATTATTGGTGGCCGAATCTCAAGGGAGATATTGCGACCTATGTTGGGAAATGCCTAACTTGTGCAAAGGTCAAGGCCGAATACCAAAAACCATCTAGTCTATTACAACAACCCGAAATCCCTTTTGGAAGTGGGAACAAATCTCATTGGATTTTTTTACAAAATTACCCCGGACCTGTGACAACTGGCAAATAACTGGTAATTCCGTACAATGTAATCACTAATTTCATATTATAATCTCATGCATAATTATCGTAATTTAAATTCAAAACTGAGTCGCATGTTATTAGCGTAAGTAAATCTGATCATAACATATACTGGTTTCCGTTACGACGAGAAACGGACCAAAACAATGCCTTAAAAGTGTTGGTAGAAAGTGCTGGACGCACTAATTGCGGTGACACTAACTGTGTCGGAAAACCCGCTGAAACGAATCAAGACACGAAATAACGACATGTTAATGACATACCTTAGTCCATATACAAATGAAAACACATATTTGAGAACAACTATTACAAAAATACATAACTTTCTGGTATAACGCCTAAATTGTAAAATTGTCCGTTTCGACTAAAAGGAGACAAATGGCGATTTGTCCGCAAGACTAATTCGGAGATGTCAAGATAAGAATAAAACAATGTTAAACACCCTAAAATAATGTGAGAATAGCAAAAAATGCACAAAAGACATCGTTTCTGGTCATTCGTCAATCAGTGCACAATTCGACCGGAAAGCGGGCGATTGTCGAAACGACGCATAGTTTAGTAGCCGATAGCCTCATCCGGGCATTTAGTGAACTAGTTAAGCATTATTTTGGACTCAGAATCCATTCAACTAACATGAGGTCACGGAAACACAACTTTCGGAAAAGTTCGACGGCGGATCATAAAAGTGCCGATATCGATCAAACGGTCGAACGAAAGACATATCGGCCACCCTAACTCATCATATATTCGTCTAGCAAATTAGTCATGAATATTTTTGGATCAGAAATGCACTAATTAGACACCATATTAGTTGTGGTGTCCAACACAAAGGCTTCCGGTAATAAATATATAGTTCTGTTTATTAGCGAATATTTCGACGATGAGCGATCTAGCGACATATCCGTCATCCGAAACTTGTTTTGGAGGATCATATGGATTAAATGCCATGTAAATACACCCTCAACACAAGTCTTACGCTTAGGATGCTATAAGATTAACCCTAATTACCATACTTATTTTAATTACCAAAATATCACAATTTTCAACATGTGGTAAAAATGAAATTTACACTTCACCCCCCTCATATACATGGCTACAAAGTGGGTCCCACCCCACTTGATTTTGTTGAAAAATGGTGATCCTAAGTATGGTGTTTTGAAGATTTGATGGAACTTGGAAATGATGGAAAATATATATCAAGTTCACACTAATTCTTATCATTTTCTTCACAAAAAAAATTTGCAACTTTCCTCCCTTGTTCTTCCCCTAACCCACGGCTACATATCCCACCATAACACGACCATTTTGCCACCAACAAAATCACCACTTTATACACCATTTGAAGCCTAATCAAGTCTACTAAAGAAGCTTGCATGGATGGAGCTCATTAGGGATTCTTAAGGAGCTTTCTTTTCTTCTAAATCTTCAAGGAACTTGTGCACCCATTATGAGCTAAACTTCTCCATATTCTAGCTTATTTTTATGCTTAGAATATTAGAGTACAAGTTGATCATCTTGAAAATCAAGAAAAAATATATCAAAAAACCTAAAGCACAACATACCAATAGCACTAAATATTGTTTATTTTGTGTTGATTAAATTTTATAAAAGTTGCATGATCTTGTGTGATTTAGTATAAAAGTGAAGATTTAAACATGTTAAGGTTCAAACCTAAACAAGATCATCAACTACATCATCCATGAAAAATACTACAACTTAAAAATATTTTTTATGAATATGAATAATTTTTATGAGAAGTAAACACTTATATTTAAGTTGTAATCACTTTAAAAATGTGTAGTAATCAAGGGATTAAGTGCATGAACTTGTTTAAACAACATGCTAAGGTGTTGATTTGAAAAGGCTAATACATATTAAACACCAACTTGATTTACTAGGATTTTAAACCATAAAAAGTCATGGATGATGATATTTTGATTATGTAAAATAAATATTAGATGATTGTTGATGATGATTATGAGTTTAAACAGGTTTTAAATACGTTTTTAAAACGTGGAAAACGCCATAGTTTAGGGGAAAGTAGGGCGAAATTTTCTAAAAATCTAATCGCGAGTAAAACATGATTAGTGGGTTGATTAGTGGGACTAAACACGATTAGTAACTTAAATCGTCATTAAGTAGAATCTAATGACAAGGGTTATCCCTAAATAACCAAGTTTTTAAACAAAGATATAAATATATATTTTAAGTAAAATAAATACTTTTTACAAATATATATTCTTATATGGAAAATAATACAAGTATTGATATACATATTGTTACCAATAAATTTGTATGTATAACATGTGTGTATTGTATGTGTATGTATTAGAAACTTAGGGTATTCACAATGAAAATACCTCACCATATACAAAATACAAACACTTGAACAACACACCAAGTATTGGTAACATAATAAATACATTCTCACACTTAGTTGAAACAATAAATCAGGCAATCAAAGCGATGCGAACAATAGGCGAACATTCAAGATTACACCGTCGCGTCGATGACCAACGGGTGAATTGCCAGCAAATGGGCGATTCCCGACGAAAATGAACATATAACGGACGACGCCGACGACGAGTCTAAATATATATTTAGATGTTCCATATATATATGTTATCGAAATGAAAAATCCGGAAAGTTAAGTATATGAAAAATTATAAGTAAATACTTATAATAAAAATGGGCATTTATACATATATATTTGGGCTAGGCCCAAATTGTGAAAATCATATATTAGGCCCAAATTCCATAATATGATGGAGGTGGCACAAAAACTAATAAAAGCCCAAAATTATATAAGAATACATGGGCTAGGCCCAGGGATATAAAAATACATGGGCTAGGCCCAAGGATATAAAAATACATGGGCTAGGCCCAAAGACAAAAAAAGACATGGGCTAGGCCCAAAGACAAAAAGACATGGGCTAGGCCCAAAGACAAAAAGACATGGGCTAGTCTCAATGACAAGAAAACATGGGCTAGGCCCAATGACAAGAAAACAATGGCTAGGCCCAAAGTCATAAAATTACATGGGCTAGGCCTGGTGACAAGAAAACATGGGCTAGGCCCAATGACATGCGAAGGGCAAGGCCCAGTTCACACATGGTTTGCAAACAATAATATTATATATATATATATATATTATATATATTATATTTAAGAAATATATATAACGATATTAATCGAACACACAAACTACCAACACTATGATCACATGATAAGTTGTTAATTCATAACAAATAAATACATAACAATAATTCAAGATGAACAACGAGTACAAGGTCCATTGAGACCTAGGTGTCTAATGAAACCAATCCGCATGTAGGTTACATACATTGCGGACACTGAACGATAAACAGTACGAGTTATACGGAATGCAAAAACTGTGAGTTCATGTCCCTCCTTTCACTTATTTTAAGTTTTGTTTTAAACTATCGAGGGGAAATACCTGTTATGTCAAAACAGTATGTTAGCTATGAGTTAGCAGATAATAGATCACTTACGTAAGTAGGAAATAACAGTAGTAACCATTAATCACTTAGTGACCATGGTGCAAAAGAGGTAGATCTATTGAGTTTGAGACCCGCTCCACTCCTGGTTGGTATACCCATTGGAGTGCTTTTGTGATCCCAAAATGTCAAAGAAGTCTCAGTTTGGTTACTTACTTATGGCACTAGTATGTCAGGGTGCTCGCGACACACTGATAGATCCTAAATTAACTCATTGATGCTAATAACATACTTGGATTTCAATACAGGTTTTCAAGGATGACATTTGGATACGAAAACATTAAACTAAATGAAACTCGTTAACTTTATGTTGACTCTTTAAAATTACATGTGTTTCAGGACGCAGGACTTGAGCTGGTGATGGGATCCAGGTATGGTATTTGTCAAGACAACGATGTACTACTTTTTGGAGGGTTTGCCTTTTATATCCCAAACTCGTTTGGGTATATAGAGGCCAAAAGCCTCAGCATGACTTTGTGATAAAAACAATATCTTATTTTGGAACACGTGTTTTAAACAATGTTTGTAATGGAAATCTGATACTGATAACAATGTGGTTTCACTTTTGAAGGATGTAAATGTATAATGAAACTTAGTAGTGGCATGACATCGTTGTTGTTAATACTGTTTACTAAATTGGATGCAATGATTACCTAATAGTCACATACTTGCGCTTCCGCTATGACGCCCAGGCAAGGCAAATGTTGTAGCAGATGCCTTGAGTAGGAAAGAATGAGTCAAAACTATTTGGGTACGAGCTTTAGAAATGATGATCCAGACGAACTTTGTGGCTGCACGATGCACAACAAGAAGCTTTAAAACCAGAAAACATTCCAGCAGAATCATTACGGGGAATGGAGAACCAAATGGAACCGGACAAGGATGGAACTCCGTATTTCATGGGAAGGATCTGTATACCCCATTATGGCGATTTGCGAGACTTGGTGCTGTATGAAGCACACAAGTCCAAATACTCGATACACCCAGGATCTGATAAAATGTATCAGGATTTAAAAGAATATTATTGGTGGCCGAACCTCAAGGGAGATATTGCGACCTATGTTGGGAAATGCCTAATAAAGGTCAAGGCCGAATACCAAAAACCATCTAGTCTATTACAACAACCCGAAATCCCTGTCTGGAAGTTGGAAAAAATCTCATTGGATTTTATTACAAAATTACTCCGGACCTCTCGAGGTCATGACATGATCTGGGTTATCACTGATCGATTAACCAAATCAGCTCACTTCTTACTCATCCGTGAGAAAGATAGTACCGAGAAGTTGGCTGAACTGTATCTTAAGGAAATCATAGCATGTCATGGAATGCCAATCTCGATAATCTCTGATAGAGATGGTCGCTTTGTGTCACGGATCTGGCAATCATTTCAAACTTCATTTGGTTCTCGCGTAGATTTAAGCACAACTTTTTACCCGCCGACCGATGGTCAAAGCGAGCGAACCATCTAAACATTGGAAGACATGCTTCGGGCCTGTGTGATGGATTTACCGTTGGTAGAGTTTTCCTACAATAAAAGTTATCACACCAGTATCAAGGCCGCACCGTTCGAAGACTATATGGACGAAAGTGCCGATTCCGCTATGTTGGGCGGAAGTCGGTGACAGACAACTCATTGGTCCCGAGCTAGTCCAAGAGACCACGGACAAAATATTCAAGATCCGTGAGCGTATCAAAGCGGCCCGAGATAGACAAAAGAGCAACGCAGATCAGAGACGCAAACCATTATCCTTCGAGGTTGGAGACAAAGTGTTACTAAAGGTCTCGCTTTGGAAAGGCGTAGCTAGATTCAGGAAGCACAGAAAACTAAACCCGAGATACATTGGGCCTTTCGAAATTCTGGCAAGGGTTGGTACAGTGAATTACAAGTTGAAACTGCCAGAGGAACTCAACAATGTACACGACACATTTCATGTGTCTAATCTAAAGAAAAGCCCGCCTAATAACACAATTATCATTTCAGCGGATGAGATTCATGTTGATGACAAACTCCTATTTACCAAAGAACCTGTTGAAGTCATGGACTGGAAAGTTCAAAAGACGAGGAGAAGCCAAATCAAACTTGTAAAAGTTCGCTGGAACTCACGTCACAGTCCCGAGTACACGTGGGAACGTGAAGATCAGATCAAGGCAAAATACCCCCACCTGTTCAAGTAGACTCCTTCAGAGGATGCCTCAAAAAAGTGAATTTCGGGACAAAATTCTTTTTAACAGGGGGGGGTATGTGACATATGGCAAATAACCAGTAATTCCGTATAATCTAATCACTATTTTTATTTCATAATCTCATGCATATTATCGTAATTTAACTGCGTAATTGAGTCGTATGTCATATCACAAGTATTGGGACAAGTGAATCAGGTCATAACACATACTGGTTTCCGTTACAAAGCGAAACAAACCTAACAATGCCCTAAAAGTGTTGGTAGAAAGTGTTGGCCGCACTATTCGCGGTTGCACTATTCATGTCAGCAAAATCGCTAAAACGAAACAAACAACAAATAACGACATGTTGATGCGATAATTGAGTCCATATATATATATGAAAACACTGATATGGGAACACATATTACAAAAATATATAACTTTTCGGTACGACGCCTAATTTGCAAAATTGTCCGTTTCGAACAAAAATGCGACAATTTCAGTTTGTCCGCAATATTAATTCGGTATTTTCCGGATTCCAGAATTATAACAAAACAATGTTGAACATCCTAAAACAATATGAGAATAGCAAAAATACATAAAAGACATCGTTTTGGTCATACGGCAAACAGTGCACAACTTGACCGGAAAGCGACCGTTTGTTGAACCGACGAACATTTTAGTGGCCGATAGCCTCATGCATCCATCTAGAGAACTAGTTAAGCCTTATTTGGGACTCGGAGTCCTTTCAACTGTCTTGAGGTCACGGAGACACAACTTTCGGAAATGTTAGACGGCAAAATATATAAGTGCCGATATCGAGCGAAAGATTGAACGGAAGGCTTTTCAGCCATCCTAACTCAACATATATTCGGCTAGCGAACTAGTTAAGCGTATTTCTAGATCAGAAGTGCCCTAAATAAACGCTATGACACTTGCAGTGGTCAAAAACCAAAGCTTCCGGTACGAAATAATAAAGTTTGTATATTAGCCGATATTGTGCCGATGAGCGAAGTGGTGACGTTTTCGTTATCCGAAACTTATACCAATTAGTCAAGAGGACTAATTAACATGGATTAACACCGTAAACCCTAATTACTTGCTAAAAATACAAGATCAACCCCTAATCTCTATACTTAAGTTAATTACATAAATATCTATTAAATAAACACATGTTATAAAAATGTTACACTTAACCCCCCTTCATTTGGCGGATTTAAGTGGGTCCCACACCCACTTGATTTGAGTTGAAAATGTGAGATTATAGGTATGGTTTTTGATTATGTTGTGACCTTGAAAGATAGCAAAGATATATGCATATCCTACACCATTCTTCCATCATTTATTCACAAAAAAAAATTAAACAAGCCTTCCCCTCTCTATCCCACGGCTCACCTTCACCACCATTACACCACCGCATTTCCACCATTAAACAGCTCATTTCATACACTTTAAAGCCATTTCAAGATCATCCAAGGTGCTTGCAAGGATGGAGGATCGTTAGGGCTTTCTTGGAGCTTCATCTTCTTCCTATATCTTCACTAATCTTGTGCAAACTTTGTACGATAAATTTCTTCATATCTAAGCTTCTTACAAAGTCTAGATTAAGGAAGTACAAGTTGATCATCTTAAAAGTAAAGAAAATATAACTTATAAACCCTAAACCTCACCATAATAATAACACTAAATATAGTTATTATGTGTTGATTATGTGCTTATTTGTTACTAGTTAGCATGATGATGTTGATTATGATAAAGTAAGGTGTTTAAAGTAGATGATCTTGTATGAATAATATTATAAATGATGATTTAAAAATGGTGATGTTTAAATCAAAACAAGATCGTCAACCTCATGATCCATGAAGATTACTACAACTTAAAAGCGATTTACTACACATGTGTGGTTTTTATAACGAATAAACACCACGATTTAGAGTATAATCATCTTAAAAAGTGTAGTAAACAAAGGAGATTAAAGTGGAAATAATGATTTGAAAGTATAACTAAAATTGGTGACTTAAAAGATCTCATAAAAACATAAAGATCTCATTATGTTTAAGTAAAGTGGTCAAAACATATTTTTATAAGGATCATGGAAGTGTGGATGTTTAAGTGTATTAATGAAGCATGTGAAAGTGATATGTAATCTTGAATTGATGGTCGATCTTGATTATGGGTTTAAACATGGTTTAAATACGTTTTTAAAACGTGGAAAACGCCATAGTTTAGGGGAAACTATGGCGAAGTTTTCTACAAATCTAATCTCGATTAAGGTATGATTAACGAGGTGATTAACGGGACTAGACGCGATTAGTGACCTAAACGGTCATTAAGGAAGTTTTAATGACAAAGGTTAAACCCTAACCATTCAAGAGTTTAACAAGTATATATATATATATATATTTTTACAAGTTAAAAATAAGTAATTCTTACTTACATACAATATATATATATATATAATATATATATATATATATATACTTGTAGGAATTAAAAATATAATATATATATATATTATATGCACAAAATACCCAAAACTATGTGTTAATTTATGTGTATGTATCTAGAAGTTTAGGGTATATAACACAAAATACCCAACTTATACAAATACTACAAACACTTGAAAGAATTACGAAGTGTAGATGACACAAAGCACATACACTCTTACAATATGTCGAAAAAATGATCGGACAAACGGAGAAATACATAGTCGCGTCGTGGACCAATGAACAAATCGCCAACATGAAGAGTTACTATGACCATGGAATTTTCGACGCGAGAAAATATATATTAAACGACAACAACGTCATGTCTATAATAATATATTTTAGACACTTAACGTATATATATGTTAACGATATCAAAATCCGAAAAGTTAAAATGTATAAGAAATTACTAAGTTGTTTTATAAAAGTATATAAATATATACTTAAAAATCTATACTTAGTAAAATTTATAAGTATGAGACTTATAAATATTGGACTCTTGAAAATGAATTGGGCTAGGCCCGTTATATAAAAGACATGGGCAAGGCCCAATTACATAAAACATGTAATAACATGGGCTAAGCCCAAAGACATAAAATATATGGGCTAAGCCCAAAGTTATAAAAGACATAGGCTAGGCCCAATAACATAAATTACATGGGCTAGGCCCAATCACATAAAGACATGGGCTAGGCCCAACGACATAATTTGCATCGGCTAGGCCCAATCACCTAAAGATATGGGCTAGGCCCAAATGACATAATTACATGGGCTAGGCCCAATCACATAAAGACATAAGCTAGGCCCAATGACATAAATTACATGGGCTAGGCCCACTGACACACGTGCAAGGCACGAGGACATGTGGAGGGCGAGGCCCGTTCATATACGATCTAAGAATAAAATATATATATTTGAGAAATATATGTATAAAAATATTAATCGAACAAATGAACTACCAACACTATGATAACATTAAAAGTTGTTGTGAAGTGATAAATAAATACACAACGAGAATTCAAGATGAAAAGGTGGTACAAGGTCCAACGAGACCTAGGTGTCTAATGAAGTTAATACACATGTAGGTTATACACGTGTACGGACACCGAACTTTGATAAGTACGACGTACGGAACACAAAGCTATGAGTTTATATCCCTCCTTTCAATTATTTAAAAGTTTTATTTTAAAACTATCGAGGGGAAATACATGTCATAACAAACAGTATGTTAGCTATGGGTTTAGATGATAACACGATTGTGCATAAGTAGGATGATGATAATAGTAACCATTAATAAGGTAGTGACCAAGGTGCAAAAGGTATAGATCTATTGAGTTTGAGACACGCTCCACTCCTGGCTTGGTATACACTTCGGAGTGCTTTGGTGATCCCAGTGATGTCAAAGTTGTCTCGGTTTGGTTGCTTACTTATGACACATATGTCAGGGTGCTCGCGACACACTAATAGATCCTTAAAACTCCATGATTGCTAATAACATACTCAGATTTCATTATTGGGTTACAAGGATGACATTTTATACGAAAACATTAACTACATGAACTCGCCAACTTTTGTTGACTTTTAAAATTACATGTAATTCAGGACGCAAGGCATGAGCTGGTTATACAATTCGGGTTATGGGAAAATGTCAAGACAACGAGTGCCATCTTTTGGAGGGTTTGCCTCTTATATCCCAACCTAGTATGGTTATATAGGGCTCAAAACCTCATTATGCATTTATGATGAAAACAATATCTTATTTTGAAGTAATGTACTTTAAATTATGTTTATGATGACAAGGTGAAAACAGTTAAAACTATGAAATTACTTTTCATTGGTTGTAAATATTGGAATGCAAATTTATATTGGCATGGCATGGTTGTTGATTTATACTTGTTTACTTAGTTGGATGCAATGATTACCTAATAGTCACACGCTTGCGCTTCCGCTACGACCTGGGTGTAACAAAAATACCGCGTCTTGCATAACCTTTAAGTTAATCATATCCTAACCCGATTCGGGTCAATGGCAAACAATCACCTAACCGGGTTCGGTTCAAGGGAAAGCAATCACTTAAAAGAACCATTTCAATGTAGACATAATCACTGTGTATTTTTCTTTAACCTAGAAACATAATCACTGTGTAAATTTGTTTGAAACAAAATCACCATTAAATAATTAAAATTAAAACACGTAAATCACTATGTGAATCACCTCGCGACTCTGAATTCGACATGCTCAAATCTAGGGCTAGCTAGCGAATAATCTTGCGCAGACATTGTACCTCGCTAGCCAGCAAGCCAGCAAAGCCCCCGTCTTCATCGACAGCAGAGTATGTCCGACAAAGAAAGGTAATCTACTTTAACCCTTTGAAATAAAGTGCTTATCAAATTCAGCAAACAGTTTGTATCTCCAGTAAATAACTAAAATATAATGAAAATACCATCAATAGAAAATCAAATACTCCTACATGTGGCATGAAAAACTCGAAAAAACTCAATGGCTCTATCCAAACGTCATTCTATATGTATCTCCATATCAACAACAAACGTTTCTTCAAGCTGCTTAGGTTTTTGTGTGGAAGGTATTTCGAAATTCATTGTCTATAAGAAAATACATCTATACTGATGTTTTAGAGAAACACAGAGTTTATAAACACATTTTGAAGAATCTACTAGCCCGAACCAATATTTGTTAGCAAGAAATTATATATTCAAGCTCAAAGCGTTAGCATTTCCTCCATACGTTTCATATTTGATGTAAAGCATTATAAATTTCAATTTTGGCAGTGGGGGGCTATTAAGAAATATGTATAGAAACGTTAACGAAATGATTAAGGGCGGATGGTACCTTATACAAACCTTCTGGTCTAAGAACTTTCAGCACTGCAGGTCTTCAATTAGTTCTACAACACAAAAATAGCTATCAGATGATATAAAGGTGGACAACCGAAAAGATGTGGGCATATTACTTACCATTGTCGACAGAGATGAAAACACGCAGTGAAAGGGTTTCGCCGGAACCTTAATCTCCTTGCCAAAATCCCAACACTACTCACTGGATTAACAACTTTCACCAAATCAGTACTTGTGGGCCAATCTAACCTAAAACGAAATACGCATGAGGAGTAGGACTCATGAAAGTTGATTTGGAGCCACAATCAAGGTCACCAAAAGTTTGGCTCTACCGAAATGCCTCCCTACGATCTTGTTACACCAATATGGCCAAGAACCAAGCTCTCACCATCGTCTTTGTGGCCCCCTTAAGAATCTAGATCCAAACCACTAACATCTGCTATTAAAGGAGTTATCACCACTGTGTTTGAGATCTAGAGTTACCTAGATTTAAAGAGAATGATGCACGATCATATACTTTTTGTGTTTGATTTTGAAATCTCAAAACATAATGACAGGCGCCCAGTCGATTTAGGGAATTCAAATTTTGAATGGGATTTACAGATTCGCATAAAAAGAGATTTGGGCAGGATATATTAGGGAAACTTGATGTTTATGCACAATTCATTTCAAAACTCTTAAATTTTCAACATTTCAACATTCTCTCTCCAATATCCTCTCTCTCTATATAGAGGGTGAAATTATTGTAAAAAAGATATTTTTTATGAGAAGGGTAGAAAAAAATCTAAATCATTAGATCTTAAATCTAATGGTTGAGATATTGTTGGCAATCTTGTAAATAGTGTTTACTATTAAAATAATTAATTTTCTAGATTAAGGGTATAAAGGTAAATTTAAAATTTTTAAATTAAAAAACTAACATTAATGCACATGCAAGTTCCCTCTTTCTTTCTCAAACGTTATACATAACTCTCTTTTTTAAATTACACCGTAATAACGAGTGTTTTTTTATCTTTAATATGTGTACCATATTGTTATACTTATGTAGAGAAAAAAATTACGTCTCGATTGGATGTTTTAGTCTATGGTGATTTTCTATGTTCATACAATGGTGTTTTAATTGTATTATGATTCAAGGCATTGTATTTTACAATAAAAATAAGACACCATAGCATTACAAATAATGAATTATGATTTAAGTCATGGTGTTTAACATTTAGAATGATTCTATTACCGTTCCAGATGTATTATGATTCTAGTCATGGTGTATTATGATTCAATTCATGGTGTTTTTGGAATTTGTGTGGTCTTTTATACCTGCAAAAATAACAAAAATCATTACACATGCTAGAACACCATGGCTGTATTATGATTAAAGTTGTGGTGTTTTTTGGAATTCTTATGGTGTTTTATACGAACTGATCTGGAATAGCAGTAGAATCCTTCTAAATGTTAAAACACCATGATTGTATTATGATTAAACTCATGGTGTTTTTGGAATTTGTATGGTGTTTTATACCTTCAAAAATAACAAAAATCATTACACATGTTAAAACACCACGGCTGTATTACGATTAAAGTTGTGTTTTTTTTTGAATCTGTATGGTGTTTATACGAACTGATCTAGAATAGCAATAGAATCATTCTAAATGGTGTTTTAAAAACGTCGTTATCCATCGATCAATACCCATATACAATAAACTAAATCTCATAGCCGGAATGAAAATATGATCAAGATGTTATAAATAATTGTTCACAAGGATATGTGGGTGGTGACTATGATCCATAAATTCAAAAACAATTAAAATTCGAATTTCCTAAAATAATGACTAAAACCGGTTGCAAATATTCAGTCTTTAATTAGATTTATTAGTAAAATTACAATGATACACTTAAACTACCAAAATAAAAAGGGACCTGTGTCACCACCATAATCTTTCTTATCCTTCTCAATCTTTTAGTCTTTTTTCCAGGATCCTCTACCTATATATATATATATATATATGAAGGGGCCACTTTGTAAGCATGCAATTTTCTAAAACCTTAGCGATAATTCAAACCCTTAAGGGCATGATATACCAAAACCCCCAAGAATTTGAATATTATGTTTTTCTCTGAAATTTTTTGAATTATAGGAATAGAAGGGCTTGGTAGGAAAAGAGAAAGATGAGGACCTAATAAATGGAGATAGAAATGGACAAACACGCGTCGCTGGATGTGCTTTGACTTCACAAACAGAAATCTTGTTTCTTTTTCCTCTTTACACTTTTTACTAACATTCTTTCCTAAACAATTAACCAAGGTTAAAAAATATTAGGGACAATGTGCATTTTAACTATGGGGAGGGAAATACGGGTTAATAAAAACTTGAATTTTTGCTATTCCTAAAAATCAAGCCTTACACAAAACTCTCGTGGAACCGATTTGTCACCCAAATTTTTTTCAAAATTTATACAAAAATAAACTCTATTTTTACAAAAAAATATATAGTCCTTTAAGAAGTAACTAGCATTATAAACAAGTTTCAAAAGCAAAAACACCTATAATTTGAAGACATAAAAAGAAAGTTTTAGGTATAACTAAGTAGAATCTATAAAATATTCTTTTATAGCTAAATCATATTAAACTTTCCCATCCAATTACATGTGAGGATCTTAGTCTTATGAGCATAACCCAATTACAATATGTGATCCTTTATTTCTTGGACAAGCGCATACGATATCGTAAATTTAGCCCTTCATTTTTAAACCTAACCTTTTAAACCATACTCCATTAGTTAACCCTTTTGAGCCCAAAACCCTTTTATTTCTTAACTACATAAAAGCCTACAAAAAAACCCAAATGTTTGTAGCAAAATATGTTTCTAAAAAATAAAGCAATTTTCTAAAGACCGTGTTAGGATCTGAGTTTGATATTTGCAATAAAGAGTGGGGTTCGGCTACAAAGTCTGTTTTTCCTACAAAGTGTACAAAGTTATAAAACACCACAATTACAGCCATAAATACTCTCAAAACACACAAATAACAGAGTGAAGATCACTAAAACACAATATCCAAACCATCGTAGAACTATGAATATAAAACACGAAATGATATTCAACATAAAACATACTAATGTTAGCCATTCGATAATCAAAGCCTTATCATCCAAAACACAACACACAAACCCACAAATATGATGTTTTAGCAATCTTTACTTTGTTATTTGTGGGTTTTGAGTGTGTTTTATGGTTGAAATTATGGTGTTTTCTGACATTTTACACTTTGTAGGAAAAATGGACTTTGTAGCCAACTTCCACCCTTGCAAATAACTAATGGGTATCACAATAAAATTCACAAACAGAGAGACATTATCATAAATGGTCTTCTAATGATTCATATACTCAAAAGTTTAAAGAAATGACTTTACAATCTCCCTTATAGCGCTATACATGTTAAGGGAGGCTTGTACACAATTAATGACGTGGTATAAATCATTCAATTCTAACATGAACAAGTTTGCAGGTATTCGTATGAAGCATGTGTGATTGAATGTTTGTGTTATGATTTAAGCATAAAGAGTTGTGATTTTGTGGGTTGATATAGCATATAAGTTGCACCCCAAAAGTGTAAAGATAAACATGGGAGTCGAGTATGCTCATAATTTTGCAAGCTTTCCTAGCAACCCGGGAGCTAGTGAGTTGAAGTGATAAACACCGAAGTTACCCTACACGAGGGAAACAGAGGTGTGTGAACATTCTGAGTTTTTTTGTGAAAGATTCGGACTTGGATTCAGAAAATACGAAAAGAAAACATAGAAAATGCCACTTCGTGCGAAGTGACAGCTCTGAAACGATTTAGCTCGTTTTGCACCTGTTACAACACTGATTTCTGTGAACGAGAATTTTGGCAACGAGATAGAACCGTCAAGGGCACACTTAATCAGTATGCGATTAATATTAAGTCGAGACTAGATTCCTAAGAAAATACAATAAATACATATAGTTTATGTCCATATTTGGTCAAGTTTGTCATAGAGGTCAAGCAAGGAGGTATGAAACCTCGTTATATGATTCACCAAAGCACTAAGTTCATCAACATCGTTGATAAATCCGGTTACAAAAATTAAATAAAATTTTCAAGTGCGGTGTGGAACTTAATTTGGGTGGCCAAGGCTCCCAACGTTTTCACACTTGCTGGAACACAAGTCCAATCCTAGTCAGGATGACAAAGTTGGTTAGCTTCTACACTTCGTACAAAAGAAAAAGAAGAAGATTCATAAAAGAAATGTCAAGGTATTAGTAAGCTGAACACACTTAGATGGTCAGAGAAAAATCTGCTAGGAATTCAAAGGATTTAAAGTGAGAGTGTGGGAGATTCGGAAAGATTGAAGTGGTGAAGTGGGTATGTATTTATAGGGGAAAACTGTTTCTAGCTCCGCTTTGTGCGTAGTGTGCTCACTTCGTGGGAAGTGAGTACACTTCGCATGAAGTGGGTACACTTTGGGCAAAGCGGGTTCAACTTGCATGAGTCATTCAGATTACGGCTGTTTTTACGTACTTAGCTAGTTTTCGAGTATTTCAAGCATAAAGTTGTAACGTATGAGTAGTGCACGTATAATAAGTATGATTTGCATGAAAGTATGTATTTGAATGATTGAGTAAAGTATAATAAGTATATGTAAAATAAGTATTTATTATGATCAATGTCTCGGATTACAAAGTGTGAATTAAAATAAGAATAGGACATGACTACAAGTTTCCAAGAATAGAAATACGATTACACTTTCTAAATTAGGAATGTAAAAGAATGCGAAGTGTTACACTAACCGTTAATTCTTTGTGTCTTAATTTATCACCTAAACGAACAGGATCATCTGATTTCCTACTAGTAGTGGTTATACCTGGTTTTGAACTAGATGCCCCTCTTTCTTGGTACTAGGGTCCTCTAATTGTTTTTAAGTGAACTATTGTAGACTCTACAATTGTTGCCTTCAAGGGGTCTTATAAACGTAACCACTGTCCAATTGTGAAACTGTTGTTTCTACAATTGTAGTGGTCGCCCTACTTGAAATACCTTCTAGAGACTTGAGACACTCGAGGTGTAACCTCCTCTGCTTGTGGGCTAACACTGATTCCTCTACTTGCCCTAGTTACATGATGTGGTAAGCTCTCAGTGACTTGTTAGTGAGAGAAACTAGGTTCATGCAAGTCAGGGTTATCAAGTGCATCAAGCAATATTTGTAATGGTGTTAGACATATTGAAGTGGGTGGTGGTGTGGAAAGAGAAGTAGCCATAGGAAAGGGGCTTGAGTAGAGATAATCAAGTGATGTATCTCCCCCTTTATGTGGGTCCCCTATGCTCACAACACTTTCCTTTTGTAAGGAAAAGTGGGGAGTTTGGATAGGTGGAGGTGTTTGCATCTGCTGTGAGGAAGTAACAACAGATGTTTACTGTTTTTGTGATACAACAGGTTTCTGTGGCACCTCAACTCCTAGAGTAACCTTTTTTGGGTTTTTCCTTTTGGTTTTGGGTTTGTGGATAGATGTAAGTTTCCACAACACTGGGTTGTGTACTGTGGTCATCAGGAGCAGTGGGCTCTACAACAGATGTTGTAACATCTGTTGCTGGTTTTCTAAAACATTTTCTTTTGTCTCATTTTCTTGACCTTTTGTCAGCATGTGAGTAAAAGTTTTGTTAAAAAAACTTTTAATTTGCAGACCCTCTCCTCTTGCAAAAATGTTTTCTACCAATATCCTTTTTAAAAGACAATTGACATGCCTTGGATACAAGAGAAAAGCATCAGGCTTATATTCTTTCTTGGCTTTTACATTTGTAGCCATATCCAAGAACAAGGCATTTGACAGCTTGTAATTTGAGTTTGTAAAAATGGCATAATCGAAATATTTTGTTTTTAAAGGGATTTCATTAAATGAAGTGGTTTTTTATGATAAGCAAATGAGCAGGGTATGGAAGAAAAATTTCATGGCAGGTGGAAAATTAGGTTTGAAAATAGTAGCTACTGCCATTTGACCTCATACCCTCGCTCAATGAATTCATGATGAAGTTCAGATTTTTGAAAAGATTCATTACATGTCTCATCATTAAGGAAAATGTGGTGGAGATGAGTTGAGGAGTGATCTGAACGCTAGTTCCATTCATGGTAGATATGATGGTGGAGGGTGAATATATATAATATATATACACACACCCACACACACGTAGAAAACCATTTTTATGTGTCTATATACATGTGTGTATTTATGTGTATGTATTTCGAAGCTAGGATGCTTGTTAACTAAATACATAAATACCAACACTTGTAAGTCCCAAATACTTGAAGTTAATCAAGTATAATAATACAAATGGGTACTTTTGTATGCATACACACATATCCTGAATAATACAAATCAAGTTCAACTGGAGGCAACCCTCCAACTGGTAATATACGGTTATTCATAAAATTGCATGATACTCTCATTTATTCTATTCGTGCTTTTGGTTACTCATACTTAAATGGTGTATCCAATGATTTCAGGTTGCACTTACAAGCAGTTTCTCGACTGCAAACCTCTGAATTATGACGGTACCAGAGGTGCTGTAGCCTTCGTACGTTAGACTGAGAAGACCGATTCGGTCATTCGGATGAGCAAGTGCCCTGCTGAACAAAGAGTCACTTATGTTACCGGACTCTTCGTAGATGGAGCATTATCTTGGTGGAAACTCGAGGTCCAAACTAAGGGTGACGATGCTGCATATAACCTGACCTGGGATGAACTTAAAGAAATAATGAGAAAGAAGTATTGCTCGAGGTCAGAAATTCAGAAGTTGGGAACAGAGTTCTGGAATTTAACGATGGTTGGTTCAGATATTGCTGGGTACACGCAGAGATTTCATGATTTGTCTCGAGTAGTGCCATACTTGGTGGAACCCGAATTTAAGAGGATTAAGAGGTACATCTGGGGCTTGCCCCAAAATTCTAAGTCTGGTTACCTCTTCAAAACCCATTGAAATTGGAGAAGCAATTGATATAGCTGTGTAAGTCCCGATATTGGATCTAACAAGTATCGTAAACCTAATCAATTGCGGAAATAAAGATTAAGATGAAGAACAACTCTTGAATAAAAAACAACTTGCATACACCAGAATAGTGTCTGATACAAGTTTTTCAATAATAACTCTCTAACCCTGAAACATTAACCTAATACATATATTTATACTAACCATCTAGCCCATTAATTACAACCCTAGACCCATGAGGCACTAGGAAGCCCAAAACCCTCTAGTAAGCCCAAATGTAGCACTAATGTGTAAACCTTCATATTCGCATTTGGCGATGGCTAACTCTTTCTTTGTTCTTCTAAGAGATTAATGTAATTATTAATTCTTGTCTGTTTATTCAAAACTGTTTTTGTGATTTCAGAAACACTTTCCTTAAGGGTTTCAATTACAGATTTGAATTCTTTTTCATTTCTAGTTAACGCCAAATTAGCCTCTTTGCATTTTTATAGTTCAACAACTAAATTCTGATTATGACTGTTGACGGTTTCATATTTTATTTTCAACTCAACACAGTCATTGCAAACAGTAGGAGGTTCAGAATTTACCTGTTTGGAAGAACCTTCAACATTTGCCATAAAGGCAGTGTGATGAGGAAAAGCTGCACCATCTGTAGAGAGTGTCTCTGTCTCTGTTTCCGCAGCTTCTGCATTCCTCGTCATGCCTACCTTTTCAGATTTCAACATCTCAGCTTCACTCAGCAACTCCTCAACCTCAGCATCACTTCCTTTCTTTACATCAGAATCAGATTCATAACCATCTGAACTTGAACATTCTTCATCAGAACTACCAGCATCCCAAGATGTATCATCGTTATTTGGAGTGTCGATGCTGTGATCATGCTTGACTTGATCCACGATCTTAGCATAGCATGCAGTTCTTCCGTTGTTTTTAGTTCCCAGCTGTACTGACCAATCGCATCCTTCATCAGATTGAACTATCAAAGCTCTATTCGTATTTGAAGGTCCTGATTGATTGGTGTTGTTAGAGTTGCCAACAGCTACTATTCTTCTTTGATTATTGTACTGTGTTGTGTTGGATGGTTGAGACTGATTATGAAAGGGGTTGTGATTTCCTTCCTTGCTGGGTCTTGTGCATTCCCGCTTGAAGTGACCTCTTTCTCCATAGTTGAAGCAAGTAATGGCGGTTTTGTCAAAGGCTTATTTTGTATCCTTCTTGCTTTCCAAACTGGTTCTACCCGTTCTTCTCATATAATCCTTCGCTCTTCTCATAGCGCTTGCGAATGCCCACTTGATGTCCATCAGCTCCATTTCATCTCGGTCAATTTGTTCATAGTCTTCATTTGTCAAATTGATGTTCCCTATTTGACATGCAACTAAACCACAATACGCACTGACCATGGTATTTAGAAGTTCCGCATGTTCCTGCGCAACATCTACGTTGAATTTGGAGAGATTTGACGTGTCAAGTTTGACAGTGTTGGGATTTGCCGATTGACTGTTGTTTCCATAGAAAGCTTGTTGAGGAGCTTGCTGTGGAGCTTTATGCGCTAAATCCCTTGGCTGTGGAAGGAAGGCTTTCGGATCAAAAGTCTCTCCATAGGCTTGATTACTTCAACCTGTAGACGGACTTGATTGAGCTGGTTGGGGAAGAAAGGGGTTCATGTTTGACACAAACGCGGTCTGCAGCTTCGGTTGCTAACTTGAGCTTGTACCTGCATTTATACCTCCAACATACATTTTAGGGTTTTGTGGAGCAGAGACTCGTTGTGCCTTCCGGAGTTCTTCTTCATTCTTGTTCTCCAGTTTCTGCACAAATTCATAAATACTAATTGAGTCCAAAACACCTGTATGTTTTAAAAGATCAATAAATTGACCCCATTTTGGTGGTAAAGCATCAGCAAATCGCATCACAATTTCTTGTGGTGCTGCTAACACTTTATACCAGTACATTTCGCTGAGAAGATGATAAAACTGAGTGGTCATATCATTCAAGGTTTCATTCTCCATGAACATGAAACCTTCAAACTCTTTCTTGAGCAGATCATGCCGAATCTTCCTGGTAGCAGCGTTACCTTCACCTCTTCTTCCAAAGTGTCCCACAAATTTTTCGTTGTAGTACAATACACAAACTGATGATAAATATATTTATGCAGAGCTTGTGTAAGGATAACAAATGCCTTTTTCTCTAGATCGTAAGCTTTCTTGTCACTTTCGACTAGATTGGCCAATGAGGTTGGATTTGATCCAGCTTCTTCAAGTGCTTCATTGTAGGGGGTAGTGAAACACGTCCATAATTCCGTGTTTTGACCGAGAACATACATATGAAAACAACTTTTCCAAGAAGGATAATCGTTCATGTGATTTAACTTTGGCAGTCGGTTATTACTCCCTGTTTCACTTTCGCTCATTAACAGAGTTTGGATGCTTTGATTCTGATTCGCAACACACGCCCATTAATTTGCAGAGATCATTGCTGTATGTTGAGGCATCAAAGATTTTACCCATGATATTACAGAGCTTTGCCAAGACTCCTGATTTGAGCTTGAACAACTCCAATCCCACGGGTTAGAACTCATTATATTTTCTTGTTTAAATGAAAATTTAAAGGTTTAAAGTTTCACAATTATAATTACCTATTAAAAATTCACTGATATGAAAATATGACAAATTCTTAAAATCACAAAGCTTTGAAAAACACGAGAAACAAACAGATTCTGTTTCGTGCGTGAGACCTATTTCGTGCGAAACACTGATGTTTCATGCGAGCCAGGTGTTTCGTGTGGGTCAGATGATTCGCACGAAATATTTCAGTCGCACAAACTGTTTTGGTTCAGTGTTTTTGAGAGGAATCTTTTCAGAAATGGTTTGGTGAGAAATTTCCTTTCTTGTGTAGATCTGCTTTTTCGAAATTACCTGTTATCTTACCCACTTTTAGTTAAAACACAGATTTTTACAGTCCACAGTCCAAGTCCAGATCCAAGTCAGAAAATGTCAACCCTACCAAAACTAGTCAGATTCAAATTTTTGCAGATTTCTTCTTCAAGGGTGTTCTTCAGAAAAAATTTACCTAAAAATTTTCTACATGCAACAGATTTTAATCAAGTTTTAAGTTAGTTAACTATCTAAAATTTATGTTTTCTGCTAGGGATTCAAGAACACTTCAGAAATCTTCAAACTAGCTCAGACACACTAAGCCCATTTCTGAACAAGGAAAGAGCCAAAGCTCTGATACCACTTGAAGGTCCACTTGAGGATGGTGTTAAACCAGTTCCTTGTTCAAATGACACACACACAAGTGCGGAATCCAAGTGTGCATGCAACCAAAGCAAAGTAAAGAACACGGGGTAACCAAAGATTCACTATCTTGATTAATGATTGAGAACAAGTACAAACATATACACACAATGCTCGTATGACTCAAACAAACTTGATGTGTTCTTGTGTCTTCGTCTTCAGAGATATCCAACTGAAAGGATAACAAACTCTCTGGTCCAACCAACTCTCACACGCGAGTCAACCAGTAACCTTGGTTGAGAGGTGCATTTCCGCTTATATAGTGTCTGTCTAGATTTCGTACGAATCACGATACTAGACATACGGAACACACTATTTCACACGAGACACATCTCTAGGAAATTGGTGCGGAGCAGCTGTTTTGTACGAAATGCTCAATTCGTACGAAATACTCAATGATCCGTATTAAACCTGTGATTCGTACGAAACCTATGGTTCATACGAATCCTCTGACTCGCACATAATTCATCTTCTTGGAGAACGTGTGTAGACATGACGTTTACAAGACTCATCGGTATGCACATATGCAATCGTTTAACACAGACAATCTAAGATGTCATACTAGATCAAGATAGAAGGATATCTCGATCTATTGACCAAACCTATACAGACACTTGAGCAAAGACCGTACAATTACAACTGTAATTAAGAACAAGCGACAGACACAAAACTGTATCAACACACAGCCTTGCTAAGGGATCAAATCATTTCTAAAGTCGACTAAGGAGCATTTTTCAGTGTGAGCTGGGTTAGACTAGTCTAAGTAATTGCCAATATACTTGTCCATTTAATCTAAAACTCAACCCTCCAGTTCTAGCTTCATGATATGCTTAAGGTAGTATTATACTATGATACCTGTGTGTCCCATACCATGACATACCCCCGCGATCAAGGTAAGCACAACGATTCATCGTAGAAGGCGAGTATACTGAGATCATCCAGTATCTTTTACAACGTTAGACTATTGGTGAATAGGTCAGTACTTTTGTATAGCAGAGTGACCAATAGTATCTGACGAGGGTTAGGCAAATACCTTATCTGGTATGTTTGAATTCATGGAATTTTCTCATGAAGAGATTTCCATTCTTTTATGTTTTGGCCCTTCTATTTTGGCTCTTCTAAAAGGATATCCTGACTGTGTCTAGGTCTGCATATAATTAGGATGCAACAGAAGGGCACCAAGATATCCTCGGATGACTCAACAACATAAAGACCCGAAACCTCAGGCGTTGGCTATCTATCAACACAGGATTTAAGACTATGAAATCATACGCCTATAATGTGTGACCCACTGAATATATAGTTCTTTATGTTTATATCATTTGGCTTACACTATCCGGTTAAGATCTAGACCTATCAACACATCACCTTCGATTCATGTCTTTCCTGCTTCAACACCTTACATGTGTTACTCAGAAACTTTATCACGAAAAAATATTGCATTTCCCAATCATTGCAAAAGTTGTTTAAAACAATATATATATATATATATATTTATATATTTATATATATATATATATATATTTGCTTTTTTGAATATTTCTCCCCCCTAAATTTGTGCATACATATGAACAAATTTACGAAGCAAACAAAAATGAAAGAAAGATAACAAACTAAACGGAAAGGACAGAGGATGCTCAGTTAGAAAAACAGATTATTTTGAGGAGATCCACAAGCACTTGAAAACGCGCGTTGCCAACAGGTTTCGTGAAAAAATCCACCACGTTTGCATCAGTGTGGATTTGCTCAAGTTTAACGAGACCCTTTTTATAGCAATCATGAATAAAATGAACTTTGATATTTATGTGCTTGGTTTTGGAGTGAAAAACAAGGTTTTTGACGATTTAGATAGCGACATCATTATCACAATAAATTGTTGTGTTTAGATAAGTCAAACTATAATCCACAAGTTAGTGTTGCATCCATAAAACCTGGGAGTAGCAAGCAGATGCTACGACATATTCTGCTTCCACTGTAGAAAGCGAGACCGACTGCTGCTTCTTGCATTGCCAAGAGATTAATTAATTGCGTAGTCTCTTCAGTAGTTTCCGTAGTCTAATAGGTATCGTAAACCTAGTCAATTGCGAAAATAAAGATTAGGATGAAGAACAACTCTTGAATCAAAAACAACTTGCATACACCAGAATAGTGTTTGATATAAGTTTTTCAATAATAACTCTCTAACCCTGAAAAATTAACCTAATACATATATTTATACTGACCATCTAGCCCATTAATTACAACCCTAGGCCCATGAGGCACTAGGAAGCCCAAAACCCTCTAGTAAGCCAAAATGTAGCACTAATGTGTAAACCTTCAATAGTATAAGCCCAGCAAGCTGTCAGCCTTACTGAGGAGGCTGTACATCAAGGGAAGTTACCTAAGAGTGGTGTGAACAAAAAGGAAACTACTGAGGAGACTACGGACTCTAATAAAAGAAAATTCTCCCATTTCAAGAAAGGCTCTTGAGGTAATAATAACAGTAACAAAAAGCAAGCCACGAAAGAAGTCAAGAAACGAAGGCATATGTTACCACTACTACAAACACTGCTGTTAAGAAATCTTATACTGGAGGTCACCGAAATACCCCAAATGCCCTTTCCACTACTACGGGAAGTGCCGAGGCCCTAAGTGTGGCAAATGTGGTAGGTTTGGGCATCGCACCGATGCGTGCAGGGTGGCAAATGCCAAGGATCAAGGTTGTTTTGGATGCGGAAACAAAGGGCATTTCAAGAAAGATTTCCCTAAAGAGAATCAAGCCCGGGGAAGAGCATTCATGATTTGAGCTAAGGATGCTCGCTAGGACCCGAATGTGGTCACCGGTACATTTCCTGTCAATGATCACTTGGTGAACGAGAACGGAATACATTTTGACCCCTCGAAGATTGAGGCTATAAAGAATTGGACCACGCCAAGAACCCCCATGGAAATTCGATAATTCCTAGGTTTAGCGGGATATTACAAGGAAATTTATTAAGAACTTCTCAAAGGTTGCTCAGCCACTAACCTCACTTACACAAAAGGACAAAAAGTATGATTGGGGAGAAAAACAAGAATCGTCATTTCAAGTATTAAAAGAAAAATTATGTAAGGTGCCGATATTATCACTCAAAGATGATACCGATGATTTTGTGGTGTACTGTGATGCCTCACATCAAGGATTGGGTTGCGTGTTAATGAAACATGAAAAAGTCATTGCATACGCGTCACGTCAGCTAAAAGTTCACGAAAGGAATTATACCACACATGACCTAGAATTAGGCGTTGTGGTATTTGCTTTAAAGATCTGGCGTCATTATTTATATGGCACTAAGTGTATCATATTCATAGATCATAAAATTCTTTAACATATATTTAACCAAAAGGAACTGAATATGCGCCAAGGATGTTGGTGGAACGTTGATTGATTATCACTATGAGATCAAGTATCACCCGAGTAAGGCAATGTTGTAGCAGATGCCTTGAGCAGGAAAGAAGAGTAAAAAATTTACGGGTACAAGCTTGAGAAATGACGATCTAGACGAACTTTGCGGCTCGAGTGCACGATGCACAACAAGAAGCTTTAAAACCAGAAACATTCCAGCAGAATCATTACGAGGAATGGAGAATCAAATGGAACTGAACAAGGATGGAACTCTGTATTTCATGGGAAATATTTGGATTCCCCATTATGGCAATTTGCAAGACTTGGTGCTGGATGAAGCACACAAGTCCAAATACTCGATACACCCAAGATCTGATAAAATGTATCAGGATTTAAAAGGGTATTATTGGTGGCCGAATCTCAAGGGAGATATTGCGACCTATGTTGGGAAATACCTAACTTGGGCAAAGGTCAAGGCCGAATACCAAAAACCATCTGGTCTATTACAACAACCCGAAATCCTTATCTGGAAGTGGGAACAAATCTCAATAGATTTTATTACAAAACTACCCCGGACCTCTTGAGGTCATGACATGATCTGGGTTATCATTGATCGATTAACCAAATTAGCTCACTTCTTACCCATCCGTGAGAAAGACAGTACCGAGAAGTTAGTTGAACTGTATCTTAAGGAAATCGTAGCACGTCATGGAGTGCCAATCTCAATAATCTCTAATAGAGATGGTTGCTTTGTGTCACGGATCTGGCAATAATTTCAAACTTCGTTTGGTTCTCGCTTAGATTTAAGCACAACTTTTCACCCGCAGACCGATGGTCAAAGCGAGCGAACCATCCAAACGTTGGAAGACATGCTTCGGGCCTGTGTGATGGATTTAGGCAGAAATTGGGATATTCATCACACCAGTATCAAGGCTGCGACGTTCGAAGCACTATATGATGAAAGTGCTGATCTCCGCTATGTTGGGCAGAAGTCGGTGACAGACAACTCATTGGTCCCGAGCTAGTCCAAGAGACCACAGACAAAATATTCAAGATCCGTGAGCGTATCAAAGGGGCCCGGGATAGACAAAAGAGCTACGCATATCGGAGACGCAAACTATTATCCTTCAAGGTCGGAGACAAATATATTCTTGGAAAGCGTCGAATCAATAAATCGGACAATCTAAACGGTGCAAACAATAGGCGAACATTCAAGATTACACCGTCGCGTCGACAACAACGGGCGATTCTCGAAGAAAACAAACATGTAATAAATGACGCCAACGACGAGTCTGAATATATATTTAGATGGTCAACATATATATATATATATGTTATCGAAATCAAAATCCGGAAAGTTAAAAATATAAAATTAGAAAATTATAAGTAAATACTTATAACAAAAATGGGATTTTAATAAATAAATGTGGGCTAGGCCCAAATTGTCAAAGTCTTGGACAAGGCCCAATTCCATAATATTTATGGACAAGGCCCAAAACTAATAAAAACCCAAAAAGATATAAATTACATGGGCTAGGCCCAAAGACATAAAATATATGGGCTAGGCCCAATGACATAAATTACATGGACTAGGCCCAATGACAAGAAAACATGGGCTAGGCCCAATGACAAGAAAAGATGGGCTAGGCCCAAAGGCATAGATGACATAGGCTAGGCCCAATGACAAGAAAACATGGGCTAGGCCCAAAGGCATAGATGACATGGGCTAGGCCCAATGACATGTGAAGGGCAGGGCCCAGTTCACACATGATTTGAAAACAATAATATATATAACAATATTAATCGAACATACAAACTACCAACACTATGATAACATTATAAGTTGTTCAATCATTACAACGAAATACACAACACGAATTCAAGATAAACAACGAGTACAAGGTCCATTGAGACCTAGGTGTCTAATGAAACCAATACGCATGTAGGTTACATACGTTGCTGACACCAATCAATAAATAGTACGACTTAAAGGAGCGCAAAAACTGTGAGTTCATGTCCCTCCTTTCAATTATTTCAAGTTTTTTTTAAACTATCGAGGGGAAATACATGTCATGTCAAAACAATATGTTAGCTATGGGTTAGCAGATAACAGATCACTGTGCGTAAGTAAGATGATAACAAAGTAACAATTAATCACTTAGTGACCAAGGTGCAAAAGAAGTAGATCTATTGAGTTTGAGACCCGCTCCACTCCTGGTTGGTATACCCTTTGGAGTGCTTTTGTGATCCCAACGATGTCAAAGAAGTCTCGGTTTGGTTACTTACTTATTGAACAAGTATGTCATGGTGCTCGCGATACACTGATAGATCCTTAAATAACTCATTGATGCTAATAACATACTTGGATCTCAATACAGGTTTTCAAGGATGACATTTTGATACGAAATCATTAAACTACATGAACTCGCCAACTTTATGTTGACTTTTTAAAATTAAATGTATTTCAGGATGCATGGACTTGAGCTGGTGATGGGATCCGGGTATGGGAATTAGTCAAGACAATGATGTACTACCTTTTGGAGGGTTTGCCTTTTATATCCCAACCTCGTTTGGGTATATAGGGCTCAAAGCCTCAATATGGAATTGCGATGGAAACAATGTCTATTTTAGAACAATGTGTTTTTAAACTATGTTTGTAAGTGGTAATCTGAGACATAACAATGCGGTTTCACTTTTGAATATTGTAAATGTGTAATGAAACTTAGTAATGACATGACATCGTTGTTGTTAATACTATTTACTAAATTGGATGCAATGATTACCTAATCCTCACACACTTGCGCTTCTGCTACGAGGGGTGTGACAATTCAAGCTTTCGTTAGCATGATAATCTTGTTACGTTTGTGCTTAATGTATGCTTACAAGAAGTACACTTTTTGGGTTTTTAAAACGACCTTACGCTCAAACTAAGACCATTATAAGACCTATAAAAGTCACACATATAATAAAAAAAGTCTATAAGACTAATGCATCAATTAATTAAATGAAACAAAAAAATAAAAAAAAGAAAACACAGCTTGCGCACAACTTGCGGCCGCAAGCTGTGTAGTTGTTTAAGTCTTTTTTTAAATCCAAAATCCCACCTAATTGCATTAATGGTAACCCTAATTTTTAACCTAACCCTTCCCCTATATAAACAAAGGTTCCTCCATCACTTCCCCACTTTTACAAGCCTCCAAACACCTAAAACAAGCCCCCAAACTCCAGAATTCTCTGCTGAAACACAGCAGCTTGCAAGTGAGTTTCAACTCACTTCCCTTCTTCTTTTTATCTTGTTTTTCCTTCTAACACTCTTGGATAACCTCTAGGAAGGTTCTCATAATTTTTCTTGGGCAAACTAAGGTGAAACCCCACCATTTGAGGTCCAAAAGTGTGCAAACTTTCTGCCCAAATTTTTATCTTTCAAACTTCAAGTTTTTCAATGATCTCATCTTGTTTTCTTCCTCAACATTGTTTGCTAAGCCCTATGGATGTTACCATAGGTTTTCCATGGAAAACTAAGATGGAATCACACCATTTTTGGGGCCATACTTTCTATTTGGAAGTTAACTTATAAAACTATTTGAACTTGTTTTTAACATAACAACTCCATGCTACCTATGCCTCTAACCAAGCTTATGGTTAGTGTGTTAAGCTAGACTTGTTCACACACAATCAAGAGGCATAACATGACATCTTGTTGTTAATACTGTTTACTAAATTGGATGCAATGAATACCTAATCGTCACACACTTGCACTTCGCTACGACCGGGGTGTGACAGGTTGGTATCAGAGCTCTGATTGTAGTGAACGGGGGAAAACTTTACTAAAAGTTTGGTCTACAATCACCAGGAGCTCACACATGAAAACAAAGTTTAAAAAATGATAGCAATAATTATAACAAGATAACAAAAAGGTTTTCATTGTGTCATGATAACACAAGGATCTATCACACGAGCTCAACTATAAGTAATGAGCAGAGTCAATACATGGTTAGTCAATAACGGATAGACACAAAACAGTAAGATTACATGGAAAACAAAAGAGAACAAGTCGTGCATGAGAATTGGTGATTAAGATAAAATATATCATAAATTACTAACATGAATATATATGCATTGTACGGATTATTTGCCAGGACTATGTCTTCATCATCGAGCTTTGAAGAATACCCAGAGGAGTACGTATCCGACGATGGATATGACCCCGCTTCTGAGGCCCAACCCTTAGGGGATGGAGCCGAACACGGAGACTTTGAGGACTTTCAGCCACTTGCCCTGATCGACCCTAAGGAGGTAGTTGTACCCCCGGCAGACGATGTACTGGCCGCCCCTCAGCCCCTGCATGATATCATCGTGTATGGACATCCGGAGGGCGAACACGCTATTGTACATTTGGTTATGTCTCTTGCTGTAGTCCCTCGAGTGATTGATCTAGACGATGATGACGACGAAATAACCGTGTTCCACGTTGAGCACATGGAGGACGACCTTGGCGATGGCGAGTCTTTGATGATATCACTATACTCGAGATTCGACGCCCTGATATCCCAGTTGTTGACATCTCGTCATCCACCGATGCTGCTCCGAGTGAGCATGAGGCAAATCATTTGCCGCCCCAGACACACCTGTATCTATGTATTCACCCCATGCGGCCTCACCCGCTCGTGTTAGTTCATTCCCAGTCAGAGTCCCGACCCCTGGACTCCACTCACTATACTAGACCTGCCAATAACTATTCCCTGAGCGGCACTCCACATGCCCCAGAGCAGCCGCCACCATATTTCTCTGAGAGGTCCACGTACAACCCGTCTGTAGTTGGGCCCTCACATATGGCAGTACCTTCTTTCTCTGATAGAGCACCCCCCATGTATGACCTACGTCCCACACCACCTCCAGCAGGTATGTTTACTCCGACACATCCAACGGGCATGAGCCCTTCTGACCCTTATCATCCTTCACACTTCCCTCCGATTCCTGTGGAGGAGAGAGTGACTTCACATGACCTACAGCTCTCATTGATTTTCCGAAGGATTTGGGAGTTAGAGTCTCAGCGTACGGCTCACGCCACTGCCAGAGCGACACCCCCACCACCGTTATCACCGATACCACCCCTACCATCATACCCACCTCCATCACAACCACCACTACCCCTATTACCACCATCGACTCCACCTTTCTACTGCCCATTCCACCACTCGTCATGCCCATCCGAGGCACGAGTGTAGGAGCTAGAGCAGTTTCAGATGGATGCTACTAGGCGCATTTCTAGCCTCGAGGAGGAGATGGCCTACCATCGTAGTTTGTTTCCCCGATCACCATTTCCACCACCCCTCCACCCAGTAGCATGTTTGTGTATATCTTTTGGGGATCAGTTGTACTTTCATTGTTTTGGCTCATCAAAACTCAGCCTTGAAGATCCCAGCTTTTGGAAGACAACTTATTGATGTGAAGAAGCAATGTAGGAGAAAATTATACTTTTGTAATGTAAAAACTTGTATTGACTAGGGTTGTGTACCCCTAAGTCTTTTTTGGTTCTTCGCGAACAAATTGTAATAAGTTGTCATTGTATAAAAGTGTATTTTCTTTATGTTACATTGTATTTCTTTTATGTTATGGTTGATTATATCATGATGTGTGATATTATGATTGATGCATTGCGCCGTGCTGATATTATGATTATATCGGTGATATTATGATTATATCTTAATGTGTGGCGACTATGTATGTGATGAGCTATGTGCATCATGACGATGGGTGTGCGTATGGCATATACATATATTCATTTATTTATTTATCATGTACCAAGGTGCTATACCATATATATATAAAATATAAATAAATAAATAAATAAAATGGTAATAATAACATGAAATTATTATTCGACTTATTGTGAGCGACATATCGTATTAGACGACGATGCCGCCCCGCAGAAGAAGTTCAAACAATAACACCCTACCAACAACACAAGAGGAGCTAAATGAACGCATATCTCAAGCCATTGCACAGTACGAGGCAAACCGCTCTGAGCATAGCGGCGGTACCGGAGGTTCAACATCAGTAAATCCTCCAACTGGTAATACACGGTTACCCATAACCGCAATACACTCTCATCTATCTTATTTGTGCTACTTACTCATGCTTAAATGGTGTATCTAATGATTTCAGGTTGCACTTATAAGCAGTTTCTTGAAGCAAACCTCTGAACTTCGATGGTCTCCGGAGGCGCTCTAGCCTTCGTATGCTGGGACTGAGAAGACAGATTCAGTCATCCTAATGAGTAAGTGCCTGGCTGAACTAAGAGTCACCAATGTTAGTAGACTCTTTGTGGATGGAGCTCTATCATGGTGGAACCTTCAAGTCCAAACCAAGGGTGATGATGATGCATACACCCTGACCTGGGAGGAACTAAAGGAGATGATGAAGAAGAAGTGATCGGAAATTCAAAAGTAGGAGACATAATTTTGTAATCTGAAAATGATGGGTTCAGACATTTCTAAGTATACGCAGTGATTCCATGATTTATCCCGAGTGGTGACATATCTAGTGGAACATGAATTTAAACGTATTGAGAGGTACATTTGGGGACTTGCCCCGAGATTCTGAGTTTGGTTACCTCTTCAAAACCCATAGAGATTGGTGAAGCAATTGAACTAGCTGTCAGCCTGACGAGGAGGCTGTACGTCCGGCAAAGTTGCCTAAGTATGGTGGAAATAAGAAAGAATCTGCTGAGGAGACTGCTGATTCCAACAAACGGAAATTTTCTCATTTCAAGAAAGGCTCTCGTGGTAACCACAACAGTAACAAGAGACTAGCCGCGAGAGAAATCAAGGAAATCAAAGCATATGTTACCACAACCACGAACACTAAGGTTAAGAAGTCTTACACTGGGGACGCACCGAAATGTCCCAAATGTCCTTTCACCACCATGGGGAATGTCGAGGCCCCAAGTGTGGAAAATGTGGAAAACTTGGACATTGCACCGATGTGTGCCTAACCAATACTGGAGATCATATTTGCTTTAGATGCGGAGACAAAGGACATTTCAAGAAAGATTGTCCTAAAACAAATAAAGCACGGGGAAGAGCATTTGTAATTAGAGCTAAGGATGTTCGCCAGGATCCAAACGTGGTCACCGGTACGTTCCTTATCAATGATCACTTTGCATCTATTCTTTTTTATACCAAGGCAGATTTCAGTTTTATTTCTAAAGAGTTTAGAGGTATACTTGGGGTAACGTCGAGTAAATTAAATGTTCCCTACTCGATTGAGCTAGCTTACAGGATATTAGTAGAGTCCAAACAAATAATAAAGAAATGTACGTTAGAATTGGGTGAACCAAAGTTTGACATAGATCTATTACGAGTTCAACTGGGTAGTTTTGATGTTGTTAATGGGATGTATTGGCTATCCAATAATCGAGCCGAGGTTATATGTCATGAGAAAATCATTTGCATCCCCTTACCCGACTGAGAACACTTGATAATTCACGATGAGAAGCATGACATATCTCTACGAATCATAAACTGCATGAAGGCGCATAAATGTTTAAGGAAAGGATGCATCGCTTTTCTTGCCCATGTGGTGGATAAGAAGGCCGAGGAGCGCACGATTGAAGACATACCGGTAGTGAGGGAATATCCCGAGGTCTTTCCAGAAGACTTGCCAGGGCTACCTCCTCATAGACAAGTCGAATTCCGTATTGATCTGGTGCCAGGAGTTGCACCTATGGCAAAGGCTCCATATCGACTAGCGCCCTCGGAGATGCAGGAATTGTCTACACAGTTGCAAGAGCTGCTCGACAAAGGTTTCATAAGACCGAGTTTCTCGCCTTGGGGAGCTCCAATTCTATTTGTGAAAAAGAAGGACGGAACCTTTCGCATGTGCATCGACTACCGAGAGTTAAATAAGTTAACTATCAAGAACCGGTACCAATTACCAAGAATCGATGATCTATTCGATCAGTTGCAAGTGTTGAGTTTTTACTCGAATATTGATTTAAGATCCAGGTATCATCAGTTGAGAATCCAAGAGGAAAGCATTCCTAAGACAGTGTTTCGGACTCGTTACGGTCATTACGAATTCCATGTTATGCCTTTTGTCCTGACGAACACCCCTGCAGTATTCATGGATTTGATGAATCGAGTATGTAAGCCATACCTTGACAAATTCGTGATCGTATTCATAGATGATATACTGGTATACTCACGAACAAAGGAATAGCACGAACATCACCTTAGAACCATTTTGCAGGTTGCTGAAGAGGGAGCAATTATATGCCAAGTTCTCAAAATGCGACTTTTGGATTCGCGAAGTATAATTTCTTGGTCATGTGGTGAACGAGAACGGAATACATGTTGACCCTTTAAAGATCAAAGCTATAGAGAGCTGGACCACGTCAAGAACCCCCATAGAAATACGACAATTTCTAGGATTAGCGGGATATTAGAGGGATTTATTGAAAACTTCTCCAAGGTTGCTCAGCCGCTAACCTCGCTTACACAGAAGGATAGAAAGTTTGATTGGGGAGAAAAGCAAGAATCGGCATTCCAAGTATTAAAAGAGAAGCCATGCAAAGCACCGATACTATCCCTCCCAGACGGTACCGATGACTTTGTGGTGTACTGTGATGCATCACATCAAGGATTGGGTTGCGTGTTAATGCAACGAGAAAAAGTCATCGCGTAAGCGTCACAGTAGTTAAAAGTTCATGAAAGGAATTATAACACGCATGACCTGGAGCTAGGTGCTGTGGTATTTGCCATGAAGATCTGGCGTCTATATGACATAAGTGTACCATATCACAGACCATAAAAGTCTTAAACATATATTCAACCAAAAGGAACTGAATATGCGCCAACGACGTTGGGTGGAACTATTGAACGATTATGACTGTGAGATCAAGTATCACCCGGGCAAAGCAAATGTTGTAGCAGATGCTTTGAGTAGAAAAGAACGAGTAAAAACATTACGGGTGCGAGCTTTAGAAATCACGATCCAGACAAACTTCACTGCACGAGTGCGTGAAGCACAGCAAGAAGCATTGAAACCAGAAAACATTCCAACAAAATCATTTAAGGGAATGGAAAAACAATTGGAACCAAACAAGGATGGAACTCTATATTTCATGGGAAGAATCTGGATTCCCTATTTTGGTGAGTTGCGAGACTTGGTGCTGGATGAAGCACACAAGTCTAGGTACTCGATACACCCAGGATCGGACAAAAGTACCAGGATTTGAGAGAACATTATTGGTGGCCTAATATCAAGGGAGATATTATGAACTATGTTGGGAAATGCCTAACTTGTGCAAAGGTCAAGGCCGAATACCAAAGCCATCCGGGTTATTACAACAACCGGAGATCCCGGCCTGGAAGTGGGAACAGATATCAATGGATTTCATTAAAAATTACCACGGACCTCTCGAGGTCATGACATGATCTGGGTTATCATTGATCGGTTAACCAAATCAACTCATTTCCCTACCTATCCGGGAGAAAGACAGTACGGAGAAACTAGCTGAACTATACCTGAAGGAGATTGTGGCAAGTCATGGTGTGCCAATCTCGATAATCTCTGATAGAGATGGTCGCTTTGTGTCACGGATCTGGCAATCATTTCAAAATTAATTTGGTTCTCGCTTGGATTTAAGCACAACCTTTCACCCGCAGACCGACGGTCAAAGCAAGCGAACCATCCAGACATTAGAAGACATGCTTCGGGCTTGTGTGATGGATTTTGGCGGAAACTGGGATACTCATTTACCATTGGTAGAGTTTTCCTACAGTAACAGTTATCACACCAGTATCAATGCCGCTACATTTGAAGCACTATATGGACGGAAGTGCCGATCACCATTATGTTGGGCGGAGGTCGGTGACAGACAACTTATTGGTCCCGAACTAGTACAAGAGACCATAGACAAGATATTAAGATACGTGAGCGTATCAAAGCGGCCCGAGATAGACAAAAGAGCTACGCGGATTGGAGACACAAACCATTATCCTTCGAGGTTGCAGACAAAGTATTGTTAAAAGTCTCACCTTGGAAAGGCGTAGCTAGATTCGGGAAGTGCGGAAAGCTCAACCCGAGATATATCGGACCTTTCAAAATTCTAGAAAAGATTGGTACAGTGGCCACAAGTTAAAACTGCCAGAGGAACTCAATAACGTGCATGACACATTTCATGTGTCCAATCTGAAGAAAAGTCCGACGAATGACACAGTTGTCCTTCCAGCAGATGAGATTCATGTAGATGACAAATTACAATTCACTGAAGAACCAGTTGAAGTCATGGAATGGAAGGTCCAAAAGACAAGAAGAAGCCAAATCAAACTGGTGAAGGTTCGTTGGAATTCGTGTCACGGTCCTGAGTTTTCGTGGGAGCGTGAATATCAAATCAAGTCAAAATACCCCCACTTGTTCGAGAAGACTCCTTCAGTGGATGCCTCAAGCTAAATTTTGGGACGAAATTCTTTTTAACAGGGGGAGTATGTGACAAATGGCATATAACCGGTAATTCCGTACAACTTAATCACTAATTTTGCTTTATAATCTCATGCATATTTATCGTAATTTAATTGCAAAACTGAGTCGTAAGTCATTAGGGCAAGTAAATCTGATCATAACATATACTGGTTTCCGTTACGACGTGAAACAAACCAAAACAATGTCCTAAAAGTGTTGGTAGAAAGTGTTGGACGCACTAAATGCGTGACACTAACCGTGTCGGTAAATCCGCAAACACGATTCAGAACAAGGAATAACGGCATGTTAATGCCATACCTGAATCCATATATAGATGAAAACACATATTTGAGAACAACCATTACAATAATACATAACTTTCCGGTATAACGGCAAAATTGCAAAATTGTCCGTTTCGACCAAAAAGGCGACAAATGGCGATTTGTCCGCAAGACTAATTCGGAGGATTCTGGATGTCAAGATAAGAATAAAACATTGTTAAACATCCTAAAATGATGTAAGAATAATAGGAATGCACAAAATACATCGTTTCCGGCCATTCGTCAAACACTGCACAATTCGACCAGAAAGCGGTCGATTGTCGAAACGACGGATATTTTAGTGGCCAATAGCCTCACCCGGGCATCTAGTGAACTAGTTAAGCATTAATTGGAACTCGGAATCCATTCAACTAACATGAGGTCACAGAAACCCAACTTTCGAAAAAGTTCGACGGTGGAACATAAAAGTGCCGATATCGGTCGAACGAAAGACATATCGGCCATCCTAACTCATCGTATATTCGTCTAGCGAACTAGTCATGCATATTTTTGGATCGGAAATGCACTACATAGACACCATATAAATTGTGGTAGTCGAAAACAAAAGCTTCCGGTACTAAATAAATAGTTTCGTTTCTTAGCGATTATAACGACGATGAGGGATCTAGCGACGTATCCATCATCCGAAACTTATATTGGAGGATCATGTGGATCAAATACCATGTAAACACACCCTAAACTCAAGTCTTATGCTTAAGATGCTAGAAGATTAACCCTAAACACTATACTTATCATAATTACCTAAATATCTAAAATTTTAACACGTGATAAAAAAATAAATTACACTTTACCCCCCCTCATGTTCATGGCTACAAGTGGGCCCCATGCCCACTTGATTTTGTTGAGAATTCAAGGATTAGGAGCATGGTGTTAGATAGTTGATGGATTTGAATTATGATGGAAATATATGTCATATCATAAGCTTTATTCTTATCATTTTCGACAACAAAAACTTGCAGCATTTTCTCCTTTCTTCTCCCTTGTACACCGCTCAACACCACCACCATAGGACCACCATTTAGCCACCACCATCCACCACTTTTTATACACTTTAAAGCTCAATAAAGACTCCTAAAGAAGCTAGCAAGGATGGAGATCATTAGGGCATCCTAAAGAGCTTCATTTTCTTCCATAATCTTCAAGAAACTTGTGCACCTTTTGTAAGCTAAGCTTCTCCATAATCTAGCTTATTTTTATACTTAGATTATAGTGTACAAGTTGATAATCTTGAAAATCAAGAAAAGATAAATCAAAAACCCTAACACACAACATAATAATAACAATAAATATTGTTTATTTTTGTTGATTATATGTTTATATGATTGTTAGATAGCATGTTGAAGTTGTTTATGTTAGAAGTATGATTTAGTATAAAAGTGAAGATTTAAACATGTTAAGGTTTAAATCTAAACAAGATCATCAACTACATCATCCATGAAAAATACTACAAGTTAATGATAATTTTCATGCATATGAATGATTTTATAAGAAGTAAACACTTGTATTTAAGTTGTAATCACCTTAAAAATGTGTAGTAATCAAGGGGTTAAATACATGGATTTGGTTAAACAACATGATAAAATAGTGGTTTGAAATGGCTAACAAATATTAGAAACTCTTTTGATTTACTAGGATTTTAAACCATAAAAAGTCATGGATGATGATAGTTTGATTATGTAAAAGAAATATTAGATGGTTTGTTGATGATGATTATGAGATTAAATAGGTTTTTAAATACGTTTTTAAAACGTGGAAAACCCATAGTTTAAGGGAAACTATGGCGAAACTTTCTAAAAATCTAATCGCGATTAAGACATGATTAGTGGGACTAAACGCGATTAGTAACTTAAATCGTCATTAAGTAGACTCTAATGACAAGGGGTATCCCTAAATGGCCAAGGGTTTAACAATGTTATAAATATATATATTTATAAGTGAAAATAAATGCTTTTACTATACATTTTTACTTGGAAAATAATACAAGTATATATATTTATACATTTGTTACCATAAAATTGTATGTATACATGCGTGTATTGTATGTGTATGTATTAGAAACTTAGAGTATTCACAATAAAAGTACCCCACCATATAGAAAATACAAACACTTAATCAATACACTAAGTGATGGTGACACAACAAATATATTCTTGAAAAGCGTCGAAACAATAAATCGGACAATCTAAACGATGCGAAAAATAGGCGAACATTCAAGATTACACCGTCGCGTCGACGACAACGGGCGATTCTCGACGAAAACAAACATGTAATAAACGACGTCGGCGACGAGTCTATATAATATATATATATACACACACGTTATCGAAATCAAAATCCGGAAAGTTAGAAATATAAAAAGTTAGAAAATTATAAGTAAATACTTATAAGAAAAATGGGCTTTTAATAAATAAATGTGGGCTAGGCCCAAAGAAATAAAATCCATACAAGAAAACATGGGCTAGGCCCAATGACATGTGAATGGCAAGGCCCAGTTCACACATGATTTGAAAACAATAATATATATACATATATATTTATATATATATATATAGGAAATATATAAGAAATATATATAACAATATTAATAGAACAAACAAACTACCAACACTATGGTAACATTATAAGTTGTTCAGTCATAACAAAGAAATACACAACAAGAATTCAAGATGAACAACGAGTACAAGGTCCATTGAGACCTAGGTGTCTAATGAAACCAATACGCATGTAGGTTACATACGTCGCTGACACCGATCGATAAATAGTACAACCTAAAGGAACGCGAAAACTGTGAGTTCATGTCCCTCTTTTCAATTATTTTAAGTTTTGTTTTAAACTATCGAGGGGAAATATATGTCATCTCAAAATAGTATGTTAGCTATGGGTTAGCAGATAACAGATCACTATGCATATGTAGTATGAATACAATGGTAACCACTAATCACCTAGTGACCAAGGTGCAAAAGAAGTAGATCTATTACGTTTGAGACCCGCTCCACTCCTAGCTGGTATACCCTTTGGAGTGCTTTTGTGATCCCAATGATGTCAAAAAGTCTAGGTTTTCTTACTTACTTATGGCACAAGTATGTTAGGGTGCTCGCGACACACTAATAGATCCTTAAATAACTCATTGATGCTAATAACATACTTGGATTTCAATACAGGTTTTCAAGGATGACATTTTGATACGAAAACATTAAACTACATGAACTCGCCAACTTTATGTTGACTTTTTAAAATTAAATGTATTTTAGGATGCATGACTTGAGCTGGTGATGGGATCCGGGTATGGGAATTAGTCAGGACAACGATGTACTACCCTTTGGAGGGTTTGCCTTTTATATCCCAACCTCGTTTGGGTATATAGAGGTCAAAGCCTCAATATGGAATTGTGATGGAAACAATGTCTATTTTGGAACAATGTGTTTTTAAACTATGTTTGTAAGTGGTAATCTGAGACAAATAACAATGTGGTTTCACTTTTGAATATTGTAAATGTGTAATGAAACTTAGTAATGACATGACATCGTTGTTGTTAATACTGTTTACTAAATTGGATGCAATGAATACCTAATCGTCACACACTTGCGCTTCCGCTACGACCGGGGTGTGACAATTCAAGCTTCCGTTAGCATGATAATCTTGTTACGTTTGTGCTTAATGTATGCTTACAAGAAGTACACTTTTTGGGTTTTTAAAACGACCTTACGCTCAAACTAAGACCATTTTAAGACCTATACAAGTCACACATATAATACACAAAGTATATAAGACTAATGCATCAATTAATTAAATGAAACAAAAAAAATAAAAAACGAAAACACAGCTTGCGCACAACTTGCGGCCGCAAGCTGTGTAGTTGTTTAAGTCTTTTTTTTTAATCCAAAATCCAACCTATTTGCATTAATGGTTACCCTAATTTTTAACCTAACCCTTCCCCTATATAAACAAAGGTTCCTCCAACACTTTCCCACTTTTACAAACCTCCAAACACCTCAAACCAGCCACCAAACTCAAGAATTCTCTGCTGAAACACAACAGCTTGCAAGTGAGTTTCAACTCACTTTCCTTCTTCTTTTTACCTTGTTTTTCCTTCTAACACTCTTGGATAACCTCTAGGAAAGTTCTCACGATTTTCTTGGGCAAACTAAGGTGAAACCCCACCATTTTGAGGTCCAAAAGTGTGCAAACTTTCTGCCCAAATTTTTATCTTTCAAACTTCATGTTTTTCAACGATTTCATCTTCTTTTCTTCCTCAACATTGTTTGCTAAGCCCTATGGATGTTACCATAGATTTTCCATGGAAAACTAAGGTGGAATCACACCATTTTTGGGGCCAAACTTTCTGTTTTTGAAGTTAACTTATAAAACTATTTCGAACTTGTTTTTAACAAAACAACTCTATGCTACTTATGCCTCTAACCAAGCTTATGGTTAGTGTGTTAAGCTAGACTTGTTCACACACAATCAAGAGGCATAAAATGCCTCTAAACTTGTGGTTTTTACTAGGGTTTCAAACCCACAAGTGTTGAGCCATCCAAGCTTACGAGCTTGTGTTGGTGTAGGTGTGATTACATGAAGGCCTTAGCCATTCAACTTTTCAATCCACTCCTCACTTGATGATTTCTATAATTCTTGACCATCCGGCTTGTCCTTGTGACAATCTTATGTATTGGTGAATCTTACAAAATAGGTTTAGGACGGTTATCCTCCTACCTCCATGCATGACTTATATGACTTATATGATATCTATGAAATACATGAACTTTATGATAAATTAGTAATATTATAACTATATATGTAAATACTTAATATAACTGAATCTTCGACAATGACCATATGGTACTTGTCCTAAAAGTAGGTTATTTTATCTTAGACCTAACCCTCATTACGATTCTATTGCGCATGACCCATAAAAACACAAAACACCCTTCGGGGCTTATAGCGTAAAAAACGAGCGTTAACTTCTAGATAAATACTTCAATTATACATACTTTTTGCATACTTTAATTGCTAAACTCATTAAACTCCACTGTCAATCTAATACTCAGACACCTATGTTGCCTTGTGTAGGATAACTTGGTGTTATTTCCCCTAAAATAACCTAACGCTTTCACGGAAATTACTTCGCAAAACCATGAGTAAACTCGACCCCTTTTATGCTTTCCACTATTTGGGGTGCAATATGTTAATTTACTAAACTACACTAAATCACACTTTTATTCTATGATTACACACAATCAATCCATCAAACATGCTTTAGTCTTTTGCTACTTGAATTGTTACTTGGTCTATTCTTATGTGATCTAAATGTCATTAACTTCGATCAAGCCTCCCTTAACATGTATAGCGCTTTAGGAGTAACGCACTGCCCGTATACTTGTGGTCAATGTTAAGTTTTAATCTATTTTGTGGTACACTAGAGGATTGACTTGTAGCTTCACATGCCTTGTTTACATTATTCTTGTATGCTAGCTATTCATGTGGATTTGTTTAAATGGTTTTAATAATTATGCTATGATATTAAACTTGTGTATTCGCCAATACTTTGTTATTGAACTATACTTTTTAACATGTTGCAGGTTGATGAAGTTGTTATGATGGAACTAGTAGGAATGGCATAGAAACACGCGTAGAATACTAAGTTAATCATTATGTTATTGTTGAGTTTATTTTGTTGTTGTTACTTGTATTCGGATATTTGATGTAACTTGACAATTTTGATGCTATGAACAGAAATGGTTGTTAAATTAAATATTATCGTAAATAGTCATGATGTCTCGAGCAATCTAGTTCGTCTCACTCTGATGTTTCCGCCATCGGTTGGGGTGTGACAGATTGGTATCAGAGCCACAACTATAGGGAATTAGGTAGAATTACCAGGTTCGACCTAGTCTATAGTTTAAGTGACTAACTTGACCATTTTTGCTTCATGATTAAAATGCTAATTCTTCCTATTTCTTTTGTTTTAAATATATATATGTGTTTTTCCTAAGACACTTACACAAATTACACACTTGAATACTTGAAGACACTCAAACTACAAACGAGACGATCTCACCAAAATAGGGATGAAACCCGCACTTCGATGATCACTCTCAATCCATGAAATTTGATTTTGCACGAAATTACACCATCAAGTTAGGAGTGAAATCCACATCTTGATGGGAACTTCCATTTCATACTCTAGTGGATCCTTACCAACGAGTTGGGATACGCTCCTTGTTTGGTAAGTACCAACCACACTTAGGGTACAATGTTGTCAAGTTAGGGGTGAAACCCGCATCTTGTCAGCTAGTCCCATTCCTCGATTTCAATCTCGCCAAAGTTTCAATTTTTCGATCGGTTAGAGACGTGTAGTAACTGGAAGGGTTAAGTGCCGTTAATCTCTTCTCGACGAGAGCACTTTACCTATAGGCCAAAGCACGTTTCTCTAATTTGAAAGGATCTCGATTCACTTGGGAATAGTCAATGTTTCTCAACCCGAAACACTCTAATGTTTTATTAAGCCAATCTTTTATGCTATGTCAATTTCTATGTGTTCTAATACTTGCTATCTTGTTCATTTCGGATCCGATGCACGATTCACACGCCTTTAATAACCGAAAACAATAATAAAAATTCTCATGAACCAACTAAATTTACATTCCTTTACGCAAATCATACGTGTTTATGCTTTTGAATGCCAATATGTTCATGCTATCTATGTAAATTTATACATGCTACATAATACTTATGTGCTCAAAACAAATTCTTTTCTTTATAAAACCACTTTACAATGAAAGCCTAAATCTTTCTTCTATTGTCAAACACTTTAGATGTCTTTCTCTCAAAGCATTATGGGTAAGAGGAAGTCAAAGTCCAAGTCGAAGTCCAAATCCGACTCCATGTCAAAGAAGGATTGCATGAAGTTCATGGCCGAACAAATGGCCGAGCACATGGCCAAGGTCATCCCCGAAATCGTCAGCAAGGTCCAACCCCCACCCAATGACGAATCACCTCACACCTCTGTCGACTCCAAGGCCAAACCACCCCAAACCCATAAGCAATTCTGTGATTTTAATCCCCTACCTTTCACCGGCGAATGGGATGCCACTAATCTACTACAATGGTTCGACACCATTCACCTCAAAAGTGGTTGTCCCGACCACCTGCGCACCATGAACGCCACGGGAGTGTTCCGATCAAGAGCCCTTGACTGGTGGACTTTCGGGCGTAACGCTCATGGTAACGAAATCTCCCACGCCCTCCCTTGGACCGAGCTTAAGAAGTTAATGGAAAGTGAATTTTGCCCCCATCCCGAACGTCAACCACTCGAGACTGAGTTTTGGAACCTCAAGCAAGTGGGGAATGATAACGCTGGCCTCACGGCCCGTTTTAAGCAACTGGGCGCGATTTGCCAAAGCTAAGTTGACACGGCCGAAAAGGCCGTTGCTAAATATATACGTTGCCTCCCTCCTCACCTCGGTAACCTGGTCTATACCACCTCACCCAAAACCATCGAGGAAGCCTTTCGTTGGCTGCTCATTGAACAAAAGCCATGTCCTTCGTGAAGCCTCGCCAAGGCTCCAAGAAGGAGACTCATCAAGCCACCACCGAATCAAGCAAGTGGTGAATGATAACGCTGGCCTCACGGCCCGTTTTAAGCAACTGGGCGCGATTTGCCAAAGCTAAGTTGACACGGCCGAAAAGGCCGTTGCTAAATACATACGTTGCCTCCCTCCTCACCTCGGTAACCTGGTCTATACCACCTCACCCAAAACCATCGAGGAAGCCTTTCGTTTGGCTGCTCGATTGAACAAAAGCCATGTCCTTCGTGAAGCCTCGCCAAGGCTCCAAGAAGGAGAGCTCATCAAGCCACCACCGAATCCCTCGCCGAGCCTACCTCACCCAAACCCCCAAGAAGCAACACCAAGGGCAAGAAGCGGAAGGCTTCAAGCCCAAACTGCGCGGTTGTCACTCAGCCAAACCCCCGTCAGCTAGCCTTGCCCGCACCCGAACCCATCAAGAAAACGTACACCGTACCCCATCCTAAGTTTAACACCTATCCCTTCCACCATCCGGTTACTTCCCAGTACCGCTTATGCTCAATCTGCAATAGGTATGGGCATTTCGCCCAGCAATGCTGAAATGCCCCGCAAGCCCCCATCAACCCAGCCCGAGCTATAACCGAACCTCAAAACCCTACCGCCAACCAAAACCGACCCCTTGCACCTACTGCTCGTGCCTGCTGCAGATGCGGAGACCCAAATCACTTCACGAACAACTGCCTGAAGCGCAATAACAACAACAACCCGCAGTAGCAGCAAGCTCGCGGCTGAGCTTTTGTCATCACAGCCGCTCAAGCTCAAAACTCAAAGGATGTCATATCGGGTACGTTCCTTGTTAACAAAGTTTATGCTATGTGTTTTTTTTTTGGGTAAAGGGTTTACCCCGGTAAATATTATATTAATCAATCCAAAAATTTCTCAAGTATGACAAGCCATACTAGAGTTCATCAAGCAATCATCCTACAGACGCTAGATACCAATTTAATAAGCACATCACTCGACAATACACGTAACACTAAGTTACAAAAAGAAAACACATGTAACACCATTAGCCATGTTCATCCTCATTTATCAGCAACCCTCTAGGAAGTCTCCATTCCTGTAGAAGATCTCTAGTGTGACTCGTGTCTTTAAATTTCATCAAATGTAGCTTCATCCGAACTGTTAGTAGAATAACCTCAATGAGTTGATCTGCACTCCTTTTTTTCATGGAAAACAATCTCTGATTTCGTTCCTGCCACACGAAGTAAGTTTCCGCACTAACAACAAGCTTTCCAATAACATGAGTAGCATGCTTTGACTTCGCATATTGCACCAAATGATCAAATATCCTTTCCCATTTGTTAGGCAGCGATCCCATTCCTGCTTTATCTCGAATACCATTCCAAACCTGAGCAGCATATAAACACTCGAAAAAAAGGTGGTCATGGGAATCCAGACCAACCATGCACACCGAACAGCACATGAGGTTATAATTAGGACTACCCGCTGAAGATCATCGACTCATGACATCCTGCGTTTTTAGTTTTTTGTTCACAAGCAGCCACATTAAAAAAGAATGACGAGGAATAGATTGGGGATACCAAATAATACTCGCCCATGGGACTTCATTCTGGTGTAGTCGAAATTCATCCCACCCTATAGCGGCACTGTAGTTCATCTCCTTTCCTGATCTAGTTCTCCATACAACTCTATCATGTAAACCCGGGTTCAGTATAATACTTGGCATGTTTCGGAGAGCCAGAAATCGGTTTACCCACTCGGTCGGCCATCCCCACCCCCCATGGTCACATACATCCGCAACCTTCGAGTTCATATAGAATCCAGCATTCGATATCATACGTGGCGTAATAAAAGAATTCAAAGGGCATATCTCATCCCACTTATCAAACCAGACTAGTGTTTTGTTACCATCTCCCAGTTTCGTCCATACATGGTGTTGAATAATCGGCCTTAACTGTAACATTTTCCTCCAGCTCCATGTTATGTTATTTCGGATTGGTAAGTCCCAAAAACTTCGATCTCGTATATGATATGAATGGATCCACTTTACCCAAAGAGACTCTATGTGTAAGAAGACTCCATACATGCGCAACCATAAGCGCTTTATTCATATCCCCAATCCTTCGAATACCCAAGCCACCCTCTTTTTTAGGAATACACACTTTTTTCCAACTCACCTTAGCTTTCCCTTTTATGTTATTTCCTTGCGCCCACAAAAATCTTCGCATTCTTTCTTCCAGGTCATAAATGATGCGCTTTGGTAAAATAAAGACCGACGCCCAATATATATGCATAGAAGACAGGATCGACCGAATCAATTGAAGTCTACCCGCAAATGATAGACTCTTATTTTTCCAATCGGTAATTCTTAAATCCATACTTTCCAAAAGTCTCTTACAATCATTGTAAACAAGCCTGGTAGATATAAGGGGAACTCCAAGGTAGCGAACTAGCAACATACCTTCATCAAATGGGATGATGCTTCTAATTCGGTCTTTCACTATGTCCAGAACATTACCAAAGAAGACCGTACTTTTAGTCATACTAGGAACAAGACCTGACATGTTTTTAAATAAGTCTAGCGCCTCCAAAAGCACTTTTGCTGATCTATGATCGCCCCGAGAAAACAAAAACAGATCATCAGCAAAACAGAGATTAATTATTCGCTGATTTTCACACTTATTATGGTACCTAAACTCAGCTGACAAAGAACTCTGTTTTTGCAAAAGCAATGTAAGAACCTCCATAACCAACGTAAAAAGGTATGGAGACATTGGGTCTCCTTGTCGTAAACCCCGTTGCCCTCTAAAATACCCATACAGATTACCATTTATAGCCAAAGAGAAGGACGTGGATGTAACACAAACCATTATCCACTTCACCATTTTCCTATCAAATCCAAAACCTAGCAGTATCTGTTCAAGAAAGTTCCAGTCTACCGTGTCATAAGCCTTTTGAATATCCACCTTAAAGGCACACCTTGGTGGCCCCTTATTATGATGATAGTTATGCATTAACTCCTGTGTTAAGAGGATATTATCAGAAATCCTTCTACCCGGAACAAAGGCTGACTGGTTGATGCTCACAATATCACATAACCCTTCTTTTATACGATTTGTAATAATCTTGCTGATACACTTATATAGTGTGTTACAACAAGATATAGGGCGAGAATCCGTAATGGAAGATGGTGTACTAACCTTAGGGATTAAAGAGATTATCGTATGATTAAGTTGACGGAGTAGTTTACCATTTTGAAAGAACTCCTGTACCACACTGCATACATCCTTCCCAACTACATCCCAAGACTTTTTAAAGAAGACCGAGGTGTAACCATCAGGACCTGGAGCTTTATTCCCATCATCATCCGTAACAATCCTAACCATAGCAGAAGCTTTATCAACCGATAATACATTATGGAATAGATCTGGCGTAGGATGCAAATTTATACTTCCAACACTACCAAAAAACTGGGTACAGTGCTCCACCATGACCTGTGGAACCGACAGTCCTTCATGTAGTATACCGCTACTGTCTCTTACCGAGAAAATTCTACTCCGATGATTTTTTGCTTTGACAGTGCTTATGAAAGAACTTTGAGTTCTTATCCCCAAGCGAAAGCCATTGTAACTTAGATTTTTGCTGCAAAAAAGAACACTCATCAAGAACCACTTTCTTATACGCTTGAGGTAATCGACTGTGTTTATCAAGAAGCTCATTGTTGAAAGGATCATTATCAATAGCTAGCTGGTTGTCATCTAGATCCTTTCTCATCATCTTAACCTTCTCATGCAGATTACCCTGTGTATATAAGAGTTTCCTCATCGAGTTTTTTAACAGCTTAAGCTTTTTAACAATCTGAAACATGCGATAAACCTGAATGTCCATATTCCAAATCGTTTTAACTTCCTCCATAAAACCCATCTTATCGGCTACCAAATTCACAAACTTAAACGGCTTCGGTTTTCCTCTAGTCACATTAGGCAGTTTTAAGATACACGGAGTATGGTCTGATATTCGGTACGGAAGAAAACATGCTGCCGCATTAGGGAACGTATCGATTAATTGCATATTCCCCAATATTCGATCAATTTTCTTGACAATGATACCCTTTTGCTGCTTATTCGTCCACGTAAAATGTAAACCCGTTCGATTAACATCAAAACACTTCTATCTCATCAATACACTCCTTAAATTCCCTATTCCCAATGCTAAAAGTAGATGGCCCTTGAGCTATATCTTCATGAAACAAGGAAGAATTAAAATCCCCCATGATAACCCATGGTTTATCATGCATATAAGAATGATGAGCACGTAAGTTCTGCCATAGGTCCCTTCTTTTTTTGTAGTAGTTGTCAGCATAAACAAACGAACAAAAAATAGAATTTTGATCGAGTTTAAACATGATCTGAGTATGCACAACCTGATCTGTTTTAGAAAGGATCATAACATCCACAATGTTAGCGTCCCACCCTATCATAATACGAGTACCTTTCTCACAACAATCAGCATTAGTCGCCCAGCTCCATGACCAGCAAACTTTCTTACAAACATTATAGACATTAGACGAGTCAACATGAGTTTCCATAATTGCACACACCTGAAGATGATTGTCCAGCACCACCTGACGAACCTCCTTTTGTTTGAGGGGTCGGTTCAAACCCCTTATGTTCCAAGAAGCCAAACTACCCATGGACACTAGTATCACCAGGTGTGCTTGCACCCTCAGAATTTTTATTTTCTACTTTCTGATCCATAAATTTTGGGATATCACCTAAAAGCTCCTCGACTTCAACTACATCCGCAATTACTTCCTCCAAATTGGTATTTTTATTTTGTTGATTACCCTTTGAAGTCATACCATCTATTCCACCGAATTCATTAGAGTGATTTCCCTCCTTTTGAAGTACAGAAAATGGGTTAGAGATAGGCACTTGGTTTTTCGGTTGCACTTTCCCATCAGCCTTGGACTTAGGCTTTGCTACCGGACGGTACACAAACTTCGGCTTCTGATTCTTAACATGCAGCCCTTGATTGATCCCTTTCATACTCTTCGATAATACCTCCTGAAAATCATCATTATTTTTCATCTTATCTTCCATCAGCACTGGTGTTTGTTTCTGTGGGCACGAGTTATCATCATGACCAAACACGCAACATGTTGAACATCTCAACGGTTCCCAATCATATTCGATTTTTACCTCCCTTTAGAGTATCCCTTTGCCATCGAGTGCCGGGATTGCAACCGTAACAACTCTCTTTAATTCAGACCCTGCTTGAACTTCAATTAGCGCCCTAGCATAACTACTCCTTCCCCATGAATCTACACACATTGTTGTTGTATAAGAATCCAGCAATTTTGGAACACCTATTTTCGAGGCCAGTAAACTCAACCCGTCCTCAGTAAACGCAGCCAACGGTACATCATGCATTTTTACCCAAACCGGTATAGATGTTATATCCTTTTTCTCAACCATAACATCAGGAGTCCATTCAGTAAGAATAATTGGAACATTTCGTATCATCCATGGCCCATCTTCCGGTAGCTGTGCCATCCCTTTTCTTGTTTGAAACTTAAAGAAGAAGAACCCTTAGCATTCATCATCATCTTGGATAAACCATACTTCGACCACTTATGTTTAACAAAATAGTCTACCACCGGAAACGCTAAGCGCTTTCCCAAAAAATATCCATAAAGAGTGTTCGAATATCTATCATTAACCTGCTTTACCGATGATAATGGGATGACAACATCTGCCCCATCAATTATTTCATCAGTTTCCAAAGACCGAAAATTAACCTTAATGCCATCACTATTATGCTGAACAACTCTAGCAAACGAAAGAGGTTCTACAATATTAGTGGTCGTTACCTTCGTGGACTCAGCTGATGAAACACCACCATCCGAATCAGGTGCAATATCCTCCAAATTACTATGCAAGTTAGCCCCTTTTTCCATGATGTTTTCCGAGTTCTCGTTAATATCATTCTCCACAGGTACCGCACCCGTAATCTTGTTTCGTTCATCAATGGCCTTAAGCAGCCTCGGATCCGAGTTCACCTCTTCCACTTGTGAGTTAGGAACATTCCCTCTACGGGCCAGCTTAGGGTTACCGTCAATATTCAGCACACGGTTTCCAAAACCCTTATTAGGTAATGGGAGTTTACGTCGATCAACATGCACATCAGGTTTCTTCCGTTCATCCATTCCAGAATTAACAACTCTCTCCTAACTCACGATTGACAAGAAAACCAAACAATCCAGACAAAACGACGAAATAAAATAAAACGCAAAACCCTAAACTAGCAAACCCTAACCCATGAAACCTTACAGAATTATATAGATATAGTGGTAAATCAAGGTTTCTGCCTTACCAGAAGGACCGATAGACCACCAATGCTATACAAACTGATCAGCCACACATGCTTAGGCGGCGATTGAAGAAAACAAGGAAGAGCACTTCAAATCAAAACACGTTTAGCCGCTAATAGAGTTCGTACATGAGTAATGAAGAATCAAGGCTCATATCACAGATCTATTACACAGCTTATTATGAAAGATTCGAAGCATTCATGAAGGAACAAGAATCGCCTGCTAGCGAGAGAGAATTAGGGTTTTTACTTTTAGCCGAATGGATTTCTTATGCTATGTGTTTATTTTGATACTGGTGCGGATAAAAGTTTTGTATCTGTTGAATTCGCACATTTGCTTATGTGTAGTCGTTCTAAGGTGCCTAAATCATTCGAAGTCGAAGTAGCTGACGGAAAATCCGTCACTGTCGATTCCGTCCTTTCTAATTGTACTCTTAATCTCAACGATCATACGTTTTCTATTGATCTCATACCCATGCCAATGGGTAGCTTCGATATCATAGTAGGCATGGATTGGCTTAGGCGAGTCCTTTGTTGAAGTTGTTTATTCAGAAAAATTCATCCGTCTTCCCATTCCCAATAATGATTCCCTGCACGTGTATGGCGAGAAACCTTCCAAAGGTCTCAAGCTTATGTCATGTATTAAAGCGCACAGGTACCTTCGTAAGGAATACTTCGCCTTTCTTGTCCACATTGTGGAAAAGAAGGATAAGGGTCTAAGCATGAGTGAAGTTATCGTTGTACGTGATTTCCCTAATGTTTTCCCTAAGTATCTTCCTAGCACTCCTCCTGCCCGTTCTGTTGACTTTCGCATCGACCTCATCCATGGTGCAACTCCGGTCGTGAAATCCCCCTATCGTCTAGCACCCTCGGATATGCAAGAGTTGTCTAGACAACTTCAAGAGCTTCTTGATAAAGGCTTCATACGTCCTAGCACATCTCCTTGGGGCACTCCCATTATGTTCGTCAAAAAGAAAGACCGATCCTTTCGCATGTGCATTGACTATCGTGAGCTCAACAAGCTTACAGTCAAGAACCGATACCCTCTCCCTCGCATCTATGACCTTTTTGATCAGCTTCAAGGTGCGACTTGTTTCTCTAAAATCGACCTTCGCTCCGGTTATCATCAACTTCGAGTCCTCGAAGAAGATATACCCAAAACCGTATTTCGCACACGTTATGGGCACTACGAGTTCATGGTCATGCCATTTAGTTTGACCAACGCAACCGCCATGTTTATGGATTTGATGAATCGCGTGTGTAAGCCCTATCTTGATTGATTCGTGATCGTCTTCATTGACGATATCCTAATCTATTCCAAGACGCGAGAAGAGCATGAGCGACACTTGCATCTTATCCTTCAGCTTTTGCATACTCAATCTCTCTATGCCAAGTTCTCCAAGTGTGAATTTTGGTTAAAAAAGGTTCAATTTGTTGCTCATGTCATCAACGAACTTGGTATTCACGTTGACCCTGCGAAATCGAAATAGTGAAAAATTGGATTGCCCCTAAAACTCCGTCTGAAATCCTTTCGTTTCTCGGCTTAGCCGGTTATTACCGCCGCTTTATCTCAATTTTTTTAAAAATCACCGTACCTCTCACTTCCTTGACCCAAAAGGATGAACCTTTTGTTTGGGGTTCCGAACAAGAGGAGTCTTTTCAAATGCTCAAGGGCATGCTTTGCAATGCTCCTATCCTAACCCTTCCCAATGGTATCGACCACTTTGTTGTGTATTACGATGCCTCAAGACAAGGTCTTGGTTGTGTTCGATGCAACGATACAAGGTTATGGCTTACGCGTCACGACAACTCAAAATTCATGAGAAAAATTATACTATGCACGACCTTGAACTTGGTTCATTGCTTTGCTTAGATATGCGACACTTGTACAAAGTGTATGGTCTTCACCGACCATAAGAGCCTCCAGCACATCTTTAATAAAAAAGAACTCAACATGCATCAGCGTCGTTCGGTAGAATTATTAAATGACTACGACTAAGGTATCTGCTACCACCCTGGTAAAGCGAATGTTGTGGCTGACGCACTTAGTCAGAAAACTCATGTTAAAAGTGTACGTTGCTACCAAACTTTGGGAAAGCTTCAAGAGATGATTCGTGAGGCACAATAGTCGACCGTTAATGAGGGTAACCTCGATAATGAGTTGAAGTGTGGTGCTGAAAACGAACTTGTGACCAAACCCAATGGCATCATGTGCTATCTTAACCAGATTGTCAAACCGTGATAATCTTCGTGACCTCTTGATGAGTGAAGCTCATAAATCCCGATATTCCATTCATCCGGGTGCCTATAAGATGTATCATGACCTCCGAGCATCGTACTGGTGGCCTGGTATGAAGAAAGATATCGCCTTTCGTTTCAAAGTGCCTTACTTGTTCCAAGGTAAAGGCCGAACATCAACGACCCTCTGGCTTACTTGAACAACCAGAAATTCCTGTTTGGAAATGGGAGAGTATTGCCATGGATTTCATAACCAAACTCCCTCATACATCGTCTGGTCACGATAGTATTTGGGTAATCATCAACCGTCTGACCAAGTCTGCTCATTTCCTTCCCATAGGTGAAGATTACCAAGTCTGCTCATTTCCTTCCCATAAGGCTCTTGGTACTCAACTCAATCTTAGTACTGCTTTCCATCCTCAGTCTGATGGTCAAACCGAGCGTACTATCCAAACTATAGAGGACATGCTTCGTTCTTGCGTAATTGATTTTGGTGGCAACTGGGACATGCATTTGCCTTTGGTCGAATTCTTGTACAATAACAGCTACCACGCGAGTATTCAAATGGCACCATTTGAGGCATTGTATGGACGCAAGTGCCGATCGCCTACTTGTTAGCACGAGATCGGGGAAGCGTGCTGATCGCCTACTTGTTGGCACGAGATCGGGGAAGCTCAAATCACCAGTCCTAAGCTTATACAACAATGACAGATAAGATTTTGCAGATTCATGACCACTTGCTAAAAGCTAGAAGCCGACAAAAGAGCTACGTAGATAAAAGATGCAAGCCTTTGAATTCAACGTTGGTGACTTTGTACTTCTCAAGGTATCCCCTTGGAAGGGTGTGGTTCATTTCGGGAAAAAGGGAAAGCTCGCTCCTCGCTACGTAGGTCCTTTCAAGATTCTCGAAAGGATTGGCAAGGTAGCCTACGGACTGGACTTACCACAAGAACTCAACAACGTTCATCCTACCTTCCCATGTCTCAAACTTAAAAAGATGTCTCGCCGAAGAAGGACTCCAAGTTCCGCTTGAAGATCTTCAAATCAATGAGACTTTGCACTTCGTGGAGAAACCATTCGAAATCATGGATCGAGGTACTAAGTAACTAAGGCGCAGTAGAATTCCTATCGTGAAAATTCGGTGGGAAGGAAAACGTGGCATTGAATTTACTTGGGAACTTGAAAGCAACATGAAGACCAAGTATCCACATCTGTTTGTTGAGTCTTCCTAAATTTCGGGACGAAATCCCCTAAAGGAGGGGAGACTGTAATGCTTCGCATTTGTAACTTTCGGTTTTTAGTAAGATCACTTCGTGTTTCTATTTTTGGAAAGTCCAGACCTTGTAATCACGTTTCTATTTCCAATTTATTGTAATCTAAGGCTTTGATTGTAAACAAGATCGATCAATTATGCGAAATTCGCAAACTTTGTTCAAGTCTAAATTTATGATCATACCACAAGAACTCAACAACGTTAATCCTACCTTCCCATGTCTCAAACTTAAAAAGATGTCTCGCCGAAGAAGGACTCCAAGTTCCGCTTGAAGATCTTCAAATCAATGAGCCTTTTCACATCGTGGAGAAACCAGTCGAAATCATGGATCGAGGTACTAAGCAACTAAGGCGCAGTAGAATTCCTATCGTGAAAATTCGGTGGGAAGGAAAACGTGGCATTGAATTTACTTGGGAACTTGAAAGCGACATGAAGACCAAGTATCCACATCTGTTCGTTGAGTCTTCCTAAATTTCGGGACGAAATTCCCTAAAGGAGGGGAGACTGTAATGCTTCGCATTTGTAACTTTCCGTTTTTTAGTAAGATCACTTCGTGTTTCTATTTTTGGAAAGTCCAAACCTTGCAATCATGTTTCTATTTCCAATTTATTGTAATCTAAGGCTTTGATTGTAAACAAGATCGATCAATAATGCGAAATTCGAAAACTTTGTTCAAGTTTAAACTTATGATCATACCACAAGAACTCAACAAAGTTCATCCTACCTTCCCATGTCTCAAACTTAAAGAGATGTCTCGCCGAAGAAGGACTCTAAGTTCCGCTTGAAGATCTTGAAATCAATGAGACTTTGCAATTCGTGGAGAAAACCAGTCGAAATCATGGATCGAGGTACTAAGCAACTAAGGCGTAGTAGAATTCCTATCGTGAAAATTCGGTTGGAAGGAAAACGTTGCACTGAATTTACTTGGGAACTTGAAAGCGACATGAAGACCAAGTATCCACATCTGTTCGTCGAGTCTTCCTAAATTTCGGGACGAAATTCCCTAAAGGAGGGGAGACTGTAATGCTTTGCATTTGTAACTTTCCGTTTTTAGTAAGATCACTTCGTGTTTATATTTTTGGAAAGTCCAAACCTTGTAATCATGTTTCTATTTCCAATTTATTGTAAACTAAGGCTTTGATTGTAAACAAGATCGATCAATTATGTGAAATTCGCAAACTTTGTTCAAGTTTAAACTTATGATCATTCCACAAGAACTCAACAACGTTCATCCTACCTTCCCTTGTCTCAAACATAAAGAGATGTCTCGCCGAAGAAGGACTCCAAGTTCCGCTTGAAGATCTTCAAAGCAATGAGACTTTGCACTTCGTGGAGAAACCAGTCGTAATCATGGATCGAGGTACTAAGCAACTAAGGTGCAGTAGAATTCCTATCGTGAAAATTTAGTGGGAAGGAAAACGTGGCACTGAATTTACTTGGGAAATTGAAAGCGACATGAAGACCAAGTATCCACATCTGTTCGTTGAGTCTTCCTAAATTTCAGGACGAAATTCCCTAAAGGAGGGGAGACTGTAATTTGTAACTTTCCGTTTTTAGTAAGATCACTTCGTGTTTCTATTTTTGGAAAGTCCAAACCTTGTAATCATGTTTCTATTTCCAATTTATTGTAATCTAAGGCTCTGATTGTAAACAAGATCGAACAATTATGCGAAATTCGCAAACTTTGTTCAAGTTTAAACTTATGATCATACGTTACTTTATCGCGTAATAAACTTTGTTTATTGTGTCTATCCATCATTGGCTAATTATGTATTGACTCCCTCATTACTTATAGTTGAGCTCGTGTAACAGATCCTTGTGTTATAGTGACACAATGAAAACCTTTCTTTTATCTTGTTATAATTCCCAAAATATTTCTATCATGTTTTAAACCTTGTTTTCATGTGTGAGCCCCTAGTGATTGTAGAGCAACTTTTAATAAAAAGTTTTTCCCCGGTTCACTACAATCGAAGCTCTGATACCAGCCTGTCACACCCTGGTCGTAGCGGAAGCGCAAGTGTGTGACTACTAGGTAATCATTGCATCCAATATAGTAAACATTATAAATTTACAACTATGCATGCCATTCATAAGTTTCACTTCATATTTACAATCATCAAAAGTAAAGTCACATTGTTATCAGTTTCAGATCACCCGTACAAACATAGTTTAAAAGACTTTTTTCCAAAATAGGATAGTGTTTTCATCACAATTTCATGCTGAGGCATTGACCTCTATATACCCAAACAAAGTTGGGATATAAAAGGCAAACCCTCCAAAACATGATGCATCGTTGTCTTGACAGTTCCCAAACCCGGATATCATCACCAGCTCAATTCCTGCGTCCTGAAACACATGTAATTTTAAAAAGTCAACATAAAGTTGGCGAGTTCATGTAGTTTATTGTTTTCATATCCAAATGTCATCTTTGAAAACCTGTATTGAAATCAAAGTATGCTATTAGCATCAATGAGTTAATTTAGGATCTATCAGTGTGTCGCGAGCACCCTGACGTACTAGTTCCATAAGTAAGTAACCAAACCGAGACTTCTTTGACATCTTGGGATTGCAAAATCACTCCAATGGGTATACCAACCAGGAGTGGAGCGGGTCTCAAACTCAATAGATCTACCATTTTTGCACCTTGGTCACTAAGTGATTAATGGTTACTACTGTTATTTCCTACTTACGCACAGTGATTTGTTATCTGCTAACTCATAGCTAACATACTGTTTTGACCTAACATGTATTTCCCCTCGATAGTTTGAAACAAAATTTGAAATAAGTGAAAGGAAGGACATGAACTCACAATTTTTACGTTCCTTTTAAGTCGTACAGTCTAACTCTCGGTGTCTGCAACGTTGGTAACCTACAAGCGTATGGGTTTCAATAGACACCTAGGTCTCAATGGACCTTGTACACGTTGTTCATCTTGAACCCTTGTTATTTATTTACTTGTTATGATTGAACAACTTAGAATGTTATTATAGTGTTGGTAGTTTGTTTGTTCGATGAATATTGTTATATATATTTCTTAAAAATATATATATTATTGTTTTCAAACAATGTGTGAACTGGGCCTTGCCCTTCACATATCATTGGGCCTAGCCCATGTTTTCTTGTCACCGGGCCTAGCGCACGTAATTTTTTTGACTTTAGGCCTAGCCCATGCTTTCTTGTCATTAGGCCTAGCCCATGTCTGTTTGTCGTTGGGCCTAGCCCATGTCTTTTTGTCTTTGGGCCTAGCCATATCTTTTTGTCTTTGGGCCTAGTCCATGTCTTTTTGTCTTTGGACCTAGCCCATGTCATTTTGTCTTTGGGCCTAGCCCTTGTCTTTTTATATCCTTGGGCCTAGCACATGTATTTTTGTATCCTTGGGCCTAGCCCATGTATTTTTGTATCCTTGGGCCTAGCCCATGTATTTTTGTATTCTTGGGCTTTTATTAGTTTTTGGGCCACCTCCATAACCTTATGGAATTAGGGCCTAGCCCAAATGTGTATATATATATATATATATATAAGCCCATTTTTATTATAAGTGTTTACTTATAATTTTACTAACTTTTTATATACCTAACTTTTCGGATTTTTCATATTGATAATATATAAACAAGTTAAACGTCTAACTATATATTTCGACTCGCTATCGGTGTTGTTTATTACATGTTTGTTTTTGTTGAGAACCGCTCGTTGTCGTCGACGTGAAAGTGTAATCTTGAATCTCCGCCTATTATTCGCCTTATTACAATTGTCCGATTTATTTTTCGACGCTTAACAAAATATATTTATCATGTTACCAATACTTGATGTGTTATTTCAAGTGTTTTTATTTTGTACATGGTGGGGTATTTTTATTGTGAATAACCTAAGTTTCTAATACATACATATACAATACACACATATATACATATTATTTTTAGCACAATTATACATACAACACTTTGTGTTATTTTCCTTACAAGAACATATATATTTTTAAAAGTATTTATTTTTCTTGTAAATATATATATGTGTCTTTATTTTAAACACTTGGTTATTTAGGAATAACCTTTGTCATTAAAGTCCACTTAATGAGGTTTTAAGTTTCTAATCACGTTTAGTCCCACTAATCACCCCACTATCATGCTTTAATCGCGATTAGATTATTAGAAAATTTCGCCATAGTTTCCCCTAAACTATAGCGTTTTCCACGTTTTTAAAAACGTATTTAAAGCCTGTTTAAACTCATAATCATCATCAACAACCCATCTAATATTTATTTAACATAATCCACATATCATCATCCATCAGTTTTATTGTTAAAAACCCTAGTAAACCAAGGGGGTTTTTAATGTTCCTTATTCTTTTCAAAACAATACTTTATCATGTTGTTTGAACAATTTCATGCATGTAACCCTTTGGTTACTACTCATTTTTAATGTGATTACCACTTAAATTCATGCGTTTATCTCTTATAGATCATCTTACTTTTATCACATAACATCAACATAAGCAACTTCAATATACATTCTAACAATCATCTAAGCATATAATCAACACAAAATAATCAATATTTATTGTTAATATTATGTTGTATTTTAGGGTTTTAGATGTATCTTTTCTTGATTTTCAAGATGATCAACTTGTACACTAATAATCAAAGCATAAAAATAAGTTAGATTATGGAGGAGATTAGCTCACAATGGGTGCACAAGATTCTTGAAGATTATGGAAGAAAATAAGCCCCTTAGAAGGCCCTATGAGCTCACAATGCAAGCCTAGGTATTGATCAAGCTTCAAGTGTGTTAAGTGTGTTCTAAGGTGGCTTAATGGTGGTGTGTGGTGGATGTATGGTAGCCGTGGGGTGGGGAAGAAAGAACAAGGGAAAATGTTTCAACTTTTGAAGAAGATAATGAGGAATTATTTTTGGTGATCATGATATATAATCATCCAATCTTTCAAGTTCCATCACCTATCTCATACACCATACTTAAGATCTCAAAATTTCAACAAAATCAAGTGGGGTGGGACCCACTTGTGACCGTCAACTATGAGGGGGGTAAGATATTTTGGTGTTTAAGTTAACTATGGTAATTAGGGTTAATCTTCTAGCATCTTAAGCATAAGACGTGTGTTTAGGGTGTAATTATATGGCATTTAATCCATATGATCCTACAAAATAAGTTTCGGATGACGGATAAGTCGCTAGATCGTTCATCGTCGAAGTTTTCGATAGTAAACGGAACTATATATTTATTACCGGAAACGTTTGATTTCGATTACCACAACTAATATGGTGTCAAATTAGTGCATTTCCGGTCCAAAAATATTCACGACTAGTTCGCTAGATGAATACATGATGAATTAGGGTTGCCGATATGTCTTCCGTTCGACCGTTCGATCGATATTGGCACTTTTATGATTCGCCGTCGAACGTTTCCGAAAGTTGTGTTTCCGTGACCTTATATTAGTTGAATGGATTCCGAGTTCTAAATAATGCTTTACTAGTTCACTAGACACTCGGATGAGGCTATCGACCACTAAAATATTCGTCGTTTCGACGATCGGCCGCTTTCCGGTCGAATTGTGCACTGTTTGCCGAATGACCGGAAACGACGTGTTATGTGCATTTTTACTACTCTAACATTATTTTAGGATGTTTAGCATTGTTTTATTCTTATCTTGGCATCCGGAACCCTCCGAATTAGTCTTGCGGACAAATCGCTATTTGTCGCCTTTTTGGTCGAAACGGACAATTTTTGCAATTTAGGCGCTATACCGGAAAGTTATGTATTATTGTAATAGTTGTTCCCAAATATGTGTTTTCACTTGTATATGGACTCAGGTATGGCATTAACATGCCGTCATTTTCTGTTCAGATTCGTTTTAGCAGGTTTTTGACACGGTTAGTGTCACCGCATTTAGTGCATTCAACACTTTCTAACAACACTTTTAGGGCATTGTTTTGGTCAGTTTCTTGTCGTAATGGAATATGTTATGATCAGATTTATTTGCCCTAATAATGTACGACTCAGTTTTGAATTTAAATTACGATAATCGTGCATGAGATTATAATACTAAATAAGTGATTACATTGTACGGAATTTCCAGTTATTTGCTAGTTGTCACATACTCCCCTGTTAAAAAGAATTTCGTCCGAAAATTCAGCTTGAGGCATCCACTGAAGGAGTCTTCTCGAACAGGTGAGGGTATTTTGACTTGATTTGATCTTCATGCTCCCACGTATACTCGGGACCGTTACACGAATTCCAACGAACCTTCACCAGTTTGATTTGCTTCTTCTTGTCTTTTGGACCTTCCAGTCCAAGACTTCAACTGGTTCTTTGGTGAATTATAATTTGTCATCAACATGAATTTCATCTACTTGAATGATAACGGGGTCATTTGTTGGACTTTTCTTCAGATTGGACACACGAAAGGTGTCATGCACATTATTGAGTTCCTCTGGCAGTTTTAGCTTGTAGGCTACAGTACCAATCTTTGCCAGAATTTTGAAAGGTCCAATATATCTCGGGTTGAGCTTTCCGCGCTTCCCGAACCTGGTTACGCCTTTCCAAGGTGAGACCTTTAACAATACCTTGTCTCCTACCTCGAAAGATAATGGTTTGCGTATTCGATCCGCGTAGCTCTTTTGTCTATCTCGGGCTGCTACGTATCTTAAATATCTTGTCTGCGGTCTCTTGCACTAGTTCGGGACCAATGAGTTGTTTGTCATCGACTTCCGCGCAACACAATGGCGATCGGCACTTTCGTCCATATAGTGCTTCGAATGGCGCGGCCTTTATACTGGTGTGATAACTGTTATTGTAGGAAAACTCTACCAACGATAAATGAGTATATCCATCATCACACAGGCCCGAATCATGTCTTCAAATGTTTGAATTGTTCACTCGCTCTGATCATCGGTCTGCGGGTGAAAGGCTGTGCTTAAATCCAAGCGAGAACCAAATGAATTTTGAAATGATTGCCAGATACGCGATACAAAGCGACCATCTCTATCAAAGATTATCGAGATTGGCACACCATGACGTGCCACAATCTCCTTCAGGTACAGTTCCGCTAGTTTCTCTGTACTGTCTTTCTCATGGATGGGTAAGAAGTGAGCTGACTTGGTTAACCGATCAATGATAACCCAGATCATGTCATGACCTCGAGAGGTCGTGGTAGCTTTGTAATGAAATCCATTGATATCTGCTCCCACTTCCAAACCGGAATCTCTGGTTGTTGTAATAACCCAGATGGCTTTTGGTATTCGGCCTTGACCTTTGCAAAAGTTAGGCATTTCCCAACATAGGTCGCAACATCTCTCTTGAGATTAGGCCACCAATAATATTCTCTCAGATCCTCATACATTTTGTCCGATCCTGGGTGCATCAAATACTTGGACTTGTGTGCTTCATCCAGCACCAAGTCTCACAACTCACCATAATAGGGAATCCAAATCCTTCCCATGAAATATAGAGTTCCATCCTTGTTCGGTTCCAATTGGTTTTCCATTCCCTTTAATGACTCAGCTGGAATGTTTTCCGATTTCAATGCTTCTTGTTGTGCTTCACGCACTCGAGTTGTGAAGTTCGTCTGGATTGTCATCTCCAAAGCTCGCACCCGTAATGTTTTGACTCATTCCTTTCTACTCAAAGCATCTGCTACAACATTTGCTTTGCCCGGGTGATACTTAATCTCACAGTCATAATCATTCAACAGTTCCACCCAACGTTGTTGGCGCGTATTCAGTTCTTTTTAGTTGAATATATGTTGAAGACTTTTATGATCAGTGAATATGGTACACTTAGTGCCATATAAATAATGACGCCAGATCTTCAAGGCAAATACCACGGCACCTAGCTCCAGGTCATGAATAGTATAATTCCTCTCATGAACTTTCAACTGTCGTGACGCGTACGCGATGAATTTTTCTTGTTGCATTAACACGCAACCCAAACCTTGATGTGGTGCATCACAGTACACCACAAAGTCGTCGGTACCGTCCGGGAGGGATAGTATTGGTGCTTTGCACAGCTTCCCTTTCAATACTTGGAACGCCGATTCTTGCTTTTCTCCCCAATCAAACTTTTTATCCTTCTGGGTTAGCGAGGTTAACAGTTGCACAACCTTGGAGAAGTTTTCAATAAATCTCCTGTAATATCCCGCTAAGCCTAGGAATTGTCGTATATATGTGGGAGTTCTTAGCGTGGTCCAGTTCTTTATTGCATGGATCTTTGAAGAGTCAACATGTATTCCGTTCTCGTTCACCACATGGCCGAGAAATTTTACCTCGTGAATCCAAAATTCGCTTTTCGAGAACTTGGCGTATAACTGTTCTTTCTTCAGCAATTCCAAAATGGTTCTCAGGTGTTGTCCGTGCTCTTTGTCGGTGCGTGAGTATATCAGTATATCATCTATGAAGACGATCACGAATTTGTCAAGGTAGGGCTTACACACTCGGTTCATCAAATCCATGAATACTGCAGGGGCGTTTGTTAGGCCAAAGGGCATCACAGTACACCACAAAGTCGTCGGTACCGTCCGGGAGGGAGAGTATTGGTGCTTTGCACAGCTTTCCTTTCAATACTTGGAACGCCGATTCTTGCTTTTGTCCCCAATCAAACTTTTTACCTTCTGGGTTAGCGAGGTTAATAGTTGCACAACCTTGGAGAAGTTTTCAATAAATCTCCTGTAATATCCCGCTAAGCCTAGGAATTGTCGTATTTCTGTGGGAGTTCCTAGCGTGGTCCAGTTCTTTATTGCCTGGATCTTTGAAAGGTCAACATGTATTCCGTTCTCGTTCACCACATGGTAGAGAAATTTTACCTCGCGAATCCAAAATTCGCATTTTGAGAACTTGGTGTATAACTGTTCTTTCTTCAGCAATTCCAAAATGGTTCTCAGGTGTTGTCCGTGCTCTTTCTCGGTGCGTGAGTATATCAGTATATCATCTATGAAGACGATCACGAATTTGTCAAGGTAGGGCTTACACACTCGGTTCATCAAATCCATGAATACTGTAGGGGCGTTGTTAGGCCAAAGGGCATAACAAGGAACTCATAATGACCGTAACGAGTCCGAAACGCTGTCTTAGGAATGCTTTCCTATTGGATTCTCAATTGATGATAACCGGATCTTAAATCAATCTTCGAATAAAAACTCGATCCCTGTAACTGGTCGAACAGATCATTGATCCGTGGTAATGGGTTCGGTTCTTGATAGTTAGCTTGTTTAACTCCCGGTAGTCGATACACATACGAAAGGTTTCGTCTTTCTTCTTTACGAACAACACTGGAGCTCCCCAAGGCCACAAACTTGGTAGTATGAAACCTTTGTCGAGCAGCTATTGCAACTGCGTAGATAATTCTTGTATTTCCGAGGGCGCTAGATGGTATGGAGCTTTTTCCACAGGTGCTGCTCCTGGCACTAGATCAATACGGAACTCAACTTGTCTCTGCGGAGGTAGTCCTGGCAAGTCTTCTGGAAAGACCTCGAGATATTCCCTCACTGCAGGTATTTCTTCAATCGTGCGTTCCTTGGCCTTCTTATCCACCACGTGGGCAAGAAAGGCGATGCATCCTTTCCTTAAACATTTATGCGCCTTCATGCAACTTATGATTCGCAGAGGGGTGTCACGCTTCTCACCGTGAATTATCAAGTGTTCTCCATCGGATAAGGGGATGCGAAGGATTTTCTCATGACATATAACCTCGGCTCGATTATTGGATAGCCAATCCATCCCAATAACAACAACAAAACTACCCAGTTGAACTGGTAATATATCTATATCAAACTTTCGTTCACCAACTCTAACGTACATTTATTTATTATTTCTTTTGACTCTACTAATATTCCGTTAGCTAGCTCAATCGAGTAGGGAACACCTAGTTTACTCGACTTAACCCCAAGTGTATCTCTAAACTCTTTAGAAATAAAGCTGAAATATGCCCTGGTATCAAAAAGAATAGATGCAAAGTGATCATTGATAGGAAACGTACCGGTGACCACGTTTGGATCATGACGAGCATCCTTAGCTCCAATTAAAACGCTCTTCCTCGCGCCTGATTTGCTTTAGGACAGTCTTTCTTGAAATATCCTTTGTCTCCGCAACTGTAACAAACTTGATCTCCAGTGTTGGCTCGGCACACATCGGTGCGATGTCCAGTTCTTCCACATTTTCCACACTTGGGGCCTCGACATTCCCCATGGTGGTGGAAAGGACATTTGGGACATTTCGGGGCGTCCCCAATATTAAGCTTTCTTAACGCAGTGTTCGTGGTTGTGCTAACATATGCTGTGGTTTCCTTAACTTCCCTCGCGGCTTGTCTCTTGTTGTTGTTGTAGTTACCACGAGAACCTTTCTTGAAATGAGAAAATTTCCGTTTGTTGGAATAAGTGGCCTCCTCAGTAGGTTCTTTCTTATTTCCACCATTCTTAGGCAACCTTCCCTGACGCACATCCTCTTCGGTCAGACTGACAAGTAGCTCAATAGCTTCCCCAATCTCTGTTGGTTGCGAAGAGGTAACCAAACTCAGAATTTCGGGGCAAGTCCCCAAATGTACCTCACAATACGTTTAAATTCCGGTTCCACTAGATACGGCACCACTCGGGATGAATCATGGAATCGCTGTGTATACCCAGAAACGTCTGAACCGACCATTTTCAGATTCCAGAATTCTGTCTCCAACTTTTGAATTTCCGATCTGGAACAATATTTCTCCTTCATCATCTCCTTTAGTTCCTCCCAGATCAGGGCATATGCAGCATCATCGCCCTTGGTTTGGACCTGAAGGTTCCACCATGATAGAGCTCCATCCACAAGGAGTCCGGTAACATAGGTGACTCTTAATTCAGCCGGGCACTTACTCATTCGGATGACTGAGTTTGTCTTCTCAGTCCAGCGTACGAAGGCTATAGCGCCTCCGGTACCATCAAAGTTCAGAGGTTTACAGTAAAGCAACGGCTTATATGTGCAACCTGAAATCATTGGATACACCATTTAAGCATGAGTAAGTAGCATGAATAGATGGATGAGAGTGTGTTGTGGTTATGAGAAACTGGGTATTACCAGTGGGAGGATGTACTCCTGTTGAACCTCCTGTACCGCCACTATGCTCAGAGCGATTTGCCTCGTATTGTGCAATGGCTTGGGATATATGTTCGTTCAGCTCTTCTTGTGTGGTGGGTAGGGTGTTATGTTTGAACTTCTTCTTTTGCGGGGCGGCATTGTCTTCTAACACAATATGTTGCTCACAATTAGTCGAATTTATACTTTCATGTTATTATTACAATTTATTTATTGATTTATTATTATATATTTTTATTTTTTTATATGTGTGCAACAGCACATCGGAACATGATAAATAAATAAAAGTACATATGCAAACGCCATACGCACACCCATCGTCATCACGCACATACCTTGCCATATCATAAAGTATAAATCATAATATCACCACGGTGCAATGCATTAATCATAAAATCACCACATCATGACATAATCAACCATAACATAAAAGAAATACAATGTAACATAAAGAAAATACACTTTTATACAATGACAACTTGTTTGCGAAGAGCCAAAAAGGACTTAGGGGTACACAACGCTAGTCAATACAAGTTTTTTTTACATTACAAAAGTACCATTTTCTACTACATTGCTTCTTCACGTCAATAAGTTGTCTTCCAAAAGCTGGGATCTTCAAGACTGAGTCTTCATAAGCCAAAACAACAAAAGTACAGCTGATCCCCAAAAGATATCTACAAACATGCTACTTGGGTGGAGGGGGTGGTGGAAATGGCGATCGTGGGAACATGCTGTGATAGTAGGCCATCTCCTCCTCGAGGTTAGAAATACGCTTAGTAGCATCCGTCTGAAACTGCTCTAGCTCTTGCACTCGTGCCTCGGACGGGCATGACGAGTGGTGGAATGGGCAGTAGAAAGGTGGAGTCGGTGGTGGTGACAGGGGTAGTAGTGGTGGTGGTGATGGAGGTGGGTATGATGGTGGGGATGGTATCGGTGATGACAGTAGTGGAGGTGTCACTCTGGTAGTGGCGTGAGCAGTACGCTGCGACTCTATCTCCCAAATCCTATGAAATATCAGAGAGAGCTGTAGGTCGTGTGAAGTCACCCTTTCCTCCACAGGAATCGGAGGAAAGTGTGAGGGATGATAAGGGTCTGAAGGGCTCATGCCTGGTGGAGCTGTCGGGGTAAACATACCTGCTGGAAGTGGTGTGGGACGTGGGTCATACATGGTTGGTACTCTATCAGAGAAAGAAGGTCCTGGCATATGAGAAGGTCCAGCTGCAGATGGGTTGAAACAGGTTGATACGTGGACCTCTCAGAAAAGTAGGGTGGTGGCTGCTTGTGGGAACGTGGAGTGCCGCACAGAGGTCGTCCTCCATGTGTTCAACATGGAACACTAGTATATAGTCGTTGTCATCGTCCAATCAATCATGGGAGGGACTACAGCAAGGGGCACGGCCAGATGTACAATAGCGTGTGCACCCTCTGGGTGACCATACACTATGATGTCATACGTGGGCTGAGGGACGGCCAATACGTCGTCTGCTGGAGGCGCATCCACCTCCATAGGATCGATTAGTGCCAGTGGTTGAAAGTCCACATCGTCTCCATCTTTGGCTCCATCCTCTATAGGTTGGGCCTCGGTAACAGTATCATATCCATCATCGGATATGTACTCCTCTGGATCTTCCTCATAACTCGATGGTGAAGACATAGTCCTGGCAAATAATTCGTACAATGCATATATATACATGTTAGTAATTTATGATATATTTAAATTAATCACCATTTCCCATGCAAAGCTTGTTCTCTTTTGTATTCTGTGGAATCTTACTGTTTTGTGTCTATCCATCATTGGCTAATTATGTATTGACTCCGCTCATTACTTATAGTTGAGCTCGTCTGACAGATCCTTGTGTTATAGTGACACAATGAAAACCTTTCTGTTATCTTTTTATAATTCCCGAAACATTTCTATCATGTTTTAAGCCTTGTTTTCATGTGTGAGCCTCTGGTGATTTAGACCAACTTTTAATAAAAAGTTTTTCCCTGGTTCACTACAATCGGAGCTCTGATACCAGCCTATCACACCCTGGTCGTAGCGGAAGTGCAAGTGTGTGACTACTAGGTAATCATTGCATCCAATATAGTAAACATTATAAATTTACAATGATGCATGCCATTCATAAATTTCAAATGTAAAGTCACATTGTTATCAGTTTCAGATCACCCGTACAAACATAGTTTAAAAGACTTTTTTTCAAAATAGGATAGTGTTTTCATCACAGTTTCATGCTGAGGTTTTGACCTCTATATACCCAAACGAAGTTGGGATATATAAGGCAAACCCTCCAAAAGATGATGCATCATTGTCTTGACAGTTCCCAAACCCGGATATCATCATCAGCTCAAGTCCTCCGTCCTGAAACACATGTAATTTTAAAAAGTCAACATAAAGTTGGCGAGTTCACGTAGTTTATTGTTTTCATATCCAAATGTCATCTTTGAAAACCTTTATTGAAATCCAAGTATGCTATTAGCATCAATGAGTTAATTTAGGATCTATCAGTGTGTCGCGAGCACCCTGACATACTAGTGCCATAAGTAAGTAACCAAACCGAGACTTCTTTGACATGTTGGGATCGCAAAAGCACACCAATGGGTATACCAACCAGGAGTGGAGCGGGTCTCAAACTCAATAGATCTACCTCTTTTGCACCTTGGTCACTAAGTGATTAATGGTTACTACTGTTATTTCCTACTTACGCACAGTGATCTCTTATCTGCTAACTCATAGCTAACATACTGTTTTGACCTGACATGTATTTCCCCTCGATAGTTTGAAACAAAATTTGAAATAAATGAAAGGAAGGACATGAACTCACAGTTTTTGCGTTCCTTTTAAGTCGTACAGTCTAACTCTCGGTGTCTGCAACATAGGTAACCTACAAGCGTATTGGTTTCATTAGACACCTAGGTCTTAATGGACCTTGTACACATTGTTCATTTTGAATCCTTGTTAGTTATTTACTTGTTATGATTGAACAACTTAGAATGTTTTATAGTGTAGGTAGTTTGATTGTTCGATGAATATTTTTATATATATTTCTTAAAAATATATATATTATTGTTTTCAAAAAATGTGTGAACTGGGCCTTGCCCTTCACATGTCAGGGCGTAGCCCATGTTTTCTTGTCACCGGGCTTAGCCCATGTAATTTTTTTTACTTTAGGCCTACCCCATGTTTTCTTGTCATTAGGCCTAGCCCATGTCTTTTTGTCATTAGGCCTAGCCCATGTCTTTTTGACTTTGGGCCTAGCCCATGTCTTTTCGTCTTTGAGCCTAGCCCATGTCTTTTTGTCTTTGGGCCTAGCCCATGTCATTTTGTCTTTGGCCCTAGCCCATGTCTTTTTATATCATTGGGCCTAGCACATGTATTTTTGTATCCTTGGGCCTAGCCCATGTATTTTTGTATTCTTAGGCTTTTATTAGTTTTTGGGCCACATCAATAACCTTATGGAAATTTGGGCCTAATATATAGTTTTCACCATTTTTTGGCCTAGCCCAGATGTGTGTGTATATATATATATATATATATATATATATATATATATATATATATAAGCCCATTTTTATTATAAGTGTTTACTTATAATTTTACTAACTTTTAATATACTTAACTTTCCGGATTTTTCATATCGATAATATATAAACAAGTTAAACGTCTAACTATATATTTAGACTCGCTGTCGGCATTGTTTATTACATGTTTGTTTTCGTTGAGAACCGCTCGTTGTCGTCGACGTGAAAGTGTAATCTTGAATCTCCGCCTATTGGTCGCCTTATTACAATTGTCCGATTTATTGTTTCGACGCTTAACAAAATATATTTATCATGTTACCAATACTTGGTGTGTTATTTCAAGTGTTTGTATTTTGTACATGGTGGGGTATTTTTATTGTGAGTAACCTAAGTTTCTAATACATACATATACAATACATACATATATACATATTATTTATTAGCACAATTATACATACAACACTTTGTATTATTTTCCTTACAAGAACATATATATTTGTAAACGTATTTATTTTTCTTGTAAATATATATATTTGTGTCTTTATTTTAAACACTTGGTTATTTAGGAATAACCTTTGTCATTAAAGTCCACTTAATGACGTTTTAAGTTACTAATCACGTTTAGTCCCACTAATCACCCCACTAATCATGCGTTAATCGCGATTAGATTTTTAGAAAAGTTCGCCATAGTTTCCCCTAAACTATGGCGTTTTCCACGTTTTTAAAAACGTATTTAAAACCTGTTTAAACTCATAATCATCATCAACAACCCATCTAAAACCTGTTAAAAACCCTAGTAAATCAAGGGGGTTTTTAATGTTCCTTATTCTTTTCAAAACAATACTTTATCATGTTGTTTAAACAAGTTCATGAATGTAACCCTTTGGTTACTACTCATTTTTAATGTGATTACCACTTAAATTCATATGTTTATTTCTTATAAAAACATTCTTATGTATAAAAATTATATTTAAGTTGTAGTGTTTTACATGGATGATGTAAGTGATGATCTTGGTTAGATTTAAACCTTATCATGGTTAAATCCTTATTTTTATACTAAATCATACAAGATCATCTTACTTTTATCTCATAACATCAACATAAACAACTTCAATATACATTCTAACAATCATATAAGCATATAATCAACACAAAATAATCAATATTTATTGTTAATAATATGGAGTATTTTAGGGTTTTTGATGTATCTTTTCTTGATTTTCAAGATGATCAACTTGTACACTAATAATCTAAGCATAAAAATAAGTTAGATTATGGAGGAGATTAGCTCATAATGGGTGCACAAGATTCTTGAAGATTATGGAGGAAAATAAGCTCCTTAGAAGGCCCTAATGAGCTCCATCAATGCAAGCTCCCTTAGAAGACTTGATCAAGCTTCAAAGTGTGTTTAAAGTGGTGTTCTAAGGTGGCTTAATGGTGGTGTGTGGTGGATGTATGGTAGCCGTGGGGTGGGGAAGAAAGAACAAGGGAAAATGTTTCAACTTTTGAAGAAGATAATGAGGAATTATTTTTGGTGATCATGATATATAATCATCCAATCTTTCAAATTCCATCACCTATCTCATACACCATACTTAAGATCTCAAAATTTCAACAAAATCAAGTGGGGTGGGACCCACTTGTGACCGTCAACTATGAGGGGGGTAAGATATTTTGGTGTTTAAGTTAACTATGGTAATTAGGGTTAATCTTCTAGCATCTTAAGCATAAGACGTGTGTTGGGTGTAATTATATGGCATTTAATCCATATGATCCTCCAAAATAAGTTTCGGATGATGGATATGTCGCTAGATCGTTCATCGTCGAAGTATTCGCTAATAAACGGAACTATATATTTATTACCAGAAACGTTTGATTTCGATTACCACACTAATATGGTGTCAATAGTGCATTTCCCGTCCAAAAATATTCACGACTAGTTCGCTAGATGAATACATGATGAATTAGGGTTGCCGATATGTCTTCCGTTCGACCGTTCTATCGATATCGGCACATTTATGATCCGCCGTCGAACTTTTCCGAAAATTGTGTTTCCGTGACCTCATGTTAGTTGAATGGATTCCGAGTTTTAAATAATGCTTAACTAGTTCACTAGACGCTCGGATGAGGCTATCGGCCACTAAAATATTAGTCGTTTCGACGCTCGGCCGCTTTCCGGTCGAATTGCGCACTGTTTGCCGAATGACCGGAAACGACGTGTTATGTGCATTTTTGCTACTCTCACATTATTTTAGGATGTTTAGCATTGTTTTATTCTTATCTTGGCATCCGGAACCCTCCGAATTAGTCTTGCGGACAAATCACTATTTGTCGCCTTTTTGGTCGAAAAGGACAATTTTTGCAATTTAGGCGCTATACCAGAAAGTTATGTATTATTGTAATAGTTGTTCCCAAATATGTGTTTTCACTTGTATATGGACTCAGGTATGGCATTAACATGCCGTCATTTCCTGTTCGGATTCGTTTTAGCGGGTTTTCTGACACGGTTAGTGTCAGCGCATTTAGTGCATTCAGTACTTTCTACCAACACTTTTAGGGCATTGTTTTGGTCTGTTTCTTGTCGTAACAGAAACCAGCATATGTTATGATCAGATTTACTTGCCCTAATAATGTACGACTCAGTTTTGAATTTTAAATTACGATAATCGTGCATGAGATTATAATACTAAATTAGTGATTACATTGTATGGAATTTCCAGTTATTTTCCAGTTGTCACAAAGATCACTTTGTGTTTCTATTTTTGGAAACTCCAAACCTTGTAATCATGTTTCTATTTCCAATTTATTGTAATCTAAGGCTTTGATTGTAAACAAGATCGATCAATTATGCGAAATTCACATACTTTGTTTAAGTTTAAACTTATGATCATACCACAAGTACTCAACAACGTTCATCCTACCTTCCCATGTCTCAAACATAAAAAGATGTCTCGCCGAAGAAGGACTCCAAGTTCCGCTTGAAGACCTTCAAATCAATGAGACTTTGCAATTCGTGGAGAAACCAGTCGAAATCATGGATCGAGGTACTAAGCAACTAAGGCGCAGTAGAATTCCTATCGTGAAAATTCGGTGTGAAGGAAAACGTGGCACTGAATTTACTTGGGAACTTGAAAGCGAAATGAAGACCAAGTATCCACATATGTTCGTTGAGTCTTCCTGACTTTCGGACAAAATTCGCTAAAGGAGGGGAGACTGTAATGCTTCGCATTTGTAACTTTCTTTTTTTAGTAAGATCATTTCGTGTTTCTATTTTTGGAAAGTCCAGACCTTCTAATCATGTTTATATTTCCAATTTATTGTAATCTAAGGGTTTGATTATAAACAAGATCGATCAATTATGCGAAATTCGCAAACTTTGTTCAAGTTTAAACTTATGATCATATGTTACTTTATCGCGTAATAAATCAATCCGAAATGACATACAAATTCTTGATAAATGTTTATAAATCTAAATACCAAGTCAACCAAAACAATTGGTAACTTAATGCAAGTAATTCAGTCTTCCGTTAGCATGATAATCTTGTTACGTTTGTGCTTAATGTATGCTTACAAGAAGTACACTTTTTGGGTTTTTAAAACGACCTTACGCTCAACCTAAGACCATTATAAGACCTATACAAGTCACACATATAATATACAAAGTTTATAAGACTAATGCATCAATTAATTAAATGAAACAAAAAAAAAAAAGAAAACACAGCTTGCGCACAACTTGCGGCCATAAGCTGTGTAGTTGTTTAAGTCTTTTTTTATTCCAAAATCCAACCTAATTGCATTAATGATAAACCTAATTTTTAACCTAACCCTTCCCCTATATAAACAAAGGTTCCTCCAACACTTCCCCACTTTTACAAGCCTCCAATCACCTCAAATAAGCCCCCAAACTCCAGAATTCTCTGCTTAAACACAGCAGCTTGCAAGTAAGTTTCAACTCACTTTCCTTCTTCTTTTTACCTTGTTTTTCCTTCTAAAACTCTTGGATAACCAGTAGGAAGGTTCTCAAAAATTTTCTTGGGCAAACTAAGGTGAAACCCCACCATTTTGAGGTCCAAAAGTGTGCAAACTTTCTGCCCAAATTTTTTTCTTTCAAACTTCAAGTTTTTCAATGATTTCATCTTGTTTTCTTCCTCAACATTGTTTGCTAAGACCTATGGATGTAACCATAGGTTTTCCATGGAATACTAAGGTGGAATCACAACATATTTGGGGCAAAACTTTCTGTTTTGCAAGTTAACTTATAAAACTATTTCGAACTTGTTTTTAACATAACAACTCTATGCTACTTATGCCTCTAACCAAGCTTATGGTTAGTGTGTTAAGCGAGACTTGTTCACACACAATTAAGAGGCATAACATGCCTCTAAACTTGTGGCTTTTACTAGGTTTCAAACCCACAAGTGTTGAGCCATCCAAGCTTACGAGCTTGTGTTGGTGTAGGTGTGATTACATGAAGGCCTTAGCCATTCAACTTTTCAATCCACCACTCACTTGATGATTTCTATAATTCTTGACCATCCGGCTTGTCCTTGTGACAATCTTGTGTATTGGTTAATCTTACGAAAGAGGTTTAGGACGGTTAACCTCCTACCTCCATGCATGACTTATATGACTTATATGATATCTATGAAATACATGAACTTTATGATAAATTAGTAATATTATAACTATATATGTAAATACTTAATATAACCGAATCTTTGACAATGACCATATGGTACTTGTCCTAAAAGTAGGTTATTTTATCTTAGACCTAACCCTCATTACGATTCTATTGGGCATGACCCATAAAAACACAAACACCCTTCGGGGCTTACAATGTCAAAAACGAGCATTAACGTCTAGATAAATACTTTCAATTATACATACATTTTACATACGTTAATTCCAACTCATTAAACTCCACCGTCAATCTAACACACCTATGTTGCCTTGTGTAGGATAACTTGGTGTTCTTTCTCCTAAAACAACCTAACGCTTTCATGGAAATTACTTTGCAAAACCGTGAGTACACTCGACCCCTTTTTATGCTTTCCACTATTTGGGGTGCAATATGTTAGTTTACTAAACTACACTAAATTACACTTTTATTCTATGATTCCACACAAACAATCCATCAAACATGCTTTAGTCTTATGCTACTTGAATTGTTACTTGGTCTATTCTTATGTGATCGAAATGTCATTAACTTCGATCAAGCCTCCCTTAACATGTATAGCGCTATAGGAGTAACGCACTGCCCGTATACTTGTGGTCAATGTTAAGTTTTTATCTATTTTGTGGTACACTAGAGGATTGACTTGTAGCTTCACATGCCTTGTTTACATCATTCTTGTATGCTAGCTATTCATGTGGATTTGTTTAAACGGTTTAATAATTATGCTATGATATTAAACTTGTGTACTCGCCAATACTTTGTTATTCAACTATACTTTTTAACATGTTGTAGGTTGATGAAGTTGTTATGATGGAACTAGTTGGAATGGCATAGAAACACTCGTAGAATACTAAGTTAATCATTATGTTATTGTTGACTTTATTTTGTCGTTGTTACTTGTATTCGGATATTTTATGTAACTTGACAATTTTGATGCTATGAAATGAAATGGGTTGTTAAATTAAATATTTTCGCAAATAGTGTTATGATATCTCGAGCAATCTAGTTCGTCTCACTCCGATGTTTCCACCATTGGTTGGGGTGTGACACAACTCACACGAGTCATTCAACTTAGGGCTGTTTTTACGTATTTTAGCCGGTTTTCGAGTATTTCAAGCATAAAGTTGTAACGTATGAGTAGTGCATGTATAATAAGTATGATTTGCATGAAAGTATGTATTTAAAAGATTGATTACAAGTATATGAAGTATAGGTAAAAAAGTATTTCATTATGATCAATGTCTCGGATTACAAAGTGGGAATTAAAATACAAATAGGACATGAATACAAGTTTTCAAAAATAGAAATACCATTACACTTTCTAAATAAGGAATGTAAAAGAATGCGAAGCGTTACATTGACCATTAATTCTTTGTGTCTTAATTCATCACCTAAACGAATAGGATCATCTGATTTCCCACTAGTAGTGGTTATACCTGGTTTTGAACTAGATGCCCCTCTTTCTTGGTACTAGGGTCCTCTAATTGTTTTTAAGTGAACTATTGTAGATTCTACAATTGTTGCCTTCAAGGGGGTGTAGTAAATGTAACCACTGTCCAATTGTGAAACTGTTGTTTCTACAATTGTAGTGGCCGCCCCACTTCAAATACCATCCAAAGACTTGAGACACTCGAGGTGTAACCTCCTCTGCTTGTGGGCTAACATTGATTCCTCTACTTGCCCTAGTCACATGATGTGGTAAGCTCTCAGTGACTTGTTAGTGAGAGGAACTAGGTTCGTGCAAGTCAGGGTTATCAAGTGTGAGAAATGGCAAATAACCACTAATTTCGTACAATCTAATCACTATTTTTATTTTATAATCTCATGCATATTATTGTAATTTAATTACATAACTGAGTCGTATGTCATATCCTAAGTATTAGGGCAAGTAAATCAGATCATAACATGTACTGGTTTCCGTTACGACGAGGAACAAACCAAACAATACCCTAAAAGTGTTGGTAGAAATTGTTGGGCGCACTATTTGTGTCGTCAAAACCGCTAAAACGAATCAGAACAATGAATAACGGCATGTTAATGCCATAACTGAGTCCATATATAAATGAAAACACTGATATGAGAATACCCATTACAAAAATACATAACTTTCCGGTACAACGCCAAAATTGCAAAATTGTCCGTTTGGACCAAAAGGCGACAAATGTCAGTTTGTTCGCAATAGTAATTCGGTGGATTCCGGATGTCAGAATAATAAGAAAGCAATATTGAACATCCTAAAACAATATAAGAATAGTAAGAAATGCATAAAAGACATCATTTCCAGTCATACAGCCAACAGCGCACAACTCGACCGGAAAGCCATCGTTTGTCGAACCGATGAACATTTTAGTGGTCGATAGCCTCATTCATGCATCTAGTGAACTAGTTAAGCCTTATTTGGGACTCCGAGCCCATTCAACTATCTTGAGGCCACGGAAACACAACTTTCCGAAAAGTTCGACGGCAAGATATATAAGTGCCGATATCAAGCGAACGATCGAACGAAAGGCATTTTGGCCATCCTAACTCAACATATATTCGTCTAGCGAACTAGTTATGCATATTTTTAGATAGGAAGTGAACCAAATAAATGCTAGGACAATTGTGGTGGCCAAAACTAAAGCTTATGGTACTAAATAATAACGTTTGTTCATTAGCGAATATTGTGTCGATGAGCGAACTAACTATGTGTTCGTCATCCGAAACTTAAATTAAATGATCAAGTGGATTAATTATTATAGATTAACTCCCTAAATGCTTATTATATGCTAAGGATGCAAGATAAACCCACTAATCACAATACTTAACTTAATTACTAAAATATCTAATAAATAAACATGTGATATAAAAAAAATTACACTTTACCCCTACATGTGGAAGGCTCAAGTGGGACCCACACGCACTTGATTTTTGTTGAAAATGAAGGATTAGAAGCATGGTGATGGATATGGTAAAGGATCATGAAAGATGATGATATTATAAACCTTTCACCTCACATTTTCCATCATTTTCCTCACTTGAAAAATTGAAACCATTTGCCCTTCTCTCCCTCATTCCACATGGCTACAACAACCTCCACATAACCACCGTTAAACCACCTCATTTTACCCACTTTAAAACCCACTCAAGACCATTCAAGGTGCTAACAAAGGTGGATGACCATTAGAGCTTTCTTGGAGTTCCATTTCCTTCTTAAATCATCACTAAACTTGTGCACCCATTGTAAGGAATATCCCTTCATAATCTAGCTTATTATTATGTCTAGTTTAATGAAGTACAAGTTGGTCATCCTGAAAATGAAGAAAAGATAACCTAAAAACCCTAACTCACACCTTAAGTATAACACTAAATATGGTTTATTTTGTGTTGATTATGTGTTTATATGTTAACTAGTTAGCATGACGGTGTTGTATATGTTAAATAAGGTGTAAAAGTTAGATGATCTTGTAAGAACAAGTATGAAGATGAAGATTTAAACATGATAATGTTTAAATCTAAACAAGATCATCAACTACATCATCCATGAAGATTACTACAACCTAAAAATAGTTTTATTACATGTGAGTAATTTTTATAAGAAATAAACACTATGATTTAAGATGTAACCATATTAAAAAGTGTAGTAATCAAGAGGTTTAAAAAAAGTGAAGGATTTGATATAATGATATAACCAAAATGATGGTTTAAAAATACTAATAAATGTTGAAATCTCATTATGTTTTTATTAACATTTTGACTACCAAAATGCTATGGATGATGATGCATATAAGTTGTAAATAAAAAACATGAAAGCATTAAATTATTGTTGATCTTGATTATGAGTTTAAACAGGGTTTAAATACGTTTTAAAAACGTGGAAAATGGCATAGATTAGGGGACACTATGGTGAAATTTTCTAAAAATCTAATCGCGATTAAGGTATGATTAACGGGATGATTAGTGGGACTAAATGCGATTAGTAACTTAAATCGTCATTAAGTGAGTTCTAATGACAATAGGTAAACCCTAAACACAAGTGTTCAACAAGTGTGTATACATATATATATATATACTAGTAAAAATAAGCAACCCTTATAAATATATATATGGTTACTTGTGGAAATAAAAGTATATATACATATTTTGTCACCAAGAATTATGTGTAAATACATGTGTATTGTATGTTTATGTATTTAGAAGCTTAGGGTATTCACCTTAAAAATACCCAACTATACACAAAATACTACCAACACTTGAAAATATTACCAGGTGTTGGTGACACCGACTAATACATTTTTACCATACGTCGAAACAATAATCGGACAAACGAAGCAATGCGGACGATAGGCGAACGTACACAAATACACCGTCGCGTCGTAGACCAACGAATAAATCGCCGACACCAAGAGTTATTACGACGACGGGCGATTGTCGACGGGAAAAGCATGTATTAAACGACGATGACGAAAAGTCTAAATATATATTTAGACACTTAACATATATACATATATATTACATATATATATATATATATATGTTATCGATATCAAAACCCGGAAAGTTAAAACATAAAGACTTTACTAAGTGAATATATAAAAGTATACAAAATAAGTATACTTACAAATCCATACTTAGTAAAATTATAAGTATAAGACTTATAAAATAATGGGCTCTTGAAAATGAGTTTTGGCTAAGCCCATTTTATATAGGACATGGGCAAGGACCAATTGCACAAAAAATATGGGCAAGGCCCAATTGTATAAAATATATGGACAAGGCCCAAAAGCATATAAATTACATGGGCTACGCCCAATCACATAAAGACATAGGCTAGGCCCAATTACATAAATTACATGGGCTAGGCCCAATGACATGAAAACATGGGCTAGGCCCATTGACAAGAAAACATGGGCTAGGCTCAATGACATAAATTACATGGGCTAGACCCAATGACATGAAAACATGGGCTAGACCCAAGGGCATAAATGACATGGGCAAGGCCCAATGACACGCGTGCAAGGCACGAGGACATTTGAAGGGCAAGGCCCAGTTCACACACGGTCTAAGAATAACATTATATATATATATATATATATATATATTTGAGATATAATATGTATAAAAATATTAATCGAACAAACGAACTACCAACAATATGATAACATTAAAAGTTTTTCTAATGTAATAAATATATACACAAAAAGAATTCAAGATGAACAACTAGTATGAGGTCCAACAAGACCTAGGTGTCTAATGAAGTTAATACACATGTAGGTTACACACGTGTACGGACACCGAACTTTGATAAGTACGACGTATGGAATGCAAAGCTGTGAGTTCATGTCCCTCCTTTCAATTATTTCAAAGTTTTGCTTTAAAACTATCAAGGGAAAAAACATGTCATAACAAACGGTATGTTAGCTATGGGGTTAGATGATAACATGATCAATGTGCATAAGTAGGATGATGACAAGAGTGACCATTAATCACTTAGTGACTAAGGTGCAAAAGGTATAGATCTATAGAGTTTGAGGCACGCTCCACTCCTGGTTGGTATACCCTTCAAAGTGCTATTGTGATCCCAAATGATGTCAAGAGTCGTCTCGGTTTGGTTACTTACTTATGGCATAGGTGCTAGCTACACACTGATAGATCCTTAAACTCCATGAATGCTAATAGCATACTAAGATTTCATTACTGGAGTACAAGCATGACATTTTATGAGAAAACAATAACTACATGAACTCGCCAACTTTATGTTGACTTTTTAAAATTTCATTTATTTCAGGATGCAAGACTTGAGCCGGTGAACACTTCGGGAAATGGGAATGACATGACAACGAATGCCACCTTTAGGGAGGATTTGCCACTTATATCCCAACCTCGTATCGGTATATAGGAGTCAAAACATCAACTTGCTTTTACGATGAAAACAATCTGTTATTATGTTGTGATGTATTTCAAACCACATTTTTTATGACAATGTGAAACTATTTGGAAACTCGCGATTCACTTTTGGAAACTTGTAAACATTGGTTGCAAGTTAATATAAGCATGGCATTGTTGCTGATTTACAGTTGTTTACCTGATTGGATGCAATGATTACCTCATAGTCACACGTTTGAGCTTCCGCTACGACCAGGGTGTGACATCAAGTGCATCAAGCAGTATTTGTGATAGTGTTAGACATATTGAAGTTGGTGGTGGTGTGCAAAGAGAAGTAGCCATAATAAAGGGGCTTGAGTAGTGATAATCAAGTGATGTATCTACCCCTTTATATGGGTCCCCTGTGCTCACAACACTTTCCTTTTGTAAGGAAAAGTGGGGACTATGGATAGGTGGAGGTGTTTGCATCTGTTGTGAGGAAGTAACAACATATGTTTGCTGCTTTTGTGATACAACAAGTTTCTATGGCACCTCAACTCCAAGAGTAACCTTTTTTGGGTTTTTCCTTTTGGTTTTGGGTTTGCAGATTGATGTAAGTTTCCACAACACTGGGTTACATACTATGGTCACAAGGAGCAGTGGGCTCTACAACAGATGTTGTAACATCTGTTGCTGGTTTTTCTAAAACATTTTCTTTTGTCTCATTTTCTTGACCTTTTGTCAGTATGTGAGTAAAAGGTTTGTTAAAAAAACATTAAATTTGTAGACCTTCTCCTCTTGCAAAAATGTTTTCTACCAATATCCTTTTTTAAAAGACAATTGACATGCCTTCGATACAAGAGAAAAGCATTGGGCTTTTATTCTTTCTTGGCTTTTACGTTTGTAGCCATATCCAAGAACAAGGCATTTGACAGCCTGTAATTTGAGTTTGTAAAAATGGCATAATCAAAATATTGTGTTTTTAAAGGGATTTCATTAAATGAAGTGGTTTTTTATGATAAGCAAATGAGTAGGGTATGGAAGAAAATTTCATGGCAGGTGGAAATTTAGGTTTGAAAATAGTAGCCACTACCATTTGACCCTCATACCCTCGCTCGATGAATTCATGATGAAGTTCAGATTTTTCAAAAGATTCATTGCCTGTTTCATCATTTAGGGCAATGTGGAGGGGATGAGTTGAGGAGTGATCTGAACGGTAGTTCCATTCACCATACATTGATGGTGGAGGGTGAATATATATATATATATCCACACACACACACACACACTAAGAAAACCATTTTTATGTGTCTATATACATGTGTGTATTTACGTGTATGTATTTAGAAGCTAGGAAGCTTGTTAACTAGCTACATAAATACCAACACTTGAAAGTCCCAAATACTTGAAGTTAATCAAGTATAATAATACAAATGGGTACATTTGTATGCATACAAACATATCCTGAAAGTTGGATGCTTGAATGGTAATACAAGAAGATCTATATATATATACATATATATATATATTAGGTTAAGAGGGGTTAAAAATGACAAAACGTGACAATACAAGTCCAAGGGCCAAAATTGTCAAAAAAAAGTTTGCTTCATCACCATGTTTGGCCACCTATCTCCAATTTTTGACATCTTACTCTTATTTTGCCACACTTCATTTGGTGTTAACACATATTAGGACACTAATCCACACTTGTAACACTTGTCATCACTTCCTTAATCCTAAAACACTATAAATACTCTCTGATTCATCAATTTTTTTCACACCACTTCAAAGCAAAGTGTGAAGTTCTTCTTTCTATTCTTCTTGGAGCTTGTTTCTAGCCTTTGGAAGCCTCCTATCTTGAGTTCTGAAAGTGTTCTTCAACATAAGTAAGTACTCTTTCTAGTTCTTTCATTATTTTAGCTATTATGAGCTAGAAGTCAAACAGTTTGGCTTCCTGTTTGACTTTTGGTTATGACCATTTTGGTCAAGTCAAAGTTCAAATTTAACTTTGCAACGTGATCATAATCACGAAGGTATTAATCCCTTCGATTGCACCTTCGGATTACCACGTTTAGTAGGCGAGATGACGAGTCAAAGTTTTACGAGTAAAAAGTAAAAAAAATGTATAAAAATGCATTTTACGACAAAAATGTTTTTGGGTATTAAAACTTAAGGTTTTGACACTAAATCAGTTTTATGACATTATTAGTTATGTTCAAACATGTCTAACTCGTCATTTCTAGTTTAGTGCTTCTTTCTTAGTCGTAAGTCGAGCTGTTTTACTACCGCTTTGACATTCGAATCTGACCCGTATGGTCAATCTTAGGATTCGACCAAGCATAAGTTTATGTCAGCAATAATTTAGGGAAGAACCCTTTGAGGTTATACCTTATAGTCATATATTTTGGTTAGTTATATGATATGTCGATTTTACATACTTTTAAAATGCCGAAAACACCCTTTTGGCGCATAAAATGGTTTTAAGCATGTGAGACCATAGTTTTAACATCTAAACTGATATTATAACATAATCAAACTTACTTTAACATATAAGACTCATCATAGGACTTATTTAACCATCCAAACCCATAGTTAAGCTTGCGACCCGTTAAAGTGGCGTAAACCATTTTAACAAGTCGTAACAGGTCAAAGCACATAGAAACTCTTCTAAATCATAATGTAAGGTATTATAAACCATATCATACGAGTCCCAAAACTCGTTTGGTTTATAAGACCTCATTCTATCCAAGCCTCCGATTAAAGTCTCGACACACTAACATAATATTCCCATACATTAGGATACACTTGAACTCTACAATCCGTGAGATTTGTTTGACTTAGCATACCTAGTACATGATTTCAAAGACAGTTTTGCTTCGTATTTTGACTTAGCAGACCTAGTACATGATTTCAAAGACATTTTACTTTGTATGTTTACTTAGCATACCTAGTACACGATTTCAAAGACATTTTTACTTCATATGTTGACTTAGCATGCCTAGTACTTGATTTCAAAGAAATGTTTGCTTGGTATATTGACTTGGTATGCCAAGTACATGATTTCAAAACATTTTCATGACATGCTTACATTGTTAAAGACATATTGGTGCGTTGAATATATAATGACACATTCATTAACATTGATCATGCCGACCGGTAGTATGTAATAGTACCATAGGATTGACAATCCCATTCCCACTTCCTAGGTTTGTGTTGTCACACCCTGACTCGCAGCGGAAATGGTAGTCGGGGCATGATTGGGTTTTCATCAAAGCTCATGACATTTACTATAAAGTTCCATATTTATTATTTCTCTTTAAAGAAGAAGTTACAATAAACATACAAGCACAACATGTTCAAATACATTTTTCATGACTTCTTTATTTTTCTTCTAAGGCAATTTTCTATGTGTTCCTTGCTTCAACCTGTCCACCTGTATCATGTGTAAAAATAGGGTTTTGGGTCAACAAAAGTTGGCGAGTGAATTTTATGAAAACATTTGAACGAATTTATTATATTGGTTATAAAAAGGTGCATAACCACATATGAGTAAACGTAAATGTAAATTTAATCACAATACACATAATATCAATTAATGCACACGCACACACCAAATGGTGAACAATGAGATCAATAAAAAAGGGAATTTATAAGAATTCACTCACAGTTGATGCGTTCCTTGATAATGATGAATGCGCACGAATTTATGATTCAACCGACGAGGGAAAACTAACCTAAATAATAACGTAATAATTCGATAAATAAACAAGTTTTATTTGAGATTAATATTTTTAATTGGTGCTCTTAATGAGATTTTTAGATTTATTTTTGTGAATTTAATGCAAAATTTTTAGGCTTTAAAATCTTATTTTGAGGTATTTTTAACTAATTTTCAAAGAAAATAAAAAGGATTTTTAATTAAAAAATTACCCTTTTTCTAAGGGTTGACTGGTCAACGACCGATTCAACCGGTTTAATTATTGGTAGCGTGCGAGGTTCGAACTCGTGACCTCCCGTGTGCGTGCACGCAGCTCTACCAACTGATCTACGTGTCTAACCCGAATGATTCTTGATTTTTATTATACTTATATACTTGTTAGGTTAAACCAGAATTAATATAATTAAAAAGATTTTAAAATCAATCGAACCGGTTCGCAGGATATGTTTCGAACTCGTGACTCTGACGTTGTTTTGCACCTAGCCCTACCAACTAGGCTGGGTGTCTAACCCGGTAAATAACGGATTTTAATTATATTTATATATTACATGTATTGTATTATATTAAAGTTATAAAAATGCTCGGTTTATAAAAAGGATTCGGCATTATGTATGGGACTCGAACTCGGGATCTTCGCGTTTCAAATGCACACAGTCCACCACTGGACTGTGTGTCTAACCCGATTAAAATCCCATTTTTAATTATATTTATAATCTCTTTGAAACTTCATCTTCTTCCTTAAAATCAAACCCAGAACAAAATCCGACTGTTATCTTTTTTTAACAGTCTTGGGTTACCTGATTGAAATCTAAAACATACTAAATACAAGATATAAAAAGGTTTAGAGGGTTATACCAACCGAAAACAAGATTCCAGTTTTCCGGCGTCGGATTCCGGCGACGAGCAAGAATTTTTGACAACGTGTTTTAAAAGAAAATTTCGAGAAGAAGAGAGTGATTCTGATCGAATTAATCACAAGGAAATGGTAGCATATTTATAGGGTGAACAAGAGATTTCAGTTTCAAGACCAAAATCGTGGTCAATGATTTCAAACTTTAAAAGAAACGGTTTTTGGATCAATTGACTTTTGAATTGTGGTTATAACTGATGTTGAACACAAAGCGTGTGTGGTCTAGTGGTGTGGACTGTGTGTGTACAAGCGGGAGACCCGGGTTCGAGACCCGGCTACTCCTTTTTATTTTTATTTTACCTTTTGATTTATTATTAAAGATTAATTTAACTTACTTATTGTTTTATTTATTAATTATGGTTTTTAATTTCTAAAATATTTATAAAATAAAAACGGCATAATAAATACGCAACGAACTTTTAACCGAATATTTGATTATTAAACGAAGCGGGTTTTGAAACCCGTTTTACGACGAATGTTACAATATCCCCTACTTTTTCAAATTTCGTCCCGAAATTTAAGTAGTAGTGGTATGTTTGACTCGAAGGGCGGGTGTTTTAATTTGACAATTACATAATTAGAAGAGGGTGAGAGTTTAAGTTTTATTTGAGGCGGTAACGTTCCTAGTAATGGTTGAATACCCTGCTACAGGAATCGTTTTTTGATGCCTAAAGTATAAAAATGCGGAACATGGATAAACAGAGTTGATTGACTAGGTATGATTTCATGCATAAGAGTTTTGAGGGAATTGATACGTTTGAAAAGATAAGGTTATATCATAAAACAAAACTTCAACTACGACGATATTAAAACCTACAGGAACTTCTCATAACCGCCTGACAATACCTTTGATCCTTTGACAAGAATACTTATATATAGGAAGTACCAGCGGCGTATCCACCATATTCTTGTCAAATTTTCATTGGCTTTGTCTGTAAGTTATAATTAGTTCTATGTGACTCTAAAATCTACAAAACAACCACAACAACCAAAACTTGAGTCTCGAATATAAAAGAATACATGACTGAATGATGACAGTACCTCTCTTGTTTATTATGATGAAGGGGCCAGTCTATGTAAAAGTGAGACACAACCCAACTTCTTTAAATGATGAGATCGAGATACGTCGTGATGTATGATGATATGAAAGTTAAATCAATGAGTAAAGACATAAAACAAAACTGTAATATCAATTCGCATTAAATTTCTTGGATACATAAATTCCCAATTTATAACAGGGATACGTAAGATTGAGAAATTATAAAGAAATCATAAAAACTAGACGGTTGGAGTTGAGTCTTTGATTCTTGGTGAGGAAGGCTAGTTGGGTGGTTCGTTTGGGCCGTTATTATCTTCAATAGGAGTGGCGTTGATGTTGTAAGCTCTTCCTCTTGCTGGTGGTGGAGCTGGGTTTGCTTAATTTGCTTGGTTAACTGGGTTTGCTTGAGCTTGGGCGTTTATGATGTTAACCAATCGAGGGCACGTGTTTCTAAAATGGGTAGGGTCCCAACAATTAAAGCAAGCTCGAACATGTGGAAACATGAGGTATTGGGGTGGTTGATATGATTGGATCATGTTTTGGGTAGGGGTGAAGCTTGGTTTTGAGGGGCGCGGCAAGTCTTGCTCAAATGACCATAACGCCCACAATTAGCACACAGTCGACAAGGTACGGTAGATGGATGGTGATAAAAACAGGTGTTGCATTGAGGGTGATGTCCAATATAAGGTTTCTTATTTGGGTAAATAGAGTTGGGTGCTACTTGAGTGATTGGGATAGCTTGGAGGGTTACGGCTTGTGGAGCTGGTTGATTGCCTTGGGTGACAGCGAAATTCTGCCCATCTCGTTTTCTCTTAGAAGTGGGTTGAGAAGAGGATTCGGTCTGGGTTGAGTTTGAGGTTTCGGTTGATGCTTTATCCTTCTTCTTTTCCTCCTTGAAGTCTTTATTCCGTATGCGGTTTTCGGTGAGCTCTGTAGCTAACTCCAATGCTGCTTCCAAAGTTGCAGGTGTGGTACTTATTACAGGGTCTTGAATTTTTGAAGGGAGACCTCGAATGTAGTGTTCGATCAAACGGTAGAGGGGAGTGAACAAGTTGGGGACCATTTGATTCAACTCAAGGAATCTCTTGTTGTATGTGGTATGGTCGCCCTCCTTTTGTTTCAAAGAGTAGAACTCATCTTCTAATTTCTTGATTTCGCTTCTTGGACAGAAACTTCTCATCATGATCTCCCTCAACTCTTCCCAAGTCAAGGTCATAGCATCCTCAGCACCTCGCTTGCCCTTCTCTGTATTCCACCATGTAAGTGCTACTCTGAACAAACGAACGGTAGCATATCGCACCTTGCGATCATCGGGGCAGTTGCAATTGAGAAAAGTGTTTTCCATCTCCTCAAACCAATGGAGGAGAGCGGTGACACCTTCAGTCCCTTCATATTTTGGAGGATCGCAGGATTTGAAATGCTTGAAGGTGCATTTAGTGGTATTTGGGGGAGGGTTGACAACGTTTTGATCTTCTTGGTTGATTGGGTTGACGGGATTAGCGGTAAGGGCTTGTTAAACTTGAACTACGATGTTGGGTATTACGGCGGCCATTTGTTGAGCGATTTGGACAGCCATGCTCTCGCGGGATTTTCCTGATCTCATATTCTACGAGAGAGACTAGAAGACATCTACAGGGAATACGTATCAAGAGTATGAGTTTGACGTTTTAGGTGTCATGTGTCGTATTTAGAAATGAACATTTACGAAACAATTGAAGAAAATTAATTTGCTACATCCATAGGATGTCTTGGGCTTTGCTCATGTCTGGGCTCCCATATGTCCCCTTACTTGGCCTTGCTAGTCATGTGGGCCCCCATGACTACTGGGCTCTGGTAGGGTTCATATTGGTGTTGGCCTGTTAACACTTGCGCCACCCGAATGAAAATCGTAAAACATGACAGCAAAGTATAAGGTCGAAGGGTGTCCTGGTATGGACACAATGACAACTCAAAGTAGGGTTAGTTCGAACGACATTTGGTGTGGCATGCTTTGGCCTAGTAGGTCCTTCATACTCTCATCGTTAGTCCCCAGGTAGGCAAACTTGTCCGTTATATTGGATTTATACGAATGCCAACCTAGACAGGACGTTTCGACTACCGGTACTTGTACCCTTCCGGTTACTACATGCCCGTCGTAGAACTCACTTTGATGAGATTAAAAAACGAAAAATGCCACAAAATCTTGAATAAAGGAAATATGTGGATGATTTGAATATGTGAACATTGAAATATGCGTGATGAATGTATATGTAAGCATGTTATGTTTGACAACAAGTATAACTCATTAAGTATCACACAAAATGATAGTGGAAGTGTTTGCATGTATTTGTGTGTGTAATAAATACGAAACAAATAAACATCATGAGTTTGCATGTAACCACATAAACAATTAAAATCTAATCAACTATAGTATAGGCTCTAAGGGTCTAATAACATATCCTATATCCCTATAGTCAAAAGCTCTGATACCAATCTGTCACACCCTGACTCGCAGCGGAAATGGTAGTCGGGGCATGATTGAGTTTTCATCAAAGCTCATGACATTTACTATAAAGTTTCATATTTATTATTTCTCTTTAAAGAAGAAGTTACAATAAACATACAAGCACAACATGTTCAAATACATTTTTCATGACTTCTTTATTTTTCTTCTAAGGAAATTTCCTATGTGTTCCTTGCTTCAACCTGTCCACCTGTATCATGTGTAAAAATAGGGTTTTGGGTCAACAAAAGTTGGCGAGTGAATCCTATGAAAACATTTGAACGAATTTATTATATTGGTTATAAAAAGGTGCATAACCACATATGAGTAAACGTAAATGTAAATTTAATCACAATACACATAATATCAATTAATGCACACGCACACACCAAATGATGAACAATGAGATCAAGGCTCAATCAAACGGACCCGATCTAATGAGGCACGCGATGTTCAACTCGTCTCCAACGAGCAACTGATGGGCCTAATGAATGATTTGCACGCAACTTGACAAAATGTAAACACCCATCACAACAAACAATATTTACATCACAAGTTTAGATCATATAATGGTAATAGCACAAGTTTGAATAAACAAAGTAATTAAAGCGACACAAGATACACCCCAAAACATGAATAAAAAGGGGAATTTGTAAGAATTCACTCACAGTGGATGCGTTCCTTGATAATGATGAATGCGCACGAATTTATGATTCAACCGACGAGGGAAAACTAACCTAAATAATAACGTAATAATTCGATAAATAAACAAGTTTTATTTGAGATTAATATTTTTAATTGGTGCTCTTAATGAGATTTTTAGATTTATTTTTGTGAATTTAATGCAAAATTTTTAGGCTTTAAAATCTTATTTTGAGGTATTTTTAACTAATTTTCAAAGAAAATAAAAAGAATTTTTAATTAAAAAATTACCCTTTTTCTAAGGGTTGACTGGTCAACAGGCCGGTTCAACCGGTTTAATTATTGGTAGCGTGCGAGGTTCGAACTCGTGACCTCCCGTATGCGTGCACGCAGCTCTACCAACTGAGCTACGTGTCTAACCCGAATGATTCTTCATTTTTATTATACTTATATACTTGTTAGGTTAAACCAGAATTAATATAATTAAAAAGATTTTAAAATCAATCGAACCGGTGCGCAGGATATGTTTCAAACTCGTGACTCCGACGTTGTTTTGCACCCGCCCTACCAACTAGGCTGGGTGTCTAACCCGGTAAATAAAGGATTTTAATTATATTTATATATTATATGTATTGTTTTATATTAAAGTTATAAAAATGCTCGGTTTATATAAATGATTCGGCATTATGTATGGGACTCGAACTCGGGATCTTCGCGTTTCAAATGCACACAGTCCACCACTGGACTGTGTGTCTAACCCGATTAAAATCCCATTTTTAATTATATTTATAAAATCTTTGAAACTTCATCTTCTTCCTTAAATCAAACCCAGAAACAAAATCCGACTGTTATCTTTTTTTAACAGTCTTGGGTTACCTATTGAAATCTAAAACATACTAAATACAAGATATAAAAAGGTTTAGAGGGTTATACCAACCGAAAACAAGATTCCAGTTTTCCGGCGTCGGATTCCGGCGACGAGCAAGAATTTTTGACAACGTGTTTTGAAAGAAAATTTCGAGAAGAAGAGAGTGATTCTGAGCGAATTGATCACAAGGAAATGGTATCATATTTATAGGGTGAACAAGAGATTTCAGTTTCAAGACTAAAATCATGGTCAATGATTTCAAACTTTAAAAGAAACGGTTTTTGGATCAATTGAGTTTTGAATTGTGGTTATAACTGATGTTAATCATCAGTTACACCCATTTGATTACGGAGTCAACCCTCAATTTGATGATTATCTTGAATCAGTTTCGGCGGTTACAGACTTGGTATTGCAGGGAGTGTTACTGGTTCCGTTATAAGTTTTATATGTTTATCTAATTTGAACACAAAGCGTGTGTGGTCTAGTGGTGTGGACTGTGTGTGTACAAGCGGGAGACCCGGGTTCGAGACCCGGCTACTCCTTTTTATTTTTATTTTACCTTTTGATTTATTATTAAAGATTAATTTAACTTACTTATTGTTTTATTTATTAATTATGGTTTTTAATTTCTAAAATATTTATTAATTAGGAGATATTTAAAATAACCGGCATAATAAATACGCAACGAACTTTTAACCGAATATTTGATTATTAAACGAAGCGGGTTTTGAAACCCGTTTTACGACGAATGTTACATGTGTGGAAGTGACTTTAGGGAATGACCAAATCCGATGAACATTTGATAAACCTTTGTCTTTTTAAGGGTTTATTCGACAGTCAGCAAGGCTTAAATGTATTCGCTAACAATCCATATATATGTGTCTACACAATAAAAGCAATTGATTTATAAGACAAGAGTCTTTGATTAAACAAACCTTTGTTTATTCAAAACACCTGTTTTATACAAGACATTTTGACAAGACAAAACATTTTGGTTGTTGTATACAAGACATTTATTTTATGGTTTAACCATGAATTTTGTTTGCCATACAAGACACTGGTTTATACATAGACATTTGTTTATAAATGACATTTGGTTGACATTAGTTTAGACATAGACATTCGTTTATACATAGACATTTGTCTATACATGGCATTGGATTATACATGACATTGGTTTAAACAAGACAACTCAATTGTTGGCTCATGGTAAGTGATTTAAATGACAAGACGTGTGTAATATGGTAAAAGCATGGTGGATACGCCGCTGGTACTTCCTATATATAAGTGCTTTCATTATGTTACATAGCGTAGCATTATCTAACCACTTCAAACTAGATACAAGACGTGACATATTTTATACAAGGCACGAGTTATTTTGGTTATGAAGGTAACCATGCATCATTTCTTTTAAATCATTTAATTTTCACATGATTTCAAAAAAGAATTTTTTTTTAAAGCATCATGGCTACTTTGCAATAGTTGAACATTACTTTTAACTTTCAACGCCATGAATCTTCATCACAAAACCTATGTTACTCACATGCATTTTTATGCTGACGTTTTATTTTCACATATGTTTCAGGAGCTAATGTTTGACAATTGTTATCTTTTTTATTTCATTCTCCCAAGACAATGTAAACAATTAAATTCAATAATATAAAACTTTATGTATCATGTATTGTGAAACAATAGTTCTGTGACATGTCTCCCCAACGTTTCTGCCGCAGTATGTTGTTTTACGCGGTCGGGGTGTTAGCAGAAATATTGGTATCAATACTCATGGTTTTAGGGAATTAGGTTATTATTAATACTTTGACCTAGACTATAACCTTCCTAGGTCCCTGACAAAATTTATCTTGTTTTTAGATCTTAAAACAATACCATCACCCATCCTTAGCTGATTACCAAAACAAATTCGTAAGTAATTTGTTTTGAAAATCAATCACCTATCCTTAGATGATTTGTTGTAGGCTTCATGCCTTTAAAATTTTCAAAATCTAGTCAAAGTTTGGATTTTAATAATGTGAACACGTGCGATCTGGAAGGGTGTATGCCGTACCCTGCATCTGATAGTCTAAGGCTAGAGTGTTCGTACAAATCCGCATTATCGGACTAGTCGCTCTTACCTAGGAACTCTTGGGGTGAGTATCCACTTATAGGCTAAAGTATGTCTTCGCGATATATTATAAATACCCATTTACTTTGATATGTCACTATGTGTCGTTTGTTTGTTTTAAGTAACGAACAGATTGTAACGCCTCGCTTTTTCATATTTTCCTTAATTAGAAATTGTAATCGTATTTTTTCTTTATGGAAACTTGTATTCCTATTATATTCGTATTTCTTTTCCAATCTTGTAATCCGAGACTTTGATCGTAATAAAATTCATACTTGATACATACTTGTCTTACATGCATTCAATTGTTAAATACGTGTTAATATACAAACCGATATACGTGAATATACTCACCCATTCATACTTGATACCAAAAATATACTTATATATACGTTATACATATGAAAACATGCGAAAATATCAAGTTTTCGCATGCAATGAAGGAAAAAACTAAGTTCAGGGACTAAAAGTGATAAAAATCAAAGAAGTTTCTAGAATATCACTTCTCGCGCCCAGCGGCCGTGTTCTCTTGTGTCTCTCGCGGCCTGAAAAAGGGCATAATCCGCAGATACTTGTCTCTAGCTCATAGATTGGGCAAAAGTGTGTTTGTTTAAGTGTGTTTATTGCATTTAATGCTCACCTAACTCAACCCCCTATCCTCAACTATAAATACCCACTCTCATTTCACACCTACATTCATCTCTCTCAATTCTGAAAGTTCAAGACTTTCAAGTGAGTTCTAACTCACCTTCACCTCTCTTCTTTACTCTTTCTTCTTTCTTAAAACTTGGAACACGTCTAGGAGTGTTTCCATAGGTTTTCCATGGAAAACTAACATGGAACATCAGCATATATGAAGTTACAAGTGTAAGAAACTTTCCCTTTTAATAGGGTTTTAACCCACAAATGTTTTATCCTTCCAAGGTTGTTCTTGAAACAAGACTTGAGTTGGTAGTGTATGATTACTTGGAAGCCTTGGCTATCCTACCTTCAATCCGCCACCTCACTTGATGGTTTTGATTTTGTTACCACTTTTATATTCATTTTAACTTATTCATGACCATCCTTGTTGTCCTTGTGATAATTTGTGCATTGGTGAACTATACGAAAGAGGTTAAAGGAAGGTTATCCGCCCACCTCCATGCATGACTTCTATGAACTTCCATGATCTTTACGATCTACTTTTACGTATACTATATATATACACATTAACCAAACACTTGATGATAATTGAATGATTGTCCGTCATGGTACTAGGTTACATTACCTAAGTACTTAACTTCTAGTTACGATTCTAATGGGTATCTTAACCCATGAAAACACATCAACCTGAATAGGTATCATAGTGTCAAAACGAGTATTAAGTCTAGGTGGTTAATTTCTTGTATACATACTTTGGTGTATTAAAATTCCTAATCCTCCATTATCATCTGCATACTTACCAACCCACGTTTTCCTCTTGTAGGATAACTCGGTGATCCTCCAACTCTCCAAACTCTTCACGGGAATTACCAAGTGAAAGCTTGCAAAACCGTGAGTACACTTAACCCATTTCCCTTTTTACACAATTTGGGTTGTAACATGTTAACTTACAAAATACACGAATACACATACTACATGCTTTATACACTACGCTTATTGTTATGCTTAGGTTCATGCTAGATTCATACATGCTTCTTGTCATTAACTTGGCTAGCCCCAACTTAACATATATAGCGCTAAAGGAGTAGCACACCGCCCGTCGGGTTATTGTTAAGCTTAAGCTGATTATTATTCTTATTCATACTTAACTCTCATTACTTTGTGTGACGAGGGACACTTAATTCTTGTGGACACTTGGGTTTGACAATTAGTATTGCATGCTAGCTTACCTTTTATACAATTGCCATGTGGATTTGAGTAAACTCTTTTATACTTATGCTATGTACTTAAACTTGTGTACTCGCCAATGCTTTTGCGTTGAACCATATTTTTAACATGTTACAGGTTGATGATGATGCTTATGACGAATCTAGTAGGGACGACATAGAAACACACCTAGAATGTTAGGCTTTCATGTTGTAATTTTGTTGAAGTTGTTGTATTTTGATTTATGTTGTAATTGACAATTTGATATGTGTCGCAATTAGTGTTATGATGTCTCGAGCAATCTATTTTCGTCTCACTCCGATATTTCCGCCATTGGTTGGGGTGTGACAGATTTGTATAAGAGTCATAACTACAGGGAATTAGGTAGAATTGCCATGTTCGACCTAGTCTATAGTTTAAGTGACCAACATTCGACCATTCTTGTTTCATGCCTAAAATGTTAATTCTTCCTGCCTTGATTCTTCCTATTTCTTTGGTCTTAATATATACAACGTGTCTTTCATAAGACATCTATACAATATACACACATGAAGACTTGAAGACACTCGTAATACAAATGAGACGATTTCACCAAAATAGGCGTGAAAGCCACACTTTGGTGAACGACTCTCAATCCGCGTATTCGATTTTTTATGAAATTACGCCATCAAGTTAGGAGTGATATCCATACCTTGATGGAAAAAATTCCATTTCATACTCTAGTGGACCCTTAGCAACGAGTCGGATTTCGCTCCTCGTTTGGTAACCATACTTAGGGTACAATGTTGTCAAGTTAGGGGTGAAACCCGCACCATGTCAACTAGTCCAACTCCTCGATTTTCTATCTCGCCAAAGTTTTGATTTTTCGATCAATTAGAGATGTGTAGTAACTCGAATGGTGAAATGCCGTTAATCGCTTCTCGACGAGAGCATTTCTACCTATAGGCCAAAGCATGTTCCTCTAATTTGAAAGGATCTTCAATTCACTTTGGAATAGTCGACGCTTCTCAACCCAAAGCACTCAAATATTTTACTAAGCCTATCTTTTATGATATCTCAATTTCTATGTGTTTTAATACTTGTTACCTTGTTCATTTTGAACTTGATGCACAATTCGCATGCCTTTCGCAATAAAAAATAATAATAAATTTTCGCAATCCAACTAAATTTATACTCCTTACGCAATCATACTTCTTTATACTTTTGAATATTTGCTATACTTATGTCATCCATGTGAACACATACGTGTTACGGAATACTGAAATGCTCAAACGTGATTTTTATTGTCGATCACCTAGATGTCTTTTTTTTCGCAAAACTCAAGCAGGAGAAATGAGTCGAAGTCCAACTCCAACTCGACTATTTTCGTAACAATCACTATATCAAAACTTATACCCAAACCCTTTATCATTTTTTAATTTTTCTCATATGTGCATGAAATTCGAACCTTACTATTTTATCCAAACGATTTCTCACCCTACAACTTATTTACGTAAATCACATACACGAAACCCCTAATGATACTTTAAACGGTTCTTTCACAATTTTCATAATCTTATGAAAAGCTATCTATCAAACTTAGACGGTATAATGAACCTCTTGCCCATGATTTTCATAATTCGTCCAATCAATAGAACACACTCACTTTATACTATCATTCTAAAGACATTTTATTTCAAACAAGAAACCAACGAAAACTTTCTCTCACACACGTATAAGTCCACTTTGCTAAAATACTTTTCAAAATCCAAGTTTTCCACGAAGATATTCAAAACAACTTTTCTTGCATCAATATAAAAAAAATAATAAATAAATAAATAAAGCAGGCTCACTATTTTACAACCTTTTCAAACATCGCTAATACGCGAATCTAAATCTGAACACACGGGCAAGAAAATTTCATATGTGAATACGAATTTTAAAACAAAAGTAGCATTTCTTTTTACAAACCACATTTTTACATAAAAAATTAATACTTTTCTCAATATTTAACCAACATTCACAATTTTGGTCCTTCTTTCCCGACCAACCCCACTTATTTTATTTCAACCAACTCAATTTTTTGACTCAAGCAACCATACACATGCATATCGCCTTACACGTTTCTACAGTCAATATTAAATGACAATATTACACATATCACCATTACACTTCGTATTTTGCACACTCGCAACTTCATGGTAACTCATATATGCTAAATCCTAATTTGTTCCACCTATACGCTCGATACTACATGCTAATGTTATACGTGTTAGTCTTCTTTCTGTTCAAAATTTGTACATTCACTCTACTTGGTAGTCATACTTGAAATCTATAAGTAGGCATGATCCGAGTGGTTTTGCCTACGTTCGACACACTCATACATGCATAAAATCATGCTTACATGCTTAATTTTTATACGCTATCTTACACACTGTTTGCTTGTATACTAATGTAACCTGACCCGTACACTACTAGTACAAACTATGCGGATAACCAAAATAATTGCGGGTGCACATGGGATTATATTTGTAGGCGCATGAAAACCATAGTGGGTTCTACTATGTATCATAACACGGAATGTAACATGACACCGAATAGCGAAACAAACGTAACATGGTGTGAACATGGTGGATACGCCACTGGTACTTTCTATATATAAGGTCCCTACTATGTTACCAAACTTTCGTAAAACGTGCCATGAGAAATTCAGTGATTTCCCGGACCTTGATAAATATATTTGATTCATAACAAACTTTGGTGAACCCACTTCGAAATGATTAGTACTCGATTATCCATGACAAAGCTTCATTCTCAAAATCATTAGCTTTAACCGCTACAAGTATCATTAGATCTCTCAACATTCCGTGTTCGCATTTTATCCGGTATTCATACCATTTTTTAACCCCTCGCATACACCTACGTAATCCTTCACTACCATACCACGATATTCCCAATCCTTCGCTTAACATTTCATCCAAACTTTATTTATAGTGAATCAGCCTAAACATTCAATCCATTTTTATAAACGTCCCCACCAGCTCAATCTTTTCAAAATGTTCATTTTCTTTTAAAACTATCTTCCATTCTTATCTACGCGCAAACTTTAACTAGTCGGTCTATTACCGCTGAAACCTTTTAGAAACCGTAAATATTTACCATCCTATTTCTCTCCAATAAACATTTTCTACAACAAGTGATTTTACTAATACACCTTAGAACTGGCAGAACGTTTCTTACAACTTACGGTGCGGGACACACATTTTAATCAAAATACATCCATACTCATACTAAAACCTTCCCCTTAGGTCGCACTCTTTAAAAATATTCATGCCAATGAGTTGTCCTAACTCAATCAAGCTGACTTGTTTACGCACACACACATACACGTTTTTACTTATTCATATACACACTACAATTGGCGTCTCAAAACACCTTAGTCAAAACAAAGTACTTTCACGAACCTACCGTTTTTATCCTTCAAAATTTTGATACATATTTGCACATTTATAAACTTTAAACTTCAAAATCATGATTTTTGGCCAAACGTCTTCACAAAAATGACATCTTTTCCAAAGTCTTCCTATTGGATAAATTTCAGGAGAACATTTCCTAAGGAGGGGAGACTGTAACGCCTCGCTTTTTCATATTTTCCTTAATTAGAAAGTGTAATCGTATTTCTATTTATGGAAACCTGTATTTGTATCGTATTCGTATTTCTTTTCCAATCTTGTAATCCGAGACATTGATAGTACAAAAATTAATACTTGATACATACTTGTCTTACATGCATTCAATTGTTAAATACGCATTTACATACAAACCGATATACATGCAAATACTCATTCATTCATACCTGATACCTAAAATATACTTATATATACGTTATACATATGAAAACCTGCGAAAATATCAAGTTCTAGCATGAAATGAAGAAAAAACTAAGTTCAGGGACTAAAAGTGACAAACATCAAAGAAGTTTCTCGAATATCACTTCTCGCGCCCCGCAGCCGTCTTCTCTTGTGTCTCTCACGGCCTGCGAAAGGGCATAATCCGCAGATTCTTGTTTCTAGCCATGGATTGGGCAAAAGTGTGTTTATTGCATTTAATGCTCACCTAACTCAACCCCCTAACCTCAACTATAAATACCCACTCTCATTTCACACCTACAATCATCTCTCTCTCTAAAGCTCTCTCTCAATTCTGAAAGTTCAAGACTTCCAAGTGAGTTCTAACTCACCTTCACCTCTCTTGTTTACTCTTTCTTCCTTCTTAACACTTGGAACACGTCTAGGAGTGTTTCCATAGGTTTTCGATGGAAAACTAACATGGAATATCACCATATATGAAGTCACAAGTGTAAGAAACTTTCCGCTTTAATAGGGTTTTAACCCACAAATCTTGTATCCTTCCAAGCTTGTTCTTGAAACAAGACTTGAGTTGGTAGTGTATGATTACTTGGAAGCCTTGGCTATCCTACCATCAATCCGCCACCTCACTTGATGATTTTGATTTTGTTACCACTTTTATTTTCTTTTTAACTTATTCGTGACCATCCTTGTTGTCCTTGTGCCAACTTGTGCATTGGTGAACTATACAAACGAGGTTAAAGGAAGGTTATCCTCTTACCTCCATGCATAGCTTCTATGAACTTCCATGATGTTTATGATCTACTTATTACGTATACTATATATATATACACATTAACCGAACCCTTGATGATAATCTAATGATTGTCCGTCACGGTACTAGGTTACATCACCTAAGTACCTAATTTCTCGTACAATTCTAATGGGTATCTTAACCCATGAAAACACATCAACCCGAATGGGTATCATAGTGTCAAAACGAGTATTAGGTCTAGGTGTTCATTTTCTTGTACACATACTTTGGTGTATTTAAATTCCTAATCCTCTGTTATCATCCGCATACTTACCAACCCACGTTTGCCTCTTGTAGGATAACTCGGTGATCCTCCAACTTTCCAAACTCTTCACGGGAATTACCAAGTGGAAGCTTGCAAAACCGTGAGTACACTTGACCCAATTCCCTTTTTACACAATTTGGGATGTAACATGTTAACTTAAAAAATACACGAATACACATACTACATGCTTTATACACTCGATCAGTTGTACATGCTTATTGTTATACTTAGGTTCATGCTAGATTCATACATGCTTCTTGTCATTAACTTGGCTAGCCCCAACTTAACATATATAGCACTAAAGGAGTAGCACACCGCCCGTCGGGGTATTGTTAAGCTTAAGATGATTCTTATTCTTATTCATACTTTAGTCTCGTTACTTTGTGTGACGAGGGACACTTAATTCTTTAAACAATTCAATTCGGCTAAACCGCTCATGTTTAACTGCTTCTGAGGGAGCTACTGGGCTCCTACAGTGACTTGAGAGTCTTGAGAGCACATTTCATCATGTTCAATGTCCGAATGAGGCAAAGTAGAATTTGCTTCGAGTGTATTCCAAAAGAGGGCGCTCACGTGGTGAAACGGAGTGGTGAGAGATAGGGTGCTGATGTTGCAATGGCTTAAACATGGGAAGAGGTTCGAGCTCTTATTATGAAGGAATTTGGCCAACGCCACGAGCAAAGAGCACTCAAGAACGAATTCCACGACCTGAAACACGAAAGTGGAGAACATCATGCCTACATTGACCGTTATGATGAGCTAAGTTTGTTAAGTCCTGCTATGGTCACACCCTCCGATAAGGCTATTGAAAAGTACATTGATCACCTTCCTAACCTAGTTCAGGACATAGTCACTTGTAGCAACCCTGTTACAGAAAGCTATCGAGTTGGCTGCAACCCTGACTGACTCGCAAGTCAAGAAGGGTAAACTTTTTCGCAAAGGCGCAAGAAGCAATCTATCAAGACTGCACAAGGGAAACAAGGCCGAAACCTCCAAGAAGTCTAGGAAGCGTAAAGCTTCCAAGAATTTCGCTGTTGTTACACAACCCAACCAAGCTGCTCACAATAAACCAGCACAGCCTCCCACCAAGAGACAATATGCCAGTACTGCACCTTTGTGCAACAAGTGTGATAGTCATCACCAACCCCGTCTACCGTGCCGTCATTGTACCAATTCTGGATGATCTGGCCATCTGGCCATCTAGCAAAGTGTGAAGTGCTTCCTTCTATCTTTCTTGGAACTTCCTTCCAGTCTTTAAAAGCCTCCTATCTTGAGTTCTGAAAGTATTTTTCAGCACAAGTAAGTACTCTTCCTAGTTCTTTCATTATTTTAGCTATATTGAGCTAAAAGTCAAATAGTTTGGCTTCCTGTTTGACTTTCGGTTCTGACCATTTTGGTCAAATCAAAGTTCAAATTGAACTTTTCAACGTGATCATAATCATGAAGGTATTAATCCCTTGTGATTGCACCTTCTGATTACCACGTTTAGTAGGTGAGATGACGAGTCAAAGTTTTAGAGTTAAAACTAAAAAAATGTATAATAATGCATTTTACCACGAAAATGTTTTTGGGTATTAAAACTTAAGGTTTTGACACCACCAGTTTATAACATTATTATAGATGTTCAAACATGTCTAAATTGTCATCTCTAGTTTAGTGTTTATTTTTTAGTCGTAAGTCGAGCGGTTTTACTACCTCTTTGACTTCAAAATCTGATCCGTTTAGTCAATCTTAGGATTTGACCAAGCGCATCTTTATGACCATAGTAATTTAGAGAATAACCCTCTGAGGTTATACCTTATAGTATATAGGTTGGTTAGTTATATGATGAGTCGATTTTATGTACTTTTAAAATGCCGAAAACTCCCTTTTGGCGCATAAAATGGTTTTAAACATGTAAGACCATAGTTTTGAGATGTAAACTGATATTATAATGTAATCAAACTAATTTTGACATATAAGACTTATGTAACCATCCAAACCCATAGTTACGATTGCGACCTGTTAAAGTGGCGTAAACCATTTTAACAAGTCGTAACGGGTTAAAGCACTTAGAAACTCTTCCAAATCAGAATGTAAGGTATTATAAACCATATCATACGAGTCCCAACACTCGTTTGGTTTATAAGACCTCATTCTATCCAACTCTCCTATTAAAGTCTCGTCACACTAACATAGTATTACGATACATTAGGACACACTTGAACTCTTCAATCCTTGAGCTTTGTTTGATCATTTGAAAAGGACATTTATGCAATCCCAAGTGAGTACATATCCCCCTCTTTTACGTTTTCAAATGTTTTGGGGTGATTCATATGTGCGCATCACTACTTTCTCATTTTCATGATATTATACATGTTTTGCTTATTTAATACATGATTTCAAAGACATTTTGCTTCGTACGATGACTTAGCATACCTATACATGATTTTAAAGATATTTTTGCTTCGTATGTTGATTTAACATACCTAGTACGTGATTCAAAGACATTTTTGCTTCATATGTTGACTTAGCTTACCTAGTACATGATTTCAAAGACATTTTGCTTCGTATGTTGACTTAGCTTACCTAGTACACAATTTCAAAGACATTTTTACTTCGTATGTTGACTTAGCATACTTAGTACATGATTTCAAAGACATTTTTGCTTGATATATTGACTTAGTATGCCAAGTACATGATTTAAAAACATTTTCATGACATGCTTACATTGTTCAAGACACACTGGTGCGTTGAATATACAATGATACCTTCATTAACATTGATCACGCTAACCAGTAGTATGTAATGGTACCATAGGATTGACAATCCCGTTCCCGCTTCCTAGGTTTGTGTGGAAGTGACTTCAGGGAATGACCGAATCCGATGAACATTTGATAGACCTTTGTCTTTATAAGGTTTATCCGACAGTCAACAAGGCTTGAATGTATTTTCCAAAAATCCATATATATATATATATGTCTACACAATAATAGCAATTGATTTATAAGACAAGCGTTTTTGTTTAAACAAGACCTTTGTTTATTCAAAACACCTGTTTTATATAAGACATTTTGACAAGATAAGGCATTTTGGTTATTTATACAAGACATTTATTTTATGGTTTAAACAAGACTTCTGTTTGCTATACAATACATTGGTTTATACATAGACATTTGATCATAAATAACATTTGGTTTATACATGACATAGGTTTAAACAAGACATCTCAATTGTTGGCTCATGGTAAGTGATTTAAATGACGAGACATGTGTAATATGATAAAAGAATGGTGGATAAGCCGCTTGTACATCCTATATATTACTGCTTTTAATATATTAAATAACGCAGTGTTATCTAAAACACTTCAAACAAAATATAAGACATGACATATTTTATACAAGGCACGAGTTATTTTGGTTATTAAGTTAACCGTGCATCATTTCTTTTAAATCATTTGATATTCATATGATTTCATAAAAGAAACATTTTTCTAAAGGATCATGGCTACTTTTGTAATAGTTGAACATTTATTTTAACTTTCAAAGCGATGAATCTTCATCACAAGACCTATGTTACTCACCTGCATTTTTATACTAACGTTTTATTTTCACATATGTTTGAGGAGCTAATGTTTGACTTTGAGCATCCTTCACATTGAGCGGACTTGGGACTTACTGACTTTAAAATTTGCATGACAATTGTTATGTTTTCAATTTCATTCTCCCAAGGCAATATAAACAATTAATTTCAATAATATAAAACTTTATGTACCATGTGTTGCGAAACAATAGTTCTGTGTCCCGATGTTTCCGTTGCGGTTTGTTGTTTTACGTGGTCAGGATGTTAATTTATACATACACACACACTAAACCAACACTAAATATTTAATGAAAGTTCAGTAAGAAAGTAAAATCTATCGTCTCGGCGAGGAGCCTATACACTTCACAGAAAAAGCGTCACGAAAATATATATAAACAACTAGGACGACGAGAATCAAAAAATAATATATTTTTAGACAACTTAGAATATATATATTTTCAACACTCTTAAAAATCCGGAAAGTGATATATAAATAACCAAGTAAGTGAACATACACAAGTATATAAGTATACTTATACGTATAAGATTATGTATACTAAACACGTAGTGAAATGCAAGATCACAAGTAATGTACATGTACACATATACATATGAATACGACATAATACCTACAATAATATATACAAGTGAAGTATATACATGGTATACGTATACGTATAAATACATAAGTACATAGTAATGTACACAAATAAACTTGATTAAGTGTACACATAAAAGAAGATACCATACATGTACACCGACATGAATACGATGCTAAAATGAGTAATTTTAACAAATATATATAGTAAAGATATACTTATATATTTGAAGGCAAATATATACAAACTAAACAAACAAACATATACAAGTCAACGAGGTTCACCTTAGACAAATATATATTTGAAGAATTTATATACAACTCATAACGACAAAGCACCCGTGCGAGTCATGGAGACGTATATGGGCTAGGCCCACTCACACTGTGCGAGACACGGAGACACATATGAACTATGTAACGCTTCGCTTTTGTAACTTTCCGTTTTTAGTAAGTTTGCTTCATTTTCTATTTTTGGAAAGCCTAAACCTTGTAATCGCATCTCAATTTCTAAATCATTGTAAATCCAAGGCTTTGATTGTAATCAAATTAATCAATTATACAAAATCTACAACCTTTATGCATGTTTATACTTATGAACGTACGTTTATTCACTACTCGATTAATCAAGTCAAAATAACTCGTAAATACCTATTGCACGTTTGTGAATCTTAGAATTCAAGTCAAGCCAGATGATTAGTGACTCTAATACAAAATATTTAACCTTTCGGCATCATAAAACTTGCCAAATTATATTGTAACACTTCTACTTAAACAAGTCTCTTTTTTTAGGGTTATATAAGATCCATATACTTGATTTTAATCTTCCAAGCAAACCACACTCATATATTATATAATGTGCAACATTTAAACTTCTAGAAACCTAAATATAATTATTGAATAACAAAAAAAAAAGAAAAACCTTGGCAGCTTGCGGGTGCATGCTGCCCAAGGTGTTTAAAGTTTTGTTTTTTTCCAAGTTCAACCCCTAATCCTCATAAACGCCAACCAACTGAAACCCTAATCTTCCCTCTATAAAACCCCACCTTTCCCCAACCTTTTCTTACTTTTACAAGCCTCCAATACTTCCCAAAATCATCTCAAACTTAGAATTCACTACTGAGATATTTCTGTTTGTAAGTGAGTTTCAACTCACTTTGTTTGATATTCAAACCTTGTTTCTTCTTCTAAGACACTTGGATAACCTCTAGGAAGGTTTTCACAAGTTTTCTTGGGCAAACTAAGGTGAAACCTCACCATTTTGAGGTCCAAAAGTGTCCTAAACTTTCTACTCATGTTTATATTTTCATAACTTTACAAACTTCACATTTTCTTCATGTTTTCTTCCTCAACAATGTTTGCTAAGCCTCTTGGGATGTTACCGTAGGTTTTCCATGTAGTACCAAGGTGGAACAATACCATTTTTTTGGCCAAACTTTCTGTTTTGGAAGTTAAACTTATAAACTTTTCTTAAACTTGTTTTCTCTTAACAACTCTATGCTACTTGTGCCTCTAATCAAGTTTATGGTTAGTGAGCTAGCTAGAATTGTTTCATACAAAATCAAGAGGTATAAAATGCCTCTAAACTTGTTTTTTTACTAAGGGTCTTAACCCACAAGTGTTGAAACCATCCAAGCTTACAAGCTTGTTTTTGGTAAAGGTGTGATTACATGGAGGCCTTGGCTATCCAACTTTCAATCCACCACCTCACTTGATGTTTTCTATCCACAAAGCTATGTTTCACCTTCAATTGAGTAACAAGGCTACGACACGTCCTCAAACGTTGCCATGTTCGGGATGCACGCACCTGGCTTGCTTACTCGGTCGAAAAGGTAGTTTTGTGAAGTACTTTATTTTTTATTTCATTCATGACCATCCATATTGTCATTTTGGAAATTTGTGTGTTGTGAATCTTACAAAAGAGGTTAAGGATGGTTATCCTCCTACGTCCATGCATGACTTCTATGAAATCTATGATTTATATGATAAACTTGTTAATAATATATGTAGCCTATATATGTAAATAATAAATATAACCGACCCTTTGACATTGACCGTATGGTTACTTGTCCTAACATCGTTACGACTCTATTGGGCATGACCCATAAAACCACAAACACCTTACTGGGCTTATAGTGTCAAAAACGAGCGTTAAACGTCTAGATAAATACTTTCGACTATACATACATTTGCATACTTTAAATTCCTAAATTAACGAACTCCTTTTTCATTCCAATACACACACACCCATGTTTCCTTGTGTAGGATAACTCGGTGTTCGTCCCCGAATCAATCAACACTTTCACGGAATTAACTTTGCAAATCCGTGAGTACACTCGACACCCTTCTACGCTTTACACTTTTTGGGTGCAATATGTTAATCTATCATAAACACACTAAAATCACACTTATATTTTATGCAATCACACAAACAATCCATCATACTATGGTTATGTGATACCCGATTTGTTTACTTGGAACATTCTTATGTGATTCTAATTGACTTAACTTCGTACGGGACTCCCCTTATATACGTATTCTTGTGGTCATGTTAAGTTTAATCTATTATGCGGTGACACTTGAAGATTGACATGTAGTTCACATGCCTTGTTTACATTAATCCCGTATACTAGCTTATCATGTGGATTTGTTTAAACGTTTTTATTACTTATGCTATGATTCATACTTGTGTACTCGCCAATACTTGGTATTGAACTATACTTTTTAACATGTTGCAGGTTGATGATGTTGATATGACGAAACTTAGTAGGATTATCATAGAAACCCACTTAGAATGCTAAGTTGTTTATTACGTTTTGTTGAACTTGTCATATTTGAAATTTCATTGTATTGGAATTATGTTGTACTTGACATTGATTGATGAATGAAATGAAATGTTTAAATAAAATATTGTCACATTTAGTGTTATGATGTCTCAAGCAATCTCGTTTGTCTCACTCTGATGTTTCCGCCATCTGTTGGGGTGTGACAGATTGGTACCTGAGCCATAACTATAGGGAATTAGGTGCCATGTTCGACCTAGTCTATAGTTTAAGTGTCTAACTTGACCTTTCTTGATTTATGATTAAAATGCTAATTCTTCCTATTTTCTTTGTCTTAATATACATGCAATGTGTCTTTCCTAAGACACTTACACAACTTACACACTTGAAGACACTTATACTATAAACGAGACGATCTCACCAAAATAGGGGTGAAACCCGCACTTTGGTGATCAATCTCAATCCGCGTATTTGATTTACACGAAATTACACCATCAAGTTAGGAGTGAAATCCACATCTTGATGGGAATTTCCATTTCATACTCTAGTAGACCCTTACCAACGAGTCGGAATTCACTCCTCGTTTGGTAAGTACCAACCACACTTAGGGTACGATGTTGTCAAGTTAGGGGTGAAACCCGCACCTTGTCAACTAGTCCCATTCCTCGATTTTCAATCTCGCCCAAAGTTTCCATTTTTCGATCGGTTAGAGACGTGTAGTAACTGGAAGGGTAAAGTGCGGCTAATCGCTTCTCGACGAGAGCATTTTACCTATAGGCCAAAGCACGTTTCTCTAATTTGAAAGGATCTCGATTCACTTTGGAATAGTCGACGTTTCTCAACCCGAAGCACTCCAATGTTTTATTAAGCCTATCTTTTGTGTTATCTCCATTATTATGTGTTTTTAATACTTGTTACCTTGTTCATTTCTATCCCGATGCATAACTCGCACACTTTTCGTAACCAAAAACAATAATAATCCTCATGAACAAACTAAATTTATACTCCTTTACGTCATCATACGTGTTTATGCTTTTGAATTCTTGTATGCCTATGTTATCTATGTGAATTCATACGTGTTACGTGATACTTATATGCTCAAAAACGATTTCTTTTACAAAAACGCATTATGATCAAAGCCTTAATCCCTCTCTTCTATTGTGAACCCTTTAAATGTCTTTTCTTACAAAGCGTCATGGGAAAGAAGAAGGCAAAGTCAAAGTCCCGCTCTGATTTGATGTCAAAGAGGGATTGCATGAAGTTCATGGCCGAGCAAATGGCCAAGGTTATCCCGGACTGTTAGCATGATTCAACCTTCGCCGAACGCTGACTCGCCCTACGCCTTCGTCGACTCTAAGGTCGAAGCACCTAAGTTGACGTTCACCTTTAAGGAGCTTTGCTCTTGCAACCCTTTACCATTCACCGGCGAAGAGAACGCCACCAAGTTACTACAATGGTTTGATGCCATTGAGGTGACTTTCCTACAAAGTGGTTGTCCCGGCCACCTGCGTACCATCAACGCGATGGGCGTCTTCTGATCGAGGGCTCTTGGTTGGAGAACCTCCGAGTGTAACGCCGTGGAAATGATGCCGCGCATGCCCTCCCATGGATTGAGCTGAAAAAGCTTATGGAGAATGAATTTTGCCCTCCCCATGAACTCAACGACTCGAAAACGAGTTTTGGAACCTTAAACAGGTTGGGAATGACAACGCCGGCCTCACGGCCCGTTTCAAGCAACTGAGTGCGATTTGCCCTAGTCAAGTTGACATGGCCGAAAAGGCAGTTGCAAAATACATACGCTGCCTCCCTCTCCACCTCACCGACCTCGTTGACGCCACCTCACCCGATTAAACAACAACCACGTCCTTCGTGAAGCCTCCAAGGCTTCATTGAGAAAAGCCCACCAAGCCACCGCCGAAACCCTCACCGAACCTACCTCAACCAAGCCACCAAAGAGCAACAACAAAGGCAAGAAGCGGAAGGCTTCAAGCCAAAACTGCATGGTAGTCACTCTACCAAACCCTCAACCCTCTCAGCAGCAACCCTTAGCCCCTCCCAAGCCTATAAAAATGGCGTACACTGGTCGCATCCCAAGTGTAATGTTGGTGCATATTTGTGACGACAGCTTAGATTTGGTCTTTGGATATCTTGTAATTAGTTAAATGATAAACGGTTAGCGGGTTTAGTTTTGGAATAGTTAATTAGAAGTAATTGGGCTAAACTAGACACCATACAGCATATGGTAGGCGAATTAGGCCTAGACCCATTAGCATTCCCTGTGGTGAAACTCTAGCCCAGTTGCATAACCTATCTCTATATAAAGGGATGTTGTCATTAGGGTTAAGGTTGTTGGTTTTGGTTGCTCATTTAGTTGTTTAGTGGATTAGTTGCTGAGATAATTACTTTAGTGAGAGTTGAAAGAGAGAGTCTTGAATTGGTTGTAAACCATTGTGCTAGATAATCAATAGAACACAGTTTGAAAGTAATTGTGTTCGTGTTCTTGTTTGGTTTCTTTGAAATCTGATCTAGGGGATTCCACACTCTAGATTAGATAGACGATTATGTGACGATCCATACGGATTAGGGGACCTATAATTGGTATCAGAGCATTTGGCTCTTGTTTTTGCTCGGTTCAGAATCGTAACAGCAGAAAAAGTTGGGCTTTGGACATTTTGGAGGCTGGTTTGAAGTTGTGACGGCTGTTTTAGGGTTTCGGCGGCTGTTCTAGGGTTTTTGCATCGATTTCAGACTAACAACAAGGGATTTCGGATAAAAGTCTTGCATCTCGGATCAAAAGTGAAGCATTTCGGATTGGAAGCTTGAATTTCAGATCAGGAAAGCTTGCATTTCGGATCAGAAAAGTGAAATTCGGATCATCAGACTTGCAATTCGGATCATCAGAGTTACATTTCAGATTCGAACAGTCTATCTCGGATTAAGATCAGTTCATCTCAGATTGAATTTCGGATTAGCAGTGTATTCCGGATCTCATCTCGGATCAGAATAGTCTATTCCGGATTCCATCTCGGATCAGAATAGAACATTCCGGATTCCATCTCGGATCACTATTCTGAATCACCATCTCGGATAAGCAATTCGGATTACTGTTCCGGGTTTCCATCTCGGATTGACTATCCGAGTTACTGTTCCGGATTCGGTACTATTCCGAGTTCTATACAAAAAGGTGGAAAGTTAATCAGCTGATGTAACCGGAGTTAAACATTTTCGGACATAGAATTTGATCCACTGACAATCTTGACAAACCGCTTCCACAGTTAGACTCGTGTGATTTTTAGGACAAAAATACTAAAATCATAATCGGACAATATACATTATTAGAATCGTATCGTCGAGACGAGTCTAAAAGTATAATTTGGTGACCATTCATTTCGGACAAGTTTTAACGTTTTTAACGAGCCGATTCGGTAAAAATGTTGAATATGTCTAACCTAAATGAACTGTTAAGAATGGAGCACGAGGCTGGCACGACTAACAAACCTCCAAAAATGCTGAAAGTAGAAAATTATCTTACTTGTAAGGATAGGTTTCAGTCGTTCATTGAGTACCAGGACACACGGATGTGGATCTGTATTCAAGACGGATACGTTAACCCAATGCATGACTTTGAGGGCAGACAACGTGTTACTGCTTATGTGAACATATCAGAAGCTGAAAAAAGGATGTATGAGTCTGAGTAGAAAGCCTTAGCTGCTAAAAAGATGTCATTACCTGATGGTATCAAACATACATCAAGCCTTATACTACATCGAAAGAGATGTGGGATGCCCTAGAGAAGAGTTATGAGGGCAATACTGATGTGAAGAAGAATAAGGTTGATCTGCTGAAGAAAAAATATGTTGTGTTTAAAGGCATGAGGAGTGAGTCCCTTGAAGATATTATCACCAGATACTATCATCTGATGTCAGAAATGGACAATTATGACATAGAGGGATACACGAATGTGGAGATAAGTTACTGGATGCTTTACCTGCAAATTGGGATATTTATACTTTGATGATAAAGGGTGAAGCTAACTACAAAATTAAAGACTTGGCAGAGGTTGTTCGGAAATTGAGTGCTTATGAGCTCAATATGAAGAAGAAGAAGAAGGAGACTGGATATGATCAGGTTCAAGATCCATGGATTTATAAAGGGCTTACACCTTCATCTTCCAACAATGCTTCAAGTGATACTGCAACTGCGTTTCTTCATGTGAAAATGAGCATATTGTGACAAATGCTGAGGGTGAAGTATGTTTTGTAGATGCTTTAGGAGGCTCGTCAAGGGCAAAGAGACAACAATCAAGTAATGATAACAGCAGTACTAGGTCTATGCCTCTGAGTGTCAAAAGTGCTGAAGATCATCTGGCATTGCTTGCTTCTTTCGTTGCTTCCTACGAGAACTACATTCAGAGAAGAATATCACATCCTGTTATGTTTGATGAAGATTATGATCAGATTGACCCTGATGATCTAGTGGAGATATTACAGTGGCAGATGGCCATGATCTCTAGAAGATTAAAGAGATTCACGAACAGAACTGGCAGGAAGTTCGTTAGAAAGAGTGTGGGTTTTGACAAGTCTAAAGTGAAGTGTTACATTGTCAAAACTACGGACATTTTGCTAGAGAATGTCAACAACCAAAAACTGAATCTCGTTATAATTCATCCTTTCATGATTCTCCTGGTCATGGTTCAAGCAACATGAATGCGTCAACCAACACTGGATCAAAGGCTCTGATCTCTACTGCTAGAGAGGGTTCTTATGATTGGAGTGTTCATTTGGAGGGTGATAACAATGCCTCACAGGTGTTCATGGCTGAGATAGCCCAGTTGTTGATGAAGAAGTGAAAGCTGATGCTGAGGCAGAGCGAGAGAAGGTAGCTGAAAAAGCTGATGGAGAACAGAATGCTGCAGAGAAGAAGATGGCCGCTGATTTTTCTGCTTTAATGGCCGATCTAAGCAAATCAACAGGAGAGGTACATTCTAACTCTGGTAGTTCTGTTTGTTTAAAATGTCGTGAATTTCAAAGTGAGGTTGACACGTTAACAAAACAAAACCAAAGTCTGGTTAATGAGCTCTCAAATCTAAAAGAATCAAACTTTTTTGTAAAACAAAATGAGTCAATATATTTTAAGAAAATTAAAGGTTACGAAGAAGAAATCAATATTCTAACCTGTAAGCTTAATGAAAAGCTTCAAATTATTAACTTAGCTCATGATACGATGAGTGAGAAAATAAAAGAATTTTCTGAAAAATGCAAAGTGTTGTCTGAAGCACAACTTAAAATTTGTGAACTTGAAAAGAAATTAAATCAACTCATAGATTCATCTTTTCTTATGAAACACAAGATGAATGGCCTGAAGAAGAGTAATGACAAGACATGTGTGGGACTCAAAGGTTTAAATGAAGTTCCACCACCTCTTTGTCATGACTATTCTTTCTTGCCAGATGAAGAAGAGCTTACAGACTTTGTGTCAACTACACCTGGTAGTTCCACATCAGGGGACGTTGATGTGACTGACAATGCCAAGAAGGATAATAACAGGGAAACAATTCTGAAAACAAAGAATACACACCCTAAGAATCAAAAATAAATTTTTGTTAAAAAGGTTGATTTTGTTAAAGGGAGTGATATGAATAAAGAGGTCATTGTTATTACAAAAGAGTCAAATGTGCAGTTTGATAAAAAAACAAAGAAAAATCAGAAATTAAGCAAACTAAACAAGATACTTCAAAAGCATCATCATCATCATCATCGACTGATGAATCAAAACCAGAGACTTCAATTAAGAAGTCTTCGGCTATAAAATCGTGCTTCAAATGTCACGGAAAGGGACATGTAGCTAGCTGTTGTCCTAACAAAAAGAATGAAGCACAGGTGAGTGACAGACAGAGAGAAAAATCCCCAGCAAAAAGTGGTGAAGGTGAAGAGGGTTACCAACTCACCAAAGATATATGCTACCATGAAACAGAGTGTTGTTGTTGGTGTAGATAAGGCTAAAAAAGGAACTCACCAAGTTCCTCGTTTTCAAAGAAATCAACAAAGAATTCAGCCTCAATCTACATCAGGCAGATATGAGAGACCTAGAAGTAGGTCACCGAGAATGAATAACTTTGGTGGTCAATCAAATAATTTCAGAAGTCAAGGTAAATATCAAACTCGATACCAGAATGTTTAGTAGTTGAAAATTCTACAACAATAACTTTAGAAATTATTATCATCAAAATTCATGGAACCAAAATCATAATTTCCAAAGGTCGCAAACTCCAAACATGTTTAGGAAACCTCAGGACCAGAGACCTAGTGGAAATCAAAAACCATTTCCATCGACATGTCTGAGATCCAAGACTCCTGTTAGGAGTGATGGATATTAGATGAATGTTCCTGTGGTTAATGAATCTGGAAGACCCAAGAGCATTAAGGCTTGGGTCCCCTAATCTAACTAATTTTTATTGGGTTGTGCAGGAGCTGCTAAGGAGGATTATCAACTTATGGTATGTTGATAGTGGCTGCTCCAGGCACATGATGGGGGATGCGAGGTTGTTGACTAAGTTTGAGAATATAGATGGTTGTTCTGTGAATTTTGTAGGTGCTAAAGGCGGGCGCATTACAGGACGAGGAAAAGTGACCAACGGGAAGATCACATTAGACAAAGTGAACTATGTTGAGCAGCTGAAGCACAATCTGATGAGCGTGTCTCAAGTCTGCGACAAGGGTCACTCGGTCCACTTTACTAAGTCTGAAGCCTGGTTTGGTGATACCGGATGATTGGATAGTGATGAGAGCGCCAAGGAGAAACGAAACTTATGTCATGGACATGGGTGCTAAGGATTCTTCCAATGTGGTGGCGTGTTTACTATCAAAAGCATCTGAGGCTGAGTCATTGCTGTGGCACAGAAGCATGGCCCACATCCACTACCGAAAAATGAACTATATTATTAAAATGGTTTAGTGGAAGGGGTGCCAGTGTAGAGGTTTCACGTGGAAGATAAATGTCTTCCATGTCAAAAGGGAAAACAACATAAGAAACCTCACAAGTCTAAAACAGTAAATTCCATAGATGCCCCTTATGAATTACTTCATATGGATCTATTCGGTCCGTTGAACGTAAGGAGCATGGGTGGAAAGTACTATTTTTTAGTTGTCACAAATGATTACTCGCGATATTCATGGGCTTTCTTTTTAGGTACAAAAGATGAGACAACGGAGATACTGATAGATCTTTTTACAAAGTTGGAAAATGTCCATGATGCACGGATCAAGAGGATAAGGAGTGATAATGGCAAGAAGTTCAAGAATCAGATTCTGGAACTCTATTGTCTTCGCAAGGGAAGTGAACATCAATATTCTCCTCCTTATACACCTCAACAGAATGGAGTCGCTGAGAGGAAAAAACAGGACGTTGATTGAAGCCGCTAGGACTATGCTTTCTGATTCAAAGCTTCCAGTTCTTTTCTGGGGAGAAGCTGTGAACACAACTTGTTATATCCTAAACAAAGTTTAGACGGTTAAATGGTTTAACGAAACATGTCATGAACTATTGTTTAACTGAAAACCAAACTTAAAAGGCTTTAAACCATTTGGATTACCCTACACCATTGTGCGAAATAGAGATAAGTAAAAATTCGGTGAGGTAGCTGATGAGGGTTACTTTCTAGGCTATATGCCAGGAACACTGAATAGAAGGGTTTTCAATCTGAAGACTAGTAAAATTGACGTGGTGTTTAACATGGAAATTACTAGTTATTCACCTCAACAATCAACGAGGGTCCTCCTATATTATATGATTATTAAAGTGTTTTTAAATCATTTAATATTCCTTATTTTTCCAATGCAGATGAGTCTCAAGTGACCCAATCTGTGATCAGTGAAATGGAGAGTGTGACTTCATGCCTAGGAGTATATCGATGACAGATGCTCCAGAAACTTCTTCCAGTGCAGCTCCACAAGACTCTAGTGATAGTGAGTTTGAACCTATTCAGGGGGAGGACTTCACTAATCCGTTTGCTAGTACTAACATTCAGGGGGAGGTTGGATCTAATCTGGGAGATAATCTAGTTGTTGACACCATTGCTACCACACGTGTACACAGAGATCATCCAGTTGAAAACATCATAGGTGATGCTGCTGCAGGTGTTTAGACAAGAAGAGGTGTGCTCGAAGGTTCCTGTTTGTTTACTTCAATTCAGAAGACTGGGTTGATTCATGAGTGTTTGTATAGCTGCTTTATTGCCCAAGAGGAACCGAAAAATGTTCATATAGCTCTAAAAGACAATTGTTGGGTTGAATTTATGCAAGAGGAACTAGCTTAGTTTAAGAAGTTAAAGGTTTGGGAGCTAGTTGACTTGCCTGTAGGAGAGAAGGAAATACGCACTAAGTGGGTGTTTAAGTGAGAGAAAGACGACCGAGGGATTGTAATAAGGAATAAGGCTCGGTTAAAGGTGAAAGGGTTCAATCAGCAAGAGGGGGTTGATTAGAATGAAGTGTTTGGACCAGTAGCAAGGTTAGAAGCAATTCGGTTGTTCCTAGCTTTTGCTTCATTCAAGGGCTTCAAAGTTTACCAACTTGAAGTGAAGAGTGTGTTTCTTTACGGGAAAGTCAAAGAAGTGGTGTATAACTCACAACAAGATGGGTTTACTGATCCAGATTATCCAGATCGAGTCTATCGACTTGATAAGGCATTGTATGGATTGCATCAGGCACCTAGAGCGTGGTATGAGACACTGTCAGCACATTTGTTAAAGAATGGTTTTGAAAGAGGTCAGATTGACAGTACACTTTTAATTAAAAGGAAGAAGGAAGACATTCTGCTGGTACATGTATACGTAGATGACATCATTTTTGGGTCATCTTATGAGAACATGTGTCATGAATTCGAGGAGGGAATGAAGAGCAAGTTTGAGATGAGTGCAATGGGTGACCTATTTTACTTTCTGTGTTTACGAGTTGAAAAGAAGAAGGATGGGATCTTTATACATCAAACGAAGTATGTGTATGAAATTTTGTCTCGTTTCAAAATGGAAGATTGCGCTACTTTCAATACACCTATCTGTGAGAATCACAATCTTGGTCCAGATCATGAGAGTGTGGAGGATGTTGATTCAACTCAATACAGGGCAATGATTGGTTCTCTGATGTACTTGACTGCTTCAAGACCAGACATTATGTTCGTAGTGTCTCTTTGTTCAAGATATCAAGCGAATCCAAAAGAGTCACACATGAAAGCGGTAAAGCGGATTCTTCGTTACTTGAAGGGGAAACCTAAACTTGGGTTATGGTATCCAGCTGCTAGTGATTTGAAGTTTTTTGCTTTCATTGATTCGGACTTTGGAGGATGCAAATCAACAAGAAAGTCTACCACAGGTGGTTGTCAGTTCTTAGGAGGGAGGCTCGTGTCATGGCAATGCAAGAAGCAATCTTGCATGTCTACCTCGACGTGTGAAGCTGAATATATTGCTGCGGGTAGTTGTTGCTCTCAGGTTCTCTAGATCCAACATCAGATGCGCGATTATGATTTGAATTTCACTTGTACTCCTATTATGATAGACAATAATGCCACTATATCAATCACTAACAATCCCGTAAAACACAGTCGCACAAAACATATTGACATTCGTCATCATTTTATACGAGATTGTGTTGAAAAGAAATTAATTGAACTGCATCGAGTTGACACACTTGATAACCTAGCAGATCTTTACACAAAAGCATTTGACATTGCTCGTTTTGAACATTTTGTCGAACTCAACGGGATGAGGAATCCTGAATAACCATTTTTCCATAAAAATATTTTGTAAATAATTTACTGCTTTTCAAAAATCAAAAACATAAAAAAAATTATAAAATCAAAATGAGTTTTCACTTTGTGGAAAAGAAGAAATGATAGTACATCAGCAAGTTAGACTGTCACACTGAAATTAAAATTAAAGTTGCTTAACTCTGATAGCAGCTTCATCATACGATGTACCAGTAGGCAAAAGGCATGAAATAATCAACTTACCTTGGTGATATACACATAATGAACTGTGTATGAGTGGGTAACAAATCAGTGGCGTATGGTTTTATAATCTTAAATCTTGCATTGATAGATTGCAAAATCTAAGGTATCAGATATATGCTGACCTAGGCACAACCAGGATATCTTAAAAGAGCTAAAATGCCAAATTCCAAAAATTGAAGAATCTCTCCTAGAGAATCATTCAAATGTGCAAATTGCATTATTCGTACCAAAATTTGGTATTTGCCCTAACCCTCGTTGGATATTGGTCTCTTTGCTGTACGGAAGTACTGACCTGATCACCAATTATCTAACGTTGTAATTCAAAAGGATGAATTTCAATATACTCACCTACTACGAGGAATTTTTGTGCATAACTTGATCGTGGAGTATATCCTTAAGTGGGACACACTAGTTTATCAGTATAAATTATCTAAACATATCACTAGGTAATGGTACTTGAAATGTTCATGTATTTTGTTTAAGTGGATAAACAATACTGGTAATTGTCTTGAACTGTTTTTCATGAATATTGCATATAGAATTATCAAATAGTGTGAAAACAGTTTGGTGTTGCTGATATGATCTTCTTAACGGTGATTCTCACAAAAATAGAGTGTTTATTATTTCGTTATTTATTTGCTTTCAGAAAATAAAAAAATCCAAAAAAAGATTTCATTTTCTTGTATATTCTTAATGTGCGGATTATGATTGTTCATGGAGGAGTTGTTACCGATAGGGGGAGACACTGTTAGAAGATGAGTTAAAAAATTTTAATATCATGCAGGTTCTGTTTGCTTAAAATTTTATGTGTGTGATTTGAGTTGAAAAGTGCTTAATCTGTCATACAATTTAACTATCTCTTGAATAATAATAATTTGTTTAACTTGTGTTGAAAAATGCTTATGGTTTCTCGAGATGTTTGTTTTATAGTATACAGATTGTAGAAGTGTGTTGCTAAGAAGTTTAGTGAAGAGGAGTTTGCTTGGATGCATGGTAGAACCTCCTTTCTACATTGCAGACAAAGTTTAAGAGTTTGAAGATTGCTATGCAAGAACTAAACTGGTGTTTACTCAAACGCTAACGATTTAGAAGATTTGGTGATTGGATACATCAGCTTAGGGGGAGTCTGTTGCTGACAGAAGCTATTAAAGCTGAAGCTATCCAAAGACCAACGTTTTTCAAAGAGGTTAAAGATTGCAAGAAGACTGAAGACAAAGTTATTTTAATGAAGCTATTGTCAAGGGGGAGTTTGTTGGTGCATATTTATGACAACAACTTAGATTTGGTCTTTGGATATCTTGTAATTAGTTAAATGATAAAAGGTTAGCGGGTTTAGTTTTGGAATAGTTAATTAGAAGTAATTGGGCTAAATCAGACACCATACAACATATGGTAGGAGAATTGGGCCTAGACCCATTAGCAGTCCATGTGGTGAAACCCTAGCCCAGTTGCATAACCTATCTCTATATAAAGGGAGGTGGTCATTAGGGTTAAGGTTGCGGGTTTTGGTTGCTCATTCAGTTGCTCAGTAGATTAGTTACTCAGATAATTACTTCAGAGAATGTTGAAAGAGAGAGTCTTGAATTGATTGTAAACCATTGGGCTAGATAATCAATCGAAGACAGTTTGAAAGTAATTGTGTTCGTGTTCTTGTTCGTTTTCTGTGAAATCTGATCTAGGGGATTCCGCACTCTAGATTAGATAGACGATTCTGTGACGATCCATATGGATTAGGGGACCTACATGTAACATCTGCCCCTTCCACAATCCCGTAAATGCCCCTTGCCGCCTATGCACTAGCTGCAATAGGTATGGTCACTTCGCTCCGCAATGTCGAAATGCTCCACAAGCCCCTGCCAACCAAGCCCGAGCTATCACCCCACCCCAAAACCCTACCACCAACCAAACCTGACCACTTGCAACCACCGCTCGTGCCTGCTTCAGATGCGAAGATCCCAACCACTTCGCCAACACCTGCCCTCAGCGCAATAACAACAAAAACCAGCAGCACAGCAAGCTCGTGGTCGAGCCTTGGTCATCACAGCCGCACAAGCTCAAAACGCCAACGATGTTATCATGGGTACATTTCTCATTAACAATGTTTACACTACGTGTTTATTTGATACTGGTGTGGATAAGAGTTTTGTATCTGTTGAATTCGAACCTTTGCTTAAGTGTAGACGTTCTAAGTTGCCTAAATCATTCGAAGTCGTAGTCGTTGACGGAAAATCCGTCACTGTCGAAAGTGGATCCTTGCACTTCATGAAAGAAGAATGAGCATGTCAAGAAAGCGATGTCATCCTTTTGGAGGATTTGGTTCACGTTTCCCGCCCTTGTGCGAAAGATGGAACGCAAAACCTTGATCCATTTAAACTTTATTTTTGTACAAGTCTTTTTGTGAAACATTTTAACTTGCGATGTCTCTTGAGAACAACTTACGACTTTTGAACTATTTCTTGTATGGATGAACATCGTATGTATATTATTCATTTAGTTTGTTTACTTACATCATATGCAATGGAAACTAATCAAGTTCATACCTTGTGCTTCCGCCTATACGCGGGTGTGACACATTGATATTAGAGCTTCGATTATAGTGCATTAGGATTCATTTTTGAGTCTTGTCTACAATCACTAGGATCCTCTCATGAAAACGGTTTTACAAAAACAAAGAGTTTTTATCGCATACACTAACGCAAGGTCCACTACACAAACTCATTTCGAAACAACAACGGAGGACGTTTTCATGGATGAAGTCTATGACAAATAGACACATTACATTATCGGTCTATGTGTTATAGATGTTACGTTAACATACTATGTGTTATAGGCACATTGCATTATTAGCGTACGTGTTATAAACAGTTTACTAGTTTGGCCTATAAAAGATAGAAATCCTGGTTAGATGGGATTTTATGTAATTATAAATATATAATTTAATTATATATATGTTGTATGGAATATTTTTCCAAGAACGTAATACCTTCGACGACGAATCTTATCATTATTCTTCATTCGCATGATGAGAATATGTTACCCGCGTCTATTGCGGAATTTATAGTGGTTGTGGTTCCTAGGTGAGACCCTAAGCTTGATTTTCATGGAGGATGGATGTTTTTCCTCTTTTGCAGAGATGCCTAACTACGGTAGTAACGATGAGGCAAATGTGGTAACCTTGGACAACAACTCTATTAGTGGGACAAGGTCCCTGTAACTCATACGAATCATGATTGATGACACTCTTGTCCTATAAGGAAGATGAAGTACTCATCTTAACATTGGCCCTCAAGTTTTTATTGTTACGGATTCTCTCTGTTTCTATTTTGTCTAACGACGTACCATTCCACGAGTAATGATAACGGACGTTGGCGCGTGGACTATCGCAAAGGTCCCTTCTATGTTAAATGTAGGTAGGCAGTAGAGTCCCCTCTTTGAATGAGAGAACGCTAGGGTGTCCATGTGTGACATCCCGGTTTTTCGGATAACTTAAACGCAATACTTGTCGAATAAATTGTATGCTACGTATTAAACGTGTACGAGTTAGTGAATACGTGATGCGCGATTATGTGATTGTTTTAGTTATAAAATAATTATGGTAAATATGTACACGAACCGAACCGAACCGCGACACGAACCAACTTTGATTTCTTGTGACTCTAGGAGTTAACCAAGATTTGGGGACCAAGTTTAGAACCCAAACCATTCTCGGCCGTGTGCAACCCAAACCCCAAACCCATTGTATTCAACCCAAACCGCAAACCCATTGCGTGCAACCCAAACCGAACCAACCCAAACCACTCTCGGCCACGAGATCAAACCCAAACCGTAACCCTTATCTCTTTGCGCTATATATACAAACCCACATGCATGGTCCTTAACACAAAAACCATAGCAACCGACGGCAGCTTCTTCCTTCATCATATCGATCGTGATCAGCCTTGTTACATTCCATTCGGTCGCGAGATCAACCCCTTCGTTCACTTCCTCGATCACAAACAGCCCACTCTTCTTCCCGGTCGCGAACAACACTTCCTTCTCGGTTACGGATCTTCTCGGTCGCAAGTATCTTTGATCATCGGTTCCTCATCTCACTCACGGTTCATTTACCTTATCATTAAAGATTAGAATTTATCATTTGTTACAAGATCATATTCGGATATATGTGTTTGAATGAAGTGATTGTGTTGTTTTCGGATTGTTAATGCTAGATTGAAAGTTGGATGTTTGTTTGAAAATCTGAAATCATAGGCTGTATTTGTTTATAAAAACTAGAGATGTTGATTAGGGTTTGCATGGATATGTTATATGTATTGATCTATGATTAGAAAAATCAGTTCTTGATCGCTTAGGTTCATTATATTGACGGTTTATGCGAATTAGTGGTAACAAAATGCTGAAACAGGTTGCTGAGTAATAGTTACAGCCGACTTCATCTGGCTGTAACTCGGTCATTAGTGGTCGAAAAACGGATTTTCTGAAGTCTAAAACGTAGAGATTTGAATAACGAATCTAATGCCACTGGATTCATATTTTTCTGAAGTCGTTTGATATTTTTAAGTGGCCAAATAAGTTCAGTAACTAAAGCTGTAAAAATCCTGAAATTTTGTTAGTTGTTTATCGAGTTGGATTTTATAATCAGTAGGGATTCGAGTCATGAATTTTGTACAGCAACTAGGTATGGAAATTTCCGGGCAACTCCCACCGAATTTTGTTAATTGGATGATCAGTGATTTTTAAATAAATTCTTCCGTGGACTGCAGTCAGAAAGCGACGAATCTGACTGCAGCTTAGTATATTAATATTTATGGTTAATTGGTAAAGAATTAGGACTTGAAAAATTTATATAAATTTCTACAATATAGTTGTCACCTGCTGTAAAATAATTGGAATTTTAGAACGTTGGAACTATTTTATAACAATCCTAGAAAACAGCTGAATTATGAGTATGTAAGCTGAAATTTGATAACTTGTGATTGTGTGCACCAAATTGTTGCATGGATTGGATTATGTTCATGATAAGTTGTTTTGATTACTATGTTCACATGAGGATACTTGCATGCATGTTTGAGTGTTAGGTATTTTGTTGTGTGTATCACTTTGTGCGTAAATTACGTGTAGAATTTGTATTGGTGTGTTCACACACTGACTTGAAATCAATTGGTTTGTTAGGACGCAATTAGCGGTCCCATCCCTTACAACTTCTTTACTACACTAACCGAGCAACTAAAGGTGAGTTCATGGCCCCTAATTTTATCCGGTTTTAAACAACAGGGGGAGAAACATGTATACACTCTTCAACTCAATCTCTTTACGTTATATGAAATTAACGTCACATAACTATTCGGTAAATAAGTTAATGTTAATGTAATCTTATGGTCACTAAGCAGCTATATCACTTAAGTCCTCGTCAATCTCTCGGATCGTTAGTATTGGGTTTTAATAGCGGGGGAATTATAAGTAGTACTACTGGGCCCGACAAAAGACACCACCATCCGCGCTAATCCCCGGCTAGCCGCAACCGGGCGGCTTATGCGACAACGGTGTGACATAATTTTGGACCATTATACCTTCTAGCCAAAAAATGGGAAAAAACACGGGTTTGGTAATAAATGGAACCAACAACATTATTATTCCGGGTTGGGAATAATGGAACTAGTCGTTATCCCGGGTTAGGGATAACGGGGAAACAAACTCATAACCGAACAAACGAATTTATGAAAACCTGTGAACTCACTCATCTTTAATGTTGACACTTGTTTCTTACATGTTTCTCAGGACGCTAGGAGCTCTAGGTGCACTCACACACATTGAACAAGACATCTTTTATCGAGTCTCATTTACAAACATTGCTTTGGGTTTTTCATTTGTTTTGGCGTTTGTGTTGGCGCCCGTTTCTCTACTTATTTTTATGCTTCCGCTCAACCACATAATCTAATGCTTCCGCTAAACTTTGGTAACTAACTAAGACAATCTAAAATCTACGATGATTGGTTAATCAAATGATTTTTGGAAAACGTATTATCAAATCATATAGAGTCGTTCGACGTACTAGTGTTTCAGATTCTGGTTTGTTCACACGCCTCGCGGTAAAACTCCGCAAGTGGAAATTGATGGTGTGACATATTGGTATCAGAGCCACTAGCTATAGAGAACCAGGTTTGCATTAGAAGTAGACCAAACTATAGCTGAATAAACGACACTAAACGTAGTTTGGCACCGAACTGTTATATCTTGTTATGCGATGTACCACAACTGTGTTATGTAGATTATGACTTCATAATAAGAAATGAAAACAACTCGTAACTAACCACACAACCTAACAGGCAATGTCATCATCATCATCGTCATCATCATCCGACAAACTTACGCCACCAAGAGCGCCAGGAAAGGCACCTATGGTGGAACCCTTACCATCTTATGGCGTGGAAACACGCTCAGCTGCGAGGAAAAGGCTCGCTCTGGGGGAGGAGTCGTCATCACGCCCAATCATCGCTGTGCCGGTCAAACCGGTTAACTCTGTAGAAGTAGGAAATGACCTACTTAGAAACATGATACAGAAACAACAAGAACAGTTAGAAAGAATGCAGGAAACCATCCTAGCACAGGGATGGATGATCCGACAACTAACAGGAAAAACCGACTCGCTCGAGGAAGAGCAACATACGAGTAAGATAGCTCGCAACACCTTAGCCAGAGATCTGCGTGCTGAGCAGATAAGAGCCGACTGGCTCAAAGACAGAGTCCTGGAAAATAGTTGGAACATTCAGGAGCTAGAGCAAAATCAAGCACCTGCACCAGCACCGGCCCCTCCAGTGCTGGTAGAGGAGGATCCGAAGAAGATCCAGAGGAGGACCCTGAAGAGGATCCCGAAGAGGATCCAGAGGAGGACCCAGAGGAGGATCCAGAGGAGGATCCGGAGGAGGATCCAGCTGTAGAAGCTGGAAATGCCGCACAGGATGATGGCAACGATAGTGATCTGGGGGATGGAGACGTAGACGACTGACACGTCTCGCTTATTTTATTTACTTTCCTTCAGTCTATTTATTTTCTCACTTGTGTTTAAACTTGAGACTTTATAGTGAATTCATATGTTTGGTTGGCACTTTGTAAGACGTTGAGATTTCATTTAATCAAGTATTTCTTTTGACTATTTAATATATTTGAGTTGACATAACTTGATAATTATTAAAGTACGAAATAGGATAACTATATTGGATATATAGACTTATCGGGGTATGTTTATGTTGTATTTCGAAGATCTAAATGGCAACTGGACGACGTGGAAACCTTAACATGACGCCCGAAGAACTAGCTGCCATGATTCAAGAGCACGGAACGCAGCTTTAGCGGTGTTCAGAACCAACCGGCAGGTAACCATTATTAAATTTTCGTGTGAAAATCTAATAGTTGGGCTAGTAGAATTCCTCGCTGACTACCTGTTCTCTATCAGCAGGAGGGGTTTTAACCCCTACAAGATGTTCCTCGACGCGAAACCAAGCAAATTCTTGGGGGCAGAAGGACCCATTGGACTGATCCGCTGGATCGAAAAATCTGAATCAGTATTTGAAATGTGCAACTGTCTAGAGGCCAACAAGGTCAAGTACGCAGCCTCAACAATGGAAGACGGGGCACTAACTTGGTGGAATGCACAAGTCCAAACGCGTGGACTTATTGCTGCAAATGCAATGGCCTGGGCCGAGTTCAAGGCCCTAATCAAAGAGGAGTACTGTCCACGAGACAGAGTGCAATAGTTGGAGCAAACTTTATGGAACCACAAGATGGTGGGATCTGAAATAGAGTCATACACAGCAAAACATCATGACTTGGTATTTCTATGTCCCGATCTGGCCAACACTGTGGAGAAAAGACTCGAGTTCTATCTTGGGGGTCTGGTCCCGGAGATTCAGGGTATGGTAATGGCTAGTAACCCTGTAACTGAGCATCAAGCAATCCGATTGGCGCACAAACTCACCGATAAGGCGGTGGAACAAAAGAAGTTGCCAGCACGGGGTACAACTGAAGTTGCCCCTGATAACAAAAGAAAGTTTGAGACTCGTCTGCTCGACAGTCTTCGTCATCCCAGCCGCAACAGGGGAACCAGAAACGGTTCAATCATTACAACAGCCACCGGGGTCACCAAAATCAGCCCGCCAACAACAACAACCAGAACGCAAGCGGCTATGTAGGTCGAAAGCCGCCGTGCACCCGCTGTAATCTTCATCATTACGGCCCTTGTGTCGGGAATCGCTGCCAACGATGTGGCACGGTGGGACATGCGGCAAAGGATTGTCGTGGGGAAATCATGTCCCGACAAAACCAAAATCAACCCCAAGGCCCACAACAGGGTGTTAACCGGGGATGCTATCAGTGTGGTAGCACTGCCCACATCAAAAGAGACTGCCCACAGCTCCGTAACAACAACAACAACAATGGTGGGAACAACCACAACCACAATAACCACCACAACAACAATAATAACAACAATAATGGAAACGGTGGCACAGGAGGTGCCAAAGGTCGCGCATTTACATTGGGCCGCGGAGAGGCCAGAAACGACTCGAACGTGGTCACCGGTAAGTTTCCCCTTAATGAACATTTTGCTACTATGCTTTTTGATACGGGTGCGAATAGGAGCTTTATATCTGAGTCTTTTAGGAAGAACCTAAATCTCACGCCTAAACCATTAGAAACCCCTTATGATATAGAATTAGCCGATGGTAATTCTGTAGATGTGACCCATATAGTATCCGGCTGTCAACTCAAACTCGCGGGTCACACCTTTACCATTGATCTGATGACAACTACCCTGGGTAGTTTTGACGTGGTAGTCGGAATGGACTGGCTATCCGACGTCCGAGCTGAAGTTCTCTGTTTTGAAAAATCTATCCGTATTCCGCTGTCTAACGACAAAATCTTGACGGTGCAAGGCGAGAAGGCAGGCGCCGTCACAAACATCATCTCATACATGCAAGCGCAGAAGTATCTTCGGAGAAAGAACTCCTTCGCTTTACTCGCACTGGTTACCGAACAGCCTAAGGACAAGAAACGTATAGAAGACATCCCTGTCGTCCGTGATTTTTCCGATGTATTCCCAGAGGAATTACCTGGTCTTCCACCCCAACGACAATTGGAGTTTGAAATCGAATTGGCGAACCATGCAACTTCCATCGCCAAGGCTCCATACCGCCTAGCTCCAGCCGAGCTGCAGGAGCTGTCTACCCAACTTCAGGAACTGTTAGAAAAGGGATTTATCCGACCAAGCGCTTCGCCATGGGGAGCTCCAGTCCTTTTTGTCAAGAAGAAGGACGGGACCTTCCGCATGTGCATCGACTACAGGGAACTCAACAAGGTTACTGTCAAGAACCGATACCCGTTACCTCGCATCGACGATCTCTTCGACCAACTCCAAGGGTCAAGCTACTACTCCAAGATTGATCTACGGTCCGGTTACCACCAGCTACGCGTCAGGGAGGAGGATATCGCTAAGACGGCATTTCGTACTCGGTATAGCCATTATGAGTTCTTGGTCATGCCCTTCGGTCTCACCAACGCACCCGGTGTTCATGGACCTCATGAACCGCGTGTGTAAACCATACCTCGACAAGTTTGTCATTGTGTTCATCGATGACATACTCATCTACTCCAAAAGTGAAGAAGAACATGCTGAACATCTACGATTACTGTTAGGATTACTTCAACAGGAGAAGCTATATGCCAAGCTTTCAAAGTGTGATTTCTGGATTCGGGAAGTTCAGTTTCTCGGGCATATCGTGAATGAAAAGGGTATCCACGTAGACCCTGCAAAGATTGAAGCTATCAAAAACTTGGAAGCACCCAGAACACCGACGGAGATCCGCCAATTTTTGGGTTTGGCTGGTTACTACAGACGTTTCATCGAGGGATTTTCAAAGATCGCACAACCGCTTACTACCCTCACCCAGAAAGGCATCAAGTATACTTGGGGTGACAAGCAAGAAGCAGCATTTCAATTGCTGAAACAGAAACTTTGCAGTGCACCCATTCTGTCCTTGCCGGAAGGGACAGATGACTTTGTAGTATATTGTGATGCTTCCATTCAGGGGTTGGGATGCGTACTCATGCAACGCGATAAGGTCATCGCGTATGCGTCCCGCCAACTGAAGGTCCACGAGAAAAACTACACAACGCATGACCTGGAATTGGGAGCAGTAGTGTTTGCACTTAAGATTTGGAGACACTACCTTTATGGAACGAAGTGCACAATCTTTACAGACCACAAGAGCCTCCAACACATCTTTGATCAGAAGGAGTTTAACATGCGACTGCGTCGCTGGGTCGAACTCTTGAACGATTATGAGTGTGCCATCGGTATCACACGGGTAAAGCTAACGTGGTAGCTGATGCCCTCAGTAGGAAGGAACACTTGAAACCTCGCCGTGTACGAGCATTACAACTCACTATTCATTCGGGGCTACCCGAACAAATACACGACGCCCAGTTAGAAGCAGTTAAGGAGGAAAACATCAGGGCCGAATCGGTGGGAAAAATGGAATGCGATTGGGAAGTAAAACCCAATGGAGCCCGGTATTTCATGAATCGCATATGGGTACCTCTCTACGGAAACCTCAGAGAGCTAGTCATGGACGAAGCTCACAAATCCCGATACTCTGTCCATCCGGGTTCGGATAAGATGTATCAAGACCTTAAAGCTGCGTATTGGTGGCCCAACATGAAAGCCGATATAGCCACCTACGTGAGTAAATGTTTGACTTGTGCAAAAGTCATGGTAGAGTATCAAAAGCCATCGGGGCTACTCCAACAACCTGAGATCCCAGTGCGGAAATGGGATCAGATCTCAATAGACTTCATCACTAAACTCCCGCGAACTTTGGGTGGTTGCGATACCATCTGGGTAATTGTGGATCGTTTAACTAAGTCCGCACACTTCCTAGCTATTAAAGAAACAGATAATATGGAGAAGTTGACTCGCATCTACATTAAGGAAGTAGTTTCTCGGCACGGAGTGCCAACATCCATCATCTCAGACAGAGATGCTCGCTTCACGTCCAACTTCTGGCAGTCACTCCAGAAAGCGTTGGGAACACGCTTAGATATGAGCACAGCCTATCACCCTCAGACTGACGCTCAAAGTGAAAGGACCATACAGACCTTGGAAGACATGCTTAGGGCATGCGTAGTAGACTTTGGAAATAGTTGGGAAATCCACCTGCCTTTAGTGGAATTCTCATATAACAACAGTTATCATACGAGTATTTCGGCAGCACCGTTTGAGGCACTATACGGTCGTAAATGTAGATCACCGGTCTGTTGGGCAGAAGTCGGTGCAGTCAACTCACAGGCCCTGAGTTAATACTTGAGGCTACTGAAAAGATTGTACAAATCAGAAACCGCATGGCGGCGGCACGGGATCGACAGAAAAGCTACGCTGATCAACGACGCAAACCGCTCGAATTTCAAGTAGGCGACCGCGTCCAACTAAAGGTGTCACCCTGGAAGGGTGTAATCCGCTTTGGAAAACGGGGCAAACTAAACCCAAGGTACGTAGGCCCGTTTGTAATCTTGAAACGTATCGGACCCGTAGCTTATCAATTAGACCTTCTGCCGAACTCAGTGAGTTCACAACGTTTTTCACGTGTCAAATCTGAAGAAGTGTCTATCAGATGAAACTCTAGTCATTCCATTGGATGAGATCCAAGTGGATGAACAACTACACTTTGTGGAACAGCCTATCGAGATCATGGATCGTGAGATCAAGACTCGAAGGCACAGCAAGATTCCGATCGTTAAGGTTCGTTGGGACTCTAAGCGTGGACCGGAGTTAACGTGGGAAAGAGAGTACCAAATGAAAAGCAAATACCCACACCTCTTCGCAACTGAGCAGCAAACTAACAATACCAACAACTAAATTTTCGGGACGAAAATTCTTTCAACATGGGGATGATGTGACAACCTGGAAATTTCTCATACTTTCGCGTACCATTGTTAACTAAATTCTTATGCATGGCACTTGGGAACTTCTTTGTAACTTCGCGTACCATCATTAACGAACTAACTCTTTGTGCGTGGCACTCTAAACATGTACGCTGCATGCTAAACCGCGTTTACTCAATTTTCGGGACGAAAATTCTTTCAACATGGGGATAATGTGACATCCCGGTTTTTCGGATAACTTAAACGCAATACTTGTCGAATAAATTGTATGCTACGTATTAAACGTGTACGAGTTAGTGAATACGTGATGTGCGATTATGTGATTGTTTTAGTTATAAAATAATTATGGTAAATATGTACACGAACTGAACCGAACCGCGACACGAACCAACTTTGATTTCTTGTGACTCTAGGAGTTAACCAAGATTTGGGACCAAGTTTAGAACCCAAACCATTCTCGGCCGTGTGCAACCCAAACCCCAAACCCATTGTGTGCAACCCAAACCGCAAACCCATTGCGTGCAACCCAAACCGAACCAACCCAAACCACTCTCGGCCACGAGATCAAACCCAAACCGTAACCCTTATCTCTTTGCGCTATATATACAAACCCACATGCATGGTCCTTAACACAAAAACCCTAGCAACCGACGGCAGCTTCTTCCTTCATCATATCAATCGTGATCAGCCTTGTTACATTCCATTCGGTCGCGAGATTAGCCCCTTCGTTCACTTCCTCGATCACAAACAGCCCACTCTTCTTCACGGTCGCGAACAACTCTTCCTTCTCGGTTACGGATCTTCTCGGTCGCAAGTATCTTTGATCATCGGTTCCTCATCTCACTCACGGTTCGTTTACCTTATCATTAAAGATTAGAATTTATCATTTGTTACAAGATCATATTCGGATATATGTGTTTGAATGAAGTGATTGTGTTGTTTTCGGATTGTTAATGCTAGATTGAAAGTTGGATGTTTGTTTGAAAATCTGAAATCATAGGCTGTATTTGTTTATAAAAACTAGAGATGTTGATTAGGGTTTGCATGGATATGTTATATGTATTGATCTATGATTAGAAAAATCAGTTCTTGATCGCTTAGGTTCATTATATTGACGGTTTATGCGAATTAGTGGTAACAAAATGCTGAAACAGGTTGCTGAGTAATAGTTACAGCCGACTTCATCTGGCTGTAACTCGGTCATTAGTTGTCGAAAAACGGATTTTCTGAAGTATTAAACGTAGAGATTTGAATAACGAATCTAATGGCACTGGATTGATATTTTTCTGAAGTCGTTTGATATTTTTAAGTGGCCAAATAAGTTCAGTAACTAAAGCTGTAAAAATCCTGAAATTTTGTTAGTTGTTTATCAAGTTGGATTTTATAATCAGTAGGGAGTCGAGTCATGAATTTTGTACAGCAACTAGGTATGGAAATTTCCGGGCAACTCCCACTTGAATTTTGTTAATTGGACGATCAGTGATTTTTAAATAAATTCTTCCGTGGACTGCAGTCAGAAAGCGACGAATCTGACTGCAGCTTAGTATATTAATATTTATGGTTAATTGGTAAAGAATTAGGACTTGAAAAATTTATATAAATTTCTACAATATAGTTGTCACCTGCTGTAAAATAATTGGAATTTTTAGAAGGTTGGAACTATTTTATAAAAATCCTAGAAAACAGCTGAATTATGAGTATGTAAGCTGAAATTTGATAACTTGTGATTGTGTGCACCAAATTGTTGCATGGATTGGATTATGTTCATGATAAGTTGTTTTGATTACTATGTTCACATGAGGATACTTGCATGCATGTTTGAGTGTTAGGTATTTTGTTGTGTGTATCACTTTGTGCGTAAATTACGTGTAGAATTTGTATTGGTGTGTTCACACACTGACTTGAAATCAATTGGTTTGTTAGGACGCAATTAGCGGTCCCATCCCTTACAACTTCTTTGCTACACTAACCGAGCAACTAAAGGTGAGTTCACGGCCCCTAATTTTATCCGGTTTTAAACAACAGGGGGAGAAACACGTATACACTCTTCAACTCAATCTCTTTACATTATATGAAATTAAAGTCACATAACTATTCGGTAAATAAGTTAATGTTAATGTAATGTTATGGTCACTAAGCAGCTATATCACTTAAGTCCTCGTCAATCTCTCGGATCGTTAGTATTGGGTTTTAATAGCGGGGGAATTATAAGTAGTACTACTGGGCCCGAGAAGCCCCATCCGAGCTAGTCGCGCTAGCCGACCGGGTATGGTCAACGGGTGAATAATTTGGCCTAACTTCGCCATGTTCATGATAGGCCGGGCAACACCGAGGCACAACAGTCAGCTTCGATCGCGAACACTTACGTGACATAACTTTAGGCTAGCTACCTATATATGTTAACATTGAACTTATTTACGAATCAACATTATTATTCCGGGTTAGGAATAATGGAACAAACAACAATATTATTCCGGGTTAGGAATAATGGAACAAACAACAATATTATTCCGGGTTTGGAATAATGGAACCATCAACATTATTATTCCGGGTTTGGAATAATGGAACCAACAACATTATTATTCCGGGTTGGGAATAATGGAACTAGTCGTTATCCCGGGTTAGGGATAACGGGGAAACAAACTCATAACCGAACAAACGAATTTATGAAAACCTGTGAAGTCACTCATCTTTAATGTTGACACTTGTTTCTTACATGTTTCTCAAGACGCTAGGAGCTCTAGGTGCACTCACACGCATTGAACAAGACATCTTTTATCGAGTCTCATTTACAAACATTGCTTTGGGTTTTTCATTTGTTTTGGCGTTTGTGTTGGCGCCCGTTTCTCTACTTATTTTTATGCTTCCGCTCAACCACATAAACTAATGCTTCCGCTAAACTTTGGTAACTAACTAAGACAATCTAAAATCTACGATGATTGGTTAATCAAATGATTTTTGGAAAACGTATTATCAAATCATATAGAGTCGTTTGACGTACTAGTGTTTTAGATTCTGGTTTGTTCACACGCCTCGCGGTAAAACTCCGCAAGTGGAAATTGAGGGTGTGACACCATGTAAGGCAATTTGTCTTATTCCAAGGGATGGTATTGCAAGAGCCAGCTGAAATTCCCTCATTGCATTCTATTCGACACTATGGAAATTATAATAATCTTGCTGGAGCTTGTGGAGCTCAAGGGTATCAACATATATGTCACACGAGTTAGTAAGGCTAAGGATTTTCCCTACTTCGGATGATTGAAGCCTATGGAGTATGGAATACTTACTGTAAGGATGGAGGCGATTGGTTGGTTTTCCCTCCTCAACGAATTATTTCTTTTTCCACTTAGACATATGGTCAATACACACAACAGGTACTATGCATTTTGGTTGCGATTGTTCACGTTATCATTGTTTCAGACATGTATGAACAACGCAATCTTAAGTTTTCCATGACGAATTGCATTCTTAATTCTTAGGCGCACGGTAGACTATATCCGTCCAAATATACGTCTAGATTCTTTGATATTATATATGAAAAATAACATGGCGCTGAAAAGAAAATCTACGCCCAAAAGGGGTCAGTTAACCAACACCCTACTATTAAAGCCGAACTATATTCTTATGGAACAACAGGAGGTTACAGAAATTTCAAAACATGAGATTAATCGAATCGACACTAGTAGCAGTACTGGTAGTAATGGCGGTTCAAGTAGTCCAAGCCCCGATAGATCGTGAACAAGTGATGGCGCCACACCTGAATATGCAATCACACAAGGTTATAATTCTAAGGCTTTCCCAGACTGTAAGCTATGACACCTCGCTTGTATAAGTGGTGAAGTAGGTATTGCCCACTACATAGAAAAGATGGAGTCGGTTAGCCATACTACTAAATGTACTCCTGAGTAAAAGATCAGGTAAACAAAAAGTCTCCTACTAAATGCAACATTAACTTGGTAGAATTGCAAGTACAAACTTTATGGAGTGATAAAGCGAAGAGGTTGTTGTGGGGAGAACTTAAGGATCTTACGTGAGAAAAGTATTGCTCGCTGACTAGAATTCAAAGGATGGACACAAAATTCTGGAACATGACCATGACTAGAGCCAACGTTGTTGGTTACACTCAACTTTTTCACGATCTCTCAATGGTTGTTCCATACTAGGTAACACCCGAATTCAAATGTATCGAGCACAATATTTGGGATTTAGCCCCTGAGATCCGAATATTGTGATTAGGGGTTTGTTCTTGCACTCTTAGAAGATAATTAAGGTTTAAGTTGTTATTATATGGTAATTAATCCACTTGATCCTCCAATATAAGTTTCGGATGACGGAAATGTCGTTAGATCGTTTATCGACGCAATATTCGCTAATAAACGAACTTAATTATTTAGTACCGAAAGCTTTTGTTTACGACCACCACAATTGTCATGGTGTCTACTTAGTGCACTTCCGACCTAAAAATATGCATAACTAGTTCGCTAGACGAATATATGATGAGTTAGGATGGTCAAAATGCCTTTCGTTCGATCGTTCGCTTGATATCGGCACTTTTATATTCTGCCATCGAACTTTTCTGAAAGTTGTGTTTACGTGACCTCATGTTAGTTGAATGAATTCCGAGTTCCAAATGATGCTTAACTAGTTCGCTGGATGCATGAATGAGGCTTAACTAGTTCGCTGGATGCATGAATGAGGCTATCGGCCACTAAAATGTTTGTCGTTTCGACCAACGGTCGCCTTCCGGTCGAGTTATGCACTGTTTGTCGAATGACCGGAAACGATGTCTTTTGTGCATCTTGCTATTCTCACATTGTTTTAGGAAGATTAACATTGTTTTATTATTATCCTGACATCCGGAATCCACTGAATTAGTATTGCGGAGAAACTGACATTTGTCGCCTTTTTGGTCGAAACGGACAATTTTGCAATTTAGGCGTTGTACCGGAAGATTATATATTATTGTAGGGATTGATCTCAAATAAATGTTTTCATTTCTAAATGGACTCTGGGATGGTATTAACATGCCGTTATTCCTTGTTCTGATTCGTTTTAGCGGATTTACCGACACAGTTAGTGTCACCGCAATTAGTGTGCCCAACACATTCTACCAACACTTTTACGGCATTGTTTTGGTTTGTTTCATGGCGTAACAGAAAACAGATATATGTTATGATCAGATTCACTTGCCTTAATTCTTATTACATGACGTACGACTCCGTTACACAATTAAATTACAATAATATGCATGAGGTTTTAAAATAAAAATAGTTATTAAATTGTACCGAATTACCGGTTATTTGCCATTTGTCACATACTACCCCAGTTAATAAGAATTTCGTCCCGAAATTCAGTTTGAGGCATCCTCTGAAGGAGTCTTCTTGAACAGGTGGGGTATTTTCACTTGATCTGATCTTCACGTTCCCACGTGTACTCCGGACCGTGACGCGTGTTCCAGCGAACTTTTACCTGTTTGATTTGGCTTCTTCTCGTCTTTTGGACTTTCTAGTCTATGACTTCAACTGGTTCTTTGGTAAATTAAAGTTTGACATCAAGATGAATCTCATCCGCTGGAATGATAACTGTGTCATTTGTCGGACTTTTCTTCAAATTAGACACATGAAATGTGTCGTGTACATTATTGAGTTCTTCTGGCAGTTTCAACTTGTAAGCCACTGTACTGATCTTTGCCAGAATTTCGAAAGGTCTAATATATCTTGGGTTTAGTTTTTCGAGCTTCCCGAATCTAGCTACGCCTTTCAAGGTGAGACCTTTAATAACACTTTGTCTCCGACCTCGAAGGATAATGGTTTGCGTCTTCGATCTGCATAGCTATTTTGTCTATCTCGGGCCACTTTGATACGCTCACGGATCTTGAATATCTTGTCTGTGGTCTCTTGTACTAGTTCGAGACCAATGAGTTGTCTGTCACCAACTTCCGCCCAACATAGCGGTGATCGACACTTTCTTCCATATAGTGCTTTGAATGGCACGACCTTGATGCTTGTGTGATAACTGTTATTGTAGCAAAACTCTACCAACGGTAAATGAGTATCCTAGTTTCCACCTAAATTCATCACACAGGCCCGAAGCATGTCTTCCAACGTTTGGATGGTTCACTCGCTTTGACCATCGGTCTACGGGTGAACAGCTGTGCTTAAATCTAAGCGAGAACCAAACGAATTTTGAAATGATTGCCAGATACGCGACACAAAGCGACCATCTCTATCAAAGATTATCAAGATTGGCACTCCATGACGTGCCATGATTTCTTTCAAATACAATTCAGGCAACTTCTCGGTACTGTCTTTTTCGTGGATGGGTAAGAAATGAGCTGATTTGGTTAACCGATCAATGATAACCCATCATGTCATGACTTCAAGAGGTTCGGGTAATTTTGTGATGAAATCCATTTAGATTTGCTCCCAATTCCAAACAGGGATCTCAGGTTGTTGTACTAGACTAGATGGTTTTTGGTATTCGGCTTTGGTCTTTGCACAAGTTAGGCATTTCCCAACATAGGTCGCAATATCTCCTTTGAGATTAGGCCACCAATAATACTCTTTTAGATCCTGGTACATTTTATCAGATCCTGGGTGTATCAAGTACTTGGACTTGTGTGCTTCATCCAGCACCAAGTCTTGCAATTCGCCATAATAGGGAATCCAGATCCTTCCCATGAAATATAGAATTCTATCCTTGTTCGGTTCCAATTGTTTTTCCATTCCCCGTAATGATTCCGCTGGAATGTTTTCTTGTTTTAAAGCTTCTTGTTGTGCATCACGCACACGTGTTGTAATGTTTGTCTTGGATCGTCATTTCTAAAACTCGTACCCGCAATGTTTTGATCCGTTCTTTCCTGCTCAAGGCATCTGCCACAACATTTGCCTTGTCCGGGTGATGCTTGATCTCACAGTCATAATCATTCAACAGTTCCACCCAACGTCGTTGGCGTATATTCTGTTCCTTTTGATTAAATATATGTTGAAGACAATTATGATCCGTGAATATGGTACACTTAGTGCCATATAAATAATGACGCCAGATCTATAAGGCAAATACCACTACACCCAATTCTAGGTCATGTGTGGTATAGTTCCTTTCATGAATCTTCAGCTGACGTGACGCGTACGTGATGACTTTTTCACGTTGCATTAACACGCAACCAAAACCTTGATGCGACGCATCACAGTACACCACAAAGTCATCGGTACTGTCTGGGAGTGATAATATCGGTGCTTTACATAGTTTCTCTTTTATTACTAGAAACGCCGATTCTTGTTTTTCTCTCCAATCAAACTTTCTATGCTAGTGTGTAAGCGAGGTTAGCGGCTGACCAACTTTTGAGAAGTTCTCAATAAATCTCCTGTAATATCCCGCTAAACCTAGGATTTGTCGTATTTCCATGGGGGTTCTTGGCGTGGTCCAGTTCTTTATAGCCTCGATTTTTGAAGGGTCAATATGTATTCCGTTCTCGTTCACCACATGACCAAGAAATTGTGCTATGCGAATCAAAAATTCACATTTCAAGAACTTAGCATATAATTGCTCCTTCTTTAGCAACTCTAGTATAGTTCTCAAGTGTTGTTCGTGTTCTTCCTCAATTCGCGAGTACATCAATATGTCATCTATAAAAACAATCACGAACTTGTCGAGGTACGGCTTACATACCTGGTTCATCAAATCCATAAACACGGGAAGGAGCGTTTGTTAGGCCAAAAGGCATAACAAGGAACTCATAATAACCATAACAAGTCCTAAACGTTGTTTTAGGAATACTTTCCTCTTGGATTCTTAACTGATGATACCCGGATCTTAAATCAATTTTCGAATAAAAACTCGACCCTTGCAACTGATCGAATAGATCGTCGATCCTTGGTAATGGGTACCGATTCTTGATAGTTAACTTGTTTAGTTCTCGGTAGTCAATGCACATACAAAAGGTCTCGTCCTTCTTCTTCACAAACAACACCAGAGCTCCCCAAGGCGGGAAACTCTAGTCTTATGAAACCTTTGTTAAGTAGCTCTTGCAACTGCGTAGATAATTCCTGCATCTCCGAGGGCACTAGTCGATATGGAGCTTTTGCCACAGGTGCAGCTCCTGGCACTAAATCAATACGGAATTCAACCTATCTTTGTGGAGGTAGTCCTGGCAAAGCTTCTTGAAAGACTTCGGGATATTCCCTAACTACTGGTATTTCCTCAATCTTGCGTTCCTCGGCCTTCTTATCCACCACATGGGCAAGAAAGGTGATGCATCCTTTCCTGAAATATTTCTGAGCCTTCATGCAGTTTATGGTTTGTAGTGGCGTGTCATGCTTCTCACCGTGAATCATCAAATGTTCTCCGTCGGATAAGGGGATGCGAATGATTTTCTCATGACATATAACTTCGGCTCGATTATCGGATAGCCAATCCATCCCAATGACAACATCGAATTGGTAATAAATCTATATCAAACTTTCGTTTAACGTACATTTCTTTATTATTTCACGTGACTCTACCACTATCCCGTTAGCTAGTTCAATCGAGTATGGAACATCTAATTTACTCGACTCTACCCCCAAGTATATCTCTAAACTCCTTAGAAATAAAACTGAAATCTGCCCCAGTATCAAAAAGAATAGATGCAATGTGATCATTGATAGGGAACGTGCCGGTGACCATGTTCAGGTCCTTGCGAGCATCCTTAGCTCTAATTACAAATGCTCTTCCACGTGCTTGGTTTTCTTTAGGGCAATTTTTCTTGAAATGCCCTTTGTCTCAGCATCCAAAACAACCTTGCTCTCTAGTATTTGTTTCCCGGCACACATCGGTGCGATGTCTAAACCTACCATATTTTCCACACTTGGGGCCTCGACATTCCCCGTAGTGGTGGAAAGGGCATTTGGGGCATTTCGGTGCTCCCCTAGTATAAGATTTCTTAGCAGCAGCGTTTGTGGTAGTGGTAACATATGTCGTTGTTTCTTTGACTTCTCTCATGGCTTGCTTCTTGTTACTGTTATTATTACCACGAGAGCCTTTCTTGAAATGGGAGAATTTTCTTTTGTTGGAGTCCGTAGTTTCCTCAGTAGTTTCCTTCTTGTTCACACTACATTTAGGCAACCTTCCCTGTATAGCCTCCTCAGTAAGGCTGACAGCTAGATCAATTGCTTCTCCAATTTCAGTGGGTTTCGAAGAGGTGACTAGACTCAAAATTTCAGGGGCAAGTCCCCCGATGTACCTCTCAATCCGTTTAAATTTAGGCTCCACTAAGTATGGCACCACTCGAGACAAGTCATGAAATCATTGCGTGTACCTAGCAATATCTGAACCAATCATCTTTAAATTCCAGAATTCCGTTTCCAACTTTTGAATTTCCAACCTTGAGCAATACTTCTTTCTCATCATTTGGTTCCATCCAGGTCAGGGTGTATGCAGCATCGTCGCCCTTAGTTTGGACTTGGAGGTTCCACCAAGATAAAGCTCCATCCACGAAGAGTCCAGTAACATAAGTGACTCTTTGCTCAACAGGGCACTTGCTCATCCGGATGACTGAATCAGTTTTCTCTGTCCAACTTACGAAGCCTACAGCACCCCCGGTACCGTCGAAATTCAGAGGTTTGCAGTCTAGAAATTACTTGTAAGTGCAAACTGAAATCATTGGATACACCATTTAAGCATGAGTAACCAAATAGCACAAATAGAATAAATGAGAGTATCGTGCGGTTATGAATAATCATGTATTACCAGTTGGAGGATTGCCTCCGGTTGAACCTTGGTACCACCGCTATGCTCGGAGCGGTTAGCTTCGTACTGTGCAATTGCCTGTGAAATGCGTTCATCTAACCCAGCTTGGGTTGCCGGCAGTGTATTATTGTTGGAATTCCTTCGGTGGGGCGGCATCGTCTTCTGATATAATATGTCGCTCACAATTAGCCGAATTACTTAATAATAAATTCATATTTATTATGAATTTTTTTTATCGAACATGTATGTATAAACACATCGGTACATAATGAAATTTTTTTATCGAACATATATGTATAAACACATTGCTAGTCGCCACATCACAAGATATTAATCATAGCATCACGACGACACAATACATCAACCGTAATATCACCACATCATAACACTATCAACCATAACATAAAAGAGATACAATGTGAAATAAAGAAAATACACTTTATTTAATGACAACTTGTTACATTTTGTTCGTGAAGATCAAAAGGACTTAGGGATACATAACCCTAGTTTGTACAAGTTTTTACAATAAAAAATTAAGATTTTCTTCTACATTGTTTCTTTACGTCATCAAGTTGTCTTCCAAAAGCCGGGATCTTTAAAACTGAGTGTTTATGAGCTAAGTCATCAAAAGTACATCTGATCCCCAAAAGATAATCACAAACATACTACTGTGGTGGAGGGGGTGGTGGAGATGGTGTTCGATGGAGCATACCGCAATAGTAAGCCACCTCCTCCTCTAGGTCAGAAATGCGCCAAGTAGCATCAGTCTAAAACTACTCTAACTCCTACACTCACGCCTCAGATGGGCATGACGAGTGGTGAAATGGACTGTAGAAGGGTGGAGTCGGTGGTGGTGATAGTGGTAGTGGTGGTGGTGATGGTGGGGATGGTAGTGGCGATGATGGTAATGGGGATGTCGCTCTAGTAGCGGCATGAGCAGTGCGCTGGGTCTCTAATTCCCAGACCCGGTGAAAGATCAAGGAGAGCTAAAGATCATGCGAAGTCACTCTTTCCTTGACAAGAATCAGAGGAAAATGTGAAGGGTGGTAGTGTCAGAAGGGCTCATACCCAGTGGGGGTATCCAGGTAGACATAACTGCTACAGGTGGTATGGGGCGTGGGGCATATATGGGAGGTGATCCAGTCGAGAAAGAAGGTCCTACCATATGGGAAGGTCCAACTGCAGATGGGTTGTGAACAGGGTAGTAAGTGGACCTCCCAGAGAAAAATGGGGGTGGCTGCCTAGGGGCACGTGGGGTACCGCGCAGTGAATGATATCGGGCGAGTCCGGAATAGGGTTCGGGTCCAGTGTATGGAATGATTCCATGGGTCGGGGTACTAGCTGGAAATGAGCTGACATGGGCCGGTGAGGCTGCAGGAGGTGAATACATCGATACAGGCGTACCAGGGCGCAGAAGAGGCTTCGTCTGCCATATGCTCATTTTGGGTGGCATCTGAGGATGACGAGATGTCAAAGACTGGTAAGAAAGGGGTGGGATTCAAGTATAGCTATGTCATCGAAGACCTCGCCATCCACGAGGTCATCCTCCATCTGATCAACATGGAACACTGGTATTGCATCATCATCATCATGCAGATCAATGACTGGTGGTACCACGGTAAGAGGTACGGCCAGGTGTACTATCGCATGCTCGCCCTCCGGATGGCTATAAACAATAACATCGTGTGGGGGCTGCGGAACGGCTAGCACGTCATTTACCTGTGGGGCATCATCCTCCATAGGATCAATAAGAGCAAGCGGCTGAAAGACATCGAGGTCTTCATGGTCGGCTCCATCCTCAATGGGTAGGGCCTCAGCATCAGGGTCGTATCCATCCTCGGACACATACTCCATGGGATCCTCCTCGTAACTCGATGAAGAAGACATAGTCCTAGCAAATAATCCGTACAACTCATATATATACGTGTTAGTAGTTCATCATTACTTATGATATATATTATATTACTCACCACTCCTCATGCAAGACTTGTTTTCTTTTGTTTTCTTGTGTACTCTTAATGTTTCGTGTCTATACATTATTGACAAATCATGTATTGAGCCTTGCTCGTTACTTATAGCTGAGCTCGTGTGATAGATCCTCATGTTATCGTGACACAATGAAAACCTTTTTGTAATTTTGTCATAATTCCGAAAACTTTTTTGTTATGTTTTACACTTTGTTTTCATGTGTGAGCCCTCGATGATTGTAGACCAAACTTTAATAAAAAGGTTTTCCCCGGTTCACTACAATCGGAGCTCTGATACCAACCAGTCATACCCTAGTCGTAGCGGAAGCGCAAGTGTGTAACTATTTGGTAATCATTGCATCCAATTTGGTAAACAATTATAATTCAACAACGATGCCATACTAATAATAAGTTTCGTTCCCATAATTACAACCATACAAAAGTGATTTCATAGTTTAATTGTTTTCAACTGATCATCATAAACATAATTCAACATATATATTACTTCAAAATAAGATATTGTTTTCATCATTTCTGCGTAATGAGGTTTTGACTCCTATATACCCATACGAAGTTGGGATATAAAAGGCAAACCCTCCAAAAGGTGGTACATCGTTGTCTTGACAACTTCACATACCCGAATCATATCACCAGCTAATGTCTTGCGTCCTGAAATACTTGTAATTTAAAAGTCCACATAAAGTTGGCGAGTTCATGTAGTTAATGTTTTCATATAAAAATGTCATTATTGAAAACTAGTAATGAAATCCGAGCATGTTATTAGCTTCATGGCGTTTTAAGGATCTATCAGTGTGTTGCGAGCACCCTGACATATATGTTCCATAAGTAAGTAACCAAACTGAGACAACTTTGACATCATTGGGATCACAAAAGCACTCCAAAGGATATACCAATCAGGAGTGGAGCGGGTCTCAAACTCAATAGATCTACTTCTTTTGCACCTTGGTAGCTATGTGATTAATGGTTACTATTGTCATCCTCCTACTTACGCACAAATGATCGTGATATCAACTGAACCCATAGCTAACATACTGTTTGTTATGACATGTATTTCCCCTCGATAGTTTTAAAACCAAAACTTTGAAATAACTAAAAGGAGGGGCACGAACTCACCGCCTTACGTTCCGTACGTCGTATTACTCACAGTTGGTGTCCGTACACGTGTGTAACCTACATGTGTATCGAGTTTATTAGACACCTAAGCCTCAATGGACCTTGTACTCGTTGTTCATCTTGAATTCTTGTTATGTATTTCTTTGTTATGATAGAACAACTTTAATGTTATTTTAGTGTTGGTAGTTTGTTTGTTCGATTAATATTGTAATATATATTTCTCAAATATATATATATATATATATATATATATTGTTTGTTCCTAGATCGGCTATGAATTGGGCCTTGCCCTTCACATGTCCTCGTGCCTTGCACGCGTGCCATTGGGCCTTACCCATGTCATCTATGTCATTGTGCCTAGCCCATGTAATTCATGTTATTGGGCCTAGCCCATGTTTTCATGTCATTGGGGCCAGCCCATGTAATTGATGTCATTGGGCCTAGCCCATGTTTTTATGTCATTGGGCCTAGCCCATGTAATTTATTTCTTTAGGCCTAGCCCATGTAATTTTATCTTTAGGCCTAGCTCATGTAATTTATATCTTTGGGCCTAGCCATGTAATTTATATGTTTTTATGCTTTGTCCATATAGTTTATACAATTGGGCCAGGCCTATATATTTTATGCTATTGGGCCTTGCCCCTATCGTTTATAAATTGGGCCTAGCCCAAATTCACTTTTATAAGCCCATTATTAATAATTCTTATACTTAGAATTTTTACTAAGTATTAATGTATAAGTATATATATGTATCTTATACTTTATATTTTTAACTTTCCGGATTTTCATTTCCATAACATATATATGTGTTAAGCGTCTAAATATATATTTTAGAATTGTCGTCGACGTTGTTTATTATATGATTTTCTTGTCGACAATCACCCGTCGTCGTATTAACTTTTGGTGTCGGCGATTCACCCGTTGGTCGTCGACACGACGATGTATTTGTGAACGTTCGCCCATCGTCCGCATTGCTTCGTTTGTCAGATTATTGTTTCGACGCATTGTGTAAGAATACAGTTGTTTGTGTCACCAACACTTCATAATATTTTCAAGTGTTTGTATTATTTTGTATATAGTTGGGTATTTTTATTGTGAATATGTCACACCCTCAATTTCCACTTGCGGAGGTTTACCGCGAGGCGTGTGATCAAACCAGAATCTGAGACACTAGTAATATCGAACGAATCTATATGATTTATTTAAACGTTTTCCAAAAACATTTGTTTAACCATTCATAGTCATTTTCAAATTATCTTAGTTTCAAAGTTTAGCGGAAGCATTAGAGTAAAGTAAAGTAACGGGCGCCAACATAAACGCCAAAACCAGAAATCCCAAACATTATTCGTAAATAAGACATGATAAAAATGTCTTGATCAAATGCAAGTGAGTGCAACTAGCGCTCCTAGCTCCTGAGAAACATGTAAAGAAACAAGTGTCAAATTAAACACCCGTTGACCATTCCGGGTCGGCTAGCGCGACTAGCTCGGGTGGGGCTTGTCGGGCCCAGTAGTACTACTTATAATTTCCCCGCTATCTAACCCAATACTAACGATCCGAGAGTTGGTTGAGGACTTCCGTGATAATGCTACTTAGTGACCATAACGTACATTAACATTAACTTAGTTACCGAGTAGTTTAACGACGTTAATTTCGCATAACGTAAAAGATAGAGTTTTAGAGCGTATACATGTTTCTCCCCCTGTTGTTCAAAAATGGATAAAATAGGGGCCGTGAACTCACCTTAAATTGCTCAATTAGAATAACACAAAAGAAGCAAATGATGGAACCGCTAATCGCGTCCTAACATGCCAACCGATTTAAAGATAGTGTGTGAACACACTTATACAAAACCCTACGCATAACTAACACACAGTGCGGCACACGTAATAACCAATTCGAAAAACAATCATGCATGCAAAGTATCATCATACCAAAATAATGATCAAACCAACTTGTCATAAACACAGATTAACTCATACAACACTTTGGTACAAACAAACGCAAGTTATCATGTTTCAGCTTGTACGCTTGTAACTGGGCTGTTTTCAAGAATTTTTATAAAATAGTTCCAACGTTCCAAAAATTCCAATTTTTTTACAGGAGGTGTCAACTAAACTGTAGAATTTATATAAAATTTTCAAGTCCTAACGCTTTACCAATTATTTATAAACATTTATATACTAGGCTGCAGTCAGATTCGTCGCTTTCTGACTGCAGTCCACGGGAAAAAGTATTTAAAAATCATCGTTCATCCAATTAACAAAATTCCAGTGGGAGATTTCCGGAAATTCCGGTCTCCAATTCCTGTACAAATCTCGTGACCTAACTCCCTACAGACTATGAGATCCGACTCGATAAACAACCAGCAAATTCTGCAGAATTTACGCAGCTTCAGTTGCTGCGCTAAATGACCACTTAAAAATAGCAAACGACCTCAGAAAAATATGAATCTGGCGCCATTAGAAGCGGTTTTTAAAATACATGTTTTAGGCTTCAGAAAATCCACTTTTCGATAAATAATGATCAGTTTACAGCCAATTGAATTTGGCTGTAAATGTCATTCAGCAAACTGTTTTCGACTTTTATCGCATTAGAAATGCTTAAACGATCATGACGCTTAATAATAATGATTAACAACAGGTTTATTTGTCAAATATCATCATGTATATCAATATTCATGCAAACCCTAATTACATAACATGATCTTTATCGCTAAAACGCAGCTTATGATTTTAGTATTCAACATAACATCACAATCGCAAAGATTCGCACAATCATCCGAACTAATCATAAATCACAACACTTTTCATAATAATAATCCTACCATTACACATAATCATGATCAAGATTACACAAACCGTAATTTGAATCGCCAAACAATTAAACCCTAACCTTGAAACGATGATGATTAGCGAACCGGGACAAGATTGGAATCAATCCGGAAGTTGTAGGGTTTTGCGATCGTGAGAGGGGGGGGGGGCTGCCGTCGCCTTCCTCTAGGTGCTAGGGTTTTGTTGTTTTTTTTTTAACAAACAATCCATGCATACATATATGCACATATAACAAGGGAAAGAAGGGGAGGGGGGCGCGACCGCAAATAGGGGGGGCGGTTTGGGTTAAGTGGCTTGGGCCTCAAGTTTAGGTTATTTCCTTGGGCCGCAAGGAGGTGAGGTCGACACGTTTCGCGGCTCGGTTCGGTTCGGCTATTTATTTATTATATTTTTTTATAACTAATAACCGCGAAATCAAAGCGTGATATAATAATCTACAAAATCTACAAACGTCTAATAACACATAGCACGTAATTCACCCAATAAATTCACAAAGTTAGCATAGTTATTGCGAGCGTGTAATTAATTCTCCGAATTAAATCGGCGTAAGAATGAATAACCGTGAAGTAGCACGTTTAAGATACCTGAAAACCCGGGATGTCACATTATCCCCATGTTGAAAGAAACGGTTTAGAATGCAACGCACAAAGATTCAGTTTGTTAGCAATGGTACACGTAATTCCTAGGCTGTCACATCATCCCCATGTTGAAAGAATTTCATCCCGAAATTTAGTTGGCGGTAACGTTAGATTGCTGCTCAGCTGCAAAAAGGTGTGGGTATTTGCTTTTTATTTGGTCCTCTCTTTCCCACGTGAACTCCGGTCCACGCTTAGAGTCCCAACGAACCTTGACAATTGGTATCTTGCTGTGCCTTCGCGTCTTAATCTCACGATCCATGATCTCGATAGGTTGTTCCACAAAATGCAGTTGCTCATCCACTTGAATCTCATCCAATGGAATGACTAGGGTCTCATCTGATAGGCACTTCTTCAGATTGGACACGTGGAAAACGTTGTGAACTCCACTGAGTTCGGTAGGAAGGTCTAACTGATAAGCAACGGGCCCGATACGCTTTGAAATCACAAATGGGCCTACGTACCGTGGGTTTAGTTTGCCTCGTTTCCCAAAACGGATTACACCCTTCCAGAGTGACACCTTCAGTAGGACGCGGTCGCCTACTTGAAATTCGAGCGGTTTGCGTCGTTGATCAGCGTAACTTTTATGTCGATCTCGTGCCGCTGCCATGCGGTTTCTGATTTGCACAATCCTTTCAGTAGCCTCAAGTATCAACTCAGGACCTCTGAGTTGACTGTCACCGACTCCTGTCCAACAGACCGGTGATCTACATTTGCGACCGTACAATGCTTCAAATGGTACCGCTTGAATACTCGTATGGTAACTGTTGTTATACGAGAATTCCACTAAAGGCAGATGGATTTCCCAACTGTTCCCGAAGTCTACCACACATGCCCTAAGCATGTCATCCAAGGTCTGAATGGTCCTTTCACTTTGACCATCCGTCTGACGGTGATAAGCTGTGCTCATATCTAAGCATGTACCCAATGCTTTCTGAAGTGACTGCCAAAAGTTGGACGTGAAACGAGCATCTCTGTCTGAGATGATGGACGTGAAACGAGCATCTCTGTCTGAGATGATGGACGTTGGCACCCCGTGCCGAGAAACTACTTCCTTAATGTAGATGCGAGTCAAGTTATCCATCTTATATGTTTCTTTGGTCGCTAGGAAGTGTGCAGACTTAGTTAGACGATCCACAATTACCCAGATGGTATCGCAGCCACCTGGAGTTTGCGGGAGTTTAGTGATAAAGTCCATCGAGATCTGATCCCATTTCCACACTGGGATCTCAGGTTGATGAAGTAACCCTGATGGCTTCTGGTATTCCACCTTGAATTTCGCACAAGTCACACACCTGCTCACGTAGGTGGCTATATCCGCTTTCATGTTGGGCCACCAATACGCGGCTTTAAGGTCTTGGTACTTCTTATCTGAACCAGGATGGACAGAGTATCGGGAGTTGTGAGCTTCGTCCATAACTAGCTTCCTGAGATTTCCATAGAGAGGTACCCATATACGATTCATGAAATATCGGGCACCATTGGGTTTCACTTCCCAATCGCGTTCCATCTTTCCCACAGATTCGGCCTTGATGTTTTCTTCCTTAACTGCTTCTAGCTGTGCTTCACGTATCTGTTCGGGTAACCCCGAATGAATGGTGAACTGTAGTGCTCGTACCCGACGAGGTTTCAAGTGCTCCTTTCGACTGAGGGCATCGGCTACCATGTTAGCTTTACCTGGGTGATACCCAATGGCACATTCATAATCGTTCAGGAGTTCGACCCAGCGACGCTGTCGCATGTTCAACTCCTTCTGGTCAAAGATATGTTGAAGGCTCTTGTGATCCGTGTAAATTGTGCACTTTGTTCCATATAGATAGTGTCTCCAAATCTTAAGTGCAAACACAACTGCTCCCAATTCCAGTTCATGTGTTGTGTAGTTTTTCTCGTGAACCTTCAACTATCGGGATGCATACGCGATGACCTTATCACGTTGCATGAGTACACATCCCAATCCCTAAATGGAAGCATCACAATATACCACAAAATCATCCGTCCCTTCTGGCAATGACAAAATGGGCGCACTGCAAAGTTTCTGCTTCACTAATTGAAATGCTGCTTCCTGCTTGTCACCCCAAGCATACTTGGTGCCCTGCTGGGTGAGAGTGGTAAGCGGTTGTGCGATCTTGGAAAATCCCTCGATGAAAAGTCTGTAGTAACCAGCCAACCCCAAAAATTAGCGGATCTCTGTCGGTGTCCTGGGTGCTTCCCAGTTCTTGATAGCATCGATCTTGGCGGGATCAACGTGTATACCCTTTTCATTCACGATATGCCCGAGGAACTGAACTTCCCGAATCCAGAAATCACACTTCGAAAACTTGGCATATAGTTTCTCCTGTTGAAGTAGTTCCAGCAATAATCGTAGATGCTCAGCATGTTCTTCTTCACCCTTAGAGTAGACGAGTATATCATCGATGAACACGATGACAAACTTGTCGAGATACGGCTTACACACGCGGTTCATGAGGTCCATGAACACCGCGGGTGCATTGGTGAGACCGAAGGGCATGACCAAGAACTCATAATGGCCATACCGAGTACGAAATGCCGTCTTGGAGATATCCTCCTCCTTGACGCGTAACTGGTGATAACCGGACCGTAGCTCGATCTTGGAGTAGTAGCTTGACCCTTGAAGTTGGTCGAAAAGATCGTCGATGCGAGGTAATGGGTATCGGTTCTTGACGGTAACCTTATTGAGTTCCCTGTAGTCGATGCACATGCGGAAGGTCCCGTCCTTTTTCTTGACAAAAAGGACCGGAGCTCCCCATGGCGAAGTACTGGGTCGGATAAATCCTTTTTCCAACAATTCCTGAAGTTGGGTAGACAGCTCTTGCAGCTCTGCTGGAGCTAGGCGGTACGGGGCCTTGGCGATAGGAGTCGCATGGTTCGCCAATTCGATTTCAAACTCCACTTGTCGATGTGGTGGAAGACCAGGTAACTCTTCTAGAAACACATCGGGAAAGTCATGGACGACGGGGATATCTTCAATCCGCTTCTCTTCCTTAGGCTGCTCGGTGACCAGTGCGAGCAAAGCAAAGGAGTTCTTTCTCCGAAGATACTTCTGAGCTTGCATGTAAGAGATGATGTTTGTGACGGCGCCTGCCTTCTCGCCTTGCACCATCAAGACTTCGTCGTTACAGAGCGGAATACGGATAGCTTTCTCGAAACAGAGAACTTCATCTGGGACGTTGTTGTTATTGTTGTTGTTGTTGTTGTTGTTGTGGTTGTTGTTGTTGCTGTTCCCACCATCGTTGTTGCGAAGCTGCGGGCAGTCCCGCTTGAAATGGGCAGTGCTACCGCACTCGATAAACAACCAGCAAATTCTGCAGATTTACGCAGCTTCAGCTGCTGCGCTAAATGACCACTTAAAAATAGCAAACAACCTCAGAAAAATATGAATACGGCGCCATTAGAAGCGTTTTTAAAAAATACACATTTTAGGCTTCAGAAAATCCAGTTTTCGATAAATAATGATCAGGTTACAGCCAATTGAATTTGGCTGTAAATGTCATTCAGCAAACTGTTTTCGACTTTTATCGCATTAGAACATGCTTAAACGAACATGACGCATAATAATAATGATTAAAAACAGGTTTATGTGTCAAATATCATCATGTATATCAATATTCATGCAAACCCTAATTATATAACATGATCTTTATCGCTAAAACGCAGCTTATGATTTTAGTATTCAATATAACATCACAATCGCAAAGATTCGCACAATCATCCGAACTAATCATAAATCATAACACTTTTCATACTAATAATCCTACCATTACACATAATCATGATCAAGATTACACAAAACCTAATGTGAATCGCAAAACAATTAAACCCTAACCTTGGGCGATGATGATTAGCGAACCGGGACAAGATTAGAATCAATCCGGAAGTTATAGGGTTTTGCGATCATGAGGGGGGGGCTGCCGTCGCCTTCCTCTAGGTGCTAGGGTTTTGTTGTTTTTTTTAACAAACAATCCATGCATACATATATATAGATATAACAAGGGAAAAGAAGGGGGGGCGCGACCGCAAATAGGGGGGTTGGGTTAAGTGGCTTGGGCCTCAAGTTTAGGTTATTTCCTTGGGCTGCAAGGAGGTGAGGTCGACACTTTCGCGGCTCGGTTCGGTTCGGTTCGGCTATTTATTCATTATATTTTTATAACTAATAACCGCGAAATCAAAGCGTGATATAATAATCTACAAAATCTACAAACGTCTAATAACACATAGCACGTAATTCACCCAATAGATTCAGAAAGTTAGCGTAGTTATTGCGAGCGTGTAATTTAATTCTCCGAATTAAATCAGCGTAGAATGAATAACCGTGAAGTAGCGCGTTTAAGATACCTGAAAAGCTTGGATGTCACAGAATACCCTAAGCTTCTAAATACATACACATACTATACACATGTATTTATACAAAATTCTTGGTGACAAAATATGTATACATATTTTTATTTCCGAAGTAACTATATATATATATATATACACTTGTTGAACACTTAGGTGTTTAGGGCTTAACCCTTGTCATTAGAACTTACTTAATGACGATTTAAGTTACTAATCATGTTTAGTCTGGCTAATCACCCCATTAATCATGTCTTAATCGTGATTAGATTTTTAGAAAATTTCACCATAGTTTCCCCTAAACTATGGCGTTTTCCATGTTTTAAAAACGTATTTAAAACCTGTTTAACTCATAATCAAGATCAACAATTCATCACAAACCCTCCTAATATTTATTTGCATCTTTAATGTAACATCATCCATGGCTTTTTAGCAGCAAAATCTTATTAAATCATGATGAGATTTTCAACATTTATTAACACTTTTAAATCATCACTTTCGTCATATCATTTAAATCAAGTCCATTTTTTAACCTCTTGATTTCTACACTTTTTTAAGATGGTTACATCTTAAATAATCATGTTTATTTCTTATAAAAATCATTCATATGTAGTAAAGTTATCTTTAAGTTGTCGTAATCTTCATGGATGATGTAGTTGATGATCTTATTTAGATTTAAACATTATCATGTTTAAATCTTCATTTTCATACTTGTTCATACAAGATCATCTAACTTTTATACTTTACTTAAACATAAGCAACACTATCATGCTAACTAGTAATCATTTAAACACATGAACAACACAAAAAAAATCATATTTAGTGTTATTATTATTGTGTGAGTTAGGGTTTTTACTTTATCTTTTCTTCATTTTCAAGATGATCAACTTGTATATAATTAATCTAGACATAAAAATGAACTAGAATGTGAAGGAATTTGCCTCATAATGGGTGCACAAGTTAGATGATGATTTAAGAAGAAAGTGAAGCTCCAAGATATCTCCAATGGTCCTCCACCCTTTCTAGCTTCTTGAATGACCTTAAAAGGGTTTTAAGTCGGTGTAATGTGGTTATGGTGGTTAAATGGTGGTTCAAGTGTGGTTGTGGTAGCCGTGTGTTTTAGTGACGGAGAGCAAGAGATGGTTGCAAATTTCTTAAGTGAAAATGATGAGGAAATGGTGAGAATTATGAGATATATCATGCCACCTTTCAAGTCTTCATCACATCAAAACACCTTGCTTCTAATCCACCATTTTCAACACAAATCAAGTGGGTGTGGGACCCACTTGAACCGTCAAATGTGGGGGGTGAAGAGTAATTTTTTTACACATGTTAAATAAGGTTATATTTTGGTCATTAGTTTAAGTATTGTGATTAGGGGGTTGTTCTTGCACTCTTAGTATATAATTAGGGTTTAGGGTGTTATTATATGGTAATTCCAAGATAAGTTTCAGATGACGGAAATGTGGTTAGATCGTTTATCGACGCAATATTCGCTAATAAACGAACTTAATTATTTAGTACCAGAAGCTTTTGTTTTCGACCACCACAATTGTTATGGTGTCTACCTAGTGCACTTCCGACCTAAAAATATGCATAACTAGTTCGCTAGATGAATATACGATGAGTTAGGATGGTCAAAATGCCTTTCGTTCGATCGTTCGCTCCATATCAGCACTTTTATATTCTGCCATTGAACTTTTTCGAAAGTTGTGTTCCCGTGACCTCATGTTAGTTGAATGGATTTCGAGTTCCAAATGAGGCTTAACTTGTTTGCTGGATGCATGAATGAGGCTATGGGCCATTTAATGTTCGTCGTTTCGACAAAAGGTCGCCTTCCGGTCGAGTTATGCACTGTTTGTCGAATGACCGGAAACGATGTCTTTTGTGCACCGCAATTATCCTGACATCCAGAATCCACCGAATTAGTAATGCGGACAACCTGACATTTATAGCCTTTTTGGTCAAAACGGAAATTTTGCAATTTAGGCATTGTACCGGAAAGTTATGTATTATTGTAACGGTTGAACTCAAATAAATGTTTTCATTTCTAAATGGACTCAGGGATGGCATTAACATGCCGTTATTCCTTATTCTGATTCATTTTAGCGGATTTACCGACACAGTTAGTGTCACCGCAATTAGTGCGCCCAACACTTTCTACCAACACTTTTAGGGCATTGTTTTGGTTTGTTCCGCGCTGTAACAGAAAACAGATATATGTTATGATCAGATTCACTTGCCTTAATTCTTAGTATACGAAGTATGACTCAGTTACACAATTAAATTATAATAATATGCATGAGGTTTTAAAATAAAAATAGTGATTAAATTGTACGAAATTACCGGTTATTTGTCATTTGTCACAGTATCTAGACGAACATTTACTTTTATAGGAACCGTTTAATAGTTACTAATAAAATATAGTATTATAATTGACGTTACTCCGTTTTTAATGAAACTTATGTCAAAAGGTAGATAAAAATATGCTCGTTCTTATGTTATATTCATCGTTTTATAAAACGTTATATTTTAGAGGTTATAAACGATAAATGAGTGAAGCAGCTGAATTAATTATATATATAAAAAATAATAATATTTTTTAACACATAAGAGATTTGTATACTTCGTGGGTAGCTTTCAGGAGATAAGAAAGAATAAAGTGACAGCACACTTGATACTTCAAATATAAATAGAAGCAATGGTAGACATCCCAAACTACTCACATCATTTCTTTTGCTCTCTCTCTCTCTACTCTTCTTCTCTATACTCAATACTCTAAACTCTACTCCATTGTAAGTGTTTTTAACCCTGATCACTGGTACAATTCCCTATCCGATTGATCTGAAACCCATCAATGGATGTCAATGTACTGTCTGAATAAGGCTATATCTTGTAAACTACATTGGGGTTTTGTCTCGTGATGTATTGTTAAAGTTTAAGCTAGGGTGTTACACTAACACAGGTTGCATTGTATTTTTATTAGGAACCAGGGTTAGCACAAGGAAGCTTTAAGCTAAAACTCTAAAATTATAAGGTGAGTCATTCTTTCTTTCTTTTTACCAAATGCTTTACAAAATCCTAAGATGTTTTTAAGTTATACTTACAGTGATTAAGTTTTTGTATTCTGAAATTACTGCCGGTATATGGGGTTTTGTATACACTAGTTGATAATCTTCAATATTGGACGAATGTTAGCTAATGAGTGATATGACCACCGTCACATCGGAACTGCCACCGAGTGACAAATACTGATTGAGTATTTGATAGATAAAAAACATTGTAATGACCCTTGATACTGTAAATTATAACAATGTTTTTTTTTTATAAAAATTAATGAACTCGCCAGTATTTTTCACTAACATAATGTTTTTTTTACGCGTTTGATGTAACTTGCTGTGAAAATAATAAAAGCTTGCTATGGAGCACTGAATGGTTAAATAAAGTGGCTATGACTACCTGAATAAAAGAAGAAATTTATGTTTTGTCAACTAGGACTTAACCCTACAAAAATATTTGAATAAAATATGGGTTTTATCCCATTTGTTTTATATTAAACTTTGGTGTTTTTACAAACTCTGAAATATTTCCTAACTACGGTCCAGATGATAATTCTGCTGTCGATTTAATAAACATCGATGCCACTAGTAACGGGTTCATGGCTCTTGCCCAGGGTGTGGTCGGGAGTTATGACAGTGGGTGGTATCAGAGCCACTTGTTTAAGCTATTTAGGTGTTCTTTTAAATAGCTAAACTTAAATACCGATAATAGGAATTTTATATAAAATGACTTGTTTATCATATTTGTGAAAATAAATTTCAATTTTATATTATTTTAACAACTTCTAAGTTCATAGTATGAGTGACAAAAGTGTGTCCAACGCATTTCAACATATGTCTGATTTGGAGATGGATGAAGGACCATCCATAGCTATATCAGAAAAGGGGTTGGTTTAATAAGGAAAAAGAGGAAAAAAAAAGAAAAAGAAAACTCATGAAGCCACTATAAAACTAGCAGAAGGGCCAGCCCAAATAACCTGTACTAAACCACTGTGGGAGGAATTGGACCTAAGGCTAGCAAACTGTAACCTTTTTCAACCCATAGAAAGTGAGATAAACTTGAATATGTTAGCAGACCCTATACCACAATTGCTACCATTTCAACCAGAGCAACCATTAGGACCAATACCACTTTACCCAGAACCTATCCAAATGAACCCACAACCAATACAAGTTTTTAACTTAGAGGAAATTCCAAGGATACAGCGCATACTAAAATTTAAAATTCCAATGAGCCCCCGAGAATGTAGCTGAGCTTAGGCAATATGGAGAGGAGCTGATGTCGGCAGTAAACCAGATCCATACAATTGGAGAAAATCTCGTCTGGAAATATGATGAGAGGAAATAATTTTAAAGACGAGACCGGCCTACTATGATAATATACATATATATATATACATATATATATGCATATATGTATATTAATATATTGTTATATATTATTATTATATATATATCTAACATATATACATATATATCGACACATACTAAAATTTAAAATTCGGACATGCATTAGAACGTCGCAATGTTGGACGATTTTGATCAAATGTGTTTGAATATTTGTCTGTGTGATTTTTGTTTTTGTTTCTAGTTTTATTTTGGTGATATTAATATCTGATAACGTTTGAAACTCAGATGTCGAATGCGGTAAATCAGGAAGTTCGGAATAACAATGATAATTGAAACCACATGGATAAAGTGCTATAGAACATATAGTAAATCAAGGAATAATTGATACCATGCCATTTATTATTGAAGCTATTAAGAAACCTATACCTGAAAAAAACAATAATACTATAAGCAGTAAACGTACCCAACAATAATACTCAACGTCAATGAAGATAATGGCATTCTTGTCAAAAGCTCCATTTCCTAACAAAAGAAGACCATCGCTTATGGTTGTTCTTATAAAGAATGATTGTCTTGTAAACTGATCGAATTTTCTGGCAATGAAGGACCGTTGCAGCTTTGCGCTGGTTAGAAAAGACTGAAGCAGTTTAAAAAATTAGTAAGTGTGCTGAAATAGATAAAATAACGTATGCTTCTAATCTTTTCAAAGATGAAGCATTAGAATGGTGGAATACCAATCTTCAATAAAAAAGTTGTAACTTGGTTTATGCGATGGAATGGAATGAATTTAAGCAAATGACAGAAAGAAAATTGTGTCCTCCTCACGAAAAGGAACAGATAGCCAATAAGTTCCTAAACCATAGATGATTGGTGTAAATTGCCACGAGTTTACTACCAATTCTTTAAATATGCAAGGATAGTACCAGCCCTGGCTTCGCTAGAACCGGTGTTAATCTCTCGTTATATATGGGGTTTAGTTAGTGAAATTTAAAATATGGTCAAGGCAACTTTACCACAAACTATTGAAGATGCAGTTGAACTGGCTAACACTTTAATAGATGGACTAATACACACACGGGAAAAAAACCAGAAAAAGGATTTAGCCCAAAGGATTACCTAGGAACTACGTTCAGGTAATTCTTACTGAAAGAAAGTAGCAGGCTCATCTTTTTCACCTTTCTGTAAGTTCTGTAAAAGGAAACATTCTGGAAAATGTACGGTATATTGCAATTTCTGCAAGATACTGGGATATAAGGAAGAAGAGTGTAGAAGGAAAATTAACGCTAAAATATGCTTCAACTGCGGCGATGCAGGCCATATCCGACCAAACTGCCCGAAACTAGCTACAACATCTAACAACAAGGCAAAGACAACTGAAGGACCCAAGAAGACTGCTAGAGCCTTCATACTAACAGCCAAAGAAGCCGAGCTGATTCCCGATGTAATTAGTGGTACGTTTCTTGTTGATGATGTCTATGCTAAATTATTATTTGACTCTAGCGCAAAGCAAATTTTTATAAGTAGCACTTTCTGTTAATTTCTCAATCAACCTTTAACTAACCTTCGCCAAGATTGTACTGTGGAAACCGTAAATGGAAATTCTATCAGTATACTCGAAATCCTTCGGAAAGGAAAGCTAGAATTATTAGGAAATAAGTTTATAGCCAACTTGTTACCAATGAACCTAGTTGGATTCGATGTTGTATTAGAAATGGATTGGTTGGTAGCCAATCATACGCGAATCTTGTGTGATCAAAATTATGTTCAGATTTGTACGCCAACAGGAGAAAGTATCACAATCTAGGGAGAAAAGCCGGCAACATCGACAAAATTAATCTCTGTTATAAAAGCTACAAGCTAGGCACGAAAAGGAGGAATAATGTATATGATCTCTGCGATCATTAGCACTAAAGGAAAAGAATTAAAAGATATTTCTATAGTGTCAGATTTTTCAGATGTTTTCCCCAAGAGCTACCTTGACTATCACCTGATCACGAGGTTGAATTTAGAATTCACCTAATACATGGAACTGCACCGATTGCCAAGGCACCCTATCGTCTAGTGCAACAGAAATACTAGAATTGAAGAAGCAACTAGACGAACTTTTTGAAAAAGGTTTCATACAACCTAGTTCATCGCCTTGGGGAGCGCCAGTGCTATTCGTCAAGAAGAAAGATGGATCGATGCGCATGTGTATTGACTATAGAGATTTGAATAAAGTCACAATTAAAAATCGATACTTGCTACAAAGAATTGATGATTTATTCAATCAACTTCAAGGAGCTTGATTCTTTTCAAAGATTGATTTACGCTTAGAGTATCACGAACTGAAAGTACAGGAAGAGGACATTCCTAAGCTGCTTTTAGAACAAGGTATGGACATTATGAGTTTACAGTTATGCCATTTGGCTTAACAAATGCTCAAGCTGCATTTATGGACATGATGAACAGGATATGTAAACCATACCTAGATAAGTTTGTAACTGTCTTCATAGAAGATATACTTATTTACTCCAAGAGCAAGGAAGAGCATGTTGAACATCTACAAGTACTTCTGACATTGTTGAGAAAAGAAAAGCTTTATGCTAAATTCTCAAAATGTTAGTTCTGGTTACAAGAGGTACAATTTCTTTGACATTTGATTAATCACGAAGGAATTCACTTAGATCCTACAAACATTGAGGTAATTACCAAATGGAAAGTCCATAATTCACCAACAGAAGTAAGAAGTTTTCTTGGATTGGCAGGATGCTATAGACGCTTTATTCAAGATTTTTCTAGGATAGCCATTCCATTAACCAAGTTAACATGTAAATCAATTAAGTTTGAATGGGGACCAAAACAGGAGGAAGCTTTCAAGATTTTGAAACAAAGACTAACTAATGTACCAATACTTGCTTTACTAGAAGGAATTGAAGATTTCATAGTATACTAGGATGCATCAAAATTAGGATTTGGATGTGTGCTAATGCAACATCAGAAAGTGATTGCTTACACCTCTAGACAATTGAAAAAGCATGAAGAGAACTACACAACACATGATCTAGAATTAGGAGCGATAGTTTTTGCTCTCAAAAATTGGAGACATTATCTTTATGGAAGTATGTTCACTGTCTTTACAGATCATAAAAGTTTAGGATATAGTTTCGAGCAAAAACAATTGAACATGAGACAAAGACGCTGATGGAAATCCTTAGTGATTATGATTGTGATATCCAATATCACGAAGGGAAAGCTAATATATAGCTGATGCTTTAAGTCGAAAATACCATAAGAAGCCAAAAAGGGTACGTGCTCTCAGGTTAAATCTGCAGATAGATTTAATAGAACAAGTAAAGAAAATCCAGGAAACCGCAATCAAGAATGATGATGAAGGATTAAAAGGAATATCAAAGAATTAGAAAAAGGAACAGATGGAATTTAGAAATTCCATAAGAAAAAATTTTGGGTACCTATCGAAGGAAATTTACGAAACCGAATATTAGAAGAAGCTCGTAAGTCTAAGTATACGATGCCTCCTAGTAATGACAAGATGTATCAAGATTTGGGGAGCAATTTTTGGTGGATAGGAATGAAAAAAGACATTGCAAGTTATGTTTCAAAATGTTTTACTTGCTCACAAGTTAAAGCTGAACATCAGAAATCTTTAGGTTTACTTTAACAATTAGAGATGCCAGTTTGGAAATGGGAATTGATAACAATGGACTTTTTTATCAAACTACCCAAGACACGAAAAGGTAATGACACAATCTGGGTGATTGTGAATAGATTGACTAAGTCTGCACATTTCTTACCAATGAAGGAAACTTTCAGTATGGAACAATTAGCTAAGTTGTATGTGGATGAAATAGTCTCACTACATGGAATCCCTTTATCTATTGTGTCCGATAGAGAAGTCGTTTTACTTCTCATTTCTGGACAAGTTTACAAAAAGCTATGGGAACTCGATTAAATCTAAGTACAACTTATCATCCTCAAACAGATGGACAAAGTTAAAGGACGATTCAGACTCTGGAAGACATGCTTAGAGCCTGTGTGATAGACTTTGGAGGAAGTTGGGATGATCATTTACCATTAATAGAATTCTCCTAAAACAATAGTTATCATACAAGTTTTAATGTTGCACCATTTGAAGCACTCTACGGACGGAAATATCAAACACCTGTATGTTGCCCAGAGATAGGAGAAAGGCAATTATCAGGACCTGAGATTGTCTAAGAAACAACTAACAAAATAATTCAAGTCAAGGAAAGACTGAAAACAGCCTGAGATCATCAATAGAGCTATGCAGATAATCGTCAAAAGCCATTAGAATTTCTAGTCGGGGATAAAGTATATCAACTACAGTTACCTGAAGAAATGACCAGAGTACATGATGTATTTCATGTATGTAACCTAAAGAAATGTTTTGCCGATGAATAATTGATAGAACTCTTCAAGACATAGAGGTAAATGAGAAACTGAAATTTATTGAGAAACCCCTACAAATTCAAGACAAGAGGGTCAAGAATCTCAACGTAAAAGATTGATTCTGGTCAATGTGAAATGGGATTCAAAAAGAGAACTGGAATATACCTGGTAACTAGAATCGGAGATGAAAAAGAAATACCCCCACTTGTTCAACTAAATCTCGAGGACGAGATTTATATAAAGGTAGGGAGGATGTAACATTCCATAATAATAATAATAATAATAATAATAATAATAATAATAATATATAAATAAATAAATAAAGTATATAAAGCCTATATTATTATTAAACGGATAGATTACGAGTAAGTTGACAGTTAGAAATATGAGGTAGCTAGACAAATATTTACTTTTATAGGAACCGTTTAATAATTGATAATAAAATAAATAATTATAATTGACCTCACTCCATTTTTAATGAAACTTACGTCAAAATATAAATAAAAATATGCGGGTTCTAATGACATATTCATCATTTTATAAAACGTTATATTTTAGAAGTTATAAACGATAAACGAGTGAAGCAGCTGAATTAATTATGTATATAAAATAATAATAATTTTTAACTAATAGGAGATTTGTTTACTTCATGGGTAGTTTCATGGGTAGCTTCAGGAGATAAGAAAGAATAAAGTGACAGGACGCTTGATACTTCAAATATAAATAGAAGTAGTGGTAGACATCCCAAACTGCTCACATCGTTTCTTTTGCTCTCTCTCTCTCTCTTTCTACTCTTCTTCTCTATACTCAATACTCTAAACTCTGCTCCATTGTAAGTGTTTTTAACCCTGATCACTGGTACAATACCATGTCCGATTGATCTGAAACCCATCAACGGATGTCAAAGTACTATCTGTATAAGGCTATGCCTTGTAAACTACATTGGGGTTTTGTCTCATGATGTATCATTAAAGTTTAAGCTGGGGTGTTACACTAACACGGGTTGCATTGTATTTTTATTAGGAACCAGGGTTAGCACTAGGAAGCTTTAAGCTAAAACTCTAAAACTATAAGGTGAGTCATTCTTTCTTTCTTTTTACCAAATGCTTTACAAAATCCTAAAATTTTTTTCAGTTATACTTACAGTGATTAAGTTCTTGTATTCTGAAATTACTGCCGGTATGTGGCGTTTTGTATATACTAGTTGATAATCTTCACTATTGGACGAAAGTTAGCTAATGAGCGATATGACCACCGTCACATCGGAACTGCCACCTAGTGACAAATACTGATTGAGTATTTGATAGATAAAAAACAATGTAATGACCCTTGATACGTAAATTATAACAATGTTTTTTATAAAAATGAATGAACTCGCCAGTATTTTTCACTGATATATTTTTTTTACGCGTTTCAGGTTGTGAAAATAATAAAAGATTGCTATGGAGCACTGAATGCTTAAATAAAGTGGCTATGACTACCTGAATAAAAGAAGAAAGTTATGTTTTGTCAACTAGGATTTATCCCTATAAAAATATTTGAATAAAATATGGGTTTTATCCCATTTGTTTAATATTAAACTTTGGTGTTTTTACAAACTCTGAAATATTTCCTAACTACGATCCTGATGATAAATTCCGTTGCCGATTTAATGAACATCGATACCACTAGTAACTGGACCAGGGCTCCCGCCTAGGGTGTGGTTGGGGGTTGTGACATCCTGTTATGAAGGAATTTTCCAAAGTCTTTGTTGAAAAGTTGCTAGGACTGCCTCCGCAACGACAAGTTGAGTTTCGCATTGATTTTGTTCTGAGAGCCACACAAGTGGCGAAATCTCCATACCGATTAGCTCTGACCGAGATGCAAGAGATAGCTACACAACTTCAAGAGTTGTTAGATAAAGGATTAATTAGACCGAGTTTCTCACCTTGGAGAGCTCCGATGCTATTTGTCAAGACGAAGGACGAAAGCTTCCGTATGTCTAGAGATTACCGAGAGAACAAACTCACCATTAAGAACCGATATCCATTACTAAGGATTGACGATTTATTTAATCAATTACATGGCTCAAGTTTCTACTCCAAGATCGATCTAAGACCAGTTATCATCAGTTATGGATACAAGAGGAAAGCATAACAAAGACGACTTTTCTAGCTCGTTACGTGCACTACGAGTTCCTTGTTTTGCCTTTCGGCTTAACGAATGCACCAGCGGTATTTATGGATCTTATGAACTGTGTGTGCAAGCCATACTTATACAATTTCATTATAGTATTTATCTATGATATATTGATATATTCACGATCGCAAGAAGAACATGAACAACACTTATGAACTATTCTTGAACTTCTAAAGAAAGAAAAACTATATGCGAAGTTTTCTAAGTGTGAATTTTGGATTCGTGAGGCATAGTTTTCTAGACACGTGTTAAACCAGAAAGGGATCCATGTTGATCCATCAAAGATTGAGGCAATCAAGAACTACGAAGCACCAAAGGCCCCCACACTAGAATTTGACCTACACCAACACACTGGAAGCTGAAGTGTAAGAGCCGGGACGGTTAAATCAGTATGGGAAAATCATGCTCAAGGTTAAAAGACTGTTGCTGATCAGATGCGTATGAATAATGCCATGGAAGATACTAGACTTGAGTATATTCCCCCTGTTGTGCCCCGGATGGTAGAAACAAGTTTTATTTCTAAAGACGAGTTAAGGTATTCTACCAAGACCTTTGCTCTACATCTTTATAGATATTTTTTAGGTATATCCATTGACTTTAAAGTTTTGAATGCTTGCCTTAGACACCTTTGGCGGTCTTTTGATTTGACTATCATATCAAAAAGCTCAACGAGTTACTATTTTTTAAGTTCAAGAGTGAAAAGGGTTTAAATGAAGCTCCTGAAAATGACCCATGGATGATTAACAACATTCTGATATTCTTGAATAGATGGGAACGCGGAGTGTGCCTAGAAAAAATTGGACCAATGGTAATTCCTTTGTGGGTTACGGTTCAAAATATTCCATTGGAACTTTGGACCAGTAAAGGCCTTAGTAATATCCTTTGTGGTGTGGGGTATCCTCTAGTTATGTTTTAAACCACTAAAGAAAGATGTGAGAACAAGATGGGTAAGATTGGCTATGCTAGAGGGTTGGTTGATATCCCGGTGGCTAGTGAGCTCCCCACTGAGCTTGAGCTTGTCTTCCCTTAGGTAAACAACAGACCATCTCGAGTTGTAAAGCTAATTGTGGGTTATCAATGGAAGCCTGCTATATGCAACCATTGCATAGTGTTCGGACACACATTAGTGCCCAAGATGCCCAAAACTATATAAGGAGGTGGCTGACCACTCTCCTGTGATGCAGCCTTATGATAGCCTTATGGGCCAGTTGAATACTCAACAAACTGCAGCTAATCTCGGCAAGAACTAGAGGACCAGTTTGCAACTGTAACAAAAAAGTCCCATAAGCAAAAACCCAAGGTTAATGGATACCAAAATCCCAAAACCAAAACCCATGTGAAAAAGACTATTTTGGCTGCCACAAATGTCGCCCCTTCGAAAGCCATTCTCAAAAAGAAAATGCATTCTCGTATGCCTTCAAACATCTCCGTTCAAAAGCCGATGGTTGCTGTGAATGTTCCTATGAATACGAGTCTACCTAAAGGCCCCACAACTCGATCTGCAAGCAAAAAAGGTAAGGGAAATGTGTGCATTCAATTTCAGTCAAGAAGTGAATGGAACGACTCATAAGCCTCATCTTTTAGATAATTCAGATTAGAGAAATAAGAGTACAATGGATACGGATACCTCAACAGTGTGTACCGAAAACCGGTTTGTCTTTTTGGATCTTGAAGCTAGTGCTAAGAGTGGTACTCTTGTTGAGGATAAGGCTGATCTCTACCCGAACGATCCTTTCAATCAAGAGACCTTGGTACCGAAAACAAATCATACGTCTTCTAACCCGGGCCTTGACCTCCAGGGTCGGGTGATATCGGATTGGAAGGGATCAAACTAAACTATGACTTCGGCTCGAGAGGTTATCAATGGGGAAATGGAATCATTGGATGAAGACAATGGATATGATTATGGTATCACTAATCCTCAAAAAGAAGCTATTACCAAACACCTCAAATCTAAGTCTCAAGCGGTGTGTTAGCTGAAGACACTCAGAATTGGGAACCGGGGGAGTGGGATTTTTTCCATGATCAATGCTTGGAGCTTAGGTTAAACTTGGATTTCTGCATTGAGGATGTTGGAGAAGATATGAGTGGTGCAGCGCAATTCCTAACCGGCCTCATGAGGAACCCGATTGTGGCCACACCCACCACCGTAAGTAATTATGTATGGCTCTAGTTGTATGGTTTGGGGCAGTCGTTTTGTTCTCTTGTTTAAATTTGTTGTTTTTGGTTGGTGGTGGATGATAATCAGGCTTTAGTAGACACGAATGGAATTTTTTGGGTTGATGTTTGCTGGATAGGGGCTAAATATCACCAGTTTTGGATCCAATGGTGCATGGGCCTGGATAATATAAAATCCATGTCTGTGTTGGGGGTTATTTTAATGTTGGAAGTGGGCTGTATGTTTTATTTTGAGGAGCTTAAAGGTGGCGTTGGGTTTTACTCTTCGGGAGGTGGGCCTAAGTTCGTATGGGGTGCTGGGTATTTAATTGAAAAGTGGGCAAGCCTATTATTTTATTTGTTTATTACTTTCTGGGCTTCTGCGCTTATGGGCCTAGTTTATGTAGGTTTCGGGTGTGTCTTTTGTTTACAGCTGAAGGCCCAATAGATGGGTTGGCAGTTTTCTTATTTTGGTGGGCTGCCCTTTGTCCCACGTTGAAGGCCCATTTCAGTTGGGTTTTATCCTTGGGCTTAGAATGGTTGTTTGTTTTAGTGCTTAGTTATAGTTGATTATTTTTCGTGTTTTTTGGGAATATTGGTAGATTCAGATATATTGCCTACTATTTTGTTACAAGATGTGGTAACTAAGAAGGTTTATATTTTGTCTTTTGAGAGATTTCCGAAGCCTGTTTTAGTGTGTCCTCTTTTAGGAGTTTCAGGGGTATGCCCCTTAAAATCTGTAACACATTTTTTTCCGAATATAGTTGTTGGTGCATAATCTTTATTGCCTACGTCTAGGATATGTTGATTGTATATATAGGGCTTAGAACGTCAGTTTGTAAATGATAATGTATATTTTATTTATTTTGTAGCTGACTCGTATGAGTAAGTTACATGACTCACACGAGTGCCACTCTGTCACTCGTACGGGGCAACCACTCGCACGAGTCACACACTCTACTACACACTCTCCTTTACAAGTCATGTCGACCTATAAATAGAGGAGTGTTGTGTCAGAGTTAGGAGCCCTATTGTTGTGGCGAAGCCCTGCTGAACTTTTACTTGGACTGTACTCATTCACGTTTATCAATACATTCAAGGCATTTAAGCAGTAGATCTCACTTGTTTGTTTGTCAACCTCACTAACAATGAATTCTGCCTCTGTTAGTTGACTCAGATGGGTCTGGTTCTCATCGGAGGAGTCGATCCCCCATTCACAAGTGGTATCAGAGCCTTGAGGCCTGATCTGCTGACAAACATTAAGTTTCTGCAGACTACCAATAGTTTCATATTCAGATTCACCATTGGAGCTTTCTACTTCTACACTTTCCCATATTGATCTTGGAATTGGACGAATCTATGGAAAAAATTGACTAGAATTCTAGGGTATCATGTTAAAATTAATTCTAATCAATTCTTGACAATTTCAGATCTAAAATCAAACTTAATCATGTAAAATTTGGTAATGTTCATCCGTTTGGTGACCTAAGTTGTTTCGTACGGGTAGAGAGACCACTCGCCCGAACAACTGTCCGTATAATTTAAGTCATTCGTACGAACGAGTAAACAAAAGTTCTTAAAATTAACAAGTTAAAAGTTTAAACTGTGATTCGCACGAGGAAGTAATTCGTACGAGCGACTTACTCGTAAGAAGCAAACATTTTCGCTCACATGAACATCTTGTTCGCACGAGCATCTAATTTGTACGAATCATCTCGTTCGCATGAATCTTTGTGTCGTACGAACTCATCTTGGTCGCACGAACTTGACTATATACTAATCAATTTTTCGAAAGTGTGTTTCTAAAATATCTTTGTAGAAAAATGGCAGAAGAGTTTTATAACGCATTTGCTACATCAGCAGTCACAACTACCGTAGCTCAAAACATGAACCTCAAAAATGAGGTGGGTACGATGACGAAGCCGCCAATGTTGATGAAACTTGAGGACTTTGACAATTGGAGCGAACATTTCATGAATTGGGTTCAGGCGAATCATTTTACCTACTGGTTTGCTATCGAAGAAAAGTATCAATCTCTTGTTGGAGAAAATGGTCTCGAAAAGACATTAGCTCAACTTTCGGATTTTGAAAGAGAGAAGTTCATCAATGAGAAGAAAATGATAAACATTTTATAACAATCCATCAAGGAAGACATATTAGCGCTCTTGCAACATGATGATGACGCACAATCATTATGGAATGCTCCTCGGATGAAATTCCAGGGAAGCGCACAGTTGCGTAAAGGGAAGCGGGCGTTGTTTAGTAAAGAATTTGACATCTTTACTTTGATTAAAGGAGAGACAGTAAAACAACTGATTGAAAGATACTGTCATCTGGTTGTGCAAATGAAGCGAATAGGAATCATAAAGACGAATGAAGAATTAGTTGACAAACTCGCTGATTCCTTACCTCAAGGCGAATGGTCTACCTATCTGACCATTTTGAAGAATGGAATTGAATATGGTAATTTCTCATTACCACGCATTGAGAGATTGGAGGGACACGAACTTGAGATGCAGAAAATGGCGAAGAACAAAGGCGCCTAAATGCAACAAGATGTTAATATGTTTTACAAGGGAAGTTATGCCGCTCAAATATAGTCTCCAAAGATCCAGACTGCCTTCAGCGCTTACAACACATCGAACCCACCGTCAACTCAACACAGTGGCTTTCAATCATTAGATACGGTCAATCCGAACACGTCTTCAAGCCCACAGTCATCACATGGATCAAGCAATCCCCAGATTAACCAGAATAGTCAATCTCATCCTCCTCAAAGGGTTTTACAGTGCAATATCTCTGTTGATTTTCAGAATGCACAGAACTTCAACGAGAACACTGCAAGCAACATATGACACTATTAGCTTCAGTTCTTGAATCTTATGACAGTCTTGTAGCAGGCAAAATTGGAAATTCAAAGATGACCAGAAAGGACTATGATCAGATTGATCAGTCGAGATGGAGTTGATCAACATCAAATGGTTTATGGCATCTATTGTTAGATGAGCACAACGCTTCATGGAAATCACTGGGAAAGAAAAATTGGGAGGATTGGATGGAAAACTTGGTTTCGACAAGTCAAAGGTCACATGTTTCAAGTGTCGGGAGAAGGGGCAATTTAAACATGAATTTCCAAATAGAGAAGCCCAGGGTAATCAAAACCCATTTGCCGACGACTACTACAAGAAAGCTATCTACCATCGTCCTCAGCCAAGAACCAGAATGGTGCAAAATCGAAGATAGACAGCAAGAAACCAAAGACAAAGCACTTGTCGTAACTCAAGAAGACGAAGGCTTTAACTGGAACAAGTATATTTCCAAGAATGAGAGTTTGGTGTTTGTCGCAGAGATTATCGAAGAACCTGAAGAAGAATCAGAGGCATCTTTTGACGAGGCACCTGAAGAAGATTATTATCATACATCGTCAGAAGAGGAGGAATTTTTAAACAGTGCTTTTAAACATCTCCTGCCTAATGATATTTTGAAACCTTTAGCAGCTTACTTTGAACCAAGCCATCGATCATTTTGTGTAGAAAAGAAGAAGCAGGAAGTTGAAGTAAAGAAAGTTGATGAAGAGTTGGAAGAACCGACTGTTGAGACCAACAAAGCGTGTATGGCTAACGTAAATGAGGTAAATGAGTCTAAAAGTAAGTCTGTGATAGAAAAACCATGTTTGAAATGTGTTGAGCCATGCAGTGAATCTGTTGTAAAAGACACATGATATAATGAGCTCAAAAGTTCAACAGATAATTTTTCATGTGACCATAAAGCCACAAAAGAAGCTTATGACAAATTGAGCAAAAGTATTAAACAATACGAAAAAGCTCTCAGAGAAAATGACGGAACACTTTCTATGCTTAAAGCGACAGTAATGGACAAGCAAATGGCCATAATATTCATTTAAACACTATCGCTGAGCTAAAAAGTGAGCTTAAGAAAATAAAAATAGAAACAAACGGGTTAACAAATTGTTAATCACTTATTCCACAAGCTTGTACGTCACTATTTGCATTTTACAAAAAATCAAAAACAAAGAAGAATCTAAAAAAGATGATAACAAGAGTGCAGGTTATGATCGTGCTCCATCACCCATGTGGAATAGCGATGCTTGTAAAAAGCCATCAGGGGTGGAAAAGACGCTCAATTTAAAATTGAAAACCGAACAGTCAAACGAGCTGCCTACAAACATCGACGTAACTTACATAAAATCTGAAAAAGAATGTGATTCTGAGGTAGTTAAAACAGTGGTTGAGAGTGTTTTAAAAGGTGAATCTGAATCTGATGTTGAAACATCGAAAAATAGTTTAAATATTGATCCGAACGTCAGAGTTTACAAAATTCATGGATCTGATAAACTATATTCTGATGAAGATTTCCCGATCCAAAATGTCAATCTGGATCAAGTCGGAAAGTTGTTCAAGCTTACCGAGGTAAGCCATTCTGATTTAGATAAACATAATGCATCATTTTACTCTAAATCAAAATGTGTTAACAAACCCTACCATCAAGGAAATAGAGACTATTCTGAGAATAGGAGGGCTGGTTTGGGTTTTGAAAAGCGAAGAATGAACAACAAGTCCCAGAAGCTAAACTTTACAAAGAAAATCAATTTTGTTTTTGGGACAATGACAGAAAAAGAAAAAGAAATCATTGGTACACAATCCAATGATCAATTCAAGAAAGAAAAATAAAGTAGGAAACAAGTTTTGGATTCCTCTGTTCAAAAGGACAGTAGGACGTGTTACAAATGTAAAAATGTTGGGCACATTGCAAGACATTGCTCACAAGGATATCCAAAACCTATTTCTAACTCTAACAGATCTACCAAGGATGAAACATAAAAGGCACCTACGGTTGTACCAAAGCAAATTTTGAAAAGAAAAGTTGAATTCCACAAAAATGTTAAACCAACGATTCAATCTAATTCTAAATTTGAAATTGGTGAAACATCAACAAAGTATCGTCAAATGGATTCAAAGTTCTATTCAAAAAGGGCTAATTTGAAAATGCAAACATGTGTTGCAAAAGTCAAACCATCTAAGGTAGAACTGAAACCATCTGTTCCAAACAAAACCAAGCCTAAACAGAATGTCAAAAACAATGTAGGTCCGAAATTTGACATTTCGAACCCACCCAAGACCAAGCAGGCTTCGGTTTCTTTGTTTATATAGTTTCTTCCTCATGTGTGTAGGGGCTCCCACGATCGATCATGTCTAAATGGATTATGGATAGTGGAGCTTCTCGACACATGACCAGAATGCTTGTGTTGTTACACAACGTCAAGGCTATCCGAGGAGGTTACGTTGGTTTCGCTGGAACACAAGGTAGTAGAATCGTTGGAGAGGGTACTCACGAATGGAGTAGTTTCGTTTGACAAAGTGAACTACATTGCAGAGCTAGGGAACAATCTGCTGAGTATTTCGCAAATTGGTGATAAAAAGTTTATAACACACATCAACGACAAAGAATGCTTAATATTAAAGCCGGGATTCAAGATTCCTGAGGAATGGATTCCTATGCGTGCTCCAAGAGAGAATGATCTTTATATTCTGATGGCAGTATCGCATCTACAACTTCAAAGAAGGTTCAGTGCTTTGTTTCTAAAGCAACCGAGACGGAGTCTATTCTATGGCATAGGAAAATGGGGCATATTCATATGAGAAAGATGAATTATCTTGTGCACAACGACCTAGTGGAGAGTGTTAATCTGAAAAGTTTTCATTTATCTGATGATTGTCTGAGCTGTAAGAAGGAGAAACAACACAAGAAATCACACCCAAGAAAGCTTCTAAATTCTATCAAGCTACCATTACAGAGGCTACATATGGATCTATTCGGGCTAGTAAACGTCAAATGCATTTCTAGAGATATATATTGCCTGGTCGTTACAGATGATTTTTAAAGATTATCATGGCTTTTCTTTCTAGAGAGTAAAGATGAAATGTTTGAAAGTCTAATGATTCTCTTCAGGAAGCTTGAAAATCTATATCATCTGCCCAAAAAGAGAATTGCAGTGACAACAGTACATAGTTCAAGAACAAACAGATGCTCAAGTTCTGCAACGAAAAGGGGATTCTTCATGAATTCAATGCTCCTTATACTCCACAACAAAATGGAGTAGCTGAACGAAAGAATCGCACACTGATCGAGACTGCCAGAACCATGCTTGCCGATACGAAATTACCAATTAGTTTCTTGAGTGAAGCAGTCGCATCAGCGTGTTACACCCTCAATCGTGTGTTAACAGTCAAGCCTCAAAACAAGACTTCTTTCGAGTTACTAAGTCAACAGAAGCCTAACCTTGCGTTTCTGGAACCTTTTGGATCACCTTGTACTATATTGGACCCGAATGGTAAATTTGGAGCCAAATCCTTGGAAGGATTTTTCGTCGGTGATGCTACTCCACAAAAGTGTGTCTTCTTGCTGAGTCCGAACTAGGTTATTCTTGCGCAACATGTTGATTGTCAACGGTATACTATGCCGACGCATAAACCTGGGGATCCATGGCTATTCAACTATGATGGTTTGTAGAATTCTTTTGACCTATCGGACGTGCCATCTGAAGAAGAACTTGTTATGCTCTTTCAACAACATCAAATCTCTAATCAAGAGCAAGTTACTAGACCGTTCGTGATTTCCCCCGTCACTTCCTGTGTATAACACTTCTGATGTAGGTCCGAGCACTACTCTTCAAGACTCTGTCTCTGTACCATTCATGAACACTACTGAATCATCTACCCAACAACCGCCCAACGCCGACTCCGATCGAGAACCAACTTTCGATGATAGAGGATCTACTTCCGATGAAGGATCTGAATATATTGAAAGCTTCTTGAATGATCAAGCTGAGTAATCAAATGTCAGGAATGAAGCTACATCTTCTGCTCCCGTTGTTGATGAAGTGATCACGAATTTGTAGACTCAAGTGGATGCTCCTAGTGAAGTGATGTCGAGAACACTTTCATATCATCCATCGGAGAATATCATCGGCAGCTTACGAACAGGAGTGCAAATTCGCAATCAGATCAATAAGGATCTAAGCTGTTTTTATACTCGTATTGCTCCATTACAAACTCAAATTTCTTAAAGTTGTTTTATTTCACAGGTTGAACCTAGGAACTGGAGAGACGCATTAAAAGAAGAAAGTTGGGTGGACGCAATGTAGGAGGAATTTCTTTAATTCCAGAAGCTAGGAGCCTGGAAGCTTGTTGACCTACCAGATCATCACAATAAGATAAACACTAGATGGGTCTTCAAGTGCAAACGTGATGGCAGAGGGATCGTGGTGCGCAACAAAGCTCGAATCATGGTACAAGGCTTTCATCAGCAAGAAGGGATAGACTACACTGAAATCTATGCCCAGTCGCTCGTCTCAAAGCAATCCGCATATTCTTGGCCTTTGCCTCTTGGTAAAGGTTCAAGGTGAGTTGGATGTCAAATCTGCTTTCTTGTACGGAAAGTTAAAGAGGAGGTGTATGTCGGCCAACCACCGGGGTTTGTCAATCCCATACACAAAGATAAATTCACCTTCTGAACAAAGCCTTATATGGTCTTCATCAAGCCCCGAGAGCTTGGTATGAAACTCTGTCACCACATCTTCTAGACAACGGCTTTCTCAGAGGAACTGTAGATTCTACCCTCTTTACCAAGGAAGTGGATGGGCATTTGATTATTATGCAGATATATGTGGATGATATCATCTTCGGATTGACAAATGATAAGCTGTGTAAAGACTTTGAAGAAATCATGAAGTGCAAATTTGAAATGAGCGCGATGGGGGAGATGAAGTTCTTTTTAGGACTTCAGGTTGACCAATTGCTGATGGTATCTTCATCCATCAGACAAAGTATGTTCATGTCATATTGGGGAAATTTAATATGACAGGAACTAAACCAGCATCTACCCCATTAGCTCCAAATCATGGCATTTGTCCAGACGTTCATGGAGTCAAAGTTGATGAAACATTATATCGCTCCATGATCAGATCCTTGATGTATCTCTCTGCTTCTCGACCAGATATCATGTATCCTACATGCCTGTGCGCTTGTTTTCAGTCCAGTCAAAGAGATTCGCACTTGCTAGTCATCAAACGTATTATGAGAATTTGAAAGGATTTCCAAGCACCGGCTGGTGGTATCCTCAACATGACAAATTCAATCTTGCGGGTTACTCGGATTCTGATTTCAGTTGCTGCAAACTCAATGCCAAATCTACTACGGTTGGTTGTCAGTTTTTCATTACCCGTTTGGTAACGTGGCAATGCAAGAAACAGACCACGGTCGCTCTCTCTACCAGTGAAGCTGAATACGTTTCAACATCCAGTTGTTGTTCCCAGAATACTCTGGATTCAACAGCAGATGAAAGACCTCGGAATGTAATCTCTTGGCATGCCCGTTTATGTAGATAATCAGGCTGCTATTGATATCACTAAAAACTCATGTCAACACTCACATATTCAGATTCAACACCACTTTATCCGTGACTGCTACGAGAAAAAGTTGGTTAGAATTGAAAAAATCCACACTGATGACCAAAAGGCCGATTTTTATGCAAAGCATTTGACCGTTCAAGATTTAAAAATCTTTTAAAATTAAATGGTTTAAGAATTCTGGTAACAGGGGATATTCATGAGGTTAAGTTTGTGGATAATGAGGACTTAACGTGATTCTCATCGGTATCATGTGTTTCCTGTACATAGTTTCTTAAAAATTCTAAAAATCAATAAATTTTGTTTTTGATTTTATGGGAGAAAGTTTGGGAAAATACAAAAACATTATAAAACACAAAAAGAGTTTTTGTAAAAAGAGAGATCATATTACATCAATATGAAAATCACAGTATGCTAAAGATATTGAATGTTTATACAAGTAATTAAACAGGTCTTACTGAGGATGTGCCAATACGCTTCACTCATTCAGTAAATTGTTTTTCAAGATTTAAACCTAAAAGAAAAACTAAGTAACTAGTGGGTTAACATCTCTCGGATATATGGACTTAGTATTCCGAAATTTCGTTTGAGAGAATGCCAGATTCTGCGGTACTAGGTCTTTATATTTAATCAATATCTGGGTATTATCCAATTCTTCTGATTTTGCGTCAGCAATGGCCTAGAACTTGTATAATACTTTACGCATTATTCGCCCACAAAAGCTGCATAAAAATGAATATGTCATAAACTTTGTGACATCTACAGCTCAAAAGATTCCTTAATGGAACACTACCTAAAGACGAGCCTTCATCTCTTTCTCTGTATGGTAGTACTAACCTGAGCTCTCAAGGTTTCCCATTCACCCCATTAACAGATATCAATTGGATATATTCACCTGTGAAATGATATTCTAGGAATCTCGATGTGGGAGTATATGCAGGGATGGGAAACACAGTTATTTCATGTTCCTTAATATTACCTAACATATCTTGAAACAATTGAGAAACGAAGAAGTTTAAGTGGATTAGTATATTGGCAATTTAAGTAAATTTATTTAAAAACTTACAGTTACTACCATAATCAATGGTACTGGTGATTTGTTTAAATATTTGATATGATTTTCTTAACACAAAACTCACAAAAATATGTTTATGTATATATCTTTACGTGTTATTTCTTTTCAGAAAAATCCCAAAAAGATTTTCAGCTTTTAGCAATTTATCTTAGATTTTAAGTCTACCGATGATGAAAACACGGTTAGTTCAAGTCAAAATTTATGATTGCTGGAAAAAAGTTGAAGACCACGGGTTAGGAGCTAATCATAAGAAGATTAACCTGAACATCAACAAAGTTCATTTATTTGAAACTTTATTTTTTAATTAAATCTGTTTGGTCAAACAATGGTCAACCAAGGTCATTAATGTCACACCCCGACCCGTAGCGGAATAAGAGTCGGGGCATAATTGGGTTATCACTAAAGCTCATGATGTTTACTAAAATGTTTCATATTTATTAAATTCAAATTACAACTTAAATGTTCAAATCAAATCCAATCAAATTACAAGGAAAATGAAACTAATTAAAACAATCGAAAGCTTAAGCTGATTTATTCTTCTAAGTCTTCCTATGTGTTTCTTGCCTCAGCTGAATCACATGTATCATGTGTAAAACGGGGGATATTTTGGGTCAACAAAAGTTGGCGAGTGAACCTTGATAAAACATTGTTATTAATTGCTTGTTGTATTTAATATTGAAAATTTGTGCAATAATCACATGTGAGCAAACATATATAAATAAACAATACACAAACCACATTGGATGAGTAAATGACATAAATGATGATGTATTTGAGATCAAGACTCCATCAAACGGAGCCGATCGAATGACATGAATGATGATGATGTATGTGAGATCAAGGCTCAATCAAACGGAGCCGATCGAATGAGTCACCTGATACTCAACCCGTATCCCACGGGGAGCTGATGGGCCTAATGAAATGCATGTACTGAAAATGATAACTTCAATCTAACATAATTCACACAACAATTGATACATACACATTTGATCACGGATATGATAGATGCACAAGTGTTTAAATATAATAAGGAATTAAACGACACATGATACACCCCAAAATGTGATTAAAATGGGGAATTTGTAGAGATTCACTCACATTGGGTGCGTTTTGATAACGTTGGATGCGCACGAGTTTTGGGATTTGATCGACGAGGAAAATTAACCTAAATAATAACGAAGTGGTTCGGTAAATAAATAGATTTTTATTCATAATCTTAATAGGGTTTTTAGATTCATTTTTGTGAGTTTAAGGACGTTTTCTAACTTTAAAAATATTATTTTTAAGTATTTTTAATTGATTTTTAAATTAAATAAATAAATAAAAATTTTGACTTTGTTGACCGTTGACCGATCGGACTGTGGTTAAGTGTGCGCTGAGTGAGGTTCGAACCCGAGACCTCTCGTACGCGTGCACGCAGCTCTACCAACTGAGCTACGTGTCTAACCCGAAATATTCTCTGTTTTAATTATATATATACTAATTAATTGTTATTTTGATTGGGTTAATATTAAAATGATTTAAAATGGCTGAACCGCTTGCAGGGACCCGGAGTCGAACTCGGGTCCTTCGGTTCGTATGCGCACAGCCCAACCAGTTGGGCTGTGTGTCTAATCTGTTTATCTTACGGATTATATTCCTCTTATAAACATACTATGACTTGTTCTGATTCAGTTCTAAAAATATTGACATCGGTTACGACTGGTATTGGGGGATTAGACATCGGTTATAATCGATGTCGAAGTTATTTCACGCGTTCAGTCAAAGAAAAACGGTCGCGATTTGCGAAATCGTCGGTATTTCCGGCGACTGCGGATTGGGCGCGCTGATCTCAGGATTTGATTTCGAGTTTTATTTTAAGTATTAATTGTTTCAGTATATACACAAAAGATTCATGTGGCGGAGTGGTGTAGTGTTTGTTTGTTGGACTTGCTGACCCGGGTTCAAAACCCGGCAGCTTCCTTTAATTTATTTCTTCACTTGTTTTTACTATTTATTAATTATAGTTTTTTAAATTCTAAAATGTTTATGTATTGTTTAAAATTAAAATGGACAATATATACGCAACGAAAATTATAACTGACTATTCGATTAATAAATGAAGCGGGTTTTGGAAACCCGTTTTTCGACAGATGTTACAATTAACTTGGACTTGGTAAGCAAATCAGATAACCAGGGTCATTAACTTGGACTTGGTTAACTGAGTGGGTTATTAAACTGATAAAAAAATTCATAATCAATCAAAAATCAAAAATCAAAAAGTTTAACAAGTGTCAGAACTTACTTGTACAAGTGACACTGACTCGTACGAGTGACATTAGTATTTATTCGCACAGACCATGGTTCGTACGAGCGACTATTGAAAGAGTATAAAAGGCTTATTCATTCGCACGAGTCAGTCTGTTGTCCCTGTGTAGTTGAGAGAGAATTTTGTGCGAACCAGTTCTTCCACATCACATTTCTTGATCTATACTACGTACTGATACATTGGGGAGGTTGATTAGCACACCTCTTGCAATGAGAAAGGTACTTATACTTGATTTAAGTGGTTATAATGTTGAATTTAGACGAAACAGACATAAAACATAGACTTAGGAAGATTGGACCGGTAAAAATTAAAATTGAACTAAAAAACGTTAAAATCAGCACTATTAACCCATAAATCGACCTTCAATTTGATAAAATCTACACGTTTTAAGTTTGATTTGACTTGGCCTTCTTTCATACGATTTACAACTCGTACGAAGAGTCACTCATACGAGCAGATTATCAAATGATGGTTATTAGTGTCACTCGTACGAGTGAGTATTCGTACGAGTAGGATTCTTTAAAGTTAACATTTTGAAATTTTGATGCTTCGTACGAGACTTAATTCGTACGAAGTAGATCTAGTCAAAATTCTTGAAAATTTTTCTAAGTGTTCATCCGTACGAATTAGTGGCTCGTACGAATTATGTTTTGATTATATGACTCGTACGAGTGAATCTGAAAGTTGAAATTTTTGAAAGATTTTCTAATGGTTTGAAATATTTATTCTTGCAGGTCAAGAAATCGTCTTTTTCTCTATTCCATAACATATGCTGTCTTCTGGATGATTCTATTCTAGAAATTGTCGCTTATAGTGAAGTCTTAAATTTTTTGGGCAGAATTCCGATTACAAAGGCTCTCACCGATCACCATACTGCATATAGATCACATATTGAGTACCTCTGGAATGCAGCAGAATATGATACAAAAGAAAATGCGATTGTTTCGGCTGTGAAAATTCAAGATGAAGATAATCAGGTTAAAATGAAAGAACACTTGGTCAGAAAAGTGCTAGAATTTAACGACCTCGAAGATGATCTAACTGGATTTTCAGAATATATTGCGTACCCTGACAATTGGAATACGACTTCGTCTTAAACGCTTTTCTCCGTAGTCCATAATTTCTACTGGTCTTTCAATGAAGTGCATAGATTCATCGATCTGAATATCTTCTAGGGGAATATGGAGGTTTTCATCGGCGAGGCACTTCTTTAAGTTTGATACGTGGAATGTGGGATGAATTCTGTTGAGTTCTTCTGGTAGGTCAAGCTTATATGCTACAGGTCCTACTCTTTCGAGTATCTTGAAAGGTCCTACGTAGCGTGGTGCTAGCTTGCCCTTCTGGCCAAAACGAACTACTCCCTTCCACGGTGATACTTTTAAAAGTACTTGATCACCAATGTTAAACTCCAAGGACTTTCGTCGTTTGTCTGCATAACTCTTTTGACGACTTTGTGCCGCTAGAAGATTGTTTCGAATTTGATGGATCTTGTCTGTTGTTTCTTGAATTAATTCTGGACCGGTGATTTGTGCTTCCCCAATTTCGTGCCAACATACTGGAGATCGGCACTTACGACCATATAAAGCTTCGAAAGGAGCCATGCCGATACTTGAGTGATAACTATTGTTGTACAAAAATTCAACTAATGGTAGATGAGAGTCCCAATTTCCCTTGAAGTCTATGACACATGCTCGAAGCATGTCTTCAAGAGTTTGGATGGTGCGTTCAGATTGTCCATCAGTTTGAGGATGAAAACCGGTACTGAGGTCTAATCGTGTACCCAAGGCGGCTTGTATGGCTCGCCATGTTCGTGAAGTGAACGACCATCACGGTCTGAAATGATGCTTAAAGGTACACCATGACGGCTTACGATCTCGCTGATGTAGATACGTGCTAACTTCTCGTTCTTGAAGTCCTCGCGAATCGGAATGAAGTGAGCTGATTTTGTAAGACGATCAATGATTACCCATATGGTGTCATACCCACTGGAGGTGCGAGGTAACCCGGTAATGAAGTCCATGGTTATATTTTCCCACTTCCATACAGGTATTTCAGGTTGGGTTAGGAGTCCTGAAGGTCTTTGATGTTAAGCTTTTACTTTGGAACAGGTAAGGCACTTGGAAACAAAAACAACGATATCCTTTTTCATGCCCGGCCACCGGTAGGTATATCGTAGGTCTTGATACATCTTGTCGGCTCCTGGGTGTACAGAGTATCGTGTTTTGTGCTCCTCATTCATAAGGAAATCACGAAGGTTATCGCGATCGGGAATCCATATGCGGTTTAAATAGTATAGAATACCGTCGGATTTGGTTTCGATTTTGAGTTCCGCTCCACATGACAGCTCATCGCGTACGTCGTTATCTGTTACAGAAACATGTTGAGCTTCTCGGATTCGATCTTTGATGTCGGTTATGATTTGCGAACATAGAAGACGAATGGAGATCGCATAACCTTTTCGACTGAGTGCAACAGCCACTACGTTTGCCTTGCCAGGATGATACCGAATCTCACAGTCGTAGTCGTTAAGAAGTTCGACCCATCTTCGTTGCCTCATATTCAACTCCTTTAGGTTGAAGATATGTTGGAGACTTTTGTGGTCAGTGTATATTTCACACTTGGTACCGTAGAGGTAATGTCTCCATATCTTGAGAGCGAACACAACGGCTCCAAGTTCCAGGTCGTGGGTGGTGTAATTCTTTTCATGAACATTGAGTTGCCTAGAAGCATAGGCTATCACTTTTCTTCTTTGCATTAACACGCAGCCTAGCCCTTGCCCTGATGTATCGCAATATACTACAAAGTCATCGCAACCTTCAGGAAGCATGAGGATAGGTGCGTCACAAAGTTTTTGCTTTAGAGTTTGGAAGGCTTCTTCTGTTTAGGTCCCCATATGAAGGGTTTTCCTTTATGAGTCAAAGCCGTGAGGGGTACAGCAATACGGGAAAAGTTGGCAATGAAGCGGCGATAGTAACCAGCCAAACCAAGAAATGTCTTACTTCGGTAGGGGTACGTGGCGCTTGCCATTCCTGTACTGCCTTGATTTTTGAAGGATCAACGTCAATTTATGTCCGAGGAATTGTACTTCTCCTAACCAGAATTCACATTTTGAGAACTTTGCATAGAGCTTTTCGGTCCTTAAGAGTGTAAGGATGAGTCGAAGGTGTCGCTCGTGATCGGATTTAGACTTTGAGTAGATGAGGATGTCGTCGATGAAGACTATGACAAAACGGTCGAGGTAGGGTTTGCATACCCTATTCATTAGGTCCATGAGGACAGCTGGGGCATTGGTTAAACCGAATGGCATGACCATAAATTTGTAATGACCATAACGAGTCCGGAAGGCGGTCTTTGGGACGTCTTCTTAATGTACTCTGAGTTGATGATAACCAGAACGAAGGTCGATTTTTGAAAAGCAGGTGGCGCCTTGAAGTTGATCTAGGAGGTCATCGATGCGAGGTAGTGGGTAACGATTCTTAACCGTTAACTTGTTGAGCTCTCTGTAGTCGATACACATGCGAAACGTTCCATCTTTCTTCTTCACAAAAAGAACAGGTGCACCCCAAGGCGAGGAGCTAGGACGTATGAATCCTTTGTCAGTCAACTCTTGCAGTTTACTGGCCAGCTCTTGCATTTCGGATGGGGCAAACCTATAAGGAGATTTTGCGACTGGTGTAGCGCCAGGTATAAGACCAATGCGGAATTCGACTTCTCTCACGGGAGGGAGTCCTGAGATGTCGTCGGGAAAGACTTGTGGGAATTCTTTCACTGCTAGTATATCTTCGAGTTTCTTCTCCTTGTTTCCTTTCTTGACGACGTGAGTTAGGAATGCGACATAGTTCTTGTGGAGATATTTTCGGGCTTGAAGACAGGACATTAATTTGAGTCCTTTCTAAGGGGTTTCTCCAAAGATTCGTAGGGTCTGACCGTCTGCAAGAGGAATGCGAATGAACTTTTCGCGGCATACAACTTCAGCGTGAAGTTGGCTGAGCCAGTCCATACCGATTATAATGTCGAAACTTCCCAACTTCATAGGAATGAGGTCAACTGGAAAATCGTGATCGTTTAGAGTGAGGGTACAATTTCGTATAATAGAGTTGAATGAGACTGGTTTTCCATCAGCAACTTCCACCGTTAGAGATTCCATGAGATTCTCACGCGTTTGGTTGAGGATAGGTTCAAATTCTAAAGACACAAAACTCTTATCCGCGCCAGTATCGAATAACATGGATGCATAACTACCATTGACGAGAAACGTACCGTTAACCACGTTGTTGTCAGCTCTAGCTTGGTTGGCATTGATGTTGAAAGCTCTTCCTCTAGCAGGTGGAGGAGCTTGGTTAGCTTGGTTTACCGGATTCGCCTGAGCTTGAGCATGGATGATGTTTACGAAACGGGGACATGTGTTCCTGAAGTGGTTTGGGTCTCCACAGTTGTAACAAGCTCGCATAGGTTGCATCATGGGGTAGTTGGGTTGGTAGTAGGATTGGGCTATATGTTGGGCAGGTGGTAGGAGTAAAGGTTGTTGGGCTTGACCCACTATCTGATGGTGGGTTTGGGTTGAGGGTTGATTGCGGTTCATTCGCTGAAGTGTGCGATAAGTTTGGATGGTGTGACCCACACGGCCACAGCTGGTGCAATGTTGGCAAGGAGTTTCGGGGAGGTGATGGTATTGACAACGGTTGCATTTTGGGTATGGGCCGGTGGGTGGCTTTTTAAACGGTGCAGCTGAGGGAGCAACTTGGGTGATTGGTGCGGCAGTAATAGGAGAGTTTGTGTGTGTGACGGCATAATTTCTGCTGTTTCGTGTCCTCTTACCAGCAAACTTTGAAGAGGAGATGGAATGGTTTGAAGTTTGGGCCTCAATGGGGGCCTTCTTTTTCTCATCCTTGAATTTACCGTTTCGGATGCGATTCTCGGTAAGTTCGGTAGCTAGTTCCATTGCAGCTTCAAGTGTTGCAGGCGAAGTGCTTAGAACCGAGTCTTGAATTTTCGAGGGGAGGCCTCGAATGTAGTGTTCAACTAGGAGTACACGGGGGGTGAACAGATTAGGGATCATTTGGTTCAGTTAGAGAAATCTCTTGTTATAGGAAGTGTGATCCCCTTCCTTTTGTTTCAACGAGTGGAACTCATCTTCCAACTTTTTGATTTCGCTTCTCGGACAGAAGCGCCTTGTCATGAGTTCCCTTAGCTCTTCCCATGATAAGGCCATGGCATCTTCGATTCCTCGCTTACCCTTTTCTGTGTTCCACCAGGTAAGGGCTACTCCAAACAGTCTCCCTGATGCATAACGTACCTTGCGATCCTCGGGACAATCGCAATTGAGGAAGGTGTTCTCCATTTCTTCGAACCAGTGGAGGAGGGCAGTAACACCTTCAGTCCCTTCATACTTTGGGGGATCGCAAGATTTGAAGTGTTTGTAGGAGCACTTTTTGGAGTGAGGGTTGGCGACGCTCTGGTCTTCTTGATTGGGAGGGTTGATAGGATTTGCGGTGAGAGCTAGTTGAACTTGAATCACGATGTCAGGAAGTACCGCGGCCATTTGTTTAGCAATTTGAGTGGCCAAGCGTTAATTGGATCTTCCTGACTTTCTACCTCCACGTAGTTGCCTAGCCAACATCTACAGGAACATACATAGGAAGATTGTGAGTTTAAGAAGTTTTTAGGCGTCATGTGTCGTTAAAAGAATAAAAATAACATAATTATCAATAATGCAACTACATCCATAGGATGTCTTAGGTTTGCTCATGTTTGGGCCTCCAATGTCCCCCATACCATCGCCTGTATAGTCATGTGGGCCCCCATGACTATTGGCTTGGTAGGATTCACATTGGTGTTGGCGGTTTAACACTCGCATCACCCGAATGAAAACCATGAAATATGATTACGAGATGTATGGTAGGAGGGTGTCCAGGTGTAGACACAATGACAACTCAAAGTGGGGTTAGCTCACACGACGTTTGGTATAGCATGCTTTGGCCTAATAGGTCCTTCGTATTCTCATCGTTAGTCCCCAGGTAGGCAAACTGGTCCTTTATTTTGGATTTATACGAATGCCAAGCCTAGACAGGACGTTCCGGCTACCAGTACTCGTACCCTTCCAGTTACTACATGCCCGTCATGAGAACTCACTTTGATGTGATTTGAAAAATACAAAAATCGTTGCAAAAATCCTGGGAATTGTGAGGTGTGTGCTCTCATGGATATGATATGTTATGAGGATATGATTCATGATGAGCATTGTATAATAATATGTACTTATGAACATGCTTGCATAACATTGAATGTAACAATAAACATGAAGCATATAAACATCATGAATTTTGTATGTAATGCATAAACAATTTAAAAATTCTAATCAACTATAGTGTAGGCTCTAAGGGTCTAATAACCTATCCTATATCCCTATAGTCATGGCTCTGATACCAATCTGTCACACCCCGACCCGCAGCGGAATAAGAGTCGGGGCATAATTGGGTTATCACCAAAGCTCATGAGGTTTACTAAAATGTTTCATATTTATTAAATTCAAATTACAACTTAAATGTTCAAATCAAATCCATACAAATTACAAGGAAAATGAAACTAAGTAAAACAATCGAAAGCTTAAGCTGATTTATTCTTCTAAGTCTTCCTATGTGTTTCTTGCCTCAGCTGGATCACATGTATCATGTGTAAAACGGGGGATATTTTGGGTCAACAAAAGTTGGCGAGTGAACCTTGATAAAACATTGTTATTAATTGCTTGTTGTATTTAATATTGAAAATTTGTGCAATAATCACATGTGAGCAAACATATATAAATAAACAATACACAAACCACATTGGATGAGTAAATGACATAAATGATGATGTATTTGAGATCAAGGCTCAATCAAACGGAGCCGATCGAATGACATGAATGATGATGATGTATGTGAGATCAAGGCTCAATCAAACAGAGCTGATCGAATGAGGCACCTGATACTCAACCCGTATCCCACGGGGAGCTGATGGGCCTAATGAAAGCATGTACTGAAAATGATAACTTCAATCTAACATAATTCACACAACAATTGATACATACACATTTAATCACGGATATGATAGATGCACAAGTGTCTAAATATAATAAGGAATTAAACGACACATGATACACCCCAAAATGTGATTAAAACGGGGAATTTGTACAGATTCACTCACATTGGGTGCGTTCTTTTGATGACGTTGGATGCGCACGAGTTTTTGGATTTGATCGACGAGGAAAACTAACCTAAATAGTAACAAAGTGGTTCGGTAAATAAATAGATTTTAATTCATAATCTTAATAGGGTTTTTTAGATTCATTTTTGTGAGTTTAAGGATGTTTTCTAACTTTAAAAATATTATTTTTAAGTATGTTTAATTAATTTTTAAATTAAATAAATAAATAAAAATTTTGACTTTTTTGACCGTTGACCGGTCGGACTGTGGTTAAGTGTGCGCTGAGTGAGGTTCGAACCCGAGACCTCTCGTACGCGTGCACGCAGCTCTACCAACTGAGCTACGTGTCTAACCCGAAATATTCTCTGTTTTAATTATATATATATACTAATTAATTGTTATTTTTATTGGGTTAATATTAAAATGATTTAAAATGGCCGAAACGCTTGCAGGGACCCGGAGTCGAACTCGGGTCCTTCGGTTTGTATGCGCACAGCCCAACCAGTGGGGCTGTGTGTCTAATCTGTTTATCTTACGGATTATATTCCTCTTATAAACATACTATGACTTGTTCTGATTCAGTTCTAAAAATATTGATTTTATTTCTGAAAGTCGGTACGTTGTATGATTCGAACTCGTGACGTGCGTTTATGTTTGCCCACAGTCCACCGCTGGACTGTGTGTCTAACCCGGTTAATCATTCAGTTTTAATTATACTTATACACATTTCGACTTCGTCTTCTTCATTTATAAAGACACAGAACGAAGGTGACCAACTGTTCTTGTTTAAATCGGTCATCTATCATATAATTGATTGAATTAAAATGGATAGAGAGGGTTACGGAATCGAATGTACCGATCAGAATGTTTTCTTCAGACTTCCGGCAAGAGTCGTCGGCTCTGATTTGTGACTTCCGTCTGAGTGAATCAATTAACAGTTTTGATCAACGAGTTGTGAAATTAGGTTACTAAACAAGGGATATCAGGGGTTTAGATGATTGTACCGATTCACAGCGAGACTTCGGAATTTCCATTGATTTTCCGGCGAGTGCAGAAATTCCCGGCAACGTTGTCTGAGTCGGATTCTGGTTGAACGATTTATGTTATTACTTGTCTAATAATGGATTGAAAACGAAAGAGTCGAGAAATTTACCGATTTGGTGTAAGTCTCGGTTTTCCGGCGAAAGTCCGGCGAATGCAGAATATCTCCGGCGAGTGCTAAAGCTCGAGAAATTGTGCGATTTAGAGCGAAAAGGTTACCAGAGGTTTGGGTGAGTATTTCTAGCAAAGAAACAGAATGTATTGAGTCCGAATTTGGTCTTGATTCGTGGTCAATGTTTCTCCGGCGGTTACGACTGGTATTGGGGGATTAGACATCGGTTATAACCGATGTCCAAGTTATTTCACGCGTTCAGTCAAAGAAAAACGGTCGTGATTTGCGAAATCGTCGGTATTTCCGGCGACTGCGGATTGGGCGCGCTGATCTCAGGATTTGATTTCGAGTTTTATTTTAAGTATTAATTGTTTCAGTATATACACAAAAGATTCATGTGGCGGAGTGGTGTAGTGTTTGTTTGTTGGACTTGCTGACCCGGGTTCGAAACCCGGCAGCTTCCTTTAATTTATTTCTTCACTTGTTTTTACTATTTATTAATTATAGTTTTTAAATTCTAAAATGTTTATTAATTATGTATTGTTTAAAATTAAAATGGACAATATATACGCAACGAAAATTATAACTGACTATTCGATTAATAAACGAAGCGGGTTTTAGAAACCCGTTTTTTCGACAGATGTTACAATTAACTTGGACTTGGTAAGCAAATCAGATAACCAGGGTCATTAACTTGGACTTGGTTAACTGAGTGGGTTATTAAACTGATAAAAAAATCCATAATCAATAAAAAATCAAAAATCAAAAAGTTTAACAAGTGTCAGAACTTACTTGTACGAGTGACATTAGTATTCATTCGCACGGACCATGGTTCGTACGAGCGACTACTGAAAGAGTATAAAAGGCTTATTCATTCGCACGAGTCAGTCTATTGTCCCTGTGTAGTTGAGAGAGAATTTTGTGCGAACCAGTTCTTCCACTTCACATTTCTTGATCTATACTACGTCCTGATACATTGGGGAGGTTGATTAGCACACCTCTTGCAATGGGAAAGGTACTTATACTTGATTTAAGTGGTTATAATATTGAATTTAGACGAAACAGACATAAAACATAGATTTAGGAAGATTGGAAACCGGTAAAACTTAAAATTGAACTAAAAAACGTTAAAATCAGCACTATTAACCCATAAATCGACCTTCAATTTGATAAAATCTACATGTTTTAAGTTTGGTTTGACTTGGTCTTCTTTCATACGATTTACAACTCGTACGAAGAGTCACTCATACGAGCAGATTATCAAATGATGGTTATTAGTGTCACTCGTACGAGTGAGTATTCATACGAGTAGGATTCTTTAAAGTTAACATTTTGAAATTTTGATGCTTCGTACGAGACTTAATTCGTACGAAGTAGATCTAGTCAAAATTCTTGAAAAATTTTCTAAGTGTTCATCCGTCGGAATTAGTGGCTCGTACGAATGATGTTTTGATTATATGACTCGTACGAATGAATGGGTCGTACGAGTGAATCTGAAAGTTGAAATTTTTGAAAGATTTTCTAATGGTTTGAAATATTTATTCTTGCAGGTCAAGAAATCGTCTTTTTCTCTGTTCCATAACATATGCTGTCTTCTGGATGATTCTATTCTAGAAATTGTCGCTTATAGTGAAGTCTTAAATTTTTTGGGCAGAATTCCGATTACAAAGGCTCTCACCGATCGCCATACTGCATATAGATCACATATTGAGTACTTCTGGAATGCAACAGAATATGATACAAAAGAGAATGCGATTGTTTCGGCTGTGAAAATTCAAGATGAAGATAATCAGGTTAAAATGAAAGAACACTTGGTTAGAAAGTGCTAGAATTTAACGACCTCGAAGATGATCCAACAGGATTTTCAGAATATATTGTGAAGGGATGCTTTTATCATATGGGTTTTGCCGGGTTCGCGAATGCTGCTACTTTTAATAAGGCTAACCTTAGTGCGCCTTTTAGATATATTGCTCATTGTGTCATACATGCACTTACTCACCGAAAAGGAGGTTTTGATGACATAGTTGACTACCAAATGTGCTTGATTACCGCACTAGTTTTGAACCTAGCGTACAATTTTTCAAAGGTGATATTTTCTTAGATGGTCCAGAACACACAGAGAGAAAAGTTCTTGCAGTACCCACGGTTCATTCAAATGCTGCTAGACCACTTGCATCCCAATCTGAAGAAAAAGAAGGATGATATGCTGAAGTTAGAACATATGGATGTCTCTACACTGCAGAAAATGAATTTTCATCTCAAGACATTTCCTAATGCAAAGCCTGTGTTTGGAGCCATCATTGACAAAGTTATATTGCTCCAGCATTAGGAAAATGGAGAAAAGAAGGTAGTGGTGATGAGAATGAGGAGCTTATAGCGCTTGATGGGTTTATTGCGAAACGAAGCGCCTGGTTTGTGAAAGAAGGGGTTAAGGGAACCAAGAGAAAGGCAACGTCAACATCTTCCTCTTCGACTCCTCTGAAGAAACAAAAAGCGTCAGGAAGTTCAAGATTAATTGACGATTCAGAGCCAGAGGAAAATATTGAAGATATGGCTGCTGATATTGAACGACAAGCGTTTGGAGAGAGAGAAAGTGGTTGAAGAAGCATCCTCTTCCAGTACTAATTCGGAAGATAGGATGGCTGGAGAAAGAGATAGGGCGAAAGAAAGAGAAGCTAAACGTCAGGCTGAAATAAAGCGTAAGGCTGAAGAGAAAAAGACAAAAGCGACAGGTGAAGAGATTCGACTTATATACCTTCGGGTTCTGATTATGATACTCCTGTGTAAAACCAGCAAAGAAGAAAACTCGACGTCTAGAAAGATCAGCATAGCGAAGCACTGATTCTCCTAAAGTGCGAAAGTAGACTGTCGAAGAGGTACATGTTGAGCCGACTCCACCAACACCACCATCACCGGCTCGTCAACAAACACCTCAGCCAGCAACATCTCCACCATAGCAGCAAGCATCACAACCGACGCCACAACCTCTGCCTCAACCCTCACAGTCTCAGTCCCATTTTAATTTTGACTTTGACTTTGGTGACATACTAGTGGGTGAAGATTTTACTGCTGACATGTTCAATGACCCGTGTGTTGAAGAATTACAGAAGCACGTTATGTTAAACACAGTCAAGATTGTAGAATTGCAGGACCAACTCAATGTTTTGAATGAAGACAAACAACACCTTGAAGCCATGTTAGCCAGCATAGTATCTGAGAACGAGCATTTACATATTCGTATGGCTGAGTATGAAGAAGAACGTCACAGGAGCGACAGAAAGAAAATTTATTTGAGAAGATACTGCCTAAGAAGCTGGGTATTAATATTGCTGCTGAGATTGACGAAATAGAAAGCGTAGAAGCGAGAGACGGGTTGCTGAGAGAGAATGCCTTGCTAAAGAATTATCTGACACGCAAGGCAAAGGCAAAGAGAAAGTCGGTGAGGATCCTGTGAATGTTCCAACTGACCCAGAAGCTGAATCTTCACCAGTTATTACTGATATTTTGGTTTATACGATGACGAAGAAGTTTGTGCTAGTAGGTAAGCCAAAAGATGTTGATGTCGATATGTCTAATCTTTCAGCAAGACATCATGACTGGCTAATTAAAGAAGTTAGAGAAAGAGATTGACGCTAAGGTTGATGAGTTTGACGAAACGAGAATGCTGAAAAAGAGAAAGAGGACTTAGATGATTTAGATGATTTATTTTCTGATAAGTCTGATGATGATGATAATGGTGGTGATGATGATGATATGGAAGGATCTTGTATTCGTGTAACAGAAATAGAAGTGAATGATGATTTTGATTATTCTGCTTACTTGGATGATTTGGTGAATCAAGTTGAGGAAGATAAAGATCCGGGAAGAACTGAAGGTTCAAAGGTGCTCAGCAGGCAGGAATTCTCACGGTAACAGATATATCTACCGTTCCTATCATGTCAAAGCCAAAGATTTTATATCTTGAGCATGATGTTGAAAAGGAGAGTTCGTTCACAGCTACACTAAAGAAGAGATAGCTGAAATGCTGGGAATGAGCGAAGAAGAATTTGTGTTTGACTTTGAAGACGAGCTGAATGATATTAGTGCTTTCGAGCCACTAGATTATGTCTTTGAGCATGTTGATGATGCTCATGATTATGATAGAATTGTCGTGGAGGATGATTCTGATCGAGATGTCACTAATCTTGCCGATAAGGGTACAGATGACTCCCCAACTTTTAGTGAATTGTTTGTAGCTGAAAATGCTGATATTATGAAACGTAAAGTCAAAGAAGCTGCCAAACAAGGACCGATTCGTCAACAAATGTCTAGAGCTGAAATTGCTGAAACGAGAAAGAAGTGGTTTAAAGAAACACCAGCGGAGCGCAAGTTTAAACGTCCTCTAGCTTTCTTTACGTGTAATGCGGATATTTCACTTGGGGATCTAATTAGATGGGGATGGATTGAGGAACTTAATGTTTATGCTATTAAGAGGGAGTTTGGGATCCAGTATTTCAGATACTTGAGCGATATCAAGTCCCTGTCGTATTGGGATATAAAAGAGCCGTGCAAATAAAGATGATTAATCTGAAGATGATGTTTCATGACTAACGGGTTTGGAAATTGATCAAACTTGAAGCTACGCACGGATTCACACACTGGAAGGCTCATTTCCCGAATCGAATTACAAAGATTGATCTGGTAACACAAGAGAAAGACATAACGTTAATCGTTAAGAGGCCAAAAGTGATGTAGAATATGCCTCTGATAAAGATGGAGCAAGATTTCTTCAAGATCTTCAAATGGTGGCACTACGATTCGAATACAGAGAAGCTATTATATGTGTGCACCCAGATGATGACTCTTGGAAGATTACCGAGGAGCTGACCGAAGCCGTCATAGCACACAAACGTATATATGGGCTATGGCGTGGCATTCGAGTACTAGACCCAATGTGGCTAGTTAACTGTTCTAAGAAAGATATTGAATGTTTGTTCTACAGCAAAATCAGTTTTGAAGAGAGAGACAAAGAAAAATCACTCTAGTTTCAGAAGATAGTTAATGTTTGTTTTGCCAACGATATACATTCTGGATCGACATGGAACACTTCATGGAGGAAACTGGAGGAGACAAAGCAAAGTAAGAAAGATAAGAAGGAAGAGAGGATTGCAGAGTGAGCACGTATTGCGTCGCTAAGAAGTTTTCGGTTTGGCAATACAGTTAACCGACCTCCTCCTATAGATCAAACGCCAATAGCTTTTGAGGAGCGTGGCAAGCCACCGAAGCATTTCTTTGGTCAATAAACGACAGACTTTATGAAGATTTTTTTGAAGACTATCAAAGACTGCGGAAACATCCAAGGGGGAGTTTGTTGGTGCATAATGTCTAATGCCTACGTCTAGGATATGTTAATTGTATATATAGGGCTTAGAACATCAATCTGTAAATGAGAAGTATATTTTATTTGTTTTGTAGCTGACTCGTACGAGTGAGCCACATGACTCGTACGACTGACACTCTGTCACTCTACGAGGCAACCACTCGCACTAGTCACACACTATGCTACACACTCTCCTGTGCCAGTCATGTCGACCTATAAATAGAGGAGTGTTGTGTCAGAGTTAGGAGTGTTGTTGGTGTGGCGAAGCCCTGTTGAATTGTTTACTTGCACTATACATGTTCACGTTTAGCAATTCAAGGCATTTAAGTAGTAGATCTCACTTGTTTGTTTGTCAACCTCACTAACAATGAATTCCGCCTCTGTTAGTTGAGTGAGATCGGTCCGGTGCTCATCGGAGGAGTCGATCCCCCATTCACAATATTTGTCGGGTATATGTTCATTTATCCAGAAAAAAGACCCCCATCGAAGTGCCACAATTTTTGGGATAGCAAGCTATTACCGGAGATTCATAGAGAACTTTTCGAAAGTTACTCACCACTAACATCCCTGACACAAAAAGGCAAGATGTTTAACTAAGGTGAGTAACAAGAAATGGCTTTCCAACTTCTAAAAGACAAACTTTGTGATGCGTTGATCCTATCGTACCCGACGGTACCGATGACTTTGTGGTATATTGTGTTGCATCGCATCAAGGTCTAGGTTGCGTGTTGATGGAACGAGACAAAGTTATCATGTACGCTTCACGTCAATTGAAAGTTCATGAGAAGAACTATGCCACCCACGACCTCGAGTTAGGCATGGTGGTATTCACTTTGAAAATTTGGCGTCATTATCTGTACAGTACTCAATGTACATTTTTTATGGATCATAGAAGTCTTCAACATATATTAATCAGGAAGAATTAAATATAAGCCAACGACGTTCGGTCGAGTTGTTGAATGACTACGATTGCAAAATAAAGTATCACCCGGAGAAGGCGAATGTTATGGCGGATGTCTTAAGCCGCAAGGAAAGAGTGAAAACCTTATGGGTACGAGCGCTAGAAATGACTATACAATGGAACCCCACTACTCGGATTCGCAAATCACAGAAGAAGTGCTCAAAACAGAGAACATTCAAGCCGAATCAATACGAGGAATGGAAAAACAATTGGTGCTAAAGGATGATGGAAACTTACTTTATGGAACGAATTTGGGTTCCCCTTTTTGGTGAACTACGAGCTATTGTTTTGGACAAAGCCAAGAAGTCGAAGTACTCTATTCATCTGGGATCGGATAAGATGTACCAAGACTTGAATGAATTTTATTGGTAGCCTAACCTTAAAGGCGACATCGTGACTTATGTCAGAAAATATCTAACTTGCGCTAAGGTTAAGGCTAAAAACCAAAAGCCTTCAGGATTGTTACAACAACCTGAAATTCCTATTTGGAAATGGAAACAAATCTCATAGACTTTATCACAACGTTACCTAGGACCTTCAGAGATCACGGCATGATTTGGGTAATCATCTATAGGCTAATAAAGTGCGCAAACTTCTCGCCGATACGTGAGAAAGACAGTACTGAGAGACTTGCCGAACTATATCTTAAGGAGGTTGCGGCACGTCGTGGAGTGCCGAATTCAATCATTTCAGACCGAGACGTTCGTTTCGTATCAAGGACTTGATGTGCGTGCATTAAATATATTTTTATAGCTATGATTTTCGTTCACACAAATTAGGTTTTAAAATGGTTTTTACTTAAAAACAACCACACACACAAAGGGCAAGTGTACCCGTTAGGTGGTAGTACAATCGGTTGGTAAGAACCGGATATCAATCCATGGACTCTGTGTCTCAATACTAGATCTTTGTTACTTTTAAACCTGGTTTAATGGATGATTGATTTCCTGATGTTTTATAAAATCATGAAAAGATAACAATTAACTACTTGAATTAATAAAGAACAATAATTAAGAAAGGTTGCTTAAATTAAGTATCCACTAATAAACATATGACAACATTTGAGCAAAACTAATGGTGATGCAAGTTCTAGATTCAACTAAGTTTCCATTCAAGGTTTCCTAGTTTTATAAATCTTGGGAAAATTATAATGAAACAACATTTTAATCACCTAAGATTCATTCTTTTAAGTTCACTTGCTAAGTTGATGTTAATCTTTAATAATGAGTTAATTGTTTGTCAAAACTCGTAACTCTACAAATTACGGAAAACTAATATGAATAACACATTAATCACCCTAACTTGGTTTCAAGTAAATGACATCTTCAACATGTTCTTGATATGAATCACAAGCATGGTCATGCTAGATAACAATCTTGGCCTAAATCATCAACCCGACATAAACACAAATCATAGAATCCATATAAGCATTCATATGATCTTTCCAAATCCAAATGCAAGAATTCATACTCGTATTCAAATCATCATTCTAATCAAGTTAGCAATTACCATTCCTAGTTTCATGCTATGAATGAAATCAACAAACTAATAAGATTCAACAATCATAATCTCTACATAGGCTTTCCAACACGACATGTAAATACTTATGACCAAACATTCAAGAATAATGACTTTAAACATGAACATGAACTCCAAGAACAAGATCAAATATCATCATGAAGATTAACAAACAACCATCACCACATCTATTTCCATGTTATCAAATGTTCATTAGCTTCAACACAATTCAAGCAACACAAATGTTTAGCCTAGAAGGCTCATAACAACTAAACCAAATGTAGAATTATGTAAATTGTAAATAAATAACAAGTGGAATACTAGAGTTTAAGACAAGATAATTGATAAAATGAGTTGAATATCAAGTGATACAACCTTTCCAAAGACTCCTTCTTCAATCTCCAAGCTTCCAAGATCAGATTCTTGAGAGAGAAGTTCACCAAAATGCTTCAACTCCCCTTCAAATGAGCTGAATTCACGTATTTAAGCTACTGGGCAGTTGGCATGACCGTGCCACCATTTGGCACGGTGGTGCTTGGTAATTGTCAGCTGCCTTTCTGAGTTGTTGACCAAGGTTAATACCAAATCCGGAAGATCCCGCTAAAATTTCCCCGAGGTGGCACGACCATGCCCAAATGTGGCACGATCGTGCTTATCGATATCGTACTCGGCAATGATTATGTTCATCTCGGAAATTAGCTGATCAGAACCTGTGATAGCACAAGCACGGTCATGCTTGGGGTTGGCACGACCGTGCCAAATGTTGGGCTTGTTTTGTGTAGACTGATGATAGTACTGATGAAAGTGCCGGCTTCTGAAGGCTTGGCACAGTCGTGCCATATCTGGCAGTTTGGCTGAAATGTTCGATTTTTGATCCAAATCGCTCCAACAGCCTTCGTTTCTTCACCGGGCCGAAGCACGGACCTGTATTTTCACAAACAACTCAAATGAGTATCAAGATCAATGAAAACACAACGAGTTTTTGCATAAGTGGGGAATATTTGACGTTTAAAAGATGTATGAATTCTTATACATCAATGATGGAAAACTTACTTTATGGGCCGAATTTGGGTTCCCCTTTTTGGCGAACTACGAGTTGTTGTTTTGGACAAAGCCAAGAAGTCAAAGTACTCTATTCATCTGGGATCGGATAAGATGTACCAAGACTTGAATGAATTTTATTGGTGGCCTAACGTTAAAGGCGACATCGTGACTTATGTCAGAAAATGTCTAACTTGCGCGAAGGTTAAGGCTAAAAACCAAAAGCCTTCAGGATTGTTACAACAACCTGAAATTCCTATTTGGAAATGGAAACAAATCTCGATAGACTTTATCACAACGTTACCCAGGACCTTCAGAGATCACGACATGATTTGGGTAATCATAGATAAGCTAATAAAGTGCGCAAACTTCTCGCCAATACGTGAGAAAGACAGTACTGAGACTTTCCGAACTATATCTTAAGGAGATTGCGGCACGTCATGGAGTGCCCATTTCAATCATTTCAGACCGAGACGTTCCGTTCGAATCAAGTATTTAGCAATCATTCCAAAAGGCCTTTAGATCTTGATTGGATCTAAGCACGACCTTTCGCCCTCAAAGGGACGGCCAAAGTGAGCGAACGATACAAACATTGGAAGATATGTTACATCCTTGTGTGATGGATTTGGGTGGAAACCAGGATACTCACGTTTCGTTAGGGGAGTTTTCATACAATAACAGTTATCACACTAGCATATAAACCGCATCGCTTGAAGCTCTCAACGGACGCAAGTGCCAATCACCACTATGTTGGGCGGGAATCGGTGATAAATAAGTTATTGGTCCGGGATTAGTCTAAGTGACTACAGACAAGATCTTTCAAAACCGAGACCGTATAAAGGTGGCACGTGATAGAAAAAAGAGCTACCTATATAGATTACGCACCATTTTTTTCCATCAAAGGGACGACCAAAGTGAGTGAATGAAACAAACATTGGAAGATATGTTACATGCTTGTGTGATGGATTTGGGTGGAAACCGGGATACTCACTTTCTGTTAGTTGACTTCTCGTACAATAATAGTTATCACACAAGCATACAAGCCGCACCGCTTGAAGCTCTTACGGACGCAAGTGCCAATCACCGCTATGTTAGGCGTAAATCGGTGTTAAATAACTAATTGGTACGGAATAGTCCAAGTGACTACATACAAGATCTTTCAAAACCGAGACCGTATAAAGGTGGCTCATGATAGAAAAAAGAGCTACGTGTATAGATTACGCAAACCATTAACTTCAGAGGTCGGATACAAGATTTTGATGAAAGTCTCGCCTTAAAGGGCGTAGCTGGATTTGGTAAATGTGGAATACCCATGATCCATAGGACTTTTTGAAATCATGGCAAAGGTTCGAACTGTTGCCTAAAAACTGAAACTACAAGACGAGCTTAGTAGCATTCACGACAAATTTATTTGTCAAACCTTAAAAAAAGTCCTACTCAAGAAACGATTATCATCCCGGCGGATGAAATCCATACCGATGACAAACTCCAATACACCAAAGAACCTGTTGAGGTTATGGACTGGTAGGTCCAAAATACTAGGAGAAGTCATGCCAAGTTGGTCAAAGTTCGTTGGAACTCCTGTCATGGGTCCGAGTATACCTAGGTACGTGAAGACCAAATCAAAACAAAGTACTCTCATTCGTTCAAAGACTCCCCTGCAACTCGTAACTTAACGTGCATTTCAGGACAAAATTCTTCTAATGGTGGAGTATGTGAGAACCGGAAAAATTTCATGATAATTCCGTACAACTTAATCAATATTTATTTCAATTTAATTGCATTCATTAGACTTTTATTTTTCTCATTAAATAGTATACAATGTAGCAATAATAGGACATGCTTGAACATTGCAATTTATTTTGCTACTTTTTCCGTGTCGTGAAAACAAACAACTATGTCCTAATACGTTGGAAAACAATGCGAATGCACTATTCATACGAACACACTATTCATGCCAGGAGAGTTTAGAAATGAGACGCTCGGCAAAATACTTGTAATTCCATACAACTTAATAAATTATTACATTATTTATTTTCGCATACTTGACTGAGTTTTATTTAATTATGTCTTAAAAGTCTAGGAATATGCAAAATTATATGGTGTAAGGATATCGAGTTGACTGCATTGCAAAACAATGTAAATTATGTCCTAGACAAACTAGTAGAAATGCAAACACATTATTCATGCTAAGACTAGTCACGGTACAACCTAACATGACAAAATTAAGACTTGGAAATATGTCCGAAACTGATATTACATAAAAACATAACTTACAATTAATACTTTCTGAAAAAAATTATATAAACACTTAATTGTCTTCCCTGCATACGAATTCAACAATTCTGTAGAAGCGTACAACGTTCCGCAGAACAATTCAGCACTGTATGAAATCCAAAATTAAAATCCAAAATTAAATATTATTTATCATCAACCATATATAGGGTATTGAAAACAACACAAAAATCCCTATAAAACATTGTCTTTTAAAGCTACACAACTCATTCGGTAACTATCCGATAAGAAAATCAATAACAAAATTTTGACCAAAATAACAAATTTACTAGTCTAGTGAACTAGTTGATAGGTTTTGGACATAAAAAATATCACAAATATGCACATGTAAGCATCTCCGTGTAAGTAATATAAATTACCGGTAGTTGACCCCATAACAAAATAGGATCCGAATTTGTTTTTCAAACAAGAAAATGACTAGTCTAGTGAACTAGTTAACGTGTTTTAGTATACCGAACATTATATAACTTACCATTTATACACTTCAATTATAAAAACGCAATACTCGATACATCAAGGTTTATAAAGTATAACTTATTTTATAAAAATTAATAAACAAGACCATCCCCTATTTACGGTTTTAGTGGGCATCCCACTAACACTTTTGTGATATGTTGTAATATATCTAGGTTCGCTAAGTGTGCAGTGAGTTATAAGAAAATTATAACACAATACCATTTACTATCTTCACTTCCAGTTTACAAACTACAAACAACTTCTTCATATCTTCCTCTCTCCCTTAAAATCGGCCAAGAACACACCACCACTACCTTCACTTTTCATAATTCAGACACTAGAATTTCATAAAGCATGGAGGTTTAGGATGATCAAAGACATTTTCAAGTGGTGGAAAGTCCTTTAAAGAATTTCTCAAGTCCTTATTCAAAAAGAGCTAGTTGTATGATCTAAAATCTTTTCATCATCTTCATCTTTTTTGATCATCTTATTCAAAAAGAGCTAGTTGTATGATCTAAAATCTTGTACTTACACTTCTGTGATATATCTTTAAACACAAATGTACAAGTAATCATCTTTAAGCTTGTCTAAAAATCACATGAAACCTTAACTAAAACTAAACAAACTAATACGATGCATGAGTATCATGATACAGATTGATATCTTAGGGTTTGAGTCTTGGGTTTTCGTCAAGCCGGTTAGCAGGATTAGAGTTAGGAGATGCATCAGTATTATCGATACTTCAAAGATATCACAATTTTGTGATAGTCTAAAGTGATAGAATGGTTAATCTTCAAGCAACGTAATTGTTCTTTAGACTAACCGCCGGGAATTGATGATGTTTATTGATTAAGTTGCTGCCGGGACTAATGAAAAAGACTAACAATCTGTTATTGTGACTGAAGATGAAGAATGTGATTCTTATCGTGAAAGAATGTTTCTGAGATCTGAATGTGTTACCAGATGATTTGTTATCCAATGAAGATTTGCTGATTCAGGAGATTACCATTTTGCTGACCAAGGAGTGTACGTAAAAGTGATTATGGAAAACATGAATTCATATTTTCATAGACTTGAAGTTTACTGATATGGTAATTCGAAGTTTTTGTCAGTTGTCGGTTTGGTTTTTGAAGATTAGAGGCTCGAGCAGTGGAGTGCGCTAAAACCGAATGGGGATGTGGTTAACATAGAAATAGAGATGCTGCATCCATTAGTTTTGAGTTGGTTATCCATGAACATTGAAGTTAAGCAAATCAAAGAGGTTGGGAACCTTACAAACAAAGACTTGTAGATCTATTCCAGGGGGAATTATTTCAGGGGTAAATTATTGAAGAAATTGCAAACTCGAATCATCAATAAAAGGGGAATTTGTGGACGGTTCTACGACATCGACTAATGCCTGCTTGAAATTGCAGAATATTCAAACATGACTCTCATACATCAAGTTCAAGCTTCGATAGTGACGTCCAAGGGGGAAATTGTTGGTGTATATTATGTCCGACACTGTGTGAATAGGCTACATAGAGCGTGTATTGAATATTGTATAGTTTAGATACGAACACACGACTTAAGTGCGAACGAGAATGGTGTTTAAGTGTCACTTCATATGAAGGTAGTCACTTCATACGAAGGTAACTAATTCGTACGAAGTTAACAATCTCAGTTCACAGAGGGTAATTGTCTATATATATACTATTGTGTGTTTATAATTTTCTAAGTATTGGTGTTCCAAGAGGGGAAAAGCTAATTTTTTCAGCTTGTAAAGATGTATACCTTTTTAGTATGAATGAATCATTAGACATCCGCTTCTATTCCGTTCTTAATAACATTCTACCAAATTAGTTCTTTTGTACCCAAACTTCTGTCTAAACCGCTGGTTCCTAGACTATCACAAGTTTACATAAGCTTTTGTATAAACTAGAAAGTTTACATGAACTTGATAAAATTTAATCATGTTTATAAAAGATGGGAAAGTTCCATTGTTTAGGGAAAATTCTATTGTTTAGGGGAAACTGCCAAAATTTTTATAAAATTTAATCATGTTTAAGGTGTGATTAACAAAGGATTATTTTGAATAAAATTAATTAGAAACCTTACTCATAATTATACATGTTTTTGGGTGAAAAAGATGAAGTTAAAAATCACTAGATTTTCTTAAACTAAAAATGGTTATATATATATATATATGTAGGGATAAAAATATATATTTGGATCAACAAACTTATGTGTATATATTTTGTGTATAATTTATATGTATTTAGTTAATATAAGTACATGCTAAAATACATAATTACACAATAATACAAAAATAAAAGTACATGAAAATATGTAAGTATAAAAATGTATATGTCCAAGTTGGACTAAACAAACATATCTGACAAAACGGACAATTCCGACAAAATGGACGACATGACCAAACTGACAAAACAAGTAAAACGAACATACGAACCAACACGCAAAACATATATGTGTGTGTGTATATATATATATTACACTATCAAAAGTAAGTTATAGTAAATAATTAGTAGTTTTTCTAAATTTGTTATTATAAATGTATAAGTAAACTTTAAAATTGGGCTATGCCTATTTACAAAATCAAATAGGTTAAGCCCACTTACAAAATTCAACTGGGACAGGCCCACTTTTATAAATCAATTGGGCTAGGCCCACTCTTATAATTCAATTGAGGTAGGCCCACTTCTATAAAATTCAATTGGGCTAGGCCCAATTATAAAACTCAATTGGGCTAGGGCAATACATATAAATCAAATGGATTAGGCCATTACACTTATCTTTTAGACTAGGTCCATTCAAAAAATATATGAAATATATAGTAACAAAAAAATATATAACCAATAGAAGTCTAACGGAAATTCATGACGAACGACTTAAGTGCGGACGAGAATGGTGTTTAAGAGTCACTTCGTACGAAGGTAACTACTTGGTACGAAGTTAACAATCTCAGTTCACACCAGGGTAATCGTCCATATATGTTGTGTCGGTTTGTAAAGATGTATACATTTTCGGTATGAATGAATGATTAGACTTCCGCTTCTACGCGTTCTTAATAACATTCTACCGAATTAGTTTATTTCTACCCAAACTTCCGTCTAAACCGCCAGTTCCTGGACTATCACATTTACATAAGCTTTTATAAAAACTAAAAAGTTTACATGAACTTTTTAAGAAAAATAAAAGATGAACATACTTTAAAATGTGATCTTTGAAATATGTAAGATTACATACAAGTTCATAATATTTCTTGTTGAGATTTTGAGGTTATATTGGTTTTATGAAAGATTGGGAAAATTGTTGAGATGGAAAGTGTATAAAATCATATTTATAAAACATGGGAAAATTCCATAGTTTAATGGAAACTATGGCAAAGTTTTTATAAAATTTAATCATGTTTATGGTGCGATTAACAAAGGATTATTTTGAATAAAATTGATTAGAAACCTTAATCATAATTATACAAGTTTTTGGGTGAAAAAGTTGAAGTCAAAAATCACTAGATTTTCTTAAACTAAAAGTGGTTATATATATATATAGTGGAGAGTTCATATCAAAATAAATATTTGGTAAGAATATAAAAAATAACTTTTAAACCAATAGAAATTCTCCATTTACTTCATTTAATTTGTGTATTTAGTGTTATGAAAAAGGGCATATAGGTAAATCTATACTTTTTATTAATTAGCTAATTAATTAAACCTGTAACTAATTTTTTTCATATACTCTTTCAAAATAAGATAATTTATGGTGTAGGACAATTTTTGACATGTGTAGAATAAATTTTAGTATATGTAGGATACATTTTGAAATGTGTAGGGTAAATTTACATGTGTGTAGGGTAAATTCCGGTAAATGTAAGACACATGTAGGAAAAATTTTGAAGTGTGTAGTAAAAAATGTTTTGGCTTTATTAATGAGAGATTACATAATTAATGAGAAGAGTTATAAACTATTTAATGTTATGCTATTATGCCCTTTCTTCTTTTTCTTCTCACATTAACTTTCTTCTCAAATTAACCTTCCCATATATATATTATTTTATATTGATAAAATTTATATGTATTTAGTTATTGTAGGAATACATAGTTACACAAAATTACAAAACATAATCTATATGTCCAAACTTGGAATAAAAAAACATATCAGACAATTCCCATTAAACAACGAACAACACCGACCAAACAAATGAAAACCAACATATGAACCAATACATGTTATATATATATATATATATGTATATATGTATATATCAAAATTAAGTTCTATTAAATTAATAGTAGTTTTTATAAATTTGTTTATAAATGTATATGTAAACTTTAAAATTAGGCTATGCCCATTTACCTAATCAAATAGGTTAAGCCCACTTACAAAATTCAATTGGGCTAGGCCTACTTTTATAAATCAATTTGGCTAGGCCCACTCTTATAATTCAATTGGGGTATGCGAACTTCTATAAAATTCAATTGGGCTAGGCCAATACATACTCTGAAATGGATTAGGCCATTACAAATCAATTGGGCTTGGACCACTTCTATAAAATTCAATTGGGCTAGGCCCACTTATATAACTCAATTGGGCTAGGCCCACACATATAATTCAATTGGGCTAGGCCAATACATACAAATCAAATGGATTAGGCCATTACACTTATCTTTTGGGCCAAACCCATTCAAAATATATATGAAATATATATTAACAAACGAAAATATAAGACCAATACAAGTCTAACAAAAATTCAAGATGAATAACTTGTACAAGAACAAAACATAAATTGTCTAACGAGATTAGAACACTTGCAGGTTACGTCACGAGCATAACTTCAGATATTATCTAGAGATTTTCACAAGGTGCAAATCAGTGACTTCATGTTTCCCTTTTATTTAATCGTTGTACGGTTTTAACTTACAGGGAAAAATACATGTTACAATGGTATGGTTAAGCTAGTTAATGAAACAAACATAAGATCATGTGCGATAGGATTGTATGAAGGGGCAATTAATGAATATCCAAGTACCGAGGAACGAATGAGATAGATCTATTGAGTTTTTGCAAGCCCCACTCTTATCGACTCAGTATAGTTCGTTAGAGTTTTTTTGTGTCCAAAAAGAGTGTTCAGAGACACACAATTTTATGGTTTAGGTTTGGTTGCCTCCTATGTCTTCACATAAATAAGTGTCCTCGCAAAACATTAATGATCAACGATTTCATTAAGGGTTTACATATCGATTTTTAATACTTCAAATGTTTTAAAGATTCATTTGATTCAAAACAATATACATGAATTCACTAACTTTGTTCACCTTATTAAGCTTAACATGTATTTCAGGTAACTAGTAGGCCGCTTTGGAAATCACATTTCATGGGATTTAGAACTCAAGTGCTAAGATGTCATCCGTTTTGCAAGGGTTTGGTTCATACGTTTCGTCTTTGTATGAAATATAGAATGCAAAACCTCAGTTGTTTTAAAAACTTTGTCGTATAAACTTATGTTATTGTCAAACAATGTATGTTTTGGATTGTACTTCCTTTACAACAATATGTAGTTTGTGAACAAGTTTTAATTTAAATCGTATCGATGAACATCTTATTATCTTTTATATTGGTTGTTTACTTGATTGAATGCGATAATTACCGCTCTGATCACACCTCGCACTTCCGCTAGGACCGGGTGTGACAAGAAACTTCTTGAAATGACTAACATATGATGTGAAAACATATCATCATAAACACATATATATAACCATAAATTAGGGGAATCATTTGCAACGATATATAAACTTTTCGGAAAAATACCTAAATATATAAATTCTACGATCCCAATTAGAAACTAATAAATTCAGTACTTCGCAACATTACTCAGCATTACACAGCACTAACAAAGCTATTAGACAATTTTAATTATCTTAAATGATCTCGAGGATATGGAAAAACTATTGAAGATATTATTACCGGTATCATGGAACACCTAACGTATCGTAAGCGTTAATGACCCGACGATGAAACTAGTGACTAATCTACATCCTAACACTTAATTAACTATTCTAGCAAACTTGTTAAAGTTTATTATCATCCTAAAACATCATTAAAAACCATTGTGCAAGACTAACTAATCTCCGAAATATCTACTTAACATATATGCATTGGTCTATATGTATTTATAAAAAAAATATATAATAACCCACAACCCCCATGCGGGTCCCAGAGCACCCCTACTTACTAGTGTGATGATGAAGATTTGAATGATCAAGATATGGCTAGGAGATTTCTCTTTGACTTGGTGGAAGACTTAAGATCTTTATTGTTAGGATATGCTATCCAACGATAAGCTAAGGTCTAATTTATGTAACCTAGTCCATAACGTGAGGAATCCGTTTCAGTTTAGGTGACAAATATAACAAGATTACCTTGAAATAACTGTTTCATTAATATCCTAAACGTTTATAGTTGGGAAACAATTTGACAGAGCTTTGTCGTCTCATCCGCAAAACTTTTACAGACTCAAAGACCACACACCTATCTATACTACTTGTTAATTAGTGCGGACTAGAGCTATATCTTCGTACGAAGCAATCATGACTACCTTCATATGAAGTGACTTCCTTTGTACCAAGTAACATACATACACATATAAATCTAAGATTTTGCCCTATTACAGACTATGACATGACTCGTAGACGTACGCAGCAGACTTATGTATCAACAAACTCCCTTGGATGTTGCCATAGTCTCGATCGGTCTTCGGTCTTCAAATACTTCATAACTTTAAACTTTAACACCTAAAGATATTCTTTCTCGGTTTACGTCTATCTTTAGATGAAATAGGCATTGGATCTATTAGAGGAACCCATTTCATAAACTTGAACCTTAAAATTGAAGCTTTCTTTATCTTTGCATCACGTCTCTCTTCTTTTCTAGCTTCTTTGCGGAACTCCTTTCCTTCCAATTCTCTCCATCTCGATTTCCACATCTTTCCAGAATTTTTATCATGTGCATAGCACACATTAATGATCAACGATTTCATTACATATGGACTTTTAAAACTTCAAATGTTTTAAAGATTCATTTGATTCAAAACCATATACATGAATTCACCAACTTTGTTGATGCGTTTAAGATTAACATGTATTTAAGGTAACTAGTGGGCCGCTTTTGAAATCAAGTTTCATGAAATTTAGATGTCAAGTGATAAGATGTCATCCGTTTTGCAAGGTTTTAGTTCATATGCTTCATCTTTGTACGAAATATAGAATGCAAAGCCTTAGTTGTTTCAAAAACTTTGTCGTATGAACTTATGTTATTGTCAAAAAAATGTATGTTTTGGATTGTACTTCCTTTAAAACAATATGTAGTTTGTGAACAAGTTTTAATTTAAATAGTATCGATGAACATCTTATTATCTTTTATATTGGTTGTTTACTTGATTGAATGCGATAATTACCGCTTTGATCACACCTCGCACTTCCGCTAGGACCGGGTGTGACAAGAAACTTCTTGAAATGACTAACGGATGATGTGAAATCATATCATCATAAACACATATATATAACCCTAAATTAGGGGAATCATTTGCAACGATATATAAACTTTTCGGAAAAATCCCTAAATATATAAATTCTACGATCCCAATTAGAAACTAATAAATTCAGTACTTCGCAACATTACTCAGCATTCCACAGCACTAACAAAGCTATTAGACAATTTTAATTATCTTAAATGATATCGAGGATATGGAAAAATTATTGAAGATATTATTTCAGGTATCATGGAACACCTAACGTATGGTAAGCGTTAATGACCCGACGATGAAACTTGTGACTAACCTACATCCTAACACTTAATTAACTAGTCTAGCGAACTTGTTAAACTTTATTATCATCCTAAAACGTCATTAAAAAGCATGGTGCAAGACTAACTAATCTCCTAAATATCTACTTAACATATATGCATAGGTCTATATGTATTTATAAAAAATATATATAATAACCCACACCCCCATGCGGGTCCCACGAGCACCCCTACTTACTAGTGTGATGATGAAGATTTGAATGATCAAGATATGGCTAGGAGATTTCTCTATGACTTCGTGGAAGACTTAAGATCTTTATTGTTAGGATATGCTATCCAACGATAAGCTAAGGTCTAATTTATGTAACCAAGTCCATAACGTGAGGAATCCGTTTCAGTTTAGGTGACAAATATAATAAGATTACCTTTGAATAACTGTTTCATTAATATCCTAAACGTTTATAGTCTGGAAACAATTTGACAGAGCTTTGTCGTCTCATCCGCAAAAAGTTTACAGACTCAAAGACCACACACCTATTTATACTACTTGTTAATTGGTGCGGACTAGAGCTATATCTTCGTACGAAGTAACATTTCCTCTCTTTGTACGAAGCAATCATGACTACCTTCATATGAAGTGACTTACTTTGTACCAAGTAACATACATACACATATAAATCTAAGATTTTGCCCTATTACAGACTATGACATGACTCGTAGACGTAGGCAGCAGACTTATGTATCAACAAACTCCTTTTGGATGTTGCCATAGTCTCGACCGGTCTTCGGTCTTCTAATACTTCATAACTTTAAACTTTAACACCCAAAGATATTCTTTCTCGGTTTACGTCTATCTTTAGATGAAATAGGCATTGGATCTATTAGAGGAGCCCATTTCATATACTTGAACCTTAAAATTGAAGCTTTCTTTATCTTTGCATCACGTCTCTCTTCTTTTCTAGCTTCTTTACGGAACTCCTTTCCTTCCAATTCTCTCCATCTTGATTTCCACATCTTTCCAGATTTTATATCATGTGCATAGCACACATTAATGATCAACAATTTCATTACGTATGGACTTTTAAAACTTCAAATGTCTTAAAGATTCATTTGATTCAAAACTATATACATGAATTCACCAACTTTGTTGATGCGTTTAAGATTAACATGTATTTAAGGTAACTAGTGGGCCGCTTTTGAAATCAAGTTTCATGAAATTTAGATGTCAAGCGATAAGATGTCATCCGTTTTGCAAGGTTTTAGTTCTTATTCTTCATCTTTGTACAAAATATAGAATGCAAAGCCTTAGTTGTTTCAAAAACTTTGTCATATGAACTTATGTTATTGTTAAACAATGTATCTTTTGGATTGTACTTCTTTTAAAACAATATGTAGTTGGTGAGCAAGTTTTAATTTAAATCATATGGATGAACATCTTATTATCTTTTATATTAGTTGTTTACTTGATTGAATGCAATGATTATCTCCCTGATCACACCTCGCACTTCCACTATGACCAGGTGTGACAAGAAACTTCTTGAAATGAGTAACGGATGATGTGAAATCATATCATCATAAACATATATATATGTTGTTAGGATCTTTGTTGTTAGGATCTTTTATCCAATGATAAGCTTAGGTCTAATCTGTGTAACCTAGTTCATAACGTGCAGAATCTGTTTCAGTTTAGGTGACAAATATAACAAGATTACTTTTAACTAACCATTTCATTAATTTCATAAACGTTTATAGTCTGGAAACAATTTGACAGAGCTTCGTCGTCTCGTCGGCAAAAGTATTACATCCTCAAAGACCACACACTTATTTATACTACTTGTTACTTTGTGGGCACTAGAGCTATATCTTTGTACGAACTAACATTGCTCCCTTCGTACGAAGTAATCATGACTACCTTCGGACGAAATCGTTTGTCGTTTAGGCGTTTGAAATAAATATAAATAATTATATTTATATTTAAAAGATTTCCGAGTTCGAGACGTTTGGAAATAATATAACTAATTATATTTATTTTATAATAGTATTCGAATTTCAATGCGTTTCCGTTGGTTTCGAATAAAATATATATTTACTTTTAACGAAAAACGGGCAGAGTTTCCTATGTTTTTGGATGATCCCGACAATACGTTGTCGATAAATGTTTTCAAAACGCAACAATCTATATAACAATCTATACAACAACAATATATATACGTTGTCGATAAATGTTTTCAAATATAAACTTTTGTCAAATATAAGTCCAATATATATATACAAGTTAGTATTTATACTAGGGTTTTAAGTGGGTTGGGACCAAGGCCCATTAGTGTGTCCACTCTCTTGCGTGGCCCAAACACGTTTCTACATTTGTCTTCGCACCTGAATCTCATGAAATATCATAATAAGTTTTTTAGGGCCAAAAGTGCTTAAAATTTGTTGGAGGTCGGTTTTTGCTGCGTTCGTTAAGTTTGTGAAGTTTGTGAACTGATCTAGGCCAGGGATTTTCATCATCCTTAAGTTTTGATTAGTGGTATGATTATAATTATTTAGATATCTTTTCCACTTTAAAATTAATTAAAAAGGGTAGATTTGTAATTTAAAAAAGGGGCGAATATTTTAAATCAGAAAACATGAAACGTTGCCATACAAATCCGCCACTTTCATACTCCTCCGAAATCACGAAGATTGTTTTGAAGAATATAGTGTCCAAAAGTATTCCTTTCAACTGATTTCTTCCCCCAAAATTGTGACGCTCTCGGTATCTCTGTATATTAATAAGTACACAGACGATTGGGGGAAAGTTTGTCCGCATTTGTAAGTTCAATCGACCGCAAAAGAGGTAATTGAAGATGATGTTGTAGTTTATGTGACGATTTCGCTCATCGTTGTCTGTCTATTAGATTTCTGCCAACATACAAGAACAAACATTCAGTAACTACGGTTTGCAATTTATTGATTAGTAACTGTTTGTGCAGAACGATGTTTAGTGTTTGTTGTGTTTTGGCCGTAGTTTACTGTGTTTTTTTAAATCTTGGCGACCTTCTGATGTATAATTTTGTGTATATGACAATGTTTATTGTTATCTATTTATTAAACACAATGACAACTGCGGATTTACATGAACATGTTATTGTACACATGTGTATTTTGTTAGTTTATAAAGGTTTAGGGGGTTAAAACTGTTTGTTAACAATCATGGTTTAGGTATTTTTCAATATTACAAATAAGTTAACAATTCCGTTGTTTGTTATGAGTTACCTAAGTTCATGCGGTTTGATATTATTACACTTATAGTTGTTGTACACCTGTGTATGGTGTTATGTTTTTTTTTGTTTTGGGGGTTTACCCAAAAGCTGTTAATAAAGAATGTAGAATTATCTTTATTAGTATAAATTAGGTAAACAAGTTATTGTTTTCGTGCTTTGTAACCGTAAGTGATTGATGTTTGTTATTATATATTCAATTGTTGGTGTGCACATGTGTATCTTGTAACTTTACGTTGGTTCTTAGGTTTTGACAATGTGTGTATCATGGTGTAAGTATTTTATTTGTAAATAATGATGAACAAAACTGTTTTTGTGATCTGGTACAGACTATCACTGGTTGACAAAATCGTATGCAATTAGAAACATGTTAGAATGTTTACTGTTTAGATAATAATTATTTTAATAGCTTTTACATTTTTTGGAGGAGTTAAGGTTTATTTAATAGGATTGTTCACTGTATAGCAACGTCAAGTGATTACATAAGTGTATTTTGTATTGAATGTGTATACATTATAGTGTTAATGGTGCTTTCATATGATTTGTTTACTTGGTTAGTGGCAATTTTTGATTTGTGGCTACAAAGTACTTTCGCAATGAGGAAACGTAAGTTGTTAATTTAAAGATGTAAAAAGTATTTGTATAACTAGATTACGCGTTCGTAGTATAGTACCGTTAACATTTCTGTGTTAATGGTGTAGGTACCAGGAGTGAAAGAATAGCGCGTTTAAATGCTAGTAGATTTAGTAATACTATAAAGGACCAAATTCAATTTTCAGACCATGATGCAAAAACTTATAAAGTGGAAATAGGTAAAGATAATGTTAACATTTTGTGGACCAACATTTTAAAAAAAAAATATTATTGTAAATTACGTGGAATTGATAACGGAATGTAAATTAATAGTGTTGGGGTTTCTTTGTTTCCATTGTCACCAAAAAGAATACATAGTTGTGTATAATGTTCACCATGATGTCGGTAATGTCAACGAGATACGTAAAGGTGATGTTTAGTACATGTCAGATGATTTGTTTATTATGTTCAGTAGTAGTTAAATTGTTTTAAGTGCAGGATGTGAGGCTGAAAAACCCGTGCACAGTCAGGATGGTAAAAAAGGCATTAAAAAGGTGGAACAAAAGATGCATTATATGGAACCTACTAGAAGGCATTCGGATATAGAGGGAAGAAAAAAAAGTAAATCATTGAAGAAAACAAATAAAAATGTGCAAGCAGTGCGAGTCCCTTTCACCGATGACGAAGAAGGTTTGATTGTTTATTTTTTCCATTTTCGTTTTGGATCATCTGAATGTATAAAAATAAGGAAAAATATGGGCAACTAATAAGACATTTAAACTATTTGGTTGGTTGTAGATGTTAAACTTAGTCAATTGAAGCAACACGGACGAAAAAGACGTAAAAGAACCGGTGAGTATGTAAGAGAAGAAGCAATAGGTATGGTTCTACAACATGACTATTCGTAGGGGTAATGCGACACAGTGTATTAAATATTTTGATTATCGTTTGTAGTGATGCATAAAAAATGGATAATAAGGAAAATATGAATGACGATACGCGTAATTTGTATGAAGCCGATGAAGACGTAACAGGTATATGTTACACCAATGTCTTTTCTTTGATTTCTGAAATTTATGATTTATGATATAATTGATCAGACTGTTTTTACATTGTTTTGATAACATGTATGAGTGATTGGTTTACATGTATTTATCAAGTAATTTGAGTGGTTCCTAAAATTGTACACATTAAAATGGTTTATTGTCAGATGATGAGAAAGTTGATATGCCAACGAACCGTGGAAGAAGCCGTCGTAAGGTAACCGGTGACCATGAAGGTGTAAAAGGGGAGGGTAAGGTTTACTTAGATAAGTATACATTTGTGTACTATGATTTGTGTAGTTATATTTTATATATTTTTTTGTAGTAGTGATTAAAACAAAGGAAAATAAGGACAATTTGGACGATGATCGGAATTACGTTAGTGAAGGTGATCAAGAAACTGGAGGTATCCTTTGAAACAATATTTTAACAATGTATCTATAATAATTTGCTATGTTATAAACTCTGTGGATGTTTAGTTTTTGTAAGCGATGAAGATTGGGTTGATAATGTAACAGGTGAAGTTTTCAATTGCTGGAAAAGGCAAATGAAAAAGAAACTGAAAAAAGGAAATGTACAAAGGAAAAAAACAGGAGAAAGTTGAAGATGGATTACCAGGAATCAGGGTGTGAACGTCACCAAATAAGCTTTACGCAGCTATCCGTCTGATGAAACCGTGGCAGAAAAAGATGGTGAAGGAAATCGGTTTTGGTAAGGTGTTGATGTTGCAGGTGAGTGATGTTACAGCCAATTTAGGGCATTTTGTTGTCGATATGTTAGATACAAAGAACATGATGTTAGTTTGGGTGAAAGACACAAAAGTGTGGACAAAGATTGAGTGAGAAAAATATTAGGTGTGCCATCCGGAAATATAAAGGTTTCAAAGAGGAATAAAGATGAACCAGGACATCCTTTGAAGGATAAATGGGTTTCATGATTTCAGAAGGTTCCAATTAGTTTAAAGAATATAGTGGATAAGATTAGGTTATATTCGTATGAAGATAAGGAGATGTTTAAAATAGATTTTCTGCTCCTGTTTATATCTACAATGATAGGTTGCACGAAAAACGGAAGTGTCATGTATAGCATGTTGGATTCATTTAATCACGAAAAGAACTTTAAGGATCACAATTGGTGCCAATTCGTGTTGGATGCTGAAAAAAAATGCAAAGATGATTGGGTCAGATGCGATCCGAAGGTGTACTTCAGGGGACCTCTGACGTATTTGGTGGTATGTTGTGAAGATATTAAACATAATTTTTTAATTCCCTTTTTTATTTTTATTTGTAGTACGCATGTGTAACGTTGTCTTTATTTAATTATCTTAGCTGTTGTATTTGGACGCAACAAAATGTCCTGGATTCGATGATGAATGTCGGGAAGCTCCCCTAAAATTTTGGACCCATGATTTGATGAATATGAGTAAGGATCAGGAGTTAAAGAATGGAGGTTTTGGGTTGGGTGAGTTAAGGGAATTATATGATTTCGAAGTTGTTGAGGAAAACAATAGCGAGAAGGGGCTGCTGATATTTCGAAGGATGACGTCGGGAAAAAACAATGTCTCATGATTGTTCATCGTTAGAGGTATGAGGTTGTTAACCTTTGTGTTTTTTTTTCAACAATACAATGGTACACATGGATATCTCGTGAAAATAGACCGGAATCCAATATTCAGTATGGAATGCATCTTAGACAACCACGAATGTTCTTCCAAACCATATTCAGCAATGAGATTGTGCCATCTATTCTCAAATGTTTCTGGTTTGATGTAGACATTCCAAACGAGTTTGTGGAATTTTTATTTTATTTCTGCATTTCTCCTGTCGTTCCCCTTGATCTTCATGTACAACAAAAAAGTTATTCAGAAGTAAAGATGATACAGTTTGTTACACATGTGTATAGAAATTGTTATAATTTGTACAAGTGTGCACATGTGTATTGACAATGTAATTTGGGTTCAGAATTCGTACCTTCATCGGTAATTTTTGAATAATATGCCACATACACAACCTGTGAATTGACTTATGAAAGACTTTTCCCACCGCTTGTTTCATGGCACAATCTTGATCAGTTAGTACAAAAAGGGGTTGTTTCCCGTTGTATGCCTCAAGGAATTTTTGAAGAAGCCATGTATAAGACTCGATAGTGTGATTATGTAGCAACCCAGCCCCAAAAATAGTGCACCTTCTGTGATGATCGACTCCTGTGAAAGGAAAAAAATTATATCGTACCTGTTTTGCGAAAACAATTTAGTATGTATATTAAAAGAAAATAATTGATTAAAATTTCCATATAAGACTTACATATTTGTATGATACGTTTCATCGAACGAAATAACATCACCAAATGAGTCGTAGTTTGATTTAGAAACACATCACACCAAAAAATTAACTTGAGTTCGGTATCAACAATATGGGTATTAAACATGTAGTTTTCTTTGTTTTTGCTGCGTTCCTTGAATTTGTCAAGTATCATCTGGGCATGTCTATCGCCTATAAAATCACGGATATCACGCCTGCAATTTTTGTAGTCGACGACCATGCCATGCACGTTATGATGACCACCTTTTAAAACTACTTGTATCTTGTGAGACTTAGTAGGCCCAAGATTTGTGTTCCGGCATTTTGCTATGAACTCTTGGGGTAGAAAAGTCAAGCTTCCTACATTTTAGTGATAGATCAAGATTTTCAGGGTTAGTAAACCCATGGTTGTGTTGTTCTACAAATTCATAAATCTCGTACTCAGATGAATTATACAAATAAACTTAAAACATGCCTTGCAGTCTGTAACTTTAACATTCGACCGTCTTGGTGGTGAACTTGAACTTATTTGTTCAGCCATAATATCATTATGTTTAGGTTTGTTGGTTCTAGAACATAAGATGTATCTCCTATTAGTAAAAATTATGTCGCCTATTTTTCCTTCTGCGAAGTACCAAGATGAGTTCCAAATCCTGCTAGTTGTGAATACTCTTCATACATTGCAATAGCTTCTATGGTACTAAATCTAGCTTTAACAAATGGTTTGAATTCGGGAGGGACAGTTGGTGTCCAGTACCTAGTTCCATTAGGAGTTTCGTATACGTTGCTCGCAACTGATTCTGCATGCATTAATTGAAAAAGGTAAAAACTGTTTATGAATTTAAGATTACACACATGTGTACTGTATATATTGTAACATGGAATTCTATAAAAAAATCCATCCCCGATTTACATAAAAACTGTTTATTTTGAAACACTATACACATGTGTACGTAAAATTTATACCATTTTATACACATTTGTACTGTATGGTATCAATTGTAGGTTAACTTCAAAGTTGAATACTCCCATGTAATTTTTTAATAATTTAGTTTTCGATCTTTATTTTAATAATTATATTTTCAGTTACAATGATTTACAAAAACATGCATACATATTGATTATCATCTAAAAAATCTTTTATCTTATACAGCAACGATGCATCCACTTATATAATAATGCACCTTTTTAATAATATATACACATGTTTTTTAAATGGTATAGAAACCTAAGTTTACAACGAAAATGCATCCTGATATGTAAATAATGCATATGCTATGCAACTATGCACATGTGTATTGATCTATAACAACTTGACAATTACAGCAAACCTGCAAACTCACATATACAAAAAGCAAACTGCAACTACGTGGTTTATAATATGCAACTATGCACATGTGTACTGATGTGTAACAACTTTACAATTACAGCAAAACTGCAAACTCACATATACAAAAAAGCAGACTGTAACTACGTGGTTTATACTACGCAACTAGACGCATGTGTATTGAATTGTAACACTGGGCATTTACAGTAGTACTGCAAAAACACATAAAAAACAGCAACCTGCAAATACGTTGTTTATGAACGGGAAATTCTGCAAGCTTCTTAACGACTGAATGTATGATTAGTCTCGTAAACCGAAATCTTGAATGGAATATGAATAGAATAAGAAAAAAAAATTAAAACTACACATGTCGATCAATTGTTGTAACAAATACGAATATAATAATCTTAAAGAACATACTAAATCACACTTGGTCGATCCAATGTTGTAACGAAAACATTTTGTTGATCTGAACCTTGTCTTCATCAACGTTTTTGTCGGACTTATTCGTATTATTTACTAGTTCCTCCGTGATAATCAGACAGGAAGATCGAAAACTAAATCACATTCTGGGAATTATGTAACTGTACCAATAATTCTATGTTTTATGGAACAATAAGATGAATCCAAATTCAATAATTTCATGAACTGTGTGATTTACGTAATATTGAAATTGAAATCATTGTAAAAGAGAAAAGATATTTTAAATTGATAATCACTATTAGTTAAGGATCTTGTAACTGAACATCTCATTATTATAAATAAAGATTGAAAACTAAATTAATATAAAATTACAATGCTATCCTTATCAATAAAAAATGTGATATATGGACCTGATTACAGTTCACTATGAAGATTCTGTTCACAAATGATCCTAATCCTATATATATATATGATACACATATACAAAACTATCAAAAGTAACTTTATTAAATTATTCGTAGTTTTTATAAATTTTTTTTATAAATGTATATGTAAACTTTAAATTGGGGTAGTCCTGCTTTTATAAATCAATTGGGCTAGGCCCACTCTTTTAATTCAATTGGGGTAGGCCCACTTCTATAAAATTCAATTGGGCTAGGCCCACTTATATAACTCAATTGGTCTAGGCCCACACATATAATTCAATTGGGCTAGGCCAATACATACTATGAAATGGATTAGGCCATTACAAATCAATTGGGTTAGGGCCACTTCTATAAAATTCAATTGGGCTAGGCCCACTTATATAACTCAATTGGGCTAGGCCCACACATATAATTAAATTGGGCTAGGCCAATACATACAAATCAAATGGATTAGGCCATTACACTTATCTTTTGGGCCAGACCCATTCAAAATATATATGAAATATATATTAACAAACAAAATATAAAACCTATACAAGTCTAACAAAAATTCAAGATGAATGACTTGTACAAAAACAAAACATAAGCCTAATTGTCTAACGAGATTAGAACACTTGCAGGTTACGTCATGAGCATAACTTCAGATATTATCTAGAGATTTGCACAGTGAGTTCATGTTTCCCTTTTATTTAATTGTTGTACCGTTTAACTTACAGGGAAAAATACATGTTACAATGGTATGGTTAAGCTAATTAATGAAACAAACATAAGATCATGTGCGATACGTTGTATCAAGGGGCAGTTAATGAATATCCAAGTACCGAGGAATGAATGAGATAGATCTATTGGGTTTTGGCAAGCCCCACTCTTATCGACATAATATAGTTCATTAGAGTATTTTTGCGTCCAAAACGAGTGTCACAGACACACAATTTATGGTTTAGGTTTGGTTGCCTCCTATGCCTTCACACAAATTAGTATCCTTGCATAACATTAATGATCAACGATTTGATTTAGGCTTTATATATGAGTTTTAATACTTCAAATTTTTTAAAGATTCATTTGATTCAAAACTATATACATGACTTCACCAACTTTGTTGACCTTTTTAAGCTTAACATGTATTTTAGGTAACTAGTAGGCCGCTTTGGAAATCACGTTTCATGGGATTTAGAAGTCAAGTGATAAGATGTCATCCGTTTTGCAAGGGTTAGGTTCATATGTTTCGTCTTTGTACGAAATATAGAATGCAAAGCCTTAGTTGTTTTAAAAACATTATAGTATAAACTTATGTTATTGTCAAACAATGTATCTTTTGGATTGTACTTCTTTTCAAACAATATGTAGCTTGTGAACAAGTTTTAATTTAAATCGTATGGATGAACATCTTATTATCTTTTATATTGGTTGTTTACTTGATTGAATGCAATGATTAACGCTCTGATCACACCTTGCGCTTTCGCTACGACCGGGTGTGACAAGAAACTTCTTGATATGACTAACAGATGATGTGAAATCATATCATCATAAACATATATATAAAACCCTAAATTAGGGGATCATTTGCAATGATATATAAACTTTCTGGAAAAACTCCCTAAATACGTAAATCCTCCGATCCGAATAACAAACAAATAAATTCAGCACTTCGCAACATTACAGCATTCTGCAGGACCAACAAAGCTATTAGATAATGTTAATTATCTTAAAAGATCTCGAGGATATGGAACAATTATTCAAGATACTATTACCGGTATCATGGAACACCTAACCTATCTAAACTGTTAATGACCCAACAAGGAAACTAGTGACTAATCTACATCCTAACACTTAATTAACTAGTCTAGCGAACTAGTTAAAGTTTATTATCATCCTAAAACGTCATTAAAACACCATGGTGCAAGACTAACTAATCTCCTAAATATCTAATTAAAATATATGCATAGGTCTATATGTATTTATAAAAAAAAATTATAATAGCCTACACCCCCCATGTGGGAACCACTAATACCCCTACTTACTAGTGTGATGAAAAGGATTCGAATGATCAAGATATGGCTAGGAGATTCTCTTTGACTTGGTGGAAGAGTTGACATCTTTATTGTTAGGATATGCTATCCAACGATAAGCTAAGGTCTAATTTATGTAACCTAGTCCATAACGTGAGGACTCCGTTTCGGTTTTGGTGACAAATATAACAAGATTACTTTTAAATCACTGTTTCATTAATATCCTAAACGTTTATAGTCGGGAAACAATTTAACAGAGCTTTTTCGTCTCATCCGCAAAACTATTATAGACTCAAAGACCACACACCTATTTATACTACTTGTTACTTCGTGCGGACTAGAGCTATATCTTTGTATGAACTAACATTTCCTCTCTTCGTACAAAGTAATAATGACTACCTTCGTACGAAGTGACTACCTTTGTACCAAGTAACATACATACACATATAAATCTAACATTTTGTCCTATTACAGACTATCACACGACTCGTAGACGTAAGCAACAGTCTTATGTATCAACAAACTCCCCTTGGATGTTGCCGTAGTCTCGATTGGTCTTTGGTTTTAGAATACGTCATAACTTTAAACTTTAACACCCAAAGATATCCTTTCTCGGTTTACGTCTATCTTTAGATGAAACAGGTGGTTGATCTGTTAGAGGAGCCCATTTTATAAACTTGAACCTTAAAATTGAAGCTTTCTTCATCTTTGCATCACGTCTCTCTTCTTTTCTAGCTTCTTTCCGAAACTCCTTTCCTTCCAACTCTCTCCATTTCGATTTCCACATCTTTCTAGAATTTATATCATGTGCATAGCACACATTAATAACACCTTGATACTACATCGTTTGTACCTTCTCCTTCTCTTGATAACATATCTTGTTATAGAACATACATTCAATATCTTTCTCAGCCAAATTCACCAACCACATAGGATCTAGAATCTGTATTGCTCTCCACAAGCCATCTTCTTTCAGTACTATCACCTCTTCAGCTGTTTCCGAATCATGTTTCCACCACTTAAAATTTTCACTAAAATCTTGTTCGACCTTCATTAGTGGCATATTCTTCATAGCTCGTGGCCGTTTCACAATCAGTGTTACATCTCGTTCTTGTGTCATTGGGTCGATCTTGTTAATCTTTTTCGGGTAGTGTGGCTTCCAGTTAGGAAAATCATGCCTTGCTTCACATCTAATAATTTGCCATAATTTCTGATCACTAGGTTTCATATGGAAATTGATGTAATTCATTTGGCATAACTCTTGCAAGGCAAAGTTTTAATATCTGATAAATATCTGAAGTATTGCACTTCAAATTCCAGTTTAACAGCAAACACGTTCAGCTATGGCAACCAACCCAGCTTAGAGTATCTCCCAAAGATTTGGCTTGATTACGTGTGAAGAAAGCTAGCGGTTGTCGAAACTTTCTTTTGTTCGGTAACTCTTTAAACCAAGTCTTCTGAGCATCCATAATTTCTTCTTTACCGAGCCTCCGTGACTTTCTATCTTTCATTGTCTCCTTGATCTTTCACTTTAACAAGTCATTTGTTTCTTCATTGAACATTTCTTGGAATGTTAGGAAGTTATATGTACCTTCTCAAGAATATTTAACTGTTTCATCATCAGAATCATCCTCCACGACAAACATTATCGAATTCATCTACATCTTCAACATATATGTACACATAATCTTTAGGTTGTGCAATGTTTATACTGTTCAAATCCTCTTCAAAGTAAAACTCAAACTCAAATGTACTTTCGTATATACCCATCATCTTTGCTATTTACTCCTTTGAATAGTTGTGCACAAACTCTCCCTCTTCAACCCCATGCTCTAGATAGATCGTCTTATGTTGTATTGCAGGAGCAACCATTAGTGGGGTAACGTCTGTGAAAATTCTTGAATACTCTTCATCATTAACAGTATCCCTGTATCCCCCTTTCGATGAGAATCGTCTTCTTGATTAGCGTTGTCGTTTAAGAACTCATGGTAATCAAAAGTATCTATAAACTTTGCTTCATAAACCACCAACCCTGTACTACCTTGTGTGTTATCATCATCATCACCCTTGTCATCATCATCACCATATTTATCACCATTATGATGAACCACATCATAATCATCTTCTTTATCATCAACTTCTTTCTCAACCTCTTTCTCTGGTTCTTTCTCCATTCTTTCTTCTTTTCAGAATGATAAGGCACATCGATAACATGACCAATCAGCATACTTCGTAATATCTATCACTTCAACTTTAGTCTCTATCACTATTTTAGAAGACTTTTCAGTTCAAGTTCAGGATTAGATTGTGTGATAATCTCTTGAATTGCATCAACCTTCCCTTTGCCTTCTCTTTCCCTAGCCTCATCTATCTCAATCTGATTATATTTAGCCTCAAAGTTTATACCTAGCTTCTTTCCCAACACCTCTTGAAAGATATCAATTTTTCTCTCTTTCATAGTGTTTTCAGCCTCAAGATCACTAAGTCTTTTGCGAATCTTTTCATTCTCTTACACAAGGCTTGCTATCATAGCTTATATATGTTTTCGATCAGCTTCCAAAAATTTCACACTATTTTCTAAGTCTTTTATCTTCTAATCATTAGCTTTATCAAGAAAATCAATATCCGTTGTTCCTATCGGCTCTATGTTTGGAAACATGAAATTATCATCAAAGATATGACCTGCTTCTCTATCAATAGGACTTGTCGGATGAGATTGTCATCTTTGTGAATATTGTGGTGTTGATTGTGGTTTCTTTGGCGGAGATGGTGGTTTTAGTGTTGATTTTTGCCTTTGTGGTGATGGTGTTTGTTGCAATTAAGGTGACGGTGGTTGTTGTGACGTAGTCGGTGGAGTTTGGATTGGAATAACATTTTCAATTTCCACTTCCACTGTTGGTGTCTCCTTTTCTTGAACTACGAAATCAGCCCCAGTAGTTGTTTCTTTAGTGTGAGAGGGGATCGACTCTCCTCTTATGTGCACCGGACCGATCTGACTCAACTAATAGAGTCGGAATTCATTGTTAGTGAGTTTGACAAACAAACAAGTAAAATATACTGCATAAACGCCTTGAATTGTATTGATAAATGTGAACAGTTATAGAGCGAGTAAACAGTTTGACAAGGCTTCGCCGTACATAAACCAACATATTTCTAACACAACACTCAGGCTCCTCTGTTTATAGGCCGACATGACCTATAGGAGGAGAGTGTGTGTGTGACTCGTACGAGCCATGGTGCTCACTCGTACGAGCCAAGATACAAACATATAAATCATATATACACAAACAATATTCAACGTTCTAAGCCCTTAATACATAAAGAACTTATCCTAGAGTAGGCAATAGACATTATGCAGCAACAAACTCCCCCTTGGATGTTGCCGCAGTCTTGGATAGTCTTCAAAAATCTTCAAAAGATTTGACAATTAATGACCAAAGAAACGTTTCGGCGGCTTGCAACGCTCCTCAAAGATACGGTGTCTGATCTGTAGGAGGAGGCTAGTTAACTGTATTGCCAAACCGAAAGCTCCTTGGTGACGCAATTCTTGCTCGCTCAGCGATTCTTTCTTCTTTCGTATCTTTTTTTCTCTGCTCGATCTCCTCCATCTTTCTCCAAGAAGTGTTCCATGTTGTTCCAGAATGTACATCGTTAGCAAAACAGATATTAACAATCTTCTGGAACTAGAGAGCTTGTTCTTTATCTTTCTCTACAAAACTAATCTTGCTTTAGAACAAGCATTCAATATATTTCTTTGAACAATTGACTAGCCACATCGGGTCTAGTACTCGAATGCCACGCCATAGTCCGTATATATGTTTATGTGCAATGACGGCTTCGGTTATTTCCTCAGTAATCTTCCAAGAATCATCATCTGGATGGACACATATAACAGCTTCACCTGTACTCGAATCTAGTGCCACCATTTGAAGATCTGGTAGAAATCTTGTTCCATCATGATAAGAAGCATATATTTCCATCACTTTTGGCTTCTTTACGATTAGCATCACATCTTTTTCTTTTGTTACTGGATTGATCTTCGTAATTCGCTTAGGGATATGAGGCTTCCAGTGTATAAATCCGTGAGTTGCTTCAAGCTTGATCAGTTTCCACAGCCGTTAGTCATGAAATTTCATCTTAAGATTAATCATCTTTATCTACAGAAGCTCTTTGATATCCTAGAACGACAGTGTCTTGATGTCGCTCAAGTATCGAAAAAACTGGATCCCATATTCCCGTTTAATCGCATAAACATTCAGCTCCTAGATCCATCGCCAGCTTATAATGTCTCCGAAAGAAATATCCGCATCACGCGTAAAGAATGCTAAGGGACATTCAAACTTTCGCTCTGCTGGTGCTACTTTAAACCACCGCTTCCTCATCTCAGCAATTTCTTCACCAGACAGTTGTTGAGGAACGGTTCCTTGTTTAATAGCTTTTTCAACTTTACCTTTCAAAAGATCATCATTTTCAGCTGCAAACAAATCGCTGAAAGTTGGAGAGTCATCTGTACCCTTATCGGCAATATCTGCATCTTCTTCATCAGAATCATCCTCCACGACAACTTTATCATAGTTATGTGCATCAGCAACATGTTAGAAGACATAATCAACCGGCTCGAAAGCACTGATATCATTAAGCTCTTCTTCGAAATCAAACACAAAATCCTCGTTGTCCTTGCCTAACATTTGAGCGATCTCTTCCTTTGAGTAGCTATGGACAAACTCACCTTCTTCAACATCATGCTCTAAATATAGAATCTTCAGTTTTGGCACGACAGGAATGGTAGACATTACAGTCACCGTGAAGATTCCTGCCTTCTGAGCATCCTTAGAGCTATCAGACTTTCCCTGATATCTATCTTCGTTCACTTGATTCACAGGATCATCCAAGTACATAGAAAAATCAATATCATCATTCAAATTGGACTCTGTTACAAGGACACCAGATCCACCTAAGTCATCATCACCACCATCACTGTCGTCATCAGACTTATCAGAAAATATATCATCGAAATCGTCTAAGTCTTCAGTTTCTTTCTCATCAAACTCATCTATCTCAGCTTCAGTCTCTCTCTCCAACTTTCTCTTATTAAGGCATTCGCGATATCTAGCTGAAAGATTCGACGTGTTAATATCAACATCTTTATCCTTTCCCACCAACACAAACTTCTTCGAAACCGAATACACCAACACCTCAGAAGTTACTGGCACCTATTCAGCTTCTGGCTCAGTTGAAACAATCATGGGATCCTCACCTACCTTCGCCTTACCCTTGCCCTGAGCATCAGATAGTTCTTTGGCAATATGTTCACACTCGGTAAACCTTTCTCTGGCTTCTTCTTTCTCATTTTCATGAATTTCAGCAGCTATATTGATTCTAAGTTTCTTTGTGAGTATCTTCTCAACTAAACTCATATTTCTCTAGTTCCTGAGATGTTCTTCATCATACTAAACTCATATCTTCTACCATTCTATTTCTCAAATGCTCATTCTCAGATACTATACTGGCCAAAATAGCTTCCAGCTGCTGTTTTTCTGCATTTAGCCCATTGAGTTGCTCCTAAAATTCAGCAATTTTGACACTGTTTAACATTACTTGTTTCTCTAATTCTGCAATACATGAATTGTTAAACATGTCTGCAGAGAAATCCTCCCTTGGTATATCACCAAAGTCAAAGTCAAAGTCAAAATCAAACTGGGGTTAAGATTGAGAGGGTTGTGGTGTTGGCTGCGGTGGTGGAGATAGTGGTGGCTGTGGAGTCAGCTCAACATTTTCTTCTTGAACAATCTTTTTTTGCACTTTTCTTTTGGATTTGTCTATCGGAGAATCAGAGCTTCTAATTGCTTGCTTTTTAAGACACCTAGAAGATTTCTTAGGAATTTTGCAAACAGGAATATCGCTATCAGAACCCGAAGGCACATATGTCGTATCATCCTCTCCTGACGCTTTTCTTTTCATCTCTTCGGATTTACGTTTAGCCTGACGTTCAACCTCTCTTTCCTTAGCTCTTTCTTTCTCACCAGCAATCCTATCTTCTGTATCAGTACTCGAAGATGATGCTTCTTCAACCTCTCCTTCCCAAACACCAAATGCTTCTCCTTCGAGTATTCATCAATCAATCTTGTGCCTTCAGATGCTTTCTGTTTCTTTTGAGGGGCACTGGAGCAAGATGTGGACGTTTGCTTTCTTTTCGTCCCCTTACCCCCTTTTATCTTCTTTCAAAAACCGCGCGCTTCTCTTGCAATGAAACCGTCTAATGCTTCAAGCTCTTCATCTTCGTCTTCGCTGTTGTCTTTTTTCCACTTCCCTTTAGATGGTGCCACATAATCTTTATCAGTGATAGTATTTGGAAAAGATTTGAGATGCAGATTCATCTTCTTTAGAGTTGATACATCCATATTCTCCAGCTTCAACACATCATATTTCTTTTTCTTCAAGTTCGGATGTAAATGGTCAAGTAACATTTCAAAAAAGCATGGATACTACAGATATTTCTCACGCTGAATATTTTGGACCATTTGGGAAAAGATCACTCTTGAGAAATTGTAAGGCAAGTTTAGAATAAGTGTAGTGATCATGCACATCTGATAATCAACTAAATCATCAATCCCGCCCTTTCGGTGGCTAAGAGCGTGAATAACGTAGTGTGCTATATATCGGAATGGAGCACTGAGATTAGCCTTCTTGAATGGAGCTGCGTTAACGAAACCGACATAACCCATTCTATAAAACACCCTTTCACCGTATATGTCACACCCTCAATTTCCACTTGCGGAGTTTTACCGGGAGGCGTGTGAACAAACCAGAATCTGAGACACTAGTAACGTCGAACGACTCTATATGATTTGTTAATACGTTTTCCAAAATCATTTGTTTAACCATTAATAGTTAATTTTAGATTGCCTTAGTTTGGTTTCAATATTTAACGGAAGCGTTAGTTCTTAAAGTTGAGCGGAAGCATAAAGTAAAGGAACGGGCGCCAACATAAACGCCAAAACCAAAGAAAAACCCAAAACAATGTTGTAAATGAGACTCGATAAAAGATGTCTTGATCAATGCAAGTGAGTGCACCTAGAGCTCCTAGCGTCCTGAGAAACATGTAAAGAAACAAGTGTCAACATTAAAGAAGAGTGAGTTCACAGGTTTTCATAAATTTGTTTGTTCGGTTATGAGTTTGTTTCCCCCGTTATCCCGAACCCGGGATAACGATTTAGTTCCATTATTCCCAACCCGGAATAATACTGATAGTTCCATTATTCCTTACCCGGAATAATAATGATGTTCCATTATTCCTAACCTGGAATAATAATGATGTTCCATTATTCCTAACCCGGAATAATAACGTTGTTGGTTCCATTATCCCTAACCCGGGATAATATTGTTGATTCGTAATTAAGTTCAATGTTAATATATATAGGTAGCTAGCCTAAAGTTATGTCACGTAAGTGTTCGCGATCGAAGCTGACTGTTGTGCCTCCGTGTTGCCAGGCCTATCACTGACCATGGCGAAGTTAGGCTAAATTATTCACCCGTTGACCATACCCGGTCGGCTAGCGCGACTAGCTCGGATGGGGCTTGTCGGGCCCAGTAGTACTACTTATAATTTCCCCGCTATTTAAACCCAATACTAACAATCCGAGAGATTGTCGAGGACTTGTGTGATATAGCTACTTAGTGACCATAACGTACATTAACATTAACTTAGTTACCGAATAATTAAATGACGTTAATTTCGTATAACGTAAAGAGATAGAGTTGTAGAGTGTATACATGTTTCTCCCCTGTTGTTTAAAACCGGATAAAATTAGGGGCCGTGAACTCACCTTTAGTTGCTCGGTTACTGTAACACAGAAGTTGCAAATGATGGGACCGCTAATTGCGTCCTAACAAGTCAATTGATTTCAAGTTAGTGTGTGAACACACCAATACAAATCCTACACATAATTAACGCACAAAGCGGTACACACAATCACAAAGCCTACCACTCAAACATGCATGCAAGTATCCTCATATGAACATAGTGATCAAAACAATTTATCATGAACACAATCCAATCCATACAACACTTTGGTGCACACATTCGCAAGTTATCAAGTTTCAGCTTATATACTCATAATTCGGCTGTTTTCGAGGATTTTTATAAAATAGTTCCAACGTTCCAAAAATCCCAATTATTTTACAGAAGGTGACAACTATACTGTAGAATTTTATATAAATTTTTCAAGTCCTAACACTTTACCAGTTATTCATAAATATTAATATACTAGGCTGCAGTCAGATTCGTCGCTTTCTGACTGAAGTCCACAGAAGAATTCATTTAAAAATCACCGTTCGTCCAATTAACAAATCTAGTTGCTGTAGAAATTTCATGATTCGACTCCCTACAGATTATTAGATCCGACTCGATAAACAACTAACAAATTTTCAGAATTTTCACAGCTTCAGTTACTGAACTTAATTGGCCACTTAAAAATATCAAACGACTTCAGAAAAATATGAATCTAGCGCCATTAGAAGCGTTTTTCAAAACTCTACGTTTTAGACTTCAGAAAATCCGTTTTTCGATAAATAATAACCAAGTTACAGCCAGTTGAAGTTGGCTGTAAACACCATTCAGCATCCTGATTTCAGCATTTTATCGAATTCTAATCCGTTTAAACAATTGATACGTTAAATGTAAGCGATGCAGAACAGAATTTCCAATCATATATCATCATATATATCATACCCATGCAAACCCTAATCATAACATATAGTTTCTATCGAACAAAACGCAGCCTAACGTTTCTTAATTCCGCTAATCATCATACTTGCAAACTAGCCTAATCAATCGATTATCATCCTAATACTTTCTACCATTCCATACACACGCGATCCATAATTCATAATCCTAGTATGATTAGCGAAATAACATAAAATTCTAACCTTAACAATAGGATCAAAGAGCCGAGAACTAGATGGGACCGATTCGGATGTTGGCGAGACTTGCGACCGAGAGGAAGAAAGGGACAAGCTGCTTTCGCGACCGAGAGAAAAGAGAAGGAGTAGGCTGCCGTCGGCTGTTTAGCTATTAGGGTTTGTTGTGAAGCAATGTACATGTATGTGTGTGTATATATAGCGCAAGATATAAGGGAAAGGGAAGGGTTTACGGTTTAGGGTGCTCGCGGCCGCAAGGGGGGTTCGGGTGGGGCGGTTTGGGTTTAAAACTTGATCCCCAAGTTTGGTTAACTCCTTGAGTCGCAAGGAAATGAGGCCGGCTCGTGTGCGTTCGGTTCGGTTCGATTCGTCTATATATTTACTATATATATTTTATAACTAAAACAAATCACGAAATCGAAACATCACATAATAACTCACCAACTTATAAATGTTTAATAGTAGCACGTAATTCATTTGACAAGTACACGAAATTATCGTAATTATTTCGAGCGTGCAATTTAAGTCTCCGAATCAATTTAATGTAGGAACGAATAACCATGAAGTAGTGCGTTTAAGATATCTGAAAAACCGGGATGTCACATTATCCCCATGTTGAAAAATTTTCGTCCCGAAAATTGAGTAAACGCGGTTTAGAATGCATCGTACATGTTTAGAGTGCCACGCACAAAGATTTAGTTCGTTAACAATGGTACGCGAAATTACAAGAAATTCCCAAGTGCCATGCACAAGGATTTAGTTAACAATGGTACGCGAAATTATGAGAAATTCCCAGGTTATCACATCATCCCCATGTTGAAAGAATTTTCGTCCCGAAAATTTAGTTGCTGGTATCGTTAGTTTGCTGCTCAGCTGCAAAGAGGTGTGGGTATTTGCTTTTCATTTGGTCCTCTCTTTCCCACGTGAGCTCCTGTCCACGCTTAGAGTCCCAACGAACCTTAACGATATGAATCTTGCTATGCCTTCGAGTCTTGATCTCACGATCCATGATCTCGATAGGTTGTTCCATAAAGTGCGGTTGTTCATCCACTTGGATTTCATCCAATGGAATGACTAGGGTTTCATCTCAGATTTGACACGTGAAAACGTTGTGAACTCCACTGAGTTCGGCAGGAAGGTCTAATTGATAAGCTACGGGTCCAATACGTTTCAAGATCACAAACGGACCTACGTACCGTGGGTTTAGTTTGCCTTATTTTCCAAAGCGGATTACACCCTTCCAGGGTGACACCTTCAGTAGGACGCGGTGCCTACTTGAAATTCGAGCGGTTTGCGTCGTTGATCAGCGTAGCTTTTCTGTCGATCTGGTGCTGCCGCCATGCGGTTTCTGATTTGTACAATCTTTTCAGTAGCCTCAAGTATCAACTCAGGGCCTGTGAGTTGACTGTCACCGACTTCTGCCCAACAGACCGGTGATCTACATTTACGACCGTATAATGCCTCAAACGGTGCTGCCGATATACTCGTATGGTAACTGTTGTTATACGAGAATTCCACTAAAGGCAGGTGGATTTTCCAACTATTCCCGAAGTCTACTACGCATGCCCTAAGCATGTCTTCAAGGTCTGTATGGTCCTTTTGCTTTGACCATCAGTCTGAGGTGATAAGCTGTGCTCATATCTAAGCGTGTTCCCAACGCTTTTTGAAGTGACTGCCAAAAGTTGGACGTGAAGCGAGCATCTCTGTCTGAGATGATGGACGTTGGCACTCCGTGCCGAGAAACTACTTCCTTAATGTAGATGCGAGTCAACTTCTCCATCTTATCTGTTTCTTTAATAGCTAGGAAGTGTGCGGACTTAGCTAAACGATCCATAATCACCCAGATGGTATCGCAATCACCCAAAGTTCGCGAGAGTTTAGTGATGAAGTCCATCGAGATCTGATCCCATTTCCACACTGGGATCTCAGGTTGTTGAAGTAGCCCGATGGTTTCTGATACTCTACCTTGACTTTTGCACAAGTCAAACACTTGCTCACGTAGGTGGCTATATCAGCTTTCATGTTGGGCCACCAATATCAGCTTTAAGGTCTTGATACATCTTATCCGAACCAGGATGGACAGAGTATCGGGATTTGTGAGCTTCGTCCATGACTAGCTCTCTGAGGTTTCCGTAGAGAGGTACCCATATGCGATTCATGAAATACCGGGCTCCATTGGGTTTTACTTCCCAATTGCGTTCCATTTTTCCCACCGATTCGGCCTTGATGTTTTCTTCCTTAACTGCTTCTAAATGCGCGTCGCGTATCTGTTCGGGTAACCCCGAATGAATAGTGAGCTGTAGTGCTCGTACCCGACGAGGTTTCAAGTGTTCCTTCCTACTGAGGGCATCAGCTACCACGTTAGCTTTACCCGGGTGATACCGAATGGCACATTCATAATCGTTCAAAAGTTCGACCCAGTGACGCTGTCGCATGTTCAACTCCTTCTGATCAAAGATGTGTTGGAGGCTCTTGTGGTCTGTAAAGATTGTGCACTTCGTTCCATAGAGGTAGTGTCTCCAAATCTTATGTGCAAACACTACTGCTCCCAATTCCAGGTCATGTGTTGTGTAGTTTTTCTCGTGAACCTTCAATTGTCGGGACGCATACGCGATGACCTTATCGCGTTGCATCAGTACGCATCCCAATCCCTGAATGGAAGCATCACAATATACTACAAAATCATCTGTCCCTTCCGGCAAGGACAGAATGGGTGCACTGCGAAGTTTATGTTTCAGCAATTGAAATGCTGCTTCCTGCTTATCACCCCAAGCATACTTGATGCCTTTCTGGGTGAGGGTAGTAAGCGGTTGCGCGATCTTTGAAAACCCTCGATGAAACATCTGTAGTAACCAACCAAACCCAAAAATTGGCGGATCTCCGTCGGTGTCCTGGGTGCTTCCCAGTTTTTTATAGCTTCAATCTTGGCAGGGTCGACGTGGATACCCTTTTCATTTACGATATGCCTGAGGAACTGAACTTCCCGAATCCAGAAATCACACTTTGAAAGCTTGGCATATAGTTTCTCCTGTTGAAGTAATCCCAATAGTAATCGTAGATGTTCAGCATGTTCTTCTTCACCTTTAGAGTAGATGAGTATGTCATCGATGAACACAATGACAAACTTGTCGAGGTATGGTTTACACACACGGTTCATGAGGTCCATGAACACCGTGGGTGCGTGGTGAGACCGAAGGGCATGACCAAGAACTCATAATGGCCATACCGAGTACGAAATGCCGTCTTAGCGATATCTTCCTCCCTGACGCGTAACTGATGGTAACCGGACCGTAGATCAATCTTGGAGTAGTAGCTTGACCCTTGAAGTTGGTCGAAGAGATCGTCGATGCGAGGTAATGGGTATCGGTTCTTGACAGTAACCTTATTGAGTTCCCTGTAGTCGATGCACATGCGGAAGGTCCCGTCCTTCTTCTTGACAAAAAGGACTGGAGCTCCCCATGGCGAAGCGCTTGGTCGGATAAATCCCTTTTCTAACAGCTCCTGAAGTTGGGTAGACAGCTCCTGCAGCTCGGCTGGAGCTAGGCGGTATGGGGCCTTGGCGATAGGAGTTGCATGGTTCACCAATTCAATTTCAAACTCCAATTGTCGATGGGGTGGGAGACCAGGTAACTCCTCTGGGAATACATCGGAAAAATCACGGACGACGGGGATGTCTTCTATACGTTTCTCGTCCTTAGGCTATTCGGTAACCAGTGCGAGTAAAGAGAAAGAGTTCTTCCTCCGAAGATACTTCTGCGCTTGTATGTAAGAGATGATGTTTGTGACGGCGCCTGCCTTCTCGCCTTACACCGTCAAGATTTCGTCGTTAGAGAGCGGAATACAGATAGATTTTTTGAAGCAGAGAACTTCAGCTCGGACGTCGGATAGCCAGTCCATTCCGACTACCACGTCAAAACTACCCAGGGTAGTTGTCATCAGATCAATGGTAAAGGTGTGACCCGCGAGTTTGAGTTGACAGCCGGATACTAAATGGGTCACATCTACAGATTTACCATCGGCTAGTTCTATGACGTAAGGGGCCTCTAGAGGTTTAGGCGTGAGATTTAGGTTCTTCCTAAAAGACTCAGATATAAAACTCCTATCCGCACCCGTATCAAAAAGCACAGTAGCAAAATGTTCATTAAGGGGAAACTTACCGATGACCACGTTCGAGTCGTTTCTGGCCTCTCCGCGGCCCAACGTAAATGCGCGACCTTTGGCACCTCCTGTGCCACCATTTCCGTTATTGTTGTTGTTGTGGTTATTGTGGTTGTGGTTGTTCCCGCCATTGTTGTTGTTGTTACGCAGCTGTGGGCAGTCTCTTTTGAAGTGGCCAGTGCTACCACACTGATAGCATCCCCGGTTAACACCCTGCTGCTGGCCCTGGGGTTGATTTTGGTTTTGTCGGGACATGATTTCCCCGCGACAATCCTTTGCCGCATGTCCCACCTTGCCACACTGTTGGCAGCGATTCCCGGCACAAGGGCCGTGATGATGAAGATTACAGCGATTGCACTGCGGCTTTCGACCTACATAGTCGCTTGCGTTCTGGTTGTTGTTGGCGGGTTGATTATTGTGACCCCGGTGGCTGTTTTAAGTATTGAACCGTTTCTGGTTCCCCTGTTGTTGCTGGGACGACGAAGACTGTCGAACAGACGAGTCTTCAAACTTTCTTTTATTATCAGGGGCAACTTCAGTTGTACCCCGAGTTGGCAACTTCTTTTGTTCCACCGCCTTATCGGTGAGTTTGTGCGCCAACCTGATTGCTTGATGTTCAGTTGCAGGGTTGCTAGCCATTACCATACCCTGAATCTCAGGGACCAGACCCCCAAGGTAGAACTCGAGTCGTTTCTTAACAGTGTTGGCCAGATCGGGACATAGAAATACCAAGTCGTGATGTTTCGCTGTGTATGCTTCGATTTCAGATCCCACCATCTTGTGGTTCCATAATGTTTGCTCCAACTGTTGAACTCTGTCTCGCGGACAATACTCTTCTTTGATTAGGGCCTTAAACTTGGCCCAGGCCATGGCATTTGCAGCAATAAGTCCACGCGTTTGGACTTGTGCATTCCACCAAGTTAGTGCCCCATCTTCCAAGGTTGAGGCTGCATACTTGACCTTGTTGGCCTCCAGACAGTTGCACATTTCAAACACTGATTCGGATTTTTTGATCCAGCGGACCAGTCCTATGGGTCCTTCTGCCCCCGTGAATTTGCTTGGCTTCGCATCGAGGAACATCTTGTAGGGGTTAAGACCCCTCCTGCTGCTGGTGGGTTTTGAACACCTGCCAGAGCAGCATTCACGTGTTCTTGGATCATTGCGGCTAATTCTTAAGGCGTCATGTTGAGATTTCCGCGACGTCCAGTTGCCATTTTAGATCTAAGTAGAAAATAAATAGACTGAAGGAAAGTAAATAAAATAAGCGAGATGTTTCAGTCTTCTACGTCTCCATCCCCCAAATCGCTATCGTTGCCGTCATCCTGCGCGGCATTTCCAGCTTCTACGGCTGGGTCTTCCTCCGGATCCTCCTCTAGATCCTCCTCTAGGTCTTCTTCTGGATCCTCTTATGGATCCTCTTCTGGATCCTCTTCCGGATCCTCTTCTGGATCCTCTTCCGGATCCTCCTCTGCCGACACTGGAGGGGCCGGTGCTGGTGCATGTACTGGTACAGGTGCCTGATTCTGTTCTACTTCTTGAATTCTCCAGCTAGACTCAAGAACTCTGTCTTCTAGCCAGTCAGCCCTTAGCTGCTCACCACGAAGGTCTCTGGCTAAAGTGTTACGAGCTATCTTACTCGCATGTTGCTCTTCCTCGAGCGATCCAGTCTTACCTGTCAATTGTCGTATCATCCATCCTTGTGCTAGGATGGTTTCATGCATTCTTTCTAATTGTTCTTGTTGTTTCCGTATCATATCTCTAAGTAGGTCGTTTCCTATTTCTACCGAGTTAACCGGTTCGACCGGCACAGCGATGGTCGGGCGTGAGGACGACTCCTCCCCTAGAGCGAGCCTTTTTCTCGCAGCTGAGCGTGTCTCCACGCCATAAGATGGTAAGGGTTCCACCATAGGTGCCTTTCCTGGCACCCTTGGTTGTGTAAGTTTGTCGGATGATGATGATGATGATGACATTGCCTGTTAGGTTGTGTAGTTAGTTACGAGTTGCATTCATTTCTTACTATGCATTCATATTCTACATAACACAGTTGTGGTACATCACATAACAAGATATAACAGTTCGGTGCCAAACTACGTCTAGTGTCGTGTAATCAGCTATAGTTTAGGTCTACTTTTAATGCAAACCTGGTTCTCAATAGCTAGTGGCTCTGATACCAATCTGTCACACCCTCAATTTCCACTTGCGGAGTTTTACCGCGAGGCGTGTGAACAAACCAGAATCTGAGACACTAGTAACGTCGAACGACTCTATATGATTTGTTAATACGGTTTCCAAAATCATTTGTTTAACCATTAATAGTTAATTTTAGATTGCCTTAGTTTGGTTTCAATGTTTAGCGGAAGCGTTAGTTCTTAAAGTTGAGCGGAAGCATAAAGTAAAGGAACGGGCGCCAACATAAACGCCAAAACCAAAGAAAAACCCAAAACAATGTTGTAAATGAGACTCGATAAAAGATGTCTTGATCAATGCAAGTGAGTGCACCTAGAGCTCCTAGCGTCCTGAGAAACAAGTGTCAACATTCAAGAAGAGTGAGTTCACAGGTTTTCATAAATTCGTTTGTTCGGTTATGAGTTTGTTTCCCCGTTATCCCTAACCCGGGATAACGATTTAGTCCCATTATTCCCAACCCGGAATAATACTGATAGTTCCATTATTCCATACCCGAATAATAATGATGTTCCATTATTCCTAACCCGAAATAATAATGATGTTCCATTATTCCTAACCCGGAATAATAACGTTGTTGGTTCCATTATCCCTAACCCGGGATAATATTGTTGATTCGTAATTAAGTTCAATGTTAATATATATAGGTAGCTAGCCTAAAGTTATGTCACGTAAGTGTTCGCGAACGAAGCTGACTGTTGTGCCTCCGTGTTGCCAGGCCTATCACTAACCATGGCGAAGTTAGGCCAAATTATTCACCCGTTGACCATACCCGGTCGGCTAGCGCGACTAGCTCGGATGGGGCTTGTCGGGCCCAGTAGTACTACTTATAATTTCCCCGCTATTTAAACCCAATACTAACGATCCGAGAGATTGTCGAGGACTTGTGTGATATAGCTGCTTAGTGACCATAACGTACATTAACATTAACTTAGTTACCGAATAATTAAATGACGTTAATTTCGTATAACGTAAAGAGATAGAGTTGTAGAGTGTATACATGTTTCTCCCCCTGTTGTTTAAAACCGGATAAAATTAGGGGCCGTGAACTCACCTTTAGTTGCTCGGTTAGTGTAACACAGAAGTTGCAAATGATGGGACCGCTAATTGCGTCCTAACAAGTCAATTGATTTCAAGTTAGTGTGTGAACACACCAATACAAATCCTACACATAATTAACGCACAAAGCGGTACACACAATCACAAATCCTAACACTCAAACATGCATGCAAGTATCCTCATATGAACATAGTGATCAAAACAATTTATCATGAACACAATCCAATCAATGCAACACTTTGGTGCACACATTCGCAAGTTATCAGGTTTCAGCTTATATACTCATAATTCGGCTGTTTTCGAGGATTTTTATAAAATAGTTCCAACGTTCCAAAAATTCCAACTATTTTACAGAAGGTGACAACTATACTGTAGAATTTTATATAAATTTTTCAAGTCCTAACACTTTACCAATTATTCATAAATATTAATATACTAGGCTGCAGTCAGATTCGTCGCTTTCTGACTGCAGTCCACGGAAGAATTCATTTAAAAATCACCGTTCGTCCAATTAACAAAATTCCAGTGGGAGTTTCCTGGAAATTTCCATCTGCTGTACAAATTTCATGATTCGACTCCCTACAGATTATTAGATCCGACTCGATAAACAACTAACAAATTTTCAGAATTTTCACAGCTTCAGTTACTGAACTTAATTGGCCACTTAAAAATATCAAACGACTTCAGAAAAATATGAATCTAGCGCCATTAGAAGCGTTTTTCAAAACTCTACGTTTTAGACTTCAGAAAATCCGTTTTTCGATAAATAATAACCAAGTTACAGCCAGTTGAAGTTGGCTGTAAACACCATTCAGCATCCTGATTTCAGCATTTTATCGAATTCTAATCCGTTTAAACAATTGATACATTAAATGTAAGCGATCCAGAACAGAATTTCCAATCATATATCATCATATATATCATACCCATGCAAACCCTAATCATAACATATAGTTTCTATCGAACAAACGTAGCCTAACGTTTCTTAATTCCGCTAATCATCATACTTGCAAACTAGCCTAATCAATCGATTATCATCCTAATACTTTCTACCATTCCATACACACGCGATCCATAATTCATAATCCTAGTATGATTAGTGAAATAACATAAAATTCTAACCTTAACAATAGGATCAAAGAGCCGAGAACTAGATGGGACCGATTCGGATGTTGGCGAGACTTGCGACCGAGAGGAAGAAAGGGACAAGCTGCTGTCGCGACCGAGAGAAAAGAGAAGGAGTAGGCTGCCGTCGGCTGTTTAGCTATTAGGGTTTGTGTGTGAAGCAATGTACATGCATGTGGGTGTATATATAGCGCAAGATATAAGGGAAAGGGAAGGGTTTACGGTTTGGGGTGCTCGCGGCCGCAAGGGGGGTTCGGGTGTGGGCGGTTTGGGTTTAAAACTTGATCCCCAAGTTTGGTTAACTCCTTGAGTCGCAAGGAAATGAGGCCGGCTCATGTCGCGGTTCGTTCGATTCGTCTATATATTTACTATATATATTTTATAACTAAAACAAATCACGAAATCAAAACATCACATAATAACTCACCAACTTATAAATGTTTAATACGTAGCACGTAATTCATTTGACTAGTACACGAAATTATCGTAATTATTTCGAGCGTGCAATTTAAGTCTCCGAATCAATTTAACGTAGGAACGAATAATCGTGAAGTAGTGCGTTTAAGATATCTGAAAAACCGGGGTATCACAGTATACTCTGGAAAATCAGTAGGGTCGTCTTCATGATTGATGAATTCTAGCACTGTTCTGATAAAGTCTTCAGTAATCTTTACTTGAATATATTCATCATTAATCTTTACTGCAGACAGAATCGCATTCTCTTCTTCATCAAACTCGACAGCATTCCAGAAATATTCAATGTGAGAATGATATGATGTGTGACGATCAGTTAGAGCTTTAGTGGTAGGAAGTCTTCTTAAAAATCCAGAACTTCTCGATATACAAGAATTTCTAGGATAACATCATCCAAAAGACAACAAATATTGTGGAACAGCGAAAATGAAGACTTCTTGATCTGCAAGCATAGACATTTCAACACATAGAAAAATTTTAAATTTTTAAACACTCGTACGAATCACCATTCGTACGAGTCATATACTTAGACAAATTATAAGTCTAAGTCAAAACCTCACTCGTACGAGCCACTACTTCATACGAATGGAAAATATACTTAACAGATTTCAAGTGTTTTGAACAAACTTCTTGGTACGAATGATCACTCGTACAGTGGATATGATAAACAACATTTGATAAACATGCTCGTACGAGTGATGATTCGTACGAGTTGTAATTCGCACGAAATAACACCTTATCAAACTGAACTTAAAACATGTAGATTTTAACAAATTGAAGGTTGATTTATAGGTCATTAGGGCCGATATTAACATTTTTTAGTTAAATTTTATATTTTACTGGTCCAATTAACCTAAATCTACGTTTTATGTCCTTTTGGTCCAATTTTTGGCATTATAACGGCTCAAAACAAGCGTTAGTACCTTGCCCATTGAAAGAGGTATGCAATTCAACCTCCCCAACGTATAGATACGTATTGTAGATTAAGAAAATAGAGTGAAAAGAACTGGTTCGCACAAAGTTTGCTCTCAATCGCACAGAGTCAATTGTCCGACTCGTGCGAATGAGCCATCCTTTTATACTCATTCAGAGTTCGCTCGTACGAGCGATGGCTCGTGCGAATGAAAACTTCTGTTACTTGTACGAGCCAGTGCCACTCGTACGAGTCAGTTTTTATGCACTTTGTTATCTTTTTAATTTTTTATGAAATTTTATCTGTTTTTATAACCCACTCAGTTAACCAAGTCCAAGTTAATGACCCTGGTTATCCGATTTGGCTACCAAGTCCAAGTTAATGACCTTGGTTGACCTTTTTAACCAAACAGATGTATTTTAAAAATGTAAAGTTTCAAATTAATGAACTTTGTAGACGTTCAGGAATTCTTTTCTTTTCTGATTTGCTCCCAACCCGTGAACTTCAAGCAATCGTCGCTTTGACTTGGACTAACGGTATTTTCATCATCGGTAGACTAAAATCTATGATAAATTGCTAAAGCTGAGAATCTTTTTAGGATTTTTTCTGAAAAGAAAGAACAAGTAAAGATGTATATACATACATATTTTTGTGAGTTTTGTGTTTAGAGGATCATATCAAGTATTTAGACAAATCACAAGTACCGTTGATCTTGGTAGTAACTGTAAGTTCTTAAACAAATTTACCTAGATTGCCAATATACTTATCCACTTAACGTTCTAAACGTTTCTCAATTGTTTCAAGATATGTTAGGTAATATTAAGGAACATGAAATAACTGTGTTTCCCATCTCAGAATATACTCCGGCATCGAGATTCCCAAAATATCATTTCACAGGTTAATATATCTAACTGATATCTATAAATGGGGTGAATTGCAAAGACCTATGAGAGGCTCGACTTTAAGTGGTGTTCCATAAAGGAATCTTTTGAACTAAAGATGTCGTAAATGTTTATGACATACTCATGTTTTCTGCAGCTTAGCATAAAGTATTATACAAGTTCTAGGCATTGTCGATGCAGAATCAGAAGAACTATATAATAACCCAGATATTGATTAAATATAAAGACCTAGTATCACAGAATCTGGCATTCTCTCAAACGAAATTTCGGAGTACTAAGTCCATATATCCGAGAGATGTTAACCCACTAGTTACTTAGTTTTTCTTTTAGGTTTAAATCTTGAAAAACAATTTTATAAAAAAACTCTTTTTGACTTTTATAATTTTTTTGTATTTTCCCAAACTTTCTCTCCTTAAATTCAAAAACATATTTTTTGTTTTTAGTAATTTTTTTAAAGAAAGTATATTTACAGAAAAAACACGTCATACCGATGAGAATCACGTTAAGTCCTCATCATCCTCAAATTATACCTCATGAACATCCCTAATCCCAAATTTCTTAAACCATTTAATTTTAAAAGATTTTTAAATCTTGAACGATCAAATGCTTTGGTGTAAAAATCTGCTTTTTGGTCATCAGTGTGGATTTTTTCAATTCTATACGTTTAGTGCGTGATTGTTGACAAGATTTTTAGTGATATCAATAGTAACCTGATTATCTACATATTTGGGCGTGTCAAGAAATTGCAGTCTGAAGTCTCTCATCTGCTGTTGTATCCAGAGTATCTAGGAACAATAGCTGGATGCTGAAACGTATTCAACTTCACACGTAGAGAGAGCGACCGCGGTCTGTTTCTTGCATTGCCACGTTACCAAACGAGTCCCGAAGAACTGGCAACCAGCCATAGTAGATTTGGCATTAAACTTGCAGCAGCCGAAATCAGAATCGAGTAACCCGCAAGATTGAAGTCGTCGTGAGGAGGATACCACAAGCCAGTGCTGGACATCCTTTCAAATATCGCATGATACGTTTGACAGTAACATGTGCGAATCTCTTGGATTGGACTGAAAACGGGCGCATAGGCATGTAGGATACATGATATCAGGTCGTGAAGTTGTAAGATACATCAAGGATATGATCATAGAGCAATATAATGTTTCATCGACTTTGACTCCATGAACATCTAGACAAATGCCGTGATTTGGGACTAACGGAGTAGATGCTGGCTTAGTTCCTGACATATTAAATTTCTCTAATACGTCATGAACATACTTCATCTGATGGATGAAGATACCATCAGGCAATTGTTCAACCTGAAGTCCTAAAAAGAACTTCATCGCCCCATAGCACTTATTTCGAATTTCTTTTTCATGACTTCTTCGAAGTCTTTGCACAGCTTATCATTTGTTGATCCAAAGATAATTTCATCAACATATATTTGTATGACAATTAGATGTCCATCCACTTCCTTGGTAAAGAGGGTACTATCTGTAGTTCCTCTAAGAAAGCCGTTGTCAAGAAGATGTCTTGAAAGCGTTTCATACCAAGCTCTCGGGGCTTGGTGAAGACCATATAAAGCTTTGTTCAGAAGGTAGACTTTATCCATGTGTATAGGATCAACAAACCCCGGTGGTTGTCCGACATACACCTTCTCTTTGACTTTGCCGTAAAGGAAAGCATATTTGACATCCAATAGGTACACCTTGAATCCTTTCCAAGAAGCAAAGGCCAAGAATATGAGAATAGCTTCGAGACGAGCGACTGGGGTATAGACTTCAGTGTAGTCTATACCTTCTTGCTGGTGAAAGCCCTGGACCACGAGCCAAGCTTTGTTTCTGACCACTATACCTTTGTCTTCTCATTTGCACTTGAAGACCCATCGAGTGCTTATCTTCTTATGATGATCTGGTAGGTCGAAAAGCTTCCAGACTCCTTGCTTCTAGAATTGAAACAACTCTTCCTACATTGCCTCCACCCAACTTTCTTCTTTTAACACGTCTCTCCAGTTTCCTGGTTCAACCTGTGAAACAAAACAACTGTAAGAAAGTTTGGTTATAATGGAGCAATACTGGTATAAAAACAGCTTAGATCCTTGTTGATCTGATTGCGAGTTTTCACTCGGTTTCTATGCTGCCAATGATATTCTCTGATGGATGGTAAGATAATGTCCTTGGCATTACTTCACTTGAAACATCCACTTGAGTTTGCAAATTCGTGAGCACTTCATCAACAACCGGTGTAGAAGATGTAGCTTCATTTCTGACATTGGATTGATCAGCTTGAGCATTTAGAAATCTTTCAATATGCTCAAATCCTTCATCGGAACAAGATCCTCCATCATCAAGAGTCGGTTCATGATCACAGTCGGCATTAGGCGGTTGTTGGGCAGATGATTCAGAATTGTTCAAGATTGGTACATAGACGTTTTCTTGAAGAGTAGTGCTCGGACCTACATCAGAACTGTTAGAGACAGGAGAGACGGTGAAATCACCAACGGTCTAGAAACTTGCTCTTGATTAGAAATTTGATGATATTGAAAGAGCATAACAAGTTCTTCTTCAGATGAAACTTCAAGTAAGTCAAATGAATTCCACAAACCTTCGTAGTTGACAGCCATGGATTCCTGCGTTCAGCAACTCCATTTTGTTGAGCGCTGAATTCGTGAAGAATCCATTTTTCATTGTAGAATTCGAGCATCCTTTTGTTCTTGAACTCGGTACCATTGTCATTGTGGATTCTCTTGATAGGCAAGTGATACAGGTTTTCAAGCTTCCTGAAGAGAATCATAAGACTTTCAAACATTTCATCTTTGCTCTCCAGAAAGAAAACCCATGAGAATCTAGAGAAATCATCTGTCACGACCAGGCAATACAGATCTCCAGAAATGCTTTTCACGTTTACTGGCCCAAATAGATCCATATGAAGCCTTTCTAGTGGTAGCTTAATAAAATTTAGAAGCTTTCTTGGGTGTGATTTCTTATGTGTTTCCCCTTTTTACAGCTCAGACAATCATCAGATAAATGAAAATTCTTCAGATTAACACCCTCCAGTAGATCGTTGTAATAATTCATGCTTCATAGATTGTATGTGCCCCATCTTCCTATGCCATAAGATAGACTCCTTCTCGGTCGCTTTTGAAACGAAACACTGAACCTTCTTTGATGTTGTAGATGCGACACTCATATCAAGGACATAAAGATCATTCTCTCTTGGAGCGCGCATAAGAATCCATTCCTCAGGAATCTTGAATCCCGGCTTTATAATTAAGCATTCTTTGTCGTTGAAGTGTGTTATGAACTTTTTGTCACAAATTTGCGAAATACTCAGAAGATTGTTCTCTAGCTGCGCAATGTAGTTCACCTTGTCAAAGGAAACAACTCCATTCGTAAGATTACCTTCTCTTACAATATCTCCACCTTGAGTTCCAGCAAAACCAGCAAAACCAACGTAACCTCCCTGAATAGCTTTGACGTCATGTAACAACGCAAGCATCCTAGTCATGTGTTGTGAAGCTCCACTATCCATAATCCATTTTGACATGATCGACCTCAGGAGCCCCTACACACATGAGGAAGAAACTATTTAAACAGAGAAACCCAAGCCTGCTTGTTCTTGGGTGGGTTAGGAATATCAAATTTTGGACCAACTTTCTTTTTGACATTCTGTTTCGGCTCTGTTTTGGTTGGAATAGATGGTTTCAGATCTACTTTACTTGGTTTGACTTTTGCAACCATGTTTATGTTTTCAAATTTGCCCTTTTTGAATAAAACTTTGAATCCTTTTGACGATTCTTAGTGGAAGTTTCACCAATTTCAAATTTAGAATTATGTTGAATCATTGATTTAACATTTTTATTGGATTCAATGTTTCTTTTCAAAATCTATTTTTGTACAACCATGGGTGCCTTTTGTTTTACATCTTTGGTAGATCTGTTAGAGTTAGAAATAGGTTTTGGATGTCTTTGTGAGCAATATCGTGCAATATGCCCAACATTTTTACATGTATAGCATGTCCTACTATCTTTTTGAACAGAGTAATCAAAACGTGTTTTCTACTCTCTTTTTCTTTCTTGAACTCATCGTTGGATTGTGTACCAACGATCTCTTTTTCTTTTTATTTAGTTGTTCGATAGACAAAATTAATTTTCTTTGTAAAATTCAACTTTTGAAACTTGTTGTTTGTTCTTTTCTTTTGGAAACCCAACCCACCCTCCTGTTTTCTGGATAATCTCTGTTCCTTTGGTGGTAGGGTTTGTTAACACATTTTGATTTAGAGTAAAATGATATATCGTGTGTTTCTAAATCAGAATGGCTCACCTCAACAAGCTTAAACAACTTTTCAACACGATCCAGATTGACACTCTGGATTGGGAAATCTTCATCAGAATATAGTTTATCAGACCCATGCATTTTGTATACCATGGTGTTTGGATTAGTGTTTAAACTATTTTCTGATGATTTAACATCGAATTCAAATTTCTCAGATTCACTCTTCAGAACATTTTCAACCACGGTTTTAACCACATCAGACTCACATTCATTTTCAGATTTTGTGTAAGTTACATCAATGTTCATAGGCAACTCGTTTGACTTTTCAGTTTTAAATTTTAAGTTGAGCAACTTCTCCACCCCTAATGGTTTCTTAGTAGCATAGCTATTCCACATGGCTGGTGGAACAAGATCATAAGTTGCACCTTTGTTTTCATCATTTTTAGTTTCTTCTTTACTTTTGATCTTTGGAAGAATGTGATCCATGACGAATGAACTTGTAGAATAACTGATTAACAATTTGTTAACCCGTTCGGTTTGTATTTTCATTTTTGCAAGTTCATTTTTTAGCTTGGCGATTGTATTTAAATGAATGTTAATGGCCATCTGTTTGTCCATTACAGTCTCTTTAAGCATTGAAAGTGTTCCATCATTTTCTCTGATCACCTTTTCATATTGTTTAACAGATTTGCTTAATTTGTCATAAGCTTCTTTTGTTGATTTATATTCACATGACAAATTATCTGTTAGACATTTGAGCTCATTGTATGGTGTTTCTTTTACAACACATTCACTGCATGGCTAGGTGCATTTTAAGCACGGTTTTCTATCACAGACTCATTTTCTAACACGTTTCCTCATTCACATTTGACATACAAGCTTTGTTGGTCTTATTAGTCATCTTTTCCAACCTCTCATCAACTCTCTTTTCTTCAACTTCCGGCTACTTCTTTTCTTCACAAGACGATTGATGGCATGGCTCAAAATAACCTACAAAATTTTTCAAAATATCATTAGGCAGGAGATGTATAAAAGCACTATTTAATTATTCCTCTTCTTCTGATGATGTGTGATAATATTCCTCGAGAGCTTCGTCAAAAGATGCCTCTACATATTCTTCAGGTTCTTCAATGATTTCTGTGACTAAAGCAAAACTTTCGTTCTTCGTGATGTACTTGTTACGGTTGAAGCTTTCGTCCTCCTGAGTCACGATAAGAGCTTTATCTTTGGAATTCGATGGTCCATCTTCGACTTGCACCATTCTTGTTTTGGGTTGAGCACGATGATAGATGGCTTTCTTGTAATAGTCGTCATCAAACGGGTTTTGATTACTCGGGACTTCTCTATTTGGACATTCTCTTTTGAAATGTCCCTTCTCTCAACAATTAAAACATGTAACTTTGGACTTGTTGAAGCCAAGTTTCCCATCTAATCCTCCTAAATTCTCTTTTTCGGCGATTTCCCAAACGTTGCGCTCGTCTGACGATAGAAGGCATACACCATTTGATGTCAATTAGTTCCATCTCGATCAGATCAATCTGATCATAATCCTCTCTTGTCATCTCGGAATTCCAAATTTTCCTGCTACTAAACTGTCGTATGATTCGAGTACCGACGCTAATAATGACATATGTTGCTTTGCAGTCTTCTCGTCAAAGTTTGGAGCATTTTGGAAATCAACAGCAATATTGCACTGTAGAACCCTTTGATTAGAATTAGATTGATTGTTCTGTTTCATCTAGGGATTGCTCGAACCATGGGATGACTGTGGGCCTGGAGGCGTATTCGGGTTGACAGAAGCAGACCATTGAAAACCACTGTGTTGACTCGACGGTGGGCTTGATGTGTTGAAAGCACTGAAGGCAGTTTGGATTTTTAGAGACTCTATATGCAAAGCATAACTACCCTTGTAATACAGATTTACGTCTTGTTGCATTTAGGCGTCTTTGTTTTTCGCCATTTTCTAGCATCTCGAGTTCATGCCCTTCCAATCTCTCAATGAATCTTGGTAATGAGAAATTACCATATTCTACGCCATTCTTCAGAATAATGAAGTAGTTAGACCATTCTCCTTGTGGTAGGGAATCTGCCAGTTTATCGACTAATTCTTCATTCGTCTTCACAATTCCCATGCGCTTCATTTGCACAACCAAGTGATAGTATTTTTCAATTAGTTGTTTCACTCTCTCTCCCTTGATCAAACTAAAGATATCAAATTCTTTACTTAACAACGCTCTCTTCCCTTTTCGCAACTGTGCGCTTCTTTGGAACTTCAACCGTAGAGCATTCCATAACCATTGTGCATCATCATGTTGTAGAAGAGCCAAGATGTCTTCTTTGGTGGCTTGTTGTAAGATGTTCATCATCTTCTTCTCATTTATGAACTTCTCTCTTTCAAAATCCGAGAGTTGAGCTAACGCTTTTTCAAGACCATTTTCTAGAATTGGAGGTTCATACTTTGCCTCAATGGCAAACCAGCAGGTAAAATGATTTGCTTGAACCCAATTCATAAATCGTTCACTCCATTTATCAAAATATTCAATGTTCATCAACTTTTTTGGCTTTGTCATCATGCGCATCTCATTCTCGAGATTCATATTCTGATTTGCGGTAGTTGTAACCGCTGAAGCAGCAAATGCATTGTAAAACTCCTCTTCCATTTTTTCTGCAAAAATTTCAGAAACACGCCTTTGAAAAACTGATTAGAATGACAAAAAGTTCTTCGTGCAAATGACCAATTGCTCGTGCAAATCAGTTGAATTGTGCGAATGAAAAACTCGTGTGATGTGCGAGCGAGATGTTCGTACGACTAAAAAAGTTAACTCGTGCGAATAACTTGTTCGTACGAATGAATGCTTCGTGCGAATGACAGTTTTATCTTGTAAATTTTAAGAAAATTTGTTTGTTCATTCGTATGAAGGACTTAAATTTGTACGGATGGTCATTCGTACAAGTTGTATCTCTACTCGTACCAAACATCTCAGGACACCAAACGAATGATTTTTACAAATTTTGACATGAATTAGTTTGATTTTAAATCTGAAATTTTCAAGGACTGTTTAAAAATTATTTTAACGTGAAATACTAAAATCCTAGTCCAATTTGTCCATAAATTCATCCAATTCCGAGATCTGTGTGAGAAAGTGTAGAAATAGAAAACTCCAATGGTGAATCTGGATCTGAAATTGTTAGTAGTATGCAGAAACTTGATGATTGTCCTCAGATCAATCCTCAAGGCTCTATTACCACTTGTGAGAGGGGATCGACTCTCTTCATATGAGCACCGGACCGATCTGACTCAAGTAACAGAGGCGGAATTTATTTTTAGTGAGTTTGACAAGCAAAACAAGTAAATATACTGCTTAAATGCCTTGAATTGTATCGATAAATGTGAACAGTTACAGAGCGAGTAAACAGTTTGACAGGGCTTCGCCATACATCAACCAATAGATTTCTAACACAACACTCAGGCTCCTCTATTTATAGGTTGACATGACTCGCACAGGAGGAGAGTGTGTGTGTGACTCATGCGAGTGATGCCTCGTACGAGTGACAGAGTGTCACTCGTACGAGCCATGATGCTCACTCGTAAAAGCCAAGCTACAAACATATAAATCATATATACACAAACAGTATTCGACGTTCTAAGCCCTATATATATGAACAACATATCCTAGACGTAGGCAATAGAGATTACGCACCAACATTTAGAACCTTTAAATACTTTTGTCTTGCTTTCTTTGCCAACAGAGACCCTGTTTTCTTCTTTGTTAATTTAGTCGCTTTGCTTAACTCGTTTAAATTTCTTTGGCGGCACATAAGGTTCATTATCATTAGCATTCGAACCTTTCTTTCTCTTTGAAGCTTTTTTTTCAGCTTTTGCTTTCGGATCAAAAATTCTCGACGCAACATTTGAAGCAACATCCTCATCACTAGCAATTTTAGTTTCCTCAGAATCAGTCTCATTTTCACCTTCAAAGCTTGTTTTTTTATCTCCTTTGGAATCTCTGTTGTACCCCTTTCATGATCTGAAGTAGCAGAAAACACTTTATTTTCACCATTTTCTTCTACATGCACCTCTTCATTAGTACTTTTGTCCACCAACATAGTTGCAGCCCTCTTTTGTGCTTGTTTTCCTTTTGGTGTTTGTTTATTCTTTTTCTTATCATCTTCCTTTTTGTACCATTCACTTCTTTTTCTCATCCATCTAAACACTCTTCTTCATCATTTTCTAAGTTGCTCTCATCTTTTCTCCACTTATCCGTTGGTGGTGGTATGTAATTTTCATCTTTGATAAATTCGAAAAAATTTCTGCTTGTAGGAAATGTCTTCTGATAAAGTTACTGATTCAGACGATCTAATGACATATTCATCATATGCTCGAGAATATTTTAAAAACTTTTGTGAAGCTATAGGGCAGATTCATCATATGCTCAAGATACTGATTCAGACGATCTAATGACAGATTCATCATCTTATTCTTTCAATAAGTTTTGTTAATTCATCGTCTAACATCATTTTATGAACCGAGAATATTTTAAAAACTTTTCTCTATCAATGTTGGTCTTCATGTGCTCGAAAATTACACTTGTGAAGTTATAGGGCAGATTGAAACTCAAAGCTGTGATATACACATTTCATAATCAAGTAGCGCATCAAAACCACTCTTTCGGTGCCCCAAAGCATGAACCACTGAGTGTACGAAGAATTTGTAAGGTCTCCCTAAATAAGCTTTCATGAAATTTGTCTAATTGACATGAGTCGTATATCCCATCCTTTAGAAACAACCTTTCACCATCCATTCAGAATAACTATTTGGATAACTATCTTTGTCTTAAAATCTAGCACTCTCCTGATCAAAGCTTCCCCTTTAAATTTGCACTTCCCTATCTTCATTTCCAATTCTAAAAAATGATTGTGTCTAAGGTGGATCGAGTATAAACTTTGTGTGATCCCAAAAACGTTGTACTTGCGATCTGTATGCCTTGTGCTGATCTATGAGTGCCTTCTTAAAGGAACACAACCCATGAAATCCATAATATCTTCAAACGACTTCATTTTTGTTAGTGTCTTGTTAAGCGCACAAAAGATGTTGCGCTTTGCCTCAAAGCTCGTGGATTTCGTCTACAAACACACATAAGATCAACACTTAGTCAAAATTTCAAAATTTCTAACATTTGATGCAGAGGTGTCTATGTATGGAGTTATCCTTATTACCTTGGTACGAAGATAGGTTCAAAACATATTTTGACCAAAACAGATACCTTCATACAAGGGTATTTTAAACATTGAAATATGATTACCTTCGTACGAGGGTAGTAATTTACCTTCGTATGAGGGTACTTTCCTTTGTACAAAGCAGTGAAGATCAACTCAATGATTTTTGATGTTATTTGTGACATTTGTACATTTTTAGTCTTTGAACAATTCCGTTTTCGTATTTAATAAAATCTTGTGATTTATTTGCGAGAATGTATATTTATCAATCATTATTGACAATTGGCAAAATTTCGGTAATTCTGTACAACTTTGAACAGCTATTATATTGTTTATTTACCGCACAACTTGACTTAAATTATAGTTTTAAGTCTTAAAAGTCTAGGAATTCAACAAAATCATAGCTTGGTATGATAATGAATTCGTCACAATCACGAACATATAAAACCATATCTTAAACCAATGACAAAGACGCGAGCATGTAATAAATATCAGTACTAGTTATGGTAAAATCTGATATTTCAGAATTAAGACACAAGATATGTCTGCACCGCTATACCATAAAAATTTTATTTAAAACACCAAAATTGTCCAAGTCTGCAGCAAAATAAACATTTTGCAGCAAAATACAGCATTCCGGAGCACAAAACAGCAAATGTCCGAAAACACAAAAATAAATATTTTAGCTAAAGAATAATAACCGGTGTTAGAAATAGGATAAAACCCATATATAAATCCTATTATTTAAAGCTATACAGCTTGTTCATTAAAAACCTAACAACAAAGGCGGTACAGGAACCGAACTTAAAATGACAAATCTATTATTCTGAAGAGCTAGATTAAATAACGAGACAATAAGAATTGTACTAGAACTATTGTGTAAATAAAATTTATAAGTAACACAATACGTTAGTATTTTACCCGGTACAAGACCTGAACCAACTTTAGCAACCGAACAACGAAACAATAAGACTAGTAAATTATTTTGGCATATTATAACATCAATTTGAAGTGTTTGGGCATTAGTTTTTATAAAAACTTATATATAAAATTGTTAAAGTTTATAAAATTACACATTATTTATAAATATATATATATATATATATATATATATATATATATATATATAACCAACCCCCCCACACCTCTCAACTACATGGGGTGTTTCCCCCATGCCACTAAGTCTTGATGGTGTGTTGTTAAATTGTGGGTTTACTTGGCGTATTATGAGGTGTAAGATCATAATCTTAAATCAAAATCAAAATCACATTCATTTCTTTCATTTCCTAAACACCATAAACTCAACAAACACTTCCATTTTCCTTCACAAAATTGTAGGTCCCCTAATCCGTATGGATCTTCACAGAATCGTCTATCCAACCTAGAGTACGGAATCCCCTATATAAGATTTCACAGAAATCCGAACAAGAACACGAACACAAACAAATACTTTCAATCCGTCTTTTATTGATTATCTAACACAAGTGTTTACAATCAATTCAAGATTCTCTCTCAACTCTCTATGAAGTAATTCCCTGAGCAACTAATCCACTGAGCAACCTTAATTCTAATGCAAAACTCTCTTTATATAGAGACAAGTTTGCACCTGGGCTAGGGTTTCACCATATCGACTACAAATGGGTCTAGGCCCAATTCGCCTACCATATGTCTAGTTTAGCCCAATTACTTCTAATCAACTACTACAAAACTAAACCCACTAACTAGTTATCGTTTTACTAATTACAAGGTATCTAAAGACCAAATCTAAGCTGTTGTCACAAATATGCACCATAAAACTCCCCCTTGACAATAGCTTCATAAAACAATTTTGTCTTTAGTCTTCTTGCAATCTTCAATGTCCTTGAAAATCATTGGTCTTTGGATAACTTCAGCTTTAATAACTTCTGCCATCAACAGACTCCCCCTAAGCTGATGCATCCAATCACCAAATCTTCTAAATTCGTTAGCGTTTGAGTAAACTCCAGTTTAGCACTTGCATAGCAATCTTCATACTCTACAACTTTGTCTGCAATGTAGAAAGGAGGTTCTACCATGCATCCAATCAAACTCCTCTTCACCAAACTTCAGCATACTGCTACAATCAGTATACTATACAACAAACATCTCGAGAAACCATAAAAACTTTTCAACACAAGTTAATAAATTATTATTATTCAAGACATAGTAAAACTGTATCAAAGATGAAGCAATTCTCAACTCACACTGAAAATTATAAGCATACTGAACTTGCATGATTTTAATATGTTGAACTCATCTTCTAACACCGTCTCCCCCTATCGCTAACAACTCCTCCATGAACAACCAATAACCATACATTAAGAATTTACAAGAAAATGAAATCTTTTTGGATTTTTATATTTTCTGAAAACAAATAAATAACGAAATAGTAAACACTCTGTTTTTGTGAGAATCACCTGTAAGAAGATCATATCGGGAACATCAAACTTTTTTCACTCTATTAGATAATTGTATGTGTAATTTTCATGAAAAGCAGTTCAAGACAATTACCAGTATTGTTCATCCACTTAAACAAAAATACATGAACATTTCAAGTACCATTACCTAGTGATATGTGTAGATAATTTATATTGATATACTAGTGTGTCCCACTTCAGGACATACCCTCACGATCAAGAAATGCACAAAGATTCCTCATAGTAGGTGAGTATACCGAAATTCATCCTTTTTGATTTACAATGTTAGATAATTGGTGATCAAGTTGGTACTTTCGTACAACAATGAGACCAATATCCAACGAGGGTTAGGGCAAATACCAAATTTTGGTACGATTAATGCAATTTGCACATTTGAATGACTCTCTAGAGAGCTTCTTCAAAATCTGGGATTTGGCATTTTAGCTCTTTTAAGATATACTGGTTATTCCTAGGTCAGCATATATCTGGATGCAGTAGAAGGATAACCTTGATACCTTGCATGAAATAACGATATGAAGACCTAAAACCTCTGATTTTGGCAATCTATCAACGCAAGATTTAATGTTATATAACCATACGCCACTGATATGTTACCCACTCATACACAGTTCAATATGTTTATATCACAAAGGTAATTTGATTATTTCATAGCTTTTGCCTACCGGTACATCATATGGTGAAACTGCTATCACACTTAAGCAATTTAATTTCAATTTCAGTGTGACAGTCTAACTTGCTGATGTACTATCATTTCTTCTTTTCCTCATAGTGAAAACTCATTTTTGATTTTTCTATTTTTTTATGTTTTGATTTTTGAAAAAACAGTAAATTATTTACAAAATTCTTATGGAAAACTGGTTATTCAGGATTCCTCATCCTGTTGAGTTCGACTAAATGATCAAAACGAGCACTGTCAGATACTTTTGTGTAAAGATCTTGCAGGTTATCTAGTTTGTCGACTCGATACAGTTTAATCAATTTCTATTCAGCACAATCCGTATAAAATGATGACGAATGTCAATATATTTTGTACATGGTGTTTTACGGATTGTTGGTGAATGAAATAGTGGCATTATTGTCTATCATAATAAGAATACGAGTGAAATTCAAACCATAATCGCGCATCTGCTGTTGGATCCAGAGATCCTTAGAGCAACAGCTACTCGCAACAATATATTCAGCTTTACACGTAGAGGTAGACACACAAGACTGCTTCTTGCATTGCCATGACACAATCCTCCCTCCTAAGAAGTGACAACCACCTATGGTAGACTTTCTTGTTGATTTACATCCTCCAAAGTCCGAATCAGTGAAAGCCACAAACTTCAAATCACTAGCAGCTGGATACCATAACCCAAGTTTAGGTTTCCATTTCAAGTAATGAAGAATCCGCTTCACCGCTTTCATGTGTGAATCCTTTGGATTCGGTTGATATTTGGCATAAAGACACACTGCGAACATGATGTCTGGTCTTGAAGCAGTCAAGTACATCAGAGAACCAATCATTGCCCTGTATTGAGTTGGATCAACATCCTCCATACTCTGATGATCTGGACCAATATTGTGATTCTCGTAAATAGGTGTGTTTTAAGTAGCACAATCCTCCATTTTGAAAGGAGACAAAATGTCATAGACATACCTCTTATGATGTATAAACATCCCATCATTCTTCTATTCAACTTGTAAACCCAGAAAGTAAGATAGTTCACCCATCGCACTCATTTCAAACTTGCTCTACATTACAGTGTAGTTGAAAAAGCTGATGGAGAACAGAATGCTGCAGAGAAGAACATGCCTGCAGATTTTGCTGCTTTAATGGCCGATCTAAGCAAATCAACATGAGTGGTACGTTCTAACTCTGGTAGTTCTGTTTGTTTAAATTGTCATGAATGCAAAGTGAGGTTGACGCATTAACAAAACAAAACCAAAGTCTTGTAAATGAGCTCTCAAACCTAAAGAATCAAAGGTTATGAAGAAGAAATCAATAAAGGTTATGAAGAAATTAAAGGTTATGAAGAAGAAATCGATATTCTAACTGTAAGCTAAATGAAAAACTTCATATATTTGACTTACCTCATTATACGATGGGTGAGAACACAAAAGAGATTTCTGAAAACTGCAAAGTGTTGTCAGAAGCACAACTTAAAATTTATGAATTTGAAAAGAAATTGAATCAGTTCAGTGATTCATCTTTTGTTATGAAACACATGATGAATGGCTTGAAGAAAAGTAATGACAAGACAAGTGTGGGCTTCAAAGGTTTCAATGAAGTTCCACCACCTCTTGGTCATGGTTATTCTTTCTTGCTAGATGAAGAAGAGCTAACCAACTTTGTGTCAACTACACCTGGTAGTTCCACCTCAGGGAATGTTAATGTGATTGAGAATGCCAAGAAGGATAATAACAGGGAACCAGTTTTGAAAACAAAGAATACACACCATACGAATAAAAAACATTTTTTTGTTAAAAAGGTTAATTTTGTTAAAGGGAGTGATACGAAAGAAGAGGTCACTGCTAAGAGAGTCAAATGTGTAGTTTGCTAAAATTAAAAACAAAGAAAAATCATGTGTAGTTTCCTTAAAAGGCATCATCATCATCGTCATCTGATGAATCTAAACCCGAGACTTCAATTAAGAAGTCTTCGGCTAGAAAATCGTGCTTCAAATGTCACGACAAGGGACATGTAGCTAGCTGCTATCCTAACAAAAAGAATGAAGCACAGATGAGTGCGAGACAGAGAGAAAAATCACCAGGAAAAATTGGTGAAGGTGAGAAGAAGGTTACTAACTCACAAAAGATATATGCTACTAAGCAACAGAGTGTTGTTGTTGGTGTAGATAAGGCTGAAAAAGGAACTCAACAAGTTCCTCATTTTCAAAGAAATCAACGAAGATTTCAGCCTGCATCTACATCAGGCAGATATGAAAGACCTTGAAGTAGTTCACCAAGAATGAAAAACTTTAATGGTCAATCAAATAATTTCAGAATTCAAGGTCAATATCACACTCGATATCAAAATGTTGGTAGTCGAAATATTTATAACAATGGTTTTATAAATTATTATCATCAAAATTCATGGAAGCAAAATCAAAATTCCAAAGGTCACAAAGTCCAAACATGTTTAGGAAACCTCAGGACCTGAGACCTAGTGGAAATCAAAAACCATTTCCATCAATCTGAGATCCAAGACTCCTATTAGGAGTGATGAATATTGGATGCTAGTTCCTGTGGTTGATGAATCTAGAAGACCCAAGACCATTAAGGCTTGGGTCCCCCAATCTAACTGATTTTGTTAGGTTGTGCAGGAGCTGCTAAGGAGGATTATCAACTTGTGGTATGTTGATAGTGGCTGCTCTAGGCACATAATAGGGGATGCGAGGTTGTTGACAGAATTTGAGAATATAGATGGAGGTTATGGAATTTTGCAGGTGCTAAAGGAGGGCACATTACAGGTCGAGGAAAAGTGACCAATGGGAAGATCACACTTGACAAAGTGAACTATGTGGAACAGCTGAAGCACAATCTAATAAGTGTGTCTCAAGTCTACGACAAGGGTCACTCGGTCCACTTTACTAAGTCTGAAGCTTTGGTGTGGTAACCTGGTTTGGTGATACCGAATGACTGGATAGTGATGAGAGCGCTGAGAAGAAACGACCCTTATGTGATGGATATGGGTTATAAGGATACTTCTAATATGGTGGCGTGTTTACTGTCAAAAGCATCTGAGGCTGAGTCATTGCTGTGGCACAGACGCATGGCCCACATCCACTACCGAAAAATGAATTGTATTATTAAAAATGGTTTAGTGGAAGGGGTGCCAGTGCAGAGGTTTCACGTGGAAGATAAATGTCTTCCATGTCGAAAGGTAAAACAACATAAGAAACCTCACAAGCCTAAAACAGTAAATTCCAATGATGCCCCATATGAATAAAATGGTCTTCGCGAACATAATGGTCAAAACGAACAAATCAACCGTTACACTTCATCTCTACTAGGATTTAAAAAAATTAACTTATAACTACTAGTTCTTGCAAATAAATTTTTATAAGTTATAACATTTACTAGTAAGTATTTTTAAAAAAACTTGGATTAAGCCCAGCTAAACAATTATTAGACTAAGCCCATTTTTATATAAATTATATTCGGCTAAACTTATTTTTTTATAAATATATGGATTAGCCCATTTATATAAATTAGTTTTGGCTAGGCGCACTTATATAAAAATGAAACTATTTGGCTAAGCCCACTTTTATTAAATTTACATGGTCTCAGCCCATTTATATAAAAATTAATTTTAGGCTAAGCCCACTTTTATAAAGAAACAAATTGGGCTAATCCATTTTTACAAAAACTAACCTTAGATTAAGTCCACTTTTAAAAGAAATAAATTGGCCTAATCCATTTTTATAAAAACTAACGTTGGGGTAAGCCCACTTTTATAAAGAAATAAATTGGGCTAATCCATTTTTATAAAAACTAACATTGCGCTAAGCCCACCTTTATAAAAACTAAAATTGGGTTAATCCATTTTTATAAGCTATATTGGCCTAGACCAAATCTTTCATTTTTAACTTGGACTAGACCCACTTTTACAAACCAATTAGGCTTAATCCACTTTAAACAAAATTAGGTTGGGCTAGGCCCACATACATGAAATGAAATGGGCTAGGCCCACACATAATAAGCAAATTGATACTTATAAAAACTATTATCCTAGGCCCATATGTAATGAATTTTTAGATTGAGTTTTTTACAATTATATTATGGGCTAGAGCCATTTATATATAATTAATCTAGAATATATATATGAAAGAAATATATATGTATGCAAACAAAGAAAAACCAAGAATTACAAGTATAAATTCAAGGTAAAATACTTATACGGAAAACCAAAGAAAGCATAAGTGTCTAATGAAAAAAGAACACTTGTGGTTGAGGAACGAACGAAGTATCGGAAATCGAATAGAGATTTGCACGGAACGCAAATCTGTGAGTTCATGTTTCCCCTTTTATTTTAACATTTTTATGGTTTTTAAACGTGTAGGGATGTATACATGTTACATTTAATATAGCTGGGAAATGAAAATATTTAGATCACATGTGACTAAGGCTCAAGCATTGGGACCATTAATAAATAACAAGTACCGAGGAACAACAGGATAGATCTATTGGGTTTGGGCGAGCTCCACTCTATTACGGCAATAATAACATATCGTATTAGAGTGCTTTTGTGGGACACAATAAATCGTCAAGGGTTGGTTGCCACCTTATTCGGCATACAGATTAGTGTCCTTGCAACACACTAATGATCTACAAGTTTCATTAAGCTATATTAAATGAATTTATTATTTCAAATGTTTTTGATGACTCATTTGATACAAAATTTATAACACGGATTCACTAGCTTTGTTGACGTCTTCTTCAAAACTAACATGTATTACAGGAAACTAGTGGATGGCCTTCGGGGAAAAACTTGTTCATATGTTGTGAAGTCAAAGACGTTACATTTCATCTAGACTTTTGTTGTTATGTTTTATAAACTTATTTTGAATTTGAAGTAATGATGTTAAATTTGTAGTATGTTTTAAAGACAAAAGTTATTAAGTAAATTTTGTGGTAAATAAAAAAGTATGGATGAACGTTTTGTAATGTAAAATGATTGTTGTTTACATAATTGAATGCAATGATTTCCACTCTGGCCAGACCTCATGCACGCTTCCGCTACATCGAAAATTGGGGTGTGATAGACCTGGTATCAGAGCTTCAATTATAGTGAACTAAGATTCTATTGAGTCTAGTCTACATTTTCAAAATGGTCTTTCTATGAAAGTCATAAATTGTTTACGAAATTGTAACAAGAGTTTTTCCCCACGGCATGTATACGAAGGTCCACTAGTACTAAACCATAAATCAAAACAATAATGCAAGGACATTATACGAGATAGTCTTTGAGGATTAGACACGATAACAGTAAGATGAATTAGAATGATACATGACATGACTTAGAATGAAAATGAAATATAATTGCCCAAAATCTTATCATAAGTTAATCACATATATGTGTTGTATGGATTATTTTAGCAGGGCCATGTCTTCCGACTCTGACACCATTTCTACGGGATATGCCTCAAACACCGATTACATACCACTAGATGATACTGCCTCACCTGTTATCATCATCATCTCCGATGACGAGCTTTCGGACGATGAGTGGATGAACATCGACTTCCAGCCTTTTGCCTTACCTGAGCCTGATCATGTTGATATTCCTTTAGAGGATGATGTACTGGCTGTACTTCATTTTCATGAGATGGTCATATTCGGTCACCCTGAGGGTGAACATGTTGTTGCTTACGTCGCCATACCACTTAATGTGGTAGATCCATTTGATGATACTGTCGATGAGGATGGACACCCCGTACCTCCTATTGTTGATGTTGAGGATGATGTCATTCCAGTCATACATGTTGAGCATGTTGACCATGACATTCGCATTGGTGAGGATTTTGATATTGCTATGTTAGAGATAGCCCATCCAAAGGCCATAGTTATTGACATTACATCCTCTGCACCTTCCACACCTCTGACCCTATCACCTATGCCTACACCCGATACTGTTGTCCCACCATCTTCAGATACTCTACCTATACATGTTGATTCCATTTAACCAGTCACATTCTCCATTGATCTTTTATTTGAGTCTGTACCACCACTGCATCCTTTGGGAGATATCATGTCACACCCCGTATTTTCAACCAAACACCGGTGGGCCCGGGTGGGGAATATCGTGACGTAAGTTGATATTATCATAGTCAATTAAACACAGCACAGCTGAAGTCTTGGAGTTTAAATTACTATTACAAACCAAATGTTCAAAGTACGAAAAAAATAATATACAGACGGCTTGTAATGAAAGATCCACAGGCAGATCGTAAAATGTACAAAAATGTATAACAGACTTTGGGAAGATCTAAGGATTTACAAGACCCTCTTATATCACTACCGAGCAGCTTCCAGCCTATTTCGTATTGTACCTGCAAGCTTAGTCTTTTGAAAATACGTCAGCTTTCGCCGGTAAATACACCTGACTGACTGATTTTGAAAACATTTTTAAAATTAGATTTAAGTGCACAGGACACAAATCTTTTACAACTTGGGAAAGTCAGCATTGTAACCTTGTTAACAGTATTACATGTTTGTCAATACATATGGGGCCCAGTACAGAGACCGAGACATTATTAACATACACACCACTTATGAACCCACGAAGGAGTTATCCCGAACTTGTGGGTAAAAATAATTTAGCATTAGCATCTGTCAGGTGTATGCCTACACCCCTCGCTTTGGCTGTGGCCATTAACTAATGTAATGAGCCAAGGATATCCAGGACACGCTCGTTAACCCCCAATGTTTAAGTTATCTAACAAAACTTATCATAACGGAATATGCGGATTTACTAGCCATAATCCGGCATTCGATTGAACCCATTTCCGACCAAGCGGTAATAATTTACCGTAACCCAAGCCCGTATAGGGAAAATAAGTCAAGAGTATTTACCTGAGCTAGTCTTGATTAATAATGCAAGATTTAATATTCTCAGCCGTATTCAAAACGAAATAAGTGCAGATAGCATTTACTAGAAGGCTCTAGCCTGGATTGGTACTCCGTACCTGGCTACTGTTTCCTTCATGTTAAGGTAGGTAAAGGCGAAACCCTAATTCTCTCTCTCTAGCTGGCGATTTTCTGGTTTTTCAGGTATCCTTCGAATTCTTCATGCTAGGCTGTGTAGTAGATCTGTTATAAGATAGTTGATTTTCCAATTATCTTGTACGAACTCTGTTAGCGACTATAGTGTGTTGGATCGTAGGGTTTTTCAGGTTCTGTATAAATCGTCGCCGTAATCCATTGTTTTGATCAGATTGTATAGAGTTGTGAGTCCATCGGTTCTCCTGGTTGGGCAGAAAACCTTGATTTACTTATTCCTCTATATAGTTTTTGCTCGATTCATGGGTTAGGGTTTATGCTAGATTAGGGTTTCCTGTCTTTTCTCTGTGTTTGAGGTTTTCTTGGTTTGGTTTTGAGTTTCTTGTGCATGGTTGTTTGTTTTCTTATGTAATGGAGAGGGTTGATGAAACTAAGCAGAATGAGCGTTTAAATCTATCTAGTAACATGCAGCATGATCGAGGAAGGCCTCCTCTTTATTTCCAGGGGATTGCAAACCGGTTAGTGGATGTTGACGACAATACATTTGTCCCCCGTAGAGGTGTTGTCCAAGGGTCACATTCTGATCATAAGAAGACCAATATGATTGATGAACTCCTTAAGATTACTGAACCAGTAATTGATGATCACAGTAAGTTTGATCAGAGTCAGGAGGGGGAGTTAATATGGAACAAAACCAGGAAAAGGTTGATAATTTAAACAAGCAGATTTCCTATGCGGCTTCTGTCATGAATCAAAGGAATAGGAAACTTAATTTCCGGTCACTTATGAGTGCCGAACATCATGCTGACTGTGATCTTGTGCTTCCTAAGGAGTCGGTTCGAGTGGTGCAAGATAAACTTGCCAACACGCTATATGGGTATTTTTTAGGAGATCGTATTGCTTTCCCGGTTGTGGAGTATTTTGTTCGCAATAACCAGAAGAAATTTGGATTACAGAAGTCAATGATGAATGCGAATGGTTTTTTCTTCTTTAAGTTTGTGGATCAAAAAGGTATGATGGATGCTCTAAAGGAGGGTACATGTATTATACGGTCACAACCTCTTTTCCTAAATGAATGGACACTGACAACAAAGTTGGAAAAGAAGGAGGTAACCAAAGTTCAAGTCTGGGTGAAAATTCATGAGGTTCCGATTGCTACATACACCGAGGATGGCCTTAGTATGATCGCTACTACTATTGGCGTTCCAAAGCTCTTGGACTCCTATACTAGCTCGATGTGTATGGACACTTGGGGGCGTAGCACTTATGCTAGAGCTTTAATAGAAATCTCAGCGGACATGGCATTGAAAGAGGAGTTGACGATAGCAATACCAGAGGCAAATGAGGAGGGTTTATTAAGGAAACTATGTATGTGGAGTATGAGTGGAATCCGCTTAGATGCTCTAGCTGTTGTGTATTTGGCCATTCTGAGGATTCATGTCCCAAGCAAACAAGAAAACCAGCTATTATTGCTAAGCAGAATCAACCTAGGCTCCTAGTGAACCAAGGCAATAGGAAAGGCAAGTTGGTTCCTAGAATAGGTGAGGAAGGGTTCACCAGTGTTCCTAGTAAAAAAGTAGCCAGGAAAGGAGGGTTCCAGATTAATAAGCCTAAACCAAAGTTTGAGTATCGGCCGATAATAGTTAAAAGGAAGAATGAGCTGGCCACTCGGCCGTCGTTGGGGAATATTGTCTCAAGTAATCCGTTTGAGGTGTTAACTGAGGTAGAGGTGGATAGACGCCACAATAGTAATGCTGCGAAAGGTAACCAGGAAGACTCACAGGATGATGAGGTAGTTGAAGTGTATAATGAAATGGACGAATTTCTTTCTAAGGGCTCAAGTAATCCTAAACACAAAAAAGGGGCAAGCACTCCTACATCGGAAGTGTCTAATGGTTAGTCTCGCAGCATGGAATATCAGGGGCTTGAACCGCCCTCTTAAACAAAAGGAGGTTCGTCATGTGGTTAAGAGTAATGATCTGTCTTTCTGTGCGATATTAGAATCTCATGTGGATATTGGTAACCTTCATAAAGTATGTGGAACCGTGTTTAGGGGTAGGGATTGGACTTCTAATGGTAGTAGCTATAATAAAGGTACTCGGATTATTATAGGTTGGAATCCGATGGTGTTTGATGCTATGGTTCTCGCCCAAACGGATCAGGTTATGCATATTCAGTTGAATTTTAAACTTGATAAGAGGAGCTTGTTCTGCTCGGTTGTTTATGCAGCAAGTTATTATGTTACTAGGCGGGAACTATGGCAACATCTAGCTAGGCATAAATATTTCGTGGGTGATAAACCATGGGTTATTATGGGAGATTTCAACTCAGCTCTTCAACTAGAGGATAATTCAATGGGATCTTCATATGGTTCAGCGGGCATAAGGGACTTTCAAGAGTGTGTCACTGAATTGGAGGTGATTGATATTAATAGTTTAGGCTTCCATTTTACATGGAATCAAAAGCCTAAAAAAGGTGCGGGGTTGCTAAAGAAGCTCGATCGTGTTATGGGTAACACCACGTTTTTAGCTGATTTTCCTAACTCTTATGCGGTCTTTCAGCCGTATAGGATTTCAGATCATTGCCCTTGTTTGTTAAAGATCCCTTCTCCTGGTAAGCTGAAACCTAAACCATTCAAATTCGCTAATTTCTTGGTTCACAAACCGGAATTCAGTGATATTGTGAAGAACTCTTGGGATATTGAGATTGCTGGTGTCCCTCAATTTTGCGTCGTAAAGAAACTGCGTCTTTTAAAGAAACCACTTCGGGTTCTCTTAATGAAACAAGGTAATTTGCACAAGAAAGTTGAGAACCTCAGAGGTAAGCTGGATGTTATTCAAAAGGATATTGATAGCGATCCGTTTATTGTGGATCTCCGAACGCAAGAAGTAAAAATTAATAAGGATTTTCAGGAAGCTTGCTTAGATGAGGAACGTTTTTTGCTCCAAAAATCTAAAGTGGACTGGTTGCAAGCTGGTGATGCAAATACGAATTTTTTTCACGCTACACTGATAAGTAGGAATCACTCGACCAGAATTGATATCATCATGGATTCTAATGGTGTTTCGTTTGAGGGAGATAACGTCCAGGATGTGCTTTTGAAACACTATGAGCAATTTCTTGGTTGCCAAGGATATGGTCACTCTAGGCCCCCTGCCGGACTATTCATGAATAAGTTGAACTCAGAGGATCATGTGCATATGGTTCGTCCAGTTACTCTGATGAGGTGAAATTGGCCATGTTCTCGATTGGTAATGATAAAGTGCCTGGACCTGATGGTTTTTCAGCTGCTTTCTTTAATAGTGCGTGGCATATCATTGGTCATGAGGTGTCGAATGCCATTATGGATTTCTTCAGGACTGACAAACTCCTTCGGGAAATTAATAATACTCTAATAGTGCTTGTGCCGAAGAAGACGACCCCTTCGCTGCTTACGGATTATCGTCCTATCGCGTGTTGTAATGTGATTTATAAATGTATTAGTAAGATTTTGGCGGATCGCATGAAGGGGATGCTTAATCAGATTGTCAGTATTAACCAGTCGGCTTTTATTCCGGGTAGGAAAATATCTGATAATATCTTGCTTACTCAAGAGTTGATGCACAATTATCACAGGGATTATGGGCCTCCGAGATGTGCGTTCAAAGTGGATATCCAAAAAGCTTATGATACAGTTGATTGGAAGTTTCTTAAGGATGCTCTTATAGGTTTCGGATTTAATATTAGAATGGTGGATTGGATTATGACTTGTGTGTCAACTACGTCATACTCTATTAATGTGAATGGGAATGTGCATGGGTATTTCAAGGGTGGTCGTGGCTTAAGACAAGGAGATCCTTTATCTCCGTATTTATTCACACTTATCATGGAGATCCTGACATGCATTTTGAAGAGGGATGCTCGTCTTGATACCTCTTATAGATTTCACAATAGGTGTGAAAGACAACATATTATTAATTTTTGTTTTGCTGATGACTTGTTTCTGTTTGCCCGTGGTGATGTTTCCTCTGCTTGTTGTATCATGTCGGCGCTGGCTAGTTTCACGTGGTTTGGTCCCTAGTATCCAAAAAAGTACTGCCTGCTTCTGTAATGTTCCACCCAATGTTAAAAATGAAATTCTACAGATTTTGCGGTTTGAGGAGGGCTTGCTGCCGGTCAAATATCTGGGTGTTCCGCTTATTTCTTCTCGGCTCCTATCTAGAGATTCTAGTGTTTTAGTTGAAAAGATGGAGCAGCGTATTCTAAATTGGAGAAATAGATGTTTATCCTTTGCAGGAAGGTTGCAGCTTATCAACTCGGTGCTTTCAGCTTTACATGTTTATTGGTCCGTTGTTTTTATTTTGCCAGCACAAATTATTAAGGATCTTGAAGCTAAATTGCAGAATTTCCTGTGGGCGCAGAAGGGTACTTTTCATAGAGGAAAAGCTAAAGTCTCATGGAATTCTATCTGTGTCCCTAAGTATGAGGGGGGCCTGGGTATTAGGCGGCTTGGAGATTCGAATAAAGCTCTTATGGCGACACATATTTCGAGCATTCTTAATAAGAGGGAGTCCTTGTGGGTTAGCTGGATTTACTCTTACAGGTTAAAAGGCCGCAGTTTCTGGGTATGTAAGGAAGGTACGAATTGTAGCTGGAGCTGGAGAAAGCTTCTTCAGATGCGGCCTAGTATCAGGGATCACATGTGGTCTAGATTGGGTGATGGGACTAATACGTCAGCTTGGTATGATAACTTGAGTCATCTTGGTCCGCTATCTAATCTTATGTCTCCTAGGACCATTTCGAATGCGGGTTTTAGACTTCATGCTACGGTTGCGGATATCCATAATCAAGGTACTTGGGCTTGGCCCTCGGCTTGGAGGGATTTGTTTCCAGTGTTGATTCAATTGGATCAGGTTTACTTGGACCCAAATAAGATGGGGATGATATACTCGATTTCTCTTCTTCAAGCGTCTAGCATTCGATTCGGATTAGGGAGCCGGAAGTGGATTGGGTTAAAGTACTCTGGTTTAATCAGTGCATCCCTAGGCATGCTTTCTTTATGTGGTTGATTATTCGGTGAAAATTGCTAACTCAGGATAAAATTCTCTAGTGGGACATCTCGAGAAGGAAAAACATGAACATGATGTGCTGTTTGTTGTGCTATGAGAATGTTGACTCCTATGAGCATCTTTTCTTTGAATGTACGTTTTCTAAACAGGTTTGGAACAAGACTAGAGATAAGGTGGGCATGTCTACGGTTGTTTCCAGATGGAGTGACATTGCGCATTATATAAGTAGAGTGCTTGTTGCCTGTGAAGCATACATAATATGGCAAGAACGTAATGCGAGATTGTTCAAGAATCAAGCTAGGCCACTGGATATCATTTGTGAACAAATATTGAAGATAGTTCGGTACAAGCTGATGGGGGTTAAGTTCAAAAATTGTGCGAATGGTAGGAGGCTGCTAGGTGAATGGAAGATAAATGGCAACTACCTATCAGATAATGGAGGCTGATTAATGTGTTTTTGTGTCATTAAGTTTTCTAGATTTTTAGTCTAGTGATGTACTTTTGTTTTGGTGGTTGCTTTGTGTTGTTTGCTTTGCTTACTTTCATGAGGTGTGTCTCATGATTGAAATAGTGGGAGATTATCCTCACTACTTGTTTTCTTTGTTTGTTTAATATATAGAATCACTGGGGTAACCCATTACCCAAAAATAGAAGGCTCTAGCCTGGATTATGGCATAAGCTAACCAATTAAAATGCTAATGGTCTTCAATTTAAGTCATAGACTTAGACCGACTAGCGTAATGGATCAAAAACGATACGATACGCTAGATTAAGCGATGACCAGAGAGAATGTATTTTAAAACCAACAAGTACTTAAGACTTGTATAATATGGGTAAACAATTAACATTCTGGAATTTGAGATTAAATTGATAAGGTTAAACCCGTTTCGGTTAATTTTCTTAAACTAGTTACATATACTTAACCGTATGCATATAAGCGATATCCGGTAACCGGATGAGTCATGAACAAGTTCTATATGTCATTGTACTTTAAATAAGTTGTAATATCAGTAGGATATCAACTTACATGCCCGAAAAGGTTTTGAAACGAAATTATGCCTCATAAGGGTGTTTTGGTAATTATATGTCGCATAAAAGGAACTTCCGTGTATTCTGATGTTATGATCATAAACATTCTGAAAAATACTTAATTTGTGATATAGTATCAGTAAGATAGCACATACAGGTGTGGTTTATTGTTTAAGACCAAACTATGCACCGAAAGGGCATTTTGGTTATTTAAAAGTATAGTTTATGATATTATACTCAAATCAGTTTATGATCAGAATATTAACATCATAATATGTTAATATATTAACATATCAGTAGGTACTTCATTTGCAAGTTCATTGTTATTAACACCATGTTTTATGTAAAAAGGGCATTTTAGTCAAATTTTGACATTTTACGGAACTTATGCATAAACTCAGGTTATGATTATGATCATGTAATATAACTTCAGAGGGTTATACTACATTGCATTACGATCATAATGTGACCTTAATTAAGAAGTTAACTAATCTAAGTAGGGTTAGAATCGAAAGTCAAAGCAGAAGTCAAACTTCGCGACTTTCGGTTGCGAACCGACTCTAGGACTGAAATTGACGGATCGAACATGTTCCCACATGTTCTAATAATTATTACCAACTTTTTTAAGTGTAAAAAAACATGTTTATAACATATATAAACTCAGATTATAATATTTATGAAATCTGACCCGTTTGACTTTTTATAACATAAACTTTGACCCGTCAATTGGCCTAGTAAAGGTGATCTTTAGGAGGTGACCCTTTTAGGGGTTAATACCTTCCTAATTACGATCACTTAGCCATGTTCATATCGAACAACGGCTGGATCATAATGGTCTAAACCGAAAGTCAAGGCATTTGTCGAAAATGCTTGACTTTTGGCTATTAAAAGCCTATAAAAAGAAAAGAGCAGAGATGGAGCACTTACCTGTGATCCAAGGGAAACTTAGAACTCAAAGGGAAGCTCCCAAATGGTCAGGAACTTCCAAGAGTGTAATAGAGAGGAGAAGAAGTGATTGAGCAAAGAATGAGGTGAGCTAGTGGGCTATTTATAGTGGAAGAGGGTGTGTGAAGATGAAGCCAGGTGTTAGAGGTGTTCTAGGATCATCACAAGTGTCTAGCAAGGTGTAAAGAGCTGCAAGAGTGTGGCATTTTGCAGGAGAGGTGGCATCTTGACATAATTTTGGAGCTTTGACACTTTTAGTCCCTCAAGAATAGTTTTGTGGATTGTCATGAATTGTCCCTTGACTTATATCCAATGACATAATGATACAACTTGGTCTTTTCATTCAATACGAGATGTATTGATGAAGAATAAGAGTAACCGAACATTAATGGGTTACACTAGGTGTTCTTACGACTTATAAGCGTTTACTAGCTTAAACGAGAAAGGTACGAATACTTATGGTTTAATGGGTTAAATCACCCAAGCCAGTAAGGTTTAACGTTCGATGAAGATGTGTGATACTTCAAGAATGGTGAATCGAAGGATATCACCTTAACCGGGAGTCATTCGGGTCGAATAATGACTTAATTATGCAAGGAAAAGGTTATAATAAAGTCTAGGGGCCTTAGGGTTATTAGTTGAAAGTTTGTATGGTGCAAAAATGAAGTTCTAAGGATTCGCCGTAGGCTACGGTTGCCAGACCATAGCTTACGGTTAATTAAAATTTCTAACCAGAAAGTCTGGACCGTAAGCTAGGGTCCCGGACCGTAAGCTACTATCAGGTTTAATTTTTTTGTTTTTTAAGATTGTTGGATTCATTTAAGGAGTTGAGTGGCTAACTCATTTGAGGTATTTTCTAAGGGCATTTACACGTGTTGGTTTATTACCAAATACGAATTTTGCGAGGTGTTACATCATCACCCCTTAAAAGAAATCTCGACCTCGAGATTTAGATGGGGGTACTTTTGTCCCATAGTGGACTCAACTTCCCATGTATACTCGGTGCCTCGAAGGGCATCCCACTAAACCTTTACAATAGGTATAAACTTTCTTCGGTGCTTTTTAACCTGTCGATCCTCAATCGAAATTGGTTTCTCAGTGAACGTCAGGTTTTTATCAATTTGCACATCTTGATGTGACATTGCTAGCGACTCACCGGCTAGACATTTCTTTAAATTAGATACGTGGAACACATCATGGATTCCACTTAGCTCCTCAGGAAGCTTGAGCTTGTAAGCTACAGATCCGACACATTCGATTACCTCGAATGGTCCAATATATCTCGGGCTCAACTTGCTCTTCTTTCCGAAGCGCATCACGCCTTTCCAGGGTGATACCTTCAATAATACTTTGTCCCCTATTTGGAACTTAAGAGGTTTACGCCTCTTGTCAGCATAACTTTTCTGCCTATCACGGGCAGCTTTGAGAAGATCATGGATTTGTATAATCTTATTCGTGGTCTCTAAGACAATCTCAGGTCCAGACAGTTGGGCTTCCACAACTTCTACCCAACAAACAGGCGTTGTACATTTTCTCCCACACAAGGCTTCAAAAGGAGCAGCCTTGATTGTCACACCCCGACCCGTAGCGGAATAAAAGTCGACATCCCAGTTTTTCGGATAACTTAAACGCAATACTTGTCGAATAAATTATATGCTATGTATTAAACGTGTACGAGTTAGTGAATACGTGATGTGCGATTATGTGATTGTTTTAGTTATAAAATAATTATGGTAAATATGTACACGAACCGAACCGAACCGCGACACGAACCAAACCTTAAACTCCTTGTGACTCTAGGAGTGAACCGAGTTCAAGCCCAAACCGCAAACCCATTGTGTGCAAACCCGAACCGCAAACCCGTTGTGTGCAACCCATTGTGTGCAACCCAAACCTTTAACCCAAGTCTTCGGCCGCAAGATCAAACCCAAACCGAACCAACCCAAGTCCTCGGCCACGAGATCAAACCCAAACCGTGACCCTTATCTCTCTTTGCGCCTATATATACTAGCCATGCATGCTTCATTCACAACATAAAAACCCTAACAGCTAACAGCCGTCGGCAGCCAACCTTTCATCCTCTTCGACCGCAAACAGCCTTACTCTCATCCCTTTTGATCGCGAGCAGCCTCCCCTTTCAGTCCCTTTCAGCCTCGGTCGCAACAGCAGAACTGCACATCTCATTCGGTCGTGATCTTGCTTGAACAGCCAAATCATTCTTGTCCAAGTCTCGGCTTATTTACCTAGTTATTAAAGGTTAGGATTTATCTTTTGATTACAAGATCATGTTCGGATATATGTGCTTGAATGAAGTGATTGGTTTGTTTTCGGATTATATGTGTTTGAATGTAATCGGCTGATTGATCATTGTTTACATGCATGATTGTTTTCGGAACTTATAAGTTTGCAAGTATGTTTTGTTTATAAAAACTAGAGGTATGGATTAGGGTTTGCATGGATGTGATATTGGTATTGATCTATGATTAGAAAATCAGTTCTTGATCGCCTAGGTTAATTATATGGACGGTTTATGCGATAGAATGCTGAAACAGTTTGCTGAGTAATAGTTACAGCCGACTTCATCTGGCTGTAACTCGGTCATTAGTTGTCGAAAAACGGATTTTCTGATGTCTAGAACGTAGAGATTTGAATAACGAATCTAATGGCGCTGGATTCATATTTTTCTGAAGTCGTTTAATATTTTTAAAAGGCCAAATAAGTTCAGTAACTAAAGCTGTGAAAATCCTGAAGTTTTGTTAGTTGTTTATCGAGTTGGATTTTATAATCAGTAGGGAGTCGAGTCATGAATCTTGTACAGCAACTAGGTATGGAAATTTCCGGGCAACTCCAACTGGAATTTTGTTAATTGGACGATCAGTGATTTTTAAATAAATTCTTCCGTGGACAGCAGTCAGAAAGCGATGAATCTGACTGCAGCCTAGTATATTAATATTTATGGTTAATTGGTAAAGATTTAGGACTTGGAAAAATTATATAAATTTCTACAGTATAAATGTCACCTGCTATAAAATAATTGGAATTTTTGGAACGTTGGAACTATTTTATAAAAATCCTAGAAAACAGCTGAATTATGAGTATGTAAGCTGAAATTTGATAACTTGTGATTGTGTGCACCAAAGTGTTGCATGGATTGGATTATGTTCATAATAAATTGTTTGATTACTGTGATCACATGAGGATACTTGCATGCATGTTTGAGTGTTAGGTATTTTGTTTGTGTGTATCACTTTTTGCGTAAATTAAGTGTAGAATTTGTTTTGGTGTGTTCACACACTGACTTGAAATCAATTGGTTTGTTAGGACGCAATTAGCGGTCCCATCCTTACAACTTCTTTGCTACACTAACCGAGCAACTAAAGGTGAGTTCACGGCCCCTAACTTTATCCGGTTTTTAAACAACCGGGGGAGAAACATGTATACACTCTTCAAACTCAATCTCTTTACGTTATACGAAATTAACGTCACATAACTATTCGGTAACTAAGTTGATGTTAATGTAATGTTATGGTCACTAAGCAGCTATATCACTTAAGTCCTCGTCAATCTCTCGAATCGTTAGTATTGGGTTTTACTAGCGGGGGAATTATAAGTAGTACTACTGGGCCCGACAAGCCCCATCCGAGCTAGTCGCGCTAGCCGACCGGGTATGGTCAACGGGTGAAAAATTTGGCCTAACTTCGCCATGGTCAGTGATAGGCCTGGCAACACGGGGGCACAACAGTCAGCTTCGATCGCGAACTCTTACGTGACATAATTTTAGGCTAGCTACCTATATATGTTAACATTGAACTTAATTACGAAACAACTATATTATCCGGTTGAGATAATGGAAACAACACTATATTATCCCGGGTTGAGGATAATGGAAACAACAACTATATTATCCCGGGTTGAGGATAATGGAAACAACAACTTATTATTCCGGGTTTGGAATAATGGAACCAACATCATTATTATTCCGGTTAAGGAATAATGGAACTATCGGTATTATTCCGGGTTGGGAATAATGGACTAAATCGTTATCCCGGGTTAGGGATAACGGGGGAATCAAACTCATAACCGAACAAACGAATTTATGAAAACCTGTGAACTCACTCATCTTTAATGTTGACACTTGTTTCTTTACATGTTTCTCAGGACGCTAGGAGCTCTAGGTGCACTCACATGCATTGAACAAGACATCTTTTATCGAGTCTCATTTACAAATATTGTTTTGGGTTTTCATTTGTTTTGGTGTTTGTGTTGGCGCCCGTATTCTCTACTTATTTTATGCTTCCGCTCAACTTTAAAAACTAACGCTTCCGCTAAATATTGGTAACTAATTAAGACAATATAAAATATACGACAAATGATTTTAGAAAACGTATTATCAAATCATATAGAGTCGTTCGACGTACTAGTGTTTCAGATTCTGGTTTGTTCACACGCCTCGCGGTAAAACTCCGCAAGTGGAAATTGAGGGTGTGACATCGGGGCATGATTGGGTTATCACCAAAGCTCATGATATTTACTAATAAGTTTCATATTTATTAAATTCAAATTAAATTCAAGTATCCAACACAAAACTTCATACAAACACAACTAATAAACCAAACGATTGTTCCAACAGAATAACTTGATTATCCTTCTAAGGCCATTCTAGGATTTCTTTCCTCAACTTGATCACCTGTATTAATGCGTAAAACAGAGAAAATTTTGGGTCAACAAAAGTTGGCGAGTGAACCCTGATAAAACATTTAAGTAAATAAATTTTATTGTTGTTTAAATATGATTGTGGATAAATCACATGAGAGCAAATGTATATATGTAACATACCACAAACCACATTGAATGAATATATGACATAAATGATGATGTATCTGAGATCAAGGCTCAATCAAAGGGAGCCGATCTAATGAGGCACCTGATGCTCAACCCGTATCCCACGAGGAACTGATGTGCCTAATGTAATGAGTGCGCTGAAATGATAAAATGTATCCACATATAAACTGCATAACAATACACATTTGATCACGAAATGATATTAGCACAAGTGTTAAATAAAATAAGAAATGGTACGACACATCATATATTCTTTTTGTGGGTTTGAATGATATTCTAAACCCTTGAATTTATTTATATATATATATTCTTTTTTTTATCTTTTAATTGATTTATTTCATATTTTAAAAATAAATCATAAAGTAAAATATATATAGATTAAATAATAAAAAATAAAAAAATGTTGTCAGTCTGACAAGGGCGGTTGTCAGACCGGTTCGACTGAATTGCAGGCTCGCGTGTGGTGAGACTCGAACCCGTGACCTCGCGGTTGCGTGAACGCAGCCCTTCCAACTGAGCTATGTGTCTAACCCGAAAGAATCTGAATTTTAATTATATTTATACACACTTTAGGTTATTTCTAATTTAATTAAATTTACAAAAAGATTTTACTAATCCGACCGGTGCTTGCAGCCGAGACCTTGATGGTGTGATGCACCCAGCCCGACCAACTGGGCTGGGTGTCTAACCCGGTTATATTCCCTATTTAGTTATACATATACATATGTTACCCATCGTCTTCTTTGTTTTAAACTCAAACCCACCCTGCTCCCCCTGAAATAGTTCGATTCACATCGGCTTTTCTGTAAATTAACAACACATTCCACTAATTAACTAAAACTCAAGAAGAAATAATAGGGGGACTACCGTATGACGGTACTGATGTTGATACGATTCCGGTCAGGGGGGGTTCCGACGGCTTGGTGGTTCTCCGGTTGAACAAAAATTTCCGACCACTGAGATTTTAGAGAGGGAACAGAAGAAATGAGCGAGTTTTTGGCTAATGGAATCGACTAATATTTATAGGGATGTTTTGAGGCTCGGTTACCATGATTTCGAGTTGATTGCCAACGATTAATCAAAGGAATTCACCGAATATAGGTTTGGACAGCTGAGACCTTAGAGGAAAACGCGTAGATTTCTGAGATTTCCGGCGAGGGAAATCTGCGGGTATTGCAGGTTAGGAATAAGGTTCTAAAAGTAGCACCATTAGTGTGTGCAGCGTAGTGGTGTTGGTGGTGTGTGTTTTACCCGGGGAACCCGGGTTTGATTCCCGGTTCCACCTTTTTCTTTAATTATTTTTCTTAAACCTTTTTAATTATAAATATTTATTATTTAATTGATTAGTCTTATATTATTTTATTTTAAACATTGATTATCATAATTTTATATATGTAATATTGTAAAAATAAAATAATAACACGACGTAAAATAAAATACACCTTGATTGATAAATTGGGGCGGGTTTTCGAAAAACGATATATACAAATGTTACAGTATCCCCTACTTTTAGAAATTTCGCCCCGAAATTTAAGTAGTAGTTGTAACTGGAAAAAGATGCAGGTACTTTTCGCGTATTGAGTCTTCACATTCCCAAGTAAACTCGGGTCCTCGTCTTGACTCCCAACGCACCCTGACGATTGGAATACGACTTCGCCTCAAGCGCTTCTCACCGAACTCCATGACTTCTACTGGTCTTTCAACGAAGTGCATTGATTGATCAACTTGAATGTCTTCTAGAGGGATATGGAGGTTTTCGTCAGCGAGGCACTTTTTCAAGTTTGATACGTGGAACGTGTAGTGAATTCTATTAAGTTCTTTTGGTAGGTCAAGCTTGTATGGTACAGGACCTACTCTTTCGAGTATCTTGAAAGGTCCTACCTAGCGTCGTGCTAGCTTGCCCTTCTGGCCAAAACAAACCACTCCCTTCCAAGGTGATACTTTCAAAAGTACTTGATCACCAACGCCAAACTCCAAGGGCTTTCGTCGTTTGTCAGCATAACTCTTTTGACGAATTTTAGCCGCTAGAAGATTGTTTCGAATTTGAATGATTTTGTCGGTTGTTTCTTGAATCAACTCAGGTCCGGTGATTTAAGCTTCACCAATCTCGTGCGAACATACTGGAGATCGGCATTTACGACCATATAAAGCTTCAAAAGGAGCCATACCGATGTTCGAACGATAGCTATTGTTGTACGAAAACTCGACTAATGGTAGATGAGCGTCCCAATTCCCTTTGAAGTCTATGACACATGCTCGAAGCATGTCTTCGAGGGTTTGGATGGTGCGCTCAGATGGACCATCAGTCTGAGGGTGAAAGGCAGTACTGAGGTGTAGACGTGTACCCAAAGCAGTTTGTACGGCTCGCCATGTGCGTGAAGTGAAACGACCATCACGGTCTTAAATGATGCTTATTGGTACACCATGACGGCTTACGATTCGCTGATGTAGATACGAGCTAACTTTTCGTTCTTGAAGTCCTCACGAATCGAGATAAAGTGAGCTGACTTTTTTGAGACGATCAATGATTCCCCATATGGTGTCATGCCCACTGGAGGTGCGAGGTAACCCGGTAATGAAGTCCATGGTTATGTTTTCCACTTCCATACAGGTATTTCGGGTTGACCAGAAGTCCTGAAGGTCTTTGATGTTGATCTTTTACTTTGGAGCATGTAAGGCACTTGGAAATGAAGACAGCGATATCCTTTTTCATGCCAGGCCACCAGTAGGTGTATCGTAAGTCTTGATACATCTTATCGGCTCTTGGATGTACAGAGTATCGTAAATTGTGCGCCTCATTCATGAGGAAATCACGAAGGTTGTCGTGATCGGGAATCCATATGCGGTTTAAATAATATAGAATACCATCGGATTTGGTTTAAATTTTGAGTTCACTCCACATGACAGCTCATCGCATACGTCATTTTCTGTTACAGATATATGTTGAGCTGCCGGAATTCGATCTTTGATATCGGTTACAATTTGCGAATATAGAAGATGAATAGAGTTCGCATAACCCTTTCGACTTAGCGCATCAGCCACCACGTTGCCTTGCTAGGATGATATCGAATCTCACAGTCGTAATCATTGAGAAGTTCGACCAATCTTCGTTGCCTCATGTTCAACTCTTTTTGATTGAAGATATGTTGGAGATTCTTGTGGTCAGTGAATATTTCACACTTGGTACCATAGAGATAATGTCTCCATATCTTGAGAGCGAACACGACGGCTCCAAGTTCCAGATCGTGGGTGGTGTAGTTCTTCTCATGAACTTTGAGTTGCCTAGAGGCATAGGCTATCACCTTTCCTCTTTGCATCAGAACACAGCCTAACCCTTGCCCTGACACGTCGCAATAAACCACAAAATCTTCACAACCCTCAGGGCGTGTAAGGATAGGTGCGTCACAAAGCTTTTGTTTCAAAGTTTGGAAGGCCTCCTCTTGCTTGGGTCCCCAAAAGAAGGGTTTTCCCTTGTGAGTCAAGGCAGTGAGTGGAACAGCGATACGAGAGAAATTGGCAATGAAGCGTCGATAATAACCAGCAAAGACAAGAAATGACCTAACTTCGGTAGGGGTACGTGGCGTTTGCCACTCTTGTACTGCCTTGATTTTCGAAGGATAGACATGAATCCCTTTGTCATTGACGACATGACTAAGGAATCGTACCTCTATTAACCCGAATTCGCATTTTGAGAACTTAGCGTAAAGCTTTTCAGTCCTTAAAAGTGTCAAAATGAGTTGAAGATGTCGCTCATGGTCGGATTTTGACTTGGAGTAGATAAGAATGTCATCAATGAAGACTATGACAAAACGGTCAAGATAGGGTTTGCATATCGTATTCATCAATTCCATGAAGACATTGGGGGCGTTGGTTAAACCGAAGGGCATAACCATGAACTCTAATGATCATAACGAGTTTGAAAGGCAGTTTTTGGAATATCTTCTTCGAGCACCCTAAGCTGATGATAACCAGAACGAAGGTCGATTTTCGAAAAACAGGTGGCATCTTGAAGTTGGTCTAGTAGATCATCAATACGAGGCAAAGGATAACGATTCTTAATAGTCAACTTGTTGAGTTCTCTATACTCAATGCACATGCGAAACGTTCCATCCTTCTTCTTCACAAAAAGGACAGGTGTACCCCAGGGTGACGAGCTAGGACGTATGAATCCTTTGTCAATCAGCTGTTGAAGCTCACTGGCCAATTCTTGCATTTCGGATGGGGCTAACCTATAAGGAGATTTTGCGACTGGTGTAGCGCCAGGCACAAGATCAATTCGAAATTCGACTTCTCGCACAGGAGAAAGTCCTGAAACATCGTCAAGAAAAACTTGCGGAAATTCTTTCACGATTTGGATATCTTCGAGCTTCCTTTCTTTGCCTTCCTTCTTGATGATGTGGGCTAGAAATACGACGTAATCCTTGCGAAGATATCTTCGAGCTTGAAGACAGGACATCAATTTGAGCCCTTTTGAAGGAGTTTCTCCAAAGATACGCAGGGCCTGACCATTTGTGAGAGGGATACGGATGAACTTTTCATGGCACACCACATCGGCGTGATGCTGGCTGAGCCAGTCCATCCCAATGATAACATCGAAACTTCCCAATTTCATAGGAATGAGATCAATCAAAAAATCGTGATATTTAGGGTGAGAGTACAATCACGAACAATAGAATTTAACGAAATGGGTTCTCCGTCAGCAACTTCCACCGTGAGCGATTCGGCAAGACTAACACGAGGTAGGTCGAGAATAGTTTCGAATTCTAAAGATACAAAGCTCTTATCCGCACCAATATCTAATAATATGGATGCATAACTACCATTTACGAGAAACGTACCGTTGACCACATTTTTGTCAGCCCTTGCTTGGTTCGCGTTGATATTTAAAGCCCTTCCTCTAGCAGGTGGAGGAGCTTGGTTTGCTTGGTTCACCGGGTTTGCTTGGGCTTGGGCGTTGATGATGTTTACCGGGCGGGGGCAAGTATTTGTGAAGTGGTTTGGGTCCCCACAGTTAAAACAGGCTCTTATGGGTTGCATCATGGGGTAATTGGGTTGGTAATAAGGTTGGGCTATGGGTTGGGCAGGTGGTAGTAGTAAGGGTTGTTGGGCTTCGCCCACCATTTGGTTTTGGGTTTAGTTTGGAGGCTGATTGCGGTTTGATCACTGAAGTGTACGGCAGGTTTGGATAGTGTGACCTGCATGGCCACAACTTGCGCAATGTTGGCAAGGGTTCTCGGGAGGGTGATGGTATTGGCAACGGTTACACTTTGGTGTGGGCTAGTGTATGGCCTTTGAATGGTGCGGCTGGAGAGGCAACTTGGGTGATTGGAGCGGTAGTGTTGGGAGGGTTGGTTTGGGTGACAGCAAAGTTCTTGCCATTTCGCTTCCTCTTACCAGCAAACTTCGAGGATGAACCTGAGTGGGTTGGAGTTGGGGTCTCAACGGGCGTTTTTTCTTCTCCTCCTCCTTAAAATCGCCATTTCGAATGCGATTGTCAGTAAGCTCCGTAGCTAACTCCATTGCGGCTTCGAGTGTTGCAGGAGAAGTGCTTAAAACCGAATCTTGGATTTTCGAGGGGAGGCCTCGAATGTAGTGCTCGATTAAGCGATATAATGGGGTGAACAGATTGGGAACCATCTGGTTCAATTCAAGAAACCTCTTGTTGTAGGTGGTATGATCCCCTTCCTTTTGCTTTAGAGAATAGAATTCATCTTCAAGCTTTTATCTCGCTTCTAGGGCAGAAGCATCTTGTCATGATCTCTCTTAATTCCTCCCATGATAAGGCCATGGAATCATCCACACCTCAGTTACCTTTTTCCGTTTTCCACTAGGTAAGGGCTACCCCAAACAATCTTCTAGTTGCGTAACGTACCTTGAGATCCTCAGGACAGTCGCAATTGAGAAAGGTGTTTTCCATCTCCTCAAACCAGTGGAGGAGAGCGGTGACACCTTCAGTCCCTTCATATTTTAGGGGATCGCAGGACTTGAAGTGTTTGTAGATGCATTTAGTGGTTTTGGAGGAGGGTTGGTGACGTTTTGGTCTTCTTGGTTCGGAGGGTTGATATGATTTACGGTGAGAGCTTGTTGAACTTGTAGCACGATGTCAAGAAGTACTGCGGCCATTTCTTGAGCAATTTGCGTGGCCAATCGTTCGCTCGACTTTCCTGACCTTCTACCTCCTCGTAATTTCCTAGCAGACATCTACAGGAATATATGTAGTGAGATTGTGAGTTTGAGAATTTTCTAGGTGTCATGTGTCGTAAAAAGAATGAAAACAACATTTATAAATAACTGAAAATAACTTAACTACATCCATAGGATGTCTTGGGCTTGCTCATGTTTTGGGCCTCCAAATGTCTCCCATACCATAGCCTGTATAGTCATGTGGGCCCCCATGACTATTGGGCTTGGTAGGGTTCACATTGGTGTCGGCTGGTTAACACTCGCATCGCCCGAATGAAAATCGTAAAACATGATTGCGAGATGTAAGGTCGGAGGGTGTCCAGGTGTAGACACAATGACAACTCAAAGTGGGGTTAGTTCACACGACGTTTGGTATAGCATGCATTGGCCTAATAGGTCCTTCGTACTCTCATCGTTAGTCCCCAGGTAGGCAAACTGGTCCTTTATTTTGGATTTATACGAATGCCAAGCCTAGACAGAACGTTCCGACTACCGGTACTCGTACCCTTCCAGTTACTGCATGCCCGTCATGAAAACTCACTTTGATGTGATTTGAAAATTATGAAAATATTGCAAAAATCTTTAAAAAGAATTCATGGGAATTGTGAAATCGTGAGATGTGTGCTTTCATAGATATGATATGTTGTGAGGATATGAACTATGATGAGCATATTAACATATACTTGTGAGAGTGCTTACATAATGTTGTGTGTGAAGATAAACATGAAACATATAAGCATCATGAATTTTGCATGTAACACATAAACAATCAAAAATCGAATCAACTATAGTATAGGCTCTAAGGGTCTAATAACCTATCCTATATCCCTATACTCACAGGCTCTGATACCAATCTGTCACACCCCGACCCACAGCGGAATAAAAGTCGGGGCATGATTGGGTTATCACCAAAGCTCATGATATTTACTAACAAGTTTCATATTTATTAAATTCAAATTAAATTCAAGTATCGAACACAAAACTTCATACAAACACAACTAATAAACCAAACGATTGTTCCAACAGAATAACTTGATTATCCTTCTAAGGCCATCCTAGGAGATTCTTTCCTCAACTTGATCACCTATATCAATGCGTAAAACAGAGAAAATTTTGGGTAAACAAAAGTTGGCGAGTGAACCCTGATAAAACATTTAAGTAAATAAATTTTATTGTTGTTTAAATATGATTGTGCATAAATCACATGAGAGCAAATGTATATATGTAACAAACCACAAACCACATTGAATGAATATATGACATAAATGCTGATGTATCTGAGATCAAGGCTCAATCAAACGAAGCGGATCTAATGAGGCACCTAATGCTCAACCCGTATCCCACGAGGAACTGATGGGCGTAATGTAATGAGTGCACTGAAATGATAAAATGTATCCACATAAAACCACATAACAATACACATCTGATCACCAAATGATATTAGCACAAGTGTTAAATAAAATAAAGAAATGGTACGACACATGATACACCCCAAAACGTGATTAAAACGGAGAATTCGTAAGGATTCACTCACCTTGGGTGCGTATTCTTGGTTGAAGATGAGAGCGCACGAGTTGGGAATTTAACCGATCAAAGAGTACTGACCTAAAATAATAACGCGTCAAACCAATAAATAAATAAATTAATGTTTAGGATAAAAACTTTTGTTTAGAAATCTTAGGTTATTTTTGTGGGTTTGATTGATATTCTAAACCCTTGAATTTATTTATATATATATATATTCTTTTTTACCTTTTAATTGATTTATTTCTTATTTTAAAAATAAATCAGAAAGTAAAATACATATAGGTTAAATAATAAACAAATAAAAAAAAATGTTGTCAGTCTGACAAGGGCACCTATCAGACCGGTTCGACTGAATTGCAGGCGCGCGTGTGGTGAGACTCGAACCCGTGACCTCTCGGTTGCGTGCACGCAACCCTTCCAACTGAGCTACGTGGCTAACCCGAAAGAATCTGAATTTTAATTATATTTATACACACTTTAGGTTATTTCTAATTTAATTAAATTTACAAAAAGATTTTACTAATCCGACCGGTGCGTGCCAAAGGACTCGAACCCGAGACCTGATGGTGTGATGCACCCAGCCCGACCAACTGGGCTAGGTGTCTAACCCGGTTATATTCCGTATTTAATTATACATATACATGTGTCGCGCATCGTCTTCTTCGTTTTAAAATCAAACCAACCCTCTCCCGCCTGAAATAGTCCGATTCACATCGGCTTTTCTGTAAATTAACAACACATTACACTAATTAACTAAAACTCAAGAAGAAAGAATAGGAGGACTACCGTATGACGGTACTGATGGTGATACGATTCCGGTGAGGGGGGTTCCGACGGCTCGGTGGTTCTTCGGTTGAACCAAAGGACATTTGAAATATGGCTCAAAGGCCTGTCACTAATGGACATATGATTATGGCACACGGGCCTGTCACTAATAGACATATGATTATGGCACACAGGCCTGTCACTAATTGACATTAATTATAGCATATTGGCTTGTCACTAATGGACATAAAATATGGCACATTGGCCTGTCACTAATGGACCTAAAAATATGGCACATTGGCCTGTCACTAATGGACATTAATTATGGCATATTGGTCTGTCACTAATGGATAATAAAATATGGCACATTGGCATGTCACTAATGGACATAAAATATGGCACATTGGCCTACATCACTAATGGATGTTTGAATCATAGCGCCAAGGGCAATACATCACTAATTGATGTTTTAATCATAGCTCCAAGGGAAATATATCAGTAATGGATGTTTTTAATCATAGCCCCAATGGCAATACATCACTAATGGATGTTTAATCATAGCCCCAAGGGAAATACATCACAAATGGATGTTTTTATTCATAGGCCCAAGGGCAATACATCACTAATGGATGTTTTATTTATCACCACACTGGTCAGCCAGGATCAAATTTGATCGCATGGGCTATATAAGGTTAGGACATAGTCCATTATCTTGAAGGCTAGTGTGGTTCCTCAAGTCACACTACCAAGAGTATGAACATTACTTGAATGTTAACATAAGAGTACCTTATTGGTCGCATTGACCATAATGACTAGGAGGCTTGAACTTAGTCCACCACCTCTAGATAAAAGGATAACTTCCCTTATCTATCATAATAGAAGACCCCTTCGTACTTAACTATCATTTATACATTTGGCCAATTATGTGGTCTATGCCACTTGGCTAATCAAAACCATTGAGATTTTTTTGGAATTATATAGCTGATCATATATTTCGAGTAAAATCGAGACGATCGCTTGAAGGGGATAAGTATATATATATATATGTGTATATATATATATATATATATAATTAAAAAATATTTCATTAAATGATAATAGAAAGTACAATACTTGAATAAATAAATGAAACTGATTGTCCATGCAAGGACTAAAAGAAATAACTTGTCCATGCAGGGACTAAAGAAATAATAATGTCCACGTAGGGACTAAACATAATAAAAGAAAAGACTTCACTCGTCCTTCTTTCCCTTAACCAACTTGGAGAGCTTCTTGAAGAACTTATTCGTCTTCTTCTCTGTCTTCTCCGCTTGTTGCTGCATTTCCTTCATTCATTCCAAGGCCTTGTTAATGGCCTCGAGTTGTTGCGGAGGTTGTGGTTTTGGTTGTGGCATTTATAGGATACTGGTACCCATAAGTTGGATATCCAGTAGGTGGATAACCAGGTGGGAATGGAGATGGGTAAAGCGTGTTATGCATGATCGCTTGCATATAAGGGTCATGTGATAGTGCCTGGTAATTTACCGATGTGGATGGGTTATAAGGATCATATCCAGTTATATCCGGATATGTAGGAATAGCGTTATTATAATCCGATGGTGGTAGTTGAACCATTGGTGGTGGTGTCGGTTCTACCATAGGTGAAGCATTGGAGGGTCCACCCATTTATGGATCCACTTGAATGGTTGGGTAAGGTTTGGGCAAAGGTGGCAGCGATCCCGATCGTTGCCCCCCATGTACCGGTATACGTGCTCCTCTTTTTCTCCTTGGTGGCTCAGGTGGAGGTTGGGGTTGGTCCACGGGTTCCATGTGGACATCCTCCTGTATGGGAGGTGTTTGAGAGTGATGGGAAGGAGTATTACCGAAGGCAAATTGACTCCAATATTGGTCTCACTCATTAGGACCTTGATATGGCTATCCGGCATAGGAGTTGGAATCGCTCGAGATTTCAATAGGATGCGTGAGGCATCTCCGGGTCGGAGTCCTCATCCATAGGGTTGGGTTGATCCAACTGATTTTGATCAGCTAAGGTGTGTTGAAATAGTGATTAGGGTTAAATTCTTCAGGTAAGAGTGTGAATGGGAATGATAGGAATGGTGAGAATGGTGTGAATGATAAGAGTGGTGAAACTGGTAAGATTTTGGGAATGTGGGGGCAAGTGTCTATGAGAGACAGAGTGTCTCGCTAGTTGCCAAGGAGACGAATCTCCTGATTCTTGGTAGGAATCTGAGTTGTGAGGTTGTGAAGGGATGTGCCCCGATGGTCCTCCCCACATTGGACCTTTTCCTCTTCCACTTTGTCCTCTTACTCTTGGCGGCATTTTCCTGTTAAAAATCAAATTTAAAACAATACTAATAACTTAATAATGAGATGAGTAATCCTAGGTCAAAGCCTAGACTTGGAAGTCTAAGGAATGTGCTTGTGTAAGTTTGAGTTTAACCACAAGAAGGCTAGTGTTTAATTCTCTCAAACGTTGGCTCTGATACCAACCTATCACACCCCGTATTTTCAACCAAACACCAGTGGGCCCTGGGTGGGGAATATCGTGACGTAAGTTGATATCATCATTGTCAATTAAAAACAGCACAGCGGAAGTCTTGGAGTTTAAATTACTATTACTAACCATATGTTCAACGTACGAAAAAAAAAATATACAGACGGCTTGTAATGAAAGATCCACAGGCGGATCGTAAAATGTACAAAAATGTATAACAAACTTTGGGCAGATCTAAGGATTTGCAAGATTCTCTTATATCACTACCGAGCAGCTTCCAGCCTATTTCGAATTGTACCTGCAAGCTTAGTCTTTTAAAAATACGTCAACTTTCACTGGTAAATACACCCGACAGACTCATTTTGAAAACATTTTTATAATTAATTTAAGTGCACAGGGCACAAATCTTTTATAACTTGGGAAAGTCAGCGTTGTAACCTTGTTAACGACATTACATGTTTGTCAATACATATGGGGCCCAGTATAGAGACCGAGACATGATTAACGTAAACACCACTTATGAACCCATGAAGGAGTTATCCCCAACTTGTGGGTAAAAATAATTTAGCATTAGCATCTGTCAGGTGTATGCCTACACCGCACGCTTTGGCGGGCCATTAACTAATGTAATGAGCCAAGGAGATCTAGGACACGATCGTTAACCCCCAATGTTTAAGTTATCAAACAAAACTGATCAAAACAGAATATGCGGATTTACTAGCCACATTCCAACATTCGATTGATCCCATTTCCGACCAAGCGATAATAATTTACCATAACCCAAGCCCGTATAGGGAAAATAAGTCAAGAGTATTTACCTGAGCTAGTCTTGATTAATCATGCAAGATTTAATATTCTCGGCCGTATTCAAAATGAAATAAGTGCATATAGCATTTACTAGAAGGCTCTAGTCTGGATTATGGCATAAGCTAACCAATTAAAATGCTAACGGTCTTAATTGAAGTCATAGACTTAGACTGACTAGCGTAATGGATCAAAAACGGTACGATACGCTAGATTAAGCGATGACCACAGATAATGTAGTTAAAACCCAACAAGTACTTAAGACTTGTATAATATGGGTAAACAATTAACATTCTGGAATTTGAAATTAAAATGATAAGGTTAAACCCGTTTCGGTAATTTTCGTAAACTAGTTACACATACTTAACCGTATGCATATAAGCGATATCGGATAACCAGATGAGTCATGAACAATTTCTATACGTCATTATACTTTAAATTAATTGTAATATCAGTAGGATATCAACTTACATGACCAAAAAAGTTTTGAAACGAAATTATGCCTCATATGGGCGTTTTGGTAATTATATGTCGCATAAAAGGAATTTGCATGTATTCTGATATTATGATCATTAACATTCTGCAAAATACTTAATTTGTGATATATTATCAGTAAGATAGCACACATAGGTGTGGTTTATTGTTTAAGACCAAACTATGCACCGAAACGGCATTTTGGTCATTTAAAAGTATACTTTACGATATTTTACTAAAATCAGTTTATGATCAGAATATTAACATCATAATATGTTAATACATTAACATATCAGTAGGTACTTCATTTGCAAGTTCATTGTTGATTAAAACCTTGTTTTATGTAAAAAGGGCATTTTAGTCAAATTTGGACATTTTACAGAACTTGTGCATAAACTTAGATTATGATTATGATCATGTAATATAACCTCATAGGGTTGTACTACATTGCATTCCGATCATAATGTGACCTTAATTCAGAAGATAACTAACCTAAGTCGGGTCAGAATCGAAAGTCAAAGCAGAAGTCAAACTTCACGACTTTCGGTTGCGAACCGACTCTAGGACTGAAATTGATGGATCCAACATGTTCCCACATGTTCTAATAATTATTACCAACGTTTTTAAGTGTAAAAAACATTTTTATAACATATATAAACTCAGATTATAATATTTATGAAATCTGACCCGTTTGACTTTTTATAACATAAACTTTGACCCGTCAATTGGCCTAGTAAACGTGATCTTTAGGAGGTGCCCCTTTAAGGGGTTAATACCTTGCTAATTACGATCACTTAGCCATGTTAGTATCGAACAACAGCTGGATCATAATGGTCTTAACCAAAAGTCAAGGCATTTGTCGAAAATGCTTGACTTTTGGCTATTAAAAGCCTATAAAAAGAAAAGAGCAGAGATGGAGCACTTACATGTGATTCAAGGGAAACTTAGAACTCAAAGGGAAGCTCCCAAATGGTCAGGAACTTCCAAGAGTGTAATAGAGAGGAGAAGAAGTGAATGAGCAAAGAATGAGGTGAACTAGTGGGCTATTTATAGTGCAAGAGGGTGTGTGAAGATGAAACCAGGTTTTAGAGGTGTTCTAGGATCATCACAAGTGTCTAGGAAGGTGTAAAGAGCTGCAAGATGTGGCATTTTGCAGGAGAGGTGGCATCTTGACAGAATTTTGGAGCTTTGACACTTTTAGTCCCTCAAGAATAGTTTTTCTGGATTGTCATGAATTGTCCCTTGACTTATATCCAATGACATAATGATACAACTTGGTCTTTTCGTTCAATACAAGATGTACTGAAGAAGAATAAGAGTAACCGAACATTAATGGGTGTTACACTAGGTGTTCTTACGACTTATAAGCGTTTACTAGCTAAAACGTGAAAGGTATGAATACTTATGGTTTAATGGGTTAAATCACCCAAGCTAGTAAGGTTTAAGGTTCGGTGAAGATGTGTGATACTTCAAGAATGGTGAATCGAAAGATATCACCTTAACCGGGAGTCATTCGGGTCGAAAAATGACTTAATTATGCAAGGAAAAAGGTTATAATAGAGTCTAGGGGCCTTAGGGTTATTAGTTGAAACTTAATATGGTGCAAAACTGAAGTTCTAAGGCTTTGCCGTAGGCTACGGTTCCCAGACCGTAGCTTACCGTTAGTCAAAAATTTCTAACCAGAAAGTCTGGACAGTAAGCTACTGTCAGGTTTTAAAATTTGTTGTATATATTTTTGGATTTGTTTAAGGAGTTGGGTGGCTAACTCATTTGAGGTATTTTCTAAGGGCATTTACACGTGTTGGTTTATTACCAAATACGAATTTTGCGAGGTGTTACATATCACACATGTGACATCCCGGTTTTTCGGACAACTTAAACGCAATACTTGTCGAATAAATTATGTGCTACGTATTAAACATTTATAAGTTGGTGTGTTATTATGTGATATCCGAGTTCGTGTTTTACGTTAGTTATAATGTATAGACGTAATAAATAAACAATGAATCGAGCCAAACCGCGACACGAGCCGGTCTCTTTTCTTGCGACTCAAGGAACCAAGACTAGGAGTGAACCAAGTTTAAACCCAAACCATGTCGCGAGCAAACAACCCAAACCGACCCACCCAAGCCCTGCCCGCGAGACACCAAACCGTAACCTCCTTATTTCTTTGCGCTATATATACAAACACACATGCATGTTGCTTCACAAAAACAAAAACACAAGAAACCCTAGTGAGAAAGAAGCCGACGGCAGCCCTTGTTCATCTCTTCGACCGCAAACAGCCTTCTGCTTGTTCCAGCGATCGAGAGCAGCCCACTTGTTCACTTCCTCGATCACAAACAGCCTACTCCTTCTTCCCGCTCGCGAACAACACTTCCTTCTCGGTCGCAATTATCTTTGATCATCGGTTCCTCATCTCACTCACGGTTCGTTTACCTTATCATTAAAGATTAGAATTTATCATTCATTAGAAGATCATATTCGGATATATGTGTTTGAATGAAGTGATTGTGTTGTTTTTGGATTATATGTTTGAATGCAAGGTTATGTTAGCCGATTTGTTAATAATGTTTGCAAGTGATGTTTGTTCGAAATCTGAAAATCATAGGCTGTGTTTGTTTATAAAAACTAGAGATGTTGATTAGGGTTTGCATGGATATGTTATATGTATCGGTCTATGATTAGAAAAATCAGTTCTTGATCGCCTAGGTTCATTGTATTGACGGTTTTTGCGAATTAATTGTGATAAAATGCTGAAACAGTTTGCTGAATGATAGTTACAGCCGATTTCAACTGGCTGTAACTCGGTAGTTAGTTGTCGAAAAACGGATTTTCTGAAGTCTAAAACGTAGAGATTTGAATAACGAATCTAATGGCGCTGGATTAATATTTTTCTGAAGTCGTTTGATATTTTTAAGTGGCCAAATAAGTTCAGTAACTAAAGCTATGAAAATCCTGAAATTTTGTTAGTTGTTTATCGAGTTGGATTTTATAATCAGTAGGGAGTCGAATCATGAAATTTGTACAGCAACTAGGTATGGAAATTTCCGGGCAACTCCCACTGGAATTTTGTTAATTGGACGATCAGTGATTTTTAAATAAATTCTTCCGTGGACTGCAGTCAGAAAGCGACGAATCTGACTGCAGCCTATTATATTAATATTTAGGGTTAATTGCTAAAGAATTAGGACTTGAAAAATTTATATAAATTTCTACAATATAGTTGTCACCTTCTGTAAAATAATTGTAATTTTTGGAACGTTGGAACTATTTTATAAAAATCCTAGAAAACAGTGAATTATGAGTATGTAAGCTGAAATTTGATAACTTGTGATTGTGTGCACCAAAGTGTTGCATGGATTGGATTATGTTCATGATAAATTGTTTTGATTACTATGTTCACATGAGGATACTTGCATGCATGTTTGAGTGTTAGGTATTTTGTTGTGTGTATCACTTTGTGCGTAAATTAGGTGTAGAATTTGTATTGGTGTGTTCACATACTGACTTGAAATCAATTGGTTTGTTAGGACGCAATTAGCGGTCCCATCCCTTACAACTTCTTTGCTTCACTAACCGAGCAACTAAAGGTGACTTCATGGCCCCTAATTTTATCCGGTTTTAAACAACAAGGGGAGAAACATGTATACACTCTTCAAACTCAATCTCTTTATGTTATACGAAATTAACGTCACATAACTATTCGGTAACTAAGTTGATGTTAATGTAATGTTATGGTCACTAAGCAGCTATATCACATAAGTCCTCGACAATCTCTCGGATCGTTAGTATTGGGTTTTAATAGCGGGGAAATTATAAGTAGTACTACTGGGCCCGACAAGCCCCATCCGAGCTAGTCGCGCTAGCCGACCGGGTATGGTCAACGGGTGAATAATTTGGCCTAACTTCGCCATGGTCAGTGATAGGCCTGGCAACACGGAGGCACAACAATCAGCTTCGATCGCGAACACTTACGTGACATGACTTTAGGCTAGCTACCTATATATGTTAACATTGAACTTAATTACGAATCAAGTATATTATCCCGGGTTAGGGATGAGGGAAACAACAACTTTATTATTCCGGGTTTGGAATAATGGAACCAACATTATTATTATTCCGGGTTGGGAATAATGGAACTAAATCGTTATCCAGGGTTAGGGATAACGGGGGAAACAAACTCATAACCGAACAAACGAATTTATGAAAACCTGTGAACTCACTCATCTTTAATGTTGACACTTGTTTCTTTACATGTTTCTCAGGACGCTAGGAGCTCTAGGTGCACTCACACGCATTGAACAAGACATCTTTTATCGAGTCTCATTACAAACATTGTTTTGGGTTTTTCATTTGTTTTGGCGTTTGTGTTGGCGCCCGTTTCACTACTTATTTTATGCTTCTGCTCAACCATAAAAACTAATGCTTCCGCTAAACATTGGTAACTAACTAAGACAATATAAAATCTACGATGAATGGTTAAACAAATGATTTTTTGGAAAACGTATTATCAAATCATATAGAGTCGTTCGACGTACTAGTGTTTCAGATTCTGGTTTGTTCACACGCCTCGCGGTAAAACTCCAGCAAGTGGAAATTGAGGGTGTGACAGATTGGTATCAGAGCCACTAGCTATAGAGAACCAGGTTTGCATTAAAAGTAGACCTAAACTATAGCTGATTACACGACACTAGACGTAGTTTGGCACCGAACTGATTATATATTATTATGTGATATACTACAACTGTGTATATAGATTAGGACTTCATAATAAGAAATGAAAACAACTCGTAACTAACAACACAACCTAACAGGCAATGTCATCATCATCATCATCATCATCCTCCGACAAACTTACGCCACCAAGAGCGCCAGGAAAGGCACCTATGGTGGAACCCTTACCATCTTATGGCGTGGAGACACGCTCAGCTGCGAGGAAAAGGCTCGCTCTAGGGGAGGAGTCGTCATCACGCCCAATCATCACTGTGCCGGTCAAACCGGTTAACTCTATAGAAGTAGGAAATGACCTACTTAGAAACATGATAAAAGAACAACAAGAACAGTTAGAAAGAATGCAGGAAACCATCCTAGCACAGGGATGGATGATCCGACAACTGACATGTAAAACCGACTCGCTCGAGGAAGAGCAACATACGAGTAAGATAGCTCGTAACACCTTAGCCAGAGATCTGTGTGCTGAGCAGATAAGAGCCGACTGGCTCGAAGACAGAGTCCTGGAAAATAGTTGGAACATTCAGGAGCTAGAGAAAAATCAATCACCTGCACCAGCACCGGCCCCTCCAGTGCCGGTAGAGGAGGATCCGGAAGAGGATCCAGAAGAGGATCCAGAAGAGGATCCGGAAGAGGATCCAGAGGAGGACCCAGAGGAGGATCCAGAGGAGGATCCGGAGGAGGACCCAGCTGTAGAAGCCGGGAATGCCGCGCAGGATGATGGCAACGATAGTGATCTGGGGGATGGAGACGTAGACGACTGACACGTCTCGCTTATTTTATTTACTTTCCTTCAGTCTATTTATTTTCCCACTTGTGTTTAAACTTGAGACTTTATAGTGAATTCATATGTTTGGTTGGCACTTTGTAAGACGTTGAAACTCCATTTAATCAAGTATTTCTTTTGACTATTTAATATATTTGAGCTGACATAACTTGAGAATTATTAAAGTACGAAATAGGATAACTATATTGGATATATAGACTTATCGGGGTGTGTTTATGTTGTTTTTCGAAGATCTAAATGGCAACTGGACGACGTGGAAACCTTAACATGACGCCCGAAGAACTAACTGCCATGATTCAAGAGCACGTGAACGCAGCTCTAGTGGGTGTTCAGAACCAACCGGCAGGTAACCATTATTAAATTTTCATGTGAAAATCTAATAGTTGGGCTAGTAGAATTCCTAGCTGACTACCTGTTCTCTGTCAGCAGGAGGGGGTTTTAACCCCTACAAGATGTTCCTCGACGCGAAACCAAGCAAATTCTCGGGGGCAGAAGGACCCATAGGACTGGTCCGCTGGATCGAAAAATCTGAATCAGTATTTGAAATGTGCAACTGTCTAGAGGCCAACAAGGTCAAGTATGCAGCCTCAACACTGGAAGATGGAGCACTAACTTGGTGGAATGCACAAGTCCAAACGCGTGGACTTATAGCTGCAAATGCAATGACCTGGGCCGAGTTTAAGGCCCTAATCAAAGAAGAGTATTGTCCGCGAGACAGAGTGCAACAGTTGGAGCAAACTTTATGGAACCACAAGATGGTGGGATCTAAAATCGAAGATACACAGCAAAACATCATGACTTGGCATTTCTGTGTCCCGATCTGGCCAACATTGTGGAGAAAAGACTCGAGTTCTATCTTGGGGGTCTGGTTCCAGAGATTCAGGGTATGGTAATGGCTAATAACCCTGCAACTGAACATCAAGCAATCCGATTGGCGCACAAACTCACCGATAAGGCGGTGGAACAAAAGAAGTTGCCAGCTCGGGGTACGACTGAAGTTGCCCCTGACAATAAAAGAAAGTTTGAAGACTCGTCTGCTCGACAGTCTTCGTCATCCCAGCCACAACAGGGGAACCAGAAACGGTTCAATCATTACAACAGCCACCGGGGTCACCAAAACCAGCCCGCCAACAACAACAACAACCAGAACGCAAGCGGCTATGTAGGTCGAAAGCTGCAGTGCAACCGCTGTAATCTTCATCAGAACGGCCCTTGTGCCGGAAATCGCTGCCAACGATGTGGCAAGATGGGACATGCGGCAAAGGATTGTCGTGGGGAAATTATGTCCCGACAGAACCAAAATCAACCCCAAGGCCCAAAACAGGGTGTTAACCGGGGATGCTATGAGTGTGGTAGCACTGCCCACTTCAAAAGAGACTGCCCACAGCTGCGTAACAACAACAACAATGGTGGGAACAACCACAACCACAATAACCACAACAACAATAATGGAAACGGTGGCACAGGAGGTGCCAAAGGTCGCGCATTTACATTGGGCCGCGGAGAGGCCAGAAACGACTCGAACGTGGTCACCGGTAAGTTTCCCCTTAATGAACATTTTGCTACTGTGCTTTTTGATACGGGTGCGGATAGGAGCTTTATATCTGAGTCTTTTAGGAAGAACCTAAATCTCACGCCTAAACCCTTAGAGACCCCTTATATCATAGAACTAGCCGATGGTAATTCTGTAGATGTGACCCATATAGTATCCGGCTGTCAACTCAAACTCGCGGGTCACACCTTTACCATTGATCTGATGACAACCACCCTGGGTAGTTTTGACGTGGTAGTCGGAATGGACTGGCTATCCGACGTCCGGGCTGAAGTTCTCTGCTTCGAAAAATCTATCCGTATTCCGCTCTCTAACGACGAAATCTTGACGGTGCAAGGCGAGAACACAAGCGCCGTCACCAACATCATCTCTTACATGCAAGCGCAGAAGTATCTTCGGAGAAAGAACTCCTTCGCTTTACTCGCACTGGTTACCGAACAGCCTAAGGACGAGAAACGTATAGAAGACATCCCTGTCGTCCGTGATTTTTCCGATGTATTCCCAGAGGAATTACCTGGTCTTCCACCCCATCGACAATTGGAGTTTGAAATCGAATTGGCGAACCATGCAACTCCTATCGCCAAGGCACCATACCGCCTAGCTCCAGCCGAGCTGCAGGAGCTATCTACCCAACTTCAGGAGCTGTTAGAAAAGGGATTTATCCGACCAAGCGCTTCGCCATGGGGAGCTCCAGTCCTTTTTGTCAAAAAGAAGGACGGGACCTTCCGCATGTGCATCGACTACAGGGAACTCAACAAGGTTACTGTCAAGAACCGATACCCGTTACCTCGCATCGACGATCTCTTCGACCAACTTCAAGAATCAAGCTACTACTCCAAGATTGACCTACGGTCCGGTTACCATCAGTTACGCGTCAGGGAGGAGGATATCGCTAAGACGGCATTTCGTACTCGGTATGGCCATTATGAGTTCTTGGTCATGCCCTTCGGTCTCACCAACGCACCCGCGGTGTTCATGGACCTCATGAACCGTGTGTGTAAACCATACCTCGACAAATTTGTCATTGTGTTCATCGATGACATACTCATCTACTCTAAAAGTGAAGAAGAACATGCTGAACATCTACGATTACTGCTAGGATTACTTCAACAGGAGAAGCTATATTCAAGCTTTCGAAGTGTGATTTCTGGATTCGGGAAGTTCAGTTTCTCGGGCATATCGTAAATAAAAAGGGTATCCATGTCGACCCTGCCAAGATTGAAGCTATCAAAAACTGGGAAGCACCCAGGACACCGACAGAGATCCGCCAATTTTTGGGTTTGGCTGGTTACTACAGATGTTTCATCGAGGGGTTTTCAAAGATCGCACAACTGCTTACTACCCTCACCCAGAAAGGCATCAAGTATGCTTGGGGTGACAAGCAGGAAGCGGCATTTCAATTGCTGAAACAGAAACTTTGCATTCTGTCCTTGCCGGAAGGGACAGATGACTTTGTAGTATATTGTGATGCTTCCATTCAGGGGTTGGGATGCGTACTCATGCAACGCGATAAGGTCATCGCGTATGCGTCCCGCCAACTGAAGGTTCACGAGAAAAACTACACAACGCATGACCTGGAATTGGGAGCAGTAGTGTTTGCACTTAAGATTTGGAGACACTACCTCTATGGGACGAAGTGCACAATCTTCACAGACCACAAGAGTCTCCAACACATCTTTGATCAGAAGGAGTTGAACATGCGACAGCGTCGCTGGGTCGAACTCTTGAACGATTATGAGTGTGCCATTCGGTATCACCCGGGTAAAGCTAACGTGGTAGCTGATGCCCTCAATAGGAAGGAACACTTGAAACCTCGCCGTGTACGAGCATTACAGCTCACTATTCATTCGGGGTTACCCGAACAAATACGCGATGCGCAGTTAGAAGCAATTAAGGAAGAAAACATCAAGGCCGAATCGGTGGGAAAAATGGAACGCGATTGGGAAGTAAAACCCAATGGAGCCCGGTATTTCATGAATCGCATATGGGTACCTCTCTACGGAAACCTCAGAGAGCTAGTCATGGACGAAGCTCACAAATCCCGATACTCTGTCCATCCTGGTTCGGATAAGATGTATCAAGACCTTAAAGCTGCGTATTGGTGGCCAACATGAAAGCTGATATAGCCACCTACGTGAGTAAGTGTTTGACTTGTGCAAAAGTCAAGGTAGAGTATCAAAAGCCATCGGGGCTACTCCAACAACCTGAGATCCCAGTGTGGAAATGGGATCAGATCTCGATGGACTTCATCACTAAACTCCCGCGAACTTTGGGTGGTGCGATACCATCTGGGTGATTGTGGATCGTTTAACTAAGTCCGCACACTTCCTAGCTATTAAAGAAACAGATAAGATGGAGAAGTTGACTCGCATCTACATTAAGGAAGTAGTTTCTCGGCACGGAGTGCCAACGTCCATCATCTCAAACAGAGATGCTCGCTTCACATCCAACTTTTGGCAGTCACTTCAGAAAGCGTTGGGAACACGCTTAGATATGAGCACAGCCTATCACCCTCAGACTGATGGTCAAAGCGAAAGGACCATACAGACTTTGGAAGACATGCTTAGGGCATGCGTAGTAGACTTTGGAAATAGTTGGGAAATCCACCTGCCTTTAGTGGAATTCTCATATAACAACAGTTATCATACGAGTATTTCGGCAGCAGCGTTTGAGGCATTGTACGGTCGTAAATGTAGATCACCGGTCTGTTTGGCAGAAATCGGTGACAGCCAACTTACAGGCCCTGAGTTGATACTTGAGGCTACTGAAAAGATTGTACAAATCAGAAACCGCATGGCGGCGGCACGAGATCGACAGAAAAGCTACGCTGATCAACGACGCAAACCGCTCGAATTTCAAGTAGGCCACCGCGTCCTACTGAAGGTGTCACCCTGGAAGGGTGTAATCCGCTTTGGAAAACGGGGCAAACTAAACCCACGGTACGTAGGTCTGTTTGTGATCTTGAAACGTATTGGACCCGTAGCTTATCAATTAGACCTTCCTGCCGAACTCAGTGGAGTTCACAACGTATTTCACGTGTCAAATCTGAAGAAGTGTCTATCAGATGAAACTCTAGTCATTCCATTGGATGAGATTCAAGTGGATGAACAACTACACTTTGTGGAACAGCCTATCGAGATCATGGATCGTGAGATCAAGACTCGAAGGCACAGCAAGATTCCGATCGTTAAGGTTTGTTGGGACTCTAAGCGTGGACCGGAGTTCACGTGGGAAAGAGAGGACCAAATGAAAAGCAAATACCCACACCTCTTTGCAATTGAGCACAAACTAACGATACCAGTAACTAAATTTTCGGGACGAAAATTCTTTCAACATGGGGATGATGTGACAACTTGGAAATTTCTCATACTTTCGCGTACCATTGTTAACTAAATCCTTGTGCATGGCACTTTACTTTCGCGTACCATTGTTAACTAAATCCTTGTGCATGGCACTTGGGAATCTTTGTGCATGGCACTTGGGAACTTCTTGTAACTTCGCATACCATCGTTAACGAACTAACTCTTTGTGCGTGGCACTCTAAACATGTACGCTGCATTCTAAACCACGTTTACTCAATTTTTCGGGACGAAAATTCTTTCAACATGGGGATAATGTGACATCCCGGTTTTTCGGACAACTTAAACGCAATACTTGTCGAATAAATTATGTGCTACGTATTAAACGTTTATAAGTTGGTGTGTTATTATGTGATATCCGAGTTCGTGTTTTATGTTAGTTATAATGTATAGACGTAATAAATAAACAAATGAATCGAGCCAAACCGCGACACGAGCCGGTCTCTTTTCTTGCGACTCAAGGAACCAAGACTAGGAGTGAACCAAGTTTAAACCCAAACCATGTCGCGAGCAAACAACCCAAACCGACCCACCCAAGCCCTCGGCCGCGAGACACCAAACCGTAACCTCCTTATCTCTTTGCGCTATATATACAAACACACATGCATGTTGCTTCACAAAACAAAAACACAAGAAACCCTAGTGAGAAAGAAGCCGACGGCAGCCCTTGTTCATCTCTTCGACCGCAAACAGCCTTCCGCTTGTTCCATCAATCGAGAGCAGCCCACTTGTTCACTTCCTCGATCACAAACAGCCTACTCCTTCTTCCCGGTCGCGAACAACACTTCCTTCTCGGTTACGTATCTTCTCGGTCGCAATTATCTTTGATCATCGGTTCCTCATCTCACTCACGGTTCGTTTACCTTATCATTAAAGATTACAATTTATCATTTGTTACAAGATCATATTCGGATATATGTGTTTGAATGAAGTGATTGTGTTGTTTTCGGATTATATGTTTCAATGCAAGGTTATGTTAGCCGATTTGTTAATAATGTTTGCAAGTGATGTTTGTTCGAAATCTGAAAATCATAGGCTGTGTTTGTTTATAAAAACTAGAGATGTTGATTAGGGTTTGCATGGATATGTTATATGTATCGGTCTATGATTAGAAAAATCAGTTCTTGATCACCTAGGTTCATTGTATTGACGGTTTTTGCGAATTAATTGTGATAAAATGCTGAAACAGTTTGCTGAATGATAGTTACAGCCGACTTCAACTGGCTGTAACTCGGTAGTTAGTTGTCGAAAAACGGATTTCCTGAAGTCTAAAACGTAGAGATTTGAATAACGAATCTAATGGCGCTGGATTCATATTTTTCTGAAGTCGTTTGATAGTTTTAAGTGGCCAAATAAGTTCAGTAACTAAAGCTGTGAAAATCCTGAAATTTTGTTAGTTGTTTATCGAGTTGGATTTTTAATCAGTAGGGAGTCGAATCATGAAATTTGTACAGCAACTAGGTATTGAAATTTCCGGGCAACTCCCACTGGAATTTTGTTAATTGGACGATCAGTGATTTTTAAATAAATTCTTCCGTGGACTGCAGTCAGAAAGCGACGAATCTGACTGCAGCCTAGTATATTAATATTTATGGTTAATTGCTAAAGAATTAGGACTTGAAAAATTTATATAAATTTCTACAATATCGTTGTCACCTGCTGTAAAATAATTGGACTTTTTGGAACGTTGGAACTATTTTATAAAAATCCTAGAAAACAGCTGAATTATGAGTATGTAAGTTGAAATTTGATAACTTGTGATTGTGTGCACCAAAGTGTTGCATGGATTGGATTATGTTCATGATAAATTGTTTTGATTACTATGTTCACATGAGGATACTTGCATGCATGTTTGAGTGTTAGGTATTTTGTTGTGTGTATCACTTTGTGCGTAAATTACGTGTAGAATTTGTATTGGTGTGTTCACACACTGACTTGAAATCAATTGGTTTGTTAGGACGAAATTAGCGGTCCCATCCCTTACAACTTCTTTGCTTCACTAACCGAGCAACTAAAGGTGAGTTCACGGCCCCTAATTTTATCCAATTTTAAACAACATGGGGATTAACATGTATACACTCTTCAAACTCAATCTCTTTACGTTATACGAAATTAACGTCACATAACTATTCGGTAACTAAGTTGATGTTAATGTAATGTTATGGTCACTAAGCAGCTATATCACATAAGTCCTCGACAATCTCTCGGATCGTTAGTATTGGGTTTTAATAGCGGGGAAATTATAAGTAGTACTACTGGGCCCGACAAGCCCCATCCGAGCTAGTCGCGCTAGCCGACCGGGTATGGTCAACGGGTGAATAATTTGGCCTAACTTCGCCATGGTCAGTGATAGGCCTGGCAACACGGAGGCACAACAATCAGCTTCGATCGCGAACACTTACGTGACATCACTTTAGGCTAGCTACCTATATATGTTAACATTGAACTTAATTACGAATCAACTATATTATCCCGGGTTAGGGATGAGGGAAACAACAACTTTATTATTCCGGGTTTGGAATAATGGAACCAACATTATTATTATTCCGGGTTGGGAATAATGGAACTAAATCGTTATCCCGGGTTAGGGATAACGGGGGAAACAAACTCATAACCGAACAAACGAATTTATGAAAACCTGTGAACTCACTCATCTTTAATGTTGACACTTGTTTCTTTACATGTTTCTCAGGACGCTAGGAGCTCTAGGTGCACTCACACGCATTGAACAAGACATCTTTTATCGAGTCTCATTACAAACATTGTTTTGGGTTTTTCATTTGTTTTGGCGTTTGTGTTGGCGCCCGTTTCACTACTTATTTTATGCTTCTGCTCAACCATAAAAACTAATGCTTCCGCTAAACATTGGTAACTAACTAAGACAATATAAAATCTACGATGAATGGTTAAACAAATGATTTTTTGGAAAACGTATTATCAAATCATATAGAGTCGTTCGACGTACTAGTGTTTCAGATTCTGGTTTGTTCACACGCCTCGCGGTAAAACTCCGCAAGTGGAAATTGAGACTGATCACTTGATAGATCCCCCTTTTGTTGGACCGTCTCATTATACTCTTGGTAGTACTTCTCAGCCTGTTGATCATGTACATCCTTATCCTTTTGATGGATCTTTTAATATTACTGTTATAGCGACTTTCAGTTCTTATTAGGACCCGTTTGATGCAGGGCCATCACCTCTTCCTTACAGTCATTCTATGACTGGGTATCCTCTTTTTGTTCTGATCCCCACTACTTGAGATCTGTCTCATCCCCCACCATATATGCATAGTACTTTTACATACCCCTCACCTTACTATGCTGTTTCACATGACCAGCCACCTCTTGGCATGAGCCCATCTGATCCATACCACGCAAACTAGTTGCCACTCACCACCCTCGAGTTCAGACTAACATCCACCGATATATATCTCGGTATTTTGTTTCGACGATTTCATGAGCTTAGTGCTCAACTTTCTGCTATTCGAGCATCCCTGAGTGTTCCATCATCATCATCCCAGCCACCACTACCCACATCATCACCTTCACCACCACCATCCCCATTAGCACCATAACTTACATAATCTCATGCCACCTCTTTATCACTTAAGAGGCGCATTAGCGCCATTGAGGAGGAGATGGCGTACTTCCACGATGTGATCTGCGCATCTGCACCCCCAGCCCCACCGTCAGTCTAGTTTGGTATGTAATTATGTTTTGGAGGTAGTACTCGTGTTAGGTTAGTTGAAGATTAAAGGATTTTGAAGATATATATAAGTCAACTTGAAGACTCTGGTGAAACGATGTGAAGAAAATATCTAATTTTAGATATGTATTGTATATAACTTATATGTCAGAGCATGAAACTCCGAACTATATTTTTGTACTTCGCAAAAATGATGCAACAAGTTGACATTATATATATTTGAAAGTTGATTATATTTCTTTTATCGTGCATTGTTGATTATTCATTATGTTTATGTCATAACCATATTTGTATGGATATCTCACGTGAGAGATGATTCGATTTATTTTACCTTTATATATATATATATGTGAATATATATATATATATATATATATATATGTACATCGATATATGTATATATTTTATTATAATATGATATATTTTATTCTATTTGATCCATAAATGACAATAATTATCTCAAATATTTGTCTAATTTCTTCTATATGATTTTACATATGAAGATCATGCCTCCAAGAAGAAGGAGCATACATTTCTTAAGCTGAACTTGATGCTTTGTTGAATCAATGCATTGCGGATGCGATTGCTCAACATGAAGCAAATCGCACCAATTTGAGAAATGAAGATAGGGCTCAATCCCCACTAATAACAACAAATCCTACAAATGCTTGGTTACTCATAACCTTACAAGGAATTTTCATTAATATTTTATTTGCAAAATAAATATTTCTAACAATTTCGAGAACCAACATTTCATGATGCACATATAAGCAGTTTTTAGATTGCAAACCATTGAAATTTGACGGCACATGCGGAGCTGTATCATTTGTTCGATGGACCAAAAGACGGATTTTGCAATCCATGAGTAAGTGTTCCCCTAACCAGATTGTATTGTATGTTTCGGGATTGCTCATTGATGAAGCTTTATCATGGTGGAATCTTCAAGTGCAAATGTTAGGAGATACAGCAGCATATGCTATCACTTGGGAAAGACTGAAGGAAATGATGCGAGAGAAGTATTGTTCAAGGGCCAAACTACAAAAGTTGGAAACAGAGTTTTGGAATCTAGCGATGGTTGGATCCGACATCTATGGTTATACTCAGCGATTTCACGATCTCTCACGGGTCGTTTCATATATGGTAACACCCGAATTCAAACGTATCGAACAATACATTTGGGGATTAGCTCCGGAAATCCGAAGTATGGTTACTTCGTCACATCTAGCAACTATCACTGAAGCAATCACGATTGTAGTAAGCCTTACCGAAGAAGCGGTAAAAATGAATGAGTTTACTAGAAAAAGTGTGGAGATGCCCAAGGAGACACATGTAGAATCAACCCCACACGGAAATAAGAGAAAGTTTCACACTTCAAGAGAGGTTCCCGACCGAGTAATAAGAAGAAGGAAACCCCCACAGCAAAAAGGAACAAAGCATTTGTGGTGACAGCAGAGACAGAGTGTAATTATCATCATTATGGTGGATGCCGAACCACTAATTGTGATAAGTGCGGGAAGTTGGGACACCGCACCGAAAATTGTTGGAGTAGCAACAAAGGAAACAGGAATGAAGGCAAGAAAGAAGGAGGTTATGGAATGGAAACGACCGAGGAAGAAATCAAAGTTGCTATGGTTGCGGTGAACTGGGCCACTTTAGAAAGAATTGCCCAAAGGAGAACAAAGGCCACGGGCGAGCCTTTGTAATAGGAGCTCACGAGGCACGTCAGGATCCAAATGTGATCACTGGTACGTTCCCTGTCAATAATCATTTCGCATCTATTTTATTTTATACTGGCACAGATTTTAGTTTCATATCTTTAGAGTTTAAAGATATACATGAACTAAATTCAAATAAATTACATATTTCATTCCCTATTGAACTAGCAAATGGAAAGATTATTGAATTTCATGAGATTATTAAAGGATGTTCTTTAGAGTTAGGTGGATAAAAATTCAACATTGATTTATTACCTATCTAGTTAGGTAGTTTTGATCTTGTAATCAGTATGGATTGGTTACCAATAATCAAGCCGAAGTCGTGTGTTGCGACAAAATTATCCGCATTCCACTTCCTAATAATGAAACACTTCTTAAACATGGCGAGAAGAGTGAAACGCCAATTATTTCTTGTATGAAAGCTCAAAAGTGCTTGCGAAAAGGATGTATAGCATTCTTAGCACACGTTGTTGACAAGAAATCCAAGGAGCAAAAACTTGAAGAGATCCCTGTTGTTAAAGAATTCTCTGAAGTCTTCCTAGAGGACTTGCCAGGAATTCCACCACAACGACAAGTCGAATTCCGCATAGACTTGATTCCAGGAGTTGCACTTATAGCAAAATCCCATTACCAATTAGCTCCTTAAGAAATGCAAGAGTTGTCCACACAACTTCAAGAGTTGTTGGACAAAGGATTTACTAGACTAAGCTTCTCACCTTGGGGAGCTTCGGTTCTATTTTTAAAGAAGAAAGATGGAAGATTTAGAATGTGTATGGATTATCGAGAATTGAACAAACTCCCAATCAATAATCGGTATCTATTACCGAGGATCGATGATCTGTTCGATCAACTTCAAGGGTTAAGTTTTTACTCGAAGATTGACTTAAGCTCATGATACCATCAGCTTAGAGTGCAGGAAGAAAGTATTCCAAAGACAACATGACCTAGAGCTAGGTGCAGTGTTATTTGCGTTAAAAGTTCACGAAAAGAACTATACCACACATGACCTAGAGCTAGGTGCATTGCTATTTGCGTTAAAAATTTGGCGTCATTATCTTTACGATACCAAGTGCACAATCTTTACTGATCACAAAAGGCTTCAACATATATTTAATCAGAAAGAGTTAAATATGCGCCAAAAACGTTGGCTTGAATTGTTAAATGACTATGATTGTGAAATTAAATACCATCCTGGCAAGGCGAACGTTGTCGCGGACGCCCAGATCGAAAGGAACGAGTGAAGCCCCTTTGTGTATGATCATTAAGACTCACCATTCACAATAATCTTACCTCTCGAATTCATTACGCTCAACAGGAAGCTCTGAAGAGCGACAATTTTAAAGAAGAGATGGTTAGAGGTATGGAAAAACATTTAGAATCAAATGAGAAGGAGCTTTGTATTTTGCAAACAGAATTTGGGTTCCTCTTTTTTGTAATCTGCGAAACCTAATTGTAGATGAAGCCTATAAGTCAAAATATCGATACATCCTGGAGCGGATAAAATGTATCGCGATCTTAAAGAATTCTATTGATGGCCTAATCTCAAAAGAGATATTATAACTTATGTTGGTAATGTCTAACATGTGCCAAAATTAAGACCGAATACCAAAAACCTTTAGGATTATTACAAGAACCTGAAATTCCCACATGGAAATGGGAATAAATTTCTATGGATTTCATAAACAAATTACCCAGGACCTCACGCGATCACGACATGATTTGGGTAATTGTCAACCAACTAATCAAATCAGCTCACTTATTGACAGTACATGAGAAAGATAAAACCGAGAAGTTAGCCGAACTTTACCTTAAAGAGATTGTGGCAAGACATGGAGTGCATGTTTCCATAATCTTTGATCAAGAAGGTCATTTCATATCAAGAATTTGGCCATCATTTCAAAAGGCTTTTGGATCTCGCTTAGATCTAAGTACGGCCTTTCATCCCCAAACAGATGGCCAAAGTGAACGCACCATTCAAACCATAGAAGATATGCTTCGTGCTTGTGTAATTGACTTAGGCGGAAATTGGGACACTCACTTGCCTTTAGTGGAGTTCTCATATAATAATAGTTATCACACGAGTATTCAAGCTGCTCCATTTGAAGCATTATACGGACGTAAGTCTCGATCTCTGCTATGTTGAGCGGAAATAGGCGACAAACAAATGATAGGTCCAGAATTAATCAAAGAAACTACGGATAAAATATTTAAATCCGAGACCGTATTAAAGCAGCTCAGGATAGACAGAAAAGTTATGCGGATAAACGCCCAAACCATTATCCTTTGAGATTGGAGACAAAGTGCTATTAAAGGTTTCGCCATGGAGAGGTGTAGTTAGATTCAGGAAGCAAAGAAAACTTAGCCTGAGGTACATATAACCATATGAAATCTTCGAAAAGATTGGAACAGTCGCATATAAGCTGAAATTGCCTGAAACACTTAGTAACGTTTATGACACTTTTCATGTATCAAATCTTAAAAAGTGCCTTTCAGACGAGTCACTTATCATTCCCACGAATGAAATTCATATAGACGAGAAACTCCATTTCATACAAGAACCTGTCAAAGTTTTAGATTCGAAAGTTCAAAAAACAAGGAGGAGTTGTATCAAACTAGTCAAAGTCCATTGGAACTCAAAGCGCGGACATAAGTTCACATGGGAACGGGAGACGAAATCAAAAGAAAGTACCCCCACCTGTTCGAGAAATCCTACGCAAGGGATGACATGACTTCAATTTCGGGACGAAATTTTCTTGAATAAGGGGAGAATGTGACAATTGGCAAAATTCCGGTAATTCTGTACAACTTGAACAGCTATTACATTGTTTATTTACCACACAACTTGACTTAAATTATAGTTTTAAGTCTTAAAAGTACAGGAATTCATCAAAATCATAGCTTGGTATGATAATGAATTTGTCACAATCACGAACATATAAAACCATACCTTAAACCAATGACAATGATGCGAACACGTAATAAATACCAGTACTAGTTACGGTACAGTCTCATATTTCAGAATTAAGACATAAGATATGTCTGCATTGTTATATCATAAAAATTTTATTTAAAACACCAAAATTGTCCAAGCATGCAGCCAAATAAAACATTTTGCAGCAAAATATGGCATTCCGAATCACAAAACAACAAATGTTCGAAAAACCAAAAATAAATATTTTTAGCTAAAGAATAATAACCGGTGTTAGAAATTTTATAAAACCCATATATAAATCCTATTATTTAAAGCTATACAGCTTGTTCAGTAGAAACCTGACAACAAAGCCAGTAAAGGAACCGAACATAAAATGACAAATTTATTAGTCTGAAGAGCTAGATTGATTAACGGGATAATAAGAATTGTACTAGAACTATTGTGTAAATAAAATTTATAAGTAACACAGTATGTCAGTATTTTACCCGGTACAAGATCCGAACCAACTTTAGCAACCGAACAACCAAACAATAAGACTAGTAAATTATTTTGGCATATTATGACATAAATTTAAAGTGTTGGGCAATAGTTTTTACAAAAAACATATATATAAATTGTAAAATTTTATTAAAGTTCATAAAATTACACATTATTTATAAAAAAATTATATATATAAAACCAACCCCGCCACACCTCTCGGCTACATGGGGTGTTTTCCCCCTGCCACTAAGTCTTAGTTTGTGTTTGCAAATTGTGGATTTAGTTGGTGTATTATGAGGTGTAAGATCATGATCTTAAATAAAAACCAAAACCAAAACTAAAACCACATTCATTTCCTAAACACCAAAAACTCAACAAACACTTCCATTTTCCTTCATAAAATCGGCCAAGCACTACCATTATCCTCTTCAACTTTTTAAAATCCACACAAAAAGAATTCAATCTTGCATGAAGATCCAAGGATAATCTAAAGTATTTGCTAAGATTAGGAGGCTCACTTGGAAGCTTGGAACTCTTGATCAACACTTTTTCTTCATATTTTAGATCTTCCCTAGCCTTATGCTAGTAGTAAGATCCTTAACATCATCTTATACTTTATATTTCATAAAAATACATATCATCATACAAGATATCTAAAAACCCACTTGAAAAACACTAATAAAACTATAATCACTAACATAATTATGTGGTTTTCTTGATAATTATGGATGATCTTGAATTTGGCATAAACTAGTAAACTTGAATCTTGCATTTTTATGTATAAAAAGAACATGTTTAAGTTAGCAAGATTCATTAACAAAAATAGTCATGAACATGATTTTATATTTTCAAGACGATCATGCAAGTTATAGATTATTAAATAAAAGTTATGATTTAGAAATTTTGTTTAAAAGTGCTAATAAAGTTTCCATTTGAAGAAAGTTTAAAAACTATAACAAGTTCATGACATTTTTGTTAATGCTATTCTATAATATATGTGATTTGAGTTAGAAAAATGATTTAAAACATGTTTATATAAACATCGGAAGATTATATTTTAAAGGAAATTATGTCAAAATTTTTATAGAAATTGATCTTGATTAACAGTGATTAGGAACTTTAATCTTAATAAAAAAGTTGAGAATATGATTACTTACATTTTTTTAAACTAAAAAGGAGATAAATATATATATTTTTGATAAAAAATATATTTTGAAATCACTTAATATGTATACGTATATATTATTGTATAAAAAATATATATTTGATCATATTGAATCAAATTAAAAATATATAAATTTTCAACTTTTGAGAAAATAATATATATCGGACAATTCGGACAACTTGGACAATTCGAACAAAATAAAGTATATGGTATAAACCAAACAAAAGACAAAGACGAAACGAATAAAATGGTCGACGCAAACATGAACAAATCAACCTTTACATTTTATATCTACTAGGATTTATAAAAATTTAACTTATAACTACTAGTTCTTGCAGATAAATTTTTATAAGTTATAACATTTACTAGTAAGTATTTTAAAAAAACTTGGATTAAGCCCAATTAAACAATTATTAGACTGAGCTCACTAGACGCTCGGATGAGGCTATCGGTCACTAAAAATATTCGTCGTTTCGACGATCGGCCGCTTTCCGGTCGAACTGTGCATTGTTTGCCGAATGACCGGAAACGACGTGTTATGTAGATTTTTGCTATTCTCACATTATTTTTGGATTTTTAGCATTGTTTTATTCTTATCTTGACATCCGGAACCCTTCGAATTAGTCTTGCGGGCAATTCGCCATTTGTCGCCTTTTCGGTCGAAACGGACAATTTTGCAATTTAGGCGTTATACCGAAAAGTTATGTATTATTGTAATAGTTGTTCCTAAATATGTGTTTTCATTTGCATATGGACTCAGGTATGGCATTTACATGCCTTCATTTCTTGTTCGGATTCATTTCAGCGGGTTTTCCGACACGGTTAGTGTCACCGCATTTAGTGCATTCAGTACTTTCTACCAACACTCTTAGGGTATTGTTTTGGTCTGTTTACAATCATAACGGAAACCAGTATATGTTATGATCAGATTTACTTGTCCTAATAACGTACGACTCAGTTTGAAATTAATTTACGATAATCATGCATGAGATTTTAATATGAAATTAGTGATTACAATGTACGGAATTTCAAGTTATTTGCCAGTTGTCACATACTCCCCCTGTTAAAAAGAATTTCGTCCCGAAATTCAGCCAGAGGCATCCACTGAAGGAGTCTTCTCGAAAAGTGGGGGTATTTTGACTTGATTTGATTTTCACGCTCCCACGTATACTCGAGACCGTGACGCGAATTCCAGCGAACCTTCACCAGTTTGATTTGGCTTCTTCTTGTCTTTTGGATCTTCCAGTCCATGACTTCAACTGGTTCTTCGGTGAATTGTAATTTGTCCTAAACATGAATTTCATCGGCTGGAATGATAACGGTGTCATTTGTTGGACTTTTCTTCAGATTAGACACATGGAAGGTGTCATGTACATTACTGACTTTCTCTGGCAGTTTTAACTTATAAGCCACACTACCAATCTTTGCCAGAATTTCGAAAGGTCCAATGTATCTCGGGTTGAGCTTCCCGCGCTTCCCGAACATAGCTACGCCTTTCAAAGGTGAGAACTTTAACAATACTTTGTCTCCCACCTCCAAGGATAATGGTTTGCGTCTTCGATCCACGTTGCTCTTTTGTCTATCTCGGGCTGCTTTAATACGCTCACGTATCTTAAATATCTTGTATGTGGTCTCTTGCACTAGTTCCGGACCAATAATTTGTCTGTCACCGACTTCCGCCCAACATAGCGGTGATCGGCACTTTCGTCCATATAGTGCTTCGAATGGCATGGCCTTGATACTGGTGTGATAATTGTTATTGTAGGAAAACTCTACCAACGGTAAATGAGTATCCCAGTTTCCGCCTAAATCCATCACACAGGCCGAAGCATATCTTCTAATGTTTGAATGGTTCGCTGATTTTATTTGCAGCTCTACCAAATCGATCAAGACATCCACCTGCAAGAGAAAGAGCTTTCAACATCAACGCTAATCAGGCTAGAGCTGACGGCAATGTGGTTAACGGTACGTTGCTTATAAATGGTAGATATGCATCCATGTTGTTTGATACTGGCGCGGATAAAAGTTTTGTGTCCCTAGAGTTTGAACCCATCCTAAATCAAAATCGTGATAAGCTCATGGAATCCATAACAGTAGAAGTTGCAGACGGGAAACCGGTCTCATTAAACTCTATTATACGCAACTCTACACTCACCTTAAACGACCACGACTTTTCAGTTGACCTTATTCCTATGAAGTTAGGAAGTTTTGATATCATAATTGGTATGGACTGGCTCAGTCAATATCAGGTAGAAGCTGTTTGTCGCGAAAAGTTTATACGTATTCCTCTGTCAAATGGTCAAACTCTTCGAATCTTTGGAGAAACCTCGTCGAAAGGGCTCAGCTTAATGTCTTGTCTTCAAGCTCAAAAATATCTTCGCAAGAATTATGTCGCGTTTTTAGCTCATATCATCAAAAAGGGAACCATGGAGAAGAAACTTGAAGACATCCCAGTAGTAAAAGATTTCCCGCAAGTTTTTTCCTGACGACATTTCAGGACTTCCTCCAGTTAGAGAAGTCGAATTCCGCATTGATCTTATACCTGGTGCTACACCAGTTGCAAGGTCTCCTTAAGGTTAGTCCCCTCTGAAATGCAAGAGCTAGCTAGTCAATTGCAAGAGTTGACTGACAAGGGATTCATACGTCCTAGCTCCTCGCCTTGGGGTGCACCTGTCCTTTTTGTAAAGAAGAAAGATGGATCGTTTCGCATATGCATCCACTACAGAGAACACAACAAGTTAACAATCAAGAATTGCTATCCATTACCTCGCATTGATGATCTTCTTGACCAACTTCAAGGTGCCAATTGCTTTTCAAAAATCGACCATCGATCTGGTTATCATCAACTTAGAGTGCATGAAGAAGACGTCCCAAAGACCGCTTTTCGAACTCGTTATGGTCATTATGAATTCATGGTCATGCTATTTGGTTTAACCAACGCTCCAGCTGTCTTCATGGATCTAATGAACAGAGTCTGCAAACCTTATCTCGATCGTTTTGTTATAGTCTTCATCGACGACATCCTCATTTATTCAAAATCTAAGTCTGATCATGAGCGACATCTTCGACTCATTCTTACACTTCTAGAGAATGAAAAGATTTACGCCAAATTCTCCAAATGTGAATTCTGGTTAAAAGAGGTGCAATTCCTCGAACATGTAGTCAATGACAAGGGAATACATGTCGACCCCTCAAAGATCAAAGCGGTACAAGAATGGCAAGCGCCATGTACACCAACTGAAGTAAGATCTTTTCTTGGTTTGGCTGGTTATTATTGTCGTTTCATTTCAAACTTCTCTCGCATTGCTGTACCACTCACGCTTTAACTCACAAGGGAAAACCTTTCATATGGGGACCCAAACAAGAAGAAGCCTTCCAAACCCTTAAACAAAAACTCTGTGATGTACCAATCCTTACTCTGCCTGAAGGTTGTGATGACTTCGTGGTTTATTGCGACGCATCAGGGCAAGGGCTAGGCTGTGTTCTAATGCAAAGAGGAAAGGTTATAGCTTATGCTTCGAGACAACTCAAGACTCATGAGAAGAATTACACCACCCATGACCTAGAACTTGGAGCCGTTGTGTTCGCTCTTAAGATATGGAGACATTATCTCTATGGTACTAAGTGTGAAATATACACTGACCACAAGAGTCTTCAACATATCTTCAATCAAAAGGAGTTAAACATGAGGCAACGAAGATGGGTCGAACTTCTAAATGATTATGACTGTGAAATTCGGTACCACCCTGGTAAAGCAAATGTGGTGGCTGATGCACTCAGTCGAAAGGGTTATGCGAACTCCATTCGACTTCTATGTTCGCAAATCATAACTGACATTAGAGATCAAATTCGAGAAGCCCAACATGTTTCAGTAACGGAAGATGATGTACGAAAGGAGCTGTCCTGTGGAGCTGAACTTAAAATGGAAACTAAAAATGACGGTATTCTGTACTATCTAGATCGCATATGGATTCCTGACCACAACAATCTTCGTGAAATCCTTATGAATGAGGCTCACAAAACATGATACTCTATACACCCAGGAGCCGATAAGATGTATCAAGACCTTCGATACACCTATTGGTGGCCTGAATGAAAAAGGATATTGCTGTTTTTGTTTCTAAGTGCCTTACATGTTCCAAGGTGAAAGCCGAACACCAAAGACCCTCAGGACTTCTGGTCCAACCTGAAATACCTGTATGGAAGTGGAAAACATAACCATGGACTTCATTACCGGGTTACCTCGCACTTCTGGTGGGTATGACACTATATGGGTAATCATTGATCGACTTACAAAATCAGCTCACTTTATTCCTATCCGCGAAGATTTCAAGAACGAAAAACTAGCTCGTATTTATATCAGCGAAATCGTAAGCCGACATGGTGTACTGTTAAGCATTATTTCAGATCATGATGGTCGTTTCACTTCACAAACATGGCAAGCAGTACAAGCCGCTTTGGGTACGCGATTAGATCTCAGTACCGCCTATCATCCTCAAACTGATGGACAATCTGAACGCACCATTCAAACTCTTGAAGATATGCTTCGAGCATGTGTTATAGACTTCAAGGGAAATTGGGACGCTCATCTACCATTAGTTGAATTTTCGTACAACAACAGCTATCATTCAAGCATCGGCATGGCACCTTTTGAAGCCTTATACGGTCGTAAGTGCCGATCTCCAGTATGTTGGCACGAAATTGGGGAAGCTCAAATCACTGGTCCGGAATTGATTCAAGAAACCACAGACAAGATCCATCAAATTCGAAACAATCTTCTAGCGGCTCAAAGTAGTCAAAAGAGTTATGCAGATAAACGACGGAAGCCTTTAGAGTTTAACATTGGTGATTATGTACTTTTAAAAGTATCACTGTGGAAGGGAGTAGTTCGTTTTGGTCAAAAAGGCAAGCTAGCACCACGCTACGTAGGACCTTTCAAGATACTCGAAAGAGTAGGACCTGTAGCATACAAGCTTGATCTACCAGAAGAACTCAACAGGATTCATCCCACATTCCACGTATCAAACTTGAAGAAGTGCCTCGCTGATGAAAATCTCCACATTCCTCTGGAAGATATTCAGATTGATGAATCTATGCATTTTATTGAAAGACCTGTAGAGATCATGGACTTCGGAGAAAAACGTCTACGACGGAATCGCATTCCAATTGTTAGGGTACGCTGGGAGTCGAAACGGGGACCTGAGTTTACTTGGGAACGTGAAGACTCAATGCGTGAAAAATACCCGCATCTTTTTCCTACTACTTCTACTACTTAAATTTCGGGACGAAATTCCTAAAAGTAGGGGATACTGTAACATTTGTCGAAAACGGGTTTTCCAAACCCGATCCATTTGTAATCGAATATCAAGTTATAAATGTTCGTTGCGTATTTATGCCTATTTTGATTTTTAATGATACATAATTAATAAACAAACTAATCTATAAAAGTTATAATTGATAAAAAGTAAAAATAAAATAATTAAAAATAAAATGAGGCTGCCGGGACTCGAACCCGGGTCAGCCGGAAGAGAACTCAAAGACTTAACACACACACGCATAACCACTCCGCCACTTGTTGTTTTCTGTCAACTCTAGGAAACAAATAAATCTTATAAACAAACATAAATCAACCGGTTATGCCAACTGTACCTGAAATCGGTCATCAAACGCTCAAAGACGATTTGAGTACTCGCGGTTCACTGGGTATAACTGATATACCGACGTTTTCAATCAAGTTGCTTTGAATGAACTTGAATTCTAGAAGTGGATCGGTTTTTATAACCGAAAATCTTCAATTCCAGTATTACTTCCATCCTTGTACTCCTTCGCGACTCAAACATAATCTACAGACTTTCAATTACATTTTCGCTCAAGTTTCAGTCTGTCGGAGAATCAAATTTTACTCGCTGGAAAGTTTCTGCAAGTCGCCGGAAAACCGTATTCTCCATCAAAACGGTAAGTCTATCAATACCGTCGTGGTCTATCAATTGTTAAGCTATTTCTAACTCAGACCTTTCAATTGAAATCAAATTCAGACGCTGCTATCAGATAATTCCAGTTCGCCGGAAAACTTCTGGAAATCCTTATTTCCAGCTGCGAAACGGTATGGACATTTAAACACCCTGTTAACGTTTGTTTAGCACTTAAATTTCACGATTAGCTAATCAAAACGGATAATTTGCTTGCTCAGTTGAAGTTCATAAAAACAGAGCCGACGCCTTGCCGGAATTCTGAGTTAAATCATTCCTCCGGTATGTTTACTTCCAACACCGTCTCTGCCATTTCATTTTAGTCTTATGAATGATTGTTAATCGTTTAAAAGCAAGAAACAGATTAGTAAACAGTTGACTGTAAATTCAGCGAAGAAGATGAAGTGTGATAACAATATAAGATTAATTAAAATCGGTTAAACGGGTTAGACACACAGTCCAGCGGTGGACTGTGTGCAAACAATACACGCACGCCGCGAGTTCGATCCTTGATACACGCACCCTCTCTGTAATAAAAAAACGTTTTATTTTTCTAACTAAACCGGGTTAACTTACGTTAGTTGTTAAGTATAATAAAAATGTGTATATTAACCAAGTTAGACACACAGTCCAGCGGTGGACTGTGTGTAACGTTAAATCACAGGTCCCGGGTTCGAGACCTGTTAGTGACATCGGTTCGATGATTTAAAATGTTTTTGAAAATAAAAGAATTTTGGATAAGCAGAGTTAATATATAAGTATAATTAAAAACAGAATTATTTCAGGTTAGACACGTAGCTCAGTTGGTAGAGCTGCGTGCACGCGAACGGGAGGTCTCGGGTTCGAGCCTCACCCGGCGCATACAATTACACCAATAAGACCGGTCAACAAGTCAAACGGTCAACGGTCTCAAAAAGTCAATATATTTTTATATTTTTATTTATTTAATTTAATTTAAAAACAATTAAAAATACTTAAAAATAATGTTTTTAAAGATAGGAAATAGCCTTAAACTCACAAAAATATATCTAAAAAATCTTATTAAAATTATTAATAAAATCCACTCATTTACTATATTTTTCGTTATTATTTAGGTTAGTTAAATCCCGTTGTTCAATCCTTTCAACTCGTACGCATCTCACCATCTCCAATCAAACGCACCCAATGTGAGTGAATCTTTACAAATTCCCCGTTTTAATCACGTTTTTGGGGAGTATCATGTGTGTTGCCACTTATTATACTTAAATCATTGTGCATACATCATATCATGAACAAATGTGTATTCAGTTTGATTCAATTGTTTGTGTGGTTATTGTTAGATTTAATTCATTATTTTCAGTATATACAATTTCATAGGCCGCCGCTCCCCATTACATTATGAGCGTTGAGCATGTTCCCCATTACATTATGAGCGTGAACCTGGCGTGCCAACATACGATCGGCTCCGTTTGATTGAGCCTTGATCGCACAGACATTTATCATTTTCAGTACATGCAATACGATCGCTCCGTTTGATTGAGCCTTGATCGCACGGTTTCATTCATGTTATATATTTATGCAAGTTGATATGTTATGGTACTGTTGTATGTTATTGTATGTTATAGTTTGTGGTTAACATTGTTACTGATTGATTATTTACATTTGCTCACTTATGATTATGCACAATTTTTCCTTGATAAAATAACAAGAAAATCAATTATAAATGTTTATCTAACAAGGTTCACTCACCAACTTATGTTGACCCAAAAACCCCCATTTTTTACACATGATACAGGTGAACCAGCTGCAGCCAGAAACACATAGGATTGGCCTAGAAGAATAAAATGGTTTAGAGCTTGGAATTGTTTAGTTGGTTATTTTTTTTCTTTGTATTTGTATGGACATATTTGGATTATTGGAATGTAATTTTGACTTTAATAAATATGAAAAATATTACTAAATATCATGAGCTTTGGTGATAACCCAATTATGCCCCGACTCTTATTTCGCTGCGGGTCGGGGTGTGACACTTTGGGTACCTCAAAGGCGCACCATCACTGGGACTCTAGTATCCTAAAAATTCTGAATTTGAACTGTATGCTTTCTCTGACAGTAATCTTGGAGGTACAGACAGGGATATGCGCTTGACTTCAGCTGGATGACAATTCTTGGGAGATAGATTAATCTCTTGGCAATGCAGCAGACGGTCTCGCTTTCTACAGCGGAAGCAGAATATGTCGCAGCATCCGCTTGCTGCTCCCAGGAGTTATGGATGCAACACCATCTTTCGGATTACTGTTTGAGTTATCTAAATACAACAATTTATTGTGATAATGATGCCGCTATCCAAATTGTCAAAAACCCTATTTTCACTCCAAAACCAAGCACATAAATATCAAAGTTCATTTTATTCGTGATTGCTATGAAAAGGGTCTCGTTAAACTTGAGCAAATCCACACCGATGCAAATGTGATGGATTTGTTCATGAAACCCGTTAGCAACGCACGTTTTCAAGTGCTTGTGGATCTCCTCAAAATGATCCGCTTTTCTAACTGAGCATCCTCTATCCTTTTTGTTTAGTGTGTTGTCTTTCTTTCATCTTTGTTTGCTCTGTAAATTTGTTCATGTATATGCACAAATTTAGGGAGAGAAATATTCAATATATATATATATATATATATAATTTTAGTTTTAAACAGCTTTTGCAATGATGGGGAAATGAAATATTTTTCGTGATAAAGTTTCTGACTAACACATGTAAGGTGTTGTAGCGGGAAAGATTTGAATCGAAGGTGACATGTAGATAGGTCTAGATCTCAACCGGATAGTGTAAGCCAAATGATATAAACTTAAAGAACTATATATTCAGTGGGTCACACACTATAGGCGTATGATTTCATGGTCTTAAATCCTGCGTTGATAGATAGCCAATGCCTAAGGTTTCGGGTCTTTATGCTGTTGAGTCATCCGGGGATATCTTGGCTGCCTTTATGTTGCATCCAGATTATATGCACACCTAGGCACAGTCAGGATATCCTTTAAAAGAGCAAAAATAGAAGGGTCAAATCCTAAAAGAAAGGAAATTTCTTCATGAGAAAATTCCATGAATTCACACGTACCTCATAAGGTATTTGCCTAACCCTCGTCAGATACTTTTGGTCACTCTGTTGTACGAAAGTACTGACCTGTTCACCGATAGTCTGATGTTGTAAAAGATAAAGGATGATCTCAGTACACTCACCTGCTACGATGAATTGTTGTGCTTACCTTGATCGTCGGGTTATGTCATGGTATGGGACACACGGGGTATAATAGTATAATACTACTTTAAGCATATCATTAAGCTAGAACTAGAGGGTTGAGTTTTAGAAATAAATAGACAAGTATATTGACAATTTCTTAGACTAGTCTGACCCAGCTCACACTAAAAAATGCTCCTTAGTCGACTTTAGAGATGATTTGATCCCTTAGCAAGGTTGTGTATGTGTTTTTGTTTAAATATCTTACTTACTTTTGTATTTGGTAAATAGTGGTTGGATGCTTGGTTAGTCAAATTGCTGATTTTTGGTTAGATGGTTTCTGTGAAGGGATATTGGATTGGTCTGCTAAGTTTTGAAGTTGGGCCAAATCCAATAGAATTTCTGAAAGTCTAAAAATTGAACAATTATGGATAATGGTGGTACTTGTCCAGATTGGGCTTTCAAACACATTCCGAATAGGCCCACTGACTAGTCACTATTCCAGATTGGGCCTAACATAATCCCAATCCGGATCGTTTACGAATTCGGATGATGGATTCCGATTTACTTGGGCCCAAAAGGTTTTGGGCCCAAGCCCATTCCGGAAAAGTACATAAATGAATCAGAGTTGCATTTCGGATTATTCACAAAAAATATTCGAAATCCTCTGATATTCTCTGTTCATCTCTGAATTCATTGTTCATCTTCCATTTCGAATTTTGATATTAGATTTCATCCGAATTAGGTATATAATGCTTTATAATTATGAAATTTAATGATAATCTTCAAGTATTCATGCATTTCGGATTGGTCTTCAAAGTGACTATTATTTTGGATTTCATTCCGGATGGACATTCAACCGAATTGAATGAACCCGGATCTCATCTCGGATGATGTTCATCCAGATTGATGAAATGTTCATCCGGATTACCGTTGAACTGTTTGCGAATCCGGATTCCAATGTCTGAACCTTTGAGCTCTTTTTAACCTTTACAAGTGATTGAACCTCTAAAACTGGTTTGAACCTTTTTAAATAGTTGAACCTTTGAAATCCGTTTTAACCGTCCGATTTGTGTTGACCCTTAATCCTGAAGAACTCTCTTAACTTCTTTGAGTTAATTGTGTTGAGGTTGACATAACCTGGTTATTGTTACATCATATATGACAATAATCGAAACGAAAAATCCAGAAAGTTAAGTGTATTAAAATGTTAGAAATATTATAAGTAAACACTTATAATAAAAATGGGCTTACATATATATACATTTGGGCTAGGCCCAAATTGTGAAAATCATATATTGGGCCCAAATTCCATAACAGTTATGAATGAGGCCAAAACTAATAAAGGCCCAAAAACATATAAAAATACATGGGCTAGGCCCAAAGACACAAAAACATGGGCTAGACCCAATGACATAAAAACATGGGTTAGGCCCAAAGACATAAAATACATGAGCTAGGCCCAAAGACATAAATTACATGGGCTAGGCCCAATGACAAGAAACCTGGGCTGGGCCAATAACATGTGAAGGACAACGCCCAGAACACACATTGATTGAAAACAATAATATATATATATATATATATTTAAGAAATATATATAACGATATTCATCAAACAAACAAACTACCAACACTATAATAACATTATTAGTTGTTCAATCATAAGAAGTAAATAAATAACAAGAATTCAAAATGAACAACGAGTACAAGGTCCATTAAGACCTAGGTGTCTGATGAAACCAATACGCAAGTAGGTTAAAATACGTTGTGGACACCAAAAGTTAAACAGTACGACTTAAAGGAACGCAAAAACTGTGAGTTTCATGACCCTCCTTTCACTTATTTCAAATTTTTTTTAAACTATCGAGGGGAAATACATGTCATGTCAAAACAGTATGTTAGCTATGGGTTAGCAAATAACAGATCACTGTGCGTAAGTATGAGGATAACAATAGTAACCATTAATCGCTTAGTGACCAAGGTGCAAAACAAGTAGATCTATTGAGTTTAAGACCCGTTCCACTCCTTGTTGGTATACCCTTCGGAGTGCTTTTGTGATCCCAATGATGTCAAAGTAGTCTCGGTTGGTTAATTACTTATGGCACTAGTATGTTAGGGTGCTCGCGACACACTGATAGATCGCTAAATTAACTCATTTATGCTAATAACATACTTGGATTTCAATACAGGTTTTCAAGGATAACATTTTGATAGGAAAACATTAAACTACATGAACCCGCCAACTTTATGTTGACTTTTTAAAATTACATGTGTTTCCGGACGCAGGACTTGAGCTGATGATGGGATCCGGGTTTGGGAACTTTCAAGACAACGATGTATTCTCTTTTGGGGGGTTTGCCTTCTGTATCCCAACTTCGTTTGGGTATGTAGAGGTCAAAGCCTCAGCATGAAATTGTGATGAAAACACTATCCTAAATGTCTTTTAAACTATGTTTGTAATGGTGATCTGAAACTGATAACAATGTGACTTTACCTTTTGATGGTTGAAAATATAAAGTGAAACTTATGAATGGCATGCATCGTTGTTTAATTATAATGTTTACTATGTTGGATGCAATGATTACCTAATAGTCACACACTTGCGCCTTCGCTACTACCAGGGTGTGACAGGCTGGTATCAGAGCTCCGATTGTAGTGAACCGGGAAAAACTTTTTACTAAAAGTTGGTCTACAATCACTAGGGGCTTACACATGAAAACAAAGTTTTAAAACATGATAGAAATGTTTTGGAAGTAAAACAAAATAACAAAAAGTTTTCATAGTGTCACTAAAACAGAAGGATCTATCACACGAGCTCAACTATAAGTAATGAGCAGACTCAATACATGAGTAGTTAATAATGGTTAGACACAAAACAGTAAGATTACATGGAATACAAAAGAGAACAAGTCGAGCATGAGAATTTGTGATTAATATAAAATAATCATAAATTACTAACCTGTATATATATGCATTGTACGGATTATTTGGCAGGACTATGTCTTCAGCATCGAGCTATGAAGAAGACCCAGAGGAGTACGTATCCGACGATGGATATGACCCGCTGCTGAGGCCCAACCCCAAGAAGTAATGAGCAGAGTCAATACATGAGTAGTCAATAATGGATAGACACACAACAGTAAGATTCCATGGAATACAAAAGAGAGCAAGCTTGCATGAGAAATTGTGATTTATTTAAAAATATATCATAAATTACTAACATGTATATATATGTATTGTACGGATTATTTGCCAGGACTATGTCTTCAGTATCGAGTTATGAGGAAGACCCAGAGGAGTATATATCCGATGTTGGATATGATCCTGCTACCGAGGCCCAACCTTTCGGGGATGAAGCCAAAGATGGAGACAATGGGGACTTCCAACCACTAGCACTGATCGATCCTATGGAGGTAGATGCTCCTCTAGCAGACGACGTATTGGCCGTCCCTCAGCCACCGCATGACATCATAGTGTATGGTCACCCGGAGGGTGAACACGCTATTGTACATCTGGCAGTGCCCCTTGCTGTGGTCCCTCCCGTGATTGATTTGGATGATGACGATGATGAGATACCAGTGTTCCACGTGGAACACATGGAGTACGACATGGGAGATGGCGAGGTCTTAGACGATATCACTATACTTGAGATCCCACTCCCAGATATTCTAGTTGTGGACATCTCATCATCTACTGATGCTGCTCCAAGTGAGCATGAGGCGGACGATGCTTTCTCCACCGTCCCAGGCACCCCTGCATCCATGTATTCACCCCCTGTGGCCTCATTGGCTCATGTCAGTCCGTTCCCTGTTAGAGTCCCGAACCCTGGACCCATTCATTATACAGGACCTGCCCGTTACTACTCTCTAAGCGGCACTCCGCGTGCCCCGAGCAGCCACCACCCTACTTTTCTAAGAGGTCCACGTATCACCGTGTTTTCAACCCATCTGCCGCTGGACCTTCTCATATTCCAGGACCTTCATTCTCTGATAGAGTACCACCGTGTATGACCCACGACCAACACCACCTCCAGCAGGTATGTTTACCTCGACAGCTCCACCGGGCATGAGCCCTTCAGACCCTTATCATCCCTCACACTTTCCTCTGATCCCTGTGGAGGAAAGAGTGACTTCACATGACCTACAACTCTCTCTGATCTTTCATAGGATTTGGGAGATAGAGTCGCAGCGTACTACTCACGCCACTACCAGAGTGACACCCCTACCACTGTCATCACCGATAATACCCCGACCACCACTACCCCTATCACCACCACCGACTCCACCTTTCTACTGTCCATTCCATCACTCGTCATGCCCGTCCGAGGCACGAGTGCAGGAGCTAGACAAGTTTCAGATGGATGCTACTAAGTGTATTTCTAGCCTCGAGGAGGAGATGGCCTACTACCCCCTCCACCCAAGTAGCATGTTTGCAGATATCTTTTGGGGATCAGCTGTACTTCTGTTGTTTCGGCTAATGAAGACTCAGCCCTGAAGATCCCAGCTTTTGGAAGACAACTTATTGACGTGAAGAACCAATGTAGTAGAAAATGGTACTTTTGTAATATAAAAACTTGTATTGACTAGGGTTGTGTACCCCTAAGTCCTTTTTGGCTCTTCGCGAACAAATTGTAACAGGTTGTCATTGTATAAAAGTGTATTTTCGTTATGTTACATTGTATTTCTTTTATATTATGGTTGATTATGTCATGATGTGTGATTTTATGATTGATGCATTGCACTGTGGTGATATTATGATTTATACTTTATGATGTTGCGAGCCATGTGTATGATGACGACGGGTGTGCATATGGCGTTTACATATATTCATTTATTTACTTATCATGTATCAATGTGTTGTTGCATATATAAAAAAATATAATAATAATAATAAATAAATAAATAGTAATAATAACATGAAAGTATTATTCGACTAATTGAGCGACATATTGTGTTAGAAGACAATGCCGCCCCGCAGAAGAAGCTCAAACAACAACACCCTACCCACCACACAAGAGGAGCTGAACGAACGTATCTCCCAAGCCATTGCACAGTACGAGGCAAACCGTTCTAAGCATAGCGGCAGTACAGGAGGTTCAACAGGAGTAAATCCTCCCACTGGTAATACACGGTTTATCATAAAACCTCGATACACTCTCGTCCATCTTATTCGTGCTACTTACTCATGCTTAAATGGCGTATCCAATGATTTCAGGTTGCACATATAAGCAGTTTCTTGACTGTAAACCTCTGAACTTTGATGGTACCGGAGGCACTGTAGCCTTCGTACGCTTGACTGAGAAGACAGACTCAGTCATCCAAATGAGTGCCCGGCTGAATTAAGAGTCAACTATGTTACCGGACTCTTTGTGGATGGAGCTCTATCATGGTGGAACCTTCAGGTCCAAAACAAGGGTGATGATTGTCACACCCTCAATTTCCACTTGCGGAGTTTTACCGCGAGGCGTGTGAACTAACCAGAATCCGAGACACTAGTAACATCGAACGACTCTATATGATTTGTTTATACGTTTTCCAAAATCATTTGTTTAACCATTCATAGTTATTTTTAAATTGTTTTAGTTTGGTTTCAATGTTTGGCGGAAGCATTAGTTTTAAAGTTGAGCGGAAGCATTTAATAAAGTAAAGGAACGGGCGCCAACACAAACGCCAAAACTAAAGAAAAACCCAAACAATATTCGTAAATGAGACTCGATAAAAAGATGTCTTGATCAATGCAAGTGAGTGCACCTAGAGCTCCTAGCGTCCTAGAAACATGTAAAGAAACAAGTGTCAACATTAAAGAAGAGTGAGTTCACAGGTTTTTATAAGTTCATTAGTTCGGTTATAAGTTCGTTTCCCCCGTTATCCCTAACCCGGAATAACGGTATATTTCCATTATTCCAAACCCGGAATAAAAATGATGTTGGTTCCATTATTCCTAACCTGGAATAGTATTGTTGTTCGTTCCATTATTCCTAACCCGGAATAATATTATTGTTTCGTAATTAAGTTCAATGTTAACATGTAGGTAGCGAGCCTAAAGTTTGTCACGTAAGTGTTCGCGATCGAAGCTGACTGTTGTGCCTTCGTGTTGCCAGGCCTATCACTGACCATGGCGGAAGTTAGGCCAAATTATTCACCCGTTGACCATACCCGGTCGGCTAGCGCGACTAGCTCGGGTGGGGCTTGTCGGGCCCAGTAGTACTACTTATAATTTCCCCGCTATCTAACCCAATACTAACGATCCGAGAGTTTGTCGAGGACTTGTGTGATATAGCTGCTTAGTGACCATAACGTACATTAACATTAACTTAGTTACCGAATAGTTTAATGACGTTAATTTCGTATAACGTAAAGAGATAGAGTTGTAGAGTGTATACATGTTTCTCCCCCTGTTGTTTAAAACCGGATAAAATAGGGGCCGTGAACTCACATTTAATTGCTCGGTTAGTGTAACACAGAAGTAGCAAATGATGGAGCCGCTAATTGCATCCTAACAAGTCAATTGATTTAAACTTAGTGTGTGAACACACCGATACAAACCCTACACATAACTAACACACAATGCGGCACACACAATAACAAATTCTAAAACACAATCATGCATGCAAAGTATTATCATACCAAAATAGTGATCAAACCAACCTATCATGAACACAAATCAACTCATACAACACTTTGGTACACACATTCGCAAGTTATCAAGTTTCAGCTTGTATACTCATAATTAGGCTGTTTTCGAGGTATTTTTATAAAATAGTTCCAACGTTCCAAAAATTCTAATTTTTTTTACAGAAGGTGTCAACTAAACTGTAGAATTTTATGTAAATTTTTCAAGTCCTAACACTTTACTAATTATTCATAAATATTTATATACTAGGCTGCAGTCAGATTCGTCGCTTTCTGACTGCAGTCCACAAGAGAATTTATTTAAAAACCATCGTTCATCCAATTAATAAAATTCTAGTGGGAGTTTCCCGGAAATTTCCATCTCCAGTTGCTGTACAAATTTCGTGATTCAACTCTCTACAGATTATGAGATCCGACTAGATAAACAACTAACAATTTTTCAGAATTTACACAGCTTCAGTTACTGCACTTAATTGACCACTTAAAAATATCAAACGACCTCAGAAAAATATGAATCCAGTGCCATTAGAAGCGTTTTTCAAAAATATACGTTTTAGGCTTCAGAAAATCCGTTTTTCGATAAATAATAACCAAGTTACAGCCAATTGAAGTTGGCTGTAAACACCATTCAGCATCCTGTTTTCAACCTTTATCGCAATAGAACTCGCTTAAACAATCGAGACGTTAAATATAAATGATCAAGAACAGAATTATTAGTCACATTCAGCATTAAGCATCCTGTTTTCAACCTGTTTTCTCTCATATTCCCTTCTCTTTTAGAATGCCTCCTTGTTGAAATGCTGCTAAGGACACCGATACGGCAACAATGATAGCTCAACAGATAGCTGCTGCGCTACCAAATCTTCTAACTCAATTAAACCAAGCCAACAATAACAACAACAATGCACCTGTTTCGTGCAATTTAAACAATTCAATTCGGCTAAACCGCTCAATTTTAGTGGTTCTTAGGGAGCTACTAGGTTCCTACAGTGGTTTGAGAGTCTTGAGAGCACATTCCGTCATGTTCAATGTCCGAATGAGCGCAAAGTAGGATTTGCTTCGAGTGTCTTCCAAAAGAGGGCGCTCACATGGTGGAATGGGGTGGTGAGAGATAAGGGGTGCTGATGTTGCAATGGCTCAGACATGGGAAGAGCTTCGAGCTCTTTTGAGGAAGGAATTCTGCCCACGCCACGAGCAAAGAGCACTTGAGAACGCATTCCACGACCTGAAACAAGATAGTGGAGAACATCATGCCTACACTAACCGTTATGAGGAGCTAAGTTTGTTATGTGCTGCTATGGTCACACCCTTGGATAAGGCTATTGAAAAGTACATTGGTGGCGTTCCTGACCCAGTTAAGGACATAGTTACTTGTAGCAACCTTGCTACAATCAGTTAGGTTATCGAGTTGGCTGCAACCTAACTGACTCACAAGTCAAGAAGGGTAAACTTTTTCACAAAGGCAACAAGAAGCAATCAACAAAGACTGCACAAAGGAAACAAAAGGGAAACAAGGCTGAAACCTCCCAGAAGTCTAGGAAGCGTAAAGCTTCCAAGAATTTTGCTGTTGTTATAGAACCCAACCAAGCTGCTCTTAATCAACCAGTACGGCCTCCCACGAAGATACCATTTGTGGACGATCTGGTCATCTAGCCAACAGTTGTTGTTTTGATCCTGCCCCGAATCAAGTGGTTCGAAATCCTGTTCAACCATAAGCCAATCCTGCACGACCCCACTACCCACCTGGATCCTGCTACAATTGTGGTGATCTTACTCACTACTGAAACAATTGCCCTGAAGGTAGTTAATGCAAATCCAGCTTGGGGACGAGCATTTAACATAAATTCTAATGAGGCTCATGCTAACAATGACGTAGTTAATGGTACGTTCCTTGTTAATAATCATTGTGCTTCTATTCTTTTTTATTCTGGTGCCGATAGGAGTTTTGTAACCTTATATTTTGAGCCTTATCTTTCAACACCATGAACCAAACTAGGAAAACCCTTAGCAGTGGAGATAGCTAGTGGCGAACCTCTTTTACTTGATTCTGTTATTCGTAACTGCCAATTGAACCTCAATAACAATCTTTTTTCCATTGACCTCACGCCAATGCAAATTGGGAGTTTTGACGTCATAGTAGGCATCAAGTAGTTAAGCAAACACCATGCTGAAATGATCTGTGTTGAAAAGATTGTTTGCATCCCTCTTTTGTATGGTGAAATCCTAGAAGTTCATGGAAAGAACCCTCTCATAGCCTAAAACACATGACATGTACCCAAGCCTAAAAACACCTACCAAAAGAAATATGTAGCCTTAAACTCCAGACATCCCCGTTGTTCGAGATTTTCCTGAGGTGTTTCCTGAAGAACTACCCAGTTTACTTTCAGCACGTCAAGTTGAGTTTCATGTAGACCTTGTACCTGGTACAAACCCAATTGCCAAATCCCTTACCGTCATGCACCATCTAAAATGCAAGAGTTGTCAAAACAACTCCAAGAACATTCAGAGAAAGGATTTATCCGTCTGAGCTTTTCACCTTGGGGCGCTCCTGTCCTATTCGTGAAAAAGAAGGATAGATCCTTTCGCATGTGCATCGATTATCATGAGCTCAACAAACTGAAGATTAAAAGTTGATATCCCCTACCTCGTATTGATGATTTTTTTGATCAACTACAAGGTGCGACATGTTTCTCCAAGGTTGATCTGCGTTTTGGGTATCATCTGCTTCGTGTACTCGATGAAGGTATTCCTAAAACGGCTTTTTCGCACTTGTGACGACCATTACGGGTTCACTATCATGCCCTTTGGTTTAACAAATGCTCCTGCCGTCTTCATGGGCTTGATGAATAGGATTTGTAAACCTTATTTAGACAATTTCATCATTGTTTTCATCGACGATAATTTGATTTATTCGAAATCCAAAGCCGATAACAAACGTCATCTTTGTCTAACGATGGAGCCGATCCAAGTGTGAATTTTGGCTTAAGGAAGTTCAATATTTGGGACACATTGTCAACGAACAAGGTATACATGTAGATCCCACCAAAATCAGTGCGATTAGGGATTGAAGTACACCTACTACTACTACCGAAATTCGTTCATTTCTCGGTCTAGCTGGCTATTACAACCGCTTTATCGTAAACTTCTCGAAGATTGAGGTTCCCCTCACTGCTTTGACTCAAAAGAATACACCTTTTGAGTGGGCACTCAAACAAGAAGAAGCTTTTCAGATCTTGAAAATAAAGCTTTGTGATGCTCCTATTTTATCCTTACCCAATGGCAACAACGACTTTGTTGTATATTGTGATGCATCGAATCTAGGACTTGGTTGTGTTCTCTTGAAAAGAGATAAAGTCATAGCCTATGCATCAAGACAATTCAAAATCCACAAAGAACTACACAACTCATGATGTTGGGTTAGGTATTGTTGTTTTCTCTCTCAAGATTTGGAGACATTACGTCTATGGTATAAAATGTGTGGTTTTTACTGACAACAAAAGTATCTAACATATTCTCAATCAGAAAGAATAGAACATGAGACAACGACGTTGGGTTGAACTTCGAAACGACTATGACTTTGAGATTCGCTACCATCCTTGTATAGCGAATGTCGTAGCTGATGCTCTTAGCGTAAAGAACGTGGCAAGCTACATTGTGTTCAAGTTCGATCTGATATCCAAACACGTATTTTTTGAAGCCCAACGCTCTTGTGTAACCCAAGGTTTGTTGAAAAACGAACTACCCCATCATCTCGAGCTTCAGCTTGAAACAAAAGACAATGGGTTACTCTACTACATGAACCGTTTATGGGTTCCAAGCCAAGAGAATCTCCACACCCAGTTGATGAACGAGGCTCACACAATTCATCCTGGTGTAGGCAAAATGTACGAGGATCTTCGTACCCAATATTGGTGGTAGTGTATGATGAAGGATATTGCCTTATACATATCCAAATGCCTAACTCGTCATAAAGTTAAGTCAGAACATCCACATCCATCGATTGCTTGAGCAAGCAGAAATTCCGGTTTGGAAATGGGAAAACATTCTATGGATCTCATCACCAAACTACCACATACTTCTAGAGGTCATGATGCCATTTGTGTAACACCCCGATCGCGTAAAACAACGAACCGCGACAAAAACGTTGGGGAGTCATGTCACAGAACTATTGTTTCACAACTCATGGAATTTAAAATTTTCTTTTATAAAGTTAAATGTTTACATTGTCTTGGGATAAACAGAAACAACACGTAAATAAATTGTCATTCACGTTTTAAGTCACTAAGGCCCGCGTCCATTCCTACGTGAAGAATGCATCATATTATTAAGCATTGACTCCTGAAACACATGTGAAAAGAGAGGCACCATAAAATGCCGGCAAGTACATAGGTTTTGTGAATGTGTCAAATTCATGGCTTTGTATACATATTGCAACACCTCGTCCGACTGAAAGAATCGTTAAGTGAAAACCTCGTATCAAAAGTGTTTGATACTGCAATACAATTAACCAACTAAAACAAGTTGGTTAGAGTTGTGAAAAACTTATAGCCATGAATCTTGGCCAAAATGTTTCTTATGTAAAAGCCTTGTAATAGACTGATTCAAAAGAAAACGTTGTATGGTTTATATCTTTAAGTGAAATCATTGCGTAACATTGTTCAAAACCATTTATCCGTGCTATAAGCCATTTGTCCGTGTTATAAACCATTCTTCTATGTTATAAATCAATCTGCCATTTCATAAACCAATTGTCCATTTCATAAACAAATCATCCTTGTTTTTAATTGTGAAAACTTTTGATCGTTCTTTAATGAACACATTCAAAACCTGTGTTGACTATACCACCAAAGGGTATCTTTAATAGACCACCAAAGGGTCTCTTTAACTAGATTAACAAATCAACAAATGATTTGTTAATCAGAAACAGTTTCTGTCATTCATCAAACTTCCACCAAATCCAGTGAACAATCCGATAATGGGATTGTCAGTCCTATGGTACCATAAAATACTGCTGGTCGACTCAGCCAAAGCTAATGAATGTCATTTGTGTTATGGATAACGCATCAACAAGTTGTTCACATTATTGAAATCGTATTGTTTTATATATAAACCATAGACATTGTTTTTTTTGAACTTGAAAACGATTTAGCACATATGAGTCACTCCAAAACATTTGCAAAACGTAAAAGAGGGGAACTATTTACTCACTTGGGATTGCGACTTGTAAATTCATATTTGTGACCATAGTTATATAGCCAATAACCTACTAAGGTTATAGCTTATGGTCATGTCGTTTGGTTAGTGTCATGATAAGTTACTTCTATGTTCTTAAAAAAATGGTGACCAAAATGCCCTTTTGCGCATAAATCCATTTTAAACACATGTAACAAGATTTTTGACATATAAACTGATGTTATAACATTTTCAAACATGTTTGGACATTTAAGACTTATCATGTAACACCCCGATCGTGTAAAACAACGAAGCGCGGTGGAAACGCTGGGGAGTCTTGTCACAAAACTATTGTTTCACAACTCATGGAATTTAAAATTTTGTTTTATTAAGTTAAATGTTTACATTGTCTTGGGATAAACAGAAACAACACATAAATAATTTGTCTTTCATGTTTTAAGTCACTAAGGCCCGCGTCCATTCCTACATGAAGCATGCATCATATTATTAGGTATTGACTCCTGAAACATATGTGAAAAGAGAGTCAGCATAAAAATGCCGGCGAGTACATAGGTCTTGTGAGTGTGTCAAATTCGTGGCTTTGTATACATATTTCAACATTTCATCCGACTACAAGAGTTGTTAAATAAAAACCTTGTATTAAAAGTGTATGATATTGCAATACAATTAACCAACTAAAACAAGTTGTTAGAGTTGTGAAAATCTTATAGCCATGAATCTAGACCAAAACGTTTCTTTTGTAAAAACCTTGTAATAGATTGATTTAAAAGAAAACTTCGTATGGTTTGTATCTTTAAGTGAAAACCAGTGCATGTCAATGTTCAAACAATTTGTCTGTGTTATAAACCATATGTTAATGTTATAAACCATTAGTGCATGTGATAAATCAAATGTCCGTGTCATAAACAAATTGTCCATGTCATAAACAGACCGTTCGTGTTTTTAATTATGAAAACTTTTGATCGTTCTTTAATGAACACATTCAAACCTATGTTGACTATACCACCAAATGTATCTTTAATAGACAACCAAAGGGTTTCTTTAACTAGACTAACAAATCAACAAATGATTTGTTAATAGTCCGATAATGTGATTGTCAGTCCTATGGTACCATAACATACTACTGGTCGGCTCAGTCAAAGCTAATGAATGGCATTTGTGTTATGGATAAAGCATCAACAGGTTGTTCACATTATTGAAATGGTATTGTTTTATATATAAACCATAGACATTGTTTTTGAAAACTTGAAAATGATTTAGCACATATGAGTCACCCCAAAACATTTGCAAAACGTAAAAGAGGGGAACTATGTACTCACATTGAAAATCATTTTGTATATAAAAACCATGTATATTGTTTCGAAATCTTGAAAATAATTATAGGCGCATATGAATTACCCCAAATACTTAGAAAATGTAAAAGAGGGGGCTATGTACTCACATAAGCCTTCTGCACTAACTATATTGATTTGAAAAGATAATTTAGCACATATGAATTACCCGAAAACATTTGAAAACGTAAAAGAGGGGAACTATGTACTCACATAAGCCTTGCGTAGTAAATATGTAGATTTGAAAAGATAGTTTAGCACATATGAATCACCCTAAAACATTTAAAACGTAAAAGAGGGGAACTATGTACTCACTTTGAAAATCATTTTGTATATAAACCATGTATATTGGTTTGAAATCTTGAAAAATAATTATAGGTACATATGTACTCACCCCAAAACATTTAGAAAATGTAAAAGAAGGGAACGATGTACTCACATAAGCTTTGCGTAGTAAATATAGATTTGAAAAGATAGCTTAGCACATATGAATCACCCTAAAACATTTAAAACGTAAAAGAGGGGAATTATGTACTCACTTGGGATTGCAAAAGTGTTCTTGATAAACGGAATAAACAAAGCTTAAATGTGCCCTAATGTATAAGATAAATATGTTAGCGTGTCGGGACCACGAACGGGAGATCGGATAGAATGAAGTCTTATAAACCAAACGAGTGTTGGAACTCATGTGATATGGTTTAACAAACTTAACATTCTGATTTGGAAAGGATCCTAAGTGCTTTTGACCCATTATGACTCGTTAAGGCAGTTTATGCTACTTTAACGGGTCATTAGCGTAAATGCGTGATCGTCATATTATTAGTCTTAAATGCCCAAACATGTTTGAAAATGTTATAACATCAGTTTATATACCAAAAATCTGGTTACATGTGTTTAAAATGGATTTATGCGGAAAAGGGCATTTTGGTCATCATTGTTTAAGAACATAGAAGTAACTTATCATAACACTAACCAAACGACACGACCATAACGTATAACCTCAGTAGGTTATTCCCTATATAACTATGGTCACAAATATGTGTTTGGTCAGATGCTAAGATCGACCAAACATGTTGGATTCGAAAGTCAAAGCGGTGGTCAAGATCGCTCGACTTACGACCCTAAATAAGCACTAAACTAGAAGTGACAAGTTAGACATGTCAAAATATGTCTAACTAAGTTTATAAAATAGATATGGTATCAAAACTTTGTGTTTTGATACCCGAAAATAGTTTCGTCGTAAAATGCAAATCATGCGCATTTTTGACCGAAACTTTGACTCATCAGTTTGACTAGTAATTGTGGTAATTAGAAGGTGAAATCGTTAAGGATTATAACCTTCATGATTATGATCGCGTTGCAAAGTTCAATTGGACTTTGACTTGACCAAATATGATCAGAACCAAAAGTCAATCAGGAAGCTAAACTGTTCGACTTTTATCTCAAAATAGCTAAAATAATGAAAGAACTAGGAAGAGTACTTAATCGTGTTGAAGAACACTTTCGGAACTCAAGATACGAGGCTTCCAAAGGCTGGAAACAAGCTCCAAGAAGGATAGAAAGAAGAACTTCACACTTTGCTTTGAAGTGTTTTGAAGTGGTGTGATGATGACAAGTGTTCTCAAGTGTGGATTAGTGTCCTAACATGTGTCAACACCAAATTAAGTGTGGCAAAATGAGTGCTAGGTGTAAAAAATTGGGGATAGGTGGCAAACTGGGTGAAGAAGCAAAAATATTTATTATTATTTTGACACTTTTGGCCCTTGGACTTGTATTTTCACTTATTTACCATTTTTAACCCCTTTAACCTCATATTTAGGTTATATAAATGTGTTAAGACATGATGTAAGTTGGATTATGCCAAAAAATGTCGTGTATGTCGGTTCGTTCGGTTGTACGTTACGCGTTTTGCAAAAATATAAAACGCTTTAACGAACATGAAAATGATCGAAATTGTGCAACGATTGACATTTTTGCATTCTCATCAATAAAATGCAGGATTTTATTGAATACAAAAATATTTGGAAATAAAACACAGGGTTTCATTGGATGAAAAATTGTTTGTAATTGTGCAATGATTGAAAAGGCACAAATATCACAGTCTTCTCTACTTTTTGAAATTTCGTCCCGAAATTTAATTAGAGGAAACTTAGTGAAAATAGATGTGGATATTTCGCTTTCATTTGATCGTCTCATTCCCAAGTAAATTTTGGGTCACGTTTGGATTCCCAGCGAACTTTAACTATCGATATACGTCTATGCTTGAGTTTCTTGACTTCATGATCGAATATCTCCACGGTTTCTCAACAAAGTGCATAGTGTCATCAACGTGTATTTCATCGAGGGGAATGCGGAGGTTTGTATCTGCTAAACAGTTTTTCAAATTGGACACGTGGAATGTTGGGTGAGTATTCCCAAGTTCAGTAGGTAGCTCAAGTCAGTAGGCCACCTTTCCGATTCTCTCAACAATCTTGAATGGTCTAATATATCGTGGTGCAAGTTTTCCTTTCTTTCCAAATCTAATCACACATTTCCAAGGAGATACCTTGAGAAGGACGTGATCACCAACTTGGAATTACAAGGGCTTGCGTCATTTATCCGCATAACTCTTTGACGGCTTCTAGCTGTTAGTAGGTTATCGCGAATTTTCTTGACTTTTCTGTTGTGTTATGAATGATTTCAGGTCCAGTGAGCCGGGCTTTACCGACCTCATTCAAGCAAACAGGTGAACCACATTTTTGACCGTCGAGAGCTTCGAAAGGCGCCATATTGATGCTGGCGAGATAACTATTGCTGTAGGAGAATTCAACCAATGGTAGATGCGAATCCCAACTACCACCAAAGTCGATCACACATGCTCTAAGCATATCCTCGAGTGTTTGAATTGTCCTTTCAGATTGTCCATCCGTTTGAGGATGATAAGTAGTGCTCAGATTAAGTTTGGTTCCCATGTCAGATTGCATGGTCTTGCAAAAATGAGATGAGAATCGAGCATCTCGATTGGATATGATGTTCAAAGGAACACCATGACGAGATACAATCTCATCAACGTAGATCTTGGCGAGTTTATCAGCAGATAGATCCTCACGAATTACCAGAAAGTGTGGTGACTTTGTTAGACGATCGATGATTACCCAAATGGCATCATGACCTCTAGGTGTGCGCGGTTGTTTAGTGATGAGATCCATCGCAATGTTTTCCTACTTCCATACCGGTACTTCTGGTCGCTCCAGTAAACTAGATGGGCGCTGATGTTCTGCCTTAACTCTAAGACAAGTTAGAGGCAATGACCTTCTTCATACCCAACCACCAATACTGGGTACGGATATCCTTATACATTTTGTCTACACCAGGATGAATTGAATAACGAGACCTATGAGCTTCATCCATCAACAAGGTGCGGAGATTGTCTTGATTAGGAATCCACAAACGGTCCATGTAGTAGAGTAATCCGTTGTCTTTTGTTTCGAGTTGAAGTTTGAGATTTTGTGGCATCTCATTTTTCAACAAGCTTTTGGTCACATGTATGTTGTGCTTGAAGGATACGTGTTTGGATATTAGATTGAACTTGAACACATGAAGTTTGACACGTTCCTTACGACTAAGCGCATCAATCACAACATTTTCCTTAGCAGGATGGTAGTGAATCTCGCAGTCGTAGTCGTTCAGAAGTTACAGCGTCGTTATTTCATGTTTAGCTCCTTTTGATTGAATATGTGTTGGAGACTTTTGTGGTCAGTGAAAACCACACATTTCGTACAGTAAAGGTAGTGTCTCCGAATTTTAAGAGCAAAACCTACGGCTCCTAATGCAAGATCATGAGTTGTGTAGTTCTTCTCGTGGATTTTCAATAGTAATGACACATAGGCTATGCTTTGTCTCTTTGCATGAGAACACAACCAAGGCCTAGGTTTGATGCGTCACAATAGACAACGACATCGTTGTTGCCGTCAGGTATAGATAAAACAGGAGCATCACAGAGTTTTTGTTTCAGTGCTTGAAAGGCTTCTTCTTGTTTGGGTCCCCAATGGAAAGGTTTATTCTTCTAAGTCAAAGTGGTGAAGGGAACCACGATATTTGAAAAGTTCACGATGAATCATTGATAGTATCCAGCAAGAACAAAAAACGAACGAACTTCGGTAGGAGTAGTAGGTGTACTCCAATCCCTAATCGCACTGATTTTTACGGGATATACATGTAAACCTTGTTCGTTAACAATGTGTCCCAAAAACTGAACTTCTTTTAGCCAAAATTCATAGTTGGAGAATTTGGCGTAAAGTTGTTCTTTCTTCAGGAGTTCCATCGTTGGACGGAGATGTTGTTCATGATCAACTCGAGACTTAGAATAAATGAGGATGTCGTCAATGAATACAATGATGAACTTGTCCAAATAAGGTTTACAAACCCTATTCATTAAGTCCATGAAGAGGGTAGGAGCATTCGTCAAACCAAAAGGCATGACAGTGAACTCGTACTGCCCGTATGCGAAAAGAAGTCTGGGGAATATCTTCTTCGAGTACACGAAGTTGATGATACCCAGAACGCAGATCAATCTTTGAAAAGCAGGTCGAACCTTGTAGCGGATCAAAGAGATCATAAATTTTTGATTTTGAGTTTGTTGAGCTCACGATAATCGATACACATGTGGAAGGATCCATCCTTCTTTCTCACGAATAGGACATGAGCGCCCCAAGGTGAAAAGCTCGGACGAATGAATCCCTTATCTGAAAGTTCTTGGACTTGCTTTACAAGTCTTACATTTTAGACGGTGCAAGACGGTAAGGAGATTTGGGTATTTGGTTGGCACCAGGTACAAGGTCAATACGAAACTCAAAATGACATATTAGGGGTAAACTAGGTAGCTCTTCAGGAAACACCTCAGGATATTCTCGAACAATGAGGATGTCCTAAACTGTTTTGCCCTTGGCTTTTTTCCTCTATGATATGTGCCAAGAAGACTACATAATTCTTTCTTAGGTATTTTAGGGCCTGGGTACAGGTTATGAGTTTTAGGCAACCAGAGGTTTTCTCTCCTTGAACTTCAAAGGTTTCGCCAGACGATAGAGGTATATGAACAACCTTGTCGAAACAGATCACCTCGGCATGGTGTTTGGTTAACCAATCCATTCCTATGATGATGTCAAAACTCCCGAGTTGTATTGGTGTGAGGTCAATGGGAAAAAGGTGGTTATCCAGGTTCAATTGGCAACTACGAATAACATAGTCGAGCACAAGGGGTTCACCACTAGCTATTTCCACGGTTAAGGGTTTTCCTAGTTCATTTCTAGGCGTCGAAAGCAAAGGTTCAAAGGCTAGTGATACAAAGCTTCTATCGGCACCCGAATCGAAAATAATAGAAGAAGAAGGATGATTGTTAACAAGGAACGTACCATTAGTGACTTCTTTATCAGCACGAGCTTCGTTGGCATTGATGTTGAATGCGTTCACCAATTTTGGGCAGTTGTTTCTAAAGTGACCCATCTCGCCACAGTTGTACCAAGAACCAAGTGGGAATAGGGGTCTAGTAGGGTTGGCTTGGGGTTGAACAACGTTCTGAACAGGTTGTGCTGGCTGGTTTTGAGTGTTCTTGTTGGGTTGTGCAACAATTGCAAAGTTCTGTGAAGTCTTACACTTCCTCGACTTCTTGGAAGACTCAACTTTGTTCTCCTTTGTTTTCTCTTGATTGGTCTTAGCTGCCTGTTTCTTATCGCCCTTGCGAAATAGTTTCCCCTTCTTGACCTGAGACTCAGTAAGGGTAGCCGCTAATTCGATAGCCTGTCGAACAGTGGTAGGGTTGCTACCAGTAACAATGTCCTGAACGGGGTCAGGCAGGCCATCGATATACCTCTCGATGGCTTTATCCAACGGGGTGACCATGGCGGACACAACAAGCTAAATTCTTCGTAATGATTAGTGTAGGCATGATGCTATCCACTATCTTATTTAAGATTGTGGAATTCATCTTCAAGTGCCACTGGTTCATGACGTGGGCAAAATTCCCTCATCATTAGAGCTCGAAGCTCTTCCCACGTGTATGCCATTACTACACCGACACCCCTATCTCTCATCACACCATTCCACCATTTAAGTGCTCTTTTCTGGAATACCCTTGCAAAGACTTTTCGCTCATTCGGGCATTGAACATAGCGAAATGTGCTTTCGAGACTCTCAAACCACTATAGGAGTCTAGTAGCTCCTTTGGACCCAGTAAACTTGAGTGGTTTAGCCGAGTTAAATTGTTTGTAGTTGCATGGTGCAGCTGCATTGTTGTTGTTATTGTTTGCTTAGTTTATCTGTGTCACTAGGTTTGGGAGTACAACAGCAATTTGTTGAGCGATCATAGCTGCCATTTCGGCATATTGAGTTGTAGTACGTCGAGGAGCCATTCTAGAAGAAAACATTAGGGGGAATATGTGAGATTGACATTGAATAATAAAGAGAGATGTTAAAAATATCGACAAAATATAAGGATAGTGGTCAGTCGTTCGTTACTTAAAAACAAACAAAAGACACACGGTGACTAATCAAAGTAAATGGGTCTTTATAATGTATCACGAAGACATGCTTTAGCCTATAAGTGGAGACTCACCGCAAGAATTCTCAGGTAAGAGTGATTGGTCCGATAATTCAGATTTCTACGGATACCCTAGCCTTAGACAAAAAACTCAGGGTACAGGCATCCACCCTTCAAGGTTGCACATGTTTACATTAATAAAACCCAAACTTTAACGGGATTTTGAAAACTTAAAAGGATTAAGCCAAAACATATCATCTAAGGATAGATGATTGATTTTCAAAACGAATTTGTAACTTGTGTATTTGTTTTGGTAATCACGTAAGGATATGTGATGGTATTGTTTTAAGAATCTAAACGCAATATAACTTGCGTTAGGGTCCTAGGAAGGTTATAGTCTAGGTCAAAGCATTACCAATAACCTAAATCCCTATAACCATAAGCTCTGAAACCAATCTTTCTGTAACACCCCGACCGTGTAAAACAACGAACCGTGGTGGAAATGTCGGAGAGTCATGTCACATAACTATTGTTTCACAACCTATTGAATTTAAAATTTTGTTTTATTATAAAAATGTTTACATTTTCTTGGGATAAACAGAAACAACACATAAATAAATTGTCTTACATGTTTAAGTCACTAAGGCCCGCATCCATTCCTACGTGAAGCATGCATCCTATTATTAAGGATTGACTACTGAAACATATGTGAAAAGAGAGTCAGCAAAAAAATGTTAGCGAGTACATAGGTTTTGTGAGCGTGTCAAATTCATGGCTTTGTATATATATTGCAACACCTCGTTCGACTACAAGAGTCGTTAAGTGAAAACCTCGTATCAAAAGTGTTTGATATTGCAATACAAATTAACCAACAAAAACAAGTTGGTTAGAGTTGTGAAAAGCTTATATCAATTAATCTTGACCAAAACGTTTCTTTTTGTAAAAACCTTGTAATAGATTGATTCAAAAGAAAACTTCGTATGGTTTATATCTTTAAGTGAAAATCAATCCGTGACATTGTTCAAAACCATTGGTCCGTGTTATAAACCATTTGTCCATGTTATAAACCATTCGTCCGTGTTATAAATCGACCGTCCGTGTCATAAACCAATTGTCCATGTCATGAATGTGACATTTGTTCCCTTTCAATCATTATACAATTATAAACAATTTCATATTCAATGTAACACTGTGTTTTATGTCTGAAATTTGTATAATTATCTAAGACATATGCACAATTTCAATTTCTTGCACGATTTCGATCCCTCAAAAATTTTTGTGGAAGTAATTCGCTAACTGACACTCAAACGCAGTCAATTTAATGCGATGTACACTCCAAAAAAAGGACATAAGCTATACATACCCTAAATACCCTTTACATAACTTAGATATAAGTTTTAAAGGGTTAGATATGAAAAAAACATGCTTATACAAGTCCATTGACTATTTTCGTCAAACTGCGGAAGTCTGTTGGCCCGTATTCAACATAAGAACCATGTGTATCAATCCAAATATTTTATATTCAATAAAATCTTTTATTTTGTTGATGAGAATTAAAAAATGTCAATCGTTGCACAATTTCAATCATTTTGGTGTTCGTTAAAACGTTTTATGCATTTTGTGAAACGCGTAACCGTACAACCGAACGAAGCGACATCCACGACATTTTCAAGCATACTCGAAGTTTCACATGTCTTAACACCTTTATATAACATTAATATTATGTTAAAGGGGTTAAAAATGGCAAACAAGTGAAATACATGTCAAGGGCCAAAATGTCAAAAAATAATAAATATTCTTGCTTCTTCACCAAGTTTGCCACCAATCTCCAATTTTTGACACCTAGCACTCACATTGCCACACTTAATATGGTGTTGACACATGTTAGACACTAATCCACACTTGGGGACAATTGTCATCACTTCCTTAATCCTAAAATACTCTCAATACCCCATGATTCTTCCATTTTTTTCACACCACTTCCAAACACTTCAAAACAAAGTGTGAAGTTCTTCTTTCTATCCTTCTTGGAGCTTTTTTCCAGCCTTTGGAAGCCTCCAATCATGAGTTCCAAAAGTGTTCTTCAACACGAGTAAGTACTCTTCTTAGTTCTTTCATTATTTTAGCTATTTTGAGCTAAAAGTCGAACAATTTGGCTTCCTGATCGACTTTTATTTCTGACTATATTTTGGTCAAGTCAAAGTTCAATTTAACTTTGAAACGTGATCGTAATCACGAAGGTTATAATCGCTAACGGTTTCCCCTTCTGATTACTATGTTTACTAGTCGAAGTGGAGAGTCAAAGTTTCGGTCAAAAATGCACATGATGTGCATTCTACGACGAAACTAGTTTTAGGTATCAAAACACCAAGTTTTGATACCAAATTATTTATATAAACTTAGTTAGACATATTTTGACATGTCTAACTCGTCACTTCTAGTTTAGTGCTTATTTAGGATCGTAAGTCGAGAGGTCATGACCACAATTTGACTTTTGAATCCGATCAAAACACATATTTGTGACCGTAGTTGCATATGGAATAACTACTGAAGTGATAACTTATGTTCACATCGTTTGGTTAGTGTTATGACAAGTTACTTCTATGTTCTCAAAAAAGTGATGACCAAAATGCCCTTTTGAGCATAAATCCATTTTAAACACATGTAACCAAATTTGTGACATATAAACTGGTGTTATAACATTTTCCAACATGTTTGGGCATTTAAGACTTATCACAGGACATGTTTAACCATCCGATACACTTTTTTGCTAATGACCCGTTAAAGTAGCATAAACCACCTTACTGAGTCATAATGGGTCAAAAGCACTTAGGATCCTTTCAGAATGTTAAGTTTGTTAAACCATATCACATGAGTTCCAACACTCGTTTGGTTTATAAGGCTTCATTCGATCTGATCCCGTTTGTAGTCCCGACACACTAACTTATTTATCTGACACATTAGGACATGTTTGAGCTTTTTTTTTATTCTGTTGATCAAGAACACTTTCACAATCCCAAGTGAAAACTTTAATGGACCCCGAAAGGGTATCTTTAATAGACCACCAAAGGGTCTCTTTAACTAGACTAACAAATCAACAAATGATTTATTAATCAGAAATAGTTTTTGTCACTACCCAAACTGCCACCAAATCCGTGAACAGTCCGATAATGGGATTGTCAGTCCTATGATACTATAACATACTACTGATCCGCTCGGCCAAAACTAATGAATGTCATTCATTTTATGGATAACGCATCAACAAGTTGTTCACATTATTGAAATCGTATTGTTTTATATATAAACCATAGAAAGTGTTTTTTTTTTTGTAAAACTTGAAAATGATTTAGCACATATGAATCACGCCAAAACATTTGCAAAATGTAAAAGAGGGGAACTCTGTACTCACTTCGGATTGCGAAAGTCTTCTTGATCAACGGAATAAACAAAGCTCAAACGTGTCCTAATGTGTCAGATAAATATGTTAGCGTGTCGGGACTACAAACGGGAGATCGGATACAATGAAGTCTTATAAACCAAACGAGTGTTGGAACTCATCTGATATGGTTTAACAAACTTACGATTCTGATTTGGAAAGGATCCTAAGTGCTTTTGATCCATTATGACTCGTTAAGGTAGTGTACGCTACTTAAACGGGTCATTAGCGTAAACGCGTGATCGAACAATTTGGCTTCCTGATCGACTTTTGGTTCTGACTATATTTTGGTCAAGTCAAAGTTCAATTGAACTTTGCAATGTGATCGTAATCACGAGGGTTATAATCCCTAACGGTTTCCCCTTCTGATTACCACGTTTACTAGTCGAAGTGACGAGTCAAAGTTTCGGTAAAAAATGTGCATGATGTGCATTCTACGACGAAACTATTTTCAGGTATCAAAACACCAAGTTTTAATACCAAATTATTTATATAAACTTAGTTAGACATATTTTGACATGTCTAACTCGTCACTTCTAGTTTAGTGCTTATTTAGGATCGTAAGTCGAGCGGTCTTGACCACAGCTTTGACTTTTGAATCCAACCCATTTGGTCGATCTTAGGATCCGACCAAACACATATTTGTGACCATAGTTGCATAGGGAATAAGGTTATACCTTATGAACACATCGTTTGGTTAGTGTTATGATAAGTTACTTCAGTGTTCTTAGAAGTACTAATGACCAAAATGCCCTTTTGCGCATAAATCCATTTTAAACACATATAACCAAAATTTTTTACATATAAACTGATGTTATAACATTATCAAACATTTTGGGGATTTAAGACTTATCATAGGGCATGTTTAACCATCCGATCACGAATTTACCTAATGACCCGTTAAAGTAGCATAAACTACCTTACCGAGTCATAATGGGTTATAAGCACTTAGGATCCTTTCAGAATGTTAAGTTTGTTAAACCATATCACATGAGTTCCAACACTCGTTTGGTTTATAAGACTTCATTCTATCCGATCTCCCGTTTGTAGTCCCGACACGCTAACATATTTATCTGACACATTAGGACACGTTTGAGCTTTGCTTATTCCATTGATCAAGAAGGTCACACCCTCAATTTCCACTTGCGGAGTTTTACCGCGAGGCGTGTGAACAAACCAGAATCTGAGACACTAGTACGTTGAACGACTCTATATGATTTGATAAAACGTTTTCCAAAATCATTTGTTTAACCATTCATTGTAGATTTTATATTGCCTTAGTTAGTTTCTAATGTTTAGCGGAAGCATAAAAATAAGTAGAGAAACGGGCGCCAACACAAACGCCAAAACTAAAGAAAAACCCAAAACAATGTTTGTAAATGAGACTCGATAAAAGGTGTCTTGATCAATGCAAGTGAGTGCACCTAGAGCTCCTAGCGTCCTGAGAAACATGTAAAGAAACAAGTGTCAACATTAAAGAAGAGTGAGTTCACAGGTTTTCAAAAGTTCATTTGTTCGGTTATAAGTTTGTTTTCCCCATTATCCCTTACCCGGGATAACGATTTGGTTCCATTATTCCCAACCCGGAATAATACTGATGTTCCATTATTCAAACCCGGAATAATATAGTTGTTGTTTCCATTATCCCTAACCCGGGATAATATAGTTGTTGTTTCCATTATCCCTAACCCGGGATAATATAGATGTTGTTTCCATTATCCCTAACCCGGGATAATATAGTTGATTCGTAATTAAGTTCAATGTTAATATATACAGGTAGCTAGCCTAAAGTTATGTCACGTAAGTGTTCGCGATCGAAGCTGACTGTTGTGCCTCCGTGTTGCCAGGCCTATCACTGACCATGGCGAAGTTAGGCCAAATTATTCACCCGTTGACCATACCCGGTCGGCTAGCGCAACTAGCTCGGATGGGGCTTGTCGGGCCCAGTAGTACTACTTATAATTTCCCCGCTATTTAAACCCAATACTAACGATCCGAGAGATTGTCGAGGACTTGTGTGATATAGCTGCTTAGTGACCATAACGTACATTAACATTAACTTAGCTGACGTTAATTTCATATAACGTAAAGAGATAGAGTTGTAGAGTGTATACATGTTTCTCCCCCTGTTGTTTAAAACTGGATAAAGTTAGGGGCCGTGAACTCACCTTTAGTTGCTCGGTTAGTGTAAGACAGAAGTTGAAATGATGGGACCGCTAATTGCGTCCTAACAAGTCAATGGATTTCAAGTTAGTGTGTGAACACACCAATACAAATCCTACACATAATTAAAGCACAAAGCAGTACACACAATCACAATTCCTATCACTCAAACATGCATGCAGGTATCCTCATATGAACATAGTGATCAAAACAATTTATCATGTACACAAAACCAATTCATACAACACTTTGGTACATACATTCACAAGTTATCAAGTTTCAGCTCATATACTCATAATTAGGCTGTTTTCAAGGATTTTTATAAAATAGTTCCAACATTCCAAAAATTCCAATTATTTTACGGAAGGTGACAACTATACTGTAGAATTTTATATAAATTTTTCATGTCCTAACACTTTACCAATTATTCGTAAATATTAACATACTAGGCTGCAGTCAGATTCGTCGCTTTCTGACTGCAGTCCACGGAAAAATTTATTTAAAAATCACTGTTCGTCCAATTAACAAAATTCCAATGGGAGTTCCCGGAAATTTCCATATCTAGTTGCTGTACAAATTTCATGATTCGACCCCCTACAGATTATTAAATCCAACCCGATAAACAACTAACAATATTTCAGGATTTTTACAGCTTTAGCTACTGAACTCAATTGGCCACTTAAAAATATCAAACGACTTTAGAAAATGTGAATCCAGTGCCATTAGAATCGTTTTTCAAAACTCTACGTTCTAGACTTCAGAAAATCCGTTTTTCGACAAATAATGACCGAGTTACAGCCAGTTGAAGTTGGCTGTAACCACCATTCAGCAATCTGATTCAGCACTTTATCACAACTAACTAGCTTAAACCGTTGATACATTGAACATATGCGATCAAGAACAGAATTTCAAATCATATACCATCATATATATCATACCCATGCAAACCCTAATCATAACCTATAGTTTTTATCAATCAAAACGCAGCCTATGTTTCTAGATTTTCGAAAACATCAAACTTGCAAACTATGATAAATCAATCGATTAACAACATAACACTACATTCAACATGATCAAGAGTTTATGATTCTATTATAACTTTGCAAATAATGATAACCCTAACCTTCAACAATGGTGATTAACTAACCGGGAGCGAGGTGGGACTTGATTCGGATTGAAGGAAGATCGCGACCAAGAAGATCCGTGACCGAGAAGAGATGTTGTTCGCGACCGAGAAGGGGTGTAGTAGGCTGTTTTGCGATCGAGGGAACAAGTGGAAGAGATGGGCTGCCGTCGGCTTCCTTAGATACTAGGGTTTTGTATGTTTTTGTTTTGTGAAGAAAGACTCATGCATGTGTGTGTATATATAGCGCAAGGGATTGAAGGTAAAGGAAAAGAGATGGGTTGCGGTCGGGTGTGTGTGCTCGCGGCCGAAGGGTTTGGGTGGGGCGGTTTGGGTTTAAGACTTGATCCCCAAGTTTGGTTAACTCCTTGAGTCGCAAGAAAAGAGGCCGGCTCGTGTCGCGGTTCGGCTCGATTCGTTTATATATTTATTATATATATATTTCGTAACTAAAACAAATCACGTAATCGAACATCACATATTCACCAACTCACAAACGTTTAATATACATAGCACGTAATTCGTTTGACAAGTTCACGAAATTATCGTAATTATTTCGAGCGTGCAAATTTAAGTCTCCGAATCAACTTAACGTAGGAACGAATAACCGTGAAGTAGCGCGTTTAGGATATCTGAAAAACCGGGATGTCACATTATCCCCATGTTGAAAGAATTTTTGTCTCGAAAATTGAGTAAACGCGGTTTAGAATGCAGCGTACATGTTTAGAGTGCCACGCACAAAGATTTAGTTCGTTAACAATGGTACGCGAAATTACAAGAAATTCCCAGGTTGTCACATCATCCCCATGTTGAAAGAATTTTCGTCCCAAAAATTTAGTTGCTGGTATCGTTAGTTTGCTGCTCAGCTGCAAAGAGGTGTGGGTATTAGCTTTTCATTTGGTCCTCTCTTTCCCATGTGAACTCCGGTCCACGCTTAGAGTCCCAACGAACCTTAACGATCGGAATCTTGCTGTGCCTTCGAGTCTTGATCTCACGATCCATGATCTCGATAGGTTGCTCCACAAAGTGCAGTTGTTCATCCACTTGGATCTCGTCCAATGGAATGACTAGGGTTTCATCAGATAGACACTTCTTCAGATTTGACACGTGAAAAACGTTGTGAACTCCACTGAGTTCGGCAGGAAGGTCTAATTGATAAGCTACGGGTCCAATACGTTTCAAGATCACAAACGGACCTACGTACCGTGGGTTTAGTTTGCCTCGTTTTCCAAAGCGGATTACACCCTTCCAGGGTGACACCTTCAGTAGGACGCGGTCGCCTACTTGAAATTCGAGCGGTTTGCGTCGTTGATCAGCGTAGCTTTTCTGTCGATCTCGTGCCGCCGCCATGCGGTTTCTGATTTGTACAATCTTTTCAGTAGCCTCAAGTATCAACTCAGGGCCTGTAAGTTGGCTGTCACCGACTTCTGCCCAACAGACCGGTGATCTACATTTACGACCGTATAATGCCTCAAACGGTGCTGCCGAAATACTCGTATGGTAACTGTTGTTATACGAGAATTCCACTAAAGGCAGGTGGATTTCCCAACTATTTCCAAAGTCTACTACGCATGCCCTAAGCATGTCTTCCAAGGTCTGTATGGTCCTTTCGCTTTGACCATCAGTCTGAGGGTGATAAGCTGTGCTCATATCTAAGCGTGTGCCCAACGCTTTCTGAAGTGACTGCCAAAAGTTGGACGTGAAGCGAGCATCTCAGTCTGAGATGATGGACGTTGGCACTCCGTGCCGAGAAACTACTTCCTTAATGTAGATGCGAGTCAACTTCTCCATCTTATATGTTTCTTTAATAGCTAGGAAGTGTGCGGACTTAGTTAAACGATCCACAATCACCAAGATGGTATCGCAACCACCCAAAGTTCGCGGGAGTTTAGTGATGAAGTCCATCGAGATCTGATCCCATTTCCACACTGGGATCTCAGGTTGTTGGAGTAGCCCCGATGGCTTTTGATACTCTACCTTGACTTTTGCACAAGTCAAACACTTACTCACGTAGGTGGCTATATCAGCCTTCATGTTGGGCCACCAATACGCAGCTTTAAGGTCTTGATACATCTTATCCGAACCAGGATGGACAGAGTATCGGGATTTGTGAGCTTCGTCCATGACTAGCTCTCTGAGGTTTCCGTAGAGAGGTACCCATATGCGATTCATGAAGTACCGGGCTCCATTGGGTTTTACTTCCCAATCGCGTTCCATTTTTCCCACCGATTCGGCCTTGATGTTTTCCTCCTTAACTGCTTCTAACTGCGCGTCGCATATCTGTTCGGGTAGCCCCGAATGAATAGTGAGCTGTAATGCGCGTACCCGACGAGGTTTCAAGTGTTCCTTCCTACTGAGGGCATCAGCTACCACGTTAGCTTTACCCGGGTGATACCGAATGGCACATTCATAATCGTTCAAGAGTTCGACCCAGCGACGCTATCGCATGTTTAAATCCTTCTGATCAAAGATGTGTTGGAGGCTCTTGTGGTCTGTAAAGATTGTGCACTTCATTCCATAGAGGTAGTGTCTCCAAATCTTAAGTGCAAACACTACTGCTCCCAATTCCAGGTCATGCGTTGTGTAGTTTTTCTCGTGAACCTTCTATTGTCGGGACGCATACGCGATGACCTTATCGCGTGCATGAGTACGCATCCCAACCCCTGAATGGAAGCATCACAATATACTACAAAGTCATCTGTCCCTTCTGGCAAGGACAGAATGGGTGCACTGCAAAGTTTCTGTTTCAGCAATTGAAATGCCGCTTCCTGCTTGTCACCCCAAGCATACTTGATGCCTTTCTGGGTGAGGGTAGTAAGCGGTTGCGCGATCTTTAAAAATCCCTCGATGAAACGTCTGTAGTAACCAGCCAAACCCAAAAATTGGCGGATCTCCGTCGGTGTCCTGGGTGCTTCCCAGTTTTTGATAGCTTCAATCTTGGCAGGGTCGACATGGATACCCTTTTCATTTACGATATGCCCGAGAAACTGAACTTCCCGAATCCAGAAATCACACTTCGAAAGCTTGGCATATAGTTTCTCCTGTTGAAGTAATCCCAACAGTAATCGTAGATGTTCAGCATGTTCTTCTTCACTTTTAGAGTAGATGAGTATGTCATCGATGAACACAATGACAAACTTGTCAAGGTATGGTTTACACACACGGTTCATGAGGTCCATGAACACCGCGGGTGCGTTGGTGAGACCGAAGGGCATGACGAAGAACTCATAATGGCCATACCGAGTACGAAATGCCGTCTTAGCGATATCCTCCTCCCTGATGCGTAGCTGGTGGTAACCGGACCGTAGATCAATCTTGGAGTAGTAGCTTGACACTTGCAGTTGGTCGAAGAGGTCGTCGATGCGAGGTAACGGGTATCGGTTCTTGAGAGTAACCTTGTTGAGTTCCCTGTAGTCGATGCACATGCGGAAGGTCCCGTCCTTCTTCTTGACAAAAAGGACTGGAGCTCCCCATGGCGAAGCGCTTGGTCGGATAAATCCTTTTTCTAACAGCTCCTGAAGTTGGGTAGACAGCTCCTGCAGCTCGGCTGGAGCTAGGCGGTATGGGGCTTTGGCGATAGGAGTTGCATGGTTCGTCAATTCAATTTCAAACTCCAATTGTCGATGGGGTGGGAGACCAGGTAACTCCTCTGGGAATACATCAGAAAAGTCACGGACGACGGGGATGTCTTCTATACGTTTCTCGTCCTTAGGCTGTTCGGTAACCAGTGCGAGTAAAGCGAAAGAGTTCTTCCTCCGAAGATACTTCTGCGCTTGCAGGTAAGAGATGATGTTTGTGACGGCGCCTGCCTTCTCGCCTTGCACCGTCAAGATTTCGTCGTTAGCGAGCGGAATACGGATAGATTTTTCGAAACAGAGAACTTCAGCTCGGACGTCGGATAGCCAGTCCATTCTGACTACCACGTCAAAACTACCCAGGGTAGTTGTCATCAGATCAATGGTAAAGGTGTGACCCGCGAGTTTGAGTTCACAGCCGGATACTTTATGGGTCACGTCTACAGATTTACCATCGGCTAGTTCTATGATATAAGGGGTCCCTAAGGGTTTAGGCGTGAGATTTAGGTTCTTCCTAAAAGACTCAGATATAAAACTCCTATCCGCACCCGTATAAAAAAGCACAGTAGCAAAATGTTCATTAAGGGGAAACTTACCGGTGACCACGTTCGAGTCGTTTCTGGCCTCCCCGCGGCCTAGCGTAAATGCGCGACCTTTGGCACCTCCTGTGCCACCATTTCCATTATTGTTGTTGTTATTATGTTATTGTGGTTATTGTGGTTGTGGTTGTTCCCACCATTGTTGTTGTTGTTACGCAATTGTGGGCAGTCTCTTTTGAAGTGGGCAGTGCTACCACACTGATAGCATCCCCGGTTAACACCCTGTTGCTGGCCCTGGGGTTGATTTTGGTTTTGTCGAGACATGATTTCCCCGCGACAATCCTTTGCCGCATGTCCCACCTTGCCACATCGTTGGTAGCGATTCCCGGCACAAGGGCCGTGATGATGAAGATTACAGCGATTGCACTGCGGCTTTCGACCTACATAGCCGCTTGCGTTCTGGTTGTTGTTGGCGGGCTGATTTTGGTGACCCCGGTGGCTGTTGTAATTATTGAACCGTTTCTTGTTCCCTTGTTGTGGCTGGGATGACGAAGACTGTCGAACAGACGAGTCTTCAAACTTTCTTTTATTATCAGGGGCAACTTCAGTTGTACCCCGAGTTGGCAACTTCTTTTGTTCCACCGCCTTATCGGTGAGTTTGTGCACCAACCTGATTGCTTGATGTTCAGTTGCAGGGTTGCTAGCCATTACCATACCCTGAATCTCCGGGACCAGACCCCCAAGGTAGAACTCGAGTCGTTTCTCCACAGTGTTAGCCAGATCGGGGCACAGAAATACCAAGTCGTGATGTTTCGCTGTGTATGCTTCGATTTCAGATCCCACCATCTTGTGGTTCCATAATGTCTGCTCCAACTGTTGAACTCTGTCTCGCGGACAGTAATCTTCTTTGATTAGGGCCTTAAACTCGGCCCAGGCCATTGCATTTGCAGCAATAAGTCCACGCGTTTGGACTTGTGCATTCCACCAAGTTAGTGCCACATCTTCCAATGTTGAGGCTGCATACTTGACCTTGTTGGCCTCCAGACAGTTGCACATTTCAATACTGATTCAGATTTTTCGATCCAGCGGACCAGTCCTATGGGTCCTTCTGCCCCCGAGAATTTGCTTGGCTTCGCGTCGAGGAACATCTTGTAGGGGTTAAGACCCCTCCTGCTGCTGGTGGGTTTTGAACACCTGCCAGAGCAGCATTCACGTGTTCTTGGATCATTGCGGCTAATTCTTAAAGCGTCATGTTGAGATTTCCGCGACGTCCAGTTGCCATTTTAGATCTAAGTAGAAAATAAATAGACTGAAGGAAAGTAAATAAAATAAGCGAGACGCGTCAGTCTTCTACGTCTCCATCCCCCAAATCGCTGTCGTTGCCGTCATCCTCCATGGCGTTTCCAGCTTCTACAGCTGGGTCTTCCTCCTCTGGATCCTCTTCTGGATCCTCTTCCGGATCCTCCTCTACCGGCACTGGAGGGGCCGGTGCTGGTGCAGGTGCCTGATTTTGTTCAAGTCCTTGAATTCTCCAGCTAGACTCAAGAACTCTACCTTCTAGCCAGTCAGCCCTTAGCTGCTCAGCACGAAGGTCTCTGGCTAAGGTGTTACGAGCTATCTTACTCGTATGCTGCTCTTCCTCGAGCGACTCAGTTTTACCTGTCAGTTGTCGTATCATCCATCCCTGAGCTAGGATGGTTTAATGCATTCTTTCTATTTGTTCTTGTTATTTCCGTATCATAGCTCTAAGTAGGTCGTTTCCTTCTACAGAGTTAACTGGTTTGACCGGCACAGCGATGGTTGGGCGTGATGACGACTGCTCCCCTAGAGCGAGCCTTTTCCTCGCAGCTGAGCGTGTCTCCACGCCATAAGATGGTAAGGGTTCCACCATAGGTGCCTTTCCTGGCGCCCTTGGTTGCGTAAGTTTGTCGGATGATGATGAGGATGATGATGACATTGCCTGTTAGGTTGTGTAGTTAGTTACGAGTTGCATTCATTTCTTACTATGCATTCATATTCTTCATAACACAGTTGTGGTACATCACATAACAAGATATAACAGTTCGGTGCCAAACTACGTCTAGTGTCGTGTATTCAGCTATAGTTTAGGTCTACTTTTAATGCAAACCTGGTTCTCTATAGCTGGTGGCTCTGATACAAATCTGTCACACCCTCAATTTCCACTTGCGGAGTTTTACCGCGAGGCGCGTGAACAAACCAGAATCTGAGACACTAGTACGTTGAACGACTCTATATGATTTGATAATACATTTTCCAAAATCATTTGTTTAACCATTCATTGTAGATTTTATATTGCCTTAGTTAGTTTCTAATGTTTAGCGGAAGCATTAGTTTTTAAGGTTGAGCGGAAGCATAAAAATAACTAGAGAAACGGGCGCCAACACAAACGCCAAAACTAAAGAAAAACCCAAAACAATCTTTGTAAATGAGACTGGATAAAAGGTGTCTTGATCAATGCAAGTGAGTGCACCTAGAGCTCCTAGCGTCCTGAGAAACATGTAAAGAAACAAGTGTCAACATTAAAGAAGAGTGAGTTCACGGGTTTTCAAAAGTTCATTTGTTCGGTTATAAGTTTGTTTTCCCCGTTATCCCTTACCCGGGATAACGATTTGGTTCCATTATTCCCAACCCGGAATAATACTGATGTTCCATTATTCCAAACCTGGAATAATATAGTTGTTGTTTCCATTATCCCTAACCCGAGATAATATAGTTGTTGTTTCCATTATCCCTAACCCGGGATAAGATAGTTGTTGTTTCCATTATCCCTAACCCGGGATAATATAGTTGTTGTTTCCATTATCCCTAACCCGGGATAATATAGTTGATTCGTAATTAAGTTCAATATTAATATATATAGGTAGCTAGCCTAAAGTTATGTCACGTAAGTGTTCGCGATCGAAGCTGACTGTTGTGCCTCCGTGTTGCCAGGCCTATCACTGACCATGGCGAAGTTAGGCCAAATTATTCACCCGTTGACCATACCCGGTCGGCTAGCACGACTAGCTCGGATGGGGCTTGTCGGGCCCAGTAGTACTACTTATAATTTCCCCGCTATTTAAACCCAATACTAACGATCCGAGAGATTGTCGAGGACTTGTGTGATATAGCTGCTTAGTGACCATAACGTACATTAACATTAACTTAGTTACCGAATAGTTAAGTGACGTTAATTTCATATAACGTAAAGAGATAGAGTTGTAGAGTGTATACATGTTTCTCCCCCTATTGTTTAAAACCGGATAAAGTTAGGGGCCGTGAACTCACCTTTAGTTGCTCGGTTAGTGTAAGACAGAAGTTGAAATGATGGGACCGCTAATTGCGTCCTAACAAGTCAATTGATTTCAAGTTAGTGTGTGAACACACCAATACAAATCCTACACATAATTAACGCACAAAGCAGTACACACAATCACAATTCCTATCACTCAAACATGCATGCAAGTATCCTCATATGAACATAGTGATCAAAACAATTTATCATGTACACAAAACCAATTCATACAACACTTTGGTACATAAAGTTTCAGCTCATATACTCATAATTAGGCTGTTTTGAAGGATTTTTATAAAATAGTTCCAAGATTCCAAAAATTCCAATTATTTTACAGAAGGTGACAACTATACTATAGAATTTTATATAAATTTTTCAAGTCCTAACACTTTACCAATTATTCGTAAATATTAACATACTAGGCTGCAGTCAGATTCGTCGCTTTCTGACTGCAGTCCACGGAAGAATTTATTTAAAAATCACTGTTCGTCCAATTAACAAAATTCCAATTGGAGTTGCCCGGAAATTTCCATATCTAGTTGCTGTACAAATTTCATGATTCGACTCCCTACAGATTATTAAGTCCAACCCGATAAACAACTAACAAAATTTCAGGATTTTTACAGCTTTAGCTACTGAACTCAATTGGCCACTTAAAAATATCAAATGACTTTAGAAAAATGTGAATCCAGTGCCATTAGAATCGTTTTTCAAAACTCTACGTTCTAGACTTCAGAAAATCCGTTTTTCGACAAATAATGACCGAGTTACTGCCAGTTGAAGTTGGCTGTAACCACCATTCAGCTATCTGATTCAGCACTTTATCACAACTAACTAGCTTAAACCGTTGATACATTGAACATATGCGATCAAGAACAGAATTTCAAATCATATACCATCATATATATCATACCCATGCAAACCCTAATCAAAACCTATAGTTTTTATCAATCAAACCGCAGCCTATGTTTCTAGATTTCCGAAAACATCAAACTTGCAAACTATGATAAATCAATCGATTAACAACATAACACTACATTCAACATGATCAAGAGTTTATGATTCTATTATAACTTTGCAAATAATGATAACCCTAACCTTCAACAATGGTGATTAACTAACGGGAGCGAGGTGGGACTTGATTCGGATTGAAGGAAGATCGCGACCAAGAAGATCCGTGACCGAGAAGAGATGTTGTTCGCGACCGAGAAGGGGTGTAGTAGGCTGTTTTGCGATCGAGGGAACAAGTGGAAGAGATGGGCTGCCGTCGGCTTCCTTAGATACTAGGGTTTTGTATGTTTTTGTTTTGTGAAGAAAGACTCATGCATGTGTGTGTATATATAGCGCAAGGGATTGAAGGTAAAGGAAAAGAGATGGGTTGCGGTCGGGTGTGTGTGCTCGCGGCCGAAGGGTTTGGGTGGGGCGGTTTGGGTTTAATACTTGATCCCCAAGTTTGGTTAACTCCTTGAGTCGCAAGAAAAGAGGCCGGCTCGTGTCGCGGTTCGGCTCGATTCGTTTATATATTTATTATATATATATTTCGTAACTAAAACAACTCACGTAATCGAACATCACATATTCACCAACTCACAAACGTTTAATATACATAGCACGTAATTCGTTTGACAAGTTCACGAAATTATCGTAATTATTTCAAGCGTGCAAATTTAAGTCTCCGAATCAATTTAACGTAGGAACGAATAACCGTGAAGTAGCGCGTTTAGGATATCTGAAAAAACCGGGATGTCACAAAGAAGACTTTCGCAATCCCAAGTGAGTATATAGTTCCCCTCTTTTACATTTGCTAAATGTTTTGGGGTGAGTCACATGTGCCTATAATTATTTTCAAGATTTCAAAACAATATACATGGTTTATATATACAAAATGATTTTCAAAGTGAGTACATAGTTCCCCTCTTTTACATTTTCAAATGTTTTGGGGTGATTCATATGTACCTATAATTATATTCAAGATTTCAAAACAATATACATGGTTTATGTATATAAAATGATTTTCAAAGTGAGTACATAGTTCCCCTCTTTTACATTTTTAAAATGTTTTGGGGTGATTCATATGTGCCTATAATTATTTTCAATATTTAAAAACAATATACATGGTTTATATATATATAAAATGATTTTCAAAGTGAGTACATAGTTCCCCTCTTCTCATTTTACAAATGTTTTGGGGTGACTCATATGTGCTAAATCATTTTCAAGTTTCCAAAAACAATGTCTATGGTTTTTATATAAAATAATACGATTTCAATAATGTGAACAACTTGTTGATGCGTTATCCATAACACGAATGATATTCATTAGCTTTGGCCAAGCCGACCAGTAGTATGTTATGGTACCATAGGACTGACAATCCCATTATCGGACTGTTCACTGGATTTGGAGGAAGTTTGGGTGATGACAGAAACTGTTTTGATTAACAAATCATTTGTTGATTTGTTATTCTAGTTAATGAGACCATTTGGTTGTCTATTAAACATACCCTTTGGTGGTATAGTCAACACAGGTTTGAATGTGTTCATTAAAGAAAGATCAAAAGTTTTCACAATTAAAAACACGGACGATTTGTTTATGACATGGCTAATTGGTTTATGACACAGATGACTGATTTATAACACTGACAAATGTTTTTGAACAATGTCACGCATTGATTTTCACTTAAAGATATAAACCATACGGAGTTTTATTTTGAATCAATCTATTACAAGGTTTTAATAAAAGAAACGTTTTGGTCAAGATTCTTGGCTATAAGGTTTTCACAACTCTAACCAACTTGTTTTAGTTAGTTAATTGTGTCGCAATATCAAACACTTTTGATATGAGGTTTTCACTTAACGACTCTTGTAGTTAGACGAGGTGTTGCCATATGTATACAATGCCACGAATTTGACACACTCACAAAACCTGTGTACTCACCGGCATTTTTATGCTGACTCTCTTTTCACATATGTTTTAGGAGTCAATGCTTGATAATATGATGCATGCTTCACGTAGGAATGGACGCGGGCCTTAGTGACTTAAAACATGAAAGACAATTTATTTATGTGTTGTTTCTGTTTATCCCAAGACAATGTAAACATTTAACTTAATAAAACAAAATTTTAAATTCCATGAGTTGTGAAACAATAGTTTTTTGACACGTGCAATCTGGAAGGGTGGATGCCTTTACCCTGAGTTTTCTATCTAAGGCTAGAGTGTTCGTAGAAATCCACATCATCAGACCAGTGACTCTTACCTGGGTACTCTTGGGGTGAGTGTCCACTTATAGGCTAAAGCATGTCTTCGCGATACATTATAAAGACCCATTTACTTTGATTAGACATCGTGTTTGGTTTGTTTTTTTTAAGTAACGAACGAATGACCACCATCCTTATATTTCGTCGATATTTTAACATCTCTCTTGATTATCCAAGTTCAATCTCACATATTTTCCCTCATGTTTTCTTCTAGAATGCCTTCTCGACGTAATACAACTCAAAATGCCGAAATGACAGCTATGGTCGCTCAGCAAATTGCTACTGTACTCCCAAACCTAGTGACCCAGATAAACCAAGCAAACAATAACAATAATGACAACAACAATGCACCCGCACCGTGCAACTACAAACAATTTAACTTGGCTAAACCACTCAAGTTTACTGGGTCCGAAGAAGCTACTGGGCTCCTGCAGTTGTTTGAGAGTCTCGGAAGCACATTTCGTCATGTTCAACGTCTGAATGAGCGAAAAGTCGAGTTTGCATCGTATGTATTCCAAAAAAGAGCACTTACATGGTGAAGTGGTGTGATGAGAGATAGGGTGTGACATCCCGGTTTTTCGGATAACTTAAACGCAATACTTATCGAATAAATTGTATGCTACGTATTAAACGTGTACGAGTTAGTGAATACGTAATGTGCGATTATGTGATTGTTTTAGTTATAAAATATTTATAGTAAATATGTAGACGAACCAAACCGAACCGCGACACGAACCAACCTCGATTCCTTGTGACTCTAGGAGTTAACCAAGTTTTAAACCTTAAACTCAAACTATTCGGCCGCGTGCAACCCAAACCAAACCAACCCAAGTCCTTTCGGCCGCGTGCAACCCAAACCGAACCAACCCAAACCACTCTCGGCCGAGAACAAGCCCATACCGCAAACCCATTCCCTATTCTTGATCCTTTTTGCGCTATATATACAAACACATGCATGGGTCTTCTTCACAAAAACAAAAACACAAAACCCTAATACCTAAGAGGCCGACGGCAGCCCTTGTTCATTCTATTCGACCGCAAACAGCCTTACTCTTGTTCCAGTGATCGCGAGCAACCTCTTCCTTCATCATCTTGATCTGATCAGCCCTACATCATCTTCTCGGTTGCGAGCAGCTTGTTCTTTTCATCCTCTCGGTCGCAACTATCTTTGATCACCGGTTCCTCATCTCACTCACGGTTCCTTTACCTTATCATTAAAAGATTAGAATTTATCATATGTTACAAGATCATATTCGGATACATGTGTTTTGATTTTGTTGTTTTCGGATTGTATGTTTGAATGAAAGGTTATGTTAGCCGATTTGTTAATAATGTTTGCAAGTGATGTTGTTCGAAATCTGAAAATTATAGGCTGTGTTTGTTTATAAAAACTAGAGATGTTGATTAGGGTTTGCATGGATATGTTATATGTATTGATCTATGATTAGAGAAATCAGTTCTTGATCGCCTAGGTTCATTATATCGACGGGTTATGCGAAATAGTGGTGATAGAATGCTGAAACAGTTTGCTGATTGATAGTTACAGCCGACTTCAACTGGCTGTAACTAGGTCATTAGTTGTCGAAAAACAGATTTTCTGATTTCTAGAACGTAGAGATTTGAATAACGAATCTAATGGCGCTGGATTCATATTTTTCTGAAGTCGTTTGATATTTTGAAGTGGCCAAATAAGTTCAGTAACTAAAGCTGTGAAAATCCTGAAATTTTGTTAGTTGTTTATCGAGTTGGATTTCATAATCAGTAGGGAGTCGAATCATGAAATTTGTACAGAAACTAGGTATGGAAATTTCAGGGCAACTCCAACTGGAATTTTGTTAATTGGACGATCAGTGATTTTTAAATAAATTCTTCCGTGGACTGCAGTCAGAAAGCGACGAATCTGACTGCAGCCTAGTATGTTAATATTTATGGTTAATTGGTAAAGATTTAGGACTTGGAAAATTTATATAAATTTCTACAGTGTAAATTTCACCTGCTGTAAAATAATTGGAATTTTTGGAACGTTGGAACTATTTTATAAAAATCCTAGAAAACAGCTGAATTATGAGTATTCAGCTGAAATTTGATAACTTGTGATTGTGTGCACCAAAGTGTTGCATGGATTGGATTATGTTCATGATAAATTGTTTTGATTACTATGATTACATGAGAATACTTGCATGCATGTTTGAGTGTTAGGTATGTTGTTTGTGTGTATCACTTTGTGCGTAAATTAAGTGTAGAATTTGTATTGGTGTGTTCACACACTGACTTGAAATCAATTGGTTTGTTAGGACGCAATTAGCGGTCCCATCCCTTACAACTTCTTTGCTACACTAACCGAGCAACTAAAGGTGAGTTCACGGCCCCTAACTTTATCCGGTTTTTAAACAACAGGGGGAGAAACATGTATACACTCTTCAAACTCAATCTCTTTACGTTATATGAAATTAACGTCACATAACTATTCGGTATCTAAGTTGATGTTAATGTAATGTTATGGTCACTAAGCAGCTATATCACTTAAGTCCTCGTCAATCTCTCGGATCGTTAGTATTGGGTTTTAATAGCGGGGGAATTATAAGTAGTACTACTGGGCCCGACAAGCCCCATCCGAGCTAGTCGCGCTAGCCGACCGGGTATGGTCAACGGGTGAATAATTTGGCCTAACTTCGCCATGGTCAGTGATAGGCCTGGCAACACGGAGGCACAACAGTCAGCTTCGATCGCGAACTCTTACGTGACATAACTTTAGGCTAGCTACCTATATATGTTAACATTGAACTTAATTACGAATCAACTATATTATCCCGGGTTGAGGATAATGGAAACAACAACTATATTATCCCGGGTTGAGGATAATGGAAACAACAACTTATTATTCCGGGTTTGGAATAATGGAATCAACATCATTATTATTCTGGGTTGGGAATAATGGAACAAAATCGTTATCCCGGGTTAGGGATAACGGGGGAAACAAACTCATAACCGAACAAACGAATTTATGAAAACCTGTGAACTCACTCATCTTTAATGTTGACACTTGTTTCTTTACATGTTTCTCAGGACGCTAGGAGCTCTAGGTGCACTCACATGCATTGAACAAGACATCTTTTATCGAGTCTCATTTACAAACATTGTTTTGGGTTTTTTCATTTGTTTTGGCGTTTGTGTTGGCGCCCGTTTCACTACTTATTTTATGCTTCGCTCAACCATAAAAACGAATGCTTCCGCTAAACATTTGTAACTAACTAAGACAATATAAAATCTACGATGAATGGTTAAACAAATGATTTTTGGAAAACGTATTATCAAATCATATAGAGTCGTTCGACGTACTAGTGTTTCAGATTCTGGTTTGTTCACACGCCTCGCGGTAAAACTCCGCATGTGGAAATTGAGGGTGTGACAGATTGGTATCAGAGCCACTAGCTATAGAGAACCAGGTTTGCATTAGAAGTAGACCTAAACTATAGCTGAATACACGACACTAGACGTAGTCTGGCACCGAACTGTTATATCTTGTTATGCAATGTACCACAACTGTGTTATGTAGATTATGACTTCATAATAAGAAATGAAAACAACTCGTAACTAACTACACGACCTAACAGGCAATGTCATCATCATCATCGTCATCATCATCCGACAAACTTACGCCACCAAGAGCGCCAGGAAAGGCACCTATGGTGGAACCCTTACCATCTTATGGCGTGGAAACACGCTCAGCTGCGAGGAAAAGGCTCGCTCTGGGGGAGGAGTCGTCATCACGCCCAATCATCGCCGTGCCGGTCAAACCGGTTAACCCTGTAGAAGTAGGAGATGACCTACTTAGAAACATGATACAGAAACAACAAGAACAATTGGAAAGAATGCAGGAAACCATCCTAGCACAAGGATGGATGATCCGACAACTGACAGGTAAAACCGACTCGCTCGAGGAAGAGCAACATACGAGTAAGATAGCTCGTAACACCTTAGCCAGAGATCTGCGTGCTGAGCAGATAAGAGCGACTGGCTCGAAGACAGAGTCCTGGAAAATAGTTGGAACATTCAGGAGTTAGAGCAAAATCAAGCACCTGCACCAGCACCGGCCCCTCCAGTGCCGGTAGAGGAGGATCCGGAAGAGGATCCAGAGGAGGACCCTAAAGAGGATCCAGAAGAGGATCCAAAGGAGGACCCTGAGGAGGATCTAGAGGAGGATCCGGAGGAGGACCCAGCTGTAGAAGCTGGAAATGCCGCGCAGGATGACGGCAACGACAGTGATTTGGGGGATGGAGACGTAGACGACTGACACGTCTCGCTTATTTTATTTACTTTCCGCCAGTCTATTTATTTTCCCACTTGTGTTTAAACTTGAGACTTTATAGTGAATTCATATGTTTGGTTGGCACTTTGTAAGACGTTGAAATTTCATTTAATCAAGTATTTCTTTTGACTATTCAATATATTTGAGTTGACATAACTTGATAATTATTAAAGTACGAAGTAGGATAACTATATTGAATATATAGACTTATCGGGGTGTGTTTATGTTGTTTTTCGAAGATCTAAATGGCAACTGGACGACGTGGAAACCTTAACATGACGCCCGAAGAACTAGCTGCTATTATTCAAGAGCACGTGAACGCAGCTCTAGCGGGTGTTCAGAACCAACCGGCTGGTAACCATTATTAAATTTTCGTGTGAAAATCTAATAGTTGGGCTAGTAGAATTCCTCGCTGACTACCTGTTCTCTATCAGCAGGAGGGGGTTTTAACCCCTACAAGATGTTCCTCGACGCGAAACCAAGCAAATACTCGGGGCAGAAGGACCCATTGGACTGGTCCGCTGGATCGAAAAATCTGAATCAGTATTTGAAATGTGCAACTGTCTAGAGGCCAACAAGGTCAAGTACGCAGCCTCAACACTGGAAGATGGGGCACTAACTTGGTGGAATGCACAAGTCCAAACGCGTGGACTTATTGCTGCAAATGCTATGGCCTGGGCCGAGTTTAAGGCCCTAATCAAAGAAGAGTACTGTCCGCGAGACAGAGTGCAACAGTTGGAGCAAACTTTATGGAACCACAAGATGGTGGGATCTGAAATAGAGGCATACACAGCAAAACATCATGACTTGGTATTTCTATGTCCCGATTTGGCCAACACTGGGAGAAAAGACTCGAGTTCTATCTTGGGGGTCTGGTCCCGGAGATTCAGGGTATGGTAATGGCTAGTAACCCTGTAACTGAGCATCAAGCAATCCGATTGGCGCACAAACTCACCGATAAGGCGGTGGAACAAAAGAAGTTGCTAGCACGGGGTACAACTGAAGTTGCCCCTGATAACAAAAGAAAGTTTGAAGACTCGTCTGCTCGACAGTCTTCGTCATCCAGCCGCAACAGGGGAACCAGAAACGGTTCAATCATTACAACAGCCACTGGGGTCACCAAAATCAGCCCGCCAACAACAACAACAACAACCAGAACGCAAGCGGCTATGCAGGTCGAAAGCCGCAGTGCAACCACTGTAATCTTCATCATAACGGCCCTTGTGCCGGAAATCGCTGCCAACGATGTGGCAAGATGGGACATGCGGCAAAGGATTGTCGTGGGGAAATCATGTCCTGACAGAACCAAAATCAACCCCAAGGCCCACAACAGGGTGTTAACCGGGGATGCTATCAGTGTGGTAGCACTGCCCACTTCAAAAGAGACTGCCCACAGCTGCGTAACACCAACAACAATGGTGGGAACAACCACAACCACAATAACCACAACAACAACAATAACACAACAACAATGGAAACGGTGGCACAGGAGGTGCCAAAGGTCACGCATTTACATTGGGCCCGGAGAGGCCAGAAACGACTCGAACGTGGTCACCAGTAAGTTTCCCCTTAATGAACATTTTGCTACTGTGCTTTTTGATACGGGTGCGGATAGGAGTTTTATATCTGAGACTTTTAGGAAGAACCTAAATCTCACGCCTAACCCTTAGAGACCCCTTATATCATAGAATTAGCCGATGGTAAATCTGTAGACGTGACCCATATAGTATCCGACTATCAACTCAAACTCGCGGGTCACACTTTTACCATTGATCTAATGAAAACTACCCTGGGTAGTTTTGACGTGGTAGTCGGAATGGACTGGCTATCCAACGTCCGGGCTGAAGTCCTCTGCTACGAAAAATCTATCCGTATTCCGCTCTCTAACGACGAAATCTTGACGGTGCAAGGCGAGAAGGCAAGCGCCGTCACCAACATCATCTCTTACATGCAAGCGCAGAAGTATCTTCGGAGAAAGAACTCCTTCGCTTTACTCGCACTGGTTACTGAACAGCCTAAGGACGAGAAACGTATAGAAGATATCCCGGTCGTCCGTGGTTTTTCCGATGTATTCCTAGAGGAATTACATGGCCTTCCACCCCATCGACAATTTGAGTTTGAAATCGAATTGGCGAACCATGCAACTCCTATCGCCAAGGCTCCATACCGCCTAGCTCCAGCCGAGCTGCAGGAGCTGTCTACCCAACTTCAGGAGCTGTTAGAAAAGGGATTTATCCGACCAAGAGCTTCGCCATGGGGAGCTCCAGTCCTGTTTATCAAGAAGAAGACCTTTCGCATGTGCATCGACTACAGGGAACTCAACAAGGTTACTGTCAAGAACCGATACCCGTTACCTCGCATCGACGATCTTTTCGACCAACTTCAAGGGTCAAGCTACTACTCCAAGATTGACCTTCGGTCCGGTTACCACCAGCTACGCGTCAGGGAGGAAGATATCGCCAAGACGGCATTTCGTACTAGGTTTGGCCATTATGAGTTCTTGGTCATGCCCTTCGGTCTCACCAACGCACCTGCGGTGTTCATGGATCTCATGAACTGTGTGTGTAAACCATACCTCGACAAGTTTGTCAATGTGTTCATCGATGACATACTCATCTATTCCAAAAGTGAAGAAGAACATGCTGAACATCTACGATTACTGCTAGGATTACTTCAACAGGAGAAACTATATGCCAAGCTTTCAAAGTGTGACTTCTGGATTCAGGAAGTTCAGTTTCTTGGGCATATCGTAAATGAAAAGGGTATCCACGTAGACCCTGCCAAGATTGAAGCCATCAAAAACTGGGAAGCACCCAGAACACCGACGGAGATCCGCCAATTTTTGGGTTTGGCTGGTTACTACAGATGTTTCATCGAGGGATTTTCAAAGATCGCACAACCGCTTACTACCCTCACCCAGAAAGGCATCAAGTATGCTTGGGGTGACAAGCAAGAAGCAGCATTTCAATTGCTGAAACAGAAACTTTGCAGTGCACCCATTCTGTCCTTGCCGGAAGGTACAGATGACTTTGTAGTATATTGTGATGCTTCCATTCAGGGGTTGGGATGCGTACTCATGCAACGCGATAAGGTCATCGCGTATGCGTCCCGCCAACTGAAGGTCCACGAGAAAAACTACACAACGCATGACCTGGAATTGGGAGCAGTAGTGTTTGCACTTAAGATTTGGAGACACTACCTCTATGGAACGAAGTGCACAATCTTTACAGACCACAAGAGCCTCCAACACATCTTTGATCAGAAGGAGTTGAACATGCGACAGCGTCGCTGGGTCGAACTCTTGAACGATTATGAGTGTGCCATTCGGTATCACCTGGGTAAAGCTAACGTGGTAGCTGATGCCCTCAGTAGGAAGGAACACTTGAAACCTCGCCGTGTACGAGCATTACAACTCACTATTCATTCGAGGCTACCCGAACAAATACGCGACACCCAGTTAGAAGCAGTTAAGGAGGAAAACATCAAGGCCGAATCGGTGCTCTCTACGGAAACCTCAGAGAGCTAGTCATGGACGAAGCCCACAAATCCCGATACTCTGTCCATCGGGGTTCGGATAAGATGTATCAAGACCTTAAAGCTGCGTATTGGTGGCCCAACATGAAAGCCGATATAGCCACCTACGTGAGTAAATGTTTGACTTGTGCAAAAGTCAAGGTAGAGTATCAAAAGCCATCGGGGCTACTTCAACAACCTGAGATCCCAGTGTGGAAATGGGATCAGATCTCGATGGATTTCATCACTAAACTCCCGCGAACTTTGGGTGGTTGCGATACCATCTGGGTGATTGTGGATCGTTTAACTAAGTCCGCACACTTCCTAGCTATTAAAGAGACAGATAAGATGGAGAAGTTGACTCGCATCTACATTAAGGAAGTAGTTTCTCGGCACGGAGTGCCAACATCCATCATCTCAGACAGAGATGCTCGCTTCACGTCCAACTTCTGGCAGTCACTGCAGAAAGCGTTGGGAACACACTTAGATATGAGCACAGCCTATCACCCTCAGACTGACGGTCAAAGTGAAAGGACCATACAGACCTTGGAAGACATGCTTAGGGCATGCGTAGTAGACTTTGGAAATAGTTGGGAAATCCACCTGCCTTTAGTGGAATTCTCATATAACAACAGTTATCATACGAGTATTTCGGCAGCACCGTTTGAGGCACTATACGGTCGTAAATGTAGATCACCGGTCTGTTGGGCAGAAATCGGTGACAGTCAACTCACAGGCCCTGAGTTAATACTTGAGGCTACTGAAAAGATTGTACAGATCAGAAACCGTATGGCGGCGGCACGAGATCGACAGAAAAGCTACGCTGATCAACGACGCAAACAGCTCGAATTTCAAGTAGGTGACCGCGTCCTACTAAAGGTGTCACCCTGGAAGGGTGTAATCCGCTTTGGAAAACGGGGCAAACTAAACCCACGGTACGTAGGCCCGTTTGTAATCTTGAAACGTATCGGACCCGTAGCTTATCAATTAGACCTTCCTGCCGAACTCAGTGGAGTTCACAACGTTTTTCACGTGTCAAATCTGAAGAAGTGTCTATCAGATGAAACTCTAGTCATTCCATTGGATGAGATCCAAGTGGATGAACAACTACACTTTGTGGAACAGCCTATCGAGATCATGGATCGTGAGATCAAGACTCGAAGGCACAGCAAGATTCCGATCGTTAAGGTTCGTTAGGACTCTAAGCGTGGACCGGAGTTCACGTGGGAAAGAGAGGACCAAATGAAAAGCAAATACCCACACCTCTTCGTAACTGAGCAGCAAACTAACGATACCAACAACTAAATTTTCGGGACGGAAATTCTTTCAACATGGGGATGATGTGACAACCTGGAAATTTCTCATACTTTCGCGTACCATTGTTAACTAAGTCCTTGTGCATGGCACTTGGGAATCTTTGTGCATGGCACTTGGGAACTTCTTGTAACTTCGCGTACCATCATAAACGAACTAACTCTTTGTGCGTGGCACTCTAAACATGTACGCTACATTCTAAACCGCGTTTACTCAATTTTCGGGACGATAATTCTTTCAACATGGGGATAATGTGACATCCCGGTTTTTCGGATAACTTAAACGCAATACTTGTCGAATAAATTGTATGCTACGTATTAAACGTGTACGAGTTAGTGAATACGTAATGTGCGATTATGTGATTGTTTTAGTTATAAATTATTTATAGTAAATATGTAGACGAACCAAACCGAACCGCGACACGAACCAACCTCGATTCCTTGTGACTCTAGGAGTTAACCAAGTTTTAAACCTTAAACTCAAACTATTCGGCCGCGTGCAACCCAAACCAAACCAACCCAAGTCCTTTCGGTCGCGTGCAACCCAAACTGAACCAACCCAAACCACTCTCGGCCGAGAACAAGCCCATACCGCAAACCCATTCCCTATTCTTGATCCTTTTTGCGCTATATATACAAACACATGCATGGGTCTTCTTCACAAAAACAAAAACACAAAACCCTAATACCTAAGAGGCCGACGGCAGCCCTTGTTCATTCTATTCGACCGCAAACAGCCTTACTCTTGTTCCAGTGATCGCGAGCAACCTCTTCCTTCATCATCTTGATCTGATCAGCCCTACATCACCTTCTCGGTTGCGAGCAGCTTGTTCTTTTCATCCTCTCGGTCGCAACTATCTTTGATCACCGGTTCCTCATCTCACTCACGGTTCGTTTACCTTATCATTAAAAGATTAGAATTTATCATATGTTACAAGATCATATTCGGATACATGTGTTTTGATTTTGTTGTTTTCGGATTGTATGTTTGAATGAAAGGTTATGTTAGCCGATTTGTTAATAATGTTTGCAAGTGATGTTGTTCGAAATCTGAAAATTATAGGCTGTGTTTGTTTATAAAAACTAGAGATGTTGATTAGGGTTTGCATGGATATGTTATATGTATTGATCTATGATTAGAGAAATCAGTTCTTGATCGCCTAGGTTCATTATATCGACGGGTTATGCGAAATAGTGGTGATAGAATGCTGAAACAGTTTGCTGATTGATAGTTACAGCCGACTTCAACTGGCTGTAACTAGGTCATTAGTTGTCGAAAAACGGATTTTCTGATGTCTAGAACGTAGAGATTTGAATAACGAATCTAATGGCGTTGGATTCATATTTTTCTGAAGTCGTTTCATATTTTTAAGTGGCCAAATAAGTTCAGTAACTTAAGCTGTGAAAATCCTGAAATTTTGTTAGTTGTTTATCGAGTTGGATTTCATAATCAGTAGGGAGTCGAATCATGAAATTTGTACAGCAACTAGGTATGGAAATTTCCGGGCAACTCCAACTGGAATTTTGTTAATTGGACGATCAGTGATTTTTAAATAAATTCTTCCGTGGACTGCAGTCAGAAAGCGACGAATCTGACTGCAGCCTAGTATATTAATATTTATGGTTAACTGGTAAAGATTTAGGACTTGGAAAATTTATATAAATTTCTACAGTATAAATGTCACCTGCTGTAAAATAATTGGAATTTTTGGAACGTTGGAACTATTTTCTAAAAATCCTAGAAAACTGCTGAATTATGAGTATTAAGCTGAAATTTGATAACTTGTGATTGTGTGCACCAAAGTGTTGTATGGATTGGATTATGTTCATGATAAATTGTTTTGATTACTATGATCACATGAGGATACTTGCATGCATGTTTGAGTGTTAGGTATGTTGTTTGTGTGTATCACTTTGTGCGTAAATTAAGTGTAGACTTTGTATTGGTGTGTTCACACACTGACTTGAAATCAATTGGTTTGTTAGGACGCAATTAGCGGTCCCATCCCTTACAACTTCTTTGCTACACTAACCGAGCAACTAAAGGTGAGTTCACGGCCCCTAACTTTATCCGGTTTTTAAACAACAGGGGGAGAAACATGTATACACTCTTCAAACTCAATCTCTTTACGTTATATGAAATTAACGTCACATAACTATTCGGTAACTAAGTTGATGTTAATGTAATGTTATGGTCACTAAGCAGCTATATCACTTAAGTCCTCGTCAATCTCTCGGATCGTTAGTATTGGGTTTTAATAGCGGGGGAATTATAAGTAGTACTACTGGGCCCGACAAGCCCCATCCGAGCTAGTCGCGCTAGCCGACCGTGTATGGTCAACGGGTGAATAATTTGGCCTAACTTCGCCATGGTCAGTGATAGGCCTGGCAACACGGAGGCACAACAGTCAGCTTCGATCGCGAACTCTTACGTGACATAACTTTAGGCTAGCTACCTATATATGTTAACATTGAACTTAATTACGAATCAACTATATTATCCCGGGTTGAGGATAATGGAAACAACAACTATATTATCCCGGGTTGAGGTTAATGGAAACAACAACTTATTATTCCGGGTTTGGAATAATGGAATCAACATCATTATTATTCCGGGTTGGGAATAATGGAACTAAATCGTTATCCCGGGTTAGGGATAACGGGGGAAACAAACTCATAACCGAACAAACGAATTTATGAAAACCTGTGAACTCACTCATCTTTAATGTTGACACTTTTTTCTTTACATGTTTCTCAGGACACTAGGAGCTCTAGGTGCACTCACATGCATTGAACAAGACATCTTTTATCAAGTCTCATTTACAAACATTGTTTTGGGTTTTTTATTTGTTTTGGTGTTTGTGTTGGCGCCCGTTTCACTACTTATTTTATGCTTCGCTCAACCATAAAAACGAATGCTTCCGCTAAACATTGGTAACTAACTAAGACAATATAAAATCTACGATGAATGGTTAAACAAATGATTTTTGGAAAACGTATTATCAAATCATATAGAATCGTTCGACGTACTAGTGTTTCAGATTCTGGTTTGTTCACACGCCTCGCGGTAAAACTCCACAAGTGGAAATTGAGGGTGTGACATAGGGGTGCCGATGTGGCAATGTCACAAACGTGGGAAGAGCTTCGAGCTCTAATGACGAAGGAATTTTGCCCACATCATGAACAACGGGCATTTGAAGTTGAATTCCACAATCTTAAACAAGATAGTGGAGAGCATCGTGCCTAACTGACCGTTATGAAGAATTGAGCTTGTTGTGTCCCGCCATGGTCACCCCGTTGAGTAAAGCAATCGAGAGGTACATCGATGGTCTACCTGACCCCGTTCAGGACATTGTTACTGGTAGCAACCCTACCGCTGTTCGACAGGCTATCGAATTAGCTGCTACCCTGACTAAGTCTGAGGTCAAGAAGGGGAAACTGTTTCGCAAAGGCGATAAGAAAAAGACAGCTAAGACCAATCAAGAGAAAACAAAGGAGAACAAAGCTGAGTCTTCCTAGAACTCAGTGTAAGGCTTCACAGAACTTTGCAGTTGTTGCACAACCAACCAGAACACTCAAAACCAGCCAACAGAATCTCCTGCGAGGAAACCCTATGTTGGTACTGCATCGTTGTGCAACCGGTGCAATGGTCACCATCAAGCTCACATACAATGTCGCCAATACACATCATGTGGAAGATTCGGTCACAAAGCCAATGTTTGTCGTTCGGCCCCAAAATAAGTTGTTCAGAACCCTGTTCAACCCCAAGCCAACCCTGCTAGACCTCCATTCCCACCTGGTCATTGCTACAACTGTGGCGAGATGGGTCACTTTAGAAACAACTGCCCAAAATTGGTGACGCGAATGTAAATCCTGCCCGTGGATGCGCATTCAACATCAATGCCAACGAGGCTCGTGCTGATAACGAAGCCATTAATGGTATATTCCTTGTTAACAATCATCCTGCTTCTATTCTTTTCAATTCAGGTGCTCATAGAAGCTTTATATCACTAGCCTTTGAACCTTTGCTTTCGATGCCTAGAACTAAACTAGGAAAACCCTTAACAGTGGAAATAGTTAATGGTGAATCCCTTGTGCTCGACTATGTCATTCGTAGTTGCAAATTGAACATGGATAACAACCTTTTTCCCATTGACCTCACACCAATGCAACTCAGGAGTTTTGACATCATCATGGGAATGGTTGGTTAACCAAACACCATGCTAAGGTGATCTGTTTCGACAAGGTTGTTCGTATACCTCTTTCATCTGGCAGAACCTTAGAAGTCCACGGAGAGAAAACCCTCTAGTAGCCAAAACTCATGATCTGTACAAGGCCCAAAAATACCTACGAAAGAATTATGTAGCCTTTTTGGCACATATCGTAGAGGAAAAAGGCAAGGGCAAAACTGTTCAGGACAACCGTATTGTTCGGGAATATCCTGAGGTGTTTCCTGAAGAGCTACCTAGTTCACCCCCAATTCATCAAGTTGACTTTCATATTGACCTTGTACCTGGTGCCAACCCAATTTCTAAATCTCCTTACCGTCTTGCACCGTCTGAAATGCAAGAGTTGTCAAAGCAACTCCAAGAACTTTCAGACAAGGGATTCATTCGTCCAAAATTTTCACCTTGGGGCGCTCCTGTCCTATTCGTGAAAAAGAAGGATGGATCCTTCCGTATGTGTATCGATTATCGTGAGCTCAACAAACTCACAATCAAAAATCGATATCCCTTACCTCGCATTGATGATCTCTTTGATCAGCTACAAGGTGCGACCTGCTTTTCAAAAATTGATCTACGTTCTGGGCATCATCAACTTCGTGTACTCGAAGAAGATATTCCCAAGACTGCTTTTCGTACTTGATACGGCCATTACGAGTTCCCTATCATGCCTTTTGGTTTGACGAATGCTCCTGCTGTCTTCATGGAATTAATGAGTAGGGTTTGTAAACCTTATTTATACTTATCATTGTTTTCATCGACGACATCTTCATTTATTCTAAGTCAGGAGCCGATCGCGAACAACATCTCCGTCTAACGATGGAACTCTTGAAGAAAGAACAATTTTACGCCAAATTCTCCAAATGTGAATTTTAGCTAAAAGAAGTTCAATTTTTGGGACACGTTGTTAACGAACAAGGAATGCATGTAGATCCTTCCAAAATCAGTGCGATTAGGGATTGGAGTACACCTACTACTCCTACCAAAGTTCGTTCATTTCTTTGTCTTGCTGGATACTATTGACGATTCGTCGTGAACTTTTCAAAGATCGCGGTTCCCCACACCACTTTGACTCAGAAGAATAAACCTTTCGTGTGGGGACCCAAACAAGAGGAAGCCTTTCAAACACTGAAACAAAAACTCTGTAATGCTTCTATTTTATCTTTACCCGACGACAATGACGATTTCATTTCTATTGTGACACATCAAACCTGAGCCTTGGTGGTGTTCTCATGCAAAGAGATAAAGTCATAGCCTATGTGTCAAGACAATTGAAAATCCATGACAAGAACTACACAACTCATGATCTTGAGTTAGGAGCCATAGTTTTTGCTCTCAAAATTTGGAGAAACTACCTTTACGGTACGAAATGTGTGGTTTTCACTGGTCAAAAATTTTCTCCAACACATATTCAGTCAAAAGGGGCTAAACATGAGACAACGACGCTGGGTCGAACTTCTGAACGACTACGACTGCGAGATTCGCTACCATCCTGGTAAGGCTAATGTTGTGGCTGATGCGCTTAGTCGTATGGAGCGTGTCAAACTTCATTGTGTTCGAGTTCAATTTGATATCCAGACACGTATCCTTCAAGCACAGCATACATGTGTGACCCAAATCTTGTTGAAAAATGAGCTGCCACAAAATCTCGAACTTCAACTCGAAACAAAAGACAACCGATTACTGTACTACAAGAACCATTTGTGGATTCCTAGTCAAGACAATCTACACACCATAAGTCTCATTATTCAATCCATCCTGGTGCAGACAAAATGTATAAGGATCTCCGTACCCAGTATTGGTGGCCGGGTATGAAGAAGGACATTGCCTTTTACGTGTCTAAATGCCTAACTTGTCTTGAAGCTAAGGCAGAACATCAATGCCCATCTGGTTTACTAGAGCAACCAGAAATACCGGTATGGAAGTGGGAGAACATTGCAATGGATCTCATAACTAAACTACTGCACACCTAGAGGTTATGATGCCATTTGGGTAATCATCGATCGTCAGCACACTTTCTAAACAATTAGTGAGGATCTATCTGTTAACAAACTTGCCAAGATCTATGTTGATGAGATTGTATCTTGTCATGGTGTTCCTTTGAACATCATATACGATCGAGATGCTCGATTCTCATTTCACTTTTGGAAAGACCATGCAATCTGCCATGGGAACCAAACTCAATCTGAGCACAGCTTATCATCCTCAAACGAATGGACAATCTGAAAGGACAATTCAAACACTAGAAGATATGCTTAGAGCATGTGTGATCTTGGTGGTAGTTGGGATTCTCATCTATCACTGGTCAAATTCTCCTACAACAATAGTTATCAAGCCAGCATCAATATGGCGCCTTCTGAAACTTTATACGATCGAAAATGGCGTTCACCTGTCTGCTGGAATGAGGTCGATGAAACTCAGCTCAATGGACCTAAACTCATTCACGACACAACAGACAAAGGCAAGAAAATTGGTATTAACCTTCTGACAGCTAGAAGCCATCAAAAGAGTTATGCGGACAAACGACGCATGCCTTGGAATTCCAAGTTGGTGATCACGTCCTTGTCAAGGTGTCCCCTTGGAAAGGTGTGATTAGACTTAGAAAGAAAGGAAAACTTGCACCAGGATATATTGGACCATTCAAGATCGTTGAGAGAATCGGAAAGGTGGCCTACCGACTTGAGCTACTTCCTAAACTTGGGAATATGCACCCAACATTCCGTGTGTCCATTTGAAAAACTATTTAGCCGATACAAACCTCCACATACCTTCAAAGAAATTCACATTGATGACACTATGCACTTTGTTGAGAAACCTGTGGAGATATTGGACCGTGAAGTCAAGAAACTCAAGCATAGACGTATACCGATAGTTAAAGTTCACTAGGAATCCACGTGGTCCAGAATGTACTTGGGAATGAGAGGATCAGATGAAAGCAAAATATCCACATCTATTTTCACAAAGTTTCCTCTAATGAAATTTCAGAACGAAATTTCCAAAAGTAGGGGAGACTATGACATTTGTGCCCTTTCAATCATTGTACAATTACAAACAGTTTCGTATTCAATGAAATCATATGTTTTATTTCCGAAATTTGTATAATTATCTAAGACATTTGCACTATTTCAATTTTTTGCACGATTTCGAACCCTCAAAAATTTTTGTGGAAGTATTTCGTTAACTGACACTCAAACGCAGTCAGTTTAACACGACGTACACTCCGAAAAAAGGACATAAGCTATACATACCCTAAATACCCTTTACATAACTTAGATATAAGTTTTGAAGGGTTAGATATGAAAAAACATGCTTATACAAGTCCATTGACTATTTTCGTCAAACTGCGAAAGTCTGTAGGTCCGTATTCAACATACAAACCATGTGTATCAATCCAAATATTTTTGTATTCAATAAAATCTTTTATTTTGTTGATGAGAGTACAAAAATGTCAATCGTTGTACAATTTCGATCATTTTGGTGTTCGTTAAAACGTTTTATGCATTTTTGCGAAACGTGTAACCGTACAACCGAACGAACCGACATCCACGATATTTTCAAGCATAATCGAAGTTACACATGTCTTAACACCTTTATATAATATAAATATTATGTTAAAGGGGTTAAAAAGGGCAAACAAGTGAAAATACAAGTCCAAGGGCCAAAAATGTCAAAAAATAATAAATATTCTTGCTTCTTCACCAAGTTTGCCACCTATCTCCAATTTTTGACACCTAGCACTCACATTGCCACACTTAATATGGTGTTGACACATGTTAGGACACTAATCCACACTTGGGGACACTTGTCATCACTTCCTTAATCCTAAAATACTAATCCATTTTTTTCACACCACTTCCAAACACTTCAAAGAAAAGTGTGAAGTTCTTCTATCTATCCTTCTTGGAGCTTTTTTCTAGCCTTTGGAAGCCTCCAATCTTGAGTTCCAAAAGTGTTCTTCAACGCTAGTAAGTACTCTTCTTAGTTCTTTCATTATTTAAACTATTTTGAGCTAAAAGTCGAACAATTTGGCTTCCTGATCGACTTTTGGTTCTGACTATATTTTGGTCAAGTTAAAGTTCAATTGAACTTTTCAACATGATCATAATCATGAAGGTTATAATCCCTAACGGTTTCCCCTTCTGATTACCACGTTTACTAGTCGAAGTGACGAGTCAAAGTTTCGGTCAAAAATGCGCATGATGTGCATTCTACGACGAAACTATTTTAAGGTATCAAAACACCTAGTTTTGATACCAAATTATTTATATAAATTTAGTTAGACATATTTTGACATGATATTTTGACATGTCTAACTCATCATTTCTAGTTTAGTGCTTATTTAGGATCGTAAGTCGAGCGGTCTTGACCACAGCTTTGACTTTTGAATCCGACCCATTTGGTCGATCTTAGGATCCGACCAAACACATATTTATGACCATAGTTGCATATGGAATAACCTACTGAGGTTATACCTTATGGTCACATCATTTGGTTAGTGTTATGATAAGTTACTTCTGTCTTCTAAAAAAATGATGACAAAAATGCCCTTTTGCGCATAAATCCATTCTAAACACATGTAACAAAATTTTTGACATATAAACTGGTGTTATAATATTTTCAAACATGTTTGGGCATTTAAGACTTATAACAGGACATGTTTAACCATCTGATAACGCTTTTATGCTAATGACCCGTTAAAGTAGCATAAACTACCTTACCGAGTCATAATGGGTCAAAAGCACTTAGGATCCTTTCAGAATGTTAAGTTTGTTAAACCATATCACATGAGTTTGAACACTCGTTTGGTTTATAAGGCTTCATTCTATCCGATCCCGTTTGTAGTCCCAACACGCTAACATATTTATCTGACACATTAGGACACGTTTGAGCTTTTTTTTATTCCGTCGATCAAGAACACTTTCACAATCCCAAGTGAAAACTTTAATAGACCCCCAAAGGGTGTCTTTAATAGACCACCAAAGGGTCTCTTTAACTAGACTAACAAATCAACAAATGATTTATTAATCAGAAACAATTTTTGTCATTACCCAAACTGCCACCAAATCCTTGAACAGTCCGATAATGGGATTGTCCTATGATACTATAACATACTATTGGTCGGCTCGGCCAAAACTAATGAATGTCATTCATTTTATGGATAACACATCAACAAGTTGTTCACAATAATTTAAATCGTATTATTTTATATATAAACCATAGACATTGTTTTTTTTTGTAAAACTTGAAAATGATTTAGCACATATGAATCACCCCAAAACATTTGCAAAATGTAAAAGAGGGAACTATGTACTCACTTGGGATTGCGAAAGTCTTCTTGATCAATGGAATAAACAAAGCTCAAACGTGTCCTAATGTGTCAGATAAATATGTTAGCGTGTCGGGACTAGAAATGGGAGATTGGATAGAATGAATTCTTATAAACCAAACGAGTGTTGGAACTCATCTGATATGGTTTAACAAACTTACGATTCTGATTTGGAAAGGATCATAAGTGCTTTTGACCCATTATGACTTGTTAAGGTAGTTTATGCTACTTAAACGGGTCATTAGCGTAAACGCGTGATCGGATGGTTAAACATGTCCTATGATAAGTCTTAAATTCCCAAACATGTTTGAAAATGTTATAACATCAATTTATATGTGAAAAAATTGGTTACATGTGTTTGAAATGGATTTATGTGCAAAAGGGCACCTTGGTCATATTTTTTAAGAACATTGAAGTAACTTATCATAACACTAACCAAACAACGTGACCATAAGGTATAATCTCAGTAGGTTAGTCCCTATACAACTATGGTCACAAAAATAGGTTTGGTTAGATCCTGAGATCGACCAAACCGGTCGGATTCGAAAGTAAAAGCGGTGGTCTAGACCGCTCGACTTACGACTCTAAATAAGCACTAAACTAAAAGTGACAAGTTAGACATGTCAAAATATGTCTAACTAAGTTTATAAAACTGATTTGCTATCAAAACTTGGTGAACTTTGACTCGCCACTTCGACTAGTAAACGTGGTAATCAGAAGGTGAAATTGTTAGGGATTATAACCTTCGTGATTACGATTATGTTGAAAAGTTCAGACTTGACCAAATATGATCAGAACCAATGTGACAACCGACAATTCCCGGTTGTAAGTCCCAGCCTTAGGCCCAAGCCCACTTGAGAAACCCTACCTATAAATTCCTCTTTACCTCTCATCCTTTCATTCAAACCCTAGCACACCATGCCTCAGACTCTCTCTCTCTCTCAGCAGACACATGGCCGAATCGGCGACCAGAAACGCCGTTATCGGCAGAGGTGGTGCGTGGTTTACGCATCTGAGCAGTGGCGGAGTGGTGGTGTTATGTGGCGGCTGCGGCAAGGGTTTATGGCGGAGACCAAACCCGGTCATTGAGATACAACGACACAGTGACAGAGGCGGTGGCGCTCGACTGTTTTCTCGCGGTGGCCGTCTCCAAAATCTTCGGTAAGTAGTTTTGTTTCCGGGCGAAATTTTGCGTTTACACAGATTCTAACCAGATTCCTTGACTTGGTAGCGTTTGGTGGTGAAATAATGCTGATGATGGCAACCGACGACGGCAATGGCCGCCGGAGCTCCAGTCCGAGTAAACAGTGGTGGTGTTGGGTGGTTTTTAGGACTGGGCTTACAAGAAAAACAAGGTGTTTGGTTTGGTTCTCGATTCGGATTAGGGTCAAACCCTTTCGACTCAGTCACTACTGGTTAACTCTGTCAAAAATCAGTCAACTGCAGTCAATCTGTTCAATCGAACAGATTTTGGTTCGGGTCAAACACGGTCAATACGAGTCTTGTTAAAATAATATTAACGCAAAGTTACTAAATAATTATTTAAATTTTCGTTTAAGGCGACATCGAGCTCTAACCCGAACTAACTAACAAGATCGTCAAGAAAATAAAAATTTCGGACCGATACGTGATTTTATTGATATACCTTGCGTACATACATATGTATATCTATTAGTTAAAACAAACCAACGTATGGTGATAATATTATGTGTATATATGTATAATATATATATATGTATATATATACATATATATATTATACATATACATATATTAGACTCGTATTCGATAAAATTTGATGTTTTGAACACAACGGAAACTCATATACATTGTTGTTGTATTTTTAAAATATATGGACACTTTGGTTGTCGGGGCTATCCCAAAAACAAAGGAAACTCTGCCCGATTTTCGTTAAAATACAAATAAATTTTATAGTCAAAAAACTCAAAGTATTCTTATCAAAAGAAAAATAAGTATATATTTACTTTGTACGATTTATAAGACTCACAAAACGGGTTTATGATATCTCGACAAATGCGGAAACTAGTATTGTATAAATATAATTTCTTATACTTATTTCAAACATCTTGAATTTGGAAATTATATTTTAAACGTTTAGCATTTGAAAATAATATAAAATAAATATAATTATATATATTAAAACGTCCATAATTCGAATACTTTGCAGTATTTTTATAAAATAAGTATAATTGTTTATATTTATTTCAAACATCGAGAATCCAAATATTTTAAAAAAATATTCATTTCAAACTTCTAAACGAAGTACGACACAGTAACGTAAGATTATAACACATCATATTATCCGAGTTATTATAGTAACAAACAAATGAAGTCGATTATAACAAACGTGCAACTATATATAATTATTTGATAATTATCCACCAGACATGAGTCTACTATCTCGACTACATGACGTTTAATATTTACATTTACATATACAAATGCATGTCTACATCTTTACGAAACACTGAGAGTCGTATTATTATACGTCGATGACTATTCGGAAAAATGCATAAATCCATTGTATGAGTATACAATGTATTGTTTTCATCTAAATACTCGTCAGATATACGTGTTTCTATTCCAGACGACTAAGACGTGTGAACGGGGGATCGGCTCCTCCGATGAGCTACCGGTCTGATCTAACTCAGCCAGCAGAGACAAAATTCATTGCTAGAGAGGATGACAAACGAACAAGTGAGATCTTACTATTTAACTGCTCTGAATGTATTGATTGACATCCAAAGTACAAGGCAAGTAAACAAATTAGCAGGGCTTCGCCTTACCAACTAAACTAACACTCTAGCTCTGACGCAACACTCCTCTATTTATAGGTCGACATGACTCGCGCTGGAGTGTGTGAAACAGGTGTTGTGACTCGTGCCAGTGGTTGGCTCATACGAGTGACAGAGAGTCACTCGTACGAGTCATCTACAAAATACATAAAACAAACAATAACATTTATACAAATGACGTTTAAGCCTTATATACAAAATCGACATATCCTAGACGTAGCCAATAGACATAATGCACCTACAAACTCCCCCTTGGATGTTGCCGCAGTCTGGACTGCCTTCAAAAAATCTTCATATGATTTGATATTTAACGACCAAAAAACCTCTTCGGTGGCTTGCAACATTCCTCAAAAGCAATTGGCCTTTGACCTGTTGAAGGAGGTCAGTTCACTGTATTGCCAAACTGAAAACTTCTCAGCGATGCTATGCGAGTTCGCTCAGCAATCCTAGCTTCCTTCTTTTCCTTCTTCTTTTGATCGGTCTCCTCCAGCTTCCTCCAAGAAGTGTTCCATGTCGATCCTGAATGTATATCATTTGCAAAGCAGACATTAACAATCTTCTAAAACTGGAGGCTTGCTCTTTATCTTTCTCTTCGTAGCTGATCTTGCTATAGAACAAACAATCTATATCATTCTTCGTACAATTTACTAGCCACATCGGTCTAGTACTCGAATGCCACGCCACAACCCATATATTCGTTTGTGGGTTATGGCGGCTTCGGATAGCTCCTCCGTTATCTTCCACGAGTCATCATCAGGGTGCACACAAATTACAACTTCTCCTGTATTAGAATCATAGGCCACCACTTGAAGATTTTGTGGAAATCCTGCTCCATCTGTATCATAGACATATTCTTCATTACTTTCGGCCTCTTTACGATGAGCGTAACATCCTTGTCTTTAGTCACTGGATCTATCTTCGTAATACATCTCGGAAAGTGAGGTTTCTAGTGTATAAATCCATGTGCAGCTTCAAGCTTAATCAACTTCCATAGCCTTTGGTTGTGAAATTTCATCTTCAGATATATCGTCTTTGTTTGCACTAGCTCTTTGATGTCCCAATAAGGCAAGTTTTTGATGTCGCTTAAATATCTAAAGTACTGGATTCCAAACTCTCTTTTGATCGCGTAATCTTCAATCCAACCCCAGGTTATAATGTCCCCCAGAGAAATATCTGCGTCACGTGTAAAGAATGCTAGAAGACGTTTGAACTTCCGCTCGGCTAGTGAACTCTTAAACCACTTCTTCCTCATTTCGACAATTTCAGCTCTACTCAACTGTTGAGGAATTGTTCCCTGTTTTGCAGCTTCTTCGACCTTTCGTTTCAGCACATCCGCATTCCCTGCTGCAAATAGTTCAGTGAAAGTTGGGGAGTCATCTATACTCTGATCAGCAAGATTAGAAACACCGTCATCAGAATTATCCTCCATGACAACTCGATCATAATCGTTAACTTCTTCAACGTGTTCAAATACATATCGTTTGGCTCGAAAGCGCTAATCTCATTCGGCTCATCTTCGAAATAAAACTCAAACTTTTCTTCATCTACACCTAACATCATGCTCAAGAAAAAAAATCTTTGGTTTCGGCACGACAGGAACGGTAGATGTATCAATTATCGAGAAGATTCCTGCCTGCTGAGCATCAGAAGGACCTTCAGTTCTGTCCATATCACCTTCCTCGGTCGTTTGATTTGCCGAATCATCCAGATACATAGAATAATTAGACTCTTCATTTAGACCAGACTCTATTACACGAATACCCGCACCTCCTACATTATCATCATCATCACCGCTATCAGAATCAAAATCACTAGATAACACATCATCTATCTAAATCTTCATCTTCTTTCTCTTCCTCAAATTCTTCAACCGCTGCTTCAATCTCTTTTTCTAACTTTTTCTTCAGTAACCATTCACGGTGTCTCACAGAAAGATCTGACATATCAATATCCACATCCTTAGGTTTCCCTAACAGCACAAACTTGTTCGACCCTTGATACAACACGATATCTGTGATAACTGGTGTAGATTTAGCTTTTGGCGCAGTTTCGACTTTCACGGTATCCTCTACCACTTTCTTTTTATCTTCGCCTTGCGTGTCTGATAGTTCTTTAGCAAGACGTTCTCTGGCCTCTACACGTTCAATTTCATCTATCTCTGCAGCTATATTGACTCCTAGCTTTTTTGTCATAATTTTCTCAAAGAAATTCATTCTTCTATCACTTCTGAGCCTTTCCTCTTCGTATTCAGCCATTCGGATTCATAACCGCTCATTCTCTGACACTATGCTGGCGAGCGTGGCTTCTAGTTGCTGTTTATCTTAATTAAGCACATTAAGCTGCTCCTGTAACTCGGCAATTTTGATAGTATTTAACATGACCTATTTTTTAGCTCTTCAAATCCTGGAATGTCTCGAAAATCAAAGTCGAAATCAAATTGAGACTCGGGCTGCGAAGTATGTGGTGGCGTCTGCGGTGTAGCCTGTCGTGGTGTTGGTTGTGGTGGCGGTTGTGGAGTCGCATGTCGAAGTGGTGATTTTGGTGCATATTGTCTTGGTGGAGATGATGGAATTTGCAGAGTTGGTTCAACAACAATCTCTTCTTCAATCGACTGCTCTTGCATTGTCTCTTTTGATTTAACAGTAGGAGACTCGGAGCTTCTAGCTGCTTGGCGCTTGAAACGTCGTGTCTTTTTCTTTGCTGGTGTGCGTACAGGAGTGTCATACTATGAACCTAAAGGTATATACATAGTATCATCCTCACCTACCACTTTGCGCTCTTTCTCTTTAGCTTTTCTCTTTTTCTCATCCAGACGCTGTGCTTCTATTTTTTTTGGCTCTCTTTCTTTCACCTTCTCTTCTATCTTCTGAATTAGTTCTAGAAGACGATGCGTCTTCAGCCAATTTATCTCCACCAAATGCTTGTCTTTCAATGTCTGCAGCAATATCTTCAATATTTTCTTCAATTTCTGGTTCATCTCTTAACCCAGTACTTTCAGCTGCTTGCTTTTTCTTTTTATACTCTTTTCTAAATCTTTCACAAACCACAAACTACGCTTAGCAATAAAACCGTCTAGCGCATTCAACACATCACTCTCATCCCCACTCACTTCCTTCCTCCATTTTCCCGGAGCTGGAGCAATGTAATCTTTGTCGACAATTGAACCAAAAACTTGCTTGGCATTCAGAAATATCTTTAAATGAAAATTCATCTTCTTGAGAATTAAGACATCCATATGTTCAAGCTTTAAAATGTCATCCTTTTTCTTCTTCAAATTCGGGTGTAGGTGATATAGTAACATCTGTATAAACCATGGATATTGCAGGAACTTTTCCCTCTGTATATTTTGCCCCATCTGTGTAAATATAAACTTTAAAAAGTTATATGGCATATTAAGAACCAATGCAGTAATCATACACATTTGGTAATCGACCATCATCAAACCCTCCTTTGCGATGACTCAACGCAAGAACAACAACGCGAGCTATATAACGAAATGGTGCACTGAGGTTTCCCTTCTTGAAAGGCGCGGTGTTTACAAAACCCGCGTAACCCATACAGTAAAAAAAACCCTTCACCATATGCTCAAAAACTCCTGTAGGATCGTCTTCATTATCCTTACCTGATCAAATCTTCCGTGATCTTCACCTGTGTGAACGAGTGATCGGCTCCTCGGATGAGAAACCGGTATGATCTAACTCAGCTAGCAGAGGCGGAATTCATTCCAAGAGAGGATGACAAACGAACAAGAGAGAGATATTATTTAACTATTCTGAATTGTATTGAATGACGTGCAAAATACAGACGCGAGTAAACAAATCAGCAGGGCTTTGCCGTACCAACTAAACTAATACTACTTAGCTCTGACACAACACTCCTCTATTTATAGGTCGATATGACTCGCACTGGAGTGTGTGAAATAGAAGCTGTGACTCGTGCGAGTGGTTGATTCGTACGAGTGACAGGGTGTCACTCGTACGAGCCAACTGACTCACTCATACGAGTCAACTACAAAACATATAAAACATTTCATAACATTTATACAAATGATGTTTAAGCCTTATATACAATATCGACACATCCTAGATGTAGGCAATAGACATAATGCACCAACAAACCCCCCCATAGATGTTGCCGCAGTCTAGATGGTCTTCAAAAAGTCTTCACAAGATTTGACACTTAACAACCAAAAAATCTCTTTGGTGGCTTGCGACGTTCCTCAAATGCTATTGGCATTTGATCCGTTGGAGGAGGTTGGTTCACTGTATTGCCGAACCGAAAACTCCTTAGCGATGCTATGTGAGCACGCTCAACTATTCTAGCTTCCTTCTTTTCTTTCTTTTTCTGCTCAGTCTCCTCCAGCTTCGTCCAAGATGTATTCCATGACGATCCAGAATGAATAGCATCTGCAAAGCAGACATTGACAATCTTCTGGAACTGGAGAGCATGCTCTTTATCTTTTTCTTCATAACTGATTTTGCTATAAAACAAGCAATCAATATCCTTCTTTGTGCAATTGACTAGCCACATCGGGTCTAGTACTCGAATGCCACGGCATAGCTCATATATGCGTTTGTGAGCTATAACGGCTTCAGTTAGTTCCTCTGTAATCTTCCACATGTCTTCATCTGGGTGCAAGCAAATAACAACCTCCCTGTGTTCGAATCATAATGCCACCACTTGAAGCTCTTGTAGAAATCCTGCTCCATCCGTAACATAGGCATATTCTTCATTACTTTCAGCCTCTTTACGATAAGCGTCACATCCTTCTCTTTCGTCACTGGATCGATCTTCGTGATGCGTCTTGGAAAGCGAGGTTTCAAGTGTGTAAATCCATATAAAGCCTCAAGCTTAATCAACTTCCAAAGCCTCTGGTCGTGAAATTTCATCTTGAGATTGATCGTCTTTATCTACACCAACTCTTTAATATCCCAGTAAGGCAAGGACTTGATGTCGCTCAGATATCAGAAATACTGAATACCAAACTCCCTTTTGATCACATAGACATTAAGCTCTTCAATCCATCCCCAGCTTATGATGTCCCCTAGAGAAATATCAGCGTCACGAGTAAAGAACGCTAGAGGACGTTTGAATTTACGGTCTGCTGGTGCAGTCTTGAACCACTTCTTCCTCATCTCGGCAATCTCAGCTTTGTTCAACTGTTGAGGAATAGTGCCTTGCTTTACAGCTTCTTCAACTTTACGTTTCAGCACATCTGCATTTTCTGCTGCAAATAATTCAGTAAAAGTTGTGGAGTCCTCTGTACCCTGATCAGAAATATTAGCATCGTCATCAGAATAATCCTCCATGACAACTCGATCATACTCGTTTGCGTCTTCAACATGTTCAAAAACATAATCATTTGGCTCGAACGCGCTAATCTCATTCGGCTCATTCTCAAAATCAAACTCAAATTGTTCTTCATCCACACCTAGCATTTCAACGATCTCTTCTTTAGAATAATTGTGAATGAATTCGCTTTCCTTGATATCATGCTCAAGATAGAAAATCTTTGGTTTTGGCATGATAGGAACGGTAGATATATCAAACACCAAGAGTATTCATGCCTGCTGAGCATCTAAAGAACCTTCTGTTCTATCCTTAACACATTCTTTAGTCGTTTGGTTCACAGAATCATCGAGGTACAATGAATAATCAATCTCTTTATTCATATCAGAATCAGTTACACGAACACCAGTAACTCCAACATTATCATCATCATCATTACCCTTATCAGAATCACCATCAACTTCTAAATCTTCATCTTCCTTTTTAGCATCTTCCTTAAACTCTTCAGCTGCTTTCTCAATTTCTTTGTCTAACTTTTTCTTCATAAGCCATTCATGGTGTCTCGCAGATAGATTTGACATATCTATCTCCCCATCTTTAGGTTTCGCGGTCAATATAAACTTGTTCGGCACTTGGTACACAACAATATCAGTACAAGTAATTGGCGCAGATTCAACTTCTCGCTCAGTTTCAACATTCAAAGGATCCTCTACAACCTTCACTTTTCCTTTGCCTTGCACTTCAGATAACTCTTTAGCAAGGCGTTACCTTTCAGAAACTCGTTCTTTAGCCTCTACATGCTCTATCTCGTCTATTTCTACCGCAATATTCACTCCCAGCTTTTTCACCAAAATCTTCTCAAACAAACTCATTCTACGATCACTGCGGAACCTTTCTTCCTCATACTCAGCCATACGGAGAAGTAGATGTTCATTTTCAGACACAATGCTTGCAAGCATGGCTTCTAGCTATTGTTTATCTTCAGTCAAAACATTGATCTGCTCATGCAATTCTTGTTTCTCTTCATTCAACACATTAATTTGTTCCTGTAACTCTACTATTTTCACAGTATTCAACAAGACCGGTTTTTGTAACTCATCAAAAAGTGGGTCGTTGAATGAAAAATCTTCACCTCATGGGATATCTCCAAAATCAAAGTCAAATTCAAACTAAGATAAGGGCTGTGAAGAGTGTGGTGCCGATTGCGGAGTAGCTTGTCTTGGTGTTGGTTGTGGAGGTGTTGAGGTGCGGACTGTTGTGGCGGAGTAGATTGTTGTGGTGGTGCTGCCTGACTAGGTGGTGATGTTGGAATTTGCTGAGCTGGTTCAATAATAACCTCTTTTTCGATCATCGGCTCTTGTACAGTCTCTTTAGATCTAATAGTTGGAGACTCGGAGCTTCTAGCAGCTTGATGCTTAAACCTTCGTGCCTTTTTCTTCATCGGTGTGCGCACAGGAGTATCTATATCTGATCCTGAAGGTACATATGTTGTATCATCTTCTCTTGCCGCTTTTCCCTTATGCTCTTCTGCTTTTCTCTTTATCTCAGCCTAACACTTTGCCTCAATCTTTTTGGCTCTTTTACGTTCACCAGCACGTCTTTTGTGAGAATTAGTGCTCGAAGACGATGAGTCTTCAGCTTCTTTCTCTCCACCAAAAGCTTGTCGCTTGATATCTGCAGCGATATCTACAATGTTTTCTTCAACTTCAAGTTCATCTTTATGCCCAAAAATTTCTGATGTTGGCTTTTTTTGTGGAGCAGAAACAGACGATGTAGCAGTTGCTTTTCTCTTTGAACCTGTCTCCGTCCTTCACAAACCACGAACTTCTCTTAGCAATAAAACTTTCAAGCGTAGTTAACTCATCACTCTCATCACCACTATCATCTTTCCTCCACTTACCCAGTGCTGGAGAAATGTAATCCTGTCGACTATAGCAATGGGTTTAGCATTCGGAAAGGTCTTCAGATGTAAATTCATCTTCTTCAATGTAGAAACATCCATGTGCTCTAACTTTAACACAATGTCCTTCTTCTTCTTCTTCTTCAAGTTAGGGTGTAAATGATCTAACAACATCTGTACGGACCGAGGGTATTGCAAAAACTTTTCCCTCTGTATGTTTTGCATCATCTGTGTAAATATAACTTTAGAGAAGTTATATGGCAGATTTAGGACCAGTGCAGTAATCATACACATTTGATAATCATCCAGATCATCAAATCCCCCCCTTGCGATGACTTAATGCTTGAGCAACAACATGGGCAATATAACGGAAAGGCGCACTAAGATTTCCTTTCTTGAACGGCGCGGCATTAACGAAACCAACATATCCCATCCTGTAAAAACAACCTTTCACCATGTATTCCGAAAACCTGGTAGGATCATCTGCATTATACTAGAAGTCCAAAAATGTTCGAATCAAATCTTCCGTTATCGGAACTGGATCCACCATCGTCGAAAGTCGGTTCCTGATCAGAGTCAGCATTTGGTTGTTGCTGGGCAAATGATTTGGCAGTGTTGACAATGGGTACAGGAAGAGAGTCTTGAAGAGTAGTGCTCGGACCTACATCAGACATTGAAGACACAAGAAGTGACGGGGAAATCACTAACGGTCTGGTAACTTGCTCTTGATTAGAAATTTGATGCTGTTGAAAAAAGCATAGCAAGTTCTTCTTCTGGTGGCACATCTGGGAGGTCAAAAGAATTCAACAAACTATCATAGTTAAACAGCCACAGATCCCCAGGTTTGTGCGTTGGCGTAGTATATCTTTGACAGTCAACATGCTGCGAAGGAATGACCTGGTTCAGACTCAGTAAAAAGACACGTTTCTGTGGAGTAGCATAACCTACGAAGAATCCTTCCAAGGATTTAGCACCAAATTTACCAGCCGGGTCCAATACAGTACATGGTGATCTAAATGGCTCCAGAAATGCAAGGTTAGGCTTTTGCTGATTAAGTAACTCGAAACACGTCTTGTTGTGAGGCTTAACTGTTAAAACACGATTCAAGGTGTAACACGCTGACGCGACTGCTTAACTCCAGAAACTGATTGGCAATTTCGAATCGGCTAGCATAGTTCTGCAGTCTCGATCAGTGTGCGATTCTTTCATTCAGCAACCCCATTTTATTATGGAGTATAAGGAGCACTGAATTCATGAAGAATCCCCTTCTCATTGCAGAATTCGAGCATTCTCTTGTTCTTGAACTCTGTACCGTTGTCACTGACGATTCTCTTGATTGGCTAATGATACAGGTTTTCGAGTTTTATGACACCCCGACCACGTAAAACAACGAACCGTGGCCGAAACGTCGGGGAGTCATGTCACAGAACTATTATTTCACAACTCATGGAATTTAAATTTTTTTTATTAAGTTAAATGTTTACATTGTCTTGGGATAAACATAAACAACACATAATAAATTGTCTTTCATGGTTTAAGTCACTAAGGCCCGCGTCCATTCCTACGTGAAGCATGCATCACATTATCAAGCATTGACTCCTGAAACATATGTGAAAAGAGATTCAGCATAAAAATGCCGGCGAGTACATATGTTTTTATGAGTATGTCAAATTCGTGGCTTTGTATACATATTGCAACACCTCGTCTGACTACAAGAGTCGTTAAGTGAAAACCTCGTATCAAAAGTGTTTGATATTGCAATACAATTAACCAACTAAAACAAGTTGGTTAGAGTTGTGAAAACCTTTTAGCCATGAATCTTGACCAAAACGTTTCTTTAGTAAAAACCCTTATAATAGATTGATTCAAAAGAAAACTTCGTATGGTTTATATCTTTAAGTAAAAATCATTGCGTGACATCGTGTCATAAACTAATTGTCCATGTCATAAACAAATTGTCCGTGTTTTTAATTGTGAAAACTTTTGATCGTTCTTTAATGAACACATTCAAACTTGTGTTTATTATACCACCAAAGGGTATCTTTAATAGACCACCAAAGGGTCTCTTTAACTAGACTAACAAATCAATGATTTGTTAATCGGAAACAGTTTCTATCATTACCCAAACTTCCACCAAATCCAGTGAACAGTCTGATAATGGGATTGTCAGTCCTATGGTACCATAACATACTACTGGTTAGCTCGGCCAAAGCTAATGAATGTCATTCGTGTTATGGATAACGCATCAACAAGTTGTTCACATTATTGAAATTGTATTTTGTTATATATAAATGATAGACATTGTTTTTAAAAACTTGAAAATGATTTAGCACATATGAGTTACCCAAAACATTAGCAATACGTAAAGAGGGGAACTATGTACTCACTTTGAAAATCATTTTTGTATACATAAACCATGTATATTGTTTTGACATTTTGAAAATAATTATACGCACATATGAATCACCCCAAAATATTTGAAAATGTAAAAGAGGGGGGCTATGTACTCATTTTAGGATTGTGAAAGTGTTCTTGATCAACGGAATAAACAAAGCTCAAACGTGTCCTAATGTGTCAGATAAATATTTCAGCGTGTCAGTACTACAAACGGGAGATCGGATAGAATGAAGTCTTATAAACCAAACGAGTGTTGGAAATCATGTTATATGGTTTACCAAACTTAACATTCTGATTTGGAAAGGCTCCTAAGTGCTTTTGACCCATTATGACTCGTTAAGGTAGTTTATGCTACTTTAATGGGTCATTAGCGTAAACGCGTGATCGTCTTATGATAAGTCTTAAATGCCCCAAACATGTTTGAAAATGTTATAACATCAGTTTACATGTTAAAAATTTGGTTACATGTGTATAAACAGGATTTAAACGCAAAAGGACCTTTTTGTTATCATTTTTTTAAGAACATAGAAGTAACTTATCATAACACTAACCAAACGATGTGACCATAAGGTATAGCCTCATTAGGTTATTTCATATGCAACTATGGTCACAAATATGTGTTTGGTCGGATCCTAAGATTGACAAAACCGGTCGGATTCGAAAGTCAAAGCGATGGTCAAGACCGCTCGACTTACGACCCTAAATAAGCACTAAACTAGAAGTGACGAGTTAGACATGTCAAAATATGTTTAACTAAGTTTATAAAACTTATTTGGTATCAAAACTTGGTGTTTTGATACCCGAAAATAGTTTCATCGTAAAATGCACATCATGCGCATTTTTTACCGAAACTTTGACTCGTCACTTCGACTAGTAAACGTGGTAATCAGAAGGTGAAATCATTAGAGATTATAACCTTTGTGATTACGATAGCGTTTCAAAGTTCAATTGAACTTTGACTTGACGAAATATGGTCAGAACCAAAAGTCAATCAGGAAGCCAAACTGTTCGACTTTTAGCTCAAAATAGCTAAAAAATGAAAGAACTAGAAAGAGTACTTACTCGTGTTGAAGAACACTTTCAGAACTCAAGACCAAAGGCTGGAAACAAGCTCCAAGAAGGATAGGAAGAAGAACTTCACACTTTGCTTTGAAGTGGTGTGAAAAAAAATAGAAGAATCATGGGTATATATAGTATTTTAGGATTAAGGAGGTTATGGTAAGTGTCCTCAAGTGTGGATTAGTGTCCTAACATGTGTCAACACAATATTAAGTGCGGCAAAGTGAGTGCTAGGTGTCAAAAATTAGAGATAGGTGGCAAACTTGGTGAAGAAGCAAAAATATTTATTATTTTTTGACATTTTTGGCCCTTGGACTTGTATTTTCACTTGTTCGCCATTTTTAACCCCTTTAGCCTAATTTTAGGTGATATAAAGGTGTTAAGACATGTGTAACTTGGATATGCACGAAAATGTTGTGGATGTCGGTTCGTTTGGTTGTACGGTTACGTGTTTCGCAAAAATGCGTAAAACACTTTAACGAACACAAAAATGATCGAAATTGTGCAACGATTGACATTTTTGCATTCTCATCAATAACATACAAGATTTTATTGAATACAAAAATATTTAAACATAAAACACAGGGTTGCATTGAATACGAAATTGTTTGTAATTGGACAATGATTGAAAAGGCGCAAAAGTCATAGTCTCCCATACTTTTGGAAATTTCGTCCCGAAATTTAATTAGAGGAAACTTTGTTAAACAAATGTGGATATTTCACTTTAATCTGATGCTCTCGTTCCCAAGTAAATTCTGGGCCACGTTTGGATTCCCACTGAACTTTAACTATTGGTATACGTCTACGCTTGAGATTCTTGACTTCACGGTCCACTATCTCCATAGGTTTCTCGATAAAGTGCATAGTGTCTTCAACGTGAATTTCGTCGAGGGGAATGTGGAGGTTTGTATCGGCTAAACACGTTTTCAAATTGGACACGTGGAATGTTGGGTGAATATTCCCAAGTTCAGGAGGTAGCTCAAGGTAGTGCAAGTTTTACTATCTTTCCAAATCTAATCACACCTTTCCAAGGGGATACCTTGACAAGGACGTGATTACCAACTTGGAATTCCAAGGGCTTGCATCGTTAGTCTGCATAACTCTTTTGACGACTTCTAACTGTCAGAAGGTTATCACGAATTTTCTTGACATTGTTTGTTGTGTCGTGAATGAGTTCAGGCCAAGTGAGCTGAGCTTCACTGACCTCATTCCAGTAAACAGGTGAACGAAATTTTCGACCGTATAGAGCTTCGAAAGGCGCCATATTGATGCTGGCGTGATAACTATTGTTGTAGGAGAATTCGACCAATGGTATATGCGAATCCCAACTACCACCAAAGTCAATCACACATGCTCTAAGCATATCCTCCATGGTTTGAATTGTCCTTTCCGATTGTCCATCCGTTTGAGGATGATAAGCAGTGCTCAGATTGAATTTGGTTCCCATGGCAGATTGCATGGTCTTCCAAAAGTGAGATGAGAATCGAGCATCTCGATCGGATATAATGTTCAAAGGAACACCATGACGAGATACAATCTCATCAACGTAGATCTTGGCGAGTTTGTCAGCAGATAGATCCTCACGAATTACCAAAAAGTGTGCTGACTTTGTTAGATGATCGATGATTACCCAAATGGCATCATGACCTCTAGGTGTGCGCGGTAGTTTTGTAATCAGATCCATCGCAATGTTCTCCGACTTCCATACGGGTATTTTTGTGGTTGCTCAAGTAAACCAGATGGGCGTTGATGTTCTGCCTTAACTTTAAGACAAGTTAGGCATTTAGACTCATATAAGGCAATCCAATACTGGGTACGGAGACCCTTATACATTTTGTCTACACCAGGATGAATTGAATAACGAGACTTATGAGCTTCGTCCATTAATAATGTGCGGAGGTTCTCTTGACTAGGAATCCACAAACGGTTCTTGTAGTAGAGTAATTCGTTGTCTTTTGTTTCGAGTCGAAGTTCGAGATTTTGTGGCAGCTCATTTTGTGACATCCCGGTTTTTCAGGTATCTTAAACGCGCTACTTTACGGTTATTCACTCCTACGCTGATTTAATTCGGAGAAAATTTCACGCTCGCAATAACTACGCTAACTTTGTGAATCTATAGGGTGAATCACGTGCTATGTGTTATTAGACGGATTGTATCTGAATTACGTGCTATGTTTTATTAGACGGGTTGTATCTAAATTACGTGCTATGTGTTATTAGACGTTTGTGATTTAATATTTTATAAACTCTATGTCGCAAATAAAATTTTAGTAAATAATATTTTAATAACTTTTATTTATAAACCGAACCAAGCTTGTGAAATGTTTCGACTTTGCGACCAAGCAAACCCAACCCGCCACCCACACCCCTTGCAACCCACACACCTTGCGGCCCAAGGAATTAACATAAACTTGAGGCCCAAACCACTTACCCAAACCGCCCCCCCCTTCCCCTTGTTATATATACATGCATGTTGTAGCTTTCAAAAAAAGGAGAAACCCTAATCCCTAGGAGAATCGACGGCACCCCCCTCTCACGATCGCAAAACTCCACATCTCCCGGATTGGTTCCAAGCTTGTCCCGGTTCGCTAATCATCATCGTTTCAAGGTTAGGGTTTAATTGTTTTGCGATTCACACTAGGGTTTGTGTAATCTTGATCATGATTATGTGCTTGTAGGATTATTATTATGAAAAGTGTGGTAATTTATGATTAGTTCGGATGAATTTGCGAATCTTTGCGGTGGTGATGTTATGTTGAATACTAAAATCGTAGGCTGCGTTTTAGCGATAAAGATCATGATAAATATTTAGGGTTTGCGTGAATATTGATATATATGATGACATTTGACAAGTCAACCTGTTGTTAATCATTATTACTAAGCGTCATGATCGTTTAAACATGTTCTAATGCGATAAAAGTCGAAAACAGTTTGCTGATTGACATTTACAGCCAACTTCAATTGGCTGTAACCTGATCATTATTTATCTAAAAGTTGATTTTCTGAAGCCTAAAAACGTGTATTTTTTAAAAACGCTTCTAATTACGCTGGATTCATATTTTTCTGAGGTCGTTTGGTATTTTTAAGTGGTCATTTCGTGCAGCAGGTGAAGCTGCATAAATTCTGCAGAATTTGCTGGTTGTTTATCGAGTCGGATCTCATAGTCTGTAGGGGGTTAGGTCATGCAATTTGTACAGTAATTGGAGACGGGAGTTTCCGGAAATCTCCCACTAGAATTTTGTTAATTGGATGAACGATGATTTTTAAAAAATTCTTCTCGTGGACTGCAGTCAGAAAGCGACGAATCTGACTGCAGGCTAGTATATAAATGTTTTTTAAATAATTGGTAAAGATTTAGGGTTTGAAAATTTTACACAAAATTATACAGTCTAATTGACATCTCCTATAAAAAAATTGTAATTTTTGGAACGTTGGAACTATTTTATAAAAATCCTCGAAAACAGCCCAGTTATGAACGTACAAGCCGAAACATGATAACTTGCGTTAGTGTGTACCAAAGTGTTGTATGAGTTAATTTGTGTTTATGACAAGTTGGTTTGGTCATTATTTTGTATGATGATACTTTGCATGCATGATTGTGGTTTCGAATTGGTTATTATTACGTGTGCTGCACTGTGTGTTAGTTATGCGTAGGGTTTTGTATAAGTGTGTTCACACACTAACTTTAAATCGGTTGGAATGTTAGGACGCGATTAGCGGTCCCATCATTTGCTTCTTTTGCGTTATTCTAACCGAGCAATTTAAGCTGAGTTCACGGCCCCTATTTTATCCGGTTTTAAACAACAGGGGGAGAAACATGTATACGCTCTACAACTCTATCTTTTACGTAACGTCGTTAACTATTCGATAACTAAGTTAATGTTAGTGTATGTTATGGTCACTAAGTAGCTTTATCACGGAAGTCCTCAATCAACTCTCGGATCGTTAGTATTGGGTAAATAGCGGGGAAATTATAGTAGTACTACTGGGCCCGACAAGCCCCACCCGAGCTAGTCGCGCTAGCCGACCGGGAATGGTCAACGGGTGATTAATTTGGCCTAACTTTCGCCATGGTCAGTGATAGACCTTGCAACAGTGAGGCAACAACAGTCAGCTTCGATCGCGAACTCTAATGTGACGTAACTTTAGGCTCACTACCTACATGTTAACATTGAACTTAATTACGAACCAACATTATTATTTCGGGTTACGAATAATGGAACTATGTCGTTATCCCGGGTTAGGGATAACGGGGAAAAAAAAACTTTTAAACCGAACTTGTGATCTTATAAAAACCTGTGAACTCACTCATCTTTAATGTTGACACTTGTTTCTTTACGTTTTCTCATGACGCTAGGAGCGCTAGGTGCACTCACTTGCATTTGATCAAGATATTTTATCGAGTCATATTTACGAACAATGTTTGGAATTTTTGGTTTTGGCGTTTGTGTTGGCGCCCGTTACTTTACTTTAATGCTTCCGCTAAACTTTGAAACTAAGATATTTTGAAAATGACTATAAATGGTTAAACAAATGTTTTGTAAAACATTTAAATAAATCATATAGAGTCGTTCGATACTGCTAGTGTTTGAGATTCTGGTTTGATCACACGCCTCGCGCTAAAACTCCGCAAGTGGAAATTGAGGGTGTGACACATTTTTCAACAAGATTTGGGTCACACATGTATGTTGTGCTTGAAGGATACGTGTCTGGATATCAGATTGAACTCGAACACAATGAAGTTTGACACGTTCCTTACGACTAAGTGCATCAGCCACAACATTCGCCTTACCAGGATGGTAGCGAATCTCGCAGTCGTAGTCGTTCAGAAGTTCGACCAAGCGTCTTTGTCTCATGTTTAGCTCCTTTTAATTGAATATGTGTTGGAGACTTTTGTGGTCAGTGAAAAACCATACATTTCGTACCGTAAAGGTAGTGCCTCCAAAATCTGAGAGAAAAAAATACGGCTCCTAACTCAAGATCATGAGTTGTGTAGTTCTTCTCATGGATTTTCAATTGTCTTGATGCATAGGCTATTAATTTGTCTCTTTGCATGAGAACACAACCAAGGCGTAGGTTTGATGCGTCACAATAGACAACGAAACCGTTGTTACCATCGGTAAAGATAAAACAGGAGCATTGTAGAGTTTTTGTTACGGTGTTTGAAAGGCTTCCTTTTGTTTGGGTCCCCACTCGAAAGGTTTATTATTCTGAGTCAAAGTGGTTAGGGGAACCGTGATCTTTGAAAAGTTCGCGATGAATCGTCGATAGTATCCAACAAGACCAAGAAAGGAACGAACTTCGGTAGGAATAGTACGTGTACTCCAATCCCTAATCACACTGATTTTGGCGGGATCTACATGTATACCTTGTTCTTTAACAATGTGTCCCAAAAATTGAACTTCTTTTAGCCAAAATTCACATTTGGAGAATTTGGCGTAAAGTTGCTCTTTCTTCAGGAGTTCCATCGTTAGACGGAGATGTTGTTTGTGATCGGCACGAGACTTAGAATAAATGAGGATGTCGTCGATGAAAACGATGATAAACTTGTCTAAATAAGGTTTACAAACCCTATTCATTAAGTCCATGAAGACGGCAGGAGCATTCCTCAAACCAAAAGGCATGACAGTGAACTCGTAATGGCTGTGTCGAGTGCGAAATGCAGTCTTGGGAATATCTTCTTCGAGTACACGAAGTTGATGATGCCCAGAACGTAGATCAATCTTTGAAAAACAGGTCGCACCTTGTAGTTGATCAAAGAGATCATCAATGCGAGGTAGGGGATATCGATTTTTGATTGGAAGTTTGTTGAGCTCACGATAATCGATACACATACGGAAGGATCCATCCTTCTTTTTCACGAATAGGGCAGGAGTGCCCCAAGGTGAAAAGCTCAGATGAATGAATCCCTTGTCTGAAAGTTCTTGGAGTTGCTTTAAGAACTCTTGCATTTCAGACGGTGCAAGACGGTAAGGAGATTTAGCAATTGGGTTGGCACCGGGTACAAGGTCAATACGAAACTCAACTTGACGAATTGGGGCAAACCAGGTAGCTTTTCGGGAAACACCTCAAGATATTCCCGAACAATGGGGATATCCTGAACAGTTTTGCCCTTGCCTTTTTCCTTTACGATATGTGCCAAAAAGGCTACATAATTCTTTCGTAAGTATTTTTGGGCCTGGGTACAGGTCATGAGTTTTAGGCTACTAGAGGGTTTCTCTCCATGAACTTCTAAGGTTTTGCCAGATGAAAGAGGTATACGAACAACCTTGTCGAAATAGATCACCTCAGCATGGTGTTTGGTTAACCAATCCATTCCTATAATGATGCCAAATCTCCCGAGTTGCATTGGGGTGAGGTCAATGGGAAAAAGGTGGTTATCCAAGTTCAATTGGCAACTACGAATGACATAGTCGAGCACAAGGGGTTCACAACTAGCTATTTCCACCGTTAAGGGTTTTCTTATTTTAGTTCTAGGCATCGAAAGCAAAGGTTCAAAGGCTAGTGATATAAAGCTTCTATCGGCACTCGAATCGAAAAGAATAGAAGCAGGATGATTGTTAACAAGATACGTACCGTTAATGACTTCATTATCAGCACGAGCCTCATTGGCATTGATGTTGAATGCGCGTCCACGGGCTGGATTTGCATTCGCGTTCACCAATTTTGGGCAATTGTTTCTAAAGTGACCCATCTCGCCACAGTTGTAGCAAGAACCAGGTGAGAACGGAGGTCTAGCATGGTTGGCTTGGGGTTGAACAGGTTTCTGAATATCTTGTTTTGGGGCCGAACGACAAACATTGGCTATGTGACCGAATCTTCCACATGATGTGCATTTGCGACACTGTATTGAGCTTGATGGTGACCATTGCATCGGTTGCACAACGGTGCAGTACTAGCATAAGGTTTCTCGCAGGAGGTTGTGCTGGTTGGGGTTTTGAGTGTTCTGGTTGGGTTGTGCAACAACTGCAAAGTTCTGTGAAGCCATACGCTTCCTCGACTTCTTGGAAGACTCAGCTTTGTTCTCCTTTGTTTTCTCTTGAGTGGTCTTAGCTGCCTGTTTCTTGTCACCCTTGCGAAACAGTTTCCCCTTCTTGACCTGAGACTCAGTCAGGGTAGCAGCTAATTCGATAGCCTGTCGAACAGTGGTAGGGTTGCTACCAGTAACAACGTCCTGAACGGGGTCAAGAAGGCCATCGATGTACCTCTCGATTGCTTTATCCAACGGGGTGACCATGGCAGGACACAACAAGCTCAATTCTTCGTAACGGTCAGTGTAGGCATGATGCTCTTTACTATCTTGTTTAAGATTGTGGAATTCAACTCCCAGTGCCCGTTGTTCATGACGTGGGCATAGTTCCCTCTTCATTAGAGCTCGAAGCTCTTCCCACATTTGTGCCATTGCCACATCGGCACCCCTATCTCTCATCACACCATTCCACCATGTAAGTGCTCTTTTCTGGAATACACTCGATGCAAACTCGACTTTTCGCTCATTCGGGCATTGAACATAACGAAATGTGCTTTCGAGACTCTCTGTGACATTTGTGCCTTTTCAATCATTGCACAATTACAAACAATTTCGTATTCAATGAAACCCTGTGTTTTATTTCCAAATACATTTTGTATTCAATAAAATCTTGTTGATGAGAATGCAAAAATGTCAATCGTTGCACAATTACGATCATTTTCGCGTTCGTTAAAGCGTTTTACGCATTTTGCGAAACGCATAATTGTACAACCGAATGAATCGACATCCATGACATTTTCTGGCATAATCCAAGTTACACATGTCTTAACACCTTGATATAACCTAAATATTAGGTTAAAGGAGTTAAAATTGGCAAACAATTTAAAATACAAATCCAAGGGCCAAAAATGTCAAAAGAATAATAAATATTTTTGCTTCTTCACCAAGTTTGCCAGCTATCTCCAATTTTTGACACCTAACACTCACTTTGCCACACTTAATATGGTGTTGACACATGTTAGGACACTAATCCACACTTGAGGACACTCGTCATCACCTCCTTAATGCTAAAATACTATAAATACCCCTTGATTCTTACATTTTTCTTCACACCACTTCAAAACACTTTAAAGCAAAGTGTGAAGTTCTTCTTTCTATCCTTCTTGGAGCTTGTTTCCAACCTTTGGAAGCCTCCTATCTTGAGTTCCAAAAGTGTTCTTCAACACTAGTAAGTACTCTTCCTACTTCTTTAATTTTTTTAGCTATTTTGAGCTAAAAGTCGAACAGTTTGGCTTCCTGATTGACTTTTGGTTCTTACCATATTTGGTCAAATCAAAATTCAATTGAACTTTGCAACGTGATCATAATCACGAAGGTTGTAATCCCTACCGATTTCACCTTCTGATTACCACGTTTACTAGTCGAAGTGACGAGTTAAAGTTTCGGTAAAAAAATGCACATGATGTGCATTTTACGACGAAACTATTTTTGGGTATCAAAACTTCTATTTTATAAACTTAGTTAGACATATTTTGACATGTCTAACTCATCACTTCTAGTTTAGTGCTTATTTAGGGTCGTAAGTCAAGCGGTATTGAACACCGCTTTAACTTTCGAATCCGACCCGTTTGGTCAACCTTAGGATCCGACCAAACACATATTTGTGACCATAGTTGTATAGGGAATAACCTACACCAAATTTTTATCATATAAACTTATGTTTTAACATTTTCAAACATGTTTGGGGCATTTAAGACTTTTCATAGGACGATCATGCGTTTACGCTAATGACATGTTAACATAGCATAAACTCCCTTAACGAGTCATAATGGGTCAAAAGCACTTAGGATCCTTTCCAAATCAGAATGTTAAGTTTGGTAAACCATATCACATGAGTTCAAACACTCGTTTGGTATATAAGACTTAAATCTATCCGATCTCCCGTTTGTAGTCCCGACACGCTAACATATTTATCTAACACATTAGGACACGTTTGTGCTTTGTTTATTCCGTTGATCAAGAACACTTTCGCAATCCCAAAATGTGTACATAGCCCCCCTCTTTTACATTTTCAAATGTTTTGGGGTGATTCATATGTGCCTATAATTATTTTCAAAATTTCAAAACAATATACATGGTTTGTGTATACAAAAATGATATTTCAAAGTGAGTACATAGTTCACCTCTTTACGTTTTGCAAATGTTTTGGGGTGATTTATATGTGCCTGTAATTATTTTCAAAATTTCAAAACAATATACATGGTTTATGTATACAAAATGATTTTCAAAATGAGCCCCCTCTTTTACGTTTTAAAATGTTTTGGGGTGATTCATATGTGCCTATAATTATTTTCAAAATTTCGAAACAATATACATGGTTTATGTATACAAAAATTATTTTCAAAGTGAGTACATAGCCCTCCTCTTTTATGTTTTGAAATGTTTTGGGGTGATTCATATGTGCCTATAATTATTTTCGAAATTTCAAAACAATATACACGGTTTATGTATACAAAAAAGATTTTCAAAGTGAGTACATAGCCTCCCTCTTTTACGTTTTGAAATGTTTTGGGGTGATTCATATGTGCCTATAATTATATTCAAAATTTCAAAACAATATACATGGTTTATGTATACAAAAATGATTTTCAAAGTGACTACATAGTTCCCCTCTTTTATGTTGTGCAAATGTTTTGGGTGACTCATATGTGCTAAATCATTTTCATGTTTTCAAAAAAAAATGTCTATAGTTTATATATAACAAAATACGATTTCAATAATGTGAACAACTAGTTGATGCGTTATCCACAGCACGAATGACATTCATTAGCTTTGGCCGAGCCGACCAGCAGTATGTTATGGTACCATAGTACTGACAATCCCATTATCGGATTGTTCACTGGATTTGGTGGAAGTTTGGGTAATGACAAAAACTGTTTCTAATTAACAAATCAATTGTTGATTTCTTAGTCTAGTTAAAGAGACCCTTTGGTGGTCTATTAAAGATACCCTTTGGTGGTGTATTCAACAAAGGTTTGAATGTGTTCATTAATGAACGATTAAAAGTTTTCACAATTAAAAAGACGGACGATTTGCTTATGACATGGACAATTGGTTTATGACACGGATGATTGATCTATAACACGGAAAAATGGTTTATAACACAGACAAATTGTTTTGAACAATGTCACGCAATGATTTTCACTTAAAGATATAAACCATATGAAGTTTTCTTTTGAATTAATCTACTACAAGGTTTTTACAAAAGAAATGTTTTTTTCAAGATTCATGGCTACAAGTTTTTCACAACTCTAACCAACTTTTTTTAGTTGGTTAATTATATTGCAATATCAAACACTTTTGATACGAGGTTTTCACTTAACGACTCTTGAAGTCGGGCAAGGTGTTGCAATATGTATACAAGGCCACGAATTTGACACACTCACAAAACCTATGTACTCGATTGCATTTTTATGCTGACTCTCTTTTCACATGTGTTTCAGGAGTCAATGCTTTATAATATGATGCATACTTCATGTTGGAATGGACACGGGCCTTAGTGACTTAAAACATGAAAGAAAATTTATTTATGTGTTGTTTTTTTTATCCCAAGACAATGTAAACTTTTAACTTAATAAAACAAAATTTTAAATTCCATGAGTTGTGAAACAATAGTTCTGTGACATGACTCCCCGACGTTTCCGTCACGGTTTGTTATTTTACGCGGTCGGGGTGTTACACTCTCAAACCACTGCAGGAGTCTAGTAGCTCCTTTGGACCCAGTAAACTTAGTGGTTTAGCCGAGTTAAATTGTTTGTAATTGCACGGTGTGGGTGCATTGTTGTGGTTATTATTGTTATTGGTTGCATGGTTTATCTTGGTCACTAGGTTTGGGGTACAAAAGCAATTTGTTGAGCGATCATAGCTGCCATTTCGGCATTTTGAGTTGTATTACGTCGAGGAGGCATTCTAGAAGAAAACATGAGGGAAAATATGTGTGATTAACATTGGATAATGAAGAGATATAAGGATGGTGGTCATTCGTTCGTTACTTAAAAACAAACAAACCACACACTGTGACTAATCCAAGTAAATGGGTCTTTATAATGTATCACCAAGACATGCTTGAGCCTATAAGTGGACACTCACCCCAAGAGTTCCCATGTAAGAGTGATTGGTCCGATAATGCGGATTTGTACGAACACTCTAGCCTTAGATAGAAAGGTCAGGGTACAGGCATCCACCCTTCCAGATTGCATCGCATTAATAAAACCCAAACTTTCACGAGATTTTGAAAACTTAGAAGGATTTAAGCCAAAACAAATCATCTAAGGATAAATGATTGATTTTCAAAACGAATTTGTAACTTGTGTATTTGTTTTGGTAATCACCTAAGGATAGGTGATGGTATTGTTTTAAGAATCTAAACGCAAGATAACTCGCGTTAGGGTCCAATGAAGGTTATAGTCTAGGTCAAAGCATTACTAATCACCTAATTCCCTATAACCATAAGCTCTGATACCAATCTTTCTGTAACACCCCGACCACGTAAAACAACGAACCGCGGCGGAAACGTCGGGGAGTCATGTCACAGAACTATTGTTTCACAACTCATGGAATTTAAATTTTGTTTTATTAAGTTAAATGTTATATTGTCTTGGGATAAACAGAAACAACACATAAATAAATTGTCTTTCATGTTTTAAGTCACTAAGGCCCGCGTCCATTCCTACGTGGAGCATGCATCATATTATCAAGCATTAACTCCTGAAACATATGTGAAAAGAGAGTCAGCATAAAAATTTTGGTGAGTACATATGTTTTATGAGTGTGTCAAATTCGTGGCTTTGTATACATATTGCAACACCTCGTCTGACTACAAGAGTCGTTAAGTGAAAACCTTGTATCAAAAGTGTTTGATATTGCAATACAATTAACCAACTAAAACAAGTTAGTTAGAGTTGTGAAAACCTTATAGCCATGAATCTTGACCAAAACGTTTCTTTTGTAAAAAACCTTGTAATAGATTGATTCAAAAGAAAACTACGTATGGTTTATATCTTTAAGTAAAAATCATTGCGTGACATTGTTCAAAACCATTTGTCCGTGTTATAAATCAATCGTCCATGTCATAAACCAATTGTCCATGTCATAAACAAATCGTTTGTGTTTTTAATTGTGAAAACTTTTGATTGTTCTTTAATGAACACATTCAAACCTGTGTTGACTATACCACCAAATGGTATCTTTAATAGACCACCAAAGGGTCTCTTTAACTAGACTAACAAATCAACAATTGATTTGTTAATCAGAAACAGTTGCTGTCATTACCCAAACTTCCACCAAATCCAGTGAATAGTCCGATAATGGGATTGTCAGTCCTATTGTACAATAACATACTACTGGTCGGCTCGGCCAAAGCTAATGAATGTCATTCGTGTTATGGATAACGCATCAACAAGTTTTTCATATTATTGAAAGCGTATTTTGTTATATATAAACGGTAGACCTTGTTTTTGAAAACTTGAAAATGATTTAGCACATATGAGTCACCACAAAACATTTGCTAAACGTAACATAGGGGAACTATGTACTCACTTTGAAAATCATTTTTGTATACATAAACCATGTATATTGTTTTGAAATTTTGAAAATAATCATAGGCACATATGAATCACCCTAAAACATTTGAAAACGTGAAAGAGGGGGGGGGCTACGTACTCACTTGAGATTGCGAAAGTGTTCTTGATCAAAGGAATAAACAAAGCTCAAACGTGTCCTAATGTGTCAGATATATATGTTAGCGTGTCAGGACTACAAATGGGAGATCGGATAGAATGAAGTCTTATAAACCAAACGAGTATTGGAACTCATGTGATATGGTTTACCAAATTTAACATTCTTATTTGGAAAGGATCCTAAGTGCTTTTGATCCATTATAACTCATTAAGGTAGTTTATGCTACGTTAACGGGTCATTAAGTGGCCAAACATGTTTGAAAAATGTTATAACGGCAGTTTATAAATGGATTTATGCGCAAAAGGGCATTTTGGTCATCATTTTTTAAGAACATAGAAGTAACTTATCATAACACTAACCAGACGACGTGACCATAAGGTATAACCTAAGTAGGTTATTGCCTATACAACTATGGTCACAAATATGTGTTTGGTCGGATCCTAAGATTGACCAAACGGGTCGGATTCGAAAGTCAAAGCGGTGGTCAAGACCGACTGACGACCCTATATAAGCACTAAACTAGAAGTGACGAATTAGACATGCCAAAATATGTCTAACAAATGTTTATAAAACTGATTTGGTATCAAAACTTGGTGTTTGGATACCCGAAAATAGTTTCGTCATAAAATGCACATCATGCGCATTTTTGACCGAAACTTTGACTCGTCACTTCGACTAGTAAACGTGGTAATCGGAAGGTGAAATTGTTAGGGATTATACCCTTTGTGATTACGATCACGTTTCAAAGTTCAATTGAACTTTGACTTGGTCAAATATGGTCAGAACCAAAAGTCAACCAGGAGGTCAAACTGTTCGACTTTTAGCTCAAAATAGCTAAAAAATGAAAGAAGTAGAAAGAGTACTTACTCGTGATGAAGAACACTTTCGGAACTCAAGATGGGAGGCTTCCAAAGGCTGAAAATAAGCTCCAAGAGGGATAGAAAGAAGAACTTCACACTTTGCTTTGAAGTGTTTTGAAGTGGTGTGAATAAAATGGAAGAAGCATGGGGTATTTATAGTATTTTAGGATTAAGGAGGTGATGACAAGTGTCCTCAAGTGTGGATTAGTGTCCTAACATGTGTCAACACCATATTAAGTGTGGCAAAGTGAGTGCTAGGTGTAAAAAATTGGAGATAGGTGGCAAACTTGGTGAAGGAGCAAAAATATTTATTATTTTTTTGACAGTTTTGGCCCTTGGACTTGTATTTTCACTTGTTTGCCATTTTTAACCCCTTTAACCTAATATTTAGGTTATATAAAGGTGCTAAGACATGTGTAACGTGTTTCACAAAAATGCGTTAAAACGCTTTAACGAACACGAAAATGATCGAAAGTGTGCAACGATTGAAATTTTTGCATTCTCATCAATAAAATACAAGATTTTATTGAATTCAAAAATATTTGGACATAAAACACAGGGTTTCATTGAATACGAAATTGTTTGTAATTGTGCAATGATTAAAAAGGCACAAATGTCACAAATTTAGAGTTTCAAATGTTTCGTCTTTGCTCTCCAAAAAGAAAACCCATTAGAAAACTTGAATAATCATCTGTAATGACAAGGAAATATAGATCACCTGAAATGGATTTGACGTTTACTGGTCCGAAGAGATCCATATGTAGCCTCTCTAGTGGCAACTTGATAGGATCTAACAGCTTTCATGGGTGCGATTTCTTGTGCTGCTTCCCCTTTTTACAGCCCAAGAAATCATCTGATAATTGAAAATTCTTTAAATTAACACCCTCCACTAGGTCGTTATGCACAAGATAATTCATTTTTCGCAAATGAATGTGCCTCATCTTTCTTTGCCATAGTATCGACTCTTTCTCGGTAGCTTTGGAAACAAAGTATTGAACTTTCTTAGATGTTGTTGAAGCGACATTCACATCTAGAACATACAAATCATTTTCTCTTTGTGCTCGCATCAGAATCCATTCCTTCGGAATCTTGAAACTCGGTTTTAAGATCAAGCATTCGTTTATCAAGTTCCGCGATGTAGTTCACTTTATCAAACGATACAACTTCGTTCATGAGAATTCGTTCACCGACAATCCTTCCTCCTTGTGTTCCAGCGAAACCTACATACCCACTGCGGATAGCTTTAACGTCGTGTAACAACGCAAGCATCCCTGTCATGTGTCTGGAGGCTCCACTATCCATTATCCATTATCCATTTAGACATTATCGATTGTGGGAGTCCCTACACACATGCGGAAGAAACTATTTAAAAAAAGAAACCCAAGCCTGTTTGGTCTTGGGTGGGTTCGGAATGTCAAATTTCGGATCTACTTTGTTTTTGACGTTCTTTTTAGGCTCGGTTTCTTTGGAAGAGAAGGTTTTAGTTCTACCTTGGACGGTTTCACTTTTACCACCCATTTTTGCGTTTTCATATTTGCCTTTTTAGCATAAAATTTCGAATCCATTTGACGATATTTAGTTGACGTTTCACCAATTTAAAATTTTGAATGACTTGAAGAATTGGTTTAACATTTTTGTAAGATTCATTGGTTCTTTTCAAGATTTGCTTTGGCGCAACCATAGGTTATTTCTGTTTCTCGTCCTTGGTGAACCTTTTAGAATGAGAAACAGGTTTTGGAGATTCTTGTGAGCAATATCTTGCAATGTGCCCAACATTTTGACATGTGTAGTAAGTCCTACTGTCCTTTCGAACAGAAGACTCCAAAACTTGTTTTCTATTCTCTTTCTCTTTCTTAAAATCATCATTTGATTGTGTTCGATGATTTCTTTTTCCTTCATTGTTATTGTCCCAAAAACAAAGTTGATTTTCTTTGTAAAGTTTAGTTTTCAGGATTTGTTGTTCATTCGTTACTTTTGGAAACCCAACCCCCGCCCTCTAATTTTCAGGAATCTTTATTTTTATGATAGTAGGGCCGGTTGTCACATCTTGATTTAGTGTAGACTGATGCATTGTGTTTATCTAAATCAACATGACTTACCTCCACAAGCTTGAACAATTTATCAACACGATCCATATTCATGTTCTGGATGGGAAGGTCCTCATCAGAAAATAGTTTATTTGATCCTTTCATTTTATAAACTATGACGTTTGGATCAGTCATTAAACTATTTTTCGATGGTTCAGCATCAGACTCAGACTTTTCAGATGAACTTTTTAAAACATTTTCTACCACACTTTTAACCACCTCAGAGTCACATTCACTATCAAAAGTTGTGTAAGTTATGTCGATGTTTGTAGGCAACTCGTTTGATTGTTCAGTTTTCAGTTTTGGATTGAGTGCCTTATCCACCCCTACTTGCTTTTTACACGCATAACTATTGCACATAGGGGGTGGAACTCGATCGTAACTTGGACTCTTGTTTTTATCCTTTTCTGAATCTTCTTTGTTTTCAATTTTAGGTAAAATGTGATCAATGACGTGAGAGCTTGTTGAATAACTGATTAATAGTTTGTTAACCCGTTCAGTTTCAATTCTTACATTTTCAAGCTCACTCTTTAGCTCAGTGATAGTGTTTAAGTGAATATTAATGGCCATTTGCTTGTCCATTACTGTCACTTTACCATCAAAAGTGTTGCGTCACTTTCTCTGAGTGCTTTTGTGTATTGTTTAACAGAGTTACTAAATTTTTCGTATGCTTCTTTAGTTGATTTGTAATCACTGGACAAATTATCTGTAACACTTTTGAGCTCAGTATACCGTGTGTCTTTTACAACACATTCATTGCATGGCTCAGCACACATTTCAGACATGGTTTTTCTACCACAGACTCACTCTTTGACTCATTTACCTCATTGACGTTTTCCATGCATGCCTTGCTGATGTCATCCGACAACTTCTCCATCTTTTCATCAACTCCATCTTCAACAACCGGTTTCTTTTGTTCTTTGCAAGATGATTGATGACTTAGTACAAAATAACCTGGAAAAGTTTTCAACATATCGTTAGGCAGGAGGTGTTTAAATGTACTGTTTAAAAGTTCCTCCTTTTCTGATGATGTATGATTGTAATCATCTTCTCGTGCCTCATCAAAAGCTGCCTCCAATTCTTCTTCAGGTTCTTCGATTATTTCAGCAACCAAAGCCAAGCTTTCATTCTTGGAAATATATTTGTTCTAGTTAAATCCTTCATCTTCCTTAGTAACCACTAGCGCTTTATCTTTGGTCTCTAGCTGTTTATCTTCGATTTGTACAATGCGATTTCTTCATTGAGGACGGTGGTAAATAGCCTTCTTGTAATAATCATCGGCAAATGGGTTCTGCTTCCCTTGAGCTTCTCTATTTGGGCATTCAACCTTAAAGTAGCCCTTTTCCCGACACATAAAATAAGTAACTTTGTATTTATCGAATCCTAGTTTTCCATCCAAACCTCCCAAGTTCTCTTTTCTCGTAATTTCCATGAAGCGTTGCGCGCGTCGAATGATAGATGCCATACACCACTTTATGTCGATCAACTCCATTCCTACTGGATCAATCTGGTCGTAGTCCTCTCTGGTCATTTCAGAATTTCCAATCCTTCCTTCTACAAGACTATCATAGGATTCGAGAACCGAAGCTAATAGAGACATGTGTTACTTCGCGGTTTTCTCATCGAAGTTTTGTGCATTTTAGAAATCCACTGCAATATTTGAAGAGTGCTTGATCCATGAGATGACTGTGGACTTTGAGACGTGTGAGGATTAACTGTAGCAAATGATTGAAAGCCACTGTTTAAGTTTGATGGTGAGCTTGGCGTGCTGTAAGCGCTGAAGGTGGTCTGGATCTTCGGAAACTGAATTTGAGTAGCATAATTGTTCTTGAAGTACATATTAACATCTTGTTGAACTTGGACGGTTTTGTTCTTCGCCATCTTTTGCATTTCAAGTTCATGTCCCTCCAGTCTTTCAATGAAACGTGGTAATGAAAAAATACCATACTCGGTTCCATTCTTCAAGATGGTCAAATACGTAGAACATTCGCCTTGCAGTAGAGAATCTGCCAACTTATCAACAAGTTTTTCCTTGGTCTTAATGATTCCTATTCTCTTCATTTGTACCACCAAATGACAGTATCTTTCGATCAATTGTTTTACTGTCTCTCCTTTAATCAACGTAAAGATATCAACTCTTTATGTAACAACCCCGTTTACTCTTTCGAAGCTGAGCACTTCCCTAGAACTTCAAACGAAGAGCATTCCACAATGATTGAGCATCATCATCGTGTTGTAATAACGCTATAATATCTTCTTTGATGGATTGTTGCAGAATGTCCATCATTTTCTTTTCGTTTATGAAACTTTCCCTTTCAACATCCAAGAGTTGAGCTAGAGTCTTTTCGAGGCCATTTTCACCTATAGGAGCTTGATATTTAACTTCGATAGCGAATTAGAAAGTAAAGTGATTTGCCTGGGCCCAATTCATGAACCGGTCGCTCCAAGTGTCGAAATCTTCTAGGTTCATTAACTTCGGCGATTTGGTCATGGTACCCATCTCGTTTTGGAGATTCATGTTTTGAGCCGCTGTGGTCGTGACTGCAGATGTAGCGCATGCGTTGTAAAATTCGTCTGATATTTTTCTGTAAAAATTCAAAAATACACTTTTCGAACAAACTAATTAGTGCGGAAAAATTCTTTCGTGCGGATATCAAAACAACTCGTGCGATCAAGATTCGTTCGTACGAACCAGAAATTCGTATGGACCAGGTGACTACAACAAATAACTCGTGCGAACAATGAAATTGCTCGTACGGATGAACTTCGCTCGTACGAATGAGATGTTCGTATGAGTATCTAATTCGTGCGAATCACACTTGTAAATTTAGAAACTTGTAGGTTTTTAAGAATTTCTGATTACTTGTTCGTACGAATGGTCTAAATTTTATATAAAGTTGTTCGTGCGAGTGGTCTCTCTACTCGTACAATGCACTAAGTCTCCGAACGGGTGAATTTTACCGATTTTAACATGATTAAGCTGGATTTTAGATCTGAAATTGTTAAGGATTGTTTAGAATTGATTTTACGGAATATCCTAGAATCCTAGTCCAGTTGTTTCATAATTTCGTCCAAATCCAAGATCAGTTTGGGAGAAATGTAGAAGTAGAAAGCCACAACAGTGAATGGGATCTGAAACAGCTAGTAGCCTGTAGAACTTGACGTTTTTCTATAGATCAGGCCTCAAGACTCTGATACCACTTGTGAACGGGGGATCGGCTCCTCCGATGAACAACCAGTCTGATTTAACTCAGCTAGCAGAGGCGGAATTCATTACTAGAGAGGATGACAAACGAACAAGAGAGAGATACTGTTTAACTGCTCTGAATTGTATTGAATAATGTGCAAAGTACAGACGCGAGTAAACCAAAGATCAGGGCTTTTCCGTACTAACTGAACTAATACTACTTAGCTCTGACACAACACTCCTCTATTTATAGGTTGACATGACTCGCACTAGAGTGTGTGAAACAAAAGCTGTGACTCGTGCGAGTGGTTGATTCGTACGAGTGACAGGGTGTCACTCGCACGAGCCAACTGACTCACTCGTACGAGTCAACTACAAAACATATAAAACATTTAATAACATTTATACAAATGACGTTTAAGCCCTATATACAATATCAACACATCCTCGACGTAGGCAATAGACATAATGCACCAACAACCTGTATATCGTCATCGTCTATCTTCACTGCTGAAACTATTGCATTCTCTTCAGCATTAAACTCTGCCGCGTTCCAAAAATAATCGACATGAGATCTATATGGTGTATAACGATCAGTAAGCGCTTTGGTAATCGGGATTCTGCTCAAAAAATCTAACACATCTTCAAAGCAGCAATCTCCAGAATAGATTCGTCAATCAAACAACAATATTGTGGAACAGAGAGAAGGATGTTTTCTTGACCTGTTCACAAAGAGAATTTAAACCCGTTAGAAATATTTTAAAAATTTTTCAACTTACACAATCATTTGTACGAATCATACATCCGTACGATTTAATACTTAGAAATTTTTCAAGTTTGATCAAATCATTACCCGTACGAGTCACTACTTCGTACGGGTGACTAAAGACTTAGACTTTTCAAAGATTTTTCCAAACTTGCTTCATACAAACAATGCTTCGTATGAGTCAATACTAAACAAATTTTAAAACTCAGCTTGTAGGAGTGGTCCTTCGTACGAATTGTGAACCGTTCTAAATTACACCAAGTTTAAATCGAACTTAAAGCATGTTGTTTTTAACAAATTGATAGTCGATTTATAGGCTATTGGGGCCGATATTGATGATTTTAAGTTCAATTATAAGTTTCACCAGTCCAATTTCCCTAAATCTACGTTTTATATCCGTTTGGTCTAATCCGACATTATAACGGCTTAGAACAGGAAATAGTACCTTTCCCATCAAAAGAGGTGTGCGAATCAACCTCCCCAATGAATTGGTATAACGTAAATGTCAAGAAAAATCAAAGATTAGGGCTGGATCGCACAAAATGCTCGCTCAGTCGCACAATAACATAAAGTTGGCTCGTGCGAATAAGAAGGCCTTTTATACTAGTTAGTGTCATTCGTACAAACCAAAGACTTGTGCGAATGAATACGAAAAGCCATTTGTATCGAGTTCGTGATCCTCGTACGAATCAGTTCTAAAACATTTTTAAACTTTTTAAAGTTTTTGATTTTTTATGATATTTTATCTATTTAAAACCCACTCAGTTAACCAAGTCAAAATTAATGACTCTGGTTATCTGATTTGCCTACCAAGTCCAAGTTAATGACCTTGGTTGACAATTTTTAACCAAAACATATTTTTTTTAAATTCTAAAGTTTCAAATTAATGAACTCTGTTGACGTTCAGGTAATTTTTCGTTTAAGATTAGCTCCCAACCGATGGTCTTCAAATTTTTGTCAGCAAGATGTCGCCAAGACTTCATCTATCCGTGTTTACATCATCGGAAGACTACAATAAAACTAAAAAGCTAAGGAAACTGAAAATCTTTTTGGTTTAGGGATTTTTTGACAAGAAATAACAAGTAAAGATACATATTTTTGTGAGTTTTGATTTTTAAGAGAATTATATCAAGTGTTTAATCAAATCACTAGTACCGTTGATCTTGGTATACTCATTAAGCTTTTAACCAGATTTACCTAGATTGCCAATATCTTTATCCACTAAACCTCTTCTCGTGTCTCATCTGTTTCAAGATATGTTAGGTAATATTAAGAACATGAAGTAACTGTGTGTCCCATCTTAGAATAAACTCCCGTATCGAGATTCCAAGAATTTCATTTCACATGTGAATATATCTAACTGATATCTGTAAAGGGGTGAATTGCGAGACTTTGAGAGCTCAGGTTAGTACTACCGTACAGACAAAGAGATGAAGGCTCGTCTTTAGGTGGTGTTCCGTTTAGGAATCTTTTGAACTGCAGATGTCAAAAATCTTATGACATAATCATTTTTATGCAGCTTTTGTAGGCGAATAATACGTAAAGTATTATACAAGTTCTAGGCCCTTGCTAATGCAAAATCAGAAGAACTCGGATAATACCCCAGATATTGATTAAATATAAGGACCTATTATCGTAGAATTTAGCACTCTCTCAAACGAAATTTCGGAGTACTAAGTCCATATATCCGAGAGATGTTAACCCACAAGTTATTTAGTTTTTCATTTAGGTTTATATCTTGAAAACAATTTACTGAACGAGTGAAGCCTATTGGCACATCCTCAGTAAGACTGTTTAATACTTGTTTAATCATTCCATATCTTTAGCATACTGTGACTGCCATATTGATATAATACAGTCTCCTTTTTTCTCAAAAACTATTTTGACTTTTATAATGTTTTTGCATTTTCTCAAAATTTCTCCCCCTAAAATCAAAAACATATTTTTGGGTTTTTTGAGTTTTTAAGAAAGAATATAAAGAAAAGTCATCAAACCGATGAGAATCACATCAAGTTGTCGTCATCCTCAAACTCAACCTCATGTATATCCCCTGATGTCAGATTTCGTAAACCATTTACTTTTAAATGATTTTTAAATCTTGTATGATCAAAGGCTTTGGTATAAAATCCGCTTTTTGGTCATCAGTGTGGATTTATTCAATTCTAACTAACTTTTCTCGTAGCAATCATGGATAAAGTGGTGTCGAATCTCAATATGTTTGGTTCGAGAGTGTTGACATGTTCTTAGTAATATGGATCGCAGCCTTGTTATCTACATATATAGGTGTATCAAGAAATTGCAGTCCGAAGTCTCTCATCTGTTGTTGAATCCAGAGTATCTGGGAACAACAGCTGGATGCTGAAACATATTCAGCTTCACAGGTAGAGAGAGCGACCGCGGTCTATTTCCTGCATTGCATGTTACAAAACTAGTTCCGAAGAACTAGCAACCAGCCATGGTAGATTTGGTGTTAAGTTTGTAGCAACAAAAATCAGAATCCGGGTAACCAGCAAGATTTAAGTCGTCGTGTCTAGGGTACCACAAGCCGGTGCTTGGAAATCCCTTCAAATATCCCATGATACGTTTGACGACGAGCAAGTGCGAATCTTTTGGATTGGACTGATAGCGGGCGCACAGACATGTTGGATACATGATATCTGGTCGAGAAGTAGTGAGATAGATCAAGCATCCGATCATGGAGCGGTATAATGTCTCGTCAACTCTGACTCCATTAAGATCTGGACAAATGCCGTGATTAGGAGCTAATGTGGTTGATGCTGGTTTAGCTCCTTCCATATCGAATTTCTCCAATATGTCATGAACATACTTCGTATGATGGATGAAGATACCATCAGGAAATTGATCGACCTGAAGTCCTAAACAGAACTTCATTTCCCCATCTCGCTCATTTCAAATTTGCGCTTCATGACTTCTTCGAAGTCTTTACACATCTTGTCATTTGTTGATCCGAAGATGCTATCATCCATATATATCTGTACAATAATCAAATGCCCATCCACTTCCTTCATAAAGAGGGTAGAATCCACAGTTCCTTTGATAAAGCCGTTGTTTGTAAGATGTCGTGACAACGTTTCATACCAACCTCTCGGGGCTTGGTGTAGACTATAAAAGGCTTTGTTTAGAAGGTAAACTTTGTCTTAGTGCATTGGATCGATGAACCCCAGTGGTTGGTTGACATACACCTCATCTTTGACTTTTTCGTATAAGAAAGCAGATTTGACATCTAACCGGTACACCTTGAAACCTTTCCAAGAAGCAAAGGCCAAGAATATGCGGATTGTTTCAAGACGGGCGATCTAGGCATAGACTTCAGTATAATCTATTCCTTGCTGATGAAAAACTTATACCACAAGTCGAGCTTTGTTTCGAACTATGATACCTCTATCATCACGCTTGCACTTGAAGATCCATCCAGTGTTTATCTTTTTGTGATGATCTGGTAGGTCAACAAGCTTCCAGACTCCTAGTTTCTAGAATTGAAGCAACTCCTATTGCATTGCGTACACCCAACTCTCTTCTTTCAACGCGTATTTCCAATTCCCCGGTTCTACCTGAGAAACAAAACAACTATTAGAAAGTCTGGTTTGAAGTGGAGCAATATGAGTATAAAAACAACTTAGATCCTCGTTGATCTGATTGCGAGTTTGCACTCCTGTTTGTAAGCTTCCTATAATATTCTCTGAAGGATGATATGAAGGCGTCCTCGACATCACTTCATTTGGAACATCTACTTGTGTTTGCAAATTTGTGATGACTTCATCCACAACTGGTACAGACGATGAAGCTTCATTCCTGACATTTGATTGATCAGCTTGATTATTCAGGAAGCTTTCAATCTGCTTAGATCCTTCATCGGAACTGGATCCTCCATCATTGAAATTCGGTTCTCGATCAGAGTCAGCATTTGGCTGTGCTGGGCAGATGATTCGGCAGTGTGGACAATTGGTAAAGGTACAGATTCTTGATGAGTAGAGCTCGGACATACATCAGACATGTTGACTGGAAGTGGCGGGGAAATCAACACGGTCTAGTAACTTGTTCTTGATTAGATATATGATGTTGTTGAAAGAGCAAAACAAGTTTTTCTTCTGATAGTACATCTGGAAGGTCGAAAGAATTCAACAAACCATCATAGTTAAACAGCCATGGATCCCTAGGTTCCTGCGTTGGCGTAGTATATCTTTGACATTCAACATGATGCGCAAGAATAACCTGGTTCAAACTCGGCAAAAAGACACGTTTTTGTGGAGTCGCATAACCTACGAAGAATCCTTCCAAGGATTTTGGCACCAAATTTACTAGCCGAGTCCAATAGAGTACACGGTGATTCAAAAGGCTCCAGAAACGCGAGGTTGGGCTTTCGCTGATTTACTAACTCGAAACACGTCTTGTTGTTAGTCTTAACTGTTAACACACGATTCAAGGTGTAACATGCTGATGCGACTGCTTCATTTCAGAAACTGACTTACAATTTCGAATTGGCTAGCATGGTTCTGGCAGTCTCAATCAGTGTACGATTCTTACATTCAGCCACTCCGTTTTGCTGTGGAGTATAAGGAGCGTTGAATTCGTGAAGAATCCCCTTTTCATTGAAAAACTCAAGCATTCGTTTATTCTTGAACTTTGTACTGTTGTCACTACGGATTCTCTTGATTGGTAAGTGATACAGGTTTTCAAGTTTTCTGAAGAGAATCATTAGAGTTTCAAATGTTTCATCTTTCCTCTCCAGAAAGAAAACCCATGAGAATCTTGAATAATCATCTGTAACGACAAGGCAATATAGATCATCGAAATGCTTTTGATGTTTATTGGTCCGAATAAATCCATATTTAGCCTCTCTAGTGGTAGCTTGATAGAATTCAACAGCTTTCGTGGGTGTGATTTCTTATGCTGCTTCCCCTTTTTACAGCTCAGACAATCATCGGATAATTTAAAATCCTTCAAATTAACACCCTCCATTAGGTCGTTATGCACAAGATAATTCATCTTTCGTAGATGAATGTGCCCCATCTTTCTATGCCATAAAATAGACTCTTCCTGGGTAGCTATGGAAATAAAGCATTGAACTTTCTTCGATGTTATTGATGCAACACTCATATCATGAACATAAAGATCATTTTCTCTTGGTGCACGCAACAGAATCCATTCCTCCTGAATCTTGAAACCCGGTTTTAAGATCAAGCATTCTTTGTCATTGAAGTGTGTTGTGAATTTCTTGTCACAAATCTGCGATGTAGTTCACTTTATCAAACGATACAACTCCATTCCGGAGAATTCCTTCACCGACAATACTTCTCCTTGCGTTCCCACAAAACCCACATACCCTCCGTGGATAGCTTTAACATCGTGTAACAATGCAAGCATCTTTGTCATAAGCCTGGAAGCTCCACTATCCATTATCCATTTAGACATGATTGATCGCGGGAGCCCCTGCACACATGCGGAAGAAACTATTTACACAAAGAAACCTAAGCCTGTTTGGTCTTAGTTGAGTTCGGAATGTCAAATTTCGGACCTAATTTGTTTTTGACGTTCTTTTTAGGCTCGGTTTTGTGTGGAATAGAAGGTTTTGGTTCTACCTTGGATGGTTTCACTTTTTCCACCAATGTTTACGTTTTCATATTTGCCTTTTTAGCAAAAAATTTAGAATCCATTTGATGATATTTAGTTGATGTTTCACCAATTTCAAATTTTGAATGACGTTGAATAATTGGTTTACCATTTTTGTAGGATTCATGTGTTTTTTCAAAATTTGCTTTGGCGCAATCATAGGTGCCTTCTGTTTCTCGTCCTTGGTGAACTTTTTAGAATGAGAAACAGGTTTTGGAGATTCTTGTGAGCAATATCTTGCAATGCGCCCAACATTTTGACATTTGTAACACGTCCTACACTTCTTTTGAATAGGATATTCCAAAATGTGTTTCCTATTTTCTTTCTCTTTCTTGAAATCATCATTCGATTGTGTTCCGATGATTTCTTTCTCCTTCTCTGTTGTGTTCCAAAGACAAAATTGCTTTTCTTTGTAAAATTCTGTTTTTGGAACTTATTGTTCATTCTTCGCTTTTGGAAACCCAATCCTGCCCTCTTATTCTTAGGATAATCTCTATTTTTATGATAGTAGGGTCGGTTGTCACATTTTGATTTAGAATAGAATGATACCTCGTGTTTATCTAAATCAGCATGACTTACCTCCGCAAGCTTGAACAATTTATCAACACGATCCAGATTCACGTTCTGGATGGGAAAGTCCTCATAAGAAAATAGTTTATTAGATCCATGCATTTTATAAACTATAATGTTTGGATCATTGTTTAAACTATCTTCCGATATTTCAACATCAGATTCAGACTTGGCAGATTCACTTTTTAACACATTTCGACCACAGTTTTAACCACCTCAGAGTCACATTCAGATTCAGATGTTGTGTAAGTTACGTCGATGTTTGTAGGCAGCTCATTTGAATGTTCAGTATTAAGTTGTTGATTGAGCGTCTTTTCCACCCCCGATAGCTTTTTACACGCATAACTATTCCACATAGGGGGTGGAACACGATCGTAACTTGCACTCTTGTTTTCGACCTTTTATTGTTCTTCTTTATTTTCAATCTTTGGTAAAATGTGATAAATGACGTAAGAGCTTGTTGAATAACTAATTAACAACTTGTTAACCCGTTATGTTTCGATTCTTACCTTCTCAAGCTCACTCTTTTGCTCAGCGATAGTATTTAAGTGAATATTAATGGCCATTTGCTTATCCATTACTGTCTCTTTGAGCATAGAAACAGTCCCATCATTTTCTCTGAGTTCTTTTTTCATATTGTTTAAAAGTTATGCTCAATTTGTTGTACGCTTCTTTAGTTGATTTAAAATCAATCGACAAATTGTCTGTTAAACTTTTGAGCTCAGTATATCGTGTGTCTTTTACGAACACATTCATTGCATGGCTCAGTACATTTTAAACATTGTTTTTCTACTACAGACTCACATTTGGACTCATTTACCTCATTAATGTTTGCCATGCATGCTTTGGCAGTCTCATCAGCTAACTTCTCCAACAGTTCATAAATTCTCTGTTCAACTTCATGCGTCTTCTGTTTTTCGCAAGATGATAGATGACTTGGTCCAAAGTATCCTGCAAAAATTTTCAACATATCCTTAGGCAGGAGGTGTTTAAATGCACTATTTAAAAGTTCCTCCTCTTCTGATGATGTGTGATAGTAATAATCATCTTCTGGTGCCTCATTAAAAGATGAATCTGATTCTTCTTCAGGTTCTTTAATTGTCTTAGCAACCAAAGCCAAACTCTCATTCTTGGAAATGTATCTGTTCCAGTTAAAGCCCTCATCTTCTTGAGTAACCACTAGCGCTTTGTCTTTGGTCTCTAGCCTTCTTGTAGTAGTCATCGGCAAATGGGTTCTAGTTACCGTGAGCTTCTCTATTTGGGCATTCACGTTTAAAATGACCCTTTTCCCGACACTTGAAACAAGTAACTTTATATTTTATCAATATCCAAACCTCCCAAGTTCTCATTCTCTGTAATTTCTATGAAGCGTTGTGCGCGTCGAACGATAGATGCAATGCACCACTTTATTTCGATCAACTCCATCTCTACTTCATCAATCAGATTATAGTCCTCTCTGGTCATTTAAGATTTCCAATCCTTCCTGCTACAAGACTGTCAAAAGATTCGAGAACCGATGCTAATAGTGACATATGCTGCATTGCGGTTTTCTCCTCAAAGTTTTGTGCATTCTGGAAATCGACAATGATATTGCACTGTAGTACCCTCTGACTAGGATTAGATTGACTGGTCTAGTTGAGTTGGGGTTTGCTTGATCCATATGATGATTGTAGGCTTTGAGATGTGTTTGGATTGACCGTTGCAAATTATTGAAAACTGCTGTTTTGATTTGACGGTGGGCTCGGTGTGCTGTAAGCATTAAAGGCAGTCTGGATCTTTGGAGATTGTATTTGAGTGGCACAACTATTCTTGAAGTAAAGATTAACATCTTGTTGCACTTGAACATTCTTGTTCTTCACCATCTTTTGCATTCCAAGCTCATGTCCCTCCAATCTCTCAATGAAATGTGGTAATGAGAGATTACCATATTCAGATCCACTCTTCAAAATGGTCAAATAGGTAGACCATTCGCCTTGTGGCAAGGAATTAGTAAGTTTATCAACAAGTTCTTGTTGGTCTTGACAATTCACATTCTCTTCATTTGCACCACCAGATGACAGTATCTTTCAATCAGCTGCTTAACCGTCTCACCTTTGATCAAAGTAAAGATGTCAATTTTTTTACTCAACATCAACCTCTTCCCTTTAGGCAATTGGGCACTTCCCTGGAATTTCAATCGAAGAGCGTTGCATAATGATTGTACGTCATCATCATGTTGTAATAACGCCAGAATGTCTTCCTTGATGGATTGTTGAAGAATATTCATCATTTTCTTCTCATTGATAAACTTTTCCCTTTCATACTATGAAAGTTGAGCCAATGTCTTCTCGAGACCGTTCTCTCCAACAAGTGATTGGTATTTTTCTTCCATAGCAAACCAACAGGTAAAATGATTTGCCTGAACCTAGTTTATGAAACGTTTGTTCCAACTATCGAAGTCTTCGAGGTTCATTAACTTTGGTGGTTTCGTCATAGTACCCATTTCGTTCTCGAGGTTCATGTTTTGTGCTGCAGTAGTCGTGACTACTAATGTAGTGAATGCGTTATAAAATTCTTCTACCATTTTTCTACAAAAAAATTAGACACACACTATCGAAAACTTATTAGAACGGTCAAACTTTCTCCATGCGGATGACAAAAACAGTTTGTGCGACTAAGATACTCATGCGGACAAGATGATTCAAACAAGCAATTCGTGTGAATCAAAGAAATAACTCGTATGACTGACTTGCTCGTACGAGTGTATAATTCATGTGAATCAATGATTCAAATTTTCAACTTGTAAATTTGAAGAGCTTTTGATTAGTCGTTCGTACGAATGAATTAACTTGTTCAGACAGTCGTTCATGCGAGTGGTCTTTCTACCGGTACGAAAAAACTTATGTTGCAAAACGGGTGAATTTTACCAATTTTGACTTGATTAAGCTCGATTTTAGATCTGAAATTGTTAAGGATTGTTTAGAATTGATTTTAATGTGATATCCTAGAATCCTACTCCAATATGTCCATAATTTCATCCAAATCCGAGATCAGTTAGGGAGAACTGTAGAAGTAGAAAGCTGCAACAATGAATTTGATCTGAACAGTTGGTAGCCTTCTGAAACTCGACGTTTGTCAGTAGATCAGGCGTCAAGGCTATGATACCACTTGTGAACGGGGGATCGGCTCCTCCGATGAGCCACCGGTCTGATCTAAATCAGCTAGAAGAGGCGGAATTCATTGCTAGAGAGGATGACAAATGAACAAGTGAGATCTTACTGTTTAACTACTCTAAATGTTTTGATTGGCATGCAAAGTAGAAGGCAAGTAAACAAATCAGCAGCGCTTCGCCGTACCAATTGAACTAACACTCTAGCTCTGACACAACACTCCTCTATTTATAGGTCGACATGACTCGCACTAGAGTGTATGAAATAGAGACTGTGACTCGTGCGAGTGGTTGCCTCATACGAGTGATAACTCGTACGAGTCATCTACAAAATACATAAAACAAACAATAACATTTATACAAATGATGTTTAAGCCCTATATATAATATCGACATATCCTAGACGTAGGCAATAGACATAATGCACCAACAATACGATTTCATAAATATAGTTATGTTTATATATAAACATATCTTTCAAATCTCTTAGAAACTAAGTTGTTTCCAAGAAAACCATAAATTGGTTATTTCAAGACAAGACAATAACACTTTCATAGAATCGTATGGTTAATGATTCAGTAGGCTCGGTGACACGTAGTTTAGCTACGTTATATTTAGAAACTTATAAGTTATTCCGTTTTGGGAATGTCTTAGATTGCATGCTAGCAAATCACGTTGTGGAAATGACATTATGGAATCACATTAAGCTAGCTTTGCACAAGGATATCAAGGTGAGTTCATAACCCTCACTTTTTACCGTTTTGCATTTTTATAAATGTTTTCGGGGGTGGAAAGACATGCAAGTTTTACAAAAACACACATAGATTTCAACAAACACGATGGTTGATGAATAGTTTAGGCTAAATTTACCGTTTTCACAACAACACAAGGTTTTTCGAAACATGCATGAATTTTAGGACTAGTGACGTGATTGTCTTAGTCAAAACTAGGGGATAGGCCCCAAATTTTATTAATGACATGGGCTATGCCCAATAACACGAATGACATGGGCTTGGCCCAATAACATAAATGACATGGGTTAGGCCCAATAACATAAATGAAATGGGCTAGGCCCAAAATTAACCGTGCGAGGCACGAAAATCATATGAAGGGCGAGGCCCGTTCATACACATCGAAAATGCAGATTTTTTACAGTTGGTATTTACTTATGGGATTAGATAATGACTAATCACTGTACGTAAGTAGGACGATGACAAGAGTAACCATTAATCACATAGTGACCTAGGTGCAAAAGGTATAGATCTATCGAGTTTGAGGCATGCTCCACTCTTGGGTTGTTAACCCTTCAAGAGTGCTTTTGTGATCCCAATGATGTCAGAGCTGTCTCAGTTGGGTTACTTACTTATGGCACATAGGTCAGTGTATTAGCTACACAATGATTGATCCTTAGATTCCAAAGGAATCCTACATATTATGATTTCATTACCGGTTTACAAACACAACATTTACAGGTATCGGTTACAAACATAATAAAAAACATTTCAATACCCATATACAGAAAGACATTTCAAACACTTTGGGATACTATGATCTCACAAACCGGTTTTCCAATTCAAAATTTTCAAATGTTTTAAGATTCATTTGATACAAAACAAGCAAACCTTGAACTCGCCAACTTTATGTTGATTTTTCACATTTTTCTTTCTTAGGTTACAAATGTCGAATTATGGCACGGTTAGAATAGGAAAACCCATGGGGATTCAAGTACTTAGCGGGCATTCATATTCTAGAAGTCTTAGCACAATATTTACTACCACTGTGCAATGAAGATACCAGTTCAGATCACGCCCAACTCTGATATTTTTTATTGGGGTGTGAGAGATTGGTATCACAGCTATAGGTTTCAACGAATTAGCTTTCTTTGGAGATACCTAGGCTTTAACCTCACATTCCTTTGGGGACCTTAGATCATTAAGACATGAATACATACAGAACGTTCGAATATGGGTTCCTACCGTGGCCAAAATAATGAGTCAACATATTGGTTCTAATCATACACTATTGTTGTGTTTGATACACAGTACACGAACAGTTACATACAGTAAGCAAAACTTTGAGAGTTTTGGCAACATGCATTTAAGACCTTTGGAAAACTTATGCCGAAATTCATTAAAGGTCATTGCATAGGAACTTCGACTATTAACTCGGGCAAAAGCCATTATATATATGGTCCGTGCTGTTTTATTTACCCGAGCAGGTAACCTGCACAAAATGAAACACTCATGCGCAAACATACATGAAACTCAACCTATACATCAACGGATGTTGAATTACATCACATACGACTTTTGAGACATGACCTTGAGAAAGAACGACACTAAAATAGCGATGCAAATCCCGTAAGCGGGAGAACTAACGACCGGAATGTGGCAAATTTGTCACGTGGTCCTTTAAGGAATACAAATCATGCTGATGTACGTTCAAACGAGATTTCAAAAACCTTGATACTTAGTCCAATGGAAATCATAATCATTGACGTTGCAAAAGAAGTCACGCATCTTCACATTCCCCTACTTCATTAATGGCGATTACGCCATATTCGACATTCTGTGATAATGTCACACAACAATAAGTCATCGCAGAAAATTACACGAAAAGTCCTCAAATTTTATATATTGAAATTCCAACTTTTGCATAAAATGAGTATATTTTTCACACCTTTACTCCTCTTAATGGTCATCGTATCATGAGAATTCATTTCATAATTAGCGAACATTCCTTTGCTTACTTCTTAACAAATTGACATGTTACGCATCTATTGTTGTCACGCATGTGCTTAATTGATTCATGGAGACCATCAGGGCCTTCACTTCGAATGGTTGTTCCATCAATAATTCAAATATTGTTTCACTATACTCAAATTTTGCATTGTGATCTAGATGAGCTGCATTATTGTAAGTGTTGATTCCTTGATATTGAGTCAACGAATTCTTGAAAAACTATTTTTCTTGTTAAGTTACATACATGATTTTTTGTTGTAACCATGTCGAGATTTCGACACATGTATTCAATGTTGGATTGTGCCTAAACCAAGTTCAATTGTTTGAACTTGTTCAATATATATATATATATATATATATTATATATATATACAAATATATATAAATTTAATTCAAGGATTCCATATGATGGATTGAGGCCATCATAATTAAAGTAATATCAACAATCAATTCATTTATTTTGAACAACAGTAGACATGTTTGGTCTTCACCTTCATTAAATCATTTGTTGGTTACGACAACTTGTGGTGGCGTTTTCAGTAGTTGAAGCTTGCACTAATCTCGCTTTCACAACTCATGTGCGGATTTAATCACTTATTTATTTATTATAAAATCTACTTTGTCGGATCATTATCTTAAAACATTCTTAATACAATCGTGTATTAAAAATGGTACACAAACTTATGGTCTATTTCGGTGTACCTCTTAACACTTCTTTCATCATCGGTCGAGAACTTTGGGGATATTTATTGTTCTTCCACTATCGACTGAAAAGTAAATTTATTTGTTCTTTCATCTTGGGTTGAAATCCTATGAGATTTATTTTGAACAAATATTCAGATTTACTTTGTTGAACCATTCATCTAATTGCAAACACCGTGAATTTGTTCGGTCACTGCTATTATTGAATTATTTTGATCACTACGACACCTCATGGCGTCGGTATAACCTTGTAGATTGGGCTAATAATGATCATATGTTTGATGCAAAATTATGTATGCTTTTCGCTTGGTTCATTATTGAAAGTGGTCTTATTGCAACTAGGTATTAGGACACGATACACTAACTTCGGTTGTACTTTGGTGTATCCTTGAAATTTTCAATAGTGTTAACTTACAATTCGAAAGGTTAACAAATCACCTTCATGTTTCTATTTTAGTTGAGCTTGTTGCTTCTAAGTTTTACCTATCCAACACCCAATGCTAGTTTCCTTTGGTAGTAAATTCCTATTGTTTATAAAATTCATTTATAGATTGTGCACGTCCAATTGGAAATCTATTTGTCGAGATTCTCTTTTGTTAACCCATGTAAACTTAGTCACATTTGTGATTGTATCACTACACCTCGTTCACTTGGTATTGATTTCTAAATCAAATTCAGTCGAACCGTTGTGGTCATTTACCTTGGTATTATTAATACCTACCTACGCATGACAAAACTCTTAGGAGATAATAGTCTAAATTTTGAGGTCAAAATTTCTGTAACAAGGGGAGAATGTGACAACCAGAAATTCCCGGTTGTAATTACGTGAATAAAAAACATTAAGACAATAATACTAGCATAATTAGACGTAAATTAACTTAATTTGGCCTATAGTATGCCTAGGAACATCTATCCGACTTTTCGGTACGTGAATGGTGATTTGGGGGAAAACTACTAAACATTAAATGGTAACGAACTGAAACCAAAGGAAATACTGACAATTCCAATAAATACGAGTTATATATATATTTTAAACATATGAATTGATTTTGATGAATTATCTTGTTTTTGAACGTCACAAAACGCATACGTGTACGAAAAACGTGACTGTAGGAAACACACCGACAACGCAACGGAAGCATCAGACTCGTTTAGTACCTTAAAAACAGAAATATTATGAAAACTTTAGCTTCGTAATCAAATTTTAAAATCTGCAGTCAAAATCGGATCGAAAAACGGACAAGAAACGACAACCGAAGCATTTTACGCAATTTTAACGCAACCGACGAACCTGCGCGTCAAACGCAAACTTCCGACATAATTTTTGATGTCTTTGAACCAAAAATAATATATTACAACATTCCGTAAAGTTTGGGCATGAAATTGGGTTTTAGAACCGTTATGGGGCTGCTCAAAACACAAAAAGCGGGCTTGTGGGCCTTGGGCCCAAGCCCACTTGAGAAACCCTACCTATAAATTCCTCTCTACCTCTCATCCTTTCATTCAAAACCTAGCGCGCCATGCCTGACTCTCTCTCTTTGTCGGAAGACACATGGCCGGACTCCGGCTAGCGACTAAACGTTGGAAGACAGTGGAGCCGGCGCACACTCGACGATGGTAGACGGCTGCGCCGCCGCTGATGGTGGCGGTAGCGGTCGTTTTCCGGCGACACACACAACCCTCACCTTCTCGATTACCACTCTATACCCACATCTTGTCAAGAAGGCGAGAAAGAGAGAGAGAGAAGAGCTATGAGAGAGAAAGAGAGATCGGAGAGAGAAGTGCTATGATAGATTCTAACCAGATTCCTTGACTTGGTAGTGTTTGGTGGTGAAATAATGTTGATGATGGCAACCCATGGCGGAAGTGGCGGTGTTGGGTGGTTTTTAGGACTGGGCTTACAAGAAAAACAAGGTGTTCGGTTTGGTTCTTGATTCGGGTTCGGGTCAAACCCTTTCGACTCGGTCAACTACTGGTCAACTCATCAATACTGAGTCAAGTGCGGTAAATCGGGTCAACCGAACAGATTTTGGTTTGGGTCAAATACGGTCAACGTGAGTCTTGGTAAAATAATATTAACGCAAAGTTATTAAATAATTATTTAAATTTTCGGTTAACGCGACATCAAGCTCTAACCCGAACTAACTAACAAGATCGTGAAGAAAATAAAACTTTTGGACCAATACATGATTTTATTGATATACCTTACGTACATACATATGTATATCTATTAGTTAAAACAAAAGACGTATGGTGAAAATATAATGTGTATATATATATATATATTATATACAAATACATATATTAGAATCGTATTCGATAAAATTTGATGTTTTGAACACGACCGAAACTCATACACATTGTTGTTGTGTTTTGAAAATATATGGACAGTTTGGTTGTCCGAGCTATCCCAAAAACAAAGGAAACTCTGCCCAATTTTCGTTAAAATACACATATATTTTATAGTCACAAAACCAACAAAATCCTATCGAGAGTCAAAGTAATCTTATAAAAAATAAAAAAAGGTATATTTACTTTGTACGATTTACACGGCTCACAAAACGGGTTTATGACATTTTCACAAATACGGAAACTTGTTTGGTATTAATATAATTTCTTATACTTATTTCAAACATGTTGAATTAGGAAATTATATTTCAAATGTTTTGTATTCGAAAATCATATAAAATAAAAATAATTATATATATTCAAACGTCGATAATTCGAATATTTTTGAGTTTTTTTTATAAAATAAGTATAATTGTTATATTTATTTCAAACATCGAAAATCCAAATATTTTTATAAGAATATTCATTTCAAACGTCTAAACGAAGTACGACACAGTACCGTAAGATTATAACACATCATATTAACCTAGTTATTACAGTAACAAACGAACGAAGTCGATTATAACAAACGTGCAACTATATATAATTATTTGATAATTATCCACGAGAAACGAGTCTACTATCTCGACTACACCACGTTTACATACATAAATATTTACACTTACATATATAAAGATATATATGTCTACATCTTACCAAACACTAAGAGTCGTATTATTATCCGTCAATGTATATGACGACTATTCGGAAAAATGCATTAATCCATTATACGAGTATACAACGTATAGTTTTCATCTAAATACTCGTCATGTATACGTGTTTCTATTCGAGACGACTAACACGATTTCATAAATATACTTATGTTTATATAAAAATATATACTTCAAATTTCTCGGAAACTAAGTCGTTTCCAAGAAAACCATAGTTGGTTATTTAGAGACAAGACAATAACACTTTCATAGAATCGTATGGTTTACGATTCGGTAGAGCTTGGTGATACGTAGTTTAGCTACATTATATTTAGAAGCTTATAAGTTATTCTATTTTAGGAATGTCTTAGATTGCATGCTAGCAAGTCACGTTGTGGAAATGACATTATGGAATCACATTTAGCTAGCTTTACACAAGGATATCAAGGTCAGTTCATAATCCCAACTTTTTACCATTTTACATTTTTATAAATGTTTTCAGGGGGGAAAGACATGCAAGTTTTGCAAAAGCACACAATGTTTTGATAAACGAAAATCACATATTTCTAAACCATGTTACAAACAGATTTCAACAAACACGATGGTTTATGAATGGTTTAGACTAAATTTATCGTTTTCATAGCAATATAAGGTTTTTGAAACATGCATGAGTTTTATGACTAGTGACAGAATTTTCTTAGTCAAAACCATGGGATAGGCCCCAAATTTTATTAATGACATGGGCTATGCCCAATATCAACCATGCGAGGCACGTAAATCATATGAAGGGCGAGGCCAGTACATACACATCGAAAATATAGATTTTTAACAGTTGATATGTAGTTGTGGGATTCGATGATGACAGATTACTGTGCGTAAGTAGGATGATGACAAGAGTAACCATTAATCACGTAGTGACCAAGGTGCAAAAGGTATAGATCTATCGAGTTTGAGGCGCACTCCACTCCTTCATTGTTAACCCTTTAGGAGTGCTTTTGTGATCCCAATGATGGCAGAGTTATCTCGGTTAGGTTACTTACTTATGGCACATAGGTTAGTGTATTAGCTACACACTGATTGATCCTTAGATTCCATAGGCATCCTAGATACGATGATTTCATTACGGGTGTTTATGAACTTTATGTCCATCACTGTGCGAATAGGCTAGAAAGAGCGTGTATTGAATATTGTACAGATTAGATACGAACACACGACTCAAGTGCGAACGAAAAGCTGACTCGTACAAGTGACAACATGGCTCGTATGAGTGATAACATGACTCGTACGAGTGATAAACAACTTACTCATACGAAACACACTTTGTATGAAGCCAACCTGCTCCCTTCACACGAGCTAGTCATGTCTATATATATGTGTTGTGTGTTCATTGTTTGTAAGTTTTGGAAGTTCCCTGAGGGGAAACGCTGGCGGATTCTCTCAAGGAATTCTACCAGCCAAACAAGATGTATTCTCTTTCAGTATCAATGAATGAATGCTTCCACTGTTTTTTTTTGTGCTCCCATTCTACCGAATCATTACTATCATACGCCTAAACTTCCATCTAGAACCACCGTCAACCGGGACCCACAACTAGTATAAGAGCTACAGTACCTATTCATTTAATCTAACAGTTGATGAATCACCTACGCTAATGAATTTTGGATGCATGAGTGGTTTTAGACGGACAACCATGGACATAATGTAAATTAAAACGGTAGGATTGTTAGAAACTGGATTTCGACCATATCTGTGCAAAAATCATCTTGAAATTCGAAGAAATAAAGATTCTGTATCGAAAAACGTAATAAGGCTTGTTTGTACGAGTGAGCCCATGTGGCTCGTACGAGTGACAATTTGTCCCTTGTACGAATCACCACTGGTACGAAGTCCACCTCATACACCGTATAGAGCTTCAGAGTATAGATTTGATGATACGGTCACAAAATGTTGAAGATATTCGGGTAGTCTCTGATACTTGAACAAAATTTTGATCATCTGGTGTAGTGACTTTTATTGCGCCTCAGCGTTAATCTGCATTTGATCAAAACAACAATTTTTGGAAATTTTCCACAAAATTTTGTTTTTTTGTGAAAAGATGCTCAAGACGTTAGAATTTTCAAAAATGAGGGGGAATAAAAATTTTCACGTGTATGTTAATATTCCGGCATTTTTGAAATTCCTTACCATGCTACAGTATTCGGTGGTTCCGACTGTAGATTATCTGGGAAACACAGATCATCTAGGATTCATTAGTGATGAGATAAAGTTGATGTCTATTTTTGTAAAAGTAGGGTTGCTTAACCGAGTCTTGAAGGAGTTGTTCATCTAATTCAGTAGTTGTGATTACGTTGAGGCCTGAGTCTTCGTACAAGCCGGTTGCACACACGACTTCATAGTGGTACAAAGTATCTAATTTAACTCTGCAGGGAAAATGAACTATTTTCCGGACTAACCGCTAGAAAATAAGTATGCTTTCTGGTTTCAGTTGTCACCGGGACTAACGAGGAAGGCTATATACCTGCAGTTCATGACTAAAGAAGATGATATAAGAAATATTTCAGACAAAAATGTGTACCAGTTGCTCACAAAATAGACTATACATCTTTAGTTTCGTGATTAGAGGATGTTCAGAATTTTCAAATCATGATACAGATTGATGCTTAAGGGTTATATACCTGATCTTCGATGTGGAAGTGGATGCACATACGACTGCTTATCTTTAACTCTGCAATGCAAATGAACTGTTTTTCAGGACTAACCGCCAGGAAATGAGGATGTTTTGTAGTTTCAGTTACGCCATTCTAGTGGAGATAGCTATACATCTATTATTATGACTAAAAAGGAAGAATGTGATACTGATTTCCAAAGAATGTTTCTCAGATTTGATGTGTTACCATATAATATGATTCCAATGATGATTTGCTGATTGAGAAGATTACTGATTTGCTGATTAATCGTGATTACAGAAATTGGGATTTCAGACTTCCGTGGATATTTATTGACTTGAAGTATATCGTTGTGGTAATTCGAAGTCTCTATCAATTGCCGGTTGGGTTTTGAAGATCAGAGGATTGAGCATTGGAGGAGTGCGCTAAACCAAAACGCGGATGTGGTTAAAGTTGAAACGGAGAAGCTGAATTGATTAATTTCAAGTAAGTGATTGTTTGAGAAAAATTGTAGATCAAGCAAATCTGAGGAAGTCTTGAACCGCGCAAACAAAGACCTGAAGATTAATTTCTGGAGAAAAATATTTCAAGGGGAATATTGCTTAAAGTAGATAATGCAAACCGGGATCATCAATCAAGGGGGAATTTGTTGACGCGTTCCACGACATCGACTGATACCTGATTGAAGTTGCAGAATGTTCAAACACAGCTCTCAGATTTCAAGATCAAGATCAACCTTCGAAAGTGACGTCTAAGGGGGAATTTGTTGATGCACTTTATGTCATTCACTGTGCGAATAGGCTACATAGAGTGTGTATTGAATATTGTATAGAGTAGATACGAACACGCGACCTAAGTGCGAATGAAAAACTGTCTCGTACGAGTGAAAAACTGTCTCGTACGAGTGACAACGTGGCTCGTACGAGTGACAACATGGCTCGTACGAGTGACAACATGACTCGTACGAGTGATAAACAACTCACTCGTACGAAGGACACTTCGTACGAAGCCAACCTGCTCGCTTCGCACGAGCTGCTCATGCCAATATATATGTGTTATGTGTTCATTGTTTGTAAGTTTTGGAAGTTTCCTGAGGGGAAACACTAGCGGATTCTCTCCAGGAATTCCGCCAGCCAAACAAGATATATACTCTTTCGGTATGAATGAATGAATGCTTCTGCTGATTCTATTTCTACTCCTGTGCTTCCGAATCGGTACTATTATACTACAAAACTTCCGTCTAGAACCGCCATCAACTGGGAACCACAACAAATAAAGCTAATTTGTGTGCCTGCTGCCTTCCTTGGATGTGTTAGTCGTTTCTCAGGCTCCCTCTCTGGAATCGAACCCTAATTCTCCGTCACCTGTCACCACCATAGTAGGCCACTATCCTACCATCAAAAGTTGATAAGGCAGAATGCGTCACCGGCCCGAGGGCCATGTGATCCGTCGAGTTATCATGAATAATCGTAGCAACGAGTAAGGCCCGCGTCACCCTTTTATCGAACAAATGCATCCCTTCCAGTAGTTGGGGTTTGTTGCACGTATTAGCTCTAGAATTACTACGGTTATCCGAGTAGCAAGATACCATTAAACAAACTATAACTGATTTAATGAGCCATTCGCAGTTTCACAGTCTGAATTTGTTCATACTTACACATGCATGGCTTAATCTTTGAGACAAGCATATGACTACTGGCTGATTCTTTACCAGAAGGAGAGTGGACGACCTATCTAACTATTCTGGAAAACAGAACAGAATACAGTAACTACACATTGCAAAGATTTATTGAAATAATAGAAGGTCACGAGCTAGAAATGGCAAAGAACAAAGGCGCTCATATGTAGCAAGATGTGAACCTACACTACAAAAGTAGTTCTGCTGGTCACATACAAAGTCCTAAGGTTCAAACCGCCTTCAGTGCCAACAATGCTACAAGTCCAGCATCAAACTAGTGCAGTGGGTTTTAGTCCTTTTCTCCTCAAGCTGCTCAATTTGCACAAAGCTCAAGTACTCATAACAACAGTCAAAACACTTCCAAACCAGCGAATCTTCAATGCAACTTTGCTGTAAATCTCAAGAACACACAAGATTTCAATGAACACACAGCCAAACAGCACATGGCCTTGCATGCGTTAGTTCTCGAATCATATGAAAGTCTGGTAGCCGGAAGGGTTTGAAATGTTGAGATGACCAAAGAAGACTACGATCAGATTGATCCAGTCGAGTTGGAGCTGAGTGATATTAAATGGTGTATGGCGTCAATAGTCTGTAGAGTTCAACGCTTTATGGAAATCACGAGAAGAGGCAGTTTGGGAGGTCTTGATGGGAAAGTCGGTTTTGACAAGTCTAAAGTTACATGCTTCAAGTGTAGAGAAAAGGGACATTTCAAGAGATAGTGCCCAAACAGAGAGGTCAAAGGAAACCAAAATCCATTTGCAGATGATTATTACAAAAGAACCAACTATCATCGACCCCAAACACCTCAGACATGGTTAGGTGCAGATCGAAGATGGTCCTTCAAACTCAAAGGATAAGGCTTTGGTTGTTACCTAAGAAGATGAAGGTTACAACTGGAACAAATACATTGCAAAGAATGAAAGCCTTGCATTGGTAGCTGAGATCTTTGAAGAACCAGAACAGGTAGAAGAAGAATTTACTGAGGCATCCTTTGACGAAGCTCCGGAAGAATATTACAATACTTCATCAGAGGAAGAGGAACCGTTAAATAGTGCATTTAAACATCTTTTGCCTAATGGCATTCTTAAAACTTTTGCAGGTTATTTCGACTCTAGCTATAGACCACCTTATGAGAAGAGAAAAAGCCTGAAGTAGAAGAGATATGTGTCCAAAGAGTTAACTTTGAAGAATCTAACTGACAAAGCCGACAATGCTCTAATGGCTAACTCGAATGAGGTAGTTACTTAGGAAGCTCAGGAAGCTAGAGTCAAATCGATAAATGTGTCAGTAAAAGAAACACCTTGCATGAAGTGCAAAGAGCCATGCATTGAGTGTCTTGAAAAAGAAACTAGATACAAAGAGCTAAAATGTCATACAGATAATTTGTCATGTGACTATAATTCAACAAAAGAAGCTTACGACAAATTAAGCAAAACAATCAAACAATTTGAACAAGTGATCAGGACACTTTCGATGCTCAAGGCGACTGTAATGGACCAACAAATGGCCATTAATATTCATTTAAATACAATTGCCGAGCTAAAAAGTGAACTTGAGAAATGAAAATCGAAACAAAACGGGTTAACAAGGTGTTAATCAGTTATTCTAAAGTTTGTACGTCATTGATCACATTCTTCCTAAAATTGAAAGCAAGGAAGTCACTAAAAATGATGAGCACATAGGTGTAAGTTATGATCGTGTTCCACCAACCTTGTGGAATAGTTATGCAAGTAAGAAACTATCAGGGATGGAAAAGGCACTCAATTTAAAATTGAAAACTGAAAAGAAAAACGAGTTGCCTGTGAACATTGATGTAACATACACCAAACCAGAAAATGAATGTGAATCTAAAGTGGTTAAAACTGTGGTCGAAAATGTTCTTGAGAATTAGTTTGACAAATCTGAATTGGATGTTGAATCATCAAAAAATAGTTTTAACAATGATCCAAACGTAGTCGTATACAAAATGAACGGATTCGATAAACTTTATTCCGATGAGCATTTCGTAATTCAGAATGTTAATCTAGATCGAGTTGATAAGTTGTTCAAGCTTGTTGAGGTCAAACATTCTAATTTAGAAAAAAAAATGCATCATTTTATTCTAAATCAAAATGTGTCAACAAACACTACAATCAATGTGTTGGTGCATGATGTTTATTGCCTACGTCTAGGATATGTCATTTGTGTAAATAGGGATTAGAAAATGTCATATTTTATATATTGTAGTGGCTTGTACGAGTGACTATTGTGGGTCGTACGAGTGACAAGGGCTTAGAATGTCATTTTTATATATTTGTTTGTCGAACTCGCTAGCAATGAATTCCCCTCTGTTAGCTGAGTTGAATCGGTCCGGTGCTCATAAGAGGAAAGCCGATCCCCTCTCACAAGTGGTGTCAGAGCCTTGAGGCCTGATTTGAGTACAAACATCATGTTCAGCTGATAACTAACAAGTTTTAGCAGTTGCAAATATAGAATCAACCATTGAAGATATTCTTTATCTACTATTTCTTGATACAGATTTCAAATCTAGATGAATTCATGGACGAATTGGACTAGGATTTTAGTATATCACGTTAAAATAAACTATAACAAATCCCTGAAACTTACAGATCTAAAATCGACCAAATTCATGACGAAAATTGTAAAAATCATCCGTTTAGTGACCTGAGCTGACCCGTACTAGTAGAGGGACAACTCGTACGAACGGCCATCCGTACAAGTTAGACACTCGTACGAACAAGAAAACAAGTTTTCTTAAAATTTTCATGTTACAAAAAGGTCATTCGTATGAACAACTTATTCGCACAAAGAATCATTCGTACAAAGTAACTCTCACTCGCATGAGTCACCTGACTTGCACGAGTATCCAGTTACTCGCACGAAGAATAGTTTGTGAATTCTTCTTAACTTTCGTGAATTTTGTCAATTTTAAATCTAATCAGTGTCATCGGAATTTGTGTTTCTGAAATGTTGCAGATAAAAATGGAAGAATATGATGAAATTTTTGAAGAACCTGAGAATGTTGACGAATATGCTTATGAGACATCATTTGACGAAGCACCAGAGGAATATTACAACAAGTCGTCAGAGGAAGAAGAAATCTTAAATAGTGCATATAAACATCTCTTGCCTTCTGACATTATTAAAACTTTTGTAGATTACTTCGATTCAAGCTATTAATCACCATGTGCAGAAGAGAAAAAGCTTGAAGTAGAGGAGATGATTCATGTGACCAAAGAGTTGACTTTTGAGAATCTAACTGACATAGCTGATAAAGCTATAATGTCTAACGTGAATGAGGTAGTTACTGAGGAAGTTTAGGAAGCTAGAGTTAAATCAGTAAATGTGTCAGTAAATGAGTCAGTAAAAGAAACACCTTGCATGAAGTGCAAAGAGCCATGCATTGAGTGTGTGGAGAAAGAAACAAGATACAAAGAGCTAAAATGTCATTCAGATAATTTGTCATGCGATTATAATTCAACAAAAGAAGCTTATGACAAATTAAATAAAATAATCAAACAATTTGAACAAGTGATCAGAGAAAATGACAAGACACTTTCGTTGCTCAAGGCAACTGTAATGGACAAATAAATGGCCATCAATATTCACCTAAATACAATTACCAAGCTAAAAAGTGAACTGGAGAAAATGAAAATCAAAACAGAACGGGTTAAGAAGTTGTTAATCAATTATTCTACCAGTTCATACGTCATAGATCACATTCTTCAAAAATTGAAAGCAAGGAAGATAATAAACTTGATGAAAACAAAGGTGCAAGTTACCATTGTCTTCCGCCGCCCTTGTCGAATAGCTACGCAAGTAAGAAACCATCTGGGGTGGAAAAGGCGCTCATTTAAAATTTAAAACTGAGAAGAAAAACGAGCTGCCTGCGAACATTGATGTAACGTACACCACAACAGAAAGTGACTGTCAATCTGAAGTGGTAAAAGATGTGGTCGAAAATGTTTTGGAGAATGAGTCTGACAACTCTGAACTGGATGCATCATCAGAAAATAGTTTAAACAATGATCCAAATGTAATCGTATACAAAATGAACAGATCTGATACACTATATTCCGATGAGGATTTCCCAATATGGAACGTTAATCTTGATCGAGTTGATAAGTTGTTCAAGCAAGTTGAAGTCACTCATTCTGATTTAGAAAAACAAGATGCATCATTTTATTCTAAATCAAAATGTGTCCACATAAGTCACACCCCAACCGATGGTAGAAACATCGGAGTGAGAGATAATGAGATTGCTCCTAGCTCAACGCTAATAATGACAATATTTAATTTGAAGTCGAATTTCATTTCAAGAATAATTGTCAAAATACAACATTGAAACAAATACAACAATTAAACTTAAAAGTGTAAATAACACAATACAACAACATTAACCAAAATGTCTAATTGTGTGTATCTAAGTCCTTGCTATTTGATTCCATAGCATCCTCTTCATCAACCTATAACATGTTTTAAAGTAACAATTCAACGTAAAAGCAAAGGCGAGTACACAAGTTTAAGCATAGCATACATACGAATAAAGTTTAAACAAATCCTCATGGCAACTATGATTCTACAAGAGCATATACAAGGGATGAAATACTACTAGTCACCCTTAACGCAATCACGATGTTTTAACATGGCCTCAAGATTACACGTTGGAGGGGGATGGGTTACTTCCTAAAGCGCTTATACATGTCAAACGAAGGCTTAAAACAAGTTAATGACTAAAGTATCAAATATAGAGTGTCCAAGATATAAACATCAAGTAATCGTATCAAGTATTCATGTGTATAGGATTGTTTGTGTTCATAAAGTTTAAGTGTTGTGGTTTTGGTATAAGTAAACATGTTACACCCAAAAGTGTTGTAAACGAAAAGTGGGTCGAGTGTACTCATGGTTTTGCAAACTCTTCCACTTGTTACATCGCGAAGGGTTGGAGAGAGAGTTTGGGGGAACACCGAGTTATCCTACAAGAGGAAAACAGATGTTGGTAAGTATTCGAATGATAACGGAGGATTTAGGAACTTTAAATACGCTAAAGTATGTTATACGAGAAAATAATCATCTAGACTTAATACTCGTTTTTGACACTATAAGACCCATTCAGGTTGATGTGTTTTCATGGGTTAGGTTACCCATTAGAATTGTAACGAGAGATTAAGTATGTAGGTGATGTAACGTAGTACCATGACGGACAATCATTTGATTACCATCAAGAGTTCGGTTAGCGAATATATACATATATAAAATAGCATACGTAATAAGTAAATCATAAACATCATGGAAGTTCATAGAAGTCATGCATGGAGGTAGGAGAATAACCTTCCTTTTAAAACCTTTCTCGTATAGCTTACCAATGCACAAGCCATCACAAGGACGACAAGGATGGTCATGAGTAACATAAAAGTAAAAGACAAAAAGTAAACAAAATCATCAAGTGAGGTGGTGGATCGAAAGTAGGATAACCAAGCTTTTAAGTATTGTTTCGAGAACAAGCTTTGAAGGATACAACACTTGTGGGTAAAACCATATTAAAGCTAAAGACTCTTACACTTGGGACCTTAGACATGGTGATGTTCCAAGTTGGTCTTCCATGGAAGACTTATGGAGACATTCCAAAAGGTGTTTCAAGTGGTAAGAAAGAAGAAAGATAAAAAGGAGAGAGATAAGTTAGAACTCACTTTTAAAACCTTGATCTTTTACAGAAAGAGAGCTTTTAGAGAGGAGAAAAGAGATGATTTGAGGTGTGATTTGAGAGGAGGAGAAGTGGTGTATTTATAGGTGAGTTTTAGGAGGTTGTTAGGTGAAGTAATAAATGTAGAAAACATAAAATTGGCCAATCCATGAGCTTGAAACCAACTTCTCAGGATTATGCCCCTCTCGCGAGCTTGAAACCAACTTCACCGGATTATACCCCTCTCGCGAGCTTGAAACCAATTTCACCGAATTATGCCCCTCTCGCGGGCCGCGAGAGGGTGAAGAGGTCACGGTCGCGGGCCGCTAAAGGGTCTGGCGGGGCGTGAGAAGGTTGAAGTGCTCGGTCGCGGGCCACGAGGTGGTTTATTCCAGAAGTTTCTTTATTTTTATTACTTTTAGTCCTTGAATTTAGCTTAAGTTGCCATTTTTGCATGATTTAAGCATATAACGTGTATAAGTGTCGAGTGTGAATGCATGAACCTTTGCATGTATAACAAGTATAAGTATGATTGAATGCATGTAAGACAAGTATGTATCAAGTATAAATTTTATTATAATTCAAAATCTGAGATTACAAGATTGGGAAAACAAATAAAAAAACGATATGAATACAAGTTCCAAAAATAGAAATACGACTATACTTTCTAATTAAGGAAAGTATGAAAAAGCGAGGCGTTACAGTCTACCCTCCTTTAGGAAATTTTGTCCCGAAATTTATTCAGAGGAAGGTGTAACGAACAAGTGCGGTTACTTAGTCTTAATATTACTCTGAGTTCCCAAGTAAATTCGGCGCCATGTTTACCTTCCCATCGAACCTTGACTATGGGAATTCGACTACGCCTCAATTGCTTGATTCCTCGGTCCATGATTTCGACAGGTTTCTCCACGAAGTGCAAGGTCTCGTTGATTTGAAGATCTTCGAGTGGGACTTGAAGTCCTTCTTCGGCTAGAAATTTCTTCAGTTTGAACGTGAAATACAGGATGAACATTGTTGAGTGGTTGAGGTAGATCCAGTCTATACGCTACCTTGCCAATCCTTTTAAGAATCTCGAAATGACCCACATAGCGAGGAGCGAGTTTGCCTTTCTTACCAAAACGAACAACGCCCTTCCAAGGGGACACCTTGAGAAGCATAAGATCACCTATGCTGAATTCCACGGGCTTGCATCTTTTATCAGCATAACTCTTTTGTCGGCTTCGAGCTTTAAGGAGATTATCACGTAGTTGTAGAATCTTGTCCGTCGTCTCTTGTATCAGTTCGGGACCGGTGAGTTGTATGTCTCCGATCTCGTGCCAACAAATAGACAAACGGCACTTACGACCATACAATGCTTCAAATGGAGCCATTTGAATACTTGCGTGATAGCTGTTGTTGTACAAGAATTCTACCATGGGTAAGTGAGATTCCCAGTTGCTGCCAAAATCGATTTCGCATGATCGAAGCATATCCTCTAGAATTTGGATAGTATGCTCGGTTTGACCGTCAGATTGAGGATGAAAAGTGGTACTAAGGTTCAAACGAGTGCCAAGGGTGGATTGAAATGTTTGCCAAAGGCGGGAAGTAAAATGAGCGTCACGATCGGAAATGATGTCAATGGGCGTACCATGACGACTGATGATCTCACTCGTGTAGATACGAGCCAATTTCTCGACTTTGTAATCTTCACGAATGGCGAGGAAATGAGCGGATTTGGTCAGACGATCGATGATAACCCAAATACTATCATGACCCGAAGGAGTACGAGGAAATTTCGTAATGAAATCCATGGCAATACTCTCCCATTTCCATACAGGGTTTCAGGTTGTTCGAGTAGGCCAAAGGGACGTTGATGTTCTGCCTTGACTTTAGAACAGCTAAGACACTTCGACACGGAAAGAGCAATATCACGTTTAATTCCAGGCCACTAATAAGACGTACGAAGGTCATGGTACATCTTGTCAGCGCTAGGGTGCACGGAATATCGGGATCAGGAATCCACATACGGCCATGACAATATAGGATACCATTGTTCTTCTGCTCAAGTGGTGTTTCATCGCCGGTATTCAACTCAGTTTCGAGGTTGCCCTCGTTAATGGTTGAATTTTACGCCTCTCGAATCAAATGGTGAAAATTTTACATGGTTTTATGACAACAAACGCTCTTCACATGAGTCTTATGACTAAGTGCATCGGCCACAACATTCGCTTTGCCAGGATGGTAGCTAATGTCACAGTCATAGTCGTTTAACAATTCCACCCAATGGCGTTGTCGCATGTTGAGGTCTTTTTGGTCAAAGATATATTGTAGGCTCTTATGATCGGTGAAGATCGTACATTTTGTACCATAAAGGTAGTGTCGCCAAATCTTTAACGCAAAAACAACAGCACCAAGTTCAAGGTCATGCGTAGTATAGTTTTTCTCATGTATCTTGAGTTGTCTCGACGCGTAAGCGATAACCTTATCTCGCTGCATGAGAACGCAACCAAGACCTTGGTTAGAAGCATGGCAATACACGACGAAGTCGTCATTTCCATCAGGAAGAGTAAGGATAGGAGCATTACAAAGCTTGTCCTTCAGTGTTTGGAAAGACTCCTCTTGTTTGGGACCCCAACAAAAGGTTTATCTTTTTGCGTCAAGGAGGTCAAAGGAACAAAAATCTTTGAGAAGTTCGAAATGAAACGGTGATAATACCCAGCTAGGCAAAGAAACGAACGAATCTCAGAAGGTGATTTAGGTGTAACCCAATTCTTAATAGCTTCTATCTTTGCGGGGCAACATGAATACCGAGTTCGTTGACGGTGTGACCCAAGAATTGAACCTTTTTTAGCCAAAATTCACACTTGGAGAATTTAGCATAAAGACGTTCGGTGTGCAAAAGTGTAAGAATGAGACGCAAATGTTGCCCATGTTCTTCTTTCGTTTTGGAGTAGATGAGAATATCGTCGATGAAGACAATAACGAAACGATCAGGAAATGGCTTACACACGCGGTTCATTAAATTCATGAATACGGCAGGCGCGTTAGTCAAACCAAAAGGCATGACCACGAACTCGTAATGTCAATAACGTGTCCGGAATGTGGTTTTTGATATATCTTCTTCGAGAACTCAAAGTTGAGGATAACCAGACGGAGATCAATCTTTGAAAAGCACGTTGCGCCTTGTAATTGATCGAAGAGATCGTCAATGCGAGGAAGTGGATAACGGTTCTTGACTGTGAGTTTGTTGAGCTCGCGATAGTTAATACTCATGCAAAATGGTCCATCTTTCTTCTTGACGTAAAGTACGGGAGCATCCGAAGGAGAAGTGCTAGGGCGTATAAAGCCTTTATCAAGAAGTTCTTGAAGCTGGCTTGATAGCTCTTGCATCTCCGAAGGTGCTAATCGATACGGAGCCTTCGCAACAGGAGTTGCGCCGGGAATGAGGTCAATACGAAAGTCGACAGCACGAGGAGGAGGAAGACCAGGAAGGTCGTCCAGAAAGACACCAGGGAACTCACAAACGACGGGAATATCACTTAGGCTTGGACCCTTGTATTTCTTATCTACAACGTGGGCCAAAAAGGCAACGTATTCCTTGCGTAAGTATTTGTTCGCATGAATACATGACGTCAGCTTGAGACCTTTGGATGGTTTCTCACCATAGACGTGTAAGGAATCACCGCTATAAGGGGAAGGCGAAGGATCTTCTCCGAACAAACAACTTCAGCACGAACTCGCTGGAGCCAGTCCATGTCTACGATGACGTCAAAACTACCTATTTTCATAGGCATGAGATCAATCGAAATCGTATGACCGTTAAGATCCAAGGAACAATGAGAGAGGATAGAGTTAACAGGAACTATCTTACCGTTAGCGACTTCGACAGCGAAAGGATCGGGCAGCTTAGATCGTTCGCACTTAAGTAAGGGTTCAAATTCAACATATATGAAACTTATATATGTGCCAGTATCAAACAAACAAGAAGCATAGACATGGTTCACAAGGAACATACCAGTAATAACTTCATTGGAGCTTTGGGTTTGAGAGGAGGTGAGCACGAAAGCTCTACCTTTAGCAGGCTCAGGTCGTTGCTGCATTAGCGAAATGGTTATGATCACCACATTTGTAACACACCTGAACGGGAGTGGCTTGGTCTTGAGGGTTAGGGTTAGGTGTAATCGTTAGACAAGTGCCCTAACCTCTAACATTGGGCGCACTTTCGGCATGGAGTACCGACGGGATGATGGTAGAGGCAAGTAGTACACTAAGGGTGAACAAGTGTAACCACGTTTGAGCTGGTCGGTGCTTTGGGTAGTGGCCATGGCGGTGAGTGGTGTAGGGGTAGCAGGACTAACAACCGCTTTGTTTTTGACGAAGCCTTCCGCTTCTTATTTCAGTTCTGGTTTTTCTTGGCTTGGGAGGGAGGAGTTTCGATAGTGGTGGTGTCGGCGATGGCTTGGTGCGCATGCTTCGTAGAGACCAGTGCATAGGCCCCCTGAAGGATGCAATTGTGGTTAAGTTGAATGGTTATGCTAAAATCTTTGTCGAGGGTCTTGGGGTTAGCGGCGGCTACATGGTTCATGATCACAGGCGAGAGCGAAAGAATTAGCTTGGCAATTGCCTTGGGAACAGTATCCACCTGTCCAGGATAGATGATACTTAATTATTTGAAGCGTGCGATCAAACCTTCAGCATCGCTCCACTGTTGGGTAAGATTCCAGAATTCGTTTTCGAGCGTCTGGGTCTCGTGGGGAGGATGATCCTTAATGAGCTCCTTAAGCTCTTCCCAAGATAATGCGTGAGCCCCTTCGTTGCCATGCTTGTTGCGCTCGGTAGTCCACCACTCGAGGGCTTTCTTGCGAAAAAACCCGGTAGCGTTGAGGGTTCGAAGGTCATCAGGGCACCCGCCCTGAAGAAAGGTAAGCTCCATTGCGTAAAACCAGTTGATCATGGCTGTTACACCGTCCATGCCAGTGAACTCCACAGGTTCGCAAGCCATGAAGTGCTTGAACAGGTAAGATGTTTTGGGTGCATCGGTTTTGGAATCGGCGGAGGATTTAGGGGTGGCTTCGGTATGGATGGTTTGGAGCTGGCTAACAATATTGGGATAACATGGGCCATTTGGTCAGCCATTTGCTCATCCACTAGACCGACGAGGTCTTCTTTCAACATAGGGTCACCATTGTTGCTGGATCCCTTGTTGGACCTCTTTGACTTCTTAGAAGAGTTAGGAGAAGACATCTACAGGTTTGAAATAGGGCAAAGGATGAGACTTGATCATAATGAGACTTACTTAGAATTAAAAAAAATCCACACTAAGGACCAAAAAGCAGATTTTTACACCAAAGCTTTTGATAGATCAAGATTTAAATTTTTTTTGAAATTAAATGGTTTAAAAAATCTGACATTAGGGGTTGGAAATGAGGTTGAATTTGAGGATGACGATGACTTAACGTGATTCTCATCGGTATGACATATGTTTTTCTGTAAATATTTTTCTTTCTTCCTTAAAAAAACTAAAAACCAAAAATATGTTTTTGATTTTAGGGGGATAAAAGTTGTGAAAAATAAAAAAACATTAAAAAAAAGAACAAAAAAGAGTTTTGTGAAAAGAGGTAATCATATTACATTAGTGGACTATCACAGTATGCTAAAGAAATGGAATGATTTAAACAAGCAATTAAACACTTATCTTACTTATGATGTGCTAATAGGCTTCACATGTTCGGTAAATTGTTCTTCAAGATATAAACCTAAAAGAAAAAACTGAGTAATCTGTGGGTCGACATCGCACGGATATATGGACTAAGTACTCCGAAATTTCGTTTGAGAGAATGCGAGATTCTTTGATACTAGGTCTTTGTATTTAAGCGATATATGGGGTATTATCCGAGTTCTTCTGATTTTGCGTCGGCAATGACCTTGAACTTTTAAAATACTTTTCGCATTATTCACCTCCAAAAGCTGCACAAAAAAATGAATATATGTCATAAAAAGTTATGACATCTGAAGTTCAAAGGATTCCTATATGGAACACCACCTAATTCAAGCCTTCATCTCTTTCTCTATATGGGAATAGTAACCTAAGCTCTCAAGGTCTCACAATTCACCCCATTTACAGATATCAGTTAGATATATTCACATGTGAGATTAAATTCTGAGAATCTCGATGCAGGAGTATATTCTAAGATGGGAAACATAGTTATTTCATGTTCTTTAATCTTTCCTAACATATCTTGAAACAATTGAGAAACGTGTAGAGGTTTAAGTGGATAAGTATGTTAGCAATCTAAGTAAATCTGTTTGAAAACATAAAAAGTTTAGCTAGAACAACGGTACTTGTGATATATCTAAACACTGATATAAGCCTCTATTACAAAACTTACAAAAATATGCCTGCAAATAGGTTTTTACTTTATTTTTCTGAAAAAAATCAGTTTATTTTTAGAAATCTATCTTAGATTTTAGTTTACCGATGATAAAAATACCGTTAGTCCAACTCAAGGCGACAGTTGCTGAAGGATAGCTGAAGATCACGGGTTGGGAGCTAAACTAAGAAGATAATCCTGAAACGTCAAAAAGTTCATTAACTTGAAATTTTAAAATTTTAAAATAAATCTGTTTTGGTCAAACAACGATCAACCAAAGTCATTAACTTGGACATGGTAGGAAAATCGGTTAACCAGGGTCATTAACTTGGACTTGGTCAACTGAGTGGGTAGTAAAAACAGATAATTTCACAAAAATCTGAAAAATAAATAAGTGAAAGGAACTGGCTCGTACGAGCAAGCTTTTTAAATGTCAGATTATTATCATCATTCTTATGAGTGAGACGTTCATACAAGCTTGTCCTTAAATGTCATAAATCTCTTTTACTCGTACGAGTCACCACTCGTACGAGCAAGTCTGTTCAAATCCTAAAAAACTGTTAAGTACTAATTGTAACTCATACGAAGAGTTACAATTTATCATTGAAATTATCTGACTCGTATGAATGGTGAGTTGTACGAGTATGTAAAATTTGAAAATTTTGAAAATTTTTCTAAGTGTTTGAAATGTTTGTGTTTACAGATCAAGAAGTCTTCATTCTCTCCATTCCACAACGACTGTTGTTTAATAGATGAGAACATTCCAAAAATCGCAACATATAGAGAAGCGTTAGATTTTCTTAGCCGGCTGTCGAGCATGAAGGCTCTTATAGACAGACATACAGCGTACCGATCACATGTCAAATATTTTTGAAGAGTTTTGAAGAAATTTTTTTTGAAGAGTATCCAAGACTACGACAACATTCAAGCGGGAGTTTGTTGGTGCATAATGTCTATTGCGTACGCCTATGATATGTTAGTTGTGTAAACAGGCCTTTGAAAATGTCATATTTTATGTATTGTAGTGGATCGTACGAGTGAGTGGTGTGGCTCGTACGAGCGACAAGGGCTTAGAATGTCATTTTTGTATCTTTGGTATGACTCGTACGAGTGACCATAGTGGCTCGTACGAGTGACATCTTGTCACTCGTACAGGCACGACTCGCACGAGCCTACACACACTCACTCACTCATTGTGCGAGCCATGTTGGCCTATAGATAGTGGATCATTTGTGTTATGTTATAATCTGTTGGTGTCTGACTACGGTGAAGCCTTGTCCAGTTGTTTACTTGTCTGTATCATTCACGTTTGTTAATACAAATCAAAGGGGTTTAAGCAGCATAATTGATTGTTTGTTTGTCCAACTCGCTAGAAATGAATTATGCCTCTGTTAGTTTAGTCGAATCGGTCCAGTGCTCAAAAGAGGAGAGCCGATCCCCTCTCACAAGCATTTACAAACACAACTGTTACAGGTATCGGTTTACAAACATAATAGAAAACATTTCAATACCGATATACAGATAAGACATTTCAAACACTTTAGGATACTATCATCTCACAAACCGGTTTTTAAATGCAAGATTTTCAATTTTTTTAGGATTCACTCGATACGAAACAAACAAACCATGAACTCGCCAACTTTATGTTGATTTTTCGCATGTTTCTTTCTCAGGTTACAAATGTCGAATTATGGCACGGTTGGAATAGGAGAACCCATGGGGATTCGAGTACTTAGCGGGCATTCACTTTCTAGAAGTCTTAGCACTAATATTTACTTCCGCTGTGCAATGAAGAAACCAGTTCAGATCATGCCCAACTCTAATGGTTTTTATCGGGGTGTGACAACCAAAAGTCAATCAGGAAGCCAAATTGTTCGACTTTTAGCTCAAAATAGCTAAAATAATGAAAGAACTAGGAAGAGTACTTACTCGTGTTGAAGAACACTTTCGGAACTCAAGATAAGAGGCTTCCAAAGGCTGGAAACAAGTTCCAAGAAAGATAGAAGGAAGAACTTCACACTTTGCTTTGAAGTGTTTTGAAGTGGTGTGAAAAAAATGGAAGAATCATGGGTATTTATAGTATTTTAACATCAAGGAGGTGATGACAAGTATCCTCAAGTGTGGATTAGTGTCCTAACATGTGTCAACATCAAATTAAGTGTGGCAAAATGAATGCTAGGTGTAAAAATTGGAGATATGTGCCAAACTTGGTGAAGAGCAAAAATGTTTTTTTTTTTACATTTTTGGCCCTTGGACTTGTATTTTCACTTGTTTGTCCATTTTTAACCCTTTTAACCTAATATTTAGGTTATATAAAGGTGTTAAGACATGTATAACTTGGATTATCCTCGAAAATGTCATGGATGTCGGTTCGTTCGGTTGTACGGTTACGCGTTTCGCAAAAATGCGTAAAACGCTTTAACAAACACGAAAATGATTGAAATTGTGCAACGATTGACATTTTTGTATTCTCATAAATAAAATTCAAGATTTTATTGATAATAAAATTATTTGGATTGATGCACATGTCCGTATCTTGAATACGGACCAACAGACTTTCGACAGTTTGACAAAAATAGTCCCTAGACTTGTATAAGCGTGTTTTTGTCATATCTAACCCTTCAAAACTTATATCTAAGTTATGTAAAGGGTATTTAGGGTACGTGTAGCTTATGTCCTTGATTCAGAGTGTACCTCGTGTTAAATTGATTGCGTTTGAGTGTTAGTTAACGAATTACTTCCATAAAATTTTTGAGGGTTCGAAATCGTGCAAGAAACTGAAATTGTGCAAATGTCATAGATAATTATAATAATTTCAAAAATAAAACCAAGTGTTTTTGTAATTGTACAATGATTGAAAAGGCACAAATGTCACAATTTGGGTAGTCATTGATCGTGTCAGCACACTTTTTGCCAATTCGTGAGGATCTATCTGCTGAGATACTTGCGAAGATCTACGTTGATGAGATAGTATCTCGACATGGTGTTCCTTTGAACATCATATCGGACCGGATGCTCGATTCTCATCTCACTTTCGGAAGACCATGCAATCTGCCATGGGAACCAAACTTAACTTGAGCACTACTTATCATCTTCAGACGGATGGACAATCCGAAAGGGCGATCCAAACATTGGAGGATATGCTTAGAGCTTGTGTGATCGACTTTGGTAGTAGTTGGGATTCGCATATACCTTTGATCGAATTCTACTACAACAATAGTTATCACTCCAGCATTAACATGGCTCCTTTCGAAGCTCTATATGGTCGAAAATTTCGTTCACCTATCTACTGAAATGAGGTTGGTGAAGCTCAGCTCCCGGACAAGAAGTCATTCAAAAGAGTGTAACAGTACAATTGAACGAACCGACAACCACGACATTTCAAGACAAAATCAAAGTTACACATGCCTTAACACCTTTATATAACCTAAATATTAGGTTAAGAGGGGTTAATGATGACAAAATGCGATAATACAAGTCCAGGGGCCAAAATTGTCAAAAAAAATTGTTGCATCACCAAGTTTGGCCACGTATCCCCAATTTTTGATACCTTGCACTCATATTTCCACACTTAATTTGGTATTAACACATGTTAGGACCCTAATGTACACTTGGTAACACTTGTCATCACCTTCTTGAACCTAAAACACTATAAATACCCTTTGATTCATCCATTTTTTTTTCTCACAACATTTCAAAACACTTCGAAGCAAAGTGTAAAGTTCTTCTTTCTATCCTTCTTGGAGTTTGTTTCCAGCCTTTGGAAGCCTCCTATCTTGAGTTCTAAATGTGTTCTTCAACACAAGTAAGTACTCTTTCTAGTTCTTTCATTATTTTAGAAATTTTGAGCTAAAAGTCAAACAGTTTGGCTTCCTGTTTGACTTTCGGTTCTAAACATTTTGGTCAAGTCAAAGTTCAAATTTAACTTTGCAACATTAACGTAATCACGAAGGTATTATTCCCTTGCAATTGCACCTTCTAATTACCACGTTTAGTTGGCGAGATGACGAGTCAATGTTTTAGGAGTTAAAAGTAAAAAAAATGTATAATGATGCATTTGACGACGAAAACGTTTTGGGTATTAAAACTTAAGGTTTTAACACCAAATCAGTTTTAAACATTATTAGACATGTTCAAAATGTCTAACTTGTAATTTCTAGTTTAGTGCTTATTTCTTAGTCGTAAGTCGAGCGATTTTACTACCGCTTTGACTTTCGAATTTGACCGGTTTGGTCAATAATAGGATTCGACCAAGCACATTTTTATGATCATATTAATTTTGGAAATACCCCTATGAGGTTATACCTTATAGACATATAGTTTGGTTAGTTATATGATAAGTCGATTTTATGTACTTATAAAATGCTGAAACCACCCTTTTGGTGCATAAAATGGTTTTAAACATGTAAGACCATAGCCTTGACATCTAAACTGATATTATAACATAATTAAACTTGTTTTGACATATAAGATTGATCATAGGACTTATTTAACCATCCAAACCCATAGTTACACTTGCAACCCGTGAAAGTGGCGTAAACCATTTTAAGAAGTTGTAACGGGTCAAAGACTTAGAAACTCTTCCAAATCAGAATGTAAGGTACTATAAACCATATCATACGAGTCCAACACCCGTTTGGTTTATAAGACCTCGTTCTATGCAACCCTCCAATTAAAGTCTCAACACACTAACATAGTATTCCCATACATTAGGACACACATGAACTCTTCAATCCTTGAGCTTTGTTTGATCATTTGAACAAGACATTACGCAATCCCAAGTGAGTACATAGCCCCCTTTTTTACGTTTTCAAATGTTTTGTGGTGATTCACATGTGCCTATCACTACTTTCTTGTTTTCATGACATTATACATGATTTGCTTATCTAGTACATATATTACATGAATTCAAAGACATTTTTCTTCATATGTTAACTTAGCATACCTAGTACATAATTTCAAAGACATTTTTGCTTGGTATATTGACTTAGTACGCTAAGTACATGATTTCAAAACATTTTCATGACATGCTTACATTGTTCGAGACATATTGGTGCGTTGAATATACAATGATATATTAATTAACATTGATCATGCCGACCGGTAGTATGTAATGGCACCATAGGATTGATAATCCGGTTCCCGCTTCCTAGGTTTGTTTGGAAGTGACTTTAGGGAGTGACAGAATCCGATGAACATTTGATAAACCTTTGTCTTTATAATGGTTTGACCGACAGTCAACAAGGCTTGAATGTATTCGCCAACAATCCATATATATGTGTCTGGACAAAAAAAGCAATTGATTTATAAGACAAGAGTTTTTTTTAAACAAGACCTTTATGTATTCAAAACACTTGTTTTATTCAAGACATTTTAAAGAGACATTTTGGTTATTTTATACAAGACATTTATTTTGTGCTTTAAACAAGACTTTTGTTTGCTATACAAGAGATTGGTTTATGCATAGACATTTGTTTATAACTAACATTTTGTTTATACAAGACATTGGTTTATAGATAGACATTTGTTTATGAAAGACATTTGGTTTATACATGGCGTTGGTTTATACATGACATTGGTTTAAACAAGACATCTCAATTGTTGGCTCATGGTAAGTGATTTAAATGACGAGACGTGTGTAATATGATAAAAGCATGGTGGATACGCTGGTGGTATTTCCTATATATAAGTGCTTTCATTATATTACATAACACTGCGTTATCTAAACCACTTCTAACAAAATACAAGACATGACATATTTTATACAAGGCACGAGTTATTTTTGTTATTAAGTAACCATGCATCATTTCTTTTAAATCATTTGATTGTCATATGATTTCATAAAAGAAATATTTTTGTAAAGGATCATGGCTACTTTTGTGATAGTTGAACATTTTTTAACTATTCAAAGCCATGAATCTTCATCACAAAACCTATGTTACTCACACACATTTTTATGCTGACGTGTTATTTTCACATATGTTTTCAGGAGCTAATGTTTGACTTTAAGCATGCTTCACATAGGGGGACTTGGGCCTTAGTGACTTTAAAATTTGCAAGACAATTTTTATGCTTTTGATTTGATTCTCCCAAGACAATGTTGGCAATTAAATTCAATAATACAAAACTTTATCTACCATGTGTTGTGAAACAATAGTTTTGTGACATGACTCCCCGACGTTTCCGCCGCGGTTTGTTGTTTTACGCGGTCGGGGTGTTACATTTTTTATGAAATTGATGATGACAATATGAACTAAAAGTGCTGATTACCATTTATACATGCTCAATTTTAGTTTTCATTGGTTCATTTGGTCTAAATCAATGTTTTTAAGTTTATTAGACTGACACGTTCATTTTAAGGTCCAATTTTTACAAATTATACCTTCACCATTCTTCATGGTATGCAAATTAACCACTATAATGCAAAATTTGTGAGCACTTTGTCGTATAAAACATAAATTCTGTTAACCGCTTAGTTCGTGTGAAGTTGATATGAAAACTGTAAATGACCTCTTCGTACGAGGGAACCAATATATAGGTTTCATGAAATACCTTCGTGCGAGATTAAACCTGCTTACTACTTGCAAAGGAACAATGTTTTTCCTTCGTACGAGAGTGTTCCTTCGTGCAAAGGTACTCCTTATTTTTAAAAATGTTTCAATTTATATTTCATTTTACAAGTATAACAACCCACTCAGTTAATCAAGTCTAAGTTAGTGACCCTAGTTAGCTGATTTGTCTAAAAGTCCAAGTTAATGACTTTGGTTGAACAATTTATGAATAAAACTGATGTTTCAGTCAATTTTAAGTTTCAAATTAATGAACTTTTAATCATTTCAAAACATTTCTGATTTCAGATAAGCTCCTAACCCGTTGTTATCCATATTTCATTCAGCAACATCGGATTTTTAAAATCAGTTTTCCATCATCAGTAGTCGAAAATAAGATGAAATGAAAATCGTTTTGAATTTTTCAAAGTTTATGCTAAAACACAATAAAAATCTTTTTTGGATTCTGAAATGAAATAACTAGCTACAAACATATTTATAGACAATATTGTGAGTTTGTGTAAGAGGATCATATCAGTTTCTGATAGTTATCACTGGTACCATTGATCTAAATAAACATTAAGCATTAGACAAATTCACTTAGATTGTCAGGTCCACTTAAACCTCTACACGTTTCTCAATTGTTTCAGGATACGGTAATTAGATGTCTTAGAACTTAACTTAATAGTGTTTCCCGCCTCAAAATATACTCCCGTATCAAGATTCCTTGGATTTCATCTTGCAAGTCAATATATCTAACTGATATCTGTATCTGGGTTGTGTGAAGCCTTGAGAGCTAAGGTTAGTACCACCATACATACAGAGAGATGAAGGCTCTCCTTAAAAGTGGTGTTCCAAATTTTGGAATCTTTTTACTACGAATGTCAGATCTTTCGATACTTTCAATTTGATGTAGTTTAGGGTTTTTTAAAGCAAAAGTATTCTACAACTTCTAGGCTGTTGATTACGAAAAATCAGAAGAACTTGTATAATACCCCAGATATCAATTATCTATAAAGACCTAGTCTCTCATAATCTGACAACCTCTCGAACGAAATATTGGTGTACTAAGACCATATTTCCGAGAGATGTTAAGCCACTTATTAAGAGGTTTTTCCTTATGTTTATATCTTGAAAACAACAACCGAATGTGCGAATCTGCTGGCACATCATCAGTAAGACCTGTTTAAATAGTTTTTGACACTACATTTCTTTAGCGTACTGTGATAGCCCACTTTCATTTCCTCTTTTTTACTTGAAAACTCATTTTGTCTTTTTTCATGTTTTTGTACATTTTTAAATTTTTATATGTTTTTGTATTTTTAACAACATTTTCTCTCCCTAAAATCAAAACCATATTTTTGGTTTTAAAGAAAGAATCTTGAAATACAAAAACTCGACAAACCGATGCGGATTATGTCAAATCGTCATCCATCTCGGCTTCAACCACTGTGTCCCCCTCTGAGGTCAGATATTTTAACCCGTCTAATTTCAAAAGATATTTAAATTTTTCTTTGTCAAACGGTTTTGTATAAAAGTATGCTTTCTATTTATCATTGTGGATCTTCTAAATAGGAATCAACTTTTCTTGTAGTAATCATGGATAAAGTGATGTCGTATTTCAATGTGCTTTGTTTTAGAGTGTTGACCCAGATTTTTTGTTATGTTAATGGCAGCCTCGTTATCTACATATATAGGAGTGTCAAGAAACTGCAATCCATAGTCTCTCATATGTTGTTGTATCCACAAGATTTGGGAACAACCAGAAGCTGAAACGTATTCCATCAAGCAATTGATCGACCTAATGGGGTAGTTAATGGTGATGATTCGAACATCTTGAATTTCTCCAAAACGTCGTTCACATAGTTCATCCGATGTATAAAGATTCCAGTAGGCAATTGATTAACCTGAAGCCCTAGAAAGAACTTCATGTCCCCTATAGAACTCATCTCGAACTTCTTTTTTATGACTCTTTTGAAATCTTTGCACAACACATCGTTTGTCGAACCGAATATGATGTCATCCACATAGATTTGTACAATTAAAATGTGTCCAGCTGCTTCCCGTATGAAGAGGACACTGTCTACTATTCGTGTAGCAAAACTGTTGTCTAGAGAATGCTAAGAAAGTGTCTCATACAAACCCAGGTGATTCCCATATGAAGGGGGTACTGTCTACTATTCGGGGCCTGGTGTAAGCCGTATAATGCCTTATCCAGTAGGTAAACCTTTGTTTGTGTATCGGATCAACGAACCCAGGTGGTTGGCCGATGTACACCTCCTTTTTCACCTTTCCGTATAGGAATGCGGACTTAACATCCAATTGGTACACTTTAAATCCCTTCCATGACACAAGTGCGAGGAAGATGCGGATTGCTTCCAATCTACCCACGGGAGCATAGACTTCAGTGTAGTCTATTCCTTCTTGCTGATGAAATCCCTAAACAATGAGTCGAGCTTTGTTACTCACAATTACTCCTCTGTCATCTGTTTTGCTCTTGAAGACCCATTTTGTAGTTATCTTCTTGTTGTCATCTGGTTGATCAACAAGTTTCCACACACCAAGTTTTTCGAATTCAGACAGTTCATCCTACATGACGTTTACCCAACTTTATTTGGTCAATGCTTCTTTGTACGTTTTCGGCTCTATCTGCGAAATAAAACATCTATATGAAACCGTGTTTTATAAAGGTGCTATATTAGAATAAAAACAATTAAGAACTTGATTAATTTGATTTCATAATTTAACACCAGTCTGCAACAACAACTCTCCAATAATAAACTTTGGTGGGTGGTTTGACAGTGTCCTCGGCATAACTTCATTACAAACGCTCACTTCGTGTTCTAGATTTCTAATATTTTGTTCAATGTTCTGATTAACTGTAGAAGCTTCATTCTTAGCACTCGCTCCTTCAGCTTGATTGTTGAGTAAACTTTCAATCTGAACTCCACCATCATCGGAAGTAGATCCATTATCTCATATGTCTATTCAACATCAGATTCAGAATCATCATATTGATCGAACGAGGGAGCTGTATCATTCATCTATTGCTCGACTTGTGATGTTGTTCCAGCAGTCTGTAATTCTGGATGTTGAGAACTACGGCCTTCTTTAGCTTCAGGAGTACCAACAGGTGTCTGAGTTATAACAATTGGTCTAGGAACTTGATCTTCTCATAAAGATTATTCCTGCTAATAAAGCATTACAAGTTCCTCTTCTGTTGTTCAGCTGGTAGCTCAGGGATTCCAAAGAGTTTCGTAATTGAACAACCAAGGATCACCTTTCTGTGTGGGAGATGTATAACGTCGACGATCTACGTTCTGAGCTTCAATAACCCGGTTTATGCTAGGAAGATAAACTGTTTTTTGTGGACTAGCATATCCCATGAAGAAACCTTCCATTGATTTAGCTCCAAATTTGCCATCTACATCGATTACCGTGCATGGTGACCCGAAAGGTTCTAAATACTTCAGATTTGGCTTTTGTTTGATACTGGTGTGGATAAGAGTTTTGTGTCCTTAGAAGTCGAATCCATTCTTGATTTACCTCGCGTTAGTCTCGCTGAACCATTCACGGTGGAAGTTGCTGATGGTGAACCTATTGCGTTAGACTCGATTATTCGTTGTTGTACTCTTACTCTTAATGACCACGATTTCCTAATTGATCTTATTCCTATTAAGTTGGGTAGTTTCGATATTATAATCGGTATGGACTGGCTTAGTCAACATCATGCCGAAGTTGTTTGCCACGAGAAGTTTATTCGAATTCCTCTCGCTAATGGTCAAACTCTTCGTATCTTTGGAGAAACTCCTTCTAAAGGGCTCAAATTGATGTCATGTCTTCAAGCTCGAAGATACCTTCGCAAAGATTATATCGCGTTTCTAGCTCATATCATCAAGAAGGAAGGCAAGGAAAGGAAGGTCAAAGATATTCCCATCGTTAAAGAATTTCCTCATGTTTTTCCCGATGTCGTTTCAGGACTTCCTCCTGTGCGAGAAGTCGAATTTCGAATCGATCTTGTACCTGGTGCTACACCAATCGCAAAATCTCCTTTTCTGTTGGCCCCATCTAAGATGCAAGAGTTAGCTAGTCAGTTGTAAGAGTTGACTGACAAGGGATTTATACGTCCTAGCTCGTCACCTTGGGGTGCGCCTTTTCTTTTTGTAAAAACGAAAGATGGAACTTTTCGTATGTGCATCGATTATAGAGAGCTCAACAACCTGACCATCAAGAATCGCTATCCATTACCCCGTATTGATGATCTTTTAGATCAACTTCAAGGTGGCACCTGTTTTTAAAGATCGACCTTCGTTCTAGTTATCATCAACTTAGAGTGCGTGAAGATGATATTCCAAAGACTGCGTTTTGAACTCGTTATGGCCACTATGAATTCATGGTTATGCCTTTTGGTTTGACCAATGCTCCTGATGTTTTCATGGATTTGATGAATAGGGTGTGTAAACCCTATCTCGATCACCAAATCTGATCATGGCGTCATCTTCGACTCATTCTAACACTCTTGAGAACTGAAAAGCTTTATGCTAAGTTCTCGAAATTTGAGTTTTGGTTAAAAGAAGTGCAATTTCTTGGTCATGTCGTTAATGACAAAGGGATTCATGTTGAACCTGCAAAGATCAAAGCGTTACAAGAGTGGCAAGCGCCACGTACTCCTACTGAAGTTAGGTCATTTCATGGTCTCGCTGGTTATTATCGTCGGTTCATCACAAATTTTTCTCGTATCGTCGTTCCACTCATAACCTTGACTCACATGGGAAAACCCTTTATTTGGGGGCCCAAGCAAGAAGAGGCTTACCAAATTTTGAAGCAAAAGCTTTGTGATGCACCTATTCTTAAACTTCCTGATGGTTGCAAAGACTTTGTGGTTTATTGTGAAGCGTCAGGACAAGGGTTGGGTTGCGTTCTACTGCAAAGAGGAAAGGTGATAGCCTATGCCTCAAGACAACTCAAGGTGCATGAAAAGAATTATACCACTCATGACCTAGAACTTGGAGCAGTCATGTTTGCCCTTAAGATATGGAGACATTATCTCTATGGTACCAAGTGTGAAATCACACTGACCATAAGAGTCTCCAACATATCTTCAATCAGAAAGAGTTGAACATGAGGCAATGATGATGGGTCGAACTCCTAAATGACTATGATTGTGAAATTCGATATCATCCTGGCAAGGCTAATGTTGTGGCTGACACTCTCAGTCGAAAGGAGTATGCAAACTCAATCCGTCTTTTGTGTTCCCAAATTGTGTCCGATCTTCAAATTCGAATTAGAGCAGCTCAACATATTTCCGTCATGAAAAATGACGTGCGAGATGAATTGTCTTATGGAGCTGAAACTAAACTAGTTTCTAAGTCGGATGGAATTCTCTATTACTTCAATCGTTTTTGGGTACCTGATCGTGATGATCTTCGTGCTTTTCTCATGAATGAGGCACACAAAACTCGATACTCTATACATCTAGGAGCCGATAAGATGTACCAAGATCTACGATACTTCTACTGGTGGCTTGGCATGAAGAAAGATATCGCTATATTTGTTTCCAAGTGCCTTACATGTTCCAAAGTGAAAGCTGAGCATCAAAGACCTTCAGGACTTCTTGTCCAACCCAAAATATCTATATGGAAGTGGGAAAATATAACCATGGATTTCATTACCGGGTTACCTCGCACCTCCAGTGGGTATGACACCATTTGGGTTATCATTGATCGTCTCACATAATCAGCTCACTTCATTCCAATTCGTGAAGATTTCAAGAACGAGAAGTTAGCTTGTATCTATATCAATGAAATTGTAAGCCGTCATGGTGTACCCTTAAGTATCATTTCAGATCGAGACGGTCGTTTTACTTCACGAACATGGCAAGCCGTACAATCCGCTATAGGTACACGTCAAGATCTCAGCACTGCCTTTCACCCTCAAACTGATGGTCAATCTGCGCGCACCATACAAACCCTTGAAGACATGTTGCGAGCATGTGTCATAGACTTAAAGTGTAATTGGGACACTCACCTACCATTAGTGGAATTTTCGTACAACAATAGCTATCATTCAAGCATCGGTATGGCTCCTTTTGAAGCCTTATATGGTCAAAAGTGCCGATCTCCTGTATGTTGGCACGAAATTGGTGAAGCACAAATCACTGGACCTGAATTGATTCAATAAACGACTGACAAAATCCTCCAAATTCGAAATAATCTTCTAGCAGCTCGAAGTCGTCAAAAGAGTTACGCTTAAAACGACGAAAGCCTTTAGAGTTTTGTGTTGGTGATCGAGTACTTTTGAAAGTATCACTGTGGAAGGGAGTGGTTCGTTTTGGTCAAAAGGGCAAGCTAGCACCATGCTATGTGTGACCATTCAAGATACTCGAAAGAGTAGGTCCTGTAGCATACAAGCTTGACCTACTAGAAGAACTCAACAGAATTCATCCCACATTTCACGTATCAAAACTGAAAAACTGTCTCGCCGACGAGAATCTCCATATTCTTTGAGAAGATATTCAAATTGATGAATCAATGCACTTTATTGAGAGACCGGTAGAAATCATGGACTTCGGTGAAAAGCGTTTAAGATGAAGTCGTATTCCAATGGTCAGGGTGCGTTGGGAGTCAAAATGAGGACCCGAGTTTACTTGGGAACGTGAAGACTCAATGCGCACGAGAAATGCCCGCATCTTTTTCCAGTTACGGCTACAACTTAAATTTCGAGACGAAATTTCTAAAAGTAGGGGATACTGTACCAATTACGGGTTTAAAAAACCCGCACCGTTTATTAATCAAGTGTTGGTTAAATGCTCGTTACGTATTTATTAGTGTCGATTATTTTTATTTTTTACAATTAATAAATGTTATTAGAATTTAAACCATAATTAATAAATAAAACAATAAGTAAGTTAAATTAATCTTTAAAATAATAAATAAAAATTAAAATATAAAAGAAAAGAGGAAACCGGAATCGAACCCGGGTCTCCCGCACTCACACACACATCAAACACCACTGCACTACACTCACATTTGTGAGATTAATCTGGCATAAATAAAGTTTGTACTAAACCCAAAACGTAAACCAGTTCCAGATTCACCCGCCCAAAAATCATCGGCAATTGTAACCTTCAATTTGTAATAAAGGACGGTTATCTTCAATATAAATCGAAATAGAAACCGAATCCCCAATCATGTTTCAGTTAAAAATCATGGAGAATAGTCAATCATAACCGAAATCTTTTAATTGATTCTTGAACTGTTTTTTTTACGGTATCTTTAAATAGATGGCTTAAAGCTTTGTAAAAACTCGTTCACTAGTTTGCTTGGAGTCTCAAAATATACAACACCTTTCTGCATTAAATTTTCCTGCTTCGTCGGAAGTTTCTGTTGACATCGGAAAACAACTGGAGTTCTATTCGGAGTTCAACCAAAAGGCTTAGCATCTCGCCCAACCGGTACAATCATTCATCTCCTATCGATAATTGTTTATGTATTTAAAACAGGGAATCATAAGTGGTGCGGGTTAATCAGACGGTTTAGAATTATGGGTTGTTTTAGGAAGAAGACGAAGTCAAGTTGCGTTTATATTTAATCAAAACGGGCTTATAATCGGGTTAGACACACAATCAAGCGGTGGACTGTCTGCATTTTATGCGTATGGTACCGAGTTCGATACTTGAACACACCGATCCACTGAAATTAAATCCATTTTTTTAAACAAATCATTTTGTCTCGCAGAAAGTGGTTAAATAGAATAAAAATCTATATTATACGGGTTAGACACCCACCCAACTGGTTGGGCTGGGTGCAAAACAAACTAGCGTCGCGGGTTCGAGTCAGTTCCACCGCACCGGTTCGTTCGTTTAAAAATCTTTTTAAATTAATCAATTTCTGAAATCATATAATAAGTTTATAAGAATAATGAAAGTTAGAATACTCTCGGGTTAGACACGAAACTCAGTTTGAAGAGCTGCGTGCACACGTATGATAGGTCTCAAGTTCGAATCTCACCTATGTCGCCTATACTCCCTATCGAACCAGTCAGGTCTATCTTGTCAGCCTGACAAGATCTTTTTTTTAGATATTATATTCTTTTAGTCCATATTATTTTTGTATGAATATTATTTATCTTAGAATTTATTAAAAACACTTAAAAATAAAATTTTGTAGGTTCAAAAATCCCAATAAATAACACAAAAATAACCCAAAAATCTAACAAAAAGTATTAAATCAAAATAATAATTTTTATATATTTATCGAATTTTTTTCGTTATTATTTAGGTTAGTAGTCTTCGTCGGTTAAGTTCTCAACTAGTGCACCCTCTTCTTCAATCAAGGAAATGCATCCACTGTGAGTGAATCCTTACAAACACTCCTTTTAAATCACGTTTTGGGGTATATCATGTGTCGTGCATGTTTTATTTATTTATTTAAACACTTGTGCTAACATCATTATATGATCAAATGTGTATCTTTATTGGTGTGATCATGTGTGGTTACATTTTATTATTTCATTGCAATCATTCATTTAAGTCCCATCAGTTCCTCGTGGGATACGAGTTGAGCATCAGGTGCCTCATTAGATCGGCTCCATTTGATTGAGCCTTGATCTCAAGTTCATCATTCATCATGTTATGTGTTCATCATCGATATTATGTGGCTTGTGATTGTTTATATACATGCATATATTCATTAATGATTCATGCACAAATTGTTATTTAAATAACTGATATACCAATTGTTTAAATTGTTTTACTTAGATTCACTCGCCAACTTTTGTTGACCCAATATTTGTTTTCGCATGATACAGGTGGACAGGTTGAGGAGGGGAACACATAGGAATGGCCATAGAAGATTAATAAAATATATTCTATTTAGAACAATGTTTATTTGTGCTTGTATGTTTTCTTGTGTTGGATATTTGAAGTTTTAATTCTAATTTAATAAATATGAAACCTTTAAGTAAATGTTATGAGCTTTGGTGATAACCCAATATGCATGACTTTTATTTCCGCTGCGGGTCGGGGTGTGACAGTATTGACCTTGTACCTAGTGCCAACCCAATTGCTAAATCTCCTTACCGACTTGCACCGTATGAAATGCAAGAGTTGTCAAAGCAACTCAAAGAACTTTGGGAAAAAGGGATTCATTCATCCGAGCTTTTCACCTTGGGCCGCTCCTGTTCTATTTGTGAAAAAGAAGGATGCATCCTTCCATATGTGTATCGATTATCTATAATCGTGAGATCAACAAACTCACAATAAAAAATCGATATCCCCTACCTCGCATTGATGATCTCTTTGATTAGCTACAAGGTGCGACCTGCTTTTCAAAGATTGATCTGCGTTCTGGGTATCATCAACTTCGTGTACTCGAAGAAGATATTCCGAAGACTACTTTTCGCACTCGATGCGGCCATTACGAGTTCACTGTCATGCCTTTTGGTTTAACGAATGCTCACGCCATCTTCATCGACTTAATGAATAGTGTTTGTAAACCATATTTAGACAAGTTCATCATTGTTTTCATCAACGACAACCTCATTTATTCTATGTCTCGTGCCGATCACGAACAACATCTACGTCTAACGATGGAACTCCTGAATAAAGAACAACTTTACGCCAAATTCTCCAAATGTGAATTTTTGCTAAAAGAAGTTCAATTTTTGGGACACATTGTTAACGAACAAGGTATACATGTAGATCCCGCTAAAATCATTGCGATTAGGGATTGGAGTACACCTACTAGTCCTACCGAAGTTCGTTCATTTTTTTGTCTTGCTGGATACTATCGACGATTCATCGCGAACTTTTCAAAGATCGCGGTTCCCCTCACCACTTTGACTTAGAAGAATAAACCTTTCGAGTGGGGACCCAATCAAGAGGAGGCCTTTCAAACACTGAAAAAAAAACTCTGTAATGCTCCTGTTCTATGTTTACCCGAGGGCAACGATGATTCGTTGTCTATTGTGACGCATCAAACCTAGGCCTTGGTTGTGTTCTCATGCAAAGAGACAAAGTCATAGCCTATGCGTCAAGACAATTGAAAATCCATGAGAAGAACTACACAACTCAGGATCTTGAGTTAGGAGCCATAGTTTTTGCTCTCAAAATTTGGAGACACTACCTTTACGGTACGAAATGTGTGGTTTTCACTGACCATAAAAGTCTCCAACACATATTCAATCAAAAGGAGCTTAACATGAGACAACAACGCTGGGTCGAACTTCTGAACGACTATGACTGCGAGATTCGCTACCATCCTGGTAAGGCGAATGTTGTGGCTGATGCACTTAGTCGCAAGGAACGTGTCAAACTTCATTGTGTTTGAGTTCAATCTGATATCAAGACACGTATCCTTCAAGCACAACATACATGTGTGACCCAACGCTTGTTGAAAATGAGCTTCCAAAAAATCTCGAACTTCAACTCGAAACAAAAGATAATGGATTACTCTACTACAAGAACCGTTTGTGGATTCCTAGTCAAGAGAATCTCCACACCTTATTGATGGAGGAAGCTCATAAGTCTCGTTATTCAATCCATCCTGGTGCAGACAAAATGTATAAGGATCTCCGTACCCAGTATTGGTGGCCGGGTATGAAGAAGGACATTGCGTTATATGTGTCTAAATACCTAACTTGTCTTAAAGTTAAGGCAGAACATCAACGCCCATCTGGTTTACTTGAACAACCACAAATACCGGTATGGAAGTGGGAGAACATTGTGATGGATCTCGTCACTAAACTACCGCGCACACCTAGAGGTCATGATGCCATTTGGGTAATCAGCGATCGTCTAAGAAAGTCAGCACACTTTTTGGCAATTCGTGAGGATTTATTTGCTGACAAACTCGCCAAGATCTACGCTTATGAGATTGTATCTTGTCATGGTGTTCCTTTGAACATCATATCCGATCGAGATGCTCGATTCTCATCTCACTTTTGGAAGACCATGCAATCTGCCATAGGAACCTAACTCAATATGAGCACTGCCATCATTCTCAAACGAATGGACAATTTGAAATGACAATTCAAACACTAGAGGATATGCTTAGAGCATGTGTTATCGACTTTGGTGGTAGTTGGGATTCGCATCTACCATTGGTCGAACTCCTACAACAATAGTTATCACACCAGCATCAATATGGCGCCTTTTGAAGCTCTATATGGTCGAAAATGTCGTTCACCTGTCTGCTAGAATGATGTCGGTGAAGCTCAACTCACTGGGACTGAACTCGTTCACGACACAACAGACAAAGTCAAGAAAATTCGCGATAACCTTCTGACAGCTAGAAGCCATCAAAAGAGTTATGCAGACAAAGGACGTAAGCCCTTGGAATTCCAAGTTGGTGATCATGTCCTTGTCAAGGTATCCCCTTGGAAAGTTGTGATTAGATTTGGAAAGAAAAGAAAACTTGCACCACGATATATTAGACCATTCAAGATCGTTGAGAGAATCGGAAAGGTGTCCTACCGACTTGAGCTACCTCCTAAACTTGGGAATATTCACCCAATATTCCATGTGTCCAATTTGAGAAAGTATTTAGCCGATACAAACCTCCACATTCCCCTCGACAAAATTCACGTTGATGACACCATGCACTTTGTCGAGAAACCTGTGGAGATATTGGACCGTGAAGTCAAGAAACTCAAGCGTAGACGTATACCGATAGTTAAAGTTCGTTGGGAATCCAAACGTGGCCCATATTACTTGGGTATGAGAGGATCAGATGAAAGCGAAATATCGACATCTGTTTCACAAAGTTTCCTCTAATTAAATTTCGGGACGAAATTTCCAAAAAGAGGGGAGACTGTGACATTTGTGCCTTTTCAATCATTGCACAATTACAAAAAATTTCGTATTCAATAAAACCCTGTGTTTTATTTCCAAATATTTTTGTATTCAATAAAATCTTGTATTTTATTGATGAGAATGCAAAAATGTCAATCGTTGCACAATTTCGATCATTTTCGTGTTCGTTAAAGCGTTTTAAGCATTTTTCGAAACGCATAACCGTACAACTGAACGAACCGACATCCACGACATTTTCGTGCACAATCCAAGTTACACATGTCTTAACACCTTTATATAACCTAAATATTTTGTTAAAGGGGTTAACAATAGCAAACAAGTGAAAATACATGTCTAAGGGCCAAAAATGTCAAAAAAATAATAAATATTTTTGCTTTTTCACCAAGTTTGCCACATATCTCCAATTTTTTACACCTAGCACTCACTTTGCCACACTTAATATGGTGTTGACACATGTTAGGACACTAATCCATACTTAAGGACACTTGTCATCACCTCCTTAACCCTAAAAAACTATAAATACCCCATGATTCTTCCATTTTTTTCACACCACTTCAAAATACTTCAAAGCATAGTGTGAAGTTATTCTTTCTATCCTTCTTGGAAATTGTTTCCAACATTTGTAAGCCTCCTATCTTGAGTTCCGAAAGTGTTCTTCAACACGAGTAAGTACTCTTCCTAGTTCTTTAATTATTTTTTTAGCTATTTCGAGCTAAAAGTCGAACAGTTTGGCTTCCTGGTTGAATTTTGGTTCTGACCATATTTGGTCAAGTCATTGTTCAACTGAACTTTGCAATGTGATCATAATTAAGAAGATTATAATCCCTAACGATTTCACTTTCTGATTACCACGTTTACTAGTCGAAGTGATGAGTGACGAGTCAAAGTTTCAGTAAAAAATGCGCGGATGTGCATTTTACGACGAAACTATTTTCGGGTATCAAAATACCAAGTTTTGATACCAAATCAGTTTTATAAACTTAGTTAGACATATTTTGACATGTTTAACTCGTCACTTCTCGTTTAGTGCTTATTTAGGGTCGTAAGTCGAGCGGTCTTGGCCACCGCTTTGACTTTCGAATCCAACCCCTTTGGTCGATCTGATGATCCGACCAAACACAAATTTGTGACCGTAGTTGTATAGGGAATAGCCTACTGAGGTTATACCTTATGGTCATGTCATTTGGTTAGTGTTATGATAAGTCAGTTCTATGTTCTTAAAAAATGACCAAAATGCCCTTTTTCCGATAAATCTATTCTAAACACATGTAACCAAATTATTGACATATAAACTGATGTTATAACATTTTCAAACATGTTTGGGCATTTAAGACTTATCATAGGACATGTTTAACCATGTGATCACGTGTTTACGCTAATGACCCGTTAATGTAGCATAAACTACCTTAACGAGTCATAATGGGTTAAAAGCATTTAGGATCCTTTCTAAATCAGAATGTTAAGTTTGATAAACCATATCACATGAGTTCCAACAGTCGTTTGGTTTATAAGACTTCATTCTATCCAGTTTCCCATTTGTAGTCCTGACACGCTAACATATTTATTTGACACATTAGGACACGTTTGAGCTTTGTTTATTTCATTGGTCAAAAAGACTTTCGCAATCCTAAGTGAGTACATACTTCCCCTCTTTTATGTTTTTAATTGTTTTGGGGTGATTCATATGTGCTAAACTATCTTTTCAAATCTACATATTTACTACGCAAGGCTTATGTGAGTACATAGCCCCCCACTTTACATTTTCTAAATGTTTTGGGGTGATTCATAGTGCCTATAATTATTATCAAGATTTCAAAACAATATACATGGTTTATATATACAAAATGATTTTCAATAGTTCCCCTCTTTTATGTTTCGCAAATGTTTTGGGGTGACTTATATGTGCTAAATCATTTTCAAGTTTTCAAAAACAATGTCTATAGTTTATATATAAAACAATACAATTTCATTAATGTGAACAACTTTTGATGCGTTATCCATAACATGAATGACATTCATTAGATTTGGCCGAGCCGACCAGTAGTATGTTATGGTACCAGAGGACTGACAATCCCATTATCGGACTGTTCACTGGATTTGGTGGAAGTTTGGGTAATGACAGAAACTGTTTCTTGTTAACAAAGCATTTGTTGATTTGTTAGTCTAGTTAAAGAGACCATTTGGTGGTCTATTAAAGATACCATTTGGTGGTATAGTCAACACAGGTTTGAATGTGTTCATTTAAGAATGATCAAAAGTTTTCACAATTAAAAATACAGACGATTTGATTATGACATGGACAATTGGTTTATGACACAGACGATTGATTTATAACACGAACGAATGGTTTATAACACGGACAAATGGTTTATAACACGGACAAATGGTTTTGAACAATGTCACACAATGATTTTCACTTAAAGATATAAACCACATGAAGTTTTCTTTTGGATCAATCTATTACAAGGTTTTTACAAAAGAAATGTTTTTGTCAAGATTCATGACTACAAGGTTTTCACAAATCTAACCAATTTGTTTTAGTTGGTTCATTATATTGCAATATCAAACACTTTTTGATACGAGGCTTTCACTTAACGACACTTGTAGCCAGATGAGGTGTTGCAATATGTATACAAAGCCACAAATTTGACACACTCTTAAAACCTATGTACTGGCCGGCATTTTTATGCTGACTCTCTTTTCACATATGTTTCAGAAATCAATACTTGATAATATTATTGATGCTTCATGAAGGAATGGACGTTAGCCTTAGTGACTTAAAACATGAAAGACAATTTATTTATGTGTTGTTTCTGTTTATCGCAAGACAATGTAAACATTTAACTTAATTAAAAATAATTTTAAATTCCATGAGTTGTGAAACAATAGTTCTGTGACATGTCCCCCCAACATTTCCGCCACGGTTCGTTGTATTATGCGGTCGGGGTGTTATACTAACCTCAACTATAAATACCCACCTCCTCCCACACTCACTTCATACCTCAAACACCAAACTCTCTCTCTAAATCTCTCTCAACTTCATCCAGAAAGTTCAAGATTTTCAAGTGAGTTCTAACTCACTTCCACCTCCCTTCTTTACTCTTTTTTCCTTCTTAACACTTGGAACACCTCTAGGAGTGTTTCCATAGGTTTTCCATGGAAAGCCAACATGTAACATCACCATATTTGAGGTCACAAGTTAAAGAACCTTCCATTTAAATAAGGGTTGTAACCCATAAGTGTTGTACCCTTCCAAGCTTGTTCTTGAAACAAGACTTGAGTTGGTAGTGTGTGATTACTTGGAAGTCTTGGCTATCCTACCTTCAATCCACCACCTCACTTGATGATTTTGAATATTTTACATCTTTCACTTTTATTTTTAACTTATTCATGACCATCCTTGTTGTTCTTGTGACAACTAGTGCATTGGTGAACAATACAAAAGAGTTTAAAGGATGATTATCCTCCTACCGCCATGCATGACTTCTATGAACTTACATGATTAATATTATCTACTTATTACGTATACCATATAACATATATATATATATACATATATATAAACTAACCGAACCCTTGATGATAATCGAATGATTGTCCATCATGGTACTAGGCTACATCACCTAAGTATTTAACATCTCGTTACGATTCTAATGGGTATCTTAACCCATTACACACATCAACCCGAATGGGTATTATAGTGTCAAAAACGAGTGTTAAGTCTAGGTAATTATTTTCTCGTATACATACTTTGGAACATTTCTAATCTTCCGTTATCGTCCGAATACTTACCAACCTACGTTTTCCTCATGTAGGATAACTCGGTGTTCATCGAACTCTCCAAACCTTTCACGGAATACTTAAGTCGAAGCTTGCAAAACCGTTAGTACACTTGACCCATTTTTCTTTTACATAATTTAGGTTGTAACATGTTAACTTACAAAATACACAAGTACACACAACATACTTTATACACTGGATCCGTTATACATGCTTATTGTTATGCTTAGGTTCATGGTAGATTCATATATGCTTCTTATCATTAACTTAGCTACCCAAACATAACATATATAGCGCTATAGTAGTAGCACACCGCTCGTCGGGGTATTGTTAAGCTTAAGCTTATTCTTATACTTAAATAGTCTCATTACTTTGTGTGACGAGGGACACTTTATTCTTGTGGACATTGGGTTTTACAATTAGTATTGCCTGCTAGCTTAACTTGTATACAATTGCCATGTGGATTTGAGTAAACTCTTTTACACATATGTTATGTACTTAAACTTGTGTACTCGCCAATTCTTTTGTGTTGAACTATATTTTTAACATGTTGCAGGTTAAGGATGTCGAACATGACGAAAGTTAGTAGGGACGCCGTAGAAACACACCTAGAATGTGAGGTTTTTATGTTGTAATATCATTGAATTTGTTGTATTTTAATTTATGTTGTAATTTGACTCTTTGATTTATGAAATGAAACCAGCCTTTGAATTTCATATTATCGCAAATAGTGTTATGATGTCTCGAGTAATCTGTTTCATCTCACTCTGACGTTTCCGCCATCGGTTGGGGTGTGACAGATTTGTATCCAAGCACTAACTATATGGAATTAGGTAGAATTTCCATGTTGGACCTAGTCTATAGTTTAAGTGACCAACATTCGACCACTCTGGTTTCATGCCTAAAATGTTAACTCTTCCTACCTTGCTTCTTCCTATTTCTTTGGTGTTAATATATACAATGTGTTTTTCCTAAGGCATTTATATAATATACACACGTGAAGATTTGAAGACACTCGTATTACAAACGAGATGACTTCACCAAAATAGGCATGAAACCCACACTTTGATGAACGACTCTCAATCCGCGTAGTCGATTTTTCATGAAATTATGCCATCAAGTTAGGAGTGATATCCATACCTTGAGGGAAAATTTCCATTCGATACTCTAGTGGACCCGTAGAAACACACCTAGAATGTTAGGTTTTTATGTTTTAATGTCATTGAATTTTTTGTATTTGAATTTATGTATTAATTTGAATCTTTGATTTATGAAATGAAACGAGCCTTTGGATTTAATATTGTCGTAAATAGTGTTATGATGTCTCGAGCAATCTATTTTGTCTCACTCTGATGTTTCCGCCATCGGTTGGTGTTTGACAGATTGGTATCAGAGCAATAACTATAGGGAATTATGTAGAATTTCCATGTTCGAACTAGTCTATAGTTTAAGTGACTAACATTCGACCATTCTTGTATCATGCCTAAAATATTAATTCTTCCTACCTTGCTTCTTCCTATATCTTTGGTCTTAATATACCCAATGTGTCTTTCCTAACACATTTATACAGTGTACACACATGAAGACTTGAAGACACTCGTATTACAAATGAGACAACTTCACCAAAATAGGCGTGAAACCCACACTTTGGTGAACGACTCTCAATCCGCATATTGGAGTTTTCATCAAATTACGCCATTAAGTTAGGAGTGATATCCATACCTTGAGGGAAAATTTACATTTCATACTCTAGTGGACCCTTACTAACGAGTCGGAATTCGCTCCTCGTTTGGTAAGTACTAACCACATTTAGCATACGATGTTGTTAAGTTAGGGGTGAAACCCGCACCTTGTCAACTAGTCCCACTCCTCGATTTTCAATCTCGCCAAAGTTTTGATTTTTTTATCGAATTCGAGACGTGTAGTAACTGGAAGGGCAAAATGTCGTTAATCGCTTCTTGAGGAGAGCATTTTACCTATAGGCCAAAGCACGTCTTTCTAATTTGAAAGGATCTTCGATTCACTTTGGAATAGTCAACATTTCTCAACCTAAAATGCTCCAATGTTTTACTAAGCCTATATTTTATGTTATCCCGAATTCTATGTGTTTAAATACTTGTTACCTTGTTCATTTCGAACCGATGCACAATTCGCACATCTTTCGCAATCGAAAACAATAATAATTCTCGCAAACCAACTAAATTTATACTCCTTATGCAATCATACGTGTTTATACTTGTTATGATTATGTCATACATGTTACTTACATGCTCAAACATAACTTTTTTATGAATCGGTTACATCAAGTATCATCTTTTCCTCTATTTTCTGACCACCTAGATGTCTTTCTGGGAAACCTCAAGCGCATGGTTGAAGTCAAAGGCCAACTACAACTCAATGACAAAAAAGGATTGCTTGAAATTTATGGC